>CM066982.1:34614217-37114217 GCA_033977485.1 Hydrangea macrophylla
CAAAACAAGAGGCAAGGGCTGTCTAGGGTTTGTCGGCTAGGTTTGGGGGGTGTATATAGGCTATCGGTTGGGAATTAGGCTAGCATAGGGCTTGTGGTTGAGGTAGGGTTGAAGTATGGGCTGCGGTTAGGTTGGGCAAGGGTTTTGTGAAGCTGCGGCTAGGCTAGGAAGGCATGTGGGGGGTTCGCGGTTGGTTGGTGGTGATCTGGGAGGATACCGCAGGTGAGGTTGGTTGCGGTTGGACTAGGTGGGTATGGAAAGATGTACGGTTGGTTGGTGGTGGTGTGTATGAGATGTCGCAGGTAGTGGTGGTTGTTTTCTCTCTCTTAGAGAGGCTCTGATACCATGTCAAATTTATGATTCAAGCATATTTTATTAGATGATTACCAATGTATATATACACAAGGTTGAGACATAAAAAAGGACAAACAAAATCTCCTAATAAATAAGAAATTAAACATGGTCAACATGACCCAAAAATAAACCAACTAATAATGGAAGGAAATAATTACTAATTGCAACTAATAATGGAAGGAAATAAATACTAATTGCCAACAGTGTGAGCAACTTCCGTTAACTTCCCATTTGTAACTCCATCAGGCAACAGAGAATAAAGGCCATTCTCCTCTCTACCACTGCCAATCGTCTTCTTCACAGAGAGATCCTGAAAGACACAGTGAGATGGGAAGAAAGTTACACAACAATTGAGATCCCGGGTAATTCGACTAATAGAAATCAAGTTAGTAAAAAATTTTGGAACATGAAGAACCGAGGTTAAGGTTAGTGCACTAGAAACATTAACGACACCTTTACCAGAAATAGGGGAAGATGGACCATATGTGGTTCGAACTCTCTTTCCCTGAACATGGGTTATAAGTAGAGAAAAAATTGGAACGACCAGTCATATGATCTGAAGCTCCAGAATCAACTATCTATGGTTGTTGAGAAGTAAAAAATGAAGCACTAGATAAATTAGCACAATTACCTTTATGGGCAAAAGAAGTAAAGGTCCAATGGAGCCATTATACGTTGTAGAGTCTCCAAATCTGTGTTGCTAATAGTGCTAGGTCCAGATGAAGTAGTTGGAATAGGGACCCCCTCCTGGTGAGAAGACTCTAATCCAATAGACAAGTGTGCACGTGATCCACTACCTCGGCCACCACGTCCACCACGATGACCACCACGACCACCATGGCCTCTTGACATCGGTGGATGACCGTGGAGGCTTCAGCACTTATCCCGAGTATGTCTAGGACGATTACAATAGTCACACCATAGCTTGTCCTTATCATCACCCACTTAAATATTATGATCACTACGAGGTACATGAGTCTTACCACCACGAGAAGTAGAGGAGACTAAGGCAGATTTGTCAGCTGAGGACTGAGGAAGCATGGCTAATCGGCGACTCTCTTCATTTTGAACATGAGCGACATCCTCTTTCAGTGTTGGAAGTGGCTCCATGCCAAGGATCCTGCTCTGAACCAGGTCAAGCTCGGGACTAAGACCAGCTAAAAATTTAAATATCCTTTCATTCTCAATGTAAATCTTGAAGCTAGCAGCATCAATGGACAGACTGGATGATGGGTAGTCAAATGATCAAGGCGTTTCCAAAGAGTTCCCAATGAAGTAAAATATTGTAAAGTGGAGTGATCTCCTTGTATCCAACAGCTCTCCTTAACTCGTAGATATGAGCCACATTCCCTTTACGAGAATGGGGCTTGGCAAGAGTATCCCAGATGTCCTGGGCAGTCTCCATTCCAAAAAAGCCATCAGCAATCTCGGGCTCCATGGAATGGATAAGCCAACTCATAACCAAAAAATTGTCAACTTCCCACTTTGCATAAGTAGGATTATCATTGCTAGGAGCCTTGAGGGTGCCATTTACATGCCCAAACTTAGACTTGCTTTTGAGCCAAAACGTGGCTGATTGAGACCAAGATAAATAATTCTCACCATTCAGAAGTATGGTGGTGATCTTAGACCCAGGGTCTCGGTAATGGGTAGTCTCTCATTACCTACAAGAGAACTTGTGACTTCGACAGTCTTTTGAGTCAAATCGTCCTTCGTCATACTGGAGAGGAATAGGCACAATCAGTAATAATTAAATCAATGTACTCCCAGCATTCACATGCACCACTTTGGTGCTATTGTCCAGTCTATGGACAAATCATGAGGTCCGAAGACGGACCGAAGGATAAGGAAATACGGATTGTGATCAGAATAGCCCAATGGTTGTAGAATCAACCCTAGGGTTTAGAAACTTAAGAAAAAGTGATATAATCTGCGAAAGATCAGTCCAGGATGTCGGCTAGGGCAAAGGAGGAGGAGAAATAGGGTTCGGCGAGGCTGGGGGGGGGGGGGGGGGGGGGGGGGGTGGGGTGGTGAAGGGGGGTACTGGGAGGTGTTGCGAGGCTGGGTGAGGGCCTGTGGGCTACGGCGAGTGTAGGTGGAGGTCTGTGGGCTGCGGTAGGTGTGGATGGTGGTCTTGGGTGTTGCGGCTAGGTGTTGGTGATGACCTGGTGGGCTGCGGCTAGGGTGGAGAGGAAGAGGTGTAGAGGCGGTAGTGGTTGATGGTGGTAGGATTGAGCCCCATCTTAGGGTAGCTCTGATACCATGTTGATTATCAAAAAAGCATAGAGAGCACTATCGTGCCTCTCTCTTATTTTATTGATGAGAAGACAAACAATATAATTACAAGAGAACCCCTTAATCAAGGGGAAAATATAAAACTAATACACAAGCTAGGTAGCACCAGTGCGGTTGCGGGTGCCGGGATTCGTGTACGGGGATGCGGGTGCTAGGGGTTCACCAATTTCCCAAAAAGTAAGGGTGCGGTTGCGGCGGGAGTACTTAGATAAAATATTAAAAATGTGGGATTCACCAATTTCCCAAAAAGTAAGGGTGCGGTTGCGGCGGGATTACTTAGATAAAATATTGAAAATGTACTTTCAGATAGTAGTATATACAAATTATTTTATAACTATTAGTACATTAGTGTATACCCTAGATAATTACTATTATTATTTTCTATTATTTATCTTTAAACCCCCAAAGTTTTTAAAATTGTATGAAGAACTTGTGTTCTTTTTCAAAAGAACGCTACAAAAAGCCCTAGCCACACTCCAAAAGAACTCAAAGATGCCACGAAGCACTCAGTACGGGTGCGTCGGCCTTTTCGAAGAGTCCGTGTTTCATAGTACACAAGGCTAAAATAATAAACGTCTCTCAACAATCCTAACTTGCAAAATAGGAATAACAATCAGTTAAGACTATAATTTTAACAAACACTTGCAATATGTCTCCAAAGAATTGTGATAGCGTGCTATGGATGGGTATAATCAATACTTGCGATAAAGGTCATGACCAACTTAATGAAATGAGCTTTGATTCCTTCTTTTGCCCAAAACAGTCATATCTGATGTTTTCCGAGGTTGGGTACGTTACACCAAACTTCGGAAATGATGATGTTGTCAAATGAAATGATTATAACATTAAAGATTGCTCTTGAAACCTGTATTGATATTCATAACACAACCGAGTCTTTGATTTGGTGCTGTTTATCCTGTTGCAATATAAAGTTGAATTAGACGGAAACGGGGCTTGATCGATGAGGACTGTGGTTGGATAAATGGATGTATTAAAAAGGGATCCAGAAAGAGGTGAGGTATAGAAGACCTTCGAGTCTTTAGGGCCTATTTGGGAATGCTTAAACAGCAGGTACACAAACCCCAAACAATTTAGAGTTTTGATTTAGGGTAAATATCACCTACCTCCCTGAGGTTTGGTACAATCCCACCCTCCACCCCTCACGTTTCGGAAATATAACCTCCCTTATCAGAACTAGTCAGGTGGCGGAGTCAACGGATTCCTAGTGATTCCAGTTTTACCCTTTACTAAAACTAGGTAGTTTTGATTAAAATTAACAAACTCTCTTCCTTCATCTTCCTTCTCTCATCTGGCCTCTCTCTCTCTCTCTCTATATATATATATATGTAGCACGAGTATGACACGATACGGGACACAGTTAAGACACTATACGGGTACGGGGGTACGATGAATCCTAGGGTATGGCGAATAAAATATTATTATTTTAAATAATAATATAATGCTAATAAAAAACAAGTCCAAATAGTCACATAACAAGAACCATAAGTATTATAACAAGATTGTTTTACCATTAAAGATCAACAATACAAATCCATTCATAGCAAGATTGTTTCACTATTACAAAATCATTCACAAGGACCATAAGCATAACAAGATTGTTATAATTAAACATCATTAGATCATCAATATCACTACCTAATAAGAAAAACCTCAAGTCCAAAAACAAGACAAGATTCCTCCTAAAAAAGGGCACAACACTACAGTCTTAAAAAGAGGGCAAAAATCATTTACAAAAAGTTGAATTAAATCAGCGGACACATCTTTTGGATTGTCAGTACGGGGGCCTAAATGAAGTACCCATGCTACATAGTATATATATATTTGTATATTGTGAAAAATCCTGCACTAACATTCAAAAAAAAAAAAAGAGAGAGATAATAAGAAGAAAGGTCAAATTGAGAAATGACTTCGATCATGAAATCTGAAAATGAATGTGTTGAAAAAGAAATCTGAAAATGAGAATGATGAAACCCAACCCCTTCTAGTTCAAAACCCACGCAAATATAGACCCATTTGTCCCACAATTGAAACCCTAACTCAACACCCTTTATGATTCTGTTTTTGGATCGATTACAGGGTAACAAGGAATCAAGATTTGTCCTCAAAACACCCGACCACCTATGACGGTGGTGGGTTAGGGCAGTGGCTTCAAATGGTGGCTTTGCTTCAAGAAATTTCACACTTTTTCACTGGCGGTTGTCAAGAGAGTGAAAAACATTTAATAGATGGACTATTTCTCACGCTATATATACACGCGCGTGTCTGTGTGTGTGTGTGTGTGTGTGTGTGTCTATATATATATTTACGTAATGTGTGCCGGATCAAAGGGTTTCTTCTTTCCATCTAGGTTGGGATCTTAGTTACATATTTTGGAAGATTTTCTATAAGTGGTTAACCAATTGATTATACTATATATCCAAATGTTGAATTCCATGGCCAATGGGGAAATCATAGTTGTTTGGATAACAGGTGGAAGGAGTATCATGGTGGGATGAGGAAGAAGAAAAAGGAAAAAAAATGGCATTTACTAGTTTGACTTTTAACTTAAGGGTACCTTAGGCATTTTGAACAAGTAAATGGTGTAATTATTGTTAGCCCGTCACTTTTTTAACGGTCAATTTGATTTTTAACCTAGAGGGAGGTTGGTGATGTTCTGAAGCGTGAGGGGTGACGGATGTGATTGGATCAAACCTCAGGGGAGATTGGTGATATTTACCCTTTGATTTATTGTTTTTTCGAACAACACCGTTAAACTGGATCTTTGAAACTCGGTTTCAATTCATGGATTTAGCGAGGAAAAGGAAAATGTAAAAAGGAGTAATAGGTGAAGAGTAGGCATTCTCCTTCTTGTGTTCACACATGCTTAAATAAAATGGTATAACTTCTCAAAATAGTCAGATTTCATGAAAAAATGGGTAATAAATATAGATCAGAAGAGAATTCTTTGCTTTACCTCTAACTTTTATTTTCTCCTATTATCCATGGGAACCAAACAAAGAAATACAATTTTCTTGGCCCTTGAGATTTTGGTTATCGAATTTCAGCTGTTCAATTGTGGGTAAGTCCAGCAGGTATGACTGTCTCGTGATCTTGCTATTGCAGGATGATTCAGAAACTGTTGCGATGATCAAAGAACTGTTGGAGACTCGCATCCGACCAGCAGTGCAAGATGATGGTGGGGACATAGAATATCGGGGATTTGATCCGTAAGTTTGCCTTGGTTAAAATTGCATTTTTTTTACCTTGACATGTTTGGGACAGAATTGCATAATGCTGTGGTGGAAAGAAAGTAATTTCGAAGTACATATAGCAATATATGATACCTAAAATATAGAGAGAGGAAAAGAATAAAATCAGGGTAGATATGGAGATAAAAACATGGTAGAGGTCAGAAGTTGAGAGAGTGTGGGGTTCCATCAACCCCCAAGTTATGTCATCATTGCAGAACACAATGTCCAACTTAAAAGCAGAAGCGAGTACAATTCCTACTTTTTTTTTATTTAAAAAAAGTAAAAATTACATTGGCATGCATCTTTAAAACAAGTTGATATTGAAGAGGATATGCAATTACAAGTGGTGAGGAGATGGTGAGGATATTTGATTGTGACTAAACTTAATGGTATTTCCTTTCTTCAGAGAAACTGGAATAGTCAAACTAAGAATGCAAGGAGCTTGCAGTGGATGCCCAAGCTCTTCTGTAACTTTGAAATCCGGCATTGAAAACATGCTAATGCATTATGTACCCGAGGTAACAACCATTCACCTGAATCTCTTTTCCTGTTCATTTATCATTGTGATATGACATTCTGTACCCTAGAGAGAGAGTTTTAAGCTTGTAATACATCATTAAGATCGAGATACGAGAGAGAGTTTTAAGTTTGTAATACATCATTAAGATGTAATACATTCTGTACCCTACAAATATTATTATAAAATTATTCTTTTTACTTGTAATTTTTTTTTCTCAAAATATTAGGTGTAGCCCACCCTAGCTCTCAAAGGGCTCCGCCCTTGGTCAATACATGTCGTGCATGCGAAAAACGTGTCTTAATTATGTTTGACATTGGACACACGCTAGACACGCGGCTGGCACATTCGGATACCAGAGTGGACACGACACAAGGGCTCCTTGGAATTTTTTTTTGACATTTTTGTGGTAAAAGCCTAATGTGATAAAATGGGAGAGAAATAATGTGTTAAATTGAAAGTTTAGGAAACGTTAGTGGACGGGACATAATATCATATAAATAAGGGACATTTAGTGAGAAGTACTAAAGGACATACTTTTTTGGTAAAAACTCCAACACACTTTTAACTTTAGTGAAAGGTTCATTGCGTTCTTTTTGATGAAATTGACCCTCCTTGTATGTTGCACGCGTGTATTGGTCATTTAACATTTATAATGTGAAGTCACTCACACCAAACTTCATACATTGTTTTACAAACTTCAAAAATCCGTAACTTTCAATCCAGACATGATTTTTTTTTTTTGGTAAACTTAATATTTTCAGAATCTATTCGACAAGATCTATCAAACTTGTACCATTTTCCGCTATAAAGTTCTGAAAAAAAAAAAAGTTGTGTGAACTTTCACAATTTTTTTTATGTGAAATTTCACACAAATATCTATGTGAAATTTGTGAAAAGAAAAAAATTATGTGAAATTTGACATAACAGCTATGTGAAATTTATGAAAACTGAAAATAAAAGTCATGAAATTTCACAACTATTTTTAGTGTGAAAGATAGAGAGTATAAGATGAAGAGAGTGGTCTTACTGTTTGTTCAGAAAAAGTTATGTGAAATTTCACACAACTATTTTCAGTGTGAAATTTCATTCCAGATGGAGAGTATAAGGAGAGAGTTGTCTCATTGTTTCTCCATAAAAAAATATGTAAAATTCACTCGTGTGTGAAATTTCACATAACTAGTTATGAGAAATTTGTGAAAAGTAAAAGTTTTGTGAAATTTACTCTAGCATATGAAATTTCACATATCTAGTTATGTGAATTTTCGCATAAGAAGTTATGGGAAATTTGTGAAAAGAAAAGGAGGGATCAAAATGCCTAAATAAATTTCACATAAACATAGTTGTATGAAATTTCACACCAAAAAAAACATTGCTGAGGGATCAAAATGCCCACAAATCATTTCTCCACTCAAACTATATTCATCCACACAAACCTTAACTACTATGGACCAAACAAGCCTAAAAGCCCAAACACAAAGCATACCTCCCATCAATTACATTGCTTCACTAATTAATTCCATCAAGTCACTTTCTCAAGTCACTTTCTATATCCACTGTTCCAAATCGTTAGTCATCAACATCACGGAATCATCATTCGTCTTCAAAAACTTCGTCACAGTCCTTATAGTTTTCGAACGATCGATTATCTTTGGTTTTAACTTTGCAATGAAACCATCACAGATTCAGAAAGGTTTGGAGTCCAGGAATGGGAGGCACTGCGAATGCGATAACTTGTAGGTGGCGACAGCGACGAGCAAGATTCGGTGATGACGACGACGACTGTGAATTAGAATTAGTCGGTGGTGATTTGAGAGAGAGAGAGAGGAGAGAGAAATAGAAGGGCTGGAGATTTTGAAAGGGCTGAATATGTCTGAGGGGTGTTTTGGTCTCAGTCAAATGGGTCAAGGGAGTTGCTGTAGTTAAGTTTCATCAAGGATGGAATTTGCCCAAAATTAAAAACGGGATTGACTTTAGACTTACAAAATCCAATTTGAGGGATTTTTCACTAAAATTCTATATAAATAATTAAAAGTATGATTTGGTAATTCGTCGTGTTCTAGCTTTGTGTATCCTACATGTTGAAGGTTTTGTTGTGTCACTGTCAGTATTTTGTAGTATCCATGTCTTGTGCTTGTACCCGTATACTTATATATTTACATGGATGTGCATTTGCATTAGGTTCTTGGTATTCCACTTGATTTTTTTTGTTTTTTTTTTCGGAAAATATTTTTGGAAAATAAAAAAAAGATGTGTGCAAACCACCACTGCCCACACTTATCAGGTAATTCACGGGACTCGAAAGCGAGACCTCTGAGGATTACTCCCAAAGGTCTAACCAACTAGCTACCCAGGTGGTGTCACTTGATTAATTCTCATCTTTCAATCTTTTATCATTTTATAATGCTCGATCTGTCTACCCTCAGCCTCTTGCTGGTATAGTGCTTATGTTTGAACTGGATTGATTTGTTTCTCGTCTTGCCAATATTCCCCCTCTGGTGCTAACTTGGATGAACTTGCAAGTGATTTAATTGGTTTTTACATGGTGCCAGCAATTCTTTGACATGTTAACTTAAGTTTCATGGTCTTGATTTGGTATTTTGGTTTCTCGTACCCAGGTCAAAAATGTGGAGCAGGAACTTGATGCTGAAGATGAAGAAGCAGCACTAAGTGGCCAGTTGGAGTAATCGAGAAATGTGTATATATATAAATGTATATATATACGGCCAGACTTTAGAGTAAACAGGGTTGAGTGAACATACCCAGTGAACATTTTTTTTTTGCCTGAAAAAACCAGCGGGTCAGTGGGGCGCACTTAGGTCAGCGGGGCAGCCCGCAGGTTTTTTCAGGCCAAAAAAAAATGTTCACTAGGTATGTTCACTCTACCCTGTTCAATCTAGAGCCTGGCCGTATATATATATATATATATATTCTTTCTTCTTCTTAAAATAATTTTGGTGGTATGTATCCCGATAAATATTGCGTTACAAGAGAGTTGCGGGTAACCGTTTACAAAATGGAGTAGAGTTTGAGCCTGTTAGTTTCTTGTATTTATTTCCATGAAATGTATGTAACAATGGCTGGGTTATATGTCTAATATTGTCCATTTGAGCGAGTTCCCTCTCGGTTTTCTTTTCACTTCACACTATAGATGGAATGTTGGAAGGAAAGTGAGGACTAAAAGATTAGAAAATCACTAGTTTGGCAGATGGGAGGAGGGGATGGAAGGAAAGAGAGTCGCTCCAGGCCCCGTGTTTCTCACCTATCCGAGTGTGGAAGAAATGGGAGGGGAGCTAAGCTTTCATAATTCTTAAACAAAAGATCGTTCTTTTTTGTTAGGGGAAAAGGTGAAATAGCAAAATACATTATATTGCATACTTTTTTTCCCAATAAATAAAGTGTGTATACCCTTTTCCCACTTCATATGAAACCCTCTTTCAATAAGGGTTATCTTGATCAATTGAGGAAAATTAGGGTATGTTGGAATGACAATTTCATAATGTACTGTGAAAAATTAGGATACGCTTGAATGACGTCATAATGTATTCTTAACAATTGTAATTGTAGGGTCTTTCCATGTGAGCTGATAGTATGCTATGCACGCATGGTGTTGTCAGGAAAGAAATTCTCTCAGCCACTAGATGACAAAAATTATGGGAGCTAAAAATGTCAGCCATAAAATTACAAACGAGAAGTGTTAGGCACACATTCTAAATCACACCCCAAACCACATTATATGCTTTAAATGCATGTATTATGTGCTGTTTGAATTTTTCACACTTTTTTGTGCACCACTTACACAACACAGGGTACATGTATTTAAAGCAATGGTGTGGTTTGAGGTGTGGTTTGGAATGTGTGCCTAGCATTATTGAATTACAAACTATTATAATGGTTTTGTACAAAAAAAATGACACAACTGGTCAAACAGGTCACCATTATCAACCATACACTTTTTAACGTTGGTGACAAATATTGTAAAGATGACAAATTATTGTAACTTAGAGTGAAAAAGATTGTAACCTTCCCTAGCGAATAATGTAATTTGGTCACGTAAAATTGTAACTCCTTTAACCATGAACCTAAATAGTTTTGAGATAAACGTGTATTTGACATGTACTCTGTGTGAGTGGTTATACCATATAAAATTCCATTTTAAGAAAGTTTTTTAAACTTTAAACCTCTATAACTTTATCTATAACTCCGTTGGAGTTGTGTCGACAAGAGCTATAAAACTAGTACAATTGTTAATATATTTTGCGCAAAAGAAAAAAAAAATTAGATGCCTCTACAGCTTTGTGACTGCGAGTTATCATATTGTGAAAGCATCCAACTGATCTGCGTAAACAAGATCTATTAGCTGAGATACTACTGGAGGGGCAACCTGGTAGGGAGTTTTCTAAGATTTTTCGGAAATTACTTCCTGACACAAAGAGCTCTGATGTTGCTGAAAATACTTTACTACCCAGAGAGGTATAGTTGGATAAATATTGGAATTTTCCTCAGCTGCAGGATTAGAATCCTTTTGATTCACTATTATTTAATTTGTTTGTGTGCGATATATTGGTATCCTTGCATTGGACAAATGTTGACAAAAGTATTGTGTTAATTATCGAGGAATAATGACAGAAATAGGATGTCTATGCATCTCACTGAAGAGGCAGAAAACTATACTGAGGATTTCCTTTCTAATGTTGAAGATACAGATATTTCTTCATTTGATGGAGAAAGGAGCGATGCAGGTTCAAGCTTAGGAGGAATAGCAAAGCCAAGAATGAAGCAGTTATATGCTGGATTTTCATGGATTTATTTTGTGCTAGAAACTTTTATTTTAGATTACATGCTGTTGGTTTATTATTGTTTGCTATGCTTTGTGGTTCGGGCGTGCCAGAGCCTCGTGAGGTAGATTCAAACTTATAAAAACAAAATTTCCTAAAACTACTTGTGTGAGTGATACACAAGGTCACACAAGGTTTCATAATCTAACTTCTAAGAGGCGATTGTGAAAGGTGAGTAGGAAAGTACTCTCACCTAAAGGACTCTAGATAGTACTGAAACGCACAATTCTAGCAAGTGATGAAATAAGATTAAGAGACATTAAATAAAAGCTGAATTTTATTTAATTGAAATAAGCAAAATTACAAAGAAGGTAAAATTGCTAATAAGAACTAGAGTGTTAGGAATGTTAGAGAAGTTAAAAGAATGCTATGGAATGCATGGTTGAATGCTTTAATCGAGGTGACGCGGAGTGAATTGGAAGCTTGCTGGCCTGCTGTATTCATAGGTCTGGCTGCAGCTGATGAAGATAAGGCAGGAAAAAATATTCAATGATAATCTGGTAAAAAATACCAGATTTATCTCCCAAAATCTGATAATAAATCTAGTCCATATCTTCCATATCTTCAAAAATATATACATATATATCTTGAATCTAGTCCACATTTGGTCATCATTCGACTGATTTTCAAGCAAGTAAAAGATATATCCAAATATATGCTGGAATTATCTTCCAAAATATTAAAATATTACCCTTATTTAAATATTGAAATATCTCAATAGTGATAAAATTATTTTCAATATCTTCCCTTATCAACAGTATGACAATATTATCATATAGAAAAATATTACGAGTGATATCTTTCGATAGTGACCCACTCTATGTATATTATATATAAATATTTCAAAAGTGACCAAATTATATGTGTTCAAATTAAATCAGCTTGCCATTGAAATAGGGTCGACTGTGGCAGAGCATGGTCAGTCCGAATTGATTAAGTGCTCCTTAGACGGACTTGTTTTCCAAAACTAAAACTTTGAGGTCTCAGATGGCCCACCACCATATGAACAACCAAGACGTGGCCTATGATGATGTAATACGAAATTTACAAACTGGTCAATCAAAGTAGTTAAATTTGTTTAAATACGAAATTTACAAACTGGTCAATCAAAGTAGTTAAATTTGTTTAAAACAAATACAGTGGCCAAAATTTAAAGCTCAAGTCGATACTTTTGGCCAATCGAATGAATGGCTGAATTACTTGGTGTGCAATAAACCATCAGATCAGTCATAGAAGGCATTCCGATTAAAATATGCATAGAAAAATAGTTCAAAAGTCATCCGGATTAATCAATTTTGAACCAATTATTTGACCATTAATTTTTAAGAATTTATTAAAAAAGATAATTATGGAACACTTGTTAAGTTTAAAGTCAATTTATAAGTACATTTAACAAAAATAATAAAAAGTTGACAGCTGGTGCTCGCACGGTATAAATACATGCACCATAGATGATCCTATGCACAAACCCCAACTTACGTCATCCCCACGCGCGCGCTCACGCGCGTCCCAAGCGCGCCCACGCACTTCATCTCTGCTCAAACTGCTCGCACCGTGCGAGTAGTGTACCGTATCATTTTTAATTTCGAAAAATATTTTTAAACTTTAAACATCCATAACTTTTGACCTACAATTCTATTTTTCGCAAATTTTATACCGTTGGAATCGTGTCGACGAGAGCTACAAAACTAGTACTATTGTTGATAAGTTTTGAGGAAAAAAAAATTTCATGTTTTTACCTACATAAATAATAAGTGAAATTTCATTTGATATATATAAAATATTAATTGAAATTTCACTCAATACATGAAAAATTTCATGTTTTTACATACATGAATAATAAGTGAAATTTTACTTGATATACATAAAATGTTAAGTGAAATTTCACTGAATACATGAAAAATATTAAAAGCTCTCCCCAAAAAAACCCTAAGTTCAATTTTTGCAAATCTCATAAACTAGTTACCAAATGAATTAAACATGAAATTGTGCTTTAAAAAAATGAGAAACACCGAAATGGGGGCCAAACTAAGCCTTAATGACGTAGCAATGGTTTTATTGCAATTCGTCTTTTTTTAAAATTTTTTTTCTCAAAACATATAAATTTGGCATACATAAATATTAAGTGAAAATTCACTGAACCCGTACATGTTTTCTTCCTAAAAAATTTGAAGTTAAACTTAACATTCGTATACTCATTCAGTGAGATTTCACTTTGTAGGTTAAGTGAAAATTCACTAACTATCCCAAAGATCGCTAGAAGTAACTCTTTAGAGTTTAAGGTCTAATTTGATACTCCCTCCGTCCCATTTTATGTGTCCATATTTCCTTTTTGGGATGTCCCAAAATTGTTGTCCACTTTCCTAAATTAGTATGTAAATTTCACCTAGTTTCCCAAACTACCCTTACACTCAACACCAAAAGAAAGCAAAAAAAAGAAAGTACAATGATTATGGGCAATTGTGGAAAGTAGGTGTAGATTCTTTTTGTCCCCTTAAATAGTTGGATTCCCCAAGATGGACACATAAAATGGGACGGAGGTAGTACTTACTTTGTTAAAAAGTCTCTCAATTTAAGTAAAATTTCACTTAATATTCATGTACAAGTTCAGTGAAATTTCATTTAATATTCATATATGCCAAGTGAAATTTTACTTTTTTTTTTCTTTTTCATATTAAACAATGCATATTTCGTTAAAAAAAAATAATCAAATTTCACAAATCAGTTACAAAGCATAGTTTTTCAATAAAAAAAAAAAATACAAAATTCTTGTAAAAATTCACTAAAACTCTCCTTAAGAACAAAGTAAACATTCGATTTTTTTCTCCTCACATCATATCAACTTGGCATATGTGAATATTACGTGAAAATTCTATTAGGTTCGTCTGGAACATGACATGTAAAAATAAGAATTGTTTCTTTTTGCTCAAAAGGTATCAACAATGGTACTAGTTTTGTAGCTCTTGTCGACACGGTTCCAACGATATAAAATTTGTAAGAAACAGAGTTGTAGATAAAAAGTTATGGAGGTTTAAAGTTTCAAAAAACATTTTCGAAATGGATATCATATGATATACAGCGTTGGTGACATGGGATCTTCTATGGTGCGTGAACTTATACCATGTGAGCACTGATTTAGATTCATTTTGTCATTTTTAGAAAATGGTCAAACCAATTAGAGTTTTAAACTTATGAGGGTTATTTGAGGGATTTTCCAACAATTATCTATTTTTATAATCGGTCTGTCAGTCCGATTAAAAAAATCTCAATCGGCCTCTACCGATTTTAACTCAAAAAATATATTTTTTTAGTGCAAACAATTATATTTCATGAATACACTATATGTTGGATTACTATGATTTTTTATTTTCTATATGATGATACCAAAATTTGGGTAAGAGCTAGATGAGTAATTTAAGGAGAGAAAGATACGAGAAGTTTGTATGTGGTTCGGCCACGTTAACTAGGTGACCTACATCCATGTGGTGCATCGGGGCGTGTTCACTAATAAATCACTGACGGCCTTTGGTGAACTGACAAAGAGGGTGGCACTACCAGAGAACCGGCTGTGTGTGAGTGATATATGAATTCTATCCTCGTGAGATGAGAATGTCGTCCCCCTTAATGGGGGTGAGTGGTCTCTTTTATAGATGCAAGAGACCACTCGTACATGGTAACTAGCCGATTTAAGAAATCTAATTTGATTACAAACGATTGGCATAAATCATGGGAGTTCCCTAAGTGGTTTAGAAAACATCTTATACTTCCCATTAGTCCTCTGACTGAGTTAGGAAATTGCCTGCAACCTTGTATAGCAAGCCACGGGACAAGCCCGGGTTGCGCCCACTGGGGTACGAGTCTCCTCGTGGGCCCGAACTGTGGGCCCAGACTGGGTGGTCTTCAACAGATGAGCCCGGGATGGATGAACTCTAGGCACCTTTTTCGGATGACTAGGCATCTCCGTGCTGATGTGGCGATTTGACTTTGACTGGATATTTTCGGATCTATCAGCTGCCCCCCATTTTCGAGACTGATGTGATGCTATAACACCCACATTCGTGTTATTGCATTTGCATTACATTGTCATGCATGATAATGTGATGTGGCATGTCTTATGACACATGGTTGAGTGAGTTTTGACTCACGAGTTGATTTGGATGTCTGTATTAGAGAACCCTTTGAAACTATTGTGATTGAGGATTTATTGTTTGTGAAGTCTCTCCGAGTATGAGACGGTCACTGTGGAACACTTTAAATGTTTACCTGGAAATAAATGTTTACCTGTGTATTGCAATATCTGTATTATTTTCTGGCTTAGAATATATTTCTGTCGTTAGATTTAGTATCCTGGTGAGGACGAATGAACACGCTATTAATTTGGTAGGCTAATTAGCAACTTCGGAAACGTCATATAGAAATTCGCGTTTTAGCGACCAAACGAAACTTAGTCGAAAACTTTTATAATTTTGAGGTTTCACTCGTGAAGCTATGAATAAGCTGTATAGAAAGTTTCAGAGACTGATTAGGAGTTTGGAAAACTCGTGGGGAGGTAAACGTAATTCCCAAAAGAGTTGCCTATATATAGATAGAGATGGATCTTTAGATTTTTGTAAATCTTAACCTAAGTTCAAGAAAGGAGGCCATAGGGAGATTTTGGGAGCTTAGAGCTTTGCGACGCCAAACGACGACCTTCCGTCAGTCTGTTTTTCTCCTAGATTTCATATTCGAGCTCCTCGAGGTAAGAGCTTCGTTTTGATATATGCTAGGGCTTGTTTAGCCAAGTTTTTAGAAAAGTTGTTTTGTAGAATTTTTCATAAAAGTTGATAAATGGAATTCTGATCCATAGGAATTTTACTAAACGGACTTCTGCACGTTCTTTGTGCACGGGTTTTCTTCAGTTTGAATTATAGGAGCGTTATTCGGAGGTGAGTGATTCAACTATGTTTTGGAATGATTTCTTGGCATGTATTCATGTTATGTTTGAATAGCATGTATTAATTCTTAGAGATATATTGTGTAGTTCATATTGGGCAATTATATTGATAAGTAGGCTCAATAGCACGGTGATATGTTTTGATTACCGCGAGCATGGTGATATGTATTTGAGCATGTTAAGTTGCTTATGTAGGTCAGAAGGAGCACGTGGTCACCGTGCCATTTTGTGGAGCCGATATAGGCATTAAGGTCGCACGATTGTTTGTAGAATCGCGGGTCTTACCCTTTCGCGTGGACTTATTGGCGAGGAGTCGCGGATTGGGAGTATGGACGGGCACGTGAGTCTCCGGCGACTAGTATGAATTGTAGAGATGTGAATGCGGACATGTTTATCATTCATGTACATATGTTGATTTATTCACTAAGCGTTAGCTTAAACAAATTGAAATATGTGTGGTTATTCAAATAACCATTGCAGGTGTTAATGCTGGCGAGGAATCGCAGAAGTGAGCACGTGGGTTGGGAGTTCTTTTAGAAGGCAACTTGAATGTTAACCTTGTAGTTTTGGGATAATAGGATGTTGTAATAAGAATTCTTATGGTTTTTAGTTAAGTTTAACTTGGTATGTTAGAATGAATCTAAAACGTTGTAATAGTTAATAACATGTTGTAATTGTGCTTCGGTAATATGTTAATACAGTTAGGATTGCCTTGGAGTACTTTTGGAAGTGTGTGTTTGATCGCCGTTCGAATTCAAAAGCTTTTAAACTTAGAAAACTCTGCAGAATGAGAAGCTGCCATAAATCAGTCGACTGGTTGAGAAAACAGTCGACTAGGGCCTTTGTTTTCAGCAACTCACTGCATTGTTTCGCAGGGGATCAGTCGACTGGGTCCTCGACACAGTCGACTGAATCATGTTTTCAATTCAAATATTTTGTTCAGGCCAAACTTCAGTCGACCGGACTTTATCAGTCGACTGAAAATTTGAAGCACCAGTCGACTGGGTGTAGAAAGCAGTCGACTGGATGGTGTTTTAAAACCTAACTTTCTGTTGGACCAGGATCAGTCGACTGGGTCTGAGGATCAGTCGACTGGACGGATGGTTTTCAAAATGTCTTGTTTTATTCCGCTGCGTGTGTTCTTCAAACTAATTTTTGGGAACGTTAATGAATTGGTTTAGCCTCGGTGGCGTGCCACGGGCTCCAGTTCCGCTACTGTGGGGCCGGGCTGTGACATTTAGTGGTATCAGAGTATAAGTTTAGAGCCTTGGGAACGAGTGACGTTATATATGCTGAGTGACGTCGAGTGGAGTGTGTAATTGTGAAGATAATTGTTATCATTGTAGAAATGCTTCATGTGTTAGCATTTGTTGAGTGTGATGAACTGTGCACATATATCTATATTGTGGCATAGCATGCATGGTCATTATGCATTGAACTCGACAGGGGAAATATTTGAAACGTTATGGCTGATCCACCAAGAGAATTGTCACCGCATTCGCGGATGGACCAAATAGTGAATATGGTAGGAAATTTCATACAAGCGGTAAGTGAAAGAGAACAGATGAACGTTCAGCCTCCACAAGTGGAAATTCGTTATGTCAATGCACCATCGGCATCGCGACCTCAACACACAATCGTGGAACAGTTTCATAAACGGAAACCGACGTTGTATCATGGGCAAGTTGACATAGACTTGGCCGATCATTGGATGATGGACATGAAAAGACATTTCCGTCAGGTAATATGTACCGATGAGGAGAAAATTTTATGCGCATCCGATACGTTGATGGGCAAAGCATTGGATTGGTGGAACAACGTGCTTGAACAAGGGAAGCCAACCACGTGGGAAGCATTTAAGGAAGAATTCAACAAACGTTTCTTTTCGCAATCTGCTTATACTCAGAAACGCCAAGAGTTTGCGAGTTTGGTTCAGGGAGATATGACCGTGGGTGAGTATGTTTCTCGTTTCAATGCCTTGTTACGATTTGGGAAAACTACCGTTCCAACTGATAGGGATAAAACTCGTAAGTTTGAGGAAGGGCTTAGAGAGAATATCCGTGGCCGTGTGGACATGTTGCAACACCCGACCATTTCTCTAGTCGAGGAAGCCGCCCGTATAGCTGAGAAGAGTGTCGACCGATATCAACAAGGACAACAAGGAAAGAGACCCAATGACAATAGGGGCAAGAGCCAAGGGAATGCGAAGAAACCGTTCACGCAAGGTTCAGGATCGAATATGGGTAGTCAAGGAGGAAGTGTGTTTGTTGGAGATCCGAGACCGTTGTGCCCAACATGTAACCTGCGACACAGAGGAACCTGCTATCAATTGATCACTTGCTATATTTGTAAACAATTGGGGCATGTGTCTAGGAATTGTCCTTTGAACGCAAATTCGACTACACCAAACACAACCTCGAATACCAAGAGCTACAATCCAGAAACAAGAGGAAAATGTTTTGAGTGTGGACAACCGGGGCATATAGCGAAGAATTGCCCAAGTAAGAGACAACTGGGAATGAGTACCGGGGCATCGAGTGTGCCAAGCGGATCAAGGGTAGAACCTCGAATAGATAAAGGGAAAGGAGTCGCGCAACAACAAGGACGATACTTCCAGCTCAGGCCGAGGAATACGGATGATACCGTCGTATCATGTATTCTTCCTATTTGTTCGCATCCTGCACGTATACTTATGGATTCTGGTTCAACGCATTCATTTGTATCACGTGATTTTGTTAAGCATTTAACTGTTAAGTCAGAACCGCTAGGATATGACTTGTGTGTATCATTGCCTAGTAGTGAACCGCTAGTTACTTCTTCGATATTCAAGTCATGTGAAATCAAGATAGGTGATAAAGTCTTGAGCGTTGATTTGATTCCGTTGACGATGAATTACTTTGATGTTATCTTGGGTATGGATTGGTTGTCGATTAATCAAGCCAAAATCGATTGTGAACGGAAACGGGTTAGTTCTATCCGTCAGGACGAGAAGAGTTTACTTTTCAGGGTAAGGGAGTAATCGTACCGCCGTACTTGATATCGGCGATCCAAGCAAGTAAGATGTTGAAGAAGGGTTGTTCGGGTTTCTTATGTTCAATTATCGACACGCGAGTTCTTGGACCACTAATAGAAGAAATTTCAGTAGTTCGAGAATTTCCAGATGTTTTTCCCGATGAGTTACCCGACGTACTGATTGAAAGAGAGCTTGAGTTCACAATAGAAGTAGTACCAGGGTCACAACCAGTATCCAAAGCACCGTACCGAATGGCACCGATAGAGTTGAAAGAATTGAAAGTTCAGTTAGAAGAACTATTGGAGAAGGGTTTTATCCGACCGAGTGTTTCACCGTGGGGAGCTCCAGTCTTGTTTGTGAAGAAGAAAGATGGAACAATGCGCATGTGCATCGACTACCGAGAGTTGAATAAGTTGACAGTCAAGAACAAGTATCCGTTGCCGCGAATAGATGACTTGTTTGACCAGTTGCAAGGAGCGCGAGTATTTTCGAAGATCGACTTGAGATCCGGTTACCACTAGTTGAAAGTTAAAGAGGAAGATGTTGAGAAGACAGCTTTCAGGACTCGCTATGGTCACTTTGAATTTTTGGTTATGCTGTTTGGAGTGACTAATGCACCAGCTGCTTTCATGGACTTAATGAATCACGTTTTCAAGGATTACTTAGACGAGTTTGTCATTGTGTTTATAGATGACATCCTAATCTACTCCAAAAGCGTAGAAGATCACGAGTATCATTTGCGATTAGCTTTACAACGATTGCGTGAAAAGAGATTATTCGGCAAATTGAAGAAGTGTGAGTTTTGGTTGACAGAGATTGCTTTTCTTGGACATATAGTGTCGGCAAAGGGAATTTCTGTAGACCCTCAGAAGATAGAAGCAGTTACCAACTGGGCGAGACCAACGAATGTGACAGACATCCAAAGTTTCCTAGGATTAGCTGGGTATTATCGGAGATTTGTAAAAGACTTTTCGCGTATAGCAATGCCGATGACACAGTTAATGAGGAAAGATATTGCTTTTGTTTGGAGTCCAGAATGTGAAAAAAGTTTCCAAGAGTTGAAGGGTCGACTAGTGAAAGCACCAGTATTAGCAGTTCCGTCAGGGACTGAAGGATTTATTATTTACAGTGATGCTTCATATAGGGGTTTAGGTTGCGTTCTTATGCAAGGTGATAAAGTTATTGCGTATGTATCAAGACAACTTAGACCGCACGAGAAGAATTATCCAACACATGATCTAGACTTGGCCGCCGTGATTTTTGCATTGAAGATTTGGCGTCATTACCTATACGGGGAGAAATGTGAGATCTATACGGATCATAAGAGTTTGAAGTACCTGTTTACACAACGAGATTTGAATATGAGGCAAAGGAGATGGTTAGAGTTGATGAAGGACTATGACTTGTCAATTCAGTATCATCCGGGCAAGGCGAATGTCGTCGCCGATGCTCTTAGTCGCAAAGTACCAACCAACACCGCATCAGATTTGACTTCTCAGAAAGAACTGATACGAGATATGGAGAATATGGAGCTTGAAGTGATACCGAGGATTGAAAGTGGCTTGATGTCGACGATGGTGGCACAACCACTCTTGATTCACGAGATCGCAGAGAAACAATTTCAAGATGTGGCTTTGAAGAAGATTTGTGATGAGATTCCAATGGGCCAACAACCGGGATTCACGTTTGAGAACAATGTGTTGAGATTGAGGGGTAGAATTTGTGTACCTAGTGAGAAGGAGTTGAAGCGAAACATCCTAGAGGAAGCACACAACACAAAGTATACCGTTCATCCGGGAAGCACCAAGATGTATAGAGACTTGAGACATGTGTATTGGTGGCCGGGAATGAAGAGAGAAATAGCACGATACGTTTCGCGTTGTACTAGTTGTCAACAAGTAAAGGCCGAACGCCAAGTACCCTCAGGATTGTTACAACCGTTACCGATAGCCGAGTGGAAATGGGAGCACATAACAATGGATTTTGTTAGTGGGTTTCCGAGATCGAAGAGATCGAACACTATTATTAGGGTGATTGTTGATCGTTTGACGAAGTCGTCGCACTTCCTACCACTTCGAACAACTAAGCCAATGATGTTAGCTAAGTTGTATATTCGCGAGATTGTGAGACTACATGGTATCCCAGTTTTTATCGTTTCAGATAGGGATAGTAGTTTTACATCGAAGTTTTGGAGAGCCTTGCGAGAAGCAATGGGTACCAAATTGCACTTTAGTACAACTTTTCATCCTCAGATCGATGGTCAATCAGAAAGAGTAATCCAGATTTTGGAAGACATGCTTCGTTTATGTGTACTTGATTTTCAGGGTGATTGGGAAGACCACCTGCCGTTAATTGAGTTCGCATATAACAACAGTTTTCAGTCGAGTATTGGGATGGCTCCTTATGAAGCTTTATATGGTCGTGTATGTCGTTCACCGATTAGTTGGACTGAAGTCGGAGAAAGAATGATTGAAGGGCCGCAAATTGTACAAGAGACGACAGATAAGATAAAGGTAATTCGACAACGGTTACTGACAGCTCAGAGTAGGTATAAGAGTTATGCCGATAAGCGTAGGCGACCGTTGGAATTCGATGTAGGAAACTTAGTGTATTTGAAGGTGTCACCTTCAAAGGGAATAACCAGATTTGGTAGATACGGGAAATTCAATCTGAGATATGTAGGACCTTTTGAAATCATTGGAAAGGTTGGACCCGTAGCTTATCGTTTGAACTTGCCGAGCGAGTATGCTCAAATTCATAACGTGTTTCATGTATCGTTGTTACGCAAACAATTAGTGGAAAATAGAGATCAAGTGATGACTCCGACATCGAATGAGATTCAGAGTGATTTAACGTATGTCGCGTATCCGGTAGAGATCTTGGATCGGAAGGATCAAGTCTTACGAAATAAAGTAATATCAAAAGTAAAAGTGTTATGGCGTAGCCAAACTACGGAAGAGATGACGTGGGAGATAGAAGATGAGATGCGTACTCAGTATCTGCACCTTTTCGAGACATGAGGTATAAGTTTGGGGACAAACTTCTTTTAAGGGGGAGAGTATTATAACACCCACATTCGTGTTATTGCATTTGCATTACATTGTCATGCATGATAATGTGATGTGGCGTGTCTTATGACACATGGTTGAGTGAGTTTTGACTCACGAGTTGATTTGGGTGTCTGTATTAGAGAACCCTTTGAAACTATTGTGATTGAGGATTTATTGTTTGTGAAGTCTCTCCGAGTATGAGACGGTCACTGTGGAACACTTTAAATGTTTATCTGGAAATAAATGTTTACCTGTGTATTGCAATATCTGTATTATTTTCTGGCTTAGAATATATTTCTGTCGTTAGATTTAGTATCCTGGTGAGGACGAATGAACACGCTATTAATTTGGTAGGCTAATTAGCAACTTCGGAAATGTCATATAGAAATTCGCATTTTAGCGACCAAACGAAACTTAGTCGAAAACTTTTATAATTTTGAGGTTTCACTCGTGAAGCTATGAATAAGCTGTATAGAAAGTTTCAGAGACTGATTAGGAGTTTGGAAAACTCGTGGGGAGGTAAACGTAATTCCCAAAAGAGTTGCCTATATATAGATAGAGATGGATCTTTAGATTTTTGTAAATCTTAACCTAAGTTCAAGAAAGGAGGCCATAGGGAGATTTTGGGAGCTTAGAGCTGCGACGCCAAACGACGACCTTCCGTCAGTTTGTTTTCTCCTAGATTTCATATTCGAGCTCCTCGAGGTAAGAGCTTCGTTTTGATATATGCTAGGGCTTGTTTGGCCAAGTTTTTAGAAAAGTTGTTTTGTAGAATTTTTCATAAAAGTTGATAAATGGAATTCTGATCCATAGGAATTTTACTAAACGGACTTTTGCACGTTCTTTGTGCACGGGTTTTCTTCAGTTTGAATTATAGGAGCGTTATTCGGAGGTGAGTGATTCAACTATGTTTTGGAATGATTTCTTGGCATGTATTCATGTTATGTTTGAATAGCATGTATTAATTCTTAGAGATATATTGTGTAGTTCATATTGGGCAATTATATTGATAAGTAGGCTCAATAGCACGGTGATATGTTTTGATTACCGCGAGCATGGTGATATGTATTTGAGCATGTTAAGTTGCTTATGTGGGTCAGAAGGAGCACGTGGTCACCGTGCCATTTTGTGGAGCCGATATAGGCATTAAGGTCGCACGATTGTTTGTAGAATCGTGGGTCTTACCCTTTCGCGTGGACTTATTGGCCAGGAGTCGCGGATTGGGAGTATGGACGGGCACGTGAGTCTCCGGCGACTAGTATGAATTGTAGAGATGTGAATGCGGACATGTTTATCATTCATGTACATATGTTGATTTATTCACTAAGCGTTAGCTTAAACAAATCGAAATATGTGTGGTTATTCAAATAACCATTGCAGGTGTTAATGCTGGCGAGGAATCGCAGAAGTGAGCACGTGGGTTGGGAGTTCTTTTAGAAGGCAACTTGAATGTTAACCTTGTAGTTTTGGGATAATAGGATGTTGTAATAAGAATTCTTATGGTTTTTAGTTAAGTTTAACTTGGTATGTTAGAATGAATCTAAAACGTTGTAATAGTTAATAACATGTTGTAATTGTGCTTCGGTAATATGTTAATACAGTTAGGATTGCCTTGGAGTACTTTTGGAAGTGTGTGTTTGATCGCCGTTCGAATTCAAAAGCTTTTAAACTTAGAAAACTCTGCAGAATGAGAAGCTTCCATAAATCAGTCGACTGGTTGAGAAAACAGTCGATTGGGGCCTTTGTTTTCAGCAACTCACTACATTGTTTCGCAGGGGATCAGTCGATTGGGTCCTCGACACAGTCGACTGAATCATGTTTTAAATTCAAATATTTTGTTCAGGCCAAACTTTAGTCGACCGGACTTTATCAGTCGACTGAAAATTTGAAGCACCAGTCGATTGGGTGTAGAAAGCAGTCGACTGGATGGTGTTTTAAAATCCAACTTTCTGCTAGACCAGGATCAGTCGACTGGGTCTGAGGATCAGTCGATATTCCGCTGCGTGTGTTCTTCAAACTAATTTTTGGGAACGTTAATGAATTGGTTTAGCCTCGGTGGCGTGCCACGGGCTCCGATTCCGCTATTGTGGGATCGGGCTGTGACAGATGCTCTATCAGATGAGGTTTGAAAATCTGCGCCATTCAGTAGACTGCCCGGGAAACTGCTCGGGGCACCCCTCGGGAATGGACCCGCCCCCTTGGCCGCTCGGGGGTTGAACTGGACGGTACTGTTGGGAACCTAGGGTCGGTGGCTGCCACGTGTCTAGGAATGATTGGTCTGGTTAGGATCCAACGAGGACGGTGTGGGTGTAACCGAATAGTCGCGTGGTAACTGGACTGTCATGTCACATATTTAATGCACACGTCTTTTGAGGTGACGCTTCACGTGCCCAAGGGGATAACTGTCTGGCGGTTTAGGCGGGAAAGTTTCCTGGCCGTTGGATCTAATCTGATCTGGACCGTTCACGCTTTATAAATAATGGACACTTATCCATTTCTTTCATTCCTGCTGCCCTGAGATAGAGACTATCTAGCGGTTTTGAGAGCAAAAAGTCCCCGGTCAAGCTTCCCGATCTCTTTTCCTGCTTTAATTCTTGTATGTCCTCACTTCCCTAGTTTAATTCACTGTTCTCTTCCTTATCCTTTTTCTTTTCTTTCCCGAGTGATGCTTGAGAGGGCGAACCCACTAGGGCTCGCACAAAAGTGGGATTTCTTCTTCCTCTTTAGGTCAAGTAACCCATCCTCTGTGGTAGAGCGATTGAGCCGGCCGAGTTGTCCCGTGGTAGTGTTAACCGAGTGTTACATTGCCCTGAAAGCCTTATACGCCTTGCTCCATAGGCTCTTGGACCTACCGCCCTTGTACCTTAGGCACGGAGCCCCCGACCCCTACCTAGGCCACCAACTATTACCCTGTCCAGCCTCGGGAACCTTAGAGATGTGCCAGTCCAGTTTTGATTCCTCTTCTCGGTTGGAGGATGAACATTCCCGGTCTGGGATCCCGGACACAAGCCTGGACCCACCCTCTGCCACTCCGTCAAACCATCATAGCGAGGGTAGGTTTCCGATCCGGGTTTCAGACGATGAGTCGGACTAGGAGGCCCCGGTGGCCTCCGTCTCATGGGGTTCAGGTGATGAGATACCCGGGGGGTCCTAACCCCGAGGTTGCATTTGCCTATGAATTCACTCCTTCCATCCTGCGTACCCAAGACCTTAGCCAAATTAGGGAGAGGTATGCCATTCCCAAAGGTTGATCCTTGGCTGTACATGCTGGCGAGGCCCAGCTCCGTCATCTGAGGTTCGTCTCTTTGTATAAAGATTCCCTCATGGGTGGGTTCCGCATCCCCCTTCACCCGGTAGCCTAAGATGTCTTGATCTACCTTGGGATCACTCCCGGGCAGTTATCTCTGAATGGCTGGAGGTTCTTGATGGGGTCCATCTCTCTTTGGCCCCAAGTCTTCGGGTGTAAACTCACCCTCTAAGAGTTCTTGTGGACCCATCGACTGTTTCCCGTGCATTGGTAGGTCGGTTTCTTCTCTCCGGGGACTCGTCAGGGGCAAAAAATCATTGTAAACTGCCCAAGAAACAAGGGGCTAGAAGAACAAGTATCCACCCCCGGGCGCTGTGAGCAGGCCCCAGGAATTCAGTTAAGGACTTCTTGGGCTGGAGAGCCAAGGAGTAAGCCCGTCTGATACTTCTCTTTTTGCTTTCCTTTGCCTTTGAGCATAGTCATGTGGCTAACCGTTTCATGTTTTGCTTTGTAGTGGGGTAAGATGACCCGCCGAGCATTCCCGATGAGTGCCAAGCCAGGATCAGGCACTTGGCAAACCTGGCCACCAACATCTGGAACGTGCTAACCCGGACAGGAGATTTTAAGGCCTCCTACGATCCAGACCAGCCCGTCGAAGCTCCTGTCTTTCCACCAATCATCTGAACTATTTGGCCTTGGCCATTCTTTACTGCTTTTCCTGGTTACTGACCGTATGATCTTTTCTCTTCGCAGAAATGGGCCCCAGGAGGGATTTGGAGTAGCTAAGGGCCAGATAGGCTACTGCTATTGCCGCCGCCACCGCCGTCGCTCAGATAACGGAGAAAGGGAAGAGGCTAGCCGCCAAGGCCTCAGGCAGTGATCGTCTGCTCAGGCGAATAAGGCACAGGATGGCGGCGCACCAGGAACCCGGGGGGACGTCGGCTCCCCGTGTGGTGGTGGTGGAGGAGACTGCTCCTTGGGCAGACTTACCGTCTGGGACACCGCTGGGGGAGTCGGCAGCGATTAGGGAGAGGGCCAGGTTGGGCCTTCTCCCAAGTCAGGTGGAGATGTGTGCAAATATGTCTCCCCAAGTCTTCCAGGGGTGGCTGTACAGCCTCTCCTACTTCGTAAGTACTTCTGCTACTGTGTTCTTCATTCCTTATTCACTCTGTTTGCTTGGTGACTTACCAGTTTACGCTTCTTGCAGGTCAGCTGGATGGCTGCCGGAGTTGAATCCTTCCTGCTCTCCCTGGATGGGAGGGCCACTACTGCTAAAGTTGCCTTGTCGCAAAAGAGGGCAGCCTCTGAGGCCAAGGAGATTACCCTGACCGTTGAGAAGGACAAGGTCAAGGGCTTGGCCCTGGGCCTTGATGCTGCGCAGACGGAGTTGGTGGCCGCCTTGGCTAATTTGGAGGTTACCCGGGCCAACCTGGCGGCGGCGGCGGAGGCTCGAGAGAAGGCCCTAGCTGAGGCGGTGGTAGTAGGGTCTATAGAGGAGGCCTTTAATGACGGCTTCTTCCAGGGCTACAAAGACCTGAAGAGAAGGCTAGCCCAAGACCACCCCAAGTGGGACATCTTATCCTATAAGTGGATATACTTAGACTAGTGGGACATGGGTTCCGCCGCTGCCGAAGGTGCTATTACTGGGCTGGACCTGCTGCAGATGCCGCCCCAGGCGAGGATGCTGCTCCGGGCGGGGATGCTGCTCCAGGAGGGGAGGCTGGTGAGATCGAGGATGTGGTCGTGGTGGACGACGCCTAGCCTCTCTACCTGTCTTTTTTTTTTTTAGGGGAGGCTACTACAACTGCCCCCCAAGCTTTGTACATTTTTTTGTTTTTAATGAAAAGGTCCTCTGAGGCCACCCTTTTGCATCAGTCATTTTTCATTGTGTTTCTTTTTTGCACTTGCCTGTTTGTATTGCCTGTGCCCGACCGGTTGTTAGTTATACAAAAATCCTGCCTTACCAAAAGGTTTATGACTGTGACTGGTAGAGAACACTTGGTCTTCTAGGGACCTGTTTTGAAGGGCCTATCTGGTATAGTGTAGGATTTTGATCTTGTTACTATCTGGACGGTTTCTCTGAGCAGTGTAAGTACGTAGGAATGTTCGAGGATTCCAAGCCCTGTTAGTGCCCAATGTGATTCCCTGTTTTAGTCCAGCATCCCCCCTGCCCCCCAAGCTTTTGCTAAGGCGGGCATTAGTAGAGGGATTGATCGTAAGGAACCGACCTAGAATATGGGTGGTTATAGGGTCTTTTTAAGCTTGCTATCATTAGCTACCTAGGGGGATTTACCCCCATTGTCGGTTATGGACCTAAGCGAAGCCGGTGCCTCGGATGTGAACCCGAGGTCTTCTACCTTGGGTGTGACCCCGAGGTATTTTTTGCCTCGGGTGTTATCCCGAGGTCTTCTGTGCCTCAGGTATGATCCCGAGGTCTTTTTATTTGTTTGCACGGAACACTGGTAGTGCAACAAAAAAAGCTATATTACTTTTTGAAAATCACAATAACTGCTTAAGGAGAGCTACAAATTCCCTAACCAACGCTATCTTGCTCTTATCCAAGCATCATTGAAAATACTTGCAGAGATGTTGTATGTTCTAAGGGTGAGATAGATCATGTCCGTCCAAAGTCTATAACCAATAGGTGCCTGATCGGTTGACCCAGGTAATCCTGTATGGTCCTTCCTAGTTTGGCCCTAATTTTTCGTGGCTCAAAACCTTGGTAGACTGATTTACCGCCTTAAGGACCAGATCTCCCACCTGGAAACTACGATGCTTGAATTTGTTGTTGAAATACCGAGAGACCCGCTGCTTATAGGCTGCCACTTTTAGATATGCCCGGTCCATTCTCTCCTCTATTAGATCGAGCTCCCCCCTAAGAGCTTCCTCGTTGCCTGCTCACTAAAATTTGCTACTCAATAAGTCGATAATCCGAGCTCTGTGGGGAACACTGCCTCGAAGCCGTAGGTGAGGTAGAAGGGGGTCTCCCCTGTGGTCGCTCGGGGAGTAGTGCGGTATGCCCACAAGAGTGTTGGCAGCTCTTTGGCCCAGAGTCCCTTGGCATCTTCAAGTCTGGTTTTAATGGACTGCAGGATTGTTCGGTTTGTCACTTCGACCTGTCCATTGGCCTGAGGGTGCTCGGGGTATGAGTAGTGGATTTATATTCCATAGCCCGAGCAGATTTGCCTAAACACCGGGGTATCGAACTGCCTATCGTTGTCACTGACCAGGACCCTAGGGATGCCGAACCGGTTGAGGATGTTTCTCTCGATGAAGTTCTCCATCTTTTTCTCGGTGATCTTTTTCAAGGGCTCGACTTCTGCCCACTTGGTGAAATAGTACACGACGATGATTGTGAACTTGACTTGTCCTTTTCCAATCAGGAGGGGACCGACAATATCAATACCTTGCTAAGTGAATGGTCAGGGGCTGAGGATTGATTTCTAGAGCTCTCCCGGGAGGTTGATCATAGGCGAATGTCTTTGGCACTTGTCACACTGCCTGATATATTCTTGGGAATCTCGGGCCATCGTCTGCCAAAAATAGCCCTGTAGCAGGGCCTTTCGGGAGAGTGCCCGACCTCCCATGTAGCTTCCACACACTCCTTCGTGGATTTCATGCAATATCCCACAGAGCTATTTAGAGTGGATGTACCCGAGACACGGGATAGTGAACCCTCTTTCGTAGAGGATGCCATCAACGAGGTGGTACCTGGCTGCCTGGTACTTTACCCGCCGGACTTCCTCTTTTTCATACGGTAAAGTACTAGTCGTGAGGAACATCATGATCGGATCTATCCAACTGGGCCCCAAAGGGACCAGTTCAACCTCCACGCCTTCTAAGTTGACCACGCTGGGTTGGGTAAGTATTCTATCCTTATCCTGGGTAGGTCTGACTCAGAAGATCAGGTAAGGCGGGCTAACCGATCGACCCTTGTGTTTTCTTCCCTCAGGATCTGTGTGATGGATAACCCCTTAAGCATCTTTGAGACTATTCGGACTAGGGCCAGGTAGGCTATCATGTTGTCTTCCCAGGCTTCATACTCCTGATTAACTTGATTGACCATGAGTTGGGAGTCACTGTACCTATGGACTTGTTGTGCACCCATCGAAGTAGCTAATTGTAATCCAACCAACAGGGATTCGTACTCTGCCTCGTTGTTAGAGGCTTGGAAACCGAACCTTAGCACGTACTCTAGTTGGATTCTGTCGGGTTTGGCGGGCTAACCGATCGACCCTCGTGTTTTCTTCCCTCAGGATCTGTGTGATGGATAACCCCTTAAGCATCTTTGAGACTATTCAGACGAGGGCCAGGTAGGCTATCATGTTGTCTTCCCAGGCTTCATACTCCTGATTAACTTAATTGACCATGAGCTGGGAGTCACTGTACCCATGGACTTGTTGTGCACCCATCGAAGTAGCCAATTGTAATCCAACCAACAGGGCTTCGTACTCTGTCTCGTTGTTAGAGGCTTGGAAACCGAACCTTAGCACGTACTCTAGTTGGATTCTATCGGGTGTGGTGAGAATGATACCTATTCCACTACCCTGTTTGTTGGAGGATCCGTCCACATAGAGTACCCAGGTTGGGGTGTCAGGTTGTAGACCGGGCGGTAGAACCGACGGGTCAAGCTCTTCGATCGGATCTTCTGGATACGTGAATTCTACAAGAAAATCTGCTACTGCTTGCCCCTTAATTGTCGTCCAGGCTCTATAGACTACTTTAAGTTCTTCTAACTCTAATGCCCACTTGACAAGCTTCTGGATGTCTCAAGCCTGCTTAAGATCCGACAAACAGGCTGATACGTGAGGACTATAATGACATGGTCTTGAAAATATGGGCAGAGTCTCCAGGTAGAAGTAATAAGGGTAAAAGTGAAATTTTTGATGTGGGAATATCAACTTTCTCCACCTTGAAGCGATCGACTGGTGTAATAAACCAGGAATTGTATATCGTGCTCCTTTCTGATGAGTGCCGAGCTCACTGCTGAAGGTGACACTGCCAAGTAAAGAAACAATTCCTCCTTTGGTACATGCGTTGAGAGTAGGGGAGGTGATTTCATGTATTTCTTGAGATCCTAAAACACCTCCTCATATTCTTTCGACCATTAAAATGCTTTACGTAGGATTTTGAAGAACAACAGACATTGATCGGTAGCTCGGGAGACGAATCGGTTCAGCGCTGCCACCCATCCGGCCAAACTTTGAACTTCTTTGGTTGACCTGGGTGACTGTATGCTATTAATAGCCTGAATTTTTTTGTGGTTCGCTTCTATCCCTTGCCTGCTGACTAAATGCCCTAGAAATTTCCCGGACGAGACTCCAAAGTGCACTTGGCTGGGTTCAACCTCATCCGGTACTTTCTCAAGATGCTGAAGGCCCCGGCCAGGTGATCTAGATGGTCGAACTCATCTCTGCTTTTGACCAAAAGATCGTTGACGTAAACCTCCATCGATTTCCCGATTAAGTCTTTGAACATGAAATTGACCAGGCGTTGATAAGTTGCCTCAGCGTTTTTGAGCCCAAATGGCATCACCTTGTAACAATATGTCCCCTTATTTGTGATGAAGAAAGTCTTCTCTTCATCCAGAGTAGATGTTCATGAATGAAAGAAGTGAGTGACCGGCCGTGAAGTCCACAAGGAGGTCTATTCGAGGTAACTTGCCACAGATAGCAATCCTTGGGGCAGGCCTTATTCAGGTCGGTAAAATCCATACACATTCTCCACGTTCTGTTGCTTTTCTTGACTAGTACTACATTTTCCAACCAGTCGGGATAGTGAACTTCTTAGACGGACCTTGCCTTCAGGAGCTTTTTAATTTCTTCATGCACTGCTGCTTGTCTTTCAGGAGCCATGTCCCTCTGCTTCTGCTTGACCGATTGGGAATCCGGGTCGATGTTGAGACAATGGAACATGACCCGGGGGTCAATCCCTGGCATGTCTTCATGGCACCAGGCGAATACGTCCTGGTTCTGTCGCAGGAACTGGATCAACTTTTCCTTGAGGCTTAGCTCTAAGAGAGTGCCGATACTGACGGACTGGTCGGGGAGTTGGGGGTCCAACATAACTTGTTCCAGCTCTTCTACCGGGCTGACTCTACCCCTTATGTCCCTCGGGTCCATCTCTTGAACGTTCAACACCTCTACAACTGCTTCCCTATGCAAGGAGCTAACATAACATCTCCAGGCGGTTGCTTGGTCTCCACGCAAGCTCCTGGGACCCTGGGGGGTGGGGGGGGGGTCAGAAACTTCATCACTAGACCGTACATTGACACAACTGCCTTGGCCTTGTTGAGCATTAGCCTTCCTAGGATGACATTATAGGCAGACATGGCTTCTACCATCGCAAAGTTTGCAAGTATAGAGACTTGCTGGGAGTAGGTCCCCATGAGAACTGGGAGCTCGATCTTACCAAGCGATTGTGTGCTAGATCCGTTGAATCCTACCAGGAGAGTGGCTAATGGTTGGAGCCGATCCCTTAATATACCAAACTAATCAAAAGCTGAGATGAACAAAATGTTAGAGGAGCTGCTCATGTCCACCAACACCCTCTTGACCACATAATTTGCTATAGAGAGTGTCACCACCATCGGATCATCGTAGGGGCAACACAGATCCTTCACATCGTCAGACAAGAACGTCAACACATCGGTTAGTGGGTAGTCGGTGGATTGGACATTCCAGACATCCGATCAGGATGCCCGAGTAGTCCTCTTCCTAGCCAACTGTGAGTCCCTTTCGACCAATATTCCCATGGAGATCACATTGATTTACCTGAGGGGTTGTGGCTGCTTGGTAGCTCAAGTGTCTTGCCGAGGTCGTCTATTCGCTGCGACAAACTCGGTGAGGTGACCCTGTTCGATCAGTTTCTCGATGGCAATCTTAAACTTGAAGCAATCCTCTGTGTCCTGACCATGGTCTTGATGGTACCGGTAAAACTTATCCTAATTTCTCTTCCCGGGTGGGCTTTTCAGCTTTGCCGACTATTGGAGAAGCCTCTAAGTCTCGACGGTGGTCAGGACCTCATGGATAGGCCAAAAAAGAGGTGTAAAGGTGATCAGGGCCTGATCTCGACTACCACTCTACTAATCTTGTTTTGGCTTCTTTCCCGAGCCCTTCTCGGAGCCCTCGCGCTTACGCTTGGAATTTAGGAACTCATTTCCCGTAAAGCTGGCACACTTGGACTTTAGGAACTCCTTCATGTCAATGTACTTCCCAACTCTCTTGGAGAGCTCAACCAGGGTTACCGGTTAGTCATGGTGAATGATGTGGCAACTTTGGTGTGCTGAACTCCCGGGCAAAAGGCTGTGATAGCGATTGTTTCATTTAGGTGGTGAATCTAGAGCCTTTGTTGATTGAAACGGCCGACGTAATCCTTCAGGGATTCTCCTTTGTGCTGCTTGACGGCCAGCAACTAGGTGTCGGGCTATGACCAGTTGAGCATCCCCATAAATTAGCTAATGAAGAGCTTGTTGAGTGCCTTGAAATTGTTGACTGTTCGGGGTTTGAGAGCGTGGAATCACTGTGTGGCCGCCCCTTTGAGAGTGCTGGGGAAGGCCAGGCACAACAGTTTGTCATTGGTGGTGACCAGCGCCATCTAGGCCTTACAAGTCCAAACATGATCCACCGGGCTTCCCAAACTGTTATAAGAATTGAGATGTGGTGGTTTGAATTTCCGCGGGATGGGGAATCCTATGACCCGAACAGTAAAGGGCGATTCAATTTCTGTATTGGTGTGATCATGGCGCGACTTATGGCTCAATTTCACAATTTACTTTTGTAGGTCCTCGATCTGGGCCTTGACGTCTTTCTGATCGATTCTCCACTCTGTATCTGAGAGGTATGTCAGGTCGGACGACGAGGCCTTTTCCTCGAAGTGCATTGTCCTCGGGGATAGGACTCGGCTCCGACTCTGGACAATCGTGTGCCTAAGATCTCCACGGCTCTTGGCCGGGGGATCTTTGGCCGACTCCCAGGCTGTTTGTCCTTGCCCCTCCCCTTTAGCAGTGCGTCTGCTATTGATGATCTCTCTGGCATCCCCCGCCTGGCGCGGGTTGGCCTGGGCACGTTGCCAGGTCTGCTCGGGAGCCTAGCTACGCTCATCATTCCCAAACCTCCCTAAAGCCAGCGGGGATACAAGCTTAGTGTGGGCACGTCTTTGAACCTGTACGGGCTCCCGATCACAAGTGCCCATCCTAGGCTAATCCTCGATGGGAGGAAGCTTTTCATGTCGGGCCAATAGCACTTCGATCTGCTGTTGAATTTGGCGCTAGCCTTCCAGGAGTTGCGCAAGAGCCGCGGTGATCTTATCGGAGGTCATGGAGGCGGCCGGTTGCCCGAGCTGTGAGTCCGCCAGACTTATTGGAGCAGTAGTCTTCTTACCCTTCTTCGACGGTATGTTAATCAGTCACAGATTTGTTTTTCTGAGAGAGTTTGTCTAGTTTCCCACAGACTGTACCAAAATGATGATGCCAAAATTTGGGTAAGAGCTAGATGAGTAGTTTAAGGAGAGAGAGACACGAGAAGTTTGTCTGTGGTTCGGCCCTGTTAACTAGGTGACCTACGTCCACGTGGTGTGTCGGGGCACGTTCACTAACAAATCACCAACGACCTTTGGTGAACCGACAAAGAGGGCGGCACTACCAGAGAACCGGCCATGTGTGAGTGATAGATGAATTCTATCCTCGTGAGATGAGAATGCCGTCCCCCTTAATGGGTGGTGAGTGGTCTCTTTTATAGATGCAAGAGACCACTCGTACAAGGTAACTAGCCGATTTAGGAAACCTAATTTGATTACAAGCGATTGGCATAAATCATGGGAGTTCCCTAAGTGGTTTAGGAAACATCTTATACTTCCCATTAGTCCTCTAACTGAGTTAGGAAACTGCCTGTAACCTTGTAGAGCAAGCTACGAGATAGGCCCGGGTCGCTCCCACTGGGGGACGAGTCCGCCTCGTGAGCCCGAGCTGTGGGCCCAGACCAGGCGGTCTTCAACAGATGAGCCGGGGATGGTTAAACTCTAGGCACCTTTTTCGGATGACTCAGTGTCTCCATGTTGATGTGGCAATTTGACTTTGACTAGATATTTTTGGATCTATCACTATACATTGGGGATTTATTATAGATTAATTGTTATTTCTTGTTGTGATTATAAATGTTATTTTTTATACATGTGCTATTAGTATTTTATATATTGATGCTATGATGCTGTCAGATTTTGATTCTTTTTGAAAATAAATATGGCACTGCTCAAAAGCGTGCTAGATTAATGTACTCGACACATACACGAGGCGAGAACAAATGTTGCCATATGTCGACTAACTATCTTGAAACGGGGCACAATTCAGGCACTGTTTTGAATAGTGCCAAAAAAGGGTGCCAAATCTCTGAAATATGGTACCCTTTGACCAAAAAATAGTGCCAAAAAAAATTGGATCCCCGATATTTGGCACTGAAAAAAAGTGTGCCAGATTCGGTCAGACACTATTTAAACAGTACCACTCTAGCATTTTTAATATAGTGTCCTACTCCAAATTCATCTCACCCCGTATGAGGTCGATCTCATAGATTTCCGCCATGTGTAATTCTTATCGTGAAAGACTATAGGTCGGCCATTCTATCTTCGAGCATGTGAAGGTGCCTTTGGTGGAAGATAATAAGGTTGACCTCATATTTATTCGGCATTTGAAATTCTTATACTAGAAAACTAGAGGTTGACCTGTTATTCTTACGGAATGTGCAAAATTTATAGTGGAAGGTATAAGGTCGACTGTTGTTGCTTTCGGCATGTGAAAGTTATGTTTATCATACTACGGTGCATATTTTATATTTAATTTTCATTCTTCCAACTTGATTATTCCAAATATTCTAAAAAGCAACATTTTTTTTGTCATGGACACATGTAAATCAAATAAATAACATCGACAACTCTCCGTTGTTTCTCTCATGGACACATCTCAATCACATTGGCATGGAATTCTAGCATCAAGAGCACATTCCCTTGATGTGATGCCAAATCCATATGGAGTTATATATCAAATGGATACTTTCAACACCACCTTCGAGTCATTCCCTCAAACAATCAAAAGTCATTTGTGTTGTTTCGAACATACGATCATTAGTAGGAACCCTATAAGAGTAGAGACCATATATATATATATATATTCACATCCAACATGGACATCTTAATTTGTCACTTTAGAGACTCATACAGTACTGTATTAGTATATGATCTTCATACTACCGTGTTACTAATTAGATCAGACATGTTTCTCCTAGTATGGACGCAGTATAATAACAGTTGAACAATGGTCTCCTCAATTCTAGGTTTTGTAAAAGAGTTTCATAAACACTTATTGCGTGATTACTAATACTTAATAATTATTGGCTCATATACTATGTTACTATTTAGATCAGATATGTTTCTCCAAGTATAGATGCACTATAATAATAGTTGAACAATGGTCTCTTCAATTCTAGGTGTTGTATAAGAGCTTTATAAATACTTATTGCATGATTACTAACACTTACATGTCAAATAAGCGATACGTATTACTACCACTTGTACATCCGACATTTTGTGAATGGGTTACAATATTTTGTGATGGAGAAAGGACTAGGTTACAATTTGTTTTCTTTGAGGTTGCAATATTTTGTCAATAGTTTACAATCATTTGTCATCAATGTTACAATATGAGTGACTAGTTGTGGAATTCAAACTTTTTGTAAACTTAGTGACAAAATATTATAACTATACCACAAAATGTTGTAATATGGAGAAAAAAGATTGTAACTTGGTCATAGAATATTGTAACTTTTGTGTATGCATGAACCTCAACTTTTTCTTTGTCTCCTTTATCATCAAAACATTATATTAAGTATAGAGTACATAATTACAATAATAAAGACTTAAAACAATTATAATCCATAACCTTATCTTATTCCGGCATATAAAGGTGCCTTGATGGAAGATAGGAAGGCCGACCTCGTATTCTAGGTGTTGAGAATAGTTGAGCAATGGTTTCCTAAATTTTAGGGATTGTAGAAGAGTAGCATAAACACTTATTGTGTGATCACTAACACTTACATGTCAATTAAACATATAGACTCATATACTGTGTTACTATTTTGATCGAACATGTTTCTTTAATTAGCGACCCCACTATGATAGATGTTGAGCAGTGGTCTCCTTAATCCTAGATGTGGTACAAGAGCTTCAAAAATAATTATTGCGTGATGACTAACACTTACATGTCAATTGAACATATATACTCGTGTACTATTTTACTATTTAGATCATATATGTTTCTTCAAGTGAGACCCACCATGATAATGGTCTAGAACTGTGCACCCAAGTAGAGACCTATGAGCAAGGAGAACTTGGAATGGAATACTACCACCCAGAGCACATTCATTTGGTGTGAGACTCATATATCACTGTGTTAATATATGATGAAAATAATGTTGTGTTACAATTTAGATCTTTAAGTATATACCCACTATGATAACAGTTCATGAAATTGTCTCCTCGATTCTAGATGTTGTATAAATAAACACTTATTATAGACACCCCAATTTTGACCAAACTATCAAACTAAGGGGAGAATTACCTTTGGATGTAGTGATGATATTGTCTGGCATGATTCGACAATCTTCGAAGGATGCTTCATGAACTTCTGAAAGCTCTACAACCTATTTTTTGAGCCAAAATGACCAATGGTCCCTAGGATGGCATTCCGATAACTTTTGAGTGAAAATACGCATGATAGAGAAATAAGAATGCATGAGATAATCCTTAGATCCAAGGGAAGAGATTCAAAAACTCAATTATCTTATTTTTCCATTATTATTTTTATTAAAAGAAAAGTACGAATTTAAAGAAAAAAAAATTAAGAATAATAGCTTTCCAAGTTGAATTTAGTTTGTTCTCGGCGACAATACCTTTCCAAAGGTATTTAATTTGTCATTTTGTTCTAGAATGAGTTAGATAATGATTTTCAAAGGATGGAATAGAAAAATAAATAAAGAAAAAAATAAAAAAATGATAAAAAAGGGAAAGAGCCGGCACTCGGTGCCGCAGACAACTCATTGAGTGCTGCTCTGGGCACTGTTTTGAAAAATAAATTATTTCTAGACCTCCTTAGATCTCTAGAATATCCCAAATGACCCCAAATCTTTAGTGTTTACTTAGCACCCTTAAGTCACATTTTACATGCTGAGATCATCCTAAAAGGACTAATTTGCCCCCTACTTCAATGATTCTATAAATATAGACTTTCTTCAAGAGGGGAGATTGAACTTGAATCAAAGATTTCAAAGAGAGAAAGTGATGAATTCATATTGTTTTGAATAACTATAGTCTTTGAAGATCAAAATCAACCAAAAACAAGAAGAGTTTTGATCCAAAAACAAGAAGGGAAGAATAGTTTGAAGAAAAGTTATGAAGATTGATCCATTCTAATCAAATTCTCTATAAATTTGAGTAATTCTAGAGGTAATTCTCTCCTCTTTGATTTTATACTTCATATTTCAATCACAATTTGTCGATTACTAGGACTTTTTCACATATTGGAAAGTCCACTCCTCATCCTTTCTCCACACACCACTTGACCAAATTGTAATTGGATTATCATGAATTGTTGTTGATTTAGATCAAGATGCTTATCTAATCTGTATAAAATATGTTTTTCAATTAAAATCTAGTCATGGATGATCCAAATTTGCTTTGATTTCACCTTTTGTCTCTCATGCTCTTTTCTTGGAATTCGTGAAATCTTCTATATTCCATTTGAATTCCTTGAGATTAGATCCTCCAATTCTCTGTAATTTCATGATTATAAGAGGATTAGAGTTGATCTAGATCATATGTATGAATAATTGATGGATCTAAGTCTACGACCATGTCTTTGGTTCATTCATTTGAAGCTTGTGAAACTCTCTATGTTTCATTGTGTTGTATGGAAATTGAGTTCTCAATCCTAAAGGATCATATATTTGGGAGAGGAATTAGGGATGGATCTAGTTGAATTCATGAGTAGATCATTAGATTCAAGTGAATTCAAGTGTTTAAGTTCATTCATAGGATTGAGTAAGACCTTAGAACCCATTTCTAGATTCTCTCATAAGGTTTATGTTTGGATTCCTTCAAGGCTAAATCCATGAATTTCTATGATATGCAAGTGATATTGTGATTGACTATAATCATACTTGATCTATATTCTCCATAGAATTATGGATCTAGTTTGGTTTGAATCATGAACACTAATTCATCAATGGTGTAGTGATTAGAATGATAATTTGTGATCAAGGATTTTTAATTAATCATGATCTATTGGATTTGAATGAGACTAATTGAAGTGTGTTCATAACACATAGATATACCACTGCAAATTTTATTTTGTCCCAATTAAGTGGTTTAGATGGTTTGATGATGGATTTTTTGAACAAGTCATTTTCTGTCCAGAATTCCAGAATAGTGAACTCATTTTAAAATGAATGGTTTAGAACATTAATTGAACTATTTTTTTTCCAAAATATTTTTCCCATTAACTCTGATGAGTTAATAAAAATCTCTGAGAAATTTGAGTGTCTTAGGGTTGATATGCTATTTTACGCTAATCTCCTTGTGAATACTTTGCAATAATCCTTGCTGTATGAACTTTTAGCAGCCACCACTAGATGATCTTCACTCCTATGACACTGGTGGAGGATGCTTGCAAGAAGAATAGGACTTGTGAGAGTCCTTCCATGAGAGAGAAAATGCCAAAAGAAAACCGTAAAACTATTCTGGAGAGTTAGAGCAAGAAAAATGACGTTCTGAATAATTTTGCACGCAACTCTCCTATTTATAGGTTTTCTAACCGACCTAAGGTCCAATCGATTGCCAAGAATGGCAATCGATTGCCTTATCAATTGATTGCTAGTAAGTCCAATCGGTTGCCTATGCAATCGATTACTTGTCATGCCAATTGATTGGTTCTCATTTCTCAAAACTTTTTACATCCTGTCGAGCTAAGACTGGGACCTCTTAGGTTCTTTATTGTTGGCTTAGATCAGTCATCTATCTCTTATACCTCTATCTTCATAGATTCATCTCTTGGTTTGGTCACCTTTGAATCCATCTTCATGGACTATCGGTTTGCTTCTTCATCTTCATGGACTATCCTATTGTATTACATTGTCCTATGCCTCTTTCGAAGCTTACAATTTATCTAGAAAAGGAAAAATAATAATAGCCTTGGGAAACTGGTGCGACTTTCCTTTTCATAGGAATGAAGTCGCAATGCCCTTTACACATGCCTTAATACCAAACCAAAACATAAAACACTAATCTCAAATTTAAACAAAAATTTAAAGCTTGGTGCTATGGGAGACAACTGTCTAGTCCTTGCTGCAAAAGGTTAGATGATGCAAATCCTCGCAATATATATAACAATATATAAACTAGAAGTCCTAGATGAAATGTATACTTCATAAATTAGATTCACGAAGCATTTAGTCTTATAAAATAGTAAATTGCATTCTCTGTTCAACCCAATCGATTGGCATAAATAGCCAATCGATTGCTTCTACCAATCTATTGGATGAAAGCAGTAATGAAAAATTTTAAAATTTGTAGAAACTGTTTATGAAAACATTGTCAGACTAATAAAAATTTTAGAGAACAGTTTATAGATAAAAAAGTGAAAATAAATTGAATCTATATGCCAATTGATTGCATCCCCAGATCAATGCCAATTGATTGTATTAAACAGCAATCGATTGCCATTTCCAGATCTATGGAAATCAATTAGATAAAGACCCAATCAATTGCCTGGAGCCCATCGATTGCCTTTGGTATCTTTTTGATCCAGAATATTACAAATCTATTTCTATAATCTAAATGATCATAGAAACACGTTTATGTAATTACAGTTTTACAAAAAGACTAAAACTACACATGCTAACACATCTAGTCTTCCAAAATATGTTAGTAGATTCGTTATAAGTATGGCTCTAATACCAATTGAAGGAAATTATGTTACAAAAAACATGTTGCACAGTGGAAGATTTAGTTTCAAAACTTTAAGTAATTAGGAGCTACTACTTATTTGGAAACTAGAAACATGTAGGAGAGTAGAATACCTTTTACGCTAATCCTTGTGGATACTTTGCAATAATCCTTGCTGTATGACTCCAGTGGATGCTTGCAATAAGAATAAGACTTGCAATAGTCCTTCTATGAGAGAGAAAAGGCCAAAAGAAACCCCTAAAACTGTGTCTGGAGAGTTGGAGCAAAAAAAAAGTGTCGTTCTGAATAATTTTGCATGCAACTCTTATATTTATAGGTGTTCTAACTGACGAAAGGTCCAATCGATTACCCAAAGTGGCAATCGATTGCCATGCCAATCGACTACTAGTAAGTCCAATAGATTAATCGATTGCCTAAGCAATCGATTGGTTATCATGCCAATCGATTAGCTTCTCATTTCTCAAAACTTCTTACATGCTGTTGAGCTAAAAGTGGGATCTCCTAAGTTCTCTATTATTGTCTCATATCAGTTATTAATTCTCATGATCAAACTCTTTGATCTGCAAATTAACCAAATGATCAGTTAACGTTTACTCTACTAACACATGATATCTGCACTCCAACACAAAAGAACATATTTGAAGCGATAACTAGACTTGTATAGTTGTACTAATGTCCCTCTACCTTCAACATTCGTAATCATATTCAGGTAGTCAGATAAAATATTACTGTCATCCTAAAAAATGATTACTTCTTCCATACCTTGAGCTTTATTCACCTTTCATACTTACTAAACATGTTGATAGCTACTTATCAGCAAGACTATAGTTCTCAGTAATCAACTTGGTGACATTCTCAAGGCAATGCTTACTCTTTATCATAGGGTAGATTCTATCTTGACAATATATGTTCACAACCCTATGAACATGACATACCTAAAACACCTAGGTGTTGATCTTTTAGACCTCACTGATTGGTAAGTCAAAGCACTAATATTCACAGTCTTTGTCCATAATCGTCTCAAGATTAAGAACACGTACCTCATACAAGTTATGGGTTTCTATCTACTAATGATAGTTTAGGTGTCAATAGAAAAGCTCATGGTCCATCAATGCACTATAAGCACTAGCATATTAACTAAGAGTCTCACACTCTAGTGCTTAAGATTCATCACTCCATCCAATGGTAGTTTACAATGCTATAGTGTATACCTGATGAGATATCCAGTCTCATCATCTATTGTGACAAGTTCGAAGCATTAAAGAATAGTAATTCGTATCTCATGCATACACAAATTACCTACTATAATATTTAAGGATTACAAACAATCATCTCATGAATCATACATAATGAAATGTAAACTAATATCCATATGTAAAACGTTAATCTCTCATGCATAGAGTAATTGTTTGAGGGCATAATCCCCACGAAAATTCTTGTTATTAATGTCAATTCATGTACCCTTTGTTTTGTAGCACTATCAAGGTATGAGTCTTCATATTCATATCTATTTCTTAGTTTTGATTATTTTATCGAATTTTACAACTACATGTATGACACCCTAGATTAGGTGAGTGCCTTATATGTTTATGTGAAAGAGAGACATTTTTCTTAAGTTTTCTATTTATGTATGTATTGCACGTTTCCCTATTGCAACTGGAACCCAATGAGCTTTCTTGTTTCCTTTTGCATTGCATATTGTGTGCTACTTGAATCTATCTGGTTTTGGATGCATCTTTTAGCAATCACATACCCTTTTCAAGATGCTTATGCCATGTATACCTTTATCTAAGTATCATTTGGGACGCACATAAACTTTTCAATTGAATAAAAGGATGGTGACTAGAGGACACTTACATGTTAATTATACGTAGTCACTACGACTTTTACATTCAACCTTTTATGAACGGGTTACAGTATTCTATGATGGAGTTACATGTCCATTAAACATTTAGATTCATATATAGTGGTACTATTTAAATCGAACATGTTTGTTCAAATAGAGACCCACTATGATAATGGTTTGAAACCATGCGTCCATGTTGGTAATAGCTTATTAAACAATTATTAATAACACTTACATATCAATTGTACATAGTCACTATGACTTTTACATTTAACCTTTAATGAATCAGTTACAATATTCTATGACGGAGTTATAATCCAAAAGGACTAGTTTACAACTTTTTGTCATCGAAGTTGCAATATTTTGTCAAGAGGTTACAATACTTTGACACCAGGGTTACAACCTTAGTGATTAATTGGGTGATTCGAATATTTTGTAACCTTAGTGACAAAATATTATAACATGGACAAAAAAATTTGTAACAGTATCCGACTTATAAAGGTACCATTAGTGGAAGACTTGGAGGTCAACCCATTATGCTTCCCACATATGAAATACTAAGTAGATTATGAATTTTGTAACCTTGGTGACAAATACTTTTTTTCATACTTAATTTTTTCTTAAATAAATATGGCACCATGGTTTATATGAATAAAAGCTACATCTTCAAAAATTTGAGTGAAGAGAAATTATATGTATGATGGTTGATAGAAATTTACCTATGTGGAAAATGAATATTTCCTTATATACTCCTCTTCGTCAAACTATTCACTTCAACATTCACATCCACCCGATTTAATTGGTGTACTTAATGATCTACCTACCGGTTGTTGGAAAGTTTAAATGCACATGGTTGTAGCTTTTTCTCATAGAGTTACAATCTCTGTGATGGTTCTATCTTCAAGTTACAATTATTTGTTATGGAGTTATATTTTTTTCTCACGAAGTTACAATATATAGTGATAATAGTTACAATCTTTTTGATGGTTTTACCTTCAAGTTACAATCATTTGTCATGCAGTTACAAATATTCTCACGAGACTATGATATTTTGTCATACAGTTATAAAACAACTCATGATGTTACAATCTCTTGTCATATAGTTACAAAACTCCTCATGCGAGTTATAATCGTTTTTCATATACTTACAAAAGCTCTTTATGATGTTACAATCTCTTGCCATATAGTTACAAAACTTCTCATGCGAGTTACAATCACACTTGGTTGACTAGTTGTGTAACTGGGAAACTTGATAGCATTTAATGGTGTATGGACATGTGTCACACTCTTAGACCCTCCAACATTTCCCTCTCCAGGCTGCACGGTGCGTGCAAGACCATTGTGTGCACAAAGAATTTTCCATAATTATATAATTATCTTCATTAGTAGTTTTATTTTAAAGATGTATTTTAATACAAATATATATATATTTTCTTCATAAAAGTAAATCCTACTTGCTTCTGCTTTTAAGTTGGAGATGATGTTATGCATTTAAGTAATGCTATGCTTCCCAAATTTTGAATCCCAAATGTTTCCTGGCACGAATATCTTTCTGTGTGCGCTTGTGTGCTATACCCAAGTGTAGGTAATCGTGCAAGTAGTAAACTAGATTAAGTCCAGGTCGATCCCACAGGGAAGGATGAGAATTAATTTACCTAGATTAAACTCAAAAAGAAAACAAAATTCAATGTTTTGAGAGAAATGTAGAACACAAAGTTCTACGATTAACAACTACTAAAATTAAAAGTAGCTAAATTAACTTAACTAACGATAGACTATTTAACTAAAGCAAGATTTTAAAAACGGTTTTTCTTAATAAAAGGAAAGTGTTGGGATCACACGAATCCACTATGACCCAGCCATCTACCATGCAATTGCAGTTAAGCTCAATGGAGTACAACTTCTATAGTATTCCGTACTTCTCTAAGGATATAGAATCAATAGTCCTTTCATGGCCGGGACTATATCATCTCAATTAAGTTTGAAATACACAAAGGTGGTTTAATTCAATAGTTAAGACTCGCACCTACAATGGTGTGAGCATTGAGGGTGGTTTGCAAAATATATTAAAAGAAAATGCCTTAAGGCTTAGAGTTTAAAGACTGTTTTGACAAACTGAGCATTTGGGGACAGTTTGATAACGAATCAGTAAAGCAGAAAGTCTTGGAATACTGTATAAGATGTTCTCAAGAATCAGAGGATTCGATCGATCGACGTGCTTTCAATCGCTCGACTAAGTCTCCGGTCCGATCGATCGAACTACATCCGATCGATCAAACATAGGAATAGAAATACTGCATGGCATAGGCCTGAAAGTTGAGACATGGTCTGGGAAGTCTCAGATCTATTTTCAACGTAAAGGTTCATTACGGTATCGTTTGTTTGTGAGTTTTTCATTAAAACTACGAAAACTAATGATTTCAACTTAGCTAGCATGCAATACTACGAGATTGAAGGCTAAACTACGATTAACTAAGTGCAGAATGTAAACAAAACAATAGTAAGTAACCTGGAACGAAGAAACTTGTATTAAACTATAGCAAATCCAAGCTAACAATGATGAATCTTGATAAAACCTACAAAAACACAAGTAAAACTCTCTTCTCTCTATGAAAACTAATGAAAACCAAGTGTGGGCGTCCTCTGGGACGTAAACAAAACAAGTATATATAGTAGAAGCCTAATGCTAGGGTTAAAAACCCGTTTCTACTGCGTGCGCGTATAATCTGATAAAAGGCATGTTCGATCGATCGAACAACTCTCGATCGATCGAACTTCTTCGAGCGCTTGAGCTTTACTCAATCGATCGAACTCTGAATTTCAGCTTTTGATTGTCTTCATTAGAATTCAACACTTCCTTTTATTGTTATCTTCCAATCTTGTACACAGCAGCATTAACCTGCACAAATAACCACTAAAATAATACCACTTATCATAGTTTAATCACAATGTGTAAAAACTGGTATTGTAATTCAAACTGCAGATAAATCGAGGAGTTGTAGAATTTTCTAGTGTATTTTCTTCTTTTAGCGCGGTTGTATTTTACAAATACCCCCACTTGTCACAACCCCCAACTAGCGATTTGCTAGTCCCTAGCAATAAAGTGAAAATAAAAAAACAAGCTTACTACTACTACGACGACTAAAGCAAAGAAAATAAAACTAAAGCAAACTAATCTAGTTAGAAAGAGACGCTACCTAACTCACTTTTGCAGGAATCACGGTTACATTTAGCAAATGCAACAATTCGTTAAACCCCTAGGTTTCCCTAGTGGACGAGTGTTGTCTCGTGAGGGTTTGCAGTGAATATACCCACAAAATTCTTAATTTTAAGCTCAAAAAGATATAGAAAAACTTATAAACATTCTTTCCCATTCGACTATCAATTTAGCTCTACAACACATACCAACCTCATACAAACCATGAAGAAACCCACATGTTCCTCATGTCACCGAGATAAATATACATATGCATTACATTCATGTATCCGTGTGTGTGTAAAATCAACAGCTATGCATCCAACTTTATTTAGAATTGTTCAGACTATCATACTTTTGGAACTCGTAGTTTCAACTCAATTCTCACATGGGTTTACACTCAAAAATGAACATCTCACAGAAACTTGTTTAGAAATGGTGGCTCGTGGTGTGAAAGCTTTAATAAGAATGATGTTCTGGCTACTAGTGTTTCACACCCAACTCGATAAAAGACAAACATTTAGAGTAATATAGTCTCATGAAAGGGAATGCTACTTACTAGAGGAGCGAAATACCGTGGATACTCAAATTGCACGTTCATATTCAAACTAAGTTGTTAAAAATCATTAAGACTTTGACTTTTCGGCTTTTATTTAGTAGGATAGAGATAAGAGAGGCGAGATGTGCACATCCTTAGCATATGATGGAGACTAGTTTATTTCTTCTTTATTCCAAACATCCTCTATTCTCATTTATGTTCATGTCTTTTTACTCCTTCTTCTTTCCTTTTCTCTTTTTTTTTTTATATATATATTTTCAACATCTCCTTGCATATTTTCTTTTTATAATGTCCTTCTCACAACTACACCCTTCTCGTCACATACTTCAACAGTTTTAATCGCCTTAGATGTGCAATCGGGTTTATAGAGGCTTTTATATTGGCAATATTTAATCAGTGTGGGCTCAAGAGATTCTTGGATGTTGATACAGGTATATGAAAAAGGGTAAGGAATGAATAACGATGGATTAAATCATTTTCCTAACTTCTTAGTTTTAGCACTTCGGTGTTCATTGAGTTTGATTGGTAAATCCTGAACGTTCTCCTCTAATAAACAACCTAAATGAAAAATTTTGAGACTATTCAATGAATTTAAGATATATTCAAGAAAAACAATTCGAATTTAATGTGACAATTCCCTCAAAATTGAAGATTGGGTTCAAAAACTCACTAAGGGTCATTAGTTTCCACTATTTGTTCGTGAAGCATAAAAGTCATATTAATTCTTATTTTCAGTTTTCTGCATAGCTATTAACACGTGCAAATGGATGTTGGATACTAGAATGGTCAACATATGCATTCATCTTAGTGAAGCTAGAAAAAACGCGTGAACTTAATTCATAAAGGGATGAGATCAATAGGAATGTATCATTGCTTAATGGCAGCTAAATAGGAATGAATATTTAAAGTAATCTACCAATAAAGTTCATAATAAAAGAAAATTTCAATTTTTTTTTTGAAATGAAACGTTTGGTTAAATGTTTGGTTTGCGAAAGAGATTGTGTGAAATTTGCAATAAAGTGAATCAGATTGCTAAGTAAAGTGAAACATGCTCAGGTGATACTCTATCTACATCCTACCCCCAACTGAAAATTACGATGACCTCAGAAGTTGATTTTCAAAAATAGATAGAGAGATATCACCTTATAAGGCAACTCAATAACTGCAAGCGTAACAATCTGTAAGGAACATACAATCTCCAAAAAGCCAAGATCAAGAGAAAGATACACAGAAATAAAAAACATATGATCCACATATAATAACAGAACCAATCACTGGAAAGATAAAACAATAAAAATGACAGAATAGTGATAATAAAGTGCAGCTAAACCAAACCAACCAAGCCAAACCAAATAGTCACAAATATCCACAAATAGTCCAAAAACTAAAAGACCAAAAGAAGAGAGCAGAGAGATAGAAATAAGAAAGATACAACAGAACTCTCCAAACACTCTCAAAATCAAGACCTACACATCATCTGCGACATCGGATAATATCTCTATCGGCGCATCGGGAGTATCCTCAACTCCACCCTCAGCAACAGTATGAGCCGTCGCCGGGTCACTCTCAGTCACAACTAGAGGTGGTGGAAGTGGGGGCTCCGCAGAAGGTGGGGCCGCTGATGATGATGGTACAGAAGGATCAGCAGGTGGTGGTGGGACTGTGGATGTGGATGGGCCAGTGGTAGTCGGTGCAGCAGGAGGGGGAGTAGTGGTAGGTGGAGGTGTATGTAATGACTGGTCAACCCCTAACTGGATCAAGATGGCCTCCAGCAAAGTCGTCATGTGGTCGACCCGGCCCTCGAGTCTGATCCGAGTTTCTCTCTCCTCCAACAATAACTCATGAACAGTCGGGAGAGGCACGGATGAAGAAGACTCTCCCTGGGCCTGAGCTTGAGCCTGAGATCGCTGTCTCAGCTTAAACTGTGCAATCTCCACCCGAGGATCAACCTCGTCATCAGAATCAAGCTCCTCAGCCTCTGTCGGCATCCCTGAAGCTGCACCCTCAGTATCGGTGCCTGCGCCCCTCCTCCTCTTCACCCTCAATTTCACCTTACCCTTTGCTTTTCTCTTTTTCTGAGCATCAGAACGGCGGGCCGCTGTCTCACCGAATTGACTAGAGGCCTAAAGAATGGAATCTGTGGCCAACGGGACTAATTCGGCCCGCTCAATAACCCTATGTATAGGCCAAGCGCCCTTCAGATGGCGCTTGGCGGCAATATACCGCATAGGCTGAACGAAAAAGTTGATATACAGGCGAGACAGACAGACACGCTGTCCTGTCCCAATGGAGTACAGAGCACGGGTATACCATGGCGCAAATTTCTCGTGGTAGGACGTCATCATAATACAATTGACCAATGCAAGGTGGAGGAGGTGGTAATTCTCGGTCAGAGACTTATCCTCGATGTTGGACTCGCCGTTCCAAGATTTGAATGGCACCTCCTGTGAGCTCACGGATAATGGTGGTCGACGGGATCTCTGGGGCTCCTGGTAATGAGGGATAGAAACAGTCAGGGACCTCAGGAACCCCTAAAGCTGCAGAGATTGTGGCAGGACTGAAAATGATCTCGTGCCCTCGAAAGAATGATCGGTAGGTAAACGGGGCCGCGGGATCCTTGATCATGGAAGAGCAAGCTTCACGAACCCAGTGGATATTTATTTTCTTGGTCTGGGTCAACATGTCTTACCACAATGGCATGTCTCTGATCCGTGCTAGGAACCATGGAGCGGCAAGCCATACGGACTCCAATGGCCGCTCCAACATGACCTTCTGTGTATCGAAGTAGCGGTTGAACCAAACACGCTCCTCGGGGCTCCGGAACCCGTGGTCAGGTATGGGATCCGGTATAGCGAGATCCAGAGGTTTGGACTTGTGATATCCTGTGATAAGGTTCATTGCGGGGTCCTGAAAATAGAAGAAATACAGAATAGAAATCAAAACAAGAAAGAAAAGAAAAGAAACTGAAACTGCTTGTGTTCGACCGATCGAACAATGTTCGATTGATTGAGAAAGGACAGAGTTCGATCGCTCGATACTCTTTCGATCGATTGAGAAAGGGCTGGGTTCGAGCGATCGAACCCAGCTCGATCGATCGAGCACAGCGAATGTGCAGTAACCACTTTCGAGAACAGAAAGGGCCCTCACACACACAAAACAAGACAAAACTAAAAAGGAACAATTTTGAAAACCAATGGGGGGCACCCCCACAAGAAATGGAACAAATTGGAAAGAGGGGGTGACTTTAGGCCTTACCTCGGGTTAACTCGCGGAGGGGAGGATGTGATTTAGGATGATGATGATGATGTGGACCAAGGGCTCCCCGTATGCGTGAATGATGAGGGAAAGCTAAGAATCGCCCCGAGTGCTCCTCTGTGGTCAATCGCTCGAAGATATGAAAGTGTGAGAGAAACTGAGAAGGTGTACTGGAGATGCCTCATTTAAATACAAGGCTCGATCGCTCGAGAAAGTTCGATCGATCGACAGTGCAATCGATTGAATACTCATCAAGCGCTCGAAGATCTGATACGGTCGATCGATCGAGATGAGTTCGATCGATCGAACACCCAAATTTTATAATAACCCTGAATTAAGAAATTTAGCACCCCCAACAAGACAACAATGTTCTGGACAAACAGAATAGTGAAAAACAGTGCATTTGACAGAACATGTAAGCCAAAACTCATCCTCAAAATAGAAAATTGCAATTTGATATAAATAAATCCTTTTAATAGCATCCATATTGCAACAATATTGCCCCCAACTGGTATTTAAAACCTTATTCTACTAAAGAAAACTAAAGTAAAACTTAAACCAAACATATTTTGTCAAGGATTACACTCCAATTGATAAAAGAAAGAACGATGAAAGAAAACAATTGAAGTGAACACTACTCTTCGAGCAAGAAGATTTCTTCTTCCACCAATGCTTCATTTTCCGCTAAAACTTCGCATGTGGATTCCAAACTTGATGACTCCCTTTCCCAGAACAGTCAGAAAGCAGCAAGGACATCATCGAGCAAGTCTGAAGTCTCTAAGGAATTGAAAGCCCATGCAAGAGGTGATCCTGTTGGAGACAAGGATAACGGAGTGTAACTGTGCAACGGAATTTCCTCTTGCGGCGGAGTGCCCGGGGGCCTTATGTAGGGCCCAAAGCCATGAATCATTTGATGTGGAAGGAAGAGAGGTGGGAACGGTAGATTCATAGTGACGATCCTGACAAAACAACGAAAAGAAAAGAAATTAAATAAGAACTAAAGAAACGACAACAGAAGGAAAATAACTAAAATGAAGAAAACAGTGGAAGGACAAGTGATAACGAAGTAACCTCACTATTGGCATGAGACACCTATGTGCACTAGCAGGTAATGGGCATTGGAGCCGGAACAACAAATAGCTCAAGTGCACATAAATGTAGGGAACCGCTTCGATGACAAGGAAGTCATCCACAAAAGTGAATACAGCATTGTGGCGTTCAGGCACCACATCCTGTAAGTCTTCCTCTTCCCACGGCTCCCACATGGAATCATTTTCCCATTGTTCCATCAGAGCCTCATCTATCTCCCAAACAACATACCCTTCAGGCTCTCCTTCCTCTTCAGGAAATTCCATGTGTTCAAAAGGGTTGATTTGGAGGAGAGCAGGGTTGTAAGGGATGTACCCTTGAGTCAGGTCAACGACATCATCCGCTCCTGGACCTTCATATGGAGAGAGGCAGAAGGCTATCTCCTTAGCAGTCCAAGGGGGATTCGGATATTCTGAATCAGCCCAAGACCCAATTGAGTGGACATCATCACCTCTCATATTGAACAGCCTGCATGGGAGAGATAATATAAAACAGCAGATTAGAATCGAAATCACTTGCAGAGAAAGAGAAAAAGAAAATAAAAACGGAAAGGCAGCAAAAGTAAAGGTATACAGCAACAACGTGGGGAAAACGCTTAGCAGTTGGGATCAAGAGTAGTTGGGTTCATCCAGTTGGATGAACTCAGCCTCAATTTGGAAATTCTCCAAGAACGGTTTTAGCCTTTGGCCATTGACCTTGAAAATTGCATCGTTCTTGGGGTTTATCAACTCAACAGCCCCGTGTGGAAAGACAGATTTGACGATGAAAGGTCCTGTCCACCGGGATCGGAGTTTTCCAGGAAAAAGGTGGAGATGAGAGTCGTACAGCAAGACTTTCTGCCCCGGCTCGAATGATTTACGACAAATTATTCTGTCATGGCAAGCCTTGAACCTTTCCTTGTTTAGTTTGGCGCTGTCGTATGCATCTCTACGTATTTCCTCCAATTCAGCCAATTGGAGTTTTCGGAGATGACCTCCCTCTTTGATGTCGAAGTTTAGTGAGCGTGTCGCCCAATATGCTTTATGCTCTATTTCGACCGGAAGGTGACATGCCTTACCTTACACTAGCCTGAATGGGGACATCCCTAGGTTCGTTTTGTATGCAGTACGGTATGCCCATAGTGCATCAGTTAGTTTATATGCCCAATCCTTTCTGTTGAAACTAACCGTCTTTTTGAGGATATGCTTGATTTCTCGGTTAGCCAACTCCGCTTGCCCGTTTGTTTGTAGATGGTAGGCGAGAGCGATTTTGTGGTTGACCCCATATTTCTTGAGTAGTGACTCCAAAGGCCTATTGCAGAAATGCTTGCCTTGGTCACTTATTAGGGCTTTCGGGGTTCCAAAACGCGATAGAATATGTTCCTTAAGAAAGGACATCACCATTTTGTGGTCATTGCGTCTTGTTGATATCGCTTCTACCCACTTAGATACATACTCCACAGCAAGGAGTATATATTCGCAGTTGTTGGATTTAGGGAACGGGCCCATGAAGTCTATGCCCCAACAATCAAATATTTCAATCGTAATTATGGGGGTTAAGGGCATAGAGTTCCTTTTTGAAATTATACCTAGCTGTTGACAACGTTGGCATGTTTTGCAAAAAGCGTAGGCATCTTTAAACAAAGTGGGCCAGTAGAAACCGCTATGTAGAATTTTTTGCGCGGTCTTTTGTGATGCGAAATGGCCACCGCATGCCTCAGAATGGCATGATGCTAAAATGACGGTTATATCCTCGTTTGGAACGCAACATTTGATGACCTGATCAGCACAATACTTAAATAAGTACGGGTCATCAAAGAAGAAATGATGTGCGAAAGAGAGGAACCGCTTCCTGTCTGGTTTAGACCAATGACTTGGGGTTTCTCCTGTGGCAAGATAATTTACTATATCAGCATACCAGGGTAGATCCAAAACAGTCATCAGTTACTCATCTGGGAATTCATCCTTTATCGGTGTGGATTCGGTGTTATCAACAAAAGTTAACCGAGATAGATGGTCGGCGACCACATTCTCTACTCCCTTTTTATCTTTGATCGTTATATCGAATTCTTGGAGTAGGAGTATCCAACGGATAAGCCTCTGTTTCGCATCTTTCTTAGATAACAGGTACTTAAGGGTCGAGTGGTCTGTAAAACAGACTATTGGGGACCCTATCAGATAAGACCTGAATTTATCCAGTGCGAAGACTATTGCCAGCAGCTCTTTTTCGGTAGTTGTATAGTTCATTTGAGCTTCATTGAGTGTTCGAATGGCATAGTAAATCACGTAAGGCTTATTATCCTTCCTCTGTCCTAGGACTGCACCAATGGCGTAGTCACTAGCGTCGCACATTAACTCAAATGGCAAACCCCAGTCGGGTGCCTGTATAATCGGTGTGGAGGTAAGGTGTTCTTTTAGTGCTTCAAATGATGTTTGACACTCTTCTGACCACTCAAAAGGTGTGTCTTTGACTAAGAGTTGGCACAGTGGTCGAGAGATCGCACTAAAATTTTGGATAAAGCGCCGATAAAATCCCGCGTGTCCCAGAACAGATCGAATGTCTTTGACCGTACGAGGGACAGGTAGATTCGAGATTATATCGATTTTAGCTTTATCAACTTGGATACCTTGATCGGAGATAATGTGGCCAAGAACAATCCCTTTGGTTACCATGAAGTGACATTTTTCCCAGTTTAATACTAGGTGTTTGTCCTCGCATCTTGCTAATACTCTCTCAAGGTTTTCTAGGCAGTTATTGAAACTATGGCCAAACACTGAGAAGTCGTCCATGAAAACCTCCAATATCTGTTCGACCATGTCGCTGAATATACTTAGCATGCACCGTTGGAAGGTAGCAGGTGCATTGCATAGGCCAAAGGGTATACGGCGGTAGGCGAATGTACCGAACAGACATGTGAATGTCGTTTTCTCCTGATCTTCAGGAGCAATTTCTATTTGGTTATACCCACTATATCCGTCCAAGAAATAATAGTACTTGTGACCCGCCACTCGTTCTAACATCTGATCCATAAATGGCAGTGGAAAGTGGTCCTTACGAGTCACAGTATTTAGTTTTCGATAGTCAATACACATCCGCCATCCAGTGGGGATGCGTGTTGGTACTAACTCGCCCTCTTTATTTAGAATGACTGTTATGCCAGCTTTCTTTGGCACTACTTGGGTCGGACTAACCCAAGGGCTATCAGAAATGGGATATATAATCCCAACGTCAAGAAGTTTTAAGACTTCCTTCTTGACGACCTCCTGCATATTAGGATTCAGACGCCTTTGTATTTGTTGCGAGGGTTTGGCGTCTTCCTCCAGATATATTTTATGGGTACAAATGGATGGGTTTATGCCTTTAAGGTCGGCAATAGTCCATCCTAATGCTCCCTTATGTTGTTTTAACACCTCGATTAACTTACCCTCTTGTTCAGCATTCAAAGTTGATGAAATTATGACAGGGTAAGTCTTTTCAGTCCCTAGGAAAGCGTATTTGAGCTCTTTTGGAAGCTCCTTTAATTCCAATTCGGGGAACTGCATGTTCGAGGGCATGACTAACTTTGTTTTGGGAGGTAGTGGTTCATATGGTGTTACCCACATGCATTCAGCTCTATCCTCCTCTAGTGTATCCAACATGAGGCAAGTGTGATTTAAAGCAGCATCCAATGGAGTAGACTCTTTAGGTTGATAGATAACATCGAATTGTGACACGACTACCTCCAAAGGATCTTTATAATCAACAACATCTGCCTCATCCTCGATGACTGTCTCGATGTAATGAGCTTCTTCCTCATCTTCGTACTCTTCAGGTCTAGGATTGGAGAAGATTTTTATGGTTGCAGTCATGTTTCCGAACACAATGGTCATTGTACCACTTCTTATTTTTATTGAGGCATCGATTGTGTTTAGAAAAGGACGTCCGAATATCACCAGGATTTGTGTACCTGCGTTAGACACAGGTTCGGTGTCTAAAATTACAAAATCAACCGGGAAAACAAATGAGTCTATCTGCACAAGGACGTCTTCCAACACTCCTCTCGGGTATTTGACCGACCTATCTGCCAATTGTTATGCAACTCGGGTGGGTTTGTATTCGCCTAGCCCTAGTTGTTTATAGACTGAATATGGCAGAAGGTTGACGCTTGCTCCTAAGTCGAGGAGTGCGTTATCTATTCTCTGATTCCCAATTTGACATGAGACAGTGGGAGTACCGGGGTCTTTGAGTTTCGAAGGCAATTCGTTTTGGATGATTGAGCTTGCTTGGCAAGCAACGTAAGCGTGTTTCTTCACACTTTGCCTCCTCTTGACCGTGCATAAATCTTTAAGATTTTTCGCATAAGCCGGTACTTGTTTAATTGCATCAAGGAGTGGGAGGATTATTTTTACTTGTTTAAATAATTCCATGAACTCCTGATTCTTTGTCTCATTTCTAGGTTTCTTAAGCCTTTTAGGGTAAGGCGCAGGGAAAGGGCATTTTGGTAATTCATCATTAACGGGCTCCTTTCCGGGCCTTCTCTCAACTTCTTCCACTACTTTTGGAGCTTCAGTATTTGTCCCTAATGGTTCATCACTAGTAGTTGGCTCCTCTTCTTGAGTAGCAGGTTTGTTTGTATTGACCACTTCGTCCTCCTCATACTCTTCGGGAGTAAAGGTAGGCATATTTTGCCCTATAATCTTGCCGCTTCTTAGATTCGTCACGGCTTTAGCTTGTTCATGATTAGGGGGACCGTTGTTGTATCCCTTAGGGTTTTGAAGTGGTTGGGCAGGAAATGTTCCACCCGATCCCTCTTGTCATGCATCCATCCTATCTAACGTCGCAGACATTTTACTCATCATTTGAATTAATTGTTGCGTTAAGTTGACATTAGACATAGGATCTTCCTCTTGCACCTGTTTGTGCGGAGGAACGTACACATTAGATTGTTGATTATTAGGAGGTTGCACTTGGTTATAATTATTATATCTGTTTTGATTGTATGGCTGGGACTGCCTATTGTATTGCCCTTGATATTGGTTATTGTTATTGTAGGGCTGCTGTTGTTGGTGTTGATTTTTGGTCCCAGCATCATTTTTCCAATCAAAACCAGGGTGATTCCATCGATTGTTATTATTTTGTGAATTATTGTTGTTATAGGAATTCCCTGTCCCCCTATACCCTTGCATGGCATTCATTTCCATGGGGGGTTGTTCTTGAAAATACGGCACATTGGGACAATATTGGGTAATGTGCCCCAGCATATTGCACGTGTCGCATGGTTCTTCAGGTAAATTCTGCCTCGAACTTCCTCCTTTCATACCTAACTCCTCTACTTTCTTAGCTAGTTCTTCGTATTTAGTCATGAGTTGATCTTCATTGTTTAGTTGATATAGGCTTTTCTCTTCTACACAGGATATCTGTGAGCGTGAGATATCGTCAGAATTCGACCATTCATGAGCATATTCGGCCAACCATTCGAAGTGGGCTTCCGCCTCTTCGGTATTTTTACGGAGAAATGGGCCTGAGCTCATGGTTTCAACCAACTTTTTCGTCTCACCGTTTAACCCATTATAAAAGAAGCTGATTGTTCGCCATTTCTCGAATCCATGGTGTGGGCACGAGAGAAGCAGATCTTTGAAACGCTCCCATGTTTGAGTGAAGGTTTCGTTGCTCTTTTGTTTATAAGAATTGATTTGGCGTTGAAGATCAGTGGTCATGCGAGTTGGATAAAATTTCTTAAGAAATGCGGTGTTCATCGCCTGCCAGGTGAAGATTGAATTGGGTTTTAGGGTGAGTAACCACGCCTTTGCCTTATCCTTCAAGGTGAAAGGAAATAGCATTAGACGTGTCACGTCCACAGGACAGTTTTGTGAGAATGTTTTGCAAACATCCTCGAAGTCCTTGACATGTAAGTATGCCTTCTCATTTTCCATCCCATGAAAGGTGGGAAGAAGTTGGATCATCCCATTGCGAAATTGAAATTTGCCATTATGTGGTGGGATTAGAATGCAAGAGGGAGTAGGTGCGTGTTCTGGTTGCATGAGATCGCACAAAGGACGCAGTGAGTCGTCCAATTGTACCACCAGATTGTCACCATTTTCACTTTGATTATCACCCATTGATTCAGTAGGAGTAGCTACAGGGTTAATAGAACTAGAGGAATCTGATAAGTAGAGCGGATTTTCGAAAATTCCTTCGATGGAATTGTTGGGCATGAACGAAGAGAGTTCCTAAGGAGAGTGTTTTACCTAAAGGACTAAAAGAAAAAGGAAAATAAAAGCAGAAAAAGATTAAGAAAGATTGAGGTAACCTAAGAATTAACTCGTCGCCTTCCCCGGCAACGGCGCCAAAAACTTGGCACGAATATCTTTCTGTGTGCGCTTGTGTGCTATACCCAAGTGTAGGTAATCGTGCAAGTAGTAAACTGGATTAAGTCCAGGTCGATCCCACAGGGAAGGATGAGAATTAATTTACCTAGATTAAACTCAAAAAGAAAACAAAATTCAATGTTTTGAGAGAAATGTAGAACACAAAGTTCTACGATTAACAACAACTAAAATTAAAAGCAACTAAATTAACTTAACTAACGATTGACTATTTAACTAAAGCAAGATTTTAAAAACGGTTTTTCTTAATAAAAGGAAAGTGCTGGGATCACACGAATCCACTATGACCCAGCCATCTACCATGCAATTGCAGTTAAGCTCAATGGAGTACAACTTCTACAGTATTCCGTACTTCTCTAAGGATATAGAATCAATAGTCCTTTCATGGCCGGGACTATATCATCTCAATTAAGTTTGAAATACACAAAGGTGGTTTAATTCAATAGTTAAGACTCGCACCTACAATGGTGTGAGCATTGAGGGTGGTTTGCAAAATATATTAAAAGAAAATGCCTTAAGGCTTAGAGTTTAAAGACTGTTTTGACAAACTGAGCATTTGGGGACAGTTTGATAACGAATCAGTAAAGCAGAAAGTCTTGGAATATTGTATAAGATGTTCTCAAGAATCAGTGGATTCGATCGATCGACGCACTTTCGATCGATCGAACACTTCATCTCTCGATCGATCGAACAACCTTCGATCGCTCGACTAAGTCTCCGGTCCGATCGATCGAACTACATCTGATCGATCGAACACAGGAATAGAAATACTGCATGGCAGAGGCCTGAAATCACAGTTTCATCGTGATTTCCCAACCTCGGACTACTCAGACATGGTCTGGGAAGTCTCAGATCTATTTTCAACGTAAAGGTTCATTACGGTATCGTTTGTTTGTGAGTTTTTCATTAAAATTACAAAAACTAATGATTTCGACTTAGCTAGCATGTAATACTACGAGATTGAAGGCTAAACTACGATTAACTAAGTGCAGAATGTAAACAAAACAATAGTAAGTAACCTGGAACGAAGAAACTTGTATTAAACTATAGAAAATCCAAGCTAACAATGATGAATCTTGATAAAACCTACAAAAACACAAGTAAAACTCTCTTCTCTCTATGAAAACTAATGAAAACCAAGTGTGGACGTCCTCTGGGACGTAAACAAAACGAGTATATATAGTAGAAGCCTAATGCTAGGGTTAAAAACCCGTTTCTGCTGCGTGCACGTATAATCTGATAAAAGGCATGTTCGATCGATCGAACAACTCTCGATCGATCGAACTTCTTCGAGCGCTTGAGCTTTACTCAATCGATCGAACTCTGAATTTCAGCTTTTGATTGTCTTCATTAGAATTCAACACTTCCTTTTATTGTTATCTTCCAATCTTATACAGAGCAGCATTAACCTGCACAAATAACCACTAAAACAATACCACTTATCATAGTTTAATCACAATGTGTAAAAACTGGTATTGTAATTCAAACTGCAGATAAACCGAGGAGTTGTAGACTTTTCTAGTGTATTTTCTTCTTTTAGCGCGGTTGTATTTTACAAATACCCCCGCTTGTCATTTCCCAAATACATGTGCTAGTGGGACCACCTTACGAACATGGGACCACTTAAACACTCTCCAATCAAAATCTAGTGGGCCCACTATCACTTGTATATGGGAAGCATTTGAAATTTGAAATTTGGAAAGCATAGCGTTACTCTTTGCACATGTGGACATGAGTTGGGAGTTGACTTATTTACCCTATATTTTTGGAATGTATAAAATGTCACCACTGTGTAGCAAGATAGGGAAGATGGATGCTCCACTCTTGGACCCGATGAGTTGCAATAGTTCGTGAGTAGCCAGATTGTCCAAACCACACAATGTAACAGTAATAACACTAATAATCAGAGAAAATAGAAGTGCCCAAGGATCATAACTTAAGTCATAAGCATTACTAAACATAAGGGATACATAAGGTCTTACAAAACATTCGGAGTCTAGAAATAAAAGTACTACATAAGTCTGGGATTACAACATAATATAACAACAAGCCGAACAGGTGGCCAAACATATCATCTAGGATAAGCTGAACAAAGCTAAACATAATTTCGAGAAGCCTCTCAACAAGGTCCTCTAATCGAGCATCCGGGCCTGCCTCAACTGGCAAAGGGGTACCATTCTTCTCTGTATTGCTCATCTTCTTGGTAGTCGGCTTCTGGGTCCTCTTAGAATTGGTAATGTGAGCATAGAATGCCTAGGCGAGTACACCGTCAGCTATTAAGCCGAGTGAATACAACACAACAATTGCATACTAACAAAACATAGATTAAAAGCATATATGGAAACACAATTAAGATTAGAATGTAATTATCATTTATTCATTATTAGAATTCTCATCACACATCTTGTTTCGAAGTCAGTACTGTTCTAGTGACAACCATAATCTCAATGCGACTCAAGACAACACACTTAAACAGACAAGTCCAACTAACACAATGTCAACTCACTTGAAAGCATCACCCAGTTGGCCCAAACTCAAACATACAAACACTGTACTTGTCTAAAAGATCATAGCACAAATATCATCACCCACCCAATTGGTTGCTAGTTACCATTGGTAACCCATTGGATCCGCTTTTCCACACCATGGATATCGTCGCCCACCCAGTTGGCTGCTAGTTACTGAAGCATTCTCCATGACTTGGTAACCCATTTTATCTTTTACTAGCGTTACCCACCCAGTTGGCCCAAATTAGTAAATGGTATCCGTAAATCATTCTTTACACATAAACCTTGCCCACTCAGTTGGCCCCATAAATAATTCACAGGAACATACCTATTACTAATGCCCCTCATGGCCTCGATATCATCATACATGCAACTCTTAGCTTCAAGGTCCACGTGACCGAGCCTAACATAAATGACATGCAATATGACTCTTACACGTAACATGAACCTCAGTTAGTACTATCCGTATCATCGTCTCTAACATGAAAGGTCCATATAATATCTACGTAATCATATGTAAGTATTTGGAAATATCACATGATCAAGATAACATATGAAACATACTGAAAACAGACACTACAGCACTTAGGAATACTGGAAATGTAATTATAGTAGCTCGAATGGAATCAAAATAGCCTGAAAACAAAATTTAGTAAAACTGTCACATTTGATCGATCAAGGCTTGATCGATCAAGGGTTTGCATGATTGATCATGCCTCTCTTTTACAAAATCTGATTTTTGAACATCTTCTGAGTTTGATTGTAAGAAATTGTCAATATGAAAAAATACTTCTTTTAACAGTGTGTTTACAAGAATATTAGTCTCAAGTCCTCAAGCTTACTATCATACTACATGCATCAACGTACAACATTCTAAACACATAGTACAAGTATCTAAGCACATCTTTGGCAACATCTATAACATGTAGAGGTTGAATTCACATATAAGTACACATGCAAGTAGTATAACACATAGCACATGTTTATATAGCATCAAAACAACATTTACACGAAATAGTGCCTTTGATCGATCAAGGGATGATTGATCAAGCTCGTCTTCTTTACTAACTTGCTAGAAAAACTAAGTATTACAAAATGATTTTTGGTTCTATTTTCGCATGGCTTTTTATACAAGTCTAAACTATAGTTTGGGAGCACCCAAAGGAGTCTTGTAGACTTGTACTCACCTTGAGTAGATGTCTTTGTGTTTTAAGCTTTGCTTGAAGCCTTAATGGCCTTCTCATCCACTTGCTTTATTCTTCCTTCTCTAGACTCTAAATCTCTTTCTCTCTCTCTAGAACTCTCTATCTCTCAATGTATAACAAAGATAAATGAAAGCATATGTGTGTGGTTTATATAGATAAAGAGTGGGTCAAAGCTCTTTCTCTCTTTCTCACTCGGTCCACACACTCTATCTCTCTATCTATGTGTGTATAATCTAATTGTATGTCAGTGTATATGTGCAAAAGTGAAGTAATGATAGTATGTGTGTAAGTTGATGAGACATAATAGGATGATGGTGGTGTAAAGTGATGATGTGTGAAGTGAGAGCTCAATGGGAGGTGCTATGATGAAGCTTGGGAGGTTCTAGGTTGCAGACTGACCATCTTAGGCATCTAGAAGTGAAGGTAGTGGTAATAATGAAGCTATAGCTCATAACAGCCAAATGGCAAGCTTTGACAGTCACCTTTGATCGATCAAGGGTTGATCAAAATGAAAATTCTAAAATGTTAAACCAAGCACAGAAATGCAAACAAAATTCACAGATAATTTCATATATTACAGCTCGTAGAAAAGTATAATAGGGTTTATAGGGGTTATAACTCTCCATAAACAATAAAAAGATTTCTTCCTCATTTCTAACTAAGTTCTCAAGAAGCTTCGCCTTCGTCATGATGCTTTTGGACTTTCACCAATGGAATCTCTTTGTTCCTCAACTTCTTGACTCTGTGATCCAAAATCTTGAATGGTCCTTCATAGTAGGTCGTGTTATCATTAACTTCAATGTCTGTGAAATCTAATTTGTGAGAGTTATCTTGAACATACCTCTTTAGCATACTTACGTAAAATACATTTTGCACGCCGGACATCCTTGGTGGCGATGCAAGTCTATAGGTGACTTTGCTGATTCACTCCAAAATCTCTAATGGTCCAACATATCGAGGTGATAACTTACCTCTTTTCTTACCAAATCTCATAACTCCTCATATTGGTGAAACCTTCAAGTGTACATGGTCTCCTACTTGATACTCTTTATCCTTGTGCTTCTTGTCGGCATAACTTTAACACCTACTCTGTGCTATACGCATTCTTTCTCTCATAATTTGGATCTTGTCTCTGGTTTCCTTAACCATGTTGGGTCCCAACTACTAATCATCACTCGCTTTGGTCCAATACGAAGATAATCTATACGATCTTCTGTACAATACCTTGAATGGTGCTATTCTAATACTTGCTTGGAAACTATTGATATATGCAAACTTAATCAGTGATAAATGATCTTCCCAAGATCCTTCAAAGTAGATTGAGCAAGCTCTTAACGTGCCTTCCATTACTTGATTGGTCTATTCTGTCTGACCATCAGTATGGGGGTGATAACTTGAACTCATATTCAACAAAGTTCCCAAGGCGACTTGCAAACTCTTCCAAATTTTTGAGGTGAAAGGAGAGTCTCAGTGCAATACTATCGTGATAGGTACTCCGTGCATTCTCACAATCTATTGAATGTATAACCTAAGCATCTTTTCCATCAGATATGTCGTATTCTAGGCGATGAAAAGTGCAGATTTGGTGAGTCGGTCGTTAATCAACCAAATCATGTCATGGTTTTACTGAGTCCTCATTAAACCAACCACAAAGTCTATAGAAATATGTTCCTACTTCAATTCAGGAATGGGCAACAGTTGTACTAATTTTGTTGGCTTCTAGCGATCAACCATGACTTGCTGGCACATCACACATCTGGATATATAATCACTGACATTTTTTTCATACCTTCCCACCAGAAACTCCTCTTAAGGTCCCAGTACAACATTGTCTCTCGGGGATGTACGGTCAATTTAGATTTGTGTGTTTCATCCATCACATCTTTCCTTAAGCTTCTATCACCTGGTACACACAGTCTACCTTTACATCGATATCTGCCATCTATCCCGATGCTCCAAACTTCTGGCTCTTTGCTTGACATCTTTGTAAACCTGTCTCCAAGTGATTTATTCTCCTATTATGTCTCAAGGATTCTATCTATCAAAATTTACTGCATAAATAGATATCCAAAGAATAGTCTTTTACTTGATTTCGGTGTCTGAACATCAAATGTTGACAAGATCTCTAATGCCTGCCATTCTCTAATCATAAAAGAGGTGATCAATTCGTGGGGTTTTTGACTTAATGCATCCGCGACTATATTTTCCTTATCAGGGTGGTACTTCAATGTAAAGTTATAATCCTGTAACAATTCTATCCACCTTCTTTATCTCTTATTCAACTACTTTTGAGAGAACAGGTACTTCAGGCTCTTGTGGTTAGAAAATAAGTCAAACTTTTATCCAATAATGTAATGCCTCCAAATCTTGAGTGCAAACTCAATCGCTGCCAATTCCAAATCACGCGTCAAGTAAATCTTCTTATACAGATTCAACTATCTTGAACCATAAGCAATTACCTTACCATCCTGCATCAACACTCAACCGAATCCTTAGTATAATACGTCACTGAAGATAGTGTACTTCTCTCTGCTCTCTAGGATAACAAGTACTGGTGCTAAGGTGAGTCTATCTTTCAATTTCCAAAAAGCACGCTAATGATTGTCGTTCCATTAAAAATTTAAATCCATCTTGGTCGAATTTGTTAGTGGAGATGCAATCTACAAGAATCCTTCAAAGAATCTCCTATAATATCTTGTCAATTCAAGGAAACTCCTGACCTCTAAGGCTGTGGTCAGTCTACTCTAATCCAGAACTACGTCTGTCTTTGATGAGTCTATGGCTATACTGTCCTGTGAAACCACATGACCCAAAAATTTGACTTTTTTTAGCCAAAAGTTGCACTTATTGAACCTCGCATACAAGTGGTTGTCTCTGAGGGTCTGTAAAAGTAATTCCTAGATGCTTCTAGTGTTCTTTCTCTGTCCTTTAGTAATAGTGAACTACTGTGACTAACGATGTACTAATTGATATGACAAGTCAATAGTGAACTACTATGACTGTCATGGATTGGATCAACAGTTGGAATAACCATGATCAGAAGAACTGGCGATGTACAAATTGAGATGATAAGTCGACAGTGAAATACCGTGACTGTCATGGATTGGACTGACGATGTACTAATCCGGATGACGGGTTAACAGTGAACTACTGTGAATATCATGGATTGAATTGACGACGTATTAATTAATACGACTAGTCAATAGTGAACTATTGTGACTGTCATGGATTGGATTAATAGTTGGAATAACTGTGATCAAAAGAACTAGCAATGTACGAATTGAGATGACGAGTCGACAGTGAACTACTATCACTGTTATGGATTGGACTGACGATGTACTAATCGAGATGACAAGTCGATAATGAACTACTATGACTCATGAATTGAACTAACGATGTACTAGTTGGATCAAGATGTCGTTGATAAACATGATGGTGAATTGATCCAAATATGGCTTAGATATTCGATTCATCAAGTCTATAAATACTACAGGAGTGTTCGTTAGTCCAAACGACATGACTAAGAACTCATAATGTCCATACCTTGCCCTGAAGGTTGTCTTTGGTATATCTTCTTTTTGAACCAGTAATTAATGATATCCCGAGCTCAAGTCTAACTTCGAGAAAGTAGTTGCACCTTTTAACTGATCAAAGAGGTCATCTATTTAGGGCAGTGGATACTTGTTCTTGATTGTTGCTTTGTTCAACTCTCAATAGTCTATGCAAAGCCTCATCGATATATCCTTCTTCTTAACAAAGAGCGCTGGAGCTCCCTATGGTGAAGTCCTTGGTCTGATAAACCCAAAGTCCTCGAGTTCCTCCAATTGTTTCTTTACCTTAACCATCTTCGTTGGAGCCATTCGATAAGGTGCCTTAGATAGGGGTCATCCTAGGTGATAACTTAATTTAGAAGTCGATCTCGCACTTGAGTGGTAATCCAAATATATCTTGAAATGCATCTTTGAACTCAAAAATAATAGGGATCTGAGTGGGGGTAAGTTCCATACTAACGCTTCCAACAATAGCTAGTCGACTCATAAAAAGTGCATCATAATAGAGATTAAAAATCAAATGAAGGGCTCCTGGGTATGGTGAAGGAAATAGATTTGCTCACACAATCCAATTTGGCATGATACGTAGTGAGCCAATCAAATCTTAAAATGACATCAAACTCCTTCATCGATAACACAACCAAATCAGCAGGTTAGGCTATGATTCTCAAGAGTCAATGGGCAATTCTTGTATACTTTACTCAAACTCATGATTACTCCTAAAGGTGATACAACACTTAGAGCCTTCTCTAATGTCTCAGGTACTAAACCTAGCAGTTATACTACTCGAATAGCAATGAAGGAAATAGAAACCCATTTCAAACAAAACCTTAACTCTGCTATTGAATAGAGTCAACGTCCCTTCTATAGGTTGTTATTCGCCTTCATTGAAACTAGCTTCCTTGGGAATGATATCATTCAGTCTATCCCTGGGCTACTGGCTTATAATATCCTCCTGGTGGCAACCAGTAATCTCTTCTCACATCAATCGTCTTGCCACAGTTGTAGCGAACAACTTCCTTACGGGCATTCTTCCTTGGGGCTTGACAATCTTTAAAAATGTGCCTAGGGATCCAACAATTATAGCATCCTCCATCTCTTAGCCCTGTCCTTGGCTGTCCTTGGGTAGTTGGTGAAGGGAAAATAGGTTTAAAATGTTGATTTAACACGCAACAAAAAAACAAGTCTATAAAACTTAATTAGCATGCCCGAATCTACTACTTATTAACTCTATAGATGCGTACAAGAGAGGGACAAGAGTTATACTTTTAAGTTTTGAACCCATTCTAAAATCTTTGATTTCCAGTAGCCTCCACTAGATGTTCTTCACTCTTATGACTCCTTTGGATGCTCCCGGAGAGACTAGGGTAGGACGAAATACTAATAAAGAGGATAAGAAGGCTAAGGAAATCCGAAAATAGTTCCTGTAGCTCTGGTAGAGAAAAATGACGATTATTTAATTCTATACGCAAGTGCCCTATTTGTAGATTCTCAGAACTAGCTTTACCTTCAATCGATTGAAGTGGCTTCGATCGATTGAACATTGTTCGATCGATCGAACTTGCCTTGACTTCAATCGATCGAGACTACTTTGATCTATCGAACCTGTCTTGACAAGATCCTCTTATGCCTTTCCAAGCATCCTAGTGGAGCTAAGAGAGGGACCTCCTAGGTTCTTTATTGTTGGCTTAAATCAGTTGTTAATTCCCATGACCAAACTCTTTGATTAGCAAATTAACCAACTGATCAGTTAATGTTTACTCCACTATAAAATGATAAATGAACTCCAACGCAAAAGAACATATCCAAAGCGATGTCTATATGTCTTGTTTCAAGTTACATGCGCATCGATCTTCTAGATTTTTGTAAAAAAATGCTTTTTGGCCTCTCAAATCATCTACTTACATACTGTTGGAAAGCTATTAAGTTGAGTTTTAGTGTAAAAAATATTATGGGAGAGACTTAGATAAGAATTAAAGGTCAATTGAAGTCCGAAAATCTCTCAAAACTTTTGTCGTCTTTTCAAAATCAAACGACTTCCTTTTCAAAATTGCTTTCCAATGTGCATATTTTGAGATTTTTTAAAATTGAATCGTTGGATATCTAGATTACTGCGTTTTGAACATTTCATGTCCTTTAATCCCTGAGTGAATAAGATTTCGAGAGACGTTTTTTAGAAAATTGGGATTTGTGCTTGAATAATGACTTTTTTGACCCTTGGATCACTTTCCAAAGTTCGATCTTCTTGTTATGTGGAATACAACACCTTCCACTGGGTACTTTTCATCATCGAATCCTTCAAGTGCTTGTCCACCCTAAATTCTAAGAGTGTGGTCAAAATTGGGTGTCTACAGATCGTCTCTCTTAACTTATCAACATTGGTTATACTGACCCGATTCTTGAACTTCAATAAATCATTTTCAAAAGTAAATGCCAAATTCTTGACCTCAGGCATCTTATCAAAAATTTTCTTTAGAGCTGGGTCTTGTAATTACTTAGGCTTAATTTCATCCACTAACAATAGTTGAGTCACAATAGCCTTCATCAATGCACCTCCCATCTGAAGAATTAGCTCAAGTCCCAACTGCTCCATTTCACGAATTAACTTCTCTCAAGTAGTCAAACTGTAAGCCAGATTATCTGTTGTCTTCCAGCTCAATGCAAGCTACTACATTAGCCTTCCCCAGATGATAGTGATTCGAGATGTCATAATATTTCATCAATTCTAGCCAACATCTTTGTCTCATGTCACTGCACTAGATTGGCCGATCATTGCTCCAGACTGTGAAAATTCTGGGGGTGACAAAAAATATTTGTCGAGCAGTGACAATTGACAATTTTGTTTGTTAAAACCCATTTGAGGACCCCTTGAAGGGCTAAATTCCTTCCCTTTGTTACTGCTATGAACCTTGACAAATAATTTTAAATTTGTCACTGCTCTGAGCAGTGACAATTTATGAACAATTTGTCATTGCTATTAACCTTGACAATGTTGGTGACAAATGTTTTATTGTCGCCTCTTTAAACTGTGACAAATGTTTGTGACAATTAAAAAAAAGACCATGTTTCATTATAATTTCCTTAAAAATAATTTAAGCCATCACCCAAATAAAGACATATAAGAAATTCTCTCCATTCAAATGACTCTCCAAGTAATCAAAATATATGAATTCTAAAATCTCTTTCAATCAATATATGGAAAGATAGCAAATGTCTCAAAAAAGGCATCCCAATCAAAGGTTCAAATAATTTTTTTTCATCAATTGCCAACATCAAGAGTGTAAACAAAAAGTTTTCCATCTATTGTCAAAATAACTGGTAGCATTGCAGCTCATAAATGCTCATGAACCCGAGTGGCTCTCTCCTACTATCTTTGAGTGGTCTTTGCTGAGAAGATAAAATGTTGCCATATGCTTCTTTGGTATTTTGAAGCCAAGCAAAGTTACTTTAGGATTGACCTACAATAATTGGTAGCCAAGTGTAGGTAATCGTGCAAGTAGTAATTTGGTTAAGACCAGGTCGACCCCACAGGGAAGGTGTTGAACTAAAAACTTAGATTAAACTCTAAAGGTAAAGGAAAATTCAAGATTTAAAACAAGGTGTAGAACACGAAGTTCTACAGACTATAACTGCTAGAGCAAATAAAGTAAACTAATGATTAAGTAATTAATGAAAGCAATATTTTAAAGGTGGTTGTCTTTATATAAAGGGAATGTTGGGAACACACAAATCTGCAGCGATCATACCATCTACCATGCAGTTACATTTAAGCTCTAAGGAGTGTATCTATCTACAATATTCTGTATTTTCTAAGGATAAAGAATCAATAGTCCTTTCATGGCCGGGACTATATCATCACAGTTAAATCGAAACACTTGAAAGCGGTTTAAATCAATAGTTAAGTCTCGCATTTTGAATGGTGTTAGCATTCAAAATGGTTTGCAAAAGTTATTGAAGAAAAATGCCTTAAGGCTTAAAGAAATGAAATTGTTTTGACAAATTGAGCATTTGGGGACAGTTTGATAACAAATCTCAAAAGCAGAGAGTCTTGGAATACTGCAAAAGACACCTCAAGAATCTGATAATTCGATCGATCGACGCGCTTTCGATCGATCAAAAATCATCATCTCTCGAGCGATCGAACAGTCTCGATCGCTTGACTATGCGTCTGCTTCGATCGATCGAGTGCAGGTTTTATACTACTACATGGCAGAGGCTAGAGATCACTGTTTTATCATGATCTCCTAACCTGGGGACTACTCAGACATGGTCTGGAGTGTCACAGATTTGTTTTTAACGTAAAAATCCATTAAAGTCTTGCTTGGTTGAGTTTTAATCATGTAAACTAAGAAAACTATGTTTTAACCATAAACGAGCATGCGAGACTATGATTACCACTACTTAAACTATGCGAGATCACTAGTAGAATGTAAAGAAACTAAAATAAAAGAACCTGGAATGTTGTATTAAGATTAACTTGCTGTAAATTCAAAGTAATCAATGACAAACCATGAAAAACCTACAAGAAACAAGGTAAACTCTCTATCTCTCTTTATAAACTGATGAAAAACAATGTGGGTCTCTCTGGGACATAAATAAAATGCATATAAGCCGTGTTCGATCGATCAAACATCACTCGATCGATCTAACTTCTGGAATCTTAGAGCGCTTTAACTATCTTCGATCGATCAAACTCTCGATCGCTTGAGGGATCTTCGATCGCTCGAGACTCGCTTTTCATGTTTGAATTGTCTTCCTTAAAATCCAGCAACCCTTTTATCCTGCTTATTCATTTCTTCACACAGCAAGCAGTGATCTGCACAAATTATAGCTAAAACAATACAACTTATCATAGATTAATCATATTATGTAAAAGATGGCATTGTAATCCAAATTGCAGATATATAAAGGAATTGTAGACTCAGTGTATTTTCTTCTTTTACCACAGTTGTATTTTACAAATACCCCCGCTTGTCAGTGGACAACAGATAACATAGTCAAAATCATTCAGTGGCATACAACTGCATTGCAAGAATAATGAATTAGACAAGTGACAATAGCATAAAATCACAATCAAGTAAACAAAGATATTTATGGTAACACTATCACCCAGTTATCAAGAAAACTGATAGTTTTGCATCAACCATTGAAATTTTTCCCCACACAACCTGCACACAGTTTGACTTATAAACCCATATGATGATGATGGTCGTAGCAGTTGTACAACTGCCAATGTAAGAGTGGTTGATTAAATTCCCCACAAATAAGTAATAACAAAAATTGTAACAACACTTAATTTTTTTGGCTGCAACTACCTTGACCATACATCTAGATATTTCCTAAGAAATACTCAAATAAAGGCAATTTTACAACAACATTTACCAACATTCATATTCATCTTTTCTATACACATTTATCTTCTTAAATTCAAGTCAGCCATGTGATTAATCAATAAGCATATGATCCCAAGGATTAAATTTTTATTTCATAAAGCCTACAAAAATTTATATATATATACACTAGTTGGACTATGCATTTGCATGGGGTATAAAGTAACAATTTAACAATTTTTTTACCATATATAGTCAACAATTCCCATGAACTTGGAATGGTATGATGATGCCAAGAGTTCTCTATTACTATCTCTAGTTATACAGCTTCCCTAAGCAAAAACTATAGTACGCAACAAATTATGTGACAAAGATTGCACATCAAAATCCTATTAGACTGGAATTTTACTTCCTAGGACAAGTAGATTATGATATTCTCATTAATGACTATAGAGTTTTAAATTAGGTGTAAGTTGAGTTTCTCCTTTAGACCCAATAGCAAGCCTTAATTCTCATTATGTTTGGGTTCTTTAATCCAGTGTGGGAAATTTATGACAATCATATCATATGTTAGGGGTTGTTTGGGAATGTTGTAACGTGCATGGAGTCAAAGTCTGAGTTTCTATTTACTTTTTGTGAGAACCAAGGTTATGTGGGTTTGACGAAGAACCAGCTTTAAGAGAGTTGTTAGGTTGCGTATGGACTCCTATGCAAGAAATGGACACCCACCAAGCACTTGAATTTATAGAGCCGACTACTTATAAATTACACAAGCAGCCCCTTAAACTTGAGCTAGTAAATGAATGAGAATACAAAAAGTGAATTGCCTCACTTGCATGGACTCCTATGCAAGAAATGGACACCCACCAAGCACTTGAATTTATAGAGCCGGCAACTTATAAATTACACAAGCAGCCCCTTAAACTTGAGCTAGTAAATGAATTGCCTCACTTACATGTGGAGTCCCCAAACGCACTTGAGAATATACAAGATAGTTTTACAACTAACTCAATAGCATTGTTATTCCGTGATTGGAATGCTTGATGCTCTAATGGACAAGTTCTCCCTCATACATTCCTTCGGTCCTGTAATTTGACATCCAATAGCAGGACAAAATAAAGGTAAGACGTTAATACAAATGAAATTTCTCCAACAAATAATTATATGTATCATATGTATGTAAGTATAGACAGAACCTCTTCTACGACCTTTTCTCTAAGATGTTCCAAAAACCTCAATGCCTTGATCCCCACTTGGGATTTCCCTAATTTATGATCCTTTTCTGCACAAACAACACTAAAAAACAACAACAACCAAATCAACCTAAACTTGAACTTAGCCTGAATCAACGAGGTCTAATTTACAAAAAAATCCTCGGTATCTGATTAGAATAGACAGAATTGGTGCCATCATCAAACAAGCCTTCAGCTTATTAAATCCATCTTCACATTCTAGAATCCAATGAAATGGAACATTTTTCCTCATTAACTGTGTCACAAGCATGGTGGTTTTGGAGAAATTCTCAACGAACCTCCGATAATAACTAGCTAATCCCAAGAAACTTATAACTTCGAATACATTGGTCGGCGGTGTCCAATTAGCCACAGCTTTAATCTTTTGCTGATATGCCATAACACCTTCCTTGGAGATAACATGCCTTTGAAAGGCTATCTCTACAACCAAAATTAATATTTCTTCAGCTTTCCAAACAACATCTTCTCTTGCAGCCACTGTAATACAAGTCGAAGATGCTTCTCATGATCTTCAAAACTCTTGGAGTAAATAAAATATCACTATGAAAACAATTACCATCTCATCCAAATAATCTTTAAACACTCGATTCATAAGGTCCATAAAAGTTGCTAGTGCGTTAGTGACCCCAAATGGCATGACCAAGAACTTATAGTGGCCATAACGAGTCCTAAATGCGGTCTTCTCTATGTCTTCTTCTTTCACCTTCAGCTGTTGGTAGCCCGATCACAAATTGATCTTCGAAAATACTTTAGCCCCTTAAAGCTGATCAAACAAATCGATAATTCGTGGTAAAGGATACTAATTCTTTATTGTTAGCTTGTTTAATTCTCATCTTCTTCTTCACAAACAAGACCGGTGCACCTCACAGCAGTACAATAGGTCGATTAAACCCCTTATCCAAAAGCTCTTGTTGAATCTTCAACTCCTTGAACTCTACTGATGCCATTCTATATGGTGTCTTTGATACTGGTTTTGATCCTGGCTATACCTTGATAGTAAATCATTCTCCCTTCCAATTAAAACACATAGCAAGTTATTGGGAAACATATCTAGAAATTTTCGTACCATAGAGATGTCATCAACCCCTATTCCGGTGACACATGTGTGTGGATATCGCAATTTTTCCTACCCACAACTTTTCTTTTAAAATTCTTTTAAATTTCAAATTCAAAACAAATGAGTCGCCATTTAATTTTTTAAAGGAAAACTAAGAAACCATTTCAAAAGGGAATTGATCTTTTGCGAAACCAAAGATTGACTAGGTTCGGGGATTATGGAATGAGAGAGGAAGGAGCCCGTTAGACTAAAACACCCTCTCTCATCCTATCTTGCGATAGGCCTCTAATCAACATCCTTTCAATCGAATTATTAATTTAAATGTGCCCTCAACTAATACATATGTATAAATATACATTACAAAAGCATGTCTAAAGGGTGTAAGATTGCAAGTTATAAAATATCATTCAAAAGCCATGTATTTCAAGTAGCAAGCAATATGATATGCAAATAGGGAACTAGAGAACTTACCCGGGATCCGGCCGCAAATATTGAACGTGCAAATGCATACAAATAGATAAAACCTAGGAAAAGAGTCTCTAATCCATATATACAAGTAAAGCAAGTCCTAATTCTAAGGTGTCGCGCCTGAAGTCGAAAATCAATTAAAATCAAAGAATACAGTAAACTAGAGAGGGGTTGAGAAATCGTACCTCAATAGCGCTACAAAATAGAGGTTAGTGCACATAATATACAAGATATAAAGTTGGATCTTAAATAACAATCCTAGACTTCTAGCTTTAATCTATCAAGTGTAATTAAATCTAAAGCGAACAAGTCCTAATTACAAACATCAAGCCACATGGATGAATGTATACATGAACAAGAGTAAATTATGAAATATTCATTGATTTGTATCACTTAAACTTTGAATTCAAGTTTAATTGATCATTATTAAAACATGGTTTGAGCCCTAGGTCATAGAAAAGTCATTTGGACCATTATTTACAAAGTTGGTCAAATTTGTCATAAAATTCTAAAAATTACAGAGAGCAGACCAGAAACTAAAAGAAACAAAAAGCATGCTTCCCATGGTTTGATGTCGGTGAATTTTGGACACAAGATGCCTCCCATCCCGAAAAGAAAATCAACGTTTCAACGGTTAGATCTCTGGGAAATGGACAAAATCCAGACGTCACTAAGAGATTTACAAATCTCTGTCCAGAGATTTTGTACGATTTTTTAAAAATAGTAAAAAAATCAGAAATGCTTTGGTCTTTTTAGGGTAGCTTCCTAACACATTAAATACCTATAAAAATTTATTTTGGATCAAGAAAGCTTGATTAAGGTTCTGGTTTTCTTATTTCAAAAGAGTGTTACTGTTCTGAAACTCTGGACAGATTGTAGTGACTTCACAAAACTCATGACCAAACCACTTTAAACATGAAATCTCCTTAAAACAAAAATTTAAGTGCTAGAACTTTGAGTTATAGACACTTTCCCATTGGTTTCACTTAATTCCAACGGTAAAATTATCAACTAAAAACCTATGATCAAAAACAGTTTGTGAACTCACTGCTCCACTATTGGGCTTATCACCATTTTGTTACATCTATCAACAAAGCCATGGGTATTGGCTTATCCTAAACCTAATTCTCCTTTCCATTGAGGGTCATTGAAGATCAATACATGAGTAGTGCTCATGAGATTTCAAGAAATATAAAAATGATTCCATAGAAACTCTAAGTTAGAGAATCCAAACCATGGTAGGGGTTTGGATTCATCTACTTGTTCTTAATGAGATGGTGATCAAAGTATGACTCCCATGTGAAGCATAAGCTTACATGAGCCTAAAAGTTCAAACTCATGAGATTTAAGTGAGATATGAAAGATCCCCAAGAGTCTTAATAGAAAAGCATAAACAAGAAAAAGAAAAGAAGAATCAAATAACTAGCTCATGAACTTCAAGATAAAATAGAGAAGATCCCATGAAATTCCAAGTTAGAGAATCCAAGTCATAAATATGGACTTGGATCCATCTATTTGTTTACAAATGATGATCAAGCTTTGGCTTCCATATGAAGCATAAGCTTACATGGAATCTAAAGATCAAACTCAAGAGCTTTAAAGAGAGATATTGAAGATCTCCAAGAACCTCAAGAGAAAAGCAAAAACAACAAGAAGGAATGAAATAAAGAAAACTAAGAGAGCAAAGTGCTCTAAATCCATAAAAGAAAACTAACAAGAGTAGAGTCTCACCTCCAACTATCCTCAAACTTCTATATTTTGAAGATCTTCCAAGCTATTCTTCAAGCTCTCAAAACTCTCTTTTCCCCAAAATTCTTTTTGTTTTTCTCTTTAAAATTCCCCTCTCCTAAAAATGTGTAGTAGTTCTCCCAAAAAAAAATCCCTTGTAATGGAGTATTCACCCTCTATTTATAGGCAAATTTTCTGAAGGGTATTTCAGTATTTTCAAGCCAAAAACCCTAACTTCAGATGCACTTTTGAAGGTATAAAACGTGTTGTATAACATCTGGCTACTAAAAAAATGCGGCACTCAATAGAGATGGAAGCGGCACTCAGTAAATATCGTTACGGCATTCACTGACTGCCGGAATGGCATTCAATGAATGCCGCAGATAACTCTAGGGACTGCCGTCTTTTCTGGAAATCCATTTTTTTTATGGCACTTGATGTAAAAATGCGGCATTCAGAGAATGCCGTCTGACAGTCCAGCGACTGCCGCAGCGACAGCCCGTGACTGCCGTGAATGGGTTTAATTGCCGTTCTGCCTCTCTTTTTTCTTTTCCTCTCTTTTTGCTTGTTATTTAGGTTGGAGAGTCTTTCGAAGAGCTTGAATTGTCCTTGGAAGTCCTAAATAAGTTCGGACATTGTCATCATCGGATATGGAGGTAACACTCCCCTTAATTCGACGTTTGGTCAAAATTGGGGTGTCTACAATTTGCCCCTCTTCGGAAGAGCTCGTGGAGCTACGCATTTCACAAGCGAATGCCGAAGCCTGTGTGAAGACAAGCCTTTGACAAAACTATCAGATTTAGGTAAAACAAAATGTGTTGCAAAAGAAGAAAGACGCGCGGTAAGGTCCCATCTGGTCGTGCTCAATGGTGAGCTGCCTACGTATCCATTCAGGAATCAGACTAAGACGTAGTTCAGGCAGGGGTCAAACACACACACAAGCATAAATAATCATACGAATGAATGCACCTATCCTATCGTGATGCACGTGCTCATACAATGACGGCTGTCAGTGCAAATTCATGCTCTATAAATGATGTGATTCGAAACCGTGCTATCCTGACATTTCTTGATGCAATCCATGCCTTACTTAATGCTCGCGTTTACTCGAACTTAAAGACAAGTTATTCTTTAGAATTCAAAGTTTTGATAATCCACAGGTTGATTCTTCTTCAAGATACTTGGCCGTCTCAGCCAAAAGGACGAACGCAATTCACCAGGCGGTGCTTCGAGACTTAGGCCCCGGTGTCAACGCGGGTTTGCTCTCTCAACGTAATCGACTGGGCGGCACTTTGCGACTTAGGCCCCGGTGTCTTCCAAGAATCATCTGATCGACTGAGATGCACTTCGCGCCTTATACTCCTGCATCGAATCAGGAACAACACTTTTTGAAAAGACTGAGATGCGCTTCGCGCCTTATACTCCGGTGTCTTCCAAGAATCATCTGATCAATTGAGATGCACTTTGCGCCTTATACTCCGGCGTCGAATCAGGAACCACGCTTTTTAAAATACTGAGATGCGCTTCACGTGTTATACTCTGGTGTCTTCCAAGAATCATCTGATCGACTAATATGCGCTTTGCGCCTTATACTCCGGTGTCGGGTGAGTTTGCTCTGAAAAATCCGCAGCCCTTCGGCCCTGTCAGATATGTTTTCTCACAATGATCCACAGACCTTCGACCTCATCGGATATGCTTTCTCGCAATGATCCGCAGCCCTTCAGCCTCGTCGGATATGTTTGCTCTAAATTCGGGGTTAATCAGACTCAAATTCATTTCAATTTTCAAAATCGGGAGTCAATCAGACTCAAATTCTTTTCAATTTTCAAAATTTGGAGTCAAATTGACTCAAATTCTTTTCAATTTTCAAAACTTGGAGTCAAATAGACTCAAATTCTTTTCAATTTTCAAAAGATGAGTCGAACAGACTTAAATTCATTTTATTTTTCAAAACCTGGAGTTGAACAGACTCAAATTCATTTTATTTTTCAAAACCTGGAGTTGAACAGACTCAAATTTATTTTATTTTTCAGAACCTGGAGTCGAAGAGACTCAAATTCATTTTATTTTTCAAAACCTGGAGTCGGACAGACTCAAATTTATTTTATTTTTCAAAATTGGGAGTCAACCAGACTTAACTCAATTTAATTCAAAATTTGGAGTCAGTCAGACTCGATTGTTCTCTCCCGATCAATGCCTATTCTTTTTGTAAATTGTCCCAACGTTGTCAGAAGCTTGGTACAATTTCAAAACAGAATTCTATGCCCTTAACCCCCATTATCACAATTGAAATATTCGATTATTGAGGCATAGACTTCATGGGCCTGTTTCTAAAATCAAATAACTGTGAATACATACTCCTAACTGTAGAGTATGTATCAAAATGGGTGGAAGCGATACCGACGAGACGCAATGACCACAAAATAGTAATGTCCTTTCTTAAGGAACACATTCTGTCGCGTTTCGGAACCCCAAAAGCATTAATCAGTGACCAAGGGAAGCACTTTTGCAATAGGCCTTTGGAATCGTTACTCAAGAAATACGGGGTCAACCACAAGATCACTCTAGCCTACCACCCATAAACAAATGGGCAGGCAGAGTTGGCTAACCGTGAAATCAAGCATATATTAAAAAAGACGGTTAGTTTCAACAGGAAAGACTGGGCTTATAAATTGACTGATGCTCTATAGGTGTACCGCACTGCTTTTAAGACAAATCTGGGGATGTCCCCATATAGGTTAGTGTACGGTAAGGCATGTCACCTTCCTGTCGAAATCGAGCACAAAGCATATTGGGCGACACGCTCATTGAACTTCGACACTAAAGAGGGGGGGTCATCTCCGGAAACTCCAGTTAGCTGAACTGGAAGAAATATGTCGAGATGCATACAACAATGCTAAACTACACAAGGAAAGGTTAAAGGCTCGCCACGATAGAACAATTTTTCAAAAATCTTTTGAGCCAGGGCAGAAAGTCTTACTGTACAACTCTCGCCTCCTCCTTTTTCCAGGTAAGCTCCGATCCCGGTGGACAGGCCCATTCCTTGTCAAATCTGTTTTTCCACATGGGGCTGTTGAGCTAGTGAATCCCAAGAACGATGATTGTTTCAAGGTTAACGGCCAAAGACTAAAACTGTTCTTGGAGAACTTCTTACCAGAAGCTGAGCACATCGAGTTCGATGAGCCCAGCTATCCCTCCACCTAAAACACCAAAGTGTGTTCACATTATGTTGTTGTACTCTTTCTTTTATTGCATTTTGCTTTGTTTAGTTCTTTTCTGTCTTTTTTGAATGTGACTTCGATTCTTAATCTGCTATTCCTTGCTGACTCCCCCTTGCAGGATATTAAAAAAAATGAGGGACGACGATGTTCATTCCATAGGGTCATGGGCTGATTCAGAATATCCTAACCCCCCTTAGACTGTCGACACAATAGCATTATATTTTTATCCTTATCAAGGACCAGGGGCAGAAGATGTAGTGGACCTAACCCATGGGTACATCCCTTTTAACCCTCCTCTCCTCCATATCAATCCATTTGAGCACATGAAATTTCCTGAAGAGGAAGGAGAACCTGAAGGGTACAATGTTGGGGAAGTGGATGATGCACTGCTGGAACAATGGGAGAATGACTCAATGTGGGAACCGTGGAAAGAAGGAGTCCAGGTTAAAAAAAATGAGAATAGAGGATGGTCGGAATGAAGTGAAGAAGAAATTACTACACTCAATCACATGCTAAAGATGTGCAATTTCTTACCCTTTCATTTCTACCCTACTATATAAAATTGTACCGAAAAGTCAAAGCCTTAATGATTTTTAACAACTTAGTTAAAACACGAACGTGTAATTTGAGTTATCCACGGTATTTCGCTCCTCTAGTAAGTAGTATTCTTTTCTTGAGACTTTGCACTCTAAATGTTCGTCTTTATTGAGTCAGGTGTGAAAATATTAGTAACCAAACTTTTAATTTTTATTAAAGCTTTCACACCATGTGTGATCATTATTAACCAAGTTTCTATGAGATGTTCTTTCTTGAGCGTAAAACCATGTGAGAATTGAGTTGAAACTACAAGTTCTGAGAGTATGATAGTCTAAACAACTCTAAATAAAGTTTGATGTATAGCTGTTAATTTCACACACACACACGGATACATGGATGTGATACATATGTTATTCTTTCTTGGTGGCATGAGGAACATATGTATTTCTTTCATGGTTTGAATGAGGATGATATGTTTTGTAGAGCTAAATTAATAGTTGAATAGAAGAGAGTGTTTACAAGTTATTATATATCTTTTTGATCTTAAAATCAGAGAATTTTTTGGGTACATTCACTGCAACCCCTCAATAGACAACACTCGTCCACTAGGGGGAACCTAGGGGTTTAACGGCTTGTTGCATTTGCTAAATACAATCGCGATTCTTGCGAAAGTGAGTTAGGTAGTTTCTTTCGTGTTATTTTAGTTTAGTCTATCTGAGTTTATTTTATTTCATTTTAGTCATTGTAGTAGTAGTTAGCTTGTTTTATTTTCGCTCTATTGCTAGGGACTAGCAAATCGCTAGTTGGGGTTTGTGACAAGCGGGGGTATTTGTAAAATACAACCGCGCTAAAAGAAGAAAATACACTAAATTAGTTTACAATTCCTTTGTTCATCTACAATTTGAATAGCAATGCCAGTTTGTACACAAATTGATTAAACTATGATAAGTGATATTGTTTTAGTGGTTATTTGTGCAGATTTCTATTGATGTGTGAAGAATTGGATGAGAATAATAAAAGGACGTGCTTGGTTTTAATGAAGACAACTCAGTCATAAAAAGGAGGTTTCGAGCGATCGAGGTTTCGATCGATCAAACTCTGCTCAAGCGCTCGAAGATCCCAGACGTTCAATCGATCGAGAGGTGTTCGATCGATCGAACATGGCTTTTATCATAAATAACGCGCACGCAGCAGAAATAGAGTTTTAACCCTAGCATTAGGTTATTGTATATATAGTCGTATTGTATACGTCCTAAGGACGCCCACTTTTACTTTTTATCAGTTTCATACAGGGAGAAGAGAGCTTCTTTTTATTTTTGTAGGTTTTATCAAAGATTGGTATTGTCTGGCTTGAGTTCTCATAGATTAATACAAGTCATCTTTCCAGGTTACTTTGTATTACTTTACTTCTATTCTTCTCATAGTTTATTATAGTTCAATCTGTTAAACTAGTGGTTTTGAATGTTAGATAAGTTTACACCATTAGTTTTCATAGTTTTTATGTTTAAAATACAACCAAACAAGACCTCAATGGATCTTTATATTAAAAACGACTCTGTGATACTCCAGACCATGTCTGAGTAATCCTCAGATTGGGAGATCACAATGAAACTGTGATCTTAAGCCTCTACTATGCAGCAAAATAATCCATGTGTTCGATCGATCGAAGTTATATCGATCGATCGGAACAGAGACATTGTCGAGCGATCGAAGACATTTCGATCGATCGAGAGATGAAAATGTTCTATCGATCGAAAGCGCGTCGATCGATCGAACTCTCTGATTCTTGAGAACATTCTATGCAGTATTTCTAGACTTTCTGCTTTATAAATTTGTTATCAAACTGTCCCCAAATGCTCAGTTTGTCAAAACAATATTTAAACTTAAAGCCTTAAAGCATTTTTCTTCAATACATTTTGCAAACCACCCTCAATGCTAACACCATTGTAGGTGCGAGTCTTAACTATTGTTTTAAACCGCTTTCATGTGTTTCAAACTTAATTGTGATGACATAGTCTCGGTCATGAAAGGGCTATGGATTCTTTATCCTAAGAGAAATACAGAATACTGTAGAAGATGTGCTCCATTGAGTTTTAACGTAATTACATGGTAGATGGCTAGGTCGCGGTGGATTTGTGTAATCCCAACATTTCCTTTATATTAAGATCAACACGTTTTAAAATATCGATTTAATTAATTAGTTGGTCATTAGTTTAATTTAGTTTAATTGATTTCTCTTTTGTAGTTGATAAACTGTGGAACTTGGTGTTCTACATCCTTTAAAAATATTGATTTTTATTTTCCTGTTAGAGATTAATCTAGGTATTTAGTTTAACATATTCCCTGTGGGATTGACCTGGACTTTACCAGATTACTACTTGCACGATTACCTACACTTGGGTATAGCACACAAGCGCACACAGAAAAATTCTCGTGTCAACACACTCAACAAATATATATGTATATACATTTTTTACACGAATGGAGTCACACAGACTCAACAAATTCACTTTTTTACACAAATGGAGTGACACAGACTCAAAAGAATTTCTTATTTCAAAATTGGGGGTTAACATTTCAAATTTTCTTAATCAGAATCAATTTTGACTCAACAAGAATCTCAAATCTCGAAATTGGAGTCAAATCGCCTAAACAAAAATTCCAATTTTCAAAATTAGGAGTCAATCAGACTCAGAGAATTTCTCTTTCACAAAATTGGGAGTTGATCGGCCCCAAAGAATTTCTTCTTCACAAAACTAGGAGTCAATCAGACTCAATTTATTTCAAACTCATGAATCAGGAGTTAATTAGACCCAAACAAATTCAAATTCTCAAAATCTGGAGTCTGGAGTCGGTTTAACTCAACTCAATTCCCATTTCCAAGTCGGGAGTACATTCGACTTGAAGCAATTCCTATTTCCAAATGGGAGTCGCACTGACTCAAATAATTCACATTTTACAAAAGGAGAGTCATATGATCTTGAAAATTCACATTTCCCAAACACGAAGTCACATGGACTCAAAGATCCATTTTTTACAAATACGGAGTCACGCAGACTCGAAACATTCTTATTTTACAAACACGAAGTCACGCGGACTCAAGAACTCAATATTTTATACTCACGGAGTCATGCAGACTCAAAAACTCAATATTTACACACACAGATTCACGCGGACTAAAAAGATTCATATCTTACATATATGAAGTCACGCAGGCTTAAGAACTTATTATTATTTTATATTAACGGAGTCATGCGGACTCAAGAATTCATTAACGGAGTCATGAAATCATATTCTATGTAAACGGAGTCACGCAGACTCAAGAATTTCATATTTTACATTAACAGAGTCACACGAACTCAAAGAATTGATTTTACAAAGATAGAGAGTCCTCAGACTCAAAGAATTGGTCATTTTTTACAAAAATGGAGAGTCTTTGAATCCAAAGAATTAGTTTTTTTTTTTTACAAAAATGGAGAGTCCTTGAACTCAAAGAATTGGTTTCACAAAAGTGGGGAGTCCTCAGACTCAAAGAATTTGAACGGAGCTGATGGGGTCACGAAGGGAGTTGTGCTACCATAGCGGTGTTTGGAAAGCATGATTTTCTGCACTTGCAAATCATTTGGAAGAAACACAATAATTGTGTCCAAATAGGGAAGTCCTCTTTGCCCTTAGTCTTAGACCATTATCATATTTTCACTTTTAGTATTGTGTTGTGATAGTGTTTAAAACTCCTGCTTGCCATGCTCGTCGGATGCTTTTGGAGGCTTTTCAAATCTTTATTCATCATCTTAAACCCACATTTGAGATCATTATTGACTCATCGAAGGAGGACAATCTTAACAAAGCAATTACAAAAGATGACTGACTCAAACTCTATATTATTATGAATCATTGTGTTTTCATCGTGAATAATGTATCATCTCACCTTTCATTTATTCATCACCTTACAATGGTAGTACTTCACCGACAAATCTAAACTTTGAAGATTCTCCCTTTTCGATTTGGCTAGGTTTTTTTTTTGCCTATCCAGAGTGTGCTTCAAATTAGTGCTTTAGCTTAGAGAATAAAAGACATTTTATTTCAATCCATTCAAACAAACTTGATTACTTGAGAACTTTTCTCTGACATAGGGGGATTATGGCAAATGAAGTTTGCCCTTAGTTTAAATAGGACTTGGAGGCATTGCTTCTGGGATTAAATAAGGTGTTCAGCAAACGAAGTTTGCCCCCCCTAGTTTGGCAATATATATGTGGCTTCAGGCAAACTTACGCAAATTTGCCCCTAGTCCAAAGGAAGAAAACCAAAGGCATAAAGGGTGATGCTTACGGTTTAGGGATGGTTATGGATCGAGAACCTTGCAAGGTTTGCCTACTTATCCCTAAATGGGAATCAGGTCCAGAGTAGTTCAGCCAAAGCTTAAATAAAGTGCCAAATCATTGGTGGCGACCGAACCGAACAGGTTGCCTACATATCCCCGAGTGGGAATCAGGTTAAGCGTAGTTCAAGTACTCTGGAGTCTTGAAAGAATAAGGCTTTAAGAATCTGTGGGCTTTTCGAGCCATGTTTCCATATGGGTTCAATGAGAGCTCTCTCTTAGGTAGATTTTCTGAAACAGATTCCTTGTGGTAGCTTTTGAACAGAATGATGAGAATATGAACTACTTCTCCCTTTTTTTTTGTGGCGATTAATTCTTTAACCTCTTCACTAGCCAGTTAATCTTTACAACTCTCATCATGTTTTATTCATACTCTATCAGATTCACAAAGTAATATCATCCCTTCAAATCATTATTTGTTTTTCTCAAAGATATCTCTGCATTGTTTTAGGCTTACTTAGCATTTGAGCCTTTCATGAAAATTTTGAAGCTGATAAATTTCTTTTCTTTGTTTAGAACAACACAATGCCTTGAGATAGTTCATGTGTCAATGATCTTCTTTGAAGTGCTCAAGAATTCTCAATCTTATCTATTCTCTGCCTTTTCTTTTCTCTTTCCTTTCTTTTCTCCACCTTACTATCTCTTATTCTCTCCATGATTTTAACTGGCTAGGATTAGGATTTTTGAAATTAACACGCATCTTATTTTTGCTCTAACTTTTGCCTAGGCGCCCTTTCGGGTTTTCATCCTAGCAAGCTCTTTCTTCTTTTTCTTTTTCTTTCTTTCATTTGCTTTTTCAATTCTTTTTTTTTTGGAAGAAGAAGTTCATTTAAAATATCTGGCTGCCATCAAGGACCAAGTTTATGATTTTGGACTAGTTGGGCTTACCTTTTAGGCTTGGTATTTGAAAAAAGGGGATGGTGAGCAAGCTTCAAGTTCCAAGTTCATCTTTTCAAGATTGAGCAAGAGCATCTTTAAATTCTTAAAGTTAAGCTAATCAATTATCTACTCCTCCTTGGTTTTGGCACAAAATCTGCTTTGATCACTTGGGGATCCTTTTTAATGCAAAGATTTATTAGCAAAGTATTTTCCATGATCTCTGACAAAAGTTATTATTATTTTTTTTTGGCTTAATGATCCATTTATTCACGACTTGGCACACTGAATCAAACAAAAATGAGATTTTATTCAACTAGGATAGAAGGAGGATTACATCACTTGACTCGATTGACTCGATAAAGACTTGACAATAAACTCGATAACAGACTAACTAAAAGACTCGACTGGACTCGACATTTGACTCCAACTTAGACATGAGTCGATTACAATGGACTAGACTCGACTTTGGCCTCAATTGGAGTGTCACAGATGATCTTCAATTTATTAAATTTCCAAGAGCATCCACATGTACTTTAGCAGTAGTAGTTCCAAACACTATCACTTCACTGGCATCATTTGAACCTTCGGGTTTGCTACTCGTGTTTGCGGTAACATTATCCATCCCTATGGCCAATTTCTCAGTTAAGTGGCCCTTCTTCGAATCATTAGGCTCCACAAGCTAATCAACCTCAACATAATCCTTTTCATTATCTTCTCTCTTCTAACTATTCTCACGCTTGAATTGCTAACCCAAACTGTTCTAGGGTTGATACTATCTCGCCTACAGTCATGTTCTGTTTTTAATCAATTTTGATTGATTCCAAAGGAATTTTCATTTTGTTATTATTTTCACATTTTCTTTTGCAAATGCTTAGTAAAATGTTAATGAATGGTTCATATGTCACACGGATGTAATGTATGTGTGTGTGTGTGTGTCTATTCTATATGCAAAAAGAAGAGAAAATCCTAACCCTAACACATAAGGCACATAAGCACATAAAATCCTCATTCATGTCAAGTGTGCTGATTTCTCTTTTCATTGTGATCCTCATTACCCCTTCAAAGATTGAAAATTTTTAAAATTTTTAAAATTCATTTGAAAAGAATTTCTCTAGATGATGTGATCTTTTAAATTCTCAAGAATTTTAGATTTTTTCTTTGAAGGCAAAAAAAAAAACATTTCTCAACAAAAGATGATTGGGTTGAAACTTTGCTTTGAAATTCATATGAAAAAAAAACATTTCTTTAGTTGGCGAAACTTTTCAAACATAACTCCTGAGAATTTTGGGTTCTCCATTCGAAGATGAGAATGTGAAAATATACCTCAACAAAGGTTGACTTAGAATCTTAAAAAGCTGAACTCCAAAGATTTTTGAAAGAGCGATTGAAAACTTTAAAAAAAATATGACAAAAATCTATTTTGCTTTCAAAGATGGATTTAAAATTCTTTGGGTAGAAGGATCACATGATCGGATTATCACCGTACTTTTCATGAATTTGGATACATATAAGGTCAATGATGCTTAGCTAAACATGATATAAGAAATGCAATCTTATAATCAAGATTCGACATATTCTCAAATGTCATAGGACATGAAGAGGAATTGCTCAAAAGTGATTAAGAGGTTACAGATATTTCATTAAGCAAGTATCATCATCATCTCAAGTAATCCCTTTCGGGCATACAAAACTCCCTAGCACATAATCCTAATCAAGAATTAATTTCCTAACTTTGAAAGGTTCTACAGAAGCTATCATGCAAAGGCCGAGTTTTGGTCAAATAAGGGACCCTTAACACACATTCGATAGGATGCTTCATATACGAACACATGGTACGAGATCAAGGGTGATTACACAGTCCCATGATAACTTGACCGACCGGGTTGCCCCGAGTCTTAGTTCTGTGCAATCGACTGGCTGGACATGCAAGTGAAATGCAACAGGCACACAAAGATTGATTAATTTGATAAAAGGAATGTTTTCAAGTTTAATCCTCGAGTGAACCCAAAATCAGGAATTCTGGTCTGCAAAACCAAAGATTCTAGGTTCGATCCGCAGCAGAGTCGCCAGATTATGGATATCGCAATTTTTCCTACCCACAGCTTTTCATTTAAAATTCTTTTAAATTTCAAATTCAAAACAAATGAGTCACCACTTAATTTTTCAAAGGAAAACTAAGAAACCATTTCAAAAGGGAACTGATCTTTTGCGAAACCAAAGATTAACTAGGTTCGGGGATTATAGAATGAGAGAGGAAGGAGCCCGTGGGACTAAAACACCCTCTCTCATCCTATCTTGCGATAGGCCTCTACTCAACATCCTTTTAATCGAATTATTAATTTAAATGTGCCCTCAACTAATACATATGTATAAATATACATTACAAAAGCATGTCTAAAGGGTATAAGATTGCAAGTGATAAAATATCATTCAAAAGCCACGTAATTCAAGTAGCAAGCAATATGATATGCAAATAGGGAACTAGAGAACTTACCTGGGATCCGGCCGCAAATATTAAACGTGCAAATGCATGCAAATAGATAAAACCTAGGAAAAGAGTCTCTAATCCATATATACAAGTAAAGCAAGTCCTAATTCTAAGGTGTCGCGTCTGAAGTCGAAAATCAATTAAAATCAAAGAATACAATAAACTAGAGAGGAGTTGAGAAATTGTACCTCAATAGCGCTACAAAATAGAGGTTAGTGCACATAATATACAAGATATAAAGTTGGATCTTAAATAACAATCCTAGACTTCTAGCTTTAAGCTATCAAGTGTAATTAAATCTAAAGCGAACAAGTCCTAATTACAAACATCAAGCCACATGGATGAATGTATACATGAACAAGAGTAAATTATGAAATATTCATTCATTTGTATCACTTAGACTTTGAATTCAAGTTTAATTGATCATTATTAAAACATGGTTTGAGACCTAGGTCATAGAAAAGTCATTTGGACCATTATTTACAAAGTTGGTCAAATCTATCATAAAATTCTGAAAATTACAGAGAGCAGACCAGAAAGTAAATCAAATAAAAAGCATGCTTCCCATGGTTTGATATCGGTAAATTTTGGACACAAGATGCCTTCCATCCCAGAAAGAAAATCAAAGTTTCAACGGTTAGATCTCTGGGAAATGGACAAAAACCAGACGTCACTAAGAGATTTACAAATCTCTGTCCAGAGATTTTATACGATTTTTTTTAAAAAAGTAAAAAAATCAGAAATGCTTTGGTCTTTTTAGGGTAGCTTCCTAACACATTAAACTACCTATAAAAATTTATTTTGGATCAAGAAAGCTTGATTAATGTTCTGATTTGCTTATTTCAAAAGAGTGTTACTGTTCTGAAACTCTGGACAGATTGTAGTGACTTCACAAAACACATGACCAAACCACTTTAAACATGAAATCTACTTAAAACAAAAATTACAGTGCTAGAACTTTGAGTTATAGACACTTTCCCGTTGGTTTCACTTAATTCCAACTGTTAGATTATCAACTAAAAATCTATGATAAAAAATAGTTTGTGAACTCACTGCTCCACTATTGGGCTTATCACCATTTTGTTACATCTATCAACAAAGCCATGGGTATTGGCTTATCCTAAACCTAATTCTCCTTTCCATTGAGGGTCATTGGAGATCAATACATGAGTAGTGCTCATGAGTTTTCAAGAAATATAAAAATGATTCCATGAAAAATGATTCCTTGGAGATCAATACATGAGTAGGGGTTTGGATTCATCTATTTGTTCTTAATGAGATGGTGATCAAAGTTTGACTCCCATATGAAGCATAAGCTTACATGAGACTAAAAGATCAAACTCATGAGATTCAAGTGAGATATGGAAGATCCCCAAGAGTCTCAAGAGAAAGGCATAAACAAGAAAAAGCAAAAAAGAATACAAGAACTAGCTCATGAACTTCAAGATAAAATAGAAAAGATCCCATGAAATTCCAAGTTAGAGAATTCAAGTCATAAATATAGAATTAGATCCATCTATTTGTTTACAAATGATGATCAAACTTTGGCTTCCATATGAAGCATAAGCTTACATGGAATCAAAAGATCAAACTCAAGAGCTTTCAAAAGAGATATTGAAGATCTCCAAGAACCTCAAGAGAAAAGTAAAAACAACAAGAAGGAATAAAATAAAGAAAACTAAGAGAGCAAGTGCTCTAAATCCATAAAAGAAAACTAACAAGAGTAGTGTCTCACCTCCAACTATCCTCAAACTTCTATATTTTGAAGATCTTCCAATCTATTCTTCAAGCTCTCAAAAACTCTCTTTTTCCCAAAATTCTTTTTGTTTTTCTCTTTAAAATTCCCCTTTCCTAACAATGTGTAGTAGTTCTCCAAAAAAAAAAATCCCTTGTAATGGAGTATTCACCCTCTATTTCTAGGCAAATTTTCTGAAGGGTATTTCAGTATTTTCAAGCCAAAAACCCTAACTTCAGATGCACTTTTGAAGGTACAAAATGTGTTGTATAACAGCTAGCTGCTACAAAAACACAACACTTAACATAGATGGAAGTGACACTCAGTAAATGCCGTTACGGCATTCACTGAATGCCAGTGCGTCATTCACTGACTGCCAGAACTGCATTCATTGAATGTTGCAGACAACTCCAGGGACTTCCGTCTTTTCTGGAAATCTATTTTTTTACAGCACTTGATGTAAAAATGCGGCATTCAGAGAATGCCGTCCGGCAGTCCAGCGACTCCGTGACTGCCGCGAATGGGTTTAAGTTCCGTTCTGCCTCTCTTTTTTCTTTTCCTCTCTTTTTTCTTTTTATTTAGGTTAGAGAGTCTTTCGAAGAGCTTGAATCATCCTTGGAAGTCCTAAATATGTTTGGACATTATCATCATCAGATATGGAGGTAACACTCCCCTTAATTCGACATTTGGTCAAAATTTGGGCGTCTACAGTTTGCCCCTCTTCGGAAGAGCTCGTGGAGCAACGCGTTTCACAAGCGAATGCCGAAGCCTGTGTGAAGACAAGCCTTTGACCAAACTGTCAAATTTAGGTAAAACAAAATGCATTGCAAAAGAAGAAAGACGCGCGGTAAGGTCCCAGCTGGTCGTGCTTAATGGTGAGCTGCCTACGTATCCATTCAGAAATCAAACCTAGACATAGTTCGGGCATGGGCCAAACACACACACAAGCACAAATAATCATACGGATGGATGCACCTATCCTATCATGATGCACGTGCTTATACAATGACGGCTGTAAATGCAAATTCATACTTTATAAATGATGTGATTCGAAACCGTGCTATCCTGACATTTCTTGATGCAATCCATGCCTTACTTAATGCTCGCGTTTACTCGAACTTAAAGATGAGTTATTCTTTAGAATTCAAAGTTTCGATAATCCACAGGTTGATTCTTCTTCAAGATACTTGGCCTCAGCCAAAAGGACGAACGCAATTGACCGGGCGACGCTTCGCCACTTAGGCCCCTGTGTCAACGTGGGTTTGCTCTCTTAACGCAATCGACTGGGTGATGCTTCGTGAGTTAGGCCCTGGTGTCTTCCAAGAATCATCTGATCGACTGAGATGCGCTTCACACCTTATACTCCAGTGTCGAATCAGGAACCACGCTTTTTGAAAAGACTGAGATGCGCTTCGCGCCTAATACTCCGGTGTCTTCCAAGAATCATCTGATTAACTGAGATGCGCTTTGTGCCTTATACTCCGACGTCGAATCAGGAACCACGCTTTTTGAAAGACTGAGATACGCTTCATGCCTTATACTCTGGTGTCTTCCAAGAATCATCTAATCGACTGAGATGCGCTTCGCGCCTTATACTCTGGTGTCAAATCAGGAATCACGCTTTTTGAAAGACTGAGATGCACTTTGTGCCTTATACTCTGGTGTCTTCCAAGAATCATCTGATCCACTGAGATGCACTTTACGCCTTATACTCCAGTGTCGAGTGAGTTTGCTCTGAAAAATCTGAAGCCCTTCGGCCCCGTCGGATATGTTTTCTTACAATGATCTGTAGCCTTTCAGCCTCGTCAGATATGTTTTCTCACAATGATTCGCTGCCCTTTGGCCTCGTCGGATATGTTTGCTCTGAATTTGGGGTCAATCAGGAGTCAATCAGACTCAAATTCTTTTCAATTTTCAAAATTTGAAAATTGACAGGATAGTATGGGTTCAGTGTCAAGAACCACAAAATTGACAGGATAATAACATTTATCAACTTTTATTAAGACATCCTCGACGATTCCTCTAGGGATTTTAATAGAATGATCCGCTAATTGTATTGTAGCGGCCGTAGCTTTAAGTTCACCTAGTCCTAATTGTTTATAGACGTGATAAGGTAAGAGGTTAACACTAGCTCCTAAGTCAAGGAGAACCCGATGAATGATAGTGTCACCTATGACACATGAAATTGTAGGCATACCTAGATCTTTATATTTCAGAGTAGCGTGTTGAAAAATTGAGCTCACTTTTTCTGTGAGAAAGACCTTTTTAGGAGTATGACTGCGCAACTTGCGCTTTTGCGTGCAAAGGTCTTTTAGGCATTTTGCGTAAGTGGGAATTTATTTTATCGCATCGAGGAATGGAATATTGATTTTAACTTGCTTTAACACCTCGAGTATATCTTCAGTTTTCGATTTTTTCTTAGAAAATTTGACGGTTCCTCAATGTTTGGTGGAAAAGGCATTTTCGGAATATAATTAGTTGGGACCGGTTCTTTTTCTTTTCTACTTTGATTCACGCCCTCACCCATTTCTTTATTCGAATTAACGTTTAAATTTTTCTCACCCTCGTCAAAAAATTCAACAACTTCCGCTTCATGAATAGTCATCCTAGTTGAAACAACGTTCACTTGCCCACTCTTACCCCCATTCTTGTATTGACCCTGAGGTTTCTGAATAGGTTGACTTGGCAACTTACTCTCGATCAAACGGTTTAATGTACTCACTACTTGTCCCATTTGGAACTCTAGTTTTGCAATGGACTGGGTGTGGGAATGTACTAACTGGATTACTGACCCAAAGTTTTCAAGTGAGGCCAACACCTTCTCCTCAAATAAATTATTACGTGGAGGTGGAGGAGGATTGGGTTGTTGGTATTGATATTGTTGAGGCTAAGTTCAATAAGTATTAGAAAAATTAGTCGGTGCAGGATTATTATTATTTCGTTGGAATTGTTGAATAGAGTTAATGTGTTACTCCACGAATTCTGGGAATTGAGATGCGGAAGGACATGCAAAGATATTATGTGACGGTGCAGAACACAATGCATATACTTCGTGAGGAGGTGAAGTGGACCTATTTCCCATCATCATAAATTGGTCAAGTTTTCTATTTAATTTTTGTATTTTGATTGAATGACTTGACTCAACTTTTACCTCTCTTTTTGGCGGTGGCAGGTATCCTTCAAAACGTACCGACACAGCCTGGTGCATCGAGTTCTCGCTTAACGTTTCAAAAATCTTCCATTCCTCGTCGGTGCTTTTGTGCAGGAAAGTACCCGCACAAGCGGCATCGACGGTATTTCAAACAGAGGGAATAAGCCCCTCGTAGAAGACTTGAACTAATTGCCACTTAGGAACTTGATGATGTGGGCATGAGCGTAATAATTCGATAAACTTTTACCAAGTATCATAAAGCGTTTCCCCATCTTGCATCACAAAGTTTGTTATGGATTTCCTTATCTGATTTGTACGCATAATAGGGAAAAACTTTTGTAAAAATGCGGTGTGTAAGGCTTCCCAGGTTTTAATTGTATTCGGCTCCAAAGATTGGAGCCAATACTTTGCTTTATCTTTTAAAGAGAATGGAAAGAGCCGCAGTTTCAATTCATCATCAGTTAAGTTTTGAATTTTTAAAGTAGAGCAGATATCTTGAAAATCCCCTAAGTGTTGGTAGGGGTCTTCATTAATGCGGCCATGGAAAGAAGGAAGTAGCGAGAAGGTAGATGACTTTATCTCAAAGTGAGATGCCGACACCTCTGGTAAATCAATACATGTTTGTGGCATGTAAGTCGTAGGAATAAAGTAATCCCTAAGCGGAGGTGGCAGAGGTATATTATGATTATTTACATTATTTCTGTTATTTCTGTTATTTCCAACGTCAGCTATTGGAATAGGTTTTATTTTAAAAATTCGAGTTTTCCTTAATCTTCGAAGGGTACTTTGAATTTTGGCCTGAAATAGAGACGATGGTTCTAGAGTCGATTCGTCGTCTAGCAACCGAGCTCTAGAAGCTTGGGTTGAAGATCTATTAATTCTTAAGGTACGTTCAAGTTCAGGATCAAAGGTTTGTAATTCAGGTTTACTAGAACGTGTAGCAAACATAAAGTAAAAAGAAAATAGCGACACTACGACAAAAACTGACTCCACAAATATAAGACGAAATCATGCAAATAAGGCAACAGGCTCATAACTACTATGATGTGTGAATATTATCCTGTAATGCAATGACCGCGTCAAGCCCAGTGCCCTGGGTTTCCAAGCTAATGCACGTGAACAATCACTCCTAAACTAATGCAAATAGTGCGTCTCAGCGCCCTGACTTACAGTGGTTGGAAGCAAATTTCAAAGGAAGCGATTTAGTTTATTTATTATTTTTATTTTTGCGTAAGCTCCTTTGACGTGAATAGCTGCTCCACTCAAAACGCTAGAATTTGATTACTTTGAGAAACTACAAAACAAAAATGAAAAATAAGAAAAAAATAAAACCTAATCTAGTATTTACGAATTAACTAAACTAAGATTCTAAAACTACAGGTAGTAATGCAATCCCCAGCAACGGCGCCAAAAATTGATTTTGTCAAAATCAAGATATAAAAGTATGCTTAACTTATGCTTTACTTTCAAAAGATTTGCAGTGTGGAAGTAAAGGTCGAGCCCACAGAGATTGAATACTATGCACTTTAATTTTTAAAACCTAAATTTAGTTAATTAAGAAAAATGGATTTTGGATTTAATTTGAATTAAACTAATGACAATAAAAGTAAATCTAAATTATGAAAGCAATTAAATATTTGTTTTTATAATAAGTTTAAGGAACCTAGGATTGCAAATCCACCACTAGTTTCATAATAAGGGTATTTACGAATTACTTTAGCTTATTAAGTTGGATGATAATGGGGAATTGTAGCTACAAGACCAATTCATCCGTCAAGAAAATAACTATGGTTCAAGCACCAACATAATCCATCTTCGGTTAGCACGAATTATCCCACACTAAACTAAGGTTGTGGTATAATCCGTCTAATCTAGGCATGGACTATTCGGATACTTGATAGCACAATTCAATTTAAACACCATTACATGTAAATAATCTAAACAAGCACAACAAGCATAGATCATTGAGCACACTACCATCAAAATAGATCTAAGACAAGAGTAAACTTTGAAAGTAACAATTTAATCAATAAAAGTACGATTGATTTATAAAAATCCTCGGAACATGTAACTGTCATCCATACATAATAAAACTAAAATAAAAACATGAAATACACCCTAGTACTTGGCTAGGGTTTCATTGAAACCCTAGATCTTGAGTTTAGTTGGCCATAGAATTGATGAACAGCAAGAGGTTAATGGAGGAGGCCATGGGAATCCTTGGTCTTCTTCTTCTTCTCCTTGCTTTCCTCTCTTCAATGGCTGAAGTTTTAGTTGTGTATCAATGTATCTAATGTTGTGTAATGATGTGTAACCACAAAATTGATTTAGAATAGGATTTATATAGAGTTTGGAAGGATTTAGGAAGCTTTCCTAAGATAAATCGTACTAAAACCGCTATATTTACATTTCTGGATGTCATATGCACAAACCACCTTCGTTGGGCACTTTAATTTAACAAATACGCATTTTTGGTTTTTTCACAGGTCGCTCCAGCGGCCCGCTCGCGTGAGGTACTTTTTGCTACACTGCACAATGTTCATAGAATTGCGATAACTTATTGATCAGAACTCGGATTGACTCGCTGTTTGCGGCCACATGTCTGTAACTCGAAGATCTACATTTTATATCTCTGGAGAAATATCTCAAATCCAAAGTATTTCTTGCCAAAAATGCGATTTACCAAGGCTGCTACTGCATTCAGCTTTCACCAAAATCACCGTTTCAGCCCATAATGACTTCCAAAGCCACTAATCATTGGATTTTTGTGAATTTTCAAGTTAAAGCTCCAAATCCTAGAAAATTTAGAATACTTATTAAAAAATAACTAATAACTACATGAAATGGGCTAACAAAGGGTATTTGTAAGACTATAAACGGCAAATATTCGTTGCCGATCAACGGGGTAACAGTTGGCGGCAAAATTTAGGATTAGAGACTCCTAGCTTAAAACAAAACAATGGAAGAGTTAAAAGCCTGTATGGCATATATGGTCTTAGCTATCAAATAACACTCAAACAAGGTGGGCCTATGACACACCGACCGGTTAAACTATTCTGTTAATAGAAGACGACCTCCTATCCTAAGGAAAAAGTAGAATCGAAGGAAGAAGAAACCCCAATCCCTCACAAAGCCTAAAGGATTCTTGTTCTCCAGCCTCAATTGAGGGAAAAAGCAAAAGAAGGGAAGGAAAATGCAATGAATGACAAGGATGGAGGAACGAATACTTATAAGAAGAGGAGTGCAAGGAAGAGCTCGGGAAGCTTGACCGGGTGCTTTTCCTCTGGAACTGCTTGGTAATTTCCTCCAATGGGTAGCAAAAGGGGTGAAAATGCTTAAGTATCCCTTATATCAGTGACACAGATGGTCGGGATGATCTCAACTCCAACGGTTAGGAAACATTCCCACCTGAACACCCGATAACTAGAATCTTGAGCACGTGAAGTGGCATCTCAAAAGACGTGTATATTTAATGAGTGACGTGACGGTTCGATTCACATGCGACTCCTTGATTACCCATGCACCATCCTTGTTGGATCCTAACTATACCAACTCCCATGTGACACGTGGCATCTTAAACACTGGGCTCCCAAGTCAATAGGCCGGGTTCATTACTCGGATTATCAAGGCGGTCGGTCTCCTCCTGGGCAGTTATACCATGCAGTTCTCCCTGCCTGTGCTAATTTCCAAGCCTCATCCGATGCAGCACCAGTTTGGCCTTGGAAATGGGGGGCAATTGATACGTACAAAAATATTCAACCAAATAAGTATAAGGCTCGGTAATCTTACCAAGCAGTGCCGGTCACAAAGCAAATTTACCCCGACCAGTTTGTTCCTTGTCAAAGGAACCGTCCTACAGGTCGGGAACGCCGCTTGGGCCTAGCTCCTCGTAGGACAGCTCAGGCCTGCCTTGAGGCACAATCCAAATTCTTCCAAGACAGTTTCCTATCTCATTTAGAAAATTAATGAAAAGCTAAGATTGTTTCCTAATCCAATTAGGAAACTCCCATGATTAGTGCTAATCAATCCCAATCAAATTGTATTACCTTATCAATTTACTTACCTTGTACGAGGAGGTTTCTTATACACTAAAAGATACCTCTCACCCTTAAAGAAGGGGATCACATACTTATTTTACACATATGCATATATCCAGATGGTCTCTGGTAGTTTCGTTTCCCTTGTTGGTTCACCAAAGACCCTCGGTGATTTGATATCATAGTACAAGTGCTCTGACACACACGTGAACGTAGGTCTCTTCATTAACAGGGCCGAACCACATACAAATCTTATCTTCTTTTCTTCTCTTGCGTTATACCAAAAATTGCATCATCATCAAGGTTAGAATCTTACTGATTAATTGCATAATAAAATATTTTGTAACCTTGGTGACAAATTATTATAACTATACCACAAAATAATGTCATATAGATAATGAATATTGTAACATTTTTCACCAATTATTGTAACTTTGGCACCAAAATTGTAACTTAAGTGTATGCCTTAACCCCAATTCTTTCTTTGCATCATTTTTTATGAATGCGTTAAATAATTTTTATATTTAAGAATATTAAAAAACCGAAAAAAGTCACAATCAAATACATTTTCTTCTTCCGACGTATGAAGGTGCTATTAGTGGAAGATTTGGACATCGACCCATTAAGCTTCATGTATATGACATACTAAATAGATTACGTATAAATGTGCCATTAGTGGAATACTTGGTGACAAACATTTTTTTCCATACATAAATATTTCACCATGGTTCAAAAAATGGAGAGAAGAGAAATTATGTGTGATGGTTGATAGAAATTTACCTATATAGAAATGAATATTTCCTTGTATACTTGTCTTCTTTGAACTACTCATGTCAAAATACTAAAGCCTAAGGTTCTTGTTTGGCAAATGGAATTCTCAATACACATAAGCTACCCATAAGCAGTTTGCCAAATAGGGCATAAGCCCAAGTCATCTTCTTCCTCACATGAAGATATATACAGAAAAGATATGTACAAAATTTGTATATATACACATATTTACACCACCAATTAACTTTGTCTTATTCTCAAAGATTGGTCTTATTGAAACTTTTTGTCTTCTTCTCTTTGGTTGTTTTGTGTTGTGGATTTCTTTGGTTTGAAAAAGAAGAGAGACTGTTGTTTTTCTAGTATTAAATTTCAAAATTAAGACAGAAAAAGTACCTTTTGTCATTAACCAGTTTACTTGGAGTACTGAATGATCTACCTACCGATTGTTGGAAAGTTTAAATACACTTGGTCACAGTTTTATCTCACAGAGTTACAATCTCTGTGATGGTTCTACATTCAAGTTACAATCATTTGTCATGGAGTTACAGTTTATTCTAACAGAGTAACAATATATTGTGATAGTAGATATAATCTTTTTCCTTTGTCATATTTAGGAAAATCATGCACACAGGCATGGAGTCGGGTTTAGGTCACTTACCTAGCGGAATATAGCCCGACGCGATCGACAAGTTAGCGTTGTTACGAGCCCCTAACAAGAACTACGAACATGCTACCTCCGTGTGCTTTCTCAAGCTTCATATTAGTGGTAAAAGACACTACTAGAGTAGTCTCTGATGGAATCACGCGCTAAATCCCAAGGCACCATTGGTGATGGCCTTAGAGAGAGAAAATCATGAGAGAGAGGGGGGAGAAAGAGAGAGAGAGAGAGAGAGAGAGAGAGAGAGAGAGAGGCTGCCTCAATTGTTAGGAGGCTAATATGTGTGTTTGTATCATATATATACACACATATTGACCAAACCCTAGGGCTCCAAGAGCCAAAGACCATTGGACCAGGTCCAATGATATGTGGGTGCCCGTATGGCTCACAATATTTCTTACATCTCCCACTCACCCATATAGGGCTTGTTACTAAAACAATCTCTCAAAATAGAACTTCTCATCTCTTTATATAGGAAAATAGAGCATGCGACCTTATGAAAAGAAAGTACAGCGACAAAAGTGTAATGCCAAATCATCACCATAACCAGCAAAATACATCACTCAGAAGCTTCTCGTGTATGCCTTAGACAGTTTAACCACACCGGACACAACATCCTCAATCCCTCGGTGAAAAGAAGTTCTACACCACCTCAATGAAATGTACTCATGACACATCAATAACAAAATATGATTATCGCATACTTACTAATGAGTCACAAAATGTGGTATGTTATTGAATGGTCTTCCCTGAACCCACATGTCAATCTGACTAACCTGGCTGCTTACCCAGACGCCCCATAGAATGGAATTATCTCTTCGTCCTAGGATCACATGCTAAAGTAGCTGTCATCAAGCGTCCCCTTCATGACATAGTCTCAAGTCGTGAAGGCAACCAATTTGTAGGGTAACCAATGTCTTTTGGATATGCTACGTGGCTCACACAACAATGAAGAGGAATCCATTCACTACTCCACAATCGATCGCGAAAGCACATACAGTATGAAATGTATGCTATGGCATTCTTCCATAAAAATGGGCATGTCACTTTGTGTTTGAAAAAACAAGTAATGTCATACGAATCTTAGTCTATACGTTAAACAAAATGTCTAATATGACTTTCCCAGCACAGTCGGCCCTCCTAGCACCCGTCTAAAAACTCAAATTCAGTTGTAAACAGGCTACATAGATTCGTGGGATCTCTCTATGTTCGACTAAATATAAAGGTCTCATCTTAGCTCAATCTAAGGCAACATATAGAAATAATAAGGGTTTATATCTAGCTCGCTGCTCTTGCACTGCGTAGATATAAGTGTTCAAGCTCGATTTCTAAGTGCTACATAGATTCGTGGGATCTCTCTATGTTCGACTAAATATAAAGGTCTCATCTTAGCTCAATCTAAGGCAACATATAGAAATAATAAGGGTTTATATCTAGCTCGCTATTCTTGCACTGCGTAGATATAAGTGTTCAAGCTCGATTTCTAAGTGCTATGGATACACATATCCTAGCTAGCTATCTAAGCGTCATGAATATGATCTTGCTCACCATCTAAGTGCCATGGACATACATGTCCTAGTTCGCTATCTCAGCACCAAGGTGAATCATCCGTATGAACAGGTCGATTCAAGCCCGATGATATATTAAAAATGTGCATTCTTTCTATTCATATAACAAATACATATATAGAAACCAACTAGTTTATAAAAACTCGATCAATAATGTCAATAAAAAAATTCCTAAGGAAATCAAATCCCACTGTGGAGATGTGCCTCAAGACAACTTCCCTTTGTGCAAACCACATCTCAAATGTGACAGAAATGAATGTCCACGTGCTAGAATGGTTTTTGAGATCTTTTGCATATGCTTAGGCTTACGTGCTATCACCGTAGATGAGCACAACCTCATCACTATGAGGTGAAGAGCCTAGCCACTGCAAAAGCTCTTCAACCAAAATAGCTTCTTGAACAGCTGGTAAGCACACAACAAATTATGGTTCCATTGTGGACAATATAAGGCAAGGTCCATAGTCCTGCGAACATATCACAAGCTACTCTTCACTACTTTTTAGTGACAGGACCAGGGTTACGATGAAAATGACTAATTAAACCAACTGCATAGCAGACATCTGACTGAGTACACAACATAGAATACTTCAGAATCTCTATTGTAGAAGCATATGGAAAACGGGACATTTATTTCCTTTTCTCATAATAAGTAAGACATTGATCTAAGGTCAAGGCAAGTCCCTTTAAAAATTAGGATGTCAATGGGTTTTTAAGCTTTTCATGTAAAATTGTTCAAGAACTTTCATCTTGTAAGTCCCCTGAGATAAATAGATGAGCTTATGAGAAAAAAATCTCATAATCTAAACTCCCAACTCATAGTTGGCATCACCCATGTCCTCAATCTCAAACTAAGAGGACAACCACTCTCAAGTGGTGATAATGGATCTCATTTCATTTCCAGCTTTTAGGATGTCATCGACATACAAAGAATTAGAGCACTTTTCTTGGACCATTCAATGTACACACATTGTACCACTACCTAGATGATGGTTATTTTGAGATAATAAATAGATCATTTGAGACGGCATACTTTTACGCTCATTCCCTTTGGTGACAACACCAATGGACTGATCCATATTTATCTCGTCATCTTGTTCTCCATTTTAACCATCCAACAAAAAAAGTTCTAAAACTAAATATGCGATAATTGCTAGGATAAGGCGAATGGAGTCAGATCTCATCCTTTAGGAGAACATGTTTCCATGGTCTATACCCTCTCTGGGTACAAACTATCGCCACAAGGCGCACCTAATACTTGTCAATTGAACCATCTGCCTTAAGTTAGGTTTTGAAAACACACTTATCTCCAATAGTCTTATGCACAAGCGGAATGTCAACTAACTCCCAGACCTTATTTGCATCTATAGATCTCATCTCATCTGGCAAAGCAACTATTCACATAGCTTCAGCAAGCGAAGTAAACCACTTCAACAAAAGAAGTAGGCTCATCCTCATCCACTTGTGCACACATTTGGACACATGTGAAAATGTCTTCCTCAATTTCAAAATGGTAATAGGGAACTTTTTCCTCATTACCTACTGTAGACACCGCCAATTTTGACCAACCGTCAAATTTAGGAGAGCGTTGCCTCCACATCCGATGATGATAAAGACCGAAAGATTTGAAGTATTCCAAGCTCTTCAAAAAGTTCTCCATACGCAATAAAATTTTCACAAAAAAAGGAAATACTGGGTATTCGGGAATTCGGGTATAAAACATCACTTTTGGAAAAATCTTCAAAACAAACCTTTTGAGAAGAAAAAGAAGAAAAGAAAAGACCTAGAAGAGGAAATTTAACAAAAATTGGCACATGACAGTGTCTGCGGCACTCAATAAGTACCGCACGGCACTCCCATAGTGTCGTTGCGGCAGTCATTAACTGTCGCCGACATTTCCTGACTGCCGTTTGTTTTAAAAGTTTGTATTTTATGGTACAATATGTATATGTATGCGGATAAAACAAAAAAAAATGATAAAGCAAGGTTGACAAAAACTCAGCAATCAATAGTTTGGCACGACACTTATTGAATGCCGCGGCGGCTGTCACGAAGTGTCGTTGCGACATTCATTAACTGCCACAGAAAGTCTTTTGATTGTCGTTTACTGTAGTAGTTTGTTTTTTCAGGAAGTATATATTGTACCACCAAATGCAGTATTTATAGCTATTTTTTTTACTTCAAATTCACTAAAATTACCTAGGTTTTTGTCTATATCAGGAGAGGTATCTTCATTGGAAAAGGGGACTAAAACCACACATTTTTGGGAGAAGGGAATTTTAAGGAGATAACAAAAAGAATTTAGGGATAAAGAGAGTTTGGAGAGCTTGAAGAGCTTGGAAGACCTTCAAAATATAGAAGTTTGAGGATAGTTTGGAGGTGATCCTCTAATCTTAAGCTGTGTTTTATTTCTCTTGAACCTCTTATCTTCAAATCATTTAGTTCTTCTCGATTAAGTTTTTTTAGGTTTTGTTAGTAAACTTGGAAGTCTTAGCTTCCTAGTTCTTTTCATTCTTTTTTTTTGTTTGTACTTCTCTCATGAGATTCTTGGAGGTCCTCCATATTTCACTTGAATCTCATGAGCTTGATCTCTTAGTCTCATGTAATCTTATGCTTCAGATGGAAGTCAAAGTCAATCATCTTTTATAAAAGAACAAGTAGATGAATCCAAACCCCCACCATGGTTTGGGTTCTCTAACTTGGAGTTTCATGGAATCTCTTTTATATTCCTTGAAAACTTATGAGTAATAGTCATGCTTGTTTGTACTTCTCTCTTGAGATACTTGGAGGTCTTCCATACCTCACTTGAATCTCATGAGTTTGATCTTTTAGTCTCATGTAAGCTTATGCTTCATATGAGATTTAAACTTGACCATCATTTTATCAAGAACAAGTAGATTAATCCAAACCCCCACCATGGTTTGGGTTCTCTAACTTGAAGTTTTCATGGAATCTCTTTTATATTCCTTGAAAACTCATGAGTATTAGTCCTGTTTTGACCTCCAATGACCCTCAATGGAAAGGAGGGTAAGGTTTAGGATGATTTAATATCCATGGCTTGATGGATAGATGCAACAAAAAGATGATAAGTTCAATAGAGGTGCAGTGAAATCATGATCCTGTTTTGATCAAGGATTTTTAATTAAATCTTGATCCGTTGGAATTGAATAAGACCACTTGGAATGTGTTCATAACACAAAGTTCTACCATTGTAATGTTTGTTTTAGTGAGATCTTATGGTTAACATGGTTTGATCATGAGTTTTGTGAAGCAATCATATTCTGTCCAGAATTTCAGAACAGCAAGTCATTTTCAGAATAAGTAAATCAGAACCTTAATAAAACATTTTTGACCCCAAATAATTTTTTATATGAAGTTTCATGTGTTACTAAGATCCACTAAAAAGATCAAAGTGATTCTGAGTTTTTTTTACTATTTTTAAAAAATCATACAAAATCTTTGGACAGAGATTTGCAAATCTCTGAGTTACGTCTGATTTTTACCTTTTCCCCAGAGATTGGACCGTTGATCTTTGATTTTTTCTTTCTGGGTTAGAAACTAGACTCACAGAGGCACCTTGTGTCCAAAAATCATCAAGATCAAATCATGGGAACCATGCCTTTTTTCACGAATATGAAGATAAGCACGTTCTGACCCCATTCCATGGAAAGTTGGTAAGAGTGGAATCATGCCATGTCTAAAGTGAAAATTTCCTGTGTGTCTAGGTAGAGTGATGCAAGAAGGAGTGATGTTTCTTTCTGGGGTAAATAAATCACGTAAAGGACGTTGTTCACGTTCTGGTAAAATAAATTGTGGTATATTTTCCCCCTGCTCACTATGAGCATCATCGGCTATTCCTTCTATACCTTCAATTTCAGCCATGATTCTAGGAAACTGTATACTAGATGATTCACTAGAAATATTAGAATTATGTGGTACTTGATATAAAGCCTCAGTAGTATCTAAGGACATAAGAAGTAAGTGAAAACTAACTGATAATATTATTATTATTATTATTATTATTAGCTAAGTAAAAACTTTAATTTTATTTTATATATTTTCTATTTTTTTGTTTTTTTTTTTAGAAGATGCACAAGTACATACTTATAAATATATATTTATTTCACAAGGAAATATTATATATAGGTTTTTTTTTTTTTTTTATTATTAATATTTTTATTTTATTATTTTCTTAAAAAGAAAACTAGATTATTTATAAGGTAGAATAAGTATATATATATATAGTGAGAGAAATAGTTTTAGACCTAACTTTTTTTATTTATTATTTTTATTAACCGTTCCCCGGCAACAGCGCCAAAAACTTGACGACATCCTATTGACGCGCTTTCTTATCATACCCAAGTGTAGGTGATCGTACAAGTAATAAAGTTCTGGAAGTCCAGGTCGAACCCACAGGGAACGAAATAAAATTTTATAAAGTTAAGCAGATAACTATTTTGTCACTACAAAGAAAATAAAAGATGATGGATTTTTGTGGGGTTTTACTAAACTACTAATTTTTATATGTTTGCAATAAAAATAATTAAAGCTATTTTTTTCTTAACAGTTTATGGTAAAGATTTTAACAGTGCAAAATAAATTAACTAACATACTAGTAAGAAAATGAAGAAAAATATACAAAAGCTAAATTTTTGTAAGATAAACTTTTTAGATTTAATAATAACGAAATATGGAAATAATACAGATATTTAAGCAAAACTATTATAAAAAAGGAAATATTAATTAACTAGGGGAAAATGATTTAAAGAATTGGGAATATGCAAACCAACACTAAATCCCACAACTTTTGTGCATTTGAAAAGCATTTGGCATTTAAGACCGCAGAGTCATTCTTTATTTAAAAATAAACTTTCACTAGTCAAGGTCATATCAAGTGTGTCAGGTTTGATATGAAACGACATCGTTTGGTTTAAAGAAAAATAAAAAGGCAACTGGCCAGTAGCCAGGTTCGAACCGTGCCCCGCCGCGGACGTGGGTTATTCGGCGTCCAGTCCCCACCACTCTGCCACTACACAATTGCTTATCCATTATTGGATAGAAATATATATAAACACATATTTGAAATATTAACTTTGTCATATGAGTTGTTTGAGTATGCTAGGTGTTTTTTATGACAAAAGGCATAGTTTGACAATCCACATAATTATGCTTTTTATTTCAAATATGTAATCTTTTGAGTCCAATATAGCCATAGTATATAAACATGTTAAATGGTCATAAACTATAGATACATAGATATTTTTGGCCATAAATGGAAAAATTACTCATCCAGATAAATTTGCCCATTTAAGATTAGTGCACAGAAGTTGTGGTTTCTAAGTTTTTATTGCATATCCTCAATTAAACTTTTAGCCTACCATTTTGGAATCGAAACTGTCTTCCAAATAAAATTTAAAGATAAATTAAATAGGTGTAAACAGTGACTGCTCAATTAAAACTAAAGTTGTGAAACTAAGGTAGGAGTGAAATATACTATTATTATATTATTTTTCTACTTAACATGAGCTGGGGTTGAATTTGTGGAATCTGCAAAATAGCAAAGTTTAGTACAACTATGTTAATAAAATATACATAAATGGAAATACTGAACCAAAAATAAAATACTAAACCTTTGACTTTGGATTCTTGTGGGGTCACAGTGGTTGAACTCCAAGAACACAAATAAGGCCAAACCAAATCCAAATATACTTTTGGAGTGAGATATGAATATGGTGTGCTTTTGGACTTTAGTAGGTGATTATAACAACTACGTGGCTAAGAAATCTGGCATTTAATCGCAAAATCTGTCTTCTAGTGAATAAAAATATTGCTATAAAAACTGAAAATTTGAAGTTTCTAACTATTTTAGGGGACAACTATAAGTATAACTAGACTAAAGATATTAAATCTAAATTTAAATAGGACTATTTTACTACTAAAAATTGACAAAGGTCATACAAGAAAACAAATATTTTATTTTAAGAAATACAGTACACAAAGTTTTGCTACATATTTTTGAACATAAAATCATCAATTACATAAAAGTAAAATTTTACAATTACTAGAACTAGAAAAGGCAAAGAAAAACTAAAGTTTCCTATTTCTAGGGACAATATAAAGTGCTCACATAATAACCTCCCCTAAACTATTCTCTCAGTGATTGTGTGTTGAGTGTTGTGAATTGGTGGTGAAGCTTCTTGCCCTCTGCTCAATTTATAGACGAAGTTTTTATGTATTTACGTCATTCACTTCGTCACGTGGCAAATTTTTCTTCGCGTTTGGTTTATGATTGTAGACTGTTCGTCAGATACTCCTTTGACAAAAATCCTGCAAAGAGAGAAAAAGAGGGAGAGAGGAAAGAGAGAAGAGAAGAAGAAAACAAAAAAAAAATAATAATAAAGTATATAACAAACATCACATCCAAGCTTTAGCTTGGATGTGTTTTTCTTCGTTTGTTTTTTTTTTTTTTTTTCAAATTTCAAATAGTAAAATTACTGTTTGTTCACTATTCATTACTATTCATTACTATTCACATTTGACTAATAATATGGGAGATACTACAGTGTGATTGCTACTTCTTTCCTTCCCTTTATTTCACTTCACTTTTACCTAAACATATAAAATATGTAAAAACACATTTTTACACGCATTTGAGTGACATCACTATTAAATTATATTAATTCAAATATGCATGTAAAAACTAGAAATTTGGGGGATTAAATGAGTATTATGTCTATTATATTGGCACATAAATGTGCAATATTCAATGTTTGTCACACCCCTCAACTAGCTTATTGCTAGTCCCTAGCAATGAAGTGAAAGAGAAATTGTTCTAGAAGTTTTATTAAAGAGTAGGAATAAACTAAGGAAATTTAAAAATTAACTAACTCACTGTCGCAGAAATTGCGATTGCATTTAGCGTATGCAACAAGCCGTTAAACCCCTATGTTACCCCTAGTGGACGAGTGTTGTCTCGTGAGGGTTTGTAGTGAATATACCCACAAAATTCTTTTAATTTTTTTTTTAAATATAAAAATAAAGTAAAATAAAAATAAAGGTAGACTTTTTCCTTTTACAACAGATAAGATTAAATTTGGCAATAAAATGAAATTTCCAAGTATGTAATAGTAATGCAACACATATACTCACAGTTTTGTCAATTGAAGCATTTTTTATACTCTTTAAACTCACAGTGTGTACTTGAAAAATCAAGCAACTGATCTTAACTTCAAAGTGTACACAACTATTAACAGTCATAAAACTTGTAGTTTTAACTCAAATCTCACTAGAATTTCACTCTTTTAAGGAGAAACTCTCAGAAACCGGTGTAGAGAACATCTCACTTGGTAGGGAAGCAAAGATAGAGGAATTGCTTCCAAAAATATATATATATATATATATTGATGACTCAATATATAGGCATTTGGAGTACAATAAGTCTCATGAAAGAATACTTAGCATTAGAAGAGCGATCTACCGTGGAGAACATCCTGATCACTTAAATTTAAAAATCAATTTCTTTTAAATCATTAGGACTTTGACTGGTAGGTTAGAAATTAAGATGAGTAGGAGATTTGGGGTGTATTTGTTCTAAGCATGTGATTGGAGTGTTTGCGCAATTCATTCCAACCTCTTCTTTTTCTTCTCCTTTTTATCATATATACATTTTTTTTTTAGTTTCTCATTTTTTTTTTTTTTGAAATCAACTCCTTTCTTTCTTTACCACTTCTAGCAATATTAATACAGTCCAATCACATACCTGGATATAGAAGTGAGGTTTGTACTCCCAGGTGGAGCAATGTATGATTTGGATAGAACTGAGAATAAGGTAATATTAGGTGAAGGGGGGTGCATTTGAAAGAAAAGATGGCCTAAATCATTTTAAAAATAGATTGACTTTGTTCATTTAAGCAATTTGGACGTTCTAATGGTAAATCCTGAACGTTCTCTTCTAATGATCAGTCAAAGGAAAAAAATAATGAGACTTTCAACGAGTGATATGATAAAGAGAATAAAATGAGACTGAAAAGAATAGTAACCCTCATAAAGAAAGATTGGCACAAAAGCTCACATGGGTTAATTAGTTTCCACTACTTGTCTTTAAACTGCATAGTTTATGTTTACTCATCCATTTAGATTCAGTAAATATTTTCACACTGTTTCAAAATGTTTAATGTTTAAAGAGTTTCTAGCATTTGAAAATAGTAAAACATGTGACAATGTGTTGTATGCTATTAACATACCCAAAATAACATTAACGTGTCAAATTTATCTTATATAAAGTAAAAGAAAAACTTCTGAAAAATCCTAAGCATATCCACTAAGTTGGATACATATATGGTGCAACTAGTATCCTCTGCACCTATACGAAAGAGGCTACGCAATCCGGAGCGTCCAAGTTGTCATGATTACCCATCCACCTCTAGTAAAAGAGATGAGTCTAGAACCACTAGCAAGCTAAAAACATCAGTAAGAGGCTAGGAGATAACTCTGGCTTTACTTAGTTTTTCGCTACCTCTAGAGTCATTCACCGCACTAGACATATCTGGTGATGCTGGGATCATGCAAATTACTCCTATCGAACCAGCTAATGAAAGCCAGATGTACACGTAGGATCATTTTAAAGTCTGACCTGACTGAAAATTATTGACTGTACAAAAACTAAAAATAAAAATAAAAAGAAATGAGGGATGGGAAAACAAAATTTATTTGGGTATCAAAGGATCCAGTCCTCTTTCTCAACCAAAATTTTCTTTTGTTTTGATTTGAATTGTCTTTTGTAACAGTAGTAAACTTTAAAAGATGTGCCATTATGAGCAATTAAACCAGGACATTCTTCTCTATAACAATTCAAACATCATCCTAACCTTTTAGCTTTCCTTTTGATGGCATAAAGGCTAGTGCCAGCAAAGGGTTTCTTCTGCTCAGAAACAAGTGAGCGACCCATTAACGTCTGGTCATCGACTATTGGATCCATTTTTTATACTCTCAGCCAACAAGAGAGGCTAGACTCAACCCTCCACTCCTTTCAACTATCAACTAAGATCTAATTAAAGAGAGCTTAGAGGGGGTGGGTGGGAATTTTATTTAAAAACTAAAAATATTTATATAAAAAAATATATATAAATATATACATTCAGAAACTAAATTTTTTTTTATTTTTTATTTTTAAAACAAAAAACTAGAAAATAACATTTTTCTCTCTTTTTTTTTTTTTTAGAAAAGTCCAAGACAGCGTATCATTACAATAACAATAATAAGGAAAATTATAGTATAAACTTCGAAAATCATAAGAGCGGTGACGTGTTCGTCATTCATTTTTTTTTTTTTTTTTTAACAAGGGCAACGCAGCATTATCATAACAGCAATTAAGAAAATGATAAGGTAAAGTTCAAAATACATAAGACCAATAGCTATCGCGTCGTCCATTTTTTTTTTTTTTACAAAGAAATGGAAAAATATCACCTGTCACTTGAAAATCTGAAAACCTGGTAGGGCTGTAGATCGAGTGATATTTCCAAGCTTCTTTGGTGCGTGAGTACCTACAACTTATGGACATTATTTTTGTTAAATAATGAAAAAGAGAGAAAATAAAAATCTAAAATAAAAACTAAAAATATAAGCTGAATCGGAAAAATAGAGAATAAAATCAAGCTTTTCTCTGGATTATAGATCTTACCTTTAGTGATCAGTAGAGTGGATCTTGATTTTGGATCGAAGAAAATTTAAAAAAAATGAGAGATTGAGAGAGATCGAGAGATTGGGGGAAGAGAGTGAGAGAGTTGCAAAGAATGAGAGAGAGAGATCGCGGCGAGAGTGAGAGAAAAGAGAGGAAGAAGAAAGGAAAAAGAGAGAAAAAGAGAGATAGGGAAAAGATTTTATGGTTCAAAGCCCTATATAAAGTCATTTTCTCTTTTTTCAGTGTATGAGAGAAACTAATAAATTTTTTTTTTTTATGAAATAAAGATAGAATAAACAAACAGGTGTTAATCGTGAAACCGTCCCCCCCAACTGAGTCTGACATTGTCCTCAATGAGTGAGATGAGAAAAAGAAGCTAAGGATAACACCTGTAATAAAAAGAAATACAAAAAGAAATGGTAGAATAATAATGACCAAATTAACTTATATATAAAAAGTTATCTAATTAAGAGTATAGGACTTATGAAAATATCAATACTCTGATACACTATGTCCTATACCAATTATGTTTTAAGATATTAAGGATCATTATAGTTGGGGTCCTCCAAAGGAATGGACTCCAACTCAGGTTCAAATCCTTCTAAAAATGGCTTTAATCTATGTCCATTAACTTTAAATGTATTTCCATCTTTAGGGTCCTCAATCTCGACAGTTCTATAAGGATAAACATTTTTTACAATATATGGACCAGTCCATCGAGATTTCATCTTTCCTCTAAAAAGATGTAGTCTTGAGTCATATAATAGAACTTTTTGTGTGGGGGTAAATCTTTTGCGCAAAAGATTCTTATTATGATACATTTTAGTTCTTGCTTGATGAATTCGAGCATTATCATATGCGTCTTTACGAATTTCTTCAAGCTCACTTAATTGTAATTTTCTTAAAATTCCTCCCTCTTCAATATTACAATTTAAAGTTCTAGTAGCCCAATATGCCTTATGTTCTAATTCTACTGGTAGGTGACAAGCTTTTCCATAGACAAGTCTATATGGAGACATTCCTAAATGGGTCTTATAAGCAGTTCTATATACCCATAAAGCATCTGTTAATTTTGAAGACCAGTCTTTACGATTAGAATCAACAGTTTTTTCGAGAATATGCTTAATTTGCCTATTAGCTAATTCAGCTTGTCCATTTGTTTGTGGATGGTATGCAGTTGACACCTTATGGGTCACTCCATATCTTTTCATTAATTTTTCAAATGGCTTGTTACAGAAATGAGTTCCTTGATCACTTATTATTGCTTTTGGAGTTCCAAATCGAGAAAGTATATTATCTTTTAAAAATGCAATAACTGTACGGTGATCATTCTTTCTTGTAGGAATAGCTTCTACCCATTTTGAAACATATTCGACTGCTAATAAAATATATTCATATTGGCAAGATGGAGGAAAAGGTCCCATAAAGTCAATGCCCCAACAATCAAATATTTCAATTGTAATTATAGGGGTCATTGGCATTTGATTTCTTTTCGTAATACTGCCCAACATTTGGCAGCGGTTACAAGCCTTACAATATAAATATGAATCTTTAAATAGAGTTGGCCAATATAAACCGCTTTGTAAAATTTTCATGGCAGTTACTCGAGATGAAAAATGTCCTCCACAAAAGGACGAATGACACATGAAAAGTACATTTTCGATTTCTTCATTAGGAACACATTTCCTAATTACCTGATCGGCACAATATTTAAACAGATATGGGTCATCAAAGTAGAAATGCCTAGCAATAGCTAGGAATCTCTTTTTATCTGATGTTGACCAATTGCTTGGTATTTTTCCAGTGACTAAATAATTAACAAGATCAGCATACCATGGTAAAGAAGTTACAGAAAATAACTGTTCATCAGGAAAAGAGTCTTGAATAGGTAAGGGTTCACTAGTATTGTCTTCAAAAGTGAGGCGGGATAAGTGATCAGCTACCACATTTTCTACTCATTTTTTATCTTTGATTATTAAATTAAATTCCTGTAGTAGGAGTATCCACCTAATAAGCCTAGGCTTACTGTCTTTCTTTGAAAGAAGATATTTAAGAGCTGAGTGGTCAGTAAAACAGACAATAGGGGAACCAATCAAGTATTGCCTAAATTTATTAAGGGCGAATACCACGGCTAGCAATTCTTTTTCAGTAGTTGAGTAGTTCATTTGAGCACTATCCAGAGTTCTACTGGCATAGTATATAATTGATGCCTTTTTATCCTTTCTCTGCCCTAGGACAGCTCCAATGGCAAAGTCGCTAGCATCACACATTAATTCAAATGGTAAACTCCAATCAGGAGATTGCATAATAGGTGCAGTAGTGAGATGCTCTTTTAATTGCTCAAAGGAGTTTTGACGTTCTTTAGTCCATTCAAAAGGTGTGTCTTTGGCCAATAATTGACATAAAGGTCTGGAAATAGTACTGAAATTTTTTATGAATCGGCGATAAAAACCTGCATGTCCTAAGAATGAACGGATGTCTTTTACAGTCTTGGGAATGGGTAAATTAGCGATAAGATCTATTTTAGCTTTGTCTACTTGTATCCCATTTTCAGAAATAATGTGTCCTAAGACAATACCTTTAGTGACCATAAAATGACATTTTTCCCAATTTAAAACTAAATTTTTTTCTTCACATCTCTGGAGAACTTTTTGAAGATTGCTAAGGCAATCATCATAGGTTTTGCCAAAAATTGAAAAATCATCCATAAAGACTTCTAAATTCTTTTCTACCATATCGCTAAAAATACTTAGCATACACCTTTGAAAAGTCGCAGGTGCGTTGCAAAGACCAAAGGGCATTCGGCGATAGGCGAAAGTTCCAAATGGACATGTGAAAGTAGTTTTTTCCTGATCTTCTGGTGCAATCTCTATTTGATTGTAACCACTATAACCATCTAGAAAACAGTAATACTTATGACCCGCTATTCTTTTTAACATTTGATCCATAAAAGGTAAAGGAAAGTGATCCTTACGAGTTACAGCATTGAGTTTTCTGTAGTCTATGCATACACGCCATCCAGTAGTGACACGAGTGGGAATTAATTCTCCCTTTGAATTCAGAACAACTGTAATTCCTGCTTTTTTCAGCACAACTTGTGTTGGACTTACCCATTTACTATCAGATATTGAATATGTAATGCCCATGTCGAGTAGCTTGAGAACTTCCTTCTTAACTACTTCCTGCATAATGGGATTAAGTCTTCTTTGCATTTCTCTTGAGGTTTTAGCATTATCTTCAAGATATATATTGTGAGTGCATATTGAAGGGCTTATTCCTTTTAAATCTGCTATACTCCAACCAATGGCACTTTTATGCTTCTGAAGCATACTAATGAGTTTATTTTCTTGACTAGAGTCTAGAAGAGATGATATTATTACGGGATAAGTATTATTATTATTAAGGAAAGCATATTTAAGCTCTTTAGGGAGTTCTTTTAATTCCAACTGTGGAGTTTGTAAATTAGATGGAAGTGTTAATGTAGTCTTTGGTGGTAAAGGTTCAAAATATGTGGTCCACATTGCTTCTTGAATTATTTCTTCTGTTGAATCTTCATTAAAACATACTTGACTCATAAGATGTTCTTGTAGATTATTACTGTCTAGCTTTTGAATAGAGTTATTAATAACAGATTCTACTGGATCATTGTAACAAGTCAAGTTAAAATATTCTCGTGATAGAGATTCAATAGCATGAACTTCTTCAATATTCTCATCTTCTTCTTGATGTTGTGGATTAGAAAAAACTTTAATATTTAAAGTCATATTTCCAAATACTACAGTCATCATACCACTGCGGATTCGAATAGTGGCATCAATGGTAGCCAAGAAGGGCCTTCCAAAAATGACTGGTATTTGCACATTAGTATCTAATACTGGTTCTGTATCAAGGATGACAAAATCTACTGGGAAAATAAAATTTTCAACTTTGACAAGAACATCTTCCAGAATTCCTCGCGGGTATTTTGTAGATCTATCAGCAAGTTGTAATACCATGCGAGTAGGCTTTAGCTCACCTAATCCAAGTTCTTGATAAACAGAATAAGGAAGCAAGTTCACACTAGCTCCTAAGTCAAGGAGTGCGTGATTAATTTTGTGATTTCCAATAATACACGATATTGTTGGTGTACCTAGATCTTTAAATTTTGTTGGTAAATTATGTTGTACGATGGAATTAATTTCTTCAACGAAGTCAGCAGAATACGCATCCTTTCGTACATTTTGCTTACGTTTACAGTACATAAATCTTTTAAGAATTTTGCATAAGCAGGTACTTGATTAATTGCATCTAAGAGAGGAATATTAATATGCACTTGTTTAAATAATTCTAAATATTCCTGATTCTTATCATTTTGGTGTTTTCTTAAACGTTGTGGATAAGGAATTTGAGGAGAATATTCGGGAGTTTCCTCTGTTTCTTTTTTCACTGGTAAATCAGATGTTTCATTTTCTTGAGTAATTTGTTGCTTTTCAAGGGTTTCAACTTCAACTTCATCGGTAATTTTATCTTCATCTTTTTCTTCCTCAATTTCTATCATATTATCTTTCTTATTTGTATGCTCAATTTCTTCTAAAGAAGGTAAAATTTCTTGTCCAACAGCCTTACCACTTCTTAGTACAGTTATAGCTTTTACTTGTTCATGTTGATTATTACCAGAAGTTGAGGGATCACTTTGTGGTTGTCCCCTTGGATTAGGTTGTGGTTGGGCAGGAAAAATGCCTTTTCCTTTAGAATCGTGTTGATTATTAATCCTATCCACAGAAGTTTGTAGTTTTCCCATGATTTGTATTAATTGTTGCATCATAGACTGTAAAGGCTCTTCTTGCACTTTCTTGTGCGGAGGCACATAAACATTAGAATTTTGCTGTATATTAGGATATGTATTTTGTGTTTGTTGAAATTGAGGCGGAGGAGGTAAATATTGATTATTTTGAGGAGGTTGATGTTGAGTTTGAAATTGTAGAATACCCTCTTTTGTATACATATGATTTGGAGGATTTCTCCAGTTAGATTGGTATGAATTACCATAGGCGTTTTGGGGACCCCTATAATTATTCACAGCGTTTATCTCTGCTGGAGCTGTTTCCTGACAATTTGAATTACTAGGACATTCATTCGCAGAGTGTCCTAAAGTATGACAACTGTCACAAAGTTCTCTTTTCTTCTTAGGTAGATTATTTTTTTCTACTGTTATAGCTTCTACTTTACGTGCTAATTCTTCATATTTCAGTGTTAATTCATCTTCTGATTGTAGTTGGTATAAACTTTTAGCTTTTTCTGTCCTACCAATTTCTTCTTTTTCCCACTGGGAAGCATTTTCGCTAAGCCAATCAAAATATGATTCAGCTTCATCGGCAGTTTTACTAAAAAATTCTCCTTGACACTAGTTTCAACTAATTTCTTTGATTTTGGTTCTAATCCTTCATAAAAGAAATTAATTAGTCGTCATTTTTCAAATCCATGATGTGGACAAGCTAGTAGGAGATCTTTAAAACGTTCCCAAACTTCAGGGAATGGTTCCTTTTCTTTTTGAGTAAAAAGTTTAATTTGACGCATCATGCTATTAGTTAAATTTTTTGGATAGAATTTCTTTAGAAATGCTTCATTCATATCATGCCATGAAGTTATAGATCCAGGACGGAGAGATAAAAGCCAAGCTTTAGCTTTATCTTTTAAAGAAAAAGGAAAAAGCTTAAGACAGATTATTTCAATAGGACAGCTTTGATCAGAGAACGTACTACAAACTTCTTCAAATTCACGAATATGAAGATAAGCACGTTCTGACCCCATTCCATGGAAAGTTGGTAAGAGTGGAATCATGCCATGTCTAAAGTGAAAATTTCCTGTGTGTCTAGGTAGAGTGATGCAAGAAGGAGTGATGTTTCTTTCTGGGGTAAATAAATCACGTAAAGGACGTTGTTCACGTTCTGGTAAAATAAATTGTGGTATATTTTCCCCCTGCTCACTATGAGCATCATCGACTATTCCTTCTATACCTTCAATTTCAGCCATGATTCTAGGAAACTGTATACTAGATGATTCACTAGAAATATTAGAATTATGTGGTACTTGATATAAAGCCTCAGTAGTATCTAAGGACATAAGAAGTAAGTGAAAACTAACTGATAATATTATTATTATTATTATTATTATTATTATTAGCTAAGTAATTTTTTTTTTATTTTATATATTTTCTATTTTTTTGTTTTTTTTAGAAGATGCACAAGTACATACTTATAAATATATATTTATTTCACAAGGAAATATTATATATAGTTTTTTTTTTTTTTATTATTAATATTTTTATTTTATTATTTTCTTAAAAAGAAAACTAGATTATTTATAAGGTAGAATAAGTATATATATAGTGAGAGAAATAGTTTTAGACCTAACTTTTTTTATTTATTATTTTTATTAACCGTTCCCCGGCAACAGCGCCAAAAACTTGACGACATCCTATTGACGCGTTTTCTTATCACACCCAAGTGTAGGTGATCGTACAAGTAATGAAGTTCTGGAAGTCCAGGTCGAACCCACAGGGAACGGAATAAAATTTTATAAAGTTAAGCGGATAACTATTTTGTCACTACAAAGAAAATAAAAGATGATGGATTTTTGTGGGGTTTTACTAAACTACTAATTTTTATATGTTTGCAATAAAAATAATTAAAGCTATTTTTTTCTTAACAGTTTATGGTAAAGATTTTAACAGTGCAAAATAAATTAACTAACATACTAGTAAGAAAAGGAAGAAAAATATACAAAAGCTAAATTTTTGTAAGATAAACTTTTTAGATTTAATAATAACGAAATATGGAAATAATACAGATATTTAAGCAAAACTATTATAAAACAGGAAATATTAATTAACTAGGGGAAAATGATTTAAAGAATTGGGAATATGCAAACCAACACTAGATCCCACAACTTTTGTGCATTTGAAAAGCATTTGGCATTTAAGACCGCAGAGTCATTCTTTATTTAAAAATAAACTTTCACTAGTCAGGGTCATATCAAGTGTGTCAGGTTTGATATGAAACGACATCGTTTGGTTTAAAGAAAAATAAAAAGGCAACTGGCCAGTAGCCAGGTTCGAACCGTGCCCCGCCGCGGACGTGGGTTATTCGGCGTCCAGTCCCCACCACTCTGCCACTACACAATTGCCTATCCATTATTGGATAGAAATATATATAAACACATATTTGAAATATTAACTTTGTCATATGAGTTGTTTGAGTATGCTAGGTGTTTTTTATGACAAAATGCATAGTTTGACAATCCACATAATTATGCTTTTTATTTCAAATATGTAATCTTTTGAGTCCAATATAGCCATAGTATATAAACATGTTAAATGGTCATAAACTATAGATACATAGATATTTTTGGCCATAAATGGAAAAATTACTCATCCAGATAAATTTGCCCATTTAAGATTAGTGCACAGAAGTTGTGGTTTCTAAGTTTTTATTGCATATCCTCAATTAAACTTTTAGCCTACCATTTTGGAATTGAAACTGTCTTCCAAATAAAATTTAAAGATAAATTAAATAGGTGTAAACAGTGACTGCTCAATTAAAACTAAAGTTGTGAAACTAAGGTAGGAGTGAAATATACTATTATTATATTATTTTTCTACTTAACATGAGCTGGGGTTGAATTTGTGGAATCTGCAAAATAGCAAAGTTTAGTACAACTATGCTAATAAAATATACATAAATGGAAATACTGAACCAAAAATAAAATACTAAACCTTTGACTTTGGATTCTTGTGGGGTCACAGTGGTTGAACTCCAAGAACACAAATAAGGCCAAACCAAATCCAAATATACTTTTGGAGTGAGATATAAATATGGTGTGCTTTTGGACTTTAGTAGGTGATTATAACAACTACGTGGCTAAGAAATCTGGCATTTAATCGCAAAATCTGTCTTCTAGTGAATAAAAATATTGCTATAAAAACTGAAAATTTGAAGTTTCTAACTATTTTAGGGGACAACTATAAGTATAACTAGACTAAAGATATTAAATCTAAATTTAAATAGGACTATTTTTGTCACGCCCCGACGTAGCATAAATAAGGAAAGCGTTTAATTTCCTTTATGGACCCGTAGGTCGCGACAGTTTGAAGGATCGATTCCGTCCCAAACGTCAAACAATAAAACATAATAATCAGAGTAAAGCAATCAAGGCTTACAAAAATTTTCTATCTTATTACATCTTATAAACCGGGGTCAACTAAGGCACAAACCGCCTTGAAAATAAAATAATAACTTAGAGTCTGTTACAGTCATCCTTAAACAAAAACAAAACAGTTTAAAACTCAAACAACTAAACTTAATGCATCAAATAAACAGTTTCTTTATTCCAACAGCGGCCACCTCAATTAGCGTAGTCATCTGTTTCCTCCTGGTTAAAACCTGAAAAGCCTGAACACGAATGTCCAGGACGCATCAACGTCGTCAGCTTCAAGAAGCTGGTGAGTATTAAAAACATGACTTTGAATGTAAATCATACCCATTTACCTTTTTCCATTATTAAATACTGAAAGAATTTATTTTATAAAACAACAAGGAATATAACAAAAGTCTTTCATTCATAAATACAGATACTCGTGAAATGAGACAATGTACCACACTCATCTTGCCGACTCTTTTCTCTCGACATCCACAACAACCCACTATCCTACTCCTGGTATCTTTGAAACACTCAGATAGCCACACTTTAGCAACGGGGCGCCAGGGAGTGTCCAGTTTGCCTCACACTTTGGTCCGGGGTACCAGGGAGTGTCCAATGCCTCACACTTTGAATACCCTAACCGCCATGCAAATACCGGGGCGACCCCTCACACAGTATCCAGACTTGAGTTATCAGGGAGTGTCCGTAGGCCACACTTTAGCACTACCATGGGTGCCAGGGAATGTCCGAGTTCGGCTTCACACACTTTAACGCTTCCATGGGCGTCAGGGAGTGTCCTTATTTGCCACCGTCGCATTTCAAAGATACCCTCTTCCACAAACTCTACCACAACCACAACCACAACCACAACCACAACCACGACCACAAACTCATACTCAACCATAACCACAACCACAACCACAAACACAATCTCATACCCTTTCCACACTACCATTACTCTTTTCCACACAGACCGACACCCCTATGCATGTACCACTGACCCACATGAATGGTATGTACTTAAACAAAAATGCAGAATTAAGAAACAACACGCGTACGGGGATTAATGAGTTATACTACAATGTTTAAATCACTTAAAACATAACCAAATAGAGTTCTGATCAACCAAATTCCCAAACAGAGCCTTAATAGTATATAAATTTCATCCAAACAGTCCCTTAATAGAAAAACAGACAAAAGCAGAAACTGCAACACCTCGCGCGCGCGGGCCGCTCGCGCGAAGGGTCGCTCGCGCGGGCCGCTCGCGCGATAAGCCCATTTTCCTTTATTTAATAAACTTCTCTGACTGCCTGAGGAAAACAAGGTCGCGCGCGCGGATCGCTCGCGCGAAGGGGTTCTCGCGCGACCCTCGCTCGCGCGACCAGCCAATTTTCCATTATATATATATGAACTCTTGCGTCTGCCTGGGGAAGGCTACCTCGCGCGCGCGGGCCGCTCGCGCGAGGGGTCGCTCGCGCGGGCCGCTCGCGCGATTCTCGCGCGCGCGATCGTGGCGCGAGATGAAGCTGAGGCTTCGTCTTCTTCCCCCAGACTTCCCTGTTTCAGCAAAACAGGGGTCTTTTTGACCCATTTCAGTTCTGTGATCAACCAAGCCTTGTCTTATATGATTTTCTTTGTTTTTAAATGAGGATTAAGATTCCAAGGTTAATTTTACAAGAATCAAATCATATCTTTTGAATTTTATGAAAAACTAAAACATGTCAAAAACTAATTCTTAATATACTTTCTCCTATGAACGAATTAAGCTCTAATTTTACAACCATATACTCTACTCACTACAATCTATCATATTTCATTCACAAAACTGATTTTGGTTAAGTTTTGGAAATCCATGTTTTCAAGCTTTGAAGTTCATACCAAAATTCATCAATGGAGGTTGACAGAATTGAAATAATACACAGCAAATAAGTATGAGATTACATTGGGAGTGAGTTAAAAATACTCACTGATATTGAGAACAAAGGAATTGTTCAGAAAGAAATTAGAAATAGGCAATCCCAATAGAAACTTCAAGCTTTAGCTATGGAGGTTCAAACTCTTCTCTCACTAAAATCTGAAATTCTATTCTCTGAACTCTCTCTAAACTCTCTGTAATACTCAAATGCAGATTGTGTGTATGTAGTGTATATATATAGAGGAAGCCAAAGGAAGGACTTGGGCTCCAAGCAAATTCTTAAACACTCAACAAATTGAGTTTAGTTCTCAATTCCACAGAAATTAGGAGATACGTAGGTGTATATGCACTGATGTATACAACTATACAATTAATCCAAGAGTCACCTAGGTGTGTAGGGGCCAAATTGAAATGTTTGGGAAACTTAGCTTTTGGCACAAGATGTACACATATAAGTTATACATTCCCAAACATTGTCTTAGCCAATGATCACTTGCCATAAATGGCAATAAAGCAAATGTCCAAATCGGTCACTTCCAATATCTGGGGAAATTTAGCACAGCGCGGACAGTTTCGGACATAAACTGGTATTTTCGGGGCGCGGTGGTCACCACAAAAATACGGGAAATTCATTTTAACTAAAGAATTGATTTACTGGTTTCATAAAAATACTGATTGAGTCTGTAGAGGTTACTTTCACCGTTTTGAAATACAGATTTTGAAATCCACACAGGTATTACTAACTTTTGTAAAATTGCAGTTTGGCCCCCAATAGAATTTAAATGTGAATTAGATTAGACATTAATATTCCAAACATGTGACTGAAAATAAAATAAAAGCAGACAATGTTAATTGAATTTAAATATGCCAATGCAATCACAAATAAATTAAATAAAAATGCAGGTTATTACAATTTTACTACTAAAAATTGACAAAGGTCATACAAGAAAACAAATATTTTATTTTAAGAAATACAGTACACAAAGTTTTGCTACATATTTTTGAACATAAAATCATCAATTACATAAAAGTAAAATTTTACAATTACTAGAACTAGAAAAGGCAAAGAAAAACTAAAGTTTCCTATTTCTAGGGACAATATAAAGTGCTCACATAATAACCTCCCCTAAACTATTCTCTCAGTGATTGTGTGTTGAGTGTTGTGAATTGGTGGTGAAGCTTCTTGCCCTCTGCTCAATTTATAGACGAAGTTTTTATGTATTTACGTCATTCACTTCGTCACGTGGCAAATTTTTCTTCGCGTTTGGTTTATGATTGTAGACTGTTCGTCAGATACTCCTTTGACAAAAATCCTGCAAAGAGAGAAAAAGAGGGAGAGAGGAAAGAGAGAAGAGAAGAAGAAAACAAAAAAAAAAAACTAATAATAAAGTATATAACAAACATCACATCCAAGCTTTAGCTTGGATGTGTTTTTCTTCGTTCGTTTTTTTTTTTTTTTTTCAAATTTCAAATAGTAAAATTACTGTTTGTTCACTATTCATTACTATTCATTACTATTCACATTTGACTAATAATATGGGAGATACTACAGTGTGATTGCTACTTCTTTCCTTCCCTTTATTTCACTTCACTTTTACCTAAACATATAAAATATGTAAAAACACATTTTTACACGCATTTGAGTGACATCACTATTAAATTATGTTAATTCAAATATGCATGTAAAACTAGAAATTTGGGGGATTAAATGAGCATTATGTCTATTATATTGGCACATAAATGTGCAATATTCAATGTTTGTCAAGCACCGACGAGGTACGATTTCTTGACTCTTCTCTAGCTTAATTATTTCTTAATCTTATTGATTTTTCTACCTCATGTGCGACACCTTAGAATTAAGAATAGTCTTATGTGTATATATGTGATTAGAGACCCTTTTATTAGGATTTATTCCTTTGTATGCATTACAAGTTTAAACATTCGTGGCTGCATCCCGGGTAAGTTTCCTAGTTCCCTAAACGCACATCATATTGTCTGCTAATCGAAATATGTGGTTTTGAGTGATATTTTATCATTTGCAATCTTACACCCTTCGGACATGCTTTTGTAGTGTATATTTATATATATGTATTAGTTGAGGACATGCTTAGATTAATGAATTCGATTAAAAGGATGTTGAGTAGAGGCCTATCACGAGATAGGAGGAGAGGGGGTGTTTTAGTCTGCGGGGCTCCTTCCCCTCTCATTCCATAATCCCTGGACCTAGAAATCTCTGGTTTTTAAAAAGATCAGTTTGCTTTAAAATTGTTTCTAAATTTTCTTTTAAAAATTAAGTGGCGACTCATTTTTGAATTCGAATTTGAATTTGGAAAAGATTTTGAAAGCCATGGGTAAGAGAATATTGCGATATCCACAATCTGGCGACTCTGCTGGGGATCGAACCCAGAATCTCTAGTTTCGCAGACCAGAAATTTGATTTTGGATTCACTCGAAGATTAGACTTGAAAGCATCCTTCTAATCAAATTAATTAATTTTTGTGTGCCCGTTGCATTTCACTTGCATGTTTCGCCAGTCGATTGCATGGAACTATGACCTTGGAGGCTCGGGGCAACCCGGTTGGTTAGGCCATCATGGGACTGTGTGATCACCCTTGATCTTGTACCATGTGTTGGTATATAAAGCATCCTATCGGGTGTGTGTCAAGGGTCCCTTATTTGACCAAAACCCGGCCTTTGCATGATAGCTTCTATAGAACCTTTCAATTCTTTGGAAATTAATCTTTGATTAAGGTTATGTGCTAGGGAGTTTTTGTATGCCCGAAAGGGATTACTTGAGATGATGACGACGCTTGCTTGATAAAAGATGTGTAACCGCTTAAACACTTTTGAGCAATTCCTCTTCATGTCCCATGACATTTGGGAATCTGCTTAATTTTTATTATAAGATTACATCTCTTATATCATGTTTAGCTAAGCATTATTGACCTTGTATGCATCCGAATTCATGAAAAATACGGTGATAATCCGATCATGTGATCCTTCTACCCAAGGAATTTTCAATCCACCTTTGTAAGCAAGCAATTCTCGCCATCTTTTCAACAGCTCTTTCAAAAGTCTTTGAAGTTCAAAGCCCTAAAGAAATCTTTAATCAAAGTATATTCAACGGAAAAATCCAAAATTTTTTGGAATCATTTTTGGAAGAAATGCTCTTCGAATGAATTTCAAAGCAAAATTGTTAAGAAATATTTTCACATCCTCATTTTTAAATAAAAAGATTTAAATCTTATAGAATTATTTTGCAAGATCTCATCATGAATTTAAATTTTTTTATATATATATATCTGACCTTGGAAAGGGTAGTCAGGATCACAGTGAGAGGTGAAATTTGCGCCTCTGACATGAGTAAGGATTTTATATGCTTATGTGTCTATTTATTAGGGATAAAATTTTCTTTTCTTTCACATGCAGAATAGGCACACATGCACACATGCATTGCATTCCGTGTGACATATCAACCATTCATGAAAAGTTTCACCAAGTATCTTTCAAAATTGTGATAAAAAGAAACAATAAAGGGTTATAAAGTCATTAAAAATTCTTTTGTAGGGAAAAATAGCATCAAGTTTACGGTCTAGTTTAGAGGTCCCACAGCAAGGTTAATAAGAAAGGAAGGAAACACTGAGATGGCAGACGAAAGGAATGATGGGGAAGTAGCAGAATTAAGGACATTGGTAGAACAACAAGCAGAGCAGATGAGGCGATAGGCTGAGAATATGAACCCAATGATGGTCATGATGAAGCAATAGCACACCCGCCACCAGTTGTGAATCCACTAATCAATGATCTGCCAATTAGGGAGGAAGGTTGGTACGATGACCCAGAGATGCCCAGGGCTGAGGTTCCTAGAGTAGAAAGGAAAATGGTGGAAAGGGAAAAGACTGACAAAGAGAGGATAATGATCGAGAAGATCAAGAAGCTAGAAAGGGTGATACGCAAGGCTCAAGGGGTCGACACTTATTTGATGGAGTTAGAAGGGCTGTATGATGGGATCTATGAGACACGCAGTCATGTAAGGATGTGTATTAGAGCTTTCCAACCGAGTGGGCTGAGCACTGCCATGATGGCGGTCCTGTTTCAACAAACCTTAACTGGAGTTGCCTTATCCAAGTATCTCACTCTCGAACCAAGAAAAACTCGGATCTGGGAAGAGTTGATCAAAGTATTCGTGGCATAGTATGAGTATGACCGAGACCTGAATGTTATAGTCTGAGATTTAGAGACCACTAGACAAGGAAACAAGGAGTCGTTCGCTGAGTATTTGAGCAGGTGGAGGGCAAAGGCAGCCAAGATGGTACAGAGGCCATCCGAGAAAGATCAGATTTGAATGTTAATGATGAATCCTCAGCCCGTCTACCAAGAGAAGATGAGATTCTAGTTGATCAACACCTTCGCTAAGGTTTTTGATGTAGGAAGAAGGATAGAGGATGCAATCCAAGAAGGGGTAATCAAGAAGGAAGAACAGCTGAATCGATATAGGAGGCCAAATTATGGGTCGAATGGAGGACATTCGGGAGGTCACTCAGGCCCAGCTGATGTCAATACATTAAGTGGACCAGAGAGAAAGGTTGACATAACGCCAAGAAGAGGAGTGGACAAACAGCCGAGGAAATTTTCAGAATTGGGGGTATCGCTGTCAACCGCCCTTGATAGGCTAGTGGTGAAAGGGCATCTTTGCCCTTGGAGCCTCGACCTTTACCAAGTCCGCTTCCACCAACCTTTTGGGAAGACCTCTATTACAAATTTCACCAACAAAAGGGTCATTCTACGGATCGGTGCACGAGGTTAAGACATGAAATTCAGGATCTTATTGATAACAGGTGATATTTGAGCCACCTATCAAAACTCCCAATTTTACTAGGAATCCTTTGCCGAATCATCATGCTGTGCCATCACCGCAAGGCCTTTACTTCTTAGGGCTAGGAGAGATGACCTTTGATCCGTCTAGGCTAATCACTAAAGCTGGGAGACCAAGGAAGCCTTATTAGATGCCGAGAGATCTGATAATCTGTACTCTTGGGAATCAATTCAGAATATGTGAAAAGGAAATGACAAAACAATTGAACTGGTGGGTTCAAGAGACTAGCAACACTGATGTCGATCAGCTAGGAGATGACCTATGGTACGAGAGCGACGGGGAAGAAACGGGGAAAGGGAGCTTGAAAGTTGTTTTTGAAACCGACAGTCTGTGGGAAAAAGAAGAAGTCAGCCTCCTAACCCGGCCAGGGAGATATTTCAAACCTCATGAGCTGGAGGAGGATCATCCAGGTAGGGAATTGGACAAAGAGAAAAGGAAAATGAATGAAGAAGAGGAAGAAGATAGGGTTTTGAAGCAAATGAGGAAAACTCAGGCTAACATAACCATTTAGGATTTGTTGATTGCTTCTAAACGTCACCGGCAGACAGTTCTGGATGCTTTTAACCAATCTGATGTTTCTATAAACACAGCACCAGAAGACCTCGTGGGAATGATTGGCAGAATTCCAACTCTGGCTATTACCTTCTTATCCGATGACCTACCTCTGGGAGGGCCTGTTCATAATAAACTGTTATACGTCACTGTTGAATGCTTGGGAAACACTGTGCCTACTTGTCTTATTGACAATGGGTCTGCTCTAAACGTGTGTCCGTTCCGAACAGCTAAGCGTATGGGTTTGGATGAATCAACATTCATACCGTCTGAGCAGAAGGTGAGAGCGTATGACAACACTCACAGGACAGTCATGGGAATAATTCTCCTTCATCTCGCTATCAGGCCTATGGAAAAAGAATTCGAATTTCAGGTCATTGACATTCCTGCCTCTTTCAATTTGTTGCTAGGAAGGTCGTGGTTAGACAGTCTGGGTGCCATACCATCTATAGTTCATCAGAAAGTCAAATGTGTTTGGAAAGACAAGGTCTGTGATATTCTCGGGGACACTTGGGTTCGTCTGTCTAAAGCTTCATCAAGCGCACCGGTTCTAGAGGTGCAATTTCAGAAAGAGGAAACAAGTCTGGGAGGGTTCAAGTTTATCAACATGTTGGAGGAAGAGAAGCCGAAGGAGATCCTGCCACTATATTTTGATCAGTACACAAGTCTGTTGGTTGCCGGGATTATGAAAAAGATGGGTTTCTTCCCAGGTATAGGATTGGGTAAGAATCATTAAGGCCTGCCAAAATTTTTGAGAATTCTCACTCAAACTCACACTCATGGTCTGGGTTATCAACCATCGAAGAAGGAACTGAGAAATGAATCCTTACCTGAAGACGCTTAATGGATACTTTGTTAAGGAGGGAGAGGATTTTCCCTTTTATGGCTTCCCAGAACCATGGGTGGACCAGAAAGATAATTGTTTAAAGCCAAGGTTTAAGATCTTCTTCCCCCACGAATTCTTTGAGTATTAGGATCCATATCTACAGGTGCCTGTGAAGTCATCTACTGCTAAAGATTGGATTGGTGCGCTAGATGGCTCGATCATGAAGAATCTGTTGGGCGAGAAAAGCACAAAAAATGAGGAAACGGGTCAAGAAGGGGTCGTGGAAGACAAGGCTGAAAAAGAGCATGTTGAGGGTATGGTATAGGAAGAAGAGCCAAAAAAAGAAGAGATTGAAGAGATTACCAAGATAGGGGATCAGGAAGAATGCTTCATTTCTGATCTGGGAGGAGAAAACAAGAAGGAAAGGGTTTTCTATCACCTACACCCAGAGTCTGTAATAGCCCAAATAAGGCGTCTTTCAATTTTCATGTCTGTTGTAATCGCTCCAAAGAAAATCAATAAAAGTATGACTAATTCTGCCTACTCAAATGCGCTTAATGAATGTGATGAATGTGATGATCATGAAATACCAAATGAAATGCAAAAATTAATCGAAAAAGAAAAAGAATCTGCATGTAAAATCATTGAGAACACTCTAACGATTAATCTAGGAAATGAGGATAATCCTCAAAATGTTTTTATTTGCTCTACACTTAGCAAAGAAGAAAGTAAAGAATTAATCAATCTATTAAATGAATTCAAAGATGTTTTTGCATGGTCTTATAGCGATATGCCAGGTATCGATCCAGAAATAGTCCAACACCATATCCCCCTCTTCCCCAATTTAAAACCCGTGAAACAAAAATTGAGGCGAATGAGGCCTAAATGGGCACTCAAAGTTAAAGAGGAAGTGAAAAGCAATTGAGAGCCGTATTCTTAATGGTCACCGAGTACCCGAAGTGGATCGCCAATATTGTGCCTGTCCCAAAAAAGGACAGTCGTGTTAGGGTTTGTGTCGACTTTTGGGATCTGAACAAAGCCATCCCTAAGGACAACTTCCCTTTACCCCACATTGATGTATTAGTGGACAACACTGTAGTTCATGAACTCTTGTCTTTCATGGATGGGTTCTCAAGATATAACCAGATTCTCATGGCACCCGAAGATAGGAAGAAAACCACCTTCATCACACCTTGGAGTACATACTGCTATAGGGTAATGCCATTTGGGCTCAAAAATGTAGGCACAACTTACCAGCGGGCCGCCACTACACTGTTGCACTATATGATCCATAAGCAAGTAGAGGTGTATGTAGACGATATGATTATGAAATCTAAAGAGAGGAAAGGACACTTGGAGGCGTTAAAGAAATTCTTTGGTAGGTTGAGGGAATTCAGAATGAGACTAAACCCGCAAAAATGCACCTTCGGAGTTACCACTGGGAAGTTATTAGGATTCTTTATCACCCAAAGAGGAATAGAGGTGGACCTGACCAAAAGAAAGGCCATAGTCAAAATGTAGCCGCCCAAGAATGAGAAGGAGTTGAGGGGATTTCTGGGTAGAATACAGTTCATAAGTCACTTCATCTCAAAACTCACCCTAACCTGTGACCCTTTATTTAAGCTGCTTAGAAAGGGAGAGAAGTTCGAATGGGATACCTTATGCTAACAAGCCTTCAAAAAGGTTAAAACCCACTTTCAAAACCCACCTGTCTTATCACCACCCTTACCTGGAAGACCTTTATTATTGTACCTCTCTATGTTCGAAGATTCGACGGGGTGTATGTTGGCCCAAGAAGGAGAAGAGGGGCACGTGGAAAGAGCCCTTTAATAATTGAGCAAGAGGATGACCGGGTACGAGCTGAAATACTCACCCTTAGAGAAAGCCTGTTAGGCCCTAGCCTGGTGTACCTGCCGTCTTAGGCATTATATGTTAGCCTTTCCCGTAACCCTAATCTCCCAAATGGACCCACTTAAATATCTATTTGAAAAACCTATTTTAACTAGTAGAGTCTCCCGGTGGACAATGATGCTAGCCAAATTTGATATCAAGTATGTCACTTCCAAATCCATGAAAGGAAGAGCTATCGCCGAGTACCTGGCCAATCTTGCGATAGAATCCAAAGCAAAGGGCGAGTTCTGATTCCTAGATGGAGTAATGGAGATAGAGTAGAACTTATGGAAAATGCACTTCGATGGGGCAGCCAATCAACTGGGCTATGGGGTTGGAATCATCCTTGTAGCACCAGACGGGGCCCCAACCCCTTTAGCCGTCAAGCTTAAATACAACTCAACCAACAACACCGCAGAGTATGAGGCGTGCATAATTGGAATAGAGGCGGCACTGGCCCTAAAAGTTGAAAGGATCGATGTTTTTGGGGATTCTAATTTGATCATATCCCAAGTACATGGTGATTGGAGGGTAAAGCATGAGAAGTTCAGACCTTATCATGACTATCTAGAGAGCTTAAAAGCACAGTTTAAGAAATTATCATTCTACTACCTCCCCCGTGAAGAGAATCAGCTGGCTGACTCCTTAGCTACCTTAGCCTCGATAATACAAATCCCCCTGGGAGTCACCATGATCACATTATCCATAAAAATAAGGGACCAACCTTCATTTGAAATGATCTTAGCCCTAGAAAATGAAGGGGAAGTACCTTGGTACATGGACATTTGGAATTTTATCAGAGAAGGTGAGTACCCAGAAGGAGCCTTAGAAAAAGATAAGAAGGCAATCCAAAGATTCTCAACCCAATTTGTGATCCATGCGGATAAGCTGTGGAAGAAGTCGTATACCGGGAATAATCTGGAATGTTTGCATGGAAGGGAGGCTAAGAGAATGATGGAGGAGATACACGAGGGAGTTTGTGGGCCCCACATGAATAAGCATATGTTGGCAAAGAAGATAATTTGCCAAGGATATTACTGGACAACCCTAGACAGAGATTGCTGTGAATATGTCAGGAGGTGCCAAAAGTGCCAGATCCATGCAAACCTAATGCATACCCCGCCTTCCCAACTCTATAGCATGACCACGCCTTGGCCATTTTCTATATGGGGCATTGATATTATCGGTGAAATAGTTCCAAAAGCCTCCAATAGACATCGGTACATAATTGTGGCCATCGATTATATTCACTAAGTGGGTGGAAGCTGCGTCATATGCAACTTTGAAGGCTAAATATGTGGCGAGCTTCATAGAAAAGAACATAATTTGCAAATACAGGGTCCCAAATGAGTTCAATTCTAATCATGACAGTCATTTCTAAGGGAAAGTCATCCCAATCTTAGAAAAGTGCAAGATCACCCGTCTTCAGTCATCCCCGTACAAGCCACAGACGAATGGGGCAGTAGAAGCGGCAAATAAGAATGTCAAAGCAATCTTGGGAAAAACTACAGACATGTAAGGATTGGCACGAGAAATTACCATTTTCATTGTGGGGATACTGGACCTCCGTAAGAACTTCCACAGGAGCTACATCGTATTCTTTGGTTTATGGGATGGAGGTTGTCCTTCCAGTTGAAGTGGAATTAACATCTTTACGGGTTTTAGCAGAGTGTGAAATAACCGAATTAAAGTGGTTCCGGGGAAGGTATGAAGAGTTAATGTTGCTTGATGAGAGGAGGTTGGCTGCAATAAACCATACTCGGGGATACCAGAAGAGGATAGCTCGTGGTTTCAACAAAAAAGGTCTGCCCAAGGAAGCTTATTGAGGGTGACCTGGTCCTCAAAGAACTGAAAGTGCCTATATATGACCCCAGAGAAAAATTCACACCTAACTGGGTCGAGCCATACATCATTAAGACTCTCTTCTCTGGGGGAGCTGTCTATGTTATGGATCTAGATGGGGTTGAATTCAAACAACCAATTAACCTCGATCGCCTCAAGAAATACTTTGCTTGAAACCCCTTTTTTTCGAAACCTCCTACGTCGATGAACTACGCTTGACCCGATTCCCGCTCGGGAATGCGTAGGCAACTTGCTCGGTTCGGTCATAAATAAATCGTCCGAGTGGCACCTTCTGTCAAGACTTAAAACTAAACTACTACAGACCTCATACCCACTCGGGGATAAGTAGGCGGGCCCTCGAAAGCCTTCAGTCCAAGAAAAACCCAAAGAAAATCCCTATACCAAACTAGGGGCAAACTTGCGTTTGCCCAAAATCACATCAAAACCAAAAAACCAGGGGCGAACTTAGTTTGCTGAGCCAAGGAAACCAAATAATTCCTTAAGCCCACCTCTGGATCCCCTGGCTGTCAAAATAAGTACTATAAAGAAAAAAAAAATTCATGATAGAGAATGATAAAATCTCTATGCAAGATTCGAGGCAAAGTAACGAAAAGCTAAGAAAAGATTTTAAAAGAAGGGTTGTCATAACCTAAGGATAGATCGAAAGAGTGAATACATTGATTGAAGATAATAGAACATTTTCTAAACATAAGCATTCTTTGGAAAATCAGAAAATCACATTTGAAAGCGAAGAAAGTAGACAGGACTTGTCAGATTTATTTTGCAAAATAAAGCTATATCCTATTTTTTTTACTTTCATTTATGTATGTCTATGGAGTGTGTCTGTCGACCAGGGCTTGGATCTGCAAAAGATACTCAGTAGTAGGACAACTGAAGCTGGAATCCTCCGAAAGGGAGTGGCCACCCTGTTATGCCAAGCCCCAGCAAAAACTTTCATGGTGGAAGGACGCATGACCAAACTCCTCATGAAATCGGCAGTAATATCGTCAGTAACATCTTAGAGAAGCCCATACTAACGAACCATTCGGCTGGGAACATAGAAAGTAGTAGCATACAAGCCAGGTAACTAGATACCGGGTCATCCCGGAAGTTGTACAGCAATAAAAGGGTAAGACCAATGTGGGCAGACCCAACAGATATCACCAGCAGAAAGCCTTCAGAGCCAAGCAAGCCAAGCATTGGCAAATTGGAATAAGCAGTGGACCTCCATGTGGTCGTAGGGAAGTGCCCCACAAAGGTGTGAGGGGTGTATAAAGAGATCAAGGCATTCTATGAGCCAAATCTGTAAAACGAAAGGTGCCCATGTAGATAACATGGCCCTGGCAGTATGAGGACGATCCAAGCCAATCAAGGTCTTGCCAAGGATCAACATGATGGCACTTTTCATCTCCCTCAAACCACAAGCGATGGGTATAAGAATGTCAGAAGATGGTTGGAAGAGGAAGTAAGAGAGCATGGCCATTGATAAAGGATTACGCCGTATGACTTGGTACCCACTATCATAGGGATCCCTTATTGGAGAATAGACAGAGGAAAGGCGTTCAAAGTTCATTTGCCAGTCTTAGACAAAAGAGCCTGCTGTATTTCGAGATGTGTGAAGGAGAGCAGCAAGGTCCCTGACATACCCGGCTTGTACTAGAGGAACTATCAGGTCTGTAGAGGGATTAGTGTGTAGAATGGCGCTAAACTCCTCAAACAAGGGGCAGATCTCCTAGGAGCCTAAGTGAAAGACGTGGAAAGAGGGATCCCAATACCGAATAGCAGCTTGAAGCAAACCTTCGTTTAGAATCATCCATCAAAAAGAGAAGATGTCATTTAGTCTGAAACACTCAAAGTTAAGCCTGTCAATGCCGGAGAGAGTATCCATCCATGGGAAGAGGATTTAGGAGCTAATGGGGGCCATTTAAGAAAAAGATGAATGGGGGAAAGAGTGTTTTATGGAGTTGTGAAGAAAGGAGGCTATAAATAGGAGTAGATCTGCCCAGAACACAGGGCGGCACTCGGTAAAGTGAAATGACACTTGAGAAAGTGCCGCGCAGCTGTCCGTAAATGTCGTACGACATTCACTGACTGCCATTTTGGCACTCACTGAGTGCCACAGAGGGCTAAATGAGTGTCGCATGGAGTTTTATGTTGGACAGGGTTTGTTTGTAATGTTTTTAGCCCACCTGCAAACAAAAAACTAAATAAAACAATAAACGTGTGCATCATGCATCATGTACAGCAAGACCATGCTATGGTCACATTCATCCAAATCATTCATTCATTCATGGAAAAGAAAAAGTATTGAAAATAAAAAGAGTTCACTTGTCGCAGAAAATTAAAAGGACCAAGCCATGGTCACACATACGATGAGCAGTAGTAAAAAGCGAAAAAGGTAAAAACGTTCATAATAAAAGTGATATGAATACCTATCCTATCTCGACTATCCAAGAGCCATCATCAAAATAAATACAGTCATCCAAATAAACGTCTATCCTCCCCAGAGCACTCAAAAATGACAAAAATAAAGAGTAAGGTCAACCCCGGCCCTAGCCTCGAGTCTGACACGTGACGTGTCTGAGGGGCTCCTCCTCTGACTCTGTCCTACTTACTCTACCCCTGCCCCCGCCTCAGCCTCCATCTCTGCCACCACTGCTACCTCCACCGCTGCCTCTACCTCATCCAGCAGCGCTACCTCTAGGAGCTCCGCTAAAATCAATGTCGAACTGCTGAAGCTCCCTCACCTGTAGGACCAAAGTTCTATTCTGTTCCTCCTGAACGGAGAAATAGATTGCATAGCCAAGTGTTATTTAAAGATCGAAAAATGCTAAAATAAGTTTAAAAAAAAAGTCAATAAGATGTTTTACCAGAGCTCTCATATGAGCCTTGGCAGATACCCGCGCCCCGTTAGCCTGAATAAGAAAATCAATAAAAAAAGAGGTTAGAATATCATAATGGAAATGCAAATTTTAAAACAAAGTCAAGTTTCAGAGTTTACCCTCCACTTTTGACCGTAGATCTACTCTCTCATGCTATGGGCGTACAATAAGCCCTCCTCTGCATAGTCCCGTGGGACATGGTTGTACTGAAGTGGAATGGTGGGAGCACCCGCTTGATATTTAGGGATCGTAGTCATGACCTACTCGCCATAAGAGACTGTCCGGAGGCTCTAGTACTAGGGCGATAGAGCCGGAGCCCGAGATGCAGCAGGCACGGGCTGTAAAGTAAAATGAATTCAGTAAGAGAGCATTTGTGCATGATAAGAACAAAGAAAAATTAAAATGCTAAAAGAAGCTCACCCGAGTCACTTCCATCAAAGGGAAGTTCTTCATTATCTTGTCAACACCGAAGGCCTCATACCCGTCGGGGGACTCCACGAAATCCTGAATGGAAAGTCCAGCTAAGGTAACTGTGAGTGCGGAACCCTGGAGGGTCCATGTAGCTCTCATGGACTCGGGAGGGGGACGCAGCATGAAGAATGAAGGAGCCACCAGCAACTGCCTGGTCACCCTCTCCCCCAGATACCACTCCTGAGCATCTGGGCCATCCAATAAAATCCTCTGTGGGTTGTACCCACTCGACTTCCGAGTCCCCGGAGAAGTAGTGGGAAGCACGTCGAGCTAGGGCTACCATCGGACATGTGGCTCTCGTAGATTCGTCAGGAAATTCTTGAACGAGATGAAGTCATAGGCCACGGTCTTTCACCTGACCCGCTCCTTCTCCCATTTCAGTCCTTAGGGCATAATGAGGGCGTCCGCTAGTCACATATAAGGCGACATCATCTGTACATACTCATGAGACCAGATCTACAAGAAAGAATGAAGAACATAAGTCTCAAGGTACATGAATAAAGAAATTGAAAGAATTTAAGGCTTCATTTCAAAACAAAGAATTAATAAAAGAAGAGGTATACTTCCCACTCCCTCCAGAAGCCACCGATGGAGCATGGACGATCTCGGGAAATGTCCCCCATATGCTTGTACATGATGGCTAATCCTGCACCAGCCCAGTCGTACTGATATATCTATACCAAGTCCTCTAGGGACCCTACCAGTGCCACGAAAATTTGATCCCCCTTGGTGCTCAGCAGAGAACACCCCAATATGTACATGATGAAGCCTCGGGCTATCTGCTCGTTCGTAAAGCCCTGCTGGCCCTTGAACGTATCTATAAACCACTTGGCCGTGACCAAGGGCTCCTCAGGAATAACTCCCAGTAACGGCAACACCCGATCTCACTCCATCACCGTATAAAGATAACAGAGGCACTCCCCCCTGAAAGGGATCCCTGTGATCATACTGAAGTCGAGCGAGGTCATCATCATCTCCCCAAACTCAAAGTGGAACGAGTTGGTGGTGTCCCACCATTGCTCCGATAGAGCGTGAATCTGTCGTAGGTCATTGGAACTCTTCGTCAAAAGATTGACGAAGTCCCCAAAACCCGCAGTGTCAATGAAGCCCTTCATGATCTAATTTAAGGACTCGTACCATGCAAAGCCATGGGCCAGGCTACCATGCCCCTTCAGCACGCTGGGCTGGAGCTGCAAGAATCACAAGACATGGTGTCAGTAAATAAGCGAATGAAAGAAAAAGAAAATACTAAAGAAGAAGTGATAATGAAGGATGAATGAATATTGAATAGGTAAAGAGGAAAGCGTTTAAAGTACTTGAGAAGATTTTACAAATTTAATATTCGCATTCTTGAGAAAACATATGAAGTTTTTGCATCACACCCATGAGTTTTGCATGAAGAAACTAGGGAAAAATGTGTAAAGTAGGGTTGGAGGGTTGGGAGCATTAAAATCAAACATGAATGAATAAAAGAGTGGTTGGAACATTTGGAAGAAATTTCAAGCATATCATTCATATCCATGAAGGTTTTGTCAAGAAAATTAAAAAAAATGAATAAATAATGAGGCTGGGTGAGAAGCAATGACAAGTAACAATGAACTCAAGTTGTGAATGAATAAAAAGGGCAATCGAGATGCCTGGGAAATTCCATGAGCATGACATTCTTATCCTTGTAAAGTTTAGCATGTGAAGTTTTTTTTGTCACATGCCCATTTCACGAGGTAAATAAGGAACGGAGTAAAGAATATAGAAAATGAAAAAGAATGAGCAAAGCAGTTTAAAGCATTCAGAGTCTTGAAAAGCAGAACTCATGCATCCAAAAGCACAACTTATCATTATGCATTGTAATTCATTGGAAATTTTGAAAAGAATGAAGAGATGGGGTGGTATGTATACCTCTCGTCTGAATGCCTGTGCGGATAAATGCTTGTCCGGGAGCAAGAAAGTAGGATCAGGGTGAGGAGTGGCCACATACTTGGCCTTCTTTCGGCTACTTGAGCCACTGGCCATTATCTGTGAAAGAAAAATGGATCCGTATGTTAAACCTTTGAAAGAAATCAAGAAAAAACAATAAAAATAAAGAAGATAATAAGCTTTTGATCATGAAGAACTAACATGATGGTCTTGGGTGATCAAAGCAAAAAGGAGGAAAGATTTCTCTAGAGAAAATCCGAGTGAAAGAGGGAATCAAGAGTGAATGAAATGAACTGAATTCGGGCGTATAAGCAGTCTGGTTGTTTAAGGTGGCCCTTGGTTTTTCATGTGCGGCATTTGTTGAAGTGTTGCGCGACACTCTCTGAATGCCGCAGCGACAACCCGCGAGTGCCGCACAGCAGTCACAGACTGCCGCATTTTTAAGCGTGTGCTGCATTTGAGGCAGTTAAGAGATATTTTTTTTCCCTTAAAATTCAAATTGAGTCTTGAAATTTGCCCTTCTTTTGCAAATTCTCCCCCGATTTTATGAAATTAAAATTCTTTGGGCCCAATTAGTTCTCGATGCTAGAATTCGGTTTATTTTAGATCAATTTGACCCCTGTTTCAGGAATTTTTGAATACTGTGACTCCTGATTTTGAAAATTGAGAAGAATCTGAGTTTGTTTGACTCCAGAATATTTTGAATATGATTAACTCCTAAATTTTGAGAATATAACAGATTTATATTCCCGGTCCTTACAACAGATTTGCATTGGCCCCGTTGGGAGTATAGCAGATTTATATTCCTGGTCCTCGCAACAAATTTGTGTTGGCCCCACTTTTGGGAGTATAACAGATTTATATTCCTGGTCCTCACAACAGATTTGTGTTGGCCCCGCTTTTGGGAGTACAACAGATATATATTCCCGGTCCTCGCAACAGATTTGCGATGGTCAGTCTTCGAGAATTTTGTTTCTTTGACTACCGCATCATGCATCATACATCATGTAATAAACGCATGAAATAGAGCAAACATATCCGACAAAGCCGAGCGGCTACGGATTTTCAGAATAAATGCGTATTGACACCGGGGTCTAAATTGTAAAGCACCGCCCAGTCAATTACGTTCGTCCTTTCGGCAAGAATGGCCGCATATCTTAAAGAGAGTTAACATAAGCATTGAGTAGCATAAGGCATGAACTGCATCAAAATAGCAAGACTTTAAACCATTGCGTTTACATAATTCGAAAGCATGAAGCATAAAATTGCATTGACAACCACCATTGTGTGGAGCATGTGCATCACAATAGGATAGGTGCATTCATACGTATGACTACTTGTGTCTGTGTGTTTGGTCCTTGCTCGAACAACATCTCGGTCTGATTCCCGAGCGGATATGTAGGCAGCTCACCATTGAGCATGACCGACTTGAACCTTGCTGCGCGCTTGTTCTTCTTTTGCAACGCATTTCGTTTTTACCTAAAATTTGACAGTTTGGTCAAAGGCTTGTCTTCACACAGGCTTCGACATTCACTTGTGACACGCGTTGCTCCACAAGCTCCGTCGAAGAAGGGCAAACTGTAGACACCCCAATTTTAACCAACCGTCAAATTTAGGAGAGCATCGTCTCCACGTCCGATGATGATAAGGACCAGAAGATTTGAAGTATTCCAAGCTCTTCAGAAAGTTCTCCATACGCGATCAAATTTTCACAGAAAAAGGGAATACCAGGTGTTCAGGAAAATTCGGGTATAAAACATCACTTTTGGAAAAATCTTCAAAATAAACCTTTTGAGAAGAAAAAGAAGAAAAAAAAGACCTAGAAGAGGAAATTTAACAAAATGCGGCACACGACAGTGTCTGTGGCACTCCCATAGTGCTGTTGCAGTATTCATTGACTGCCGCTGACATTTCCCGATTGCCGTTTGCTTTAAAAGTCCGTATTTCGTGGTACAATACGTCTATGTATGCGGATAAAACAAAAAAAAAAATAATAAAGTAAGGTTGACAAAAATGCGACAATCAATAGTTTGCACGACACTTATTGAATGTCGCGACGGTTGTCACGAAGTGCGGTTGCGACAATCATTGACTGCCACAGAAAGTCTTTTGACTGCCGTTTGCTGTAGCAGTTTGCTTTTTTAGGAAGTACTCATTGTACCACCAAATGCTGTATTTATAGCTATTTTTTTTACTTCGAATTCACTGAAATTACCTAGGTTTTTGTCTATATAAGGAGAGGTATCTTCATTGGAAAAGGGGACCAGAACCACACATTTTTGGGAGAGGGAATTTCAAGGAGAAAACAAAAAGAATTTTGGGATAAAGAGAGTTTGGAGAGCTTGAAGAGCTTGGAAGACCTTCAAAATATAGAAGTTTGAGGACAGTTTGGAGGTGATCCTCTAATCTTAAGCTGTGCTTTCTTTCTCTTGAACCTCTAATCTTCAAATCATTTAGTTCTTCTTGATTAAGTTTTTTTTAAGTTTTGTTAGTAAACTTGGAAGTCTTAGCTTCCTAGTTCTTTTCATTCTTTTTTTTTGTTTATACTTCTCTCATGAGATTCTTGGAGGTCCTCCATACCTCACTTGAATCTCATAAGCTTGATCTCTTAGTCTCATGTAATCTTATGCTTCAGATGGGAGTCAAAGTCGGTCATCTTTTATAAAAGAACAAGTAGATGAATCCAAACCCCCACCATGGTTTGGGTTCTCTAACTTGGAGTTTCATGGAATCTCTTTTATATTCCTTGAAAACTCATGAGTAATAGTCATGCTTGTTTGTACTTCTCTCTTGAGATACTTGGAGGTCTTCCATACCTCACTTGAATCTCATGAGTTTGATCTTTTAGTCTCATGTAAGCTTATGATTCATATGAGATTTAAAGTTGACCATCATTTTATCAAGAACAAGTAGATGAATCCAAACCCCCACCATGGTTTGGGTTTTCTAACTTGGAGTTTTCATGGAATCTCTTTTAAATTCCTTGAAAACTCATGAGTATTAGTCATCTTTTGGCCTCCAATGACCCTCAATAGAAAGGAGGGTTAGGTTTAGGATGAGTCAATATCCATGACTTGATGGATAGATGCAACAAAAAGATGATAAGTTCAATAGTGGTGCAGTGAAATCATGATCTTGTTTTGATCAAATATTTTTAATTAAATCTTGATATATTGGAATTGAATAAGACCACTTGGAATGTGTTCATAACACAAAGTTCTACCACTGTAATTTTTTTTAAGTGAGATCTTGTGGTTAACATGGTTTGATCATGAGTTTTGTAAAGCAATCATATTCTGTCCAGAATTTCAGAACAACAAGTCAGTTTCGAAATAAGTAATTTAGAACCTTAATCAAACATTTTTTACCCCAAATATTTTTTTTATGACGTTTTTTGTGTTACTAAGATCCATTAAAAAGATCAAAGTAATTCTGATATTTTGTTTTACTATTTTTAAAAAATCGTACAAAATCTCTGGACAAAGATTTGTAAATCTCTGAGTTATGTCTGATTTTTACCTTTTTCCCCAGAGATTGGACCGTTGATCTTCGTTTTTTCTTTTTATGTTAGAAACTAGACTCATAGAGGCACCTTGTGTCCAAAAATCATCAAGATCAAATCATGGGAACCATGCCTTTTATTATTTTTTAAGTTCTAATTTGCTCTCAGCAATTTTCAGAATTTTATCACAATTTTGACCAATCTTGTAAATATTTTCTATGACTTTGGGCTTTAACCATGCTTCAATAATGATTATTTAAGCTTAAATTTAGATGCCAAATGGTCCAAATCAATGAATAATCCAATAGCTTGTTCTTGTTTCCATGTAATCATGTACATTCATCCATGTAGATTGATACTTATACTTAGAATTCTTGGTATGTCATTCCTTCTACTTGATAGCATTAAGCTAGACATTTAGAGATGGTCATTTGACATTGTATATCCTTTCTAAAGTATGTGGACTAACCCTTTTTTTGTAGCGCCGACGAGGTACGATTTCTTGACTCTTCTCTAGCTTAATTATTTCTTAATTTTACTGATTTTTTGACCTCATGTGCGACACCTTAGAATTAAGATTTGCCTTATGTGTATATATGTGATTAAAGACCCTTTTATTAGGATTTATTCCTTTGTATGCATTACACGTTTAAACATTCGCGGCTGGATCCCGGGTAAATTTCCTAGTTCCCTAAACGCACATCATATTGTTTGCTAATCAAAATATGTGATTTTGAGTGATATTTTATCATTTGCAATCTTACACCCTTCGGACATGCTTTTGTAATGTATATTTATATATCCACAATCTGGTGACTTTGCTGGGGATCGAACCCAGAATCTCTGGTTTCGCAGACTAGAAATTTGATCAAGTATGTGTCAAGGGTCCCTTGTTGACCAAAACCCGGCCTTTGCATGATAACTTCTATAGAACCTTTCAAATCTTTGGAAAAATCTTTGATTAAGTTTATGTGCTAGGGAGTTTTAGTATGCCTAAAAGGGATTACTTGAGATGATGATGATGCTTGCTTGATAAAAGATGTTTAACCTCTTAATTACTTTTGAGCAATTCCTCTTGATGTCCCATGACATTTGGGAATCTGCTTAATTTTTATTATAAGATTACATCTTTTATATCATGTTTAGCTAAGCATCATTGACCTTGTATGCATCTGAATTCATGAAAAATACGATGATAATCCAATCATGTAATCCTTCTACCCAAGGAATTTTCAATCCACCTTTGTAAGCAAGCAATTCTTGCCATCTTTTCTACCGCTCTTTCAAAAGTTTTGAAGTTCAAAGCCCTAAAGAAATCTTTAATAAAGTATATTCAAAGGAAAAAACCAAAATTTTTTGGAATCATTTTTGGAAGAAATGCTTTTCGAATCAATTTCGATGCAAAATTTTTAAGAAAGATTTTCACATCCTCATTTTTAAATAAAAAGATTTAAAATCCTATAGAATTGTTTTGCAAGATCTCATCATGAATTTCAATTTTTTTTATTTTATATATCTGACCTTTGAAAGGGTAGTGTGGATCACAATGAGAGGTGAAATTGGCGCATCTGACATGAGTAAGAATTTTACATGCTTATGTGTCCATTTGTTAGGGATAGAATTTTCTTTTCTTTCGCATGCAGAATAGGCACACATGCACACATGCACACATGCATTGCATTCCGTGTGACATATGAACCATTCATGAAAAGTTTTACCAAGTATCTTTCAAAATTATGATGAAAAGAAATAATAAAGGGTTTTAAAAGTCATTAAAAATTCTTTTGTAGGGCAAAAATAACATCAAGTTCAGACACGGTCTGGTTTAGAGGTCCCACAGAGAGGTTAGTAAGAAAGGAAGGAAACACTGAGATGGCAGACGAAAGGAATGATGGGGAAGTAGGATAATTAAGGACACTGCTAGAATAACAAGTAGAACAGATGAGGCGACAGGTTGAGAATATGAACCGAATGATAGTCATGATAGAGGCAATAGCACGCCCGCCACCAGTTGTGAATCCACTAATCAATGATCCTCCATTTAGGGAGGAAGGTTGGTATGATGACCCAGAGATGCCCAGGGCCGAGGTTCCCAGAGCAGAAAGGGAAAGGGTGGAAAGAGAAAAGACTGACAAAGAAAGGATAATGACCGAGAATATCGAGAAGTTAGAAAGGGTAATGCATAAGGCTCAAGGGATCGACACTTATCTGATGGAGTTAAAAGGGTTGTACGATGGAGTCTGCGAGACGCTGCCCTTCGGTTTCAAAATGCCAGTTCTTGACAAGTTTGATGGAACAGGGAATCCATGCAGTCATGTGAGGATGTGTATTGGAGCTTTCCAACTGACTGGGCTGAGCACTGCCATGATGGCGGTCCTATATCAACAAACCTTAACTGGAGATACCTTATCTTGGTATCTCACTCTCGATCGAAGCAAAACCCAGATCTAGGAAGATGTGACCAAAGTATTCGTGGCGTAGTATGAGTACAACCATGACTTGAATGTCACAGTCTAGAATTTGGAGACCACTAGACAGGGAAACAAGGAGTCGTTCGCTGAGTATTTGAGCTGGTGGAGGGAAAAGGCAGCCAAGATGGTACAGAGTCCATCCGAGAAAGATCAGATTCGAATGTTAATGAAGAATCTTCAGCCCGTCTACCAAGAGAAGATGAGATTCCAATCGATCAACACCTTCGCTGAGGTTTTTGACGTAGGAACAAGGATAGAGGATGCGATCCAAGAAGGGGTAATCAAGAAGGAAGAACAGCTGAATCGATATAGGAGGCCAAATTATGGGTCGAATGGAGGACATTCGAGAGGTCACTATACTTCCCAACAAGATTACTGGATGTGGAATCTCAACCTCCCCACCCTCGCTTAAAGATGGTATGTTGTCTTTAACATCCTCCATCATAGAGGTCAAGATATCTCTTCGTACTACCAATCCTGAGGAAGTCATTATCAATATCATGTGACGCCATTTCTGTCATTCCTATACCCAATTGTTCATCATACGTAACATAGCCTTTCGAGTTATTAGAATACCTTATAAAGATATGCTTTCTAGCTCTTGGTCTTAGTTTCTTGCACTTATGCGAAGTATAGTGAGCATAACCTCCTGAGCCCCACCGGCGCAGATGCTCCAAAGTGAGCTTTTTGCCTTTTCATAGCTCATAAGGGGGGTAAATGGAACTGACTGAGAAGAGGCACTCTAGTATATAGGCAACAATCAAGAGTACATCCCCTCAAAACAACATTGGAAGGTTGATTTGCGCCATCATAGTCCTAGCCATATCTAAAAATGTCCTATTCTTTCTTTCTATAACACCATATTGTTGTGGAGTTTCCAGAATAGGATGTTGTCTACGTTTCCCCTTTTTTCTTCACACAGTTCCCTGAACTGATTAGATAAGTACTCACGATTCTCATATCGCGTGAAATTATCTATATAAGTGAGAAAATGAGAGGCGCCCTATGACGTGCCTTTACAACCATAGGTCCACAGATATCTGAGTGAACTAGCTCTAATAGCCTCTCCAAAAGACTTTCGGCATGCTTTGCCAACTAAGCAAGACTCACACATAGGTAGGTCAACCTTAGCGAGTGGGCCCAAAAGGGCTTCTCGAGCTAATCAAGTCCTCCTATCACATCCTATGCGTTCAAGTCCAGCATGCCATGTCTCAGAATAAATGAATAGTAGAGGAAACTAGAGTTTATTAAAAAGAATCCTTAAGTAGTTATCCCTAGATAACCATGTCCCAGTAACACTACCACCCAAAAATATCCATCCTATTACCACCGAATTGGAAAAACGCCTTCAACTACGTTCTCCCACCTTGCTAGCGTTAGGCACAAACTTGCTAGCCCCACCCTACCTCTTGGCAAGTGTACTCTTACCATTGTGTTTAGGCCCACTATCCTTGGACTCACTTCCACTTATGAAAGTTGTGGTAACGAGTATAGCAATACGGTTCACCTTACCTTTTGGCGCTCCATATTTAGCTCAGCGTGTCGAGAACTGTCAAAAACAAAATTTAACATTTTCCATTGTGGATCATGATTTGTTTTCTGTAGACCCGGGAATCAAGCAAAGAACTAATCATAGCCTGAAACTGTAGTTCGCCAGTAAAGATATTCCCATTAATCTGAAATCAAGAATCATACTTGACATCGGCCTTAGATGTGATGTTCAGTCATCGTATACTTGGTAAGTTTCCTTTACTTTCCCGAACTTCATAACTAGACACTCAATCTAGTAGTGAATGTGTCACATAAATCAATTTCGAGCTGATCCCACAATACTTTGGCTATTGGGTTGTACTTATACTTCCCAACAAGATCATGGTGGATGTTGCTTATCACAAAGCGCGTGCTATGATCCTTCTCGAGCCAAGTGTTATAGGCTTTCAAGGTTATAACGATGTTAGACCTGAGGCCCATTACTCGGTTGAATAGATTAGACCATAGAATAAGTCTAAAGCCTATAAGCTCTTACTTATTCTATAGGTGTTATTTTGCATTGCCATATTATACATAAATTAGTCCTTTTTAAACTTGTTATCTTTGTAAAGATTAATAGGGTGTGGTCTGAAAAACATTTGAGAACATGCGCAAGAAAATGGCATTATTATTTGCACATTTTGTAAAGTTTGTTTTAAAATCTAATTACAAATGAATTTTCCCATTCATCATCGAATCCTCCAAGACGTTGTCCACCTTAAATCCTATTAGTGTGGTCAAAAGTGATGTCTACAATGCTTTGTTCATATATATACACAAAAACAACCTTAAACATACATCATGAGGATACAAACTCCATAAATTGTCAATTAATTATCCATTCATTTGATCCAGATTAATGCATTAATCACATACACCAAGCACTCATGTGGTCTATTTAAAAATGAATAGACTAATCCATCACTCCATTTAAGGAGGAGGATCAGAGGTCTCGGGTCATCCAACTACAAACAACAGTAACTAAAGTATGACCAACAAAACAGTGAGCCTCTACGAAATAATAAAATTTGTAATAAAATATATAATTATTGTACAGCCCAGATAGCTCCCATAAGCCAAGCAAAATCAATGAAAAAATCCTGAATTTTTTTCACTAATTTTAACACAATTTTAGGTCTTAAAACATATTTTAAAATCAATTCATAAAGGGCTTTTAAATAAAACCTTACGGAAAAATTTAAATACCTGAAAAACTGATTTTTCATTATAAATAAAGAATTTTTAGAATTTTATCAAGGCCCAAATAAAATTTTTGAATCAATTTAACAAATAAATTGATCTAGTTAAACAAAATAACTATGGGCAACCAAGTTCCCAAAAATAAAAAAAAATTTAAGGAATTTTGTCTCAAACGAGTTTCAGTGGTCTAATATGGTGTGCTAAACACCCCATATTAATTTCAAAAATTAATAGTCTATTTTGGCTATTTTAAGCAATAAAAAAATATGTCCATAAGCATAAATTTTATGCTCTAAAAGACCAAAACAAAAATGAGACAAGTTACAAAAAAGAATTTTTTAAGTCCCGAATCGCTGTTCAAAAACACTATTTATTAGATTCAAGAATTAACAACTTCGTTTGTTATATTTTAAGCAATTAATATCGCACACTTAACACAATATATGCTCTAAAATATATCACTAAAAGAGAGAAAATTCACTATAAATTTCTCAAGCTACCATTAGTGTGCTAAACATATTATGTTAATTCCTTGAACTAATAATCAATAAAAAAACATTTTAAGCAATTTAATATCTGTACAAAAACACATGATTATATGCTCTAAAATATTAATACAATTTAGATAATTTACCAAAAATTATCTATGGATCCCATAAAATTTTATACGCTCTCAAAATAGTGTCCCTTATGTCCTTTATTAATTACAAAAATTTATAATGTATTATGGCTATTTTAAGTAATTAATAAATATCCATAAACATTAATTATATGCTCTAAGATACCATAAATACATAATAATTTAAACAAAAATTATCATAGAGTCTCTTACAATGTACTGAATACTATATATTAATTTCAAAAATTAACATTCATTTTTGGATAGTTTAAGCAATTAAAAACACATTTAAAATATATATTTTATGCTCTAAAATACCAAAAACAATGAAATAATTTACCATAAAATTATTTCTGGTCCCACTCAGTGTCCTTAATGTAGGAAAAATAAAAAATTAAATTTCCACATTTTTCTAGAATTTAAATAGTTTAAAACATTAAAAACTATATATTTTTTATAACAGAAATTGTTTTAAATACAAAACAATTAAATAATATTCTGGAAATTTTTTATAAAAAGCATATTAAAATACTACGACCGGGGAAAGACTCACACACGCTGGAGATGGACCCCCCACGCCGCTGCAGCCACCGGAGTAGGCCACACGCGTCGCCTGCACGTGTGGGCACTACAACAAAGCAGACTTTTATAAATATATTTAGGCCAAATGGAAAATGTCAAATAAATGTAGATACAAACAATGTTAAATGGAGCTAACATATAACAAATCAAATGAAATTTTCACCATGAAGTTTACTATGTGCGAGAGTGGGTATGTATTAAGTGCACCAACACTCAAACAAGCACTCATGGATACATATCATTTAGGATAGACTGAAAAAGGCCTACCTTATCATAGCATCATTTGTAAAATACTCCAATAGATTAGCAATGCCATGTGGCATGCCTTCTACATTACTATCTATATATGTATAGATATATGTATATGTATATGTATATATATTTGAAGGGTAAAATAGTTATTTTATAAATATATTTAGGCCAAATGGATCCTACCATTGGATCCAGAATGTCGAAAAACCTAAGCGTAGGTCACTCCGTATAAATTGATAATTCTAACAATGTTAACTTCTTATATGTAAGTTGCAAAGGCAATTTGGTCATTTACCATATATATGTTTTTTAACTCCCCAAATAGTCTTAATATTTGAATGAGTTCATAGCATCCGACTACGTTCAATTCTAGTTTAGTCTTAACAAGTTATGGCATTTTGAAGTATAAATGGCAAAATGTTCATTTTACAAATAGATTCATACCAAATGGACTCAGCCATTAAATCCTGAACCTCGAATAACTTTTGGGTATGTCACCTTGTGTTATTTGAAGACATGATTTTTTTAATTTATTAAAGGTAAGATCTAAGGGCAATTTGGTCATTTTGTTATTATATATTTTTTTGGTCTCAGCGCTTATTTTATTGCCAATTTCAAAAAAATGAAAAAAAAAAAAAAAAAAACCAAAACAAAATGGTAATCAAACAGACCCATAACTATTTTGGTCATAAATAAAAACATAGCTATTTGTGGCGCATGTATTGCGCCACAAATAACCACTCAACTATTTCTGGCGCACATATTGCGCTATAAATAACCACTCCACTATTTTCGGCGCACATATTGCGCCATAAATAACAACTCCATTATTTCTGGCACAATGTGCGCCATAAATAACCATTCCACTATTTGTGGCGCATATATGCGTCATAAATACAAATATTTGACGAGTTTTGCTATTTATTTACGACCTAAAATTTAGCGTCGCAAAAAAAAAAAGATGCGTCACAAATAACTAGTACTTGTGACGCGTATCGGGCACCACAAATACTGTGCGCCATAAAAAGTCCCGTTTGTTGTAGTGGGTTAAGTCCCAGGCACAGCCCTGGTTGGACAGCGACTGTACGCGCCATCCTTAGTTCGTGCAGGCAACGTGCCGCCATCCCTGTACCTAGAGACCATCGGACTACCACCAAAGTGATCGTCCTGGATCAGGGTCCCTTTTAGTCTCACCCACGTGGAATGATTATGGGCAAAAACTCGCAGTGGATCCCACGCAACATCAGGCACGACTAGTACGGGCTTGAGGCTACTATTCATCTTTCTCAAGAAGGAAAAGAACGCAGCAGCCCATGGTTGCGCGTTGCATACTTCCAAAAGGTCACTATGGCTTTGTTTTTGACCCCAAAGTTTCACAAAATAGATGGCTGGAAAGCTCTCATGGCATAGTTTCAAAAAATGCTAAAAAACATAAACATTGGACGAAAAATGCGTTCAGAAATTTCGTGTAAAGTTTCTGAAAAAAAAATTGATTCTATCAATCCAAAAAATTAGGGCTTGTCATATCTCCCTAATGCAAGATAATCAGGCCATGAGATTTTGTGGGGGGACTCTAGGGACTATTAGGAACACAACCATGTAAAAAAATTCGGACCCCTTAGACCCACTGCAAAATTCATTTTTAGGGTTTTTGCATAAATGCTTCGAAAGCTTCAATGGCAGATCCTTTTATGGGTCAGATATGGGTGAACAACAACCTATAGGCTTTGATACCAATGTAGAAAAATCATGCACACAAGCATGGAGTCGGGTTTAGATCACTTACCTAGCGGAATATAGCGCGACGGGATCGACGAGTCGGCGTTGTTACGAGCTCCCAACTACGAACTACGAACTACGAACATGCTACCTCCGTGTGCTTTCTCAAGCTTTGTATTAGTGGTAGAAGTCACTACTAGAGTAGACTCCAATGAAATCACACGCTAAATCTCAAGGCACCATTGGTGATGACCTTAGAGAGAGAAAATTGCGATAGAGAGTGAGTGAGAGAGAGAGAGGCAGCCTCTGTTGTTAGGAGGCTAATATGTGTGTTTACATCATATATATACACACATATTCATGTTTGGTTGGAAAATTTATAAGTGTGTGCGAGCGTGCCAGGCAAGCAAATTGCCAATGTGTAAATGTGATGATCCAAACTGCGCCTCACCAGATAAATTGTGGTGACGTTCGATGCCTTGAACAGGACTTTAATTGTGTAAAGATGTTCTTAATTGAAGCACTTCGAACTAATTTAAAATAACTACTCCTAAGTAAAACAATAGAAGAAGTAATAAAGTAAGAAACTACTTTGATTAAGTTAAAGAAAATACAATCTAACCTTGAAGATGACTTCGAAGGTGTTCTACTCCTAAGTTAAGTATCTAAATAACAATACAGTAAGTGTACTGAAAGATAAATGTTGATGTTGATTGAAGGATCTCTTTCGAATGCACAATCCTTCTATTTATAGACGTCGAGGGTCCCCAACAACTCTGCTTGAATACTCCCGCCCAATTTTCAAATTGATAACTTTTCTGGCACCTGTTACGTCTTGGAATTGACACCTGTTCTTCAGTTACTTCATGGTGATTAACACGTGTCCTCTAGCAGTTACATACTTGAACGAAGTGAATCAGCAACAACTGCTCATAACGGTTTCCATATTCTTCCATGTCTACCATTTATCCTTCCACGTAAAATCTTATGTGTCAAGTCTGCATTGGCTGAATATTTTCATCACAAACATTACCCCCCGCGCCATTTTCCTTTTGGTTCAAAAAAGATAATGGTGATCATGGCTGGATTGTGCTAGGTAATTAACATCTTACGCCATCTTCGAATATCTTTAAATTGCACGTTTACCTCTTCAATTATCCTCATATAAACCATCATTCCTGTTTGATTTAATCCTCCATTTTACCTTGTTCTCTTGAGTCTGCTTTATTGATCATGTCTTCCTCTCAATCTTCCTTCGACACTAGTAATTACTTTTCTCTAGATCTTCCTGAAGAAGTGATGCTATCAACCAGACGCCCTGAAATTTCTTCTCGAACCAATTGGGATCTTCCTGAAATTCCTCCTGAACCCTTCACTTACTCGAAATGGGAAAAGTGGCATGAAATGTTAAACAAACCAAGTGCCTCATCAACAGGGCAAAATCCTTCTTCGAGCTCTTCCAAATCGATCTACAACAGCCAGACATTCCCTCTAGCTTGGGAACAACCTATTTCCCATGGAGAAGGAGTAGGATATCGTAAAAGCATGAAGCTCGACACCCCAATTACAATACCTTCAGTTGTTCATCCAAACTTCGACTATCCTAAAACTGAAGGGATTATTCGAAGCAGGACAATAAAACCATACTATCCATTTTCGAATCGTCTCTCTCAGGAGCAAAATCTATTGAATGCCTGGCTGATCTCCTCAACCAGCCCTCCTGGTGAGAGACTTCAAAGTGATAATGTTTTGATTCCTCAAGGTAGGCCCCCTATTCACACATATGTGAGAGCATCTCATGAAAATTTTTCTAATGAGCATTATTCTTCAGCCTTCCTTTCTAAATGCAAACTTTTCGATAAAGATTATGAAGAGAGGGTACTTCTCTTCGACCATTCTGTACTAGGCTTTCCTGACACCAAAGTTCAAGTGGTGGATCCCACTGAAGATATTGGTGACCCTTTTTTGAAATTAGACCAATTATGCAGGCATGGTCCCATTTTCGAGCATATTCCACCAATTCTATCACCTTCTCCATGCTTGATCATTCAAGCCCAAAGGCTTCTAGTTGCCTTTTCACATCTTCCCTTTTCCATTTTACAAAATCCAAAGGCTCGAATTAATTTCGAATGGAGTTGCCATATCTTATGCCATGAATGGAATATTTCCACCCTCGTTCGAACCCAAATGGATTTCACCCTTCGAACCTTGGCTTCTCATATAAGGTGGCATTCTCATCACCAAGAAAGTGTCCATCATTTGAATTATCTAATGGATCTTTATGAGAGTCTTAAGGAAATACCTAATGCACTTCTTGATGAAGTTTCAGAGTTCAAGGAGAAATACATCTATGGTTGTGGAAGTTCTGATGAAGAAAGCAGTGTTTCTCACTACTCGAAACCTGATCTCGAAGGTCGAATTGCATGTCTTAAAGAAGAAGCCAAGGCTGCTGGCATATCTCTTCGAGGCAAGACTTCATTAGCCAAGGAATTTCGAGGTCTTCGCAAAACTTTGTTCAGGATCACCTCGCGACTAAATCAGTATGAAGAACAACTCAAGAATGCTTATCTCACTCTTCGAAACGAAGATGAATTGGCTTTACAAGCCAGAAACCTATGCCTCGAAATAGAACTGGAAGCATAATGCTTTGCTTATTATTGGGCTATGTTTCACAACTTAGTGACTTGTGGGTTTCCCCACTTGTACCAATTATGTTTATGAATTGTAATCGCATTTCCTTTTCAATGTAATGAATTATGAAAAATTCATGTTTCTATTAATTAATTCATTCTGAACCAGTATGTCTTTTCTTTTGATACAACAGTCCAAAAATAGGTAACTGAATCTAACGGCTATTTTTCAATAAATGCACCTCTTTCCAAACATCACCAAAGGCTATAAATAGGTAAGCCAAAAGGGAACAAAAGACCCTCTAACTTCTACAAATCTGCTTTGCTTTCTACTTATCACCCTCTTTGCAATCCAATCACTTCATTTCTAAAGATGACAACAACTGGTGATAACACTCAACATCAGAAAATTTGCGATGATTTTGAACAGATCCTCAAAGACGAATAAGAACGTTACTTGCAAGGGCAAGAAACTTCTCTGATTCATGAAGTTCTCGTTCCCATTACTTTTTCCGACCATGAATCCTCAATTGCTGTAGGTCCTTGCCTGAGCACACCAAGCCTGAGACTCCATGTTTATTACCCCAAATTAGGAGAACAACGCTTGACTTACCAACAGGATCTTCCAAACCCCAAGTATGACTGGAAGTTTCGACATTGGCCTAAACCCGCAAAGGATTGGCCTGAGTGGGTAGATAGAATCTTAGAGAACAAAAGAGAGATTCTAACCACAACAGGAATTTACCATGCTGTTCACCTTTCAAAATTTCCCATCGAATCCAGTCCTAACTTATTAGCTGCAGCCCTCTGTTTTTGGAACCCTATTTTCAACCATTTTCAATTTCGATTTGGTCCAATAGGTCCCACTATTCTAGACATCTGTCATTTATTAGGGTTTTTGCCTCATGGGGAAGATGTTCACCCCTATATGGCTGAATCTGATAGTCCTCCAATCAATACTGATTCTAAATCATTAGGGTATACCAATTTCTTGACTACCCATAAAAAGTCATCAGGAGCAGTGACAGACAAGGAATATTACTGCTTCCTCTTATATTGGCTTTCGAAGCATTTATTTTGCACTTCTTCTCAGAGGGTTGACCTCGAATTTTCTAACATTACTAGAGCTCTGGCTGCTGGTCGAAGGTTAGCCCTAGCACCTTTTGTTCTAGGATCTCTCTATAGGTCCTTTTCTGATTTATGCTTCGACCCCTTTATTCTTACCCAAGGTGGTCCTTTCTGGATATTACAACCATGGCTATATGCTTATTTTCCAGAAAATCATAACTTAGAATCCTTATCCTACACTGTTGCACATGGAATCTTTTTTGCCTTATTACCAAATGTTGAGAAGACCTTCAAAGAATCCATCTCCTTCTTTTTCGATCTCCCTGCAATAAGGCCAAACAAACTATTCCAACCATTTGCTGTCCTCTACAGTCCTGAAGACAAATCTCCTCTTTCTCCTCATTGGCTTTGTCAAATTTTGGACAGAGCAGCAAGTGCTCTCGAATTAAAAGCTGCATGGGGAAGTTTCTTGATTAGTAGGGATCTATTCTTTGGGAACATCCTTAGCCTCAAATCTCAAGGTGAACTATACCTTCCCAATCAGTTTTTGAGGCAATTTGGGCTTGCTCAATCAATTCCTTTCCCAATCAGGAGTCAAGCCAATATACTTATGGCTTATAAAACTCACTCGAAAGTGCCAGAATCAGTGGTAACTGCTGCATTGGCAGTTTATCAAAACAAAGTCAGCAATTTGGAGTTTACTTCTCTACCAGTTTACACCACTTGCACCCCTGCCTTCTCAAGTTGGTGGGAAAATTTGATGTCAGTGGAGATGGACAAGTGCCAACTTTTAAGATATATCGATTCGAAGCAACCAGGTAATAAAAATTTCCATTTAACCCTTCTCCCCTTAAATGATGAAGAGAAACCTGATTTATACTTGTTTGAGTTTTACAACACATGAGTAGTAATTGGAAAAAAGCTCTTCACCAATAACCAGAGCTTCGAAGGTCAAGCCAAACGTTCCGATCCCTTTAAAGACCTCAAAAACTTCAGCTCCTGTTCCTCCACCCTCAAAACCAAAAAGAAAACTGGTCCTTCCAGCAGAGAGTTCACCTCCTCCATCAGAGAATGTTGAGTCTGAAGGAGAAGAAGAAACTAGCCCTGTCCCTGCTTTATCTCGAAAGAAAAAAGCCAAAACAATAGTTGAACCATCTGCTGGTTTAAAAATCACCAAGGAAATTCGCATTCTAGCAGTTCCTATTTCAAAGGTAGCACCTGCACCTGAATTATCGCAAACCACTTTAGAACCATTATCCCAACATTCTGACCTTCCAGAGATTCAGACATCTCCTCCATCCAGTGCTCACCCCCCATTAATTACATACCAACTAATAGTAAGTTATTCAAACTTTTTTGGTATATATCTCTTACATACACAGACACATTCTAATGAAGATGTTCTGCCTTTGTTGCCCAGATTGGATCTGTTCCTGAGACTGTGGCTGGTTCCTCAAAACCAAGTACAAGTTCTGATCCTAAGACTGATCCAACATCAGCTTCGTTCGAACCTCAAGCTGCCCCAAGTGTCTCAAGTTCTGGGGAATTTCACCTGTCTCTTCCTCCCAATTTAACTCTTGAAGAAGTTAAAGAATTTAAAGAAGGTCTGAAATCTGTTTTGAAGATGGGAGACACTACTGTGACCAATGTCCAAGAATTTTTTCAACAAATGACAGGTCAAAGCAAGCCAAAGATACCTTCTATAGATCCAGTAGTTGCCCTTGCTACATTGAGCCTATTTAGTAAGGTTTCGTTTGAAATATTTGAGGACAAAGAAGTGCAAAGAGCTATGAAAATCTTGTGCCAGTTCATGTTGGACAGTTCTTCCATAACTGTTCCTGACAAGGAAACCATCTCTGCATTGATGTCTACCTTTGATTTTGACTGTTTTTTACTTGAAAAGGTCATCAAAGAGAGGAAACAACTAGAAGTTGATACGGAGTACACAGCAGAGAAGACTCTCGAGATGGACCAATTATTGGCAGAATTTGGTGAGAACACCACCACAATTGAAAAACTTTCAAGTAAGGTTGAAAAGCTTAGAAAGAAACTCGAGGTTGCAGAAACTGAACTGGCCAAGTTGAAGGCAAAGCAAGGGAATGCTGAGACAAAGCTGCTGGCTCTGAAGACTGCAATTGAATCAAGGCCTTTGAAGAACCAAGAATCGATTTCAAGGCAGAAATTCATTCTGAGCCAGTCAAAATTGTACTCTAGGTCTTGGGACAATTTTAGATTGAAGGCCCAATTCATAAATAAACTGTTGTGAAAGATTATATCAGTAGGACTTTGTAATGTACCAACATCTGGATTTTGTATCTTAACTTTAAATGTGGAATACATGTTCTTATCCTGTGAACACTGCATTCTTTATTCTAGATTTCTTGCTTCCCAAATAGTGGGGTAATATTGCTTTAAAAATTTGCCATTGATCTTTCTAATATGGACAAACCCATTGAAATTTCTTAAATGGTAAAATCCTCCTTTGAAAACCTTGTGAATTTGGAATGGACCTTCCCATTTAGGGGACCATTTTCCATATTTTGGGTCTTTAGATCCAATAGGCAATATTGTTTTCCACACCAAGTCTCCCTCATCAAAGGTTCTTGGTTGTACTTTTTTATTATATCCCTTTGATGCTATTCTCTTCTGTATCAAAATATTATTAAGAGCTTTGCTCCTTTCTTCATCTATATCTTCCAGTTCAGTGGCCATGGATGTTTGGTAATCATCCAAAGATAACTGATTCTGCTTCATAACTCAAAGAGAATTAATCTTTATTTCAATAGGCAGAACTGCCTCATGTCCAAAAGTTAAGGCATAAGGAGATACACCTGTACTTGTTCGCTTCGAAGTCCTATATGCCCATAAAACTTCAGGCAAAATCTCATGCCACATCCTTGGTTTACTTTTTATGACTTTAGCCATATTTTCTTTTATGACTTTGTTGGTGGCCTCAGCCTGTCCATTTGATTGAGCATAATATGGGGTTGATTTTGACATTGTAATACCCAACTTATTTGCAAATGTAATTACATCTCCTTCGAATATAGAAGCATTATCAGATACAATGGTTTGAGGGATACCAAATCTGTACACTATGTTTTCCAGAAATTTTACAACAATTGTTTGAGTCACAGTCTGCATAGGTTCTGCTTCTACCCATTTAGTAAAATAATCTGTGGCTAAAATAATGAATCCATGACCTGATCGGGAGAGAACTAATCCTAAATATACGCCTTAATGAGCATTTGTTAGTACCTTTTTATCCTGTTTTTGTATATTTTTACTCTGTTTTCTAGTTTCTGACAGGTTTTGGAAGAAATCAACTAAACCAGGCTAAACAGGGTGAAAAATCAGAAAGAAAGAAGCTGAAAAACCAAAGTCGCGCGCGCGGTCCGCGGGCGCGAAAATCAGATAGTCGCTCGCGCGATCCGCTCGCGCGAGACCCCCAATAACTCGCTCGCGCGATCCGCGCGCGCGAAGGACCAAAAGTCGCGCTCGCGCGACCCGCTCGCGCGATATGCCCAAAAACCAAAGTTGCGTATTTCAGTATACTGAAGACTCCTGTGCAAACGAGACTGCTAAACGACGTCCAGACTGTAAATTACATGCGTTTCAGTTCGTTTCGGGTTGGGAAGCCTTCCAAAGCTTGTACAAACTCTATATAAACTCTATTTTTACTCAATTAGGGGGTTGGCAACTATTATACACATTCATATACAGCCATATACACACACTTCCAGCCCTTGAAGAGGGAGAAGCAAGGAGAAGAAGAAGAAGACCAAGGATTTCCATGGCCTCCTCCATCAACCTCTTGCCGATCTCTACTCCTATGGCAGCTTAGATCATCGATCTAGGGTTTCAATGAAGCCCTAGATGAGTAATAGGGTTTTATTTATGCTTTTATTTTAGTCTATTATGTATGGATGACAGTCATATGTTTAGAGGATTTTTATAAATAAATCGTACTTTAATTGATTAAATCATTGCTTTCAAAGTTTATTCTTGTCTTAGATCTATTTTGACTGTGATGTGCTCAACGATCTATTCTTGCTGTGCTTGTTTAGATTGTTTACATGTGATGGTGCTTTATTGATTCGTGCTATCAAGTATCCGAATAGTCCATGCCTAGGTTAGACGGATTAGATCACAACCCTAGTTTAGTGTGAGATGATTCGTGCTATCCGCAGATGGATTATGTTGGTGCTTGAACCATGATTATCTTCTTGTCGGAGGAATTGGGCTTGTAGATACAATTCCCCATATTCATCCAATGTAATAAGCTAAAGTAATTCATAGATATTCCTATTATGAAACTAGTGGTGGATTTGCAATCCTAGGTTCCCTTAAACATTCATTAAAAACACTTTTAATTGCTTTCATAGTTTAGATTTATTTATTGTTAGTAGTTTAATTAAATTCAAAATCAAATCTGTTTTCCCTAAATTAACTAGACTTAGGTTTTAAAATTAAATCGCTGTAGTAATCAATCTCTGTGGATTCGACCTTTACTTCCACACTGCAAATCTATTGAAAAGTAAAGAATACTTTTATATCTTGATTTTGACAAGATCATGACCCTTCGAAGAAGGAGGACTAATTTTTCTTATTACATCTATGGCCCAGCCTCTAAAAGGCCAAGGTTTTACCACATATTGAAGGTCAACAGTTGGTAAATGCTTCAAAGGACCGTGCTTTTGACATTCTTGACATCTTTTGGCAAACTCAATACAGTCCTTCAAAATAGTTGGCCAATAAATGTTATGTCTTCGAAGCAACCATCTTATCTTAATTCCAGATTGATGAGCTCCACACAATCCCTCATGAATTTGAGCCATAGCTTCTAGTCCTTCGAGATTGCTCAAACATTCCAGTAGTAATCCATCACTTCCTCTTTTAAATAATTTACCACTGTATAAGATGTAATTGACAGATTTCAACCTTAAACCTCGATCAGGTTTTTCATTACATCCTAAGAGATAATCTATGATTGACCTTCTCCAATCATCATGAACTTCTATATTTAAGGTATCAACAGAAGGTAATCTGTCCACCAATATTGGTAATAATTTCCTATAAGTAACTTGCTCCATCTCAATATCTTCCATATTAGTTCTGAATCCGGAAGCCTTCTGAGCCACATCATTAGCTTCTTCATTAAAACTTCTAGGTACATACAGAAGATTCACATTATCGAATTTGGATAATAAATCCATTGTAGTATCATAGTACACTTTCAATGTACTACTCATACATTTGTATATCCCATTCATATGATTAATGACCAACTGGGAATCTCCAAATACATCTACAAATGTAGCTTCAAGACTTAACAATGTTTCAAGACCCATTATTAAGGCTTCATACTCAACTTGATTATTGGTACATTGATTCGAATCCAGTTTATAACCATATTTGGTTTTAATCCTTTCAGGTGACTCAATGACAAAACCAATACCTGCAGCGAATTCAGTTTTTGAACCATCAAACCATAATTTCCATGGAGTAATAGTTATTTGTCCAATTTCATAGTTTCCCTCTGTTTCGAGGCAATTTGGATGATCAGCCAAAAAATCTGCTAAGGCTTGGCCTTTTACTACCTTCTGTGGTACATAAAACAGACAGAATTCTGACAAAGTTAAAATCCATTTGCCAATTCGATTCCTTAAAATAGGTCGAGTCAACATGTATTTGATTAAATCAAATTTAGCAATCACATAGACTTCAGTAGGAAGAAGATAATATCTTAATTTCATTACAGCAAAATACAAAGATAAACATAGTTTTTCCATAAAAGAATACTTGCATTCGACAGGATTCAAAAACCTACTAAGGTAGTACACAGCCTGCTCTTTCTTGTCATCATTGTCCTGGGCTAATAAGACCCCAATTGATGCTTCTGCTGTTGAAATATATAGCTTCATAGGCCTATCTTTTCTTGGAGGCATTAATACTGATGGCTTCACCAAATAATCCTTCAAGGCTTGAAAGGCAGTCTGATGTTTGTCTTCCCACTTTAATTCTTCATGATCCTGGCAGTTCTAATGAACCCTGCCTTGAGTAATCTTTCAATCTCTTCTTTGATCTTCATAGTGACTTCTGGAGTCATTCTTCGAGGTTGCTGCTTCACTGGTTTGTAGCCAGCTTTAATAGGCAACCGATGTTCTACTAAACTTCTTTCGAGTCCCGGCAATTAATCATAATTCCAAGCAAAACAATCTCGAAATTCTTTTAACAGCTCGACCAATTTATACTGGTCACATTTATCAAGTTTGGAACTTAGATAAGTAATTCTCTTTTGTAGACCTGATCCTAAATTGACTTCCAACAGAGGATCCTGTGACACTTCTTGTATTGAATTTTCTGGCAATATAGACAATTCTTCTTTGCCAACCTCCTTTAATTCTTGTGCATCTTCCTCAAAGACATAATCTGACTAGTTTATGGTCGAATCTTTCTTAATTCTTGACTCTAAATCTGCCATCATTAGCTTTTGTAAGACCAATCGAATGGTCTCTTCTACATCTCCTATTTCCATAGGTGTATGAGTCATTAAACCATTTTATCACCACCCAATGGTTCCAAAGAACCAAATGGCATTTCAGCCAAAATGTCCCAATTTTCTTCTGGAGATTCATCTTCTAATTCTTTAAGGTCAATTGGCTTGACATCATCTTGGTACAATTGAGCTTCGACACAATTGGAACTTGTATGAAAAGGCTAAACATCAGCCTTTACTGTTTCAACTTCACAATTTTCATTCACAAGCAACAGTTTCTGATGCATTGAAGAAGGAACACATTTATTAGCATGAATCCAATCTCTTCCTAATAAGGCATGATAACTAGGATTTGCATCTACTACAAAGAAAGCAGTTCTGGATTTGTTAGACCCTACTATGGTTTCAATAGGTATTACACCTTTGGTGTTTTTCTTATCACCAGTAAATCCTGATATCATAATGTGAGTTTGTATCAACTTTGCATTTTGTTTATTGATCTTCTTTAAAGTATTCTGAGGAATAATGTTGACAGCAGCACCATTATCAACCAGTATCTTGTTTAAAAGGACACCATTTAAACAAGTCTTTATATATAATGGTTTAAGATGCTTAGTCATTTCTGTTGATGGTTCTTTGAATGAATAAACAAAATTACAATCACTAGAAACAAACTTAGGAAGGTTTACCTCAGAGACATCCTCAGTAGAAACTTCCATTTCCATTTCTTCATTTAATTGTTGATCTTCTGTTGCTTCGAAGATCTTTGGTAGCATGAATGTGGCAGTGTTAATTTCCATATGCTCTGGAAACGTGCCAAACTGAATAAGCATTTTCTCATCTTTGGTATTTTCCTTTTCGAGTTTCATTTCAACATTTCCCAAGACCTGGGATTCTACCATTATCATTGCTTCATCCCCATCATCAATACTCATTGCCTTTTCCAACTCTAATACTTTGGCTTTAACAATGCTTTCTTCAGACATAGTATCAGACTCAACCCTTGTATTTCGATCGAACCTGGGATTAGGCCTCGAAATATCACTGAACTCCCTTTTGATTTCATCTCCTAACTCTTGACTTTGAGCTTGCATTTTAGAAAATTCTTTCCACACTGTGAACTTCCTTTGTAATCTCCTTTGTTGAGTCCTGTTTATCATAGGGACCATATTCTGGTTCTTTTCCTTAGGATGTTGCAGTACATGCCATGTGTTTTTCTCAACATGAGGAGGTTTGATCATCCTATTGTTGTTTTGAAAACTTTGTTGTTCCATCATATTTTTGACTCTATCATCTTGCAGGACAAACCAGTTTGGTACTCCTGATACCAATGCAGGTTCACATACTTGAGATGTCTCACTAATCTTCGGTGCTTTATTCAATGCTTCGATGTTTATCTCAGCCTGTACCACATGTGCTGGTACCAATTTTGATGGTACAAATTGAGTTTGTCTCTCTCTCTGCATCCCATAATGTTTCTTTGGTGTGTGAGAGAAACCTGGCCTTACATATTGCAAGTTTCTTGATGGTCGGGCATAATTATTAGCATGAAAGTTTCTTGAAAAATTGGCTTTAAAGGGGCCATTGGCCTTGGAGCATACCTTGCTGTCATAGGACCAGTGTATGTTGAGGCTTGATAAATTGGTCCTCTAAACTGTCCTCTTTCAACATTCATGATTGGTTGAAAAGGAAGTTCACAGGAAGTACTTGCCTTCTTTTGCTCGAACAGAGGCTGTTTGTTTTTCCTGCCTGTTTTGACCCCAACCCTTTCATCATAGATTTCAGCATACCTTTTGCCACAACCAATGCACAAGTTTTTTTGCATATTCTTGGTTGAAAACTGAAAACTCAGGATTTTTCTTTGTTATCTCTTCGACCCTTTTCATTTGGTCTTCTGACTTTGCAATTTCCCTATCCTTGATCAAAGTTTCAAGGGAAATGTCATGGACATTAATGGACACCTCTTGCACTACTGGGAATGGATCTTCATCAACCCCCATCTGTTTCTCAGGGAACCTTAATTTCCCTTTCTTGATCAAATCTTGAATCCTGTCTCGAAAAATAGTACAATTATTAGTTGAATGGGTCCAAGAATTATGCCACTTGCAGTATTTCTTACCCTTTAACTCATCATTAGAAGGTAATTTTGTCCCCTCAGACAACCTGATAATTTTCCCTTCTAATAGATGATCAAATATTTCATCTGATTTATAAACATCGAATGAATATTTTTTGAATGATCCTTTAGATTTGCATATCTCAACAGAAATATTTTTCTTTACAAGACTCTTACATGTGAAAGGTTCTTTTCCTATTATTTCTGCAGCATCTATCTCATAATTAGGATCTTTATAATATGTTTTGATTGAAGAAGCATTCCTTTCATTTTCTTCTTCCAATAAAGCTTCATATCTAGAGACTCGAGCAGTTAACTCAACAAGATCTCTAAACTCTAAAGCATCAAATTTCTTTCTAAGTCTAAATTCGAGGCCATTTTGAGCCAACTTAACAAATTTAGGTTCAGGCAAAATGATTTTACACTTTGTTCTGGCCCTTTTGAACCTATTTATGAATTGAGTGGCCTTCTCATCAGGCTTTTGACATAGTCTGGCCAAGTCAGCCATTGATACTTCTGGTTCTGTTTGGAAGAATTGAGTATGGAAGGATTCTTCCATCTGTGCCCAATTATAGATCGAATTAGGGGCTAAATTAGTAAACCAAGTGAATGCAGTATCCGTTAATGAACTTGGAAACAAACGAAGCCTAAGATATTCATTATTTCCTGCATCAGCACACTAACTGATAAATTTTGCTATATGTTCGACCGTGGATTGACTTCCATCCCCAGCAAACATAGCAAAGGTAGGAAATTTAAATCCTCTAGGGAATTCGATCCTATCAACCTAATCAGGATAAGGTTTCCTGTAAACTGGAGTTTGTACCCCCCGAGCCATGGGTCCACAAACTTCATGGATTAAGTTAATCATATCATTTCTATCAACCATATTGAATGGTTGTTGATAACCTGGATGACCCAAGGGAGGGTTCAATGGTGGTATTGGAGGTGGCTGATGATTATTATCCATCCTCCTAGGATTTTCATTCCTTCGACCCACTCCTATTCCAGTAGGGTCCGGTTCGAATGTAGGATTATTGTTTATTCTCCTATTTTGGCCTACTGTGTTTTCTCTAGGCCTTGGTTCTTTGAAATTTACTGATCTATGAACATGATCTTGACCATTCACATGGTTCCCTTGCATCCCTTCGAATACTGGAGGAGTATTATTAGGGACAGACATTTAGAAACTCTCTTGTGAATTTGGCCTAAAAGGAGGCCCATTTACATGATTCATAAGATTTGGCTGAAATGAGCCATGAACATGACCTCTTTCACTCTGTCGAATCATAGAGGGATTTCCACTTGGCACCATTACTGGTGAAAATTGTGGTAAATTATTGTTAAGGGAAGTGATCAGAACATTAACATTCTGAATCATATTTCCCAAATGATCAAATATTGGTGTCAATTGACTCACCAAATCATGTTGACTTTCTAAACCAACATTCCCATGATTTGGAATTGAATTTAAATTTTCAATTCCTATTTCTGGGTTGTCATTGTTTGCATGATTGCCAGTATTGCTGCTCTGAGGATCTTGGTGTGGAGAACCACCAGTTTCAGCAATATTAACGCCAACGTTGGCATTATCAACAGACCTATTGCTTCGAAGGTTTCTGTTTACCATCTTATGACACTTGTGTCCCACCGGGCGTGCCAAAAATGTTTGGTTGGAAAATTTATAAGTGTGTGCGAGCGTGCCAGGCAAGCAAATTGCCAATGTGTAAATGTGATGATCCAAACTGCGCCTCACCAGACAAATTGTGGTGACGTTCGATGCCTTGAATAGGACTTTAATTGTGTAAAGATGTTCTTAATTGAAGCACTTCAAACTAATTTAAAATAACTACTCCTAAGTAAAACAATAAAAGAAGTAATAAAGTAAGAAACTACTTTGATTAAGTTAAAGAAAATACAATCTAACCTTGAAGATGACTTCGAAGGTGTTCTACTCCTAAGTTAAGTATCTAAATAACAATACAGTAAGTGTACTGAAAGATAAATGTTGATGTTGATTGAAGGATCTCTTTCGAATGCACAATCCTTCTATTTATAGACGTCGAGGGTCCCCAACAACTCTGTTTGAATACTCCCGCCCAATTTTCAAACTGATAACTTTTCTGGCACCTGTTACGTCCTGGAATTGACACCTGTTCTTCAGTTACTTCATGGTGATTAACACGTGTCCTCTAGCAGTTACATACTTGAACGAAGTGAATCAGCAACAACTGCTCATAACGGTTTCCATATTCTTCCATGTCTACCATTTATCCTGCCACGTAAAATCTTATGTGTCAAGTCTGCATTGGCTGAATATTTTCATCACAAACAATTCACTAAATCCTAGGGTTCTAAGAGCCAAAGCCCATTGGACCTGGTCCAATGATATGTGGATGCTCGTATGGCCCACAATATTTCTTACATCATACAATTACAAAACCTCTCATAATGTTACAATCTGTTGTCATGCAGTTACCAAACCACTCACGATGTTACAATCTCTTGTTATACAGTTACAAAACTCCTCATGCGAGTTATAGTCTTTTGTTTTATAGTTACAATCCTTCTCACGATGTTACAATATCTGTGTTACAGTTTTTTTTTTATAGTTACAATCCTTCTCACGATATTACAATATCTGTGTTACAGTCTCTTGTCATACAGTTACAATCCTCCTAATGCGAGTTACAATCACACCTCATACAGTTACCAAACTACTCACGATGTTACAATCTCTTATCATACAGTTACAAAACTTCTCATGACAGTTACAGTCTTTTGTCATGTAGTTACAATCATTCTTACGATGTTACAATATGTGTTACAATCTCTTGTCATATAATTATAATCCTTCTCATACGAGTTACAAACACACTTGGTTGACCGGTTGTGTAACCGGAAAACTTGCTATCATTTAATGCTCCATAATCGTGTGTCACATCTCAGCCCCTTTCTCTCTCCGGACCGCATGTAGCACACTAATCGCACCAAAGAATTTTCCTTCAGTGATAGAACAAGGAAAAGAAAGAATTTCCCTTCAGTGATGGAACAAGGAAATGATAGTTGTCACCTCATATTCTGGAGACGGATCAAAAAATAGGGATGAATAAAACTTCTTTTTTTAACTCCAAAATAATATGAAAATATGAAGTGGTTAAAAGCGTTTGACATTTAGCAACACCATTTTTAGCATTATTTTAATTTTTGGGGTCTAAAAAAGATTTCTTTTTTCCATTCTTATGTACTTTTCAGTTAAAGCGTGTTTTTTTTATTTTTTTTATTTTTTTTATTTTTATAATTGTAGATGTTCGGGTTAGCTTACGTGCACCTCGACTAATCCCACGAGGTCAGGGTGTCCGAGTGAATCAACTATGGCCATCCTTTGAGATTTGAACTTGAGACCTCTGGGTATAACACCCAGAGGCGTTTCATAGAACATCATTTCTCTAATAGAAGCGGGTAATTCAGACTAGATTGCCATTATATTCAGAATTAAGCTAGCTACTTAATTAGTTAAATTAATTAAAATTTGAAGAAGTAAAATACAGAGGTTAAAATTATATTTACCATTTTTCCAATTCATTTTAAACAAATAAAGTTAAATTTAAAGCGGAAATGACTTAACTACTTTTCTTGAATATTTTTCCTACCATATTTTGATGTGTCACAGGTCTGTATATAGAAATTATATGAACAGATGCTATCTTGAAACATGACAAAAAAATATCTCATTATAATGTTGTCCTTCTAAGGCTATCCGAAGAAAACGGAAAGCCAAAAAAATTCCTTGTCAATCATGGAAATTGGTGTTGACTTGCTGATTGACTGACACGCATATCTAAATTGATAGATTTCATAATGCATAAACAGATGGCGTGTGCACTTAAAATTCATGGGTTGATTTCATGGCTAAAGTCGATGGGAGGTGGTGACTCAGGATACCAAATACAAATTTAATGAAGGGGACCACTCACTAAAATTCGGATGGGGACCTAATCTCAGATTTAAAGGAGATTAATGTAATAAAATAAGGGTAATATTTGGGACATAAATTAAAAATATAATTTTTGGGACACAATCTAAGAGATGTGTCTATCTCTCTCCTGTATCACTATGGGGTCTAGTGACATCACAGGAAAAATATAAACACATATTTTAGGTTGTGTCCCAAAAATTGTGTCTTTTAAGTTTGTCCCAATCTTTATTAATAAAATAAAATAAAAAATTGACAGCAGTCAATCAACACAACTAAGCCGAGCCATATCTTAAGCCAATTGATAGCCCAAATCATAGGGCAAAGATGAAAATGACAAGCCGTCAGCATTTTGTCATGCAAGCACGCCAACTCCTACAAACATTATATTCTATATATAAAAAAATTTATATACATGTATGAATGTATGTGGGGTACTCCTAGAGTACGCAATTTGCTATAACAGAGGTGCGCCAGGTGGCTAATAGCTTCTCCAATCACTTTTGGGATTATTATATATCAGCCAATAATTTGTATTATGTGCTCTTTAAAAATTGAAAGAAAATTGATTTAAAATCACAAAATTAAATCTACGTCAATTTTGATGTTGGTTGGTTGGATGGCTGTTGGTGGTGGTGGTGGTTGGTTGGTGTGGTGTTGTTTAGTGAGATTATGTTAGATTAGGGTTTTCTTGGTGAAGATTGAAGAAAAAGAAAATGGGGGCAAAAATGTCTTTTTGTTGTCCTATTGACAAAAATATCAAAATTTGATGTAGATTTGATTTTGTTATTTTAAATAAATTTATTTTCATTTTTCAAAACAAAAATCACATGACTAACTTTTAGTATGTTCATATATTGTTGACTGATATGTAATAATTATATGCTTTTTTTTTTTTCCTTTATTTTTCCGAAATATGGTTAATAAATGAAAAAGTCAAACGACACTACAAAACTGCAAGGGACATACCCAGATAAAAAATGAGCTTTAGACCGAAGCGAAGGAAAAAACAACTAAAGAAACAAAGGATGGTTATCTTTTTAAAACCTAAGCCAAGATATAGGACCATCCAACTATAAATCAACACAAACACCCCGAAGAAACAAAAACTAGCCTAAGCTCAACCTCAATAAGCTCTGAAAAAAATAACAACATAGCAAACAACATGCTAAACATTGCTTCAAATCTACTATCATAATGCAAGATAATCCTAAACTTTAGGTTCCGTAGCCCACTGAATGTGAACTTGAGCCTGGATATTGATTACTATATCTCTGAAAATCTGCTCTCTAGGCTTCCCCTCTTGTCTGAAAATTTTGCCATTCCTCTCCCTCCAAATAGCATAGACGGTTGCCCCAAGACACGTCGGGGGCATAATATCTTTGTGGTTCTTAGATTTCCATTTCCTGGCCGCCTATGATGGAATTCCAATATAGAAGAGACCCTTCCATGTTGAACCTGCTCATAACTTCCTGCCAAATGAAAGAAGAATTATCACAAGTAAAAAACAAATTGAGTTAGTGTCAAGTGTTGGCTGGAGGATGAAAAATTGCCTCCAACGGGCTGGCTAAACCCATTGCTAATGGTGTCAGAATCTCAGATGTGTGGTAATTGTCGTTAGCAATTTAGCTAGCCACAGTGGAAATACAAGCACTTTTTTCTTTTTCTTTTTAGATAGTCGTTGAATAGTACAAGTGATTATTTTGGAATTAAAATGTGGAATCCACGTGGAGGAAAATGTGATATTTAGTGAGGATAGCAAAATACCATTGGAGACCCATAATTAATGTTTGTTAGCCAGCTTTTATTGACTATATCAAAAGATACATAATTTTTCGTAATTTTTCGTATGTAGAGAGGTTTAGCTAGCAAAAATTAGCATATGGAGATGCTCTTATGCCTCTTGAAAAACAGCAATGTTCTCTTTCACACTTCAGACCGAACATAGTTTTACGAAAAAAAAAAAAAACTGAACTGACACACTTATACTCAAAAAAAAAAAAAAAAGCTAACACGCAGGGGCGGATCTAGAAAATCAATCCAAGGGGGGCTTTGATAGAAGCAAAAGTGTATGGGGTTGCCCCGGAAATTTTTTTTTTGACCTATTTATACATGTTTTGTGTATATTTTGAATAAGTGATATAAACTAATGCTATAATAAATTATCACAAAAACATAAAAGGGAGGAGGGGCTTTTATAATAAACACAAAAGCATAAGATAGAGGGGGCTTTATAATTTTTAGAAGGACTTAACTGTGAAAATTATTTATTTTCAAGACTAATTTATAATTTTCAAAAGTCTAAGGGGGGCTTGAGGCCCCCTTTGACCCTTATTGGGTCCGCCCCTGCTAACACACTACGTACAATTGAACAAGAAGAGCAATTCGATAATTAAAAAAAATTAAATGACACTTTTTTTTTTTTTTTTTTAAAGAATTGTACTATTGGATAAACAATGTCTAATCATAGTATATTTGCCCAATAAGAATATCAAAATATAGTTTTGACGTAAAATTAAATTGGCATTTTGCATTGGCTGTGTTCTTAGGTTGGTCAATTTATACTTATTAGTGGTTATTATAAAAAGTTCAATAACATGAATGATTATTAGGATCAAAAAGTAAAGTTTAGGTTGTTTGTGAAATCACATTTGATTAAGGGGATCTTCTATCATAAATCATAGTGGTTTAGGATTATGCAAAGTATCTTTTAAGATTATAACATTTTGGGACTGAACTACAACAGTAATTGTAGTATTCAAACCATTGAAATTTATGATACGCCCTAAATCATTAAGACCGGAGGCGGAAACAAGAAGTAGCACCCGAGGGCAGAGTTTATGGGGATTCGGTTGCAGCTCCCCCGAAACGTTTTTTGGGGCCGGGTCTATTAATACATATTTTTGCGTAGAAATTTTTAGAAAGCTTGAAAGATATCAAATCAACTTAGGTTAGTTTAAGTCTAGAAGTGAGAAGATAATATGTTTGACTAAATACATAAGATGAGTTGCATAGTTTGGTATAGCTTAAGTGACAAAGAGCTTGACATTTATAAGTTCCCTTCAATGCATAAGTTTGAGGTTCGAACCTCATCCCCCTCCCCCACATAAAAAAAAAAAAATTGCATAGGATGAGTTGAATTCTAATTATATATGTCTTGACTCATGGTTCAAGATGGATTTGATTGTAATTAGTAGGATAGATTGCGGTAACACCTCCTCAACTATTTCAATTTTTCACTAACACTCTTTCAGTTAGGTTGTCGTCCCGCAAAATTAATACTTTTATACCATGGTACCAACGCATGATATAAAAGTGTTAACAACATGACATTTTTGTCTCTATATAATTTGAGCTTTTGAAAATTTTAGAACTATATTGTCAAAAATTTTGTTTACAACGAAACCAATTATGTGTGAAACAAAGGAAAATGAATTTTGCCCGAAAATTTTCAATGGCTCAGAGGAAGGATAAATAAATATTATGTTGTTAATATTTTTGTATCATATGTTGTTGACATGATACAAGTAGATTAGTTTTATGGACGGAATTTTATCAAAAGGGGTTGTTAGTGAAAAAAATCAACAGTACATTTTCTCAAAAAGAGTCAATTTATCGAGTTTATAACTTTAGGGAGGAGTTTGAAAAAGAGTCATATAGTTGAAGAGGTGTTACTGTAATTTACCCTAATTAGTATTTGTTTGCTTGTAATTTGCGCGGGCGTGCCAGAGCTAAACGGGCTCGGTGTGTGTGTGTGCAAACTAATTTCCTAAACGCTTGTGTGAGTGATACACAAGACTTTATGAATCTGTCTTCTAAACAGTGATTGTGTGCAGTGAGTAGGAAAGTACCCTCACCATAAATTCTTTAGCAGTACTGAAGTGCACAAGCTAAACAGTGTTAAGAGCTTACCAGGTAAACAATCACAAACGGATTAATAAAACGTAGATCTTATTAAGTGTTTGAAAAATTAAACAGATCTAAAGAACGAACCAGAACAGACTCTGATTATCCAAAAGAATAGAAAGATATAACAAAAGGGCAGACCTATTTACTATGAATGCTGAAAAAACAAAGGTTTGAATGCTTTGAATGCTTCGAATGCAGTGTGTATGCTGTTTTCGAGATGACGCGGAGTGCCCTGTATGCTTGACCTACTTTTATATTTATAGCGGCCATGGATGAATTCTGATTAGGAAAGGACTCCTTAGCTTAGGTCCTAAGCTGCATGGCTGATTGGCTAATAGTGAAAGAAAGCTTCTTAATCTCTAGCTCCTACCTTATTCAAATTCTGATTGAATCAATCCCACTAATTTAGGGATTAACCTTCTAAATCCAGCTGGACGTGATCAGATTCTTTTCCCAAACGGACTCTTGCTTCCTAAAAATATGGGATGACGTCGCCCTGACAGTTGTGAATAGCGCCGCCTTCCCCTTTCAGTCCACCGGCCTAGTCCGCTACTTTCTTTCATCTTAATCGGGCTTGTACAATTTTAATATTGTCTTTCATGACCGATTACCTTTTTACGAATGCTTATGGCCGATCGGACCCATATAACCATCCTTTATTACACGGTGTCCGATTGGCCTCCGTGCTGCTTTGATCCACCATCGGGCTTACGTTGCATTAGGTTATGTTATTCTCGTGCTCGATAATCCTCATCCATGCCCCTCCTTCCAATCGGGTTCATACCACAACACCCAACAACCTTGTGCCTACCATCGGGCTTACAATATCCACATGAGTCGGATGATTCATAGATTCATTAAGTTGGCCTCCCCTCTATCCAACTTCATGCCACTTGTGCTCAAAAACCTTTGACGATTTTTGGGTGCAAACAATTGCCCCCCCCAAAAGGTCATATCAAACGTCTCGCCTTGATTGATGTGACGTTTTGAATTTTAAATTGCCACGTGTTAGCCATGCAAAGATTTGTCAGATCTAGAGAATCCCACCAGTCACTCCACATTTAATGCGGTGTGGTATAAAGCGGCAAGATTTTCAAAAATCTCTCCACCTCTCTCACTTGCGTCTTCTCTCACTCTCTCTCTAAAATCCCAAGCATCCAGAGCTTCTCTCTCTAACCTCCATCTTTTTCGGCACTTTCACCCTCCACTCTACCTCCGAAATGGCTCCTAAAACTGCACCGGCATCCACTTCAAAAGGCAAGAAAACCTTCGTCGATGCTCCACCACCACAGAAGAGATGTAGAAAAGTGAGAACACTGGCCAAAACCCATGCTACAGACATCTCCACTGATTACTTGACTCACTACATCTCCCCCGACGGTTCCCCGGTAGCACCAGGTCTCGGTGCGGCGTTCCATGGTGATCCTCCAGCGGCTTTCCTTCCCTTGTACTCGCTGGTGGACAACAAAGTGTTCCTTCAACCTCCTGCCAACTAGAGCAAAATTTGGACTGCCACACACCTCATCAGGGGCTGGCCTACCCCTGTAGCTGATTGGGACAAGTGGGTAGTTAGGGTATCGGCCTCTAAGGCCGATGTCTGGAAGCAGACGGTCATCTATGACGCCATTATGCTCAGCCGCTCAAGGCTTGAAATGGACCGTCCCCTCTTTTTCGCTGCTCTCCTCTTCTGGTCGGCCTCTTGCAAAGGGTTCCTGTTTCGTTGTGGCCCCATGACACCTACCATCAAGGACATTAGTTACCTGCTCGGGCTGCATCCACATGGGAAGAAGTCATGCTGGGCTGTATGGATGTTGGATCAGCCACCTTTTCTTACCCTCAACAAGAATCTGCAAGAGACGAGGCCATTTCCTACCGACCGATCACAGCCTTCGGTAGCTTCTTAACAGCCTACATCGGTGCTGACGAGACCGAAGTGTCTGATGCTGAACATACGGCCTTCCTGATATACTGGCTAAACAGATTCCTTTTCTGCTCAGCCAGCCAAGCCATAACCAAGGAGTACACTACCCTATCCCTAGCCCTAGCCCTAGCCCTAGCCCTTGCTACTGGGAAGCCACTGTCTCTGACCACCCTAGTCTGGGCTTACCTTGTCCGAGGCATAACGGACTTCGTGTATTTAGGCTTCAGTACTGGAGGCTGCCCGATCTGGATTATGCAGGTCTGGCTCTACTCTTATTTCCCGGATTTTCAACCAACCATTCTCCACATGGCCGATGTCCCTATTTCTGCCATCCAATTTGTGGATGTAGCTCCTTCTTCCCACTCCTTTGAGGAGTGTTTCACCTTCTTCTATCAAGGTTGCTCCCCTCGGGCCATAAATCTCTTCACCCCTTTCTTTTCGCTTCGATTCTCTTCATTCCTTCAGCTTTCCAACAACCCTTCCAACTGGGGCTCGGGCACCCAGTCTACATACAACGAAATATTCTCTAGCTACTTGGTAGCTAGAGATATAATTTTTAGCCCAAGTATTCCTTCAGCCAACAATAAATGTGGAGCAGAGTATTACTTTGCTCCCCTCTATGCCCGTCAGTTCGGGCTTACTCAACTTGTGCCCGTTCCCCCAGGTATCACTGTTAATGTTGACTGGGTGGAATGCGGCCTTATCATCAACGACGGGCAGGTGAAGAAAATCAAAGAACGGTCAGACAAGCTCAAGGCCGCATTCAACTTCACTCCCTTCTCTGCCTGGCCTGTGGTCTCGGAGGAATTCACCAAGTGATGGACCGATCGGGCAAGCCAAGTATTCAAGGATACGGCTGCCGAAGCCCTTGTACAGTTTGCTGTGTCGTCAGCAGCTGAGACCGATGCTCCTGCTCCAACAGTAGCTCTAACCCGGTGTAAACAAGTAGCAAAGAGACCGGCTCGTAAGCCAGCTCTGGGTAAAGGTCCTGCTCAAATTAAAAAGAAACCAACACTGGCCTCAACAACTCAGGTTACATTTACTTTATTTTTGACCTGTTAAGCCCGATTACATCATTAAATTCTAATCTTTTCCCTTTCCACTTCAGCTTGTTGATGAGGACTCCGGAGAAGACTTATCATTGACCAGAGCAGTTCCCTAACCACCACCAATCCAGGCTCAAACTCTTCCCACTGATCTTCCTACATCTCCTGCATCCGCAACGGCCTACCAAGAATGAGTCGCTGTAAGAGTGATGCCACTACACATTGTGCCACCTCTAACCCCTTCGAGCGACAACGAAGACGGTGATCCTACTGGCAATATTCCTGAACAAGTCGTTATCTCCTCGAGCAGCGAGGACGTGCCCAATCCCGGAATTGCTATGGAGATAACTGGAAAAAAAATTGAGCAGCCTGCCCCAGCTATAATCGGAGCACCCTTCTGCCAGGATGACACCAGCGCTGCCACCTGATCGTCCTCTCAAGCAATAAGGGAACCTGTTGAGGCCGATCCTGCTTAAACTCCCGAAGATCCTGCAGCTCTAAGGGTTGAGGATAGGGCGAATGACTCGGGCTTTGCCCTGGGCATTCAAATTTTACAGACTGCAGAGACCGTACTAGCCCAGGGGTGGAAACCAGTACTGCTCCCTCTTCTGGACTTGGTCAGCCATCCTCTCAACCATCAACCTCTCAGCCAAGTGAGGCCGATGTCCATTAAGAGATCTCAGCCTCGCTTGGTCCTCACGCCCAGGTATTGTAGCCTCTTACCTTATTTCATTCATGAGCTCTTAAAACATCTTTTGACCCCTATTCTTTTAAACAGGCAGTTCCCCTAGATCCAGAGCCGTACATCCCATTTGACGATTTCTTCTCTAGCCTGAACCTGGGAGCTTTTGAACTTGGTCCTCTTGAGCCCGAGGCGCTGTCTCCTTCACGCCTTCAGCAATCAAAGGACCTACTCCTCAGGCTTCCTGATCAGGACCTCTCTAATCTTCCTCTTGCTGCTGATGTTGAAGTAGCTTTGAACACACTCATGGCTGATTCCTCTCTTTCTGACGGGCAGCTATCCCTACTCCGTGAGACACAGGAAAGACTCCCAAGCTGCCGTCTCCTCGATCGATCAGCCTTGAAGGTTCAAGATGATGCAGAACTTCACTTGGGCTCTCAGCAAATAGCAGTGAAGTTTCTTGAGGGGGCCAAAGCTAAGTGTGAAGCAGGGAAGGCCTCTCGGGCTCAGGTGCTAGCCAGAGACACTTGGCTGCCCAATCGTTTTGCTGCACTTAAAGCTCAGCTCGCACAATGCAAGGCCGAGGTTGTCACCAATAATGCAGTCTTGGTGAAAATTGATGAACTACTGGCCCAACTTGGTGGTGACACCCAGAAGTGCAGTGATCAACTACAGGCCAGTGTCCCGATATCTCGAGCATGGGCCCAAAAACTTGACAAGGCAAAACGAGATCGGGCTGGAGCTATCAAGACTTGGGGAGATTTAAGGGCTAAACTTAGGAATTTTGGGTCAGCCTCCCATCTTTTGTACCTTGTTTGGTTTTTTTTTTATAACATATTTTTGTAAGTAGGCTGTGCTCAGCTTTAATAATGCAAAATGATCATTCGGGCTCAGGTTCATAATTGATCAGTTGATCATATTCCAACCCTGGATTTGGTTTATATTCAAGATCGATGGTCTCCCACAATGTAGGATAATAGGACTTTAAATATTGGCCATTGATTAGTCTAGCATGAACTGTCCCATCTATATCACGTAGCCTGTATGCACCACCTCTCTTAACTTGATGGACGATGAACGGACCTTCCTAGTTGACCGACCATTTACCGTAACGGTTATCCTTGTCCCCGATAGGTAAAACGACCTTCCATACCAAATCCTTAATGAAAAAAGACTTCTCTTTTCACCCTTTTGTTATAAGCTCGGGCTGCCCGTTGCTTTTGTACCTTTAATGAGTCTAAGGCCGTGAGCCTTGTTTCGTCAAGCCCTTCTAACTCAGCTATCATAGCCTCTATGTACTTAGCAGGCTCAAACTGATTCTGTAAAGCCCTTCTGGCTGATCAGACTGTGACTTCCATAGGTAACATAGCGTTATACCCATAAGTCAGCATGAACAGTGTGACCCGGTACTTGACCTTTTAGATGTCCGATAGGCCCATAGAGCTTCAGACAGGAGCTTGTTCCATTCCCTAGGATTTTCATCGATCATCTTCTCAATAATCCCCTTAAGGATCTTGTCTGTAGACTCGGCTTGCCCGTTAGCCTATGCATAGTAGGGCGTAGAATTGAGAATTCTGATCCCCCGACTTTTTGCAAAAGCTAACGTTTCCGTTCCTGTGAAAATAGACCCTTGGTCGGCTGTGATTGTCTCTGGCAGGCCGAACCTATGGATAATATGTTCTTTAATGAATTTTATTACAATGGCCTAAGTCAGCGTTCTGCGGGATATGGCCTCAGCCAACTTAGTAAAGTAGTCTATAGCCACTATGATGAAACAGTGCTGGCCCGATGACGGTAGTAGGACTTTGCCAATTAAATCCATAGCCCATCCTCGGAACGGCCACGATTTGATTACTGATTGGAGCTCTTTAGCGGGCACACGTTGGATCGGGCCATGCTTCTCGCAAGCTTGACATCCCTTTGCATAGCTGATATAATCTTTCAAAATACCGGGCCAGTAATAGTTGTATCTTCTCAGCAACCACTTCGTCTTTGTACCAACCTGATGTGCCCCCCAGATCCCTTTATGTACTTCAGCCATAACCTGCATGGCCTGTTTCTTACCTAAACACCTCAAGATCACATCGTCACCGATGGGTTTCTTGAATAATTCTCCATCAAGCATCACGAATCGGACTGTGAATAGTCTAACTTTTTGGTCTACCCTGACATTCGGGTGATTCAGGTATTCAATGATGGGCATTCTCCAATCGTCGTCTTCCATCAAGACCGAATTAGTGGTAGTATACCAGCCTCTCCTTGCAACCGACGGTAATGATCAGACATGAACAGTGATAACTTGGCTTCTAAGTTCTTCCCAGAAGACGAGGCTGATCCTATTTTTGCCAGCTGATCGGCCTTGGTATTTGTGGTCCTCAGAATGTAACTCACACTAATGTCGTCAAATGCCTCCATGAGTTGAGTGTCCACAGAGTAGAATGGGCAGAGTTCCCAACTTCTTATTTGAAATTCTTTTGATATCTGCCCGATCACCAGCCCTGAGTCTCCCTTTATGTGCACGGATGATGTCCCCATTTCAAGGTGTATCTCTAGCCCTATGATAAGGGCTTTGTGTTCGGCTTGATTGTTGGTGCACTTGAAATTGAGCCGAAACAACATTTTTGTCTTCTTGTACTTGGGTGATATAATAACCACCCCTGCCATAGCACGCTCTGTGTTTTTGGAACCATCAAAGATCAACGTCCATGGGACCAAGGACGTGTTTAGAACTTTGGGAGTTAGGGGAAATTCTCCCAGATCAGTAGGATCTGGGTGATCGGCCAAGAAATTGGGTATGGCCTGGCCTTTGCCCGATTGCTGTGATCGGTACTAAATGGAAAATTCTATTAAGGCCAAGGTCCATTTCTCAATTCAGCCTCGCATGATTGGTCTTGATAGCATATATTTTATCACATCAGTTTGACATATTATGTACATAGAAACGGGTAGCATATACGTTCTTAACTTTTGTGAGGAAAAATACAATGCCAAGCATAACTTCTCAATCAGCGCATAGCGCTGCTCGATTGGAGTCAAAATTCTACTTAAATAATAAATGGTCTACTCGTAGCCTTGCTCATTGTCTTGAGCTAACATACTTCCTATGGAGCAGTCAGAGGCCGATATATACAATTTAAGGTACCTACCCTTCTTGGGTGGCATTAATACTAGAGAAGTTGACAAATATTGTTTAATTCCCTCGAAGGCTTGTTGATGGCTGTCTTCCCATTTGAAGTCTTCATCGGTCCTGATCTTCAATAGTGGGGTCCATTCTTGGGTCTTCCCAGCACAATTGGATATAAATCTTCTCAGGAAATTAATCTGCCCGAGCAATCTCTGAAGCTCTTTCTTGTTAGTTGGTGGCTTTACTGCCTGGATATCCCGAGCCTTATTTTTGTCAACCTCTATCCTCTTTGATGCACTAGGAAACCTAGGAAATTCCCTGTTGTGACGCCGAAAGCACATTTGAGAGGATTCATCTATAGTTTGTGAGCCCACATTATTTCAAATGCCTTTTCCAAGTCTCTCAGATGATCGGCGTTACCTCCTGACTTTACCACCATGTCATCGATGTAGACCTCCATGAATTGTCCAGTCATATCATGGAAGATTGAATTCATCGCCCGTTGATAGGTGGCTCTAGCATTCTTTAGACCGAAGGGCATGCCAACCCATTCAAAGGTTCCAATTGCCCCCGGGCACCGAAAAGCAGTCTTCGGGACATCCTCTTCGGCGATGTAGATCTGGTTGTACCCCGAGTGCCCATCCATAAATGAAAAAATTTTATGTTTGGCGGCCGAATCAATTAACTGATCGGCCATGGGCATGGGATATTCATCATTTGGGGTGGCTAGGTTTAGGTTTTTGAAGTCAATGCAGACCCTCAGCTTTCCATTCTTCTTTACTACCGGGACCACACTACAAGGGAAAAGGCTTTTTATGTCACTTAAAAAGTGACATAAATAGATATTTATGTCACTTTTTTTTCCAGTAAAAAGTGACATAAATGGAGGCGACATAAATGTTTTAAAAGTGACATAAATATTTTATAAAAGTGACATAAATGTCTCATAATACCCACACATATGTTAATAAAAAGTGACATAAATACTTAAAAGTGACATAGATACCATTTTATTTATGTCACTTTTAAGCTAAAGTGACATAAAAGTAGAAAAGTGACATAAATACCAATCAAAATTATTACATCAAAGTCTTAAAAGTGACATAAATATTGTAAAAGTGACATAAAAACTTTAAAAGTGACATAAATACTTGATAAAAGTGACATGAATGTGTAATTAGTTATGTCAATTTTTTTAAAAACGACGTAAATTTAAATAATATTGATTCAATACCACCCTGTAAAAACAGTATATACCACATTGTACATATATACAATACCACCCTGTACAAAATTAAATCCAATTCAAAATCTATTTCAACCACTAAATTTCATCGATTCATCACAATATCAACCAATTAATTGGAATGAACAAAAAATATATACAATCGATCCACGTCCGAGTGCTAAAAGAGATTCGGCAGCTTCCCGAGCAGCATCCATAGCAATTCCTACATGAACCAACTGAAGGGATCTCTTAAAATCTCTATACATGAGCAACACCCAATACGAACAATTGAGATCAAAATAAAGAAAAGTAGAAATCAACGACCATTATTTCATGAATTTCGCAGAACTAAAGAAAACAAATGAGAGTATACTTGTGCAGAAACTTAAGACCCCCAGCAGTCCTAGATTCAAAACCTATCAATTCAATTAAGCCTTCCCAGTGCTGCAGGGAAAAAGGGCAAATCAGTTAAAGTCGTAAAATAAAATTGCATCTATCTACCTCAGGCCTCACAAACTGTGTCACAATGTGGTAGATTGTTTTGGCCTTTGGCGATTGTTTTTCTTTAAAGAGAACCTCAATGAGCAACATCTTTTTTCCTACTCTCCTATTCTCTACATCCCTCTACTGTGACCTCATAACCAAACTAATGAAAATTTTCCAACCTTCTCTTTATCTGTTACTCTACTCCTACTCTACATTTTCTATTATTTTTCAAGTAAAGAAACAAAAGGGTGAGTGAGACTATACAAATCAGGAAGTGGAATCCTGACGCAAAGAGTATGTCATCAATTCCATAGCCATTATGCAATCTTTCTACAGCCCCATCATTTAAAGTTATTGCCTTCTCAAATTGAATTAGAGGAAATAAGACTGTAAGAGTAAACTTCATGTCCTTGTAAATGTTTATGGCATGACATGTTGAATTGGTCCCAAAAAGTCCATCCAGAATTTAATTTTGAAGTACAATAAACATGCAGAGCCAAATGCCATTGGAAAAAATAAGGCAAGCTCATAAATGCCAACGAGAAAATAATGCAGCCATCTGAGCCTGGGCAACCCAAACCACCAAAAGAGTGAGAGATGTGAAACAATGCAGCCATATCAGCCTAGGCAACCCAAACCACCAAAAGAGTGAGAGATGCGAAATGTTGAAGTGACTTTTGCAATAGCATCAATAGTCTCTCCCTCTTGTGGGCTGAGCTAAGGGGAATGAAATGAATGACATGGAAGTGTGAACAAGCTGTTGTAAAGAGTTTGATGAATGTGTAGCTATTTTTTGACTGTGCAAGACAGTATGTCTCGCCTTAAATATGGCAAGGTCTAATTCAGTGGCGAATCTAACGGAATAAATTAGCAGCTAGAATCAAGGGAAAGTGGGATTGAGTTTGAACCTAGCGCGTTAAGAATTTATAAGTAGTTCCAGGCCATGGCTTAAGCTGCAGAATACCATCTTTAAGAAGCAGCAAAACTAAGTTCCTTTGCTTAAAAAGTACAAATTGGTGTACAACAAAACCGGCCACACTGTATTTTAACTGGCAGTGAAATAATCTTAATTTCGCTCCGCGACACGTATTTAAGTGAAAAGCTTCATGAAGCAAGGGGCTGAGAGAAGTAAAGGAGTGTCGTACCTTTAAGTCGAGCCTGGATAGCCAAGGGGAAGTGAAGAGGAGCCAATCTGTGGTGGAAGTCTGTTTCTCACTTGCAGTCAATCCGTTGGTAAATATTAACACCTGAATTTGCAACTTCATTCAACAAGCAAAACGATTAGCAAAGTTTGTAGTTCCTGCTTATAGTCTCAAATGAAGACCACATCATCATTCATATAGTACCATGGCATAACCATAAACCGTAAGTAACAGAAGTACATAGCAGAAGAATTACAGAAAGAAAACTTTAATTTTCGAATGTTAAGTTACTTTCAGATAAAATCTCGTTGTGTTTATTAAGTAGTTGCAAATTGAGTAGTGTCCGTGATTATTCCGTAAGCGAGTCATGAGCTGTGCACCCGTGTCTGTGATTTTTCTGTAAGCCATTCATGAGCAGTACAGCTACACCCGTGTCTGTGATTTTTCTGTAAGCAAGTCACGAGCAGCGTTAGCTTGGTCCACAAATTGGGTAGTCAGTATAGTACCAAATTTAAAAACATGTGGTGAGGTAAAAGCATTAAGTGTAGTGTTGCAATTAATAATACAGAACCTAGAATTATATTTTGTTCAAATTTCACACAACTGAAAGACTTATGCTATGCTTCCATATTTTGTATCCCAAATGGTTAACAAACTCATGTGATAATAGGAGCACCTCCAATAATGGTGAGACCACTACAGCATATCATGTAGATTTCATTCATATGCCTAAATAAAAACACAACATAGTCTGGTTCATATATTTCTCTATCCACTAGCAGATGCATGAGTTCTTTTTTACTATCCACAGTTAAATGTATTTTTTTCCCTTTATTTGCTATCTCCTCGTTTGCTATCCTCTCCTATACTATGTTTTTTTTTTTATTATTATCTATACTATATTTATGTTAAACACAAAGATAAGGAAGATACGAGACATTTGTCCACTGTCCTTTATATCGTCAGCAGAAACCTCTTGAACCATAGTGTCGTAAGTAATTGCAATAAGGCTATGTTGAGTGGAAAACCTGGGAAAGAGGCAAGAGAGAATGTTTTAATATTAATTGTCATAGTATTCTTGATTTAGTTGATTTAGGGTTTAGGGCTACTTATAACAACCTGACAAGCGAGAGAAGTATAATTTCAAAAACATCAAGGGTAATTTAACAAAAGGAAGACCAATTTGTGGAATATTTTAATTTTTTGACATCCATAGACCATCACATAGAGCCAGATATAGCTGTTAGAATAGTATCCATATATAAATGTGAAAATAAAAAACCAACTGATACATTCTTTTAATTTCCGCAAGGAAAATGTAATTAATTTCACCTCCAGCAAAAGGCTGAGCTTTTTGCTTCAGGTTTTTTAGTTGATGTTTGCTCACTCTGCCATATCATTTTAGAGAACAAAGCTATTGTTGAAAATGTTGCAGGAATAACTTTTGACAGTATTATTCATTTCAAATTTATTCTTCCAAATTAATGGAGCCTAAGCTTCGTATTTTCAAAGGTATTTTCCAACATTCTACGAACAGTGAAATAATGCACCAGAAAAACAACACAATAACCATGAATCAACTTCACATTTCTTTGTATTTCCAATTTTTTTCCACCAACTTGACATAAGTTCAAGAAGCACCAGAGATTACACTAAAGATTGAAGAGAAGTACTTTTCATGTAAAAAAAATGTCATATTTTGTTTTCTTTATCTTAGCACCAATAACCAAATATATATATTCCATTCTATTTACAATAACACAGCAGTACATGAAGAAATTGTGGCATTAATAAGGTTCTAGACTTACAAATTATGTGCTTTTCATTATGTTCTCACATAATCACGAATGAATCAAAGACACGACCAATGACACCGAGGAGATTCCGGATCATCCCCTTCAAGCATTAAAACTAAAGAGCATGAAACCCGAAGTCACAAGTTCTGTAACATGTTGATAAAGTCTCTGGGGTTTGAATAGGCAAATTCTTTGGACTACTCTGTATTTGCTAATGCCTTGACAGTGTTAATTTGACAGCTATGTACTATCAGCGAGTACAAGGCCATATAATCGATTTGATCTTGTTTAGTAGTTTTTGAGTATGTTGGTTATATATTCTTCGAGCTTTTATTTTGATGAACATTAAGTAAATCATTGAAAATACTCTTCCAAAAAAAAAACAATCTCCCAATTTTGCAGCAATGCAATGGCAAATCAAACTTTGCACTGGACCCCCCAAACAACCCATAAAGTTTAGAATTTGATTTTATTCAGTTTGTCATAGAACTAGTATAAGCAACAAAAGATTCTAACAGAAATGTAATAATTGAATAAAAGATTACAATAATTACGCAAAAAATAAAAAACTCGATCACCTCGATTGTCGGCGAAATTGGAATGATAGCGCAACCGAGTCGCCTCCAGCATCTTAGAACCTCTTGTGCACTCTCTAAAGTCTTCAAGAAATGATCATCAATGTCATTCAAAATCTTCAACAAGTTCACACTACTAGACCCAACTTTATCATTTTTCCCTTTCCTAATAATCGGTACGACCATATTCGAATGCATAAACTGCTTCTCATTTACATGGTGTGTATTTAACCTTAGGCTGTGTTTAGTTCATATATTTAAAGAGAGAGATAATGATTAAAACTTACCAGCAAAAGAAGTTCAAATTCTTCGTCGGGATCACCAACAGATTGTTGCCAAAGGTACACCTTGTGTTGTGGCTCTGTTCTCTCTTCTCTTTAATTTTCAAGCTACACTACGTTTAGAAAAGAAAATAATCACTCAACAGTCTTCATCTATTTTTCCATAGGAGACGATGAATGAAGTTAACATAGGGCTTTTCCAATCCAGCAAACAATAGAAAATATGATGGGATTGTTTCACAATTAATTAAAATGGCATTAACTGTCAATATGTTTCAACTAACATGACAAATTAATTCAACTTTTCATATAAAAACTTGGAATTGCAAGTGAACTTATCTTGAGATTAATTAAGATTGACATATTGATTTGAAGGGTGAAAATATTATTTTAGTAAGAAAAATTAGACAAGAAGAACAATCCAAAAACACAATCCAAAATTAGAATAGACTATTTGTCCAATCTAGCCAAAGGCACCAAACGTGAAGTTATAAATTCAAAATGGGTCACAAAGTTAACAAGACTTCTATATGGACCTTGCTTACGGAAAAGGTCAACCAAGCAAATGAACTTCTTCGAACTACCAATAAAAAAATAAAGAATAATGTCATGAGTTTAGTAAAAAGATTTCTCTTTTTGACTCTTTTAGTCATTACCATTCCATATAGGGAACTACTTAAAGCACTAACATACTGCTTTTTTATTTATTTATTTTCGAACAAGAAAGAGATTTACATTAATTATAAACTTTCTAAAAGAGGAAATACAATGCACCCAATATTCCATAATCTACACCCCCACACAGTCCCCAAGCAAATTTAGCCAATATATCTATGTGGGTTTCCATAGACCCAGCCGATAAAAGAAAGTGAATACACCATCACTGCAATTTCTACCACAACCATAACAAATTCCACCTATACATCTATGTGGGTTTCCATAGACCCGACCGATAAAAGAAAGTGAAAATAGACCATTTGACTAATTTTTGGGAGGAGATAGAGCAAAAGTTACGGGGGCAGCGAAAATAGTAGTAAGTGGGCACAAAATAGTATTAGTTTTTAAAAGAAGGCAACTCTAAACTAATTTTTTTTCTTCCCTAAATTCTATTCAATCATGGGGAACAAAAGATGGCAACTCATGGACTATCCCACTTAAAAAAAACAAAAAAACAAAAACAAAACTAAAAAAGAAAACCCACAAAGAGAAGAGTGAATCCATGTTGTATAGATACACTGTTTTGATATGGGAAGATTAAATAACCCGAAGGAGTTCCTTTCTTGAGAATCTAATTAGCTTGTATGAATTTTGAAAGGCTTAACACTCACCTGAAAGCTTCTATTTCAGCCAAACTAAATAAGAAATATCATAACACATACAATTAAGAAAGACTTGTCAATTGTCAAGTGCCCCCTCAATCAAGTGCCCCCCTTCAAAGCGTTTAATTAAGTAATAGAACTTAAAGTTCTTTAAAAGTTGAAAGATAAGTATACCTAACCTAGACAATGAAAGGTTATAACATTATTCAGGGTGGACGATGGTCCCTCAACTCAGGCCGAACAAACATATAGTCGGGTTGCGAGTATAAGTTGTATACCCCATAATTCTTATTTAGAAGAGCCACAAATAGAGACACAACCTCATGAGAATTCCTATGAAAGTTGGAAATAAGGAAAAGTTGGAATGGAAGTTGGAAATAGATGTTAGAACATGGCTTAGGCATTTCTATTTTTTATTTTAATTTCTCCATCTAAATGAGCTCTGGAAGGGGAAAATCTAATTAGCAAGCTGAGTTCAAACAAAGTACAATCAAACAAATCTCAAATGAGATCAATGTTATTTCAACATTAAAAAAATGCATTCAAACTGTTTAAAAAAAATAAACAAACAAATAAATCAACTATCTCCTTTGTTAAATCGACAACGACCAACTCATATAGTCTAGAAATAGAGCAGTTTCTACTTTCACACCAAATCTTCAAACAAATATGGAATTGAATTTTTTACTATTTTTGGGGAAAAAAACATATGAAATAATTCTAAGGCATTGTAATAGCCGTGCTCTGGGGCACGGGTGAAAAAAAATTATATAAAAACAAAGGAAGCTATTACCAGAGCGAATATAAAATCTCCTTTTAGTACCTAGACTTGAAAACTTATCTAACATGAACAACTAAGCATATATAAAATTTCATTACAAACACTCCCATTGGTATCAAATTCATTAATAAATTAATCTAAATAAGAACAAATTTAGTGTTTCCGCCTCCTTAAGAATGCAATTGCCCTTTCCATTTTAGTAGAAATGAAACCCAAAATACTAAAAATATGCAATGAAATGTGATAGGCCACTAACATAATGGTGTGTGTAATCCATCTCTTGGATCAAGAACGGCTGCAAATGACACTTCAAGTAAATCAAATAACAACCACCACATCCCTGCAGTATATAGGAGCAATGGGCTTTTTCAAAATCGAGAAATACTGGTACAGTATATAGGAGCAAAGGTACTCCATTCTCACACATCATAAATTTGTATTTTAATACACCCCACTATAATTTGAATTCATCTCATTTTCTCTCTGCAGGTAGCCACTTTAATTTAACCAATTCTAGAAACAACACCAAAAATCAACCTTTTCATCTTTACTTTGTAAGGGATGGAAAATGGATGGTTTCAACATTTACTTTGTAAGCTAGATGTTCAGTTGGAAGGTCATTTCTAATGTGGGTATTCATGGTAGTGGAGGTCATTTCTTGACCCCAAAAAAATGGTAGTGGGGTAAAGAAAGTGAAACAAAAACACAACAAATTGAAGCCCCTAAAATCAAATTACCAAAATCTGGAAGCCCCAAAAAACAAATTGAAACAAAAACACGCAGAAATCAAATAATTACTAAGTAATAACAGAAATGCAAAAATGGAAGAGGGAAACAATAGAGAGATTGAGGGCTTACCTGAGAGGGTATGGCTGCGGATCTGCGGAAGATAAGCATTACCTGACACTAAAACAAAACAAAGTTTAGTAATACAAAACCTAATTAAAGACAAACCAAAACAAAGAACCCAAAACAAAAAGCCCTAAACAAAGAAGCCCTTTCAATAGATGTTAGGTCCGACGGGGGAGCAGGTGGTCAACGTCGACGGAGGCGCAGGTCCGGCGGGTCCAGTGTGTGGTGCGGTGGAGATGCCCGTCGACCCTGGGGTGGTGGTGGAAGGGATGAACCGGAGAGAAAGAGAGAGAGAGAGAGAGAGAGAGAGGGAAAAGAGGGTCTGTGATAGCTCCTATCTCCGAAGAAGTGGTTATTGTCAATGGAGGACAGGTCGATACATAGGAAACCCTAAAATTAGAAGAGAGGTTTGGGAATAAAGAGGAAGCGAGAGCGAATTTTTAAGCGACAAAACTTTTTATGTCACTTTTTTTGAATATCACCATACTATTTTGATCATTTATGTCACTTTTTAATAAACCGACATAATAATTAAATGTTTTATTTACAAAATTGCCACCGTGTTTTTATTTATGTCGATTTTTAAAAAGTGACATAAATACTGTATTATTTATATCACTTTTTAAAAAGTGACATAAATAATACAGTATTTATGTCACTTTTTATAAAACTGACAAAAATACTTTATTATTTATGTCACTTTTTTTAAAAAGTGACACAAAAACCTAAAAAGTGACATAAAAAGCTCGGGTGATAAATAATTACGTCACTCGAAATAAAAGTGACATAAATGCAATTTTAAAAGTGACATAAAAAGTATTTTTTCTTGTAGTGCCACATTCGAGACCCATTCAACATACTGAGCTGCCCGAATGAAACCAGCATCCAGTAGTCTCTCAATCTCTTCTTTCACCTTCAGAGTTACTTCTGGTGACATCCGCCGAGGTAGCTGCTTGAAGGGCCTGAACCCCGATTTAATTGGTAATCGGTGTTCCACTAGTTCCCTAGATAACCCTGATAATTCATCATAATCCCACGCAAAGCAATCTATGTACTTGTACAAGAGTGTAATTAACTCGGCCTGACTCTGCGGATCCAGCATCTGCCTTACATAAGTAGGCTTGTGCTCTCCTTCTCTACCTAGGTTGACCTCTGAGAGGGGTCTTGGACATCGGCCTTTAAATCATCAAGCTTTGTCGTGGCCGTTTCCAATTCATCTATTTGAATCTCTTCCTCCCTTGGCGTTTTTTCTTCATAGATACAATCGGCCAGATTAATCATTCTGTCAATAGGGCCGATTTCCAGTCTTCTATCGGCCAGGTATGCACACCATCTGGCCATACTGGCCTTTAGGGCCAGCTGTCTCTCAACCTCTATTAGTTGTGGATCCATCGATGTCTTCTTGATCGATGATCTCAATCGGCCTTGACTCTTCGGTCCGACTGAGGTTATGGTAACATGTCTTGATATATGATGGATTTCCTTTAAGGAAGGTAGCTGTATTCGATCTTCTATTTTATTGCGACCCAATAACTTGACTGGCCTGATATCATCTTCATACAAGACTGCATTGGTCGTTTGAACACGGGCTATTAATGGCTTTGTATCTGCTCCAACAACTTCTACCTCGTCGCCTCTCCAGAAAATCAGTAACTGATGGAGTGTGGAAGGAATGCAATAATTTGGGTGTATCCAATCTCGGCCGAGTAATGCATTATAGGCCGCCGAGGTTTCTACGATGAAGAAGGCAGTCATGACCGTTTTACTGCCAACGGTCAGCTCAAGGGGTAGGATACCCTTGGTCCTTGAGGGTGCCCCCATGAAGCTTTGAACGTTCATTTCAGTCGGAATTAGCTCCGACTTGGACTTCTGAAGGATTCTCAACATTATTTGAGGGATAATATTGATGGTAGACCCACCATCAACCAGGATTCTATTTATCGGGACCCCCCTCACTATGTCCTTTCACGTATAACGGCTTCAAATGCTAGGACATCTGATATGTGGGATTTTCGAAAATAACTTTGACTAGTTCGTTAGGCCTTAGCCCTTCTTCGGTCTGATGTCCCTTCGGCCTCAGAATAGTGATCTTAGGCCGATCAGTCTACTCGTTGGTGGCATCCACATTCTTGCTTGTGGCTTCCACCACATTGGGTTTAACGGTCTCTCCCCCATTCCAGAATACGTCTTCTATCATGGCTGAGTCCTTGGTCAAGCCCTCCATTACATCCTCTTCCATGGCCGCAGGCTGGTCCGGCTTAGCCATGAAAGACATAGGCAAAGTAAACACCATGTTAGATGACAGGCTTACCAGAATAGTTCCAAATTGAATTGGCGATGTGCTGGAGTCTGACAGATCACCATCGGATTCCATACTCATCTTGTCCGATGTGGGCTTGCATCCTTCCTGTGATTTTTCCCGTATGAATCTTTACTTCAGGCGCCCGGTAGAAGTATGCATCGCCCCAGCCTTTGTGTCATAAAATGGTTCCACCTTAGATGAGAGTTCTTGGGTGTCGGGCAATGTATGCGCTGTGGGTTTAGGAGGGTTTCCAGCCCGATTTATCCAATACTGGCGTTCCCGTTCGGCCTGTCTCATGCGTTGATACCTCCTTTTTTGAGGCTTGCTGTACTATAGCTGTCACGACCCGTCCTACTACGCGTGGAAATAGGACACGTGGCACGCCATCAGGGCTTATCCAGTTCCATTAAAGTAAAAATAGCAGCGGAAAACATTATTGAAATTTTATTAAATTCGGAGTTATAAAAGAAATTTTGGCCCTTTGAATCTTTCAAAAGAAAACAGTTTTGAAAACAGAGGTCCAGTCGACTGATCGCAGGTCCGGTCGACTGGTGATCTCAAACAGAGAGGTTTCAACTATAACAGCCCATCCAGTCAACTGTGTCGGGGACCCAGTCAACTGGTGCCTAAAATTATCAGTCGACTGAAAAAGTCCAGTCGACTGGCACCCTATCCAGCAGAATGTCATGACCTGGGGCTCCATCCAGTCGACTGTTTTCTCAACCTAGTCGACTGAATCTCAGACGAAACAAAGCAGTTACCAATTCAACACAGCGATCCAGTCAACTGGATCAAAAACCAGTTGACTGATTTCTGTCAGCAAAATCCAAAACTGCAGCTTTCCCACTCAAGGTTCTTCCAATTCCAAACCAACATATAACCACTCTATTTCATCATTCAAAACATAAATACAAGAGCGTTTACTAGGGATTACAAGTACTAAATCTAAGTTCAGATTATATTACAACATACTACGAATTCAAGGTTATTATTACAAGTTCAGAGTAGAACAAAATTATAACCAATTGATACCTCGGCATTCCACGGCCTCACTCCTCATTCTTTCTCTTGTCTTTCTTCTTACCTGCAATGAAGTACATCTCCACTGCTCAGCTATATGTTGAGCGTACAAGTCTAACATATGCAATATATAACAAAACATGCCTTAATCTCATAAATCATATCAATAGTCTCTAGGGAGAAAAATACGCATTCATCCGGTAGCGGCAAGTCCAAGCCTTAAACCGCGATGTCAATGGCAAGTCCAAGCCTACAACCATTACATCCCCACAAGTGCCATGGCAAGTCCAAGCCTACAACCATGCACAGTAGCCGTCACTACTCAAATTCTCAAACATCGAGAAGCTTACTCCGGCATGAATTTATATAAGACTCCCCTTTTACCCACATAGACAACTCAACGTGCTCGCATAAATTTAGACATGCTTCTCACAATTTAGCGCGTGCATAATTAACAGGCCTACAATTAACACATGGATTTTGCCCGGATCTCAATTTCGTCGTCGAAATATAAAACATGTATTTCTCTATACTTCACAAGTTAGGACTTCATACCTTCTGCGGTTTCCCCCAAACTTTGAAGGATCGACTAGGAGGTCGAATAATCGTCGGATTTCGAATTTGAGAAAATTCCTACAAGTTTATACCTATTTTTTCCAAAAGTCTAATATTAAGATTTTTACAAAAATTGGCCAAACACGACCTAAGTAGTATCAAAACGTAGATCTTACCTCCACGAGTTCAAATCTAAAATCTGGAGAAAATCTGACGAACGAACGGTCGTCGGTCGGCGTCGCAAAGTCCGTGGCAACCAAATCTCCCTTCTCTCTCCTCTTCTCTAGATATTTTGGAAAGTTTGGATGAGATTGAAATCTCATCCTCATCTATATATAGGCAACTTTTCGGGAATTACGTTTACCTCCCTACGAGTTCCTCAAAACTTCTAATTAGCTCTCGAAACTTCACACACGTCCATTTTATAACTTTTCGAGTGAAAATTATAAATTTCAAAAGTTTCCGACTAAGTCTCGTTTAGGTCCAAAATAACGTCCGAAAACTAAATTAGGTGGAATCTCTACACAACCTACCTTTTTAATTAACTTGTCACTCACGTTCTCACCACAATGCTCAAAATGATATATAACAATATCAAAGATTACCGGAATTTATACTACATAGGTATAATTACTATTCACAGGAATACCAGATAAAGTCAAATAACATTTAACTCATATAAATGCCATTTACTCATGCCCATGCAATATGAACTGCCATGTTCCCGTGTCCTCACTGACACCTTACCGTTGACTCACAGTCAACCCCAACTCAAATTATTAATAACATTAATAATTTTAAAATCTCAATTGATGCATTTTCAAAAATTATAAATTTCTGGAACGGGTGTGACAACTCTCCCCTCCAAAAAGGAAGTTTGTCCCCAAACTTTACCTCATGCGTTGAATAAGTACGGATACTCATTCTTCATGTCTTCCTCATTTTCCCACGTAGCCTCCTCCGTCGTATGGCTACGCCATAGCACTTTTACCATTGGAATAGTTTTAGTTCTCAAAACTTGTTCCTTTCGATCTAGAATCTCGACCGGTTGTTCCATATAAGTCAAGTCTCCCTGAATTTGCAGCAGTTTAGGTACAATGATCTTACTCGTATCAATCATACAACGTCTCAACATAGACACGTGAAACACGTTGTGCATATGTTCCATCTCTGATGACAAGGCTAATCGATAAGCCACTGGACCTACTCTCTCTAAAATCTCAAAAGGTCCTATGAATCTGGGATTGAGCTTTTCCCTCTTTCCAAATCGGACAATGCCTTTCGAAGGCGATACTCGCAAGTAAACAAAGTCACCTACTTCGAACGTCATCGGTCTCCGTTTAGAGTCTGCATAACTCTTATATCGGCTCTGAGCTACCTTAAGTCGCTCCTGAATCAACTTCACCTTCTCAGTAGTCACCTGTATTAACTCAGGTCCTAACAACTTTCTTTCTCCCACCTCGGTCCAACAAACTGGTGATCGACATTTACGCCCATACAAAGCTTCATACGGTGGCATTCTGATACTTGACTGGAATCCATTATTATAAGCAAATTTAATTAACGGCAAGTGGTGCTCCCAATCATTCCCAAAGTCTAAGACACATAATCTCAACATATCTTCCAAGATCTGAATCATACGCTCTGACTGTCCGTCGGTATGAGGATGAAATGCAGTACTGAAACTCAATTTCATACCCATAGCTTTTTGTAAACTTCCCCAAAACCTTGACGTAAAACTACTATTACGATCTGATACAATCACAGCTGAGACTCCATGTAGCCTTACAATCTCTTTCACATACAATTCTGCCAATTTAGATGGCTTAGTAGTCTTAATTGGTAGAAAATGAGCTGACTTGGTTAGTTGGTCAACTATAACCCAAAATCTTATCATTCTTATTGAATGATCGTGAAAATCCTGAAACAAAGTCCATTGTGATTTCGTCCCACTTCCATTCCGACACTGGCAATGGCTGTAGTAACCCCGCGGATACTTGTCTCTCTGCTTTGACCTGTTGACATGACGAACATTCAGATACAAACTTAGCAACTTCACGCTTCATACCCTTCTACCAGAAGTTTGCTCTCAAGTTTCTGTACATCTTATTACTTCCCGGGTGCACTAAATATTTCGTACTATGAGCTTCTTCTAGAATCTTCTCTTTCAAGTCTTTCACATTTGGTACACATAATCGATTTTCCAGTTTCAATGTTCCTCGTTCCAACATAAAACCAGGTCGTTTCCCCATAGATATCTCGTCCCTCATTTTGCACAAATAGACATCCTTAAATTGTTCTTTCTTGATCTCATCAATAATATCTAGGTATGCTATGATCGCCATCATTAAACCATCATTGGTCCCTAGAATCACATCCAATTCTAAGCGTTCCATCTCTTTGATCAATTCTTTTTGTTGTGTTAGCTCGTCGGCTAAATTCCTCGGCGTCTTCCGGCTTAACGCATCGGCTACTACATTTGCCCTTCCCGGATGGTACTCAATTGAAAGATCGTAATCCTTCATCAATTCTAACCATCTTCGCTGTCTCATATTCAAGTCCCGTTGGGTGAAAATGTATTTCAAACTCTTGTGGTCCGTGAATATCTCACACTTTTCCCCGTATAGGTAGTGTCTCCAAATTTTTCAAAGCATGAATTACTGCGGCTAATTCGAGATCATGAGTCGGATAATTTACCTCGTGTGTCTTTAGCTGTCTAGAAACGTAAGCAATTACTTTACCACCTTGCATAAGCACACATCCCAACCCTTTGTGTGAAGCATCACTATAGATTACAAATCCCTTGGTTCCGGATGGTATTGTCAAAATAGGTGCTCTCGTCAACCGTGACTTCAACTCTTGGAAACTGTCTTCACATTCCTGATTCCATTCAAAGATAACACCCTTTCTCATTAACTTTGTCATCGGCAATGAAATCTTCGAGAAATGTTCAATAAAACGGTTGTAGTATCCCGCTAATCCCAAGAAACTTTGAATTTCAGATACGGAAGTCGGCCTTTGCCAATTTGATACAGCTTCTACTTTGTGAGGATCAACTGATACTCCATTCTTATCAATTACATGACCAAGAAAAGTAATACTAGGCAACCAAAATTCACATTTCTTGAATTTACCAAATAATTGTTTCTCTCGCAATCTCTGAAGTATTAACCTCAAGTGGTTCTCATGTTCTATCTCACTCGGTGAATAGATAAGGATATCATCAATGAATACAATCACAAAGTCATCTAAATAATCCTTGAATACTCGATTCATAAGATCCATGAATGCGGCTGGTGCATTGGTAACTCCAAATGGCATAACTAAGAACTCATAGTGTCCATAATGCGTTCTGAAAGCTATTTTCTCAACATCTTCGGCCTTCACTTTCAACTGATGGTAACCCTATCTCAGGTCTATCTTGGAGAATACTTGTGCCCCACAAAGTTGATCAAATAAGTCATCAATTCTGGGTAATGGGTACTTGTTCTTAATCGTTAACTTGTTCAGTTCCCGGTAATCAACACACATACGCATTGAGCCATCTTTCTTCTTTACAAACAATACTGGAGCTCCCCACGGCGATACACTTGGTCAGATGAAACCTTTATCAAGTAATTCTTGTAGTTGAATTTTAGTTCCTTCAATTCTACTGGTACCATTCTATACGGTGCCTTTGATACGGGTCTTGAGTCTGGCTTTACCTCAATGGTGAATTCAACTTCCCTCTCAATCAGGACATCTGGTAAGTCATCGGGGAATACATCCGGATACTCTCGCACTACTGGGATATCCTCTACTATCGATTCGGTCGCTGAAACATCAGTCACTGAACATAGGAATCCTTGACATCCCTTTTTCAATAACTTCCCCGCTCGAATAGCTGAAACTAAATACGGCGGCGGTGTAACCCCACTCCCTTGGAAACAAAAGTTCCCATGTACCGGTGATCGAAAATTAACCTATTTCCGTTCACATTCTATTGTGGCTTGGTTAAGAGCTAACCAATCCATTCCCAGTATCACATCGAAATGGTTCATCACAATCGGTATAAGGTCTACAGTCATCAACTTCTTGCCTAATTTGATTTCACAGTTCTTATATATACAGTAGACGTCATTATCGATTTACTAAGTGGCACAGCAATAGACAATTCATATCCTAACGGTGCCGATTTAACATTCAAATGTTCAACAAAAGCATGCGATACAAATGAATGCGTAGATCCCGAGTCAACAAGTATGCGTGCTAAGTGCGAACATACAAGCACCATACCTGACACTACTGTCTCGGAAGCAGTCATATCTCTTGGATTCATCTGATAGGCTCTTCCTTGACGTTGTTCAGTCCTTTGTCCTCCATCATTGGATTATCTAGGCTTCGACCCACTAGAAGCCATAGAACTAGCTCCTTGTTGAGGATACCTCCTCCGGCAATCCTTGGCTTGGTGCCCAAATACTCCACAATCGTAACACTTGCCTCTCATGTCAGGTGTAGAATTAGTACTACCTCCTCCTTGGTTTCTGTTATGGGGTTTTGTCATAAAACATCAGCCTGAGTGTGGTCGGTTGCAAAGTGGACACAACGGTATGTCACTTGGCGTTCTCCTGAAATCACTGAAACTAGAACCAGAGCCTCTTTGAAATGGCCTCTTGAAAGATCCGCCTTGGTTCCTATCCCCACTCTCATTGCTTCGTTTACCGTGTTGATTCTGCCTCGACCTTTTCATTCCACTCTCAGCCACTAGCGCCGTTTGTTGTACTGCTGCCACAGTCGAATGTTCATAGGTTTCCACCCTTAGACGAATATTTTCCCTTAAACCCTCTTCGAATTTCCTTGCCCTATCTTCCTCTTCTGGTACGGAACCCTTTTTAAATCTCAACAAAGCATTATACTTGGAAGTATATTTAGTTACAGTCATATCTCCCTACTTCAAGTTATCAAACTCTCTCTTCTTCGCATTGTAGGCGGCTCGCAGAAAGAACCGGCGATTGAATTCCGCCTTGAACCCCTCCCAAGTAATTGGTGCCCCTTGATCTAGAACATTTACCCACCAATTCTGGGCTTCACCCTTCAGCGCATCACTTGCATTTTCCATTTTCTCCCTGTCGTTCATCGGAATAGATCGAAAAATCCTTTCCATATCCATAATCCAATGTTCTGCGAGCATTGGATCGGGTGTCCCGTGAAATTCCATCGGTTTCTTCCTCGCAAACTGTTCGGATATGGATCTCATACCCCTATTCTCAGGTGGAAGTACCACAGTTAACGGCGGTGTTTCGAAAGGAGGTGTCAGAGGCAATCGCTCTGCTATATTCCGTATCATATCCCCCATATTCCCCATCATTTCTGCCATTTTATTCATGCGTCGAGTGTGTGGCGATAGAGTTCGCTCTTCGTCACTCATGATTACAATCCTGTAGTTCTCAATGCATAAACACTATGCATGTACAACAATAACAATAGCATTTATGTAAAACAACATACATATGCATCAAACATCTCTAATATGTATGGATGCAATTGAGAACATGTGAAAAATCACTCAACACTCCACTCGTCGTCGAACGTTCCCAAAGTTTTGTTACCTATAGCTCTGATACCAATAAATGTCACGACCTATCCCACTACGCGTGGAAATAGGACACGTGGCACGCCATCAAGGCTTATCCAGTTCCATTAAAGTAAAAATAGCAGCGAAAAACATTATTGAAATTTTATTAAATTGGGAGTTATAAAAGAAATTTTGGCCCTGATCGGGAGAGAACAAATCCTATTTATACGCCTTAATGAGCATTTGTTAGTACCTTTTTTATCCTGTTTTTGTATATTTTTACTTCGTTTTCTATTTTCTGACAGGTTTTGGAAGAAATCAAGTATAGCAGGCTAAACAGGGTGAAAAAGCACAAAGAAAGAAGCTGAAAAAGCCAAGTCGCGCGCGCGACCCGTTCGCGCGGAAATCCAGAAATCGCTCGCGCGATCCGCTCGCGCAAGAGTCCCAGAATTGCTCGCGCGATCCGCGCGCGCGAGGAGCCAAATGTCGCGCTCGCGCGACCCGCTCGCGCGATATATATAAAAACCAAAGTTGCGTATTTCAGTATACTGAAGACTCCTATGCAAACGAGATGTCCTAACTGCATCCAGATTGTAAAATATATCAGTTTTAGTGCGTTTCGAGTTGGGAAAGCTTGCAAAGCTTGTGAAAAACTCTATATATACTTAGTTTTTATAATTTTTAAGGGTTAGACATTGTTAGACATTATACACATCATTATACACATATATACATATACACTTTCAGCCATTGAAGGGAGGGAAGCAAGGAGAAGAAGAAGAAGACCAAGGGTTTCCATGGCCTCCTCCATCAACTACTTGCCGATCTCTACGTCTATGGACAGCTAGATCTTAGATCTAGGGTTTCAATGAAGCCCTAGACGAGTAATAGGGTTTTGTTTATGTTTTTATTTTAGTTTTGTTATGTATGGATGACAGTCACATGTTTAGAGGATTTTTATAAATAAATCGTACTTCTATTGATTAAATCATTACTTTCAAAGTTTATTCTTGTCTTAGATCTATTTTGACTGTGATGTGCTCAACGATCTATTCTTGCTGTGCTTGTTTAGATTGTTTACATGTGATGGTGCTTTATTGATTTGTGCTATCAAGTATCCGAATAGTCCATGCCTAGGTTAGACGGATTAGATCACAACTCTAGTTTAGTGTGGGATAATTCGTGCTAACCGCAGATGGATTATGTTGGTGCTTGAACCATGATTATCTTCTTGTCGGAGGAATTGGGCTTGTAGCTACAATTCCCCATATTCATCCAACTTAATAGGCTAAAGTAATTCATAAATATTCCTTATTAGGAAGCTAGTGGTGGATTTGCAATCCTAGGTCCCTTAAACATTATTTAAAAACAACTATTTAAATTGCTTTCATAGTTTAGATTTATTTTTATGTTCTTAGTTTAATTCAAAATAAAAATCAAATCCGTTTTCTTAATTAACTAAATTTAGGTTTTAAAATTAAGTCGCTGTAGTAAATCAATCTCTGTGGGTTCGACCTTTACTTCCACACTACAAATCTTTAGAGAAGTAAAGCATAAATAAAAAGCATACTTTTGATATCTTGATATTGACAACATCAATTTTTGGCGCCGTTGCCGGGGATTGCGTTACTACCGTTAGTTTTAAATTCTTAGTTTAGTTAATTTGTAAATATTAGATTAGTTTTTATTTTTCTTATTTTCCGTTTTTGTTTTAAATTACTAACTTTTCTTTTTATTTTGTAGTTTCTCGAGTCAAAATTCTAACGTTTCCGAGTGGAGCAGCTAATTACATCAAAGGAGCCTACGCAAATACAAACAAAAATAAAATAAAATAAATTGCTTCTTTTGAAACTCGCTTTAAACCACTGTAAGTCAGGGCGCTGTGACGCACTATTTGCATTAGTTTAGGGTGAATTGCACTGCATTAGCTAGGAAACCCGGGGCGCTGGGCTTGACGCGGTCATTGCATTACAGGATAATTTGCATGCATCATAGTAGTTGAATGCTTGTTATCTTAGTTGCGTGATTGCTATTTGTTTCCTTTTGTTGAGTCAGTTTTTGTTTTTAGTTTACTTTCTTTTAGTTTATGTTAGGTACACGTTCAAATAAACCAGAATTACAACCTTTCGACTCTGAACTTGAACGCACATTAAGACTTAACAAGTCTTTAAACTTAACTTCTGGAACAAGGTATTTAATAGACGACGATTTGACACCAAAACCAACATCTTTATTTGAATCCGAAATACGTAGTACTCTTACAAGACTAAAGAAACCACGCTGTCATAACATAGAACCGATTAAAATGGCAGACATTGGAAATAATAACGATAACAATCAAAACAACGGAACTAATATGAATAATCTTAATATACCGCCACCTCCTCCACTTAAAGATTATTTTATTCCTACGACTTACACGCCACAAACATGTATTGAATTACCGGAGGCAATAGCATCTCACTTTGAGATAAAGTCGTCTACCATCTCGCTACTTCCATCTTTCCATGGCCGTTTAAATGAAGATCCATACAAACACTTAGGAGATTTTCAAGATATATGTTCTACTTTGAAAATCCAAAACTTAACTGATGATGAATTAAAATTGCGGCTCTTTCTATTCTCTTTAAAAGACAAAGCTAAATATTGGCTTCAATCTTTGGAGCCAAACACAATTAAGACATGGGAAGCCTTACACACCGCATTTTTACAAAAGTTTTTTCCTATTATGCGTACGAATCAAATAAGGAAATCTATCACTAATTTTGTGATGCAAGGTGGGGAAACACTTTATGACACATGGGAAAAATTTAAAGAATTATTACGCTCGTGTCCACATCATCAAGTTCCTAAGTGGTAACTTGTGCAGGTCTTCTACGAGGGACTTATTCCCTCTGTCCGTAACACTGTCGATGCCGTTTGTGCGGGAACTTTCCTACACAAAAGCGCCGACGAGGCCTGGAAAATATTTGAAACGTTAAGCGAGAACTCGATGCATCAAGCTATGTCGGTACGTTCGGAAGGATATCTTCCTCCAACCAAACGAGAGGTGAAGTTTGAGTCGAGTCATTCTATTGAATTTCAAGAATTATCTAAAAAACTTGACCGACTTATGACAATGAATCAAATGACAACCCCACCCGCTCATGAAATCTGTGCATTATGTTCCGATCCTTCACATTCTATACTTTCATGTCCATCGGCGAGTCAATTTCTGGAGTTCGTGGAGCAACACATTAATTCTATTCAACAATACCCACGGAATAATTATAATTCGATTAACAATAATCCGGACGCGCCATGGAGAAACCATCCTAACTTCTCGTGGAAAAATAACAATAATAATCCTAATGAGGCGACTAATTTTCCTAATGCTTATCGACCCCAATTTCAACCTAATCAATACCAACAACCGCCTCCTAATGCGAATCCTTCAAGGGGTAATGTTTTTGAGGAAAAGGTGTTGGCATCCCTTAAGAATATTGAAACACAAGTACAGGCACAAGCACAAATAGTGCACTCTCACACACAATCCATTACGAAGCTTGAATCCCAAATGGGACAACTAGCTACTGTAGTGAGTAGTAGAAACGAGGGGACGTTGCCTAGTCAAACAATTCAAAACCCTAAGGGACAATATGAGGTTAAGGGGTCGAATGAACAAGTAAACGCCGTCTCAACTAGGTTGACTACACGAGAGGAAGAGGTAATAGAAATCCCGAATGAGAATGTGAAAGATATGAATACTAACTCGAATAAGATGGGTGAGGACGTGGATAAAAATAAAAAAGATAAAGAACCGGTCCCAACGAACTATATTCCGAGAATGCCATATCCACCTAATAATGAGGGACCATCACATTTGCCCAAGAAAGGGTCAAAAATGGAAGATATACTCGAGGTATTTAAACAAGTTAAAATTAATATTCCTTTCCTCGATGCTATAAAGCAAATTCCCGCGTATGCTAAATGCTTAAAAGACCTTTGCACTCAAAAACGCAAAATACGCAGTCATACTCCGAAAAAGGTCTTCCTCACAGAAAAAGTAAGTTCAATTTTTCAACACGCTCCTCCAAAGTTTAAGGATCCTGGTACGCCTACGATTTTATGTGTTATAGGTGACACTATCATTCATAGGGCTCTCCTTGACTTAGGTGCTAGTGTTAACCTCTTACCCTATCATGTCTATAAACAACTAGGTCTAGGTGAACTTAAGCCCATGGCCGCTACTATTCAATTAGCGGATCGTTCTATTAAAGTACCTAGGGGAATCGTCGAAGACGTGCTAGTAAAAGTTGATCAATGTTTCTATCCTGTAGATTTTATGGTCCTTGACACCGAACCGGTGCTAGATGCTAGAAAATACACTCCTATTATTCTTGGTCGTCCATTCTTAGCCACGGCCAACGCACGTGTCAATTGTAGAACAGGGGTGATGAAAGTGTCGTTCGGGAATATAAAATTAAAATTAAATGTTTTTAATGCCGTTGATCAACCTCCCAAAGACAATGATTATCTAGGTGTGGAGGGTAGTGAGGTTAAACGGAATATTGAGCCTAAGAACGTAATAAATATAAGTGCGGGGAATAATATAGAGGATGATGAGTGGATGAATCCTAATCCCTCGGCCACTAATGAAGAATTTACTCGAAAGGTAACGAAGCGATGTAATAACGATAATGGTGAGCCGTCAAATAAATTAACACATAACGACATGGTTTCGACGTTTCACCAGAATCTCCCTATGGCCTTAAGAGGAACAAACTCTGATTTACGACCTCCTTGAATCTTGAGCTAGAACGGTCTAGCTAAAGACGTAAAAGTTAGCGCTTCTTGGGAGGCAACCCAAGCTTTATTTCGTTCGTTTTTCTTATTTTTGGTCGTTTTTGAGTCTGTTCGATTCTGTTTTTGACATTCTAGATAGGTTTGGGGGTTGGAATTAATTTATTTTAATATTATACACATAATTTTAGCCACAAAATGAAAAAATCTGAAATCCAATCGTGATCCATGCGAAAATGGAGTAGTATTTTATTAGTAATTAGTTTTTATTTTTAGTTTTGCTCGAGGACTAGCAAAATGTAGGTTTGGGGGTGTGATCGGGAGAGAACAAATCCTATTTATACGCCTTAATGAGCATTTGTTAGTACCTTTTTTATCCTGTTTTTGTATATTTTTACTTCGTTTTCTATTTTCTGACAGGTTTTGGAAGAAATCAAGTATAGCAGGCTAAACAGGGTGAAAAAGCACAAAGAAAGAAGCTGAAAAAGCCAAGTCGCGCGCGCGACCCGCTCGCGCAGAAATCCAGAAATCGCTCGCGCGATCCGCTCGCGCAAGAGTCCCAGAATTGCTCGCGCGATCCGCGCGCGCGAGGAGCCAAATGTCGCGCTCGCGCGACCCGCTCGCGCGATATATGTAAAAACCAAAGTTGCGTATTTCAGTATACTGAAGACTCCTGTGCAAACGAGATGTCCTAACTGCATCCAGATTGTAAAATATATCAGTTTTAGTGCGTTTCGAGTTGGGAAAGCTTGCAAAGCTTGTGAAAAACTCTATATATACTTAGTTTTTATAATTTTTAAGGGTTAGACATTGTTAGACATTATACACATCATTATACACATATATACATATACACTTTCAGCCATTGAAGGGAGGGAAGCAAGGAGAAGAAGAAGAAGACCAAGGGTTTCCATGGCCTCCTCCATCAACTACTTGCCGATCTCTACGTCTATGGACAGCTAGATCTTAGATCTAGGGTTTCAATGAAGCCCTAGACGAGTAATAGGGTTTTGTTTATGTTTTTATTTTAGTTTTGTTATGTATGGATGACAGTCACATGTTTAGAGGATTTTTATAAATAAATCGTACTTCTATTGATTAAATGATTACTTTCAAAGTTTATTCTTGTCTTAGATCTATTTTGACTGTGATGTGCTCAACGATCTATTCTTGCTGTGCTTGTTTAGATTGTTTACATGTGATGGTGCTTTATTGATTTGTGCTATCAAGTATCCGAATAGTTCATGCCTAGGTTAGACGGATTAGATCACAACCCTAGTTTAGTGTGGGATAATTCGTGCTAACCGCAGATGGATTATGTTGGTGCTTGAACCATGATTATCTTCTTGTCGGAGGAATTGGGCTTGTAGCTACAATTCCCCATATTCATCCAACTTAATAGGCTAAAGTAATTCATAAATATTCCTTATTAGGAAGCTAGTGGTGGATTTGCAATCCTAGGTCCCTTAAACATTATTTAAAAACAACTATTTAAATTGCTTTCATAGTTTAGATTTATTTTTATGTTCTTAGTTTAATTCAAAATAAAAATCAAATCCGTTTTCTTAATTAACTAAATTTAGGTTTTAAAATTAAGTCGCTGTAGTAAATCAATCTCTGTGGGTTCGACCTTTACTTCCACACTACAAATCTTTAGAGAAGTAAAGCATAAATAAAAAGCATACTTTTGATATCTTGATATTGACAACATCTTCAAAAGAAAATAGTTTTGAAAACAGAGGTCCAGTCGACTGATCGCAGGTCCGGTCGACTGGTGATCTCAAACAGAGAGGTTTCAACTATAACAGCCCATCCAATCGACTGTGTCAGGGACCCAGTCGACTGGTGCCTAAAATTATCAGTCGACTGAAAAAGTCAAGTCGACTGGCACCCTATCCAGCAGAATGTCATGACCTGGGGCTCCATCCAGTCGACTGTTTTCAACCCAGTCGATTGAATCTCAGACGAAACAAAGCAGTAACCAATTCTACACAGTGATCCAGTCGACTGGATCAAAAACCAGTCGACTGATTTTCAGCAAAACCCAAAACTGCAGCTTTTCCACTCAAGGTTCTTCCAATTCCAAACCAACATATAACCACTCTATTTCATCATTCAAAACATAAATACAAGAGCGTTTACTAGGGATTACAAGTACTAAATCTAAGTTCAGATTATATTACAACATACTACGAATTCAAGGTTATTATTACATGTTCAGAGTAGAACAAAATTATAACCAATTGATTCCCCGGCATTCCAGGGCCTCACTCCTCATTCTTTCTCTTGTCTTTCTTCTTACCTGCAATGGAGTACATCTCCACTGCTCAGCTATATGCTAAGCGTACAAGTCTAACATGTGCAATATATAACAAAACATGCCTTAATCTCATAAATCATATGAATAGTCTCTAGGGAGAAAAATACGCATTCATCCGGTAGCGGCAAGTCCAAGCCTTAAACCGCAATATCAATGCAAGTCCAAGCCTACAACCATTACATCCCCACAAGTGCCATGGCAAGTCCAAGCCTACAATCATGCACAGTAGCTGTCGCTACTCAAATTCTCAAACATCGAAAAGCTTTCTCCGGCATGAATTTGTATAAGACTCCCCTTTGACCCACATAGACAACTCAACGTGCTCGCATAAATTTAGACATGCTTCTCACAATTTAGCGCGTGCATAATTAACGGGCCTACAATTAACACATGGATTTTGCCCGGATCTCAATTTTGTCGTCGAAATATAAAACATGTATTTCTCTATACTTCACAAGTTAGGACTTCATACCTCCTGCGGTTTCCCCCAAACTTTGAAGGATCGACTAGGAGGTCGAATAATCGTCGGATTTCAAATTTGAGAAAATTCCTACAAGTTTATACCTATTTTTTCCAAAAGTCTAAAATTTACAAAAATTGGCCAAACACGACCTAAGTAGTATCAAAACGTAGATCTTACCTCCACGAGTTCAAATCTAAAATCTGGAGAAAATCTGACGGACGAACGGTCGTCGATCGGCGTCGCAAAGCCCGTGGCAACCAAATCTCCCTTCTCTCTCCTCTTCTCTAGATATTTTGGAAAGTTTGGATGAGATTGAAATCTCATCCTCATCTATATATAGGCAACTTTTCGGGAATTACGTTTACCTTCCCACGAGTTCTTCAAAACTTCTAATTAGCTCTCGAAACTTCGCACACGTCCATTTTATAACTTTTCGAGTGAAAATTATAAATTTCAAAAGTTTCCGACTAAGTCTCGTTTGGGTCCAAAATAACGTCCGAAAACTAAATTAGGTGAAATCTCTACACAACCTACCTTTTTAATTAACTTGTCACTCACGTTCTCACCACAATGCTCAAAATGATATATAACAATATCAAAGATTACCTACACAGGTATAATTACTATTCACAGGAATACCAGATAAAGTCAAATAACATTTAACTCATATAAATGCCATTTACTCATGCCCATGCAATATGAACTGCCATGTTCCCGTGTCCTCACTGACACCTTACCGTTGACTCACAGTCAACCCCAACTCAAATTATTAATAACATCAATAATTTTAAAATCTTAATTGATGCATTTTCAAAAATTATAAATTTCTGGAACGGGTATGACAATGGCCGCGTTGGGAATTTAGAATGTTTTGCCCTATGCCACCTCCCATCTTCAATCTGGGGGGGCAACACCATCCTTGGGCTCCTGTTTGAGGTTGATGACTTTGTTTGCAACTTAGGCTTTGGAATTGTTCGGGTATCTGTTGCCCCCAATCGGCATGATTCACTTAGGCCGGTTTACGGAGCCAATGAGGGTTTTGCCCGCCACTTAGGCTTCGCCTGACTCTGCCAAGACAGTGATAACCTCTCATATATAGATCTTCTCGGGCTTGGCTCCCGATGTTCATTGCCTCGTGGCCTCTTACTCGGGCTATAAATATCCTTTTTGATATCAGCCTTGCATCTCAGGCAAAGGCCTTGTTCAATGAACTCCAGTTGTCGTCGCATATCTGCCATCAAGTTATCGGTATCGGACCTAGCCGTTTCTTCCTCGGCCTTGTGGCCCTTTTCTTTATATTCCTGATAACTTCTTTCGAGCTCATGTATAGTTACTTTCGGCCTATTTGTGGGCGAAATGGCGATTTGTTTCCCTTCTCTCTACCTTGGCGAAATTTCTTGGTCGGTCAAGTCTATCTTCAGCCTTGGGCTTGTCAGCTTGGTTAAATCGGGCATAACCATATTGGTGCCGGTTATTTGAGAAAACGGATTTGCGTCGATCCCCATAGCTTTGTTCGAGAACTTGAAAACTCCTTTTTCCATGTTTTCCTGTATAACATTACGAAAAACAACACAATTATTAGTGGAGTGTTTCCAGGAATTGTGCCACTTACAATACTCTTTATTTTTTAGGTCATCGGCCTTGGGGATCTGATGGCCTTCACTCAGCTTGATCACTTTATCGGCCAACAAGGCATCGAATATTTGATCAGTCATAGTTATGTCAAAAGTATAATTTTTTCCCACCTCAAACGCCATCTTCTTTGCAGCGGCATTATTGTTGATAGGTTTATTTGAGGCGTTACATACAATTGGTCGTTTGCAGATTAACTTGGCCATATTGCTTTCTGTTTCGAGGTCACACTCCGCTAGGTAGACCTCGTAGTTAGGGTCTTTATAATACGTCCCTTTGGACGAGTTCTTCTTCTCCTGCTCATCCAAAAGGATGCACTCATAACTAGCAGCCCGCGTGGCTAGCTCGAATAAATCACGAAACTCAGTTCCTTCAAACCTCTTGCGAAGTTCAAAGGATATGCGCCCCATGGCCATTTTAGCATATTCTTCCTCAGGCAAAACCATCTTACACCGATACTTTGCCTTACAGAAACGGGCTATGTAGGTTTCAACTTTTCTCCTACTAATTGCATCATCCTAGACAGGTCTGCTAGCGATGTTTCGGGCTCAATCCTATAGAACTGGCCATGAAATAGCTCTTCCATCCTTTGCCAAGTTTGCACCGAATTGGCGGGGAGATTGACATACCACAAAAACGCCATGCCTGTTAGTGAATTTGGAAATAACCTCAACTTTAATGGGTCACTACTACCCACATGGTCGCATTGAACAATGAAACGGCCAATATGCTCCACCGAAGACTGTTCACTCTCTCCAAAAAATAGAGTGAAGTTTGGTACTTTGTACTCCTAGAGAAATATGATCTGGTCAATTTCAGGGGGATATGGCCGTCTGTACGTCGGCCTCTCTAGTCTTCTCATAAACGGGCCATACTCTTCATGTATGGCCGCTACCAACTCCTCCCTATTGATGGGTTGTGGAGCTATGGGCTTAGCAGCCCTTAACAGGGGTACCAACGGTGGTGGTAGTTGTTGTTGATTATTATTGGTCTAATGGGTCCAAAATCCACCATTGTTTCTTTGTCCCCCAGTAGTGTGACCTGGAGGTTGTGTGTGGCCGACTGAGCCTTCAATATGGCCTGTTGATCGAACAAAACCCAGTGTTGCCGATCCGTTGGGATCGGTGACTATAGATCCGCTAGCCATTCCGGTCTGTGATTCAGATTGCTTGCCTAAGCCATTACCCTCCCTAAGGTTCGGACAGATGTAGGGTGGGTCTTTCGGCTTATCGGACTCAAGCAATGTGCCAAAGCCCGATCCGGTGACCTACTCTTTGCTACCTCCGACCTTATAGGTCTTTATCAGCCTGCCGATCATATCCGACAGGCGATCCAATTTTACGTGGGTGGTCCTTCTCTCCATGACTATGTCAGCTTGACTCTTATGAACATTGGCCGATTGGCTGATGGCCGCCTTGAGATTGCCCATTGATCCTATTAACGAGTTGTATTCCTGCAACATCGGCTCAACGTTCGCTATCATGGCCTCTGAAATTGCCTCAAGAGTGACACTGCCATCTTGTAGAGAATGGCAAGTACTTTCCTCCATAGGTGGGTCCATGGGAGAATCATTTTGGCCGTTCTTAGTTGTTTGTTTGTCTTTCTTTGCAGGCATGGCTTCACACTGTGGGTCCCACCGGGCATGCCAAAATGTTTGCTTGTAATTTACGCGGGTGTGCCAGAGCCAAACGGGCTCGGTGTGTGTGTGTGTGCAAGCTAATTTGCTAAACGCTTGTGTGAGTGATACACATGGCTTTATGAATCTGACTTCTAAACAGTGATTATGTGCAATGAGTAGGAAAGTACCCTCACCATAAATTTTTTAGCAGTACTGAAGCGCACAAGCTAAACAGTGTTAAGGGCTTACCTGGTAAACAATCACAAACGGATTAATAAAACGTAGATCTTATTAAGTGTTTGGAAAATTAAACAGATCTAAAGAACGAACCAGAACAGACTCTAATTATCCAAAAGAATAAAAAGAAATAACAAAAGGCCAGACCTATTTGCTACGAATGCTGAAAAAACAAAGGTTTGAATGCTTTGAGTGCTTCGAATGCAGTGTGTATGCTATTTTCGAGATGACGCGGAGTGCCCTATATGCTTGGCCTGCTTCCATATTTTTAGCGGCCATGGATTAATTCTGATTAGGAAAGGACTCCTTAGCTACGTCCTAAGCTGCGTGGCTGATTGGTTAATAGTGGAAGAAACCTTGTTAATCTCTAACTCCTACCTTATCCAAATTCTGATTGAATTAATCCCACTAATTTAGGGATTAACCTTCTAAATCCAGCTGGACGTGATTAGATTCTTTTCCCAAACGGACTCTTACTTCCTAAAAATATGGGATGACGTCGCCCTGACAGCTGTGATTAGCACCGCCTTCCCCTTTCAGTCTATCGGCCTCGTCTGCTACTTTCTTTCATCTGAATCGGGCTTGTACAATTTCAATATTGTCTTTCATGCCCGATTACCTTTTTACGAATGCTTATGGCCGATCGGACTCATACAGCCATCCTTCATTACACGGTGTCCGATTGGCCTCCGTGCTGCTTTGATCCACCATCGGGCTTACGTTGCATTAGGTTATGTTATTCTCGTGCCCGATAATCCTCATCCATGCCACTCCTTCCAATCGGGCTCATACCACAACACCCAACAGCCTTGTACCTACCATCGGGCTTACAATCTCCACTTGAGTCCGATGAGTCATAGATTCATTAAGCCGGCCTCCCCTCTATCCAACTTCATGCCACTTGTGCTCAAAAACCTTTGATGGTTTTTGGGTGCAAACAGTATTGCAACAACATGCATATTGCAATCCAATCTATTGTACATTTTCTAACAGTTTTGGAATTACAAACTTCTTTTTCTCGTGACTGAAAAATATTAAAAGATGATACAAATTACCGCTATAAAATTAACTCATAGACTTATAAATTAGGGGGCTTTCTGAAATTTTAAGGGGGACATAAATGTATATTTTATTTTTTCTAGGATATGTCTGAGAAATTTTCAAACTTGAGGGGCTGTGAGCCCTTTGCCTTCTTTGCATCCACCATTGACTAGAATGTATCATAGAATTTTCCTTGATTAAGATCTAAGTGAGCACTCCAAGGATTGATGTCAATTAGTGACAGTTACCCAACCAGCCATTAGAATCCCAAACAACATACGAATAGTGCGCACTGGGTAAACGTACTAGACAACTCGCGCGTGTATAGAGTGACTCGATCTGACATTCTAAGCCTAGTGCACTCGCCTAGTGTATTTACTCAGTACGCACTAGATCAAAACCTACTGTATAGATAGAAAGTACGGGTAACTTTGTTAAAAGTGGAAGACAATGATATTTTTGGTCCTCTAAGTGACGGTAGAGGGTTTACAAGGATCCACTCCAAATTTCATAGTACTCCAGTAAAAGCATTAGTGGCAATCTTAATTGTATGATCTTAGACCAGGCTTTATGGAATAATTTATGATAAATCTAATATGAATATCTACATCTACACAAAATGAAAGTCACAATCTATCTCAGTAATGTTATGCTATCAAAATTTGAATCTCATCTTTAATTATAAATGTTTTAACAACTACCAGACACACTCATATATCTACGTGATACTAGTAATTACTATCACAATATGTGATATAAATGTTATAACCATTTAATAAAGAACCAAATTTATCTCAAAATTTGGGCAAGCGTAGCTATATTTTATCTATAACGTCTGGGGTAGTTTACAAAAGCAGTCCAATATCTTTTGTTATGCCAAACAGCAGGTGTGCTTGATAAATTTGAAACCAGACATATATATATATATCTACATCTATATACGAATATTTTTTTTTTTTACGAATATCTATATACGAATATTCATCACACTATTTACACTGACAAGCACAAAAAATATGCACATACACTTGTTCCTGTCGGATTTGGTTGATTTCTGTCCACAAGTGAAGTTTGTGTGGGGTCCGTCCCATGTTGATTAAAAGAAATATTATCAATGTTTGATTTATTGTTTTCTAAGTTAATCCGTTAGAATGTGGTAAATAGGTTTGGTTTTATCCACATCTACCGCATATGCAAACATATCTTAATGGTTGGTGGTCTGGTCGACATGGAATTCTAGCTTTATCATGATGAGTTAAGCCGTGTATACAAAATACAGTCCGGATCTCCAATGAATCGCAAATGACAGATCAAGGAGCGGATTGATTTTTTGCAACGAAAAATGTCGTTTTTTGTGATGAAAATTTTCGTCACAAAACATCATTATTTTTAGTAACAAAAAATTACGTCGTAAAAAATGACATTTTCGTTACAAAAAGTCGGTCCGCTCCTTCGTCCGTCCTTTGTGGTCCGCACTTGATCGGCTCTGTATACAAATAAATATATATGTTGTGTACATATAGGAAGACAGAATACACTCGGTTGCGTTAGTGAGAGAGAGAAAAAAATATTATGAGGACTTTTTTCTTTCGGGTAATGAGTGTGGGAATATAAAGGACTGAGTTTAATTAAACCAAGTGTCTTGCACCATTTTATTTTCAATAGTAAAAGAAAAATCTCTTGGGTGTAGACGTAGGCAGATTTTTGCCGAATGACGAAAAATTGTCTTGTGTGATTTCATTTTTTTTTCCCCTTAATATTTACTTTCCATTGTGTGCTCCGTTTAAAGTTTAAACCTTTAATCCTGCTGCGTAAAATGTCAAATAGTCTGCTGCGTACAACTCAAGTCATGCATGGCAGCTAACTAAAATCCAATCAACTGGCTTTTAGCTAGTGTAGAAAATAATTAAATTCAAAGCCACCATAAAGACAATCCAACACCCAAACAAAACAAACAAAAAATAATAATAACACAAAGTAGGATCTAATATTAATACTGCGTTTCGCAATGAGAGATGGATAAGATGGGAGTGAAAGGACAAGTGAGGGAATTGTATTCCTATGGAATGAAGGAGGTGGTTTGGTTACGTAACTGAGGGATAAATGAAGGAAATTTAAAAATAAATAAATTTTTTTTTTGATTTATCTCCCTCTCATTTTATATTAGGATAGCATTTTCATAAACTTCTTTGGATTCTTTTAGTGTTATTTGCCTCTCTCAGATGCGGGTCTCATCAATAAAAATGAAAAAATTAAAAAAATTAACCCCTCTGTCTCATTTTTTGAGTTCTACTTTCGGAAAACTTTTTAAGGGGATAAAAAGAATTTACGTGTACTTTCTAAAATTGCTTATAATCATTACAACAGTTTTTTTTACATTATTTTAGCGTAGATTTCAAAGAAATGTAGTTTTCGAATGCAAGTAAAAAATATATACTAATTTAAAAAAATAAATAATAATTTTAAATCATCCGAAAATAGAATAACATACTGAAAAAATAAGACAAGGGATCAATTTTTAAATATTGTGACCCACTTCTATAAAGGAACAGCAAAGGACCCCAAAAAATGTACGCAAGTGTTGTCATCATATTAAAATCCAACCACCCTATTCATTTTGTGTCCCTCTTCACCTTTCCTCGTAGTTTCCGTGGCTCAGAGGACGGTTGAGTGAAAATAGGAAAAGCAGACTTAGTCAAGGCCCTTTGGGTCCAAGGTAGGCGGATGGTTTTCCAAAACCAGGTGAAAAAGGCCCCATGGTTAAACCCATTTACAGTACTAGACACTATGCAAAAATGGCTTTGGCAATAATGCCAATGATGCTTACTCGGGTTGTGGGGACAGTTGGGACTTGTCGCCAAGGGTCCAAGGTAGGCGGATGGTTTTCCAAGACGGACAGCATTTCGGTAAAGGTACCTCAGTTTGTCAGGTTATCTCTCACAGAATTAGAATTTTTTTTTTAAAAAATTAATGATTTTAAAAAATATTTTTTTAAGCACCGGATTCTACTTCTGTGAAAGAGAACAAGAAAAATTACACTGATGTAACTTTACCGAAAAATTACACTGATGTAACTTTACCGAAGTGCTGTCCTTCCAAAACCCGGAGAAAAAGGCCCCATACATGGTTGCTAGTTGTGGAAATTTGCATGATCCAGTATAGGTAAGCGATCGAGGTACTTAATTACCAATGTTTCGGACTACGCGTCAATGCCAAGAGCACTTTACTCACTCAGATTTCATTAGGTGACGTGCATGTATCTCATTCCTATAAATATATTGATAAGATATGGACAAAATGGAAATAAAAATAGGAGATATGTCACCCAGTACAGACCTGAGTGAGAAACAGGTGAACAAAAGTGCTCTTGTCGGTGACGGCTAATGCTCCCATACCAACTATTGCCTTTATTCGGGAGACCAACATATTTAGGACCTTTAGCAAGTTTGAAGTTGGGGACGTTACAAGGGTTAGTTTTCGGCACGAAAGTTACTTTGTTTCCAAAGTACATGTACCAAAATTAGTATATGTTATGTATATAAATATATATATATATACTAGTGGAAGATGCACGTGCCCATAGAACACAATGGTGGATTTAAATGTGGAGCTTTTTTGGTGCACTACACGTCTACACCAACAGAAGATGGAAGGACTTGGAAGCTGAAAACATCCAGAAGAGATCTGCTCATATGCAATTAGGAAATTCAGAAGAAGACCAAGCAGCGATTTTCTGTTTCACGATAACTAGGTGCAACCTCCATTGAATGAGAACATTTCGTCTTCTCCTTCAATAAATCAGGAAACCAAATAAAACGGTAGAGCTCACTACACCCCTTACACATTTGCCTTGGTTATTATGGCAAGTGAAGCTCCAGGACAATAATTAGAAAGAATAAGAATATATGTAAATAAAGCAAATACGCAAGTGTTGAGATCAAACACCCGTTCATAGTCATATATATGGTCACATAGCTATGGGTTCTAAAAATGACCAAGTGATGATATTAAATCCAGAAACAACCTAAGCTTGTATTTGAGAACCAATTTTGCAATACTTCACAACTCTTTGCTTCTTGGTTAACAAAATCATACATTTTTGCATCCTACGTGTTTTACCTTTTCAAATTAAAAGTTATATATTTACATAAGCACAGGCTATATTTCATTCACAAAATAAGCACCAAGCCAGCCTGACCAACTACGTGCCCTCCCATTTCTTCTTCTTGGACAACTATTTCATCTTCACCTTAGTGATGGTTTCTTCACTTCTTCCAAGCTCCGAACCTCAAAAAGTACACAAATGACTCGAGAATTAGTTTCAGTAGAAGCAAGAAGTTAACATAGCGAAAAAAGTTTCCAATCACTTCCTATCAATAGATGGAACAAAGCAAAGATAGCCCAAACAAACAAGAGGAATATTGGTTTTCTGATCGGAGTGATCATTTATCAAAGAATGACTCAAGACAAACGACATTATATTAAGGAAATCTTTAGTTCCCAATTTTGCTTTTGAAAGCTGACATATGGCATGAGGATATGTGAATCATACTATAAAAAGAAAATTTTAGACATTTCAACTTATTATGAATTAACTTGAGTTATTATTATTATTTTTTTTGCTCATTAAATTACAAGCGCCAAAAAAACTTTTATAAAGCATATGTAACTTATTCGTAATGTATACACGTTCCTTAGTAGACATTAGTGTATTTTTTTGGGCAAAGGTCGACATTAGTGTGTAATTGCTTTGTTAGTAATACATTTTTCTCGACTCCAAAAATGAGTTAGTTGAATATGTCGTTGGCTAATAACCTAGTTTTTCGTTAGAGGAAAAACATTATTTAATAACTGTACTTTTAAGGATTCAATGCTCATTCTGCAAGAGGAATTACATATACCATTTGGGCTCGTTTGTTTGCCGGATAGGATAAAGTGTTGGGATTGTATCACATGTGGGACAATCCCATTAATTTAGGGATTATGATTTGACTAGATTCCTATTGTGATTTGGTTTCCTTTATGATAGAGTTGTATTACTTGTCCAATAAGTAATGGGTTTCAAACTCTATATATATATGGATGTTGTATAGGAATTTAGGAAGCCCTTGGTGTACCAAGTTGGGGGTCTCCCCTCATGGGGGTGCATGGTCTAGGGTGAGAGAGATTAATCATTGGGATATTCTGTGAGGGGTGTTCACAATAGGGATGTGAGGTAGGGATGGGTATTTCTTTATCTCTGTGATTTCTCTATGTATTACAATGATTATGTCAGGTTCTTTGGGGTATTGAGTGAGGAGTGTACAAGGGTCTTGTATTTGGGTTATGGGATTTAATCCATGTAACTTGTACCATATTTTTCTCAATAGTGAAAGAATGGATCTCTCGGGTGTGGACGTAGGCAGGTGTTTGGCCGAACCACGTAGAAATCTGTGTGTCTTTTCTTTGGTGTGCATGTTCAATTACTGTTCATGGGTGTGTTTATTTGGGGGAATTTGGTTCCGCGTGTTAAATTCCCAACAAGTGGTATCAGAGCTATGGTTGTTAGATCATGGTGACAGAGGCGCACAGTGGCAGTGGAGATTAGCAGCACGGTGGTTAAAAGATAACACAGCAGAGAAAAAAAAAATAAAAAAATCTGATGAAGGCAGCAAACATTGGGACGTGACAACGGCGCGACATCGTGGATGCATCACTGCAGTCTTGTTTATGGAGCATTTAAAGTCAAATAGCAAAGTTCTGATTTGACTTCTAAAGTGTTTGGCTTACGTGGATCAAGGAATCAATGGGTTTTGATTTGAATTTGATAGGTAGTGATCCCATGTGGCAAGGTGCAACGAAATCAAGACTCTTGATTGGTTGGAATTTCAAATAGTTAGTGTGCATAGCTATGTTATTTGGAATTGAGTCAGAGATGGTTTTAAGGTTTTCAGGCGCTGCGGATTCATCGGTGGGTACAGATTTGCAAGATTCTGTATGGATTGGAATTTATTTTTCTTGGTAATAGATCTTATATATTGCAGCAGGTTGAGATCTAGGGTCGAAAAATGAATTTGATGTTACTGTGATTGTAGCAGGTTGCGTATGATTGAGAGGTTCTCGCATTCCACTCATACGGGCATTTCTCTTGGATTGTTAGATTCCGGGTACGGTAAGTATGTGCTTCTGGAGAAAATAATTTGATGGGTTCCAAGAAGACGGAGGCAGACACAGGCGCAATTATCCGACAGAGGTAATTGTTAGGATACTGCACGTAGGAACGTTGATCAAATATTTTTGAAGCAGGTTCGCTGTTTGGGTGGTGTGATATTGATCCCAAAGTTGCGGAGGAATCTAATATTGTTGCTGAAATCACACACAGCGGTTGAGAGAAATGTGGATGGTTTGTTTCGTCTGGTTGGTAGAGTCATACTCCCAAGATCTCGATGGAAAATTCTTATATAAGTGAGTGCGTGGATGACTTGTTCACGGTTCAGACGATGGTGAGGGGAAATCCTGCTTTGGGAGAAAAAGAGGTCGAGGCTCTTCTCTGGTGGAGTTAATGCGTATAATTAACTCAGGGTAGCTGCACATGTATTGGCCGCGATTTGACGAATCGGAGGTGTTGAGACCATATTGATTCGAGGTGTGCACGCTGGTACGGAAGACGGTCAATGGCAAACGGTTACAAAGTCGTCAGCTTTGTGGGTGCTCCAGTTGAGGGGGTGCTGATCATGTGTGATAAATTGATTGGACAGTTTCCCCACAAGTGATAGAGGGGGTGATTGTTGGGATTGTATCACATGTGGGACAATCCCATTAATTTAGGGATTATGATTTGACTAGATTCCTATTGTGATTTGGTTTCCTTTATGATAGAGTTGTATTACTTGTCCAATAAGTAATGGGTTTCAAACTCTATATATATATGGATGTTGTATAGGAATTTAGGAAGCCCTTGGTGTACCAAGTTGGGGGTCTCCCCTCATGGGGGTGCATGGTCTAGGGTGAGAGAGATTAATCATTGGGATATTCTGTGAGGGGTGTTCACAATAGGGATGTGAGGTAGGGATGGGTATTTCTTTATCTCTGTGATTTCTCTATGTATTACAATGATTATGTCAGGTTCTTTGGGGTATTGAGTGAGGAGTGTACAAGGGTCTTGTATTTGGGTTATGGGATTTAATCCATGTAACTTGTACCATATTTTTCTCAATAGTGAAAGAATGGATCTCTCGGGTGTGGACGTAGGCAGGTGTTTGGCCGAACCACGTAGAAATCTGTGTGTCTTTTCTTTGGTGTGCATGTTCAATTACTGTTCATGGGTGTGTTTATTTGGGGGAATTTGGTTCCGCGTGTTAAATTCCCAACATAAAGGGGTATAGTATAAAGTGTAGTTAACTAATCCTGGGATAACTAACCACATGATAAAACAGTACAGTATTATTTTTATCCTGTGTTTGGTTCGTGCCGGATAATACTGGGGATAAAATGTAATTAGTCCAATACTGTGTTTGGATGACCATGGTATAAACCTGGATTAATCTGCAACTTTTCATAAATGCCTCTTTTGCTAAAAAATTACCCAATTGCCATGAATATACCAAAACACCTTCACATTAAATCATTTTTTCACAACATTAACTACAAAATACATATGTCCCACACAAACATGAATTAAAACATATTATTAACATAAACACAAACATACTTTATGGAATTTATATAAATAATCAAGTTTAAGTGAAACCAAATTGATAGTTAATTATGGAATTTATATAGTAATTTATATCATCACCTCTAGGAATCAACTTATCAACCAGGAACATCAAAATCTTGACAATGTAGAATGACTATTTCAACAAAGCTAACAATAAACAATGCAAAAGCATCAATGCTAAAGATCCCAACTCAAAATATAGTTGCTAAACCTCAAATACATTACACAAAATACCAATAATCATATTAGACAAACAGACAAATGTGCAGAAGCTCCTCCTTTTGATGGCATGTGATGTAAACCATAACCCAATCACCAATTCATGAATCTCAAAGGCTGAAACCACTCTCATTAGACTTGTAGCAGCTGATATCAGTAAATGAGCATAACAGCAAGTCCTGGCCAACTCTTTCATTATCATCTTGCAGCTTCAAATAGTGTCATATTCCCCTTACAAAATATTAAAGTATTCAGTACAAACAACCTAATTAGTACAAAGTCATATAAAAGATGGATTACAAACAAATTCATTTTTTTTTTCAAATATGAACATGTTTCTTGATTACATGTAGATTGCTCATAATGAACAACATACAAACATATTCACTTTTTCAATATAATAATATATACATTCTACAAAGCATCCTCAATTTGGGATCACATGAAAACAAAATCAGGCATATAATCATTTCTTTCTTGTTTATGGATTTAGAGGGAAAAATAAAAGGGGAATTTGAAGAAGGTACATAACAATATCAATTAGGGAAGTGACCCAATTACAAGCTCAAGTTTGATCAAAATCTACAACATACCCAATTAACACTAGTTCAGATTAGCAAGCTACTAAAATCAAGTTTACCCTAAAAAGCAAGCTACTAAATAAGAAGTTTCAGATTAGATATGTTTCCAACTGCCTAGTCAAACAGTAACATTGAATATTCCTTGAATTATGGAGATAATATAATTAAATTACGAGGAGACCTCTCTCTTCTCTGGTATGGTAATACTGAAAATTGGGCCACACTCATCGATTGTTGTTTGCCATGGGAGAGAAATAATGGAGAGAGAACTTGAATTATTTTCACTATTACTTTGATTTTGTGTTTGTGGCTTCTGATTTCTATGCAAAAGCTTGAGTGAAGTTTCTTTCCATAAAGTAGTAGGGGGTTGGGGATAGCACTATACCATTAGTAAGATGATTAAAACATGCTTTTCCTAGTACATATTTATATATACACACATATATGTATATGAATTTAACATGAAACCTACCCTGCATGATATCAAACTCTAAAAGGGAGAGATCAATGGTGCGGTCAAAATTGATTTCAGAAAGTATGAAATCAACCACAGAGTCTCTACAATCATTGACAGCATAATACATATGTACATATAAATTACAGAACTGAGGGCATGGAATTTCTTCTTCTGCAAATCAGTATCTTTCCTGTATTTATTGCACAAAACAATAAGAAAATACATAAATAAACCAAAAACGATTCTTAGATTTAGGTTTACAGATTCATAGATTTAGGGTTTGTTGTTTAGATTTTTGCAAAAAGGATCTACAGAAACCCTAACCCAAAAACAACAAAAAAAACATAAATAAACCAAAACCAATTCTTAATTAGATTTAGGGTTACTGTTTGTTGTTTAGATTCATAGAGAAGAGCTCTGTGTATGCACAGATCTAACACTTTTATCGCGATTCTACAAACCCTAACAATTCCTAAACTCCCAAAACGAGAAAGAGATGTTAACAAACCTTAGATCCGGTGACCGGCAACGGATATGAAGCTCGGCGAGTCGGCGACGGAGCGGAAGCTCAGATCCTCTCTCGTTCTTCTCTACTTCATCGTCTTCTCCTCCTAGTCCGAATTGTCTCTCATGTCTTCTCTCTTTTGCTGAGTGAAAAATGACGTAAAAGAAGGTAGGGTGTACTTAAAAGGAAGGGGTAGAATTGTCATTTTAGTCTACAATGCCACTTAACCCTTATCCCCGAAATTTTAATACCACCCCCTCCTTGTTATTATTTTATCTTGCTCAAGCAGGACTATTTTTAACCACGGGATACTTATCCTGAGTTAACCTATACCCCCAAATGCTTAAACAAACATCGTATAAGGCTGGATTGGATTATTTTATCCAATCCCCCCAAATTTATCCGTCAAACAAACAGGCCCTTAATGCCTATTGTCCATTAGGTGTTCAGTTGATCTCAAGTCAGTGATTCCATACATCGCCGCATCTAGCCACCAAAAAGGACTAATGGTCATAGTTGAACAAATAATAAAAAAAGACCAAAGTTAGATTGCAAGAAATCTACTGAAAGACATATTATTAGTAATTGGAATATATTTAGCATAAGTTGCATTGACACTTTGTGTCAATTGATCACCTAAGAGGTAAAATCAAGATAAATTACGCTACTAAAAATAATGAGTATAGTGAAAGCAAGAGTCTATTCCTCAGGGACTATGCTATGAATTTAATTAGATTCTAAAATAATAACTCTAATTGTCTACCAATAAATACTAATTGATTCGTTGGGTGTTTGGAACTAAAGAAAGTGGTTTTGAATATAGAGTTTCAAAATAAGTAATTTACTATTAACTAATTAACTAAATAAAGCAACAAATAGAATTGATGAAAAGATATGGAAGGAAGAGATCTAGGATTGCAAATACACCACTAGCTATATAAAAGATTCATTCATGCAACCTTTTAGATTATTGTATTTGGATGATCGTGGGGAATCGTGGCTACCAGCCTGATTCCTCTGTCAAAAAAAAAAAAAAAAAACAAAAGAGATTTAATTACTAACATATCACATTTGCAGTTAGCATGGAATGTCTTGCACTAAACTAGGGTTGTAGAACACTCCATCTTACCAAGCCATGGCATATTCAATAATTACAACCTTAGTTCCTTAATCAGTATTGCTTGCACACATATCATACAATCACCGAAAATATAAGCTATGGAGTACATTGAATTCAAAATAGATTTAAGACAAGAATAAACTCTGAAAGCAATGCTTTAAACATTAAATACGATTTTATAATTAAATCCTCAAGCATACAATCATCATGCTTAGAATACAAGTAAAACCAAAAGACTACATAAATCAAACGTTTTTACATAACTAGGGTTTCATTGAAATCCTAGAATAGGTGATTAGTTGGCCATGGAGGGAGTTGAATGCATGGAGTTAGGGCCCGTTTGATGAAAGTGAAAAGTAAGTAATGAAAATTTAGTGTTGAATTTTAAGTACTAAAAATTTTAAGCGACTGAGCGTGTAATACTAAAAATAGTGTTTCAAGTACTGGAATAGACTGCATTTAGTGATTATTTTCAGTAGAAAATTTTCACTTAATCTTTTCAGTGATTTTTTGGCTGCTTTTTCAATTAAGTGGTACATTATCAAATGCACTGAAATAAATTAAGTGCTGAAAATTTTCATTTTCAGCACTTAATTGGATTATCAAACACCCCCTTAATGTAGGAATCCATGGAGAACCATGAACTTTTTCTTCTTCTTCTTCCCTTATTCTCTCTCTATGTTTTTGGAATATATGAGTAAAGTTTTTATATAATGAGTAAATATCTCATATGTATATATATATATATGTTTCCCAAGTTTAGGAAGTTTTCCAAACCCTAAAACACTAGGAATAGCCTTTTTCAGGTTCTTTTACGTTTTTGCACATTATTTCACTTCATCAGCATAACCGCCCGGGCGGTGCCCGCTGGGGCCGCAGTTTGGTTCCATTTTTTCTTTAAATCTTCAGAATTACTCCTAACTTGACTCCATACTTGAAATACCTGAAATAAAATAAAACAAGTATAATATCTTTCAAATAAAATAATCTCGGGACTAATAAAGGTAAATTAGACCTAGTGATCGGGAATTATTCATCCCCTATCACACCTCCAAACCAACACATTGCTAGTCGTCAAGCAAAGAAATAAAATAGACACTACAAGAAAAAAAGCTTTTTATGTCACTTTTAAAATTGTTGTTACGTCACTCAAAATATGAGTGACATAAATATTTCTCACATGTGCTATTTATGTCACTTTTTAAGTCGTCATGTAATTTTTTTTAAAAGTGACATAAAAACGTTATTATTTATGTCATTTTTATAAAAAACTGACATAAATAATAGAGTTTTTATGTCAGTTTTTAAAAACAGTGACATAAAAATTAAGATTTTTAATTTTTATGTCACTTTTTAAAAACCGACACAAAATAAAAACGCTGTGGCAATTTTGTAAATAAGACATTTTATTTTTATGTCAGTTCATCAAAAAAGTGACATAAATAATAAAATTACTTGTACATACCCTACTTTTTTATGTCACTTTTTTGAAAACCAACATAAACATATTTAAAAAGTTACATAAATGAAAAATTTTGTGCGCGGGAAACGGGAAATAAAAGGTGCAGAACCTTTTTTAGTCCCTCTCCCTTCGCAAATCCAGATATTGAAAATCTTCCATTCTTCTTCCTCTCATCTCCGGTCTATATCATCTCCCGCCAGTACAGATGCATACGAGGAAGCATCTTCCTCTCAGTCTCCTTCCGGTAGAGAGAAGCTAGGTTTATCTTCATTCTATTTGTCAGCTACATATCTAAAAAAATTTCATGACTTTCTTCATTCCCAATCCCTCTCTCCTTCACACCTCTCTCTGCATAAGATTTTCCTCCCCTAAACCCCTCCCTCCATGCCCCCGCCTCCTGCTCCATGCCGCTTCCGCCTCCTCCATCTCTCAGCCGTCGTTGCCTCCTCCTCCTCTCTCAGTGTCTCTCTTTCTCTCTCTCAGTCTCTCTCTCTCTCTCTCTCTCTCTCTCTCTTCATATATATATATACATTCATATATATATATATATATATTTGTTCACCAGTAGACTTGGCACCACGGTCGCTCGGTCCAATTGAAGTACTTGGAGCGGTAGACTTGTAGCCGTAGCCATAATCACAAACCCTAGAGCACTTTACCTCTTCCACAGAAGAACGCGAAGCTCTATTGCTAGTACAACTTCTCCCTTTGTGATCTAAATCTCTATATTTTTTTTGAGTAAATACATGTTTTTCTTCACCTCACAATTTTTTTTCCTTGATTGGACCTCCGATTTGCTTCAATGTGTAAATTGTACAAAATTGTGTTATATATTTTATATATACATGTATATGCGCTCTGTACTGAACCTCCGATTTTTATTTTAATCTTTTCAATTATGCTTTATTGGTTGGATATTAGAAATTGGATTTGGTGGAGTCGAATTTGAATTTTGAAGCAATCAAGCAATAGAACCGTCTCTCATTGTAAATCCCAATTGAAATTGTATAAAACTGTGTGCTGAGCGTGTTGTTGTCTAAAGTACACCTCAAGTAAGTAGTTGCTGTCACAACCCATCCCACTAAAGCGCGAAAACAAGACATGTGGCACGCCATCAATCCTTATCCAGTTCATTTAAAGTGTGAATAGCAGCTGAAACATAAGTCAAATCCATATAAAATCAGAGTTATAAAAAGTTTTTCCCAATTGGAAACATTTCCAAGAGAATTCAGTTTTGAAAATAGAGGTCCAGTCGACTGATCGAGGGCCCAGTCGACTGGGAGCCTGAGGTAGAAAGTTTCAAAAGACCAATAGCCTGTCCAGTCAACTGTGTTGGGGGTCCAGTCGACTGGGGCCTCAATTTCTCAGTCGACTGACTCCACCCAGTCGACTGAGGCTGTTGCAGAATAAAAAATCAACAATTCTATTTAGTTGTCTAGTCGATTGAAACATGGATCAGTCAACTGGTTTTGCCACATTAAAAGTAGTTTCTAAAATGATACAATGGTCCAATCGACTGATACACGGACCAGTCGAATGATCCCCTGGTAGTTTCCAAGTTGTGCAAATCAACAACCTATGGTTCTCCAAACCCAAAACCAATACAACCACCACTATATTGTAACGGTTTAAAATACGATTATAGGAGTTTGAATACAAAAATACAGTACTATAAAACTAGCCCATGATTTTATTACAACATATTACACTTCCTAATCCTTATACAAGTTTAGGAAAAAGGGACAAAAATATAAACAAGGTGATTCCCCGGCGTTCCTCAACGGCCTCACTCCTTACGCTTCTTCTTGTCTTTCTTTTTACCTGTAATGGAGTAAATCTCCACTACTCAGCTATATGCTGAGTGCACAAGTTCTAACATATGCATATATGAAAAAACATGCTTTAATCTCATAATCAAATCAATAGTCTCAAGGAGATAAATACGCCTTCATCCGGTAGCGGCAAGTCCAAGCCTTAAACCGCGATGTTAATGGCTAGTCCAAGCCTACAACCATTACATCCCCAACTGCCCTGGCAAGTCTAAGCCTTAAACCGTGGACAGTAGCTGTCGCCACAAAAATTCTCAAACATCGAGAAGCTTACTATGGCATGAATTTGTATAAGTCCCCCCCTTTGACCCACATAGATAGCTCAACGAGCTCACATAAATTTAGACATGCTTTTCACATTTAAGCGCGTGCATTATTAACTGCCTAAGATTAACACATGAATTTTGCTCGGATCCCAATTTCGTCGTCAAAATCTAAAACTTGTATTTCCCTATATTTCACAAGTTAGAACTTTATACCTCGTGCGATTCCTCTCAAACTTTGAAGGATCGACTAGATGGCCGATTCAACATAAGATCTCAGATTTGAGGTGATTCCTACAAGTTTACAGGGGATTTCTCCAGATTCCTAGATATTAGATTTTTACAAAAGTTAGCCAAATATGGCCTAAAAGGTATCAAAACGTAGGTCTTACCTCGAGTAGCTCAAATACAAAATCTGGTCAAAATCTGACGGACGAAAGGTAGCCGATCGTCATTGCAAATCCCGCGGCAACAAATCTCCTTTCTCTCTCGTCTCTCAAGATATTTTATAAAGTTTATAACAAATGAATTCTCACCCTCTTCTATTTATAGACAAAATTCTCGAAAATCGCGTTTAACTCTCCGCGAGTTCTCAAACTTCCAGTTATCTCTCAAAACGTCGCACATATCCGTTTTATAACTTTGCGAGTGAAAATTATAAATTACAAAAGTTTTCGACTAAGTCTCGTTTGGCTCCAAAATTATGTTCGGAAACTAAATTCTGTGGAATATCTACACAACCTACATTTTATTTAACGTGTCACTCACGTTCTCACCACAATTCTCAAAGTGATATATAACAACATCGACATTACCAGAATTTGCTCTACATAGATAAATTGATTATTCATCAAAAACACCAAAAAGTCAAATAACATATAAATCACATAAATGTCATTTAATCGTGTTAATGCAATCTCGCTTACCAAATTCCCGTTTCCTTACTGATACCTTACCGTTGACCCACAGCCAACCTCATTCTCAATTATCAAATAACATTGATAATTCACAAAATCTAAATATGCATGATAAAACCCTAAAATTTTGGAATGGGTTTGACAACTCTCCCCTCCAAAAAGGAAGTTTGTCCGTAAACTTATACCACATACGTCAAACAAGTGCGAATGCTCATTCTTCATTTCTTCCTCACTTTCCTATGTAGTCTCTTCAACTGTGTAACTGAGCCATAGTACTTTCACCATTGGAATTATCTTAGTTCTCAAGACTTGCTCTTTTTGATCTAGAATCTCTATCGGTTGTTCCACATAAGTCAAGTATTCCTGAATCTGTAGTGGCTCAGGTACAATGATCTTACTCATATCTGTCATACAATGTCTCATCATCGACGCATAGAATACATTGTGCACGTGCTCCACCTCGGATGATAAAGCCAATCAGTAAGCCACTGGTCCTACTTTCTCTAGAATCTTAAAGGGTCGTATGAATCTCGGATTGAGCTTTCCCCGTTTTCCAATCGGTCGTCGCTTAGAGTCGCATAACTCTTATAACGACTCTGAGCTACCTTAAGTCGCTCTTGGATCAGCTTTACCTTCTCAGCAGTCACTATTTTAACTTAGGTCCTAACAACATCCTTTCTCTAACCTTGGTCCAATAAACTAGTGATCGACACTTACGGTCATCAAAGCTTTATACGGTGCCATTCCAATACTTGACTGAAACCCGTTATTGTAGGCGAATTCAATTGATATGGTGCCATTCCAATACTTGACCGAAACCCGTTATTGTAAGCGAATTCAATTAATGGTATGTATTTCTCCCAGTCATTCCCAAAATCTAAAATATAAAGTCTCAACATATCTTTTACTGTCTGTATCATGCGCTCTGCCTGCCCGTCGGTTTGAGGTTGAAATGTGGTACTGAAACTTAACTTTGTACCCATAGCCTTCTATAGACTTCCCCAAAATCTAGACATAAAACTACTATCACAGTCCGATATAATCACTGCTGAAACCCCATGCAGTCTCACAATCTCTTTCACATACAACTCCGCTAAACTTGCAGGCTTAGTCATCTTGATTGGTAGAAAATGCGCTGACTTTGTTAATCTGTCCATTGTAACCCAAATCTTATCATTTTTGTTGGAAGATCGCGGAAATCCTGAAACAAAATCCATCGTGATCTCGTCCCATTTCCACTCTGACACAGTAATGGTTGTAACTGCCCCGCAGGTACTTGTCTTTCTGTCTTGACTTGCTGGCATGTTGAACACTCTGAAACATACTTAGTAACTTCCTGCATCATACCTTTCTACCGAAAGTTCTCTCATAAATTCTGATACATTTTGTTACTTCCCAGATGCACTGAATATCTAGTACTATGTGCTTCCTCTAGAATTTTCTCTTTCAAGCCTCTCACATTCGATACACATAACCAATTTCCAAATTCAATGTTCCTTGTTCCAATGCTAATTCAGGTCACCTTCCTAAAAGTGTTGACGAGCGGGGGTAGTTGTAAAATACAACCACGCTAAAAGAAGAAAATACATTGATTTAGTCTACAATTCCCTTGTATATCTGCAATTTGAATTACAATGCCAGTTTTTACACAATATGATTAATCTATGATAAGTGGTATTGTTTTAGTGGTTATTTGTGCAGATTACTGTTGTTGTGTGAGGAACTGAATGAGCTAGATAAAAACAAGTGCTTGGTTTTAATGAAGACAATTCAAACTTGAAAAGGAAGTTTCGAGCAATCGAGGAGGTCTTGAGCGATCGAGGTTTCGATCTATCGAATTATGTTCAAGCGCTCGAAGATCCCAGAAGTTTAATCGATCGAGGGATGTTCGATCGATTGAACATGGCTTTTATCAGAATTTACGTGCACGCAGCAGAAATGGAATTTTTAACCCTAGCCTTAAGTGTAGTATATATATACGTTCTGTATACGTCCAGAAGAAAGGCCACTTCACTTTTTATCAGTTTTACATAGGGAGAAGAGAGTTTGTTCTTGTTTTTGTAGGTTTTATCAAGGATTTATATTGTTTTTGGTTGGATTCTATTAAGTTTAATATAAGTTCGTCATTCTAGGTTACTTTTTATCATTTTGTTTACATTCTACTTGCTGTTTATTGTAGGTTAATCTGGTAGAATCGTAGCTTTGCATGTTAGATAGGGTTAAATCATTAGTTTTCATAGATTATATGTTAAAATCACAACCAAACAAGACTTTAATGGACTTTGACGTTAAAAACAAATCTAAGACACTCCAGACCATGTCTGAGTAGTCCCCAGGTTGGGAGATCACGATGAAATCATGATCTCAAGCCTCTACCATGCAGCAGAATAATTCATGTGTTCCATCGATCGAAGTTTGTTCGATCGATCGGACCAGAGACACTATCAATCGATCGAAGACATTTTGATTGATCGAGAGATGAAGATATTCGATCGATCAAAAGCACTTCGATCGATCGAATTCTCTGATTCTTGAAAACATTCTATGCAGTATTCCTAGACTTTCTGCTTTAGAGATTCGTTATCAAACTATCCCCAAATGCTCAGTTTGTCAAAACAGTCTTTGAACTTAAGGCCTTAAGGCATTTTTCTTCAATATCATTTGCAAACTACCTTCAATGCTAACACCATTGTAGGTGCGAGTCTTAACTATTGTTTTAAACTGCTTTCATGTGTTTCAAATTAACTGTGATGATATAGTCCCGATTATGAAAGGACTATGGATTCTTTATTCTAAGAGAAATACGGAATACTGTAGAAAATGTGCTCCATTGAGCTTCAATGTAATTGCATGGTAGATGGCTAGGTCGCGGTGGATTCGTGTAATCCCAACATTCCCTTTTATTAAGAAAAAACACGTTTTAAAACATCGCTTTAGTTAAGTAGTTAATCATTAGTTTGATTTACTTTAGTTGCTTTAATTTTAGTAGTTACTTCGTGGAACTTTGTGTTATGCAAACTGTCATATCTTGATTTTTATTTTCCTTTTAGAGTTTAATCTAAGTATTTAGTTTATCACCTTCCCTGTGGGATCGACCTGGTCTTAACTAGATTACTACTTTCATGATTACCTACACTTGGGTATAGCACATAAGAGCACACACATTTTTAGCCATGTCAAGTTTTTGGCGCCATTGCCGGGGAAAGCGACAAGCTAATGCTTAGATTACCTTAATCTATATTTACCTTTTTTTTATTTTCTTTTGTCGTTCTTTTGTCTCTTATTCTTTAGATTAAAACTACTTAGGATCTTTTCTTTTATGTTCGATAATTCCATCGAAGGAATCTACGAAAATCCATTCTACTTAGCCAATTCTGATTCTATTAATCCTGTAGCCACACCTACCGATTCAATGGCTGACAATCAAAGTGAAAACGATGAGAATGTGGTTGTACTAATTGATGATTCACTTCGTCCTTTGTACAATCTCATGACACCCGAACACGCACCTACACCTTCTTGTATTCTCATTCCACCTCATGCTGGCGAATTTCAATTTGCTTCTCTTATGTCCACATCACAGGTATGAGAAATGGCGAACCATAAGCTACTTTTACGAAGGGTTAAATGGTGAAACTAAAAAGTTGGTCGAAACCATGAGTTCAGGACCATTTCTTCGCAAAAACACGGAAGAAGTAGAAGCTCACTTCGAGTGGCTAGCTGAACATGCCCATGAATGATCTAATTCGGAAGATGTCCCACGCTCATAGATATCCTGTGTAGAGGAAAAGAGTCTATACCAATTAAAAAGTGAGGATCGTCTAATGAGTAAATATGAAGAACTAGTTAAGAAGGTAGAAGAGTTGGCAATGAAAGGAGAGAGTTCTAGGCAGGTTTGACCTGAAGAACTATGCAGCACATGCAACATGTTGGGACACACCAATCAATTTTGTCCCAATATGCCGCACTTTCAAGAACAAGCCCCCATGGAAATGAATGCCATGCAAGGATATAGGGGGCGGGGAATTCCTACAATAATAACAATGTTCAGAATAACAATCGATGGAATCACCTCGAGTTTGATTAGAAAAATGATGCTGGGACCCAAAACCAATATCAACAACAACCCTATAATAACAATGATCACTATCAAGGGCAATACAATAGGCAGTCCCAGTCATTCAATCAAAATAGATCAAGTAACTATAACCATGCCCAACCCTCTAATAATTTGCAATCAAATATCTACGTGCCACCGCATAAAGAGGTGCAAGAGGAAGATCCAATCTCTAATGCGAATTTAACACAACAGTTAATTCAAATGATGAGTAAAATGTACGTAACATTAGAGAGAATGGATGCACGACAAGAGGGGTCAAGTGGAACGTTTCCTGCGCAACCACTTCAAAACCCTAAGGGATACAACAATGGTCCCACTAATCACAAACAAGCAAAAGCCATAACTACTCTGAGAAACGGTAAGATTATAGGGTACAATTTACCCTTCTCTACCCCTGAAGAGTATAAAGAGGATGAAGTGGTAAATAAAATCAAACCATCCACTCAAGAAGAGGAGTCTTCCACTGATGATAAACCATTAGAATCAAATGATGACGCTCCTAAAGAAGTAGAAGAAGTTGAGAGAAGGCCCGGAAAGGAGCCTGTCATTGATTAATTACCTAAATGCCCTTTCCCTGCGCCTTATCCTCAAAGGCTTAAGAAACCTAAAAATGAGGCAAAGAATCAGGAGTTTTTGGAGTTGTTTAAATAAGTCAAAATCAATCTCCCACTCCTTGATGCAATCAAACAGGTGCCGGCCTATGCTAAGTACCTTAAAGACTTATGCACGGTCAAAAGGAGGCAAAGTGTAAAGAAACACGCCTATGTCGCTTGTCAATCAAGCGCAATCATCAAAAATGAATTGCCTCCAAAACTCAAAGACCCCGGTACCCCAACTGTCTCTTGCCGAATTGGAAATCAAAGGATAGACAATGCACTCCTCGATTTAGGAGCAAGCGTAAACCTGCTGCCATACTCAGTTTATAAACAATTAGGGTTGGGTGAACTCAAACCTTCCTGAGTTGCGTTACAACTGGCAGACAGGTTAGTCAAATACCCTAGAGGAATACTGGAAGACGTTCTGGTGTAGATAGATTCATTTGTCTTCCCAGTCGATTTTATGATTTTGGACACTGAACTTGTGTCTAACCCATGTTCACAAATCCCGGTGATATTTGGACGTCCATTCCTCAACACCATAGATGCCACAATCAAAATAAGAAGTGGTATTATGACCATCGTATTCGAGAACATGAATCTAAATGCCAAGATTTTCTCAAATCCCCGACCTGAAGAATACGAGGATGAGGAAGAAATCAATTATATTGAAATGGTCATCAAAGACGAGTCTGATTTTATAGATTACAAAGATCCCTTAGAGGTAGTTGTGTCACAATTTAATGCTATCTATCAGCCTAATGATTCTACCCCATTGGATGCTGCTTTAAATCACACTTGCCTCATGATGGAGACGAAAGAGGAGGACAGAGCTGAATGCATGTGGGTAATACCATATGAACCACTACCTCCAAAAACAAAACTAGTCATGCCTTCCAATTTTTAGTTTCCCGATCTGGAGTTAAAGGAGCTTCCAATAGAGCTCAAATACGCCTTCCTAGGGATTGAAAAGACTTACCCTATCATAATTTCATCTACATTAAATCCTGAACAAGAGCGTAAGTTAATCCACCTGTTAAAACAACATAAGGGAGCATTAGGATGGACGATTGCCGACCTCAAAGGCATAAGCCCATCCATGTGCACTCATAAAATATACTTGGAGGAAGACGCTAAGCCTTCACGACAAATGCAAAGGCGTTTGAATTCCAACATGCAAGAGGTAGTTAAAAAGGAAGTGTTAAAACTACTTGATGTTGGGATTATATATCCTATTTCTGATAGCCCTTGGGTTAGTCCAACCCAAGTGGTGCCCAAAAAGGCGAGCATAATAGTAATCCCAAACAAAGACAGAGAATTGGTACCAACACGCATCCCCACCGGGTGGCGAAAGTGTATTGATTACCGAAAATTGGATACTTTGACCCGAAAAGACCACTTTCTATTACCATTCATGGATCAAATGCTAGAGCGAGTGGGGGGTCATAAATATTATTTCTTCTTGGATGGATAAAGTGGCTATAATCAAATCAAAATTGCTCCTGAAGATCAGGAGAAAACAACCGTCACTTGTCTGTTCGGTACATTCGCCTATCGTCGTATCCCATTCAGCTTATGTAACGCACTTGCTACCTTTCAGTGGTGCATGTTGAGTATATTCAGTGATATGACTGAACAAATACTTGAGGTTTTCATGGATGACTTCTCAGTGTTTGGCCATAGTTTTGATAACTTCCTGGAAAACCTTGAGAAAGTGTCAGTGAGATGCAAGGACAAACACCTAGTATTAAACTGGGAAAAGTGTCACTTCATGGTGACCAAGGGAATTGTCCTCGGCCACATTATTTCTGATAAAGGTATCCAAGTTGATAAAGCGAAAATTAATATAATCTCGAACCTACCTATCCCCCGTACAGTTAAAGACATCCGTTCTTTTCTGGGACACGCAGGATTTTATCGTCGCTTTATCTAAAATTTTAGCACAATTTTTCGACCACTTTGTCAACTCTTAGTCAAAGACACCTTTCGAGTGGTCAGATAACTGTCAAACATCTTTTGACGAACTGAAGGAGCACCTTACATCCACATCGATAATACAGGCACCCGATTGGAGCTTGCCATTTGAACTGATGTGCGATGCTAGTGTCTATGCCATTGGGGCAGTCCTAGGACACAGGAAGGATAATAAGCCCTATGTAATATACTATGCCAGTCGAACACTTAACGAAGCTCAAATAAACTATACGACTACTAAAAAAGAGTTACTGGCAATAGTCTTCGCTCTAGATAAATTCAGGTCATATCTGATAGGGTCCCCAATCGTTTGTTTTACAGACCACTCGCCCTCAAGTACCTGCAATCTAAAAAAGACGCGAAGCAAAGGCTTATCCGTTGGATACTCCTACTCCAAGAATTCGATATCACAATCAAGGATAAAAAAGTAGTAGAAAATGTGGTCGCCGACCATTTATCTCGGTTGGCATTTATTGACAACACTGAACCCATACCAATTAAAGATGAATTCCCAGATGAGCAACTGATGACTATTTCCAGTTTGCCTTGGTATACAGATATAGTAAATTATCTTGTTACGGGAGAGACCCCAAGTCATTGGTCGATTCAAGATAAGAAACGGTTCCTTTCGTTCGCTCGTCATTTCTTTTTCGATGACCCTTACTTATTCAAGTATTGTGCTGATCAGGTCATCAAACGTTCCGTCCCAAATGAGGACATAACTGTAATTTTAGCCTCTTGTCATTCTGAAGCCTGTGGAGGCCATTTTGCTTTACAAAAGACTGCACAAAAAGTATTACACAGTGGATTATATTGGCCCACCGTATTTAAGGATGCCTACTCTTTTTGCAAATCGTGCCAACACTGTCAAAAGCTAGGCACAATTTCAAAAAGGAATTCTATGCCCTTAACTCCCATCATCACAATTGAAATATTCGATTGTTGTGGCATAGACTTCATGGGCCAGTTTCTAAAATCAAATAACTGTGAATACATACTCCTAGCTATGGAGTATATATCAAAATGGGTGGAAGCGATTCCGACGAGACGCAATGACCACAAAACAGTAATGTCCTTCCTTAAGGAAAATATTTTGTCGCATTTTGGAACCCCGAAAGCATTAATAAGTGACCAAGGCAAGCATTTTTGCAACAGGCCTTTGGAGTTACTTCTCAAGAAATATAGGGTAAACCACAAGATCGCTCTAGCCTACCACCCTCAAACTAACGGGCAGGCAGAGTTGGCTAACCATCAAATCAAACATATACTAGAAAAGACAGTTAGTTTCAACAGAAAAGACTAGGCATATAAACCGACAGATGCTCTATGGGCGTACCGCACCGCTTATAAGACAAATCTGGGGATATTTTCATATAGGTTAGTGTATGGCAAGGCATGTCACCTTCTTGTCGAAATTGAGCACAAAGCATATTGGGCGACATGCTCATTGAACTTCGACATTAAAGAGGGAGTTCACCTTTGGAAACTCCAGTTGGCTGAACTGGAAGAAATATGTCGAGATGCATACGACAATGCTAAATTACATAAGGAAAGGTTGAAGGCTCGTCATGATAGAATAATTTTTCGAATATCTTTCAAGCCGGGGTAGAAAGTCTTGCTGTACGACTCTCGCCTCCACCTTTTTCCAGGTAAGCTCCGATCCCGGTGGACAGGTCCATTCCTCATTAAATGTGTTTTTCCACACGGGGCCGTTGAGCTCATAAATCTCAAGAATAATGATTGTTTCAAGGTTAACGGCCAAAGGTTAAAATCGTTCTTGGAGAACTTCCTACCAGAAGCTGAGCACATCGAGCTAGATGAGCCCAGCTATCCTTCTGCCTAAAACACTAAAGCGTGTTCACATTTTGTTGTTGTATTCTTTCTTTTACTGTACTGTGCTTATTTCATTTATTTTTGTTTTTGTTAGTATGATTTCACTTCTAATCTGCTATCATCTATCTTTCCCCTGTAGGATGTCAAAATATGAGGGATGATGACGTCCATTCGATCAGGTCATGTGCTGACTCCGAATATCCCAATCCTCTATGGACTACTGAGGAGATTGCATTCTGTCTCTCTCCTTATCAAGGGCCCAGAGCGGACAATGTCATTGACTTAGCCCAAGGGTACATCTCTTACGATCCTACACTCCTCCAAATTAATCCTTTCGAGCACATGGAATTTCTTGAAGAGGAGGGAGAACCTGAAGGGTACTTTGTAGGGGAAGTGGATGATGCACTGTTGGCACAATGGGAAAATGACTCAATGTTGGAACCATAGGACGAAGAAGATTTATAGCATGTGGTGCCCGAATGCCATAATGTTGTATTCACGTATGTTGATGACTTCCTTGTCATCGAATTGGTTCCCTATATTTATGTGCACATGAGTTATTTGTTGTTCCGGCTTCAATGCCCTGTACCTGCTAGTGCACATGGTTGTTTCACGCCAATAGTGAGGTTAATTCTTGGTCACATTTTTTTTTTCATATGCTTTGTTTATTCCATTCCATTAGTTATTTTGTTTGTTTTCTTTTAATTTTTTTTTCTTTTTTGTTGTTCTCTTTTGGTTTCCTTTGTCAGGATTTTCACTATGAATCCGATGTTACCGCTGTTATTCCTTCCACATAAATTATTTCATAATTTTGGAGTGTACATAGGTCCTCGGGTACTCCGCCACAAGAGGAAGGTCAGTTGAGAAATTACACTCCGATATCTTTGTCTCCATCCGGCTCACCTCTTGCCTGTGCAATCAATCCCTTGGAGAGTTCAGACTTGCTCGATGATGTCCTGGCTGCTTTTCGACTATTCTGGGAAAGGGAATCATCAAGTTTAGACTCCACATTCAAAGATTTGGCGGAGAAAGAAGAAATGGTGGAAGAAGAAATTTTCATGCTTGAAGAGTAGTGCCTCACTTCAATTGTTTTCTGTCATTTGGGTTTTCTTTTATCAATTGGAGTGTAATCCTAGACAAGGTTTTATTAGTTTTAGTTTATTTGCGTAGTATTTCCTTATTAATAAGGTCTTAGGTACCATTGTGGGAGCAACAATTTTGCAATATGGATGCTATTAAATAATTTTATTTATAAAATTTGCAACATTTTACCTTATTGATGATGATGTCTGGCTTACATGTCCTGTCAATGAACTGTTCTATCATTTTCCTCTATGTCCAGACCAATGTTGGTTAGATGGGGGTGTATAATTTCTCTATTCAGTGATATTGTAGAATTTCCAGGTTCGATCGATCAAACTCACTTCGATCGATCGAAGACGACACATCCTCAAGCGCTTCAACAAGTCTCAATCGATCGAAGGTTCGATCGATCGAACTTCCTCAATCTGTCGAGACTTGTATTTAAATGAGGCGTCTTTCATACACCTTCTCTGTTTCTCTCTCACCCTCATATCCTTGAGTGCTCGGAGACAGAGAAGAAACGTGGGCAATTTTTACCCTCCCTTCATCAATTAAGTCATTTAAGGAACTTTGGATCCCTCTGGTCATCATCATCATCACCTTCATCCCCTCTCTGCACGCATACACGAGGTCTTTTATAATGAATCGTATCACAAGGTATTACAAATCCAAGCCACTCGACCTCACTATACCCAACCCTGTACCAGCTCACGGGCTCAGAAATGAAGAGGAACGAGTATGGTTTACTCAGTGGTTTCAGGCGCGCAAGGTGATGTTGGAACGGCTACTGAAGTCCGTATGGCTTTCAGCTCCGTGGTTCCTAGGACGGATCAGAGACATGCCACTATGGTACAATATGTTGATCTAGACCAAAATAATCAACATCCACTGGGTTTGTGAAGCCTTTTCCTCTATGATCAAGGATCCCGCGGCCCCGTTCACATACCGATCCTTCTTCCACGGGCGTGAGATGATATTCAGCCCTACCACAGTTTCTGCTGCTCTGGGGGTACCCGAGGTGCCAAATTGTTTCTATCCTCGCCTACTAAGAGCCCTGGAGATTCCTCCAGCCACCATTATCCGAGAGCTTACAAGAGGCGCCGTCCAATTTTGGAATGGCGTATCTCTCATCAAGGATAAGCTTCTCATTGAGGACTATCATCTCCTCCATCTGGCGCTGGTGAACTGTATTTTGATGATGTCTTATCACAAGAAGTTCATCGCATGGTATGCCCGAGCTCTGTATTCTATTAGGACATGACAGTGAGTCTGTCTGTCTCGCCTTTATATTGACTTCTTTGTTCAGCCTACGCGGTACACTGCCGCCAATCGCCATCTGAATGGTGCTTGGCCTATACATTGGGTCATTGAGCAGGCTGGGCTAGCTCTGTTGGCCACAGATTTGATTCTGTAGGCCTCTATTCGATTCGACGAGACAACGGCCCGCTGTTCTGATGCTCAAAAGAAGAGAAAAAAAAGGGTAAGGCGAAGGTCAGGGTAAAGAGGACGAGAGGAGGAGGCACCAATACTGAGGGTGCAGCTTTTGGGACACCCACAGAGGTTGAGGAGCTAGATTCTGATGACGAGGTTGATCCTCGTATTGAGGTTGCGCAGTTCGAGCTGAGACAGCGGTCTCAGGCTCTCACCCAGGGAGAGTCTTCTTCTTCTGTGCCTCTCCCAACTTTTCATGAGTTACTTATAGAGGAGAGAGCAGCCCGGATCAGACTCGAGGGCAAGATGGACCGCATGATGACTCTACTTGAGGCTATATTAATTCAGATAGGGGTCGATTAGTCTCTACATATACCTCCACCAACCACTACCGGTCCTTCGTCCTAAGCTCCACCTCCACAGGTTGATCCTGCTGCTCCATCTACATCGGCGACACCGCCTTCTTCTAAGACACCACTTCCACCACCTCCAGTTGTAGCTGACCCATTATTATCTACATCAGCTGCCATGATTGCGAGTGACCCAGCGACGGCTACTACTGTTGCTGAGGGTGGAGATGTGGATGCTCCAGACGTGGTGATCGAGATCTTATCCGATGTCGCCGAGGATGCTTACTTTATGCTAGTTCAGTGTTCCTGGACGTTTGGGTTGTTTTTGGTTGTTTGTTGTTGGTTTTATCTCCCCTTTAGTAGTTGTTCTTGTGGTTGTTATTGGATATTTTGGACTGTTTGGTTGGTTTGGCTAATTTGGACTTTGGCTTTTATGGACTATATTTTCACTGTTCTGTTGTGTTCATAGTTTTATCATTCCAGTGTTTAGTTATGTTTTATGCATAGATGTCATGCTCTATCTTTTTCATTTTTTATTTGATCTTTGCTGCTTGGAGTTTGTATGCCTTCGTTACAGATTGTTACGTTTGCGGTTATTGCGATACTTTATCAGGTGATATCTCTCTATTTATATTTGAAAATCAACTTCTGTGGACATTGTAATTTTTAGTTTGGGGTAGGATGTAGATAGATAATCACCTGCACATGTTTATATTTAGCAATCTAGATCACTTTATTGCACATTTAATACAATCTCGATTAGAATTGGAGTACATCCACAGTTTGAAAACGAGTACATCCACAGTTTAAAAAATTAAATTACAGAAAAATTTAAATTTTTTTTTTTAAATTTCAAACTATTAAGGAATTGTTGAAATTGAAATGGTAGAATAAGTTTGAATATTCACTTCTATATAGCTGTTATCAAGCAATGACACAACCATTTTATTCTCATCATTTTATGAATTAAGTTCACGTGTTCTTCTAGTTTCACTAGAATAAATGCATATGTTGACGATTCGTGTATCCAAAATCCATATGCACATGTTAATAGCTATGCAGAAAACCTAAAATAAGAGTTAATACGACTTTTGTGCTGTAAGGAATAAGTAGTGGAAACTAGTCACCCTTAGTGAGCTTTTGAATCCAATCTTAAATTCTGAGGGAATTATCACATTAAATTTGAATTGTTTTTTCTTGAATAAGAGTATTAAATTCGTTGAATAGTCTCTATTTCTTCATTTTGGCTGCGTATTAAAGGAGAACGTTCAGGATTTACCAACTAAACTCAATGAACATTGAAGTGTTAAAAATAAGAAGTTGGGAAAATGATTTAAGCCATCATTATTCGCTCCTTACCTTTCTATATAACTGTATCAACATTCCAGAATATGCATTGTTCTCAATCCTACTCCTAGTAAATACTGCCAAGTCTATTATGAAAATCTACATCCCTAATCTTTTACTTCGACCTCAACGAACCTCATTGCACATCTAATGTGATTAAATTATTGAAGTATGTGATGAGGAGGGAGTAGTTGTGGGAGGGACTGCATAAAAAGAGAAAAGGACAGAAGGAGGATTCCAGGTTAAAAAAAAAATGTATATATATGAGAATAGAGGATGGTTGGAATGGAGTGAAATAAAATTACTAATCTCAATCACATGCTGAAGATGTGCAATTTCTTACCCCTCTCATTTCTGCCCTACTATATAAAAACCGAAAAGTCAAAGGATCTTTAACAACTTAGTTTGAATATGAACATGTAATTTGGGTTATCCACAGTATTTTGCTCCTCTAGTAAGCAGTATTCCTTTCTTGAGACTATACACTCTAAATGTTCGTCCTTTATTGAGTCAGGTGTAAAAGCATTAGTAACTAAACTTTCAATTTTTATCAAAGTTTTCACACCATGTGCGATCATCATTAAACCAGTTTCTGTGAGATGTTCATTCCTGAGTGTAAACCCATCTGAGAATTGAGTTGAAACTACAAGTTCTGAGAGTATGAAAGTCTAGACAACTCTAAATAAGGTTCTATGCATAGCTGTTAACTTCACACACTCACAGATACATGGATGTGATGCATATGTTAATTTTTTATCTTGGTGAGATGAGGAGCATGTGAATTTCTTCTATGGTTTGAATGAGGATGATATGTTTTGTGGAGCTAAGTTTACAGTTGTATGGGAGGGAGTGTTTACAAGTTATTCTATATCTTTTTGAGCTTAAAATTGGAGAATTTTGTGGGTACATTCACTACAAACCCTTACGAGACAACACTCGTCCACTAGGGGGAACCTAGGGGTTTAACTGCTTGTTGCATTTGCTAAATGCAACCATGATTCCTGCGAAAGTGAGTTAGGTAGTTTCTTTCTGTTCATTTTAGTTTAGTTTACTTGAGTTTAATTTATTTTATTTCAGTCGTTATAGTATTAGTTTAGTTTGTTTTTTTTTTTTTGCTTTATTGCTAGGGACTAGAAAATCGCTAGTTGGGGGTTGTGACAAGCGGGGGTAGTTGTAAAATACAACCGCGTTAAAAGAAGAAAATACACTGATTTAGTCTACAATTGCCTTGTATATCTGTAATTTGAATTACAATGCCAGTTTTTACACAATATGATTAATTTATGATAAGTGGTATTATTTTAGTGGTTATTTGTGCAGATTACTGTTGCTGTGTGAGGAATTGAATGAGCTAGATAAAAGGAAGTGCTTGGTTTTAATGAAGACAATTCAAACATGAAAAGGAAGTTTCGAGCGATCGAGGAGGTCTCGAGCGATCGAATTATGTTCAAGCGCTCGAAGATCCCAGAAGTTCAATCGATCGAGGGATGTTCGATCGTTCGAACATGGCTTTTATCAGAATTTACGCGCACGCAGCAGAAATGGAATTTTTAACCCTAGCCTTAAGTGTAGTATATATGCGTTTTGTATACGTCCAGAAGAACGGCCACTTCACTTTTTATCAATTTTACATAGGGAGAAGAAAGTTTGTTCTTGTTTTTGTAGGTTTTATCAAGGATTTATATTGTTTTTGGTTGGATTCTATTATGTTTAATATAAGTTCGTCATTCCAAGTTACTTTTTATCATTTTGTTTATATTCTACTTGCTATTTATTGTAGGTAAATCTGCTAGAATCGTAGCTTTGCATGTTAGGTAGGGTTAAATCATTAGTTTTCATAGATTATATGTTAAAATCACAACCAAACAAGACTTTCATCGTGATCTCCCAACCTGGGGACTACTCAGACATGGTCTGGAGTGTCTTAGATTTGTTCGATTGATCAAAGTTTGTTCGATCTATCGGACTAGAGACACTGTCAATCGATCGAGAGATGAAGATATTCGATCGATCGAAAGCGCTTCGATCGATCAAACTCTCTGATTCTTGAGAACATTCTATGCAGTATTCCTAGACTTTCTGCTTTAGAGATTCGTTATCAAACTGTCCCCAAATGCTCAGTTTGTCAAAACAGTCTTTGAACTTAAGGCCTTAAGGCATTTTTCTTCAATATCTTTTGCAAACCACCTTCAATGCTAACACCACTTTAGGTGCGAGTCTTAACTATTGTTTTAAACCGCTTTCATGTGTTTAAAATTAACTGTGATGATATAGTCCCGGTCATGAAAGGACTATGGATTCTTTATTCTAAGAAAAATACAGAATACTGTAAAAAATGTGCTCCATTGAGCTTCAATGTAATTGCATGGTAGATGGCTAGGTCATGGTGGATTCGTGTAATCCCAACATTCCCTTTTATTAAGAAAAAACACGTTTTAAAACATTGCTTTATTTAATTAGTTAATCATTAGTTTGACTTACTTTAGTTGCTTTAATTTTAGTAGTTACTTCGTGGAACTTCGTGTTCTGCAACCTGTCATATATTGATTTTTATTTTCCTTTTAGAGTTTAATATAAGTATTTAGTTTATCACCTTCCCTGTGGGATCGAGCTGGTCTTAACCAGATTACTACTTGCACGATTACCTACACTTGGGTATAGCACATAAGAGCACACACATTTTTAACCATGTCAAGTATCTTGTCTCTCATTTTGCACAAGTAAATATTGTTAAATTGTCTCTCTTGATCTCGTCAATAATATCTGGGTGTGCTATAAGCGCCATCATTAACCCACCACTAGTCTCTGGTATCACATCCAATTTTAAACGTTCCATCTCTTTTACCAGTTCTTTTTGTTGTGTTAGCTCGTCGGCTAAGTTCCTTGGCGTCTTCTGGCTTAGCACATCGTCTACTATGTTAGCCTTTTCCGGATGATACTTAATCAAAATATCGTAATCCTTCATCACATCCAACCATCTTCTCTGTCTCATATTCAAGTCTCTTTGTGTAAATAGATACTTCAAACTCTTATGGTCTGTAAAGATCTCATATTTCTCTCCGTACAAGTAATGTCTCCAAATCTTTAAAGCATAGATTACTACGGCTAATTCAAGATCATGAGTCGGATAGTTAACCTCACGTGTCTTCAACTGCCTAGAAGCATAGGCAATTACTTTACCACCTTGCATAAGCACACATCCCAACCCCTGATACGAAGCATCACTATAAATCATAAAACTCTCAGTTTCGGATGGTATCATCAAGATAGGTGCTCTTGTCAACTGCGAATTCAACTCTTGAAAACTGTCTTCGTACTATTGACTCCATTCAAATGCAACGCCCTTTCTCATCAACTTTGTCATTGGTAATGAAATCTTTGAGAAATTCTTGATAAAACGGTGGTAGTATCCCGCTAACCCTAAGAAACATCAAATTTTGAATACGGATGTCGGTCTTTTCCAATTAGACACTGTTTCTACTTTGTGAGGATCAACTGAAACTTCGTTCTTGTCAATCACGTGGCTAAGAAAAGTAAAGCTAGGTAACCAAAATTCCCATTTCTTGAATTTCCCAAACAATTGCTTCACCCACAATCTCTGAAGTATCAACTTCAAGTGGTTCTCGTGTTCTATCTTACTCGCTGAATAAATAAGGATATCATCGATAAACTGTGACAACCTGCATTTTTTTTAATCTTAAATTGACATTTCCATAATTAATCTGTATTTGCATTGTCATATTTAAAATCAATATGTATTGTTTGCTATTATTCTAATTACAACCCTCACATGTTGAACCTAATTATTAATTTTATTTCATGTCTTAAGTTCTTTTGGGGTCAAACTACAATTTTATAAAAATTAGTGATACCTGTGTTGGATTTTAAAACTGTATTTCAAAACGGTGGAAATGTTTGCTCTTGGCTCAATCAGTATTTTTATAAAACATAAAAACTATTTCTTACGTTAAAATGAGTTTTCTGTTATTTTGTGGTGAACACCATGCCGCAAACACATCTTGACTCTATTGTAGGAACTGAATTAGCTTCTCCCTGAGGCCGAGCTCCAACTGGGTGCCGATGGTGACTGTTTGGTTGAGGAGTTGCGGGTTTAGCATCACTTTTTCCAATCCCCAATTGGTCCCACTCTGTCGCTTTGATCCCGTGGGTCCATCTCCTGGACATTCAGTGTTTCAGCGATGGCCTCCCGGTGCAGAGAGCTGACATAGCAACTCCGAGCAACGGCTTGGTCTTCGCGTAGGCTCCCGGGCCCATGGGGGGTTTGGAATTTAACCAACAAGCTGTGTGTTGATACGACCGCCCTGGCCTGGTTGAGGGTTGGCCTTCTAAGGATGATGTTATAGGCAGATGGAGCTTCCACGACCACAAAGCTCGCCAGTACCGATGCCTGCTGGGGGTAGGCTCCCATGAGGACTGGGGGATGGTACCGAGCGGTGGGGTGCTAGATCTGTTGAACCCTACCAGGGGAGTGGCCACTGGTCGGAGTCGATCCCTGGATCTCCCGAGCTGATCGAATGCTAAGACAAAAATGATGTCGGAAGAGCTACCCATGTCTACCAACACTCTTTTAACCACGTAGTTTGCTACAGAGAGCGTCACTACCAGCGGATCATCGTGGGGGTAGTGTAGGTCTAGCAAGTCTTCGGATGAGAACATCAACACGTCGATTAGGGGAGAACGGGTGGATTGGACATGCTAGACATCTGATTGAGACGCCCGGGCATGCCTCTTCCTTGCCAACCATGAATCCCCTCCACCTGAAATGCCTCCGGAGATTACATTGATCTGCCCAAGGGGTCGTGGTTACTTGGGAGCCCGGGTTTCTTGCCGGGGTCTCTGTCAGCTGCCACGAATTCAGTTACGTGGCCCTGCTCGATCAGCTTCTCGATGGCAATCTTAAGCTTAAAACAATCCTCCGTGTCATACCTATGGTCTTTGTGGAAGCAGTAAAACTTGTCCCGGTTCCTCTTACCAGGAGGTCTTTTCAACTTGGTGGGCTCCTGGAATAGCCTCTAGATCTCTGTCGTGGATTGACCGGGAAAGTGGGGTGAAGGTAATCGGGGTCTGGTCCTGAGTACCTCTCTGCTGATCTTGTCTGGGCTTCTTTCCCAGACCCTTCTCGGAGCCCTCCCATTTTTGCTTAGCTTTCGGGGACTCTTCTCCGGTATAGCTGGTGCGCTTAGACTTTAGAAACACCTCCGTATCAATGTACTTCCCTACTCTCTCTCAGGGTTCCACCAGGGTTGTCAGTCTGTCACGATGGAATGACGTTGCAACTTTGGCGTGTTGAACCCCCGAGCAAAAAGCCATAATCGCAGCCATTTCATTTAGGTTGCGGATCTGGAGCCTCTGCTGATTGAAACGGTCCACGTACTCCCTCAGGGACTCTCCCTTTCGCTGCTTGACGGTAAGCAGTTGGGTGTTCGGTTGTGACCGGTCGAGCATCCCCATGAACTGGTTGATGAAGAGCTTGCTCAATGTCTTAAAGTCATCAACCGTTCGGGGTTTCAGAGTGTGGAACCACTATACGGTTGGGCCTTTAAGGGTATTAGGGAAGGCCAGGCACAGTAACTCGTCGATCGTGGTGACTAGCGCCATCTGAGCCTTGTTAGTGCGAACATAATCCACTAGGCTCCCTAAACCGTCATAAGAGCTGAGATGTGGCAGTTTGAATTTTTGCAGGATGGGGAATGCGGTGATTTGAACGGTGTAGGGCGACTTAGTCTCTGTATTGGTATGATCATTGAGCTGCTTGTGGCTCAGTTTTTTGATTTGCTGTTGCAAGTCCTCGATCTGGGCCTTTACATCTCGTCCAGATTTCCTTTCTATATCCGAGCAGTACATCGGGTCTGATGATGATGCTTCCTCCTCGAAGTGCATCATCCTTGGGGATAGAACCCAGCTCCGGCTCTGGGTAATCGTATGCCTAAGATCTCCCCGGCTCTGGGCTAGAGGGTCTTTGGCTGATTCCCAGGGCCTTGGCCTTGACTCCTCCCTCCTGGTGGCGCGTCGCCTATTGATGACGTCACTAGCATCTTCTACCTGGCGAGGATTGACCCGAGCTTACCGCCTAGTGCGCCTGGGCGCTCTGCTACAGTCAGCATCCTGGGCGTGTTCCCAATCCTACGGGGATGCCGGCGCAGAGTGGGTATGGTTCCAGACTCTTGCGGGCTCCTGGTCAGAGCACTCTTCCTGATCTAGTTCTTGGATTGAGGGCACTTTTCTTGCAAGGCCAATAGCATTTCGATTTGCTGCTAGGTTTGCCGTTGGCCTTCCAGAAGTTGCACGAGCACCTCCTTCATTTGCTTGGAGGTCATGGAGGTGGCCTGCTGCTCAAGCTGCAAGTTCTCCTGACCAGTCGAAGCAGTATTTTTCTTACCCGTCTTCAGTGGCATGTTGATCAGTCAAGAAATTTGTTAGTGAAAAACTTATCATTTCCCACAGACGGCACCAAACTGATGATGCCAAAAATTGGTAAGAGAGATTAAAAGAGAGATAAGCAGACACAAGAGCTTGTATATGGTTTGGTCTCGTTAACAAGGTGACGTACGTCCACGGTTGTATCAGTGCGCTTCACTAGCAGATCACCGGCGAGCCTGGCGAGCCAACAATTTGGGCGGCACTACCTATAAAACCTGCCGGGTTTATGCGTATGAGTGAGAATTATATGCTATTCTTTTTGATCGAATGTCCTCCTCTTTAATGGGGGTGAGCGGCCTCTTTTATAGGTGCAAGAGACCACCCATACAGGGTAAGTTTGTAGATTAGGAAGCCTAATCTACATGAATCTTGGGATGTTTCCTACGTAGTTTAGGAAACTGCTTGCTCCTTCCATTTAGTCTTCTAACTGGGCTAGGAAACTGCCTGGAGGCTTGCTGACCAAGCAACCACGCCTACTGGGGGCGCGCCCATGTGGGGTCCATCTGGAAAGAACGACCGGGCTTACGGTCATCCCGGGCGATTCTGTGTCACAGCCCGGGATATTGTGTAGTCAGTCCAAATTCAAGATGACCTAGCTTCTCTTTGCTGAGATGGTGAGGCCTGACTCTGACCTGATATTTTTGTGCATATCAGTACCTAATCTCACTTTTCCATTTTTGCAAAATCAGTTCACGGTTTTTACTTTTATTCTTTGATTAGATATTCACATGCAATCCAAATTGTCTCATCTCTTAAGAAGTTGTTCATACCACATTTGTACATATCCTACAATAGTATTTTTCATTCATTCATGCATATTTTAGACTTCAAAGTCACTTTAGAGAAACCCATGACCACAAACACACTACTACTTTGTACATTCTAAAATCATACATTGCATCCATACAACATTTGGGGCTTTTGTGACTCCTAATCTAAGAAGATTATAAGGAACGAAGTTGATCACATGTTCATGCTTCCCCTCGATCCAATCTTCCTTTCTCATCCGTCCCGGGGATTGAGAAGTCTTCTTTTTCAATAATTAACATGCATTATACTAGTTTGCTAAGCATATCCTATTTTCTTTGATTGTTTATTTTCAAGAACAATTCATGTCCCCTTTAGATTAAGAAAACTTGATTATTTGATATGTGATTAGATGATTTTCCCTAAGTTTATTTTATGTGATCTTTTACTTTGTATTATGTGATACTTGGCTTTAATCTTGTGAACGATATCTTATCTTTTGATCTTCCATTTTAAAATTCTTGTGCAATGTAATATAATTATTAAGATTTTAATTGTCGAACCAAACGTATCATAAGATGATTATTTGGATGCTAATTGAGGCCCGTTGAGAGACGGGCCAAGTTGAGGGTATTTTGGCTGTGACAAAGGCTCCCTCCTTTCTTGTACCAAATTCCCGAGCCAAGCTCTTTGGCTATGAAAGGCCGGTGCCCTTTATCTATTTGGTGAGTCAAAATTGGGTTTCTTGGTTCCCTAAAGACCAAGTGGCGACTCTGTATCTGTTTTCATAGACTTTCTTGTTTCAAAAATTTCAAAGGAAAATCAATTCTTAACCCAAAAAGGAGTGGACTCCAAAGGCTGCATGTCCATAATCTGGCTACTCTATTAGGGAGATTTTATTTTAAAAACAAAATCATACAGAGGTTTGACTCATAAGAAGCATCCTTAAAATAATCTTTTTAATGTACTTAGTTTACTGCATTGTACTCATGCATTCTCCCACTTTGATTGTGTCTGAAACGCGGCGCTGACATTGTTCAAGTCTTACTGTGCCAGGGCATAAGCCACCATTAATACTGTACCTTCCAAGGTAAATCAAAAAGAGTAAAAGCTTCCGTACTATCTCGCTGACAGTATATTGGAACTTTCATCAACAGACCCTCTTCGACTAAACCAAGCCTTTGCATATAGATTCTTGTAGAATCTTTTATAGGGCTATTAATTTATCTTTTCGATAGGAGAATGTGATATAACTGTTGTATGCCCTGATGGGATTACTTGTGCGGTGTAGACGCTTATGTGGCATAGAACAAAACATCTTTCTTATGATTCCCAATGCAATCGCTCACATGTGATCACATTGAGTTGACCTGCCTGCTTAGGCACTATGATAAGGATGTCTACTCCATGTTCACAAAGATATACACCGCAAACATTGTTAGTTGGTCCACAAAGATATACACCGCAAATCTGGTTAGTTGGTCTAGAAACTCTACCCAACTCATCTCGATATCCCTGTTTCTCCCAGAAACTCTGTCCAAATCTCCCAGATTTTCCAGAAAATACATGTTTCTCTCATAAACTTTGTCCAAATCTCCCAGATTTTTATAGAAAATACCTATTTCTCCCAAAAACTCTGCCCATCTCATCAAAAATCCCTGTTTGTCACGCCCCGGAGAAGCAAAAATAGAGAAAACAAGTTCCTTTTTGGTCTCGTAGGTTCGTAACTGGTGAATAACCGCATTGTCATCTATACCAACCAATAAATACAATGATAGGGAGGATGCTATTCGTAAAATATATCTTATTAATATAATCAGAGGCTATAGTGGAAATATAAAAGGTTTGGAAGCAACATATGCCCAAGTACCAATTATAAACGTCTACTAAATCTATTACAATAGCTAGCATAGAGTCTGAAGCCTATAACAATAATTAAAAAGTACAAAAAATACACAAACTAACTATTACAAAGTAGCACGCCTTCATCTTAAAGCCTTCAACTCCAAGTTCGGTGGAACATTAGTCTCTCTCCTCAAGACCATAAGCTGATGGCGTTTGTGCCCTGAAAATTCCAATGTCTAGAGCTTGGTAGGTCTTGAGGACGGAGACTGATGTTCCGCCGGAATTGGAGTTGAAGGCTTGAACATGAAGGCGTGCTGCTTTGTAATAGTTAGTTTGTGTATCTGTTGTAATCCTGTTAATTATTGTTATAAAAGCTAAGTGAGTACTAAACAACACTCCTCACCGATATTGTTCAGCATCTTAAAATGCGTTTAATCTCTTAATAGTGACGTCACTCACGGACATAGCAGAGGTCTCATGAACTATACATGAATTCAATGATAGCAGGAAACATATTAAATGAAAACAATAATAAAGATCATGGTATAAATGTCTCATCACGTATTCACCAAATCCATGCATGAACCCATGCAACCACCCATGTAACTATCTTTACGTCGAGATGTTGAATCCACGACTGAACATTAATCTCATCATATCCATACTCATGTTCATACCTCTATCCATCTCTATATCCATACATCAATAGCATATTACAAATCAGTATTCATTCGTTGATACCATAATCTCAAATCCGTACCCATATATAGATACAATAATGCCAATTAGAATCACCCAACTAGGCAGTAGGTCCCACAATCCCTTGATAGGGTTACCGGTCGTCTACACGGTACCACCTATCTGTAAACGATAGAATGGCACATCGGATGTCTTCAACGATGTGTATACCCTCACTGATCATCGACAAAGGTGAGAATACATTAGAGCACTAGCCGAACGTAATCGTCAATGGTACACTGGTGTAGACACCCCAATTTTGACCGACCGCCGAATTTAGGAGAGTGTCACCTCCGTATCCGATGATGACGAGGACCGAAAAAGTTGAAGTATTCCAAGCTCTTCAGAAAATCTCCAAAACGCGATAAAATTTCACAGAAAGAGGAAAAATACCAGGTATTTAGGAGAATTCAGGTATAGGATATGACTTTCGGAAAGGATCTTCAAAAATAATTTGTTTCAAAAAGGGGGAAGTCCTTAAAAAGGGAATTTTAGTTAAAAACGGCACACGGCAGACTGTCGCGGCACTCGCTGAGTGCCGTACGGTAGTCAGAGAGTGCCGGGCCGGCAGTCACCAAGTGCCGCCAACAATTTCTGACTGCCGTTCACTTTTAAAGTCTGTATTTTGCAGAGCACTACGTATGCGTATGCGAATAAGAACAAAAAACTGATAAAGTAAGACTGACAAAAATGCGGCAATCCATTAATGGCTGCGGCATTTGATGAATGCCGCGCGGCAGTCATGAAGTGCCGCGACGGCAGTCATGAAGTGCCGCGATGGCAGTCATGAACTGCCGCAACGGTTGTCACGGACTGCCGCGACAGGTTATGGACTGCCGCGCTAGGCAGCATTCTGTCTAATTTCAGAAAGTACACATTGTACCACCAAATGAGAGAATTACACCTGTTTTTTGCTCCGAAATTCATCAAAAATACCTGGTATTTTTGCCTATAAAAGAGAAGGGATCTTCCTTGAGAAAGGGGGACCAAGAAGAAAAAATATTGGAGAAGAGAACACACACAAAAAAAATATATTACCACTTCACCAACATTTTCTTTTGAGAAAGGGAGAGTTGAGAGAACTAGAAGAGCTTGGAAGATCTTCAAAGAAAAGAAAACTTTGAGGATAATTTGGAGGTGATCCTCTAACCATAGATTATTTATATACTCTCTCTTTCTTTTGAAATTCCAATCTTAAAGCATTTTGGTATTTTCTTTGTTTGTCAAGTAAACTTAGGAGCCTTTGCTTCCAATTCTTTCTTCCATTTCTTTTTGTCTATGTTCTTTTCTTGAGATTCTTGGAGATCTTCAATATCTCTCTTGAAATATCTTGAATGTGATCTTTTGAACCCTATGTAAGCTTGTGCTTCACATGGAAGTCAAAGTTTGATAATCATTCTATTTCATAAACAAATGGATGGATCCAAGTCCATACTCATGACTTGGGTCCTCTAGGCTTGAGTTTTCATGGAGTCCCCTTATATTTCTTGAAAACTCATAGGTTTTATGTCATGCCTTCACCTCCAATGACCATCAAATGGTAGGGGGAAGTGGTTTTGAGTCCAAGCCCATCTCAATGGTTTGGCTTCTTTCTCTTGAGATTTCATGAAGTCAACTTATACTTCACTTGAAATCCACAAATATGAAGGTCTTTAGCCTCCAATGACCATCAAATGGTAGGAGAAGTTGTTTGGTTTAAACCCAACTTCATGGTTTAATGGTTGGAGTTACCAAGTAAAAGTTGAACTTGACCAATAAAAACAGTGAGTTCACAAACTATTTTTTTTTATCAAAGATTTTTAATTCAAAATCTAACCGTTAAAATCAAGTGAAACCAACGGGAAAGTGTCAATAACACAATGTTCTACCACTGTAATTTTTGTTTTATGGTGGTCTTATGTTTAAAATTGTTTGATCATGGGTTTTGTGAGTTAATCACAATCTGTCCAGAGTTTCAGAATAGTTTCAGAACAGTAAAACGTTTTTGAAATTAGTGAATCAGAGTTTTAATAAGGTGTTTGTGACCCAAAATAATTTTTTCTAAGTATATTAATGTGTTAGGAAGTCACCCTAAGCGATTTTGATTTTTTTACTATTTTTAATAAATCGTGCAAGAATTATGGACAGAAGGTTGTAAAGTGCTGAGTGATGTCTAGTATTTTTCATATTCCCGGAGATCTAACTGTTGAAACCTTGATTTTCTTTTTGGGTTAGAAACTAGACTCACAGAGGCATAACATATCCAAAAATCATCAAGATCCAACCGTTGGAAGTATTTTATTTCTATCTTTGAAAACCTGATCTGCTCTCTGTAATTCATAAAAAAAAAAACTACTCTTGTCTTTGTCTAATCTTATTTGTTTCAACTCAAATGGTCTCCTAATGTCTCGAAACCCAAATCATGTTTTGAATAATGATAATTTAGCTTAAATTCAGAGGCTAAGTGATCCAAATTAGTGAATAAATTCATACCCCACTCTTGTTCATAATCATTCATTCATTCATATACATTGATGCTTATAATTAGAACTAGTTCTTGGACAAAGTTGGACTTAGTTGAAAAGTTGGACTTAGTTGGATCTAATTGAACATGACTTAGGATTAATTACTCTTTGATATTATATCTTGTTTAAAGCATGTGTACTAACCTCTGTTTTGTAGCGCATTTGAGGTACAACTTCTCATCCCTCCTCTAGTTTAATTCATTTCTTTGATTTTGAATTGATTTTCAACTCCATGTGCGACACCTTAGCCTAGGATTTGCGTTACGTGTATATATGATTAGAGACCCTTTTTAGGACTTTCTTTTGTGTGTATGCATTGCACGTTTAATATCGCTGCTGGATCCCGGGTAAGCTCTCTTGTTCCCTACTGCACATCATATTGCTTGCTACTTGACATATGTGGCTTATGAATGATATTTTTGTCATTAGCAATTTTACACCCTTTAGACATGCTTTTGTGATGTATATATATACATATATATATATATGTATTAATTGAGGGTACACTTAAATTAGTAATTCGATTAAAAGGATGTTGAGTAGAGGCCTATCGCAAGATAGGATGAGAGAGGGTGTTTTAGTCCGACGGGCTCCTTCCTCTCTCATTCCATAATCCCCGGACCTAGCTAATCTTTGGTTTCGCTAAAGATCAGTTGCTTTTAAAAATGGTTTCTTAATTTTCCTTTTAAAAATTAAGTGGCGACTCATTTGTTTTTGAAATTGAAATTTAGAAAAGATTTTAAGAAAAGCTGCGGGTAAGTCAACCTGTGATATCCACAATCTGGCGACTCTACTGGGGATCGAACCCAGAATCTCTGGTTTCGCAGACCAGAGTTCTGATTTTGGGTTCACTTGAGGATTAGACTTGAAAAATATCCTTTTAATCGAATTAATTAATCTCTGTGTGCCTGTTGCATATCACTTGTATGTCCAGCCAGTCGATTGCAAGGAACTATGACCTTGGAGGCTCGGGGCAACCCGGTCGGTCAAGTCATCATGGGACTGTGTGATCACCCTTGATCTCGTACCATGATTTGGTGTATTAAGCATCCTATCGGGTGTGTGTCAAGGGTCCTTTACTTGACCAAAACCCAGCTTTTGCACGGTAGTCTCTATAGAACCTTTCAATCTTAGGGAATGAACTCTTGATTAGGACTATGTGCTAGGAAGTTTTGTATGCCCAAAAAAGGGGTTATTTGAGATGATGACGATGCTTACTTGATGAAAAATGTATAACCCCTTAATCACTTTTAGCAATTCCTCTTCATGTCCCACGACATTTGGGAACATGCCGAACTTTGGTTATGAGGTTATACTTCTTGTATCGCGTTAGCTAAGCATCATTGACCTTGTATGTATCCAAACCCATGAAAAGTACGGTGATAATCCGATCACGTGACCCTTCTACCCTGAGAATTTTAAAATCAGTCTTTGAAAACAAATAAGATTTCCGCGACCTTTATTCAAAACCGCTCTTTCAAAAGACTTGGGAGATTACTATCAAAATTTCAAAGTCAAGATTTCAAAAAAATTCATGCTTTTCAAAAACAGAAGTTTTGACCCAATCACCTGAAAATTGTTTTCATCAGAAATGCTTCCCAAACGAATTTCAAAAATCCCAAAAATTTTCAAAACTTCGAAGGGTAAGAAAGGGGTCACAGTGAAAAGAGAAGTTAACGCACTTGGCATGGGTAAGGGTTTTATGTGCTTATGTGCTTATGTGTTAGGACTAGGGTTTTCTTTTTTTTTTTGGCATCTAGAATAGGCACACACGCACACATGCATCGCATCCGCATGAAAGGAAAGTTGTAATAAAATGATTTTAAAGGAAAAATTTTCAAAATTTGTTGTAGGAGCAAAAATAGCAAACCAAGGGTGGTTTAGAGGTCCCACGGCAAGGCTAGTAAGAAGAGAATACACTGACATGGCCGAAGAGAGAAACAACAAAGAGATGACCGGGTTAAGAATACTAGTCGAATAACAAAGGGATAAAAGACGAAGGGAAAGGAAAGGAAGACAAGGGTCTGGAGGGCAAGGCTGAAGAAGGGTATGTTGAGGATGTATTGGAAGAGGAACCAGAGGAAGAATCAGTGGAAGAGCCGAGGAAAGGAGAGATGGAGGAAATCACCAAGACAGGAGATCCGGAAGAATGCTTCATTACTGACCTGGGAGGAGAAAACAAGAAAGAGTGGGTTTTTGAGTCTAGTGATAGGTTCCCCTCGCACCCGGAGTCTGTAATGGCCCAAATGAGGCGTCTTTCAATTTCCACGTCTATTGTAATCACTCCAAAGAAAATCAATGAAAGTATGACTGATTCTGCCTACTCGAACGCGCTTATTGAATGTGATGAATGTGACGATCATGAAATACCTGTTGAACTGCAAAAACTAATTGAAAAAGAAAAAGAACCTGCATGTAAAATCATTGAGGACACCCTAACAATTAATCTAGGAAATGAAAATAATCCTCAAAATGTCTTCATCGGCTCTACACTTGGCAATAAAGAAAGCAAAGAACTAATCAGTCTATTAAATGAATTCAAAGATGTTTTTGCATGGTCTTATAATGATATGCCAGGTATCGATCCAAAAATAGTCCAACACCACATCCCTCTCTTTCCCAATTCAAAACCCATGAAACAAAAATTGAGGCGAATGAGGCCAGAATGGGCACTTAAGGTAAAAGAGGAGGTTGAAAAGCAGTTAAGAGCTGGATTCTTGATGGTCACTGATTATCCTGAGTGGATTGCCAACATTGTGCCTGTCCCAAAGAAGGATGGTCGTGTTAGGGTTTGCATGGATTTTCGAGATTTAAACAAAGCAAGCCCTAAAGACGATTTCCCATTACCTCACATCGACGTGTTGGTTGATAACACTGCGGGACATGAGCTTCTATCTTTCATGGATGGATTCTCCGGCTATAATCAAATCCTCATGGCCCCCGAGGATAGAGAGAAAACCACGTTCATTACTCCATGGGGGACATATTGCTATAGTGTCATGCCATTCGGACTCAAGAATGCAAGCGCAACCTATCAAAGGGCTGCCACCACTTTACTGCATGACATGATCCACAAAGAGGTGGAGGTGTATGTCGATGATATGATTGTGAAGTCCAAAGAGAGAGGAGGGCACTTAGAGGCTTTAAGAAAGTTCTTTGGGAGATTGAGGGAGTTCAAGATGAGGCTGAACCCGCAAAAATGCACGTTCGGAGTCACTACTGGCAAACTGCTAGGATTTCTCATTACCCAAAGGGGGATAGAAGTGGACCCTACCAAAATAAAGGCCATAACCAAGATGAACCCACCAAAAAATGAGAAAGAATTGAGAGGGTTCCTGGGTAGAATACAATTTATAAGTCGTTTCATCTCAAAACTCACCATGACCTGCGATCCGCTGTTCAAGTTACTCAGAAAAGGAGAAAGGTTCGAATGGGATACCTTATGTCAGCAGGCCTTTGACAAAATCAAAACCTACCTCCAGAACCCACCTGTCCTGTCACCACCATCACCCGAGAAACCTCTGTTACTTTATCTCTCCGTATCCGAAGATTCAATGGGGTGTATGTTGACCCAAGAAGGAGAAAAGGGGCACATAGAGAAGGCCATTTACTACTTAAGTAAAAGAATGGTCGGATATGAGTTGAAGTACTCACCCTTGGAGAAAGCCTGTTGGGCTTTGGTTTGGTGTACCCGTCGTCTTCGTCATTACATGTTAGCCTTCCCCGTGATCTTAATCTCCCGGATGGACCCATTAAAATACCTGTTCGAAAAACCCGCCTTGACCAGTAGGATTTCCCGTTGGACCATGATGCTAGCCGAGTTCGATATCAGATATGTCACCTCCAAATCCGTCAAGGGGAGGGCCATCGCCGAGTACCTAGCTAACTTCGCCGTAGAAACTGGGGAGAAAGGAGAATTCAAGTTTCCTGATGAGGAAGTAATGGAGGTAAGGGAAGATCTGTGGAAGATGTATTTCGACGGAGCAGCCAATCAATTAGGTTATGGAGTTGGAATCATTCTGATAGCGCCCGATGGGACCCCTACCCCACTAGCCGTCAAGCTTAAGTATAACTCAACCAAAAACACCGCGGAGTATGAAGCATGCATAATTGGGATGGAAGCAGCCTTGGCTTTGAAAATCGGAAAGATCGACGTCTTCGAAGACTCCAACTTGATCATATCCCAAGTCTGAGGAGATTGGAGGGTAAAGCATAAGAATCTGAGACCTTATCATGACTATCTGGAAAGTTTGAAAGCACAGTTCCAAAAGATTTCCTTTTACTACCTCCCTCGCGAAGAAAACCAATTAGCCGACTCTTTGGCTACCTTAGCTTCGATGATCCAGATTCCTTCCAAAACTGCCATGATCCCGCTGTCCATAGAAGTAAGGAACCAGCCATCATTTGAAATGATCGCAGCCATAGAAAGAGAAGATGAGGTGCCTTGGTATGAGGATGTGTGGAAGTTCATTAAAGAAGGAGAATACCCCGAAGGAGCCTCGGAAAAGGACAAGAAGGCGATCCGACGATTCGCTGCCCAGTTTGTGATTTACGCAGATAAGCTATGGAAGAAATCCTACACTGGATATAATCTGGAATGCCTATATGGAAAAGAAACTAAGAGAATGATGGAGGAAATACACGAAGGAGTGTGCGGGCCCCACATGAACGGGCACATGCTGGCAAAGAAGATCATCCGACAAGGGTACTATTGGACGACCTTGGACAAGGACTGTTGCGAGTATGATAGAAGATGCCACAAGTGTCAGATCCATACAAATCTGATGCATACCCTGCCATCACAGCTCTATAGCATGACCACCCCTTGGCCATTTTCCGTGTGGGGGATTGATATCATCGGTGAGATAGTCCCAAAGGCCTCCAATGGGCATCGATACATAATCGTGGCAATTGATTATTTTACAAAATGGGTAGAGGCAGCCTCATATGCGACTTTGAAAGCCAAGGACGTGGTGAGTTTTATCGAGAAGAACGTAATCTGCAGGTATGGGGTCCCGAATGAATTCGTCTCCGATCACGGCAGTCATTTCTAGGGGGAGGTTATCCCACTCCTAGAAAAGTATAAGATCACTCGTCATCAGTCATCCCCATATAGGCCTCAGACGAATGGAGCGGTAGAAGCGGCAAATAAGAATGTTAAAGCAATCTTGGGGAAAACAACAGATACGTATAAAGATTGGCACGAGAAGCTGCCATTTGCCTTGTGGGGGTATCGGACGTCAGTAAGGACTTCAACGGGTGCTACGCCGTACTCACTGGTCTACGGAATGGAGGCAGTCCTTCCAGTCGAGGTGGAAATACCCTCTCTCAGAGTCTTAGCAGAATGCGAAGTGACCGAATCAGAATGGATACGGGGAAGGTATGAGGAGTTAATGTTACTCGATGAAATGAGGCTGACCGCGATAAATCATACTCGGGGGTACCAGAAGAGAATAGCTCGTGCTTTCAACAAAAAGGTTCGCCCAAGAAAGCTTGCTAAGGTTGACCTGGTCCTCAAAGAACTTAAAGTGCCTGTTCATGACCCCAGAGGAAAGTTCAAACCCAACTGGGTCGGGCCATACATCATTAAGACCCTCCTTTCCGGAGGAGCGGCTTATCTCATGGACCTAGACGGGGTTGAATTTAAACAGCCGATTAACCTCGATCGCCTCAAGAAATATTTTGCTTGAAACTGTTTCTTTCAAAGCCTCCTACCTAGATGAACTACGCTTGACCTGAATCCCGCTAGGGGATACGTAGGCAACCAACTTGGTTTGGTCATTTCAAAAAAAAAAAAAAAAAAAAAAAAAAAAAAAAAAAAAAAACTGTGCTAAACTAGGGGCAAACTGGCGTTTGCTCAGAGCCGCTTCAAAGCCATAAAATCAGGGGCAAACTTCGTTTGCTAAGCCGCAGAACCCAGATACAAAACCCTCCCTTGGATCATCTGACTATCGAGATAAGTACTATAAAGAAACAAATGAGAATTCATAGAAGGATTAAAGCTTAAAGCAAAGAAGCAAAGTAAAGAGCCAAGTAAAGACATTAAAAGGATAATTCTTCATAAAGATTAATCGAAAGGGTGGACACTTTAGATTTAGCATGACAACACTTCTTGAAAAGGAAAAATAAGAAAAATCACATTCAAAAGCGCAAACAAAGAGTAGGCCGGGTTTGTCAGAAAGTTTTGTAGAATGGCAAGCTTTTCCCTGTTTTCGTCCACTTTATTATGCATATGTCCGTCAAGCTCGCCTCGCAACCAAGGCTTGGATCTCTAGGAGATACTCAGTGGTAGGCACAGTCAGAGCAGGAACCCTCGGGAACGGAGCAGCAATCCTGCTGTGCCAAGCCTCAAGAAAAGCCTTCACAGTAGGAGGACGCAGAGTAGAACCCCTGATGAAGTCAGCAGTCATAGATTCAGTAACATCCGGTAAAAGTCCAAACTAGCGGACCACCCGGTCAGGAATGTAGAAAGTGGTAGCACACAGGCCCGGCAGCTAGATGCCTGGTCGCCCAGGAAGACGTACAGCAACAGAACGATGAGTCCACTGAGGGCAAATCCAGCAGATGTCACTAGAAGAGAGACCCTGGAGCCAACCGAGCCATGCATCGGCAGAATGGAATAAGCAATGGACCTCCATGCGGTCATAAGAAAGTGGCCCACGAAGACGCGAGGGGTGAATGAAGAGGTCGAGGCGTTCCATGAGCCAAACCTGTAAGACGAATGGTGCCCCGGCAGATAACTTGGCCCCGATAACATGGGCATGGCTCAATCTAATCAAAGTTTCGCCAAGAACCAGCATAACAGCACTTTTCATCTCCCTCAAACCACGGGCAATGGGTATGAGAGTGTCAGAAGATGACTGGAATAGGAAGTAAGAGAGCATGGCAATTGACAAGGCACTACGTCAGATGATCTGGTACTCGCCATCATAGGGGTCCCCTATGGGAGCATAAACGGAGGCAAGGCACTCAAAATCAATATGCCTGTCACAAATAAAGGAGCCCGCCGCATTTCGAGATATGTGGAGAAGAGTGGCTAAGTCCTGAACATACCCGGCCTGAATCTGAGGAACCATCAATTCAGTAGAAGGATCAGTATTGAAAATGGCGCTAAACTCCTCAAACAAGGGGCAGATCTCTTGAGAGCCAAAGCGGAAGACGTTGAAAGCGGGATCCCAACACTGAATGGCAGCTCGAAGTAGGCCCTCATTCAAATTCATCTGTCGGAAAGAAAAGAGATCGTTCAGTCTGAAACACTCAAAGTTAAGCTTGTCAATACCCGAGAGAGTATCCATCCATGGGAAGAGGGTTTGAGAACCAATGGGGGCCATTTGAGGGGAGAATAAGAAGGAAAGAGAAGTATTTTGCGGAGCTTTGAGAAAGAAGGGGTATTAAATAGAAGAATAAGGCTGTCCACCTACCCGCGGCACTGGATAAAGTGCAGCGGCACTCGGCGAAGTCCCGCGCGGCAAACCGTGAATGCCGTTGCAGCACTCACTGACTGCCGCTGCGGCTCTCACTGAGTGCCGCGGAGGCCTAACCGAGTGCCGTTCCGAGTTTTTTAGTGGCCAGGATTTATTTGTAACATGATCAGCCCACCTGCAAACAGAAAACTAGATAGAAATAAAACGTGCGCATCATGCAGCACGTGCAAATACATTCATTCATTTATTTCATGCATTTGTACATTTCAAAAAAATAAAATAAACAAAAGCATTAACAAGCCATGGTCCCGCATACGGCAGGAGTTGGACCAAGCTATGGTCACACATACGGTGAGAAAGCAACAATGTAATAATAAAAGTATTTAAAGCATCTATCCTACCAACTATAAGGGGACAGCCATCAAAATAAAGCATACGTGTATATATACAGTGATCCACCAAAATGTAAATCCTCCCACAACTCTCAAAAAAATAAAAATAACAAAAGCAGGGTCAACCACGACCTCGACCCCGGCCGCGAGTGTGACGAGTCGTGCGCCTGAGAGGCTCCTCCTCCGACTCGGTCCCGCTACCTCCACCGCTCCCTCCACGACCCCCGCTACTGCCGGCTCTGCCTCTGCTGGTGCCCTCGCCGCCACCTCCGCCACGCCCAGCACCGCTACCTCCGGGGGCATCGCTGAGAGGGATGCCGAACTGAAAAACAAGAACCAGGAATAAAGATTAGTAAAAAGAGATACAATCCCAGTCAAAAGTAGGAGTGGGGATGAATTTCTTACCATCCACTCTCGCCCGAGAACCCACTGTCGCACGCTATGGGCATACGCCAGGCCCTCCTCCGCGTAAGCACGCGGGACGACGTCATAGTGTAAAGGTATAGTGGGAGCACCATGTGAAAGTCGAGGAATCGTCGTCGAGTGGGGCTCTCCGAATGAGACGGTCGACATGGTCCAGTCCCACTCAGGTAGGCCAGGGGGACGGACCGCAGCAGGGACATGCTGCAAACAAAAGTAATAAAACATGGGTAAAGAATAAAAAGAAGAATTCACAGAAATAATAAAAGAATCATTTACTCACCCGAGTCACTTCCATCAGAGGGAAGTTCGGCATCAGCTTGGCGGCACGGAAAGCCGCATATCCTGACGGGTCGTCCAAAAAGCCGTGGATACCAGAGCCAGCTCGAGCAGCCGTAAACTCGCTGCCCTGAAGCGTGTCTGTGGCCCTCATAGAATCGGGAGGAGGGAACGGCACAAAGAACCCGGGGGCCGCTATCGACTGCCGGGTCACTCTCTCTCTCAGATACCACGCCAGACCCTCTGACCCACCATCAAGAAGTCGTCTCATCGGGTCATACCCGGCCGACTCTCGAATCCCCACACTAGCCTCAGGCAACACCCTAAGCCACGGCTGCCAATGCACGTGCCCCTCCCTCAGGTTCGTCAAGAAGTTCCTGAACGAAATGAAATCATGGGCCCCGGCCTTCCTCCCAACCCTGTCCTTCGCCCATTTCAGCCCCTGGGGCATGATAAGGGCGTCGACATCACGTGTCTGAGGAGACATCATGCGAAGATACTCGTGGGACCAAATCTATGATACAAAAAAGAAGAAAGAAGGTTAGTCTCACATTTTTTTTAAAAAAAATATGATAATGAGCAATGGAATATAGGAAAAGGTATACCTCCCACGCTCTCCAATACCCGCCGGTAGCAGCCGACCTGTCTCGGGAGATGTCACTCATATGCCTATATAGGATAGCCAACCCTGTACCAGCCCAGTCGTACTCGGCGACCCGGTCCAGGCGCTCCAGCGACGCCACCAAGGAAGCGGAAATCCGATCACCCTTGGTGCTCAACAAGGAGCACCCCAGCATGTACATCAAGAAGCCTCTGGCCATCTGCTCGTCCGTGAAACCGGGTTTGCCCCAGAACATATCCATAAACCACCGGGCCGTGACTAAAGCCTCCTCCGGGACCACCCCTAGCAGTGGCTCCATCTGATCCCACTCCTGGTCTGCCAAATATCTCAGAGGCTCTCCGCTGAAGGCGATCCCTGTGATCATCGAGAAGTCCAGCAGGGTCATCGTCATCTCCCCGAAATCAAAGTGGAAGGTACTCGTGGTATCCCACCACTGCTCAGCCAACGTATGCATCTGCTGTAAGTCGTTGGAGCTCTTCGTCAAGAGTTTGACGAAGTCTCCAAACCCTGCTGCGTCCACCAGAGTCCTCACGGTCGGGCTCAGCTCTGTATACCACTCGGGGCTATGGGCAAGGCTGCCATGCCCCTTCAGCACCTTCGGCTGCAGCTGCAAGAAAGAATAAAAGGTTTGTTGTTAGGGAGTGGATAAAGAAGAGAGCAACAACAGTGAATAAATAAAGGAATGGAAAATCCAGAAGTGTTCATAGGGGATTTCACAAGCAAGGCACTTGTTTGCGTTCAAGAGGAAATGAATAAAAGAAAACACTCAATATTCTAGCAAGGTTTCGAAATGAAAAGAAAAGAGAAAGAGTAGTTTGTTCACATTCTCTGAAGTACATGCACACATAAGTTTTGAAAGAGATTTTGGGCCCAAGAAAGTATAAGTTTCAAAGAGAAATGCGTAATTACAAAAATTCGAGGATCATTTTTGAAAAATAGAAGGGCGTTTGGAGTGCTCGGGAAAACTCGCAAGTATAATAAATGTAGAAGAGGATTCAGGATCTCATATTCGCGAGCATTAGATTCTTTATTCGCAAGCGATGTTTGAAATTTTGATTAATTAGGCTTTCAAAAGCCTTTGAGAAAAGTTAAAGGAGAAAATAAAGGAAGAATGTTCGGAGAATTCAAGCGTAGCATTCAGTTTTTGAAGTTCACGAGAAATGAAAATAAAATAAAAGTAAAACTTCTTTGCAAGGGGCATGAAACAGAGCGTTCAAGACGCTCGAGGGCGCCACAAGCATGACGTTTGGAATAGGGTATCCAAAAGTTGTGACAATCCTACGTTACATTCACGAAAAGAAGGAAATGCGAGAAAGAAATACGAGGAATAAGTAAAAGGGGAGCGTTTACCTCGCGCTTGAACGCGCGGGCCGACAAATGCTCATCAGGGTCCCTCAATAGGAGTGTGACGTCCGGGTGATGAGTGGCAGTGTATCTGGCCTTCTTCTTGCGTCCTGAACCACTCGCCATAATCTGTCAAAGAGAAAGAGAGAATTCGCGCGTTAGATTAGTGAAAAATTAGAAAAACAATGAAACAAAGAGGTTTAATCAAACTCTGATCTAGCAGAACATACCTGTGAGTGTCGTAAATCAGTACAGAGGCAAAGAGAGGATGGGAGAAATTTTCTCCAGAGAAGTTTCGAGATGGGGAGAGTTGAGGGGATGAGAGAAATGAAAAGAACTCAGCGGTTCAAGCCACTGCCGCTCAAACGCGGCACTCAATTTTCCGTGCACGGCAGTCAGTCAACTGCCGCGCGACACTCGAAGAGAGCAGCAACGGCACTCCGTGAGTGCCGCACGGCAGTCACGGACTGCCGCGAAAAACCGCGTGTGCCGCGATTAAGGCGGTTCAAAGATATTTACTTTTCCCCCGAAAATTCAAATCAAGTCCCGAAAATTGAATTTGAAGCCCCCAAAATTTGCCTTCATTACACTTTTGGCCCTCGGGGTCATTTTTAGGTACACATTGACTACAAATTTTGAAAATTTAGGGTATATGTGAGCCCGTGGGCCCCGAATTTTGAAAAATAAAGATATCTAAACCCGTGGGCCCCCAACCTTGGAAAACTGATAATAGTCGAGCCCATGGGCTCCATGATTTTGAAAATTGAAATTTTTTCCGAGCCTGTGGGCTCCCGAATTTGAAAATTAGAGCCCATGGGCCCAAAATCTAGAAAATTGATAGCAGATTCTGGGAATATAACGAATTTATATTCTTGGCTCCCGCAACGGACTTGCGTTGACCTTTGTTTTGAGAATATAACGGATTTATATTCTCGGTTTCCGCAACGGACTTGCGTTGACCTTCGTTTTGAGAATATAACGGATTTATATTCTCGGTTTTCACAACGGACTTGCGTTGACCCTCGTTTTGAGAATATAACGGATTTATATTCTCGGTTTCCGCAACGGATTTGCGTTGACCTTCGTTTTGAGAATATAACGGATTTATATTCTCGGTTTTTGCAACGGACTTGCGTTGACCTTCATTTTGAGAATATAACGAATTTACATTATCGGTTTCCGCAACAGACTTGCGTTGACCCTCGTTTTGAGAATATAATGGATTTATATTCTCGGTTTCCGCAACAGACTTGCGTTGACCTTCGTTTTGAGAATATAACGGATTTATATTCTCGGTTTCCGCAATAGACTTGCGTTGACCCTCGTTTTGAGAATATAACGGATTTATATACTCGGTCCTCGCAACGGATTTGCGTTAACCCTTGCGATCAAATCAAAAGCGCTTTCATGACTCCTGCAATAGATTTCCGCATAACACGACACAAAATGTGCGTCGTACGTGGGAAAAACACGATAAGTATGACACTTACACAACCAAGTCAATCCAGAAAACACCTTTGCATTGGCACTTGCATCACGACAGGATCGGTGCATCCATCCGTGTGACTACTTGCAATTGTGTGTGTCCTAGCCTTGCTTGAACTACGTCTTGGTCTGATTCCTGATGGGATACGTAGGCAGCTCACCATTGGGCACGACCAACATTGAAACGTGTGTGAGAGCGTTTTTGCAACGCATTTCTGTTTTACCTAAATTCGACAGTCTAGTCAAAGGCTTGTCTTCACACAGGCTTCGGCATTCGCTTGTGGCACGCGTCGCTCCACAAGCTCTGCCGGAGAGGGGCAAACTGTAGATACCCCAATTTTGACCGACCGCCGAATTTAGGAGAGTGTCACCTCCGTATCCGATGACGACGAGGACCGAAAAAGTTGAAGTATTCCAAGCTCTTCAGAAAATCTCCAAAACGCAATAAAATTTCACAAAAAGAGGAAAAATACCAGGTATTTAGGAGAATTCAGGTATAGGATATGACTTTCGGAAAGGATCTTCAAAAATAATTTGTTTCAAAAAGGGGGAAGTCCTTAAAAAGGGAATTTTATTTAAAAACGGCACAGGGCAGAGTGCCGCGGCACTCGCTGAGTGCCGCACGGCAGTCAGAGAGTACCGGGCCGGCAGTCACCAAGTGCCGCCAACAATTTCTGACTGCCGTTCACTTTTAAAGTCTGTATTTTGCTGAGCAATACGTGTGTGTATGCAAATAAGAACAAAAAACTGTTAAAGTAAGACTGACAAAAATGCGGCAATCCATTAATGGCCGCGGCATCTGATGGTGACAGCCGTTGCGGCAGTTCATGACTGCCGTCGCGGCACTTCATGACTGCCGCGCGGCATCTGATGAATGCCGCGCGGCAGTCATGAAGTGCCGCGACGGCAGTCATGAACTGCCGCAACGGCTGTCACGGATTGCCGCGACAGGTTCTGGACTGCCGCGCTGGGCAGCAGTCTGTCTAATTTCAGAAAGTACACATTGTACCACCAAATGAGAGAATTACATCTATTTTTTGCTCCGAAATTCATCAAAAATACCTGGTATTTTTGCCTATAAAAGAGAAGGGATCTTCCTTGAGAAAGGGGGACCAAGAAGAAAAAATATTGGAGAAGAGAACACACAAAAAAAAAATATATTACCACTTCACCAACATTTTCTTTTGAGAAAGGGAGAGTTGAGAGAACTAGAAGAGCTTGGAAGATCTTCAAAGAAAAGAAAACTTTGAGGATAATTTGGAGGTGATCCTCTAACCATAGATTATTTATATACTCTCTCTTTCTTTTGAAATCCCAATCTTAAAGCATTTTGGTATTTTCTTTGTTTGTCAAGTAAACTTAGGAGCCTTTGCTTCCAATTCTTTCTTCCATTTCTTTTTGTCTATGTTCTTTTCTTGAGATTCTTGGAGATCTTCAATATCTCTCTTGAAATCTCTTGAATGTGATCTTTTGAACCCTATGTAAGCTTGTGCTTCACATGGAAGTCAAAGTTTGATCATCATTCTATTTCATAAACAAATGGATGGATCCAAGTCCATACTCATGACTTGGGTCCTCTAGGCTTGAGTTTTCATGGAGTCCCCTTATATTTCTTGAAAACTCATAGGTTTTATGTCATGCCTTCACCTCCAATGACCATCAAATGGTAAGGGGGAAGTGGTTTTGAGTCCAAGCCCATCTCAATGGTTTGGATTCTTTCTCTTGAGATTTCATGAAGTCAACTTATACTTCACTTGAAATCCACAAATATGAAGGTCTTTAGCCAGAGTTTCAGAATAGTTTCAGAACAGTAAAACGTTTTTGAAATTAGTGAATCAGAGTTTTAATAAGGTGTTTGTGACCCAAAATAATTTTTTCTAAGTAGATTAATGTGTTAGGAAGTCACCCTAAAAAGAACAAAGCGATTCTGATGTTTTTACTATTTTTAATAAATCGTGCAAGAATTCTAGACAGAAGGTTGTAAAGTGCTGAGTGATGTCTAGTATTTTCCATATTCCCGGAGATCTAACCGTTGAAACCTTGATTTTCTATTTGGGTTAGAAACTAGACTCACAGAGGCATAACATATCCAAAAATCATCAAGATCCAACCGTTGGAAGTATTTTATTTCTATCTTTGAAAACCTGGTCTGCTCTCTGTAATTCATAAAAAAAAAAACTACTCTTGTCTTTGTCTAATCTTATTTGTTTCAACTCAAATGGTCTCCTAATGTCTCGAAACCCAAATCATGTTTTGAATATTGATAATTTAGCTTAAATTCAGAGGCTAAGTGATCCAAATTAGTGAATAAATTCATACCCCACTCTTGTTCATAATCATTCATTCATTCATATACATTGATGCTTATAATTTGAACTAGTTCTTGGACAAAGTTGGACTTAGTTGAAAAGTTGGACTTAGTTGGATCTAATTGAACATGACTTAGGATTAATTACTCTTTGATATTATATCTTGTTTAAAGCATGTGTACTAACCTCTGTTTTGTAGCGCATTTGAGGTACAACTTCTCTTCCCTCCTCTAGTTTAATTCATTTCTTTGATTTTGAATTGATTTTCAACTCCATGTGCGACACCTTAGCCTAGGATTTGCGTTACGTGTATATATGATTAGAGACCCTTTTTAGGACTTTCTTTTGTGTGTATGCATTGCACGTTTAATATCGCTGCTGGATCCCGGGTAAGCTCTCTTGTTCCCTACTGCACATCATATTGCTTGCTACTTGACATATGTGGCTTATGAATGTTATTTTTGTCATTAGCAATTTTACACCCTTTAGACATGCTTTTGTGATGTATATATATATATGTATTAATTGAGGGTACACTTAAATTAGTAATTTGATTAAAAGGATGTTGAGTAGAGGCCTATCGCAAGATAGGATGAGAGAGGGTGTTTTAGTCCGACGGGCTCCTTCCTCTCTCATTCCATAATCCCCGGACCTAGCTAATCTTTGGTTTCGCAAAAGATCAGTTGCTTTTAAAAATGGTTTCTTAATTTTCCTTTCAAAAATTAAGTGGCGACTCATTTGTTTTTTAAATTAAAATTTAGAAAAGATTTTAAGAAAAGCTGTGGGTAAGTCAACCTGCGATATCCACAACTAGACATCTTCAACAGTGCATACGCATCACTGGATGTCTTCAACAGGAAGAGGCGCACTAGGAACTCTAACCACCCCACATCTACCCGGCTCGTCAGCCGTTGCTCTTACGGATCCAAAGTACACATATCTCATATTCCACATAAATTACAGTTCTCATTTTCATCGTATTCTTCTCATCTCTTTCTACAAATATCCCATTTCTCATTGTATTCTCTTATCTCTTCATACCAATATCTCATGCATGCTGACCACATGTCGTGAAATGCATTACTCCAGATACAGGAATCATCACATGCTCTGTATTCATCATATCTACTCATTACTGATTATTAACATGTAGTTGTGATCCATTCTACTATTCAGTTCAGCAATATTGTCATATAACAATTAAACAATTAATCTCATATCAATAGATAACACAGAATAAGTCATCTTATAATATTGACAATCACCGCATATAGGTCTAGTCCTGACATGGCACATATATATCTTATCCATATTTCGTAATAACACATAGGGTACAACTATTAATAAGTCTGATATATCATAAACATAAAACAATATACAGATAACATTCTGCTCATATCCAACCGATTGACCAAATATGGCAATCGATTGGAAATAATGCCAATCGATTAGGAGAAATGGCAATCAATTAGGATTCATGGAAATCGATTGGGAAATTATCCAATCGATTGGATCTAATGGCAATCGATTGGGAATTTATCCAATCGATTGGATCTAATGGTAATCGATTGGACACTGTCTTCTTCATCAGATAACTGCTGGTTTTTATATATAAAATGTTGGGGTTCTTCTTCTTATCCATACACGTTATAAAACACATACAAACATTTCAAAAACAATCCCTTGAGTGAGTTAATGAAACTCACCTCTCTCCGGCGTTCCTGAGCTTCGCGGCGGCGACTATGGTGAGTCCTGTTTCTCCTCTCCTTCTCTCTGTCCTCCTCTTCTCTTTCTTCTTCTTTTTCTCTTCTTCTTCTAACCTGAGAGGGGGTATGTGTGTATATATATAATATATATGTGTGCGTATATATATGAGAGTATATAACTCTCACTCTCTCTCAAACATACACAAAAGCAAACATATATATGTATAGGGAAGGGTGTAAATATAGGGAGAGGGAAAACAATCACAAGCACACAAAACAAACGAGGTGTCCAAATCCAGCTACTCTCAATCGATTGGTACCAGGTGCCAATCAATTGGTGTTAGGTCGACAACAAGGCAATCGATTGGGATAAGGTCAATCGATTGGTATGTACCACATCACTGATTAAAGTTGGCAACAAGGCAATCGATTGGTAAAACATCCAATCGATTGGAATAGCAATCGATTGGGATAAGGTCAATAGATTAAGCTCTCAAAAGTGGCAGTCGATTGGTATGTGATGCCAATTGATTGGGATGCAAACCTACCCAAAGACTAGGCAAAATACTAGGGATTACACCTAAAAATACAGGGTATTGCATCATCCACCACTCATCAAAAGATTTTGTCCTCGAAATCTGAAGCAGCGGTCCTACAACAAAAAGAAAACATCTCACAACATATACTCTAAAATGCTCAAGTTCTCGTTTTACATAAACAATTTCATCAGCGACTAATGGGTTAAAGTTCTAGACACACGATATAAAGATATCATTGATCTACAAATACTAGGGTGACCACTACCAATCTCAGGTTCTAACCATACAAAATTCGTACGTCGATCTTCGAGAAAAGGTTCTAGGTAGCAAAATCAAATCATCTCTCAACATCTGAAATAGCTAGTCTCCAAACACATGAGGTTCCTCCCTCAGGACAAACTCTACGGTGTGAGGATTCTATTGATCAAGTGTTCTAATCTCATCTAAGTTGTAATAAAGCAATGTCGTCTACTCCCATCTCCAAAGGTACTTTAAACTTTGCTGACAAAGTCTCCACTGCAGTATCAGTTGACTATCTTCTATCTCTGAACTCCTTGTTATGTTTGTTAGCGTCCTCAATTGGTCTCTTGTCATACACGATGTCCTTGTTAACTCCCTGGTTGTTGTCATCCTTCAATGTGTTGACCTAAAAGCATTTTGACTCTGACATCATAGTTGGTGACTTAAACTTCCTTAAGTGTCCCCAAATTTCTCACGTACTATTGATACAATCATGTCTTCAAGGTCGTACAATCAGTTGAATGCTCATTCTGCTTTCGCGTACCAACTAAATAGGTTAGGCAGGGCTATATACTGATATCGTGAGTCGACCTACTATATAACATCTCATCTGGATGAAAAGTAACAAGCAATTCGTGTTAAAAAGCAATCTTTCATGGTACACATTATAATTCTGGTATCGTCTCTGCGTCACTCGTATCCTTTCTTGTAGACTTGAAATCTTCTAGTTTGTTGTTTCTTATCAAGTCTGCGTCTCAAGGAAATTGAGATTCCTCATCTCTAGCCTCTATCCAACTTACCAACGGTTGGCATAGTCTTTTGTGTAGGGAGGCTAATGAAGTCAGATAGGGATGCAATTGATGTCTTATGGGGATGCAATTGATGTTATATCTGTACTTGGATAACTACTGTCGATCAGTGTCAAACGAATTGTTCAGGTATCCATAAATTACGGTGTAGGCCAATTCTCTTATAATTAATCAAATAAATGCCAAACTTCCTACATATCGAGATCATAAGGTAATACAAAAATGTAGGTGATGAGGGCTGTACCTTCTGTCTATCGCTCTTATCTAAGTTGAGATCCATTACTTGTTCAGTGGGTCTACCCTCGTGATACTTGTCATGACGGAACATTATGTTGCATCTTTAGTTCTGGACAAAACCTACGGACATGACCAACTTTACCGCAGTAAAAACATCGTATCCCTCATCCATTATATTTTCTTAATGCTCTGCATTCTTGGGAATGGTGTCCTGGTACTCCACAATTGTAGCAGATATCTCATTCTCTGTGTTGTGTTAAAGTCGTCGCTGGTTTTGATTCTTTCTTGTCGTTCCCCAATCTCTTATGCTTCTGGCGATTGCCTATATAACTTCTCGCTGTGTTTCCATGTTGAACTTGGTTAGCTGCCAACACAACCCTGACTGTTTCTTCCTCTCTGATCCGTTAGGTGAAACTGATCGTACTTTGGAAATGTTAGATCAAATTGTTGCCCTTCACTAATCTGAGTGTCGTCTTCAAATTTTGTTGCCATTTCTACCAGAGCTTCGAAAGATTGATCTAAATGTCCTATAGCCATATGACGGATATGTGGAACTAGTCCCTGATGATATCTTTTGATCTTCCTTCTTGGGGTATCGATCATATGAGGTGCAAATCATGATAGTCTCTCAAATTGAGTTGTATATTCTGGTATTGTCATACTACCTTGGACTAATTGTATGAAATCCATTTCCCTTTTGTTTTTCTCAGATTTTGGGAAGTACTTTTCTAGAAATCGGGTCTTGAATGATTCCCAAGTCATTCTTCCTACAGTTTCTTCAACTATCGTAGCTTTTACTGCATCCCGCCAATCTGCTGCTGAGTACGTCAGTTGAAATACTGCCAAATATCTTTTCTTAGTGTCATTACATTCAAGTGTCTCAAATATCAATTCTATCTAGCGAATCCATTGTTCAGCTTGCCATGCTCCTATTAATCCGATAAAGGTCTCTGGTTAAAAAGCACGAAATTCCTTAAGCAGCTTGATTCTCGTAGGGCGTACTGGTACTTCATTGCCGATGACACAATCAAAACGATTGATAACTTGTTCCATGCGACGGATCAAAGCTCCGAACATTCATGTTGGATCTATCTAAGAAGGTACTATATTAGGTACTCCATTCAGCTGGCCCAGGGTTCCTTGAGTCGTTCTAACCATAACGAGTGCTTGTAGTGTTCAGTGTCACTACTTACAAATGAAAAACTACTCGGTCAGTCTACCTAACAGGTAAGATCACACCAAGCAGTACGAATATAAGAATATAACCATAGAGGTCAGTCTACCTAACAGGTATACTCCAATATATCTATGCTCAAGACAAGGGTTACGAGACTATAGGTTCTACACATAATGTCAAATCTAAACGTTCCATTTCTATTCCCAGGTTCTAGAATTATGAATATTATTCAACTAACATGTGCTTCAAGGTAACAGGATATTCTTATCCATAACCTCTTTCTACTTCTAGGTCATGCCGAGTGTTCCGAGATTGCTCAGGAATTTGTCAGTATCTAAAATCTAACGGTTCTATATTTATGATCTACACAATCCCAACTAACTCTAGATGCTTTAACTATCAACAGTTCTAACGATTCCTTATCGGCTCTAGCAGTTACTACCTTCCATAAAAACATCCTCTTATAGATTCATCTAACTTCTTATTTGAGTGACAAGATAACAGCTCTGCCTCATCTCAGCTAATCCTCATGCTATTGACATTAACTTAGAACTCGGGTTCTAATCACAAAAGACAAGAGGTTAACAACTAAAACATAGGCTCAGATACCAAAAATCTTGTCACGCCCTGGAGAAGAAAAAATAGAGAAAATAAGTTCCTTTTTGGTCTCGTAGGTTCGTGACTGGTGATATCGCATTGTCATCTATACCAACCAACAAATACAACGACAGGGAGGATGCTATTCATGAAACATATCTTATTAACATAATCAGAGGCTATAGCAGAAATATAAAAGGTTTGGAAGCAACATATGCCCAAGTACCAATTATAAACGTCTACTAAATCTATTGCAACAGCTGGCTTAGAGTCTGAAGTCTATAACAATAATTAACAGGAGTACAACAGATATACAAACTAACTATTACAAAGTAGCACACCTTCATCTTCAAGCCTTCAACTCTAAGTCCGGCAGAACATCAGTCTCAGTCCTCAAGTCCTGCCAAGCTCTAGACATTGGAATGTCCAGGGCACAAACGCCATCAGCTTTGGATACAAAGCTGAATGAGTACACTAAACAACACTCCTCACCGTTATTGTTCAGCATCTTTAAATGTGGTTAATCTCTTAATAATGACGTCACTCACAGACATAGCAGAGGTCTCATGAAACTATACATGAATTCAATGATAGCAGGAAACATATTAAATCAAAACAATAATAAAGATCATGGTATAAATGTCTCATCACGTATTCACCAAATCCATGCAACCACCCATGCAACTAACTTTACGTCGGGACGCTGAATCCATGACTGAACATTAATCTCATCATATCCATACTCATGTTTATACCTCTATCCATCTCTGTATCCAACATCAATACTATATTACAAATCTGTATTCATTCGTCAATACCATAATCTCAAATCCGTATCCATACGTTGATACAATAATGCCAATCGGAATCACCCGACTAGGCAGTAGGTCCCACAATCCCTTGATAGGTTTACCGGTCGTCTACACAGTACCACCTATCTATAAACGATAGAACGGTACATCAGACGTCTCCAACAATGTGTATGTCCTCACTGGTCGTCTACACAGCTGAGAATATATTAGAGCACTAGCTGGACGTAATCGTCAATGGTACACTGGACGTCTTCAATAGTGCATACGCATCACTGGACGTCTTCAACTGCGAGAGGCACAATAGGAACTCTAACCATTCCACGTCCACCTGGCTCGTCAGCCGTTGATCCCAAGGATCCAAAGTACACATATATTATATTCCACATAAATTACAATTCTCATTTCTCCTCGCATTCTTCTCATCTCTTCATATAAATATCCCATTTCTCATCGTATTCTATTATCTCTTCATACAAATATCCTAGTTCTCATCGTATTCTCTTATCTCTTCATACCAATATCCCATGCATGCTGACCACATGTCGTGAAATGCATTACTCTAGAAACAGGAATCATCACATATTCTATATTCACTTATCTACTCATTAGTGATTATTAACACGCAGTTGTGTTCTATTCTACTATTTAGTTAAGTAATATCGTCATATAACAATTAAACAGTTCATCTCATATTAATAGATGACACATAATAATTCATCTTGTAATATTAACAATCACTGCATATAAGTCTAGTCCTGACATGGCACATATATATCTTATCCACATTTCGCAATAACACATAGGGTACGACTATTAATAAGTTTGATATATCATAAACATAAAACAATATACAAATAATATTCTGCTCATATCCAATCGATTAGCCAAACATGGTAATCGATTGGAAATAATGCCAATCAATTGGGATTCATGGCAATCGATTGGGATTCATGGCAATCGATTGGGAAATTATCCAATTGATTGGATCCAATGGCAATCGATTGCGAATTCATCCAATCGATTGGATCCAATGGCAATCGATTGGACTCTATCTTCTTCATCAAAAAACTGTTGGTTTTTATAAATAAAACATTAGGGTTCTTCTTCTTATCCATACACGTTATTAAACACATACAAACATCTCAAAAACAATCCCTTGAGTAAGTTAATGAAATTCACCTCTCTCCGGTGTTCCGGTGATGGCGTTCCCGAGCTTCGCGGTGGTGGGTGTAGTGAGTCCTCTTTTTCCTCTTCTTCTCTGCTCTCTCTCTATCCTTCCCTTCTCTCTGTCCTCCTCTTCTCTTTCTTCTTCCTCTTCTCTTCTTCTTCTAACCCGAGAGGGTATGTATGTGTATATATATACAATAAATACATGTGTGTGTAAATATATATGAGAGTATATAACTCTCACTCTCTCTCAAACATACACATAAGCAAACATATATATGTAAAGGGATAGAGGTATATACAGGGAGAGGGAAAACAATCACAACCACACAAAACAAATGAGGTGGCCAAGTCCAGCTACTCTCAATCGATTGGTACCAGGTGCCAATCGATTGGTGTTAGGTCGGCAATAAGGCAATCTATTGGGATAAGGTCAATCGATTGGTATGTACCACGTCATTGATTAAAGTCGGCAACAAGGCAATCGATTGGTAAAACATCCAATTGATTGGAATAGCAATCGATTGGGAGAAGGTCAATCGATTGGGCTCTCAAAAGTGGCAATCGATTGGTATGTGATGCCAATCGATTGGGATACAAACCTACCTAATGGCTAGGCAAAATACTAGGGATATATACCTGAAAATACGGGGTATTACACTGTTTCTCTCGAGAATTCTGATATACTTGTTTCTCCTAAAAACTCTATCTAACTCACCCAGATATGTCAGTTTCATCCATAAACTCTGTCCGAGTTAACCAGATATTCCCGTTTTCCAGAAACATTGCCAAAATCCACCAAATTTACCAAAAATTCTTGTTTCCCAGAAGCTCTTAAAAAATTTAGCCAGATTTCCTAGAATTCCATGTTTCGTAGAATCTCAGCCAAAATTCACCCAGATATCTGAAAATCTCTATTTACAAAATTTCCCAGATTTTTATTCCTCAAAGAACAAACCTGTCTTTCTCACCCTCTCTATGTCGGTGATCATCTTGGAAAGAAAAGTTAGCATACTCTGTATGGCTAGGACCTTATTTGCTTAACTTCTATATGTTATAAATAGGGACATCATCTAGTTTAGGGGTTGTATTTGCATGCTTGTCTAACATGCATACACCATTCTCTTCAGTCTACATGCACACACATCTCATCAATCTCATACGTGTTAGTCTTTACTCATCAAATGCACATATATCACCATTCTCACCCATCTCAATCATTGTATAGAAGTCGTATACTTAATACAACTGTCATTGGTTGAAATTGATAAATTCTTCAAAATTCTCATCATCTCTCCCCACTACGAGTCCATAAGAAATATTTTGCACCTCTTCTGATTTAGGCCTTTACTTTTATTTATAGAAAATCTTAGTCCTGGGTAAGGACACTTTTGTACCTCCCCAAATTTATTGCCTTGTTCATAGGTTAGCCCAGACTGTCAATAACCCACCAAGGCCCAGGCTATGACACTGATACTTGTATGTGGCTTCTCCATGATATTCAAGACCTCATCAATCGAAAAATCATTAAGCCATCATCTATCCAACCCTATGTCTACCAAAATATCAGCTTCATCAAACCTAAAGCCCCTAGCTTATCTACTCAAATGATCCCCTTCACTGAGGCTCATGAATGTTGAACTTATACAAGTGAAGTGATAGTGTTTAGGACTTTTGCTAGCAAAACAAATGAGGATGCTCTTTCGAAATGAAAAAAAAAAAGAATAAGCGAGTCACCGTGACACTCCATTTGAGACCAAGTTGAGTCTAGTCGAGTCTGTTCTATGTTTTGAGTCTATTTCAAGTTTAGCCTTGTGGTTGAGTCTGTCTGTCATGGAGTTATTATGAGTATATAATGTAATCCCACTCTTTTGCTAATGAATTTTGTTTTGCTTAACTTGATGTGTGTAGTCATAAGTGCATGATTCATTGAACTATAATATCACTTTTCAATTACCATGGATAATAAAATTTTGCATCAAACAATAAAAAAGAATCCTAAAAAGGTCAAGGTCGATTTCGCGCTGACACCGATGAATAGTCGAGAATTGAATAGTCTTACTTTAATAATTCAAAGATGCTTTTGCTCAAATCTCAAAAAGACATACTTGGAACTGACTTGGGGCTTGCCCAATACCCTTTTTCTACCATTTTAAAGCCTTGAGCCCAATACAATTGAGAACCATACAAGTATGTCCAATGAAAAGCAATGCAGACTTAGTCCTTGATGGTAGCAAAACACTTTCAATGAGTATTTTCCCCCCTTAAAAAAATAACAAAAAAATGAAAAAAAAAAACAAGAAAAGAAATAGAAAAGAAAAAGAAAAGAAAAGAAAAGCTCACTAGGTTAAAACCCGAAAAGGGCACCTGGGAAAAATTTATAACTGAAAAGATGTTGATTTCCAAAATCTGACCCTAGCCAGTCAAATGATGGAGAATAAGAAAGAGAAAAAAAAACATTTGATGAGACAAATGAGAGAATTGTACACTTCAAGGTACATCATAAGAACATGCCTAGATCATATTTTAAAAGGCTCGGAACGACCACAAACAAATTTTGGGAGTTGACACACACATTGTGAAATTTTGAGATTGTGATCAGAAGATCTCACATGAATCAACTACGTGAAAAGCACAATTGACTGGCTAGGCAAAAGTCAAAGGATTAAAAAGCGGGGGGGGGGGGGGGAGATCAAAACTAAATCCTCTTATTCAAGGCTACCATAAGTGACCCAAGTTTGAACTTATTTGATGATTAGTTTGAAAAACCCACATACCTCGACCTTTCCAAAGATCTTGGCCTTGAACTTCACTCGACCTGATTCCTACTTGAGGATACGTAGGCAGCCGCATTATTTCGGTCGACACCACATAATCAACCCTCTTTTCTTTCAAGACTTTGGCCCAAACTACGTTGGACCTGATCCTCGCTCTAGGGTATGTAGACAGACTTTTAAAAGAAAAAAAAGGATGGCTCGCTAGGTCAAAAATCTGAAAGGACACTTAGCCAAAATTAGAGCTAAATCCAGAGTAAGTAATAACGAAAGAAAGAAAAGTGCTTGCTAGGTCACCTCACTGGAGCCTAGGCAAAATTATGAGTATTTGAGAGATTAAAGTTACAGTCCTTGCCTCAAGCCAGAAATCACCTTCCACACTAGGGGCAAACTTTGGCTACCAATCTCGTTTTCCAAAATTTTACTATCTACCATTCGTACTAGAGGCAAACTTCGGTCACCTACCTCGTTTGTCTAAAACCTCAAATGAACCATCCCCCAAACTAGAGGCAAACTTCGGTCACTTACCTCGTTCGCCTACCAATCCCACTTTATGCCCTTCAAACTAGGGGCAAACTTCATTTGCTGCACAATCCCTTTACACCAATGGTAAGTCTTCAAGTCACAAACTTTGTTTTGAACAGATAGAAATTGAGCATCTTTTATTCTATAAGCTAAGACACTAATTCAAAGCACTTCCTGGGAGAAGTAGAGAATTGAATAGATCAACAAGGAAGAATTTTGAAAAATCAAATTCATCAGCAAAGTGCTATTATATTAAGATGAGGTGTGAACATAAAAGATGAATAGTAAATTATTTATAACAAAAGCACATCAAGTTTTGGCAAGTAAAGCTTATTTCATTTTGGCGTCAAATATGTCGTCCTCGTGTGTTGTTGTTTGTTAGTTATCGAGTCTGTCTTAGTCTCAATAAGTGAGTTGACAGTGACTAATAATGAATTTTCCAAATCAAGTTATAAAATTTTTAAGAGCATTCCAGGGACAGTACAAGCAGGAGTACCAAACACCATTACTGCAGCAGTCAAGGCGTCAGCATAAGAAGTGTCCAAACTTGAGGCAAATGTGAATTTCATCCCTTTCCAAACCACCGAAAGTTGACCATCATCTCCTAGGAACATAAGTCCATAAGTGATGGTTGATCATCTTTCTTCATTCATGCAACATAAGTCCATAAGAGGCTGTTGATGATTTTATTTCATCCTAGCAACATAAGTCCTTGAGTGGATGTTAATAATCTTTCTTTGTTCATGTAATATAATTCCATGAGTGGTTGTTGATGATCTTCTTTCATCTTAGCAACATAAGTCCATGAGTGGTTGTTGATCATCTTTCCTCTTTCATGCAACATAAGTCCATGAGTGGCTGTTGGTGACCTTTTTTCATCCTAGCAACATAAGTTCATGAGTGGCTAATGATCATCATCTTCATTTATGCGACATAAGTTCATGAGTGGTTGTTGATGATCTGCTTTCATCCTAGAAACATAAGACCACGAGTGGCTATTGATCATCTTTCTTCTTTCATGCAACATAAGTCCTTGAGTGACTGTTGATGATCTCTTTTCCTCCTAGCAACATAAGTCCACAAGTGGCTATTGATCATCTTCCTTCATTTATGCAACATAAGTCCATGAGTGATTGTTGATGATCTTCTTTCATCCTAGCAACATAAGTCCATGAGTGGCTGTTGATCATCTTTCTTCGTTCATAAAACATAAGTCCATGAGTGGCTGTTGATGATATTCTTTCATCCTAGCAACATAAGCCCATAAGTGGATGTTGATCATCTTTGTTTTATGCAACATAAGTCCATGAGTGGCTATTGATGATCTTCTTTCATCCTAGCAGCATAAGTCCATGGGTGGCTGTTGATCATCTTTCTTCATTTATGCAACATAAGTCCATGAGTGGCGATTGATGATCTTTTTTCATCCTAGAAACATAAGTCCATGAGTGGCTGTTGATCATCTTTCTTTAGTCATGCAACATAAGTCCATGAGTAGCTGCTTATCATCTTTCTTCGTTCATGCAATATAAGTCCATGAGTGGCTGTTGATGATCTTCTTCCAAGCAACATAATTCAATGAGTGGTTGTTGACTTTCATTCATTAGTATACCATATAAATCCTATCACAACTGTTGATATTCTTTCAGTCAATATAAGTCCATGAGTGGCTATTGATCATCATCCTCCATCAATTTTAGTCCCAATAGTCACCTCTCAAATTAGTCATATTGCCCAGAGTCCAAATGTGTTGAGGAACATAATTGAAGAATGGATATGCATCGTTGAAGAGTTGAGGAGCCTTAAATGAATTGAGACGCATCATTGAAGAGTAGAGGACCATCGTCGAAGAGTCGAGGAGCATTAGATGAGTTAAGGAGCATCGTTGAATAGTGGAGGAGCATCATTGAATAGTTGAGGAGCATCAGATGTGTTGAGGAGCATCATCAAAGAGTTGAGAAGCATCGTTGAAGAGTCAAGGAGCATCAGATGTGTTGACGATCATCGTTGAAGAGTTGAGAAGCATCGTTGAAGAGTCAAGGAGCATCAAATGTGTTGAGGAGCATCATTAAAGAGTGGAAGAACATCATTGAAGAGTTGAGGAGCATCAAATGTATTGAAGAAGCATCGTTAAAGATTTGAGGAGCACCATAAGTGCCTTTCAAAACCAAGGATTGTCATTGAAATTTGAGAAGCAGCATTGAGAATCTAAGAGTCACCGAATCCATAGTATCATGATTAAGAGTAGAAATAGTCAATTAGTCTAGAGGGTCACTTCACTCACCGAATTTCCAAAACATGCACGTAGCCCATGGGTCGCGACAAACACAAATCACAAAGCCCACTAGGAATGGCAAATACATCATAAACACTCTTTTGAGCATTGCGGTGTCTTTTTTAGCACCACGCTTTTCCTTGGGTAAGACCTCTGGGTCAAGATCCCTCACAAGTCTATTAGTCATAGAAAAGCATAGATCACCAATCCCACTGAGAGTGGCAAATACATAGAACATGTGCATTAGGACCACAAGTACTTTAGAACACAACATCAGGCATGACACGTATCTATACTTCATTTTAGCTCATCATAACATAGCATCATCCCCGCATAGCATCCGCTTGTTTGTTGTGCATTTGCATGTATGATTTCTTTGTTTGTGCCCCAAACTACATCCTGGTCTGATTCCCCTTGGGATACGTAGGTAGCTCAAGCATCACTTTTTTTTTTCATTTTTGTAACGCATTTATCCTAAATCTTTTATTCCCCAAAAGACCTGTCACTTCAAGGCTTTGGCACTCGCTTGCGACATGCGTTGCCTCGCAAGTTCATGCCAATGATTGGCAAACTGTAGACACCCCATTTTGTCAGCCAATAAATTAAGGAAGCCACAAGCATGTCAAACCTCGATGATTAGAAAGATCAAATTTTCAGAGATTTACTCTAACTCTCAAGAAACTCAAGAATTGGCAAAAATGACCAAAATGCCCCTGATATCCCAAAACTCTCTGAATTGGCCTAGAAGCTTAGAAATCATTTGATGTCATTCAAAGTAAATAGAAAAGTATTTTAAAGGAGAAATGCTTGAAAATGTCATATCCCAGAGGCTCCCAGAAGTTCCCGTTTGGCCGGTTTGACCAAGGTTTGACCAAAAATTTTCAAAATCGCCTGAAAGATCCAAAATCATTCTAAGTCATGTGAAAAATCTCAAAATATGTTTTAAAAGAAAATCAGACTGAAACGTCAGTCTCCGGAAGCTCCCAGAACTTCTTGGAAATGCACTATTTGACTGATTTGACCGCAAGTTTGACTAAAAGTCAAAGTCGCCTTTGCGACGTTGAATTTTTTTTATCAAATACTAGGATTCAATAGCTTTCCAACAGTGTATCACACATATTTTTTGGACTTGAATTGAATTTATTATGAATTTTCAAAGGTAAAAAAAGCGATTGAATCAGACTTTGTCGCGAATACTGCAAAACTTTTCAAAGTGACCTAACTCCGAATTAATTTTTATGGAAAGTAGACCCTATTGTATTTCCAATGGTATATTACAAGCTCAGTTTGGAGTTCGTATGCGTTTTCTGCGCAGTTCGGACTAACTAGGCCTTTTGCGAATTTCAAAAATTTTGAGGGCCTAAATGAAAAAATCCTGGTCAACAGGGGTTGACTACCGCTATGTTACACCACTATTGTTGCCGTGGCTGTCTCCCCCTGAACCAAAAGTTTTGTAAAATGTTTGGTGCTCAATTGTAATTTCAATTCTTAAAACAACGTAGTTTTGATTATTTTGGGATTATGGACCAATAAGAGACTTTTTCTAATCCCAATTACCTCCCCAATACCTCTATAAATACCCCCTTCATCTTCACAACTTGAGACAACAATGGAAGCTCCAAAGAGAGAGAGATACAAAGTTAAGGAGAAATAGAAAGAGGAATAGTAGTTTTCTTCTTCAAAATCCAATCCAAATGTGAGTTTGAACTAGTTTTCTTAAAACTAAACTTGTGCTTTCAAGCTTTCAAGCTTACAATCCATTTTCTTCACATCTTTGAGTTAACAATGAGTTAGAGAGTTATGTACTCACCCACATACACATATATGAGAGGTTGAATACTTGTGGTTCCACCATTGAAAGATCATTGAATATATACTTGTTCTTCTCTCCTAATCCCATTTCCATTTTCATTTTTTCTTTTTCATACTTGTATTTCCCTTCTTAATCCCCCTTTCTATTTTGATTTCTTTACATTATAGCATAATCTCTTCTCAACCTCCTTTCAATTTTGATTTCTTTATCATTTGCATCATCTCTCCCTTAAATTCATTTCTCTTTTGATTTATTCTTCTTCCAAGATCTTGAGGTTTCAAGTGTTACGAGGATGTTCTATGTGGTTACTTCATCTTCTCAAGTGTTTAGATTCATGCTTTAAATATCTATTTCAAAACCCCCAATCAAGAACTCAAACACGATTCCAAAACCCAAATCCATTTTCTTCAAGAAAGATCCAAAACAGTGAGCAGCTCAGAATCAAAGATTTATCTTCAATTAAATACTTAAGGTATGATGATAAAACCACTTGAAAAACCTTCTTAATAAATATAGTTCACCCTCATCTTGTTTTATCAATTTTAGAAATATAGAAACATGTTTTTTGGATTTTAGAATTTCATTTTAATAATCTATCTTTTCTCTCACTGATTGTAGTCTAACTTCTTACATTTATTTCGGATGTTTTTCATCACAAAACATGGTCTTTTCTATTTTTTTTAATTTGAACTTCAATGTGTTATGAAACTTTTTGTATCTTTTGAGCATCATAAGATTTGCTTTTCTATTTATAAAAAATCATACAAAAACAGTCAACAGTGTAACTATTGTATTTGAGTCATGTATACATTCTAATTTGTTTATTTTAATCTATAATAGCTATTGGAGTTTGGTATTTTTATGTATTCTAGACACACTAAGAAGACTGTGATTTTTTCTAAATTTTTCTAGGCATGCTTGACCTCCCATTATGATTTTATAAAGTGAAATATACAGTCTGGACATTATTCACAACATACCACTTTTTGACATTCACACTTTGGTGCCTTGCATCTAGATGAATGCACATCTCATTAACATATTCTTTACCACTCCTAGCATATTGTATCATACCATGTATCATTTATCCTCTCATGTATCATACTTGCATGGAATCTTGAGTGTGGTTTCCAAATAAAACCATGTTCTGCAAATGCTTTAAGGAATTCTTGAAATGAGTTAGGGATTGATATTCCAAGTGGTTAGAATCTTCATCCAAGAGCTAAAAATATTATTTCAAAGTATTCATTTCGAAACCCCTCTTCAACCCCTCATTTTGTTCTTCTCAAAATCTTCAAAATAGTGAGTTATTCAACTCAAAATTGCCATTCTGAGCTCAATACTCAATGGATGATTGCAATACCACTTGGATAGTCTTCCTAACCAATTAGGGAATGTACATGATTTTTTGATGAATTTTAAAACACTTTTTATTTTGACCCATTACTTCCAAACATTTTGTTTTTCTGTCACAACAGCTTAGCTAACTTGAAACTTGTTTTCCATAAACCTTTTCCAAAAAGAGTGGTCCCAAATAATTTTTTCTTTGAACTTCAGTGTCTTAGGGAATGTTTTGGATAATATGGGCCTAAAAATGTTTTGTTTTCATTTTCAAAGATTTTTCTACATTTCAGTCGATCGTACGGATTCTGTTTCTGAGTAACTTCCCTTTTTATATGATTTCTCTCAACTTACAACTTTAATATTGATTGGCTTTTTGCTATGTGTTCTAGACACACTAGAGATGATCTCCATAAAAAAATCATGAATTAAAAAGAGCCCTAATCTCACTTTTCCATTTTTATAAAATTAGTTCACGATTTTCGTTCACTATTCACAACAAGCATGTTTTACTTTTATTCTTTGATTAGATATTCACATGCAATCCAAATTATCTCATCTCTTAGGAAGTTGTTCATACCACATTTGTACATATCCTACAATAGTATTCTTCATCCATTCATGCATATTTTAGACTTCAAAGGCACTTTAGAGAAACCCATGACCACAAACACACTACTACTTTGCATATTCTAGGATCATACATTGCATCCATGCAAGATTTGGGGCTTTTCTGACTCCTAATCTAAGGAAATTATAAGGACCCAAGTTGATCACACGTTCATACTTATCCTCGATCCAATCTTTCTTTCTCATCTGTCCCGGGGATTGAGAAGTCTTCTTTTTTAAGATTTACATGCACCATGCTAATTTTTGAAGCATGTCCCATTTTCTTTAATTATTAGTTTTCAAGAACAATTTTTGTCCCCATTCGATTAGGAAAACTTAATTACTTGATTTGAGATTAGACAATTTTTCTTAAGTTTGTTTTTGTGTGATCTTTTACTTTACATTATGTGATAATTGACTTAAATTTTGTGAATGATATCTTATCTTTTGATCTTTCATTTAAAACTTCTTGTGCAATGTAATATACTTATCATAATATTAATTATCAAACCGAACATAGTGTAAGATGATTATGTTGATGCAAATATAGGCCCGTCGAGAGACAGGGCGAGTTGAGGGTGTTTTAGTTGTGACAAAGGCTCCTTCCTCTCTTGTACCAAAATCTCGAGCCAAGTTCTTTGGTTATGAAGGGCCGGTGCTCTTTATCCATTTGGGTGAGTCAAAATTGGGTTTCTTGGTTCCCTAAAGACTAAGTGACGACTCTGTATATTTTCACTGACATTCTTTTTTCAAATATTTTAAAGGAAAATCAATTCCGAAACCTGTAAGGGGGTGGACCCTGGAGGCCACGTCCACACAAATGTCTTCTCCAAACTTTTTTTGTGCTAGACTGAAATTTGGCTGGAGAAGACAAAGTCTCAATCGGTTGTGCTTTTTCCCAATTGATTGCCAGTTGGAACCAATCGATTGCCTATTTTCCCAATCGATTGGTATATGATGACTCCTAATTGATTGCCAAAGTTTGTAATCGACTGGAAATATCTTGGATCCAATCGATTGGGCCTTTCCCCAATCGATTATAATTCTTTTTATCTCAATCAATTGGACCACTGTCCCAATCAATTGGAAGTTATAGAACATGGATAGTTTCTCTTATTTATTATGTAGGATGTTCAATTGTTCATATACCATTTTATACTTTCAATATGGGCTGATAAGGGATAATGTGATACCAAAGGATAGTATGATTATGAATAACGGATTAACGTTATGACGTTAGAAAACATGGTGGTCATGAATTAGTTTGATATCCAGTTCTTTTCAATCAGAGTAGTCAGGCCACAAATGGGAAGTCATGCATTAGTATTAGTACGGAACTTAGGTAGGTTTGATAAGTAACAAGCGGGGGTATTTGTAAAATACAACCGCGCTAAAAGAAGAAAATACACTGAATTAGTTTACAATTTCCTTGTTTATCTGCAACTTGAATTATAATGCCAGTTTTTACACAATATGATTAATCTATGATAAGTAGTATTGTTTTAGTGGTTATTTGTGCAGATTACTATTGCTGTGTGAAGAATTGAATAAGCAAGATAAAAGAAAGTGCTTTGTTTCAATGAAGACAATTCAGACATGAAAAAAGAGTTTTTAGCGATCGAAGAGGTCTCGAGTGATCGAGGTTTCGATCGATCGAATGCAGTTCAAGCGCTCGAAGATCCCAGAAGTTCAATTGATTGAGATATGTTCGATCGATCGAATACGGCTTTTATAAAAAATAACACGCACGCAGCAGAGAAAGAGTTTTAACCCTAGCATTAGGTTATTGTATATATAGTCGTATTCTATACATATTGAGAACGCCTACTTTTACTTTTTATCAGTTTCATATAGGGAGAAGAGAGTTTTCTTCTTGTTTTGTAGGTTTTATCAAAGATTGGCATTGTTTGGTTTGATTTCTCGTAGTTTAATACAAGTTCATCTTTCCAGGTTACTTCATATTGCTTTACTTATATTTTGCTCGTAGTTTATTATAGTTTAATCTGTTAAACTATTAGTTTTGCATGTTAGAGAAGTTTACACCATTAGTTTTCATAGTTTTCAGGTTTAAATCATAACCAAACGACACCTTAATGGATTTTTACGTTAAAAACGCATCTATGACACTCCAGACCATGTCTGAGTAGTCCCCAGGTTGGAAATCGCAATGAAACTATGATTTCAAGCCTTTGCCATGCATCAGAATAATTCATGTGTTCAATCGATCGAAGTTAGTTCGATCGATCGAGACAGAGATACAATCAATCGATCGAAGACATTTCGATCGATCGAGAGATGAAGATGTTCGATCGATCGAGAGCGCGTTGATCGATCAAAACCTCTGATTCTTGAGAACATCCAATACAGTATTCCTGGACTTTCTAATTCACAGATTTGTTATCAAACTGTCCCCAAATGCTCAGTTTGTCAAAACACTCTCTAAACTTAAAGCCTTAAAGCATTTTTCTTCAATATCTTTTGCAAACCACTCTCAATGCTAACACCATTGTGGGTGCGAGTCTTAACTATTATTTTAAACCGCTTTAATGTATTTCAAACTTAATTTGGATGATATAGTCTCGGTCATGAAAGGGCTATGGATTCTCTATCTTTAGAAAAATACAGAATATTGTAGAAGATGTACTCCAATGAGCTTTAATGCAATTGCATGGTAGATGGCTAGGTCACTGTGGATTTGCGTGATCCCAACACTTCTCTTTTACTAAGAAAACCAGTTTTAAAATATCGCTTTAGTTAACTAGTTAGTCATCAGTTTAAAGTAATTTAGTTGCTTTTAATTTTAGTAGTTGTTAATCGTAGAACTCCGTGTTCTATAGTCTCCTTAAGCATTAAATTTTCTTTTTCTTTTTAGAGTTTAATCTAGGTAATTAATTTTCAACCTTCCCTATGGGATCGACCTGGACTTCCAGTACTATATTACTTGCACGATTACCTACACTTGGGTATAGCACACAAGAGCACACAGAAAAATTCTCGTGTCAAGTTTTTGGCGCCGTTGCCGGGGAAGGCGATGAGTTAATACTTTGTTTACCTCAATCTATCTTTATCTATTTCTGTTTTCTTTTTCTTTTTTTCTTTAGATTAAAACCTTTTAGGAATTTTTCGCGTTCATGTCCGAAAATTCCATCGAAGGAATTCTTGGAAATCCATTCTAATTAGCTGATTCTTCTAATTCTATTAATTCCATAGCTACATCTGTTGATTCAATGGCCGATAATCAAAGTGAAAACGGTGATAATGTGGTTGTCCCAATCGACGATTCACTTCGTCCCTTGTGCGATCTCATGACACTTGAACATGCTCCAACACCTTCTTGTAATCTAATTCCACCTCATGCTGGTGAATTCCAATTTTGCAACGGAATGATTCAACTCCTTCCTACCTTTCATGGAACGGATAGAGAGAAGGCATATCTACACGTGAAGGACTTTGAGGATGTTTGTAAAACATTTTCACAAAATTGTCCTGTAGACGTGACACGCCTCATGCTATTTCCTTTCACTTTGAAGGATAAAGCAAAAGCGTGGCTACTCACGTTGAAGCCGAATTCAATCTACACCCGGCATGCGATGAACATTGCATTTCTAAAGAAATTCTTTCCACCTCGCATGACCACTGAGCTTAAATGACAAATTAACTCTCACAGACAAAAGAGCAATGAAACCTTCACCCAAACTTGGGAGCGTTTCAAGGATTTGCTTCTATCATGCCCACATCATGGGTATGAGAAATGGCGAACCATAAGCTACTTTTACGAAGGGTTAAATGGTGAAACTAAAAAGTTGGTCGAGACCATGAGTTCATGACCATTTTTTCGCAAAAATACTGAAGAAGCTGAAGCTCACTTTGAGTGGCTAGCTGAACATGCCCATGAATGGTCCAATTATGAAGATATCCCATGCTCACAAATATCCTGTGTAGAGGAGAAGAGTTGATACCAACTAAAAAGCGAAGATCACCTAATGAATAAATATGAGGAATTAGCTAAGAAAGTAGAGGAATTAGGGATGAAAGGGAAAGGTTCTGTGGACACGCGGAATCGGACCACTTCTCTCTTGTTTGAGATTGTTTTGAAATTGATTTGAATCAAGGAAAGAAAATGAAAGGTCTGTTAAAAACAGATACAGAGTCGCCACTTGGTCTTTAAGGAACCAAGAAACCTAATTTTGACTCACCCAAGCGGATAAGGGCACCGGCCCTTCATAACCAAAGAACTTGGTTCGGGGTTTTGGTACGAGAGAGGAAGGAGCCTTTGTCGCGACTAAAACACCCTCAACTCGCCCCGTCTTTCGACGGGCCTCAATTAGCATCCAAGTAATCATCTTATACTATGTATGGTTCGACAAATAATACTATGATAGTATATTACATCACATAAGGAGATTTGAAATTGGAAGATCAAAATATAAGATATCATTCATAAGATCTAGGCCAAATATCATGCAATGTAAAGTGAAAGATCACACAAATAAACCTAGGAAAGATCGTCTAATCATGTATCAAATAATCAAGACTTCCTAATCTAAAGGGGGACATGAATTGTTATTGAAACAAATAAGCAAAGAAATCAAAATATGCTTAGCAAGGCAAGAATGATGCATGTTATTCTTTGATAAAAGAAGACCTCTCAATCCCCGGGATGGATGAGAAAGGATGAATAGATCAAGGGGAAGCATGAACGAGTGATCGAATTCATTCCTTATAATCTCCTTAGATTAAGAGTTACAAAAACCCCAAATCTTGCATGAATGCAATGTTTGTATCTAAAAATGTGCAAAGGTTGTAGTGTGTTTTGTATACATGGATTTCTAGAATGGCTTAGAAGTCTAAAATAGGCAAGAATGAATGAATGAAATCAACATGGGATATATACAAATGTAGTATGAACCACTTCCTAGGATATGAACTAATTTGGAATGCATATAAGCCTCAAATCAAAGAATGAAAGTTAAAGTGTACTTGCTGTGAATAGTGGACAGAACAGTAGCATGATCTTTTGGAATTTGAAAAGAGGGGTTAGGAATGTTTTCAATGCATGATTTTTTATGGACATGTTCCCTATTGTGTCTAGAACACAACCCAAAAAGCCAATCTTGAATAACTATCACAGATTGAGAGAAATTACACAAACAATAGAGGTCACTCAGAAACAGAGTTCGTACTGTCGTCTGAAATGTTAGAAAATCTTAGAAAATGAAAAAGAATGATCTAGAGGCCCATTTTATACATAAAGTTTCCTAAGATATTGAATTTTAAGGGAAAAATAATTTAGGACCACCCCTTTTGGAAAAGTTTTCTGGAAAAGAGGTCGTAAGTTGACCTAGCTGCTGTGACAGCAAAAAACAGAATGTTTGGAAGGAATGTTGGGACCCAAATGGACCATTTCCAAGTACTTCTAAGTCAAACCAAAAATCATGGGTGTTCTCCAATGAGTTAGGAAGACTTTCCAAGTGGCCTTGTATCCATATGTTGAGTATTGTGTTCTAGAAAAATCTTTGAACTCAACTCACTCACTGTTTTGACTCATTGTTTTGAAGATTTTGGAGAAAACAAAGTTTAGTTTCTTGAAACCAAATGAGAGGGATTGAGAGGGGTTTTGAAATAGATGTTTTGAAAACATGTTTTCAACACTCAATGAGGATCATAGCCACTTAGAATACCTACATCAAACTCATCATTTAAGAACCTCCAAGATTGTTGGAGAGATTTATTTTATTTTTGGGCATAACTTCAATACATTCCAAGAATACCTTGGAAGTATTGAGGTTATGATCATCATCTATCAAACATGTTTTTGAGGTCAAGAGCTACTATCCATAAGGATTCACTCACCCCAAACTTCATGTCATCACTTAGATGATGATGAACTAGTAAGTAAATAAAGAAAAGAAAAAGAAACGAGATAAGGAGAGATGAACATATATATAATCAAGCAAGTAGATGATAATCAATAGATGATATTCATGAAGCATGAGACTTGTAGATTGGTGTATCACTCATATGTAATGACACTAGACATGGAAGAAGCTTCCACACTCTTGAATGCTTACTAAAATGGTGGTTGGGAGTATTGAATGTTGAAGTAAATGGAAGTAATGAAGTAAAAACAAAGTTAGAAACTCACTTTTGTTTTGAAAAATCAAAGAAGAAAGCTTCTTTTCTCTCCACTCTAACCTTATCTCTACACTTTCTCTCCCAAACTTTCTCTAAACTTGCATTTGACTCCCCTAAAATGAGGAGTAATGGGGTGTTTATATAGGCCAACTTGGGGTGTTTTTGGGATTTAGAAAGTACTCCCATTGGTCCCAAACATCTGAAATCATGAAACCACGTCGTTTTGGATTTTAATTAATCAAAATGGGACCACCAAAATATTTACAAAAACTTACTGTTCTGGAGGTGAGTGCCGCGGCGGCACTGGACCACTGCCGCAGCGGCAGTGGGCCAGTGCCGCGGCGGCACTGCTCCTCCCTTCGTCTGGATAATGCTGTTTAGGCCCCCCGAAGTTCCGGTATTCACGAAAAGGCCCTATTTCGTCCGAAATTCACAGAAAATGCATACGAACTCCAAATTGAGGTTGTGATATACCGTTGGAAAGGTAATGGAGTCTACTTTACATAAAAAAAAGTTCGGGGATAGGTCACTTCGAAAAGTTTTGCGGTATTCGCGATAAAAGCCGATTTGATCGCCTTTTTCGCCTTTGGAAATTTATAATAAATTCGTTTTAAATCCAGAAATTATGTGCGATATACCGTTGGAAAGATATTGACCTCTAGTATCCATGAAAAATATTTGAAAATTGTTTCGGTGCCCCGATTCCAAAGTCAGATCTTGGTTAAACCGGTCAAACCTGGGATTCCCGGGAAGTTCTAGGAACCTCTGGGAGCTCCCAGGAGCCGATGTTTTCGCTCGATTTTCTTTTGGAACTTGTTTTAATACTTTTCTCATGATTCAGACATTTTCGGTCAAACTTGGTCAAACTTGGTCAAACTCTGGTCAAACCTGGTCAAACCTTGGTCAAACCGGTCAACGAGGACTTTCGGGGAACCTCTGGGACTTCCGGGGGTCTTTGGGAGCTGACGACTTCTTCCGGTTTTATTTAAAAACTCATTTTATTACTTTTCTTACGACGTAGTATGTTTTCAAAACTTTGGGACCAAATCTGGGAGTTTTCGGACTTTCAAGGGCATTTTGGTCATTCTGAGCATTCTGAGAGATAGAGCTGACTTCCGAGAGTCCTTTTGAGTCTTTTACGATCATTGTGAACCACCAAGCTACGGGTCTCCTAAATCTGATAGCCGACAAAAATGGGGTGTCTACAGTTTGCCCCTCTTTGGCAGGAACTTGCGAGGCAACGCATGTCGCAAGTGAGTGCCAAAGTTTTGAAGAGATAGGACTTTTTGGAGGCTATGGATTTAGGATAAAAAGCGTTGCAAAAGATGCAAGGATGATGCTGGTCGTGCTCCGCGTGAGCTGCCTACGTATCCCAAGGGGAATCAGACCAGGACGTAGTTCAAGACACAAAGGGATAAATCACATATGCACATACACAACAATCAGGCGGATGTTATGCTATATGAGGATGATATGCAATGTGTGGATGTGATATGATCTCATACATGAGTCCTATCATGCCTAGTTTTCTGATCCTAGAATGAGCAGGTGCCAAGGGGTGCGCCACTCCGAGTGGGCTAGTGTTGTGCTAGTGTTTGTGATTGTGACGTGGTGGGTGACTCAGATAAGGGCATTGAAGTCTAGAAGACTCCGGGTTTAGGGGCAAACTTCTGGAAGTGCGCTTTGCGAGCGAATGTTATTGGGTGTGGGGTCTCAGAGGACTATGATCGAAGACGTCTTTTGGCAGATAACCGACGGACACAGGGGCTCCGGAAATTAAGAGACTGACATAGAAGTCACGGGACGAATGTGAAATCCTGGGACGTCCTGTGATGAACATGGAGGCCCCAATGGTGTGATGAGAGCGATGGACCGACGATGTTTGCATCGAGATGACGAGTCGACAATGGACTACTGACGGTGTAATAAACCCGCTGAGGATTAATCTGAATCTGCTGGGGATGAAGCGATACTTTCTAGGATCTCTCTTCAACTGCTCCTTTTGATCGAATCTTTCGGGCCTGCCGGGGTCTCTGGGAGCTGGTATCTGTCTGCTTTTGTCCTCGGAGGATGATGCAGGGTTCACGGGGAATCTCTTTTGGTGCTCAACCAAGAGAGCCTGTCGGGGCCTCTGGGAGCTGGTATCTGTCTGCTTTTGTCCTCGGAGGATGATGCAGGGTTCACGGGGAATCTCTTTTGGTGCTCAATCCAAGAGAGCCTGTCAGGGCCTCTGGGAGCTGGTATCTGTCTGCTTTTGTCCTCGGAGGATGATGCAGGGTTCACGGGGAATCTCTTTTGGTGCTCAATCCAAGAGAGCCTATCAGGGCCTCTGGGAGCCGGTATCTGTCTGCTTTTGTCCTCGAAGGATGATGCAGGGTTCACGGGGAATCTCTTTTCTTTCTTCGGTGCAATAACTAAAAACCAGGATGAGTTACCAGAATTATCGGAATTCGCGACGATTGTCCTGAAACGACCGATTCGGGTCTTCGGGAGTCGATTTTTCCCAGTTTTTGCCTGCTGGAGGTAGTTCTGACAACTTTTAGTCTGCTTGGGGTAAAACCTCATAAATCTTGACTGGAATGGGCCATCGGGGCTGATCGGGGCTAAAAACGGGCTGAAAAAGGCCAAAACGGGGCGAAACGGAGCAAAACGGAGCGACGCGGGGCCCACGGGGAGCAGTGCCGCGGCGGCAGTTGGCCAGTGCCGCGGCAGCACTGGGTGGCCGGACTTCATCTTCTTATATGTCGGGTTTTTGAGCTCTCCAAGCTCATTCTTGGCCATTTTGGGGTGTTTTTGAAGCCAAAATTCACCAAAACGCAGCTTGTGCGTGCTCAGGTGAGTAATCTTTCCCCGTAGTTGGATTTTTGATTGGTGTTTTGGTTTGCCCAAATTTTCAAGAAGAAAGTTTAAATGTGACTTCCATTTTTCTTGTAGATCCATGGCTTCGAGCTCAAGGAGACCGTCTAAGAAGGCCAAAGGACGGATGAAGGCCGAGATGCACACCCCGGACGTGATTTTGCGAGACCCCCAACACCACCTTTCGGTCGCGGCTCTAGCGAGCTTGGTATGTGAAACTTTCGACATTTTAGGACCACTTTTATGTACTATGCTAGTTTTGTGAGCCGTAGTGTGCGCTTAGAGACCGTTAGAAGCTCGACTTGTGCTCAAATGTTGATTTTGTGAATTTTTGCTCTCGGGTTGTGAATAGTGATTTTGTGCATCTTTTGTCGCCTTTGTTGTGTGCAGGTGCCGGAAGTGGCCTTGAAAGGCCATGGTAGCCTTGCCCATGCTTTCTTATGGTATACCCAGCTTTCGCCCACCGTTAAGAGGATGGTTGATGATGCCGGGTTCGGAGGCTTCGTTCGCTTAGTTTCGAAAAGTAACAACGATCTGGCTCACTTCTATGTACTGGCCGAGAGGTGGTGGGACACTACCAATACTTTCCACCTGCCGTTCGGAGAGATGACTATGACGCCTTTTGATTTCTCCATGATCACAGGCTTGAGGGTCGGCGGGAAGCGCCTGGTTCTGGACTATTTTTATGAGATTGACCCGGAGGCGGTGGAGATGTTGATTGGAGCTGTTCCCCCCAACTTGGAGAGGCATTGGTTCCCCTGCGGCTGGCTTTACCGGGCCTATGGTAGAGGTAATCACAATCTGAACAATTCCCAGCTTTTGAGGGTTTACCTTCTGTATGTCCTCGGGTGCTCCATCTTCGCGACAAGGAATGACAGGGTGAGCTTGAGGCTCCTTTCTTGCCTGGCGACCATTGATGAGATCCCCTCCTACAACTGGGGCGGTGCTGCCCTGGCTCATCTCTACAAGCATATGGGGGAGGTTTCTCGGGGCGATGTTAAATCTACTGGGGGATTCTGGCGAGCTTGGGAGGTATGCACTGCTTCTTCTTTTATTTTCCATCTCTTTGATTTTCATACCTGTTCTGATTTCTCCTTTGTCTGTGCAGCTTTGGAGTTTTGAATACTTGAAGATGTTGGCTCCCTCCCCAGCGGACGAGTCAGGCGAGGATGGGGATGGTATGGCTCCTGTGCCTCTATTCCCACGAGGCTTGAGATGGCGGAGGGACGTTGTTGGGGTGAAGAGCGGGGCCCATCGGATTGTTTTGCTTCGAAACTTCTTAACTGGGTTGACAGCCTCTAGTGTTGATTGGACGCCTTGGGAGGGCGTCGCTTATGCCGCCACTGAGGAGATACAAGCGGTTAAATCTCTTACCTCTTGCCGCCTTCTGCTAGAGAGTACTGAGTGCAGACAGTGGTTCCTTGGTGAGCGGGTGTCTCGGCAGGTGGTTGATGGTTCCCAGTATCGCGTCCCTCATGATCCTCCTGTGATGGATGCTAGTGACCTTTCTGGAGATGCTCTGCTGGCGGCTTTAGCTGGTACCGATGTTTGGGACCATTTTCTTTCTGAGACCAGTTACGAGGCTTACCGTGGCCGTTTCCTAATGCCTAACTTCCCACTCCTGGAGGTGAGTTCTTTTTGTATTTTTTGTTTATATTCATTGTCCATGTTTTTGATTTATCTTTTCCTAACTTATTCTGTGTCTTTAGCTTCGCGAGATGTACAGGAGACAGGCTCCTCAGGCTCCCGACCCTATCCCTCCTTGGGATTGGACTGTCAATGTTCTAGGCGCTGATGGCACTCCCCAAATGATGGAGGTGCCGCGAGTCACATGTGGGTACCCTACTCAGCCAGCGGGCGTCCTCAACGTTCCTTGGAGTTATGATGAGGAGGGTCACGCCTTGGCGGCTAGCCTACGGTCCCTGGTCCTTACACGAGACCACCGGGTATGTCTCTAATTTTGCACTTTCTTAAGGTTACAAGGTTCTAACCCTGGATTTTTTATTTTGACAGATGGATGGTATGCGGCAATTTGCCGCCAATCAGATGGCGTCCTTGGTAAGTCTCTGACTCGACTCTGTTTTTGTACTTTTTGTTATTCCCTTACCGATTGCCTTCATTTTTATTCGTGTGTGCAGTATCGTGGAGGCGGGGCTGGCTCATCGAGGACTGGTCCAAGATGTAGAGGCGGTAGGAGGAGGCCGTCGCCGACGTACACTCCGGGTGGTCCGACGGAGGACGAAGAAGAGGAGGACTGAGGCTTCCCAAGCGGGAATTATTATTTTTATTTTCTTTTCCTGTTTTCGATTGGGTTGTACTGAGGATATGATTATTAGGACAGTGTAGGACGATGTGTAGCACAATTTGTGACCTTTTGACAGAGTATTATGATGTTTTGCCTCCTAGGCCGGATATCTTCCGGTTTAGAGGCGCAGTTGTGTGCTTGTTGATATATGTGCATTGTGATTGCTGGATGTTACTGCGATGGGCAGTTTTGTGATAGTGAGTGCTTTTGCCTTGCAGGTGGGATAGTCCGTGAAACGGGGAGGTGCTGCCGAAATTTCGAATTTTGCTAGGGCCGTGACAGAAAATATGGCTTTGTATGATCCTGCTCATCTCACGGCTTGGCTGAATATTACGGACGGCGTGGAGCGGATCAACCTCTTCAGCTATGGCTTGACCGAGCTGTTTTCTCTTCGCCAGATGACCCTGAATACAGAATTCTTGCGTGCTGCCATTGCTCACTGGGACCCAGTGAACCATGTCTTCAACTTCAACGGCCTGGAAATATGCCCCATGCTTGAGGAGTTCTGCGCTATTCTCGGCTATGATTCTGACTCCGACTTGATTCTCCCTTCTGCTGATACCCTCAGCCCTACGCGAGCCTTGGCTGAATACCTGAATTGCTCTGTCACTATTTCCCGCCGGCTGATTCAAGGTGAGGTTCTCAACATTGCTTCTATTATTGCCCGGTATGCCAGTCCTGGGAATCCCAGCATGTATGATGCTTCCCGTGGGGCCGCTTTGATATTGTGCATGACTTCGCACTTCCTGTTCTCGAGCACTTCTGTTGACTTGGTGCATGTGTGCCTCGGGCTGAAACTTAGCAGGAATCCCATGGCCATGGTTCTAGCTGAAACTCTGAACGGTTTGGATAATGCCTTCAATCAAGGGACTCCTCTTCTTTCTGGGGCGCCTTTGGTGTTGCAGGCTTGGCTTTACGAGCGCCTTCAGCTGTGGACGGGCCGTATACCACCAGTTTACTTTCGTCGAGCCGTGCTTCATTCTCACTATACCTTTGCTGATTGGGTGGGCATGATGAGCACCTTATCTGAGGCTGACATTTGCTGGATCGTGAGGCGTTGGGGCCTCTATGCTATCACCACGAGCCTCAGGGGTCACCAGAGAGTGTGGTTGATGGGTCTGAGAGAGACTTCTTTCTATCATCCCCGCCGTTTGGCCCGACAGTATGGACAGGTTCAGGAGGTTCCCCGGGGGTTTCCTGAGAGGGTCTTTGCTTCCAGGATCAGAGCTACCACTATTGCTGCTTTTATTGATGGTTGGACTGACCGAGTAAAGGCCTACTTCTAAAGACCTTTGAAGAAATAAAAGACACTAAGACAAAACTAGTCCTGACTGATTTTGCTCATTCCTCCAAGTGTCTTTGAACATGTGGTTGCTTTTTGAAAGACTTTTTTATTTCTTTGATTATTCCTGCTTATGTAATATTCAAAGTTTGTTTATCGGTGAACCTTGGTTATTTTGGGAATCTCATTTTATGCATTTTAGCTTCCTGAAAACATGTTGTAACTTGAGATTTCAATTAGTTGTTGCTTTTGGTACTTGCTTGAGCATGCTGGGGTTGTTAGAGGCAAACGAGGCGGGTAGCCGAAGTTTGCCCCTAGTTTGGGATATATATGGTTGTGAGGCAAACGAGGTAGATGACTGACGTTTGCCCCTAGTTTAGAAGAGGTTCAGGCAAACGAGGCGAGTGGCCGAAGTTTGCCCCTAGTGTGGAGGGTGGTTTTTGGGTTATGGTAAGGACCGCGACTTTATTTTCTCACGTGCTCATAATTTTTGCTTAGGCACCAAGGAGGTGACCTAGCGAGCTATTTTCTCTCTTTTGTTATTGCTCACTTTGGATTTAGCTCTAATTTTTGCCTAGGCGTCCTTTCGGATTTTCGACCTAGCGAGCCATCCTTCTTTTTCTTTTTGAAAGTCTGCCTACGTACCCCCGAGCGGGGATCAGGTCCGACGTAGTTCGGGCCAAGGTTTTGAAAAAAGCGGGTTGATTTTTAGGTAGGTGGGGTGACCGAACCGATGTGGTTGCCTACGTATCCCCGAGCGGGAATCAGGTCGAGCGTAGTTCAAGGCAAGGCTTGAAAGGAAAGGTTATTTGTGTTGGTGGAGCGACCGAACCGATGTGGTTGCCTACGTATCCCCGAGCGGGAATCAGGTCAAGCGTAGTTCAAGGCAAGGCTTGAAAGGAAAGGTTATTTGTGTTGGTGGAGCGACCGAACCGATGTGGTTGCCTACGTATCCCCGAGCGGGAATCAGGTCAAGCGTAGTTCAAGGCAAGGCTTGAAGAAAATCGGTATTGGGTAGTCAAGCATAGTACTTTTTGAGGCGATCCATGTTGATCGGTTCTTTGAATTCGACACCATCGAGGTCCATGAGATAAGTTGCTCCTCCGGAAAGAACAGTCTTGACGATATAAGGGCCGACCCATTTAGGTTTAAACTTCCCACGAGGATCAAAGATCGGAGCTCGCAACTCCTTAAGGACAAGGTCGCCCTTGACAATCTTCCTTGGACGAACCCTTTTGTTGAAAGCACGGGCTATCCTCTTCTGATAGATTTGGACATGGTCGACCGTCGATAGACGCTTTTCATCTATGAGGGCCAATTCTTCATACCTTTCTCTCAACCAATCTGATTCAGAAATTTCACACTCTGCCATTACGCGCAGGGACGGTAATTCTATCTCCACCGGCAGTACCGCTTCCATCCCATACACTAGTGAGTAAGGAGTCGCTCCTGTGGACGTTCTTATCGATGTTCTGTATCCCCAAAGTGCAAATGGTAGCTTTTCATGCCAGTCTTTGTAGGTATCAGTTGATTTTTGCAGTATGGCCTTGACATTCTTGTTTGCAGCTTCGACTGCCCCATTGGTCTGTGGTCGGTATGGCGATGACTTGTGATAGGTGATTTTGTATTCCTCGAACAGGTCCCTGACTTCTGCCTTGAAATGACTTCCGTTATCCGAAATAATCTCATGAGGAACTCCATAACGGCAGATGAGATTTCTCTTGATGAATTTGGCCACTTCCTTGGCCCCCAACTTGGTGTAAGATGCAGCTTCTACCCATTTTGTGAAATAATCTATGGCTACCAGGATGTACCGATTTCCATTTGAGGCCTTCGGAACGATCTCACCAATAATATCGATTCCCCAGGTTGAGAATGGCCAAGGTGAAGTCATGCTGTACAGAAGGGATGGTGGCACGTGCATCATGTTTGCATGAATCTGGCACTTGTGACACTTTCTCACGTATTCGCAACAATCTTTTTCCAATGTTGTCCAGTAGTATCCTTGTCTCACGATTTTCTTGGCCAGCATGTGGCCGTTCATGTGTGGGCCGCATACCCCTTCGTGTATTTCTTCCATCATTCTTCTGGAGCTCTTCCCAAACAAGCAAGTCAGGTTGTGACCGTTGTATCCTTTCTTCAACAGTTCCCCGCTGCAAATGATGAATTGCGCTGCGAACCTTCGAATTGCCCTTTTATCTCTCTCGGTGGATTCTTGGGGGAACGTCCCTTTTTCTATGAAATTCCAGATGTCCTGATACCACGGCGTTTCATTCTCTTCTTCCTCGACTGTGGCGATTATGTTGAACGAAGGCTCGTACCTCTGCTCAATTACCAAAGGCATCATCTTGACTCCCACAGGAATTTTGATCATCGAAGCTAGAGTGGCCAAGGAATCTGCCAGCTGGTTCTCTTCCCTGGGCAAGTAGAGGAATGTGATATTTTCGAACTGCCTCTTGAGTTGGTCGAGACGATCATGATAGGGCTTCAACCTTTCTTCTTTTACTTTCCATTCTCCTCTGGCTTGTGATATGATGAGGTTTGAATCTCCGAAGACATCCATCCTCCGAACTTTCAGCTCTAAAGCTGCTTCCATTCCCAGAATGCATGCTTCATACTCAGCAGTGTTGTTGGTGGAGTTATAATTGAGCTTGACTGCTAACGGAGTGTGGTCCCCACTCGGCGATACTAGGATCATCCCTACTCCGTATCCCTTCATGTTGGCTGCTCCATCGAAGTACAACTTCCACTGTTCTTCCTTGATTCCCATGATGCTCTCGTCTGGAAACGGAAAGTCCCCACTTTCTTTGGAGTCAACGGCATGTTCCGCGAGATGCTCAGCTACGGTTCTCCCTTTTACTGACTTGCTTGTGACATACTTGATATCGAATTCGGATAATAGAAGTAACCAACGGGATATACGACCGGTCAGGGCGGGTTTTTCGAGAAGGTATTTTAGAGGATCCATGCGGGATATGAGCACAACCGGAAAGGCCAGCATGTAGTGCCTCAGTCGGCGAGTACACCAAACCAAGGCCCAACATGTTTTTTCAAGGGTAGAGTAGTTGAGCTCATACCCAGTCATCCTTTTGCTGAGGTAGTATATGGCTTTTTCGGAGTGGCTTTCTTCTCCTTCTTGGGCTAGCATGCAACCCATGGCATTTTCGGAGACAGACAGGTAAAGGAATAAGGGCTTATGAGGAGTGGGTGGTGAAAGGACAGGTGGATTTTGAAGGTAGGCTTTTATTTTATCGAAAGCGGCTTGGCATTGGTCATCCCATTGGAACTTCTCCCCTTTTCTCAACAATCGGAACAGAGGATCGCATGTAGCTGTGAGTTTAGAAATGAAGCGGCTGATGAACTGGATTCTTCCGAGGAACCCCCGTACTTCTTTTTCATTCCGTGGTGGCATCATTTCGAGGATTGCCTTGATCTTAGAGGGGTCCACCTCTATTCCCCTTTGTGTGATGAGAAAACCCAGGAGTTTACCGGAGGTTACGCCAAAAGTGCATTTCTTTGGATTCAGCCTCATCTTGTATTTGCGCAACCTTTCGAAGAACTTTTCCAGCGCTACCAGGTGCCCTTCTCTATCCTTGGATTTTACAATCATGTCGTCTACATATACTTCTACCTCTTTGTGAATCATATCATGCAGCAGAGTGGTGGCAGCTCTTTGGTACGTTGCCCCTGCGTTCTTGAGCCCAAAGGGCATTACTCTATAACAGTAGGTTCCCCAAGGGGTGGTGAACGTCGTCTTTTCCCGATCTTCTGGCGCCATTAGAATCTGATTATACCCTGAGAAGCCATCCATGAAAGACAGTAGCTCATGTCCCGCGGTGTTATCTACCAAAACGTCAATGTGGGGAAGCGGGAAGTCATCCTTGGGACTGGCCTTGTTCAGATCACGAAAGTCGACGCACACACGAACTTTTCCATCCTTCTTCGGGACTGGCACGATGTTGGCAACCCATTCCGGGTATTCGGTGACAACGATGAACCCTGCCTTGAACTGCTTCTCCACCTCTTCTTTAACCTTGAGTGCCCATTCCGGTCTCATGCGCCTCAGTTTCTGCTTGACAGGTTTAGAATTAGGGAGGAGAGGAATATGATGTTGGACGATGTCGGGATCGACCCCAGGCATGTCTTCGTAAGACCAAGCAAAAACATCTTTGAACTCTTTTAGCAAGAGGGTTAATTTTTCTTTTTCTTCTTTATTAAGGGTTGAGCCAATTTGCACAATCTGTGGATTATCTATTTCACCTAAGTTAACTGATAAAGTATCTTCGATTATTTCATAAGCAGGTGGTTTTTCAATTAGTTGCTTTAGTTCGATTGGGAGATCCTCGGAGGGATCTGTGCATTCACAAGTGTTAGACACAGAGGAGTAAGCAGAATCGTCTTTCATTTCATTCATGACAGGTGAAGTGATTACATTGGATAGTGGTGGGCTTACAGCAGCCGACTCCAGTACAGACTCGATAACTGGTAGTACAGACTTTGGGGGGATAGGGGATTGGGAGACACAGACAGATGACTCTATAGCCTGGTTGCTCAGACCCTCCTCAGTTGGCTTGATCTGATCATCTTGGCTCTTGGCCCTCTTCTCTTCCTCCTCTTCAGCGGATTCCTCCCACATCTTCTTGATCGCCTCAGTGTCAAGGTATTTTAACCAGTCTTCCTCTGGGGTCTTTTCAACTTCTTCGGGATAGAACGGGTCTTGATATGGGGGCCTCTCGCAGTCAGCGAAGATTTCAAGCCCGGGGTGCCTTCTCCCAGTGGTTTGATGGACCCATGGTTCAGGGAACCCGAAGTAAGGGAAATCATCCCCTTCCTTGATGAATTGTCCATTTAAAGTCTTGCGGTATGGCGGGAGACCCTTCACCCTCTTCTTCCATGGCCTTTGTAGCTCGACGTCCTCATCAGTGGGCTCGTACCCCAACCCGAAAGTGCCTTGTTGCCCTTTGATCTGCGGGAATTCCCGAATTCCTTGCTGGCGCCGACCCAACCCCATTCCGGGGAAGTAGTTCATCTTACGGACAATGTTGACGACTGCGGAGTGGACCTCAGGGAATCGGTCTTCGTCTTCGATCATATGAACTTCTTCCATGAAGAATCCTCCGATTTCTCCTTCTTCCAGCTCAGGTATTTGGACTTCAAAAATGGGAGCGTAATTTGGGAAAGCCTCACTACCCCAACTATTACCGAGGATGACCTTTACCTCCCTCTCATGAATGTACTTGATCATTTGATGCACATTGGATGATACAGCTTTGTTGGCGTGAAGCCAGGGTCTCCCAATTAGCAGATTGAACGAGGCAGGTATGTCCATGACTTGAAAAATCTCGGTGCTCACCAAAGATCCTACCCGGATTTGGAGAGAAACAGTTCCCATTACATTTCTTCTAGTGTTGTCATAGGCTCTCACGGATTGCACAGATGGCGTAATGTCGAGGATACTGACCCCCAAAGCAGTGGCAGTTCTTAAGGCACAAACATTCAAAGCAGAACCTGTATCGACTAGACAAAACGGCACCTGTTGCTCCTTACATCCCACGGTAATGTATAACGCCTTGTTATGCGCGGATCCCTCTGGCGGCAGGTCCTCGTCGGAGAACGTAATGATGGGGTCGTGGGTAAGTGCACCCAAGAAAGCTACCATGTCCTCCGGCGCGGCGTCGATGGGGACTTCAATCCCAGCCAAGGCATTTAACACGGCTTGCCTGTGCTTATAGGATGTCACCATAATATCCCACATCGAGAGATGCGCTTGGGTTTTCTTTAGCTGCTTGATCAGCTCATTGTCTTCTTCGATGACCTCATCCATCTTGCCTTTCCCTTTGTCTTTAACTGGACCTTTTTCGATGGCTTCGGTGGCAGGCTGTGGAGGCTGATAATGGCGGCCTGACCTGGTTAGGTGATCAATCTCAGCAGGAGTAGGCCCTTCTACAGTCCCATCCTTCTTAAACCAATCATAATCCGTTCCCACAAATGGCTTTTCTGGCTCGTTCCAGATGGAAGCATCACTCTCGTCATTAGGGTCATACCATTTGAGGTCTACCGCCCCTAGGTCATGCTCTTCCAGGAAGAACAAGTCCTGCTCGTCATCAAGCTGCTGCTGCCACTCGTCATTCTCCCCTTCGATCAGATGAATCCCCTCAGAATCCGGGATGTCAATGTAAAGCAAGGGTTGTCCTAGGGGGGTGATATAAGTAGCAGGGTTGAAGGGTACGGGACTGGACTCAATGAGGTTGACATTTTGGTGGTTTGGTAGGGGATTTTGGGTGATATGAGGCTGCTTTGGTGGCGGCTCGATGATATTCTGGTCGATGAGGTCTTGGATGTCGTGGCGGAGGCGCATGCAGTCATCAGTGTTATGGCCGGGGGCTTGGTGGTAAGTACATCGCTTGGACATATCGAAGTTAGGCGGGAGCGGGGTATTTCGAGGCTGGAGTAATTGGAGATGGCCTTTTTTGAGGAGGCGATCTAGGGCTGAGGAGAGAGAGATTTCTAGCTTGGCAAAATTGCGAGGGGGCTTTTTCTGGAAAGGGCGGTTGGAGGAATTTGCCTGGTTAGAGGGTTGGTATGGCCTTGGAGGATATGCCATGGGTTGGCCGCTAAGGGCATTGACATCCGGGGGATTCCGGGAGTAGTTGGGCCTTCTGGGCTGACTCGGAGGGTCTTCCTTTTTGATCTTCCCCTCCCTGATAGCATCTTCGATTCGGGTTCCGACTTCAAACAACTCCTCAAAGGTGGAGATGGACTGGTAGAATAATTTCTCATGATAGAGCGGCTGCAGATTCCGGATGAGCATCCTTACCTGTTCTTTCTCGATTGGCCGGTGGGTCATTTGGGCCACCTTGTTCCTCCATCTGCTCAGAAATGCAGCGAAGGATTCATTGTTGCTTTGCCGGGTTGTTTCCAAATCCCTGACGGTGACGTCCAGCTCTTGATTGTAAGAGTAATGATCGACAAAGACTCGAACAATGTCCTCCCAGGCCCGGGTTTTGGAGGCTTCCAAGGTTAGGAACCACAATAGTGCAGATTTTGCCAGAGTTTGCGGGAATAGCATCGCAATGTGCTCGTGGGTGCAACCCATGGACTGGAAGATACTCATACATAGCTTCACGTGGCTTTTCGGGTTTCCCGTTCCATCAAAGCGATCGATGGCAGGCATTTTGAAATTCTCTGGCAGTTTCAGCTTGACAGGCTCGAAGAGGCCTTCCAGATCTAACATGTAATCGTCGATACCTTTGCTTTTCCTGAGTACGCTTTCTAGTTTATCGACCTTGTCCAATTTTTCTTGGAGCTTCTTCTCATACGTAAGCGGTGGGACCCCTTGAAACCAGTTTTCCTCCCCATTATTCTCATGTAGAGGAGGTTCAAACCCCGGTGGCGGAAACTCGGGCGGAGGTCGCGGCTGTTGCTGCTTCAGTTCTTCCATGAATTTTAGGACTTGGGCTAGACTGTCTGATTGTTGGCTTATAGTCGCTCCCAATTCAGTAACCTTGTTTTCCAACTCTTCCCTATTCATGCTGACGTAAGCTGTCGGACTGATTCTGATTAACCGATTATCCGCACTTCTGACCCACGAATAAGACCCTGACTGCTGACCTTGGGAATCTATACTGACCTGACAGATTTTGAAAGGGCTAGATTAGATCTTTGACAGTGGTGACTCTAGACAAAGATAGTGATATGGACCGACTCGAAACAGTGCGTGCAAATTGATGGGGAATGGTGCATGCAAATGGGACAAACATGCGGATGTAAGCCCTAATCTGTATGATGCTCCTATTTCTAACAGATAGCAGCTAAACAAATAAGGTCCTAGCTATACAGAGTGTGCTAACCTTACTTTCTAGTATGATCAGCGAGGGATGACATGGATTTCCGAGATACTCCGGAAATTTTGGACAGAGTTTTTGTGGGAAACTGGTCAATATGGTCATATCTGGGATATTCAGACAGAGTTTCTGGGAGAATATGGTCATATCTGGGATATTTGGACAGAGTTTCTGGGAGAAACTGGTTAATGTAGTTATATCTGGGATATTTGGACAGAGTTTCTGGGAGAAACTGGTTAATGTAGTTATATCTGGGATATTCGGACAGGGTTTCTGGGAGAAACTGGTCAATATGGTCATATCTGGGATATTCGGACAGGGTTTCTGGGAGAAACTGGTCAATATGGTCATATCTGGGATATTCGGACAGAGTTTCCGGGAAACTGGTAAGTACGGTTATAGTGATCATACTTTCTAGCAGGTTTTCATACTCCTATGTCTCAAGACCGACAAACAAGGTTTGCGGTGTATATCTTTGCGAGCATGGAGCAGACATCCTTGTCATGATGCTTAGGCAGGTCAACTCAATGTGACTACATGTGAGTGATTGCCTTGGGAATCATAAGAAAGAGGTTCTGTTCTATGCCACATAAGCGTCTACACCGCGCAGGTAATCCCGTCAGGGCATACAACAGTTATATCACATTGTCCTATCTGAAAAGATAAATGAACAGTCCTATGAAAGGTTCTACAGGAATCTATATGCAAAGGCTGGGTTTAGTCAAAGAGGGTCCGTTGACGAGAGTTCCAATATACCGTCGGGGAGACAGTACGGAGGTTTTTACTCTTTTTGATATACCTTGGAAGGTACAGTATCAACGGTGACTTGTGCCCTGGCACAGCAAGACCTGAACAATGTCAGCGCCGCGTTTCAGACACAGTCGGAGGGGGGGAAATGCGAGAGTGCAATGCGGTGAACCAAACACAGTAAAAAGATGATTTTAAGGATGCTTCTTATGAGTCAAACCTCTGTATTATTTTGTTTTAAAATAAAAGTCCCCAGTGGAGTCGCCAGATTGTGGACACGCGGAATCGGACCACTTCTCTCTTGTTTGAGATTGTTTTGAAATTGATTTGAATCAAGGAAAGAAAATGAAAGGTCTGTTGAAAACAGATACAGAGTCGCCACTTGGTCTTTAAGGAACCAAGAAACCTAATTTTGACTCACCCAAGCGGATAAGGGCACCGGCCCTTCATAACCAAAGAACTTGGTTCGGGGTTTTGGTACGAGAGAGGAAGGAGCCTTTGTCGCGACTAAAACACCCTCAACTCGCCCCGTCTTTCGACGGGCCTCAATTAGCATCCAAGTAATCATCTTATACTATGTATGGTTCGACAAATAATACTATGATAGTATATTACATCACATAAGGAGATTTGAAATTGGAAGATCAAAATATACGATATCATTCATAAGATCTAGGCCAAATATCATGCAATGTAAAGTGAAAGATCACACAAATAAACCTAGGAAAGATCGTCTAATCATGTATCAAATAATCAAGACTTCCTAATCTAAAGGGGGACATGAATTGTTATTGAAACAAATAAGCAAAGAAATCAAAATATGCTTAGCAAGGCTAGAATGATGCATGTTATTCTTTGATAAAAGAAGACCTCTCAATCCCCGGGATGGATGAGAAAGGATGAATAGATCAAGGGGAAGCATGAACGAGTGATCGAATTCATTCCTTATAATCTCCTTAGATTAAGAGTTACAAAAACCCCAAATCTTGCATGAATGCAATGTTTGTATCTAAAAATGTGCAAAGGTTGTAGTGTGTTTTGTGTACATGGATTTCTAGAATGGCTTAGAAGTCTAAAATAGGAAAGAATGAATGAATGAAATCAACATGGGATATATACAAATGTAGTATGAACCACTTCCTAGGATATGAACTAATTTGGAATGCATATAAGCCTCAAATCAAAGAATGAAAGTTAAAGTGTACTTGCTGTGAATAGTGGACAGAACAGTAGCATGATCTTTTGGAATTTGAAAAGAGGGGTTAGGAATGTTTTCAATGAATTATTGTTTATGGAGATGTTCCCTATTGTGTCTAGAACACAACCCAAAAAGCCAATCTTGAATAACTATCACAGATTGAGAGAAATTACACAAACAATAGAGGTCACTCAGAAACAGAGTTCGTACTGTCGTCTGAAATGTTAGAAAATCTTAGAAAATGAAAAGGAATGATCTAGAGGCCCATTTTATACAGAAAGTTTCCTAAGACATTTAATTTTAATGGACAAATAAGTTAGGACCACCCCTTTTGGAAAAGTTTTCTGGAAAAGAGGTCGTAAGTTGACCTAGCTGCTGTGACAGCAAAAAACAGAATGTTTGGAAGGAATGTTGGGACCCAAATGGACCATTTCCAAGTACTTCCAAGTCAAACCAAAAATCATGGGTGTTCTCCAATGAGTTAGGAAGACTTTCCAAGTGGCCTTGTATCCATATGTTGAGTATTGTGTTCTAGAAAAATCTTTGAACTCAACTCACTCACTGTTTTGACTCATTGTTTTGAAGATTTTGGAGAAAACAAAGTTTAGTTTCTTGAAACCAAATGAGAGGGATTGAGAGGGGTTTTGAAATAGATGTTTTGAAAACATGTTTTCAACACTCAATGAGGATCATAGCCACTTAGAATACCTACATCAAACTCATCATTTAAGAACCTCCAAGATTGTTGGAGAGATTTATTTTATTTTTGGGCATAACTTCAATACATTCCAAGAATACCTTGGAAGTATTGAGGTTATGATCATCATCTATCAAACATGTTTTTGAGGTCAAGAGCTACTATCCATAAGGATTCACTCACCCCAAACTTCATGTCATCACTTAGATGATGATGAACTAGTAAGTAAATAATGAAAAGAAAAAGAAATGAGATAAGGAGAGATGAACATATATATAATCAAGCAAGTAGATGATAATCAATAGATGATATTCATGAAGCATGAGACTTGTAGATTGGTGTATCACTCATATGTAATGACACTAGACATGGAAGAAGCTTCCACACTCTTGAATGCTTACTAAAATGGTGGTCGGGAGTATTGAATGTTGAAGTAAATGGAAGTAATGAAGTAAAAACAAAGTTAGAAACTCACTTTTGTTTTGAAAAATCAAAGAAGAAAGCTTCTTTTCTCTCCACTCTAACCTTATCTCTACATTTTCTCTCCCAAACTTTCTCTAAACTTGCATTTGACTCGCCTAAAATGAGGAGTAATGGGGTGTTTATATAGGCCAACTTGGGGTGTTTTTGGGATTTAGAAAGTACTCCCATTAGTCCCAAACATCTGAAATCATGAAACCACGTCGTTTTGGATTTTAATTAATCAAAATGGGACCACCAAAATATTTACAAAAACTTACTGTTCTGGAGGTGAGTGCCGCGGCGGCACTGGGCCACTGTCGCGGCGGCAGTGGGCCAGTGCCGCGGCGGCACTGCTCCTCCCTTCGTCTGGATAATGCTGTTTAGGCCCCCCGAAGTTCCGATATTCACGAAAAGGCCCTATTTCGTCCGAAATTCACAGAAAATGCATACGAACTCCAAATTGAGGTTGTGATATACCGTTGGAAAGGTAATGGAGTCTACTTTACATAAAAAAAAGTTCGGGGATAGGTCACTTCGAAAAGGTTTGCGGTATTCGCGATAAAAGCCGATTTGATCGCCTTTTTCGCCTTTGGAAATTTATAATAAATTCGTTTTAAATCCAGAAATTATGTGCGATATACCGTTGGAAAGCTATTGACCTCTAGTATCCATGAAAAATATTTGAAAATTGTTTCGGTGCCCCGATTCCAAAGTCAGATCTTGGTTAAACCGGTCAAACCTGGGATTCCCGGGAAGTTCTGGGAACCTCTGGGAGCTCCCAGGAGCCGATATTTTCGCTCGATTTTCTTTTGGAACTTGTTTTAATACTTTTCTCATGATTCAGACATTTTCGGTCAAACTTGGTCAAACTTGGTCAAACTTGGTCAAACTCTGGTCAAACCTGGTCAAACCTTGGTCAAACCGGTCAACGAGGACTTTCGGGGAACCTCTGGGACTTCCGGGGGTCTCTGGGAGCTGACGACTTCTTCCGGTTTTATTTAAAAACTCATTTTATCACTTTTCTTACGACGTAGTATGTTTTCAGAACATTGGGACCAAATCTGGGAGTTTTCGGACTTTCAAGGGCATTTTGGTCATTCTGAGCATTCTGAGAGATAGAGCTGACTTCCGAGAGTCCTTTTGAGTCTTTTACGATCATTGTGAACCACCAAGCTACGGGTCTCCTAAATCTGATAGCCGACAAAAATGGGGTGTCTACAGGTTCTAGGTAGGTTTTGCCTGAAGAACTCTGCGGCACATGCAATATGTTGGGACATACCAATCAATACTGTCCCAATGTGCCGTACTTTCAAGAACAACCCCCCATGGAAATAAATGACATGCAAGGGTATAGGGGGCGGGGAATTCCTATAATAATTATAATTCACAAAATAATAATAATAGATGGAATCACCCTGGGTTTGATTGGAAAAATAATGCTGGGACCCAAAATCAATACCAACAACAGCCCTATAACAACAATAACCAATATCAAGGGCAATACAATAGGCAGCCCCAACCATTCAATAAAAATAGACCTAATAACTATAACCAAGCGCAACCCTCTAATCAACAGTCGAACGTGTAAGTTCCCCCACACAAAAAGGCACAAGAGGAAGATCCTCTTTCTAATGTGAATCTAACACAACAATTAATTCAAATAATGAGCAAAATGTCTACGACGTTAGATAGGATGGATGCATGATAGGAGGGATTAGGTAGAACATTTCCTGCCCAACCACTTCAAAACCCTAGGGGATACAACAATGGTCCCACTAACCATGAACAAGCTAAAGCCGTGACTACTCTGAGGCTAAATATGGCTCTCTCTACTCCCGAAGAGAATGAAAAGGATGAAGTGGTGAATAAAAACAAACCTTCTACTCAGGAAGAGGAGCCATCCACTAATAATGAACCATTAGAAATAAACACTGAAGCTCCTAAACAAGTAGAGAAAGTTGAGAGAAAGCCCGGAAAGGAGCCTGTTGACGACGAAGTACCTAAATGCCCTTTCCCCGCACCTTATCCTCAGAGGTTTAGGAACCCCAAAAACGAGGCAAAGAATCAGGAGTTCTTGGAACTGTTCAAACAAGTCAAAATTAATCTTCCACTCCTTGATGCAATCAAACAAGTGCCGGCCTATGCTAAGTACCTTAAAGACTTATGCACGGTCAAGATGAGGCAAAGTGTGAAGAAACACGCTTATGTGGCTTAGCATAATCATCCAAAATGAATTACCTCCAAAACTCAAAGACCCCGGTACCCCAACTGTCTCGTGTCGAATTGGAAATCAAAGAATAGACAACGCCCTCCTTGATCTCGGAGCAAGCGTGAACCTGCTACCATATTCAGTTTATAAACAACTAGGTTTGGGTGAACTCAAACCTACCCGAGTTGCGTTGCAACTAGCAGACAGGTCCGTTAAATACCCTAGAGCAATACTGGAGGACGTTCTAGTGCAAATAGACTCCTTTGTCTTCCAGGTTAATTTTGTAATTTTGGACACCGAACCTGTGTCCAATCCATGTTCACAAATCCCGGTGATTTTCGGACGTCCATTCCTCAACACCATAGATGCCACAATAAAAATAAGAAGTGGTATTATAACCATCGTATTCGGGAATATGACTTTGAATGTCAAAATCTTCTCAAATCCCCGACCTGAAGAATACGAGGACGAAGAGGAGGTCAACTATGTTGAAACGGTCATCGAAGATGAGGTAGATTTTGTTGATTATAAAGATCCTTTGGAGATAGTTGTGTCGTAATTTAACACTATCTATCAACCTAAAGATTCTACTCCATTGGATTCTGCTTTAAATCACACTTTCCTCATGATGGATACACGAGAGGAGGATAGAGCTGAATGCATGAGGGTAACACCATATGAACCCCTACCTCCGAAAACAAAATTAGTTATGCCCTCTAATTTTCAGTTTCCCGATCTGGAATTGAAGGAGCTTCCTGAAGTGCTCAAATATGCTTTCCTGGGGACTGAAAAAACTTATCCTGTTATAATTTCATCCACTCTCAGTCTGGAACAAGAGGGCAAATTAATCCAAATGCTAAAACAACATAAGGGAGCATTAGGATGGACCATTGTTGATCTCAAAGGCATAAGTCCGTCCGTGTGCACTCATAAAATATATTTGGAAGAAGACGCTAAACCTTCACGACAAATGCAAAGGCGTCTGAATTCCAACATGCAAGAAGTAGTTAAAAAGGAAGTATTAAAATTACTCGATATTGGGATTATGTATCCTATCTCTGACAGTCCCTGGGTCAGTCCGACCCAAGTGGTGCCCAAAAAGGCATGCATAACGGTAATTCCTAATAAAGATGGTGAATTAGTACCAACACGCGTCCCCACCGGATGGTGAATGTGTATTGATTATCGAAAACTGAATACCGTGACTCGAAAGGACCACTTTCCATTACCATTCATGGATCAAATGCTAGAACGAGTGGCGGGTCATAAGTACTATTGCTTTTTGGACGGATATAGCAGTTATAACCAGATAGAAATTGCTCCTGAAGATCAGGAGAAAACAACTTTCATGTGTCTGTTCGGTACTTTCGGCTACAGACGTATGCCTTTCGGGTTATGTAATGCACCTGCTACATTTCAGCGATGCATGTTAAGTATCTTTAGCAATATGGTCGAACAAATACTTAAGGTCTTTATGGATGACTTTTCAGTGTTCGGCCAAAGCTTTGAAAATTGCTTAGATAATCTGGAACGTGTATTAGCATGATGCGAGGACAAACACCTAGTACTAAACTGGGAAAAGTGTCACTTCATGGTGACCAAGGGAATTGTCCTCGGCCAAATTATTTCTGATAAAGGTATCCAAGTCGATAAAGCAAAAGTTGATGTAATCTCAAACCTACATGTCCCTTGTACAATCCGAGACATTCGATCTTTTCTGGGACATGCGGGATTCTATCGTCGCTTTATCAAAAAATTTAGTGCGATCTCCCGACCACTATGTCAACTGTTGGTCAAAGACATGCCATTCGAATGGTCGAAAAATTGTCAAACATCTTTTAACTCACTAAAAGAACACCTTACCTCTGCACCGATAATACAGGCACCCGACTGGAGTTTGCCTTTTGAGTTAATGTGCGATGCTAGCGACTATGCCATTGGCGCAGTTCTAGGACAGAGGAAGGATAATAAGCCTTAGGTAATCTACTATGCTAGTCGAACACTTAACGAAGCTCAAATGAATTATACGACTACCGAAAAAGAACTACTTGCAATAGTCTTCACTCTAGATAAGTTCAGGTCATATCTAATAGGGTCCCCAATTGTCTGTTTTAGAGACCACTCAGCCCTGAAGTACCTATTATCTAAGAAGGATGCGAAGCAAAGGCTTATCCATTGGATACTCCTACTCCAAGAATTCAATATCACAATCAAGGACAAAAAAGGAGTAAAGAATGTGGTCGCTGACCATTTATCTCGATTAACATTTGTTGATAACACTGAACCCACACCGATAAAGGATGAATTCCCAGATGAGCAATTGATGGCTATTTCCAGTTTGCCTTGGTATGCGGATATAGTGAACTATCTGGTTACGGGAGAGACCCCTAGTCATTGGTCAAATCAGGACAAGAAACGATTTCTCTCGTTCGCATGCCATTTCTTTTTCGATGACCCTTACTTATTCAAGTATTGCGCTGATCAAGTCATCAAGTGTTGCGTCCCGAATGGGGATATAATCGTCATTTTAGCATCCTGCCACTCTGAGGCTTGCGGAGGCCATTTTGCTTTGTAAAAGACTGCACAAAAAGTTCTACACAGTGGTTTCTACTGACCCACCATTTTTAAAGATGCTTACACTTTCTGCAAAGTGTGCCAAGGTTGTCAAAAGCTTGGTACAATTTCAAAAAGGTACTCCATGCCCTTAACTCCCATTATCACAATTGAAATATTTGATTGCTGGGGCATAGACTTCATGGGCCCGTTTCCGAAATCTAACATTTGTGAATATATACTCCTAGCTGTGGAATATGTATCAAAATGGGTAGAAGCGATACCGATAAGACGCAGTGACCATAAAATAGTAATGTCCTTTCTTAAGGAACACATTCTGTCGCATTTCAGAACCCCAAAAGCACTAATAAGTTACCAAGGCAAACACTTTTTCAATAGGCCTTTAGAGTCACTACTCAAGAAATATGGGGTTAACCATAAGATCGCTCTAGCCTGCCACCCGTAAACAAACGGGCAAGCAGAGTTGGCTAACTAAGAAATCAAGCACATTCTCGAAAAGACAGTTAGTTTTAATAGAAAGGACTGGGCATATAAATTGACTGTTGCTCTTTGGGCATACCGTACTGCCTACAAGATAAATATGGGAATGTCCCCATTCAGGCTAGTATACGAAAAAGCATGTCACCTGCCCGTCGAAATTGAGCATAAAGCATACTGGGCGACCCGCTCATTGAACTTCGACATTAAAGAGGGAGGTCATCTTCAAAAACTCCAGTTGGCTGAACTAGAAGAAATACGTCGAGATGCCTACGATAATGCTAGATTACATAAGGAAAGGTTGAAGGCTCGCCATGATAGGACTATCTTTTGAAAATCCTTCGAGCTGGGGCAAAAAGTTTTGTTATATGATTCTCGCCTTCACCTTTTCCCAAGAAAACTCCGATCTAGGTGGACAAGACCCTTTATAGTCAAATCTGTCTTTCCACATGGGGCCGTCAAGTTATTCAATCCTAAGAACTACGAAAGTTTCAAGGTCAATGTCCAAAGGTTAAAACCGTTCTTAGAGAATTTCCAACCAGAGGTCGAGCACATCCAACTGGATGAGCTCGATTATTCCTCAACCTAAAACGCTCAAGTGCGTCTTCACTATGTTGTTGTATTCTTTCCTTCACTGCATTTTGTTTTGTTTTATTTCTTTTGTCTATCTATTTTTAGAATGTGACCTCGATTCTAATCTGATATTCCATTTTATCTATCTCCTGTAGGCTGTTCAACATGAGAGATGATGATGTCCACTCAATTGGGTCATGGGCTGATTCGGAATATCCTAACCCCCCTTGGACTGCCGATGAGATAGCATTCTATTTTGCTCCTTATCAAGGGCCAGGGGCAGAAGATGTCATTGACTTGTCCCAATGGTACATCCTATACAACCTTGCTCTCCTCCAGATCAATCCTTTTGAGCACATGGAATTTCCTGAAGAAGAGGGAGAACCAGAGGGGTATGTTGTTTGGGAAGTCAATGATTCTCTAATGTAACAATGGGAGAATGATTCTTTTTGTGCACTTGAGTTATTTGTTATTCCGGCTTCAATGCCACCTACCTGCTAGTGCACATGGTTCAATCCTGCGAATAGTGAGGTTACTTCTTGGTCACATTTCTTGTTTTGTTTATTCCTTTCCATTAGTTCTTTCATTTGTTTTATTTAATTTCTTTCTTTCTTTTTGTTCTCTTTTGGTTTTCTTTGTCAGGGTTGTCACAATGAATCAAATGTTACAGCCACTGTTCCTTTCGCATCAATTGTTCCATGGATTTGGACCATACATAAGGTCCCCGGGTACTCTGCTGTAAGAGGAAAGTCCGTTGCTAACTTACGCTCTGTTATCGCTATCTCCATCCGGATCACCTCCTGCATATGCGATCAATTCCTTGGAGAGTTCAGACTTGCTTAATGATGCCCTGGCTGATTTCTGACTGTTCTGGAAAAGGGAATCATCAGGTTTGGACTCCACACTCGAAACTTTGGCGGAGAAAGAAGTTGTAAAAGAAGATATTTTCATGCTTGAAAAGTAGTGCTTCACTTCAATTGTATTCTGTCATTTCATCTTTCTTTCATCAATTGAAGTGTATTCCTAGACAAAGTTTTATTAGTTTCAGTTTCTTTTAGTTTTTCTTTATCAATAAGGTTTTAAATACCATGTTCGGGGCAACAATGTTGCAATATGGATGCTATTACAATGTTTTATCTATAAAAATTTGCAATTTTCTATGGTGATGATGCCTTTTTGGCTTACATGACCTGTCAATGAACTATTTTTATCAAAACTTTTTCAAAACCTCGAGCGCTTCAGCAGGCCTCAATCGATCGAAAGTTCGATCAATCAAACTTTTTTGATCGATTGAGACTTGTATTTAAACGAGGCGTCTTTCATACACCTGCTCAGTCTCTATCTCTCTCCCTCACACTCAATCGATCAGAGACAGAGGAGGCTCGCACAATTTTGGAACCCCTAGATACAACCACACAAATTAAGGAGCGCCCGGTCCCTCTAATCATCATCATCATCCTCCTCATCTCTCCCTTCATGCGTATCTTGAGGTAAGGTCCCGATACACCCCCTCGGCCTTTTTTTTTCATTTAAATTGTTTTGGGGTGTCCCCATGGTTTTTAAACCATTTAAATGGTATTTTTGTTGGCTTTTGTCTATTTACGGTTCGTTTCTGTCTCTATTCTTGTTGCTGTTACTTCGCCGTGTTCGATCGATCGAACTGGGCTCGAGCGATCGAACCCAGTATCTTTTCAATCGATCGAACTCGGCTTGAGCGATCAAACCTAGGATCTTTTCAATCGATCGAACATACTTCGATCGATCGAAGTGTAGCAGTTTTTTTTTTTTTCTGTTTTCATTATTTTAATGTATTTTCTGTATGTTTCTCCCATTTTAGGACTTTACAATGAACCCTATCACAGGGTACCACAAGTCCAAGCCGCTTGACCTCACTATACCAGACCCCATACCAGATCACAGGCTCAAAAATGAGAAGGAGCGTGTTTGGTTTACGAGATTCTTTTAATCTAGGAAGGTTATGTTGGAGCGGCCACTGGAGTGTCTTTGGCTTTCAGCTCCGTGGTTCTTAGGATGGATTAGAGACCATCCATTATGGTACAATATGTTGATCCAAACCAAGGCGATCAACATCCACTGGGTTCGTGTAGCCTGTTCCTCTATGATCAAGGATCCCGCGGCCCCGTTCACATACAGATCATTCTTCCGCAGGCGTGAGATCCTATTCAGCTCTGCCACTGTTTCAGCTGCTCTGCGGGTACCTGAGGTACCAGATTATTTCTATCCTCTCCTACTAGGAGCCCCAGAGATGCCTCCAACCACCATTATTTTATTTCTATCCTCGCCTACTAGGAGCCCCAGAGATGCCTCCGACCACCATTACCCGTGAGCTTACAGGTGGCTCCGTTCAGTTCTGGAACGGTGTATCTCTCATCGAGGATAAGCTTCTCCCTGAGAACTGTCACCTCCTCCATCTGACCCTGATGAACTGTATTTTTATGACATCTTATCACGAGAAGTTCACCGCGCGGTATGCCCATGCTCTGTATGCTATTGGGACAGGACAACGAATCTGTCTGTCTCGCCTTTATATTGACTTCCTTGTTCAGCCTATGCGGTACATTGCCGCCAAGCACCATCTGAAGGGCGCTTGGCCTATACATTGGGTCATTGAGCAGGCTGGACTAGTTCTATTGGCCATAGATTCGATTCTTCAAGTCTCTAGTTGATTTGGTGAGGCGGCGGCCCGCCGTTCTGATGCTCAAAAGAAGAGAAAAGCAAAGGGTAAGGCGAAGGTAGGGGCAAAGAGGAAGAGGGGTGGAGGCGCCAATATAGAGGGTACAGCTTCTGGGATACCCACAGAGGTTGAGGAGCTAGATTCTGACGACGAGGTCGATCCTCGTATTGAGGTTGCACAGTTTGCGCTGAGATAATGGTCTCAGGCTCCCGCACAGGGAGAGTCTTCTTCATCTGTGCCTCTCCCTACTATTTATGAGTTGCTATTAAAGGAAAGAGAGGCCCAGATCAGACTCTAGGGCAAGATGGATCGCATGACAACTCTTCTTGAGGCTATACTGATTCAGATAGGGGTTGACCAGTCTTTACATACACCTCCACCACCCACTACTGGTCCTTCATCCTCCACTCCTCAGGTTGATCGTTCTGCTCTATCTACATCGGCAGCTCCATCTATTCCTGTTCCTACTCCTTCCATCCCATCTACTGATCCCTCTACTCCATCTACATCGACGGCACCGCCTGCTTCTGAGACACCACTTCCACAACCTCCAGTCGTGACTGATCCATTATTATCTACACCAGCTGCTCCGATTGCAAGTGACCCGGCGATGGCTACTACTGTTGCTGAGGGTGGAGAGGGGGATGTTCCAGATGTGCTTATTGAGATCTTATCCGACGTCGTCGATGATGTATAGATTCAGTGTTTGTGGCTGATAGGTTATTTTGGTTGGTTATGACTGTATTCTGTTCTCTCTCTTATTTTTCTTGTGGTTTGGTTAGTTTGGACATGTTGGACTTTTGTTTTTATGGATTTTATAATCACTGTTTATGTATGGATCCCATATTCTATCTTTCATATTCTATTTGATCTTTCCTGCTTGGAGTTTGTATGCTTTCTATACAGATTGTTACGTTTGCGGTTAGTATGATGCTTTATCAGGTGATATCTCTCTACCTTTTTTTTTAAATCACCTTCTGAGGACATTGCAATTTTCAGTTGGGGGTGGGCTGTAGATAGATAATCACCTGTGCATATCTCATATTTATACTTAGCAATCTGGATCACTTTATTGTACATGTCATACAATCTCAATTAGAAGTTTGAAAAAAAAAAGATTTTCAAACTATTAAGTAAGTTTTAAATTGAATTGATAGAATAATTTGGAATATTCATTTCTATTTAGCTGTTATCAAGCAATGACACAACCATTTTATTCTCATCTTTTTATGATTTAAATTCACGCATTTTTCTAATTAATTCGCTAGGATGATTGCATGTGTTAACCATTCTTGTATCCAAACTCCTTATGCACATGTTAATAGCTATGTAGAAAACCTAAAATAAGAGTTAAGATGACTTTTGTACTCTAAGGAGGTGTAGTGGAAACTAGTTACCCTTAGTGAGCTTTTGAATCCAAACTTTAGTTCTGAGGGAGTTAGCACATTAAATTCGAATCGTTTTCTTGAATATACGTATTAAATTCGTTGAAGAGTCTCTAATTCTTTATTTTGACTATTTATTAGAGGAGAACGTTCAGGATTTACCAACTAAACTCAACGAAAACTGAAGTGCTAAAATTAAGAAGTTGAGAAAATGATTTAAGCCATCGTAAATACTGCCAAATCTATAATGAAATCCTAAATCCCTAATCTTATACTTTGACCTCAATTACACCCCATTGCACATCCAATGAGATTAAATTGTTGAAGTATGTTATGGGGAGGGAGTAGTTGTGGGAGGGGTTGCATAAAAAAGAATCTATGAGAATAGAGGATGGTCGGAATGAAGTGAAGAAGAAATTACTACACTCAATCACATGCTAAAGATGTGCAATTTCTTACCTTTTCATTTCTACCCTACTATATAAAATTATACTAAAAAGTCAAAGCCTTAGTGATTTTTAACGACTTAGTTTGAACATGAACGTGTAATTTGAGTTATCCACGGTATTTTGCTCCTCTAGTAAGTAGTATTCCTTTCATGAGACTATACACTCTAAATGTTCGTCCTTTATTTAGTCAGGCGTGGAAGCATTAGTAACCACAACATTACTCATATCAAAGCTTTCACACCATGAGCGATCATTATTAAACAAGCTTCTGAGAGATGTTCATTTTCGAGTGTAAACCCATGTGAGAATTGAGTTGAAACTACAAGCTCTAAAGGTATAATAGTTGAAACAACTCTACAATAAGGTTTAATGTATAGCTGTTAACTTCACACACACACGGATACATGGATGTGATGCATATGTTATTCTTTCCAGGTGACATGAGGAACATGTGTATTTCTTTCATGGTTTGAATGAGGATGATATGTTTTGTAGAGCTAAATTAATAGTTGAATAGAAGAGAGTGTTTACAAGTTATTCTATATCTTTTTGATCTTAAAATCAAAGAATTTTGTGGGTATATTCATTACAAACCTTCACGAGACAACACTCGTCCACTAGGGGGAACCTAGGGGTTTAATGGCTTGTTGCATTTGCTAAATGCAACCGCTATTCCTGCGAAAGTGAGTTAGGTAGTTTCTTTTTATTTAGATTAGTTTGCTTTAGTTTTAATTTTTTTTTATTCTAATCATTGTAGTATTAGTTTAGCTTGTCTTATTTTCGCTTTATTGCTAGGGACTAGCAAATCGCTAGTTGGGGGTTGTGACAAGCGGGGGTATTTGTAAAATACAACCGCACTAAAAGAAGAAAATACACTAAATTAGTTTACAATTCCCTTATTTATCTGCAATTTGAATCACAATGCCAGTTTTTACACAATATGATTAATCTATGATAAGTGATATTATTTTAGTGGTTATTTGTGCAAGTTACTGTTGCTGTGTGAACAATTGAATAAGCAAGATAAAAGGAAGTGCTTGGTTTCAATGAACACAATTCAAACATGAAAAGAGAGTTTCGAGCGATCGAAGAGGTCTCGAGCGATCAAGGTTTCGATCTATCGAATGCAGTTCAAGCGCTCTAAGATCCCAGAAGTTCAATCGATCGAGATATGTTCGATCGATCGAACATGGCTTTTATCAGAAATAACGCGCACGCAATAGAGAAAGAGTTTTAACCCTAGCATTAGGTTATTGTATATATAGTCGTATTCATATAGGGAGAAGAGAGTTTTCTTCTTGTTTTGTAGGTTTTATCACAGATTGGCATTATTTGGTTTGATTTCTCGTAGTTTAATACAAGTTCATCTTTCCAGGTTACTTCGTATTGCTTTACTTATATTCTGCTCGTTGTTTATTATAGTTCAATCTGTTAAACTATTAGTTTTGCATGTTAGAGAAGTTTACACCCTTAGTTTTCATAGTTTTCATGTTTAAATCACAACCAAACGACACCTTAATGGATTTTTATGTTAAAAACGCATCTGTGACACTCTAGACCATGTCTGATTAGTCCCCAGGTTGGGAAATCGGGATGAAAATGTGATTTCAAGCCTCTGTCATGCATTAGAATAATTCCTGTGTTCGATCGATCGAAGTTAGTTTGATCGATCGAGACAGAGATACAGTCAATCAATCGGAGACATTTCGATTGATCGAGTGATGAAGATGTTCGATCGATCAAGAGTGCGTCGATCGATCGAAACCTCTGATTCTTGAGAACATCCAATACAGTATTCCTGGACTTTCTAATTCACAGATTTGTTATCAAACTGTCCCCAAATGCTCAGTTTGTCAAAACACTCTCTAAACTTAAAGCCTTAAAGCATTTTTCTTCAATATCTTTTGCAAACCACTCTCAATGCTAACACCATTGTGGGTGCCAGTCTTAACTATTGTTTTAAACCGCTTTCATGTATTTCAAACTTAATTTGGATGATATAGTCCCGGTCATGAAAGGGCCATGGATTATCTATCTTTAGAAAAATACGAAATATTTTAGAAGATGTACTCCAATGAGCTTTAATGCAATTGCATGGTAGATGGCTAAGCCACTGTGGATTTGCGTGATCCCAACACTTCTCTTTTACTAAGAAAACCAGTTTTAAAATATCGCTTTAGTTAACTAGTTAGTCATCAGTTTAAAGTAATTTAGTTGCTTCTAATTTTAATAGTTGTTAATCGTAGAACTCCGTGTTCTATAGTCTCCTTAAGCATTAAATTTTCTTTTTCTTTTTAGAGTTTAATCTAGGTAATTAATTTTCAACCTTCCCTGTGGGATCGATCTGGACTTCCAGTACTATATTACTTGCACGATTACCTACACTTGGGTATAGCACACAAGAGCACACAGAAATATTCTCATGTCAATAAGCTTTGGGAATTGTATGTGGGTAGATGCTTGGTCATGATATATTCTTAAAAGCCAGTGAGCCGTTCACATGTTCTTAAAAGGTGGTGAGATGGACCAAGTAGTTCTAAGATAGACCAGGAGATGCATGATATGTTCTTAAAAGCCGGTGAGTTATTAATATATTCTTAAAAGGCGGTGAGCTGAGATTACTGGTAGACATCGCTAAGTCGTGGCAATAGATCGATATGCCGTGTCAAAATGTTGAGTCCCTTTGTACGGTGAGTTGCGAATATGTTATTAAAAGCTGGGGATGGATTAACGTGGAGTTCATAACATATGGTGGCTATGAATATATTCCTAAAAGCAGTGGTTAGAATAATGGTATATCCATAGAGTCAGCGAATGAGTATGTTCATTCAGTCAAGGGTATGTTGGTTATTAGTCTTAGGATAACAAGGCGATAATGGTTGGTGAACGACGCTCAAATAAAGAGAGATACACCTATTAGAACTTAACTTTTTCTTTTTATAAATTATTTTACTTCAGACAACTGGTACCTCGTTAGTTTGCTCTTCACTCAACTTTCAGTAAACTGACGGCCTTTAATGCCTAGACATTCCTCATCCAGACTATCTTGTTCCTAATACTGTAGGTGATGAGTCCTACAACGGAGGTTACTACTCAGAGAGGGTGTACATAGAAGATAGGCCCATTGATGCAAGCACAAGCACAATTAGTGCACTCTCACACACAATCAATTATGAAGTTCGAGTCCCAAGTGGGATAAATAGCTAATACAATGAGCCATAGAAACAAAGGTAAGCTGTCTAGTCAAACTATACAAAACCCTAAGGGACAATACGAGAATGGGGGTTCGAGTGAGCAAGTAAATGCCGTCTCGACTTGGATGGCTATTCGAGAAGAGAAAGTTGTTGAAATTCCGAACGAGAGTGAGAAGAAGGGGAACATTAATTTGAATAAAGAAAAGGGTGAGGACAAGAGTCAAATTAGTAAAGAGAACGAACCAACCTCAACTAATCATGTTCCAAAACTGCCCTTTCCACCAAACGTTGAGAAACCGTCGCAGTTTTCAGAGAAAGGGTTGAAAGTCAAAGATATACTTGAGGTGTTTAAACAAGTTAAAATTAATATTCAATTCTTCGATTTGATAAAACAAATTCCCACTTGTGCTAAATGTCTTAAAGACCTATGCACTCAAAAGCGCAAATTACGTAGTCATATTCCGAAAAAGGTCTTCCTCACTGAAAAAGTAAGTTCGATCTTCCATCACGCTCCTCCAAAGTATAAGGATCCCAGTATACCAACGATCTCATATGTATCATAGGTGACACTGTCATTCATCGGGCTCTCCTTGACTTAGGGGCAAGTGGTAATCTCTTACCTTACACCGTCTACAAATAATTAGGTCTAGGTGAACTTAAACCCACGACCGCTACCAGAATACATCCTATAAGTCTTGTACAGTATAGATCTGGTCCATCTGAGTTCCGTACTATTACTACCGATCATAGCCAAACTACTCGCAAGAAGCATGTCGCTTGCCTGCTGACACTGGAATCTAATCATCAGTCGTCCTGGTATCGAAAATACAATCATGTTAGTAGGGCAGTCCAAATTGGCATTGTACTTAGTCAACCAATCCATCCCTAGAATAAGGTCAATTGCTAACATTGACAGATCTACCAAATCTGTTGGAAGATTCCTGATCTTGTCAGAATCAAGATAAAAAGTATGCTTTAGTTTCAAAGATTTGCAGTGTGGAAGTAAAGGTCGAACCCACAGAGATTGAAAAACTAAAGCACTTTAATTTTAAAACCTAAACCTAGTTAATTAAGAAAAATAGAATTTGGATTTTGATTTTAATTAAACTAAGAACAATGAAAATAAATCTAAACCATGAAAGCGTTTAAAAGTTGTTTTAATAAATATGTGTATGGAACGTAGGATTGCAAATCCACCACTAGCTTCATAATAAGGGTATTTATGCATTCAATTAGCTTATTACATTGGATGATAATGGAGAATCGTAGCTACAAGCCCAGTTCCTTCGTCAAGAAGATAACTATGATTCAAGCACCAACATAATTCATCTTCGGTTGGCACGGATTGTCTCACACTAAACTAGGGTTGCGTCACAATCCGTCTTTTTCCTAGGCATGAACTATTCAGCTACTTGATATCATAATTCAAATAAGCACCATTACATATAAATAATCCATAAAAGCACAGAAAATATAGATCATTGAGCACATCACATTCAAAATAGATCTAAGACAAGAATATACTTTAAAAGTAATGATTTAATTGATAGAAGTACGATTTTATTATAAAAAATCCTCTAAACATGTAATCATCATCCATACATAATAAAACTAAAAGAAAAACATAAATAACACCCTATTACTTGGTTAGGGTTTCATTGAAACCCTACATATTGGTCTAAGTGGCCATAGAATTGAAGATTAGCAAGATGTTTGATGGAGGAGGCCATGGGAATCCTTGGTCTTCTTCTTCTTCTCCTTGTTTTTCCCTCTTCAATGGCTGAAGTTTTTTGTTGTATATGGATGTGTATATTATTGTTTATATGTTGTGTAATGATGTGTGACCCTAAATTTGATTTAAAATATGATTTATATAGATTTTGGAAGAATTTAGGAAGCTTTCCTAAGCCAAATCGCACTGAAACTGCTATATTTACGTTTCTGGACGTCATATGCATAAACCACCTTTGATGGGCATTCTAATTTGATGAAATACGCATTTTTGGTTTTTTCACATGTCGTTCGCCCAGTCCGCTCGCGCGAGGTAGTTTTCACTACACTGCGCACCGATCGTAGAATTGCGATAACTTTTTGTTCGGACCTTGGATTGACTAATCGTTTGTGGCCACGTGTCCGTAACTAGAAGATTTACATTTTATCTCTGGAGAAATTTCTCAAGTCTGAAGTATTCCTTATCAAAAATGTAGTTTACCGAGGTTGCTACTACATTCAACTTTCACCGGAATCACCATTTGAGCCCAGAATGACTTCCAAAGCCACTAATCATTGAATTTTAGTGCATTTTCGAGTTAAGCTTCAAAACCTACCAAAATTTAGAATACTTATTAAAAAACAACTAATAATTAAAAAAAAAAGGGCTAATAAAGCATAACTTCAGGACTATAAACGGCAACTATTCGTCGCCAATCACACCCCCAAACCTATACTTTGCTAGCCCTCGAGCAAAGAAAAATATAAAAAATAAATGCTACTATACTTTAAAATCCTAACTTACAATCACAGGCAACGGGATTGCATTTAGCATATGCAACAAGCCTTTTAAACCCCTAGGTGTCCCTCGTAGGACGAGTGAAGTCTTGTGAGGGTTCTCGTCAACAAGTCACCCACAACCATCTTTATTAACTTATAAAAAGAAAATTTTAACTTACAATAAGAAAATTTTGTTTAAATTTTCAACATTCAAAAAATTTTATTAAAAAGGAAAACAATGATATTCAATACTCCTTATCATAAAACGATGATTTCAAATAGAATAACGAACAAGAAGAAACGGAATCAAACGTCCACCTATGTAATAAAAAACATTCCCAAGCACATGCATCATATAAATCAATAGAGTTTATCATAGAATTGCATGTGTGTGATGTGGTAGTCAAATGAACACGCGTATGCCATGAACATGGAATATAACTCGGATAACCATCCAACTATGCTTTGACTATGAATGTCACGTCATTAATTACACTCTCCAATGAAACACTCAGAAATAGGTGTAGTCTCTCTAATATATGGGAGCAAAGAAAATATATTTTCAAAACGAGAAATGCTCACATATGACTCGTAAAAGACGCATGACACGAAAGAATAGTAGTCTCATGGATAGGACGCCAACAGTCAAGAAAAATTAATCATTACCATGTTTCAATCCCCCTCCCATTGTTTACATATCCAAACCACGTTTTCGAGGATCAAATAGGACTTTTCAAATGTTGTAACGTAGCTCAGGCAATGCAAAAGGATAGAAATGATTTATCAAGTAATCTTTAGAATGGCATTGTAAGGCATGTTCGATTTCTTTCATTCATTCTTCTACCAACTTTCATCTTTTCATTCTCTTCTTTTCATATTTTTTAATTTCTTTCCTCTTCTTTTTTTTCTTTTCTTCTTTCAACTTTTTTTCTTTCTTTTTTTTTCAACCACTTTTTTTTCTCTTCGTTGCTTTTGAAACGAATATTCACCGAATCTCAAGGCAACTACCCCAAACATCATCTTGTTTTCTTCTTCTTCTCAATCGACACATCGCTGTAGACACCCCACTTTATCGGCTATCAGATTTAGGTGACCCATAGCTTGGTGGTTTACAATGATCGAAAAAGACTCAAAAAGGACTCATGGAAGTTAGTTCTATTTCTTAAAATGCTCAGAATGATCGAAATACCCCTGAAAGCCCAAAAACTCCCAGATTTGGACAGAAAGTTCTAAAACATGCTACGTCGTAAGAAAAGTAATAAAATGAGTTTTTCAGCAAAATCATATGAAATCGTCAGCTCCCAGAGACCCCCGGAAGTCCTGGAAGTTTCTGGAAAGTCCCGGTTGACCGGTTTGACCGAAGTTTAACCAGATTTGACAGAGGTTTGACCGAAATCATCCAAATTCGCCAAAAATTTTTGGAATCATTCTAGATCATGAGAAAAGTATTAAATTGAGTTTAAAAAGAAAATCAGACAAAAACGTCAGCTCCTGGGAGCTCCCAGAGGTTCCCAGAACTTCCTGGAGGTCCCTGGTATGACCATTTTGACCAAAAGTTGACTTTAAAACTGGAGCACTGTATCATTTTTCAAATATTTTTCATGGATAATAGAGGTCAATAGCTTTCAACGGTGTATCGCACATAATTCCTGGATTTAAAACGAATTTATTATGAATTTCTGAAGGTGAAAAAGATGATCAAATCGGCTTTTATTGTGGATACCGCAAAACTTTTTAAAGTGACCTATCTCTAAACTATTTTTTATGGAAAATAGACTACATTAGCTTTCCAACGATATATTACAAGCTCAGTTTGGAGTTTGTATACATTTTCTGTGAATTTCGGACAAAATAGGGCCTTTTCGCGAATACCGGAACCTCTGGGATCCTAAAAAGAATTATCTGGACGAATGAGGAGCACTGCCGCCGCGGCACTGGTCCACTACCACCATAAGCACAAGCCCAATGTCATCGTGGTACTCACCCCCAGAATGGTCCATTTTGTAATTTTTTTGGGGGTCCATTTTGATTAATTAGAAACCAAAACGACGTAGATCTATGTTTTCAGTTGTTTGGGACCAACGGGAGTACTTCTAAAACCCAAAACCACCCCAAATTGGCCTATATAAACCCCCCTTGACTTCTCATTTTGGGGGTGTGAAATGCAAGCTTTAAAATGTTTTAGAGAGAAAGTTGTAGAGAGAAGGTTATAGTAGAGAGAAAAGAAGCTTCCTTCTTTGATTTTCAAACAAGAGAGTGAGTTCTAAACTTTGTTTTTACTTCATTACTTCTATTTACTTCACTTTCAATACACCCAACTACAATTTTAGTGAGCATTTAAGAGACAAGAAGCTTCTTCCATGTCCAAAGTCACCATATATGAGTGAAATTGTTAGAGGATAATATTGTAAATAGTGTAATGTTATAGTGTCCCACATCGGTTAGATTGTAAAAGTGTAGCTTCTAGCTAAGCCTATATATATTAGGCTCCTATTGTAATCATTTTTTAATTGAATTCAATATATCATTTACCTTTCTTTTACATGGTATCAGAGCAACCCGATCTTAGGGTCCGCTCCTTTTGTTATTGTCGATCATAGTTGATCGAGAGTGTTTCTCGTGTTCTATCAATTGCCGGATCTCTGTCCAAGATCCGAGAAGACTAGCAGCCCCTCAAACCCTAGCCTTTACCCCCTCAAGTACTGTTCATCGGAATCACTGTTCATCCGAAAGTTACTGTTCATCCGAAAGTACTGTTCATCGCAGTTACTATTCATCGGGGGGCACTGTTCATCAGAAAGCACTGTTCATCCGAAGCTACTGTTCATCCAAAATTTACTATTCATCGCAGTTACTATTCATCGGCGAGTACTGTTCATCAGAAAGTTACTGTTCATCACAGTTACTATTCATCGCAGTTACTATTCATCAGAATCACTATTCATCGCCCAAAAAAAAAAAATTTATTTTATTTTTTTTTGAATCCAAAGTTATCTTTAGCCCTTATCTATGGAATCCAAAGTCCTTCCTCAACTAACTACACGAAAGTTGAACGGCTCAAATTTCCTTCAATGGTCCTGGGCTGTCAATATTGCCCTCACTGGCTTGGGTTTTGATGATCACCTTACCGAGTCTGCTCCTACCACCGATGAGAAGGCGATTAAGCATTGGAGACAAATGGATGCTCAAATTGTTGCACTTATTTGGAATTCTATGGAACCGCAGGTTGCGGACATGTGTGGTCATTTGGGCACATGTAAGGAGATTTGGGAGTATGCTCATCTCTTGTACTCCAGTGATTTGACTCGGATGTACGATCTCTCTTTTCAGTATTTTCAGTTGCAACAGAGTGATCTATCTGTAACTGATTACTTTGCTTCGTTTAAACGGTTGGTTGAAGAGTTGAAAAACGTCCTTCCTATCACTACTGATGCGAAGGAACAGCAGAAACAGCGTGAACAAATGGCCGTGATGAAATTTCTCGCAGGTCTCAAGAGTGATTTTGAGCCAGTTCAGTCTCAAATTCTTGGTGGTGCCACTCTTCCTTCTCTTGCTGAGACATATCAGCGTGTTTTGAGGAGTACTTCTCGGGATCCGATTATTCCTGTTCCTCCTGTTACCGATCATTCAGCCCTTGTTACTCAGGCTTCACAACATCCTATCGGTCAGGGTGGTGGTGGTGCTCCTCGTCGTGGAGGGGGTTATCGTGGTGGACGAGGAGGTCGTGGTCGCGGCCCCATGCGTCATTGTGATAATTGCAACAAGGATGGTCATACTCGGGAGACTTGCTGGGAACTTATTGGCCGTCCTGCTCGGTTTGCCCATGCTGCTACTACTACTCCTGGTGATACTCATTCTTCCTCTCTAGTTGTGGCTGATCAGTTTTCAGTTTCTCGGGACGAGTATACTCAGTTCTTACAGTTCCAGGCATCTCAGCAGGCATCTTCTCCTAGTACCTCTCTTGTTCAGAAAGGTACCTCCACTGCCTGTCTCACCTCTCGTTCTGCTCCTTGGGTAATTGATTCTGGAGCCACTGATCACCTCACAGGTATATCGACCCAATTTTCATCTCTTGAAAAATCATCCTCATTGCCCCCGGTTACATTAGCCGATGGCTCCTCTATTCCTGTTGAAGGAATAGGGACTGTCTCATTATCTTCATCCTTGTCTTTATCTTCTGTTCTTTACATACCTCGGTCTCCTTTTAATTTAATTTCTGTTAGCAAATTGACAAAGAATCTTAATGCTTGTGTCTCCTTTTCTCCTGATTCTGTTCTTATTCAGGATTTGACGACTCGGAAGACGATTCGCGTAGGGCATGAATCCGATGGTCTCTACTATTTTGATGGTTCATCTCCACCGCCCACTTCTCCCACTGCTTGTTCTGCTACAGTATCTCCTCACCAGATTCATTGCCGCCTTGGACATCCTTCTTTGGCCAACTTGAAGCTGCTAGTACCTAGTTTGAGTCATTTGTCTATTTTAGAGTGTGAGTCGTGTCAGTTGGGGAAGCATCACCATGTCCAATTTGCTCCTCGAGTTAATAAAAGAGTGTCTTGTCCATTTCAATTAGTACATTCAGATGTTTGGGGTCGACATCGTATAACCTCTATTAAGGGGTATCGGTACTTTGTTAGCTTTGTTGATGATTTCTCCAGAATAACGTGGATTTATTTAATGAAAAATCGTTCCGAGTTATTTTCAATATTTTGTGCATTTTTTAATGAAGTTAAAACTCAATTTAATGTTCCTATTCAAATTCTTCGTAGTGATAATGCACAGGAATATTTCTCTCATCCATTCACCACCTACATGAGCAAATGTGGGATGCTCCACCAATCATCGTGTGTGCACACACCTCAGCAAAATGGTGTTGCAGAAAGGAAAAATCGTCACTTGTTAGAAGTCACCCGTACCTTGTTGTTTGAAATGAGGGTTCCAAAATGTTACTGGGGGGATGCAGTTCTTACTGCTTGTCATTTAATTAATCGTTTGCCTTCCTCTGTTCTAGATGGATGCACTCCTCATGCTACATTATTTCCTACTGAGTCTCTGTTTCCAGTTAGTCCACGTGTTTTCGGATGTGTTTGTTTTGTCCATCAGCTTACCCCGGGCACTGACAAGTTAGACCCACGTGCTATTAAGTGTGTTTTCTTAGGGTACTCGCGTGTTCAGAAAGGCTATCGTTGTTATAGCCCTACCCTGCGTCGTTTCTTTGTGTCAGCAGATGTTACCTTTTTTGAGTCCACTCCATACTATTCAGAGTCCCACTCTATGAGCGATCCTGATTTTATGCTTCCCTTACCTCTTGCAATACCTCCCACATCCCCTGTCCTTCCCACCCCAGAGGTTTCCTCCCGCCTGGATCGCCCACACTTGCAGATATACACTCGCCGCCCTCGGACCGTTCCGGATTCTGCTACTCCGTCAACCGCCTCTGCGTCTTCAGATCCACCTCCATCAGAATCTGACCTTCCCATTGCTCTCCGTAAGGATAAGCGCTCTTGTACTTCTCATCCTATTTTCAACTTTATCTCTTACAATCGTCTGTCTCCTAGTTTTTCTTCGTTTGTTACCTCTTTGTCTTCTGTGTTTATTCCTAACACTGTTGCAGAGGCTCTTACCCACTCCGGATGGAGACAGGCAATGGAGGATGAGATGACTGCCTTACGAGATACTGGTACTTGGGACTTAGTTCCTCTTCCTTCGGGCAAGACAGTAGTGGGATGTCGTTGGGTTTATACTGTTAAAGTGCACCCTGATGGCACAATAGATCGCCTGAAAGCCCGCCTTGTTGCCAAGGGCTATACGCAGGTTTATGGCCTTGACTATTCCAAGACGTTCTCTCCTGTGGCTAAGATCACCTCTGTTCGTCTCCTCATTTCTCTTGCAGCCATATATCACTGGCCCTTACATCAGCTTGATGTCAAGAATGCCTTCCTTAATGGCACTTTGTTGGAAGAGGTATATATGGAGCAACCACCTGGGTTTGTTGCTCAGGGGGATTCGAATATGGTATGTAGATTAAGAAGATCTTTGTATGGCCTGAAACAGTCTCCTCGTGCCTGGTTTGGTAGGTTCAGTGATGTAGTTGCTGAATTTGGACTCCAGAGATGTGGTGTTGATCATTCAGTCTTTTATCGACATACTAAAGCAGGTAAAATCTTCTTGCTTGTATATGTTGATGACATTGTTATAACCGGAGATGACTGCAAGGGTATTTTGGAGTTGAAGTTATTTCTGCAAAACAAATTTCAAACCAAGGACCTCGGGCAGCTTAGATATTTTTTGGGTATTGAGGTTGCCAGGTCAAGTGAAGGAATTTGCTTATCTCAAAGGAAGTATGTTCTTTATCTCCTATCAGAATCAGGGATGTTAGGATCCAAACCTGTGGAGTCTCCTATGGATCCTAACACCAAGTTACTATCAGATCAAGGGGAGTTATTGGAGGATCCTGAGCAGTATAGACGTCTGGTTGGTAAGCTTAATTATCTTACTGTTACTAGACCTGACATTGCCTTTTCAGTGAGTGTCATCAGTCAGTTCATGAGTTCTCCTCGTACCACACATTGGGAGGCAGTGATGCGTATTTTGAGGTATCTCAAAGGAGCTCCAGGCCGTGGTTTATTGTACCAGGATCGCGGTCATAAACGTATTGAGAGCTACAGTGATGCTGATTGGGCTGGATCTCCTGGTGATAGGAGATCCACTACAGGATACTGTGTTTTGGTTGGTGGTAATCTTGTGTCCTGGAAGAGCAAGAAGCAAACAGTAGTTTCTAGGTCGAGTGCTGAGTCTGAATACAGGGCTATGGCACATACTACGTGTGAATTAGTGTGGATGAAGCATCTACTAGAAGAGCTTGGGTTTACTCAGTCTTGTCCTATGAATTTACTTTGTGACAATCAAGCTGCCGTTCATATAGCTTCCAATCCAGTATTCCACGAGAGGACAAAACACATTGAGGTTGATTGTCATTTTGTTCGGGAAAAACTTCTAGAGAAAGTAATCAATACCGTTCACGTGAAATCCGCGGATCAGTTAGCCGATTTGTTCACAAAAGCATTAGTTGGGACTCGGGTTAAATATACATGTGACAAGCTTGGTGCATATGATATGTATGCTCCAGCTTGAGGGGGAGTGTTAGAGGATAATATTGTAAATAGTGTAATGTTATAGTGTCCCACATTGGTTAGATTGTAAAAGTGTAGCTTCTAGCTAAGCCTATATATATTAGGCTCCTTTGTAATCATTTTTTAATTGAATTCAATATATCATTTTCCTTTCTTTTACAGAAATATCAAGCTACAAGTCTAAAATCATCATGAATATCATCTATTGATTACTATATACTTGTTTGTTTACTTTGATGTTCATCTCGTCTTATCTCATTTCTTTTTCTTTTTTCTTGTATACTTACTAGTTCATCATCATCTAGATGAGGACATGAAGTTTGAGGTGAGTGAATCATTATGGATAGTAGCTCTTGACCTAAAAAAACATGTTGGATAGATGATGATTACAACCTCAATACATCCCCCATGTATTCTTGAGGTTATTTCCAAAATAAAACAAGTCTTTCCAACAATCTTGAAACTTCATAATTCTAAAATATACATATTTGTGATTGATGCATGTTTTATTTTAGAATATATTTCATGCATGGATGTATAGGCACATATATTGTGAATGAATGTCAACTAACTTCTTAGGCAGGTAGCCTACTCTCTCATGGAAAAATTAGGTGTTATTTTAAAGTAGTTTAAATTCATTTAATTTGATTTGTGGCATTGTAAAAGGCATTATAGTTTCATTCCTATGCAAAGGAGAACTGTACTGATTTCCCTAGCCATTTATGTAATTTACTTTTCCTAGATCCTTTTTGTAAACCTCTTCGGAGGTATAGGATTATTGTAAATTAAATTAATTGTAAGAGCCACAAGATGGAGCCATGAAGATGGAGCCATAATGCTTGGAGCCATGAAGATGGAGCCTTAAAGCTTGAAGCCTAAGGATAGACTATGGAGATAGTGCCATGAGAGAGATGGGGTTGTTTTATTCATGTACAATTATTTATTTAATTTTGTGTGAATGATTTCTTGTGCATGTGTATGTATATGTCGATATTTATTGTTAGTGAATGCATGGGCAAAAATTATTAGCTTAGTCAAAATTAGTTTTCTTTAATTGATAAATGGATTGTTGAATTTTTCAAATTTATCATGGCTAAAGAAAAATAACTTTGACACATTAATAAATATTAGATATTTATGGGCAATGAATAAACAATGGTTTTAATATACAAGAATAAAAATCCCTATTAGCTTATTGCAAGCATGAGATTTACTCGGTGTCACCCACCCATGGGTGATCATTCCATACGGAGGGTATTTCTTATTAATTACTAGATATGAACTTCTTATAAAAATCTAGTGGGAGAGGGACTTATATTTATAACTCCCACGGTCTTCCATAAACAGTTCATTGTAAGGTGAATAGAGCATTTTGTGTCATCCAGTCATGGGTGACCATTCCATACAGAGGATAGACTATTCATTGGTTACAAGATATGAACTTCCTTTGGATAGAATCAATGAGACGTGTTAGAGGGTGACCACTATTGTAGACACCCAATTTTGACCATACTGATAGGATTTAGGGTGGACAACGTCTTGGAGGATTCGATGATGAAAAGTACCCCATGGAAGGTACTGGATTCCACACAATCGAAAGATCGAACTTCGGAAAGTTACTTCAAGCTCAGAAAAGCCCTTTTCCATGGATAAATCCTGGTTTTGTCAAAATCATCTCTCAGAATTTATATTCACTCAGGGTTATATGAACATCGAGTGTTCTAAACGCGGTATTCTAGGTATCCAGAGATTAGTTTCAAATAAAAGTTCGAAATCAACGCACATTAAGAAGTAATTTTGGAAAAGACGTCGTTTGATTTCAAAAAGACGACGAAAGTTCCAGAGGAAATTCGGGCTTCAATTGGACTTCAATTTCCATTTCAAAACCTCTGGAAATATTTTTATACTGAAATTCAGCCTGATAGCTTTCCAACGGTACGTAAACAGACAATTTCAGACACTAAGAAGTATTTTTACGAAAATCTGGAAAAGCAGTGCACTTGAAATTTGAAACAGGGCTTGTGGGCAACCAGGGGAGCCCAAAATGGAGATGGCGGGTCCCACAAGTGGGGTGGCAGTTCCCCCCTTAACCGCCACCTATGAGGAGTGTTCTTCATTGCATTTTTCTTGTTCCAGACCCTTCTAGAAGGCTACCACTGCGAGGAAATTGCCTGGAAATTGCGTTTAGACGCCGAAATGGCCATTTTAACCCTTTTCTGGTCTCTGAAAATCCTGTTTTAACCCTGTAACTTAAGAGCTAAGTCTACAAAACTCTACATATAGATCCATATGAGATCATCTTTGACACACAAGAGATATATAGACACACAAGTACATACAAGCATACACAAGAGACTACACAAGTGAATATACTTGCAAAATACTTTCAACTTAAGAGAAAATTCTAAAGAGAGAGAATTATGAATTAGTGTTCCCTAAAATAATCTCAAGATAATTAGATTAGATGAATTAGACATCAATTGCCTCCATTAATTTCCATGGATGAGTGCTTGAAGAACACTTGAAGAAGAAGATCTTCAATTCAACGTTGGTTATATAATTGAGAATCCTCCAAGAGGTAAACACTATAATTCATCTCTAATTCCTATTATATATATATAGATCTATAAGATTTTGATCTAGCTTAGTTTTTTTTATTTGTAGAACACTCATCTTCTTCATCCCTTGTTCTTCACACACTCACATAGCTAGATCCAAATCTCTTTTGATTTTCATTAATAATTCATAATTAGAGATTGTTTTTCATTTTGATTTTCAATCATGATTTCATTCTTATGTTTTAATTTAAATCTATGCATACATGATTATATATGTATCTATTTTGAATTCTATGATGGTTTAGAAGTATGATCTATGAGAGGGATGATTCCTATGTTCATACCCATCTCTTGATTATTTCTATTACCTAGAATTCATATTGAATTTCATCTCCAATAGGATATTTGTAAGTCCCTTTGATCCATGATCTAAAGTTCTTCATAGAACTTGATGGGTAAATTGATTGAGAATTATGTTAATTAAGTAGATCCATGAGTTTGATATCTCAAAATAAGCTTCAACCATCACATAAGATGTTTTCCTCACACTTTAAAATTAACTAGATGAAAATTCAGCAAAATAAATTGGTTTTGTACATGAGATTTGGTCCATTAAAACCCATAGTTTGATGGATTTCAAATTTTTTGGGTAAACTTTGATGAATTAGCTTTCATCTGGTCCGTTTTGAGAGCTTCTAGAATCTATATGCTATTTTTAGAAATTGTTGAAAAATCGGTTGACAGATTTGAACATAGTCTCTTTGTGCTTGAATTTTAGAAAATCTATAATAGTTATCGATGCTCCGCTTTTTTGGGATGATTCCTAACTCATGTATTTATATGCCGATGTAAAATCATAAGCATACGATCGAGTTAAGATCATTTTCTAAGCGTTTGAAGTTGATACTACTATTCTGGAATTTTCTAAGTTTAACTACAATTATGATTATGTATACAAAACGGCCATACCATGGTCACTCAACAACAATTGATGAATAAAACTTGGTTTAGAAATCATCTTGTATAATTGGATGAGAGATTAGAAGCCTAGATCTACTTCATTAACATAATTAATGAATTTCTATTATACTTCTATTATATTTTACATTCCTTTTTCAAATGATACCAAATTTCCAGAATAATAGAGTCTGTTTAAAACAGCCTTTTAGAAACCTTATGATCGTGACATGTCCATGGGATTATTTTTGTCATAAACTGCAATGAAATAGCTTTCTTTTGACACCAAATAGAGCTTTATATGTTTCTTTTAGAATTAATTATGATTTTTACAAGAACAGTGGACAGTCCTGATCCACTGTTCCCAAAACTCTTATTTCTCAAACTTTAAAAATGGTAAAGAGGTTCTACTTTTTGGTGAAATTCCCTAAGACATGTATCTAACTTTCTCTAAAAGGATTTTAACCCAGCTCATGTTTAAGACCACTTTTGATAGGATTCATTAAAGGTTGCTGAATCTGGAAATTTGATTGATAACATTTTCTACTTGCTTTTCATGCACGTCATATGTTTGCTTGTGTTTTTGCAATGCTTGGGTATTCTTTGGTGTTTTAGTGCAGAGAATTGAATGCCGTGGATTCGGACTTCGATTTGTGATCTTGCCTCGTCTACATATGGCTTAGTACCCATGTATCGTGTAACTTCTCTATCCTTTCTCTTAGACTTTTTCTAGGTTTACAATTTTGTTTTCAACGACATAATTCCTTTAAGATAGTCTCCGTTTATATGCTTATGTGTTAGAGACATCTTATCTAGGATTGTTACATGATTGCATTACACATTTCCATTTCTTTTTGCTTTTGCGACTCCGCTTGAGTCAACCCAATGTAAGTTCTCTTGTTCCCTTTTGCATATCATGACATGTTTCCTTTATTTTGCATAGATCCCGGGTGGGACTAACCACTGTAAGTATACCTTCTCTTGTATTGCATATGCGGATCGACTTCTACTTGATTTAATCTCTTGACATGATTTTCCTTAGATGTTCCATTTTGACATGCACATATATCTATTATGTTTGAGGAAACAGCACCAATCATGAATTAAGAACAAGGATATTTAAATCAAGGCCTACCATTTGGTAGGGCGAGGAGGGGGTGCTTTAGTCCTGCTTGGGCTCCTTCCCCTCTCGTACCAAGACCCCCGAACCTAATTTCTAGTAATGAAGGGCGAGTAACTTTATTCAATTTTGGGCGAGTCAAACTTGGGTTTCCTAATTCCAGATAAAAATTAGGTGGCGACTCTTTGTCTCTAGGACCATGTGAGGAAGTTCTAGTTTTCCCTGAAGTGTGCTCCTTGGGATCCGTCCCGGGACACTATCAAGGGAAGACGCCAGGACCTCGGATCCGGGTGGTCCACAATCTGGCAACTCTGTTGGGGACTTGAGCATGAAACTAATAGTTTCTTGTTCTTAGAGGGTTAGACTTGAGCCAATGAATATCTTTGTTATTAATTCGATAATCGTGTTGTTTCTGCCTACATTTGCACTTGCATTGTTCTTTCACCCCTTGTTATTAATTCGATAAGCGTGTTGTTTCTGCCTACATTTGCACTTGCATTGTTCTTTCACCGCAATTGCTTGAGACCATTGCCTTGAGGGTAAAGGGCCCTCTTTCCTCTATTTGTCAAGAGTTTTGGTAGCATGTAGTCACCGTTAGTCTGGTACCACTTGCGGTATATAGAGCCCTTGGCTTGCTAATGGACCCTTTATGAGACTAAAACCCAGCCTTTGCATATAACTTCTATAGAACCCTTCAATTTGGATTTTGTTTATCTTCTTTGATTAGGACAATGTGATGAATTATTTTTGTTTGCCCGTAAGGGATTATATGGATGATGAGGACATGTATACAAAGGCATCATCAAACCTTGTATGATTGATTCCTCTAGAGTAGTATGGTCTTTATCTGAACATCCAATCATTATTCGAGGACGATTTTTGAAAATTTTGCAAATACAAGCACTTCCTTGAAAAACCCAAGTCTTTTGAAAAATTCTGGGAATATCCCTTTTGAAAATTTGCTTTCAAATTCCTTCACAAAATCCTTCCAAAATTCTCCCTAGATTTTAGAGAATTTCAAAATTCCTACTTTGATGATTCAATTTTATAACCTCCTCTCAGATTTTAGAAAATTTCAAAATTCCTACTTTGATGATTCAATTTTATAACCTTCTCTCAGATTTTAGAAAATTTCAAAATTCCTACCTAGGTTTTCAAAAGAAATCATGATTCCACATTTTGATGATTCAATTCCAAATTTTAGAATTTCAGAATTTCCTACCTCGATTTTTAAGAATCATGATTTCACACCACAAGCATTGATGGTTCAAAAATATTTTTGAAATTTACAGATCTCCCTCTCTTTCAAGATTTTCATGAAAAATTCAATTTTGTAAAACCTAAACCATCAAGAATTTCAAAGCTAAAAATCCGTGAATAATGATTGGATTAGTAAGGTAATTAGCATACTCAAGGAATCTTATGTGTTTATGTGCTGATATGCTAGGTCTAAGCTAGATTCAAGTCCATTGTATTTAGATTAGATTGCATTTCATCTGCATTGCATACACTACACGAGCATTGTATGTACGACTCACAAGTGCGACACCTCTAATATACTTTCAAAAAAGAAAAGGTTTGTTTTCCTCAAATTTTGAAAAAGATTTCTTTGATTTCAGAAAATAATTTTGAAAAGAAAAAGATTTTCGTCTTTGTAAATCCACTTTTATAAAATAGCATTCTTTGAAAAATTCTTTTGCAATAAGATACCTAATTATTTGAAAATCCCTAATAAAACCAGAAAAGAGAAGATAGGGCCAAAAAGTTGTACTCCCTCCTGGGTCAGAGCTTTGAATAACCGCTTGATCAGATCAGGATTTGAATAAGGAACAGCCGGGTCCACTAGGTCTGAGAATATGACATACGAAGCTGACATGGAAGCCAGATTGGCCACAATGCAGACTGCATTAGATCAGAGAAGGGAACAGAATCGGGAATAGCTTGCTACTATGATGAGAATGATTGAGCAGTTGACTAATCCGCCACTACCACCGCCTCCGTTGCACCAAGAAGAAGAAGATCCTGGGGAGACAATTCAACCGAAGGTTCAGCTAGATCAGAAAACTCAGGACAAGTTGGCCAAGATCGACAAGCTAGAGAGTGTGATCAGAAAAAGGAAAGGGGTGGATGATTATCTATTCGACATCGAAGGATTGTGTGACGCTCTGAAAGCCAAGCTCCCAGAAAAGTTTAAGATGCCGCATTTTGAATTCTTTAATGGAACCGGAAATCCAAAGAGCCATCTAAGGCTTTATGTGGGAACTTTGCAGCCTATGGGTATTAGGCCTGACTTCTTCGTTCTGCTGTTTCCAAGAGTTTTTAGTGGGGCAGCACTTTCATGGTACTTAACACTAGAACCAGCCATAACTAGAGATTAGGAGGCATTAGCCAAAGCTTTCATGGCTCAATATTCATACAACCAGTCGTTTGATGTGACTGCGAGGGATCTAGAGACCACCCGACAGGAATATAGGGAATCCTTCACAGGCTTCCTTACTCGTTGGAGAGCTAAATCTGCTCAGATAACTAGCAGGCCGACAGAAAAGGATCAAGTTTGAATGATCATCAGAAATCTACAGCCCCAATACTTGGAGAGGCTAGAGTCTTAGTCTATTGTAAGCTTCGAACAGTTGTTTGATGTGGGGACTTTGATAGAAGATGCCATTAGAGATGGAAAGATCAAGAAAGAGAGCTCAAGCAACCAGTACAGAAAGACAGAAAGGCTGGTCTATCATCAGTCTACTGACATCAACATACTATCCCCTTAGCCTTTTTAGAAAGAACGTCAAGGCATGACTAATGCAAGAGGAAATCAGAACCAAAAGCAGTCGAAAGAGAAAAGAGAATTTCCGATTTAGGAATGTCGCTAAGCACCGCACTTGAAAGAATGCTAGAAAAGGGGTAGTTGCAGAAATTAGAACCCAAGCCTGAGCCTAATCCACTTCTGCCGGGCTTCAAGACTGAATTTTATTGTGACTTTCATTAAGGCCAAGGATATAGTATAGATAGATGCTGGAGACTTCGCCATAAGATTGAAGACTTGATTGAAAAAGGGGTCATTTCTCCTCCTCCTGCCTAGTCGAATGTTCAGAAGAATCCTCTCCTTAATCATCATGGGAACCTGCCAAATGTCAACTTTATAGAGGAAGGGTCTCAGATCTATAACCCGATGGTCTACATTACATCCTTGGATCAGCCTGCCATGGATATTCACTGCAATTTGTATCTTAAGAAATGTGGAAAAAGAAGAGTGGGGTTGAAGAAGCACTAGCTTTTAAAGAAGAGATAGCCAACGAAAATCTCACGATTGAATGGTGGGATCCTAATACCATCACTGATGATTCAATCTGGTATGAAGAAGAAAAGCCCATAGAAGTAGTCACCGAGAAAGAAAGCATTAAGCCAATCAGAGAATTGGTGGAATTTGTTGAAAGCCTTGAAATCAAAGATGATGATCTCATTGCCATGATGGGAGAAGAAGAAGATTGGTGGTATGATGATGAGGATGATTCCGTTAATAACACCACAATCCCTGATGATTCTGTGTGGAAAGTCACTGCTGGCACTAAGAAGTTAGCCAAAGAACTTGAGTCTATTTGGATCACTAATGAAGCCAACCACTTGACGCATTCTGGACATCATTTCAAACCTCATGAGTTGGAAAATCGTGGAAAGAAACTTGTAAAGAGAAAGAAGTTGTCAAAGCAAAAGAAACTGACAAAGGAACCATGAATGAAGAAGAAGATGAAATCCTAAAGCAGTTAAAGAAAACGGAAGCCTGGATCTCAGTATAGGGATTGCTTATGACCTCTCACAAACACAGGTAAGCTATGCTTAATACTCTCAATCGATTGGATGTTTCTATCAACACTACTCCCGAAGATCTGGTGAACATGATCTCTAAAAAACCTCGCAAGCCTATAATTACATTCACAAATGAAGATTTGCCGCCAGAAGGGGCAAACCACAACAGGGCTCTCTACATCACTGTACACTACTTGGGGAATAGAGTACCGGTTTGCTTGGTAGACAATGGATCGACCTTGAATGTATTTCCTCTCCATACAGCTCTCAGAATGGGACCATCTGTTTCAGAGCTCTTGCCATCAACACAGACTTTGAGGGCCTATGATAATACTAAAAGGGCTATCGTGGGAATGATTAAGCTAAAAATTAAAGTTGTGCCATTGAACAAAGAAGCTGAATTCCAAGTAATTGATATCCCGGCTAGCTTCAATTTGCTATTGGGACGTCCGTGGTTACATATAAATGATGTCGTTGCCTCCATTCTTCACCAGAAAGTCAAATTCATATGGAAAGAAGATGTCATGACAATCTTTGGGGATAGTTGGATCAAGGAAGAAGGGACGAGCCATGGCCCTGTGCTAGAAGTCCAAACACCGAAAGAAGAAAATGAACTGGAAGTATTTGACTTTGTAGGAATGCTGGAAAAGAAGCTGTATAAGAAATTAGTTTGGGATCGACTCAGCAATGACAAGGGAAAGAGACTTCCTGATACGTCTGTTTAGGGCAAAGAAATCACTCCATTCAAGAATAAGAAGCCGTTTATCACCGGACACGAGTATAGAAAGATGTTTAAGAAAGAAAACCCAGTTGTCGAAGATCTATAAGAAGAAGTGGGACAGAATTGGACCAGTATGCAAACCCTAAATTATCCCACATGGTGCGAAAGATGAATTATTTCCCTAGAATAGGACTAGGGCATCGTCAACAAGGAAAAACCGAACCGCCTAACTTCCATGAGCAGAAAGATAAATCTGGACTGGGATATCGATTGATTGAAGAAGATAAGAAGCAGATGATAAAAGGAAAAGAGCCGATGATTATTTCTGGGCTAAGAATCCTGAATGGATACTTCATAAATGAAGGTAATGACTTCCCCTTTTGTGGTCTTCCTGAACCATGGTATGATCCTGCTAACAAGAGTATCAAGCCTGGGTTTGAGATTTTCTTCAAACATGAGTTCTCTGACTATGAGGATCCATTCTTGTATGTACCACCTGCCAAGAAAGAAGGGAAAGATTGGGTTGATCTGATGACGAGCGATGATCTAAATATGCTAATGGGCGATGAACTGAACATGCTAAAGAATGCCAAAGAAGCACCGGGAAACGTAAATGAAATCAAGCTAATAGAGGGAGCTCTAAACAATTAGGTGATCGAAACAAGAGTCAACAAATTCCCTCCCCCGTTTCCCCGGAAGTATGTAAAGGCCAATATGAGCCATGATGTTGAGTCTGCTTTTGCTTTTGATGCACCCAAAAATGTTAATGAAATGAATGAAGATTTTGCTTCCTCTTCTGTGTCTAATGATCTTGATTTTGAAATTTTTGCGGATTCGCAAAAATTAATTGAAAATGAAAATGAATCTGCATGCAAGATTATTGAAGAAACTTTGCTAATAAACTTAGGTAATGAAGATAAACCACAAAATGTTCATACTGGCACTACACTCACTTCACAAGAAAGCAATGAGCTAATCAATTTATTAAAAGAATTCAAGGATGTTTTTGCTTGGTCTTACGAAGATATGCCAGACATTGATCCAGAGATTGTCCAACACCGTATCCCTCTTTTTCATAATTCAAAACCTGTTAAGAGGAAGTTGAGACGCATGAGACCCGAATGGACTTTGAAGATTAAAGAAGAAGTTGAGAAATAGTTGAAAGCTGGATTCTTGATGGTAACCCAATACCGGAATGGATAGCCAACATAGTTCTTGTGGCAAAGAAGGATGGAAGGATCCAAGTATGTGTTAACTTCAAAGATTTGAACAAGGCTAGTCCCAAAGATGATTTTCCACTTCCATACATAGATGTCTTGGTAGATAACACGGTGGGGCATGAACTGTTATCATCATGGATGGTTTCTCAGGGTACAATCAGATTTTAATGGCACCCGAAGATAGAAAAAAGACTATATTCACAACTCACTGGGGGACGCACTACTACCGAGTGATGCCGTTTGGGTTAAAGAATGCTGGAGCAACCTATCAAAGAGCAGCTACTACTTTGTTGCATGACATGATTCATAAAGAGGTAGAAGTCTATGTGGATGACATGATTGTCAAATCAAAAGAAGTGGACATTTAGCGACGCTCACCAAATTCTTTAAAAGATTGAGAAGATATAGGATGAGATTGAATCCACAGAAGTGTACTTTTGGAGTGACCACTGGGAAGCTGCTAGTATTTCTCATTACACAACGGGGAATTGAGGTTGACCCCACAAAGATCAAATCTATTATGGATATGCCTCCTCCAACGAATGAAAAAGAAGTAAGGGGATTTTTGGGACGAATCTAATTCACCAGTCGCTTCATCTCTAAGCTCACCGAAACTTATGATCTGCTTTTCAGCTTGTTGAGAAAAGGAAAGAAATTTAAATGGGATGATCAGTGCCAAGAGGCTTTTGACAAGATCAAGACTTATGTAGCAAACCCACCGATTCTTTCACCCCCGAAGATAAGGAGGCCTTTGTTGTTATACTTATCCGTGTCAGAGAATGCTATGGGATGCATGTTAACCCAAGAAGTAGATGAAGGGCATACGGAGAAAGCCATTTACTACTTGAGCAAAAGGATGACTGGATACGAGCTGAAGTATTCTCCGCTAGAGAAAACATGTTGGGCTTTGGTTTAGGCCACTAGTCGTCTAAGGCATTATATGTTGGCCTTCCATGTTGTTTTAATCTCCCGAATGGACCCTTTCAAGTACCTCTTTGAAAAACCCGCATTGATAGGTAGAATTTTCTGATGGACCTTGATCGTATCTGAGTTTGACTTAACACATGCTACGAGCAAATCTGTTAAAGGAAGAGCTATCGCAGAGCATTTGGCAGAACATTCGATAAGTCTAAAAAATGAAGAATTCATGTTCCCCGATGAAGGATTGATGGAATTGAGAGAAGATGTATGGAAGATGTATTTTGACAGAGCTGCAAACCAAAAAGGATATGGAGTAGGGACCATCCTTGTGTCCCCTCAAGGAGCACATACCCCATTCACTATTAAATTAAAGTATACCTCCACCAACAACACTGCTAAGTATGAAGCTTGTATCTTGGGGTTAGAAGCCGCATTGACTTTGGAAGTAAGGAAACTTAATGTATTCGGGGATTCCAATCTGATCATATCCCAAGTCCGAGGAGATTGGAAAGTCAAAGAAGAAAAGTTGAAGCCTTATCATGAGTACCTCGAGTCTCTACGAACTCGTTTTTTTGCATATCATGTTCTTCTACCTACCTCGAGAAGAAAATCAACTAGCAGACTCTTTGGCTACTTTAGCCTCGATGATTGAAATTCCTGTAGGAATAAAGTTAACTCCATTAATGATTGAACAAAGAGAAAAATCGTCTTATGAGATGATCGGGGGGGAAGTAGAGGAAGCAGAAGAATTTCTATGGTACACAGATGTGGGAACTTCATTGAAAATGGGGTATATCCAGAAGGTGCGTCCGAGAAAGACAAGAAAGCCAAAAGAATATTTTTGGCTTAATTCATGATTTGTGGTAGAAGTCTGCTAAAGAAATCATACAATAGGTTCAACTTGACATGTTTACATGGGAATAGTGCGAAGAAAATTATGGAGCAAATTCACGAAGGGGTGTGTGGACCTCACATGAGCAGACACATGTTACCCAAGAAGATCATCTGACAAGGGTATTATTGGACTACCATGGACAAAGACTGCTACGAATATGTCAGAAAATGTCACAAGTGTCAGATCTATGCCAACATGAAGCATGTGCCATCATCACTGATGTACAACATGACTACTCCTTGGCCATTCTCAGTTTGGGGAATAGATGTTATTAGGGAAGTAACCCCGAAGGCCTCGAATGGGCATCAATACATCCTGGTAGCAATTGATTATTTCATAAAATGGGTGGAGGCAGAATCCTATGCGACATTCAAGGCTAAAGCGTGGCCAGATTTATCAGAAGGAATATAATTTGTCAATACGGGGTCCCTCATAAGTTGATATCCGATCAAGTCACCCACTTCCAGAAAGAAGTTTTGGATTTACTAAAGGAATACAAGATCATGCATCATATGTCAGCATCATATAGGCCACAAACAAATGGGGCAGTTGAAGCAGCTAGTAAGAATTTGAAGACGATTCTAAGAAAGATGACTGATACGCATCGAGATTGGTATGAGAAACTACCATATGCATTGTGGGGATACAGAACATCCATCAGAACATCTATAGGAGCCACTCCTTATTCCCTGACTTACGGAATGGAAGCAATACTCCCAGTTGAAATAGAACTACCATCGCTGAGAATTGTGGCTAAATCCGGGATTCCAGAATTTGATTGGCTAAGAAACAAATATGAAGAGCTAATATTACTTAATGAAAAGAGGTTAGCTACGATTGATCATGTGTATATGTATCAGAGAAGAATAGCCCAAGCATTCAACAAAAGGGTTCATCCAAGAAAACTTGAGGAAGGCGACCTTGTGCTTAAAGAATTGAAAGCACCTGTTTATGATCCTAGAGGGAAATTCAAGCCAAATTGGGCTAGTCCATACATCATCACGAAGCTTCTCTCTAGAGGAGCAGCATACTTGATGCATCTAGATGGAGTTGAATTTAATCAGCCAATCAACATTGATCATCTCAAGAAATAGTATGCTTAAAACCTTTCTTTCAAACCTATTCTTTCAAAACCTCTAGCCTTCAAGGAACTAGGCTTGACCTGATTCCCACTTGGGGATACATAGGCAACCTACTTGGTTCGATCACTGCTATTGAAACACTCAAGCCACATCTCAAATACCTTCTTTCAAGACCTTGGTCGAACTACTTTGGACCTGATTCCCACTTGGGGATAAGTAGGCGAACTTTCCTAGCTCTTGGTCCCTGAACCCTGCAAACTAGGGGCAAACGTTCAAGTTTGCCCAGAACCTCAAGATATCACCGCCACACTAGGGGCAAACTGCGTTTGCTCAAACTTCCATTTATCACTATCAACTAGGGGCAAACTGCCGTTTGCCCGTATCTCACTACCTATTCTCTCTGGATCACCTGGCCATCAGAATTAATTAACTAAGTGAAAAATCTGATAAATTTTGATATTAAATTGAAAAGTTTTTAGCAATCTAAAAAACATGAGTATAATGTCAAGACTAAAACATTATGTGTAAAATTTTCAAAACTTCAAGATTACATGCAAAGCCAATACAATATCCTGCTACAATATAAAATTTTCATTTTTAACATGCAAATCCTTGGAAATTCAAGTATCAAAGTCAAAAGACACTGACAAGAAAGGAAATCATCAGAAATTTCTTTTCCTTGTAAACTGAGTCATGTGTGTTAGTGTACAAAGTGTCAAGCAAAACAAACTCGTAAGTAAGGAATGCAAAGTAGAAGCAAAAGACAACATAAAGCAGCATCAAGCAAAGTCAAGGTTACAAGCCCATCCAGCCACAAACAGAATACATCAACTTTAGTCTCAGTACAGAAAGCAAGAAAGCGAGAAAGAGAGTCATGGGTACATATGAAAATAGGTAATCATCAGAATCAGTGACGACGAGTAGCACATGGGTACCGAGTAGGCATATCTGAAGCCGTAGAGCTATCATCGTCATCAATTTGGCGCCGTCGCCTAAACCCGCCAACCCCACCAGAAGGGCCTATATTCATCCGCTCTAGCTGTGATTGAAGCTGCCTAACTTGAGCCACCTGTCAGAAGGAAGAATTAGTACCAGGTTGAAAAGGCAATGAGAAAAGAGGAAGAAGTCTAGAAATTTACCAGAGCTGTATCTCGATCTATGTAAGTCTGGCACATGTCGTCCCACTACAAAAAAAGAAAGAAGAGATCATAAAGATATGGGAAATCAGAAGTGATGAGTTTAGATTTGCTCACATATCCCTCTCGAGCAAGGCTCCAAGCCCTCAGATTCTGTGCAAAGGCTCGCTCTTCATTCAAAATAGCTTGAGGAACCAACTCTTACTGCTCTGGACTAGCTAAGGCTCCATAAGATCATGGTGAATCTCCACTAAAGATATGACTCCGTGCAGCATAGTTGAGGCCCGCCAATCACAAGAAGGAATGGGAGGTAAAGGTCGACCAGGGCCATCCATGAAAGAGCTCCCCTACAAACAATTATGAGAAATAAGAGATAACAAGCATTTAATCAAAAAGTGGAGAAGCTATGAAAATACCAGTGGGTCATCCAAAAGCGGGAAATTGGGCATCAGATGAGTAGCCCTGAAAGCGTCGTAGTTCTCCTCAAAAAGAGTGAATGAGGCAGAAGGAATTCCAGTCAAAGCATCAAGAAGATCTTCATCTTCTAGATTTTGCGCCGATCTCATGCACGAAGGAGGATTCTATGGCACTAGGAGACGATCCTCCAAATCAGTCTGGGGAGCCACTCTCTCTCGAAGATACCACTCAAGAATGGAAGGACCCTCAAGAAGAATCCTCCCTCCTGTCATCTGCCTGGCTAAACCAATCTCGGCCACATCACCATTTGAAGCCCAAGGATGCCAGTTAACTTGGTTGAATCTGAGACGGGTCAAAAACTCCCGGCAAGAAATAACATTATGTGCATCATTCTTGACACCTATGGTTTGGCGAGGCAACTTCAAAGCCCGTGGAAAAATATGTATCTCTTCCTCCTGAAATGATGGAGCCGTCATGGAGAAGTACTCGAAGACCCACACCTGTAAAAGAATATGTAAAAGTGGTCAAAATACAGAATATCAATGATGTAACTCAAAAATGAAAATATTTCAGTACCTCCCAAGCTCTCCAGATGCCACCAAACCCAAGGGATTTGCCTCGTGAATGCTCTCCCATATGGTTATACATAATGGCTAAGCCAGCAGAGCCCCAGTCAAAATCTGTGATCTCCTTAAGATTTCTAAGGCTATCAAGCATGTTCAGTGTGATCTGCTCAACTCGAGTAGAAAGAAGAGAGTAACCAAGCAAATATAAGATAAAAGCACGGGTAAGCTGCATGTTAGTAAATTGAGCAACTTTTTCAGAAGGCCAGAAATTGTTGATAAACCATGTGATGCCTACACTCGAGCCATGAAGATCTTTTTCGGTCGGGATAATGCCTAGAAATCACTCAATAATAGCAGGATATTTATGTATGTCCTTCGCAAAGGCAAGATGATGCCCACCAAATGAGATACCGGTTATCATTACAAAGTCGAGTAGGGTCATGGTTATTTCCCCAAAAGGTATATGAAAAGTATTTGTGGAATCCCAACACCTTTCGGCAAGAGCTCGAATCATGGCCAAGTCATTGGCCGGCCTCTCCAGCAAAATTATGAAAGACCCGAAGCCTGCTTATTTTGTATTGGCTACTACTTGGGGACATGATTCCGACAACTCATTAAACCATTCAAGGCATTTACCGTGGCTACCATGACCTCTAAGATGCCCAACCATCTTCTAGAAGAAAATTGAAGGATGATTCCTAAGTATTTGTAAGAATTTTGAAAGCACATATACATGAAGCAAAGAAATAGTGCAAAATTGAGAGAATGGGGTACCTCTTGACAAAAAGCCCAACCACATTTGGGTCTACTGTTGCTTGAGAATTATATCCAGAAAGGATTTATAGAAGATGAATCAGAAGGAATGATTTTCAAACCAGGGTCAAGTAATTCAGAAAAGGTCAGAATGAACCCAACGTAAATGAGCTGGTTGAAGCATCGATATAAGTCTCGGATTAAATCAGCAGGGCCTCCAGAATATGAGCTCACATCTCAAAAATCTCAGATATCTCCCCAAGCAAAGAACTTTCAGATATCGTCAAAACTACTTCCAGAAGCAAGGAATACTTCAGCAAATTTGTGAAAGCAGAAGCGTAGAATCTCCCCAGCAGGAAATTCTCAAGATTACATAACTCACCGCTTCGTGAATCATGGGTTGCCTCTAGATATAGGGCTTTTATCAGAATCATGTATTTCAGAATTTGTATCCGTGGGTTGCATCTAGATGCAGTGTCTCTATCAGAATTCATGAATCAGGGTTACCTCCAGAATTAGGGTTTCTCTCAACATCAAAACTGCCTCCAGATGAAGGGTATCTATCAGTATCAACTATCAGAAGTACCTCCAGATATAGGGTATCCATCAAAATTATGTATCAGAATTGCCTCCAGAAGTAAGGTATATTTCAGCATAGTGTATCTGTGGGTTGCTCTTAGAAGAAGTGTATCTCTCAGAATTGCGTATCTCTCAGCGTCATGTATCCGTGGTTTGCTCTCAGAAAAAGGGTATCTCTCAGAATCGTGTATCTCTCAGCATCGTGCATCAGGGTGCCTCCAGAATGTAGGGTATCCATCAAAATTGTGTATCTTAGAATCGAGTAACAGGGTTGCCTCTAGATATAGGGTTTCTCTCAGCATCGTGTTGCCTCTAGATATAGGGTTTGTCTCAGCATTGTGTTACCTCTAGATATAGGGTATCTCTCAGAATTGTGAACATCACAGAATCGTGTATCTGTGGGTTGCTTCCAGATGTAGGGTTTGTCTCAGCATCGTGTTGCTTCCAAATATAGGGTATCTCTCAAAATTATGTACATCTCAGAATCGTGTATCTATGGGTTGCCTCCAGAATGTAGGGTTTCTATCAGAATCCGTGTATCTCTCAAAATTCATGCATTAGAATAGAAGATTTGTCTAAAAGAAGGACCTATTTTAGAAGAATATAATATTTGTCTCTGGCAGAGAGACCTGTTTTAGAGGATTTGCCTTCAGACCTGTTTTAGAAGATTTATCCCCCGAAGAAGGACCTGTTTCAGAAGAACAGAAGATTTTTCTAGAATAAGGACCTATTTCAGAAGAACAGAAGATTTATCTCTGGCAGAGAGGCCTGTTTCAGAAGAAAGACTCTACATCAGCAATCGTCCCCAGCATAAGGACTCTACATCAGCAATCGTCCCCAGCAAAAGGACTCTACATTAGCAATCATTTCTAGCAGAAGGACTCTACATCAACAATCGTCCCTAGCAGAAGGACACTACATTAGCAATCATCCCTAGTAGAAAGAGTGTACATTAGCAAATCGTCCCCAGCAGAAGGACTCCACGTCAGCAATTGTCTAGGGATTAGGACACTTTTATCAGAGGTTGTTTGAACATGATACTCAGTAGTCGTCCGAGATACAAATGACACCTACAAAACTCAAGCTCAGAAGAAAGACTCTAATATTTTGCATCCCTCGCATTAGATTTTGCATGTAGGGAACCCTTGAGGACGATTCCTCCAGCACTTGCACATTCATGTTTTTTCTACTACATCAGCATCCTAGGATAGGAGCATTTCATCCATATTACTGATTGTGTGTTCTATGTCTCCTTGCGTGCTTAAATTGCGCCCTGGTCTGATTCCTGGAAAGGATACGTAGGCAGCTCCAGTGGAGCACGACCACCAGCAGCTTAAATTTAGCCACCTCTACCCAGCATTGCATTGCATTATTGCATTTTTATAATTTCTTGATTTTCTCTGATTTTGAATTTCATGATTTTTGCAAATTTTTGTTTTTCCTAAAACCTCTCAGTATGGTTATTGGGTGCCTTCAAAGCTTTGGCACTCACTTGCAGTTCACGTTGTTCACAACAAGCTCTGCCAAAGAGGGGCAAATTGTAGACACCCAATTTTGACCACTGATAGGATTTAGGGTGGACAACGTCTTAGAGGATTCGATGATGAAAAGTACCCCATGGAAGGTACTGGATTCCACACAATCAAAAGATCAAACTTCGAAAAGTGACTTCAAGCTCACAAAAGCCCTTTTCTATGGATAAATCCCAGTTTTGTCAAAATCGTCTCTCAAAATTTATATTCTGTCAGGGTTATATGAACATTAAGTGTTCCAAATGCAGTATTCTAGGTATCCAGAGATTCAATTTCAAATAAAAGTTCGAAATCGACGCGCATTGAAAAGTAATTTTGGATAAGACATCGTTTGATTTCAAAAAGACGACGAAAGTTCCGGAGGACTTTCGGGCTTCAATTTGGACTTCAATTTTAATTCAAAACCTCTAGAAATATTTTTATACTAAAATTCAGCCTGACAGCTTTCCAACAGTATAGAAACGGACAATTTCGGACACCAAAAAGCATTTTTTACGAAAATCTGGAAAAGCAGTGAACTTGAAATTTGTAACAGGGCTTATGGGCAACTAGAGGAGCCCAAAATGGAGATGGCGGGTCCCACATGTTGGGTGGCAGTTCCCCCCTTAACCGCCACCTATGAGGAGTGTTCTCCATTGGGTTTTTATGGTTCCAGCTCCTTCTAGAAGGCTCCCACTGCGAGGAAATTGCCTGGAAATTGCGTTTAGACGCCGAAATGGCCATTTTAACCCTTTTCTGCTCTCTAAAAATCATGTTTTAACCCTATAACTTAAAAGCTAAGTCTTCAAAAATTTATATATAGATCTATATGAGATCATCTTTGACATACAAGAGACACACAAGAGGATATATAGACACACAAGTACATACAAGCATACACAAGAGAGTACACAAGTGAATATACTTGCAAAATACTTTCAACTTGAGAAAAAATTCTAAAGAAAGAGAATTATGAATTAGAATTCCCTAAATTAATCTCAAGATAATTAGATTAGATGAATTAGACATCAATTGCCTCCATTAACTTCCATGGATAAGTGCTTGAAGAACACTTGAAGAAGAAGATCTTCAATTCAACTTTGGTTATATAATTGAGAATCCTCCAAGAGGTAAACACTATAATTCATCTCTAATTCCTATTTTATATATATAGATCTATAAGATTTGGATCTAGCTTAGTTTTATTTTATTTTTAGAACACTCATCTTCTTTATCCCTTGTTCTTCACACACACACACATAGCTAGATCCAAATCTCTTTTGATTTTCATTAATAATTCATAATTAGAGATTGTTTTTCACTTTGATTTTCAATTTTGATTTCATTCATATGTTTTAATTTAAATCCATGCATACATGATTATATATGTATCTATTTTGAATTCTATGATGGTTTAAAAGTATGATCTATGAGAGGGATGATTCCTATGTTCATACCCATCTCTTGATTATTTCTATTACCTAGAATTCATATTGAATTTCATCTTTAATAGGATATTTGTAAGTCCCTTTGATCCATGATCTAAAGTTCTTCATAGAACTTTAGGGCTAAATTGATTGGGAATTATGTTAGTTAAGTAGATCTATGAGTTTGATCTCTCAAAATAAGCTTCAACCATCACATAAGATGTTTTCCTCACACTTTAAAATGAACTAGATGAAAATTTAGCAAAACAAATTGATTTTGTCCATGAGATTTGGTCCATTAAAATCCATAGTTTGATGGATTTTAAATTTTTTGGGTATACTTTGATGAATTAGCATTCATTCGGTCCGTTTTGAGAGCTTCTAGGATCCATATGCTATTTTTAGAAAATGTTGAAAAATCGATTGACAGATTTGAACATAGTCGCTTTGTGCTTGAATTTAAGAAAATCTATAATAGTTATCGATGTTCTGTTTTTTGGGGATGATTCCTAACTCATGTATCTATATGATGATGTAAAATTGTGAGCATACGATCGAGTTAAGATCATTTTCTAAGCGTTTGAAGTTGATACTACTATTCTGGAATTTTCTAAATTTAACTACAATTATGATTATGTATACAAAATGGTCATACCTTGATCACTCAACAACAATTGATGAATAAAACTTGGTTTAGAAATCATCTAGGATAATTGGATGAGAGATCAAAAGCTTAGATCTACTTGATTAACATGATTCATGAATTTCTATTATACTTCTATTATATTTTACATTCCTTTGTCAAATGATACCAAATTTTTTAGAATAACAGAGTCTTTTTAAAACAACCTTTAGAACCCTCATAATGAAATAGCTTTCTTTTGACACAAAATAGAGCTTTACATGATTTTTGTAGAATTAATTATGATTTTTACGAGAACAGTGGACAGTCCTGATCCACTGTTCCCAAAACTCTTATTTTTCAAACTTCAAAAATGGAAAGAGGCTCTACTTTTTGGAGAAGTTCCCTAAGACATGTATCTAATTTTCATTAAAAGGGTTTTAACCCAGCTCATGTTTAAGACCACTTTTGATAGGATTCATTAGAGGTTGCTGAATCTGGAAATTTGATTGATGACATTTTCTACTTGCTTTTCATGCATGTCATATGTTTGCTTGTGTTTTTGCAATGCTGGGGTATTCTTTGGTGTTTTAGTGCAGAGAATTGAATATCGTGGATCCGGACATCGATTTGTGATCTTGCCTCGTCTACATGTGACTTAGTGCCCATGCATCGTGTACCTTCTCTATCCTTTCTCTTCGAATTTTTCTAGGTTTACAACTTTATTTTCAACGACAAAATTCATTTAGGATAGTCTCCGTTTATATGCTTATGTTTTAGAGACAACTTATCTAGGTGTGGATATCGCAGGTTATTCTTTCTTTTTACCCACAGCTTTTCAAAATCAATTTCTAAAACAAAGAGTCGCCATTTTTTTAAAAGGAAAAATTAAGAAACCATTTTAAAGCAAACTGATCTTTTTGCGAAACCAAAGATAAACTGGGTCCGGGGATTATGGAATGAAAGGGGAAGGAGCCCGGCGGACTAAAACACCCCCTTTCATCCTATCTCACGATAGGCCTCTACTCAACATCCTTTTTAATCAAATTATTAATCTAAGCATGCCCTCAATTAATACATATTATACATATACATCACACAAGCATGTTGGAAATGGTGTAAAATTGCTAACGACAAAATATCATTCATAAGCCACGTAATACAAGTAACAAACAACATGATATGCAATAGAGAACTAGAAAACATACCCGGGATCCGGCCGCGAATATTAAACGTGCAATGCATGCAAGAACAAAATAAATCTAAGAAAAGTTCTCTAACACACATATACACATAAGGCAAAACCTAGGCTAAGGTGTCGCACATGGAGGCGAAAATCAATTCAAAACCAAAGAAATGAATTAAACTAGAGTAGGGATGAGAAGTTGTACCTCAAATACGCTACAAAACAAAGGTTAGTACACATGCCTTAGACAAGATATAATATCAAAGAGTAATTAATCCTAAGTCATGTTCAATTAGATACAACTAAGTCCAACTTTGTCCAAGAACTAGTTCTAACTATAAGCATCAATGTACATGAATGAATTAATGATTATGAACAAGAATAAGATATGAATTTATTCACTAATTTGGACCACTTAGCCTTTGGATTTAATCTAAATTATCATTATTCAACACATGGTTTGGGTTTCAAGACATTAAAAGACCATTTGAGTTGAAATAAATAAGATTAGATAAAAAACAGTAGCAGTTTTCTATGAATTACAGAGAGCAGGCCAGACGTTCAAAAATGGGAATAAAATACTTTCAGCGGTTGGATCTTAATGATTTTGGATATGTTATGCCTCTGTGAGTCTAGTTTCTAACCCAAAAAGAAAATTAAGGTTTCAACAGTTAGATCTCTGGGAATATAGAAAATACTAGACCTCACTCAGGATTTTGCAACTCTCTGTCCAGAGATCTTGTATGATTTTTTAAAAATAGCAAACAAATCCGAATTGCTTCATTCTTTTTAGGGAATCTTCCTAACCCATTAAGGTTCTTATAAAAAATTATTAGAGGTCATTAAAACTTGGTTAGAGTTCTGATCTATCAATTTTAAAACCGGTTTGCTGTTCTGAAATTTTGGACAGAGAATTGCTTATTTGGAAATCATAAGACCACACCATCCTAAGTATGGAATATTATCAAAACAACAATCACAGAGGTACTCATATGAGTAATGAACATTCTCCAATTGGTCTCATCCCATTCCAATGGACCATGATTTAATGAAAAATCTTTGATCACAGAGGATTTAAGGATTCACTGCACCAATGTTGAATTAATGTTCATATTTCAAATCAAACTTAATCCATGACTCTAGAGAGAGCTAGGATCAAGTATGATTATGACCATTAAAATGAGTGATGAAATGTAAAGTGATCCATAGATTTAACCTTGGAGAACCTCATACTTAGATCTCCAAATATGGAGTCCTAGTAAGAATACCCAAGGTTTTACTCAATCTAATAGACTTTTGGACATTCAAGTTCCCTAAATTTCATCAAACTATGAAAGCTTACACTCAAATCCTCTCCCAAACATATGGTCCTTGAGGAGATTTTAGCCATGAAATCATATTCTCCTCTCAAATTAATTGTCCTTGGAGATTAAATGAGACTATGATCTACATGAACCTTTATGGAATATAAAATGAATTCCATAAGATTCATAGTAAGGAGATCCTAGTCATGAGTTGATACTAGTATCTCACCAACTATGTGTAGATATGGCCATGATCAACCTTAAACTCCATATGAGTCATAAGATCATAGGAGATCAAAGGATCAACCAAACAAAAAAAGAAAGACTTAATGGAAAATGTACACAAAAAATTTGTGAATCTTCAAAGAAAAATTGAAATTTAGAAATCCAAGTTTACTCAAGAGAAATCAAGAGAACAAACTCTTTGAAACCAACCCAAATCATTTAAATCCAAGGTCCATTTAGATCCAAACTAGTGAATTATCATGAGATTCAATCACAAATTCTATGTGGTGTGTGATGAAATGAGGTAAGAAGAGAGGTTTTGAAAATGTGTAAAGATCCTAGAACTATGAATTTGTGATTCAAATTGCCTAATTCTATTAAGTGATTGAGAGGTTACCTCTAAGACCTCAAGGATTTCTTCTATCTTTGTGAAGCTCTTCCAAAATCTTCAAGTTCTTCTTAAAATTCTTCAAGTTCTTCAAGAAAACTCCTCTTTTCTTCTCAATTCTCTCTATATGATTCTTGTATTTCTCTCTAATTTCAAGTATATGTGTGTGTGTGTTGATTCAAGTATATCTCAAAATGAATATGAAAGTTTGTTTATATAGACCATTAATTCAAGGATAAATGGGTAAATTCGGGTGGAGACCCATGTTCATAGATTTCTTCTAGAACATGTGAGAAAAGTAGTCTGTTACAGCCAGCGGCACTCGACGGCTGCCGGCGGCACTCGCTGAATGCCTGGCGGCACTCACTGAGTGCCGGGCGGCATTCGCTGAATGCCGGGAGGCACTCAGTGAGTGCCGCCGGGTTTTCCGGGTGCCGGGGCTAACTGAATTTGCTCCTTTTTTAAATTTTCAAAAAAGAATATTAATCAAAACCTAATTTTTGTGAATTATCTTTATATTTTTATGTATATTTATGCTAACATGCACCCATGTGGGTGGTAAGTACCCATGTGGGTGATATGCACCTATGTGCATGGTATATTCTTCAATATACTATGCTCTTTTTTATTTTATTTCAAAAGAAAATTTCCCTTTATTCTAAAAAAAAATCCTTTTTTTATCATTTCTATTTTATACTTCCTTTCAAAAAAACCTTTTTATATGTGTTTTAAGCAAATTTTCAGACTGATTTCCTCATGTGTCCTCAAATGTTCGGGTTTCTCCCGAATACCCAAACCCTCTCTTTTTATTAATTTATTAATTTAACTTGAAGAACATCTTGAAGACTTTGAATTTCTTGGAAAATCTTCGAATGCCACGGTCATTGTCATCATCGGTCTTTGAGAGGTAACCAATCCCTAGATTTGACGTTTGGTCAAAATCGGGGTGTCTACAGTTTGCCCCTCTTTGACAGAGTTTGTGAAGAAACGTGTATCACAAACGAAGGTCAAAGCCTGTGTGAAAGACAAGCCTTTGACCAACAGTTGAATCTTGGTAAAAACAAAAGTACGTTGCAAAATCGGGTGCACAGATAGCCAAATGCTGGTCGTGCTCAATGGTGAGCTGCCTACGTATCCCAACGGGAATCAGACCAGGACGTAGTTCGGGCAAAGGAACAACACACAAACTCAAATTGCCACACGGATGAATGCACCTATCCTATCGTGATGCACATGCTCAACAAATTGGTGTCCCATGCTCCCGAATGTGACGATACAGAACTATGCTCCTTCCTAGCATCAGAAATGCACTAATACCTCAAGTTTTCCTACTATGACATCGTCCTATTCTGGGGACACGTGCATGCTCTATGCGAGTTTTGAGAATCGTCTGTTTGACTGAGCCGCTTTATGCCTTACGCTCCATAGTCAAATCAGGTAGCACGCTGGAAGATTAAGATGCGCTTAGCGCTTTATACTCTGGTGCTGAAACAGAAATATGCCGAAAGACTGAGATACGCTTTGCGTCTTATACTCTAGTGTCTCGAGGATCATCTGATTGGCTGAGATGCGCTTTGCGTCTTAGACTCTGGTGCCGAATCAGGAAGTGTGCTGAAAAGACTGAGATGCGCTTTGCGTCTTATACTCCGGTGTCTCGAGGATCATCTGATTGGCTGAGATGCGCTTTGCGTCTTAGACTCCGGTGCCGAATCAGGAAATGTGCTGAAAGAATGAGATGCGCTTTGCGTCTTATACTCCGGTGTCTCGAGGATCATCTGATTGGCTGAGATGCGCTTTGCGTCTTAGACTCCGGTGCTGAATCAGGAAATGTGCTGAAAGACTGAGATGCGCTTTGCGTCTTATACTCCGGTGTCTTGAAGATCATCTGATTGGCTGAGATGCGCTTTGCGTCTTAGACTCTGGTGCCGAATCAGGAAATGTGCTAAAAGAATGAGATGTGCTTTGCGTCTTATACTCCGGTGTCTCGAGGATCATCTGATTGGCTGAGATGCGCTTTACGTCTTAGACTCCGGTGCCGAATCAGGAAATGTGCTGAAAGACTGAGATGCACTTTGCGTCTTATACTCCGGTGTCTTGAAGATCATCTGATTGGCTGAGATGCGCTTTGCGTCTTAGACTCCGGTGCCGAATCAGGAAATGTGCTGAAAGACTGAGATGCGCTTTGCGTCTTATACTCCGGTGTCTTGAAGATCATCTGATTGGCTGAGATGCGCTTTGCGTCTTATACTCCGGTGCCGAATCAGGAAATGAGAGTTCACCGAAAAGTCAGAATAGTTTCAGATTCAATGACCCCGAATTTATATAGGCTGCGATTGACGTTCTTATGCCTGAGGCTGGGAATTTTGATTGGTGATTAATAGGCTTCGATAGACGACTTAAACCAAGATCGAGGATTTGATCGATGTCTTATAGGCTGCGATAGACGAGTTAGACCAAGACCGAGGATTTGATCGGTGACTTATTGTCACGCCCCGACGTAGCATAAATAAGGAAAGCGTTTAATTTCCTTTATGGACCCGTAGGTCGCGACAGTTTGAAGGATTGATTCCGTCCCAAACGTCGAACAACAAAACATAATAATCAGAGTAAAGCAATCAAGGCTTACAAAAATTTTCTAACTTATTACATCTTATAATACGGGGTCAACTAAGGCACAGACCGCCTTAAAAACAAAACAATAACTTAGTGTCTGTTACAGTCATCCTTAAAACAAAACAGTTTAAAACTTAAACATGTAAACTTAAGGCATATATTTAATGAACAGTTCTCTCATTCTAAAAGCAGCTATTCTCAATTCGCATAGTCGTATGATTCCTCCTGGTTATAACCTGAAAAGCCTGAACACGAATGTCCAGGACGCATCAACGTCGTCAGCTTCAAGAAGCTGGTGAGCATTAAAAACATAACTTTAAATGTAAAACATACCCATTTACCTTTTTCCATTATCAATTTGTAAAATCAATAGTTATACCGCAGCAGGAATTTGTTTTATAAAACCACAAGGAAAAATAATAAAAGTCGTTCATTTATAAAAACAGTTACTCGTGTATGAGACAATGCACCACACTCATCTTGCCGACTCTTTTCTCTCGACAGCCACAACAACCCACTATCCTACTCCTGGTATCTTTGAAACACTAAGATAGCCACACTTTAGCAATGGGGCACCAGGGAGTGTCCAGTTTGGCTCACACTTTGGTCCGGGGTACCAGGGAGTGTCCAATGCCTCAAACTTTGAATACCCTAACCTCCATGCAAATACCGGGGCAACCCCTCACGCAGTATCCAGACTCGAGTATCAGGGACTGTCCGTAGGCCACACTTTAGCACTACCATGGGTGCCAGGGAATGTCCGAGTTCGGCGTCACACACTTTAACGCTTCCATGGGCGTCAGGGAGTGTCCATATTTGCCACCGTCGCATTTCAAAGATACCCTCTCCACAAAACTCAACCACAACCACAACCACAACCACAAACTACAACCACAACCACAAACTCATACTCTTTTCCACACAGACTGACACCCACATGCATGTACCACTGACCCCGCATGAATGATATGCACTTGAACCTAAGCAGAATACTGGATTAAAGGAACAACACGCGTACGGGGATTGATAAGTCGTACTACAATGTTTTAATCATTCAAACTTACCCAAATAGAGTTCTGATTAACTAAATATCCCAAACAGAACCTTATCAGTATTAAAAGTTGAACCAAACAGTCCCTTAACAGAAAACAGATAAAAACAGAAACTGCCAGACTTCGCGCGCGCGGGACGCTCGTGTGAAAGATCGCTCGCGCGGGCTGCTCGCGCGATATGCTCAAATTTCATTTATATAAATACTTTCTGTCTGCCTGAAACAGCCAAGGTCGCGCGCGCGAATGGATCCTCACGCGACCCTCGCTCGCGCGACCTGCCTAAAATTCATTATATATATAAACTCTTCTGTCTGCCTGGGAAAGCAAGGATCGCGCGCGCGGATCGCTCGCGCGAAAGATCGCTCGCGCGGGCCGCTCGCGCGATTCTCGCGCGCGCGATCGTGGCGCGAGGTGAAGCTGAGGCTTCATCTTCCTCGCAGAAACTGCTCTGTTTCAGATTTTCAGGGTCTTCTTGACCCATTTTCAATTCTGTAAGCATATATATCATGTTATATATGGATCTCTTCCTTTTTCAACAAGGATTAAGAATCTATGATTAATTAAACATGATTTAAACTATAGCTCTCTAATTTTATGAAAAACTAAAACATGTCAAAACAAATTTTCTTATATACTTCCTTATATGAACAAATTAAGGTCTCATACTTTGGGTATAGTGTATATGACATGTAATCTATCATATTCATCTAACAAAACAGGTTTTGGTTGAGTTTGGAAAATCTCCATTTTTCAAGCTATGAACTTCAACGTACAACATCAATGGTGATCCTTCAAATTAACTACTCAAATCAGTAAATAAGGAATGGATTACATTTTGAGTGAGTTAGTAATACTCACAGAGATTAAAAGCAGAGAGATTGTTGAGAAAGATAACTAATTTAAGAAACCCAATACAAGCTTGAAGCTATGGAGTTTTGAAGTTTGCTCTCTCTCTCTCTAAACTCTCTGTGTTTTGTATAATGCAAAAAGTGTAAAATGTGTTCACAAAGTGTGTAGTGCATATACATATAGAGAGAAATTGATATGGACTTGGAGGCCAAGCAAATTGTAGCTTACTCAACAAATGAATTTTGTTTTTAATTAGCTAAATTATAACCACAGATGTGTGTTGATATACATACATATATGTATATACACCATCAGATCTTGAAGGGGTAACTAGAGTAATAGGGGGCAATTCAAATGGTGTTTGGGAAAAATAGCTTTTGGCATAACAACACACACACCCACAAAGCATTGCCAAACAAGGCTTAAGCAAATGATGAGTTTCCATTAATAGAAATAAAGTACAAGTCATGTCATACTTTACGTCACTTCCAAAAATCTGGGGAAATTTAGCACAGCGCGGACAGTTTTGGACATAAACTGGTATTTTCGGGGCGCGGTGGTCACCACAAAAATACAGGAAATTCATCTTAATTTACGAAATGATTTTCTGGTTCTATAAAAATACAGCTGGAAATAAAAGAAAACATTTCTACCGTTTTTGAAATACAGTTTTGAAATCCACACAGGTATTGCTAACTTTATAAAAAATACAGTTTAACCCCAACATGAATTTTAACACATAAGAATTGAAATTAAAATAGAAGCAAACAATGTATATTTAATTTTAAATATGACAATGCAATGTACAGATTAATTAAATGAAAATGCAGGTTATTACACCCTTCCTCCCTTAAACAGGATTTCGTCCCCGAAATCAAGACTAGCTAGTCCTGAAACAACTCCGGGTATTTCTTCCTCATATCAGCTTCAACTTCCCACGAGGCTTCGTTCTCGTCATGGTGATTCCACTGAACCTTCACCAACGGGATATCCTTATTCCTCAGCTTCTTGATACTCTGATCCAGAATCTTCACGGGCCTCTCCTTGTACGAAATGTTATGACTCGTCTCAATGTTGTCATAACTAACCACATGTGAGGGGTCGCGTATGTACTTCCTCAACATACTCACGTGAAACACGTTGTGAACTCCAGACATCTTTGGTGGTAGCGCCAGTCGATAAGCTACTTTCCCGACACGTTCCAAAATCTCGAACGGTCCGATGAAACGCGGGGCTAACTTTCCTCTCTTGAGACCAAAGCGTACAACTCCTCGGGTTGGTGAAACCTTGAGAAGCACGTAATTTCCAACACTAAACTCCAAATCCTTCCGGCGTCGATCAGCATAACTCTTATACCTGCTTTGAGCGGTTCTCATCCTCTCCTTGACCAAAGAAATCTTCTCGTTGGTCTCTCTAACCAAATCTGGTCCCAACAATTCTGTGTCTCTGACTTCTGCCCAACACAATGGAGAACGACATGGTCGTCCATACAATGCTTCGAACGGAGCCATCCCGATACTCGTATGATAACTGTTGTTATAGGCAAATTCAACCAACGGCAAGTATGTCTCCCAAGATTCTTCAAAATCGATCACACAAGCCCTGAGCATATCTTCCATTATCTGATTAACACGCTCAGTTTGTCCATCTGTCTGAGGGTGAAAAGTAGTACTCATCTTGAGCGAGGTTCCCACAGCTTCTTGCAGACTTTCCCAAAATCCAGAGGTAAAGCGTGCGTCACGGTCTGACACAATTGACACGGGTGCACCGTGAAGTCGCACAACTTGTTGTATGTACATTCGGCTCATCTTCTCTACCGGGTAAGTCATACTATAAGCGATGAAATGAGCTGACTTCGTCAATCGATCCACGATTACCCAAATAGCGTCATGATTCTGCTGCGATCGAGGCAATCCTACTACAAAATCCATCGTAATGTGCTCCCACTTCCAACCAGGAATAGGTAGCGGTTGTAACAATCCTGACGGTCTTTGATGTTCGGCCTTGACTTGTTGACACGTCAAAAACTTGGATACAAATTCTGCCACATCCTTCTTCATACCTTCCCACCAGAAATTTCTCTTCAAATCTTTGTACATCTTCGTTCCTCCTGGGTGAACTGTATACCTTGATTTATGTGCTTCTTCCAGGATATCCTTCCTTAGCTCTTCATCACCTGGCACACATAATCTATTCCTGCACCGATATCCTCCATCGACTCCCACCTTCCATTCTACCGGGTCTTTTTCTGACATCTTCATGAACCACGTCTGAAACGTCTCATCTTCTTTCTGAGCTCCAATAATGCGGTCGATAAGAACAGGCTGTAGGATAAGACATCCGAACAATTGTCCTTTTCCTTCTTCAGCACTCTGTACATCAAATTCCGCCAAAGTCTCCAAAGCTCGCCACTCTCTAACCATCAAGGAGGCAATCGTCTCACGAGTCTGTCGACTCAACGCATCAGCGACCACATTAGCTTTACCGGGGTGATATTCTAATGTGAAGTCATAATCTTTGATCAACTCCATCCATCTGCGCTACCTCATGTTCAACTCTTTCTATGTGAACAAATACTTTAGGCTCTTGTGATCGGAGAATAAATCAAACTTCTCACCGTAGAGATAATGTCTCCAAATCTTGAGTGCAAATACCACTGCCGCTAACTCCAAATCATGAATGGGGTAGTTCAACTCATTCGGCTTCAGTTGTCTGGATCCATAGGCTATAACTCTGCCTTCTTGCATAAGTACACACCCTAGTCCTTGATATGACGTGTCACTAAAGATAGTGAACTTCTCATCCGGCTTGGGTATTGCTAGTACCGGTGCGGTTGTGAGTCTCTCTTTCAACTCTAGAAAGGCTCGCTCATGCTTCTCTGTCCATTCGAACTTCAAATTCTTCTTCGTCAACCCTGTTAAAGGTGCTGCTATCTTTGAGAATCCCTCAACGAATCTCCTGTAATAGCCTGCGAGTCCAAGAAAACTCCGAACTTCTGTAGGGTTGCTTGGCCTAACCCAGTTCGACACAGCATCGGTTTTGGACGAATCCACAGAAATTCCTTGAGATGACACCTTGTGTCCCAAAAATTTCACTTCTTGCAACCAGAACTCACACTTACTGAACTTGGCATACAAGTGGTGGTCCTTAAGTGTCTGCATCGCAATCCGTAGATGTTGCTCGTGCTCTTCTCCTGACTTAGAATAGATCAAGATATCATCTATAAAGACGATGACAAACTGATCCAAATAAGGCTTGAACACTCTATTCATCAGATCCATAAACACCGCCGGGGCGTTCGTCATTCCAAACGGCATCACCAGAAATTCATAATGACCATATCGGGTTCTGAACGCAGTCTTGGGTATGTCTTCTTTTCGTACCCTCAACTGATGATATCCCGACCTAAGGTCTATCTTGGAAAATGTCGTAGCTCTTTGTAGTTGATCAAACAAATCGTCAATCCGAGGCAAGGGATACTTGTTCTTGATAGTCACGCGGTTTAGTTCTCTGTAGTCGATACACAACCTGAGCGTCCCGTCCTTCTTCTTCACGAATAACACTGGTGCTCCCCAAGGCGATGTACTTGGACGTACAAAACCTAGGTTCTCGAGCTTTTGAACTTGTTCCTTCAATTCCAGTAGTTCTGTGGGGGCCATTCTGTAGGGAACCTTGGTGATTGGTACGGTACCCGGTATAAGCTCAATACAGAACTCTATACTTCTCTCGGGCGGCAAACCAGAAACATCTTGAAATACTTCTTCGAAGTCCTTGACTACAGGTATAGAGGAAGCTGTCATCTTTGTACTGACGACTTCGATGTGGGCTAAACGTCTCGTGAGGAACATATCTCCCGAAGGGTTACATTGAAAATCAAAGGGTTGATTCTCATTGTCGGGGAATGTAATTCTCTTCCTCGCACAATCCAACTTCACTTGATTCTGAGAGAGCCAATCCATTCCTAGGATTACGTCAAACTCCTTCATTGATAGGACAATCAACCTAGCAGGGATTTCACGGTTTCCTAACCATAAGGGACAATCCTTGCACACGTGTCCTAATCTGACTGCAGCTCCTAATGGCGAAGTAGCCTTCAAAGCTTTCTCTAATCGATGAGGTAAAATACCCAATCTCCGAATTGTATTAACAGATATGAATGAAAGAGCAGCACCCGTATCAAATAACACTTTAACATGGGAGTTAAACAGAGTTAATGTACCTTCCACTGCTTGCTGATCAGGTTGAGCTTCTCCATAATCTCCTTCTTCGTACGCAGTTCCATCATATCCAGCGGTATCTAGGATAACAGCATTCAAGCGAGTCTGTCCCTGTTGACCATAAGTCACCTGCTTAGGAGCAGTACAGAACATGCTGATGTGACCTGGTTCACCACAGTTGAAGCAGACTATTCCTTGCTGTGTAGCACGCCTTGGTGCCTTGCAATCACGAGCCAAATGTCCAGGGTTGCCACAGTTGAAGCACTTTCCACTACTACTTCCTTCTCCTACTCGGGTTTGAGTCAGATAGGTAATAGCCTAGGTCTTCTTGCTTCCGTCAAAGTTCCTCTTCTTCCCTTGGGTACGGTTCATTGGTGGTCTATTCCCAAAATTACCCCTTTGAGGCGGTCGGAATTCAAATTGTTTTCGGTTCACTCGAGCATCCTCTTCCAAATCGGTAGCCAAACCAACAAGTCCTTCAAACGATTTATCCAAGTGGCCGAGAGTCAGGCGACGAATCTGCGGTGTCAGCCCTTGGTTATACTTCCGGATCTTCTTCTCTTCAGTATCAACCAGGTGTGGAGCGAACCGAGACAGTCTTTCGAACTGTGTGGTGTACTCTTGCACCGACTTGGTTCCTTGCGTCAGATCCATGAATTCCTTCTCTCTTCTGTGCCTCTCCGTAGCCGGGAAGTATTTCTCTAAAAATCTCCCTTTGAACGCAGTCCACGTCATTCCCATTGCAGCTCCATTCCCGATAGTAGCTATGACCGAATCCCACCAATCTGCGGCAGCATCGGTCAACTGAAACGTAGCCAATCTCCTCTTGTCCATCTCGTTGCACTGGACAGCTTTGAACATGCGGTCCATCTGTCTTAACCACTGTTCCGCCTTCCAGGGTTCCGCGGTACCCGCAAACTGTTCGGGCCTTAGAGCACGGAATCTCTCTAGCAACTTGTCTCCAGTTTGACGGTCTCTTCGGTTGTCATTCGTATTACCGATTCTTTCCAACCGTCTGATAAACGCTTCAAACATCCCTGTAGGATCGGCAGCCTCGGGTGCTCCCTCGATCAGGTTCTTGTTCCTCCTGACTCCTCCAGCCATTCTATGCATGATAGTGGTAGTAGAATGAGAAACATGCATGCAACAGTGCTATGAAGTAATTTAAATGACAACAACATTCAAAAGGGTATATTTTATATATATCACTTCTTGTCAAGTTGATACCAAAAAGCATGTATGGTCAGATCAATGCCTACCCTATCTGTATGGGTTAGGACGCATGCAAGAGTTAATGTTACAAAAATGGGTCATCACTCTAATGCATGTAATTACAGTTGCAAAAAGAGATAGAGCTACTAATCAAAAATAGTCAATATGTACAAGGCGACATCTAAACGGTCAGTCATCGCCGTAGGTAGCCATCAATAGGTCAAGCGAGTCGGCCTGATGCAATCGCTGAACATGGGAGGGGCCTGCCCCAAAGTTACAGCTATGAGAGGTCATCAGTGAATCAGGTCCAGGGACATCTGCCTCAGGCAAGGCTGGCTCAAGTGCAAGTGCCTCCTCAAGGTTGACTGCAAAGTCGTCCCATCCTAAGCCATCCTCCTCGGAAATAGAAGCGAGCACAATATCAACGTCACCGTCATCCTCAACAGCGGGGACGACCGGTGGAGGTACCTCTAGCTGTGCAAGGTGGGCCTGCACAACCTGAACCTCAAGGGGAAAATAGGAGGCATCGCTATTAACCAAGCGAACCATCTCGACAAGTACTAAACGCTGAATCTCTATGAAGTAAAGAATCTCTAGGCGAGCGCGAGACAGATCGACCAGTCCTAATATGTGAATCTGATGCCAGAGATCTAGCTCGATGGTAGCAGCTGCACGCTGCCCAACAGCATTGAAATAAAGGGTCGCCGAAGCCGGCACTATCGCTCCTACCGTAACCCAATGCCCTCCAAAAGCATCAGGTACAAACAGGGGCTGAGCTGAATCCATACCTGAAAAGGTACTACTTAAGTCAGAACAGAATAATCTTAGGCGTTTGGGTTCTGAGTCTATCCTCCCTGTCGTATCATCGGGTGTGTAACACTTAATGGAATGTGGAATCGGGTCTATACTGGTAAACCCTAACTTGGCTAAACTATCTTGTGATAAATAATAACCTGGCTCTGATACCACTAAATCCTGTCACGCCCCGACGTAGCATATATAAGGAAAGCATTTAATTTCCTTTATGGACCCGTAGGTCGCGACAGTTTGAAGGATCGATTCTGTCCCAAACGTCGAACAACAAAACATAATAATCAGAGTAAAGCAATCAAGGCTTACAAAAATTTTCTAACTTATTACATCTTATAATACGGGGTCGACAAGGCACAGACCGCCTTAAAAACAAAACAATAACTTAGTGTCTGTTACAGTCATCCTTAAAACAAAACAGTTTAAAACTTAAACATGTAAACTTAAGGCATATATTTAATGAACAGTTCTCTCATTCCAAAAGCAGCTATTCTCAATTCGCATAGTCGTATGATTCCTCCTGGTTATAACATGAAAAGCCTGAACACGAATGTCCAGGACGCATCAACGTCGTCAGCTTCAAGAAGCTGGTGAGTATTAAAAACATAACTTTAAATGTAAAACATACCCATTTACCTTTTTCCATTATCAGTTTGTAAAATCAATAGTTATACCGCAGCAAGAATTTGTTTTATAAAACCACAAGGAAAAATAATAAAAGTCGTTCATTTATAAAAACAGTTACTCGTGTATAAGACAATGCACCACACTCATCTTGCCGACTCTTTTCTCTCGACAGCCACAACAACCCACTATCCTACTCCTGGTATCTTTGAAACACTAAGATAGCCACACTTTAGCAACGGGGCGCCAGGGAGTGTCCAGTTTGCCTCACACTTTGGTCCGGGGTACCAGGGAGTGTCCAATGCCTCACACTTTGAATGCCCTAACCGCCATGCAAATACCGGGGCAACCCCTCAAGCAGTATCCAGACTCGAGTATCAGGGACTGTCCGTAGGCCACACTTTAGCACTACCATGGGTGCCAGGGAATGTCCGAGTTCGGTGTCACACACTTTAACGCTTCCATGGGCGTCAGGGAGTGTCCATATTTGCCACCGTCGCATTTCAAAGATACCCTCTCCACAAAACTCAACCACAACCACAACCACAACCACAACCACAAACTACAACCACAACCACAAACTCATACTCTTTTCCACACAGACTGACACCCACATGCATGTACCACTGACCCCGCATGAATGATATGCACTTGAACCTAAGCAGAATACTGAATTAAAGGAACAACACGCGTACGGGGATTGATAAGTCGTACTACAATGTTTTAATCATTCAAACCTACCCAAATAGAGTTCTGATTAACTAAATATCCCAAACAGAACCTTATCAGTATTAAAAGTTGAACCAAACAGTCCCTTAACAGAAAACAGATAAAAACATAAACTGCCAGACTTTGCGCGCGCGGGCCGCTTGCGCGAAAGATCGCTCGCGCGGGCCGCTCGCGCGATATGCTCAAATTTCATTTATATAAATACTTTTCTGTCTGCCTGAAACAGCCAAGGTCGTGCGCGCGGATCGCTCGCGCGAATGGATCCTCGCGCGACCCTCGCTCGCGCGACCTGCCTAAAATTCATTATATATATATAAACTCTTCTGTCTACCTGGGAAAGCAAGGATCGCGCGCGCGGATCGCTCGCGCGAAAGATCGCTCGCGCGGGCCGCTCGCGCGATTCTCGCGCGCGCGATCGTGGCTCAAGGTGAAGCTGAGGCTTCATCTTCCTCGCAGAAACTGCTCTGTTTCAGATTTTCAGGGTCTTCTTGACCCATTTTCAATTCTGTAAGCATATATATCATGTTATATATGGATCTCTTCCTTTTTCAACAAGGATTAAGAATCTATGATTAATTAAACATGATTTAAACTATAGCTCTATAATTTTATGAAAAACTAAAACATGTCAAAACAAATTTTCTTATATACTTCCTTATATGAACAAATTAAGGTCTCATACTTTGGGTATAGTGTATATGACATGTAATCTATCATATTCATCTAACAAAACAGGTTTTGGTTGAGTTTGGAAAATCTCCATTTTTCAAGCTATGAACTTCAACGTACAACATCAATGGTGATCCTTCAAATTAACTACTCAAATCAGTAAATAAGGAATGGATTACATTTTGAGTGAGTTAGTAATACTCACAGAGATTAAAAGCAGAGAGATTGTTGAGAAAGATAACTAATTTAAGAAACCCAATACAAGCTTGAAGCTATGGAGTTTTGAAGTTTGCTCTCTCTCTCTCTCTCTAAACTCTCTGTGTTTTGTATAATGCAGAAAGTGTAAAATGTGTTCACAAAGTGTGTAGTGCATATACATATAGAGAGAAATTGATATGGACTTGGAGGCCAAGCAAATTGTAGCTTACTCAACAAATGAATTTTGTTTTTAATTAGCTAAATTATAACCACAGATGTGTGTTGATATACATACGTATATGTATATACACCATCAGATCTTGAAGGGGTAACTAGAGTAATAGGGGGCAATTCAAATGGTGTTTGGGAAAAATAGCTTTTGGCATAACAACACACACACCCACAAAGCATTGCCAAACAAGGCTTAAGCAAATGATGAGTTTCCATTAATAGAAATAAAGTACAAGTCATGTCATACTTTACGTCACTTCCAAAAATCTGGGGAAATTTAGCACAACGCGGACAGTTTTGGACATAAACTGATATTTTCGGGGCGCGGTGGTCACCACAAAAATACAGGAAATTCATCTTAATTTACGAAATGATTTTCTGGTTCTATAAAAATACAGCTGGAAATAAAAGAGAACATTTCCACCATTTTTGAAATACAGTTTTGAAATCCACACAGGTATTGCTAACTTTATAAAAATTACAGTTTAACCCCAACATGAATTTTAACACATAAGAATTGAAATTAAAATAGAAGCAAACAATGTATATTTAATTTTAAATATGACAATGCAATGTACAGATTAATTAAATGAAAATGCAGGTTATTACACTTATAGGCTGCGATAGACGACTTAGACCAAGACCGAGGATTTAATCGGTGACTGGTAGGCTGCGATAGAAAAGTTTGACCAAGACCGAAGATTTGATCGGTGACTTATAGGCTGCGATAGACGACTTAGACCAAGACCGAGGATTTAATCGATGACTGGTAGGCTCAAAAGATTTGCCTTGGGGCTATTCTAGCTCAAGATATTTTTCATGTGCTTTTTATTCTAGATTCATCATTTTCTTTTCTTGATAGATTGTTTGCTATGGACAGCAGTTTTAGGTGATTCGAGCAAGGAGAGGAAGAAGTACGAGCCAGTTCCTTATGACAACCCCACTTTTCTACTCATGGATTCCCCTTTTGACTATGGACAAATTCAAAGGCTTTCTGTTACATCTGGTGATCTGTTGAGGATATTCACTTGATTTTGTTCTCTCTTAAGATATTACTCGCCCTTTCCTCGGCGGAGCAGAATCTGACTTCCTGCCCTTCATGTTATTGCCCTTCTTTTGGAATCTTCAATTCTTGTTGATTCCTCTGAGGAATATATATTTCGGTTTTCATGAGGGTAGACTCAAACTGAGTTGAGACGCACACATTTTTCAAATTTGTGACCAATTCTGCTTTTTTTTTTTTTGCGCTTCTTTGGTCAACTTGAGAAAAAATTGTTATAATATTCTTTCATTGTATCTTCCTTTACGATTGACTTTTTGATAAAGAATTCTCCTTTTCATGTTTCTTTCCATCTTAAATCAATTTCAGATTTATGCATGAAAACTTCAACTTCTTACTTCAAGAATTCTCGGGATGCCTAAGCTTGGTCCTTGAAAACCAGTCAACACAGCGATATCTTATTTGGCAAACGACAGTTTGCCCCTAGTTTGACAGAGGGCTTGGAAGCGCAGTACAAACGAAGTTTACCCCTGGTTTGAGGGAGGTGACGCGGCCTCTGGGAAAACAATAGTTTGCCCGTAGTTTTCATGAAATGGTTGGATTTCTCTTTTGGACCGAGGGCCTTGGGAGACCCGCCTACTTATCCCCGAATGGGCATCAGGTCCTGTAGTAGTTCGGTCAGGGCTTAAAAGAAGTGCAATGATGGACTCTGTGTGTGTGGTTGTGACCGAACCTTGCAGGCTGCCTACATATCCCCGAATGGGAATCAGGTCAAAACGTAGTTCATCTACTCTGGAGGTCTTGAAAGAATAAGGCTTCAAGAATTGGTGGGCTTTTCGAGCCATGTTTTCATTTGGGTTCAATGAGCGCCCTTTTCTGGGTAGATTTTCTGAGACAGATTCCTTGTGGCAGCTTTCGAACAAGATGATGAACTACTACTTTTTTTTTTTTTTTTTTTTTTGTGGCGGTTGATTCTTTTCACCTTATCACTAGCCAGTCAATCTTTACAACTCTCATAACACATCGTGTTTTAATCATATTCTATCATATTCATAAAGTAATATTAGCCCTCCAAATCACTCTTCATCTTTCTCAGAGATATTCCTGCATTATTTTAGGCCCACTTATCACTTATCCATTGAGTTTCTCACAAAAAATTTATTGATACATTCAAATCTTTCTTTTCATTTCCAATTTATTTTCTTGGGATAATTCATGTACTTTGAAGTGCTCAAGAATTCTCAATCTGCTTTTTCTCTTTTTTTTTTCTTTTTTTTTTTCATTACCTCCTATTCTCTTCATGATTTTGACTGGCTAGGATTCGGATTTTGAAATCAACACGTATCTCATTTTCCTCTAACTTTTGCCTAGGCGCCCTTTCGGGTTTTCATCCTAGCGAGCCCTTTTTCTTCTTTTTTTTTTTTTTTTTTAGAAGAAGAAGTTCATTTAAGATATCTAGCTACCATTAAGGAACAAGTTCATGGCTTTGGACTGTGAGCTCACCTTTTAGGTTTGGTATAAAGGGGGTGATGTGGGATAATTTCTGAATTCATTCTGGCACATCATCATAGGATCATGCAAAGCATCCTTGTATTCTTTTAGCAATGAGATCAATTTTATGCTTTTATCTTTATTGAGTGAAATATGGAAAGAATTACTTTGAGAATCTTCTTCATTTTCTAAGTCAAATGCCAAGGTTTCCTCAATGATTTTGCATACAGGTTCATTTGCTTTTTTTTTTTTGTTTTTTTTTTTTTTGTTATTATAATCATTAAGAGCAACCAAGTAAGCAGAATCAGTCACTTTCATTGATAATAGAAAATTAAAAAAGGCTTGGCTCATACTGGCCATTACAGACTTCCGGGGTAGGGGCATCTTATCACTAGACTCAAGGACCTCTTGGCAAATTCCCTGATTCTATCTCTCCTCCATTCTCCGGCTCTTCCTTCCTTGCTTTATTTCCCTTGACCTCTTCCTTCAGTATTTCTCCCATCTGGTCTTTCCCAATCTTCACTTTCATGATCTTCTTTGGACCGCTCTCCTCGGTCTTACTGCTTTCTTCATTAAAGAGATTCCTTATGGCCAGGCCATCCAGTGCATAAATCCAATCTTGGATAGACATAGGTTCTGTGGGCGTTTGTAGGTATGGATCTTCATAGTCAGCGAATTCATGTAAGGAATAGATCTCAAACCCTTGCTCCAAATACTTATCTGTGCAGTCTACCCATGGCTCTGGAAAGCCATAGTAGGGAAAATCTCCTCCTTTCTTGATGGAGTATTCATGCGATGCCTGACCTTCTTCTTTTTCTTCAAGATCCTTTCCTTTCTCCTTTTCTGGATCGTTTTCCTTAGCATGATTGATCACTTCCTCATTATTTCCTTCTTCTCCCTCAGACCCCAGACCATCCGTGTCACTGTACACCTCCTCCCAGATGGAGTTATCAGTAGGATTGTTTGGATCCCACCAATTGATTTGGAGGATTTCATTGTCCATATCTTCCTCAAATGCTTGCTCCTCTTCTCCTCCTATCAACCAATCCTCTTCCTCTACTACTATAAGGCATATCCTCTGATCTTTTGGGAATTCATGAGCTTTGGTAGCTTGTCCTACCGGTACGATCAACACAGACGGATCGAAGACTTCCTCCTCAATATCTAAGAGATTGATGTTCGGTGGTGGTGGTACAGCATGATGATTAGGGAGCGGGTTTCGGGTCACATGCGGCCGATCTATAGGCGGAGGGGAAATAGTCTTGTTATCAATCAGATTTTGTACTTCATGTCTCAACCTCTTGCATCGGTCAGTTGTGTGGCCGTGAGTTTGATGAAACTCACAATAGAGGTTTGTATTGAAGCCTGGCGGGAGTGGATCAGGCATTGGCTTTAGATCCAGCGGCTTTAGATATCCTTTTTCCTTTAATCGCTTGAGAATGGTAGTCAATATGATCCCTAAATCAGTGAACTGACGAGGTTGTCCTCCCAATTTCGGTCTTGATGCACCCTCCTTGCTCAAAACATTGACATCAGTCGCTACCTGGTTTCCCGTGTTCCCTCCGTAAAATGGTCTTCTAGAGCGGTTCCCCTGAGATTCCTCCTTCTTAATCCTTCCATCCTTGATTGCGTCCTCGATCCTGGTTCCAATTTCAAACAACTCAGCAAAGGTATGAATGCACTGGTACATGAGTTTCTCCTGATAGATGTTCTGGAGGTTTTTTATTATAATCCGGATCTGTTCCTTCTCTGATGGTCGTTGGGTCATTTTTGCAGCTTTCCCTCTCCATCGCGCCAAGAATTCAGCAAATGACTCTCTATTCTCTTGCATGGTTGTTTCCAGATCCCTCACAGTTACATCGAGTTCTTGGTTGTATTCATACTGGGTGACAAAAGCCTTCACCACTTCCTCCCATATGCGACTCTTGCTTGGCTCTAATGTGAAATACCAAGATAAAGCTGCCCCAGTTAAAGTTTGCTGAAACAGCATGGCCATCATGGCAGGACTCAGACCACTTGGCTGAAAGGCCCCGATGCACATCCTCACGTGATTTCTGGGGTTGCCAGAACCATCAAACTTATCGATCTCAGGCATTTTGAAACCGGCTGGCAATTTTTCTTGAGTTCCTTCAAACAAACCCTCTAACTCTAACAGGTAGCTATCAACCCCATTAGACTTGCGGACAACTTTCTCTAGCTTTTCCACCTTCTCCTTCATCTCGATACGCTCTTTCTCAGCTTTCTCAATCTTCTCTCTCTCTGCCCTAGGTACGTCAACTCTTGGTGGTTCCCGATCCTCAAACCATTCATCTTCCTGAAGCGGAGGCGGGTCGGCTATCGGTGGATCATTTACTGTCCTTTGGCGGGTTAGTGCTTCCATCATGGCCATCATTTGGTCCATTCTCTCTTTCAACTGAGCTATCTCTGCAGCATGCTGATCCTGGTCCATTTCTCCTTCTGTCTCTGGCTCTCTTCGTACTAGCCTTGCACTCGAATCCCTGACCCAAACTGTCCCGGCGTTCAATGCTATCTTGCCTACAACCATTTTTATTTTTAATCAATTCTCAAACAACTTTATTTTTTGAAAAAAAATGCTTGGTAAAAATTCTTTATGAATGGCTTATATGTCACACGGATGTGATGCATGTGTGTGTGTGTGTGCCTATTCTATATGCCAAAGAAAAGAAAATCCTAGTCCTAGCATATAAGCACATAAGCAAATAAAATCCGCATCCATGTTAAGTGCGCCGATTTCTCCTTTCATTACGGTCCTCATTACCCTTTTTAAGTATTTTGAAATTTTGAATTTTATTGGGAAAGTATTTCTTAGGTGATGAAATCTTTTGAAAACAATTCTTGGGAGTTCTTTTGAAAATGAGGGTGTTAACCATTGCTCAACGAAGATGATTGGATTAAAATTTTGCTTTGAAACTCATTTGAGAAGCATTTTTCCCAAAATTAATTCTCAAGATTTTTGGATTTTTCTATTGAAAGTGAGGGCGTGAAAATATTTTTCAATAAAAGATGAATGAGTTTTACTTGATTAAAGAAAATGAACCTTGGATCTTTTCTTTGAGAGGGTGATTTTTCAAAACAATTTTCGGATAAAAGATGATGATTAATCAAAAGTTTTGTCATAAACAATGAAACTTGGATTCTTGGGTAGGAGTATCACACGATTAGATAATCATCGCACTTTTCATGAATTCGGATGCATACAAGGTCAATGATGCTTAGCTAAACATGATAAAAGAGGTGTAATCTTATAATCAAGATTCGGCTTATTCTCAAATGTCATAGGACATGAAGAGGAATTGCTCAAAAGTGATTAAGAGGTTACACATCTTTTATCAATTAAGCATCGTCATCATCTCAAGTAATCCCTTTCGGGCATACAAAACTCCCTAGCATATAAGCCTAATCAAGAATTGAATTCCTAATTTTGAAAGGTTCTATGGAAACTACTATGCAAAGGCCGGGTTTTGGTCAAATAAGGGACCCTTGACACACACCCAATAGGATGCTTCATATACCAAAACATGGTACGAGATCAAGGATGATCACACGGCCCCATGATGACTTGACCGACCGGGTTGCCCCGAGCCTCCAAGGTCATAGTTCCGTGCAATCGACTGGCGAGACATGCAAGTGCAATGCAACAGGCATACAAAAATTAATTAACTTGATTAAAAGGATGCTTTCAAGTCTAATCCTCGAGTGAACCCAAAATCAGAAATTATGGTCTGCGAAACCAGAGATTCTGGGTTCGATCCCCAGCAGAGTCGCCAGATTGTGGATATCGCAGGTTATTCTTTCTTTTTACCCACAGCTTTTCAAAATCAATTTCTAAAACAAAGAGTCGCCACTTAATTTTTAAAAGGAAAAATTAAGAAACCATTTTAAAGCAAACTGATCTTTTTGCGAAACCAAAGATAAACTGGGTCCGAGGATTATGGAATAAAAGGGGAAGGAGCCCGGCGGACTAAAACACCCCCTTTCATCCTATCTCACGATAGGCCTCTACTCAATATCCTTTTTAATCAAATTATTAATCTAAGCATGCCCTCAATTAATACATATTATACATATACATCACACAAGCATGTTGGAAATGGTGTAAAATTGCTAACGACAAAATATCATTCATAAGCCACGTAATACAAGTAACAAACAACATGATATGCAATAGAGAACTAGAAAACATACCCGGGATCCGGCCGCGAATATTAAACGTGCAATGCATGCAAGAACAAAATAAATCTAAGAAAAGGTCTCTAACTGTAACACCTATAATTTTCTGTCATTATAATATCAGCTTTTTCTAATTTCTGTATTGGACCCACTATATTGTTATATTATTATTTTAATTACGTGACGGTATGGATGTGTTGTAGTATTATCATATAGACTGTAGTAACCATACCGACTCGACCATAATAAGATTTAACTTAGTCCCGTACCTGGACCCGGACATTAGAAATAATACCCGATTGCACGTAAATTGAGACTGACACGCATATCGAGGAACTTATGCACGTAAACCGAGAAAGTTGCACGCAACCCGAGGTGGGCCCCACATGGCCGGCCATGTGGCAACCACATGACATCTCTTTGGACACATGTCCACTTAATGGACACATGTCCACTTAATGGACACATGTCCTATGCATGTAACATGCAAATGACACCTAAGCTAATGCACTTTCTATATATAACATGCACATGCACACAATTGACACACTTTGTCTCTTATAATCTGCACTTAATTGAAGAAATTAGAGCTGGAGTTATAAGTTCATATAGGAGAAGAAGAAGGTGACACCATTGAAGTTGAAGGTTAAGCTCCATCAAGCTCAAGAACAACATCAAGCTTAATTTCAAGCTTTGGTGAGTAATTAGTGAGTAAATAGTGAGTAAATTATGAGTAATATAACTCAATTTAGAACCCATAATATGTACTAATATTTAGTAGAAGTTTGATGTTGTTGTGTTGAAGATTCCATGACATGCAAAACAAATCCATAAATCTGAGAAACTGAAACTCTCAGCAGAATGTAGTTTAGCAAAATGGATGTTTTGTGTAGCTCACAAATCCGAATTAAGCTAGGTTTTTTTGTGGTAAAAGCTAACTCATATATCTACAAATAACTCTTCTATAGCTCAGTCTAGAAATCACTCCTTCATGGGTGAAATGCATGTACAACGCAGTGTTATAAATCTGAGAAACTGAAACTCTCAGCAGAACATAGTTTAGTAAAAGGAATGTTTTGTGTAGCTCAAAAATGAGAATTAAGCTAGGTTTTTTTGTGGTGAAAGCTAACTCATAGATCTACAAATAACCCTTCTATAGCTCAGTCTAAAAACCCCTCCTTAATAGGTGAAAGTTACGTACAATACAGTACTATAAATCTGGGACAGAACAGTCCGAGATTTAAGAAATGTCTTGTAAAATAAATAGTTTGAGTAGCTCAAAAATGTTATTGAAGCTAGATTTTTTTGTACATGAAGATATACCTATTATCTACAATGTTGTAGTTTTGAGTTTGATCTACAAAGTAATTTATCATGCCCAAATAAATCATGTTAATTCAGTCAACACAGTGAAAATGTATCCTGGCAGATTGTGTAGCTTTTTGTATGATGTTTTGTTATGCATGGTGTTGATTGTTGATGCTAGTTTTCCGGTACCTGTGTTGTTATAAAAATATTGTGCTATGGTAGTGCTATCGCGTAGATGAGTATGTTATGGGTTTCATCTATATGTTTTATTGGTATTAAATCCATGATTATAAATCCATAAGGTACGTGAATGTAGTTTAATGACCGTTGGAAAGTTCATACCCAAACTATAAATATATTATATGGCACGATTATTGCATTAATAAGTGATCGGGAAAGTTTCCATCATAAGTATATTAAGAGGAAAACGGAATGTCGGACGTATAGCGAAATATTAACGGTTATAAATGGATGATATTAATGAACTAAACTACGAAACGTGCGAACACGTAAAATAATGATAAAACCTTCGATAACAGATTTAATGTGAATAAGGGATATTGGGCCTCGTTTCTAGTCGTGTGTCTACTGGTCAAAGTTGATTCGTGAACTTTTGTGTCATGTTTGGATAATTCTTACAAAGTTGGTCTCTCGATAATTCCATGGTGTCGATTGGTGAGTTATGTTTTGTTCCTTGATCTGAGGATCGGCATGACGTGTTCGGTCAAGTGCGGATGACCTGAGGATCGTCGTGACGTGTTCGATCAAGTGGTTGATTATTTTTCCGCACCCTTGGACTGAGGATCGGCATGACGTGTTCGGTTATGTACGGGTGACCTGAGGATCGGCATGACGTGTTCGTCCAAGTGATTATTAATTTCCCGTACCCTTGGTCTGAGGATCGGCATGACGTGTTCGGTAACGTGCGGGCGACCTGAGGATCGGCATGACGTGTTCGACCAAGAGATTGTTAATGTCCCGCACACTTATGCCATTTGGGCGACAGTTTGAGTGCCAGTTGGGCGACAGTTAACTATTCATTGTTGAGTGTTGTTCTTTCTTGACCAGTAAATGTGTTTGGAGTTAAGTCTTCTTTCAGTCAATGTCATTGGTCAGTTCAGTTCTGGGTTAAGTTTCAAAGGGAATGATTGGGTTTAAATAAGACATGGTTTTGAGAATAAGAAAAGACGAACAAGGCATAGTAACGAGAATAAGAAATGATAAACGAGATATGGTTTCGAGGAATAAGAAGAGATGAAGAATAACTTACCTATAGTGGTGGTAACCTTAAGGGGACCCTCACTTAGCTTAACCGCTAACGGCTTTTTATGCCGCTGGACCTTCCACGTCCAGCCTTTGCAGGTCCAGACGGAGCCAACTGCTATCGAGATGCTGCCTTTACTACTGAAGACTATGCTGGTGAAGACTACTACGAGGAAGGCTACGGTTTCGCCAGTTGAAGACTTTGGAGCTTTCTTTTGTTGTAGTTCTGTTTTTATTATGTTAGTAATGTAATAGTTTAGCTGATCTTGTAATATGTATCTTTTGGATATCTTTTTGGCCTGTAATATACTACTGATGTAAGACTTGGATGTTTTAAATTTCTGCTTCCGCTGAACTTAGTCACTTTCCCATATCACGTTATTATTATAAGCATATTTGGACAATCAGGTGACACTCACAACCAGTCACGTGTCTACGAACCCATAAAGGAAATTTATTTTTCCCTATTTTTGGTACTTCGGGGCGTGACAGGGATTTTTGGTATCAGAGCTTTAGGTTTAGACGCGCTCACTGATTGTCCTATACCTTAAGTTATGAGCATAAGATTTACCTCGTATTAGTACTGACACTAAGTTAGTTCCTCTTGCAGGACTATGGAGCCGATCTTTGTTTACGATGATTTCGGAAGGCACTATATTCTCGACGGTCGTATCCAGCCTGCCGACCCTGTACTATATCGACAGCGGATCCGCCAGAGGGCGAGGCACATTTTAGAGGAGGACATGCGGAGAGCCGTGCATACTGATGCACTACAGTATCCAGATCGAGTTCAGCTTGAGTCAATTCATGCTTCAGAGACTACCATACTTATCCACCAGGAGCTTATCAGCATGGCTCAGGACGAGGCACTATACGACGATATACTCTTCCCGATTATTATGGCCGCACCAGCACCACCATTCTCACCTGAGCCCATACCAGAGCCAGATGCAGATTCAAACCCCATGGATACAGATAGCGATGACGACAGAGCGAGTAGAGAGGATTTTGTAGGCGATAGCCACACAGCAGACGACCCATCTGACGGTGACGATACAGATGATGACGATGACGATGACGATGACATGATGATTGAGGACGACCCAGCGAGTAGCGACGACAAGCCGATCGAGGAGGCCGATCCAGTAGAGGATGCTCAGGGACCAGAGGATGATGTATACGACCATCCAGTACTGCCAGCTGATGAGGACATGATAGTACCGATACCCGAGCAGGACCACGAGGCAGAGCCAGCTGATGTTGAGGAGGACCCGGAGGAGGAGGAGTTCTTAGAGGACCCCGCAGACGATCCAGTTATAGAGCTGATTCAGGACGATCTCGACGCACAGCCTGACCTACACGACGATGTGGATCCAGATGATGTCGATGAGCCTGACGAGTTAGCTGTTGAGTTGGACGATGCGCCACCTGAGGTTGTAGAGCTAGATGATGAGGATGACATCGACTTGGATGGAGTTGGCGGAGATGGTGTAGCACCAGGATGGATATTACCAGATGGTGGACCAGATGAGTTTGACCAGTGGCTGGATTTTATGCCAGCGGAGGTAGTTACCGTTCCAGGGGACGAGATACCACCTACAGTTACCGACGATGAGGCAGACTTCTATGCCCTACCACATTGATATGATCTTCAGAAAGCTGCTAATACTTCTATATAATGATGTACATATTGGTTTTGTTTGGTGTCGCTCGTATTATAGATATTACAGTTGTAAGTACTTTGTACATGTTCTTTTGTAAGCACACCTAGGAGATGCTTAAACTCTTATATAGTATGTACTGGCCTTGGGCGCAGTACTTTGATGTAAATCTTTTTGGTTTAATATAATGGTTTTAGTCATATCACTTTATTCCATTGACATTCAGCACTATATGAATGCTTATCATATTTTAACTCTGGTACACACCAAAACCACCTATAAAGACTCGGTATGGAATCAAAGGATATTAGCAGTAAAACTTGTGCGTTGTTTTCAGATGGCTGGAGGACGTAGGAGGAACCGCAATGGTCATAACGAGGAAGAAACGGAGATACCGAATGAGATAGACCCTACAGGATTACTCTCAGCCTTGGTCAGAAGGATTGAGAGGGCTTCAAACAATGTAGGAAACAACAACAACCACCCAGCACCACCCCCAAGGCAGACAGGGGATAAGTTACTTGAACGTTTCCGCGCATTAAGACCAGAGAAGTTCAATGGGATGATGGAACCATGGAAAGCGGAGCAATGGCTACGAGAGATGGACCTCATCTTTAAAGCCATGGATTGCAGTGAAGCCGAAAAACGCCGCCTAGCCGTATTTCAGTTGACATATGCCGCAGCAGACTGGTGGGAAGCGGAAGAGGCTACTTTAGGAGACAGAGCCATAAGGGAAATGACATGGACCGTGTTCAAGGAACGGTTCCTAGCAAAGTATTTTCCATTAGTAGAACGAAATTTGAAGAAGAAAGAATTCATGGAATTGGTTCAAGGGAACAAGTCTGTTCAGGAGTATACAACGCAATTCGAACGACTGTCACGTTTTGCGCATCACATGGTGGACACACCTGAAAAGAAGAACGAACAATATCACCAAGGGTTATCTCTTTCACTACAAGAGACGACTGCAGTTTACGTGAGTCAATCCTTTGAATCTTTGGTAGGGTTGGCTACACAGATGGAGAATATACAAAGACAGAGGCAGAAGAGGTTTACCAGTAGGTTTCCATCACGAAATGTCCCAGGAACAAGGCCACCCATGCGTTATCAGAATAATAAGCGCGCTTGGAATGGAGAAAGGAAGTCACAGCAGGCACGAAGGGAACCACAGCAAGCCAACACTGTAGCACCACAAGCACCAGTCCCTGTTGGACATCAAGGAGGTTATAACGCCCAAGGAAAAGGTCCAGGAAGTTGCTTTAACTGTGGCATACCTGGCCACCATGCCAAAGATTGCAGAACTTCCAAGAACCACGATCGTGGTGAAGTCATATGCTTTAATTGTGGAGAGAAAGGCCACTGGAGCCGAGAGTGCAAGGCACCGCGCCGAGGATACAATGGACCCAACGCTCAAGGACAAGCTGCTAAGACTCATCTGAATGCCGTTATTCCGGAAGCAGCAGGTTTTGACGCCGAAGCGCATCAGAATCTAGAAGGTACGCTCACTCTTTTTAGCAACAGAGTTAAAACGTTATTTGATACTGGAGCGTCAAATTCGTTTATTGCTAGTAGAGTCGTACAAGATTTGGGTTTAGCACCTCAAAACCTTATTATAGCATTGAATGCCGTATCTCCAATGGGTACATCTGTTAAGTTGAATAGGGTATGCAGAAACTGTCCCATCAACATAGAAGATAGAGACCTATTCGCAGATTTGGTGATCTTGTCAATGAAGGAGTTCGACGTCATCTTAGGAATTGATTGGCTCACCAAGTACCATGCTATCTTGGATTGTACTAGCAAGTCGATTACCTTTACGATACCTGGAAGTCAACCCTTTTTCTTTCAGTGTAACCCGTTGAGTGATAGTTTTCTCACTAGTCGCTTGGCTGCCATCGAGGGCACAAGCTCAGAGATCACGATCGCAGAGGTTCCGATAGTGCGAGAATTCGAGGACGTATTTAAAGAGCTCTCAAGTTTACCGCCAAAGCGAGAGATAGACTTCTGCATAGAACTGACACCTGGAACCATGCCTGTCTCCAAGACCCCATACAGGATGGCACCGACGGAAATGCAAGAATTGAAGAAGCAAGTACAGGAGTTGGAAGATTTAGGATTCGTGCGTCCAAGCACATCACCGTGGGGAGCACCGGTACTGTTTGTAAAGAAGAAAGACGGATCGCTTCGACTCTGCATAGACTACAGGGAGTTGAATAAGGTAACCATCAAGAATAAGTACCCGCTGCCACGTATTGATGATTTGTTCGATCAATTACAAGGAGCCACGACATTTTCAAAGATCGATTTGAGATCAGGATACCACCAGCTATTAATTCGACCAGAAGACGTGTCAAAGACATCATTCCGTACTAGATATGGACATTACGAGTTTCTTGTGATGCCATTCGGGCTAACCAATGCCCCAGCAGTGTTTATGGACTTGATGAATAGGGTATTTAGGCCTTACCTAGATCAGTTTACTATCGTCTTTATAGATGATATACTGATATATTCCAAGACCAAGGAGGAACACGAAAAACATTTGCAGGTTGCCTTACAGACACTCAGGGACAACCAACTATATGCAAAGTTTAGCAAATGCGAGTTTTGGCTTAATGAAGTCAAGTTCTTAGGGCATGTCGTCTCTCATAATGGGATATCAGTGGATTCTTCAAAGATAGACGCAGTGCTAGATTGGAAAAGACCGAGTAATGCTTCAGAGATTAGGAGTTTTCTGGGTTTGGCTGGCTACTACAGGAGATTTGTAGAAGGATTCTCTAGAATCGCAGCCCCATTAACTGGTCTTACAAAGAAGGACTCGAAGTTCGATTGGAAGGATCGACATGAACATGCATTTCAAGAGCTGAAGGAGAGATTAACTTCGGCACCCGTGTTAGCAATACCCAAGAGCGGTAAAAGATATACCATCTACAGTGACGCTTCACACCAAGGATTAGGGTGTGTACTTATGCAAGATGGGAAGGTGATAGCATATGGATCGAGACAATTGAAGCCACACGAGATGAGTTATCCAACGCATGATCTAGAGTTAGCCGCAATTGTATTTGCACTGAAAACATGGAGACATTACCTCTATGGGGAACAGTTTGATTTGTTTTCAGACCACAAGAGCTTGAAATATTTGTTCTCTCAGAAGGAGCTAAATATGAGACAGAGACGATGGATGGAGTTACTCAAGGATTATGATTTCAATCTACAGTACCATCCTGGAAAAGCAAACGTTGTTGCAGATGCTTTGAGTCGTAAACCTCGCGGGATAGTTGCTAATCTCATGATTCGAGAATGGAAAGCATTGGAAACTATAGCAGAATTTGATCTCCAACCCACAGAGACAGAAGGAGGACACCATTTTGGATGTTTAGTAGCACAATCGACGCTCCTCAGTCGTATTTTGGAAGCCCAACAGAAAGATGAAGAGTGGAAGAAGTGGTTTACTAAAGTTTCAATAAAGGAACCCGAGGAATGGAGCGTAGGCTCAGATGGAGGATTTTGATGTAGGAACCGACTGTGTGTTCCGGATGTGGAGGCATTGAGGAAGGACATTCTAGATGAAGCACACAAGTCTCGTTTGACTGTTCATCCTGGAGGTACAAAGATGTATAGAGATTTGAAGCGGAATTTTTGGTGGGAAGGCATGAAACGAGAAGTGGCAGACTATGTTTCTAAGTGTCTTACTTGTCAATAAGTCAAAGCAGAACATCAGAAGCCATCAGGATTATTACAGCCATTACCGATTCCACAGTGAAAGTGGGAACACATTACCATGGATTTTGTGGTAGGTCTACCCCGATCTCAGCAGAGCCATGACTCTATTTGGGTGATTGTGGACCGACTCACCAAGTCAGCTCACTTCATAGCATACAGTATGACATATTCTGTGGAGAAGTTGAGTCAATTATACATACAACAGGTCGTACGATTGCATGGAGTACCCGTCAGCATAGTGTCTGATCGCGATTCTCGATTTACTGCAGAATTCTGGGAAAGTTTCCAGACAGCTTTAGGAACTTCACTGAAAGTGAGTTCAGCATTTCATCCTCAAACCGACGGGCAAACCGAGAGGACCAATCAAGTAATAGAAGACATGCTCAGAGCTTGCGTAATTGACTTCGAGAGTTCATGGGAGACACATCTTCCATTGATTGAGTTTGCCTACAACAATAGTTATCACTCAAGCATAGGCATGGCACCATTCGAGGCATTGTATGGAAGGCCGTGTCGTTCACCATTATGTTGGGCTGAAGTCGGAGATGGCAAGCTTCTAGGACCGGAGATGGTTCGAGAGACTAATAAGAAGATAATTATTGTCAGAGAAAAGATGAAGGCAGCACAAGATCGATATAAGAGCTATGCAGACAAACATCGCACGGATAAAGAGTTCAAGGTAGGAGAGCATGTTTTACTCAAAGTATCACCAGTCCGAGGAGTAGTAAGGTTTGGACAAAAAAGGGGAAAGTTGTCGCCACGCTATATCGGACCATTTGAGATCTTGGAACGTGTAGGAAGAGTTTCTTATAGACTCGCGTTGCCACCAAGGTTGTCAGATATTCACAATGTTTTTCACATCAGTATGTTGAAGGAGTATCATCAAGGCGTGACGCCCCATGTAATCGACTTTAAGGACATTGAGGTGAATAACAGCGTGTCTTACGCAGAAAGACCCATCAAGATTTTGGGTCGAGAGACCAAGAAGCTGAGAAACAAGGAGATTCCATTGGTGAAGGTTCAGTGGAATCATCATGACGAAAGAGAAGCTTCGTGGGAAATGGAGTCAGAGATGCGAGAGAAATATCCTTTTCTGTTTTGTACCTAGACAAGCTCTGATTTCGAGGACGAAATCCTTTAATAGGTGGTGGAAGATGTAACACCTATAATTTTCTGTCATTATAATATCAGCTTTTTCTAATTTCTGTATTGGACCCACTATATTGTTATATTATTATTTTAATTACGTGACGGTATGGACGTGTTGTAGTATTATCATATAGACTGTAGTAACCATACCGACTCGACCATAATAAGATTTAACTTAGTCCCGTACCTGGACCCGGACATTAGAAATAATACCCGATTGCACGTAAATTGAGACTGACACGCATATCGAGGAACTTATGCACGTAAACCGAGAAAGTTGCACGCAACTCGAGGTGGGCCCCACATGGCCGGCCATGTGGCAACCACATGACATCTCTTTGGACACATGTCCACTTAATGGACACATGTCCACTTAATGGACACATGTCCTATGCATGTAACATGCAAATGACACCTAAGCTAATGCACTTTCTATATATAACATGCACATGCACACAATTGACACACTTTGTCTCTTATAATCTGCACTTAATTGAAGAAATTAGAGCTGGAGTTATAAGTTCATATAGGAGAAGAAGAAGGTGACACCATTGAAGTTGAAGGTTAAGCTCCATCAAGCTCAAGAACAACATCAAGCTTAATTTCAAGCTTTGGTGAGTAATTAGTGAGTAAATAGTGAGTAAATTATGAGTAATATAACTCAATTTAGAACCCATAATATGTACTAATATTTAGTAGAAGTTTGATGTTGTTGTGTTGAAGATTCCATGACATGCAAAACAAATCCATAAATCTGAGAAACTGAAACTCTCAGCAGAATGTAGTTTAGCAAAATGGATGTTTTGTGTAGCTCACAAATCCGAATTAAGCTAGGTTTTTTTGTGGTAAAAGCTAACTCATATATCTACAAATAACTCTTCTATAGCTCAGTCTAGAAATCACTCCTTCATGGGTGAAATGCATGTACAACGCAGTGTTATAAATCTGAGAAACTGAAACTCTCAGCAGAACATAGTTTAGTAAAAGGAATGTTTTGTGTAGCTCAAAAATGAGAATTAAGCTAGGTTTTTTTGTGGTGAAAGATAACTCATAGATCTACAAATAACCCTTCTATAGCTCAGTCTAAAAACCCCTCCTTAATAGGTGAAAGTTACGTACAATACAGTACTATAAATCTGGGACAGAACAGTCCGAGATTTAAGAAATGTCTTGTAAAATAAATAGTTTGAGTAGCTCAAAAATGTTATTGAAGCTAGATTTTTTTGTACATGAAGATATACCTATTATCTACAATGTTTTAGTTTTGAGTTTGATCTACAAAGTAATTTATCATGCCCAAATAAATCATGTTAATTCAGTCAACACAGTGAAAATGTATCCTGGCAGATTGTGTAGCTTTTTGTATGATGTTTTGTTATGCATGGTGTTGATTGTTGATGCTAGTTTTCCGGTACCTGTGTTGTTATAAAAATATTGTGCTATGGTAGTGCTATCGCGTAGATGAGTATGTTATGGGTTTCATCTATATGTTTTATTGGTATTAAATCCATGATTATAAATCCATAAGGTACGTGAATGTAGTTTAATGACCGTTGGAAAGTTCATACCCAAACTATAAATATATTATATGGCACGATTATTGCATTAATAAGTGATCGGGAAAGTTTCCATCATAAGTATATTAAGAGGAAAACGGAATGTCGGACGTATAGCGAAATATTAACGGTTATAAATGGATGATATTAATGAACTAAACTACGAAACGTGCGAACACGTAAAATAATGATAAAACCTTCGATAACAGATTTAATGTGAATAAGGGATATTGGGCCTCGTTTCTAGTCGTGTGTCTACTGGTCAAAGTTGATTCGTGAACTTTTGTGTCATGTTTGGATAATTCTTACAAAGTTGGTCTCTCGATAATTCCATGGTGTCGATTGGTGAGTTATGTTTTGTTCCTTGATCTGAGGATCGGCATGACGTGTTCGGTCAAGTGCGGATGACCTGAGGATCGTCGTGACGTGTTCGATCAAGTGGTTGATTATTTTTCCGCACCCTTGGACTGAGGATCGGCATGACGTGTTCGGTTATGTACGGGTGACCTGAGGATCGGCATGACGTGTTCGTCCAAGTGATTATTAATTTCCCGTACCCTTGGTCTGAGGATCGGCATGACGTGTTCGGTAACGTGCGGGCGACCTGAGGATCGGCATGACGTGTTCGACCAAGAGATTGTTAATGTCCCGCACACTTATGCCATTTGGGCGACAGTTTGAGTGCCAGTTGGGCGACAGTTAACTATTCATTGTTGAGTGTTGTTCTTTCTTGACCAGTAAATGTGTTTGGAGTTAAGTCTTCTTTCAGTCAATGTCATTGGTCAGTTCAGTTCTGGGTTAAGTTTCAAAGGGAATGATTGGGTTTAAATAAGACATGGTTTTGAGAATAAGAAAAGACGAACAAGGCATAGTAACGAGAATAAGAAATGATAAACGAGATATGGTTTCGAGGAATAAGAAGAGATGAAGAATAACTTACCTATAGTGGTGGTAACCTTAAGGGGACCCTCACTTAGCTTAACCGCTAACGGCTTTTCATGCCGCTGGACCTTCCACGTCCAGCCTTTGCAGGTCCAGACGGAGCCAACTGCTATCGAGATGCTGCCTTTACTACTGAAGACTATGCTGGTGAAGACTACTACGAGGAAGGCTACGGTTTCGCCAGTTGAAGACTTTGGAGCTTTCTTTTGTTGTAGTTCTGTTTTTATTATGTTAGTAATGTAATAGTTTAGCTGATCTTGTAATATGTATCTTTTGGATATCTTTTTGGCCTGTAATATACTACTGATGTAAGACTTGGATGTTTTAAATTTCTGCTTCCGCTGAACTTAGTCACTTTCCCATATCACGTTATTATTATAAGCATATTTGGACAATCAGGTGACACTCACAACCAGTCACGTGTCTACGAACCCATAAAGGAAATTTATTTTTTCCTATTTTTGGTACTTCGGGGCGTGACACTAACACACATATACACATAAGGCAAAACCTAGGCTAAGGTGTCGCACATGGAGTCGAAAATCAATTCAAAACCAAAGAAATGAATTAAACTAGAGTAGGGATGAGAAGTTGTACCTCAAATGCGCTACAAAACAAAGGTTAGTACACATGCCTTAGACAAGATATAATATCAAAGAGTAATTAATCCTAAGTCATGTTCAATTAGATACAGCTAAGTCCAACTTTGTCCAAGAACTAGTTCTAACTATAAGCATCAATGTATATGAATGAATGAATGATTATGAACAAGAATAAGATATGAATTTATTCACTAATTTGGATCACTTAGCCTTTGGATTTAATCTAAATTATCATTATTCAACACATGGTTTGGGTTTCAAGACATTAAAAGACCATTTGAGTTGAAATAAATAAGATTAGATAAAAACAGTAGTAGTTTTCTATGAATTACAGAGAGCAGGCCAGACGTTCAAAAATGGGAATAAAATACTTTCAACGGTTGGATCTTAATGATTTTTGGATATATTATGCCTCTGTGAGTCTAGTTTCTAACCCAAAAAGAAAATTGAGGTTTCAACGGTTAGATCTCTGGGAATATAGAAAATACTAGACCTCACTTAGGATTTTGCAACTCTCTGTCCAGAGATCTTGTATGATTTTTTAAAAATAGCAAACAAATCCGAATTGCTTCATTCGTTTTAGGGAATCTTCCTAACCCATTAAGGTTCTTATAAAAAATTATTAGAGGTCATGAAAACTTGGTTAGAGTTCTGATCTATCAATTTTAAAACCGGTTTGCTGTTCTGAAATTTTGGACAGAGAATTGCTTATTTGGAAATCATAAGACCACACCATCCTAAGTATGGAATATTATCAAAACAACAATCACAGAGGTACTCATATGAGTTATGAACATTCTCCAATTGGTCTCATCCCATTCCAATGGACCATGATTTAATGAAAAATCTTTGATCACAGAGGATTTAAGGATTCACTGCACCAATGTTGAATTAATGTTCATATTTCAAATCAAACTTAATCCATGACTCTAGAGAGAGCTAGGATCAAGTATGATTATGACCATTAAAATGAGTGATGAAATATAAAGTGATCCATAGATTTAACCTTGGAGAACCTCATACTTAGATCTCCAAATATGGAGTCCTAGTAAGAATACCCAAGGTTTTACTCAATCTAATAGACTTTTGGACATTCAAGTTCCCTAAATTTCATCAAACTATGAAAGCTTACACTCAAATCCTCTCCCAAACATATGGTCCTTGAGGAGATTTTAGCCATGAAATCATATTCTCCTCTCAAATTAATGGTCCTTGGAGATTAAATGAGACTATGATCTACATGAACCTTTATGGAATATAGAATGAATTCCATAAGATTCATAGTAAGGAGATCCTAGTCATGAGTTGATACTAGTATCTCACCAACTATGTGTAGATATGGCCATGATCAACCTTAAACTCCATATGAGTCATAAGATCATAGGAGATCAAAGGATCAACCAAACAAAAAAAGAAAGACTTAATGGAAAATGTACACAAAAAAATTGTGAATCTTCAAAGAAAAATTGAAATTTAGAAATCCAAGTTTACTTAAGAGAAATCAAGAGAACAAACTCTTTGAAACCAACCCAAATCATTTAAATCCAAGGTCCATTTAGATCCAAACTAGTGAATTATCATGAGATTCAATCACAAATTCTATGTGGTGTGTGATGAAATGAGGTAAGAAGAGAGGTTTTGAAAATATGTAAAGATCCTAGAACTATGAATTTGTGACTGAATTGCCTAATTCTATTAAGTGATTGAGAGGTTACCTCTAAGACCTCAAGGATTTCTTCTATCTTTGTGAAGCTCTTCCAAAATCTTCAAGTTCTTCTTAAAATTCTTCAAGTTCTTCAAGAAAACTCCTCTTTTCTTCTCAATTCTCTCTATATGATTCTTGTATTTCTCTCTAATTTTAAGTATATGTGTGTGTGTTGATTCAAGTATATCTCAAAATGAATATGAAAGTTTGTTTATATAGACCATTAATTCAAGGATAAATGGGTAAATTCGGGTGGAGACCCATGTGAAAAGATTTCTTCTAGAACATGTGAGAAAAGCAGTCTGTTACAGCCAGCGGCACTCGACGGGTGCCGGCGGCACTCGCTGAATGCCTGGCGGCACTCGCTGAGTGCCGGGCGGCATTCGCTGAATGCCGGGAGGCACTCTGTGAGTGCCGCCGGGTTTTCCGGGTGCCGGGGCTAACTGAATTTGCTCCTTTTTTAAATTTTCAAAAAAGAATATTAATCAAAACCTAAGTTTTGTGAATTATCTTTATATATTTATGTATATTTATGCTAACATGCACCCATGTGGGTGGTAAGTACTCATGTGGGTGATATGCACCTATGTGCATGGTATATTCTTCAATATACTATGCTCTTTTTATTTTATTTCAAAAGAAAATTTCTCTTTATTCTAAAAAAAAAATCCTTTTTTTATCATTTCTATTTTATACTTCCTTTCAAAAAACCATTTTATATGTGTTTTAAGCAAATTTTCAGACTGATTTCCTCATGTGTCCTCAAATGTTCGGGTTTCTCCCGAATACCCAAACCCTCTCTTTTTATTATTTTATTAATTTAACTTGAAGAACATCTTGAAGACTTTGAATTTCTTGGAAAATCTTCGAATGCCACGGTCATTGTCATCATCGGTCTTTGAGAGGTAACCAATCCCTAGATTTGACGTTTGGTCAAAATCGGGGTGTCTACACTAGGATTATTGCATGATTGCATTACACGTTTCTATTTTTTTTTGGTTTTGCGACTCTGCTTGAGTGAACCCAATGTAAGTTCTCTTGTTCCCTTTTGCATATCATGACATGTTTCCTTTATTTTGCATCGGTCCCGGGTGGGACAAACCACTGTAAGTGTACCTCTCTCTTGTATTGCATATGCATCTGACTTCTACTTGATTTAATCTCTTGACATGATTTGCCTTAGATGTTCCCTTTTGACATGTATATATATATCTAGTATGTTTGAGGAAACAACACCAATTATGAATTAAGAGCAAGGATATTTGAATCAAGGCCTACCGTTCGGTAGGGCGAGGAGGGGGTGCTTTAGTCCTGCTTGGGCTCCTTCCCCTCTCATACCAAGACCCCCGAACCTAATTTTTCGTAATGAAGGGCGAGTAACCTTATTCAATTTTGGGCAAGTCAAACTTGGGTTTCCTAATTCCCGATAAAAATTAGGTGGCGACTCTTTGTCTCTAGGACCGTGTGAGGAAGTTCTAGTTTTTTCTGAAGTGTGCTCCTTGGGATCCGTCCCAAAACACTATCAAGGGAATATGCCAGGACCTCGGATTCGGGTGGTCCACAACTATACTGAGGCACTACTTAAGGCGGTTGTCATTGGATTCTAGTTAATGGTGAACACTCGCTAAGATAAGGATAAGGGACTTCACACGGAGCATTATCCAGAAACTTAGAGACCAAAAGTTTAGGAGTCATGAGTTGTTTTGTAAGAGTTGCACAATATTCATGATGGGTTTCCCAATCAGGCTATAAGGTTATTATTGCCTCACGGAGACTTAATTTCATAGGCTTGACATCCTAAAGACAATTAATGAGTTGGTTAAGGGAATTCCTATGTATCATATAAATTGTCATATTTATAATTTCCATATTGTAATTCTGTTATATTATTTATATTTCAGATTCATTATGTCTATCCCACTTTCTATAACCATGATCCAAAATAATCTAATTGGAAATAACTACGTTGAATGGAAACTGGAACTGGATGAATTATTTACTACTAGTAGATGTAAATATGTTCTTACCATTCCCTGTCCACCTATTCCAAGTTGTGACACTCCAATAGATTTTGCGAATCAATATTGGCAGTGGGTAAAAGTTGATTGTATGGATCGCTCTAGCATCTTAGACTCTTTGTCTGATGTGTTGAAGCAGCAGCATCAACCTTTTTTCACTACCTATGGTATAATATTGAACCTCGAGGAGATGTTTGGGGAACTGAGCCGAACTGCAAGGCTTAGAGCCTTGGAGTTAGTCATGGACACCAGAATGTTGAAAGAAACTTCAATAAGAGAGCATGTTTTTAAAAGAATTATTTATTTTAAAGTCCTAGAAGTTTTAGGTTCTGACATTGATGGTGAGACTCAAGTTGACATATTCTTGCATTCGTTGCCTTCATCAATCACTCAATTTAAAATGGTTTTTAAAATGAGTGAAACAATTTTTTCAACAAGTGTATTAATGAGATCTCTTGAGGCAACGAAGGATGTAGTCAATAAGGAGTCAAATGTTCAGAACATTGGAATTGCTTCATCTTCTGGAACTAAGCCTAAGGGCACAAGTTTAGAGAAGAAGAAGTAAGGCTCAAGGATAGGTGAGCCTAACCCAACTATTGGGAAGAAGGCAAGACTTGGAAAGGAAAAGTTTGGTGCTGTACCAAAAGGAAAGTGTTTCCATTGTGGCGTGAGTGGGCATTAGAAAAGGAGTTGTGTGGAATACTTGATTACCGAAAGGCAAGGTATGATCCAATCACTAGTTTTTGAAGTAAGTTGAAAATTTGATACTTTAACCACTTGGGGCTGTGATTCTAAATTTTTTTATTATATCTGTAATTGTTGCATGAGATTGGAAAAATAAGAATGTGTAGTGATTTGAAGATCTTGATTGCTTTTGGGATCTGATGCAAGTGTTGATAATAGTTAGTAGTTTTATATTGTAATAAAACTTATGGAGTTGTTAGATAAATTTCAGTTTTGAATTAATGAATAATAATTATTCTTTTGATTTTGGTACTAATTGTTGATTAAAAGAAAGTGTTCTTTTAATGTGATCTAACAACTTGTCAAGCAAATATCTCACCTATTTACTCTTGTTTCTCATATACTATCTAATGTAGTATTTAAATAATTCATGGATATTTTACCACATAAAATATAGCACCTTCAACTAATTCTATAGACTTTTGGTTTTAGAGGCTAGATCATATTAATCTAAATAAGAGTAAAGGATTGGATCCTAAACTCATTTGGTTGCTAAGACCACTGCCTATTTGTCAATCCTATTTAGATGGTAAGATGACTAGGTGACTTTTTTTTTTAAGATCACACAACCGAAGGCTTATTAGAATTCGGGCATACTCACGTATGCAGGCAAATAAACATTAGAGTTACAAAGTAGTTTTGGCTACTTCAGATACTAATATAGATTTACCTATTGCACCTTTCTCCTCAATCTTTTGAAGAAATTCGAATGGTTTGGAATGAGGAGTTGTTGGTAAAAGAATATCATTGCCTTTTGATTTGATCAAAATGGTGAGTATCTGTCTAATGCATTTATTGTCTATATAAGATAAGAATGAGATTCTTTCTCGGTTGTCTACACTTAGTGCGCCTCTATGGGATGGTGTAGCAGGTAGAAGGAACTATTTTCTTCTAGAAATGACTGGGTCATGAGATGAGTTATTTAGAGTTTTTACTATTCCTTGTATTTTCTCGATGGAACCACAATATTTCTAAAGAAAACAAAAGTTGGTTGGGAACCAAGTTTTGTAAAGGAAAGATAATATTGAGAAGTAAAGTTATCTATATCTCAAAGCAATCTACAAATCATCTAGAACTAAAATTTACTACCTCTTCATCAGTTCCTGCATTGGTACTTCATTGTAGTGAGAGAATTCTCAGCAATGCTGAAATCCTCTTATGCATTGAAGTTTTGTGATGAGAAAAGCTCTAGTATATGATTTGTATAAGTCTATGAAATAAGACAATCATTCAGAGATAAGGACATTTGTTTTGACATGTTGGTCAATATACTTTAGATTTGTCTAAAATATGGATGTAGCTTAATTGGATGAAAGGATCCTTACACAAAGGCAGCGTGGTGGTAAATATGGTTCCTCAATCATATTGATGTTATCTTTATCATTGTGAGATGTTAAAGAAGTGTTATCAATGGTTAAGGTTAAGTTTTTACAATATACTTGATATTTGTGATCTCGGTGAGGCAAGCTATAATCTTTGGATTATGCTTATTCAAGATAGAAAAGTTTAGATAATGAGACTATTTCAAACTTCTATATCGGAAAGTTACTAGCTAGATTTAATGTAGAACATTTCTATAAAGGTTAATCACCTTTGAACATAACCTATTGCTCTTTCAAGTCTTGTATCTTAGGACACAAGATGAAAGAGGTCGAATGAAAGGTGTATCATAAGCCTATGCTATTGATAAACCTTATATGTGATGTTAGGTATAGGATATTTGTTGTACCATTAAGGTTGTTCACAGATATCTGTCCAAACAAAAGTTCAGTTCATTGATCTATCATAAAGTATATATTCTCTAGGGCTTGAGAAAGAACTAGTAGATATATGCTAGATGATGGTGTTTTGGACAATGTTCAAATTAGTCGTACTGGATATATGTTTGGTGACATCTTTTTGTCTAGGGATATCGTATAACATGAAGATGTTCTACTATGGATTGTTTCAGTCGACGATCATCAGTCCCTATACAAAACCTTATGGGTTAAGGATTTTGACAAGTCACGTAGACAATGCTGGTGTTAGTTTTAACACTATATGGTTATGAGTGCAAGTGGGAGTTTGTTGGGAATATGCCCCAAACCAGTTAGTTAGATAATAGAATATCATAATGCATTTATGTATGTTAGTTCATGAGATGAAAATTAGACTGAAATCCTTAAATATCAGTGCATGTGATTCATTTGTGTATGTGATTACACATGTAAGATATGTATCACAAATTCTTGTTTCAAATAAGTCACAGTGGATGATAAGTCTGGATAACTTATCAGGTGTACACTATAGCATGATTCACATCTACAGGGTAGAATGATGAATCTCATTCATAAGAGTCTTTAACTCTTGGTTAGTATGTTAGTGCACGCGGTACATTGACGGACCTGAGTTAAACCTATTGACACCTAAATGCTGTCACCGTCGGTAGGAACTCAAACTTATATAGGGATACATGTCCTTAATCCTGAGACAACTATGGACGCAAGTTGTATGCTTTGGTTGATTTGACTTACCATTCAGTGAGGTCTTGCAAGATTAACACCTGGCTATCTTAGGTAATCAGGTTTACAATGTTGGTAACATATATTGTTAAGATGGAATTCTACCATCTTCTATAAAACAAAGAGTAAGTATTCCCTTGAGAATGTCACTAGGAGTGATTACCGAGAGCAAGCCAGCCTTGTCAACAAAGTGCTTGTTGATATGTTTGGTAATCCATGCATAGTGAATGATACTCAAGGAATATAATATGTATCTATCTATTAGGTCAACAGTATCTTAAAACATACATTCCGATGATAAATACAAATACTATCTGGTAGAGAGACATCAATATCATATTATACAAGTCTAGTACTCGCTTATGTATGTGTGATTTTGTTCTTATGCACTAGAGTGAAATTATCATTTAATAGTGGTATAAATGATAATTGATTAACAATTGATTCCTTAGTTAAAGAGTATTGACTAGATAGAATAATAATTGATCAGAGCCAGTAATTAAGAACCTAGGGATCCTACTCTTAGCTAATAAGGATATTTGGATGTGAAGAAACGGTACAATGGGAGATTTGAGATAAAGTTGGAACCCATCAATTGGTGTTCAGATCTAATCGATTGGTGCAGCAATCGATTGCATTGCTTACAATCGATTGGATGAGCAATTGATTGCTCCTAAGGCAATTGATTGGTAAGGCAATCGATTGCCACTTTAGGCAATCGATGGGTACTTAGGTCAGTTCAAAAGTTTAAAAATACAGAAATTGCGGGAAGAACATAACACACGTCTTTTATTCTCCCAAAAGTTTTAGTAATGGTTATAAGCTTCCCAAACCCTTTCTAAGCCTCCTAAGTTTGTTCTAGAGGGGTTTCCACCAAACCCCAGCCTTCAAGTACATCCAAGAGACATATGAGTGAAGATCTTTAGCACTGAAAGATCAAGAGTACATTAGGAGTGAAGATCATTAGGGTCGGGCAACGCTCACATAAAGTAGATCAGACTGCTCAATACTTATCATCCTGGCGAATTTTGAACATGACGAAGCTTATGCGAGACACAACTACTGTTAAAACTTGAGGTGAATCGGAGATCATTTAGTCCCTCTGCTGATTGCATCTTTGTCCGAACATGGTGATAGGGATCGAATCGTCACAATGATCATTGAAGAGTTATCGAAACGATTCCACAAATCGCAAAGGTATATCTATATCAATGTCTTTGTATGTACATGGATTACAAGTAATACAAACGAGAATTAGATCTATTTTTGTTAGATTAAATTTTAATCTGTACCTGTATTCCGCTGCACACTGAGATCCAATTTTCCTTCAATCCTGAGTATGTTACAAGTTTAATCTATGGTGTGCTCGTTGAACTACGATTGGTCTGATTTCCTGTAAAGGAATACATAGACAGTTCTTTCGAGCGCGACCACTTGATTTTTTAGACTTTCTTTGCTTGCTTGCATGCTTTGATTTTCTCGATTTTCTTCCTGAAGTCTTTCGAACTAACTAAAAGGTTGTCAGGAATGTTTTGACATTCCCTTATGACGCGCGTTGCTTGCAATGCTCTGTCAAAGAGGAGCAAACTATAGACACCCTGTTTTGGTTTCGTCAGTTCGATAGAAGGGACCACGCCTCAAGAACAATGTGGTGACTAGAATTAGGAAACTTTGGTTATAAAGCAAAACTCCATTAAGCACCGTGGTCTTTGAGTTACACTAGAATAATCTTTAGGATGACTTAGGTACGTTAGAAACACAATTTAGAAACAAAAACCCAAGTTAGGATAGCTTTTTCATATGAAATGATGAAAAGCACCTTTTATCGAGCAAAATATGAACCTTGGGTGGCATCCTGGGAATACCCTTTACAAAATATTCCTAAAAAACCTTAAATTAGTGACCCAAGCCCTCACATTAGCCAAAAAATCAATTCGAAGAAATTTTACTCTTTTTATACCTTACAGGTTTGCTCCTTCTTGGAGTCAGCCTCACTCTTTTGACCATAACTCAAAATCTACAACATCGATTTCAATGAAACCAAAAAATCTTAATTTAGACTCCCATACCTTTCCAACGGTATATCACAAGCCCAACAAGGATAATCGAGGTGAGAGAACGAAGCCTGGGAAGTCTAGAGAGAAAATATAACTTTCGAGCTGAGAGCCATGCTGGCACTCAACTGAGTGTTGTGTAGCACTCTTGGAGTGCCACCCCAGAGCTTTGAGTGCCACTATGGCTCTCAAATGTCCTAGACGCATTCTGGACACTTGATTTGACCCCATTCCACGTAAAAATTGCCTGAAAACATGAAAATTTGTGTTTTTCTTGTAGCACATCGCCTAGCTACAATCTTTTCAACCCAAAACTCAAACTATAAAAGGGGGTCCTCCCCTCCCCATCAAGCATACCTAAAAATTCTAAGGACTAGAGAGCCCAAGGAAACCCCATTAGAGGATTCCTCAAGCACACCTAGAAAGTTCTTAGGAAAACATAAGTCTTTAGAGTTAGAAATTGCGTCTTAGAGTCCGCAGTGCCAATGAAGCTCTACCAGAGGAGCAGTCTGAGGGGAGTTCTTGGGGTAATTTATTCTTTTCTTTCTTTTCATTTTCTGCTTTATTTTATTAGTTTGATCTATATATTCCTAGTTCTAGGTTTAATTTCTTGTTTATTCATACTATTCTTCAATATTTATTAGTTTTGATTTTAAGGTTCTAGGATAGTTTAAATTCCTTGTTTATAGTATCCTTATTATAGTTGAGTTATCCTTGGTGAAGCTACCCTATATGTTGTGGTAGCTGGAGCCAGTGGGGTTGGTATCCAATCCATGAATATCCGATCCCTGGGGGTAATGAAACTTTAGTTTGGATCTACGAAGTCTAGATTTTAGGGCATTCAGTAGGAATAATTTTGTAATTCATATTAATTGGGATAGTAGGCTATCCATGATTAGGATATCTATAGTAATTTAATTTATATCCATGAATTAGTTCATCCATGTAACCTTTGTGATAGGTTAGAAAATATCAAGTCAAAGTCACATCGCCACGTCAATGCGGAGACACGGGGTCAGCCAGAGAAGGTGCCTGGAATTCAGCTATCCCGGGCTGACCCGTCGATACTGCCCGGTTTGTGCCCACAGCCAGAGAAGGTGCCTGGAATTCAGCTATCCCGGGCTGACCCGTCGTTGCTGGCAGTTCCCTAACTTAGTCATAAGATAAATTCGAGCAGTCTCTTAAACCACTAGGGAACCTCCATGATTTATGCTAATCACATGTAATCGCGTTAAGTTTTTTAACGTAACTAGATACCTTGTACGAGTGATCTCTTGCATCTATGAAATAGGCCCCTCACCCTCATTGAAGGGGATTGGATTCTTATTTTCGAGAACTGCAATATAGATTATTGGCACGCATACACCCGGCCGGCCTTTCTGTAAGTGCCACCCTCTTTGTTGGTTCACCAAAGACCGCCGGTGATCTATTAGTAAACGCGCTCCGACGCACCCGTGGACGTAGGTCACCTAGTTAACAGGGCCGAACCACATACAAGTTCCTTGTCTCTCTCCTTAGATTACTCTTCTTATCCTTTACCAATTTTTGGCATCAGCAGTTTGGCGCCGTCTCTGGGAAGGTTGAAAACCTCTTAAAAAAACAAATCTTTAACTAATCAACATACCACCGAAGAAGGATAAGAAGACTGCCGCTCTGGCAGGACAGGCAGATTCACAGGCCGAGCAACCGGCTGCTTCCATGACCTCCGAGCAGATTACCGCGGCTCTTGTGCAACTCCTATAGGGCTAGTAGCAAACTCAGTAGTAGATCGAAGCACTACTCGCCCGTCAGGAAAAACTCCCCCTAATCGAGGATCATCCCGAGAAGGGCGCACGCGACTGAGAGCCCATACGAGTCCGAAGGCATGCCCACACTGAGCCTGTGTCCCCGCCTGCTTTGGGTTGGTTCAAGAACAATAAGCATAGCTAGGCTCCCGACCAAACCCGGCAACATCCTCAGGCCAACCCACACTGGACGGGGATGCCAGAGAAATCATTAATAGCAGATGTGCTACAAGAGGGGAGGGCCAAGGACAGACTACCCTGGATTTGGCCAAAGACCCCCTGGCTAAGAGCCGTGGGGATCTTAGGCACACAATTACCTGGAGTCGAAGCCGGGTCCTATCCCCGAGGGCAACGCACTTTGAGAAAGAGGCTTCATCATTCGACCTGACGTACCATTCAAATATGGAGCAGAAGACCGATCAGAGAGGCATCAAGGCCCAGATCGAGGATCTGCAGAAGCAAATTGAGAAGTTGAGTCGTAAGCTGCACCATGATCACATCAATATAGAAACCGAGTTGTCCTTCATCGTTTGGGTCATAGGATTTCCTATCCGGCGAAAGTTCAAACCATTGCACCTCGATTCTTATGACAGTTTGGGAAGCCCGGTGGATCACGTCCGAACTTATAAGGCCTAGATGGCACTGGTCACCACCACCGACGAGCTACTATGATTGGCCTTTCCCAGTACTCGCAAAGGGCCAGCCATACAATTGTTCCATGCTCTCAAGCCCCGAACAATCGACAACTTCAAGGCACTCAGCAAGCTCTTTATCAGCCAATTTGTGGGGATGCCAGACCGGTCACAGCCTGACACCCAACTACTGACCGTTAAACAGTGTAGGGGAGAATCCCTGAAGCATTATGTCTACCATTTTAACCAACAAAGGCTCCAGATCCGCCACCTGAACGAAATGGTCGCTTTCACGGCCTTTTGTTTGGGAGTTCAGCACACCAAAGTTGTTACATCATTCCATCATGACCGGTCGGCAACCCTGGTGGAACTCTCCGAGAGGGTTGGAAAGTACATCAACACGAAGGAATTCTTAAAGTTCAAGCGTGCTAGCCATGCGGGAGATGAATTCCCGAGATCCAAACACAAACGCGAAGGCTCCGTGAAGGGCTTGGGAAAGAAGCCGAGGCAGGATCAGTAGAAAGGCGGTCAGGATCGGGCCCCAATTACCTTCACGCCTCTTTCTCGGCCTATCCAGAGGCTCCTCCAACAACCGACAAAGCTGAAAAGCCCGCCCGGGAAGAGAAATTGGGATAAGTTTGCCAGTATCATAAAGTCCATGGTCACAACATAGAAGACTGCTTCAAGCTCAAGATTGCCATCGAGAAGTTGATTGAGGGTCACCTCACCGAGTTTGTCGTGACTTATATACGACCTCGGCCTGACACTCAAGCCCTCGAGCAGCCGCAATCCCTCGAGAAAATCAATGTGATCTTTGGAGGAACTTCGGGCAGAAGGGATACACAGTCAACTAGGAAGAGGCATGCTCGAGCATCCTGATCGGATGTCTGCCACGTCCAAACCATCAGCTTCCCACTGACCGACTTACTGACATTTTGGTCTAATGACATGAAGGACCTGTACTGCCCCACGATGATCTATTGGTAGTTACACTCTCCATAGCGAATTATGTGGTCAAGAGGGTACTGGTGGACATAGGTAGCTCCTTTGATATTCTGTTCATCTCGGCCTTCGATCAGCTTGGGATATCAAGGGATCGGCTCCGAACTGTGGCCACTCCCCTGCTAGGGTTTAATGGATCTAACACACAACCCTCAGTACTATGAGCTCTCGATTTTCATGAGGACCTACCCCTAGCAGGTCTCCATACTAGCAAACTTTATGGTGGTAGAAGCCCCATCCGCCTACAATGTCATCCTGGGAAGGCCTACCCTTAATAGGGCCAAGGCGGTCGTATCAACTTATAGTCTAGTGATCAAGTTTCCAACCCCACATAGGCTCGGGAGCTTGCATGGAGACCAAGCAACCACTCAGAGCTATTATGTCAGCTCTTTAAGCAGAAAAGCATTTACAAAAACATTAAATGTCCAGGAGATGAACCTGAGGGATACAAGGGATGGAGTAGGCCTGGCAGAAGAACTAAGACAAGTGGCATTGGACTCCTAACTCCCCGACCGGTCAGTTAGTATTGACGCTCTCTTAGAACTGAGCCTCGGGGAGAAGTTGATCTAGTTCCTGAGACGAAATCATGACATCTTTGCCTGGTGCCATGAAGACATGCCTGGGATAGATCCCCGGATTATGTCCCACCATCTCAATATTGACTCGGATTCCCTCTCGGTCAAGCAGAAGAGGAAGGGCATGGCCCCTAAAAGGCAAGCAGCAATGCACGATGAAATTGAAAAGCTACTAAAGGCAAGTTCATTAGAGAGGTCCACTATCCCGACTGGTTGGAAAATCTAGTACTGGTCAAGAAAAGCAACAGGAAGTGGAGAATGTGTGTGGATTTCACTGACCTGAACAAGTCATGCCCCAAGGATTGCTATCCGTTGCCTAGGATAAACCTCCTAGTGGACTCCACAGCCAGTCACTCGCTTCTCTCATTCATGGATACCAACTCGGGGTGCAACCAGATCATCATGTACCCCGAAGATGAAAAAAATAAGTCTTTTATCACCGACCAAAGGACGTACTGCTACAAGGTGATGCCCTTTGGCCTTAAAAACACAGGGGTAACTTATCAGCGCCTGGTCAACCACATGTTCAGGGATATGATTGGAAAGTTAATGGAGGAGTACATCAACGATCTATTGGTCACAATCTGAGATGAGTCTGACCATCTTGAGCACTTGGTCGAGGCCTTCAGTATCTTAAGAAAGTTTCGGATGAGGTTGCACCCAGCCAAGTGCACATTGGAGTCTCATCTGGAAAGTTCTTGGGAAATATGGTCAACAGGCGAGGGATCGAAGCCAACCCTGAAAAAATTCAGGTTGTTATTAACATACGATCACCCAGGTCAACCAAAGAAGTTCAAAGTTTGGCCGGACGGGTGACGGTGCTGAACCGATTTGTATCCTAAGCTACCGACCGGTGTCTGCCATTCTTCAAAATCCTCCGTAAAGCGATTCAATGGTTGGAACAGTGCAATGAGGAATTTCATAATCATAAGAAATACCTAACATCACCCCCTCTGCTCTTAACACCTATACCGAAGGAGGAGTTATTCTTGTACTTGGCGGTATCGCCCTCAGTGCTATGCTCGCCACTCATCCAAGAAGAGCACGGGATATATTTCCCAGTTTATTATACTAGCCAGGCACATCAAGGTGTAGAAAGCCTGTACTCCTGCATCGAAAAATTGGCCTTTGCCCTCATCACTTCTACCCGAAAACTCTGTCCATACTTCTAGGCCCACATTATCGTGGCCTTCATGGATCAGCCTCTCTACTGGATGTTAGGCAGGCCCGAAACATCCAAAAGGCTTGTTAAGTGGGCGTTGGAGTTAAAGGAATTCAAAATAGTCTATAGACCCCGAACAATAATCAAGGGACAAGCAGTGGCAGATTTTCTCATTGAGTTCACATATCCAAAAGATCCAGTTAAGGAGATCGACCTGCCAACTCTCTGGCCTGGCCTACAGCCTGACTCCCCGACCTGGGTGCTCTATGTGGATGGGTCCTCCAAAAAATAGGGTAGTGGAGCAGGGATCATTCTAACCACACCCGACGGGATCCAGCTAGAATACGCACTAAGATTCAGGTTCTGAGCCTCTAATAATGAGGCCGAGTATGAAGCCTTGGCCACCTCTATGGGTGGGCAACAAGTCCAAGGGTATAGCGACTCCCAACTCGTGGTCAATTAAGTCAATCAAGAGTACGAAGCTCGGGAAGACAGCATGGTAGCTTATTTAGCCCTTGTCCGAACAGTTTCACAAAAGCTTAAGGGGTTCTCCGTCACACATCCAGAGGGAAAAAAATACGAGAGCCGACTGGCTAGCCCACCTCGCCTCATCCTCCGAGTCAGACCTACCTGGGATAAGGGTAGAGTACTTACTCGAGCCTAGCGTGGTCGTCTTAGAAGGCATGGAGGTTGAACCGATCACTTCAGAGCCCAATTGGATGGATCCAATCGTGATGTTCCTAACAACTGGTGGTCTACCAGACGGAATAGAAGATCCCCGATGAGTAAAGTACCGGGCGGCCAGATACCACCTCGTTGGTGGCATTCTCTACAAAAGGGGATTCTCTATCCCGTATTATTGGTGCATCTATTCCACGCAGGTCCAGGGAATACTGCATGAAATCTACGAGGGAGTGTGTGGAAACTATGTTGGAGGTCAGGCGCTTTCCCTAAAGTCTCTGCTACAAGGCTATTACTGGTCAACGATGGCCCTAGATTCCCAAGAATACGTCAAGCGGTGTGACAAGTGTCAGAGGTATTGGCCCATGATCAACCACCCGGGAGAGTTCCAGAAACCTATTGCCAGATCCTGGCCGTTCGTTCAGTGGGGTATTGATATTATCGATCCCCTCCTAATAGGCAAAGGAAAAAATGATGACGGATGCTAAATGAAAATGGATGAGGTACTTACGAAATGGGAGAGGTTGAACAGCCACCCCTGGAAGACTTGAGGAGACATGTTTGCACACATCTCTACCTGACCAGGGAAAAGGACTGGCCTAACCCTCTCCTTGATCTCTGTCGATTCCCCCAGCGGTGTCCCGAACGGTAAGTTTGACCGGGGAGCAGTCTCTTCCACCACCACCATACGAGGATCCGATGTCCCCCTGAGTTACTTGTGCGTCATCGTCCCATTCCTGATCCACCTAAGCAGACGATCGCTGCTCGAGGTCTCAGAGGCAGGCCGCTTTCCTCCATTTGCCACCCGGGAGGCGGCGGCAGCGGCAACAACCTGTCAGGTCCTCAGCTGCTCCAAATCTCTCCTGGGGCCCATTTTTGCGAAAAAAGAAACATATGGTCAATAGCTGGGAAAATCCGCGAAAGATGGATGAAGCCAAACAGTTTGCCCAAATATTTACTCGGGATGATTGGGGGGAAGATGGGAGCTGCGACTGGTTTGTCCGAGTTATAAGAGGCCTTGGAGTCTCCTGTCCGGATTAGCACATTCCAGATGTTAGTGGGCAGGTTCGCCAAGCTCCTGATCCTGGCTTGGCACTCCTCGAGAATGCTCGGTGGGTCAGCTAATCCCACTATAGAACAAAGCACAAAACGGTTAGCCACATGGTTTCAATCAAAGGAAAACGAAAGAGAAGTGATGGGCAGACTTACTCCTCAATTTCCTCGCCCAGGAAGTCCTTAGCTGGAAACCTGGGGCCTGCTCGCAGAGCCCACAGGTGGATACTTGGAAGAACTTGTTCTTCTACCCCTTATTGTTGCTTGGGCAATTGACAATGATCTTTCTCCCTTGCCGAGCTCCCAAAGAGAAGAACCTGACATCCCCATGCACAGGGAGCGGTCGGTGGGTCCATAAGAACTCTTGAAGGGTGAGTTCATACCCAAAGACTTCGGGCCAGAGAGAGATGGACCCCATCAGGAACCTTCACCCATTTGGGGTTAACTGCCTGGAGCGATCCTGAGGTAGATCAGGATGTCCAGGGCAAATGGGTGGAGTGGAATACAGAACCCAGCCATGAGGGAGTCCTCGCACAAAGTGACGTAGCTCGGGTGATGGAGCTAGGCCCCGCCAACCTGAATGGTTAAGGAACAACCGTCACGAATGGCGTACCTATCCCTAATTCGGCCGAGGTCTTAAGCGCGCAAGACGAAGGGGTGAATTCATAGGTGAAAGCAACCTCGGGGTCGGGACCCTCCAGTATTTTGTCACCAAAACCTCGAGAGACGGAGGCCACCGGGGCCTTCTGGTCCAACTCATTGTCCGAAAACTAGATCGGGATCCTGCCCTTACTATGATGGTTTGATGGAGTGACAGAGGGTGGATCCAGGCTTGTGTTCGAGGTCCCAGATCTTGATTGTTCGTCCTCTGACCGGGAAGAGGAGTCAAAACCAGAGTATTGCATCTCTAAGGTCCCTGGGACTGGATTAGGGAAAAAGTGGCGGCCTAAGTAGGGGTCGGGGACTCCGAGCCTGAGGTACAAGGGGGCCAAATCCAACAACCTATGGGGTAAGGTGTATAGAGCTCTCAGGGAAAAGAAACACTCAGTCAACACTACCACTGGACAACCCGACCAGTTTAACAGCTCTATCACGAAGGATGGGTTACCTAACCTAAAGAGAGAGATGAACCTAAGGAAGAAGAAGTCCCACTCCCGTACAAGCCCCAGTGGGTTCGTCCTCTCCAGCCTCACTCAAGAAAAAAAAAAAAGAAAGAGGAGAGGGAAGAGTACAACGAATTGAAACTGGGGATGTGAAACTTATAAGGAAAAGCGTAGAAAAGAGCTCGCGAAGCTTGATCGGGAGCTTTTTCTCTCAAAATCGCTCGGTAACCTCTATTTCAGGGGGTAAGAATGAAGTAAATGAACAAGGACCCCCTTATATATATAACGCGGACGGTCCAGATCAAATATCCAGCGGCCAGGAAGTTTTCCCGCATAACCCACCTGCCAGCTATCTCCTCAGACACGTGAAGCATCGCCTCAAAAGACGCGTGCATTAAATGTAGGAGGTGACAGTCTGGTTACTATGCGACTGTTCGTTTATGCCAAAACTGACCCCATTGGATCCTAACTGGACAAGTCACTCCTTGACATGTGGTGGCCACTGACCCTGGGGTCCCAATGGTACCGTTCGGTCTAACCCCAGGGTGGCCAAGGGGGCGGGTACATTCCTGAGGAACGAACCGGGTAGTTCCCTGGGCAGTTTATTGAATAGCACAGATTTTCAAACCTCATCTGATGAAGCATTGCGTCAACTTTAAAAATGGGGGGCAGCTGATAGGTCAAAAAATATCAGGTCAAATTCACATCGCCACGTCAACGCGGAGACACGGGGTCAGCCAGAGAAGGTGCCTGGAATTCAGCTATCCCAGGCTGACCCGTCGATACCACCCGATTTATGCCCACAGCTCGAGATCACGAGGCAGACACATCCCCTAGTGGTTGTAGCCCAGGCCTGCCTCGTGGCTTGCTCTATAAGGTTGCTAGCAGTTCCCTAACTTAGTCAAAATATTAATTCGAGCAGTTTCCTAAAACACTAAGGGAATCTCCATGATTTATGCTAATCACATGTAATCATGTTAGGTTTCTGAACGTAACTAGATACCTTTAATGAGTAGTCCCTTAAATCTATAAAAGAGACCCCTCACCCTCATTGAAGGGGATCGTATTCTTATTTTCGAGAACTGCAATACAGATTATTAACACGCATACACCTGGCCGGCCTTTCTGGTAGTGCCGCCCTCTTTGTTGGTTCACCAATGACCGCTGGTGATCTGTTAGTAAACATGCTCTGACGCACCTATGGACGTTGGTCACCTAGTTAACGGGGCCGAACCATATACAAGCTCCTTGTCTCTCTCCTTAGATTACTCTTCTTGTCCTTTACCAATTTTTGGCATCATCACCTTGTATATAATTAATTTAATTCATGAGTTAATTCTTATCCATGCTTATTCACACATACACTTGCACACTATCCTCACATAGAATAGTAGGTTATCCATACTACGGATAACACTTAACTAGTGTTACACATGCACACTACTACGCATAGTAGTCAGGTTTGGATATAGAAACATAATATCCATGCTTAGAATAGTAGGGTATTCACTTAGATTATCTAATATATTGCATTATTATTGTCCTAACCATGTTTAATTAGGGTAGTTGGGAATGCTATGCTATCCTGGGTAAGTTTCAACCTTCCCTCTTATTTACTGCTTTCTAAGCATCACATAGAAACATGCATAGGTGGATAAAACACATATTTAATTCCCTACATGATTACTTGTGCTTAGATACCATGTTTTTTTTAGGGTTTTGAGTGTGATTTTCACATTTAATTTGATTTTATTTCCTTTCGCATGCATAGGGGTGCATAGTAATACGTTTAGTCCCCGAATTACTGCTTCACCATATGCATTGCATGATACATGTACAGTTTTCTTATATGCTTTTCCTTTTCTTTAATTACTTATAACTTGAATTATGACTGCATTAGTACAATAGAATGGTCCACATAATGTCTACTCAAACATCTTGAAAACTGAGTAATGATGGGGCAAAAGGGGGTATTTTAGCACGATCTAGCTCTTTTCTCTCTCGTACCTTAACCCCAGAATGTAGTTCTTTGGTGACAACAGAGCGGTGTTCTCTATCCATTAAACTTGATAGATTTAGTTTTCTTGGTTTCCTTTATCAAACCAAGTGGCGACTCTATTAGCGAGGATCACTTCAGATTTAGCCTTGTGGGATGTAATTAGATTACTCACTCGTTAGCCTCGGATATGGATCATGAGCATATGTTGTTGCCTCGGGTTGGATGAAAAGCCCCATAGAATCCAAATATGAGTAATCCAAATCATTCGAATCAAATAAGGCTAATGAAGGGTGGTGAACCTCAGTCATGGTTGTTGACATGAGATTTGAAATGGGATCAATCAAGCGGGCTTAATCTTTCTATGCCCTAGGCTTGGTTTGGGTACCCACATGGTTCCATCTCTTGCTCCTTCGGGTCATCCTCATCTTCATCACCCTTAGGGTCCACAGCATCCTCCTGAACATCCCCATCCATTGGTGTAGCTAGCTCTTCTGGTGGGGGTATTAGCATATCTGGCTGGATCTGGGGCTCAAGCTCTGGTGCTAGAGCTGGTGCTGGAGGCCATGGTGCAGGTGGTGCATGTGTAGGATTAGTTAGAATGGACTGCAGCTCAGCGGCATAAAAAAATCCATCGTGAAAGATCATCTGACCTGTGCAGCCGCGATGGCGGGCTCCTATACAAATACGGTCTGGATGAAGCAGTCCTTCTACATGCATGAGGTGCCATAAATACTCCTCTAGCCACTTACGAGCTCTCATCCTGATATACTAAAAATAAAATACTGGATCGGCGGCCTCTACTGTGTCAACATAAATGGTATATCCTCCCATCTCGTCTGGCACATGAATCAGCTCCATGATGATCTGAAAATAAAGCTATCATAAGTCAGTACTAGCGTGAGGAATCTTAAGGCGCAAGACTCAAATATGTAGGACAATCAACGAGCATGACTAAACCTAGAGCTCTGATACCAAAAATCCTTGTTGCGTCCCGGAGTACCCAAAATAGGGAAATATCAAACATTTCCTCTTTTGGTCCCGTAGACACGTGGCATGTTGAGATCACATGATTGTCAAAAACATAAAAGAACTGAGACAATAATATTAAACAGTAATGGAAGTGGTAATAATAAACATCAGAGTCATAAGACTCTATTATTACATATCACGGAAAGGGGTAAAGAAGTGATCTTATAGGCATAAAGCCTTGCAGAATATAATAAGTCTGGACACTCATGTCCTAAATACATAACTAAACAAAATAAAAATATCTCTTTCACTCTACCATCTAGCTTGCGAAGTCATAGCATTCCTCGGTATATTACTCCTCCGGATAGTCAGCCTCTACAAAATTTGAACGTTTAATTGTCCAGGACATGAAAGTCATCAGCTAATGAAAGTTGAGTGAGTAAACCTACTAATAGGTTCAAAAAGCATTTCGTTAATCTGTTAGGAAAGAGTAAAACATTCAATTTCATCTTTTTGAAAACATTATAATAAAGTGTATGTCTTATCGCATTACGGAACTTTGCTTGAATTGACTGACAATCAAGATTATACTGGAATTACAACTGACTTGAATTCACTTTGGACTACAGGTCCAATCTTTACCAACTTGACACTTTTGTATACAATCCGGCATGAATGATTGGCCTGGAATATTACTGCTCAAATGGCCGATTGGTTACCCTCTTGTCATCACTAGCCCAATGGCCAATTACTTGATATCACTGCTAAATGGCCTATGGTAACCCCATCTTATTCCTTTAGCCTTGGTTAACTTTTCATCACTGCCCCAATGGCCAATTACTTGACATCTTTGCCTCAAATGGCCGGACAACCATGAACAACAACTATCAAGATAGTACTGAAAAGGTACTACTAATCTTGCCCCATTGGCATAAGTGACATCCGAACAACATCACAGAATTCATAACTCTTGTCGTAACCTGATCGTAAAAATGAAACACGAGAACTAGACCAACGGATACGATCGTTATGTTAACAACGCTATTGCGACATTCTTATAACCGATTAACGCGTGTAGTATAAGAATTTAAAGCACATTATTATCGGGATGGCATACTTATGCACGTCACAATATTATTCATGGAGTTCACGTAGTTCACACATATGAGATTTATAGGTCCATTACATTATTTACTAAAGGAAGCATAATCTTTTTTGAGACAGTAGGCTCGAGCAATCGGCAGAGCTCGAGCTCTCGCCTTCACGAATTCCAGGATTCCTTAGTCCTTTTTTTTTTTACAAAAAGTGTTCATTTTTAAAGTACCACCTAACTAGCACAAGGTACAATTCTTAAGCATAGACTACACATGCACTTATATATACCAACTATACGGTCTATGTACAATTCTATCAGAACAGAGTATAACAAATATAGCATGGATCATCCTTTATTCAACATACAAATAATCTAATCTTTTAAGTACTGTAGGACTTAAGCGCGAAACCCATTGGAGTGCTCACGAGCTAGCCTGCCTAGCCACTCGAGCGCTCACATGAGCTTGAACGCCCTAGTTCTACAGTTTCCTACATTTGGAAGTTATAACATAATTTCATTTTGGATTGTATGCATTTCATATGCATGCATTTTGATCATCAAATTTACTTCAAAAAATACATACATAAGTGAGTAAGAGTACTCACTATGGATCTTGATGATCTAGATGAAGAAATGAAATGATGTGTAGGCGCTGATCTTCAAGAAATCTTCCTTGCAAGCTCCAAATGCAACTTCAAGCATGCTTAGACCTCCAAACTCCTTCCTTAACACTTTGATCCTTAAATTCTTTAGCTCTAGAACTCCATTATTGTAAAATGTGTATGTTTGAGAGGTAGGTAGATGAATCTAAAAGGCCATGCAAGTGTATGTGTATAAGTTTATGTATAATGCTTCAAGAACACTTCGTCTCTCAAAGCTCTCTATATTCTGGTATTAGAAACATAAAAATGCTGAGAATACAAGGGGTATTTATAGAGTTTGAAGTCCCAAGAGCAAACTAGTCTTTTCACACAAAATATAACTCGAGCGCTCGCAAAAGGCTCGAGTGTGAGCGCTCAAAAAGACTAGAGTGCTCGGGGCTCTTGCTACGCAAATCCTTCTAAAAGTTAAAGGTTCAAAAGGCCCAAGCAAAATAAGCATTCATAAGCTTGGATCAAAGTTCAAAACATGTATGTATACAAATCAGAACTTACATTAATCATATCCGATTATATAAATTAACACGCCCAAAATTGGCCCTATTATATGGCCGAGCACTTTAACTCAGCAAGTGGTCCTTGTCCCGGTCAAATCTTGCATAGTTCCTCGGATAAGCATCAGCCCGAGCGGTTTGGTCTACCCGAGGCCTCCCAAACGATTCATCCACGACCAGACCAACAAGCCGGGAAGACTGCGCAAGCACAGTCCATATAGGCGTAGTCAAGCCAGGCCGCAAGGCATGCTCCAGAATATTCTAGGCTGTTTCCTAATCAAGTTAGAAGACTAATGGAAAGAGCACTTTATTTCCTAATCCAATTAGGAAACCCCTACAATTAATGCCAATCAATCCTAATTGGATTATATTTCCTTATCCATGTAGTAGTGGGTCTCTTGCATCTATAAAAGAGACCCCTCACCCCCATAGAAAGGGATCATCTTTTCAGTCTATATAACACCCCTATAGCAGTCATCAACACGCCCAGTCGACCTACGGTAGCTCCAAACCATTGTTGGTTCACCTCAGGTCCCCGACTTTTTATAGTATAGTGAATGTGCTCAGACAAATATATGGATGTAGGTTCCTTCATTAACAGGGCCGAACCACATACAAAAAAACTAGTCTCTCACACACTCTCTCTCTCTCCTTAAATTTCTTTAATTACCATAACCAAATTTGGCATCATCTGCTTGGCGCCATCTGTGAGAAATGACAGATTTCTCAACGCATAAATCTCTCAGCTGACAATCATGCCTCCAAAGAAGGGTAAGAAGACTACGCAGCAGACTGGCCAGGCTATCCCGCCGGCCCCGACGTTCCTGACCCTGGATTAGATCACCGCAACCATCACGCAGCTCTTCAAGATCCAGCGTCAAACCCAGCAGCAGATTGAAAGCCCTACTGGCCCAACAAAGCAACCCTCTAGTGGTCGGGAAATCGCCTATGAACGTTACGTACGGTCGAGAATCGATCTTGACTAGACAACGTGCCCGAGCCAACCCGTCCTGGGTTGAAGGTGCCGCAAACATCAGCGGTAGGCGTGCTGCCCGAGAGGAGAGGCAGGAGCATATGGCCCAGGAATCAGTCTAGGGTCACTCAGTCAAGAACTGAGATGGCCTTAGGCACACGATCAGTCGGAGTCATAGCCAAGCCCGATCTCAGAGGACAGTACACAGCCATGAAGAAGAAGCCTATTCCACCAACCTGACCAACCCCCCAGATACCGGTCGGGAAGGAGTGGTGGCTCGTATCAAGGACTTACAGAAACAGATTGACAGAGTGGCCAAAAACCTGGGTCAAAACCCTACTTAAAATCACGCCAATACCGAGACAGAGTCACCATTCTCCACCCAGATCACGAGGTTTGCCATCCCGCGCAAATTTAAACAGCCCCGCCTAGATTCTTATAAAGACTCGGGAAACCCGATTGACCATGTTCGGACCTACAAGGCTCAGATGGCCATGGCCACCAAAGCCGACGAACTGAACTGCCTGGCTTTCTTCAGTACTTTGAAAGGCCCAGCTGCCCAATGGTTCTACTCCTTGAAGCCCCGATCGGTCCGCAGTTTCAAGCAACTTAGTAAGTAGTTCTTCTACCAGTTCATCGGTATACATGAATGGCCAAAGCCTGACATGCAGCTACTGACAATCAGACAAAGGAATGATGAGACCCTCAAGGAATTCACTGACCAGTTCAATCAAGAGAAGATCAGAATCTATGATCTTGATGAAACCGTCTCTATTATAGCCTTCTGTTCAGGAGTTTACCAAGTGCGCCACGTCGTTTCACAGAAATCGCCCGGTAGCCTTGGTTGGACTCGTAGAGAGGGTTAGAAAAAATATTGACACAGAGAAGTTTCTAAAGACCAAAGACCCCGGGCGAGAAAGTTACGAACCTTCCGGATGTAAGCGGAAGTGAGAATAGCCCGAGAAGAACAATGTGGAGAAGCCTAGTAGTTCTAGCACTTCTTCAACTCACAGTGGTTGGAGTCCGACAACCCCAACCTGACCTCCAGTTTACAGCGGTCTGAGTCCGGCAGCCCCGACCCAACCTCTAATTTGTAGTAGTTAGGATCCAGTGATCTCGACCTTGCCTCCAGCTCAGAATACTTAGGAGCCCGGTGATCCTCACCCGACCTCCTGTCTTCATCAGTCTAGATAAACCTGACTACAGTGGTACTTGCCCGATCATTGTGTGAGGCTCCACAGACTGTCAAAAAGCTCTTACAAAGACCCCTGGGATCATACCCGAGGCACGTTAAAAGACCTCGGGCCACACCCGAGGCACACTAAAAAGACCTCAGGCTCAACCCCGAGGCAACTAAAGACCACTATTACACAGTTGACAAAAGACCTCGGGGCCACACCCCAGGCACAAAAGGCCTCGGGATGACACTCGAGGCACAAAAGACCTAGGGGTCACATCCGAGGCATCGGCTTTGCTTAGGTCCATAACCTACAATGGAGGCAAATCCCCCTAGGTGGCTGATGATGGCAAGCTTCAAAAGACCCTGCAACCATCCACGTTCTAGGTCGGTTACCTATAGTCCTAGCCTCTACAGACCCCCGTCTTAGTGAAAGCTTGGTGGGCAGGAAGGCGCAATGAACTAAACAGGCAATCACATTGGGTATTTATAGGCCTTGGGGTTAACTAAGTGAAACTCTTAGACAACCCAGGTGCCTACAGTACTCAAAGGCAATAACTCCACTTAGGTCCAAACTGACGATAGGGGGCTCACGATAGAGAAGCAAAAAAGACCCTAAAGCAACACGCTTTAGGTCGGCTCCACCAATATGGTCAAACTCTTCTCCCAACAATCTTGATGAAGGCTGGTTGGGCGGAAGATAACCATCCTGGGGAGTTAACATAAAAGGACCCTAAAGCAATACGCTTTAGGTTGGTTTTTCAAATATGGTCAAATTCTTTTGCCCACAACCTTGACGAAGGTTTACGGGTAAAAGATAACCATCATGTGAGCTAACTCAAGCAAAAGACTCTGAATTCGACTAAGTCTAAACTCTTGGCCAATTCCCGAGCACTTAAAGACTCTGAGCTAGGATAAGTTTCAACTCTTAACTAGCTCCCGAGAATTCGCAAGACTTAGAGGCTTCGAGGCAGCTTCCCCGAGCACTCATACAGTGGCAAGCGACATCGAATAGATTTCCAAACTTGCCCTGATATGGCATCCGGCCACCCTTGGAAATGGGGGGAAACTGACACGCCCAAAATTGGCCCTATCTTATGGCCGAGCGGTTCAACTCAGTAGCCTGACCTTGTACCGGTCAAATCATGCACAGTTCCTCGGATAAGCATCAGCCCTAGTAGTTTGGTCTACCCGAGGCCTCCTAAGCGGTTCATCCACGACCCGACCAACAGGTTGGGAAGACCGGGCAAGCACGGTCCATATAGGCACAGTCAAGCCAGGCCGCGAGGCACGCTCCAAATATTCCAGCTATTTCCTAATCAAGTTAGAAGACTAATGGAAAGAGCACTTTGTTTCCTAATCCAATTAAGAAACCCCCACAATTAATGTCAATCAATCCAATTGGATTATATTTTCTTATTCATGTAGTAGTGGGTCTCTTGTATCTATAAAAGAGACCCCTCACCCCCATAGAAAGGGATCATCTTTTCAGTCTGCATAGCACCCCTGTAGCCGTCATCAACACTTCCGGCCGACCTACAGTAGCTCCAAACCATTGTTGGTTCACCTCACGTCCCTGGCTTTTTACAGTATAGTGAATGTGCTCAAACACACATGTGGACGTAGGTTCCTTCATTAACAGGGCTGTCACATACAAAAAATACCAGTCTCTCACTGACACGACGAATTTTCAGTGTGCGCTTGTGTGCTATACCCAAGTGTAGGTAATTGTGCAAGTAGTAAACTGGATTAAGTCCAGGGCGATCCTACAGGGAAGGTGTTAAACTAAATACCTAGATTATTCTCAAACAAGTAAAATAAAATTCAGTAATTCTTTAAAAGATTTAGAACACAAAGTTCCACAGTGCGACAACTACTAAATTGAAGTAATTAAACTCAATTAACTAATTACTAACTAATTAACTAAAACAGTGATTTGAAACATGTTTTTCTTAATTAAAATGGAATGGTGGGATTACACGAATCCACCGCAACCTAGGCATCTACCATGTAATTTCATTGAAGCTCGATGGAGTACACTCTCTACAGTATTCCGTACTTCTCTTAAGATAAAGAATCCATAGTCCTTTCATGACCGGGACTATGTCATCACATTTACGTTTGAAATACATAAAAGGCGGTTTAAAACAATAGTTGAGACTCTCACCTACAATGGTATTAGCATTGAGGGTGGTTTGCAAAATATATTGAAAGAAAATGCCTTAAGGCTTAAAGTTCATAGTCTGTTTTGACAAACTGAGCGTTTTGGGACAATTTGATAACAATCCAGTAAAACAGAAAGTCTAGGAATACTGCACAGAACATTCTCAAGAATCAGAATTTTCGATCGATCGACGCGCATTCGATCGATCAAAAATATTCATCTCTCGATCGATCGAACTAGCTTCGATCGATCGACAATGCCTCTGGTCCAATCGATCGAACTCCCTCGATCGATCGAAAACAGAGATTAATCTGCTGCATGGCAGAGGCCTGAGATCACGGTTTCATCATGATCTCCCAACCCAGGGACTACTCAGACATAGTCTGAAGTGCCTTAGTGTCGTTTTTAATATAAATATCCATTAAGGTCTTGTTTGTTTGCGTTTTAGTCATGAATACTATGAAAACTAAGAGTGTGAACTTATCTAGCATGCAAACTATGAATCTAACAGATTATACTACTATAAACTATGCGCAGAATTTAAATAAACAATGAAGAAGGAACCTGGAATGATAAACTTTGATTAGACTAGGAGTATTCAAACTACACAACCATCAATCAATGGAAACCTACAGAAAACATCAAAGAAAACTCTCCTCTCTCTCTAAAAACTGATAAAAAGTAATGTGGGCGTCCCTTTGGACGTTTTCAAAACGAGTTTATATAGATACAACCTAATGCTAGGGTTCCCACATGCATTCTGCTGCGTGCGCGTATACTCTGATAAAAGGCATGTTCGATCTATCGAACCATTCTCGGTCGATTGAAATAGTAGGGACTTCAATCGCTTAAACCTTTGTCGATCGATCGAACCCTCGATCGATCGAACTGTCTTCAATCGCTCAAACTCTATATTTCAGTTTTTTCATGTCTTCTTTAGGGTTCAGCATTTCCCTTCATCATGAACTTTCAATTCTTCACACAGCAACTGCAGTCTGCACAAATTACAACTAAAACATACACTTTATCATAGTTTAATCAATAGGTGCATAAACTAGCTTTGTAATTCAAATTGCAAATAAATGGAGGAATTATAAACTAAATTCATACTTTTTCTTCTTTTAGCGCAGTTGTATTTTACAAATACCCCCGCTTGTCACTCACTCTCTCTCTCCTTAAATTGCTTTAATTACCTTAACCAAATTTTGGCATCATCATAAATACATCAATAAATAGATAAATACATAGAAAAGGTCGGTGTTACATCTTTCCACTACCCAATAAAAGATTTTGTCACAAAATCTTAGCTAACAAAAGATTTCGTCCCTAAATCTGAGCTAAGACGCACTAAATAGTTACAACCACAAATCTGTACTTGTGTTCCATTCTCATCATTCTAGGTGTGCTTCTTTCCTATCAACCTTAAGCGGGCTTCCTCGTCCTTAATGTAGTGAATTCATCATAGGGGATCTCGTTATGTTGCTTCATCTTATCACACTCTTCTCCTCGGATGACCCCACTTGTTCATGAACATAAATGGTGTGTTCTTGCTCTATATATGATTGCTTACTTCCTGTTTTATGACGGAACTACTACCGCGAATATGAAACTTATTGATGTGGCTCTAGAGGTAGGAAAATGAAATAATCCGTTGATGACGCGTCTAGGTCAAACATTAACCAGATTAGACAACGCTTATATGGGTTCTATGGAACACTTTCGCAGATCCATGGTAGTGTTGTAAGAATGGCTACTTGAAAGGACAAAACTTATGAGCCCTTCTAAGCATTCCACATATTCTACTTTCTACCGCACTTGAGAGGTTCTTCATCCCATGAATCCTTTTAGTTTCAAAAAGTAGTCAACTGGATTTTGCTAATTAATGTAGTCGACTGGATTAGTTTTTCAAATTGAGCTCTCGAGAGTAGGAAAAACACGACTAGATAAGCACCAGTCGACTGAACTTCACATACTCTTTTGCAAACATAGTCGACTGGATTTATTATCAGTCGATCGGACGTGGTATCAGTCAACTGGATCTGTAATTTTCAAAATGACGATGTTTTTAAATGGATTTAACGAAAATTCTTTTTAACCGAGTTATTTATTGGTCAAGTATGGGTTTATATGGGTTATGTTTAAGCATTAGTGGTGTGCCACGTGTCTTAGATTCATTTGGGTGGATCCAGGGCATGACACATACGCACACTCATGCTCACACATAGCTCACACACACAACGCACAAACTCACATGGAAGTGTAGGTGATGTCCGATGATATAGATGTGATCGACAACCGTAGGCAATTTAAGACGGTGATGTAGAGAGGAACTTGAGACAAATAGAGAAGAGAGAGGGAATTTGTGATTGAAGGAGATAGTGTGACAGTATATAATTTTGCATATATTTGTGGGAGAGTGAGTATATATTATGGGATAAGTGGCAATGCAAGTGTATAGGGTAATGCTACGTGCTCATAAAATGTGCACATAAAGTGTGCACATAAAGATCTGAGCCATTCATTTTGGTGGGATCCATCCCTGCACACATATGACCCACCAAAATGAATGGCCTAGACCTTTATGTGCACACTTTATGTGCACATTTTATGTGCACGAATCATTACTCAAGTGTATATTGTTAAGTGTCTAACTTGCAGTATGTTATTTTGTGTATATCTGATTGCCCCAATTCCTATTAAGGAATACTTTCTAGTTAAGGTAATTATTTATGGGGTATTTGCTCTTACTATTTTGGGGGTATTTTGGAAGAAATTATTGAAATTTGTAGAAATCTCAACCATTAAATTTGTCCCACACAATTAATTCTACCCCTTCTTTATGTCACACATAAAAGTGGGGCCTACATCATCCTCTCTTATTATATAGATAGTTGGTGTAGAGGGATGAATGTTAAGGTTACTATTGGAATGAGATTGTAGGTGTAGAAAGATAAAGGTTAGGGTAATTTTGAAAATAAAAAGTAAGTGTAGAAGGTAAATTATTTTGATTTAAGTTAGAATAGTGAGTGTAAAGAATAGGTAGGTTTAGGGGCAGCCCCCACAAAAAATTTTGAAACTTTGGTTACATGTATGTATTTTGTGAAATATTAAAATTTACATCCATGAATGTTGCTCCCCCACACCAACCCAAAATATATTTTATGTACAATTATAACAATCATTATCATAAACCATAAGCCAAATGATCACAATATACAGTAAGGGGATATTTTATGATACAACTTAATAATTTGGTACTACCATATATCCCAATTTGATGTCAAAATTTTGTAACTTTGGTCCAAAATGTTATATGTAGTTCTCAACATATTGAAATTTTGAAACCACTTTGGTTTCAAAACTAAAGCGGAATTCAATGTTACAACATGTTGGAACCAAGTCACTACAGTTTGAGACCAAAATCACTAGGAGGTATCAGAAAGGATTACGAACACCCAAATTTTCAAATCTCATAACGGGCCAAAAACTTCACACAAACTATAATCTTTCTGATACAAACAATATAATTTTAGTGAAAAATCTCTCATTTCGAATTAATTGAGTTTAAAAGACAATCCGTTTTTTTTTTTTAATTTTTTTTTGTCAAAAGCCCATGATTTAGTGAAACTTAATAAATCAAGTCCTTGTGTTACAAAGTTATATAAAATTTCACATAGCTAGTTTAATTTTTACGTAAGTTACAAAAAAATTTCACATAACTTTTTTGGGTTAAATACATTTTACCCCCCTGTGGTTAGGCCCATTTCCACTTTACCACCTGTGGTTCAAAAGTGAACACTTAACCCCCTGTGATTTCAAACTAAAGTGAAACTGTTAAGATTTTCCTCAAAACTGATAAAAATTGGCCAAAAATATTAACACTTAGCCCCCTTTGTGAGGTTAATTTTGGGGTTAAGCCCCTATGTGAAGATAATGCTGCCATTTAACCTACCTATGTGGATCTAATTTTTAACACTTAACCCCCTTGGGGAGCTGATTTTAGGGTTAACTGCCTACGTGGGGTTAATTTTGACACAAACTCTCTTATGTGGGGTGAATTTTAACACTTAATCCCCCTGTGGACCTATTTTGAGAGAAATCTTAGTAGTTTCAGTTTAGTCCAAAACCACAAAAGGGTTAAGTGCACCTTTGAACCACTGAGAGTAAAGTGAAATGTGTCTAACCACAAGAGGGTAAAATGTATTTAACCCAACTTTTTTTATTGATGAACTTTGGCTAACGGGTTAGACCTAAGACTAAAAAAAGTCTTGATTATAATTTCCTATAAAAAAGTATACTCGAAAAATATATAAATAGATTGAAAAAACACGTCTCGGGGGCGATGTCCTCGAAGTCTCCTGCAACTATATTGGATAGCCTAACTAGTAACTTGGTCCCCCAAGTATAAATTCCTGATTCTACCATTGGATGAGTTTAGAGAGTAAAATATGTGAGTGCAGATAGAATTTCCCTTTAAAGTATTATGATTTTGGGTAAAAAGTATTTTTGCCCCCTCAAACTATACATGTTTTTGCAATTCACACCCCGAATTTTAAAAAGTTGCAATATTCCCCCTGAACTATCTTTAGGGTTGCAATCTCCCCCCTGAATTACAAAAAGTTTAAATGTCCCCCTTGAACTATCATCGGTGTTGCAATATCCCCTGAACTATCTTACGTATTGTAATGTCAACCCTACCATCACATTCCATCAAGAAATCTGAAATTGTTTATACATTCCGTCAAAAGTGAACACTTAACCCTCTGTGGTTTTGGACTAAAGTGAAACTGATAAGATTTTCCTCAAAACTGATGGCCAAAAATATTTACACTTAGCCCCCTTTGTGAGGTTAATTTTGGGGTTAATCCCCTATGTGAAGATAATGCTTCCATTTAACTTACCTATGTGGAGCTAATTTTTAACACTTAACCCACTTGGGGAGCTAATTTTAGGGTTAACTGCCTATGTGGGGTTAATTTTGACACAAACTCTCTTATGTGGGGTGAATTTTAACACTTAATCCCCCTGTGGACGTATTTTGAGAGAAATCTTAGTAGTTTTAGTTTAGTCCAAAACCACAAGGGGGTTAAGTGTCTATTTTTGAACCACGGAGAGTAAAATGAAATGTGTCTAACCACAAGGGGGCAAAATGTAATTAACCCAACTTTTTTTATTGATGAACTTTGCAAACGGGTTGGACCTAAGACCAAAAAAAGTCTTGATTATAATTTCCTATAAAAAAGTATACTCGAAAAATATATAAATAGATTGAAAAAAATCATGTCGGGGCGATGTCCTCGAAGCCTCTTGCAACCATATTGGATAGCTTAACTAGTAACTTGGTGCCCCAAGTATAATTTCCTGATTCTACCATTGGGTGACTTTAGAGAGTAAAATATGGGAGTGTAGATAGAATTTCCCTTTAAACTATTATGATTTTGGGTAAAAAGTATTTTGCCCCCTCAAACTATACATGCTTTTGCAATTCATACCCTGAATTTTAAAAAGTTGCAATATCCCCCATGAACTATCTTTAGGGTTGCAATATCTCCCCTGGTCTTCAAAAAGTTTATGGTAGTCGGTGTTGCAATATCCCCATGAACTATCTTTCGTGTTGCAATGTCAACCTTACCATCACATTCCGTCAAGAAATATGATAGAATTTGCTCATGTGGGACGCACATGGCAAATTTCAAGGAAATTTATGACATTTCATCTTTCGTTTCTAAATTAATAATCATAAATATCATAAAAAATTCAGTTAATTTCACTGTGCTATCATTTTCTTTAATCTGTTAATTTGTTGTGTAGCAAGAAAAGTTGAAGTTGTATGACTTTTAAGATTGTTAATTTAGAGGGGGATATTTGAATGTCATAAATGTCTTTGAAATTTAGCCTGTGCGTCTCACGCGAGTAAATTCTATCACATTTCTTAACGAAATTGATGGCATGGTTGACATTGTAACATGAAAGATAGTTCAGAGGAAACATTATAACACACACGATAATTCAAGGGGGACATTTCAACTTTTTGAAGTTCAGGGGTGACATTACAACCCTAAAGATAATTCAGTGGGATATTGTTACTTTTTTAAAGTTCAATGTGTTGAATTATTAAAACGTGTATGATTTGGCGGAGCAAAATGCTTTCTACCCTTTGATTTTTCTTGAAAATATAAAGACTTTTCAGGTCAGTAAAACTCGGATGGCTGTTGAATCTTCTTTGAAGAAAATGGTTTGCAATTTTGCATGAAAACAAAACGAAACTTAGATTATTCATATTGAAAATAGAGATAGAGTGACAGAGTGACACTAGCTGAACTACAGCCAATAATTGCAATTTGCCTTTGCCCTTTTGAAAAATAAACCGTAAATGACTTAGGCGACTCAAGCCGAGCCGAGCCGAGTCGCCCAGTACAGTAAAGTATAGCCAGTTCGTTAGCACACGACAAACGAGTGGCAGCACGTGGGATACCATTGACCGGCACGAGACAAGACCACTTCGCGCCTTTCTTACAACAAAACTATTTCTTTTGACCAACTCGTCTTGGTTGAGTTGGCCGACCTCTTGAATCAGTATTTTGTGTTTCAGGGCCAAGTTATTAAAACTTAGAACATCTCTAATGCCTTCTTCTTTTTTTTTTTCATGTTATAGTCAAATTGTAGCATAGATGTTTAAAAAGATATCTTCAATGCACTTCTATTCTTTATTTTATCCCAACTTTGAGAGCAAGAATAACATTATTATACTTTAAAAGAAGTAATAGAAGGTGCATCGGAGAGTTTTCTTTTAAATACATACTATGTATAATTTAACTTTAGCACAAGATAAAGCTATTTATGATATGGAAAATATCTTTGCCTTTGAAAGCCAGTTTATTAATTCTACAGTTGAATCCTCAACAAGCTAGGAATTATTATCCTAGGCCTTCCTCAATTGATATTCAATATGAGGAAAGGCAGGTAATCAATCTTATGTTTTGTGTTTGAGGGCTAAGTTATTAGAACTTAGAACATCTCTAATGCATTTTTTTTTTCCATGTTATAGTCAAATTGTAGTATGATGTTCAAAAATATATCTTCAATGCACTTCTATTCTTCATTTTATCCCAACTTTGAGAGCAAGAATAACATTACTATACTTTAAAAGAAGTAATAGAAGGTGTATTGGAGAGTTTTCTTTTAAATTCATACTATGTATAGATAATTTAACTTCTGCACTTATTCCAACAAAAAAATGTACGAAATACACTAGTTATAGGACAATAAGAATAGATTGTGCCAAGATATATCTGCGAAAAGGAGTAGTCGAATCTAACCATAGAACAAGGAGAGTAAGGAGATTGAGAGTTAGAATCTGTACCAAACAAAACACACACACACACACAAACCTCATATAGAAGGACACTAACAAACGAGAGAGCCAGGGGATAACTAAGAGAGGTTTTTTTTAGAGAGATGGAGGCTAGATAGATCCAAACAAGATAAAAAAAAAAAAAAAAAAAAAAAAAAAAAAAAAAAAAACCTCTTTCTTGAAAGATCTTTTTGTCACCAACTAAAATACATGTGTTTTGTCTTTGTGATGGTAAAAATGTATTTTAATGACACATTTTTGACTTTATACTTTTTATTAATTGAAAATTTAAAAAGACAATGATGGAAAATTGAAAATTTTCACCACAATCAAAGAGATCACTTAAAGAGGTAGAATTCTCAAAAGATACTTTTAATACGAGATATAGGGAATGTGTATTTTCAAGCATAACGTTTTGTATCAAAGAGGTTACAGTTACAGTTATAAGGGACAGAGCCAAGAAGTTGCATCTGGGGGGGGCTGAGTACACGGTCCCTATATTCGCTTGTAAAATGATCAAAACGGGTTTTGGGGGTAACGCCCCCAAGGTGAATTTTTTGGGGTATATTTATATATTTTTTTAGGTCTATTTGTGCATATTGTCACTTTTTTTATAATAAAGTCTAATTACATACTGTAATTTGTAAAGTTTGGATTGGTGTTAAATCAATTTGGCGTTGAGCTAAATTGAGAAGTGAATAAAATCAATGTGTTGGACCAAATATTTAGAGTGAGTTAAATTAGAATTGATCAATATTAGTTCAGCTTCTCTTTATTTGGAATTTATAACTTCATTAATGGTTAAGGGTGGATTAAGTTACAATTAGTGTTACAATGTGTATATTAGCATGGACCATTGCGTAAAAGTTATTATATTGAAGGGGCCAATATGCAAGTAAACTTCAAAACTTTATAGTAATCATACATACCATATTCATTCAAAACTTTTGCAGGGGCCAAATATATGTAATATGTATAATTATCACAAATATATAGGGTAAAATAACAAAGTTTGCAAAATCTCCGCCCCTGACAGTTATACTACATAAGGCTTTGTGCCCATTTTGAAAGTTTGAGGGGTTGATGTTAGTAATCCTTCTTGTATACTGTAATTTTTTGGCTTATCATTTATAACAACGCGTATTACACTTGCATGTAAACATGACATTTTGTAAAAATTAAAATTTTGGAGGGGCCAATATATATATATATATATATATAACTTTTAAAATTTTACAAATTACTTGTAGATAATTAAAGTTTCGAAAAAGTTTGCAGAGGTCGTGACCCCCCGAGCCCTCACTAAGTTTCACCCCCTGCCAGAACCTTTAGTATCACAAAGAGGCTAGGTTCAAAACCTCTAGGGGCCAAAGTGAGTGAATTGGAAGGACGAAACTCAAGTAGTTGGATCAACCGTATCTAAAATTTGGTGTGAGTTCAAATCCTACTACTTATTTAACTCCCTAATTTACCTAGTGTGTGTGTGTCGTACCCCTGATTTACCCTTTGTACTACACAAATAAAATGCTGTAGAGAACCAAGTCCAATAAAATTTGGGCCGCTGGGACCCATTGGAGAGAGTGATTTATCATCGTCTCCCAAAAAAAAATCCCTCCTAAGTCTCTTTCTTTCTCCAGCTACGTACCTATCTAAGTTTATCCCTCTACATTAATGTGAATATATATATATATGGCACGTGCCTTGAGTTAAATTGATGCCATAATTCTTAAATTTAGGATTTTTCACATTTAAATTCTAAATTTGGTTCTCAAATACTTTGATAGCTGTACCATCAAAAGAAATTTCAGTAAAAATTATGTGATTCCCATTATAATTAAATATGGTACAACTATTAAAATATTTGACAATTTAATAAATATTTATGTAATCAATTTAGCCACCATTGTCATGCCCCGGAGTAGCCAAAAAATAGGAAAAATTTAAAATTTTCTTTCTGGACCTGTAGGGAATGACGAGTTACATAAAACTGGCCTGTTCGTGCAACATTCTAACATAGATATATCAGAGTAAGAAACTTCACAAAGTCTAAGGGTATTCATGGGGAACTTTAAATGTTTGCTACTTAGGCTATTACAGTTCCAAATGAAAACCATAAAATATAAGTTGGGCGATTGACACCACTTAAAGTATTACATCAATAAAAGATAGTTACTTAGAACATAAAGGAAGTCTTAATACGGAAGTAGGCCAAAGTCTCCTTCCTAGCTGGCATACCCATGCCCTTCGTTATCATACTCTTCTTAAAAGTCTTCTTCAGTATGACCTTTCTGATAGTTCCCCTCTTGAGGATAGTAATATTCATCTTCATGGTCACCTTGATAATTCTCCTCATTATAACCTAGACGTAAAATGTTCAGGGCAGAGGGAAGAGCTGTTAGCTTTTAAAGCTAAGTGAGTTCATCTTAACCGATCACTCCTGATACAATTAATGATATACAAGTACAACAAAATATCTTCAAATAACATTAAATGAGCATATGGCATGGTAGTGTGATGACATGATGCAGTATCGATATAGTCGACTCTACTTAACCACGTATGCTGACTCATGTGACTTGTTACATTACCAGTGTAACACCGTTAGCTTAAAGTAGAATGATTTCATTCCTATCATCGCCTAGCAGGGCCCTATAGTAGTTTTGATTTTAAAAAGAGTGTAATCACTGGACTCTTAGGTCCTTGTGACCTTGCTTGGAGAATAGAATAGTTACAGCGCTATCGTCGCCTAGCAGGGGTCTATAGCATTTGAAAGGTAACTATTGTATTCAAGTTCAGATGGATACTTTGCTATTGTCACCTAGCATGACCCTATAGCGTATCAATCATCAACTCATGTTCCACTTCAATGATTTCAATGGGTACCTTGGCTATCGTCGCCTAACAGGGCCCTATAGCATTTCATTGTTGTACCCATTGATTTGACTGTATCATACGGACCTCCACGATCCACTTGACATGTATGACAGTATGATTGGGCTAGTCCCCTTGACTAACCATGCAGACGTCAACATTGACATCATGACTCGATCACGTTCATATGGATGTCCATGTGATTGTATAATTGTGAAGCATATTATGCTTGTATAACGATAATTAATACCTAAGCATGGAGTTTGGATATTTAGACATGCGTTCATCATATAAGCAGTAAATCTTAACGTACACATATATAACACTCATCAGATATGTCCACACAGGACACACTGGGTATCCACATAATACACATAGAGTAATTCTATAATATACCAAGTGAGTTAGGACGACTCACCTCGATGTGAGTGCGTAAAAGCAAGCGTAGCAGTGGTTCCTACAAAGTATATGAATTCATAGAATGTTGATTAATAAGCATACTAGAATCGAGGGCATAATGGTAATTGTGTCGGTGGTTTCCTAAACCTCAACATGATGATCTAGACATCATTCTGAGTCTAACGCTATTGACTAGACTCAAATCGGAGTCCGTCACATAGAAGGCTGTATTTTCTGTACTAGTGTGGGCCCTAAAGATAAGCTGTATTTTGCCCGTGTCGAAAGGTCACCAAACTTTAAAGAGAATGTTCTGGACCTTATTCTAAGACTTTAGGAACTGACCGCGTATTTTTCTGAGCTACGGTTTATTTATTATGATTTATTGAAGTTCTAATCATAGAATAAAAGTCTATGAGGTCCTATAATTATAAAACATAGTTTGGGAAGACCTTTGGTCCTTATAAATATTTTTATTAAACACTAGGCCTTAAAAAAGGCTAATGGTATTTTTCTCATAATTTTCGGACTTCGTTTGGTATCTAAATAAATTAAAATACACTCAAACGAGTCCTTTATAAATAATTAAATAATATTACAATATCACAGTGGGGGTTTTACATTTAATTATAAGATAAAGGCATTAGACCTTCGGAAAATTTAATATAATTTTTCCGTATTTTAAAATAGTCATTAGGTATTTATTACCCAATTATTGTAATCTAGAATAATTACTTATTATTTATTGAAAAAAATAACAATAAGTATGTTATATGGAAATACATTATAATTTTAGAATATAAGATTATTATCAAAAATAATATTTCAGATTATTAAAATATTATTCTTGGGTATTTCAAACTATTTTTAAAATACTTTAACTATTTAAAACCATATATAACTATTTATTAAAATATCCCAGCATTTATTGTTTATTTAAAATAGTGGATAATCAATATTATATACATAAAAATAATAATTTCAGAATGGGATAAACATTAAATTATAATATTCCAGATTTTTGGAATATGATTAAAATAAATTTTACAAAGTTTAAAACAATAATAAACATATATAATGTATTATTAAAACAAAAGAAAACAATGATAATAACAATATTTCCAGACCCGCGGGTCAAACCTGACCCGGCTCAGACCTACTGGATCGCCCATTTACTCACTATGGCCGATCCAACTTAAAAGGTCCGACCCAATACCCATTTCTACTTAACATAACCCAACCCACAACCACTTACACACTCATATTACCCCGAACCTATCCGAGACTGACCCGACCCGACCCCACGGGTAAATGATATAACCCGAAACCCACGGTTTCTTCTTCTTCCAATTTAAATCACGCCGCCACCAGCGAGCCCGAGATCGCCGGAAAACTTCTCCAGCTCGTTTCTCCGTCATCTCTCCATCAAAATGGGTGAGACCAACGCCAAAAGGACCGGATTGCCCTCCTCTACAACATACTAGAGGCATACGAGTTAGTTAATTCGTTTTAGGGTCCTACTAGTGGATTATTCTTTTTGGTTTCTTGGAGAATAATCGCGTGCATGGCCAAACAAACATTGTTCTTTTCAAAAGCTGGTCTTACGGGGTGTTCCTGAGACTATAAGGGTCTGTTTGGTACCATTTTTGAGGAGTTTAGAGATACTTGAAAGTTCAAGCTCCGGTGAGGGCTTCAATGGAGGTTTTGGTGCAACCAGAGCTTAAGGCTCTGTTTGGATTACCCAGAGGGTCTGGGCGTTTGTGTGAGGGTGTGATATATTCACAGAGTAACAAGAGGGGTGTGGGATCTTACCAAAGTCTCAGGTTCTCTCTGTAGCTCCGGCGAGGCTCTCCTCTCTCTCCTCTGCGTCTCTTCTGCGTCTGTGTGTGTGAATGTGTGTGGTGAGGCAGAGAGAAGTGTGAGAGTGTGTGTACTCTGTAACTGTCTCTATCTCTCAACTCTTAGTAATACTCTCTCAACTCTAGGGTCTATTTATATACACAGTCACATATACATACACACATATATAACCAGATTGTGTATCTGTTCCAAATCTTGCTGAGGGATTGATTTAGATTGAGATGATTGTGCTTGGGGAAAAAGGAGTCGGCGTTCGGAGTGTGTGTGGGTTTTTACCCGGCGGTTAGGAGGAAAAAAAGGTGGAAATCCGTGGTTTAAGGAAGTGTTTGGATAATGGGTATTATCCAATATTTGTAGGTATGATAGGTAGTACATTAGACTATTCATTCCCATAATGTAGGAATTGTCATTGCTAGAAACTACGTGCCATGCAATCTAAATAAATGCAGATTCTACGGGTTAATGTGATAAGTCAGTCCGGGTCAAAATTTTACAATCTAAGTTAATAATAAAATAATTCGTATTATATATATAGACATCAGAAATAACGAACTAAAAATACGAGGCTCCTTTTATTAATAACAGAAACTTACGGGCATTACAACCATAACCACTTTTGCATATACATTAACAAAATATTACAGTTGGTACAGTTAATTTTGGCCTTAATCTTTATTCTGATAAAAACTATTGTAATCATAAAAGCGCAAGTTCTTCTAAACAGTCTTTTAATGATTGTGTATATAGGTGTCATGGGATGAATTAATGAAAGAAAGTGATGGATCGCACTTGTTCAACTAATTTAGGTGCTTGGATGTGCAAAAATGTTTTCTATAATTAATTATCATTAGAATGTCAAATATGTAATTTCATCATTTTAATTTACTCATTTAATAAATAAATTTATTAATTTATCATGAATAAATTAATATGACATTATCACGTATTCAGGAAGCATTTGATATACAAAAATTTGAATGCATCGCATTACTTCATCTAAAATGGAATTAAGTTGTAGAAGAAGCAAAAATTGTACTGTAATAAAATTGCATGTAACAATTGGAAAGATGTGTTAGAATGATAATAATGATACAACTTCAACTTGTTCCAATCAAAATTTAGTGGGCCCATCGTCACGCGTATTTGAGAAGCATTTAATTGAGATTCAAAATTTGGGAAGCGTAGCATACTTGTACTTGTGTTTTAATCCTAAATTTGGTTCTCAAATGCTTTAATAGTGGTTCTATGAAAATTAAGTAGCTCCTATTGTAATTAAATATGATACAACTATTAAAATATTAGACAATTTAACAAATTTATTACGTAATGCTATCTTCCCAAATCTTGTAAACCAACATCGATTCCCAATAAGTGTAGTAGTGATACCACCATGACTAGAGTAATGCAATGTTTCCCAAATTTTAATTTTAAAAGTGATTTCCAAATAATGTGGTAGTGGGGCCGTGTAAACAACTTTCAATCAAAATTCAACTAATCCCACAGTATTAGATCTGACGCCATTTTCCCATTAGTTGAGAAGCACATTTTAGATTAAAATTTGGGAAGCATAGCATTACTCCCATCAATATTAATGGTGAGACCACTTCAACATACACGTTTGTTAATTTTTCATGTGTTTGAAACTATTTGAAATACAAAATTTGGGATTTATTAATTTACTAATTTAATTAATTCATTTATCATTAATAAACTAATGTGTCATTAATTAATTGATTTATTTATTATGTGTTTGAGAACCATTTGAAATACAAAATTTTGAACGCATAGCATTACATATTACTTTATGTAAAGTAGAATTAATTTGTAGAAGATACGAAAAGTGTAATGAAATTACATGTACAGATAACTCTTCGGGTACAAAGGAATCTCACAAAAACAAGATACATAAATCACAATGTGTCTATCTCTCTCCTGATGGGATCCACTGACACTGTGGGATCCACACTCTCTGTGAGGAGAGGGTATCTTATTTTTGTGAGATTCTTATGTGCCCCAAGAGTTATCCTACATGTACGGACTAAGCAATTCACAAAATAACTATTTTTTTTTTGCCAAACAGGGCGTTAGACCCAAATTAGATCTCTGTCTCTCGCGTGGAGACTGTAGACTTAGGACAACACCCCACGTGGAACTTTAATTGACCTATCTACTAATTATAAAGTAGCCAAGGTTGGTTTTAGTTCCCCTAAGCCAAAATATTCATATACTGAATAAGGTAGTAGATTCACACTCGCTCCTCCAAAGTGTGCATCTCTCTCTCACACTTGGTTTTCCTTCACAAGAAACAAAAGTAGCCAGCCAATTTGGAAAGTGGAAATTACCACAAAGGGCACCCAAGTACAGGCGGCTCAATTATACAGCTCACAAAGTGTGCGCCTTCAGGGATAAAATATCCAAAAAGGACGAGGTAAGTTGATAAAATTCCAGAAATTGAAAATTTGAACTGCAAAATTGCACGCAAAAGGAAACATTCACTTTTATATATGTTATTTATAGATAATAGATGAGTAAAGATTTGGAAATTTGAATTGCAAAATTGCACGCAAAAAAGGAAATATACACTTATATATATAAATAATAAATAACATATGAGTAAAAAATTAGGATATATTCAAAGACACACTCACAACTCAAGAGATGTACATGTCTCAAAAATTCTGATGTGGGCCTCTTGAACTGTGTCTTAAAAATTGTATCAACTTGGTGTGTGTCAAATATTACCACAATAGATATAGATAGATATATATATATATACGTTTTCGGGGATGAGTAGTTGTGTAGTCTATTTTGTATAGGAAAAATGGGGTTGAGGACTGTGAGAGAGCTGAGACCTCTGGTTCACCTGCTATTGCCTCTGTTCGTTCATTGGATTGCCGAAGAGATGACTGTTTCGGTGCTCGTCGATGTCACCACCGGAGCTTTGTGCCCCGGAAAGTCTACCTGTCCTGAAGCTATTTACATCAATGGTCTTCAGCAGACGGTAATATATATATATACACACACACACACACACATATATATATTGAATCCATATGAATGGTCTCTATCTACAACTTTTAATTTTCTCTCTCTAAAAAAAAAATCTGTTTGGTCAGACTTTCCATTCTTATGTAATCTTCTGTATTATAATTTCTAAATGTCACTTGATCATTCTCATTCCACCATGTTTTTGGTTGCTGAATTTGCGTCTCTTCCAAAATATGAAGATTTTTTTGTATTTTATTTTATTTTATTATTACAAGGGGAACGGTGCGGTCGAAAAGTTGACTTATGCAATGGAGAACTTTGTGCTTCCTCAAATTTTTTTTTTAAAAAATTTCCAAATAAGGGGAAGATAAACAGTAACAATTTGCAGATTGGGCTGTTAATTCGGATGACTATTTTGGATTTGTTCTGTTTATGTATGTAGGGACAGCTTTGAATATGTTGAAGAGTCTTCTTAGGTGTGAGGTGTGTGGACCCATGGAACTTTGGTGATGACTTTTTCAAAGTTGTTACTTGTTACCTTATCTTTATGGGACTACCATCATAGTCATTAGTGGGGCTTCTTGTCTTTCAAATTCGATATTTAGCTTTGCAGCCAATAGAGAGAGGGAATTGGGAAAAGCTCAAAAAAGTATAGGTTGTGGTGATTTGAAATGAGGCCAGTACTATAAAAATTGTAGGGTAATGATATTGTAAGCAATTTCTTATATAAGAAACAGTTTTTAACCGTTGGACGAAGATTTGGTTCCAGGATAGTAACTAAACAATATTATTAAATAATACCAAATCTTCATCCAACTATTAAAAGTTGCTTTCTTAATAAGAAGCTGCTGCTTACAATATCATTATCCAAAATTGTATTCTTGTTTGTCTTTTCTTTTTTGGTTTTCTTCTCTCATATAGTTCCTGGATATGGTTTTAACTTTAACAGTGGTTCACTAGTTTGTTCAGTGTAGATTGTGTGTTTTTTTTTTTTTTTGGTGAGACTTTAATAGAATGTGAGGTGTCCTATGATTTGAGTATATGGTGAGTTTGACCATGATGGGGAAATCAGAGTGTGTGTCCGTGACACCTAATTAATTTCTTGTTGTTTAGATGCTTGTTGCATTTTGAATTTCTAGATAGCATCTAATAGGCCATTGAACGATCAGTTTCATCATAAAATTGTTGGGACCATCACGATTCACGATGTAATGTGTGCACATGTTTTGTCCATTTATTCGTCCTTCCTTAATTTGTCTATATGCCATCTTGTAGTTTCGTGAGTGGCTTTGATATTTTCACGAAACACCTGCTGTTTTATCAATTATACTTTTACCTCCCCTGTCTTCTACATCGACAAAAAACTATTTTTTTTTGTTGTCCTAGACTTAGTGTGTTATTGCTCTAATTTCCTATTGTTCACCTGTTATTATTTTGGTTTTGTGAGAGTAAAAACAAGTGCTTAGAGTAGCACATCTGAGCTGTTGGATTGGCATGAGTAAGCTAGAAAGTCATCGAAAAAAGAATTTCGTAAGGCTGTGTTTGGTTTGCGGATTTAGAGAAGGAAAAGGAAACAAAAAGACGGAAACAAGAAGGGAAACTATTTCTCTTCTATTTCCGTAGTGCTTTCCTCCTAGCTTATAAATAACAATAGGAATAAGAAATTTTCAAAATGTAATAGAAACACAAGAAAAGAGAAAGGGAAGTGACTCAAAAAAATTTAGAATGTTTACTTTATTTTCTAGTATATTTTCTTTTCCATGCTATTTCTCCACACTGTTTTCCTTGTTCAACCAAATAAACAAAATTGTTTCCTCGATATTTCCTTTTCCTTTCCCTCACTAAATCCATGCACCCAGGGCCGGCCCTGAGATTTTGAGGGCCCTACTCGAACTTTTAAATGGGGACCCTCTTTATATTAGCATAAATATTACAAATATTACTTATTGATTACTTAAATAATAAATTTGGGTTAGTATTTTTAAGAGTGGGCCCTGCCTAAAGGGGGCCCTAAGCGGCCGCGTGTGCCGCTTCCCCTCAGGGCCGGCCCTGCATGCACCAAACTAAGAGATTTACTTAGATCTAGGGGCCGGCAATATAATTAGCTTAATTAAAAATTTCAGAAGAAGCATTGAACATGTACTGTTTAGATAGATCACGGATATCAATATAATTAACTTATTTAAAATTTTCAAAAGAATCATTAAACATGTATTATTTTGACAGATCACGGACGATGCACAGAACCATTTTCGTTTTGATGATAAGCTTTGAAAAATTTTATTTTGAAGAGTTGCAATAATTTAATTGGTAATACATTTTAATATTGCTGGTTGTGTAGATGGAGAAATTTGAAGCTCTTGTTCCTGCTACAAATGTTTTTCCTTGGCTATATTAGTGAAAGGGGAAACTTCCTTTCGATTATTAAAAGTACTCATTGGAAGCATTGATTCATCACATATGTTGGGAAAGATTAATCATATTTTATTTCATTATAGCAAAATGTGTACATTATGTACATTATATAACTATGGCTCCCTGCATATAATTCTGTTAGAAGCCCAGTTGTTTTGACAGGTTATAGATTGCTTAGCTGACAGGACCTAATGATGTGTTTGCTACTGAATTGACTTTATTTTTTCAGTAGATATACTGATAGTGAGAAGTAATTTGTTAAAGTTGGGAAACATGGGGTTACATTAACTCCCAACTCATGTCATCATATGCTAAAGTAAACACCATGTCCAACTTTAAGCAAAAGCAAGTAAAACTTACTTTTTTGAAGAAGTACAAATTGTATAGGAACACAACGTTAAAAATAAGTTGAAAATGAAGAGGATAATTAGATTACAAGTGGTGAGAATGCATTCCGTCCAGACACACTAACTGATTGAAGCTTCGCTCTCTACTTATTTTTCTTGGTAATGGGCAGTATTTAGGTAACTTTGGTGCATGATTAGGATTTCGGTTGTATTTGTTAAGTTACCAACTACTCCAAAAGCTTAAGCTGTTAGAGAATAGGCCCAACAATGTATATCAAGTTTCAACACCCTCCCTCACTTGCAACCCCGACTTGCACGTGGAGAGCAAACAAACCAAATTTCATCGTAGTGGAGACAAATAACAAAGTGCAAAAATGCACAACAAAGCGGGAGATGGAGAGTTGAACCCGGAACATCCCACAAATAAGGTTTTGATACCATGTTAAGTCACCAACTACTCCAAAAGCTTAAGCTGTTAGAGAATGGGCCTAACAATGTATATCAAGTTTCAACAGTATTAATGCTCAGGTTTCCATTTTCAGTGCTGGTTGTATTTTTTGAAACTGTGTATACCTTTTGTTTCTGAATTTTTTTGTTAATTAGGATGTTGACGGAGATAGTCAAGTATTGTTGTCACACACATTGATGGCTTATATAATAAGAGAGTTTGTTTACTTTATTCTAGTTTGATGAGTATGTTCAAGTTTTTACTTCTAAAGTAAGAGGTTCAAATAAATTGAGATATCAGTGATGATATCCGAGCTTCTCAATTCTCTTTTACGTGTGTGTACGTTTTGTCATGTCAAGGTTATACCTATATCTGCCTTCTGCAGGTTGTTGGCATTTTCAAGATGGTGGTGCTTCCAGTCTTAGGCCAGCTTGCAGACGAGTACGGGCGCAAACCACTCCTCCTCCTTACATTATCCACGACAATATTCCCTTTTGGTACGTTTTGTACAGAAAATTCTAAATAGATGAATTCCTATTGTCCTTTATGGTGAAATCACATTCATTATGCTGGCTAGTTGCATAATTAGCTTCTTCTTTCTTTCTTTTTTATTATTTATATTTATGAAATCATCGTGGAATATCTTAGATGTTTTTAGTGGACGGGATGTATGCCCCATTTTAGATGTTTTATTTTAGTTCAAACCAAACACAAAGCTGACTGAAACTTGAATCAAGAATGGATTTTCTTTTTCTGAAATTATAAAGCCTGCCCTGTTTATGATTATACTCATCACACATCAGTTATGTATGATATAATATCCATGAAAATTACCTTTGATACTGATTTCAATCTACATGAGTGATGGTACAGATACTTTGATGATATAATTGCTTGTAGGACTGGATTTCTCACCTCAACCTAGAAGTTGTCTTCTTTCCATTGAATGTTTGACATGTTATTATGAGTTTCTAAGTCATCCATTAAATTTACAGTCAAAAGCATTTCTGATACAAAAAAACACTAATTAAAAGACCAGTATGTTCAGCAAATGCATGACATTAGTGTATGCCTTGCCACTAAACACAAGTACTAACAATGTTCTTTTGATTTGTTTTCTCATTTTCTTATTTCAGCTTTACTTGCCATCAGTGAGTCAAAGGGATTTGTGTATGCTTATTATGTCATTCGTACAGTGTCATATGTTCTGAGTCAAGGGAGTATTTTCTGCATTTCTGTTGCTTATGCGGTAAAATTTTTGTTTTCCCTCCCCTTTCTAATTGCTATTGACTAAAAGTTGGTTCTAGTTTATTAAGCACCATAGTTCTTCTTCCTCTTTCAGGCAGATGTTGTCGATGAAGGTAAGAGGGCTGCAGCTTTTAGCTGGATTACGGGTATCTTTTCTCTTTCGCATGTATTGGGAAATGTTCTAGCACGTTTTCTTCCTCAAAAGTACATTTTCGTGGTATGTCAGTGCTGTAAATTCATCATTTGCTTATGGCTCTGTTTGGTTCATGGATTAAATATTTGTTTGGGAAAGGAAAGAAAACCACGAAGAAAACACTTTTGTTTGTTTGGTTAAATGAGGGAGATAGGGAGGAAAATATACAAGAGGAAAAATAAATTACAAGTTTTAAAATTTGGTAGTGACCCCCCATCCTTTTTTCTTCAGTTTCATTTTATATTATTTAAATTAAAATTTTTGTACTTGATTTTGTTGAGCATGGAGGAATACACTGGAGAAAACATAAGGAAATAATAGTTTTTCCTCTCTCTCTCTCTCTCTCTCTCTCTCTCTCTCTCATTTATTATTATTTTTTTTCATTTTTCTTTTCCTTTGTAAATCTGCTCACCTATGGTGATTCTCGGCAGAATCCCTAAATGAAGGTGCCTCTTTCAGGTTTCAATAGCTCTCTTGGTCTTTTGTCCAGTTTACATGTTTATGTTTCTGTCCGAGACAGTCAAATCAACTCCAAAACAGGACCATCATTCATCATGCTTGAACAAGACATTCAAGGTTGTTCTAACACGATATAACTCAATGAGATACGCTGGAAAAGTTGTTATCAGCAGGTATCTACTTCTGAAACTCAGACTCTATGTTTCATGGACGGGTACACATATTTGGCGTGGGTGTGCGTCTAGGCGTCGGGATCTCTTTAAAGTCCTTATCTTAGGATATGATTGAAATGAATCTGAAAGTTATGTACGAGTGCACGGAAACCTCCTAAACATATTGAAGGTACTCTATTGAATGTAATGTGTAATGTGTGACCTTAACTTTTCTAGTAGTATTTATGATAGAATTCAATTTAGGGGTTTCTATGTAACTCTTGAATGAAATGTTAGTGTTCTGTCAAGTTTGAGTGGCTTTTACTTTACCAACATCACATGTGGAGGATCCAAATTTCCAATTTGGGTACTGGTGTTGGACACATATCTTGTACACAAGAAACAAGTACTTTAGAGGCAATAGAAGGGTCATGGCTTGTACTTGCCATGATCTATGTAGCATGGACACTTCAATTTGGGTGTTGTCTCGTGTCAGTTAGACATATGTTAGGTGTCGGACACAATGAAATTATTTTTTTACGTTGAAAACAAAGTGGGTGATAAGTAAGTTCATTCATTCATAACTCTAAGAAACGGCATGGCATATTGTGTAATTAAGTCAGAATGTAATTTTTATTGGCTGTTCACGTATCCTAAATACTTACGATTTTCAATGTCACTGTGTCCGAGTCTATATCCGTATCAATTTCTTATTTGAGGGCATAAGCATAATGTTGGTTGTCTGTGTAGATTTGAATATGAATAAACTGCAACATTGTGTTTTCCTGCTAAATGAGTTCCATTTTACTTCTCAGTACAACGCTCAGGGGCATTTCTTTCATTTCCTTCTTCTATGAGTTGGGAATGTCTGGCATCACTAGTGTTTTACTGGTAAGTTGCCCAATTATTTTGATGAAGCCTAAATATCTCACTACAATTTAAAGGATGTATTGCTTTTGCAACATGAGTGTTAATACCGTGTATCTAAATACTTGTGTTATAGATTGCCTTTAGTGGTACAATTTTGTCTATGCTTACCGAAATAGATTTAAAAGACTGATTGCATGCATTGGCATCAATGACCAATAGCTTAGTTTCCATCACCTGGCAAAAAAAAGAGGGAAGTCCTATTAGGCCGGCTTTGCTTTATGAACCTGGTGTTGGGCAAATAAGACACGGAAGATGAGTAAAATCAGCGTAGCTGAAATGAGTGTGCGAAGTTGGATGTGGTAAACAAGAAAGGATAGACTAAGTGTTTGGTTGGAAAATTAATAAGTGTGTGCGAGCGTGCCAGGCAAGCAAATTGCCAAAGTGTAAATATGATAATCCAAACTGCGCCTCACCAGGAAATTGTGGTGACGTTCGATGCCTTGAACAGGACTTTAATTGTGTGAAGATGTAACAAACTGACTAAATTAATATCTACTCCTAAATAAGAACAATAAAGTGACTAAAAGTAACGAACTACTTTTATTAAATTAAAGTAACTACAATCTAACCTTGAAGATGACTTCGAAGGTGTTCTACTCCTAAATCTAAGTATCTAGATAACAATACAATAGATGTATTGAGAGATATATGTTGATGTTTGATCGAAGTATCTCTTTTGAATATACAATCCTTCTATTTATAGACGTCGAGGCCTCAGCAACTTGATTTGAATGTTTTAGGTTAAAAGCCCAATTCATAACAAAGTTGTTATGAATAATCTATACCAATGTAGATCTTGTAATTTACCAATAGCTGGTTTTTGTATTTATCTTTCTATGAAATACAAGTTCTTGCTTGAATGCTTTATTCTAAATTTCTTGCCTCCCAAATAGTGGGATAATATTGCTTGAGAAATTTACCATTGATTTTCCTTAAGTGGACATACCCATTCAAAATTTTCAAATGATAAAATCCACCTTTAAAAACCTTATTGACTTGGAAAGGGCCTTCCCATTTAGGTGACCATTTCCCAAACTTTGGGTCCTTGGATCCAATAGGCAATATTGTCTTCCAAACCAAATCCCCTTCATCAAAGGTTCTTGGTTGTACTTTTTTATTATATGCCTTCGATGCTATTCTCTTTTGTATCAAAATATTATTGAGAACTTTGATTCTCTCTTCATCAATATCTTCCAATTCAATAGCCATGGATGTTTGATAATCATCCAAAGATAACTGATTCTGCTTCATCACTCGAAGAGAATTAATCTTTATTTCAATAGGCAAAACTGCCTCATGTCCAAAAGTTAAGGTATAAGGAGATACACCTGTACTTGTTCGCTTTGAAGTCCTATATGCCCATAAAACTTCTGGCAAAACCTCATGCCACATTCTTGGATTATTTTTTATGACCTTAGCCATATTTTCTTTTATGACTTTGTTGGTGGCTTCAGCCTGTCCATTCGATTGAGCATAATATGGGGTTGATTTTGACATTGTAATTCCCAACTTATTTGCAAATGCAATCACATCCCCTTCGAATATAGAGGCATTGTCAGATACAATGGTTTGAGGAATACCAAATCTGTAAATTATGTTTTCTAAGAATTTTACAACCATTGTTTGAGTTACAGTCTGCATAGGTTCTGCTTCTACCCATTTAGTAAAATAATCTGTGGCTAAAATAATGAATCCATGGCCCTTCGAAGAAGGAGGACTGATTTTCCCTATTACATCTATGGCCCGTCATCTAAAAGGCCAAGGTTTTACCACATACTGAAGATCAACAGTTGGTAAATGCTTTAAAGGACCATGCTTCTGACACTCTTGACATCTTTTGGCAAACTCAATACAATCTTTCAAAATAGTTGGCCAATAAATGTTGTGTCTTCGAAGCAACCATCTCATCTTAATTCCAGATTGATGAGCTCCACATAATCCCTCATGAATTTGAGCTATAGCTTCTAATCCTTCGAGGTTGCTTAAACACTCCAGTAATAATCCATCACTTCCTCTTTTGAATAATTTCTCACTATACAAGATGTAATTGACAGATTTCAGCCTTATACCTCGATCAGGCTTTTCATGATATCCTGAGAGATAATCTATGATTGGTTTTCTCCAATCATCATGAACCTCTATATTTAAAATACCAACAGAAGATAATCTATTTACCAATATTGGTAATAATTTCCTATAAGTCACCTGCTCCATTTCAACATCCTCATTATTTGTTCTAAATCCAGATGCCCTCTGAGCTACATCATTAGCTTCTTCATTAAAACTTCTAGGAACATGCAATAAGTTCACATTATCGAATCTGGATAATAAATCCATTGTAGTGTCATAATACAATTTCAATGTACTACTAAACTTTCTTGTGAATTAGGCCTAAGAGGAGGCCCATTTGTATGATTCATAGGATTTGGCTGAAACAAGCCATGGCTATGATCTCTTTCATTCTGTCGAATCATAGAAGGATTTCCACTTGGCACCATTGTTGGTGCAAATTGTGGTAAACTGTTGTTAAGGGAAGTGATCAGAATATTAACATTCTGAAGCATATTTCCCAAGTGATCAAATATTGGTGTCAACTGACTCACCAAATCATGTTGATTTTCTGAACCAACATTCCCATTATTTTGAATCGAATTTAAATTTTCAACCCCCACTTCTGGGTTTTCATTGGTTGTATGATTTCCAGTATTGCTATTCCGAGGATCTTGATGTGAAGAACCACCAATTTCAGCAATATTAACACCAACATTGGCATTATCAACAGACCTATTGCTTCGAAGGTTTCTGTTTGCCATCCTTTGACACTAATGTCCCACTGGGCGTGCCAAAAAATGTTTGGTTGGAAAATTAATAAGTGTGTGCGAGCGTGCCAGGCAAGCAAATTGCCAAAGTGTAAATATGATAATCCAAACTGCGCCTCACCAGGAAATTGTGGTGACGTTCGATGCCTTGAACATGACTTTAATTGTGTGAAGATGTAACAAACTGAAGAACTTCGAACTGACTAAATTAATATCTACTCCTAAATAAGAACAATAAAGTGACTAAAAGCAACGAACTACTTTTATTAAATTAAAGTAACTACAATCTAACCTTGAAGATGACTTCGAAGGTGTTCTACTCCTAAATCTAAGTATCTAGATAACAATACAATAGATGTATTGAGAGATATATGTTGATGTTTGATCGAAGGATCTCTTTCGAATATACAATCCTTCTATTTATAGACGTCGAGGCCTCAGCAACTTGATTTGAATGTTCCCTCCTCTTTTCAAACTGATAACTGCTCTTATACGTGGCATTTTCTCAAGTTGACAACTGCCCTTTAGTTACTCCATGATGGTCAACACGTGTCTTCCATCAGTTAAATATTTGAACGAAGTGAATCAGCCTCAACTGCTTATAACGGTTCCAATGTCCATCAGTATCCACCAATTATCCTGCCACATCACATCTTGCGTGTCAAACCTGCATTGGCTGGATATTTTTATCACAAACACTAAGAATATTTATGAAATGGTAAAAGTAGCACCTATTCCAGGAAAAATACGAGAAAATCGATTGAGATGGGTTGGACATGTAGAAGAAGACCAATAACTGCACCGGTTTGGACAATTATAGGATACACATTGAAGGAATGCTAGGGGTAGGACAGTACCAAAATTGACATGGGTAGAGGTAACAAACAGAGACTTGATTATGTGTAGGTTGAGTTAGGCTATGGTCGCTGAGTGCGGAATGGAGAAAAGGATTCATGTAGCTGACCCAAAATAATTTGGTAAAGGTTTGGTTCAGTTGAGTAGAGTTGAGTTTTCCATCATCTAGCAAAAAAATCTCTTTCCCTTGTGGTTTCTGAAGTTTGTCTCAGTGACGATTATTAAACTTATTTTGTGAATGTGATGATGCAGATATTAAACTTTTTTTTCTTCCTTCCTACTGCTTTTGGGTGCACCTAAAAATTACTTGTGTGATTCCTCTGAAAACATATCAGTGTGACGGAGAACTCTTCTTGTTTTCTTTTGACCTCTGCAGTACTATCTGAAGGCAGCTTTTGGTTTCAACAAAAATCAATTTTCCGAAATTCTGATGATGGTTGGAATAGGTTCAATTGTTTCTCAGGTATGTACTTTTTCCTAATTTTTGGAGTTTATCTTCCCCTGCTATTGACATTAAAGATTCTGAAGTAGTTTGTTTGCACCTTGATAATGAAGATTTTGATATCAAGTTCAATTCACAAAAAAATAGTTCTTGTAAAAAATTTCTTATGAGGTTAATTTTTGCTGTTAATTTGTGCACTTCAAGTTTCTCTTAGTGCCATGTTTGGTGGTTTATCAGTAGGGGAAGTTGGACTGGTTGTTTTTAGGTGTTATAGATCCTCTGTTTTCATCGTAACCAGATTATCAATTCTCTAACTCTAAGAAGAAATGGCTAATTCTGTTCCGTTACCATTGTCCTGATTTTCCTGAACGAGACTACTTCCACTGACCGCTCAAGAAAGATCATTTGAAGAGAAGAAGGGAATAAAAAACCTCGGCTTATCTCGTACTTAAAGTGGCATTTTGTTTCTAACTAATTCCAATGATAATAATAACCTTTTATACCGTGCTATGAGTTCCACTCAAACTAAGAAACAACCGCATATACTTCTCGTGAATGTTAACTTTTTTTTTTTTGTGAGAAATTTCCGTGGATTGTCATTGTGATCACATCAAGGTCGTACTTAATTGAGCTGTTTATTGCCTTACTAACTTTGTGGTTTTTCCTTTTTTAAATTTTGGTTAAATTTTTGAATGATGTTAAAATTTGTGATTTACTTGAAGATGGTTGTGCTTCCTATTGTTAATCCATTGGTTGGAGAGAAAGCGATACTCTTAACAGCTTTACTTGGATCAATTGCATATGTAAGTTGTTTTTTTTTTTTGGAACTTTATACAGATCGGAGTTCTAGATTTAGACTCATAATTGTGCAGACTTTAATGGTGCTTTTCATGTACAGGCATTGCTTTATGGCTTGGCATGGGCTCCTTGGGTATGTACTGTTATATACTTGTGCCTGATAGTTATTTGCTTTGTTAGTTTACGTCCTACCAGAGAGAGATTGTTACTGTTTTTGATTTGAGAGTCATTGCCAAAACAGGTCCCATACTTGAGTGCTTCATTTGGAGTCATCCATGTCCTTGTAAAACCTTCTGTAAGTACTATTTCCAAGAGAAATCTCTTTCCCGTTTCACAGATATGGTAAAATTTTGCAACAATTCACTAGCATTTTGTTAGTACTCTTGTCTTATGTGGATGTGATTTTCTCCATTGGTTTTTGGTGTTACAGACTTATGCTGTTATATCGAGAGCTTCAAGCTCCACTGATCAGGTCAGTGAAGAGAGATTATACTGCGATTTTCACACATGCATAAACTTGAAAGCCAATGGCAAGTCATTAAGGCACGAAATCATGAAAGCTGTCTAGCTGGGGGGGGGGGGGGGGGGGAGGAATAGTTGAAAGCCGAGACATACTGTATGAAGGAAATTCCCCTTAATGCTCCATTTGGTTCGTGGATTTAGAGAAGTAAATGGAAAAGGAAAGGTAAGTGAGAATAAAAACCACCTCTTTTCTTTTTTCCTCCATGCTTAAATACCATTAGACATTAGTAATTTTCTAAAAACATAGTAGGAACTCAAGAAAATAGGATGGGAGGTGGTTCAAAAAAATTCGAAATTCTTAATTTATATTCACCCTATAAATTTTGTTTTCCTTATTAAGCAAAATAAGAGAAGTCCTAAGCGCTTTCTTTTTCTTTCCCTCATTTAATTCATGAACCAAACACAGGCTATGGATTATCTCTGTCTTCTTTTTGGTTAACAGGAATAACCAACCTAAGGATTATCAGATAGCTGAAATTTCACGCAAAAAAACATAGAATTTTCCTTTCTTGAATGATTAGGGTTTCTGTCACCCTACAACATAGAAGTTTTCTCTCCTTGAATGACTATGGTTTCTGTCCCACCCTATAGAGTAAACTTCCAGATGTTTCACATGTCCAAACAGGTGCCTCTGTTCCATTTTCATGTTCATTTTATGGCATCCACTCAGTCAAGATGATAGTTTAAGCTCATGTGGTGAAAGACAGATGCAAACTATATTTTGTATGAATTCTTGTGGGCAATCAACTAGGAACTCAACTGTGATTCCATTGTGTTTGGAGTGGTAGAAAGGGAAGAGGAAAGTAGAAAGGAAAGGAACCTAAAATAAGTGATAGAAAGAGAAAGAAAGTTAATTTTGTTCCCTTGTTTTGATTAAAGAGAAACTTGGAAAAGAAGGAAATGTTGGGATCCCACATCGCCCATTTATGGGGCTGGGTGGTGTTTAATAACCCCTTAGGCATCCTCGCTTTGCAAGCCGGTTTTCAGGGGTGAGTTCTACGAGCAAATATTGGGTATCTCGGGGATAGGCGTGGGATTTTGTAAACTCTCACGGATTTTAAAATTTTGTTGAGTTGAAGATTTTTTTGCCGAGTTAGATAAGGATTACCCTGGAAATAGGGGGCTAGATATATTTCATACAGACTCCTCATTGGTTTGTGATAGGATTATACAAATGTTATAATCAATATTGTTCCGAGTTCTTCCTAGTGGGTTCTACTTACAAAAAAGAGAAGGAAAAAGAATGAGATAAAAAGGAACATGTAGAACTTTACTCTTCTGTTGTTTGGAGAGGAGAAAAAAGAGAAGAAAAGAAAAAGAAAAAGTAAAGAACAAGCGAACAGATACTTCGTGTCCTCTCTCTAGTTTGGAATGGAGAGAAAGTAGAGAGATTTTTTCTCATATCTCAAACACATCACTCAGTTAACAAATGCTGAGTTCATGAGAATTCAAAATGTTGTCTTTTCTTGTTGAGTTACTAACCGTAGTTCTTTGAGGTGTTCAGTTCTCTGTTTCTCACCATTTCTTGGTTTCTACTTTCTAGTTTGTGGTCATAACTTAAATTGAAATAATTTACTCATATTGAAAGGCGACTAAACTTTGGCATTTTCACAAAGGGTTGCTCTCATACTTGAACTGTGATCTCTCTGTTTCAGCCGGAGCTTAACATGTGTACATATACCCTATAGGGCCTATACGTATACGGGACCATTAAATTGAGCCCCTTACGTTGCTCCACTTATGGAATTTTGGTTGAATTATTATTGTTATTATTTTTTTAATTTTTCGTTGCCTTCTAAGTCCAGTTTTTGCAACAGGGAAAAGCACAAGGATTCATTGCTGGTGTGCAATCAATCGCTAGTTTGTTATCACCAATTGTAATGAGTCCACTTACTAGTGAGTTCACCTTTAATTCCCTGTTTTTTTTGGGTGGGGGGTGGGAGTGGGGTTGGGGCGGTTGAACATTAGAACTGTTTCAATAAGCTTACTCAACTGTTCACTTGGTGTATTTCTAGCATTGTTTCTTTCGAGTGATGCACCTTTCAACTGCAAGGGTTTCAGTATTGTCTGTGCATCTTTATCCATGGTAAGTTGGAACCTCTCTCTCTCTCTCGCACTTTAAACCATACATATATATATATATATGTGTGTGTGTGTGTGTGTGTCCTGACTATGAATATTTATTTGTCTCAGATGATTGCTCTTTGTTTTGCTTGGATGCTAGAGGTCGAAGCACCAGTAGACAAGGCAGAGGACAATCTAGAAAGCATTGAAGCACCACTTTTATCTTAAAAGTTGATGGAAAATCCTGAGAGTCCTAGAGAGTAATGATATACTAGTTGTTCCTTAGGAAAAAACTTCAGTAAAGTTCCTTCACTGTGGTTGATGTGGTTCCTCTCACATGAAGAGCAAAAACAGTGTGGACAAAACTGTAATTTTACATTGTTTTTACTGTTCGTGTGAGGGAACAGTACGAATCACACCGAAGCAACTTGACCGAAGTGTTGTCTTTGTTCCTTGAGTCTAGTATTGCTGGAAATTTACTGCTCTTTCTGTCCCATATTTTGAGTCCACCTTTGGAACCCAACTTATTAAGGGCACATAATCATTGCACCCAAAAAATAGTTTCTTCCAAAATTGCCCCTAATGAGAGACATTTCACCATATGTAGTGAGGGTAAAGATGGAAACGCAGTGAAAAATTCGCATTGATTTTTCAAAGATGGACACAATTTTGGTATATACCAAAATAGAATACAGAACTCTTAATATGGGTCGGAAAGAGTAACTGTATGTACAAACACATATATATATATATTTAATATATGTAGGCTTTGCCTATTTTGTAAGTGTTCTATATCATTGTTCTGTCTGAACTAAGTGACTCTATTGCTAAAGAACAATGATTAAATATATGCCCTCATTGATTGGTTCTTGAAGCCAAATTTGGCCAAGTTTCTTTTTCTTCACTGTTTCATGTTTTGCTAATAGGGACGGTCTTTCTGTAACATGTATTGCAGTAACTAACAGTTTACGGTTTTCAAACGCCATTTTATTTTTTCATTCGATACAAACTATAAGGTATGCTCATGTTTGCAAAAAGGTACGAAATTAAAGTATCTTTGGCTCTCGCTCATAAACCAATCGAAAAATTCTGGTAAATCATTGATTCGTCTAGTATATAAATATAAGATTCATTTATAAGTTTACAAGATCGGAAATTTATGATGTTCAAAAATTTATAGATCCTGTCACATTTAGTAAAAATTTATGTTCCATGTGTAGGGTGTACTCAATGTGCCCTAGCTTGCCCCACATATGTATTAGAAATGATACCTTGGGACAGATGAAAAGCGAAGCAAATTGCTTCTGCTCCAAGAACAGAGGACTGTGTCGGTTGTAAGAGATGTGAATCCTCCTGCCCCATGGTTTTCTTGAGTGTTCGAGTTTATTATGGCATGAAATAACTCGCAGCATGAGTCTAGCTTATTGATACGTTCCAAAAAACTCCACTCTCGAGTGAGTTGTTTAAGTTCATTCATTTGATTCATCAACTCATACATCATTTGAAATCTGTCATTGTCTTCCAATTCCATTCTATTGTTAATGACTTGTAATTTGGGTTGTAGTGTTGAAGGATTGGGGTAGCTGTGGATACCGGCATTTGGACCCACTTTTGTTTTTTAAAATATTTTTCAAATTCAAATTTCAAATACACGAAGAGTCGCCACTTAATTTTTTTAGGAAAATTAAGAAACCATTTTAAAAGCAACTGATCTTTTGCGAAACCAAAGGTAATCTGGGTCCGGGGATTATGGAATGAAAGGGGAAGGAGCCCGGCGGACTAAAACACCCCCTTTCATCCTATCTCGTGATAGGCCTCTACTCATCATCCTTTTAATCGAATTAATTATCTAAGTGTGTCCTCAACTAATACATATATATATATATATATAATACATTATACAAGTATGTTGAAAAGGGTGCAAGAATGCTAACGACAAAATATCATTCACAAGCCACATAGTTCAAATAGCAAGCGAGATGATGTGCAAATGGGAACTAGGAAACTTACCCGGGATCCAGCTGCGAATTTAAACATGCAATGCATACATATAAAATAAACCTAGTCTAAGGTGTCGCGCATGGAGTCGAAAATCAAGAAAATCAACAAATGAAATAAACTAGAGAAGAGACGAGAAATTGTGCTCAAATGCGCTACAAAACAAAGATTAGTCCACATGCTTTACATAATAATATGATATCAAAACAATCAATCATGATCCTCTAGCTTAGATCTATTAAGTATGAAATCCAACTTTATTCAATAGCTAGTTCTAATCATAAGCATTAATGTACATGAATGAATGAATGTGAACAAGAATAAAACATGGATTTATTCACTAATTTGGATCACTTAGCCTCTGGATTTAAGCTAAATTATCATTATTCAAAACATGATTTGGGTCCCAAGACATTAGGGAACCATTTGAGTTGAAATAAATAAGATTAGACAAAAACAGTAGCAGTTTTTTTATGAATTACAGAGAGCAGGCCAGATCTTAAAAAATAGAAAAACCATACTTCCAACGGTTGGATCTTAATGATTTTTGGATGTGATATGCCTCTGCGAGTCTAGTTTATAACCCAAAAAGAAAATCAAGGTTTGAACGGTTAGATCTCTGGGAATATGAAAAACACTAGACATCACTCAGGAATCTGCAACTCTCTGTCCAGAGATCTTGTACGATTTTCTAAAAATAGTAAAAAGATGCGAAACACTTAGATCTTTTTAGGGTATCTCCCTAACACATTAAGGTACTTAGAAAAAAATTATTAGAGACCCGGGAAACTCCGTTAAAATTCTGATTTATTAATTTCAAAATGGACTTGCTGTTCTGAAATTTTGGACAGAGAGTTGCATGTTTTGAAATCATAAGACCAAATCATCTTAGGCATGGAATTTCATCAAAACAAAAATCATAGAGGTACTTAGATGGGTTATGAACATTCTCCAATTGGTCTCATCCATTCCAATGAACCATGATCCTATAGAAAATCTTTGATCACAATTGGTTTATGGATTCACTGCACCATTATTGAATTAATGTTAATACTTTAAAACCAACTTGATCCATGATCCTAAAAAGGACTAGAACCAAGTATGGTTGTGATTATTGGGACAAACTAATGAAATAAGAAGAAACCCCTAGATTTAACCTTGATGGATTCCTATCATAGATCACATAGTTGGAGATCTAGCAAGAGAATCTTAAGGTTCTACTTATTTTAAATATGGATTATGAATTATGAAAATCTACATCTAATTCCTCTCTCAAACATATGATCCTTGAGGAATATAGATCCATGAAACCTTATTCTCCTCTCAAGTTAATGGTCCTTGGAGAATATAGAGTCATATTATTATTTCTCCTACCAAGTTAATGGTCCTTGGAGACAAAATGTCATCCCAACTACATAAACCTCTATGGAATATAGCATGAATTCCATGAGATTTTTAATAAGGAGGTTCCAACCTATGGGCCAAGACTTAAATTCAACAAACTACATGTATAGATGATCATAATCTACTTCAAACCCCATATAAATCATGAGATCATAGGGAATTAGAGGATCAAGCTCAAAGAGATCTAATGAGATATTGAAGATCTCATAGATTTCTTGAGAAGAATATAAACAAAATAAAGGAAATCAAAATATTATTTGAAAATTTCAAGTTGAAGCTCTTTTATTCATAAATCCAAAGCTCTATTTTAGATCCAAATTAATGAAACATTATGATATTCAATCACAAATTCTAAGTGGTGTGTGATGAAATGAGGTAAGAAGAGAGGTTTCGAAAATGTGTAAAAGTCCTAGATCTAAGAATTTGTGATTGAATTGCCTAATTCTACCAAGTGATTGAGAGGTTACCTCTATGACCTCAAAGAATTCTTCTATCTCTTGTGAAGTTCTTCCAACAATCTTCAAATTCTTCTTCAATTCTCAAATTTCTTCAAGAAACTCTATCTTCTTTCTCTCAATTCTCTCTAATGTCTCTATAGAACTCTTGTATTTCTCTCTCTTAATTCAAGTATATGTGTGTCCCCCAAAATGAAGATGAAAGTTTGTTTATATAGACCACCATTTCAAGGTTAGATGGGTAAATTCGGGTGAAAACCCATGTGCAAAGTTTTCTTCTAGAACATGTGAGAAAAGTAATCTGTTACAGCTCGCGGCACTCGATAGCTGCACTCAGTGAGTGTCGGCGCGGCACTCAGTGAGTGCCGCCGGCTTTCCCGCGTGACGGGACTAACAGAATTTTGCCTTCTTTTTAATTTTCAAAATATATATTACCACAATCTTAATTATTAACAAAGTCTATACCAATGTACTTATATTTGTAGTGTATTTTATTAAGATACACCCATATAAGTGGTATATACTATCATTTTATTTATTTCTTTCCCTTTTCTTTCTTTTTTTCTTCTTTTTTTTCTTCTTTTTTTTTTCTTTTAAAAACTTCTTTTATACTCATCTCTCTTTTTTTTTAAATTCATTTTTATATATATATATGTTTTTAGACTGAATTTCTCACATGTTCTTCAACGTTCGGGTTTTCCCCCGAGTACCCAATTTCCCTCTCTCTCCTTTACTTTGATTTTTTGAACTTTGTTTTGAAGAATCTTTGAAGAATTTGAATCTTCTGGAAAATCTTCGAATTTTACCGGTCATCGTCATCATCGGTCTTCCAGAGGTAACCAATCCCTGGATTTGACGTTTTGGTCAAAATCGGGGTGTCTACAGTAGTCTTCTAAAGGTTGGCAAGCTAATGCTTTGTTTCGATCTAGTTTTACCAATTTTTCAACAGGACAAACTAGCGTTTCCATTTCCTTAGGTGTTTTAGACATGAATTCTAACCTACCATTATCCTCAATGACGTTATCCTCCTCGTTATAACTATATGAAGTTTTGCCCCATTGCTGTTCATAGTAGTTCTCTTCCCATTGTGATTGTGTACAAGACGCCCCAAAGGGAAAGTCTTGGTGCATTTAGTGGTTGTTAGAACTGCTATTATATTCTACATTGGTATATTGGTTATTGCCCCAGTGTGATTGATAGAACTCTCTAGGGGTGTTTCTTGAAAGGTTTGGTGATAGTGGGGACTACTACTGGTATGCTCAATGTTATTGTTTATCCACTATTGTGGTTGGTAGTACTCAGGTTTATAATATACGTGTCATACGTGGGTGCTTGCTAATTTGGGGGATTAACTATTTTGATTTTCTAATGTGTACCCATTGGTGGCGTATTGTGTGTATGTAGGATAATATGGATACGACATATTTACTCAAAATTTTTAAAGCAGTGAAATTTTATTTGTGAGAGAAAATAAAAACAAAAATTTATAGAAAAATTGGAAATAACGTAGTAAAATCCTAAACTAGTTGCCTTTCCCGGCAATGGCGTGCCAAAAATTTGATACAACTAGAAAGTTGTGCGCTCTTGTGCAATACTTAAATGTAGGTGATCATGCAAGTAACATAATTATGATAAGACCTGGTCGAACCCAAGAGCAGGAATAACGAGAATGTCTACTAAGTTACAACCTAAAGAAAGGAAAAGATGAATTATCGAGCGGAGGTTCTAACGAATCTTAATTTTTAAAACAATTAATGTCACGTCCCGGAGTAGCCAAAATAGGAAAAATTTAAAACATTTTCTCTTTTGGTCCTGTAGATTTGTGGCAAGTTGAGAATCGCATGATTGTCCATAATAAGATAGAACCAAAAGAATAATAGTAAAAAGAAAACAGTAATATTAAACCTGGTAGTTCTAGGCATACTTAATATTAAACATCAACATCCGAGTCTTACAATATCATTAATACATCACCATAGAACAAGGAAAGGGAAAGATAAAAGAATCCTGGGCATAAAGCCCTACAACATAATAATAAGAAGTCCGACACCTAGTGCCTCATTAAAACAAAATATATGTAAATGCAGAGTCTCCAGCTCCCGGCAGCTAACTTGCAAATCTGTAACCTTCCTTGGCATACTCTTTCTCAGGATAATCTGCCTCTGCACGATTTTTACGTTTGATTGTCAAGGACATGAAAGTCATCAGGTTTCATACAAGTTGAGTGAGTGAACCTACTGTACTTGAACATGCTCTGAAAATATTTGGTTAATCAGTTAAGAAAGCAAAACATGCCTTTTTATGCTTTTGAAATCATAGTCATTAAGGTTCGCTTATTCACCATTTCGACGTATTACGTATGTTTGGAAACATTTATCAACATATCCGGACTTTTGAAACACAACTTGTTGGAATAAATTTATTTATTATTGTCAATCTCAATCGGCGGACTGATTACGATTAGATTAATTGTAATTTTATAATTGTCTATTTCCTTTTCTTTTCTTTATTTCCTTTTTCTGTTCTTTCCTTTTCTTGTTTTCTTAGCTTGTTTATATACATATACATTATGAGTGAATAAAATCATCAAATTATTCTTTCATCTCTCTTTATTCTTAGTATCAGGGCCAGAGAAACACCAAACCCTAGCCCTCCTAGCAGCCGCCGCCACACCCAACCTCCTGTAGGCTCGCAGAACCAACCTCCAGCCCCAGCCCATCTTGGTGCAACCCTCTACCACCAGGCGTGTTGGGCTTGTACCTCAAACCATTACAATCTGTAAGAGACATTGACATTTAATATATGGATATCAGCTTTACATTTTGTTATGTATGTCTTTCATGAGATGATTGTTTTAATCCTTAAGTATCATAGTAAGTAATTCCTATGTGTATGAGATATATATAAGCGAGATACAAATTACTACTCTTTGATACTTAGAATTTGTCACAGTGGATAATGAGACTGGATATCTCATTAGGTTTACACTGTAGCATGATTAACTACCATTGGATGGAGTGATGAATCTCAATCACCAGAGTGTAGCTCTTAGTTAAATATGCTAGTGCTTATAGTGCATTGACGGACCTGAGCTTTCCTATTGACACTTACGACTGCCAACAGTCGGTAGGAACTCATAACTTGTATAAGGTACGTGTTCTCAATCTTAAGATGATTTTGAACACAGATTATGGATATGACTGCTTTGACTTACCAATCAGTGAGGTTTATAAAAGATCAACACCTGGGTATATTGGGTACGTCATGTTCATTGGGTTGTGAACATATGTTGTCAAGATAGAATCTACTGTCACGCCCCGACGTAGCATAAATAAGGAAAGCGTTTAATTTCCTTTATGGACCCGTAGGTCGCGACAGTTTGAAGGATCGATTCCGTCCCAAACGTTAAACAATAAAACATAATAATCAGAGTAAAGCAATCAAGGCTTACAAAAAATTTTCTATCTTATTACATCTTATAAACCGGGGTCACTAAGGCACAAACCGCCTTGAAAATAAAATAATAGCTTAGTGTCTGTTACAGTCATCCTTAAAACAAAACAGTTTAAATCTCCAACAAATAAACTTAATGCATAAAATAAACAGTTTCTTTATTCCAACAGCAGCCACCTCAATTAGCGTAGTCATACGTTTCTTCCTGGTTAAAACCTGAAAAGCCTGAACACGAATGTCCAGGACGCATCAACGTCGTCAGCTTCAAGAAGCTGGTGAGTATTAAAAACATGACTTTGAATGTAAATCATACCCATTTACCTTTTTCCATTATTAAATACTGAAAGGATTTATTTTATAAAACAACAAGGAATATAATAAAGGTTGTTCGTTCATAAATACAGATACTCGTGAAATGAGACAATGCACCACACTCATCTCGCCGACTCTTTTCTCTCGACATCCACAACAATCCACTATCCTACTCCTGGTATCTTTGAAACACTAAGATAGCCACACTTTAGCGACGGGGCGCCAGGGAGTGTCCAATGCCTCACACTTTGAATACCCTAACCGCCATGCAAATACCGGGGCAACCCCTCTCGCAGTATCCAGACTTGAGTTATCAGGGAGTGTCCGTAGGCCACACTTTAGCACTACCATGGGTGCCAGTGAGTGTCCAGTTTTCCACCGTCGCATTTCAAAGATACCCACGCCTCTTTTTCAACTACAAACACCACCGCAATCTCAATCACAATCACAATCACAACCACAATCACAACCACAACCACAACTCATACTCTTTTCCACACTAACCATTACTCTTTCCACACTGACTGTCACCCACATGCATGTACCACTGACCCACATGAATGTCATGAAACTCTAAAACATAAAGCACTTTACTGAATTAAAGGCACAACGCAAGTACGGGAATTGATAAGTCAAAACACAACGTCCAACTCGTTCAAACATGAATAATTGGGGTTCTGTTTTAAATAAACTACCCAAACAGAACCTTAACAGTATATGAATTTCATCCAAACAGTCCCTTAGCACAAAACAACAAAAACCACAAACTGCCGGAAATCGCGCGCGCGGGCCGCTCGCGCGAAAGATCGCTCGCGCGGGCCGCTCGCGCGATCTGGCCGATTTCCTTTTTCTTTTATAAACTTTTCCATCTGCCTGGGGAAGCCAACCTCGCGCGCGCGGATCGCTCGCGCGATAATTCGCTCGCGCGGTCCGCTTGCGCGATTTGGCCGATTTTCATTTTTCCTTTACAAAAACTCTTCCAACGGCCAAGGTACAGGAGAATCGCGCGGGCGAGCCGCTCGAGCGAGGGTCGCTCGCGCGGGCCGCTCGCGCGATCCTCGCGCGCGCGATCGTGGCGCGACCTGAAGCTGAGGCTTCGTCTTCTTCCCCCAGACTTCCCTGTTTCAGCAAAACAGGGGTCTTTTTGACCCATTTCAATTCTGTAAGCATATATGTCCTATTATATATGGATTTCTTTGTTTTTCAACAAGGATTCCAAATGTGAAATCAATTTTACAAGATTCAATCTATAGCTCCCAAATTTTATGAGGTTTCAAAAGATGTAAAAACTTCATTTTTAATATACTTTTCCATATGAACAAATTAGACTTTAAAACTTTGGGTATAACATATATGATATGTAATCTATCATAATCATCTCTGAAAACAAGTTTTGGTTAAGATTGAAAATTCTTGATTTTCAAGCCATGGAGTTCATACGTAAATTAATCATGGTGTTTTACAAAATTAAGCAAACACACAGTAAATAGACATGTAATTACATGCTTAGTGAGTTTAGAATACTCACTGTGAATAAGAGTGTAGAGATAAGTGTTGAGAAAGAGAGACCAATCAAGAAATCCACTTGAGTTAGCTATGGAGAATTGAGCTTTCTCTCTCTATATAATTCTCTCTGAGTGTATATATATATTCTGAAGAAATTTCCCTTATCCAAATTCTAAGTTTAATCTCTCAAACTCCCTCTATAAGCTTCAGTTTACAAAGTGTGTAGGATGTGTAAAAAAAATGAGCTCTGTGTGTGTATAAGTAGAATCTGCTGTGAGGTGAACTTGGAGGCCAAGATATGTATTGGTCACTCAACATTTAAGTTAGTTCAATTCTAACTACTCAAGAAGTTCAGCAAGTAAACATACGTCCATATAGATTATATGGACTCTAAGCTAGGCCAAAGGTCAAGTAGATTCACTAGGGGTCAAAGTGCTAGTTGTTTGGGAAGCTAGCTTTTAGGCACAACAAAACACACACAAGTTAGACATTCCCAAACAAGTGCAAGGCAATCATTAGTTGCCATAAATGAAAAAATAAAGCAAATGTCCAAATCGGTCACTTCCAAAAACTGTGGAAGTTCACACAGCGTGGACAGTTTTGAACATAAACTGGTATTTTCAGGGTGCGGTGTCCACCACAAAAATACAGAAAATTCATTTTACTGTAGGAAACGGTTTTCTGGTTTTATAAAAATACAGTTAGAATCAAAAAGAAATATTTCCACCGTTTTGAAATACAGATTTTGGAACCCACACAGGTATTACTAACTTTTGTAAAATTACAATTTAACCCCAACAACATTCTTAACTTACAATAAATCAAGAAATAAAATTTAGAACATGGGAAAAGTAATTAAATGAAGCAGTCAATACCAAATGAAATTAAATATGATAATGTAATTACCAATTAAATATGAAAATGTAAATTAAAAATTAAATGGAAATGCAGGTTATTACACCCTTCCTCCCTTAAACAGGATTTCGCCCCCGAAATCAAGACTAACTAGTCATGAAACAACTCCGGGTACTTCTTCCTCATATCAGCTTCAACTTCCCACGAGGCTTCATTCTCGTCATGGTGATTCCACTGAACTTTCACCAACTGAATATCCTTATTCCTCAGCTTCTTGATACTCTGATCCAGAATCTTCACAGGTCTCTCTTTGTAAGAAACGTTATGACTCGTCTCAATATCGTCATAACTAACCACGTGCGAGGGGTCTCGTATGTATTTTCTCAGCATACTCACATGGAATACATTGTGAACCCCAGACATCTTTGGTGGTAGTGCCAATCGATAAGCTACTTTCCCGACACGTTCCAAAATCTCGAACGGTCCGATAAAACGCGGAGCTAACTTTCCTCTCTTGAGACCAAAACGTACCACTCCTCGGGTTGGTGAAACCTTAAGAAGCACGTGATCTCCAACACTAAACTCCAAATCCTTTCGGCGTCGATCAGCATAACTCTTATATCGACTTTGAGCGGTTCTCATCCTCTCCTTGACCAGAGTAATCTTCTCGTTGGTTTCTCTAACCAAGTCTGGTCCCAGCAACTCTGTATCCCCAACTTCTGCCCAACACAAAGGGGAACGACACGGTCGTCCGTACAGTGCTTCGAACGGAGCCATACCGATACTCGTGTGATAACTGTTGTTATAGGCGAATTCTACCAATGGCAAGTGTGTCTCCCAAGATTCTTCGAAATCGATCACACAAGCCCTGAGCATATCTTCCATGATCTGATTAACACGTTCAGTCTGCCCATCTGTCTGAGGGTGAAAAGCAGTGCTCATCTTGAGCGAAGTTCCCATAGCTTCTTGCAGACTTTCCCAAAATCCAGAGGTAAAACGTGCGTCACGGTCTGACACAATCGACACCGGTGCACCGTGAAGTCGCACAACTTGTTGTATGTACATCCGGCTCATCTTCTCTACCGGGTACGTCATACCATAAGCAATGAAATGAGCTGACTTCGTCAATCGATCCACGATTACCCAAATAGCGTCATGATTCTGCTGCGACCGGGGTAATCCTACTACAAAATCCATCGAAATGTGCTCCCACTTCCAACCAGGAATAGGTAGTGGTTGCAACAATCCTGACGGTCTCTGATGTTCAGCTTTGACTTGCTGACACGTCAAACACTTGGATACAAATTCGGCCACGTCTTTCTTCATACCTTCCCACCAAAAATTTCTCTTCAAATCTTTGTACATCTTGGTCCCTCCCGGGTGAACTGTATATCTTGACTTATGTGCTTCTGCCAGAATATCGTTTCTCAAATCCCCACGATCTGGTACACATAATCTGTCTCTGCATCGATACCCTCCGTTACTTCCTACCTTCCATTCTGTCGGGTCTTTTTCTGACATCTTAACAAACCATGTCTGAAACTTTTCATCTTCTTTCTGAGCTCCAATAATGCGGTCGATAAGAACAGGCTGTAGGATAAGACATCCAAAAAGTTGTCCTTCTGTTTCCTCAGCGCTCTGTACATCGAATTCCGCCAACGTCTCCAATGCTCGCCATTCTCTAACCATTAAGGAGGCGATCGTCTCACGAGTCTGTCGACTCAGGGCATCAGCAACCACATTAGCTTTACCCGGGTGGTATTCTAACGTGAAGTCATAATCTTTAATCAGCTCCATCCATCTGCGCTGCCTCATGTTCAACTCTTTCTGTGTGAACAAGTACTTTAGGCTCTTGTGATCGGAGAATAAATCAAACTTCTCACCGTAGAGATAGTGTCTCCAAATCTTGAGTGCGAAAACTACTGCCGCCAATTCCAAATCATGAATGGGATAGTTCAACTCATTCGGCTTCAGCTGTCTGGATCCATAGGCTATAACTCTGCCATCTTGCATAAGTACACACCCTAGTCCTTGATATGATGCGTCACTAAAAATAGTGAACTTCTCATCAGGCTTGGGTATTGCTAGTACTGGCGCGGTAGTGAGTCTCTCTTTCAACTCTAGAAAGGCTCGCTCATGCTTCTCTGTCCATTCAAACTTCAAATTCTTCTTCGTCAACCCAGTTAAAGGTGCTGCTATCTTTGAGAATCCCTCAACGAATCTCCTGTAATAGCCTGCGAGTCCAAGAAAACTCCGAACTTCTGTAGGGTTGCTCGGCCTAACCCAGTTTGACACAGCATCGGTCTTGGACGAATCTACTGAAATTCCTTGAGATGACACCTTGTGTCCCAAAAATTTAACTTCTTGTAACCAAAACTCACACTTACTGAACTTGGCATACAAGTGGTGGTCCTTAAGCGTCTGCATCGCAATCCTTAGATGTTGCTCGTGTTCTTCTCCTGACTTAGAATAGATCAAAATATCATCTATAAAGACGATGACAAACTGATCCAAATAAGGTTTGAACACTCTGTTCATCAAATCCATGAATACTGCCGGGGCGTTCGTCATTCCAAATGGCATTACCAGAAACTCATAATGACCATATCGGGTTCTGAAAGCAGTCTTAGGTATGTCTTCCTTTCGTACCCTCAACTGATGATATCCCGACCTTAGGTCGATCTTGGAAAATGTCGTAGCTCCTTGAAGTTGATCAAACAAATCGTCAATCCGAGGCAAAGGATACTTGTTCTTGATAGTCACGCGGTTCAATTCTCTGTAGTCGATACACAATCTGAGCGTACCGTCCTTCTTCTTCACGAATAACACCGGTGCTCCCCAAGGAGATGTACTTGGACGTACAAAACCTAGGTTCTCGAGCTCTTGAACTTGTTCCTTCAATTCCAGCAGTTCGGTGGGGGCCATTCTGTAGGGAACCTTGGTGATTGGTACGGTACCCGGTATAAGCTCAATGCAGAACTCTATACTTCTCTCGGGCGGCAAACCAGAAACGTCTTGAAATACTCCTTCGAAGTCCTTGACTACAGGTATAGACGACACTGTCGCTTCTGTACTGACGACTTCGATGTTGGCTAAACATCTCGTGAGGAACATATCTCCCGAAGGGTTACATTGAAAATCAAATGACTGATTCTCATTGTCGGAGAATGTGATTCTTTTCCTCGCACAATCCAATGTTGCTTGATTCTGAGTGAGCCAATCCATTCCTAGGATTATGTCAAACTCCTTCATTGAGAGGACAATCAATCTAGATGGAATCTCACGGTCTCCTATCCGTAGAGGACAATCCTTGCACACGTGTCCTAATCTGACTGCAGCTCCTAATGGGGAAGTAGCCTTCAAAGCTTTCTCTAAGAGATGAGGTAAAATACCCAATCTCCGAATTGTATTAACAGATATGAACGAAAGAGCAGCACCCGTATCAAATAACACTTTAACATGGGAGTTAAACAGAGTTAATGTACCTTCTACTGCTTGCTGATCAGGTTGAGCTTCTTCATAATTCCCTTCTTCGTACGCAGTTCCATCATATCCAGCGGTATCTGGGATAACAGCATTCACGCGAGTCTGTCCCTGTTGACCATAAGTCACCTGCTTAGGAGCGGTACAGAACCTGCTGATGTGGCCTGGTTCACCACAGTTGAAGCAGACTATCCCTTGCTGAGTAGCACGCCTTGGTGCCTTGCAATCACGAGCCACATGTCCAGGGTTACCACAGTTGAAGCACTTTCCACTACTACTTCCTTCTCCTACTCGAGGTTGAGTCGGATAGGTAATAGCCTGGGTCTTCCTGCTTCCGTCGAAATTCCTCTTCTGCCCCTGGGTACGGTTCATTGGTGGTCTATTTCCAAAATTACCCCTTTGAGGCGGTCGGAATTCAAATTGTTTTCGGCTTACTCGAGCATCCTCTTCCAGATCGGTAGCCAAACCAACAAGTCCTTCAAACGTTTTATCCAAGTGGCCGAGAGTCAAGCGGCGAATCTGCGGTGTCAGGCCTTGATTATACTTGCGGATCTTCTTTTCCTCAGTATCAACCAGGTGTGGAGCGAATCGAGACAGTCTTTCAAACTGTGTGGTGTACTCCTGCACCGACTTGGTCCCCTGAGTCAACTCCATAAATTCCTTCTCTCTTCTGTGCCTCTCCGTAGCCGGGAAATACTTCTCCAAAAATCTTCCCTTGAATGCCGTCCACGTCATTCCGGTAGCAGCCGCATTCCCGATAGTGGCTATAACCGAATCCCACCAATCTGCGGCAGCATCGGTCAACTGGAACGTAGCCAATCTCCTCTTGTCTATCTCATTGCACTGGACAGCCTCAAACATACGGTCCATCTGTCTCAACCATTGCTCGGCCTTCCAGGGTTCTGCTGTACCCGCAAACTGTTCGGGCCTTAGAGCACGGAATCTTTCTAGCAACTTGTCTCCCGTTTGACGGTCTCTCCGATTGTCGTTTGTATTACCGATCCTTTCTAACCGTCTGATAAACGCTTCAAACATCCCGGTAGGATCAGCAGCTTCGGGTGCTCCCTCGATCAGGTTCCTGTTTCTCCTGACTCCTCCAGCCATTCTATGCATGATAGTGGTAGTAGAATGAGAAACATGCATGCGACAGTGATATGAAGTAATTTAAATAACAACATTCAAAAGAGTATATCTTATATATATAACTTCTGCCAAGTAGATACAAAAATCATGTATGGTCAGATCAATGCCTACCCTATCTGCATGGGTTAGGACGCATGCAAGAGTCAATGCTACAAAAATGGGGTCATTGCCCTACGCTTTAATGCATGTAATTACAGTTTGCAAAAAGAGATAGAGCTAATAGTTAAAACAGTCAATATATACAAAGCGATATCTAAATAATCAGTCATCGCCGTAAGTAGCCCATCAACAGGTCAAGCGAGTCGGCCTGATGCAGTCGCTGAACATGGGAGGGGCCTGCCCCAAAGTTACAGCTGTGAGAGGTCATCAGTGAAGCAGGTCCAGGGACATCTGCCTCAGGCAAGGCTGGCTCAAGTGCAAGCGCCTCCTCAAGGTCGACCGCAAAGTCGTCCCATCCTAAGCCATCCTCCTCGGAAATGGAAGCGAGCACAACGTCAACGTCATCATCATCCTCAATAGCAGGGACGACTGGTGGAGGTACCTCCAACTGTGCAAGGTGGGCTTGCACAATCTGAGCCTCCAAAGGAAAATAGAAGGTATCGCTGTTAACCAAGCGAACCATCTCAACGAGTACAAGGCGCTGAATCTCTATGAAGTAAAGAATCTCGAGGCGAGCACGAGATAGGTCGACCAGTCCTAATATATGAATCTGATGCCAAAGGTCTAGCTCGACAGTAGCAGCTGCACGCTGCCCCACAGCAGTGAAATAAAGGGTCGCCGAGGCCGGCACTATAGCTCCTACCGTGACCCAATGTCCTCCAAAAGGATCAGGTACAAACAGGGGCTGAGCTGGATCCATACCTGAAAAAGGTACTACTTAAGTCAGAACAGAATAATCTTAGGCGTTTGGGTTCTGAGTCTATCCTCCCTGTCGTATCATCGGGTGTGTAACACTTAATGGAATGTGGAATCGGGTCTATACTGGTAAACCCTAACCTGGCTAAACTATCTTGAGATAAATAATAACCTGGCTCTGATACCACTAAATCCTGTCACGCCCCGACGTAGCATAAATAAGGAAAGCGTTTAATTTCCTTTATGGACCCGTAGGTCGCGACAGTTTGAAGGATCGATTCCGTCCCAAACGTTAAACAATAAAACATAATAATCAGAGTAAAGCAATCAAGGCTTACAAAAAATTTTCTATCTTATTACATCTTATAAACCGGGGTCACTAAGGCACAAACCGCCTTGAAAATAAAATAATAGCTTAGTGTCTGTTACAGTCATCCTTAAAACAAAACAGTTTAAATCTCCAACAAATAAACTTAATGCATAAAATAAACAGTTTCTTTATTCCAACAGCAGCCACCTCAATTAGCGTAGTCATACGTTTCTTCCTGGTTAAAACCTGAAAAGCCTGAACACGAATGTCCAGGACGCATCAACGTCGTCAGCTTCAAGAAGCTGGTGAGTATTAAAAACATGACTTTGAATGTAAATCATACCCATTTACCTTTTTCCATTATTAAATACTGAAAGGATTTATTTTATAAAACAACAAGGAATATAATAAAGGTTGTTCGTTCATAAATACAGATACTCGTGAAATGAGACAATGCACCACACTCATCTCGCCGACTCTTTTCTCTCGACATCCACAACAATCCACTATCCTACTCCTGGTATCTTTGAAACACTAAGATAGCCACACTTTAGTGACGGGGCGCCAGGGAGTGTCCAATGCCTCACACTTTGAATACCCTAACCGCCATGCAAATACCGGGGCAACCCCTCTCGCAGTATCCAGACTTGAGTTATCAGGGAGTGTCCGTAGGCCACACTTTAGCACTACCATGGGTGCCAGTGAGTGTCCAGTTTGCCACCGTCGCATTTCAAAGATACCCACGCCTCTTTTTCAACTACAAACACCACCGCAATCTCAATCACAATCACAATCACAACCACAATCACAACCACAACCACAACTCATACTCTTTTCCACACTAACCATTACTCTTTCCACACTGACTGTCACCCACATGCATGTACCACTGACCCACATGAATGTCATGAAACTCTAAAACATAAAGCACTTTACTGAATTAAAGGCACAACGCAAGTACGGGAATTGATAAGTCAAAACACAACGTCCAACTCGTTCAAACATGAATAATTGGGGTTCTGTTTTAAATAAACTACCCAAACAGAACCTTAACAGTATATGAATTTCATCCAAACAGTCCCTTAGCACAAAACAACAAAAACCACAAACTGCCGGAAATCGCGCGCGCGGGCCGCTCGCGCGAAAGGTCGCTCGCGCGGGCCGCTCGCGCGATCTGGCCGATTTCCTTTTTCTTTTATAAACTTTTCCATCTGCCTGGGGAAGCCAACCTCGCGCGCGCGGATCGCTCGCGCGATAATTCGCTCGCGCGGTCCGCTCGCGCGATTTGGCCGATTTTCATTTTTCCTTTACAAAAACTCTTCCAACGGCCAAGGTACAGGAGAATCGCGCGCGCGAGCCGCTCGAGCGAGGGTCGCTCGCGCGGGCCGCTCGCGCGATCCTTGCGCGCGCGATCGTGGCGCGACCTGAAGCTGAGGCTTCGTCTTCTTCCCCCAGACTTCCCTGTTTCAGCAAAACAGGGGTCTTTTTGACCCATTTCAATTCTGTAAGCATATATGTCCTATTATATATGGATTTCTTTTTTTTTCAACAAGGATTCCAAATGTGAAATCAATTTTACAAGATTCAATCTATAGCTCCCAAATTTTATGAGGTTTCAAAAGATGTAAAAACTTCATTTTTAATATACTTTTCCATATGAACAAATTAGACTTTAAAACTTTGGGTATAACATATATGATATGTAATCTATCATAATCATCTCTGAAAACAAGTTTTGGTTAAGATTGAAAATTCTTGATTTTCAAGCCATGGAGTTCATACGTAAATTAATCATGGTGTTTTACAAAATTAAGCAAACACACAGTAAATAGACATGTAATTACATTCTTAGTGAGTTTAGAATACTCACTGTGAATAAGAGTGTAGAGATAAGTGTTGAGAAAGAGAGACCAATCAAGAAATCCACTTGAGTTAGCTATGGAGAATTGAGCTTTCTCTCTCTATATAATTCTCTCTGAGTGTATATATATATTCTGAAGAAATTTCCCTTATCCAAATTCTAAATTTAATCTCTCAAACTCCCTCTATAAGCTTCAGTTTACAAAGTGTGTAGGATGTGTAAAAAAAATGAGCTCTGTGTGTGTATAAGTAGAATCTGCTGTGAGGTGAACTTGGAGGCCAAGATATGTATTGGTCACTCAACATTTAAGTTAGTTCAATTCTAACTACTCAAGAAGTTCAGCAAGTAAACATACGTCCATATAGATTATATGGACTCTAAGCTAGGCCAAAGGTCAAGTAGATTCACTAGGGGTCAAAGTGCTAGTTGTTTGGGAAGCTAGCTTTTAGGCACAACAAAACACACACAAGTTAGACATTCCCAAACAAGTGCAAGGCAATCATTAGTTGCCATAAATGAAAAAATAAAGCAAATGTCCAAATCGGTCACTTCCAAAAACTGTGGAAGTTCACACAGCGTGGACAGTTTTGAACATAAACTGGTATTTTCAGGGTGCGGTGTCCACCACAAAAATACAGAAAATTCATTTTACTGTAGGAAACGGTTTTCTGGTTTTATAAAAATACAGTTAGAATCAAAAAGAAATATTTCCACCGTTTTGAAATACAGATTTTGGAACCCACACAGGTATTACTAACTTTTGTAAAATTACAATTTAACCCCAACAACATTCTTAACTTACAATAAATCAAGAAATAAAATTTAGAACATGGGAAAAGTAATTAAATGAAGCAGTCAATACCAAATGAAATTAAATATGATAATGTAATTACCAATTAAATATGAAAATGTAAATTAAAAATTAAATGGAAATGCAGGTTATTACATCTACCCTCTGATAAAGAGTAAGCATTCCCTTGAGAATGTCACCAAGTTGATTATTGAGTACTGCAGTCTTGTTGATAAGAGTTATCAACATATTTGGTAATCATGAGAGGTGAATAGGACACAAGGAATAGAAGATGCAATCATCATTCAGGTTGACAGTAACAGTTATCCGACTACCTGAATATGATTATGAATGTTGGCGGTAGAGGAACATTAGTGCATCATACAAGTCTAGTTACTGCTTCGGATTTGTTCTTTTGCATTGGAGTTCAGTCATCGTTTTATAGTGGAGTAAATGTTAACTAATCAGTTGATTAGTTTGCTGATCAAAGAGTTTGGTAATGGGAATTAACAATTGGTTTGAGCCAACAATAAAGAGCCTAGGAGGTCCCACTTTTAGCTCCTTTAGAATGCTTGGAAAGGCACATGAGGATGCTGTCAAGACTGGTTCGATCGATCGAAGTTGTTTCGATCGATTGAAGTCTAAACAGGTTCAATCGAAGGTTTGATCGATCGAAAGTGTTTCAATTGATCGAATGTTCGATCGATCGAGGTCACTTCGATCGATTGAACGCAAGGTCGGTTCTAGGAATCTACAAATAGGGCAGCTGCATCCAGAAATCTGAGTTCATCGTTTTAATATACTAGAAGTTGCAGAAACTATTTTAGGCTTCCCAAACCTACTCTATCCCTTCTATTAGCGTTCCCACCAACCCTAGCCTCTCTGGGAGCATCCGTTGGAGTCAGAAGAGTGAGGATCTTCTAGTGGAGGCTGTTGGAAGTCAGAGATTTCAGAATTGGGTTCAAGACCGTGAGGTATAATTCTTATCTTCTCTTTTGTTCGCATCTATAGAGTTAACGAGTAGTAGATCTGGGCTACCAATAAGTTTTTGTAACTTAATCTTTCTGCTGCACGTTTAAAATAGTGTTAAACCTAATTTTTCTTCAATTGGTATTAGAGCCACGCTTGTTTTGATCTATAGATGCGTTTTGTAATACTAGTTTTGATTTGCATGTTGATTTTAGAACTGTTTTCGAAACTGCATCGTCACAGATCTGTTTCTGCAGCAGTTTCGCAGCAGAATACAAATCTGTGATTGCATTGGATGCATAGTAGGTTCGATCGATCGGAATACTTTCGATCAATCGAAACTCTCTGTTCTCAAGCGATCAAACAGTGTTCGATCGATCGAGACTGATTCTCTATCCAGGTATTCAGTTTACGTTTTTTTAAAGATTTCAAAAATATATACTTTAATTTTATGTTTTTCTATAAAATTTTTAAACCATTCTGCGAGAATAAAAGTTCGATCGATTGAATTATGTTCAATCGATCGAAGATTCGAGCGATCGAACCTTTGTTGATCGATCAATTGAAGGGTGAGAGAGAACTAAGATGCTGTTTTAAGTTCAAAATCAGTATGTAAATAGTTTATGTATTGTGTGAATCAATTAGGGGTTCCAACAGTTACATATATTTATTATATATGCGTGGATGTGCATACAACTAAACTTTTTGCAGCAAGATTAGTCCACTATCTCCCATGGCACCAAGATTAGTTTTAAATTTTGTATTTAATATTTGTGATTGGTGTGTTTTATTTAGTGGTTTGGTTTTAAATCATTTGTAAAGGGCGTTGTGACTTCAATCTTACGAAAAGGAAAGTTGCACCGGTTTTCCTAGCTTTTTTATTCTATTGTTGTTATTTCCTTTTCTAGATAAATTGTAAGCTTCAAAAGAAGCATAGGTCCAATGTAATAGAATTAGGAAGCTCGTGAAGATGGAGCGAGAAGTCGTTGTCTATGACGATGGAGCCAGAGGCGATCAAATCAAGAAGGAGGTTCTATGGAGATAGAGGCATATGTGCTTGTTTTGAGATTGGCGTTTAATTATATTGTTACTACTTGCAAGCACGTTTTCTAAAATAAAACTCAAAAAATGCATTATTAAACATTGGATGTTTATGGATAATGTGGAAACAATTTTCCAAAAGTAAAATCCTGTACTATTAAATCTAGTGGGAGAGGGTCTTATTGATAACACCCACGATCTTCCATTAGTGGTTCACTGTAAGATGAGTAGTGTATTCTGTGCCACCTCACTAAGGGTGATCATTCCATACGGAGGGTTCCACTACTCATTGGTTACTAGTTGTGAACTTCCTATGGATAGGATCAATCAGACGTGTTAGAGGGTAACCACTACACGGAGGCACTACTTGAGGCGGTTGTGATTGGATCTTAGTTAATGGTATACACTAGCTAAGCTATGGATAAGGGATCCCACATGGGGCATTATCCATAAACTTAGAGATCAAATAGGTTTGGGAGTCATAACTTGTTTTGCAAGAGTTGCATAGCGGACAAGTCATGATTAATCGAAAGATCGAGTATTGACTGCCACACGGAGGCTTTACTCTTTTATTTTGATATTTCGGCGACTTTGTTTTTTAAAATAAGAGTTTTAAAGAATCTTTTACTTTAAATTGTCAAATTATGATATCCATATTTATTTTGTCAGTTGATTTTTCAGTAATCATCATGTCTGTATCTGCATTTAGTCCTCTTGCCACCATACATACACAAAACAAGTTAACTGAAAATAACTACACATAATGGAAACGTAACCTAGACATCATGTTAACTGTGGAGGATCACATATATGTCCCCACCACCCCATGCCCCGAAGAACCCGTTACAAATGTTATGGCTGCTACTAGAAGTGAGTTCGACAAATGGAAGAAGTCGAATGGGATGGCTCGTTGTTACATATTGGCCTCTATGGCTAATGTGTTACAATACCAATACCAGTTGAATTTTTCCAATAATCATCATGTCTGGATCTGCATATAAATAATGGCTTATATGATCATGCAATTCATGCATATTGAAAAAGAGTCGGCTATAATAGGTAGTGTGTGTTCAAGTTTAAATAGCATTACGGATATTATGTGTTATTGTTTTTCTAAACTAGAAAAAACCCAACAAATAAACCAAAACTATTTAGAGTCAGTAGTAACTTCAATAGATCATAAGATAGATAATCTTGGATCTACTACCATGCCCCGAAGAACTGGTTACAAATGCTATAGCTGCTGCTAGAAGTGAGTTCAACAAATGGAAGAAGTCGAATGGGATGGCTCGTTGTTTTTTATTGGCCTCTATGGCTAATGTGTTACAACACCAATACCAGTCGAATTTTTCCAATAATCATCATGTCTGGATTTGCATTTAGTCTTCTTGCCACCATACTTACACAAAACAACTTAACTAGAAATAACTACATAGAATGCAAATGTAACCTAGACATCGTGGTAACTGTGGAGGATCACATATATGTCCCCACCACCCCATACCCCGAAGAACCCGCTGCAAATGCTATGGCTGCTACTAGAAGTGTGTTCGACAAATGGAAGAAATCGAATGGGATGGCTCGTTGTTACATTTTGGCCTCTATAGCTAATGTGCTACAACACCAATACCAATCGAATGATTCTGCCAGTGCCATTATAAAATCCCTAAAAGAGATGTTTGGGGATCATGGCAGACCTGCCAGACAAGTTGCCATGCAGAAGATAATGAGTGCCAAGATGTCGGAAGGGACTCTAATTAAAGAACATGTTTTAAAAATTATTGGTTATTTAAATAAACTGGAGACCTTGGGAGCCAACATCGATGTACAAACCCAAGTTGATATGATACTCAATTCGCTGTGGCCGTCATTCTCTCAATTCAAACTTAATTATAATATAAATTAAATGAATTTTCAATGAGTGAATTTTTCAATGGTGAGTACTTCTCTAATGAATTTATTGATCACCTTGTACAGAATGAGATTCTGTCTTAGTTGACTACACCTGGTATGCCTCAGCAGAATGGTGTAGTGGAGAGAAGGTACTAGACTCTTTTATACATGACTAGGTCGATGATGAGTTATTCAGAGTTGCCATTATTCCTTTGGGGTTATGCTTTGGAAACTACTGCTTACATATTGAATCTAGTACCAAGCAAATCTGTTCCCAGGACACCATAGGAGATGTGGATTGGGCGCAAGCCTTCTTTGCAACATCTCCGGATATGGGGGTGTCCGGTACATATGCTGAAAGGAAAGATGAGCAAGTTGGATTCTAGATCGAAAGTATGTTACTTTGTTGGGTATCAAGGGTACTTATGGATGGTATGTTTATAATCCAAGAGAACAGAAAGTATTTGTTAGTACGAATGCTGTTTTCTTGGAGGATGATTGTATCATGAACCATAAACCTAAGGAAAGGATAGATCTGAGAGAGATAGAAGGAGGGCCCTCAGTCCTACCCACAGTTGATAACAATGTAAGACAAGAAAATACCATTTCTTCACCCATTTTCGCACTGGTACCTCGTCGTAGTAGGAGGATTATTAGCCAGCCTGATAGATGCATGTTCTTAGGAGAAGTTTTTAAAGCTGTCACTATAGAATCTGAATCTGATCCTGCCATGTGTGAAGAGGCAATGACTAATGTAGACTCAGCTCATTGGGTTAAAGCTATGAAAGCTGAATTGGAATCTATGGATTCCAATCAGGTCTAGGACCTCGTAGAACTTCTAGCCAACATTAAACCCATTGGATGTAAGTGGGTCTACAAGAGGAAAATAGGATTTGATGGAAAGGTTAAGAGCTTTAAGGTAAGGCTTGTAACGAAAGGTTATACTCAGAGGGAGGGCATTGACTATGAGGAAACTTTCTTACTGGCAGCCATGCTCAAGTCCATTAGAATACTCCTATCCATTACTGCATGCCTAGATTATGAGATCTGGTAGATGGACGTCAAGACGGCATTCTTGAATGACAATCTTGAGGAGGACATCTATATGCAACAACCAGAAGGGTTCATAGCTGGTGGGAAAGGTAGCTTGGTATACAAGTTTCCAAAGTCCATTTATGGGCTTAAGCAGGCATCTAGGAGTTGGAACATTCATTTTGACCAACCGGTCAAATCATTAGGTTTTATACAGAATTTGGATGAACCTTGTGTATACAAGAAGTGTGAAGGAAAAGTGGTGGCCTTTCTTGGTCTTTACGTTGATGACTTTCTACTCATTGGGAATGATGTAGCGGCATTGTCAATGGTTAAGGTTTGGCTAGCTAGTATTTTCGATATGAAGGATCTAGGAGAGATGAGCTATATTCTTGGGATAAAGCTCTTTCAGGATCGTAAGCGAAAGATAATAGGATTATCTCAAGCTGGTTATATCGATAAGGTGCTAACTAGGGTTTTAATGGATAATTCGAAGAAAGGTTTATTACCTTTCAGGCATGGTTTAGTATTCTCCAAGGACCAGTGACCAAAGACATAGGAGGAGAGGAATCGCATGACAGAAGTTCCATATGCTTTGGTAGTGGGAAATCTCATGTATGCGATGTTATGCATTAGACCAGATATTTGCTTTGCCGTTGGCATGGTTAGTAGATATCAATTGAATCCAGGTCCAGAACACTACACAACCGTTAAGCACATTCTTAAGTACTTGAGAAGGACTAAAGATTACATGCTTATATATGGTGGTGATGAGTTAATTCTAGTAGGATACACTGACTCGGACTTTATGTCAGATAAAGATTCGAGAAAGTCGATATTTGGACATCTCTTTACCATGGGAGGTGGTGTTGTTAGTTGGAGGAACATTAAGTAGAAATGCATTGCAGACTCAACTACACAAGCTAAGTATGTGGCTGCTTGTGAAGCTGCAAAGGAAGCTGTTCGGCTCAAAAGTTCCTTATGGAACTCGAGGTGGTACCAGTGTTGTTGTCACCTATTACGCTTTATTGTGATAATAGTGGGATAGTGGCTCAGTCCAAGGAGCCAAGGAACCACAGAAAGGGAAAGTACGTAGAGCAAAAATATCATCTAATATGAGATATAGTTCAACGTGGTGATGTGACTGTCAGCAAGGTTGCCACCTCTGATAATCTTGTGGATCTGTTTACAAAGGCCTTGCCACAGAATGTCTTTGATTGTCATCCAGATAGCTTAGGTCTCAGATGTAGTCCTGAATGGTTATAAGTTCAAGAGAGAGTTTATTGGGTTTGTGCCTTAAAAACCATTACTATATGTACGAGACATTGACATGTTAATATATGGATATCATCTTTACATTTTGTTATGTATGTCTTTCATGAGATGATTGTTTTAATCCTTAAGTATCATAGTAAGTAATTCCTGTGTATATGAGATACATATAAGCGATATACGAATTACTACTCTTTGATACTTAGAATTTATCACAGTAGATTATGAGACTGGATATGTCATTAGGTTTATACTATAGCATTATTAACTACCATTGGATGGAGTGATGAATCTCAATCACTAGAGTATAGCTCTTAGTTAAATATGCTAGTGCTTATAGTGCATTGACGGACTTGAGCTTTCCTATTGACACCTAAGATTGTCAACAGTTGATAGGAACTAATAACTTGTGTAAGGTATGTGTTCTCAATCTTGAGACGATTATGAACACAAACTGTGGATATGACTGCTTTGACTTACCAATCAGTGAGGTATATAAAAGATCAACACCTGGGTATCTTGGGTATGTCATGTTTATAGGGTTGTGAACATATATTGTCAAGATAGAATCTACTCTTTGATAAAGAGTAAGCATTCCCTTGAGAATTTCACCAAGTTGATTATTGAGTACTGCAGTCTTGTTGATAAGAGGTATCAACATGTTTGGTAATCATGAGAGGTGATTGGGACACAAGGAATAGAAGATGTAATCATCATTCAGGTTGATAGTAACAATTATCCAATTACTTGAATATGATTATGAATGCTGACGATAAAGGAACATTAGTACATCATATAAATCTAGTTACCGCTTCAGATTTGTTCTTTTGTGTTGGAGTTCAGTTATCGTTTTACAGTGTAGTAAACGTTACCTGATCAGTTGATTTTGCTGATCAAAGAGTTTGGTCATGTGAATTAACAACTGGTCTGAGCCAAGAATGAAGAGCCTAGGAGGTCCCACTCTTAGCTTTGCTAGAATGCTTGGAAAGGCACATGAAGATGCTGTCAAGACTAGTTCGATCGATCGAAGTTGTTTCAATAGATTGAAGTCTGGACAGGTTCGATCGAAGGTTTGATCGATCGAAAGTGTTTCAATTGATCGAATGTTCGATCGATCGAGGTCACTTCGATCGATTGAACGCAAGGTCGGTTCTAGGAATCTACAAATAGGGCAGCTGCGTCCAGAAATCTGAGTTCATCGTTTTAATATACTATAAGTTGCAGAAACTGTTTTAGGCTTCCCAAACCTACTCTATCCCTTCTATTAGCGTTCACACCAACCCTAGCCTCTCTGGGAGCATCCGTTGGAGTCAGAAGAGTGAGGATCTTCTAGTGGAGGCTGTTGGAAGTCAGAGATTTCAGAATTGGGTTCAAGACCGTGAGGTATAATTCTTATCCTCTCTTTTGTTCGCATCTATAGAGTTAACGAGTAGTAGATCTGGGCTACCAATAAGTTTTTGTAACTTAATCTTTCTGCTGCACGTTTAAAATAGTGTTAAACCTAATTTTTCTTCAATTGGTATTAGAGCCACGCTTGTTTTGATCTATAGATGCGTTTTGTAATACTAGTTTTGATTTTCATGTTGATTTTAGAACTGTTTTCGAAACTGCATCGTCACAGATCTATTTCTGCAGCAGTTTCGCAGCGGAATACAAATCTGTGATTGCATTGGATGCATAGTAGGTTCGATCGATCGGAATACTTTCGATCAATCGAAACTCTCTGTTCTCAAGCGATCAAACAGTGTTCGATCGATCGAGACTGATTCTCTATCCAGGTATTCAGATTACGTTTTTTTAAAGATTTCAAAAATATATACTTTAATTTCATGTTTTTTTATAAAATTTTTAAACCATTCTGCGAGAATAAAAGTTCGATCGATTGAATTATGTTCAATCGATCGAAGATTCGAGCGATCGAACCTTTGTTGATTGATCAATTGAAGGGTGAGAGAGAACTAAGATGCTGTTTTAAGTTCTAAATCAGTATGTAAATATTTTATGTATTGTGTGAATCAATTAGGGGTTCCAACAGTTACATATATTTATTATATATGCGTGGATGTGCATACAACAAAACTTTTTGCAGCAAGATTAGTCCACTATCTCCCATGGCACCAAGATTAGTTTTAAATTTTGTATTTAATATTTGTGATTGGTGTGTTTTATTTAGTGGTTTGGTTTTAAATCATTTGTAAAGGGCATTGTGACTTCAATCCTACGAAAAGGAAAGTTGCACCGGTTTTCCTAGCTTTTTTATTCTATTGTTGTTATTTCCTTTTCTAGATAAATTGTAAGCTTCAAAAGAAGCATAGGTCCAATGTAATAGAATTAGGAAGCTCGTGAAGATGGAGCGAGAAGCCGTTGTCTATGACGATGGAACCAGAGGCGATCAAATCAAGAAGGAGGTTCTATGGAGATAGAGGCATATGTGCTTGTTTTGAGATTGGCGTTTAATTATATTGTTACTACTTGCAAGCACGTTTTCTAAAATAAAACTCAAAAAACGCATTATTAAACATTGGATGTTTATGGATAATGTGGAAACAATTTTCCAAAAGTAAAATCCTTTACTATTAAATCTAGTGGGAGAGGGTCTTATTGATAACACTCACGATCTTCCATTAGTGGTTCACTGTAAGATGAGTAGTGTATTCTGTGCCACCTCACTAAGGGTGATCATTCCATACTGAGGGTTCCACTACTCATTGGTTACTAGTTGTGAACCTCCTATGGATAGGATCAATCAGACGTGTTAGAGGGTAACCACTACACGGAGGCACTACTTGAGGCGGTTGTGAATTGATCTTAGTTAATGGTATACACTAGCTAAGCTATGGATAAGGGATCCCACATGGGGCATTATCCATAAACTTAGAGATCAAATAGGTTTGAGAGTCATAACTTGTTTTGCAAGAGTTGCATAGCGAACAAGTCATGATTAATCGAAAGATCGAGTATTGACTGCCACACGGAGGCTTTACTCTTTTATTTTGATATTTCGGCGACTTCGTTTTTTAATATAAGAGTTTTAAAGAATCTTTTACTTTAAATTGTCAAATTATGATATCCATATTTATTTTGTCAGTTTGATTTTTCAGTAATCATCATGTCTGTATCTGCATTTAGTCCTCTTGCCACCATACTTACATAAAACAAGTTAACTGAAAATAACTACACATAATGGAAACGTAACCTAGACATCATATTAACTGTGGAGGATCACATATATGTCCCCACCACCCCATGCCCCGAAGAACCCGTTACAAATGTTATGGCTGCTACTAGAAGTGAGTTCGACAAATGGAAGAAGTCGAATGGGATGGCTCATTGTTACATATTGGTCTCTATGGCTAATGTGTTACAATACCAATACCAGTTGAATTTTTCCAATAATCATCATGTCTGGATCTGCATATAAATAATGGCTTATATGATCATGCAATTCATGCATATTGAAAAAGAGTCGGCTACAATAGGTAGTGTGTGTTCAAGTTTAAATATCATTACGGATATTATGTGTTATTGTTTTTCTAAACTAGAAAAAACCCAACAAATAAACCAAAACTATTTAGAGTCAGTAGTAACTTCAATAGATCATAAGATAGATAATCTTGGATCTACTACCACTTGGAAAGTCTTTCTAACTCATTATAGAACATCCATGATTTTTGGCTTGACTTGGAAGCACTTGAAAATGGTCCATTTGGACCAAACATTCTCTCCAGATATTCTGTTTTTGCTGTCACTGCAGCCTGGTCTACTTTCAACTTGTTTTATAGAAAACGTTTTCAAAAAGAGTGGTCCTAACTTATTTTTCCCTTGAACTTCAATGTCTTAGGGAACTTGCTGTATAAAATGGGCCTCTAGATCATTTGTTTTCATTTTCTAAAATTTTTTGACATTTCAGTCGACAGTACGAACTCTGTTTCTGGGTAACCTCCATTGTTCATATGATTTCTCTCAATCTGTAATAGTTATTAAAGATTGGCTTTTTGGGTTGTGTTCTAGACATAATAAGGAAGATCTCCATAAAAAATCATGCATGGAAAACATACCTAACCCCTCTTTTCAATTTTCAAAAGATCATGTTACTATTTTGTGTACTATTTACAACAAGCACAAGCACCCCATTTTGTCGGCTAACAGATTTAGGAGGCCACAAGCATGTCAAACCTCGATGATTCGAAAGATCGGATTTTCAGAGATTGCCTCTAACTCTCAAGAAGTCAAAGAATTTGTAGAAATGACCAAAATGCCCTTAAAAGCCCAAAATTCTCCAGGATTGGCCCAGAATCTCAGAAATCATTCGATGTTGTTCGAAACAAAAAAAAGGTATTTTAAAAGATTAATATTTGAAATCGTTAGCTCCCAGAGACCCCCGGAAGTCCCGGAAGTTCCCGGAAAGTCTCCGTTGACCCGTTTGACCAAAATCATCCAAATTCACCCAAAAGTTCTAAGATCATTCTAGATCATGTGAAAAGTCTTAAAATATGTTTTAAAAGAAAATCAGACGGAAACGTTAGTCTTTGGAAGCTCCCAGAACTTCCCGGAATTTCCTGGAAGTGCACTGTTTGACTGATTTGACTGCAAGTTTGACCAAAAATCAAAGTCTTCTTTTTGACATTGAAATATTTTTATCAACTACTAGAGGTCAATACCTTTCCAACGGTATATCGCACATAATTTCTGGATCTAAAACGAATTTGTTATGAATTTTCTGAAGGTGAAAAATGCGATCAATTCAGCTTTTATCGCGAATACCGCAAAACTTTTCAAATTGACCCAACTCCAAACTATTTTTTTTAAAGAAAGTAGACCTCAATAACTTTCCAATGGTATATCACAATCTCAATTTGGATTTCGTATGAAGTTTCTGTGAATTTCGGACGAAATAGGGCCGTTTCGCGAATTTGAGAGTTCTGGGGGCCAAAATGCAATTTTTGGTCAATGGGGGAGTTGACTGCCACGGCAGCACTGGCCCACTGTCATGGCGGCAGTGGCCAAGTGCCGCGGCGGCACTTTGAGTGATTTTTCATTTTTTTTGTAATTTTTGGTTTTTAATTCAAATTTTCAACAAATAAAACGACATAGTTTTGATTATTCCGGGATTTTGGACCAATTAGAGACTTTTTAAAACCCAAATACCTCCCCAAGTTGGCCTATAAAGGAGACCCAGTTACTTCCATTTAGAGAGGAGCTTGGAAGTCATTTGAGAGAGATATAGAAAGTTAGGAAGAAATAGAGAGAGAAATCAAGATCTTCTTCTTCAAATCCAAGCCAAATGTGAGTTTTTTTTTATTTAGTTTTCTAAAAACTAAACTTTTATTTTCAAGCTTTCAATCCATCTTCTTCATCTTCTTTGAGTTTCCTATGAGTTAGAGAGTGATGTACTCACCCATATACACACATATGAGAGGTTGAATGCTTGTGGTTCCACCATTGAATATCATCTATTGATTTGTTCATTTGCTTGCTTATATACAATGTTCATCTCTTCTTACCTCATTTCTTTATTTTATTTATTTACTTACTAGTTCATCATCATCTAGATGATGACATGAAGTTTGAAGTGAGTGAATCCTTATGGATAGTAGCTCTTGACCTCAAAAATATGTTTGATAGATAATGATTATAACTTCAATACCTCCAAGGTATCCTTGAAGTTATGTTCAAATAAAAATGAATCTCTCCAATAATATTGGGGGTTCTTGATGATGAGTTTGATGTTGATATTCCAAGAGGTTATAATCTCTATTTGATGTTGAAAATATACTTTCAAAACCTCTATTTCAAAACCCCTCTCAATCTCTCTCATTTTGATTTCAAGAAAGAAAACTCAAGTTTTTCCCAAAATCTTCAAAACAGTGAGTCAAAACAGTGAGTGATCTGAGTTCAAATATTTCTCTAGAACTCAATACTCAATATATGGATGCAAGACCACTTGAAAAATCTTCCTAACTCATTAGAGAACACCCATGATTTTTGGTTTGACTTGAAAATACTTGAAAATGGTCCATTTGGACCCAAACATTCTCTCCAGATATTCTGGTTTTGCTATCACAGCAGCTTGGTCTAATTTCAACTTGTTTTACAGAAAACTTTTCCAAAACGAGTGGTCCTAACTTATTTTTCCCTTGAACTTCAATTTCTTAGGGAACCTTCTGTATAATATGGGCCTCTATATCATTTGGTTTCATTTTCCAATATTTTTTGACATTTCAGTCGACAGTACGAACTCTGTTTCTGAGTAACCTTCATTGTTTATATGATTTCTCTCAATCTGTAATAGTTATTAAAGATTGGCTTTTTAGGTTGTGTTCTAGACACAATAAGAAATATATCTCCATAAAAAAATCATGCATTGAAAACATTCCTATCCCCTCTTTTCAATTTTCAAAAGATATAGTTACTGTTCTGTCCACTATTCACAACAAGCACATTTTAAATTTCATTCTTTGATTTGATGCTTACATGAACTCCAAATTAGCTCATGTCTTAGGAAGTAGTTCATATTACATTTGTACATATCCCATGATGATTTCATTCATTCATTCATACACATTATAGACTTCTAAGTCATTCTAGGAATCCATTAACATAAAGCACACTACAACCTTGACACATTCTAGATACATACATTGCATCCATGCAAGATTTGGGGCCTTCATGACTCCTAATCTAAGAAGATTATAAGGAATGAACTTGATCACACGTTCATGCTTCCCCCAATCTAATCATCCTTTCTCATCCATCCCGGGGATTGAGAGGTCTTCTTTTCTCAAAGATTAACATGCATCATACTAGCTTGCTAAGCATATTTTGATTTCTTTGTTTATTTGTTTCAATAACAATTCATGTCCCCTTTTAGATTAGGAAGTCTTGATTATTTGATACATGATTAGAAGATTTTTCCTATGTTCATTTGTGTGATCTTTCACTTTGCATTGTGTGATATTTGGCTTAGATCTTATGAATGATATCTTATCTTTAGATCTTCCATTTCAAATTTTCTTATGTGATGTAATATACTATCATAGTATTATTTGTCGAACCAAACATAGTATAAGATGATTATTTGGATGCTAATTGAGGCCCGTCGAAAGACGGGGCGAGTTGAGGGTGTTTTAGTCGCAACAAAGGCTCGTTCCTCTCTCGTACCAAAATCCAGAGCCAAGTTCTTTGGTTATGAAGGGCCGGTGCAATTTATCTGTTTGGGTGAGTCAAAATTAGGTTTCTTGGTTCCTTAAAGACCAAGTGGCGACTCTGTATCTGTTTTCAACAGACCTTTTCTTTTCCTTTTCAAAACAAGTTTCAAAACAAAAGAGGCAGAACGCTGTGTGTCCACAATCTGGCGACTCTGCTGGGGATTTTTATTTTAAAACAAAATAATACAGAGGTTTGACTAATAAGAAGCATCCTTAAAATCATCTTTTTACTGTGTCTGGTTCACCGCATTGCACTTCTGCATTTCCCCCTTTCGACTGTGTCTGAGACGCGCCGCTGACATTGTTCAGGTCTTGCTATGCCAGGGCACAAGTCACCATTGATACTGTACCTTCCAATGTATATCAAAAAGAGTAACAACTTCCGTACTGTCTCTCTGACAGTATATTGGAACTCTCGTCAACGGATCCTCTTTGACTAAACCAAGCCCTTGCATATAGATTCTTGTAGAACCTTTCATAGGGCTGTTGATTTATCTTTTCAGATAGGACAATGTTATATAACTGCTGCATGCCCTGACGGGATTACCTGCGCAGTGTAGACGCTTATGTGGCATGAGGCAGAACCTCTTTCTTATGATTCCTAAGGCAATCACTCACATGTGATCACATTGAGTTGACCTGCCTAGGCACCATGACAAAGATGTCTGCTCCATGCTTAGAAAGATATACACCGCAAACCTTGTTTGTTGGTCCTTAGACATAGGAGTATGAAAACCTGCTAGACAGTATGATCACTATTACCATGTTAACCAGTTTCTCTCAGAAACTCTTTCCAGATATCCCAGATATAACCATATTAACCAGTTTTTCCCAGAAACTCTGTCTAAATCTCCCAGATTTCCCAGATATACCAATTTCTCCCAGAAACTCTGTCCTATCTTCCCAGATATACTAGTTTCTCCCAGAAACTCTATTCAAATTTCTCAAAAATACCCATAGTACTTGTTTCTCCCAAAAACTCTGCCCAAATCACCTAGAAATGCCCAGATATACTTGTTTCTCCTAGAAACTCTATCCATATTTCTCAGAAATACCCAAAATACCAGTTTCTCCTAGAAGCTCAGTCCAAATCAACCAGAAATCCCTATTTCCCCTAGAAACTCAAATGACTTCTAGAAATTTCTCCGAATCTTCCAAATCCCTGTTTCTCCCAGAAACTCTGTCCAAAATTCCCGAAGTATCCCGGAAATTCCTGTTATCCCTTGGTGATCATACTGGAAAGTAAGGTTAGCACACTCTGTATGGCTAGGACCTTATTTGTTTAACTGCTATCTGTTAGAAGTAGGGGCATCATATCGATTAGGGCTTGCATCTGCATGCTTGTCTCATATGCATACACGATTCGTGTCAGTCTACATGCACACACATCTTGTCAGTCTCACACATGTCAGTCTCTATACATCATATACGTATCATCATCCTCACCCATCTCGATCATTGTACAAAAGTCATATACTTACAGCAACCGTCCTTGGTTTGCATCATTAAATCCTTCAAAATTCTGATCATCTCCTCCCGCTAGGAGTCCATAAGAAGTATTTTGTGCCTCTGTTAATTTGGGCTTTTACTTCTATTTGCAGAAAACACAGCCCCGGGTAAGGACACCTCTGTACCTTCCCAAATTCATTGTCTCAATTGTGGGCTAGCCCAGGCTATCATAAACCCGCCAATGGCCTACCAAGCTCTAGAGGGGAAAGTGGACAAACTACAAACCACTGTTGAACAACTAAGTTTAAGGATAAGCCGATTCGAGAAGATGGTGCAGAGCATCGATAAAGGGAAGTATGGGTTGCCCAACGCCATCTATCCAAGCCCGTTTCCACATCCGAATCTCTACTTGTATCCAAACCCACACTTTAGCCTTGGTAATCCTAGTCCATATCCAAAACCAAGAGCCACTCCAAGGACTCACTTGAACTCAAAGTCTAACAAAACCCGCAACCCAAGAACCTTCACCAACTTGGGTATGCCATTGTCCGTTATCCTTGATAACCTCATCAAAAAGGGGCACCTCCGACTCCTTCAGCCTCGTGCTGACATCCCTCCGCCTAGTTGTGACCTGTCCAAAATTTGTGCCTACCACCAAGGCCCAGGCCATGACACCAACAGCTGCATGCGCCTTCGCCATGATATCCAAGACCTCCTCGATAAAAAAATCATCGAGCCATCGCCCATCCAACCCTATGTCAACCAAAGTGTCAGCTTCATCGAACCTAAAGCCCCTGGCTTACCTGTTCAAATGATCCCCTTTTCTGAGGCCAATGAATGTTGAAGCTACGCAGTAAAGTGATAGTGTTTGGAACTTCTGCTAAAAAAAATAGAATAAGAATAATAAATGGGTCGCAAAGACACTCCATTTAAGACCAAGTCGAGTCTGCTCTATGTTTTGAGTCTATTTCAAGTTTGATCTTGTGGTCGAGTCTGTCTGTCATCGAGTTGTTGTGAGTCTGTATCGAGTAATGTAATCCTTCTCTTCTAATGGAATGAAGTCTCATTTTGCCTATCTGATATGTATATTCATAAGTGCATGAATCGCTGAACTAAAAATGTCACTTTTCAAATTATCATGGACATTACTCTGCTAATAAATTTTTGCATCAAACAAAAAAAAAAGAGAGAATCCCAAACATGCTAAAGTCGATTTCGTGCTGACCCCAAAGAAGAGATGAGAATTGAATAGTCTTACTTTAAGAATTTAAAGATGCTTTTGCTCAAATCTCGAAAAGACATACTTGAGACTGATTTGGGGCTTGCCCAACACCCTTTCCACCATTTCTACCATTTCAAAGCCTTGGACCCAACCCAATTGATAGCCATGCGAACCTGTGCGAACTTGGTCCTTGTTGGTAGCCAAACATTTCAATGAGTTTCTTCTCCCTTCAAAAAAAAAAAGAAAAAAAAAAAAGAAAAGCTCGCTAGGTTGAAAACCCGAAAAGGGCACCTAGGCAAAAGTTAGAGCTGAAAAGGTATTGATTTCCAAGATCTGACCTTAGCCAGTCAAAATGATGGAGAAAATGAAAGAAATTTTTGATGAAACAAATGAGAGAATCATACGCTTCAAGATACATCTTAAGAACATGCCAAGATCACATTTCAAAAGGCACAGAATGACCACAAATAAATTCCGAGAGCTGACATGTACATTCTGGAATTCTGAGATTGCGATTGAAAGATCTCACAAGAATCGACTACATTAAAAAGCAAAATTGACTGGCTAGGCGAAAGTGAAAAGGATCAATCCTCAAAACAAAACAAAAAGAAAAAGAAAAAGAAAAGAAAGGGAGATTGAAACTGAATCCTTTTATTCAAAGCTACCATAAGTGGCTCAAGTTTGAACTTCTTTGACGATTGGTTTGAAAAACCCTCATACCTCAAACCAATTTCTTTCAAGACCTTACCTTGAACTACGCTCGACCTGATTCCCACTCGGGGATACGTAGGCAACCACATCGGTTCGGTCGACACCATCATAATCAAACCGATTTCTTTCAAGAGCTTGACTTGAACTACACTCGACTCGATTCCCACTCGGGAATACGTAGGCAACCACATCGGTTCGGTCGACACCATCATAATCAAACCAATTTCTTTCAAGACCATGCCTTGAACTACGCTCGACATGATTCCCGCTCGGGGATACGTAGGCAACCACAACGGTTTGGTCACCCCACCTACCTAAAAATCAACCCGCTTCTTTCCAACCATGGCCCAAACTACGTTGGACCTGATCCCCGCTCGAGGGTACGTAGGCAGACTTTCAAAAAGAAAAGAAGGATGGCTCGCTAGGTCGAAAATCCGAAAGGACGCCTAGGCAAAAATTAGAGTTAAATCCAAGGTGAGCAATAACAAAAGAGAGAAAAGAGCTTGCTAGGTCATCTCACTGGTGCCTAGGCAAAAGTTATGAGCATTTGAGAGATTAAAGTCACGGTCTATGCCTCAAGCCAGAAAATCACCTTCCACACTAGGGGCAAATTTTGGCTACCCACCTCGTTTGCCTGACTTTTACTATCTACCCTTCATACAAGGGGCAAACTTCGGTCACCTACCTCGTTTGCCCAAAACCTCCAATAAACCATTTTCCAAACTAGGGGCAAACTTTGGTCACCCACCTCGTTTGCCTATGAATTCTACTTTCTACAACTCAAACTAGGGGCAAACTCCGTTTGCCTAACATGATCCCTTCATAACAGGGGCGAGTTTTCAAGTCACCAAGTTGTTTAATTTTTTTTTGAAATAGAGCATCTTTTATTCTAAAAGCTAAGGCACTAATTCCAAGCACTTCTTGGGAAAAGCAAAGAATTGATTAGATCAATAAGGAAGAATTTTCAAAAACCAGATTTATCAGCAAAGTACTATCATATTAAGATGAGGAGTGAACATAACAGATGAGCGGTGCATCACTTATGACAAAGACACATTGAATTATGCTAATTTGGTCACTTCATGTCGTTACTTCTGTCAAGTCAATCCTTGTTTGGTTGAGTCAGTAATAATCTAATCGAAACTATATCAGAGTTCAAGGTTCATACAGACCAATCTAATTTTCCTTGTCATCGTTGTTGCTGTCAAGTCCATTTGTCCTAATGGTCTCAAATGTGTGGGTTTAAAATGACTACCAATTATAAAACCTGTGGATACAAGCAAAAATTCCAAACACCATTACTGCACTTGTCAAGTCTATAACATGATATGAGTCCCAAGAACCTCCAGCATTGGTGACACCCCTCCAATCACATTCACTTGCCTTTACAAAATCAATTCACAAGATCCACTGGCTATCTTTTACCAGCTCCTCAGTAACCAACCCGAAATCATGTCACAAATGTTCTTCATCCGCTGCTGAATTACTCTATTCGCAGTGCAACCATTCTTTCCCTAGTCGAATCTTCTCATCCCCAACAAAGTCATTCCCAACAAAGCTAGTTCATCTTCAGAAAAGTGTCCTGAACGAATATGGTGTATCTCAGTCAAGACCACAGAAGAAACCACTTTCATCCCTAGTAGAGTCGCTTCACCCCCCAGCAGATTCAATTTAATCCCCAGCAGGCATATCAATTCGTCAGTTCTACTAATCAAGGTTAGTCCAACCATCAGTTCAATCCATGATAGTCACAGTAGTTCACTGTCTACTCGTCTTCTCGATTAGTACATCGTCAGTTCAATCTAGGACAGTCACAGTAGTTTACTGTCGACTCGTCATATCAATTCGTACATCATCAAATCAATCATGACAGTCACAGTAGTTCACTGTCGACTCGTCATATCGATTCATACTTCATCAGATCAATCATGACAGTCACAGTAGTTCACTGTCGACTCATCTTCTCGATTACTACATCGTTAGTTCAATCCATGACAGTCATAGTAGTTCACTGTCGACTCGTCATATCGATTCATACATCGTCAGATCAATCATGACAGTCACAGTAGTTCACTGTCGACTTGTCTTCTCGATTAGTACATCGTCAGTTCAATTTAGGATAGTCACAGTAGTTCACTGTCGACTCGTCATATCGATTTGTACATCGTCAGATCAATCATGACAGTCATAGTAGTTCACTGTCGACTTATCTTCTCGATTAGTACATCGTTAGTTCAATCCATGACAGTCACAGTAGTTCACTGTCGACTTGTCTTCTCGATTAGTACATCGTCAGTTCAATCCATGACAGTCACAGTAGTTCACTGTCGACTTGTCTTCATGAGTAGTACATTGTCAGTTCAATCTAGGACAGTCACAGTAGTTCACTGTCGACTCGTCATATCTATTCGTACATCGTCAGATTAATCGTGACAGTCACAGTAGTTCACTGTCGACTCGTCATATCGATTCGTACATCGTCAGATCAATCATGACAGTCATAGTAGTTCACTGTCGACTCATCTTCTCGATTAGTACATCGTTAGTTCAATCCATGACAGTCACAGTAGTTCACTGTCGACTTGTCTTCTCGATTAGTACATCGTCAGTTCAATCCATGACAGTCAGAGTAGTTCACTGTTGACTTGTCTTCTCGATTAGTACATCGTCAGTTCAATCTAGGACAGTCACAGTAGTTCACTGTCGACTCGTCATATCGATTCGTACATCGTCAGATCAATCATAAAAGTCACAGTAGTTCACTGTCGACTAGTCTTCTCGATTAGTACATCGTTAGTTCAATCCATGACAGTCACAGTAGATCACTGTCGACTTGTCTTCTCGATTAGTTCATCGTCAGTTCAATCACGACAGTCATATTAGTTTACTGTCGACTCGTCTTCTTGATTAGTACATCATCAGTTCTTTTGATCACGGTTAGTCCAACCGTTGATCCAACCCATGATAGTCACAGTAGTTCACTGTCGACTCGTCATCTCGATTAGTACATCATCAGTTTAACCCATGACAGTCATGGTAGTTCAGTGTCGACTCGTCATCTCATTCGTACATTGTCAGTTCAATCCATGACAGTCACAGTAGTTCACTGTCAACTCGTCATTCGTACATCATCATTTCTTTTGATCACGGTTAGTCCCAACCGTTGGTCCAATCCATGACAATCACAGTAGTTCACTGTCGACTCATCATCTCGATTCGTACATCATCAGCCCTCTAGATTGAGGCAAATCCTTCATCACTAGCCCTCTAGATTGAGGCAAATCCTTCATCATCAGCCCTCTAGATTGAGGTAAATCCTTCATCACCAACCCTCTAGATTGAGGCAAATCCTTCATCATCAGCCCTCTAGATTGAGGTAAATCCTTCATCATCAGCCCTCTAAATTGAGGTAAATCCTTCATCATCAGCCCTCTAGATTGAGGCAAATCCTCCTTCACCAGCCCTCTAGATTGAGGCAAATCCTCCTTCACCAGCCCTCTAGATTGAGGCAAATCCTTCATCATCAGCCCTCTAGATAGAGGTAAATCTTTCATCATCAGCCCTCTAGATTGAGGCAAATCCTTCATCATCAGCCCTCTAGATTGAGGCAAATCCTTCATTGTCAGCCCTCTAGATTGAGGCAAATCCTCCATCACCAGCCCTCTAGATTGAGGCAAATCCTTCATCATCAACCATCTAGATTGAGGCAAATCCTTCATTGTCAGCCCTCTAGATTGAGGCAAATCCTCCATCACCAGTCCTCTAGATTGAGGCAAATCCTTCATCATCAGCCCTCTAGATTGAGACAAATCCTTCATTGTCAGCCCTCTAGATTGAGGCAAATCCTCCATCATCAGCCCTTTAGATTAAGGCAAATCCTTCATCATCAGCCCTCTAGATTGAGGTAATTTCTTCATCACTAGCCCTCTAGATTGAGGAAAATCCTTCATCACCAGCCCTCTAGATTGAGGCAAATCCTTCATCACCAGCCCTCTAGATTGAGGCAAATCCTTCATCGCTAGCCCTCTAGATTGAGGCAAATCCTTCATCATCAACCCTCTAGATTGAGGTAAATCCTTCATCACCAGCCCTCTATATTGAGGCAAATCCTTCATCACCAGCCCTCCAGATTGAGGCAAATCTTTCATTAAAAACCCTTTAGGTTAGGGTAGAACTTCCACATCTATCAATCATTTTAGAGAGATTCTCATAGAGTCCCCTACCATCCCCAGCAGAAGATAACAGAAGTCCGAACCAATTCTCCGAACTTTGTCATCATAAGGATCGGCCAGCGATTGAAAACATCACTCGCAGTCAAATCACCACGATTTCTAGGGCAGGCACTGTCTATTCACAATTCAAGGATCCGTGTCCAAACAAATATCATGAGCTTCCTCACCAACTCAACTATCGTGAGCTTCCTCACTCCTCTTTCCAAAATCATGATCTTCCTCACCAAACAAATATCATAAGATTCCTCACCAACTCAACTATCGTGAGCTTCCTCACTCCTCTGTCTAAAATCATGAGCTTCCTCACCAACTCAGCTATTGAACTTTCTTATGAGCTTCCTCACTAACTCAACTATTGTGAGCTTTCTCACTTATCGTGAGCTTCCTCACTCCTTCGTCTAAAATTATAAGCTTCCTCACTCCTCTGTCCAAAATCATGAGCTTCCTCACCGCTCAATTCTCGTGAGCTTCCTCACTCATTGTGAGCTTTCTCACATGTCAATTATCGTGAGCTCCTCACTTATTGTGAGCTTCCTCATTTGTCCAAAGTCGTGAGTCCCCCTCACCTACCTATTGATTATTGTGAGCTTCCTTGCCTGTCGTTTATCGTGAGCTTTCTCACTTATCGTGAGCTTTTTCACTCCTTTGTCCAAGATCATGAGCTTTCGTACTTGTCGCTCCTGAGCTTTCTCACTCTGGTTTCTTCAAACTGTCAGTTATCGTGAGCTCCCTCACTTGTCAGTTATCTTTAGTTATCATCCTCGAGGACCCTGTGTCCAATCCGTTTTGCTTACAAAGCACACTTTCCAAATTTCAGAATTTTGCCCCTAGACCCAGAGTCTTCTAAACCTTAATGTCCTTATCCGAGTCATCCACTACATCACAGTCGCACACACTAGCACAACACCAGCCCACTCGGAGTGGCACACCCCACAACACCTGCTCATACTAGGATCATAATACTAGACATGAAAGGACTCATGACACAATTCATATCACATCCATGCATTGCATATCATCCTCATAGCATAGCACCCGCATGTCTTGTTGTGCATGTGTGATTTGTTCCTTTGTGCCCTGAACTACGTCCTGGTCTGATTCCTCTTGGGATACGTAGGCAGCTCACGAAGAGCACGACCAGCACTGACCTCAGCATCATCCTTGGATCTTTTGCAATGCTTTTATCCTGAATCTATAGCCTCCAAAAGTCCTGTCTCTTCAAAGTTTTGGCACTCGCTTGCGACATGCGTTACGTCGCAAGTTCATGCCAAAGAGGGGCAAATTGTAGACACCCCATTTTGTCGGCTATCAGATTTAGGAGACCCATATCTTGGTGGTTCACAATGATCAAAAAAGACTTAAAAGAACTCCTGGAAGTTGGTTCTATTTCTCAAAATGCTCAGAATGACCAAAATGCCCCTGAAAGCCCAAAAGCTCCCAGATTTGGACCAAAAGTTCTGAAAACATGCTACGTCGTAAGAAAAATGATTAAATGAGTTTTTAAGTAAAATCGGATGAAATCGTCAGCTCCCATAGACCCCCGGAAGACCCGAAAGTTCCCGGAAACTCCCCGTTGACCGGTTTGACCAAGGTTTGACCAGGTTTGACCAAGTTTGACCAAGTTTGACCAAAATCGTCCAAATTTGCCAGAATCATTTTAGATCATGTGGAAAGTGTTAAAATGAGTTTTAAAAGAAAATCGGATGAAAACGTCAGCTCCTGGGAGCTCCCAAAAGTCCCTAGAACTTCCTGGAGGTCCCTGATTTGATCAGTTTGACCAAAAGTTGACTTTGAAACCAGAGCATTGTATCATTTTTCATGAATACTAGAGGTCAATAGCTTTCCAACGGTATATCGCATATAATTTTTGGATTTAAAATGAATTTATTATGAATTTCTGAAGGTGGAAAAGGCGATTAAATCTGCTTTTGTCTCAAATACCGCAAAAATTTTCAAAGTGACCTGACTTCAAAATATGTTTTATAGGAAATAGACTCCAATACCTTTCCAACGGTATATCACAACCTCAGTTTGGGGTTCATACGCATTTTCTGTGAATTTCGGACGAAATAGGGCCTTTTCATGAATACCGAAACCTCAGGGGGCCTAAACAGGATTATCCAGACGATTGAGGAGCAGTGCCGCCGGGGCACTGGCCCACTGACACTGCGGCATAGGCCCAGTGCCGCCGCGGCACTCTCCTCCAGAACAGTATGTTTTGGTAATTTATTTTGGGGGTCCAATTTGATATATTAGAAATCAAAACGACGTAGTTTTGGTTCTCAGCTTATTTTAGACCAATGGAAGACCATTTTAAACTTTTTAAAACCCCATTTACCACACCTCCTTTGCCTATAAAAGAAACCATTTACTTCCATTTAGAGGAGAGACATGGAAGGTTAGAGAGAGCTTAGGAAGAAACTCTAGAGAAATATAGAGAGATAAAGAGAAGAAGTAGTCTTCTTCTTCCATTTTTTCCAATCAAAGTGAGTTCTAATCTTGTTTTCCTCCACCATTCTTCTATATACTTCATCATCAATATACCCAATCACCATTTCTCTAAGCATTTTTGAGTTAGGAAACTACTTCCATGTCCAAATGTCTATATCTATGAGTGAAACACCGAGCTACAAATCCAATATCACATTGATTGTCATCTATTGATTTGTTTATTTGCTTGCTTATATACAATGATCATCTCTTCTTACCTCATTTCTTTTTGATTTTCTTTATTTACTTACTAGTTCATCATCATCTAGATGATGACATGAAGTTTGAGGTGAGTGAATCCTTATGGATAGTAGCTCTTGACCTCAAAAACATGTTTGATAGATGATGATTATAACCTCAATACCTCCAAGGTATCCTTGAAGTTATGTTCAAAATAAAAATGAATCTCTCCAATAATATTGGGAGTTCTTTGATGATTCAAGGTTGGATGAGGTTCTAAGTGGTCACATGGTCATCTCAAGAGTTTAAGTTCATGCTTTGAACATCTATTTCAAAACCCCCAATCAAGAACTCAAACTCTATTTCAAAACCCAAATCCATTTTCTTCAAGAATGATCCAAAATAGTGAGCTTTTCAAATTCAAGGATTTGTTTTGAATTAAATACTTGAGATATGATGATGAAACCACTTGGAAAATCTTCCTAAGACATCATAGTTTGTCTCCAATATTTTCCATCAATTATAGAGATGTGAAAGTATTATTTTCGGATTTAAGAAGTTCATATTCATAATCTACCTCTGTTCTCACAGAATGTTAACCTGACTTCTTGCACTTATTCTGGATGTTTTCGTCACTGTACATATATCTTTTCTATTTTGTTTATGAAACTTGGGTGTCTTAGAAAACCTTTGGTATATAATGGGTCATCATAAACCCTTTCTTTGATTTATGAAAAATCATACAAAATCAGTCAATAGTGCAGCTTTTGTTTTTGAGTCATGTGTACATTCTGATTTATTTCTTTTAATCTGTGATAGCTATTGAGGTTTGGCCTTTTGGGTTATTTTCTAGACACAATAAGGATGATCTCTGATTGTTCCCACATTTTCCTAGGCATGTTTGACCTCCCATTATGATGTTATAGAGTAATGCATACAGTCTGTCCACTATTCACAGCACGTCATTTTTTGACTTTCACACTTTGATGCAACACTCTCTTGTATCTAGATGAACCCATATCCCATGAACATGTTCTTTACCACTTTTAGCCTACTATATCATATCATGTATCATCTATCCTCTCATGTATCATACTCCCATAGGTTCTTGAGTTTGGTTTCCAAATAAAACCATGTTTTGCAAATACTTGGGAAGTTCTTGAAATGAGTTAGGAATTGATATTCCAAGTGGTTAGAATATTCATCCAAGTTCTGGAAGTATACTTTCAAAACCCCCATCTCAAAACCCCCCTCTTAAAACCCTCATTTTGATTTCAAGAATTAAACCTTGTTTTTCTCAAAACCCTCAAAACAGTGAGTCATTTAACTTCAAGGAACTATTTTGAGTTCAATACTCAATGTATGAATGCAAGACCACTTGGAAAGTCTTTCTAACTCATTATAGAACATCCATGATTTTTGGCTTGACTTGGAAGCACTTGAAAATGGTCCATTTGGACCCAAACATTCTCTCCAGATATTCTGTTTTTACTGTCATAGCAGCTTGGTCTACTTTCAACTTGTTTTTACAGAAAACGTTTCCAAAACGAGTGGTCCTAACTTATATTTCCCTTGAACTTCAATGTCTTAGGGAACTTGCTGTAAAAAATGGGCCTCTAGATCATTTGTTTTCATTTTCTAAAATTTTTTGACATTTCAGTCGGCAGTACGAACTCTGCTTCTGGGTAACCTCCATTGTTCATATGATTTCTCTCAATCTGTAATAGTTATTAAAGATTGGCTTTTTGGGTTGTGTTCTAGACACAATAAAAAATCATGCATGGAAAACATTCCTAACCCCTCTTTTCAATTTTCAAAAGATCATGTTACTATTCTGTGTACTATTCACAGCAAGCACACTTTTAATTTCCCCACTTTGTTTTGATGCTTACATGCACTCTAAATTAGTTCATGTCTTAGGAAGTAGTTCATACTACATTTGTACATATCTCATGATGATTTCATTCATTCATTCATACACATTCTAGACTTCTAAGTCATTCTAGGAATCCATGAACACAAAGCACACTACAACCTTGGCACATTCTAGATACATACATTGCATCCATGCAAGATTTGGGGCTTTCATGGCTCCTAATCTAAGAAGATTATAAGAAATGAACTTGATCATACGTTCATGCCTCCCCTCGATCTAATCATCCTTTCTCATCCGTACCAGGGATTGAGAGATCTTCTTTTCTCAAAGATTAACATGCATCATTCTAGCTTGCTAAGCATCCTTATTTTCTTTGATTTATTTGTTTCAAGAACAATTCATGTCCCCTTAGATTAGGAAAACTTTATTACTTAATATGTGATTAGACGATTTTTCCTAGGTTTATTTGTGTGATATTTCACTTTGCAGTGTGTGATATTTGGCTTAGATCTTATGAATGATATCTTATCTTTAGATCTTCCGTTTCAAATTTTCTTATGTGATGTAATATACTATCATAGTATTATTTGTCGAACCAAACATAGTATAAGTTGATTATTTGGATGCTAATGGAGGCTCGTCGAAAGACGGGGCGAGTTGAGGGCAGGGGCGTATGTATATAAGAACCAGTGGGTACTTTGGTACCCACTGAACTTTTGCCTTTCAATTTTTTTTTATAGCACTTCTGTGCTTTAGCCCCCTTGTACCTTTCAAATTGGATTTACTTCAGCAGCTTGTACCCCACTCACTCTCGGACTGTCTCACCAAGCACCAATTGAATAAACCCACGTTGCTTTTGAGGCTTTGACTTTTCATTTATATATATATAGCTTTATATATTGACCATTTAAAAAATCTAATTAAACAAAATTCAAGGGACCCCATCAGATTTTAAAAAGACTAAAATGCATTCTTTGTCTTCATAAAAAAAAAGGCTCACTTTGTCTCTCTCTTGCTCAACGTTCCAGAGAAGCTCAAAGGTAACTCTCTTCTTGTTGCTATTTTTTTATTTCTCTCATCTCTTTAAGTTTTGGTGTGGTTTATTTATGGATTTCCCTTCTTCTCTCCAAGGTCTACTCATCAATGGTGGTGTACATTTGTTCCTCATTTTGGGCATCTATATAAAGCTAGGGCTTGCCTACAAATTTGGGATTTTTCTTCCACAATCAAAGGTAACTCCTCAACTCTACTAGTATTGAGTAAATTTGGGGGTTTTATTCTACTATTTGAGAACATTGATTGAGTATTGAATATTGATTGAGTATTGCATATTTGCCAATTTTTTTATTCAATATTGATTGGGTATTTCATATTTTTTAATTTTTTAATTTTTTATTTTTGAAATATTGAATATTGATTGAATATGTGAATAAATATTGATTGAATATTTGTTATTCATTTTCAGAAATAGTAATGGAGAAGTATTACAATAAAGTTAGATCAAATGTAGGAGATTCTTCTCCAAATATAGCTTCTACTTCTTCACAAGTATGTTCTACTTCTCCAAATGTAGCTTTTACTTGTCCACAACAAGTACGTACTACTTCTCCAAATGTAGGTTTTACTTCTCCAAATGTTCCTTTCAATATAGAACTTGTGGTTGATCCTGGATTAAGGACAGGTATCGATAAAAATATGGCTAATAAAGAGAATGTTTGACGAGCATATTTGCAAAAAGGCCCTTGTCATCCTAAAAATTATGATTTTCCTTGGAGAAATTTTGGAACTGTGAAGCGTAGATTTATTCCTTCATGGTTCAAGGATCATTCCAGTTGGTTGGAGTATAGTAAATCAAAAGATGCTGCCTTTTGTTTGTTTTGTTATCTTTTCAAAGCCGATCATGGGGGCCAAGGGGGTGGTGATGCATTTGTTGGTGAGGGGTTTACAAATTGGAGGAAGAAAAGCAGGCCTGATGTTCATGTTGGAGAGGTTAATAGTATTCATAACACATGCATGAAGGCTTGCCAAGATTTAATGAATCAAAAACAACACATAGAAGTTTGTTTGTCAAATCATTCTAATCAAACTCGAGTTGATTATCGTAGTCGTTTAACTGCATCAGTTGATTGCATTAGGTTTCTTTTGCGTCAAGGATTGGCTTTTCGTGGTCATGATGAATCCGAGGAATCAATGAATAAGGGAAATTTTATTGAGCTCTTACAATTTCTTGCCGACCACAATGAGGAGATCAATAAGGTTGTATTGAAAAATGCTCCTGGAAATCTTCAATTGACATCACCCGTAATTCAATATGATATTATTAATGCCATTGCAACTGAGACTACAAATGCAATCATTAGAGAGGTTGGCGATGGATTATTTTCTATCTTAGTTGATGAGGCCCGTGATATATCCATGAAAGAGCAAATGGCTGTTGCTTTACGTTATGTTGACGACAGAGGGTTCGTCATTGAGCGCTTTCTTGGCATTGTACATGTTAGTGATACTATTGCCTCATCACTTAAGGCTGCTATCGAGGCTCTATTTTCCAAACATGGATTGAGTATATCAAGTTTACGCGGGCAGGGTTATGATGGAGCTAGTAATATGCAAGGACAATTCAACGGTCTTAAAAGTCAGATTATGGCGGAGAATGAATGTGCTTTTTATGTTCATTGTTTTGCTCATCAACTTCAATTGACACTTGTAACTGTTGTAGAAAATCACTCGAAGATTTCTACATTCTTTGAGACCGTTGCAATTTTGTCAAATGTTGTTGGAGCCTCGTGCAAACGTAGAGATATTCTTCGACAGAAACATTTTGAAAAGGTTATTCAAGGAATTTGCTCAGGTGAAATATTGACTGGTACAGGTTTGAATCAAGAAACAACATTGAAACGGCCAGGAGACACACGTTGGTGTTCTCATTATGGTACACTTATAAGTTTGGTTGGCTTGTTCTCTTCTGTGGTTGATGTTCTTTTGGTTATCGGAGAGGATGGCACGCTTGCAAAGCAAAGAGCTCAAGCAGATAATCTACTGGTACTCATTCAATGTTTTGAATTTGCATTTACCTTACACTTAATGAAAACTATCTTGGGAATTACAAATGATTTGTCACAAGCGTTACAAAGAAAAGACCAGGACATTGTAAATGCCATGGCTCTTGTGAAAGTAACCAAGCAACAACTCCAAAACATGAGAGATGATGGATGGGAATCATTGTTGAACGTAGTGTCTTTGTTTTGTATTAAGCATAAGATCAACATTCCAAAGATGGAAGACTTATTTGTATTTCAAGGGAGATCACGCCGCAATGTTCAAGAAAGCACAAATCTCCACTATTATTGTGTTGAAATGTTCTATGCTGTGATAGATTCACAAATTATAGAGTTAAAGAACCATTTTAGTGAGGTGACTACGGAGTTGTTGTTGTGTATGGTTTGTCTTGATCCAACCAATTCATTCTCTACATATAATAAGACAAAGTTGCTTCGATTTGCTGAGTTTTACCCTAACGATTTTTCAGGAATAGAGTTAATTGCACTTGAGCATCAACTTGATAACTATATTTTGGATGTACGCTCCAACAACCAATTTTCTGAAGTTATGGGAGTTAGTGGACTTGCTAAAAAATTGGTTCAATTGAAAAAGCATCGTGCTTATCCACTAGTATATATGCTCGTGAAGTTGGCACTACTCTTACCCGTTGCAACTGCAACTGTAGAAAGAGTGTTTTCTGCAATGAAAATCATCAAGACTCAACTACGCAATCGATTGGGAGATGATTTGATGAATGATTGCTTGGTGACATATATTGAGAAAGACATATTCGAGACCATTGATAATGAAGATATCATTCAACGTTTTCAAAATATGAAGTCTCGAAGAGGATTATTGTAAACAATATCATGTAGTTTGGATATTATGTTATGTAAGAGATGTTATATCTTTATGTGGTAATTTTAATTTTGTCATGTTTTTAGTATTCGCAAAAAAAAAAAAAACAAAATTCATGTTTCTTGAGCTCTCAATTTGGTACCCACTGGATGCAATTCCTGGCTACGCCCCTGGTTGAGGGTGTTTTAGTCGCGACAAAGGCTCCTTCCTCTCTCGTACCAAAACCCCGAGCCAAGTTCTTTGGTTATGAAGGGCCGGTGCCCTTTATTCGTTTGGGTGAGTTAAAATTAGGTTTCTTGGTTCCTTAAAGACCAAGTGGCGACTCTGTATCTATTTTCAAGAGACCTTTTCTTTTCCTTTTCAAAACAAGTTTCAAAACAAAAGAGGCGGAACGCTGTGTGTCCACACACCCACATCATCATATTCTTTTGTTTATCAAATACCCATTACTCATTGATATCACATTATCCCTGCATAACCCATATTCGCATAACGGATGTCCGAATTGATAGTCGAATAATCGAACATCTTATGTAATACATAGGCAAAGGAACCCATGTTTTGCCAATGCCAATCGATCGGGACAAGGGTCCAATCGATTGGGATAAAATATGTAACAATCAATTGAGAAAACATATCAATCGATTGGATCCAAAATAATACTAATCGATTGCTAACCTTGGCAATCCATTGGGTTATAGAAAATGATGATCGATTGGAATTCTATCCAATTGATTGGGTCCAGACTGATGTCAATTGATTAATAAATATGCCAATTGATTGGTACTTTGTCTTTCCCAGTAGATTTATAAAACAACATATATATATACATCGTGGGGACGTATTTAATACATCTAAGCTTCATAATAACTTGTAAATACATCAAATAGAGGGACCAAGTGAGTTATAACTCACTGAGGGTGTGTTTAGCTTGAAAACCTCCATGCTTTCTCCCTCTCTTTCTTCTCCTTTCTTCTCTGTCTCAGTCTTCTCTCTGTCTCTCCTTCTCTTTCTTTTTTTCTTCTTTCCGTCTTACTCTTGTTCTTCTTCTTTGCCAAGGTAGTGTGTATGTGTTTCTCTATCTCCGTTGTTTGGTGGTGGAGCTGTAAGTAGTGCCTGAGGTTGCGATCCTTACTGTTGATATTGGTGGGGTCGAAGATAACCCTGCTGGGGCTTCCTGGTTCCTTCCTAGGTTCTCTTGTTGCCTTGAAAATTTCCTTAAGGTCTCCAACCTTGGGTATTCCTGGCGGCAGGTTCTGGAAATTCCTCTATTTAGTTCCTCGATGGCTAGGGTCGATTCAATTACAGTCGCTGTACTGGATACATCCTTCTCCAGACTTACAGCAAGTCTGACTAGTCCATCAAAACTCTGGTTTAGGTGACCAATCATCATATAGAAAATATGGGGGTTCAGTCCCTAGTGAAATCTCTTCACCTTCCTTAGTGGTGTATCGATCATGTGGGGAGCGAACTTCGACAATCGCTCAAACTGCATGGTGTATTCCCGTACCGTCCATCCTCCTTGGACCAGACTCATGAAGTTCTTTTGTTGTTGATCCTTTTCATCTTCTAGAAAGTAAATTTTTAGAAATCTTCCTTTGAACATTTCCCAAGGCATCGCTCTTGCAGCGTTCATCCCTATAGTGGCTCGTTCAGCTTCCCACCAATCTGCGGTGGCATAGGTGAGTTGGAACGTGGCAAAACGATGGTTCTCTTGTTCACTGCATTCTAATGCTTTAAATATCAACTCCATTTCTCTTAACCATTGCTCGGTTTTCCATGGCTCTGTTAACCCGTCGAACTTCTTGGGATGTAAACCACAAAAATTTGCTAGTAATTTGTCCCCTGTTTGTCTCTGCGGAAACGGTGCAACTGGGGGGTTAAACAGGTCATTGATTGGTAGCATGGTTATAGGTATCGCCTACATGTTCCATTCTCTGCATAAAGGCTACAAAAACCAATCACACTTGATGATTTCTCAAGGGTCCTAAAATAATGGCTAGCGAAGTGTACCTTTAAGAGACCCTATCGATTAATGAAAGTTTTCTTGGAGAAACGAATCAAGATAGAGTGATAACCAGTAATAAGAACTAACAGTTCTACTATTAGCAACACATAGCAATGCAAACATACAATTTATGTCAAAAGTACTGCTCGTATATATATCAAAAGATGTACTGTATAGTACACACTAGTCAAACTGTATACTACATGGGACATAAGCTAAAATAGTACCAAGGTTAGCTATTTATAATACTACTATAACTGATAATATATATACAAAGCTATTGTCAAATAGCTATCTCTCAAGCTCCCAAAAATCATGTGGACAACATGTCCTGATATAAAACTAACAAAAGCTAAACCCCTATAGATCCTAACTCAAAAATCATCAGCATTTGATTCTATCCTATTGGAGATGAATTTCAATAGGAATTCTAGGTTATAGGAATAATCAAGAGAAAAGTATAAACATAGGAATCATCCTTATCATAGATCATACTTCCAAACCATCATATAATTCAAAATAGATACATATATATATAATCATGTATGCAAGGATCTAAACTAAAATAGAAGAATGAAATCAGAATTGAAAGTCAAAAGTAAAAATCATCTCTAATTAAGAATTATCAACAAAATCAAAAGAAACTTGGATATAGCTATGTGAGTGTATGAAGAACAAGAGAGGAAGAAGATGAGTGTTCTAACAAATAAAATAAAACTAAACTAGATCCAAGTCTTATAGATCTATATATAAGAGTAGGAATTAGTGATGAATTGTGATGTCTACCTCTTGAAGGATTCTCAATTATGCATTCAAAGTTGATTTGAAGAGTCTTCTTCTTCAAGTGTTCTTCAAGTTCTTCAAGCACTCATCCATGGAAGTTGAGGGAGGATATTGATGTCCAAATCTCTAATCTAATTATCTTGAGATTAATTTGGTAAATTCTAATTCATGATTATCTCTCTAGAAATCTCTTAAATTGAAAGTATATGTGTGTACATCTTTAAGTATATTCAAGGTGTACTTAAAGCTTCCTTAAGATGATCTCTAGATATTCCAAGCTGAACTCATATGAGATGCATGGGATCTATATTTAGTGTTTTGAAAACTTAACTCTTACATTTCAGGGTTAAAACATAGATTTTAGAGGTCAGTAAAGGGTTAAAATGGCCATTTCGGTGCCTAAACGCAGTTTCCAAGCAATTTCCTCGTAGTGGGAGACTACTAGAAAGGTCTGGAATCCAAAAAGCTCAATGAGGGGGGAAACTTGTAGGTGGCAGCTTAGGTGGGACCCACCACCCCATATGTGGGACTCACCACTTACTATTCATGATCCCCTGGTTGCCCTTATTCCCGGTTTTAAATATTAAGTTCACTGCTTTTCCAGATTTTTGTAAAAATGCTTTTTGGTGTCCGAAATTGTCCGTTTACATACCATTAGAAAGCTATCGAGTTGAATATCAGTATAAAAAATATTCCAGGTGATTTTGAAATGAAAATTGAAGCTCAATTGAAGTTCAGAAGTCCTCCGAAACTTTCGTCGTCTTTTTGAAATCAAACGACTTCCTTTTCAAAATTGCTTTTCAGTGCGTGTCGATTTTGAAATTTTCTTTAAAATTGAATTTTTGGATACCTAGAATACTGCGCTTAGAACACTTCGTGTTCATATAACCCTGAGTGAATATGAATTCTGAGAGACGATTTTGACAAAATCGAGATTTATGTATAAAAAAGGGCTTTTCTGAAGTTGAAGTCACTTTCTAAAGTAAGATCTTTTGATTGTTTGGAATCCAGTACCTTCCACAGGGTACTTTTATTCAACGAATCCTCCAAGACGTTGTCCACCCTAAATCCTATTAGTGTGGTCAAAATTGGGTGTCTACAGTTTGCCCCTCTTTGGCAGAGCTTGTTGTGAACAACGTGAACTGCAAGTGAGTGCCAAAGCTAGAAGGCACCCATTAACCATGCTGAGAGGTTTTAGAAAAAAAATTTGCAAAAATCAAGAAATTCAAAATCTGTGAAAATCAAGAAATCACAAATACAAGAATGTAATGCAATGCTGGGTAGAGGCTGCTAAATCAAAGCTGCTACTAGTCAAGCTCCGCTGGAGCTGCCTACGTATCCTTCTAGGAATTAGACCAGGGCATAGTTCAAGCGCACTAGAGGATAGAGAACATACACAAATAATATTACAGATGAAATGCTCCTATCTTAGGGTGCTGATGCAGTGTGAAAACATGAATGTGCATATGTTGGAGGAATCGTCGTCAAGGGTTCCCTAGATGCAAAATCTAATGCAAGGGATGCAACGTCTCACTCTCACAGTATGGTATCTATATCTTGGATGATTCTCAGAGTCTTGTCGAAGTCTTTCTTTTGAGTTTGATGCTTGTAGGTGTCATCTATATCTCAAACGATTATTGAAGTAGCTTGGATGAATTCTAAATCAGGTACAACAACTTCTGATAAAAAGTGTCTTTAAGCTTGGACGATCTCTGAAATAAAACCCGGATGACTGATGAAGTGTCCTAACCCCTAGACAATTGCAGATGTAGAGTCCTTCTACCGGGGATGATTGCTGATGTAGAGTCCTTCTGCTAGGGATGATTTGCTGATTTAGAGTCCTTCTGCTGGGGACGATTGCTAATGTAGAGTCCTTTTGCTCGGGATGAATTGCTGATGTAGAGTCCTTCTGCTGGAGATGATATGTTAATGTATAGTCCTTTTGCTAGGGACGATTTGCTGATTTAGAGTCCTTCTGCTGCAGACGATTGCTGGTATAGAGTCCTCTTACTGGGGACGATTTGCTGATGTAGAGTCCTTCTGCTGGGGATGATTGCTGATGTAGAGTCCTTTTGCTCGGGATGATTTACTGATGTAAAATCCTTCTACTGGGGATGATATGCTCATATAGAGTCTTTCTACTAGGGACGAATCTTTTCTACTCCTGAAATAGGTCCTTCTTCTGGGGAAACATTTTCTGTACTTCTGAAACAAGTCCTTCTTTTGGGGACAAATCTTCTGTGCTTTCGAAACAGGTCCTTCTGTTGGGGACAAATCTTCTGAAACAGGTCATTCTTCTGAAGGCAATTCTTCTGTTCTTCTAAAATAGGTCCTTCTGCTGGGGACAATTCTTCTGTTCTGATGCACCAATTCTGAGAAATACACAAATACTGAGAGATTCCCTACTTCTGGAGGCAACCCCGATACACGATTTTGAGAGATTCCCTATATCTGGAGGTAACCCCAAAACACGATTCTGAGATGTACACTATTCTGAGATACCAATATTTGGAGGTGGTTATAATACACACATTCTGAGAGATAACCTTTATCTGGAGGCAACCTTGATGCTGAGAGATACATAGTTCTGAGAGATACCCTATATCTAGAGGCAATTATGAGAGATACCTTACTTCTGGAGGCAACCCCGATACACGATTTTGAGATATACACAATCCTGAGAGATGCACTATATCTGGAGGCAATTCTGATACATGATGCTGAGATATACCCTACTTCCTGAGGCAATTCTGATACACGACGCTAAGATATACTCTACTTCTGGAGGCAATTCTGATACATGATGCTGAGATATACCCTACTTCTGGAGGCAATTCTAATACACGACACTGAAAGAAAACCCCTACCTCTGGAGGTAACCCTGATGCACAATTTTGAGAAATACCCTTTCTTCTGGGGGCAATTCTGACACACAAATTCTGAAAATTCTCTGCTGGGGAGATTTCCATGATTCTATGATGCGAGAACATAACAAACCCTCGGACAAAGCAAGTTTTGAGTATATTCTGATGTAAGAGAGAAAAAGGCTCATATTCTCCAACTCATGAACGTTGGGTTCATTATGACCTTTTCTAAATATCTTGACCCCGATTTGAAGATCATGTCTTCTGATTCATCTTCTGCAAACCCTTTCTAGATGTAATTCTCGAGCGCAAGTAGACAAAAAATGTCCATGTTCTAAGAGAACACTCAGTCAACCCAAATCTACGACAGTTTGGTGCAAATCATTATCTCTCGGCTATTTTCAAGCTACGGTGACCTCGATTCTTCGTGTCTGGGGACTTTTCTTCAACCAAGATTCAATTTCCCATGGGTCCTTCAAACCAATTCCAACAAGTTCCCAATATCATAATTTTGATTCATAATTTATAAGTACTTAAAAGACCTAATGATTACGGCATGACTTTGACCGTGCTTCATAAATCTTCAATCAACTTTAGCAAATATTCATGCAAGGTATACTAATCTTGATCAACAACGGTTCAACTCATCATCCAATGTCGGTCGTCTGATTAACATTTTTCATCAACCGCTCGATGCTTTATCTTGACTAGGATTCATTGATGTAATAACGGGGTTCAGAACTTCTGCTTGTATCCTCCTTCGGATGCTTTTAAAATCTTACAATTATAGATCACTTTGGACCCACACACTCGAGTTCACGACAGACTAGACGACGACAGACAGACGTTGACACAGAAAGATAATACTCTTGACACTGAAATTGAAGTTTGGAGGAAACAACTCAATTTTTTATAATTTAATGCGCCTTTGTCATGTTTGACGTATCTTTTTGCTTTTTAAGTACACTTCTCATCTTAGTGTGATAATACTCAGCTGATAAAGTAATGCATGGAAAATACTCCATATAGATCTCAAATCAATCCTTTGCTTTCTCTAAAATTTGCTTTGAATTAGTGCCTTAGCTTATAGAATAAGACATGATTTATTTCAAATGTTTTCAAAGATATACTTGATAGCTCAGGATTAGCTTATAATGTGGAAGGGGGTACATGCAAACAATGTTTGCCCCTAGTTGATGGGGGTAAATGGAATCTTTGGTAAATGTAGTTTGCTCTTAGTGTGGCAATGATATCTTGAAGCTCTGGGCAAACTTGGAAAATTTCCCCCTAGTCTGCAAGTTTTAGGGACCGAGTGTCAAGGAAACTTCCTTGCTTACCCCCAAGTGGAAATCAGGTCCAAAGTAGTTCGACCGAGGTCTTGAAAGAAGGTATTTGAGATGTGATTCAGTGTTTCAGGAGTAGTGACTGAACCGAGTAGGTTGCCTACGTATCCCCAAGTGGGAATTAGGTCAAGCGTAGTTCCTCGAAGGCTGGAGGTTTTGAAAGAACAAGGATTCAAGAATTGGGGAGACTTTTCAAGTCATGTCATCAGACATATATTCTAAAGTAGGTCACTTGTGGTAGTGTTGAAAGAAACTAAACTACTTCTTCTTTTTCTTTTCTTTTTCTCTTTTCTTTTCTTTTTCTCTTTTTTGTTTTTGACGGTTGATTCTTTTCACCTTTTCACTAGCCAACCAATGTTACATTTCTCACCATATATCATACATGTTTTCAGAGAAAGATTAGCTCTTCAAATCTTTGGGCTTACTTTAAAGAAATTACAAATCAAAGTTTTGGGATAATTCATGTTCCCAATTTATCGATTTTCCTCATTCTCCTTCCTCTTCTTCTCTTCTTTCTTTTCTTCTTTTTTTTTTTCTAAAGTTTTGACTGGCTAGGATCAGGTTCTTGAAAACAACATGCAAAATTTTCTTTTTTTTCAATCTCTAGCTTTTGCCTAGGTGCCCTTTCGGGTTTTCATCCTAGCGATCTTCTTCTTTTCTTTTTTTTTTCTTTTTCTTTTGTGCTCTAAATTTTGCATAGGTGCCATTTCGGGTTTTTATCCTAGCGAGCTTCTTTTTTTTCTTTTTGAGAGACGTAGTTCATTTGAAATGTTTAGCTACAATCAAGGACGAAGTGTTCATGACTTGCAGGTTAGACAAGGTTGAATGGCTCATTCTTCTGGGCTCAAGATTTTGAAATGGGAATATCAGGGAATTAAGCTAGTCCCGTGGTACTATCAAGCATATCTTTTCAAGATTTAAGCAAAAGCATCTCAAGATTCTTAAAGTAAGACTAATCAATTCTTAGCTTTCTTCAGCATTAGCGCAAAATCAGCTTTGATACTCTCAGGTTTCTTTTGAATGCACAAAATTATCAGCAGTGCATTTTTAAAAATAATCAGAGAAGTTACATTTTCAACTTAGTGATTCATTCATTCATGACAAGGCGCATTTGATCAAGAAAATGAAGATTTTATTTCATTACTAGAAAGATAAGGATTATAGTATTCGACATAGACTCAAAACACAACTTGACGATAGATGGACTCGACAACAAGACTCAAAACTGACTCGACTCGATCTCAAGTGGAGCGTCACTGTGATTTGCTTATTCCTCTCAAGCATCCATTTGGCTTCAACAAGCAGCTGTTTCCAAACATCATCATTTCATCAATTTCTTGAGCTTGCCATTCTCCACCAAAGGCTCAAGCTTCTTGGTTAACCCTTCAGGCCCATATTCATTGTCTTCATGGCACCAATCATCTTCCTTGGTAGATTGCATCCAGTTCATCTCCACAGCATCATGCAAAATTGTGTAGGGCATTAACTGCCCCAAAGCTGAGATATAAATTGTCGAGTCATAGCATGCAGATTTTATCTCAAGAGAATTGACATTCTATGGCGCCTGAGCCCTTTGATAATTTGGAAGTGGACTTCTATTGCCATTTGGCTGTATAGGAGGAGGGGCGATAATCACCTTATCAATTCGATCTTGAATTTCATGTCTGAGCCTCCAGCATTTGTCAGTGTTATGTCCATACCCTTGATGAAAATTGCAGTACAAATGAAATCTAAATTTTGGCAGAAGCGGGTTCGGCTCTGGACACAGCTCTAGCGTTTTGAGATATCCCCTTTCTAACATTCTCTCAAGCGCGTTGCTCAAAGGCATTCCCAACTCAGAAAATTCTCTTTTTTCTCTTGATTGCCCCTAGTTCTGGTTTTTTCTTGCAACTCTAATATTCTCATTTGGCTATTGTGGTGCTAATGCATCGCTATCAGGTAATGGATGATTGTTCGAATAAAGAGCCCCTTTTGAACTTTTTTAAAGGCCTTGCATTGAGCATATCAAAGAATCCATCCTTATCAAGCTTGTGGTCATCAATTCTTCTACTCTTGCGGGTCACATTCGCTAGTATACCACTCTTGGTGAGATTGTCAATGATTTCCTAATCTAGAGTTTGTATTCCAAGATTAGACAATCTTTCAAACCATTCATTATCATCACAAGTTGTAAGAGGTGAAGTTAGAGGTGTTGTGTCAGCTAATTGCTTGTTGTGTCAACCAATTGCTTTATCACACCCATCATTTTCACAAGTAGCTCACTGATTTGGTTGACAGCAGATTCCATAACAGTCATCCTAGCATCCATATCGGCTTCATATGTCATCTTTCCAACCCTGACTGATTCGGCTGATCTTACCCCAAATTCCGATCTGATCAAACGACTGTTCGAAGCTCTGACCCAACAGAGAGTACAACTCTTTGTTTATTATGGATTTTCAAATAATCAGGTATTTTATTGCAAAAGAATTTTTAAAGAATGATATTCACAAAAGTGGATTTACAAAGATGGAAAATCTTTTCCTTTTTCAAAAACATTTTCTAAAATCAAAGAAATCTGTTTCAAAATTCTGAGGAAAACAAATCTTTTCTTTTCGAAAGTATGTTTAGAGGTGTCGCATTTGTGAGTCGTATATGCAATGCTCGTGTAGTGTATGCAATGCAAATGGGATGCAATCTAATCTAAATGCATTGCACCTTAATCTAGCATAAACCTAGCATATTAGCACATAAACACATAAAATTCCTTGAGTATGCTAATCACCTTACTAATCCAATCACTATCCAAGGATTTTTTCATATTAAAATTCTTGATGGCTCATGTTTACAAAATTGAATTTTCATGAAAATCTTGAAAGAGCGGGGGAAGATTTGTAATTTTTAAAAGTACTTTTGAACCATCAATGCTTGTGGTGTGAAATCATGATTTTTGAAAATCAAGGTAAGAAATTTTGAAATTCTAAAAATTGAAATTGAATCATCAAAGCGCGGAATCATGATTTTTTTGAAAATCAAAGTAGGAAATTTGAAATTCTAAAATCTGAGAGGAGAATCTGAAATTGAATCATCAAAGTAGGAATTTTGAAATTCTCTAAAATCTAGGGAGAATTTTGGAAGGATTTTGCGAAAGTGAATTTCAAAGCAATTTTTCAAAAGGGATATTCCCAGAATTTTCAAAAAACTTGGGTTTTTCGAAGAAATACTTGTATTTTCAAAATTTTAAAAAAATTGTCTTTGAATAATGATTAGATGTTCGGATAAAGACCATACTACCCTAGAGGAACCTAGCATACAAGGTTTGATGATGGCTTCGCATACACGTCCTCATCATGCACATAATCCCTTACGGGCAAATGCAAATAATTTATCACATTGTCCTAATCAAAGATAATAATCAAGATCCTAAGGGTTCGATATAAACTATATGCAAAGGCCGGGTTTTAGTCTCATAAAGGGTCCATTAGCAAGCAAGGGCTCTATATACCGCACGCGGTACAAGGCTAACAGTGACTACATGCTACCAAAATCTCTTGACAAATGGAGGAAAGGGGGCCCTCCGTCCACAAGGCAATGGCCTCAAGCAGTCGCAGTGAAAGAACAATGCAAGTGCAAATGCAGGCAGAAATAACACGATTATCGAATTAATAACAAGGATATTCATTGGCTCAAATCAAACCCTCGAAGAACAAGAAACCATCGGTTTCATGTTTAAATTCCCAGCAGAGTCGCATAATTGTGGACCATGAACTACGTAGATGGGGGTGGTCCTGGCGTTTCCCTCGATAGTGTCCCGGGACGAATCCAAGGAGCACACTTCAGGGAAACTAGAACTTTCTTATGCGGTCCTAGAGACAAAGTGTCGCCACCTAATTTTTATCGAGAATTAGGAGACCCAAGTTTGACTCGCCCAAAATTACTTGCCCTTCATTACCAGAAACTAGATCGGGGGTCTTGGTACGAGAGGGAGCCCAAGCAGGACTAAAGCACCCCCTCCTCGCCCTACCGAACGGTAGGCCTTGATTCAAATATCCTTGTTCTTAATTCATAATTGGTGTTGTTTCCTCAAACATACTAGGTAATATATATACAAGTCAAAAAGGGAACATCTAAGGAAAATCATATCAAGAGATTAAATCAAGTAGAAGTAGGATGCACATGCAATACAAAAGAGAGGTATACTCACAGTGGCTAGTCCCGCCCGAACCGATGCAAGTAAAGGAAAAATGTCATGATATGCAAGAAGGAACGAGAAGACTTACATTGGGTTGACTCAAGCGGAGTCGTAAAAAGCAAAAGAAAGGAAATGTGCAATACAATCATGCAATCCTAGATAAGATGTCTCTAACATATAAGTATATAAACGGAGACTATCCTAAAAGAATTGTGTCGTTGAAAACAAAGTTGTAAACCCAGAAAAATTCTAAGAGAAAGGACAGATATAGTACACGATACATAGGCACTAAGCCACATATAGACGAGGCAAATCCACAAATTTAAGTCCGGAACCATGGCATTCAATTCTCTTCAGTAAGACACCAAGGAATACTCGAGCATTACAAAAATACATGCAAACAAATGTTCTGCATGATAAACAAGGAAAGGATGTCATCAATCATATTTCCTGATTCAGCAAGCTCTAATGAATCCTATCAAAGGTGCTCTTAAACATGAGCTGGATTAAAATCCTTTTATAAAAAGTTATATACATGTCTTAGGGAACTTTTCCAAAAAATAGAACCTCTTTTTCATTTTTGAAGTTAGATAAATGAGTGTTTTGGGAACAGTGGATCAGGACTATCCACTGTTCTTGTAAAAATCATAATTTAATTCTACAAATATCACGTGAAGCTCTATTTGGTGTCAAAAGAAAGATATTTCATTGTGGTTTATGAAACAAATAATCCCATGAACATGTCATGAACTTAAGGTTTCTGAAAAGTTATTTTAAATAGACTCTATTATTCTGGAAGTTTGGCATCATTTGACAAAGGAATACAATACATAATAGAAATTCATGAATTATGTTAATAAAGTTAATCTAAGTTTTTGATCTCTCATCCAATCATCCTAGATGATTTCTAAACCAAGTTTTATTAATCAATTATTATTGAGTGATCAAGGTATGACCATTTTGTATACATAATCATGATTGTAATTAAACTTAGAAAATTTCAAAATAGTTGTATTAACTTCAAACGCTTAGAAAATGATCTTAACTCAATCGTATGCTCACGATTTTACATCACCATATAGATACATGAGTTAGGAATCATCCCCAAAAGCCGGATCATCGTTATCTATTATAGATTTTTTGAAATTCAAAAATAAAGAGACTATGTTCAAATCTGTCAACCGATTTCTCAACAATTTCTAAAATTAGCATATGGATCCTAGTAGCTCTCAAAACGGATCGAATGAAAACTAATTCATCAAAGTTTACTCAAAAAATTTGAAATCAATCAAACTAAGGGTTTTGATGGACCAAATTAATCTCATGGACAAAACCAATCTATTTTGCTGAATTCTATCTAGTTCATTTTAAAGTGTGAGAAAAACATCTTAAGTGATGGTTAAAGCTTATTAGAGAGATCAAACTCATAGATCAACTTAATTATCATGATTCCCAATTAATTTATCCCTCAAGTTCTATGAAGAACTTTAGATCATGGATCAAAGGGACTTACAAATATCCTATTGGAGATGAATTTCAATAGGAATTCTAGGTTATAGGAATAATCAAGAGAAAAGTTTGAACATAGGAATCATCATTCTCACATATCATACTTCCAAACCATCATAGTATTCAAAATAAATACATATATATAATCATGTATGCATGGATCTAAACTAAAATAGAAGAATGAAATCAAAATTGAAAGTCAAAAGTGAAAATCAATCTCTAATTAAGAATTATCAACAAAATCAAAAGAGACTTGGTGCCACGCCTCGGAGTAAGCCAAAAATAGGGAAAATTAAAATTTCTTTTATGGGTTCGTGGATACATGACTAGTTTGTTAACCGTCCCATCCTTCTAACTCTACACCATGCAATCATAAGGGAAATGCTAAGGAATAAGCATGACTTAAACTTATCAGAGTATAATTACAGCGGCAAAAATTAAACAAGAGTTACAATAACATCAATCCTAATACAAGAGGCCATACTAAACAATTTACATAAGATTAAAAACAACAGGAGAAACTATCTATCAACTCTTCAGCAAGGCTTTATCCTCATTAGTTCCATGGCACTGCATCCTGAACTCTTCTATCTACCTCCAAACCTGCAACACTCTGGGCATAGGAATGCCCAAGCGTAACATGCCATCAGCCTTGGAACAAGGCTGAGTGAGAGTCTTAACCACACAATAATCAATAAATACAAAACATCTCTCGACTCACGTCATAGTTTAGTATCTTAAGATATGGTTAATCTCTTATCAAAAGACGCATTCTCACCACGGGCATAGCAGAAGTCTCAACAAGACAGGTAGACAGATAAACATGACATCCTAGAATACATTCTCCTTATTTTTTATCCTCGTGCGTGCAAATGCATGACCAATGCGACTTACTCCCGACTCTTTTTACAGACACTTGCTTTTCAAAATAGATACTTTTTAAAACCATTTCATTTTAAAACCAAAACTTTCCAAAACCAAATCATTTCACTCATCAATTTAATCTCATCATTCATTTACTCTTTCTCATCCACTTGACAACATACGGTACATCAAGGATGATAACCTGCTATAATAGCTGATTCATACTTATTCCCTTGATTGGACACCGGACGTCTTCACGACACACACTATCAGTAAACAATATAATTGGCACATGGGACGTCTTTAACCATGTGTACTCTCACCGGTCGTCTACACGGTTGAGAAGTATATTACAGCACTAGCCAGACATCTTTAACAATACATGGGATGTCTTCAATCACGTATGCGCATCACCGGACGTCTTCAACGGTAAGAGGCGCGCTAGGAATCCTAACTGTCCATGTCCACCCGGCTCGTCTGCCGTTGATCCATCAGATCTAGCAATCACATATATTTCTCATTCACATACCTCATCTCATTTACATTCTCATCAAACACTTCTTTTTCTCACACAATGCATACTGACACATGTCATGAAATGCACGCGTGTCCACTATTAATACTCATATGCAAATCTACTTTTATTCCTCTTTATTGTTAACATGGCATGCGTTATCTATTCCAGTCAAAAACATCATAAAACGTGCATTTAACAGATAGCAGCAAAGATATAGCATATAAAACATGGATCACGATATCTATTCCAGTCAATAACATCGTAAAACGTGCATTTAACAGATAGCAGCAGAAACGTAACATATAGAACATGAATTTGATACCAATAATCATATAGATAAAACCCTTAACATGCTCACGTATGCGATAGCACTACCATAACATGCTTTGCATAGCCACACAATTATTGGAATACATGTAGCATCTTAAATCAATATATTACTTATACAAAACATCATACAGATAGCTTTTAAACATCTTATATTAATCTTATTAGGATTAGAGTGAGGTTAGAAAACTCACCTTGAGTCGCCGATCCTCAGAAAGCAGATAAACGTCAAGTTCTACAACAATAAACGGAAGAAACAACAATAATGTATGAGTACAACTATAGGGGCAAAATGGTAATTTTACCAAATAAGATTATAAACTTCAAGGTAGTGATCTACGTGTCATTCTAAGTCCAACACCATTGACTAGACTCAAATCGGAGTCCGTCGCGTTTTACGGGATAAAAGGTAGGGCTTGCTACACTAATACGGGCCCTAAAAGACAGGTTGTATTTTCGACTGAGTTGAAAGGTCACCAAACTTTAAGGGAATGTTCTAGACATTATTCTAAGAATTTGGGAACTGACCGCGTATTTTTCGGAGTCCTAGATTATTTATTATGAATTATTGAAGATAATATATATTAGTATATACCCGAAAAGGGATTTAAATACATAATTATAATTAAACTGAGAAATCAGTACTTAGAAGTATTTTTATTAAATACTAGCTATTAAAATACACTACCGGTATTTATCTCGTAATTTTTGGAGCTCATTTAGTATTTATAATAATTAATATACTAATAAAATGGTTCCTGATTGATTATTAAAAATACTTATATATATATATATTATGGCTTTATAAATCTTGGGATATCATAAAATAGTGTTGGGGACATTCCTCTAATTTTCCAAAATTTATTAAAGCTCATAAGCATTTAAAATCAATTTAAATACTAAGGAAACTTAATATTTATTATTTATATTATACATAAAGATAATAACCACATTCTATTATATAGCCATAAAACAAAATATATGAAATATTAATTAATAATTTAGTATAAAACACTACTAGGGACATATCCCTAATTTTTTGAAATTTATAAATACATATAGGTATTTAATATTTATTTAAATACCCTTAAAATTATTTATTTGTATATAATAATAATAATTATATTATTATTATAATAATGTAATTATACTTAGTATGTTAAGAATACTATATAAGATTACTCCATAATTTAAAACAATAATAATACATTTTATAAACTATTTTATAATAATAAAATCATTTAAAACTAATTAAGAATAATAATAATAATATTACTAATAATCTCAGGCCCATCGGGTCAACCCGAACCGACCCTATGCTAAACGGATAACCCGTTTATAGAAACAGGAAACCCAAATCAGCAACCCAATAGGTCAGACTCGACCCAACCATATCCTAAATGGATTACCCATTTACACATACAAGGAAATCCAAACCAAAATATATTTGGGTTGATCCTAACCCAAACCCATGACCCTATTATACACACAAACTGACCTTACCCGTTAACCCTACCCATATCGAACCCAAACCCGGACCCATAACCAACCACAGACACAAACTAACCCGCCCTAGCTAACCCAATCGGGTCAACCTAACCCAAACCCGAGACCTAAATCTTCTCACAAACTATCCCAACCCGCTAACCTTGACCCGAGCTGAACCTGACCTAAACCCAAAACCATGAACACTCACAACACAGCCCGCCCCGACTACCCAAACCCGACCCGAACAGAACCCGGCGTCAAAACGACGCCGTCCTACTTAAAAGGACCCACGGGTTTTCAAACTCAACCCTAACCCATGAACCTTACCGGCTTCCAGACACAACATAACCCAATTCTAACCTAAACCCGACCCGCACCAAACCCGGGTGTTATAACCAGAATTCCCTTTTTCTTCTCCGACAAGTTGCTCGCCGCCGGTGATCCACGATTCGCCGGAGATACTTCTAATGGCCATATCTCTCTCTCCTCTCGATGAAAATTGCCCAAACCATCGCCAAAAGGACCGGAATTTGGTCCTCTATAACATACTCCAAGCTCAAGCTTCAGTTCATTCGTTTCATGTACCAACAAATTGATTATTCTTTCGGCCAAAATCGTGAATAATGGCTTGCATGGCCGGCCAAACAAGGTCCTAATCAAAAACTGCTACTAAGTGGTTTTTCTGGGTTCATTAGGGTCTGTTTGGTGTAGGAAAAAGGGGCTTTGGTTGTGATTTGTAAATCAAGCTCAATCTTGAGCTCTAATGGCTGGCAGGAGCTCACACAGAGCCTTAGGCTTTGTTTGGCTGCTTGCATGTGGGTCCTAAGGGCTCCTAGATGACATGCAAGGGTTCAGGAAATCAAAGGGGGTGTGGTTTTACCTTTGTTAGTCTCGAATTACTCAACTCTTCTCCGATCAACCTCTTTCTCTCTTCTCCGTGTCTCTTCTTCTCCAGTCTTCTTCTTCTCCTTCCTCTGGTCTGAGCGGGTATATGTGTTCAGAGAGGAGTGGACAGAGAGATTAATTTAGAGAGGGAGAGGGTGTATACGGGTGAGTGTGTGTGAGATGTTTGGTTTCTCTCTAGGCTTCCTCTCTCACACTCGATTTCTCTCTCTCTAAATGAAATCTATATTAACAGATTATGTGAGGCTGAGAGAGTAATATAAGAGTGAGGGGGGTGTCTCATATATAGAGGGGGAATGATGGGGAGTCATCTCATGTGCTAGGGTGTCCCAAAAGTGTGCCTATGTATGTGTTGTGCAAGGGTAGATAGAGAGGGTAGTGAGTTCACAGTTCCCAAATGGTAGTAGTGGGGCCCACACGACTATCAGAAGGGGTGGCATGGGTTCCACTTAAAGGTACAAGTCTAGGATTGCATGCCTAAGTCTCAGTTAGAGTACACTACTGCGAGAATGAACATAGTTATAATTGAATGCATGTACTGGCTATGAACGTGCCTATGTATGAGTCCGTCTATACATTTCTAATTTGAATCTAGATTGTCGGTTCTAATATTCTAAAGAGGCACTAAGTTCAAGTCTATCTATGAATTCTAAAATGGAACTAAAACGCAGAGGATACGACTATTCTAGTAGGTACTAGATTAGAATTATTGTCGTCGTTGTTAAGGTGTTAACTATGGGACACTGCGAAGATTCCTAACTAAGCTTTTCCTAATGGACCTTCTGTAATCGTAGCACGGTGACATCACTAAGTCTAATATTCCTACGTGGAATTTCCAAGGAAATTTAAGGTGCTACACTTGGGTCTAGCTATGTGAGTGTGTGAAGAACAAGAGAGGAAGAAGATGAGTGTTCTAACAAATAAAACAAAACTAAACTAGATCCAAATCGTATAGATCTATATATAAAAGTAGGAATTAGAGATGAAATGTAATGTCTACCTCTTGGAGGATTCTTAATTATGCATTCAAAGTTGATTTGAAGAGTCTTCTTCTTCAAGTGCTCTACAAGTTCTTCAAGCACTCATCCATGGAAGTTGAGGGAGGCATCTGATGTCCAAATCTCTATTCTAATTATCTTGAGATTAATTTAGTAAATTCTAATTCATGATTATCTCTCTAGAAATCTCTTAAATTGAAAGTATATGTGTGTATATCTTCAAGTTTATTCAAGGTGTACTTAAAGCTTCTTCAAGATGATCTCTAGATATTCCAAGATGATTTCATATGATATGCATGGGATCTATATATAGAGTTTTGAAACTTAACTCTTAAGTTTTAGGGTTAAAACAAAGATTTTAGAGGTCAGAAAAGGGTTAAAATGACCATTTTGGTGCATAAACGCAGTTTCCAGGCAATTTCCTCGCAGTGGGAGGCTTCTAGAAGGGTTTAGAACTCAAAAAGCTCAATAGAAGGGGCAACTTGTAGGTGGAAGCTTAGGTGGGACCCGTCACCCCATATGTGGGACCCGTCACTTACTATTGATGATCCCCTGGTTGCCCTTATACCCTGTTTCAAATATTACATTCACTGTTTTTTGAGATTTTTGTAAAAATGCTTTTTGGTGTCCGGAATTGTCCGTTTACATACCGTTGGAAAGCTGTCGAGTTGAACTTCAGTATAAAAATATTCTAAGAGATTCTAAAATGAAAAATGAAGCTCAATTGAAGTCTGGAACTCCTTCGGAACATTCATCGTCTTTTTGAAATCAAACGACTTCCTTTTTAAAATTGCTTTTCAATACGCGTCGACTTAGAACTTATCTTTAAAATTGATTTTCTGGATACCTAGAATACTACATTTAGAACACTTCATGTTCATGTAGTTCTGAGTGAATATAAATTCTAAGAGACGATTTACTGGGATTTATGCAAGGAAAAGGGCTTTTTTGAACTTAAAGTCAATTTCTGAAGTTCGATCTTTCGATTATGTGGAATCCAATTCCTTCATGGGGTACTTTTCATCATCAAATCCTCTAAGATGTTGTCAACCCTAAATCCTATCAGCATGGTCAAAATTAGGTGTCTAAAACAATGATGTTGGCAAAAACTCTGACAACTTCTTGGCTTTTTTAGGACTGCATGCTGATCTTGATTCAATGATAATATCAAACAAAAAGCTTAATTGGTTATTCAACTCTACTCATTCAATTCTGACTTCTATCATTCGTTCGATTCTAATGATTTTCCACTTTATGCTTCTTCCTTATCATGATTGATGTAATAACAGTGTTTGGAACTTCTACTCGTATCCATCTTTGGATGCTCTTTGAGTTTTACAATTGATTATAGATCACTCTGGACCCATACACTCGAGATCATGGCAGACTAGACGATGATAGACTAGACCAGAACAAAGGTTGACAGACATTGACACAGGAAGATGATACTCTTGACACTGAAATTGAAGTTTGGAGAAAAACCAATTTTCCTTAATCTTAATGTGCGTTTGTCATGTTTGACATATCTCTTTGCTTCTCATGTGCACTTTTCATCTTAGTGTGATAATACTCAGTTGATAAAGTAATACTTTGGAAATACTCCATATGGATCTCAATCAATCCTTTGCTTTTTCTAAAATGTGCTTCGAATTAGTGCCTTAGTTAGAATAAGAGACAATTCATTTCCAATGTTTTCAAAGATATACTTGACGGCTCAGGATTCGTTTATAATGTGGAAGGGGGAACAGGCAAACGATGTTTGCCCCTAGTTGATGGGGATAAATGGTAGTTTGGGCAAACGCAATTTGCCCCTAGTATGGCAGACATATCTTGAGGCTCTGGACAAACCTGAAAGCTTTGCCCCTAGTTTGCAAGATTCAGGGACCGGGAGCTAGGAAAGCTTACCTACTTATCCCTAATTGGGAATCAAGTCCAAAATAGTTTGGCTGAGGTTTGAAGGAAGGTATTCGAGATGTGGCTAAGTGTTTCAGGAGTAGTGACCGAACCGAGTAGGTTGCCTACGTATCCCCAAGTGGGAATCAGGTCAAGCATAGTTCCTCGACGGTTGGAGGTTTTTGGAAAGAGCAAGGATTCAAGAATTGGGGGACTTTTCAAGCCATGTCATCAGACATATTTTCTGAAGTAGGTCACTTATGGTAGCATTTGAAGGAAACTAAATGATCTCGTCAAAATCAAGATATAAAAGTATGCTTACTTATGCTTTACTTTCAAAAGATTTGCAGTGAGGAAGTAAAGGTCGAACCCACAGAGATTGAATACTACGCACTTTAATTTTTAAAACCTAAATTTAATTAATTAAGAAAAACGAATTTTGGATTTAATTTGAATTAAACTAATAACAATAAAAGTAAATCTAAATTATGAAAGCAATTAAATTTTTGTTTTTATAATAAGTTTAAGGAACCTAGGATTGCAAATCCACCACTAGCTTCATAATAAGGGTATTTACGAATTACTTTAGCTTACTAAGTTGGATGATAATGGGGAATTGTAGCTACAAGCCCAATTCCTCCGTCAAGAAAATAAGTATGGTTCAAGCACCAACATAATCCATCTTCGGTTAGCACGAATTATCCGACATTAAACTAAGGTTGTGGTATAATCCGTCTAATCTAGGCATGGACTATTCGGATACTTGATAGCAAAATTCAATTTAAGCACCATTACATGTAAATAATCTAAACAAGCACAGCAAGCATAGATCACAGAGCACACTACCATCAAAATAGATCTAAGACAAGAGTAAACTTTGAAAGTAACGATTTAATCAATAAAAGCACGATTTATTTATAAAAATCCTCGGAACATGTAACTGTCATCCATACATAATAAAACTAAAATAAAAACATAAAATACACCCTATTACTTGGCTAGGGTTTCATTGAAACCCTAGATCTTGAGTTTAGTTGGCCATAGAATTGATGAACGACAAGAGGTGAATGGAGGAGGCCATGGGAATCCTTGGTCTTCTTCTTCTTCTCCTTGCTTTCATTTCTTCAATGGATGGAGTTTTTGTTGTATATGGATGTATCTAATGTTGTGTAATGATATGTAACCACAAAATTGATTTAGAATATGATTTATATAGAGTTTGGAAGGATTTAGGCAACTTTCCTAAGCCAAATCGTACTATTACTGCTGTATTTAGCATTCCAGACGTAATTAGGAAGTTTCGTTCGCGTAGGAGTCTTCAGAATACTGAAATACATGTATTTGGTTTTTACATAGGTCGCGCGAGCGGGCCGCGTGAGTGCGATTTTGGGAGGTCGAGCGAGCGATTTCCTGGGTTTCGCGCGAGCAGGCCGCTCGCGCGATGTGGTTTTTCAGCTTCTTTTCTTCTGCTTTTTCACCCCATTTAATTCTTACTTTTCTCCAAATCCTAACAGAAAATAGAAAACGAAGTAAAAATATACAAAAATAGGATAAAAAAGTACTAACAACTGTGAATTAAGGCATGTAATTAGGATTTGTTCTCTCCTGATCACTAAACTACCTCTCCTCTTTTTTTTTTTTTTTTTTTTTCTTCTTTCTTTTCTTTGATGGTTGATTCTTTTCAACTTTTCACTAGCCAGCCAATTCTACATTTCTCATCATACATCATACATGTTTTCGGAGCAAAATTAGCCCTTCAAATCTTTGGGCTTACTTAAAGAAATTATAAATCGAAGCTTTGGGATAATTCATGTTCCCAATTTCCTGCTCTTCTTCATTCTCCTTCCTCTTCTTTTCTTCTTTCTTTTCTTCTCTCTCTAAAGTTTTGACTGACTAGGATTAGGTTCCTGAAAATAACACGCAAAATTATTATTATTTTTTTTCATGCTCTAACTTTTGCCTAGGTGCCCTTTCGGGTTTTCATCCTAGCGAGCTTCTTCTTTTTTTTTTTCTTCTTTTTTTCTTCTTTTTTCTTTTGTGCTCTAACTTTTGCCTAGGCACCCTTTCAGGTTTTTATCTTAGCGAGCTTCTTTTTCTTTTTGAGAGAAGTGGTTTATTTGAAATGTTTGGCTACCATCAAGAACAAAGTGTACATGTCTTGCAGTTTAGACAGGCTTGAATGGCTCATTTTTCTAGTCTCAAGATTTTGAAATGGGAAGATCAGGGATTTAAGCTAGTCCCGAGTTACTATCAAGCATATCTTTTCAACATTTAAGCACAAGCATCTCAAGATTCTTAAAGTAAGACTAATCAATTCTTAGCCTTCTTTGGCGTTAGTGCAAAATCCACTTTGATTCTTTCAAGATTCTTTTCAATGCAAAAATTCATCGGCAGTGTATATTTCACAGTAATCAGAGAAATGACTTTTTTAGCTTAAAGATTCATTCATTCATGACTAGGCGCAATTAATCAAGCAAATCAAGATTTCATTTCATTACTTTTGAAAGAGAAGGATTACAGTACTCAACATAGACTTAAACATAACTTCACGATAGACTCGACAACAAGACTTAAAACTTACTTGACTGGACTCGACCTGATCTCAAGTGGAACATCACTGTGATTTGTTTATTCCTTCTTAAGCATCCATTTGGTTCCAACAAGCAGCTGTTTCCAAACATCATCATCCAATCATTTATTTTTAAACTTCAAGCTTTTTGTAGTGCCCTTTCTAATGTCTCTGCTAAATCTGGCTCTGCCTTTCAATCACCCTCTGGATCTCCAAAAAATACTTAATTGGATGGAGGTGGGAATCCATGGAAAAGGTACCGCAATCCGCTTATGCCATGTAGTGGTGAAAGCAGTAATCGATGAAGATTGTAGAATTGAATCTCTCATAACCCCTATGGCGTCCTCAAAAGTGGCATGTCTATAGCCATACTGTCTGGCTACTCTATATGGGATGGAAAAAGTGGTAGCATGTAAACCAATAAGCCATATCCCGCTTTGCCCTGGAAATCTAACAGTAACTGAACAGTAACCCCAACCGGCATAGACCCAACGGATGTCCTCGGTGGTGAGACTGCTTAGCCAAATGAACCAAACCTCAGAATTACTGAAAAATCTTTGTACCTGTATCTGATCTAAAGAAGGGATTCTGCAAAGACGACGAGGATATACCAATAAAGTGAGTCGCTCAAGAAGCCAAGTTTGCAGCACTAAAGGGTCACTAGAAAGAAGTACTGTCCCATCAGCATGTGCCTGATCTAAACCCATTAGAGTTTTTGCTAGGACCAACATCATAGGGTTTCATCGATAATGAAGTCCACAAGAAACTGGTATGAGGGCATGAAATGATGAAGAAACATGAAGTGCAAAATCATAGCCAAAGTTAAGGCACCCCATCCAGATATGGAATGATCGAAATGTCCTCCCATGGTAGTACAATAGCGAGCATATAGGTGGGGAAAATCAATCTCCTGATCAGAAATCATAGATTGGGCAATAGAAGGAGAACAACTGAGGAGTGATGATAGGTTCTTTACATATCCAGCTTGAATGGTGGGAAGGATTAGATCGGAGTAAGGTCTAAAATCGAGAATGGCACTGAATTCCTCAAATAGTGGTGAGATCTCTTGATGTCCAAACCAAAATACATGGAATTCTGGATCCCAACATCGAATGGAGGCACGCATAATATCTTCTTCAAATTTCACATTTCTCAGCTGAAAGAGAGTACTAAGGCCAAAATATCTTAAATATAGATGGTCAATATCGGTGACCTCATCCATATATGAAAAAAGAGCCTGAGAATCAAGAGGAGACATCTGTCTGCAATGTTACTTGTTTCTACTAAAATTTAGGGAGTTCAATCCTTATGTCCCTATCTCATTTTTTGGTTTTTAAGGAATTTTTTAAAAATAATCAGGTATCTTTATTGTAAAAGAATTTTCAAAGAATGATATTTAAAAAAGATGGAATATCAAAGACGGAAAATCATTTCCTTTTTCAAAAACATTTTCTGGAATCAAAGAAATTTTTTTCAAAATTCTGAGGAAAACAGATCTTTTCTTTTCAAAATTATAATAGAGGCGTCGCACCGTGAGTCGTATGTGCAATGCTCGTGTAGTGCATGCAATGTATATGAAATGCAATCTAATCTAAATACAATACACCTTAATCTAGCTTAGACCTAGCATATCAACATATAAACACATAAGATTCCTTGAGTATGCTAATCACCCTACTAATCCAATCATTATCCAAGGATTTTTAGCTTTGAAAATCTTGATGGCTCATGTTTACAAAATTGAATTTTTCATGAAAATCTTTGAAACAAAGGGGGAGATTTATAATTTTCAAAAGCATTTTTGAATCATCAATGCTTGTGGTGCGAATTCATGACCGGGGTATGAAATTGGAATTTCTAAAATCTGAGAGGAAATATTCAAAATTGAATTATCAAAGTGTGAAATCATGATTTAAAAAAAAAACAAAAGTAGGAAATTTGCGATCTTCTAAAATCTAGGGAGAATTTTGAAAGTGAATTCCAAAGAAAATTTTCAAAAGGGATATTCCCGGAATTTTCAAAAGACTTGGGTTATTCGAAGAAATGTTTGTATTTTAAAAAATTTTCAAAAATCGTCCTTAAAATAATGATTGGATGTTCGGATAAAGACCATACCACCCTAGAGGAATCTACCATACAAGGTTTGATGATGCCTTCGTATACAAGTCCTCATTATCCACATAATCCCTTACGGGCAAACGCAAATAATTCATCACATTGTCCTAATCAAAGATGATAATCAAGATCCTAATTAAAGGGTTCTATAGAAACTATATGCAAAGTCCGGGTTTTAGTCTCATAAAGGGTCCATTAGCAAGCTCAGTGGTATGGGTGACTGCCTCCCCGAGGGCTCTATATACCGCGTGCAGTATAAGGCTAACGGTGACTACATGCTACCAAAGTCTCTTGAGAAAATGCAGGAAAGGGGACCCTCCACCCTCATGGCAATGGTCTCAAGCAGTCGCGGTAAAAGAACAATGCAAGTGCAAATGTAGGCAGAAACAACACGATTATCGAATTAATAACAAGGATATTTATTGGCTCAAGTCAAACCCTCGAAGAACAAGACACTATAAGTTTCATGTTCAAATCCCCAGCAGAGTTGCCAGATTGTGGACATGCGGAAAGGGGGTCCTGGAGTTCCTTGATAGTGTCCCGGGATGGATCCAAGGAGCACACTTCAAGGAACTATAACTTTTTCACGCAATTCTAGAGACAAAGAGTCGCAACCTAATTTTTATCGAGAATTAGGAAACCTAAGTTTGACTCACCCAAAATTGAATAAGGTTACTCACCATTCATTACCAGAAACTAGGTTCGGGGGTCTTGGTACGAGAGGGGAAGGAGCCCGAGCAGGACTAAAGCACCCCCTACTCGTCTTACCATACAGTAGGCTTTGATTCAAATATCCTTGTTCTTAAATCATAATTGGTGTTGTTTCCTCAAACATACAAGATAATATATACATGACAAAAAGGAACATCTAATGAAAATTATTTCAAGAGATTAAATCAAATAACAATCGGATGCACATGCAATACAAGAGAGAGGTATACTCACAGTGGCTAGTCCCGTCTGGGACCAATGCAAATAAAGGAAACGTGTCATGCTATGCAAGAGGGAACAAGAAGACTTACATTGGGTTGACTCAAGCGGAGTCGCAAAAAGAAAAAGAAAGGAAATGTGTAATGCAATCATGTAACAATCCTAGATAAGATGTCTTTAACATATAAGCATATAAATTGATACTATCCTAAAGGAAGTTGTAAACATAGAAAAATCCTAGGAGAAAGGAGAGAGAAAGTACACGATACATGTGCACTAAGCCACATGTAGACGAGGCAAGCCCATAAATTGAAGTCCGGATCCACGACATTCAATTCTCCGCACTAAGACACCAAGGAATACCCGAGCATTTCAAAAATACAAGCAAACAAATGATATGCATGAAAAATAAGAAGAAAATGTCATTAATCAAATTTCCAGATTCAGTAACCTCTAATGAATCCTATCAATAGTGGTCTTAAACATGAGCTGGGTCAAATCCCTTTTTCATAAAGTTATGTACATGTCTTAGGGAACTTCTATAAAAAGTAGGACCTCATAACATTTTTGAAGTTCAAGAAATAAGAGTTTTGGGAACAGTGGATCAGGACTGTCCACTATTTTTGTAAAAATCATAATTAATTCTACAAAAATCACATGAAGCTCTATTTTGTGTCCAAAGAAAGCTATTTAATTGTAGTTTATGACAAAGATAATCCCCATGGACAGATCATGATCTTAAGGTTTCTGAAAAGTTATTTTAACAGGAAACTTGGTATCATTTGACAAAGGAATGCAAAACATAATAGAAGTTCATAAATCATGTTAATCAAGTTAATCTAAGCTTTTGATCTCTCATCCATTCATCCTAGATGATTTCTAAACCAAGTTTTATTCATCAATTGTTGTTGAGTGATCAAGGTATGACCATTTTGCATACATAGTCATGATTGTTGTTAAACTTAGAAAATTCCAGAATAGTTGTATCGACTTCAAACGCTTAGAAAATGATCTTAACTCAATCATATACTCACGATTTTACATCGGCATATAGATACATGAGTTAGGAATCATCCCTAAAAAGTAGATCATTGATAACTATCATAAATTTTTTGAAATTCAGATACAAAGAGACTATGTTCAAATCTATCAACCAATTTCTCAACAATTTCTAAAAATAGCATATGGATCCTAATGATTCTCAAAATGGATCGAATGAAAGCTAATTCATCAAAGTTTACCTAAAAAATTTGAAATCCATCAAACTATGGGTTTTGATGGACCAAATCTTATGGACAAAACCAATCTATTTTGCTGAATTTTGACTAATTTGTTTTAAAGTGTGAGAAAAACATCTTAGGTGATGGTTTAAATTTATTAGAGAGATCAAATTCATAGATCAACTTGATTATCATAATTTCCAATTAATTTAGCCCTCAAGTTCTATGAAGAACTTTAGATCATGGATAAAAGAGACTTACAAATGTCTTATTGTTGATGAATTTGAATAAGAATTCTAGGTAATAGGAATGATCAAACATAAGAATCATCCTTCTCATAGATCATACTTCAAAACCATCATGGAATTCAAAGTAAATACATATATATATATAATCATGTCAGCATAGATCTAAACTAGAATAGAAGAATGAAATCAAAATTGAAAATCAAAGTAAAAATCAATCTCTAATTAAGAATTATCAATAAAATTAAAGAGGATTTGGATCTAGCTATGTGAGTGTGTGAAGAACAAGAGAGGAAGAAGACGATTGTTCTAACAAAGAAAACAAAACTAAACTAGATCCAAATCTTATAGATCTATATACAAAAGTAAGAATTAGAGATGAATTTTAATGTCTACCTTTTGGAGGATTCTCAATTATGCAATCATAGTTGATTTGAAGGGTCTTCTTCTTCAAGTGTACTTCAAGTTCTTCAGGCACTCATCCATGGAAGTTGAGGGAGGAAATTGATGTCAAATTGTGATCTAATTAGCCTAAGATTAGCTTATAAAATTTTAATTTATAAATCTCTCTCTAGAAGTCTCTCAAATTGAAAGTATATGTAATTATATCTTCTAGTATGTTCAAGGTGTACTTAAAGCTTGTTTAAGATGATCTAAGCTCTCTCTAGATATTCTAAGATGATCTCTAGATTAAATGATCTAATATGAGATGCATGGGGATCTATATGCAGATTTTTGAAAACTTAACTCTTAAGTTTCAGGGTTAAAACAGGGATTTAAGAGATCAGAATAGGGTTAAAACGGCCATTTCAGTGCCTAAACGCAGTTTCCAAGCAATTTTCTCACAATGGGAACCTTCGGGAAGGGTTTGGATCCAGAATAATGGAATGGAGAACACCACATACAGGTGGCAATTATGGCGGGACCTACCCAAAATCGCCACTTGCTTTTCTGGTTCCCCTGGTTGCCCTTCAGCCCTATTTTAAAAATTACGTGCACTGCTTTTCCAGATTTTCGTAAAATGCTTTTTGGAGTCCAAAATCTTCCGTTTACGTATCATTTGAAAATCTATCAAGTTGAATTTTAGCATCAAAAAATTCTAAGAGGTTTTGAAATGAGAATTGAAGTTCAATTGAAGTCTGGAAGTCCTCTAGAACTTTTGTCGGCCTTTTGAAATCAAACGACTTCCTTTTCAAAATTACTTTTCAATGTGCATCGAGTTCGAACTTTTCTCTAAAATTGAATCTCTGGATACCTAGTATACTATGTTTAGAACACTTCATGTACTTATAACCATGAGTGAATATGAATTCTGAGAGACGATTTTGGCAAAATCGGGATTTTATGCATGGAAAAGGGCTTTTCTGAACTTGAAGTCACTTTCTGAAGTTTGATCTTTCGATTGTGTAGAATCCAGTACCTTCCATGGGGTACTTTTCATCATTGAATCCTCCAAGATGTTGTCCACCCTAAATCCTATCAGTGTGGTGAAAATTGGGTGTCTATAGATATTACTTTACAATATGGTTTACAAACGAGTTTCACCATTTCTAATTCATAGTGTATTGCATATTCAATCTAGTTATCACATCATAAACGAGTTTAGGCTCATTGTTATATTTTGGATTGAAGATTCTGTGGGTATTGAATTTTGCACTGTAATTAGTTCATTATTATAATGCAACTAGTTTATTAGTATGAAATTTCACACTGTAACTGGTTCATTAGTGTAAAATTTTACACTGCAACTGGTTCATTTTACATTGCAATTGGTTCATTCGTATGAAATTTTACACTGCAAATGGTTCATTTTACATCTGTGTGAAATTTCACATTATAATACAACGAAAATTTTGTACATTTTTATTCCAACAGTGTGAAATTTGATATCTAAAAAAGAAAATAAAAGAAGAGTTGAGGATTGTATGTAGAATAAATATGTACAGATATGTGGTTCAATAGAGAATAGTTTTTTTTTTCTACAAGGATGAATATTATTCATAATCAAAGAATTACAAATATAAAGAAGCCAAACGCATAAGACCTCAAACCGTCAAAAACTAAAGGAACAACTCCAAAGAGCTACAAACTGGACCACAAAACCATAAAAGAACAAAAAAATAATGGCGAAAAGTCAAATCAAGTACGCAAAATAACCACCAAGGTCAACAATGTTCTCGAAGATGTCATTGATGAAGTTATTCATGATCCTCATGTATCACGCTCCGGCGTAGCAAGGTAGGGCAAAATTAAAATTTCTACCTTTGGACCCGTAGATGCATGACTGGTTTGAGAATCGCGTGCTTGTCCATACAAGAAAGAACGAAGATAAAATCAATAAACAATAAAAGGAAGCAGTAATAATAGATATGGTGCTTCTAGGCTCACATAATAATAAACATAATCAGAGTCTTAAATCCATTATTATAACCCACAGAAAAGAAAAGGAAAGATAACAATATCCTGGGCATAAAGCCCTACAACATAGAAATAATAAGATCGGCATCTAGTGCATCAACTACTAACAAAAGATAAATAAACAAAAGCATTCACGTCTGCCAAATAGCTTGCAAACCCGTATCCTCCCTCAGCATACTCCTTGTCCAGGTAATCTGCTTTTACAAGATCTGGACATTTAATTGCCCAGGACATAAAAGTCATTAGCTTTACTGCAAGCTGAGTGAGCAAACCTATTACATTGAACAGGCTCAGAAAACACCTGTTAATCCGTTAAAATTTAGAACGTTCAATTTTCTCTTCTTTTATGAAAACATAACTTTAAGTCTTGATTATTCTAATCTCTAAGTATTACGTACGATTGGGAAACGTATAGTGATATCACTCAGATCTTTAAAACACAACTGATAATAACCGATTGATCACTTTAGGGCTACGCCCCAATCCATACTGACTCGGATACTTCTCTTTGAACCATTGGTTCAATCTATACAACTCGACTCTTTGGATAACCCATCCAATCTTTCACAAACACGACTCTTTGCATGCATCCGGCACAAATGCCATTAGCCTGGAATATCGTCACTTTCCGGTCATGGGTAACCATCTTGTCATCGAGCCTAAATGGCTAATTGACATCTATTCTCTTGTCATTGTGCCGAAACGGCCAATTGACTTCTACCTTACGGCCTTATTACTTGGTAATCCCAATCTTATTCCATTTGGCCTTGGTTAATTCGTCATCTTGCCCAAATTGGCCACTTGCTTGGTGTTAGCCCAACAGCTATTAACTATCTTCGCAACAAAACCCAGACTCCTTACTCTTTCTCGAACTGACCAAGCAAACAAATGAAACACAAGGAACAGACTGACAGATACGAACATCTTGTTATTAACTATATCGCATCTTCCGCATCCTTAACAACTAATGTGCGTGGTACAAGTTGTTAAAACATATTATGCTTGAAGTCATGTACTTAAATACATCATATTACTGTTTATGTTGTTCTCGTAAGGTCGCATGTGTAAGCTTTACGTTACCACATTAAGAATAAAACACCTTTTCTTAATAACAGTTGATGATGCCAAAAACTGGTAAGACAAATTAAAGTAGTTCAAGGAGAGAGAGATAGTGAGAGACCGATTTTTTGTATGTGGTTCAGCCCTATTAATGAAGGAACCTACGTCCATGTGTGTGTCTAACCACGTCCACTATACTGTAAAAAGTTGGGGACATTTGGTGAACCAACAATAGTTTGGAGTTACCAGTGGTCGGCCGAGCACGATTATGGTTGCTATAGGGGTGCTATGCAGATGGAAGAGTCGATCCCTTTCTATGGGGGTGAGAGGTCTCTTTTATAAATGCAAGAGACCTACTCATACAAGGAAATTAGACAGCTTAAGTAATAAATCTGATTTAGGATGTGATTGATATAAATCAAGTGAGCTTTCTATTTGTATTAGAAAACTTTACATACATGCCATTAGTCTTCTAACTTAAGTAGGAAACTGCCTAGAATATTCTGGGGCATGTCTCACGAGCTTGCTGGACTGTGCCTGTACGAACTGAGCGCATACTGCACTGCCGACTTGTTGCTCGGGACCCATTGACATTGTGTGTACCACTCAGGAGATCAGGATAGAGGTCGGTCACTGAGTATAACCGCTCGGTCATAGAGTAGGGCCAAGTTTGGGTGTATCAGTTGCCCCCCATTTCCAAGGTTGGCCGGATGCTATATTAGGGCAAGTTTGTAAATTTGTTTGATGCCACTTGCCATTGTCTGAGTGCTCGAGAATTGGCTAAGAGTTGAGACTTGGCCTAATTCGGAGTCTTTTGTTTAAGTTATGGTTATCTTCTACCCATAAACATTCATTAAGGTTATTGGTAGAAGAATTTGACCATGTTGGAAAAGCCGACCTAAAACGTATTGTTTTAGGGTCCTTTTATGTTAACTCCCCAGGATGGTTATCTTCCGCCCAGCTAATGTTCATCAAGATTGTTAAGAGAAGAGCTTGACCATGTTGGTAGAGACGACCTAAAGCGTATTGCTTTAGGGTCTATTTGTTCCTCTATCTTGGGCCAACCTAAGAGGTTTTGGTTACCTCCATCGTCGGTTTGGACCTAATCGGAGACCCAAATGTATGAATTTGATGGATTTCTTTCACTCCTCTATCGTGGGCCAACCTAAGAGAATTTCCCCTATCATCGATTTGGACCTAAGTAGAGACCGGTGCCTCTGAGTATTGTAGGCGTTCAGGTTGTCTAAGAGTTTCACTCAATTAACCCCAAGGCCTGTAAATACCCGGTGTGACTTCTTGTAGCTTTCACTCCCCTCTTACCCCTAAGCTTTTGTTGAGGTGGGCATTGTAGGAACAATTATTGTAGGTAGCCGACCTAGAACATTGGTAGTTCTAGGGTCTTTTGGCACCTCGGGTGTGATCCCAAGGTCTTTCGGTGCCTCGGGTATGATCCCAAGGTCTTTTGGGTGCCTTGGGTGTGATACCGAGGTCTTTTTCCAATTGCATAATAGAAGTCTTTGGTTACCTCAGGGTTGAGCCCGAGGTCTTTTTAGCACCTCGGGAGTTAAACCCGAGGTCTTTTCGTGTGCTACAGGGATCAACGAGGAATTGATAGGCGATCCGAATCTTTGTAGCAACCCTTTGTCAGTCTGATCTTTGTGCTATGGTCGAGAGAAAGTACTATTATAGTTGGACTCATCTGGTCTATTGGAGACAGGAGGTCGAGTCAGGATCACCGGGCACCTATCTACTCTGAGCTGGAGGTAAGGTCAGGATCACAAGATCCTGATTAGGGCTGCCAGACCCAGACATATGTGAAGTGGAGGTCGAGTCGGGACTGCCAAACTCAGACCATTGTGAACTGGAGGTCAGATCAGACCCGGACCATTGTGAACTGAAAGAACTACCAGAACTATCAGGTTTCTTTACATTGCTCCTCTCAGGCTTATCTGGCTTCTATTTATTTCTTGAAGGCTCGTCGCTTACGTGCCCAGGGTCTTCGGTCTTTAAAAATTCTTCAGTGTTAGCATACTTTTCGATGCTCTTTGCGAGTTCAACCAAGGTTTTTGGTCGGTTTCTGTGAAATGACGTGGTGCACTTGGTTTGTTGAACTCCTGAGCAGAAGGCTATAATTGCGACGGTTTCATCAAGATCATAGATCCTGAGCTTCTCCTGGTTGAACCGGTCGGTGAACTCTAGGGACTCATTATTCCTTTGCTTGACAGTCAGCAACTGTATATCAGGCTTTGGCCACTCATACATACCGATGAACAGGTTGATGAACCGCTTGATTAGTTGCTTGAAATCTTTGACCAATTGGGGTTTCAGGGAGTGGAACCATTGCGCGGCTAGGCCTTTCAAAGTGCTAGGGAAGGCTAGGCAATATAGTTCGTCGGCGTTGGAGGCCAGGGCCATATGAGCTTTGTAGGTCCGGACGTGGTCGACCGGGCTTCCAAAGCTATTATAAGAATCTAGACAAGGTTGTTTAAATTTGCACAGGAGGGCAAACCTTGGGATTCGGCTAGAGAACGGTGACTTTGTCTCGGTATTAACATGGTCGTGAGTAGGATTTTGGCCTAGGTCTCTAGCCAATGATGGAAAAATTAGGTTTAAAATATTTTTAAACACGCAGCGGAAAGATTAAGTTACAAAAACTTATTGGTAGCCCAGATTTACTACTCGTTAACTCTATAGATGAGTACAAGAGAGGGGACAAGAATTATACCTCACGGTCTTGAACACAATTATGAAATCTCTAACTTCTAGCAGCCTCTAACACAGAAATATTTTGTGTGCTCTTCTGTGCAATACCCAAGTGTAGGTAGACGGGGAAGAACAAGAGCATTGTAGTTCGAGTCGATCCCAGAAGGAAAGTTGTAAACCAATTACTAAGATTAAACTCTAAAAGGAAAATAAAAATTCAATGTTTAAAGAAGATGTAGAACACGGAGTTCCACAATTAATGACTACTAAAAATAGAGCAATTAAATTAAACAATGAATTAACTAATTAACTAAAGCGATATTTAAAAATGGTGTTTCTTAATAAAAGGGGAACGTTGGGATCATACAAATCCGCAGTGACCTAGCCATCTACCATGCAGTTTGAATTAAAGCTTAATGGAGTACATCCATTTACAGTATTCCGTATTTTTAAAAGATAAAGAGTCAATAGTCCTTTCATGATTGGGACTACATCATCATCATTGAGTTAAAAATACATGAAGGAGGTTTAAAACAATAGTCAAGACCCGCACTCTGAATGGTGTAAGCATTCAAAGTGCTTTGCAAAAGTTATTGAAGAAAATGCCTTAAGGCTTAAAGTTTGAAAACTGTTTTGACAAACTGAGCATTTGGGGACAGTTTGATAAGGAATCTTAAAAATAGAATGTCTAGGAATACTGCAAAGGATGTTCTCAAGAATCTGAGGTATTGATCGATCGACGCACTTTCGATTGATCGAGCATCGTCATCTCTCAATCGATCGAAATGTCTTCGATCGCTTGATTATATCTCTAATGCGATCGATCGAACACAGGTTTTAAACTGCTGCATGACAGAGGCTGGAGATCACTGTTTCTTCATGATCTCCCAACTCTAAGACTACTCAGACATGGTCTGGAGTGTCTCAGATCTATTTTTAACGTAAAGGTTCATTAAGGCTGCGTTTGGTTGTGATTTAAACATGCAATCTTCTAAAAACTATGGATTAAGGCTAAACTAACAAGCAAAGCTATAAGCTATTCAGATTATAGACTATTGAAACTACTGAAAAAACGTAAATAATCAATAAAACAAAACCTGGATGAACAGAACTTATATTAAATGGTGCAATCTCCAAAACCAAGCAACATCAATGATCACACCTACAAAAATAAAGCAACACTCTCTATCTCTCTCTATGAAACTAACAAAAAACAATGTGGTCCCTTTGGACGTATTCAGAACTAATATTTATTGAAAACCTAAGGCTAGGGTTACAAAAAAGAGTCTCTGCTGCGTGCGCATAAGTTCTGATAAAAGGCATGTTCAATCGATCGAACATCACTCGATCGATTGAACTTCTAAAATACTCGAGCGCTTGAACTGGACTCAATCGATCGAAATCTCGATCGCTTGAACCTCTTCGATCGCTTTAACTCCATATTTCAGCTTTGACTTCCCTTGCTTGTAATCAAGTCTCCCTTTATCTTGTTATTCAGTTCTTCACACAGCAAAATAGTGATCTGCACAAATAATGGCTAAAACAACACAACTAATCATAGATTTGTCATATTGTATAAAAGCTGACATTGTACTACTACGAATTGCAGATACAACAGGGAGTTGTAAACTAAATCAGTGTATTTCTTTATTTTTGAGCGATTATATTTTACAAATACCCCCGCTTGTCACAACCCCAACTAGCTTATTACTAGTCCCTAGTGATAAAGCGATAAGAAAATCAAGCTACACTAATACTACAATGACTAAAAGAAGAATAAAATAAACTAAAACAAACTAAACTAAATAGAAAGAGATAACTCCAAACTCACTTTTGCAAGAATCGCGGTTTCATTTAGCGAATGCAACAAGCTGTTAGACCCCTAGGTTCCCCTTAGTAGACGTGTGTTGTCTCGTGAGGGTTTGTAGTGAATGTACCCACAAAACTCTCCAATTAAAGTTAAATAAGATATAGAAATTTTTTTTAAACACTCCCTCCCACTCAACTGTTAACTTAGCTCCACAAAGACATATTAACCTCAAGCAAACCATGAAAGAAATCCACATGCTCCTCATGTTACCAAAGTAGATATAACATGTGTATCTCAGTCATGTATCCGTGTGTGTGTGTGACATTAACAGCTATGCGTTGAACCTTATTTAGAGTTGTTTGGACTCTCGCACCTATAGAACTTGTAGTTTTAACTTAATCCTCACATTGGTTCACAATCATGAAAGAACGTCTCACTGAAACTTAGTTAAAAATGATCACACATTACAAGAAAGCTTTGAAAGGAATAAAATTTAGAATACTAATGCTTTCGTACATAACTCAATGAAAGACAAACATTTAGAGTGTATAGTCTCGCAAAAAGGATACTACTTACTAGAGGAGTGAAATACCGTGGATAACTCACATTATACGTTCATGTTCAAACTAAGTTGTTTAGAATCATTAAGGCTTTGACTTTTTAGTTTTTTTATGTAGTAGATAAAGATGACGAGAAAGAAAAATGCACATCTTAGCATATGACGGATCTTATCATCTCATTGTATTCTTTTCACATCTCCAACCAACTTTCATCCTTTCATATTTTCCTTTTTCTTTTTCTTTTTTTTACCTTCCACATTCAAACATCTCCTTGTACATTTCTTTTTATAAGGCCACTCCCATAACTACTCCCTTCCATACTTCAACAATTTAATCATATTAGATATGCAATGGGGTCCATTGAGGTCAAGGTATACGATTTAGGAGTTGGGATTTTCATACTAGAATTGGCGATTTTTAATCGGTGTGAGGTTGGGAACAAAATAGTTTCTTGAATGTAGATAATGGTATATGAAAAGGTTAAGGAGTGAATAACGATGGCTGAATTCATTTTCTTAACTTCTTAGTTTTAGCACTTCAGTGTTCATTGAGTATAGTTGGTAAATCCTGAACGTTCTCCTCTAATAAGTAGCCAAAAAATAAAAATTAAATGAGACTATTCAACGAATTTAATACGCATATTCAAGGAAGAAAATTCGAATTTTATGTGATAATTCTCTCAGAATTGAAGATTGGATCCAAAAGCTCACTAAGGGTAACTAGTTTCCACTACTCATTCCTTAGACACAATAGTTGTATTAACTCATTCTTAGGTTCTCTACATAGCTATCAACATATGCATATGGCTATTGGATACATGAAAGGTCAACACATGCAATCCTTCTAGTGGTACTAGAAAAATGTGTGAACTTAATTCATAAAAAGATGAGAATAACATGAATGTGTCATTGATTGGTAACAACTAAGCAGGAGTGAAAGTTCAAAGTTATTCTACCAATAAAGTTCACAATTTTCAAAAAAATCTTCAAATTTTTAATTTTTAATTTTATGATTTTAAAATTTTAATTTTTAATTGAGATTGTATGATTTTTGCAATAAAATTATTCAGATTGCTAAGTGTAAACATGCACAGGTGACTATAATTGTAAACATACACAGGCGACTATCTATATGCATCCCACCCCCAACTGAAAATAACAATGTCCTCAGAAGTTGATTTTCAAATGAAAATAGATGGATATCGATCACCTGATCAACAAAGGAACAACCGCATGCAGAGCAACTTGTAACCGAAGCATACAATCTCCAAACAGCGAATATCAAAAGAAACAATACAAAATGATAGAACATGATCCATACATAACAAAATACCCAATCACTGGAATGATAAAACAATAAAAGTACAGAACAATGATAATAGTGTCCAAAAAATCCAAACAGTCCCACAATATCCAATATCGAAGAGAGTGCGAAGAGAGCAGAGAGAGAAAAGAACAAAAATAAAATAAAAATACAACAAAACTCCCACACTCTCAACGAGTATCACCAACTAAGCATCGTCAGCAACATCGAACGGTATCTCTATAGGGGCAATAGGAACAGTCATCCCCACTCTACCCTTTAGGGCACTATCGGTCAGGTCAGATGAAAGAACAGTCCCAACCAGAGGTGGTGCAGATGATGATGATAGGGCGGAAGGATCAACATGCAGAGATGGAGCAAAAGATAAAGGATCAGTAGTGGGTGGTACAACAGGGGTGGTGGATGTGAAGCTGTGTATAACGACTGATCAACCCCCATCTGTATCAGAATCTCCTCGAGCATAGTCGTCATACGGTCCATCTTGCCCTCAAGCCGCATATGTTCCTCCCTCTCCTCGATGAATAAATTGTGGAGAGTCTGGAGAGACACTGATGAGGACTCTCCTTGGGTGGGAGCCTGAGACCGTTGTCTCAACTCAAACTACGCTACCTCAATGTGAGGGTCAACCTCGTCATCCAAATTAGGCTCCTCAGCCTCGGAAGGCATCCCAGAAGCCGCACCCTTAGTGTTGGGGCCTCCACCTCGCCTCCTCTTTGCTCTAACCTTCGCTTTTCCTTTTAATTTCCTCTTTTTCTGCACATCAGAATGACATGCCGCCATCTCGCCAAATCAAATGGATGCTTGTGTGATCACATATGTGGCCAACGAGAGTAACCCCACCTGCTCGATCACTCGATGGATGGGCCAAATGCCCTTCAGATGGCGCTTGGCGATAATGCATAGAGTCGGCTGGATAAAGAAATTGATATAGAGGCAAGGCAGACAGATGCGTTGTCCCGTCCCAATGGCATAAAGGATACGAGCGTACCATGGCGCCACCTTCTCATGCTATGAAGTCATAAAAATATAGTTGGCGAGCGCCAGGTGGAGGAGAAGGTACTTTTCGGTCAGAAATTGATCTTTGATCAAGGAAACACCGTTCCAAATTTGAACAGCCCCTTTCGTGATCTCACGTATGATAGCAGAGGAAAAAGTCTCTGGGGCACCTGGTATATTAGGGTAGAAGTAGTCAGGTACCTCATGTACCCCCAGAGCAGTGGCCATGGTAGCTGGGCTAAAGATGATCTCATGTCCTCGGAAGAAAGAATGGTACATAAACGGGGCCTTGGGATCTTTGATCATCGTCGCACATGCTTCACGAACCCAAGTGATGTTTACCCGTTTGGCTTGTACTAGCATATCGTACCAAAGGGGCATGTCCCTGATCCTTTCTAGAAACCATGGAACGGATAGCCAGATAGACTCAAGTGGTCGCTCTAGAATCACCTTTCGTGCCTGAAAATAGCAAGTGAACCAAACTCGGTCCTCATTGTTCCGAAACCCATGAGCGGGTACCGGATTAGGTACGACAAGATCGAGAGGCTTAGACTTATGGTAGTCTGTGATAGGATTCATCATGAAGGCCCTGAAATGGAGAAAGATAAAGAAAAACTAATGAAAACATGAAAAAAGAATAGAATAAAAATAGAAAACTGATTCTGCATCAGTTCGATGGATTAAAGGATTTTCGATCGATTGAATAGGGACTAGGCTCGATCACTTGAGCCTAGCTCGATCAATCGAACATAGCAGAACTGCGGGGATAAGAAGGAATAACAGAAAAAGGAAAACAACAAGAATCCTATGATTACCATGACTATTAATTGGTCTTAGGACCAATGGAGGGGCACCCCCTCTCGTTTAAAAAAAAACAAGAAATGGTGAGGGTCATGAGGACCGTACCTTGGTAAGCGCAGAGGAGAGATAGATGAACTGATGACGAAGATGGTGGGGGTAATCTGGAGTCCCAAAAATTAAGAGTGATTAGGGAGGGGACAAAATTGCCCCGAGCTCTCTCTCTGTCTCTCTCTCTTTCTCTCTTTGTACTAAAACGCTCAGGAGTGAGAGTGAGAAACTAATGAAAAGTGCTGGGGATACCTCGTTTATAAACAACTCTCAAGTGATCGAGACACTTCGATCGATCGAATATGCGATCGCTTGAAGGTTTTTCAATCGCTTGAGAATTCCAAGTTCTCAATCGATCGAGAATAGTTCGATCGATCGAACATGAAATTTTCTAGAAACTATAAGCAGAGCCTCTGTGTACCCCCAACGGATACAAATTGTTCTGGACATACAAGAATAGTCTAAAAGCAGTGCAAACACAGACATGTAAGCCATAATTGATCATCAACATAGTAAAATAAAATTGCAAATTTTATCAATATACTTTTTAATAGCATCCATTTTGCCAAGTTATAACCCCAAATTGGTACTTATGACCTTATTACACAGAAAAACTAGAATTTAAAACAAAACTAACAATTCTTTGTCTAGCATTACACTTTAATTGAGAAAAGATGAATCAAATGACAAAACACAGCTAAAGTGGGTCACTAATCTTTGAAAATGAAAATTCCCTCTTCTGTAATTGTTTCATACTCTGCCAAATCTTCAAAAGTGGAGTCCAAACTCGATAATTCATGATTCCAGAAGGATCTGAAATTGTCCAAAATATCATCGAAAGTGTCAGAAACCTCCAAAGAGTTGAAAGCACAAGCAAGAGGTGATACTGGTGAGACTGACGACATCATAGATAAGGAGTGTAACTCCTTAGCTGGTTATTCTCTTACGGCAGAGTACCAGGAGACCCTATGTAAGGTCCATAAAATAGTAGGTACAGAAGGAACATTGGTAGACTGTTGGGGTATATAGTGATAATCCTGGACAAGGAAAACAAAAGAGAACCAAAAAGAAAGAAATTAAATAAAACAAATGAAAGAGCTAAAAGTGAAAGGAGTAAACAAAGAAAGACAAAAAAGAAAAGAAAATGAGATGTGACAAAGAATTAACCTTACTATTGGCGTGATAGAACCATGTGCACTAGCAGGTAGGGAACATTGAAGCCGGATCAACAAATAGCTCATGTGTACAAAGATGTATGGAACTAAGGCGATGACGATGAAGTCATCCACATATGTGAAGACAGCGTTATGACGTTCGGGCACCACAGCTTGTAAATCGTCTTCATCCCATGGTTCCCACATTGAGTCATTCTCCTACTGTTCAAAGAGTGCATCATCTACTTCCCCAATGAAATACCCCTCCGGTTCTCTTTCCTCTTTAGGGAAGTCCATATTCTCAAAAGGATTAATGTTGAGGAGGGTAGGATTATAAGGGATGTACCCTTGGGTCAGGTCAATTACATCATCCGCCTCGGGTCCTTGATAAGGAGAAAGGTAGAATGCAATATCCTTGGTAGTCTAGGGAGGGTTCTAGTATTCTGCATCAGTCTATAACCCAATCAAATGGACGTTGTCGTCTCTCATATTGAACAACCTACAGGGGAAAGATAATATGGAATAGCAGATTAGAATCGCAGTCACACTCACAAAGGAGAAATAAAGTAGAAATAGATGAAAAGAAAAAAAAATGCACTAAAAGTAAAGAGTACAACAACTGTTTGCGAACACGCTTTGGCATTTTAAGTAGAAGCATAGTTGGGCTCATTCAGTTGGATGTGCTCAACTTCGGGTTGAAAATTGTCCAAGAACGGCTTCAATCTTTGGCCATTGACCTTGAGACTTTCATCGTTCTTTGGATTGAATAGCTTGACGGCCCCATATGGAAAAATAGATTTGACTATGAATGGTCTTGTCCACCGAGATTGGAGTTTTTCTGGGAAGAAGTGAAGGCGAGAATCATATAATTTGCCCTGGCTCGAATGATTTACGAAAGATCGTTCTATCGTGGCGAGCCTTCAACCTTTCCTTATGCAACTTCGCAGAGTTATACGCATCTCTATGGATTTTCTCTAGCTCTGCGAGTTGAAGTTTTCTTAACTGCCCTCTCTCTTTAATATCAGAGTTTAATGAGCGTGTCGCCTAATATGCTTCATGCTAAATTTCGACGGGGAGATAACATGCCTTTCCATACACTAGCCTATATGGGGACATTCCCAGGTTTGTTTTGTAAGTAGTATGGTACACCCATAGAGCATCGGTTAGTTTGTATGCCCAGTCTTTCCTGTTTGAACTAACCATTTTTTCGAGAATATGTTTTATTTCTCGGTTAGCCAATTTTGCCTGCTCGTTAGTTTGTGAGTGATAGGCTAAGGCAATTTTATGGTTAACCCATACTTTTTGAGAAGTGACTCCAATGGTCTATTTCAGAAGTGCTTTCCTTAGTCACTAATTAATGCCTTTGGGGTTCCAAAACGCGAAAGAATATTTTCTTTTAAGAAAGAAATAACTGTTGGATGATCATTTCGCTTTGTTGGGATTGCCTCTACCCATGTCGAGATATACTCCACAGCAAGGAGTATGTGCTCGCAATTATTTGACTTCGAAAATGGGCCCATGAAATCTATGCCCCAACAATCAAAAATTTCGATTGTGATTGTGGGAGTTAAAGGCATAGAATTTTGTTTTTAGATTGCGCCGAGCTTTTGACAGTGTTGGCACGATTTACAAAATTCATGGGCATCCTTGAACATGGTTGGCCAATAGAAATTGCTATGTAGGATTTTCTATATGGTCTTCTATGAAGCAAAATGGCCATCGCAAGCTTCAGAGTGGCATGAAGCTAAGATCACAGTTATATCCTCATTTGGAACGCAACGTCTGATGACCTGATCGGCACAATACTTGAATAAGTACGGGTCATCAAAGAAGAAGTGACGTGCAAAAGAGAGGAATCTTTTTTTTATCATAATTTGACCAATAACTTGGGGTCTCTCCCATGACTAGGTAATTTACTATATCTACATACTAGGGAAAACTGGAAACAGTCATTAGTTGCTCATCTGGTAATTCATCCTTGATCGGTATAAATTCAGTATTGTTAACAAAGGTTAACCGAGACAAATGGTTCGCAACCACATTCTCTACTCCCTTTTTATCTTTGATTGTGATATCAAACTCTTGGAGTAGGAGCATCCAACGAATCAACCTTTGTTTTGAATCTTTCTAGGATAACAGGTATTTGAGGGCTGAGTGGTCTATAAAACAGACAATTCGGGACCCTATTAGATAAGACCTGAATTTATCCAAGGCAAAAACTATAGCCAGTAGCTCTTTTTCAGTAGTTGTATAATTCATTTGAGCTTCGTTCAACATTCGACTGGCATAGTCGATAACATAGGGTTTATTGTTCTTCCTCTGTCCTAGAATTATACCAATAGCATAGTCACTAGTGTCGCACATTAGTTTGAATGGAAAACCCTAGTCGAGTGCCTGTATTATCAGTGCGGAGGTAAGGTGCTCTTTTAGTGCATCAAAAGATATTTGACAGATTTTTGACCATTTGAACGGTATGTCTTTAGCGAGTAATTGACATAGTGGTCGGGAGATAGCACTAAAATTTTGGATAAATCGACAATAGAATCCCGCATGCCCCAAGAAAGAACGAATGCCCTTGACTGTACGGGGGACAGGTAGATTCAAGATTATGTCAATTTTTGCTTTATTCACTTGGATACCTTTGTCAGAAATAATGTGGCCGAGGACTATTCCACTGGTTACCATGAAATGACACTTTTCCCAGTTTAACACCAGGTGTTTGTCCTCACATCGTGCTAACACACGTTCAAGATTTTCAAGGCAGTTTTCAAAACTTTGACCGAACACAGAAAAATCATCCATAAAGACTTTAAGCATTTGCTCGACCATATCGCTAAAGATAATTAACATGCACCTCTAAAAAGTAGCAGGTGTATTGCATAAATTGAAGGGCATACGACAGTGACCAAAAGTACAGAACAGACACGTGAAAGTTATTTTCTCCTGATCTTCAAGAGCGATTTTGAAATGGTTATACCCACTATATCCGTCCAAAAAGCAATAGTACTGTAGACACCCAATTTTGACCACATTGATAGGATTTAGGGTGGACAATGTCTTGGAGGATTTGATGATGAAAAGTACCCTGTGGAAGGTACTCGATTCCACACAATCGAAAGATCGAACTTCGGAAAGTGACTTCAAGCTCAGAAAAGCCCTTTTCCATGGATAAATCCTAGTTTTGTAAAAAATTATCTCTTAGAATTAATATTCTCCCAGGGTTATATGAACATTAAGTGTTCTAAACACAGTATTCTAGGTATCCAGAGATTCAAGTTTAAAGAAAAGTTCAAAATCGACGCACATTTGAAAGCAATTTTGAAAAAGACGTCGTTTGATTTCAAAAGATGATGAAAGTTTCGGAGGACTTCTAGCTTCAATTAGACTTCAATTTCTATATCAAATCGTCTGGGAATATTTTTATAATGAAATTCATCCTGACAACTTTCCAACGGTACGTAAATGGACAATTTCAAACACCAAAAAGCATTTTTACAAAAATCTGGAAAAGCAGTGCACATAATTTTTGAAACAGGGCTTGTGGGCAACCAGAGAAGAAAAAACACAGGTAGCGGGTCCCACATATGGGGTGGTAGTTCTCCCCTTAACCGCCACCTATATATTGTGTTCTCTATTGCATTTTTTTGGTTCCAAACCCTTCTAGAAGGCTCCTACTGCGAGGAAATTGCCTGAAAATTGCGTGTAGACGCCGAAATGGCCATTTTAACTTTCTTTTGCGCTCTAAAAATCCTATTTTAACCCTGTAACTTAAGAGCTAAGTCTTCAAACCTCTATATAAGATCCATGTATCTCATATGAGATCATCTGAAATGATGCTTGGAGTATCTTGAGAGTACACTTGAGATATATTAAGAGAAGCTTTGAATATACAAGAGAGAGACAAGTATAATTTGAATATACTTTCAATTTAGGAGAATTCTAGAGAGAGAATCACGAATTGAATTTTGATAAACTTAGGCTAATTAGATCACAATTTGAACATCAATGGTCTCCCTCAACTTCCATGGATGAATGTTTGAAGAGCTTAAAACACACTTGAAGAAGAAGATCTTCAAATCAACTTTGATTACAAAATTGAGATTCATCCAAGAGGTAAACACTATAATTCATCTCTAATTCCTATTTTGTATATATAGATCTATAAGATTTGGATCTAGCTTAGTTTTATTTCATTTAGTAGAACACTTATCTTCTTCATCTCTTGTTGTTCACACACTCACATAGCTAGATCCAAATCTCTTTTGATTTTCATTGATAATTCATAATTAGAGATTGTTTTTCACTTTGATTTTCAATTTCGATTTCATTCTTCAATTTTAGTTTAGATTCATGCATACATGATTATATATATGTATCTATTTTTGAATTCTATGATGGTTTGGAAGTATGATCTATGAGAAGGATGATTCCTATGTTCATACCTATCTCTTGATTATTTCCATTGCCTAGAATTTCTATTGAAATTCATCTCCAATAGGATATTTGTAAGTCCCTTTGATCCATGATCTAAAGTTCTTCATAGAACTTGAGGGCTAAATTGATTAGAAATCATGATAGTCAAGTAGATCTATGAATTTGATCTCTCTAATAAGCTTCAATCAACACCTATGATGTTTACCTCACACTTTAAAATGAACTAGATGAAAATTCAGCAAAACAGATTGGTTTTGTCCACGAGATTTGGTCCATCAAAACCCATAGTTTGATGGATTTAAAATTTTTGGGCAAACTTTGATGAATTAGCTTTAATCCGGTCTGTTTTGAGAACTTCTAGGATCCATATGCTATTTTTAGAAATTATTGAGAAATCGGTTGACAGATTTGAACATAGTCTCTTTGTGCTTGAATTTCAGAAAATCTATAATAATTATCAATGTTCTGCTTTTTGGGGATGATTCCTAACTCATATATCTATATGACGATGTAAAATCGTGAGCATACGATTGAGTTAAGATCATTTTCTAAGCATTTGAAGTTGATACAACTATTCTGGAATTTTCTAAAGTTTAAATACAATTATGATTATGCATACAAAATGGTCATACCTTGATCACTCAATAAGAATTGATGAATAAAACTTGGTTTAGAAATCATCTAGGATAATTGGATGAGAGATCAATAGCTTATATCTACTTGATTAACATGATTCATGAACTTCTATTATGCTTCTATTATGGTTTTGCATTCTTTTGTCAAATGATACCAAACTTCCAGAATAACAGAGTCTGTTTAAAACACTTTTTCAGAAACCTTAAGTTCATGACATGTCCATGAGATTATTTTTTTTCATAAACTACAATGAAATAGCTTTCTTTTGACACCAAATAGAGCTTTACATAATATTTGTAGAATTAATTATGATTTTTACAAGAACAGTGGATAGTCTTGATCCACTGTTCCCAAAACTCTTATTTCTCAAACTTTAAAAATGGTAAAGAGGTTCTACTTTTTGGATAAGTTCCCTAAGACATGTATCCAAGGTTCTGTAAAAGGGTTTTAACCCAGCTAAAATTTAAGACCACTTTTGATAGGATTCATTAGAGGTTGCTGAATCTGGAAATTTGATTGATGACATGTTTTCTTTGTTTATTATGCATGTCATATGTTTGCTTGTGTTTTTGCAATGCTTGGGTATTCTTTGGTGTTTTAGTGCAGAGAATTGAGTGCCGTGGATCCGAACTTCGATTAGTGGGTTTGCCTCATCTATATGTGGCTTAGTGCCCATGTATCGTGTACCTTCTCTATCCCTTCTCTTAGAATTTTCCTAGGTTTACAACTTTATTTCCAACGACACAATTCCTTTAGGATAGTCACCGTTTGTATGCTTATTTGTTAGAGACATCTTATCTAGGATTGTTGCATGATTGCATTACACATTTCTACTTCTTTTTGCTTTTGCGACTCCGCTTGAGTGAACCCAGTGTAAGTCTTCTTGTTCCCTTTTGCATATCATGACATGTTTCCTTTATTTGCATCGGTCTCGGGCGGGACTAGCCACTATAAGTATACCTCTCTCTTATATTTTATGTGCATCCGACTTCTACTTGATTTAATCTCTTGACATGATTTTTCTTAGATGTTCCCTTTTGACATGTATATATTATCTAGTATATTTGAGGAAACAACATAAATTATGAACTAAGAACAAGGATATTTGAATCAAGGCCTACCGTTCGGTAGGGCGAGGAGAGGGTGCTATAGTCCTGCTTGGGCTTCTTCCCCTCTCGTACTAAGACCCCCGAACCTAATTTCAGTAATGAAGGGCGTGTAACCTTATTCAATTTTGGGTGAGTCAAACTTGGGTTTCCTAATTCCCGATAAAAATTTGGTGGTGACTCTTTGTCTCTAGGACCGCGTGAGGAAGTTCTAGTTTTCCCTGAAGTGTGCTCCTTGGGATCTGTCCCAGGACACTATCGAGGGAAGAAGCCAGGACGATCGAGCGGCGCATGTCCACAAGTACTTATGGCTCGCGACTCGTTCTAGCATTTGATCTATGAATGGTAGAGGAAAGTGGTCTTTCCGAGTCACAGTATTCAGTTTTCGATAATCGATACACATCCACCATCCTATAGGGACGCGTGTTGGTACTAATTTGCCATTTTATTAGGATAACCGTTATTCCTGCCCTCTTTGGTACCACTTCGATTGGACTGACCCAAGGGCTGTCAAATATTGGGTATATGATCCCAACGTCAAGTAGTTTTAAGACTTCCTTTTTAACTACTTCTTGTATGTTGGGATTTAGACGCCTTTGCATTTGTCATGATGGTGTAGCGCCTTCCTCCAAATATATTTTGTGGGTGCAAATAGATGGACTTATGCCTTTGAGGTCGGTAATTGTCCATCCCAATGCTCCCTTATGTTGTTTTAGCATTTGGACTAGTTTACCTTCTTGTTTAGGACTTCGAGTAGATGATATGATAACAGGGTAAGTCCTTTCGGTCCCTAGGAAGGCGTATTTGAGCTCATTTGAAAGCTCCTTTAATTCCAAATTGAGAAACTGAAAGTTTGAGGGCATGACTAACTTCGTTTTTAGAGGCAGTTATTCATATGGTGTTACCCACATGCAACTAGCTCTATCCTCCTCTCTCGTTTCCATTATGAGGCAAGTCAGATTTAAGTCGACCTTCAATGGAGTAGAGTTTTTAGGTTGGTAAATAGCATCAAATTGTGACACCACTACCTCCAAAGGATCTTTGTAGTCGATCAAATTAGCCTCATCTTCAACAACCGTTTTGATGTAGTTAACTTCTTCCTCATCCTCGTATTCTTCAGGTCGGGGATTTGAAAAGATTTTGACATTTGCGGTCATGTTCCCGAATACGATAGTCATTGTACCACTTCTTATTTTTATCGTGGCATCAATTGTGTTTAGGAATGGACGTCCAAATATAACCGGGATTTGTGTAAATGGGTTAGACACAGATTCAGTGTCTAAAATTACAAAATCAACCGGGAAGACAAATGAGTGTATTTGCACGAGGACGTCTTCCAACACCCCTCTCAGGTATGAACCGACCTATCTGCCAATTGTAATGCAACTCGGGTGAGTTTGTATTCACCTAACCCTAGTTGTTTATAAACTGAATAAGGCAGAAGATTTATACTCACTTCTAGGTCGAGGAGTGCGTTGTCTATTCTTTGATTCCTAATTTGGCATGAGACAGTGGGAGTACCGGGGTGGAAGGTTTATTTTGACTTGTTTAAACAATTCCAAGAACTCCTGATTCTTTAACTCATTTTTCGGTTTCTTTAGCCTTTGAGGATAAGGCGCGGGGAAAGGGCATTTAGGTAATTTGTCATTAATGGGTTCCTTTTTGGGCCTTCTCTCAACTTCTTCCACTTCTTTAGGAGCTTCATCATTTGAATCTAATGGTTCGTTATTAGTAGACGGCTCCTCTTCCTGAGTAGATGGTTCATTTTTATTTACCATTTCGTCCTCCTCATACTCTTCAAGAGTAGAGAGGCATATTGTGCCCTATAATCTTGTCGCTTCTCAAAGTAGTCATGGCTTTAACATGTTCTTGATTATTGGGACCATTGTTGTATCCCTTAGGGTTTTGAAGTGGTTGGGTGGGAAATGTTCCTCCCGATATCTCTTATCATGCATCCATTCTCTCCAACGTTGCGGACATTTTGCTCATCATTTGAATCAACTGTTGTGTTAAGTTCACATTGGAGAGTGGATCTTCCTCTTGCACTTTTTTATGTGGTGGCATATATACATTTCACTGTTGATTATTAGAGGGTTGAGCTTGGTTGCAATTATTAGATCTGTTTTGATTAAATGACTGGAATTGCCTATTGTATTGCCCTTGATATTGGTTATTGTTGTTGTAGGGCTATTGTTGCTGGTATTGATTTTGGGTCCCAGCGTCATTTTTCCAATCAAAACCGAGGTGATTCCATCGATTGTTATTATTTTGAAAATTGTTATTGTTGTTATAGGAATTCCCCTCCCCTCTGTATCCTTGCATGGCGTTCATCTCCATGGGGGCTTGTTCTTGAAAATACGACACATTGGGACAGTATTGAGTGGTGTGTCCCAACAAATTGCATGTGCCACATGGTTCTTCTTGCAAAACCTACCTAGAACCTTCTCCTTTCATCCCTAACTCCTCTACTTTCTTTGCTAATTCTTCGTATTTGGTCGTTAGGTGATCTTCACTTTTTAGCTAATATATACTTTTCTCCTCTACGCCTGATAGCTGTGCACGTGAGACATCCTCAGAGTTAGACCATTCATGAGCATGTTCAGCTAACCACTCGAAGTGGATTTCAACCTCTTTAGTGTTTTTACGAAGAAATGGACCCGAGCTCATGGTTTCAACCAGTTTTTTCGTTTCACCATTTAGTCCTTCATAAAAATAGCTAATGGTTTGCCATTTCTCATACCTATGATGTGGGCATGAGAGAATCAAATCTTTGAAATGCTCCTAAGTTTGAGTACAGGTTTCATTGCTCTTTTGTTTGTAGGAATTTATTTGACGCTTGAGCTCGGTGGTCATGTGAGGTGGAAAGAATTTCTTTAAAAACACAGTACTCATCGCATGCCAGGTGAAGATTGAATTTGGCTTGAGAGTGAGTAGCCACGCTTTTCCTTTGTCCTTCAAGGTGAAGGGAAATACCATTAGGCGTGTCACATTTACAGGAAAATTTCTTGAGAATGTTTTACAAACATCCTCAAAATCATTGACATGTAGATATGCCTTCTCGCTCTCCATTTCATGGAAGGTTGGAAGGAGTTGAATCATTGCGTTGCGAAATTAGAATTCGCCCGCATGTGGTGGAATGAGAATGCAAGAAGGCATAGGTGCTTGTTCAGGTTTCATAAGGTCGCACAAAGGACGTAACGAATAGTAATAGGCACAACCACATTCTCACCATTTTCACTTTAATTATTAGCCATTGAATCTGTAGGTGTAGCTACGGGATTAATAGAACTAGAAGAATCAGATGAGTAGAGTGGATTTTCATAAATTTCTTCGATGGAATTATCGAATATGAAAGGGAAAAGTTCCTAAAAGGTTTTAAAACTAAATAGAAAGAAAATGAAAAATAGAAATATATAAAGATAGAATGAGGTAATCTAAGCAATAGCTTGTCGCCTTCCCCGGCAACGGTGCCAAGAACTTGACACGGAAATATTTTGTGTGCTCTTGTGTACAATACCCAAGTGTAGGTAGACATGAAAATAGTATTCTGGTTAAGACCAGGTTGATCCCACAAGGAAGGTTGTAAACTAATTACTTAGATTAAACTCTAAAAGGAAAATAAAAATTCAATGTTTAAAGAAGATGTAGAACATTTAGTTCCACAATTAACGACTACTAAAAATTGAGCAATTAAATTAAACTATGAATTAACTAATAAACTAAAGCGATATTTAAAAACGGTGTTTCTTAATAAAAGGGGAACGTTGGGATCACACGAATCCGCAGTGACCTAGCCATCTACCATGCAATTTGAATTGAAGCTCAATGGAGTACATCCATTTACAGTATTTTGTATATTCTAAAGATAAAGATTCAATAGTCCTTTCATGACCGGGACTACATCATCACAATAGAGTTAAAAACACATGAAGGTGGTTTAAAACAATAATCAAGACTCACACTCTAAATGGTGTTAGCATTCAAAGTGGTTTGCAAAAGTTATTGAAGAAAAATGCCTTAAGGCTTAAAGTTCAGAAACTGTTTTGACAAACTGAGCATTTGGGAACAGTTTGATAACGAATCTCAAAAATCGAAAGTCTAGGAATACTACAAAGGATGTTCTCAAGAATCTGAGGTTTCGATCGATCGACGCACTTCCGATCGATCGAATATCGTCATCTCTTAATCGATCGAAATGGCTTCGATCGCTTGACTGTATTTTTGGTCTGATCGATTGAACTAGTTTCGATCGATTGAATACAGGCTTTAAACTGCTGCATGGCAGAGGCTGGAGATCACTATTTCATCATGATCTCCCAACTTTAGGACTACTCAGACATGGTCTGGAGTGTCTCAGATCTATTTTTAACGTAAAGGTTCATTAAGGCTGCGTTTGGTTGTGATTTAAACATGCAATCTTATAAAAACCATGGATTAAGGCTAAAGTAACATGCAAAGCTATAAGCTATTCAGATTATGGACTACTGAAACTACTGACAGAATGTAAATAATCAATAAACAAAACTTGGATGAACATAACTTATATTAAACGGTGCAATCTCCAAAACCAAGCAATATCAATGATCAGACCTACAAAAATAAAGCAACACTCTCTATCTCTCTCTATGAATCTAATGAAAAATAATGTGATCCCTCTGGACATATTCAGAACTAATATTTATAGAAAACCTAAGGCTAGGGTTACAAAAAAGAGTCTCTGCTGCGTGCGCGTAAGTTCTGATAAAAGGCATGTTCGATCGATCGAACATTACTCGATTGATTGAACTTCTAAAATACTCGATCGCTTAAACTGGACTTAATCGATCGAAATCTCGATTGCTTGAACCTCTTCGATCGCTTTAACTCCATATTTCAGCTTTGACTTCCCTTACTTGTAATCAAGTCTTCCCTTTATCCTGTTATTCATTTCTTCACATAGCAAAAAAGTGATTTGCACAAATAATAGTTAAAACAACACAACTTATCATAGATTTGTCATATTGTATAAAAGCTGGCATTGTACTACGAATCGCAGATATAATAGGGATTTGTAAACTAATCAGTGTATTTATTTATTTTAGTGTAGTTGTATTTTATAAATACCCCCGCTTGTCAGCCTCTACTAGATGGTTTTCACTCTTATGACTCCTATGGATGCTCCTGGAGAGGCTAGGGTTGGTAGAAACCCAAATAGAGAGGACATAGTAGGTTTGGGAATCCTAAAATAGTTTCTGTAGCTTCTGGGATATTAAAATGATGAAGTCTAATTTCTGGACGCAGCTACCCTATTTATAGATTTCCAGAATCGACCATACGTTCAATCAATCGAAGTGACCTCGATCGATTGAAATATTTTTGATCGATCAAGCCTGTCCAGACTTCAATCGAACGAAATAACTTAGACCAATCAAACCAGTCTTGACAGCATAATCATGTGCCTTTTCAAGCATCATAACGGAGCTAAGAATGGGACCTCCTAGGCTCTTCATTGTTGGCTCAGTCCAGTTGTTAATTCCCATGCCCAAACTCTTTGATCAGCAAACTCATAAACTGATTAGTTAATGTTTACTCCACTATGAAACGATAACTGAACTCCAACGCAAAAGAACAAATCCGAAGCGATAACTAGACTTATATGATGTACTAATGTTCCTCTACCGTTAGCATTCATGATCATATTCAGGTAGTCGGATAACTATTACTGTCAACCTGAATGATGAATACATCTTCTATTCCTTGAGTCCCATTCACCTCTCATGATTACCAAACCAGTTGATAACTCTTATCAACAAGACTACAGTACTCAATAATCAACTTGGTCACATTCTCAAGGGAATGCTTACTCTTTATCAGAGGGTAGATCTATCTTGACAATATATGTTCACAACCCTATGAACATGATGTACGCAAGATACCTAGGTGTTGATCTTTTATAGACCTCACTGATTGGTAAGTCAAAGCAGTTATATCCACAATCTGTGTTCATAATCATCTTAAGATTGAAAACACATACCTTATACAAGCTATGAGTTCCTATTGACTATTGATAGTCTTAAGTGTCAATAGGAAAGCTCAGGTCCGTCAATAAACTATAAGCACTAGCATATTTAACTAAGAGCAACACTCTAGTGATTGAGGTTCATCATTCCATCCAATGGTAGTTAATCATGCTACAGTGTAAACCTAATGAGATATCCAGTCTCATCATCCACTGTGACAAATTCTAAGTATCAAAGAATAGTAATTCATATCCCGCTTATATGTATCTTATACACACAGGAATTACTTACTATGATACTTGAGGATTAAAACAATCATGTCATGAAAGACATACATAACAAAATGTAAAGCTGATATCTATATATAAAATGTCAACGTCTTGTACATATAGTAATGGTTTGAGGGCACAAACCCAACAAACTCCTACTTGCACTCATAACCATTCAGGACTACATCTGAGACCTAAACTATCTGGATGACGATCAAAGACCTTCTATGGCAAGGCCTTTGTAAACGGATCCGCAAGATTGTTAGAGGTGGCAACCTTGCTGACAGTCACATCACCACGTTGAACTATATCTTGGATTAGATAATATTTTCATTCTATGTGCTTTCCCTTTTCGTGGTTCCTTGGCTACTTGGACTGAGCCACTGCCCTACTATTATCACAATAAAGAGTAATACGTGACATCGACATTGGTACCACTTCGAGCTCCATAAGGAACTTCTTGAGCCAAACAGCTTCCTTTGCGGCTTCACAAGCAGCCACATACTCATCTTCTGTAGTTGAGTCTGCAATGCATTTCTGCTTAATGCTCCTCCAACTAACAGTACCACCTCCCAAGTTAAAGAGATGTCCAGATGTTGACTTCTTTGAATCTTTATCTAACATAAAGTCCAAGTCAGTATATCCTATTGGAATTAACTCATCATCGCCATCATCGCCATCTATAAGCATGTAATCTTTAGTCCTTTTCAAGTACTTAAGAATGTGATTAATGGTTGTATAGTGTTCTGGACCTAGATTCGATTGATATCTACTGAGAATGGCAATGGCAAAGCAGATATGTGGTCTAGTGCATAATATCGCTGTGGATACCGGCATTTTGGGCCCACTTTTTATTTTAAAACAATTTTCAAATTCAAATTCAAATACAAAGAGTCGCCACTTAATTTTTATAGGAATATTAAGAAACCATTTTAAAAGCAAAACCAGTCTTTTGCAAAACCAAAGATAAACTTGGTCCGGGGATTATGGAATGAAAGGGGAAGGAGCCCGGCGGACTAAAACACCCCCTTTCATCCTATCTTGCAATAGGCCTTTACTCAACATCCTTTTAAATCGAATTATTAATCTAAGCATGCCCTCAATTAATACATATATACATATACATTACAAAAGCATGTTGAAAATGGTGTAAGATTGCTAACGGTAAAATATCATTCAAAATCATGTAATTCAATCAGCAAACAATATGATATGCAATAGGGAACTAGAGAACTTACCCGGGATCCCGCCGCGAATATTAAACGTATGATGCATGCAAGAAAATAAAACCTAAGAAAAAGTCTCTAATCACATATACATATAAGGAAAGACCTAAGCTAAGGTGTCGTGCATGGAGTCAAAAATCAATTAAAATCAAATAAATTAAACTAGAGAAGGGGTTGAGAAATTATAACTCAAATGCACTACAAAACAAAGGTTAGTACACATGCCTTAATCAAAAGATATCAAATAATCGAACCTAAACTTCTAGCTTAAATCTATCAAGCAAGAAAAGAATTGACCTATTTATGGATTCCTTCTAATTAGTTGAGAACAAATCACATCTATAGATATGCAAGTCTCAACTAGGAGCCAATCTAATGTCCATATAGAGGTAGTATATTCCCAATATGATTATAAGGAACTCAAGACTAGGTTCAATGTGAGACAAATTAACCTAAAGCTAGATCCTAACTACAAGTACCAATATGCATGGATGAATGCATGGATATAAACATGAATGAGCTATGAACTTTTCATTAACTTGGATCACTTAGCCCCTGGATTTAAGATTGATTGACCTTATTCAAAACATGGTTTGAGTCTTAGGTCATTAGCAGACCATTTAAATTAAATTTGATAAGATTTAGGCAAAATAGTGACAGTTTTTCAGAAATTACAAAGAGCAGACCAAACTTTAAAAAATCAAAATAAAATAATTCCAACGGTTAGATCTTAATGCCTTTTGAGTATGTTAAGCCGTTGTGAGTCTAGTTTCTAACCCAAAAAGAAAATCAAAGATCAAACAGTTAGATCTTTGGGAATAAGGAACACATTAGACATCACTCAGGAATCTGCAACTCTCTGTCCAGAGTTTTTGTATGATTTTTTAAAAATAGTAAAAAATGAGAAATACCTTGATCTTCTTAGGGTTTCTTCCTAACACATTGAACTACTTAGAAAAAATTATTTGAGGTTAAGAAAACGTAATTAAGGCTCTGATTTGCTCATTTTACAACGAACTTACTGTAATGAAACTTTGGACAGAGAGTAACATTCTCACAAATCATGAAGCCTAAACATCCTAAGTATAAGATTTCTTCAAAAACTAAGAGTATGGTGATAGACATATGAGTTATGAATACCCTCCAATTGGTCTCACTCAATTCTTATGGACCATGATTAATTAAAAATCCTTGATCATAGTTGGTTAGTGAGTTCACTGCACTACTAATAAAATAATGTTCACAGTTTTGAACAAACTTGAATAACACTTAATTCCTCTCCCAAATATATGGTCCTTGAGGAGTGAGAGTTCACTTATCAATTCTCCTACCAAGTTAATGGTCCTTGGAGACTTAGGAAATGACTCAAAATTATTTGAACTTCATAGAATGTAGAAATAATACTATGAGATTCAACTTGAAGGATTCAAGTTATGGTTCAAAACTTGGACTCATAAGAACATATGGATGCAATCATAACCCATCTTAATCTCCACATAAATCATGAAATTATGGGACACCAGGACTCCAAAGAAACCTCATGAGGTATTAGAGATCTCATAGGTTCCCAAGGAAAGAAGTAATGAAATGGAATAAAATCAAAGTGTATTTAGGCTTAGTCCCAAGTAAAATCTCATCATAAACTAATTTTTTTTTTATTCCTCTCTCAAATACATGATCCTTGAGGACTAAATATGATTGGATCTACATGAACCTTCATAGAGTATAAAGGAAACTCTATGAGATTCTAAAGTTTGAAAGCTCTAAGTCATGGAATGAGACTTAAACCCTCCCTAGCTTGTGTGGATGTAACAATGATCAACCTACTCCACATATAAATCATAGGATTGTAGGAGACTAGAGGATCAAGCTCAAAGAGATTTAATAAGATATCAAAAATCTCATAAATCCTATGAGAATAAACCAAACAAAACAAATGAAATCAAAAGTTATTTAAAAGAAATTCAAGTCAAAACTTCTTTTAATCTTAAATCCAAAACTCTATTTAGATCCAAATCAATGAGAATAACACATAAAAAGAATTCAATCATAAATTCTATGTGGTGAGTGATGAAATGAGGTAAGAAGAGAGGTTTTGGAAATGTGTAAAAATCCCAGAACTAAGAATTTGTGATTGAATTGGCCTAATTTTCTATCAGATTAGGAGGATCAAGCTCAAAGAGATTTAATAAGATATCGAAAATCTCATAAATCCTATGAGAAGAAACCAAACAAAAGAAATGAAATCAAAAGTTATTTAAAAGAAATTCAAGTCAAAACTTCTTTTAATCTTAAATCCAAAACTCTATTTATATACAAATCAATGAGAATAACACATAAAAAGAATTCAATCATAAATTCTATGTGGTGTGTAATGAAATGAGGTAAGAAGAGAGGTTTTGAAAATGTGTAAATATCCTAGAACTAAGAATTTGTGATAGAATTGGCCTAATTTTCTATCAGATTAGGAGGTTACCTCTCATTACCTTAGGGTATTCTTGATTGTTGGATGAAAATCTTCCAAATTCTTCAATCCTTCTTCAAATTCTTCCAATTCTTCAAAGTTTTCTTCAAGAAATTCTTGTTTTCTCTCAATTCTCTCTCTAGATTTCAATGAATAACTCTTGTATATATGAAAATGCTTCAACTCCCTCACAAGGAGATGAAGGCCTGCTTATATAGACCTCTCATCCAATGGTTAATTGGGTAATTTCTGGTGAAAACCCATGTGCAAGAATATTCCATATGTATTTAAGAAAAAACAGTCTGTTACAGGGAGCGGCACTCACTGAGTTGTCTGCGGCACTCAGTGAGTACTATTCCGGCACTCAGTGACTACTGCAGCGGTACTCAGTGAGTGCCGGCGCGGCACTCGCTGAGCAGCGAGTGCCGTTGGCATTCTCGTGTGCTGCGGCTAACAGAATTTTCACCTTCTTTAAATTTTCAAATTATTTCTTAACTTATACTTAATTACTAATGTATCTACATGCCAATATACTTATATACTTTAGTATATTATACCAATATACCAAATGTGTATCTACATACTTCGTATTTTTGTGTTTTTTTATTTTCTTTTATTTTCTTTATTGTCTTTTCTTTATTTTTTTTTCTTTCTCTTTTCCTTTTTTTTTTCTTTTCAAAATTCTTATACTTTATTTTATTTTATTTTTTTTTGAAATTATTTTCCAGACTGCCTTTCTCATACGTACTTTGATACCCGGGTTTTCCCCGAATCACCCAATTCTTTCTCTTTTACATTTTCAATTATGAAAACTTAATTTAAAAAGCTTTCAAAGACTTGAATTCTTTGGAAAATCGTCGAACTTCACCGGTCATTGTCGTCATCGGTCTTCAGAGGTAACCAACCCCTGGATTCGACAGTTGGTCAAAATCGGGGTGTCTACAGTTTGCTCCTCTTCGACAGAGCTTTCAAAGCAATGCGTATCACAAGTGAATGTCGAAGCCTGCGTGAAAGACAAGCCTTTGGGCAAGCTATCAAATCCAGGTAAAAATAAAGTGCGTTGCAAAACATGTGCATGGAGGTCAAGTGTTGGTCGTGCTCAATGGTGAGCTGCCTACGTATCCCAACAGGGAATCATACCAGGATGTAGTTCGAGCAAAGGACAACACGTAAGAGCAAATAGTCATGCGGATGAATGCTCCTATCTTATCATGATGCATATGCTTGGTAATTTTATGCCCTATGCTCTCAGGTGTGATGATTCAAAGTCATGCTGCTCTATCTAGCATTAAAATGCATCCTACACCTCAAATTTCCTATTTATAATATTGTCCCACTCTAGGAATGTCATGACTGATACATATGTGGGTTTTTAGAATCGTATGACCATCCAAGATGCGCTTTGCGCATTATTCTCCGGTGTTGAATCAAGAATCGTTTGACCGACTGAGATGCGCCTCGTGCCTTACACTCCATAGTCGAATCAGGTAGCACGCTGAAAGACTGAGATGCTTTTACGTCTCACACTCAATGTCTTCCAAAAATCATCTGATCGACCGAGATGCCTCACGCTTTACACTCCATAGTCGAATCAAGTAGCACGCTGAAAGACTGAGATGCTTTTATGCCTCACACTCAAGGTCTTCCAAAAATCATCTGATCGACCAAGATGCCTCACGCCTTACACTCCATAGTCGAATCAGGTAGCACGCTAAGAGATTTGAGACGATTCACGCCTTACACTCAGAATCTTCCAAAAAATCATCTGATCGACTAAGATGTTTCACGCCTTACACTCCAAAGTCGAATCAGGTAGCATGCTAAAAGATTTGAGATGCTTCATGCCTTACACTCAGAATCTTTCAAAAAACCATCTGATCTTGCTTATTTTTCAAATCGATTTTCCAAAATTAGGATTCATTTAGGCCAGGATCCAAATCTTCCCGAAATTCAGAGTCAATCAGACTCCAATTCAACTCAAATTTCAAAAAATCTGGGGTCAATCAGACTTAAATCAAATCAATTTCAAACATTTAAAATCAATTAGACTCAAATCAAATTATTTTCCAAAATGCGGAGTCAATTGGACTCAGATTCATTCAATTTTCAAAGAAAACCGAAGTCAATTAGACTCAGATCAAATTATTTTCCCAAAATGCAGAGCCAATCGGACTCAAATTTATTCAATTTTCAAAGAAAATCAGAGTCAATTAGACTCAAATTCGAATTAATTTACCAAAAATCAAGAGTCAAATCAATTTTCAAGAATCTGGAGTCACTTTGACTCAAATTAAATCATTTTTCAAGAATCAGGAGTCAATTTGACTCAAATCAAGTCATTTTTCAAGAATCGGAGTCAAACATATTCAAATTAAACCCTTTTCGGAACTCGGGATTCAATCGGACTCCATATCAATTTATTTTCCTCAAAATCAGGAGTCATTTATGTTCCCATTTAATTTGATATCATCGATTATCAATTAATCGGTTTTTTTAATTGATTCAAGAATTTCATTTTTCCAAAAGTTCAGAATTAATTGTCCTTAAATTGATCTTATTTACCAAAACAAGGGAATTTCAGCACGATCTTCTCAATCAAGGGTCAATTTTATTCACAAATGGGCTTAAGAACTTTCAAAATTCGGTGGTTCCTATCACAAATATGGAAAACATGGAAAGAAGGGCCATCTATCACACGCAGCGGCACTCAATGATGTACGGCGGCACTCACTGAGTGCCGATACGGCACCCGCTGTCTGCCGAGTGGCACTCAGTGAGTGCCACTGCCTGTTCACCGACTACCGGTTTTGACTGGCAGTGTTTAAAATCCAATTTCCTTTTCATTCTCTTCATTCTCTTTCTTTTCTCTATTTTAGATTTTTCTCCAACACTCTCTCCCTTTTTGGTTCCCCACTCAAGAATCAATCAAGATCAAGGTATGTTCACTTTCCTAATCATCAAGATTGCAACTTTGCTTGATTCATGGTTAAAATCATGATTAGTTTATATACTTTCTTTGTATTTTCCCAAATTTCTTCATAAAACTTTGAACTCTCATCTTTTCTTTTGTAGATTCAATAAGGGCTAGTGGTTCCGACTCTCATGGACCCTCGAGGAAGAAATATAAGCCCTCTCCCGGTCATGATTCATCGATTCTCCTCGCCGATCCTAACAAGCCCCTCTCGGCACGAGCCTTTAACAAACTAGTATAATCTCAATTCTCTTGCTCTCTTTATGATAGTGGGTGCAATGCCATGCTATGTGTGATGATCAAACGCTGAATATGCTCCTATCTTGTGCATTACTGTTATGCCTCCTTTTTTTTAATCGATTTTGATTTGATTGATTTTTTTTATACTACATTTTTTTGAATGGAATGCCATGGCTCAATTCAATGCTAAACGCTATGCTTTTGCTTGTTATCCTTATTTGGATTCATTGATTTTACATGCCTACGAATTTCATCATTCCTTTTGTCCATTGCTAATGAGGTGTAGCACCGACCCCGTGGACTCAAATTTTCATAGACTATGCTTATTTTGTGTGAGCACATATGAACCCAAAATTCATGGCCAAGGAGTCTTTACGACTCAAGAAGTTTATCTTCTTTTAAAACATTGAGTCGCTGAGACTCAAGAATTCTTTTTTTCTTTTATTTCAAAACATTGAGTCATTTAGACTCAAGAAAATTTTCTTTTTTATTTCAAAACATTGAGTCGCTTAGACTCAAGAAATTCTTTTTATTTCAAAATATTGAGTCGCTTAGACTCAAGAAATTCTTTTTTTTTTTCCTTTTATTTCAGAACATCGAGTCACTTAGACTCGAGATATTCTCTTTTTTTTTTTAAACATTGAGTCGCTTAGACTCAAGAAATTCTTTTTATTTCAAAACATTGAGTCGCTTAGACTCAAGAAATTCTTTTTTTTCTTTTATTTCAAAACATCGAGTTGCTTAGACCCAAAAATTCTTTTTTCTTTTTTTTCAAAACATTGAGTCGCTTAAACTCAAGAAATTCTTTTTATTCTTTTATTTCAAAACATCGAGTCGCTTAGACTCAAGAAATTCTTTTTATTCTCTTATTTCAAAACATCGAGTCGCTTAGATCAAGAAATTCTTTTATTCTTTTATTTCAAAACATCGAGTCGCTTAGACTCAAGAAATTTTTTTTGTTTCAAAACATCGAGTCGCTTAGACTCAAGAATTAAGAATTCTTATTTTCAAAGCATGGAGTCGCTTAGACTCACATCCTATCATTATTTATTAAGCAACAAAAGCCGCTAAGGCTTAGGGACTTCTTTTTTTAGGTACAAAAGTTGTTACGACTCCAAAAGAATCTTATTTCACAGAATCATGGAGTTGTTAAGACTCCAAAAGAATTTTATTATTTTCCTCTCACTTACTCATTCATCATTTTTGAAAATCATGGAGTTTCTAGGACTCAAAAGAATTCTTTTTCACACCCCTTTTTACAAAACCATGGGATCACTAAGACTCCAAATAATTTCTCACCCTTTCCATTTATTGAACTTGCCTTTTCTCTCTTATTATTATCATTATTACATTTTTCTTTCTCTCTTTTTTTTTTATTCTCATTACCTTCTTTCTTTTTCAAATGCTTGAGACAGCTCTTAAAGGACATGGGAGTCTGGGCCATGGTCGCCAATAGTACAGTGAGCTCTCCGAGGACATCAAAAATAGGGTCAATACTGTGGGCTTTGGGCTTTTTGTGCTACTTTTGGAAAAGAGCTCAAATGATATGACCCAGATCCTGGCCCTGGCGGAACGATGGTGGGATACGACGAACACATTCCATATGCCTTTTGGGGAGATGACCATGACTCCCCTGGACTTTTCTATGATCATCGACATTCCATTTGGTGGTCTCCCGAAAGCTTACAATACTGTGGGCTTTGGGCTTTTTGTGCTACTTTTGGAAAAGAGCTCAAATGATATGACCCAGATCCTGGCCCTGGCGGAACGATGGTGGGATACGACGAACACATTCCATATGCCTTTTGGGGAGATGACCATGACTCCCCTGGACTTTTCTATGATCATCGACATTCCATTTGGTGGTCTCCCGAAAGCTTACTATGATGATCTCCCGACCCGTCACGAGCAGATCATTGACTTACTGGGGGCTCATCTGGAAAAGTTTATAGTGCCGACAAAATGGTTCATGGACACTTTCAGGGGTCAAGCCTTTACTGACGACTAGATGGTTAGGGCTTTCATCATGTATGTGCTAGGTTGCTCGCTGATGAGCACAAGAGGAGAGCGGATCAATCTAGGCTATTTGGCCTCTCTAAAGGACATTGACCGTATACACCAGTACAATTGGGGAGGTGCAGGGCTGGCTACCCTTTATCGCCATATTAGCTATGTCTCTAGGGGTAATTACCCTTCCATCGCTGGGTACTGGAGAGCTTGGGAGGTAAAACCTCAAACAATATACAGTTTTTGCTTATTTGCTCTATTCTTTTGGATTCCTCAAAATATTGAATTTAAATTTTAATATTTTCCTTTGTAGATATGGTCACATGAATACCGGTGTATGAGGGCTCCGAGTACTAGGGAAGGCGAGGCGGCCATTATGCCACAAGGCTTAAAGTGGAGGAAAGAGGCGACAGGTCAAAAAGTGGGGGTCCATAATTTTGTCAGCTATAGAAATCTCCTCACCAATCTACGGGAGGTCCATGTGGTGTGCAATCCTTGGGAGGCGGCCCTCCCAGAGGCTAGCGAAGAGATACAGGTTGCCGTGGGCTTCTCTAGGATGAGGGTCCTAATGGTGGAAGAGGTGTGCCGAGAGTGGTACCTTGGTGAGAGGGTGACTAGGCAATCCCTTTTTGCCCCTACTTTCTATGTGTCGAGAGCTCCTCTAGCTACTATGAGGAGCACGTAGATTTTGGATCATGACGACCTCGTCACATCCTTGGATGGAGAGAACATTACAAATCATTTGGACGGTCCAGATGGCTATTCAAACTTTAGATTGAATTCCCTCATGCACAACTTTCCTCTTATGGATGTTACCCGGGTAATAGATATTTCATTCCTTTTATTCTCCTTTAAGATTTTCCTTTCAATAATACTTACATAGACTTGAATTTCCTTTTGTAGCCGGTCCCTAGAGCAGCTGAACCTCCAGCCCTCCTGCAGTGGAACTGGAATGTGCCAATGGTTCATATGGGTCAGGAAACCATGTATCAGCTGACCCTTATACTCAGAACGTCCTGTCCATTCCTTTGCAGTACGATACGGTTCCCAGAGATTATGCGGGGGAGGGTCTATCATATGCACATACCGTTCAGCACTGGATTCATGGACGCAAATGGAGGATAAGTCTCAATACCACTACATTTATTTATTTCCTTCAATTGCTGTACTCATTAATGCTTATCAAATCTTAATCTTCAAGCTGATGGAGCAAGAGCCAATGTGGATCTTCAATTCAGAGCCATGGTATATCTTTTTTTGACCCTTTTTTCTTTTTTTATTTTTTTAAAGAATATTCATTTATTTATTTTCCTTTAACGAAGCAATTAACTCAACAAAATTTGAAATTTGGATAATTTTACAAGAATTGAAACCTGGAGATTCACAAAGAATTTTATCATCCTTCTTCTGTGTAGGAAGAGGAGCTCAATTCTATGAGGAGGCAAATGCAAGGGTTCCAAATGGGTCAAGGGGGCGGTTATCTTGGAGGTGCTGGCGACAGCAGTCAAGGTGATGGTGATGGTGGTGATGGAGGAGACGGTGGAGATGGTGGAGATGGTGGAGCTAGGGGAAGTCAGACGGCTCCATGGGCACCAAGAAGGAATCCTCGTCGTCGATGATGATGACTTATCTTCTTCTTTTCTCTCATAATGTCCCTGCGAGGACGAGACTTTTTTCAAACTCTCTCTCTTTAATGTTTTTAAATTAGGTGGATAGATAGTATTCATGCATGGTGGCCCGCGAGCCCATTTTGGAATTTATTTACTTTCATGCTTGATCACTATCTTGCTTATCGGATTCATTCATCTTGCCAAAAATGTGAATGCTATATTGCTTACTGATGAAATGGTACAAGAGAGCTGATTCACTTTTGGTCAGTTTTGTATGCAGGTTTTGGGCTGATTAAGATATAAACTGATCCATGAACTGTCAAAACACTGGCCGACACTTAGTGAGGATGACCGGCACTCACTGAATGTTGTACGACACTTAGTGACTCCAGGCCGGCACTTAGTGAGTGCCGCCATTTTTTATTAAGTGCCGGTTTGTGTCCCTTTTCTTTTATAAGGTGCCTTTAACTCATTTTACTTATTTTGAAGCTTCCAAGGATCCTTGCCCTTCTCCTCACTCAAACCCCCATCCAGTATTCATTCTCATTCCCCATGGCTCCCATATGTCCGAATGTTCAGTACCCATGGATGGACTCTCTCTCAGGTATCGATCGACGCAACTTTGAGTCACACAGAATGTTGGACCTTTTTGCTTTCTGCCATATGGCTCTAGACGTTACTCCGAGGTGCTATCCAATTCTGGGTCGCCTCTTTGGATGTCTTTCAGTTCAGTCTTGAGGAAGTCTGTCCACTCTTCGAGGAATTCAGCGCCATTCTCATTACCAGTCCTTTTGCTGGTTTTGTTGTCCCTCAGTTACATGCAGGGTATATTTAGGATCTAGCAACTCTTCTTCGTATTTCTCGTGGTGCAGCCAGCTCTTTTATTTGTGACTGTCATATTGATTTTGACAACCTCTCCTCTGTCTATACCCCCATTGGAGATCCGGATGGCGGAGGGTATCAGATCATCAAATACAGTGCTCTTCTCTGGCTATGCTATCCCATTTTCTATTTCAGTCTTCCACTAATATCCTTATCCCCATTGTCTGCAATCTCTACGAGATGAGAAGCATTGTTATGCTAGTCCTCGGGGAGACTCTTTTGGGTCTTGACCATGCTCATGTTATTGGGGCCATGCTTTCTTTTGGGGCTCCCTATGTTCTTCAGGTTTGGCTTCTAGAGTGTCTTGGTCTATTCATTCATCCTTCTTGCCCCGGAAGACAGATCCCTTACGACTGTTTAGAGGTTCGTCACCTATTTCATTCTACTGATGGCTGGTTTTCCTAGTTCTAGAGCCTATTTTACGAGGATATTCAGTGAATGTGCCCCAGATGGTTTTACTATTCAGTCACGGTACGGCTTTCTGGACGTCCCGAGGTTTGGCTACCAGGTTTATATGTTACCACTTTCGACGTCCCGGGCCGGGTGGGTCGCCAGTTTGGGTTGCTTCAGGATGTTTCGGATGCTATCACTACAAATTTCTCGAGGAGTTCTGCCCTACATCCTTCTACTATGAAGCTTTTTATCGAGGTTTGGCATGTCAGAGTTTTTGCTCCCTTTCAAAGGGTCCCTACTTCGATTGTTTTTACTGCCGAGTACCTATTCGAGATTCAGACCTTGGTTTGGAGATAGCTTTATAATTGGATAGACATAAGTAAAAGAAACAAACAACAAGATTCTAACTTCTGGAAAACTTTTACAGATCCCACTTACTCTAACTGTGCTTTATTTGACTTATGTAATGCATTTTCATTTAAAAGACTTTTCCTTGTATTTGGAAAACGTTCTAAACATGTTAAATCAAAGTTTGCACTTCTCCAATCCTTTTAGATTATGAATGTTTTCCTCTTAATGTCTCTTTTAGCTTTTATTACTTTGCTTTGAGTTTTGCTTTAGAGCTTTAATCATTCTATTCTATGAATCCTCATTTTCTCCCACATAATACATATTTTGATAGCCAGTAGATCCAGAAATGGGTTTAGATATTATCTGGGTTCTTTAGTTTAGCAAACGAAGTTTGCCCCTAGTCTTGGGGCTTTGATTCTAATTCTGGGCAAACGCAAGTTTGCCCCTAGTTTGGTGTAGGAAAATTCAAGACATTAGGTTTGGTTTGAACCGAGGGCCTTATGAGCCTGCCTACTTATCCCTGAATGGACATCAGGTCCGTAGTAGTTCAGCCGAGGCTAGAAGAAAAGTGCTTTGTAGACAATTTTCGTGACTGAACCAAGTATCACAATTCATGGTACTATCATACATAGTATGGATCCTTATAAAATTAACATGCAAAAAACTAATCTTTTATAGTCCGTTGAATTGAGCGCTTAGGTTGGCCTGTTCTTTGGACTCGAGCACTCACACTAGGTTCGACCGCTCGAGTTTAGTAGTTCAGAACAGTGGCAGTTTTAGCAGTATAAGTATAAGCCTAAGAATTTCAATGCATGTTACATGCATGGCTCTAGATTGTCAAAATAACTTATAAAAATATGTTTAAGAGTGAGTAAGATGACTCACTTAAGAATCTAGATAATCTAGATGAAGAAATATGATTAAAAGTGTGGGTATGTGCTTGATCTTCAAGGAATCCTCAACATCAAGCTTCCATGCAACTTCAAGGCCATGATCCTCCTCTAACTTCTTTGACCTTCACTTCCAGAACCTAATAGAAGATGGGATACATGAGTTTGTATGCATGGATCATAAAATGGAAACCCTGCAAGGGATGTGTGTAGAAAATGTATGTGTGTGTATATAAACTCTAAAAATCCTCTCTCAAAGACACTCTCTGAAAACCCTAAGTTTCCAATGCACAAAACATTGAGAATGCTTGGTATTTATAGACTTTATGAGACCTAGGGGCAAAACTATCATTTTACCCTTTTTAAAGCTCAAGCGCTCATGCTAGCTCGAGCACTCCCATCTCGAGCGCTCCTAAGGTCTGAGCGCTCAGGCCTCCTGGTTCAGCAATCCTTCTAATGTTTCAAGGATCCAAAGGTTCAAGAGTAAACATTCATAAGAACTAATCATCATAGTTTATTCCACACATGAACGTAACTAACACATGAAAATATAGAAATATTGAAATAAATCCATATACTGATAAATATAGGTAAAAAGGCTGGTATTATACCATGGCCTTTTCTCGATATTCCAATATCATTGCAAAGACTCATTCCATGAAAACCCCAATGCGAATCTTAGTACCCAGAGCACCAAAGAAGCCCATTAGAGACATAAATCTATAGAAATCAATGAAGAGTTGAAAAAAAGGTCAAACCCTATCATGCAAAGACAATAAAGTTGAGGAGAGAGAGAGAGAGAGAGAGAGAGAGAGAGAGAGAAAGAGTTCTTCTCTGCCTTTGTGCTATCATAATTTTCTAGAGAGAGAGTATAAAATGAAATTGGAAAAGACGAGAGATATTTATATGTATATATATGTACATACAATGTTTTTAAAATTGATTTTGGGTGTTTCCAAATCAAATAAGTGGGTTTGAAAGGGAATGACTCATCTAATGGGTTTAGTGGTAGTTTGGTCAACCAACAAAAATATGGACCAATCACTAAATTGTTTTTAGGGCTGGGTCTATTGCAACAAAGATATAGCAACTAGGACTTTCTAATAAATGACTCTTAAAAGAATTGTAACCTGGTTGTTCAATTTGAAAAATATTACGGTTAAAAGTAATAGCTGTCTAGTAACAATTTAGAACCAGCATCAAAATGATTCTAGATATTACAACTTGAAATATAACATAAATTCGCCCAATGATTTAGTCAAATTAGTAAAAATTAATGCCTCCATACTATGCTCATTATAAGGGATTGAACCCATCCCCTCTCTCTCCCCCTCCTCCTTCCCCTCCATAAGAGAATTAATGCACTTATCTCCTCGCACGAGACCACTACACCATAAGATACAAGAAATGTAAGATAAATCCCCTAAGGAATGAATGGATTTTCTATGATACATCCTAGTGGTCTGGTTGTATCATCCATCCCAATTTGGTTTCAAAATAATGTAACTTTGATTTGAAATATTACTAGTAGGTCCTAACATATTGTACCTTTGTAAATCCCTTTGATTTTAAAAGGGATAATTGTATTTTAGTCAACTTTTGTATGAAATTTTGAAGTCAGTCTATTACTTTTTAAAAATTAAAAATAAGAATAAAGATTAAAAAAGCTAAAAAAGCATAACAATTTTTTTGAAGAGTCATTTTGTGTTTTAGTCTACTTTATATTTCATCGTTGTGAACTTGCACTAAGACGTTGTGAAGGTTTGCTCCTAAGGTTGTGAAGAGTTGCTCTCAACTTTCTAACATGTTGATCCCTACCTTTTGGGTCTGTTTGGGACAGCTTGTGCTTTGCGATTGTGACAGCTTTGTGATAGATTTTGTCAGAATAGATTGTACTTGGAATTGGTTATGATAGTTGTGGTGTTAGGGTAATGCATTCCAAAAGTGATTTTGAATGTCCAAAGACAATTGTGCCATTGTACTGTATTGCTATTCTATTAGTATTTAATACATAATTAATTTATTTTCTTAAGGGTCGTTCAACCAAAAGCCCCTATAATCTATGGAATAAAATTTAAAACCCAGGGCCCAAACCAGTAGTTTCTAAACCCCCTCCAATGATAAAATGACAAAAAAAACCCTCTCTCTCTCTCTCCATAAATACAATACATGAGACAAAAATGAAAAACCATGATGGAGACGATGTGGTGGTGGAGGTACTATTGTAGATGGAGGTGGCGATGCTGATGGTGGTTCTGCGATGGTGATGGAGGTGACGATGGCGGTGGTGTTGTTGCTATAGTGATGGAGGCGATGTGGTGGTAGAGGTGTTGTGATTGTAGATTGAGGTGATAATGGTGCTGGTGATGGTGGTTGTGCGACGGTAGTGCTGGTGCTGTGATGGTGGTGGTGATGATGGTGGTAATGGAGGTGGCGATAGCAACGGCAGCGATGACACCAACGGCAGCGATGACAGCAAGGATGATGGTGGCGCGGTGTTGACGACGGATTTGTTACCAAACAAATAATATTTCTGTTGAGCATGATAGATAATATTATATATCTATGGAATTGTCAGTTTTTATAATATTATCTGTTGAGCATGACAAATAATAACATCATAATGGTGTTGTTTATGGGGTTGGGGGTGGTGGTGGTGGTGGGGGTGGTACTGGTGTTGCGGTGGTGGTCGTGGTGGTGCTGCAAAATTATCTGTTTCAAAAATAGATAATATTGTCAAAATAGATAATATTGTGATGTTGTTGGTGGTCATGGTGGTGCTATGATGAAGCAGCCAACAAGGAAGATAGTGAAGAAGAAGAAGACGTCAACAAGGAAGAGTGAAGAAGAAGAAGAAGTCAACAAGGAAGAGTGAAGAAGAAGAGGAAGAGGAAGAAGAAAAATAAGACCGAAGAAGAAAAATGATTAGAAAAAAGAACCAAAAATGAAGGGAGTTTTGAACAGGAAGAAGAATATGAAGAAGAAGAAGAAGAAGAAGAAGAAGTCGAAGAAGAAGACCAAAGAAGAAAAATAATTAGAACCAAAAATGAAGAGAGCTAAGAACAAGAAGAAGAAGATAACGAAGAAAAAAAGGAAGAGAGTGAAGAAGAAGAAGGAGAAGAAGAAGGAGAATTTATAACAGATGATATTATCTATTTTTGCACTTTATAACAGATAAAATTATATGTTTTGTCAACTTTATAACAGATAATTTACTCTCTTTTATAACAAATAAAAATACACCAAACAACAAACAATACAATCTGTCCCGGACAGATAAAATTAAACAGACAATATTATTTGTCTAGATCATAATATTCATTTTCTCTATATGAGGTTTAAAATTATCAGTTTTTTCAAAATTTTGCAACTCTAGCACATAGATCTTGACAAAATGCATGAAACCAAAAAAAAAAAAACCGCCAAAAAGACCAAAAAATATTATGGTAGTTTTGCAAACAGAAAATATTACATGTTTGACGAACAAATGTTATCTGTTTGTCAAACATGTAATATTATATGTGTATATATGTATATATAATATACATATATAATCTTCTTTAGTGGCAATGGTGGAGGTGGTAGTGGTGGCAGCGACAGTGCAATGGTGGTGGCGATGGTGGCAGTGGCAGTGTGATGGTGATGGCGATGGTGGTGGTGGCGGCGATAGTAACTATATGTATATGTATATATATATACATATGCATATACCTATATATATCATCTTCTTCGGTGGTGATGGTGGTGGTTGTAGTGTGATGGTGGTGGCGATGGGGGTGGTCTCGCTACGAAGGTGGTGGCGGTTGCAGTGTGATGGTGGTGGTGATGGCGGTGGTGGCGGTCTAACAACAATGGTGCTGGCGATGGTGGTGCTGGCGATAGTGGTGATGGTCTCGCTGCGATGGTGGTGATGGTGGTAGTGGTGGTTACCGGCGTCGGGGCGATTTCGTCTATGTCGGGGGCAATGTCGTTATTAAAATAGATTTTTAAAAAATGGATTTTTGGTTATAAACTTAAAATGAGCGTGGACTTTAGATTAAACAAGAATTGACTGAATTTTGCACTTTATTGACTAATTCTAAGGGGTTTATCTCCAATTTTCCCTTTTGTTAATACATGATAGTGATTGTCCATAAAATTTAATTAGTAAAATAATAAATTAACTAAATAATTGGTATACTAATAAACATTATATTACTAATGGTGGTTGTTAATTATTAAATAATTAATCAATTAAGTATATCCAATAAATAGCATTTACACTGATACATATTGGTATTCATAATACTCAATTGTTTCTCTTAATGAGATACTAATTAGTTATAGAATGTATTAATTGAATAAAATAATTACTAATATGTCATCATATTGTACGTATATTGTGTTATTGTTCCTAAATTTTTATTTCTATTTTTATTTTGTTCCAGTACATGTGGTAACGAAACCACCAATAATAACTTCTAATAATATCAATTGGTCTCACATTTGGGTTTTACTTCGACAAGTGTTGAGAGTAAATTTGATAACCATCGCATTACTAACAAAAGTTTTAGACAAATTTACAAAAATGTTTAAAAAACTTTTGAGGAACAAAAATGTTTAAAGGTTAAAATGCTAAAAAGGGTCAAGTTTTGATTATTAGATTTGCGATTGAATGAAAAGCACCCCAAAGGCAGCTTTCACATATCGCTGGAACTTGCAATCCAAATCGCAAACACAGCTAACTAAAAATGTTGTCAAACGGTTGAAGTTGGGATTTTGGAAATTGAAACCACGTTTTGGTGGCCCAATTGTGATGCCATATAGGCACTTTGAAAAGTTGCTCTCAATTTTTCGAAAAGTTCCTTATGTTGTAAAGAGTTGCTCCAAAACGTCATGTAAAATTTGATAACTTTTTTTTTTTTTTTTTTACAAAAAAATCATATGTATTTTTTAAATTTAAAAAAAAAAAAAAAAAAAAAAAAACTGACTTCTAATTTTTATACTAAAAAGTAAACTTAAAGTTAATTATCTAATTTTAAATCAAAATGAGTATTTTTGCTCACCTAAAATTGATTAACCATTGTTCATCTTGGCCTCCATTGGGTGACATTGTCTAATTTCAGTAATTATGTTAATGATACAGGGGCAAAATGAATATAGAATGGGATACATGTCAGTCAACTGAGGCTTGGGTGAACTATGGATGGCCATTTAACAGTGAGCAAAAATGTCTACCTTTAAAGTGTCAAGCGGGTTATAGCTCAATTGGCATAGCTTCTCTCTTCCTAGTGGGGAGGTAGAGCGATCCTCATAGGAGATTCTAGTTGCTTGTCCCCCAGTTATTCTTCAGTCGGAATGAGTAGCACTTGTTGGGCTTTGCTGTAGGCCAGTGTGGGACTTTAGAGTTTGATTAGGGTTGGGGTGTATGTGTGTCTAAGAGGTATGTGTGTGTATCCAATCAGTATCCAGGCAATATCAACGAAAAAAAAAACCTTTAAAGTTGCGATATGTTGACAAAGAATATTCCTATCCTTGAATTTTGCTCACATTATTAAATTTGAATAAAAAAAATAAGGGCAAATTACACTGACCTCCCCTGAGTTATCTGATAATTACAAGACCTCTCCTATATTTTCAAAAATTACACTCACCTCCCTCTTATTTTGAAAATGATTGTCATACCCTTGGACAAATTATCAAAAAAAATTATCCACTATCTTTTTAAAATGAAAAAAAATATATGTATTAATCATTTTGAAAAAATATTAAAAAATTGTCAACAAAATTTCAGTATATACCAAATCAAGATTTTACCAATTTTTTTTTAAATATCAACAGTAAATTTGAAAAACATAAAAATCATCAACAAAATTATCTACTAACACTTTAAAATGAAAAGAATAATAGCAATAATGAAAAAATAAATAAATTTTTTTTAAAAAAAAATGAATAGTTATATTATATTTTTATCTGCTTTCCATTTTTAAAATTGTGAACTTGCTTCCAACATTGTAAATGAGTTGCTCTGATGAAACTTAATTAGTAGACGTCTTGCATGGGCATTACCCTAGTATATATATACTAGTAATTGCCCGTGCTCGTGGGCATAGCGCATAAAGGAAAACAGTGAATGAATCTGGTAGAATTTTACTTCCAGTTTTACAAATCAAATAAAGCACAACATGGACACTTACAAAACCCATTTCAAGAAAGTTGGGTTCTTAACATAGAATTCAGCAGAAACCAAGTGTAATGTCTTGTGTCAAGTCTTATTAGGTACAACACAGACACTTTATCTTGGATAGTTAAGACATGAACATCAAGCTGGTAATAAAAAAATCAAGAATCAAGAAAGCATTGACCAAATGCTATACATAACTTGGATAAGGTCAATGGCCGTGGAGTGAATCCTTTGGCATCCAATTTAAATCCATACACTTGAAGATGGTATCCTGTGGGCATGACGCTGTAGACACTCAATTTTTACCACACTGATAGGATTTAGGGTGGACAACATCTTGGAGGATTCGATGATGAAAGTACCCCGTGGAAGGTACTAGATTTCACACAATCAAAAGATCGAACTTCGAAAAATGACTTCAAGTTCAGAAAAGCCCTTTTCCATGCATAAATCCCAATTTTGTCAAAATCATCTCTCAGAATTCATATTCACTCAGGGTTATATGAATATGAGGTATTCTAAACGCAGTATTCTAGGTATCCAGAGATTCAATTTTAAAGAAAAGGTCAAAATCGAAGCACATTGAAAAGCAATTTTGAAAAAGAAGTCGTTTGATTCCAAAAAGACGACGAAAGTTCCGGAGGACTTCCGCACTTCAATTGAACATCAATTTTTATTTCAAAACCTCTTGGAATATTTTTATATAGAAATTCAACTTGACAGCTTTCCAACGGTACATAAACAGACGATTTTGGACACCAAAAAGTATTTTTACAAAAAGATGGAAAAGCAGTGCGCACGAAACTTGAAACACGGCTTATGGGCAACAGGGGACCCTTTTTAGCAAGTGGCGATTTTGGGTAAGGGGTGGCGGGTCCCACCATAACCGCCACCTACATGTGGTATTCTCCATCGCATTTTTCTGGTTCCAGACCCTTCTAGGAGGTTCCCACTGCGAGAAAATTGTTTGAAAACTGTATTTAGGCACTGCAATGGCCATTTTAACCCTTCTCTGATCTCTAAAATCCCTATTAACCCTGAAACATAAGAGTTAAGTTTTCAAAACTCTATATATAGATCACATGCATCTTATATGAGATGATCTAATCTAGAGAGATCATCTAGAACTTATCTAAAGAGAGCTTAGATCATCTTGAAGAAGCTTTAAGTACAACTTGAATATACATGAAGATATAATCACATGTACTTTCAATTTGAGAGATTTCTAAAGAGAGAATTATGAATTAAAGTTTTCTAAACTAATCTTAGGCTAATTAGATCACAATTTGACATCAATTACCCCCCTCAACTTCCATGGATGAGTGCTTGAAGAACTTGAAAAACACTTGAAGAAGAAGACCCTTCAAATCAACTTTGATTGCATAATTGAGAATCCTCCAAGAGGTAGACATCACAATTCATCTCTAATTCTTACTTTTTGTTAGCCTTGAATTCCTTTAAGGCATTATTGATAGTTGTTTTGATGATGACAAATCTATTGATATAGCATGTTTTGTAATTGTTCTATTCTAAGCTATTATCAAGTCATTTTCATTGTGCTAATCTCTTGACTTATACATTTTAATGTTCTAACTTTGTTTGAGATCATGAGATAGCATCTGATGAAGCCCAAGAGTGTTTGAGCTCAACAAGGATCAAGATTTGAAGATCCTTTATCCTTAGTTGAAGACAAGGTTTTCTTATAAAAACATTTTGATTATCACTCATAAAGGGCTTAAAGGTTTAAAACTTGGATAAACCTTTCAAAAACAAGAAAACTGTTTTTTAGAAGAAAAATAGTCGACTGGACGCTTCAATTTTTAGTCGACCAGACTCCTTTTAAGTCGATTGATTTCTGCAAGAAAAATAGAGGTTCTGCTTTACCACATTAAGTCGACCGGACCACTTTTTAGTCGACTGGGTCACGACATCAATCTACTGGATTATGCAGTTTCTGCATAACGGCTAGTTTTCTTTCAAGGCCAAATATTTACCATTTTGTCACTAACGGCTATAATCTTTCTTGGCCTATAAATACATGCTTTTCCAAACCTTTTAATGTTGATCAACCCATTGGAAAACATCTATATCAATCACACAACTTGTTGATCCTTAATTATTTTCATTTGAGCCCTAGTTGTGTGAGTTAATCAATTTATTCTAGTCTTTCATTTGTATATCTTTGAGAGAGCAAATTGTAGTGAGCTTTCAATTTTATTATCTAATCTAGAAAGAAAGTTCAATATGTATCAAAATCATTTATAAAGAGTGAGGGTTAGTAACCCTTGATTGCAAAGAAGAGGTTTTTTTTTTTATTTTGGAGAGATTGGAGGCTCTTGTAACGGTTTGGTCTACACTCGTGAAGTAGATCGGATTAAAGGAATCTTCAAGAGGTATTCTTGAGGGGTGGACGTAGGCCGCGGTGTGTAGATTGCCGAACCACTTGAAAACTTGGTTTGCAAGTGTCTCTTCCCTTCTCTCTTTACTTTATTGTTTGTGATTATATTAATTTGCTATTAAGTTTTTAAAAGGATTATTTTCTGCTAAAACCTTATTCACCCCCCCCCCCCCCCCCATCTAAGGTTTCCATATTTGGGCCAACAATTGTTAATAGAGCTTCGGCTCTTTTATTTTCAAAAGTTTTTCAAAATTTTGAGTTAAGATCCAAATGAAAACCAACACTTCTCGCATCTCTTATAGTGACGGTCAATCGGCAAATAGACCACTGTGTTTTAATGGATCAAATTATGCTTATTGGAAAAATAGAATGAGAATCTATATGATTTCTCAAGATTTTGATTTATGGCAAATAGTGGTCAATGGCCCTCATCTTCCTATAAATATTTTAAATGGTATTTCTATTTCAAAAATGGAAGATGAGTATAATGATGCCAATAAGAAACTCATTAAAATGAATACAATGGCAATGAATTTATTATATTGCGGTTTAGACCCAAATGAATACAATAGCATTTAATCTTGTGAATCTGCAAAAGAAATTTGGGATAAACTTGAAGTGAGTCATGAGGGAACAAGCCAAGTCAAAAAGTTAAAAATTAATTTGCTTGTTCAAATCTATTGAAATGTTCAAAATGTTGCCTTTTGAGTCTATTGGTGATATGTCTACCCATTTTACAACTATCATCAATAGCTTGAAAAATCTTGGTAAAGTTTATGCTAATGAAGAAATTATTGAGAAAATTCTTAGGGCTTTACCAAAGCAATGGCAAACGAAGGTCACGGCTATCCAGGAAGTGAAAGATTTGACAAACTTGTCAATTGAACAACTCATGGGATCTCTCATTACCCATGAAATGGAGTTAGACTTGCTTGTCGAAGAGGACAAGAAAAAGGAGATCAAAAGAGGAGACATGGCCTTGAAATTCTCAAGCTCAAAAAAAAAAGGAAAAGATCATGAGAGTGATGAGGATGAGGAAATGACTTTGATCACCCAAAAATTCGCAAAGTTTCTAAAAAAAAGAAAAATGCAAGAAGAAGGCAATGAAGACCACTCAAAGTTGCTCTAAGAGTGAATCATCGGACGACAACTCAAATGCAGATGAGATTGTCAATCTTTGCCTCATGGTAATTGACAATGGGGTAACCTCTACTTCTGGCTCTTTCAATGACTCTAATGATTTTATTGAATTTCAAAATGTTGAGTCAAGTTCTTTGGAAACAAAAGTTCAAGAAGTTTATTGCATTAGTACTCCTCCATTGTTGAGTGATCACAAATATGATCATTGGAAGAGGACAATAAAAATTTATTTTAGATCACTTGACATAATCTTTGGAACATTGTTAAAAATGGTTTTTCTCCTAAACCAAAGATTGAATAGAATGAAAGTAATCAAAATAACTTTCTATTGAATCTTAGAGCTATGAAAATTCTATATAAATCTTTGGATGATAATTCATATAATAGAATTTGTTCATGCTCTAATGCAAATGAAATTTGGTTATGTTTAGAAAATATTCATAATGCTACTAACCAAATCCTTGAGTTGCAACAAAGAGTTGATGATGTTATAGGAAATGTTGAAAACCCAACTTATCAACAAGAAGTACAAAAAGAGGATTTTGTGCAAGTTTTTGTTTGCCTATTTGCCAATGAAGAAGATGATGAAAATGAGAAAATGGAAAAGGGGGGCACTTGGAGCAATTCGAATGTGATGCATCTGAAGATGAGTTAAGCGACCAAGGAGCCGCTCATGAAATTAAGGTAAAAGAGGTAAACTCCAACTTATCCGCTAATTATAATGAGCTTCAATGTGCTTTGAGGAGTTACATGAGGAGTTAGAGAATTTGGAATCTAAATATATAACTCTTAAAAAGAATTTTTTCAAACTTTCAAATGAGTTAAACATTTTGTAATCCCAAAATGAATCTTTGAAGATTGAAAATGCAAAACATGTTTTAAGAGTATAATCTCAAAATGAGATTGAAAAAGAAAATTTGGAATTGAAAATGCAATTGGATGATTTAAAATCTCAAAATGAAATTTTGAGAAAAGAAAAGCTAATTTCAACCAATCAACCTTCAAGTGAATTTATTGAAAAAGAAAATGTTGAATTGAGAAAGGAGATTGAAGATTTGACAAAAGCTTTGGCCAAGTTTACCCAAGGTGAACAAAATTTGAATATACTTTTGGGAAAACAAAATTGTGTTTTTGATAAAGCCGGTTTGGGATTTAATCCCACATACAAGGAAAAGAAGTACAAAAGCTTCTTTGTAAAGTCCACACCTTCTACTTCAAATTCTCAAAATTCTCACAAGAATTTCTTTGTTAAGGAATCAATCTCAAATGAGACCCTCCCCTATGTAACTTGTCATTATTGCATGAATAAGGGGCATGTTAATTATAAATGTTCATTTCGTAAGAAAATTTACATGATTTGGATTGTGAAATGATCCTCTCCTACCTTGTCGGCAAATGTTGCATCCAAGAGGTGCTTGGACAATGGTTAAATCTCTCACCTTAAGCCTAGTAGGAGTATGATAGATTAATTTGTTTTGATATTTCTCTTGAATTTGGTAGCATGCTAATCATGTTTGGTTTATCACATTAACTTGGTTTGATTATGAAATCTTGCTTACATTTCGAAGGTCATGTTATTTTGGTTTTAAAATATTCCATCCTTCTAAGGAGATAATGCATAATGTTGATCTTATAATTGAAATTGATTCATATATGCATGTGTTGAGGGGGGACATATCATTATGTCTACTTTAGTATCATATTTGGTATTTGGTTATTTGGTATCATTATATTGCCCCCATGACATGTTTGCTTATCTTGAGGGGGGACTTTTAGTTCAAATCCCTGTCTTATTTGTTGTTGTCAAAAGGGGGAAATGATATAGAGATATGTTATGATAGAGTGCTTTAAATAAAGGGAATTGAATTCATGCTTTGCACATCTTGTTACTTCTAATGATAACATGAAAATGACACCTTTATGCTTTAATTACTATATCTCTATTGCATATTTTGACATCATCAAAAAGGGGGAAATTGTTAGCCTTAAATTCCTTTAAGGCATTATTGACATTTGTTTTGATGATGACAAATCTATTGATAATAGCATGTTTTGTAATTTTTCTATTCAAAGCTATTATCAAGTCATTTTCATTGTGCTACTCTCTTGATTTATACATTTTAATGTTCTAACTTTGTTTGAGATCATGAGATAGCATATGGTGAAGTCCAAGAGTATTTGAGCTCAACAAGGATCAAGCTTGAAGATTTGAAGATCCTTTATCCTTAGTTGAAGACTAGGTTTTCTTGTAAAAACATTTTGATTATCACTCATAAAGGGCTTAAAGGTTTAAAAATTGGATAAACCTTTTAAAAACAAGAAAACTATTTTTCAGAAGAAAAATAGTGGACTGAACTTTTTACCAGTTGACTGGACACATCAATTTTCAGTCGACCGGACCCCTTTTAAGTCGACTGGTTTCTGCGAGAAAAACAGAGGTTCTGCTTTACCACATTCAGTCAACCAAACCACTTTTTAGTCGACTGAAAAAGGCATCAGTCGACTGGATTGTGCAATTTCTGCATAACGGCTAGTTTTCTTTCAAGGTCAAATATTTACATTTTGCCACTAACGGCTATAATCTTTCTTGGCCTATAAATACATGTTTTTCCAAACCTTTTAATGTTGATTAATCCATTGGAAACATCTACATCAATCACACAACTTGTTGATCCTTAATCATTTTCATTTGAGCCCTAGTTGTGTGAGTTAATCAATTTGTTCTAGTCTTTCATTTTTCGAGAGAGCAAATTGTAGTGAGCTTTCAATTGTATTATTGACTCTAGAAAGAGAGTTCAATTTGTATCAAAATCATTTGTAAAGAGTGAGGGTTAGTAACCCTTGATTGCAAATAAGAGGTTTTCCTCTTTGGGAGAGATTGGAGGCTCTTGTAACGGTTTGCTCTACACCTGTGAAGTAGATCGAATTAAAAGAATCCTCAAGAGATGTTCTTGATGGGTGGATGTAGACCGCGGTGTATGGATTGCTGAACCACTTGAAAACTCGGTTTGCAAGTGCCTCTTCCCTTCTCTCTTTACTTTATTGTTTGTGATTGTGTTAATTTGCTATTAAGTTTGTAAAAGGTTTATTTTCTGCTAAAACCTTATTCACCCCACCCCCCTCTAAGGTTTCCATATTTGGGCCAACACTTTTGTATATAGATCCATAAGGTTTCAATAGTTTTGTTTTCTTTGTAAGAACACTCATCTTCTTCCTCTCTTGTTCTTCACACACTCACATATCTAGATCCAAATCCTCTTTAATTTTGTCGATAATTCTTAATTAGAGATTGATTTTCACTTTGATTTTCAATTTCAATTTCATTTTTCTATTTTAGTTTAAATCCATGCATACGTGACTATATATATGTATCTACTTTGAATTCTATGATGGTTTGGAAGTATAATCTATGAGAAGGATGATTCCTATGTTCATACTTTTCTCTTGATTATTTGTATTACATAGGAATTTCATCTCCCATAGGATATTTGTAAGTCCCTTTGATCCATGATCTATAGTTCTTCATAGAACATGAGGGCTAAATTGATTGGGAAGTATGATAATTAAGTTGATCTATGAGTTTGATTTCTCTAATAAGCTTCAACCATCACCTAAGATGTTTTTCTCACACTTTAAAATGAACTTGTTAAAATTCAGCAAAATAGATTGGTTTTTTCCATAAGATTTGGTCCATCAAAATCCAGAGTTTGATGGATTTCAAATTTTTTGGGTAAACTTTGATGAATTAGCTTTCATTCGATCCGTTTTAAGAATCATTAGGATCCATATGCTATTTTTACAAATTGTTGAGAAACCGGTTGATAGATTTGAACATAGTCTCTTTGTACTTGAATTTTAGAAAATCTATGATAGTTATCAATGATTTGCTTTTTGGGGATGATTCCTAATTCATTTATTTATATGCCGATGTAAAATCGTGAGCATATGACCGAGTTAAGATCATTTTCTAAGAGTTTAAAATCGATACAACTATTCTGGAATTTTCTAAGTTTAACTACAATCATGATTATGTATACAAAGTGGTCATACTTTGATCACTCAATAATAATTGATGAACAAAACTTGGTTTAAGAAATCATCTAGGATAAATGGATGAGAGATTAAAAGCTTAGATCAACTAGATTAATATGATTCATGAACTTCTATTATGTTTTGCATTCCTTTGTCAAATGATACCAAATTTTCAGAATAATAGAGTCTGGTTAAAACAACTTTTCAAAGGCCTTATGATTGTGATATGTCCATGGGATTATTGTTTTCATAAACTACAATAAAATAGCTTTCTTTTGATACTAAATGGAGCTTCATGTGATGTTTGTATAATTAATTATGATTTTTACAAGAACAGTGGACAGTCCTGATCTACTGTTCCCAAAACTCTTATTTCTCCAACTTCAAAAATGCTAATGAGGTTCTACTTTTTGGAAAAGTTCCCGAAGACATGTATCTAACTTTTTGTAAAAGGGTTTTAACCCAATTCATGTTTAAGATCACTTTTGATAAGATTCATTAGAGTTTGCTGAATCTGGAAATTTGATTAATGACTTCTTTTCTTTGTTTATCATGCATATCATTTGTTTGCTTGTATTTTTGCAATGCATGGGTATTCCTTGGTGTCTTAGTATAGAGAATTGAATGTCGTGGATCCGGACTTTGATTTGTGAGCTTGCCTCGTCTACATGTGGCTTAGTGCCCATGTATCCTGTACCATCTCTACACTTTCTCCTAGAATTTTTCTAGGTTTACAACTTTGTTTTCAATGACACAATTCCTTTAGGATAGTCTCTGTTTATGCGCTTATATGTAGGGACATCTTATCTAGGATTGTTGCATGATTGCATTACACATTTCCTTTCTTTTGCTTTTTACGAATCCACTTGAGTCAACCCAATGTAAGTCTTCTCGTTCCCTCTTGCATATCATGACACGTTTCCTTTATTTGCATCGGTCTCGGGTGGGACTCGCCACTATGAGTATACCTCTCTCTTGGATTGCATGTGCCTCCGACTGCTATTTGATATAATCTTTTGAAATAATTTTCATTAGATGTTCCTTTTTTCCATGTATATATTATCTCGTATGTTTGAGGAAACAACACCAATTATGAATTAAGAACAAGGATATTTGAATCAAAGCCTACCATTTGGTAAGACGAGTAGGGGGTGCTTTAGTCCTGTTCGGGCTCCTTCCCCTCACGTACCAAGACCCCCGAACCTAGTTTCTGATAATGAATGTGTCACATCCCGAAGTACCAAAAAGAGGGAAAAATGATTTCTTTTATGGGTTCGTAGACATGTGACTGGTTGAGAGTGTCACCTGATTATCCAAACATGCTGATAACAATAATGTGATATGAGAAAGTGACTAAGTTCAGCGGAAGCAGAAATTTAAAACATCCAAGTCTTACATTCGTAGTATATTACAGACCAAAAAGATATCCAAAAGTTACATATTACAAGACCAGCTAAACTATTACATCACTAATATAATAATAATAGAACTATAACAAAAGAAAAGCTCCAAAGTCTTCAGCTGGAAAAATCGTAGCTTTCCTCATAGTAATCTTCACCAGCATACTCTTCAGTAGTAAAGCCCGTATCTTGATAGCAATCAGCACCGTCTGGACCCGCAAAGGCTAGTCGTCGAAAGTCCAGCGGCATGAAAAGCCGTTAGCGGTTAAGCTAAGTGAGGATCCCCTTAAGGTTACCACCATTTAAGGTACGTTATTCTTCATTTCTTCTTATTCTCAACTATGTCTCGTTAATCTTTTCTTATTCTCAAAACAATACCTTATTTAAACCCAATCATTCCCTTCAAAACTTAACCTACAACTGAACTGACCAACGACATTGACTGAAAGAAGACTTAACTCCAAACGCATTTATCGGTTAAGAAGGAACAACACTCAACAATTAATCACTTGATTGAACACATCACTAATGATCCTCAGAACAAGTGTGCAGGATATTAATAATCTCTTGGTCGAACACGTCATGCCGATCCTCAGGTCACCCGCACGTTACCGAATACGTCATGCCGATCGTCAGACTAAGGGTACGGGACATTAACAATCACTTGGACGAACACGTCATGCCAATCCTCAGGTCACCCGTACAGAACCGAACAAGTCATGCCGATTCTCATTTTTGAGCTGCTCCAAACGTTGATTTTACTAAACTACATTAAGTTTCTATTTCCCAGATTCATAACACTTCATTGTACATGCATTTCACCCATGAAGGACTGATTTCTAGACTGAGCTATAGAAGAGTTATTTGTAGATATATGAGTTACCTTTCTCTAGAAAAATACCTAGCTTAATTCAGATTTTTGAACTGCACAAAACATTCATTTTACTAAGCAATATTCTACTAGAAGTTTCTATTTCTCAGATTCATAACACTGCGTTGTACATGTATTTCACCCATGAAGGATTGATTTCTAGACTGAGCTATAAAAGAGTTATTTGTAGATATATGAGTTACCTTTCTCCACACAAAAACCTAGCTTAATTTGGAATTTTGATCTGCACAAAACATTCATGTTACTAAACTACATTCTGCTTGAAGTTTCTGTTTCTCAAATTTAAGGATTTGTCTTGCATGTCATGAAAACTTCAACACAACAACATCAAACTCCTACTAAACATTAATACATGCTATATATATTCTAAATTGTGTTAGATTACTCACAATTACTCACAATTTACTCACCAAAGCTTGAAATTAAGCTTGATGTTGTTCTTGGATGGAGCTTGAACTTCAACTTCAAGGTCAAGAATTAAAACTCCAGCTCTCTCTAATAGATTTTAAGTGCTGGTCATAGAGACAAAGTGTGTATAATGCATGCTATATGCATGCTTATATGGAAATCCTAGGAGCTAGGTGTCATATGGCATGTGTATATGCCATGACATGTGTCCTACAAGTGGAAATGTGTCCAAGAGGGTGGCATGTGACTGCCACATAGCCGGCCATGTGGGACCACCTTGGATTGTGTGCCACTTTCTCAGTATACGTGTATAAGTTTCTCAGTATATGTGTCTGTATCGATTTACGTACAACTGGGGATTATTTCTAATGTCTGGGTCCGGGTATGGGACTACGTTAAATCTTATTACGGTCGAGTCGGTATAGTTACTATAGTCTAATATGATAATACTACAACACGTCCATACCGTCTCATAATTAAAATAATAATATAATAATATAGTCGGTCCAATACAGAAATTTAAAAAACTGATATTATTAATGAAAATAAAATTAGAGGTGTTACATCTTCCACCACCTATTAAAGGATTTCGTCCTCGAAATCAGAGCTTATCTAGGTCCAAAATAGAAAAGGATATTTCTCTGGCATCTTTGACTCCATTTTCCACGAAGCCTCTCTTTCATCATGATGATTCCATTGAACTTTCACAAATGGGATCTCCTCGTTCCTCAACTTCTTGGTTTCTCGACCCAAAGTCTTGATGGGTCTCTCTGTGTAAGATATGTTATTATTTGCCTCAATGTCCTTGAAGTTGATTACATGTGGCGTCGCTCCCTGATGATACTCCTTCAACATACTGATGTGAAAAATATTGTGAGTACCTGACAACCTTGGTGGCAACATCACTAATTTCTAATATCCTATGTGGAATTTCTAGATAAATTCAAGTGCTACATCTCTACCCACCTTATCAGAGAACTTTGTACTCAAAATCTAGAGTTTGCAAGGTCATAGAAAGTATAAGGTACTAATCATATCTCTGATTTTAAGGTTGTGAGGTTCCCACTAGCTAACTAATCAGACCTTCTCATAAATTCTTTCAAACATCCAAACTTCTTTGCTAAAACAATGCCAAGTAAAATTCAAAGTTCTGACATTGAATATGGCACCTTCGGTCTTTCGTCTTGTTCAATGCTAGGATTAATTTGGTGATCTACAAGTTCTCTTTCGGGATCTTCTTTATGGTGGAACCTTGTTCTAAGTTCCTTGCTCCGGACAATCTTTGCGCACACGTCCAGTCTTTCCACAATTGAAGCACTGCGCCTATCAACGTGTGAGCTGTTTCGGTGCTTTGCATTCTTTAAAGTGATGTCTAGATATTCCGCAGCTGTCGCAGATATCAAGTTGCTTTGGATGTGTCTGAACGTCAGTCTGATTAACTTTCCTTTCATTGTTTCTTTGCCTCTTGTGATGATTCTTGATGTATCCAGAGTTTTCCTCAATGATTGTGGACTGCATTCGAGTAGTTGTTCGTGATACTGGTTTATTTCTTCTGCATCTTTAATCGGGCAAGATTCTTACCTCTTAGCTTCTTGATGCAATGGTTGAGAAGTCTAGTTGGTCTCACGATTGTCTTCTATAACTTGTAGGGGTCGTGGCGTCCTTTTAAGCGTGTTATTGTGATTGAGTTCCTTTGCGTGTCGGCATGAAATCATCGTGGAGTTTCGGCATCGCAGGTGACGACACAAGTTGTTAAGAAATTTCTCCATGCATTAATTAATATCAAGCATATAAGTTGTTACTGGTAATTAGAGTAGGATTGAATTCACTTATAAGGAGTTGAATTCATAACAAAATGAATACTTATTATGTACTAAGTTAGAAACGAAGAGGTAAGTGATCAATCACTTGTAGGATCACAATGTATAGAATGAGTATCTGAGAATAACCATTAGATGATTACTATAGGACAATCATAGTAATGCAATGACTATAGGCGCAAGGCCTCCCAGGTAGGGCTTAAGAATTCTTTGTCTCATGAGCCAATAATTTAGGTGAAGCCTTAATGATAAAAGTCAAGGTTAATAATAAGAAGAATTTGTGAAATGAAAGGAAATGAAGACTAATTTACAAAGGGGTGCAATATGCTTGAGTTCCTTAGGTGAACAAATACAAAGAGATCCTTTGCAATAATGTCAAGGGATACGTACTTGCGAAAGTTGGTCTAACGGTTGACAGTCTAAACGATTTACAAAGATTAATTTAACAGATCATAAGTCCAAATGACTTACAATGATTGGTTTATAAATGAATTATTGGAATCGATTTTCATGGTGATAAATCCAAAGAGGTGACTTATAGCATCAGAAAGCAAATGAATTCACAATTGGATTTATCACTGATCAGAATGATCCAAAATCTTGTTAGGTGAAATCAAAGAGGACAACGAATAAATGTCAATTAGTGAAACAATAAAGGACATCCCAAGGTTCATCATAAGGATAATTTATCTAACGCAACCAATGGTAGAAAATAGTGGGTTTACTTAAAAGGAGTTAAATCAGAAAGATAAATATAATTACTCAGCCTTACATGGTTTTAATTTATAACGTGCGCAGGGTCAGAGATGCATTTCTTCAGCGTGTTGATGGAACATCGATGTTGTAAACCCGAAATGTGTCTTCTCTTGGTAGGCCCTATGCGATCTAATCATTGTCATGAAGGTGGAATGCAGTACTCATTTTCACTAATGTTCGCGGTGCGAGTCGTTCATTGTGATTAAACTTGGTCGATGTCAGCAGTCTATGAGGTCATTCGATCTGTTGAAGGTATGTTCTATTCTTGCATCTTCCATCGCCTCGGGTTAAGTCAATATCTCATGTGCTCTTTGTAGTAGGATTAACCTTGGTAGTCTAGCAGGTTGTGGCTTGAGTGGTCTCAAAAGCGATTCTAAATGGGCAATATGGAAGTGTCTAAACAACTCGTTTCCATAGTCACTTACGCTAGTGCCGTCAGCGATCTTCCATAAGCCTTGTATCAGTCTTCCAAATACACCGGTGGGATCGATCTCCTTAGGTATTATGTTGCTTAGCCTTCTGTACTAGTCCTCGATCTGTTGTTTGAGATGATTCATCCATTATAGAGATCGAGAAGTTTTTTCTGTTCCTACGTATGAGTTCGTGTCTATAAGGTTTCTATCATACCTTATGCGAAGCAGTCATCGCCTATTACATCTCACATTATAGTTATCATCATAATCCCAGTAACTAGAGTACGATGATTGAAACGATTGAATAGATTGATCCAAAATGAAGCCGAATCCGAAAAGGCATATGAATTCTCATAAATATAAGTACAATAGTACAATGATGTGATCCATTCAAGAATAAAATATAAATCTAACAATGATTGAATGACTGTTTACTATGGAAGTAATCGTAGTATCTCAAGATTTGTAGGAAATGAAAGTAACTGATGACATAAGGCCTTCAACGAATGAAATAAGAATTAGGTATTTCATAAGTGAAATAGTCCAAACGAAACCCCACTGATAAAGAATAAGGTAGCAACTGAGAGAGACAATAAGAGGTCAAGCTGTATAGAGAGTACAACGTTTTTGAGTTCATGGCAAGAACAAGGACAGAGAACTCATTTAGAATTATTTCAAATGAAATGAACTTGTAAGAATTTGTTCATGTAATAATAAGTCAAAAAGAATGACTTTGCAATATTAGTGATCGAACTTGTTCTCAAAAGAATTTGTCAAGAATCGGATGATCAAGGTACATACTCAAGAATTGTTGACTGGGGAATTTCTAAAAATTCAAGGAAATGAATTACTTATCAAGGAGTGTATCACAATAATTATTGACGGTAATCGGAGCCACTTTACAAAATACATAGATCCCTTTTCCAGAACAAATGACCATTAGAATAGAAGGTATCGATTTACTCAAAGGGAGTGGAATGCACTACACCATATGGCCTCATTACTAACGGATATATCCGTTAGAATAAATGTTACTAACGGATATATCCGTTAGTATTTTAGCGTTAGTAAATCAAACTTTTACTAACGGGTATATCCGTTGGAAATCTAATTACTAACGGTTAGTTTTCCAACCATTTTAGAAGATTTATATTGAATACTAACGGTTTTGTCAACAATTTCTAATGGATATATCCGTTAGTAATTTCCAGAAAAAACAAAAAAAAATACTAACGGATTTCCTAACGGGTTTATCCGTTAGAAATTTGTTTAAATTTTTTTTAAAAAAAGCTGTTTATGCGCTTTCCAATTTTTATTTGCACCTAATTAACAAGCATAAAAATCCATACCAAATACAAAAAATAACAAAGCTTAATCTGCATCCAATACAACTAAAATAATCCATATAGTCCAGTCATAGATAACCTACATCATTGGAATCCTAAAAATAAATATCAATTTATGTAAATTACAAACATAAACTTTACAATAATTCTCTATGAATCCTATAAATAAAACATAAACATATAAATAACAAGCACGTATTTTACACTCCCGCCCTCTGACTGCACTACATCCCTTTGCTGTAGCATTTATAATCAATTCTTCACTAATCTCTCTTGATAAAGCAAGGCCGCCTCTTATAAGAACCTGTGTCAAAATACAGTTTTGGAACATCACAAAAGGCTATGATTAAGAATCAATTAACTAACTACATATATCAAACTTGGTTTTGAGTCACAATTCAAATTAAAAGGTTTAATTTATACCTAATCAATTACTAATGTGAACTAATTCCCAGCATTTTTGTAATCACACATACAAAATAGTGAAGATATTATGCAATTTTGTTAGCACTATTTGTATAAGAAATGAAATCTTTCAATTATTAAAGCACCACTGTTCATTCATTGGTTGAACTGGTCTAACTTAATTGTCAAAACAACTTAAATGGCATTCTAGACATATCAACTTTATGTAGTCTATGATGAACACCTATGCATCAAATTAACGAATAACCTTTAACATATCATTAGCCATAAACTCACAGAAACCACCTACACAAGGTTGTACCTAGGCGATAGCTCTTAGCAAATGGAAGGTAGCAACTATTCTTTATCAAAATAAAAGACCAGTACTTGTAAACCAGTAGCAGACCAAATAAACCAAACCCAAGTCAACAGTCATCACCCAAATATCCCTCGTGCGTTCTTTGACTGAGCAAATTACAAAGAATTATGTTTTTTTGATTTTCTCAAAGGTATGGGGACGGTTGTCTAGATAAATACTAGATAAATCTAGAAGTTGCATTCAAAGAGTTAAACCAATCAAAGGAAACTGAATAAACATAAATCCTTGTTACAGGACTTTGATAAAAATTGTTAGTCATATAATATTACAAATTTACAACGCTTTATGTGATAATGAGATTTCAACATGAGCATTTTGTCCATTTTGATAGAACTTCGAATATAATTGGAGAGTTCAACACACCACTATACAAATAGCTAACACCATTCTTGGTATGTGTCTACTGAGAAGTGTTGTCGTTGGACCCATATCCCATCCCATCCCATCCCATCCCATCCCATCCCATCCCATCTCATCCCCTTGTCCAAGTATCGAGTGTCTAACAGTGACATGGGTACTTCAAGCTATTAAGAAGAGTCCATGTAACATAGATTACTAGAACTGGCTCCTAAAGTTAGGCTCGCCCAGCCTTCAGAGACTTTGAGCTAAGCCCAAGGCCAAGTGGATGGGTTTGGCATAAATAGCTGGCCGTATATTTCCTATATAAGATGTGTTTCAGTGGAAAAGGAGGACAAAAAAGAAAAAGAATATCACAAGTTATCTAAGAGCTTTGCTTTAGATACTGACCATCTATGAGCTTTCTTGAAGAGTGGCTGAGGAATGCTCAACCCAGTGCTTTGAAATTCTTGAAATAGTTCGTTAGCCACCTTTGCTAACATTGCATCTGATGGCTTCTGAAGCCCAGTTTGAGAATTTACATCCTTCGCATAGCCCTCAATAGAATGCAATATCCAACGTTCACTAGTGTGGATAAAGAAAACATAGATAAGTTGAAGTAATGAACATTGGCTTAAACTTGTTCATACTTTCCCTTATTAATTAATCTGCTAATAGCTACTTACCTTGTGGTTGAGCACCATGGTTTGCTGCTATCACAATATGCCCAGCTTAAAACTTCAGAATTCCTGAAGGAAAAGCCTTTTACCGGTATCTAGTGTGTGTGTGTGTGTGTATGTGTGTGTGTGTGTGTGAGAGAGAGAGAGAGAGAGAGAAAGAGAGAGAGAGAGAGATCTTTAGCATCGGAGGCGTTAGGCGTTCTTATACAACCTCAAGCGGAAAAAACGGGGAAAGTCATAAACCTCCATAAATTGCTTGAACCAAGCAAGCCCAGAAGATGGTAGGGGATGGAAGGGGATGAGGAAAGAAGGAAAAGAAAACCATTTAAGCACTTGGGGTTTCAAAATTTGCAAGAGATTTGTTTAGGTTAACTCAGAAATACACAATGGGTATCTTACCAAAGATAAAGGTTCCTCAAATGCCACCATGATAGTGAAACATGGACTAACGGGAATTTCTTCCATCTTCACGGCCAACTCTGGAAGCAAACCGAGATCTGTACAGAAAATAAAAAATCATGGTTCAGATAACTTGTGTGGTATGTCCTGCTACCAATCATGGAAAGGGCAGGAGTTAAAGTTTCTAGTTTGCAGAAGGATGCATGCTGCTTTTTCCTGAAACCTAGGGAAAAAAAGAAAAGAAGAAAGTAAATACAAAACAATCTGCAGATTATAGTGAGTTACAAAATCAATGATGTGTCTTTTGGGGGGAAGGATAAGAACAATTCAGATTGGTTTGCGTAGTATTTGAATTGAATTCTTTAATAGCCCATGAAACTGAAAAGAATATTGGACCGCATTAATTGACCCACAAGGATTACCCTTCATCAAAGAAGTCAGGCCTACATCCCAAGGGTCATAAATTTCGAAGAGCTAAGTAGATTTCGAAACAAAGGGTCATAAATTAGATATCCAGTGTTGTAGCTTTTATACAGCCTAGAAATTGCTGCTTATGGACTTGGACTTATGAGTGATAACTACTGACAAGACATGCTAATACGCCTCAAATCCAAGGTTAGTGTCACACAGATCAAGCCGTTTCGCACAATTAATTCGCAGGTTGTGTTTGTATCATAAGCTGTTCAACTATTTAACACATTTATTTAAATCAAGTCGTATTGATCTATATAACACCTATATGAATGTAATATATTTCCGTGTATACAAGGACACTCTTGAAAATGATAAATTAGAAAACTTCTTGTTATTTTAACTAAATTGAATAAGTAACACATATTATTTCAGATTTCAGAATATTTTCTTATCATTTTTCCTTTTAGAGTTGTTTCTCTTTTCAAGGATGTATTTATTGGTTACATATAAATTTAGGTTATATTGGTTAGTGCAGCGTGTCTTGTAAACGGGTTTATAGATATGAGATTGTAAACTGTATTCTTATTTGATGCAACCACACCCTTGAAACAACCAAGATTTTGTCCATCCAAGCCTGTCAACGACCATACCTGAAGAAGTGAAGCTAAAAAAATGAGGCAATTTCATAGTTTTCTGTGTTAGAAACCAATCTAGAGAAAAGTGTTGTAACAGGTTCATTGCATAATTCTCTACAAATTGAATTCAATCCTCGGACACCCACATATTTCATTCCTGGGACACCCACAATTCTCTACAATTAAGTGAAAACTAATCAGCCAAGTAAAAAATGCTTGAAAATGGAAGGAAAAGAAATATGATTTGCTGAAGAGATTGATTGATTCTAAATGAATTTTGGTTTTGGTTTCGTTTAGATGATCAGTAATGATTACAATCTTTCTTCCTTCGACCCTTCCAGTTGTCACACTCTAATTCCCTAGTTGGGTTGCTTAAGAGCGCTCTATGGTTCACTCACTGATTAAGTTTCTATTTTGACCAATAAAACAGCAAAAGGAGAGCAGTGAGTGGCACCATCGAACCCAAATTGCCGCAATTCAGGAAAGGAGAATAGAGTGAAAAATAATTGAAAAGAATTGTATTTCTTAAGTCACTGCCCTTGCTCATTCTAGAGTTTCTTTACATTTTTGAAAGAAAAGAAACCTAATTTATAATGTTATTTAAGTAAGAGTTGATTGAAACACATGAAAACTATAAATAGAGAGTTTTCCTTCTCTTTTCCATTTTTCTTTTCCTTTTCTAAATCCACATACCAAACAGAGCTCAGTTCAATCAATGATAATTAGGGTATGCATCATGGCAATACTGTTTAGTCAACAAAAATCACCACCTAGGGAGGTACCTGGTTGTGGAGACCATGCAAATTCCCTTCCCATCAGTCTCTGCTCTAATGCACAATTCACCTCTGTTGCTACAGTTTTGTGGGCAAGTAGTAGTTGCATTCTCCGAAGGCCTAGCTGTTTTGTCAGCTAGAAAATTGAACAAAAACCTCGAAACATCACCCACATATCCAGAATAAGGCTTGGAGGAAGGTTCACCAAGTATGACACCAACGTAATAAGGCTTGGAGGAAGGTTCACCAAGTATGACAACCATCTGTTAGATTCACATATTATAGTAGGCAAGAAGCCAAAGAAGAAGAACTTGATAATCATAGTGGAAAAATACGATCAGAATTAATGTTTCAAGAATTAGAAACAGGACCTAAAGTAGAAAGAATTTTATACCATAATGGGTAGGATTAGATCTTAATGTATTCTTTTTAATTTCCTTTAAAAGAACTTCTATATTAGGATCTGGAGTGTTAACAACTTGTGGTTTCTATTTTTCTAGCCTATCAATCTTTTCTTCTAATCTATTAGCTTTATGGTGAAGAGGAATTAATAAAGCTATAATAGTATTGTTCTGAGCTGTAAATACTTTGTCTGCTGCACTAGGGGGATTCTGAGCTGAGAAACCTCCTGAAGTATCTCATGTATAATGGGATATCTTTCTTAAAACGTCTAGGTAGTCTTGACTATTGTTAAGATTGCTCATCCAAGGACAATCTTCTTAACATCTTCTAAAGTCTTCTCAATCTTTTCTACTTGAATTTCAAAAGTGTCTATATTAATTATCCTGAATATTCTTAAGTAAAACACTAGTTTCTACTTCTATAGCTTTAGGTTTTTCATTAATTAGATTAACTAAATTCTTTATCTCTTCTGTGGTAGGGATCTTATCTAAATTTAACTACTTTCTAAGTTCTACAAGTGAAGCATTAGTTAAAATTTTACAAGAATTTGAATAGATCTATTTTTTTTTCCCGAAAAATGGTAAGTATACAAACCAAGACTAAAATCAAAGTTAATGACCACATATGATATCATGTTCACAATTCATTCCTCCAAAGTTATTAGTATGTAACTCATGAATGAGCATAGCTCATGAATGAGTTGAAACTCACTGGAAACAAACAAAGCAAACTTATTAGTATGTAAGATGAGCAGACATCGTATGATATACTGTAAGTTAAATGGGACATTATAATTTTTTAGGGAAAGAGTACGGGGCACAATAAGACAAAAAAGGTATGTCGTAGATAATTGTGAAAGAATAAAAATTAAGAGGCTCATCCCCCCTAGAACACAAATTCTAGAAGAATGTACTGAGATAAAAACGGAGGACAAACTTCTTGAATGAGGTCAACAACAATATATTCAGCAGGTATTCTCCAATTTGTACAACTTCACATGTTGCACCAGATGTTCATCATCAGTGATAAAGCGGACCACCTTACACTACAAATCTTAAAACCAATGTGGACACAAGAACTTAAAGGGAGTGTGGGCTGGACACAGAAGACACAATCGCCAAGTATACAGTGCTCGTCAACAAAATTACCTGTTCAATGACTGTTTAAGCTCCTTCATCTTTTGTTGAGTCATTTCACCTCTTGAGAAATCAAAAACCTCTTCACTTAGAAGCTGTATGAAACAATCGAAATTACCAAACCAACTCACGAGGAATTCCATTCGGGGGAAGGGGGAAGAGGGAAGAGACAATAAATCAAACTTACTTTCAATATGGCCATGCAATTCTCATAAGTTGTTTCACTTATTTTTACTGCTGCAACAAGATCAGGAATGAAGCTTCGCCATCTGCCCGACCACTCATGTTTCAATATTTGTAAGTGTGGAGAACATAGCAACTGACTGAGAATAAGCTCGTGGAGCAGTGCCTCACAATCACATGAACAACACGAAATCTAATAATTCCAAATAAATGCAACAAGTACAACCAAAACACCTTTAAGCATGGTTGAGTATAAAAATGAAATGCTCTTAACAAAATTGAGAAACCAACTAGAGTAATTATTAATTTTAGTTGTCAACTCGAACATTTCAACACTTTTGGGAATATTGAAAGTAACTGCACTTAGAAGAATTGTTACTTAAAGGACCAGAATCAGTTTTACCTAAACCAATATATTATTGAGTTTGTTGACATAAAGCCTCTCCCTTCGAAAAGATATGTCATCGCTTGAAAGCTAAGAAATAAAGATCAACAGGGATTCCAATTAAAATGGAATTCAAGATGGACGGGAACAAATGGATCAATGTACAAAATCTGTAGAAAAGGTAGCTATTAGATACCTTTACAATGACACCCGAAATGTAGTTTTTCATCCCATAATGATTCAAGAGAACGACAACGTAATGCTCGTCGATTTCGATCTCTCAACAAAACTCTCACCTGAATACCCAAAAACTCTTCAGATCGTCATTATGTTGGAAAAACATAATTTTTGGGAAAAACCTAGGTTTTAGATATAGGGTTAATTTAGGTCCTAGGTTTTACATAACATGGATAAAGGGAAAAACACTATTAGAGTTTTAATAATTGAACAAAGGGGATACAATTGAACAAATGGGATACACGTACACACACACACATACACACACCGACTCACACACTGATACACACAAGCACACACACTGATACACACAGAAATACATACACTGATACACTTTTCTGTGTCCCTGTCTCTCTCTATACACCGATACACATTCAGCCAACGATCTAGGGTTTAGAAGAAGAATAAGAAGAAGGAAGAAGAATAAGGGGATCTACGGTTTAGAAGAAGAAGAAGAAGGAAGAGTACCTTTTCTAGTTCCGGCAGCGGCGGCAAGCACAGGTGGCGTCAGGCGTGGGAAGCGGCGACGTAGTTCTTTCTCTCCCTTTCTCCTTTCCTTCTCTCTTGTCTTCTCTTTTGTTAAATGTTAAATCTATTGGAGTAAATGTTTAAGGGGAAATGTTCGGAGGCAAAATTTTGGGCAAAATTGGGCAAAATTTTGGTGTAGTGTTTATTTGTAAAATTGCCACCATATTTTTAATTTTTGAATTTTTACATATAAAATTACAACAGTATTTTTTATTTTTGAGTTTTATTTGCAAAATTTCCACTGAATTGTCATTACTAACGGATATAATACAATTTCTAACGGAAATATCCGTTAGTAATTACTAACAGATATATCCGTTAGTAATCATAAAATCTGTGTGTTAGAAATCTGGCCATATGGTGTAGTGATGAGTAGTAAGGATATGACTGCTTACTATGGTACTCGCCTACCATATCTCAGGTAAAGTTTGCCTCTCTTATTATCTATAATGTGTCCACTAAGAACTCCTCCTCAGGGTCCTCCTACTTCTCCTTGATGTCAGCTGGATCTACTTCATGGTCTTGCTCAGGCATCGGTATCATCTCGTCCCCGTCAACTGGTGGTGCTGGATGGTCGTGTACATCATCCCCTGTTCTCTAAAGATTGTCCGCTGGGTCAACCTCCTCGACCAACTCGTCATTGCTACTCGCCAGATCGTTATTAATCATCAGGTTATCATCATCATCAGTGTCACCACCATCGGATGGGTCGTCAATTGTGTGGTCACTGCCTGTAGAATCATCTTCCCTTGATATGTCGTCGTCGCTATTCGTATCCATGGGATCTGAATCCGCATCTAGCTCTGGTATGAGCTCAGGAGAGAATGGTGGTGGTGATGCTGCCATAATAATCGGGAAAAGTATATCATTGTATAATGCCTCATCCTGGGCCATGCTGATAAACTCCTGATGAATGAGTATAGTAGTCTCTGAAGCATGGATCGACTCGAACTGAACCCAATCCGGATACTGCAATGCATTGGTAAGCACAGCTCTCCGCATGTCCTCCTCCAAGATGTGCCTCACCCTCTAGTGGATCCGCTGTCGATATAGTATTGGGTCGGTAGGCTGGATACGACCATCGAGAATATAGTGCCCTCCAAAATCGTCGTGAATGAAGACCGGCTCTATAGTCCTGCAAGAGGAGCTAACTTAGCACCAGTACTAATATGAGGTAAATCTTAGGCTCATGAATTAAGGTGTACGACAATCAGTGAGCGCGTCTAAACCTAAGGCTCTAATACCAAAAATCCCTATCACGCTCCGAAGTACCAAAAATAGGGAAAAATGAATTTTCTTTATGGATTCGTAGACACGTAACTGGTTGAGAGTGTCACCTGATTGTCCTAACATGCTGATAACAATAATGTGATATGGGAAAGTGACTAAGTTCAGCGGAAGCAGAAATTTAATACATCCAAGTCTTACATTAGTAGTATATTACAGACCAAAAAGATATCCAAAAGTTACATATTACAAGACTAGCTAAACTATTACATCACTAACATAATAATAACAGAACTATAACAAAAGAAAAGCTCCAAAGTCTTCAGCTGGCGAAATTGTAGCCTTCCTCGTAGTAATCTTCACCAGCATACTCTTCAGCAGTAAAGCCCGCATCTTGATAGCAATCAACTCCGTCTGGACCTACAAAGGTTAGACGTGGAAGGTCCAGCAGCATGAAAAGCCGTTAGCGGTTAAGCTAAATGAGGGTCCCCTTAAGGTTACCACCACTTAAGGTAAGTTATTCTTCATTTCTTCTTATTCTCAACTATGTCTCGTTAATCTTTTCTTATTCTCAAAACTATACCTTGTTTAAACCCAATCATTCCCTTCGAAACTTAACCCACAATTGAACTGACCAACAACATTGACTTAAAGAAGATTTACTCCAAACGCATTTATCGGTCAAGAAGGAACAATACTCGACAATAAATTGCTTGATTGAACACATCACTGATGATCCTCAGAACAAGTGTGCGGGATTTTAACAATCTCTTGGTCGAACATGTCATGCTGATCCTCAGGTTACCCGCACGTTACCGAACACGTCATGCCGATCCTCAGACCAAGGGTACGGGACATTAACAATCACTTGGACGAACACGTCATGCCGATCCTTAGGTCATTCATACATAACCAAACACGCCATGCCGATCCTCAGTCCAAGGGTGCAGAAAAATAATCAACTACTTGATCGAACACATAATGATGATCCTCAGGTCATCCGCACTTGACCGAACACAAATATAACTCTCCAATCGACTCTATGGATTTACCGAAAGACCAACCTTGCAAGAAATATCCAAACATGACACGAAAGTTAACGAATCAACTTTGACCGGTAGTCACACGACTAGAAACGAGACCCAATGTCCCTTATTCGCATAAAATCTGTTATTGAAGGTTTTATCGTTATTTTACACGTTCGTACGTTTCGTAGTTTATTTCATTAATATCATCCATTTATAACCGTCAATATTTTGCTTTACATTCGACATTCTGCTTTACCTCTCAATATGCTTACAATGGAAACTTTCCTAATCACCTAACAAAGCAATACTCGTGCCATACAACATACTTATAGTTTGGGTATGAACTTTTCAACGGTCATTAAACTATATTCATAACAATGGGAAAACATAGCACGTAGCTCATGGATTTAATACCAATAAACATATAGATGAAACCCTTAACATACTCATCTATGTGATAGCACTACCATAGCATGAGATTTTCATAACAACACAGGTACCGGAAAAATAGTATCAACAATCAACACCATGCATAAACAAAACATTATACAAAAAGTTGTACAATCTGCCAAGATATATTTTCACTGTGTTGACTGAATTAACATGATTAATTTGGGCATGATAAATTGCTTTATAGATTAAACTCAAAACTAGAACACTATAAGTATTTGGATCATCTTCATGTACAAAAAAATCTAGCTTCAATTACATTTTTGAGCTACTCAAAATATTTATTTTACACGACATTTTTTAGCTACTCAAAATATTTATTTTACACGACATTTCTTATATCTCGGACTGTTCTGTCCCAGATTTTTAGCATTGTGTTATACGTGCATTTTACCTATGAAGGGTTCATTTTTAGACCCAACTATACAAGAGTGATTTGTAGATAAATGAGTTAGCATTCTCCACAAAAACACCTAGCATAATTCTCATTTTTGAGCTGCTCCAAACGTTGATTTTACTAAACTACATTTTGCTGAAAGTTTATGTTTCCCAGATTCATAACACTGTGTTGTACATGCATTTCACCCATGAAGGATTGATTTCTAGACTGTGATATAGAAGAGTAATTTGTAGATATATGAGTTCCCTTTCCCAACAAAAAAACCTAGCTTAATTCGGATTTTGTACCTGCACAAAACATTCATTTTACTAAGCTACATTCTGCTGGAAGGTTTTGTTTCTCAGATTCATAACACTGCGTTGTACATACATTTCACCCATGAAGGATTGATTTCTAGACTGAGCTATATATGAGTTATTTGTAAATATATGAGTTACCTTTCTCCACAAAAAAACCTAGCTTAATTCGGAATTTTGATCTGCACAAAACATTCATTTTACTAAACTACATTCTGCTGGAAGTTTCTGTTTCTCAGATTTAAGGATTTGTCTTGTATGTCATGAAAACTTCAACACATGTAACACCTGTAATTTTCTGTCATTATAATATCAGCTTTTTCTAATTTCTGTATTGGACCGACTATAAAATTATATTATTATTTTAATTACGTGACGGTATGGACATGTTGTATTATTACCATATAGCCTGTAGTAACCATACCGACTCGACCATAATAAGATTTAACTTAGTCCAGTACCTGGACCCGGACATTAGAAATAATACCAGTTTGCACGTACTTCGAGACTGACACGCATATCGAGGAACTAATGCACGTAAATCGAGAAAGTGGCACGAAACCCAAGGTGGGCCCCACATGGCCGGCCACTTGGTGGCACATGCAACATCACCTCCACATGTCATCTATATACATGCCACTTGTCCATGCAATGGACACTTGTCCATGCAATGGACACTTGTCCATGCATGCTTACATGAGCTCATGCAAGGTGACACCTTGCACATGTAAGGCTCTATTTAAACATGAAAGTCTTCATGCATTACTCTCTTTTTTTAACACATACAATCTGCATATAATTGAGAGGGAGAGAGAGTTAGAGTTATAGCTCATGGAAGAATAGAAGAAGAGAAGAAGTCACCATTGAAGTTGAAGGTTAAGCTCCATCAAGCTCAAGAACAACATCAAGCCTAATTTCAAGCTTTTGTGAGTAAATTGTGAGTAAATTGTGAGAAAATTGTGAGAAATTGTGAGTAATCTAACTCAATTTAGAACACATATAATATGTACTAATGTTTGGTAGAAGTTGATGTTGTTGTGTTGAAGTTTCCATGACATGCAAGACAAATACATAAATCTGAGAAACTGAAACTCTCAGCAGAACATAGTTTAGTAAAAGGAATGTTTTGTGTAGCTCAAAAATCCGAATTAAGCTAGATTTTTTTGTAGTAAAAGCTAACGCATATATCTACAAATAACTCTTCTATAGCTCAGTCTGGAAATCAATCCTTCATGGGTGAAATGCATGTACAACGCAGTGTTATAAACCTGGGAAAACAGAAACTTCCAGCAGAACGTAGTTTAGTAAAATGGATGTTTTGAGGAGCTCCAAAATCTGAATTAAGCTAGGTTTTTTTGTGGTAAAAGCTGACTCATATATCTACAAATAACTCTTCTATAGCTCAGTCTAGAAATCACTCCTTCATGGGTGAAATGCATGTACAACGCAATGTTATAAATCTGAAAAACTGAAACTCTCAGAAGAACATAGTTTAGTAAAATGAATGTTTTGTGCAGTTCAAAAATGAGAATTAAGCTAGGTTTTTTTGTGGAGAAAGATAACACATTTATCTACAAATAACCCTTCTTTAGCTCAGTCTAAAAACCCCTCCTTAATAGGTGAAATTCACGTACAATGCAGTACTATAAATCTGGGACAGAACAATCCGAGATATAAGATATGTCTTGTAAAATAAATAGTTTGAGTAGCTCAAATATGTAATTAAAGCTAGATTTTTTTTGTACATGAAGATATTCCTATTATCTATAATGTTTTAGTTTTGAGTTTGATCCACAAAGCAATTTATCATGCCTAAATAAATCATGTTAATTCAGTCAACACAGTGAAAATGTATCCTGGCAGATTGTGTAGCTTTTTGTATAATGTTTTGTTTATGCATGGTGTTGATTGTTGATGCTAGTTTTCCGGTACATGTGTTCTTATGAAAATCTCATGCTATGGTAGTGCTATCGTGTAGATGATGATGTTAAGGGTTTCATCTATATGTTTTATTGGTATTAAATCCATGATTATAAATCCATAAGCTACGTGAATATAGTTTAATGACCGTTGGAAAGTTCATACCCAAACTATAAGTATATTGTATGGCACGATTATTGCGTTGATAAATGATCGGGAAAGTTTCCATCATAATTATATTAAGAGGAAAATAGAATGTTGGACGTATAGAGAAATATTAACGGTTATAACTGGATGATATTAATGAACTAAACTACGAAACGTGCGAACGCGTAAAATAATGATAAAACCTTCGATAACAGATTTAATGCGAATAAGGGACATTGGGCCTCGTTTCTAGTCGTGTGACTACCGGTCAAAGTTGATTCGTGAACTTTCGTGTCGTGTTTGGATATTGCTTGCAAATTGGTCTTTCAGTAATTCCATGGTGTCAATTGGTGAGTTATGTTTTGTTCCTTGATCTGAGGATCGGCATGACGTGTTCGGTCAAGTGCGGATGACCTGAGGATCGTCGTGACGTGTTCGATCAAGTGGTTGATTATTTTTCCGCACCCTTGGACTGAGGATCGGCATGACGTGTTCGGTTATGTACGGGTGACCTGAGGATCGGCATGACGTGTTCGTCCAAGTGATTATTAATTTCCCGTACCCTTGGTCTGAGGATCGGCATGACGTGTTCGGTAACGTGCGGGCGACCTGAGGATCGGCATGACGTGTTCGACCAAGAGATTGTTAATGTCCCGCACACTTATGCCATTTGGGCGACAGTTTGAGTGCCAGTTGGGCGACAGTTAACTATTCATTGTTGAGAGTTGTTCTTTCTTGACCAGTAAATGCGTTTGGAGTTAAGTCTTCTTTCAGTCAATGTCATTGGTCAGTTCAGTTCTGGGTTAAGTTTCAGAGGGAATGATTGGGTTTAAATAAGACATGGTTTTGAGAATAAGAAAAGATGAACAAGACATAGTATCGAGAATAAGAAATGATGAACGAGATATGGTTTTGAGAAATGAGAAGAGATGAAGAATAACTTACCTTAAGTGGTGGTAACCTTAAGGGGACCCTCACTTAGCTTAACTGCTAACGGCTTTTCATGCCGCTGGACCTTCCACGTCCAGCCTTTGCAGGTCCAGACGGAGCCGACTACTATCAAGATGCTAACTTTACTACTGAAGACTATGCTGGTGAAGATTACTACAAGGAAGGCTATGGTTTCGCCAGTTAAAGACTTTGGAGCTTTTCTTTTGTTGTAGTTCTGTTTTTATTATGTTAGTAATGTAATAGTTTAGCTGGTCTTATAATATGTATCTTTTGGATATCTTTTTGGCCTGTAATATACTACTGATGTAAGACTTGGATGTTTTAAATTTCTTCTTCCGCTGAACTTAGTCACTTTCCTATATCACATTATTGTTATAAGCATGTTTGGACAATCAGGTGACACTCACAACGACTACGTGTGTATGAACCCATAAAGGAAATTTATTTTTCCCTATTTTTGGTACTTCGGGGCGTGACAACACAACAACAACAAACTCCTACTAAACATTAATACATACTATATATGTTCTAAATTGAGTTTGATTACTCACAATTACTCACAACTTACTCACTATTTACTCACCAAAACTTGAAATTAAGCTTGATGTTGTTCTTGAGCTGGATGGAGCTTGAACTTCAACTTAAAGGATGACTTCTTCTCTTCTTTCTCTCAAGAATTAAAACTCCAGCTCTCTCTCACAGATTTTAAGTGCTAGTCAAAGAGACAAAGTGTGTATAATGCATACTGATGTTGTCAATATCAAGATGTAAAAAGTGTACTTTACTTTTCTAAGGATTTGTAGTAGTGAAAGTAAAGGTTGAACCCACAGAAATTGAATTACTGCGACTCTTAATTTTAAAACCTAAATCTAATTAATTATGAAAACGAGATTTTGATTTGAATTTTAATTAAATTAATGAAACTAATGAAATTAAATCTAAATTATGAAAGCGATTTGAAAGTGTTTTTATAAATATGTTTAAAGGAACCTAAGATTACAAATCCACCACTATCTTCATAATAGGAATATTTATGCATTCAATTAGATTATTAAGTTGGATGATAATGGGGAATTGTAGCTACAAGCCCAATTCCTCCGTCAGGAAAATAACTATGGTTCAAGCACCAACATAATCCATCTTCGGTTAGCACGAATTATCCCACACTAAACTAGGGTTGTGACATAATCCGTCTAACCTAGGCATGGACTATTCGGATACTTGATAGTACAATTCAATTTAAGCACCATTACATGTAAACAATCCATACAAGCACAGCAAATATAGATCATTGTGCACATCACAGTCAAAATAGATCTAAGACAAGAATAAACTTTGAAAGTAATGATTTAATCAATAAAAGCACGATTTATTTATAAAAATTCTCTGAACATGTAATTATCATCCATACATAATAAATCTAAAAGAAAAGCATAAAATACACCCTATTACTTGGCTAGGGTTTCATTGAAACCCTAGATCTAGATTTAGTTGGCCATAGAAGCGATGACTGGCAAGAGGTTGATGGAGGAGGCCATGGGAATCCTTGGTCTTCTTCTTCTTCTCCTTGCTTCCCTCCCTTCAATGGATGAAAGTATGGTTGTATATTGTGTGTATAACAATTTCCAACCCTTTAATTGAAGTAAAATAGGGTATATATAGATTTTAGGTAAGTTTTGGAAGCTTTCCTAACCCGAATTGCACTAAAACTGCTATATTTTGCAATCTGGACGTAATTAGGCAGTTTCGTTCGCATAGGAATCATCAGTAGAGTGAAATATGCAAGTTTGATTTATACACATGTCGCGAGCGCGATATTGGGACCTCGCGCGCGCGGATTGCCTGAGCGATTTCGGGATTTTCGCGCGCACTCGCGCGAGCGGGTCGCGCGCGCGATTGGCTTTTTTCAGCTTCTTTCTTTCTGCTTTTTCACCCCATTAACTTGGTTTACTTGATTTCTTCCAAAACCTGTCAGAAAATAGAAAATGAAGTAAAAATATACAAAAACAGGATAAAAAGGTATTAACAAACGTACATTAAGGCGTATAAATAGGATTTGTTCTCTCCCGATCACACCCCCAAACCTACATTTTGCTTGTCCTCGAGCATAACTAAAATAAAAAACTAAACTACTAATAAAAATCTATTCCATTTTCGCATGGATTGCAATTGCATTTAGCGTATGCAACAAGCCTTTTAAACCTCTAGGTGTCCCTATTCGGACGAGTGAAGTCTCGTGATGGTTCTCGTCAACAAGTCACCCACAACCATTTTTATTAACTTGTCAATTTAAAAAGTTTTATTCAAGCGAAAAACAAAACTATCAATACTCCTTATCATAGAACGATGATTTGAAATAGACTAACTAACAAGAAGAAACAGAATCAAACGTCTACCTACATCATAAAAACAATCATAAGCACATGTATTGTATAAATCCATAGAGTTTCTCATAAAATTGCACGTGTGTGATATGGTAGTCAAATGAACACGTGCATGTCATGAACATGGAATATACTTCGGATAACCATTTAACTATGTCTCAACTACGAATCTCACAATGTCAATTACACTCTCAAATGAAACACTCAGAAACAGGTGTAATTTTTCTAATATATGGGAGCAAAGGAATACATTTTCAAAACGAGAAATGCTCACATATGACTCGAAAAAGACGCATGACACGAAAGAACAGTAGTCTCATGGATAGGATGCCAACAATCAAGAAAAATTAATTATTACCATGTTTTAATCCCCTTCCCATCGTTTATATATCCAAACCATGTTTCTAGGATCAAATAGGACTTTTCAAAGGTTGTAACGTGGCTCAGACAATGGAAAAGGATAGAAAGGATTTGTTAAGTAGTTTTAGAATGGCATTGTAAGGCATGTTTGATTTCTTTCATTCATCTCTTCTACCAACTTTCATCTTCTCACTCTTCTTTTCATTCCTTTCAATTTTTTATCCTTCTGTTTCTTATTCTTTTTTTTTCGTTTTCTTTTCTTTTTCTCTATTCTTTTCCTCCTTGTTGCTTTTGAAATAAATATTCATTGAATACCAAGGCAACCACCCCAAACATCATCTTATTTTCTTCTTCTTCTCAATCACACATCGCCTTAACACCACTAAAAGTTGATCAATCTTTCAGAGGTGAACTCCAAGTTGGCCAAATTGGAGAAAAAAATAGGATAATGGTAATTAAAGAAAAAAAAAACGGCATTTTAATGGCTCAAAGGGCGAACTAAGGAAATTTATCATTTATCGGTCGGCAGTAAACAAAGAGGGCCTAAAATCATGTCCTATGGTTATATGGTTCTTCAATATTTACAACGGAAGATTATTTAGCATGGTAACAAATATTTAACTTGACTATCAACCAAAACAAGAATAATGAGACTAAACAACAAGTTAATGCGCTATTTCAATGAAATTCGACAAACACAATGTACTTATAACCCTCTATAAAGAAAAGATAGGCTCAAAAGCTCACCGGGTCTAGTCTCCACCTTGTGTTATCTAGAAATTCGAATCATATTATAGTTCACATCAAACATGTATTCAAGCGGCTACGTGTAGTGCATAGGTTTGTGTGCAAATCTATGATATAAAACTACAATTCGAACGATTCATGACTTAAAACATCATATCATGACTTTATCAACTGTTTAATTACATCTTCTCTTGTTTACCATTCTATAACAAATCACAGTTACAAAATAAGAAGTATCGAATCAAGATTGCAAAGGCGTCGGTAATCATTGTTTATTTAAGCACAAGAATCAAAAAATTTTGAAAAATTTTGAAAAATTGCAGTATAATGTGCATATGTGTGCATACCCCCAAACCTAAACCTTTCATTGTCCCCAATGAAACAATAAAATGAAAGAAAGGAGAGTACGTAAAGAAGGAACGACAATACCTCGATCTCGACAAGCAGATAACAGGTGAATACAAAGAAATATGTCAATAAAGTTCAATGTTACCTGTTACTTCTGGATAAAAGACGAACAAAGAAAATAATAAAAGCAGCTAAAAAATCTATAACTAAACAAAACGAAATTAAATAAACTATAAGAATAAACAAAACTATGAAGACAACAAGATAATAACTATAAAAGAAAATAAAACATAACTATACACAGGAAAACAACACACGACTTGTTCTAAAAGTACCTTAGAAACAGAAGCAGAAAAGTAAAACTATGTGACAGGTGGGGAGAAGGATATAGAAAATAAAAGAAAAAAATCAAGAAAATGGGGAATCGCGCGAGCGGTCCTTGCGAGCGGCCGTTGTGCGCGTGAATCCAAATTTATTTTTTTGAAAGTAGTCGCTCGAGCGAGATACCTCGCGCGCGCGAAACAAGGCGCGAGGAGAACCCGAGAGCTCATAATAACCAAAAATTTCACTAAGGAACATTCTCGCGCGAGCGGGCCGCTCGCGCGAGCGGGCCGCTCGCGCGAGAAGGATATTTTTTCTCGGTTCACTTATTTTATGTATATAAATTAAACATAACTTTAATCCAACCCCCAAACCTGTCCATAAAACTCAAAAACTGACCAAAACGACCCAAAGAAATATAAAAATAAGATAAATAGGCGAAATAAAGCTTGGGTTGCCTCCCAAGAAGCGCTATCTTTTACGTCTTTAGCTAGACCATTCTAGCTCAAGATTCATGGAGGCTGTAACTTAGATTTTGTACCCTTGAGGATATCAGGGAGACTCCGGTGGAAAGCAGAAAGAACATCACTATGAGTCAATTCATTTAACGGTTCATCCTTATTATGCTCACATCGATTTCTCACCTTCCGAGTAAATTCATCGTTAGGATCCAGGTTATTTGCATTCATCTGCTCATTACTCACTATATTATTCTCCTCACCCATGTTCGATTCATTATTAAGTTCAATATTTAGTATAACCTCACTACCCTCCACACATAGATAATCATCGTCTTTGGGAGGTTGATCAACAGCATTAAACACATTTAATTTTAAGTTCAAATTCCCGAATGACACCTTCATCACCCCCGTTCGACGATTGACACGCGCATTAGCGGTGGCTAAGAATGGACGACCAAGAATAACAGGGATGTGCTTCCTAGCATCTAGGACAGGTTCAGTGTCAAGGACCATAAAATCGACAGGATAAAAACATTGATCAACTTTAACTAAGACGTCCTCGATGATTCCTCTAGGTACTTTGACGGAACGATCCGCTAATTGAATAGTAGCAACCGTAGGCTTAAGTTCACCCAGTCCTAGTTGTTTATAAATGTGATAAGGTAAGAGATTAACACTCGCACCTAAGTCAAGGAGAGCCCTATGGATGAAAGTGTCACCTATGACACATGAAATAGTTGGCGTACCAGGATCCTTATACTTTGGAGGTGAGTGTTGAAAAGTAGAACTTTCTTTTTCCGTGAGAAAGACCTTTTTAGGAGTATGACTACGCAATTTACGTTTTTGAGTGCATAGGTCTTTAAGACATTTAGTGTAAGCGGGTATTTGTTTAATAGCATCGAGGAATGGAATATTAATCTTTACTTGTCTAAACACCTCGAGTATATCTTCCATTTTTTACCCTTTCTTAGACAAATGTGACGGTCCCTCAACGTTTGGTGGATATGGCATTCTCGGAATATAATTCGTTGGGACCGGTTCATTTTCTTTTCTCTTCCTACTCACGTCCTCACCCTTTTCTTTATTCAAATTTATATTTTTATTTTTCTCACCCTCATCCGGAATTACAACAACTTCCTCATCTCGAATAGTTATCCTAGTCGAGACTGCATTTACTTGTTCATTCGAACCCCCATTCCCACATTGTCCCTTAGGATGTTGAATAGGTTGACTTGGCAACTTACTCTCGGTCAAACGATTTAGTGTATTAGCTATTTGTCCCACTTGGGGCTCCAACTTTGCGATGGACTGTGTGTGAGAGTGTACTAACTGAATCACTGACCCAAAATTTTCAAGGGAGGCCAACACCTTCTCCTCAAATGCATTATTGCGTGGAGGTGGAGGAGATAGAGGGTTGGCTTGTGTATATCCATATTGTTTAAATTGGGGTCGGTACGTATTAGGAAAATTAGTCGGCATAGGATTTGAATTATTCCGTGGGAATTGTTGAATAGAGTTTAGGTGTTGTTCTACGAATTCTAGAAATTGAGACGCGGAAGGACATGCAAATATATTATGAGAAGGTTCAGAACATAATGCACACACTTCATGAGCGGGTGAGGCTGTCATTTGGTTCATTGTCATCAGTCGGTCAAGTTTTTAAGATAATTCTTAAAATTCAATTGAATGACTTGACTCTATCCTTACCTCACGTTTGGGTGGCGGAAGATATCCCTCAAAACGTACCGACACAGCCTGATGCATTGAATTCTCGCTTAACATTTCAAAAATTTTCCAGGCCTCATCGGCGCTTTTGTGTAGGAAGGTACCCGCACAAACAGCATCGACGGTGTTACGGACAGAGGGAATAAGTCCCTCGTAGAAAACCTGTACCAACTGCCACTTAGGAACCTGATGATGTGGGCAAGAGCGTAATAGTTCTTTAAATTTCCCCCAAGTGTCATAAAGTGTTTCCCCATCTTGCATCACAAAATTAGTTATAGATTTTCTTATACAATTTGTACGCATAATAGGAAAAAACTTTTATAAAATGCGGTGTGTAAGGCTTCCCAAGTTTTAATTGTGTTTGGCTCAAGAGATTGGAGCCAATACTTCGCTTTATCTTTTAAAGAGAATGGAAAGAGCCACAATTTTAATTCATCATCATTTAAGTTTTGAATTTTCAAAGTAGAGCAGATATCTTGAAAATCCCCCAAGTGTTGGTAAGGATTTTCATTTAAACGGCCATGGAAAGAAGGAAGTAGCGAGATGGTAGACGACTTTATCTCAAAGTGAGATATCGTCGCCTCCGGTAAGTCGATACATGTTTGTGGTGTGTAAGTCGTAGGAATAAAACAATCTTTAAGTGGAGGAGGTGGCGGTATATTAAGATTATTCACATTATTTCTGTTGTTTCCGTCAGCCATTTTAATCGGTTCGATTTTAATCGTTCGAGTTCTCCTTAACCGTTTAAGGGTACTTTGAATTTCGGCTTCAAACAACGATGACGGAATTGGCGTTGATTCGTCGTCTTGCAACCTAGCTCTAGAAGCTTGGGTTGCAAACTTACTAACTCTTAAAGTACGTTCATGTTCAAGATCGATAAAATGTAATTCAGGTTTACTTGAACGCGTACCAAACATAAACTTAAAAAGAAACTAAACTAAAATAAAAACTGACTCAAATAAAAAAAAACAAATAGCAATCACGCAACTAAGATAACAAGTACTCAACTACTGTGATGCATGTAAATTATTCTGTTATGCAGTGACCACGTCAAAGCCCAGCGCCCTGGGTTTCCTAGCTTAATGCAGTGCAATTAACCCTAAACTAATGCAAATAGTGCGTCACAGCGCCCTGACTTACAGTGGTTTAAAGCGATTTTCACATGAAGCAATTTATTTTATTTTATTCATATTTTTTTTTTGCATAATCTCCTTTGACGTGATTAGCTAATCCACTCGGAAACGCTAGAATTTCGACGACTCAAGAAACTACAAAATAAAAAGAAAAGTTAGTGACTCAAAACAAAAATAAAAAATAAAATAAAAAAAAACCTGATCTAATATTTACGAATTAGCTAAACTAAGATTCTAAAACGAAAGGTAGTAATGTAATCCCCGGCAATGGCGCCAAAAATCGATGTTGTCAATATCAAAATGTAAAGAGTGCACTTTACTTTTCTAAGGATTTGTAGTAGTGAAAGTAAAGGTCGAACCCACAGAGATTGAATTACTACGACTCTTAATTTTAAAACCTAAATCTAATTAATTATGAAAACGAGATTTTGATTTGAATTTTAATTAAATTAATGAAACTAATGAAATTAAATCTAAATTATGAAAGCGATTTAAAAGTGTTTTTATAAATATGTTTAAAGGAACCTAGGATTACAAATCCACCACTAGCTTCATAATAGGAATATTTATGCATTCAATTAGATTATTTAGTTGGATGATAATGGGAATTGTAGCTACAAGCCCAATTCCTCCATCATGAAAATAACTATGGTTCAAGCACCAACATAATCCATCTTCGGTTAGTACGAATTATCCCACACTAAACTAGGGTTGTGACATAATCCGTCTAACCTAGGCATAGAATATTCGGATAATTGATAGCACAATTCAATTTAAGCACCATTACATGTAAACAATCCATACAAGCATAGTAATTATAGATCATTGAGCACATCACAATCAAAATAGATCTAAGACAAGAATAAACTTTGAAAGTAATGATTTAATCAATAAAAGCACGATTTATTTATAAAAATCCTCTAAACATGTAATCATCATCCATACATAATAAATCTAAAAGAAAAGCATAAAATACACCCTATTACTTGGCTAGGGTTTCATTGAAACCCTAGATCTAGATTTAGTTGGTCATAGAAGCGATGACTGGTAAGGGGTTGATGGAGGAGGCCATGGGAATCCTTAGTCTTCTTCTTCTTCTCCTTGCTTCCCTCCCTTCAATGGCTGAAAGTATGATTGTATATTGTGTGTATAACAATTGCCAACCCTTTAATTGAAGTAAAATAGGGTATATATATAGATTTTAGGCAAGTTTTGGAAGCTTTCCTAACCCGAATTGCACTAAAACTGGTATATTTTGCAATCTGGACGTAATTAGGCAGTTTCGTTCACGTAGGAATCATCAGTAGAGTGAAATACGCAAGTTTGATTTATACACATGTCGCAAGCGTGATATTGGGACCTTGCGCTCGCGGATCGCGCTAGCGATTTTGGGATTTTCGCGCGAGCGGGTAGCGCGCGCGATTGGTTTTTTTTCAGCTTCTTTCTTTCTCCTTTTCACCCCCATTTAACTTGGTTTACTTGATTTCTTCCAAAACCTGTCAGAAAATAGAAAACGAAGTAAAAATATACAAAAATAGGATAAAAAGGTATTAACAAACGTACATTAAGGCGTATAAATAGGATTTGTTCTCTCCCGATCACATGCTATATGCATGCTTATATAGAAATTCTAGGAGCTAGGTGTCATTCTCCATGTGCATATGCCATGACATGTGTCCTACAAGTGGACGTGTCCAAGAGGGTGGCATGTGGCTACCACATGGCCCGCCATGTGTGCCCACCTTGGATTGTGTGCCACTTTCTTGGTTTATGTGCATAAGTTTCTTGATATACGTGTCGGTCTCAATTTACGTACAACCGGGTATTATTTCTAATATCCAGGTCTGAGTATGGGACATAGTTAAATCTTATTACGGTCAAGTCGGTACAGTTACTACAGTTTAATATGATAATACTACAACACCTCCATACTGTCACATAATTAAAATAATAATAATATAATATAGTTGGTCCAATACAGAAATTTGAAAAACTGATATTATTAATGAAAAGAAAATTACAGGTGTTATAAAATGGCAGGAAACCTTATTCAAATGTGGGCGAGCCAAACTTGGGTTTCCTAATTCTCGATAAAAATTAGGTAGCGACTCTTTGTTTCTAGGATCGCGTGAGGAAGTTCTAGTTCCTTGAAGTGTGCTCCTTGGATCCGTCCCGGGACACTGTCAAGGAACGCCAGGACCCCCTTTCCGCATGGTCCACAATCTGGCGACTCTGTTGGAGATTTGAACATGAAACTTATGGTTTCTTGTTCTTCGAGGGTTTGACTTGAGCTAATAAATAACCTTGTTATGAATTCGATAATTGTGTTATTTCTACCTATATTTGCACTTGCATCCTTCTTTCACCATTTCTGCTTGAGACCATTTCCTTGTGGGTGGAGGACCCCCTTTCCTCCATTTGTCAAGAGACTTTGGTAGCATGTAGTCACCGTTAGCCTTGTACCGCCTATGGTATATAGAGCCCATGTGAACGACACGCCCTCGGGGAGGTGGTCACCTACACCGCTGAGCTTGCTAATCGACCCTTTATGAGACTAAAACCCGGCCTTTTCATATAGCTTCTGTAGAACCCTTCAATTAGTATCCTTATTATCATCTTTGATTAGGACAATGTGATGAATTATTTGTGTTTGCCTATAAGGGATTATGTCGATGATGAGGACGTGTATGCGAAGGCATCATCAAACCTTGTCTGGTAGATTCCTCTATGGTAGTATGGTCTTTATCCGAACATCCAATCATTATTCGAGGACGATTTTTTTGAAAAGTTTGAAAATGCTAGCACTTTATTGAAAAACCCAAGTCCTGCTCAACTACCAAAAAAGGAGCACTAAGAATGCAAAGATATGACAAATAGAGACAAAGATATATGTAGAGTTAAATATCAAAGATCTAGAAAGAGCAGGAAAGAAACATCTTTTAGTTGCCAAAAGTCTATATACACAAATCACGATCAAGTTTAGTTCATTTCTTATTTTATTTGTTTCTTGACAAAGAATCAGTTTTTTCCTAAATCACATATAATTGAGCATGGACTCCAACGCACACAAAAGATCTCTACGAAATTGTGTAGCACTAGTTTGCATGTGAAACAAAGAATCAATTCAACACCTTCCCCAAGTTCTAGCTTCGTGGACAAAAATAAACCCAAATAGTGGGGTGGGGGTGGTTATTGTACTAGTGAGAATGCTAATGTTGTGGACTTAAAGATGGTAGGAATACTAGTACAAATCATATTACAATTAGAAAAATTAGTAGCAAGATTATATGTACTTTGGAAGTTCTAATTTTTTAAAAGAACCATACCGTTGTAGCACACATTTGATTAATCTACCCATTCCATGTTTCTACTCCCACCCCACCCACCACCCCCCCCCCCCCCCCCCCCCCCCCCCCCTCTCCCCTTCCCCACCCAAAAAAAAAATTTGTTATTTCAGTAGTCGCACACATTTTGATACTTTTTTTTGGCTAAACAAACACTCATTCAATAGCAAATAAAAGGCACTATGCACACATGTAACATTTTTTTAACAGCCATAAATTCTCAGTCGGAATGAGTGGCCCTTATTGGGCATTGCTGTGAGTAAGTGTGGGGCTTTGGGGTTGGGTCAACCCCTTTAATAGACTAAAAATATCCACAAATCTCCCCTATTTGGCATTTTAACAAATACAATTTACAAAAGTAACTACCATAAAACAAATTTTTAGATCTTGTTGAACATTTAAACATTTGACCAAATAAAGGACAACTCAATAACCAAAATTACCCCTATTCGTTTGGTTAATTTGAGTCTTACATGTTATAAGTCAAAACCTACACAAATTTTCCTCCAAAAGTGCACGGGCACCTTCCTAATATGAATTTTTAGACCTTGTTGACCTTTTAAACCATGGACCAAATAAAATTACCCCTATGACAAAAGGGCACCTTCCTAAAGGGTTAATGGGTGCACCAAGATAGTCTTGTTGGCATGGAAGCTACTATGAAGGAAGAAGGCACTTATGCCAAATTAAAATTCAACCAAAACAGCTCATACCAATAACTACCCCATATCAGCGTATTTTTGGCTCCCAAATAAACTTCACCATTTCATACACTGAATTTTCCAAAAATAAAAACAGCTTCCATCTCGAAACACTGGTTTTTCATTCGCACCATTGGTTTTCCAGTTGGTCCCATTTTTAAATATTTAGGGTTTGCGACAGCAATTAATCTTTGAAAACTCTTTTCAAAATAGATCTGGCTCAAACTTAGATGCGTATGATTGTCAAAGAAATTGATCTAATACCTTTTATGATCAGCTGGATCCTTGCGAAACACTTCAGTCAGATCCAATTGCTCCTTCCTTTTCGAAGTCTAGAAACCTTCACGTCTACGCTCTTGGAGTTTCTTGTACCTTTAAGACTTAGTGATGATCTCTAGGATTAGATGAACAGAAAAATATATGTATAGGAGAGAGAGGGGTTCGGCCACCCTTGTGATAGTAGTACTCTCAATTTCTCTCCCACAATATATATTTATACACCCTCCTATCCACTAACCCTAGTTTGTTTCAAACTCCAATTGAGTTAGACGTGGGACCTCTAGGCCCTTCTTATTTGGCTATGACTAATATAAACTGGGCCCAGTTAATTTCATTATCCAACCAGTCCAAATCAATCAGTCAATGTCAATTTCACCACAAGACATTAACTGTACTTCAAATGAAATAGACAAATCACAGAGCAATACCTTGATCTATATGAATTGACATTATTGCCCCTCTACCATCAGTATACATAATTATCACTGAGACTAAGTAGTACTGTCTCCCAGTTGATAATTATACTTATGTCCTTGAGTCCCCATTCACTTCTCATAGTTCACCAAACATGTAGTAACATTCTTACTACAAGATTGCAATTCTCAATGACTAACAAAGTGACATTCTCAAGAGAATGCTTACTCTGTAATAGAGGGTAGATTCCGTCTTCATAATATATGTTCCCAATACTCAAGACATAATCATTCATGATACCCAGATGTTGATCTTAAAGACCTCAGTGATTGGTAAGTCAAAACAACCAGGCCTAAAGCTTGTGTCCATTATTATCTCAGGATTAAGTACATATGTCTCATACATGTTTGAGTGTCCATTAATTGTTGACAGTTCTTATCAAATGGATTAAAGTCAAGGTCTGTCAATGCATCATATACACTAGCATACTAACCTTAAAGTCTTACACTCTTGTGAATGAGATTCATCACTCTATCAAATAGAAGTTAATCATACTACAGTGTAAACCTGATAAGGTATCCAGTCTTATCATCCACTGTGACTGTTTAGAACTTCCAAGGACCATGTGATTCATATCTCCCATGTGTAAAACACTTTCACACAAATAAATCAATTACATTGAAGTTCAAGGATGCCAAACCACCATTCATTTCATGAAAGATAAACATAATGAAATGTAAGCAACGATATCCATAAACATATACTAAAACTGATGTCCAAATAGTTCATAGATAATTTGTTTTAGGGCATACCTCATCAAACTCTAACAAACTCCCACTTGCACTCATAACCAATTAGGATTACATCTAATACCAAGACTATCCATATGACGATCGAAAACCTTAATAGACAAGATTTTTGTAAATGGATCCATAAGATTATCTGTTATCGTAATCTTGGTCATCAATACGTCACCTCTCTGTACTATCTCCCAAATTAGATGATATTTTCTCTCAACATGCTTTCCTCTTTCGTGGTTACGTGGTTCCTTTGACTATGCCACAGCCCTACTATTATCACAATAAAGTCTACAGGGACCACTCCTAGCTCCACAAGGAACTTCTTGAGCCAAACAGCCTCCTTGGCTACTTCACAGGCTGCGACGTACTTTGCCTCTATAGTATAATCAGTAATATATTTCTGCTTAATAATTCTCCAACTAACAGCACCACCTCCAAGAGTAAACACATGTCCGGATGTCGACCTCCTCGAATCCTTATCCGACATAAAGTCAGATAGCCTACTGGAACCAATTCCTCTCTGCCATAAACCAGCATATAATCTCTAGTCCTTCTCAAGTACTTGAGAATATGCTTCATAGTTGTCCAGTGATCTGGACCAGGATTGGACTGATATCTCCTAACCATGGCTATGGCAAAACAGATATCTGGTCTTGTACACAACATCGCATACATGAGGCTTCCCACAGTCGAACCATAAGGTACTCTTGCCGTGCGATCTCTCTCACTATGTGTCTTGGGACACTGATCCTGTGAGAGTGTTAGACCATACCTAAAAGGGAGAAAGCCTTTCTTGGAATTCTCCATACAGAACTTGGAAAGTACCTTATCAATAGGAAGCTTGAGATAATCCTATTATCTTATTCTTCCGATACTATAATAACTTTATCCCCAGGATATAGCTTTCATCACCAAGATCTTTCATGTCAAAGGTACTAGCCAACCAAACCTTAACCGTTGATAATACTTCTATGTCATTCCCAATGAGAAGGATATCATCAACATAAAGAATTAGAAATGCTACCGCATTCTCCTCATGTTTCTTGTAAACATAAGGCTCATCCATATTTTGGATAAATCCAAAAGATTTGACCGCTTTATTAAATCGGATATTCCAACTCCTAGATGCTTGCTTAAGCCCATAAATGGACTTTTGCAATTTCTATACCATGTTTTCCTGACCTCTTGCTATGAAACTGACTGGTTGCTGCATACAGATGTCCTCGTCAAGATTTCCATTCAAGAATGTTGTCTTGACGTCCATTTGCAATATCTCATAATCGAGACATGCTGCTATGAATAAGAGTATCCTGATGGATTTAAGCATGGCTACAGGCAAAATGGTCTCATCATTGTCAACACCCTCTCATTGAGTATAGCCCTTTGCCACTAGCCTAGCCTTGAAGGTCTCTACCTTTCCATCTGGTCCTGTCTTCTGTTTATAGACCTACTTACAGCCAATTGGTTTAATATTGGCATGAGAGTCTACAAGCTCCTAGACCTGATTAGAATACATAGATTCCATTTCTGCTTTCATTGTAAGTTTCCATTGGTCCGAATCTACATCGGCAATGGCCTGCTCATAGGTGGATGGATCAAATTCAGACTCTTTAGGAACAACTTCAAAAGCTTCTCCTAAGAATATGAATCTGTCAAGTTGCCTGACAATCCTCCCACTACGACGAGGTTCCGGTGCAGGAAAGTTGTTACGGTTATTTCTAGTTCTACATTCTCATTGACTATTTGGGGAATTCAGGGTTGCTCTTTTACCTCCTCTAGAACTATCCTTCCTTTGGGTTTGTAGTTCATGATATAATCATCTTCTAAGAAAATAGCATGTGTACTTACGAACACCTTTTGTTCTCTTGGATGATAAAAATACAAACCTTTTGTTTCCTTTGAATATCCAACAAAATAACATACTTTCGATCTTGTTTCCAACTTGCTTGTCTGTCCCTTTATCACATGTGTTGGACATCCCCATATCCAAAAATGTTGCAGAGAAGGCTTGACCCCACTCCACCATTCTCGGGGTGTCTTAGGGACAGATTTGCTTAGAACATGACTTAGTAGGTATGATGTTGTTTCTAAAGTGAAACCCCACTGGAACAGTGGCAATTCCGAGTAGCTCACCATTAACCTAGTCATGTCCAAGTCATGTTCCTTCTTTCAGCTACACCATTTTATTGAGGTGTACCAGGTGCAGTCAACTGAGACAGAATCCCATTCTCTCTCTTGTGATCAATAAACGCATCAGACAGATACTCGCCACCTCGATCAGATCCAATAGCCTAGATATTCTTTACCAATTATTTCTCCACCTCAACTCTAAATTCTTTGAACTTTTCAAAGGCTTCAGATTTATGGTGCAGTAGGTAAAGATATCCATGTCTTGAGTAGTCATCAATAAATGTAATGAAATACTGATAACCTCCACGTGCTTTGGTGTTTATTGGTCCATACACATCACTATCTATTAACTCTAACAAATCTTTGGCCCTATTGCCCTTTAAGAAAAAGGGTCATTTGGTCATTTTACCCTCGAAACAGGGCTTACAGATAGGCAATGGTTCTACAACTAAAGAGTTGAGCACATAGTCTTTAACCAACCTATCTATTCTGTTCAGATTAATATGACCTAACCTCAAGTGCCAAAGTTTTGTAGGATTTGAAGAAGGTATTTTCCTTTTAGATGGTAATGTTACCATTGAGTTATTCAATTCCACTTTAGGTGATTCTTGAGTGCAAGGATTAATCAAGTATAAACCATTAGATAGTGTATCGGAACAAATAAAAGAACCATTTCTTTTTATTGATACTTTAGTTCCAAAATGAAACTAATAACCATTATTCACTAAACTAGAAACGGAAATGATCTAGGAATTAAAATGAAATTTTGGCGGAGGGAAACCATTGTGTTACCACAATGCCCTTTACAATGCCACAAATAAACCGAAATAAAAATTAAACATAAATGTAAATGTTTTGGCCATGAGAGATCAGTAAGCTGCAAAACAGGGTTAGTGTATGCCAATCTCACACAGTTGTATATATATGATTACCATAAATGCATATGGTCAAACCATACAATTTATAAATCATATTAGAAATAAAAGATATCAAATATCGCATAAGGTAATTAACACTGTGAATTAATTGGCTCCCAGAAAATCATCAAGAAATAAAATAGCAAAACAATTTTTAAATAATTTTCAAGTTTATATTTATAAAACATTTATTGAAAAAAGGCACGTATAAGTCCTTCAAGGAAGTTTTGCACATGTGCGTCATGTGCTTAACACGTGGACAACACATATATGGCACGTGTCCAACACGTGTATGGCATGTGCTACATACTACAGTCTAGGCCACGAGCCCAACACTCAGCCACATATAGGCATTAACCCAACACCTATGGGCTGCGCACAGTCTGCCCGCACATGGGTTGTACTCAGTGTGCACATGCTTGGTCTCGGTCCTGTGCACCACAACCCAGCCGTATAAGCGCATGTGTTGTGATAGCCCACCACGCTTTTGCTACACATAGACTGCGCAACTCAGCCCCTGCACTTGCCATACATAAGACGCACACAGCACACACTACACACACATACACGCCGCACATAGCACACACTGCATACATACACATGCCGCACACAGCACACACTGCACGCACATACACACACCGCACACACAGCACGCACATACTCGTCGCACACAACACACACTGCATGCGCACACTCTATGCACACTGCACACATATACTACACATACATGGTGCACACACTGCATACACGCGCACATAGACTATGCACATATAGCGCGCACCACCGTATAGGCCGTGCGCACCACAGTAGCGCACAGATCCAATCTACCGCGTGCACGTAACCCTAAGGCACAGTTACGTGTGCTTTTATTTTCAATCTGTTTTCCAGCCATTAAATCATAGTGTTCTACAAAAAATCATACGTATAGGGTTTGAGCATGCTCTGATACTAGTTGGTCCCATTTTTAAATATTTAGGGTTTGCAGAAGCGATTAATCTTTGAAAACTATTTTCAAAATAGATCCGGCTCAAACTTAGATGCGTATGATTATCAAAAAACCAGATCTAATACCTTTTATGATAAGTTGGATCCTTACGAGAACACTTCAGGCAGATCTAATTGCTCCTTCCATTTTGTAGTCCAGAAACCTTCACATCTATGCTCTTGGAGTTTCTTGAACCTCCAAGACTTAGTGATGATCTCTAGGATTAGATGAAGAGAAAAATATATGTATATGAGACTGAGGGGTTCGGCCACTCTTGTGATACTAGTACTCTCAATTTCTCTCCCACAACATATATTTATACACCCTCCTATCCACTAACCCTAGTTTGTTTCAAACTCCAATTGAGTTAGACGTGGGACCTCTAGGCCCTTCTTATTTGGCTATGACTAATATAAACTGGGCTTGGTTAATCTCATTATCCAACCAGTCCAAATCAAGCAGTCAATGTCAATTTTACCACATGACATTAATTACACTCCAAATGAAAGAGACAAATCACAGAGCAATACCAAGATCTATATAAAATGACATTAATGCCCCTCTACCTTCAGTATTCATAATTATCACTGAGACTAAGCAGTACTGTCTCCCAGTTGATAATTATAGCTTATATCCTTGAGTCTCCATTCACTTCTCATAGTTCACCAAACATGTAGTAACATTCTTACTACAAGATTGCAATTCTCAGTGACTAACACAGTGACATTCTCAAGAGAATGCTTACTCTGTAATAGAGGGTAGATTCCGTCTTGATAATATATGTTCCCAATACTCTAGACATAATCATTCAAGATACCTAGGTGTTGATCTTAAAGACATCACTGATTGGTAAGTCAAAACAACCAGGCCTAAAGCTTGTGTCCATTATTATCTCAAGATTAAGGACATAAGTCTCATACATGTTTGAGTGTCCATTAATTGTTGATAGTTCTTATCAATGGATTAAACTCAAGGTCTGTGAATGCATCATATACAATAACATATTAACTTTAGAGTCTTACACTCTTGTGAATGAGATTCATCACTCTATCAAATAGAAGTTAATCATACTACAGTGTAAACCTGATAAGGTATCTAATCTTACCATCCACTGTGACTGTTTAGAACTTCCAAGGACTATATGATTTATATCTCTCATGGGTAAAACTCTTTCACACAAATAAATCACATACAATGAAGTTCAAGGATGCCAAACCAGCATTCATCTCATGAAAGACAAACATAATGAAGTGTAAGCAACGATATCCATAAAGATATACTAAAACTGACGTCCGAAATTGTTCATAGCTAATATGTTTGAGGGCATACCCCATTAAACTCTAACATCTCCTTGCTTCACCAAAAGCTGCTAAATCAACTCTACAACTATTGAAGCTTAACCCAAAATCGTATTCCTACTTCAGAAGTTTTGTATTTTTAAAGTTAAATGTTGCAACTCAAAAGGTGTTCTTACCTGAAACAATTAAAGAAAAGTTCAAAACTACTTCAGCTCAAATATCTCCGCATTCCTAGCTAAATAATTTGCAGTCTAAACCTGGGATACAACTTTCTGAAAAATTCTAAAACTTCTAGATAACCCAAGAAACAAGAAGACCTTGGGGCTACTCTTGTACTTCAAGATAACTTTTCACATAAACTTGATGGGCAGTTTCGAAGCACCATCTGCCAAATTAAATTAGTAGATTACAACAAATTTTTTGAAGCTAGCACTCAAATATGATTAGTTCAATGGTGAGTTTGCCCTTCACTGCCCTAAAATGTCGCTATTTAGTGTTGGAACACTACAAATAGTGGTAAGAAGAACAAATGAAAGAGTGAACCCAAAATTTTTAGGGCATGCTGGAACTTCAATCCACAAAACATGGATCATACCAACACAAATTAAGCCACTAAACAATCTTCACACACATTTTGGGCCCAAAAAACAAACAATTAGTTAAATCCTATCAAATCACTAAACACAGCACAAAAGCAAACTTTCTTTGTTCCCAAATGCTTTGATAGTTGTACCATCTATTCAAGGTGATGCAACTATCAAAAGATTTGGGAACCAAATTTGGGATTCAAATATAAAACCATGACATTACTCATAAAAAAAGAAAATTACAGAAAAAAAAAAGATACCTAAGCAATATATAATTTCATAACTCTTTTTTTTTTCTCAAAGACTAAAATACCGTTAATGAAAATCAAACCATACTAAGATATCCAAACAAACAACAAAAATAAATAAGCAATAAAGAGCCCTTAAATTAAGATGAAAGCCAAAACTCAGACAGCCCTTAAGCCAAAAGGCAGTAAGCTAAAGAGCCCATAAATTAATAGAATTTTAATAATAAAAAATCCCTCATTCCCACTCTTTTGTACAAAGGTGTAATTTCACAGTCGTAGAATGTTTGGATAGACCATGTTCCTTTGCTATAACCCAAGACACAATGTTCTAGAATTTTGTGTTTACGAATAGAAAGAAACAGAGGAAACAGAGAGAATGCTTATCTAGTAGGCTGTTTTGTGAGTCCAGAAATTGAACTTGGACCTAAATGATAAGCCAAAACTATTAGCTCCGTTGAAACCCCAAAAATCACACGTTTACCAGTCAATGTGCCATTGTACCAATCAGAATCATGTAAGAGATTAAGAGATATATCTCTAGCAAGTTGGTCATTAGGTTTAAATCACTGATTTTTAAAATAAACTCGTTTACCAGTTCAATTACAACAATGTATAGAATAAAAAAGAACTTGAAATGATATAACATAAGAACTTGACTTTGATATCCAACTAACTTTTTGGGTCAGCAGTGGGCATAGAACTCTTTAGAAAAATATTTGGATAAAGTCTTTAAACTTTCGATTTTCTTCTTTTGAGAAAGTTCAAAGCCAAACATCAACTACTATGAAAATAGTATAAAAGTACATACGTATACACCAAGCATTTAATTCATTTAATCAATCAAATGGAGAGACACCATGATTTCCTAATTCCCAAATAGCCTAAATCCAAAACATGGATAAAAGAGGAGTAAATTAGGGAGGTTGTGGAGTGGGTGGGAGGTTGTGGAGAGGGTCAAACAAACACCCACACAAATGCAAGCTTTTAATCATAGCCCTGTTTCATTTTTCCCCAATCACAGTTTCAAAGTTCTTTTCAAGTTCAGAGAAGTAACTTTTCATCCCAAGTTGGTAATTCTGCTGAATTGTTTAAAACAAATAAAAAAAATGAACATTGTTGAAAGTATGAAGGTATACCTTGAAAGTATGAACTCCAAGGATGTAGATCATGATTTGCCTCTACTCGGCACTGTCCAAAAAAAATAAAAATCAATCTTTAGAGTTGTGTGAAAGAAATTAGAGATAGAGAGAGAGAGAGAGAGAGAGAGAGAGAGAGAATCTATTGAAAGAAAAAAAAAATCAGAAGCTTGAGAGGGAAAATTACTCACCGGCGGCAGTAGAGGCTGTGGTGAATCAAATAAATTACTGAATCAAACCTGGCAACCATCTGCGAATCGAAATTACTAAATCAAATATCAAAACCCATTTCTAAAATCAAGAAGATACAACTATGAAATTCACCAAATAGCCTATGTAAACACTGAAAAGACCTAAAATAACCCATCAATAGCCGGCGATGGTGGTGGGCCAGCGGTGTTGTGGGAGTTAGGGGGTGATTAGGGGTGAGGGTTGGAGGGTTTTGGAGAAGGGGCTAACTGAGGTGATGGTGGCCGGTGGTGGTGGTGGTATTGACGGGGGTTTTAGGGCCGGCGAGCAATAGAATGAGAGATTACCTATGTCCGGCAGTGCTCTAGTGGTGAGAGTGCGTGTGTGTCCTATTGTGATAGAGAGAGAGAAGAGAGATATTGGTGAGAATGCGTGTGTCCTATTGTGATAGAGAGAAGAGAGATGGTGTCTATGTGTGTGTGTGTGTGTGTGTTTGTGTGTGTGTGTGTGTGTGTGTGTGTGTGTGAGAGAGAGAGAGAGAGAGAGAGAGAGTCGGTGAGAGTGGGAAGAGAGACGTGTTAGACTAATTGAGAAATTTGGCGGGAGTTGATTAGGGCAAATTTTGAAACCAATTTCATCTTGGCCATTAGATCTAAGCGAAGAGTTATTCTCAGCCCTTCAAAACTGATTTGGTGTGTGCAGTGCATGTTACCATTTTGGTGGACTAACGATCGGACGGTTTAAAATATCCAACTCTGTCTCAACAGTTGAGATTAAAAAATGCTAACTTAGAAGGGACTCACACCGCTCTTCTTTATTATATAGATATATGAGACTCACTTAGCATGTTTTTTTTTAAAAAAAATTAATAAAGAAGACTAAAATGCAATATAACTATTCATTTTTTTAAAAAAATTGTTATTTATTTTCATTATTGTTATAATTCTTTCATTTTAAAGTGGTAGCAGATAATTTTGTTGATAATTTTTTATGTTTTCAAATTTTTTTTGTTATTTATAAATAAAAGAGTAATGCTACGCCCGCGCGCACACACACTCACAAAAATGCACACACACACATATATATATAATGAGATAAAGAGTAAATTAATAATTTTATACTCAAAAAGTAAATAGAAGAAAAGTGAGTGTTATTTTCTAAATTAGAGGGAAAGTTCCCGCAATTGTCATATATAAGGAAGACTAGTGTAATTTACCCAAAAACTAAACATTAAGAAACACAAAGCAATTGCCGCCGCCATTATCTTTACGTACCTTACCTGCAACGACTTTTCAAACGGACGAAGAGGTCTAATGGCAATCTGGTAAATAAAATCAACTCTGGGTTTCATTCCATCAAACACAAGAATCATCACCTAGAATTTTCCCAAAACAAGTACTCCGTAATACCAATTAGACCCATCAACGGACCGGGTCTAGGCCTGGATCCGGCTCAGTTAGACGGATCTGAGCCTTTTTTTAGATCCAGATCCAGATCCGGATCCATATCCGAAGAGAGTTGTATAAGAATGGTCCGGATATGGATTTAATAGACCCGATCCGTCTAAGACCCGATCCGAATTTTTGACCATTCAGAACCGGATATGGATTTTACACAATGAACTTCTCATATTAAACATTCACACAATGAAATTTTACTAGTTCAAATCTATGTGGATGACATCATATTTGGTGCTACAAATGAGAAAATGTGTGAGGAATTTGCAAAATGCATGCAAGATGATTTTGAAATGAGTTTGATGAGAGAACTAAACTTCTTTCTTGGATCACAAATCAAATAATACAAAGATGGCATTTTCATTAACCAATCTAAGTCTATCAAAGATCTATTTAAAAGATTTGGATTTGAAAATGGCAAACCTATTGGAACTTCCATGAGCTCATCTCTCAAGCTTGACAAAGATGAATCCGAAAAACTTGTTGATACTTAAAATTTTTATGGCATGAGAGGTAGCTTGTTATATATCACCGCTAGTAGACCATATATTATATTTAGTGCATGTCGTTGTGCTAGAATTCAAGCCTCTCCTAGAGAATCACATGCCGTAACCGTTAAGCACATTTTTAGATATATGTTAGGCACCATTGATGTAGGATTATGGTATCCTAGGAACACTCCCTTTGACTTGATTAGCTATTCGGATGCGGATTTTGCCGGTTGCCAAGTTGATTGCAAGAGCACAAGTTGCACGTGTCACTTTTTAGGACACTCCCTAGACTCTTGGTTTAGTAAGAAACAAAATTTTATAGCTTTGTCCACTGCGAAAGCAGAATATATAGCTGCTAGTAGTGGTTGTGCTAAAGTCGTTTATATGGAACAACAATTAGAAAACTTTGGACTTTTCTTTGATCACATCCCTCTTAGATGTGATAACACTAGTGCAATTAGTCTCTATAAAAATCCTATTCAACATTCTAGAACTATGCACATTGAGATTCGACATCACTTCATTAGAGATCATGTTAAAAAAGGCGACTTCGAACTTGTTTTCATCGATACAAATCACCAATGAGTAGATATCTTCACTAAACTTCTTCAAGAAGATCATTTTTATATCATTCGTTGTGAATTAGGGATGGCTAGTTTAGCCGATGTTATGTAAATTCGAAGCTTGGATCCCCATTCCACCACTATTTATTCAAAACTTCAAAATTTTTAGCCAAAACTGTTTTCTTCTCAAAACAGTCGACTGAAAACCTTCTTTAGTTGACTAGAAGCTTTTTATTTCAATTGACTGATTCTAAACCAATCAACCAGTTTCTCCTGACTAAACCCCATTTTTGCTTAAAGCCTTACAATCGACCGAAGTCCCCATTAAGTCAACTAAATTCGTGCCCTAACCATCTTCTAGTCAACCGACTCCCCGATGCAGTCGACCGGATCTCTGTGTATATATATATATCAGTGTGTTTTTTTTAAATCACTAAAATTTCTTTTCCTCTTTCTCTTCCAGGCGACTATGACCCTTACCCTCCCCATCTCCGATCCCCTCTCTCCCAACTCTGGTGACCTCCAATCACTACCATTCCCATTTTTGGCCATCTTTCTCTCTCTCTCTCTCTCTCTCTCTCTCTCTCTCTCTCTCTATCTCTCTCTCTCCTCATCCTACATTTGCAAAATACTGCCTAAAATTGAACAAGCGTAATAAACTAGATGCTCATTCTTATCAGTCCACTACTCTTCCCCCTTCTCGTCTTCCTGCCCCTCGTTCTCCTCCTCCTCCTCCTCCTCCTCCTCCTCATCGATTCCTTGACACCGAGGACAGGAAGATCTATGAGGACTCCTTTGTTCATCGCAAGATTGTAATAGGTAAAAATCTTCATCCAGACTTTTTGAATTCTTATGGTTTGGGCATTGGTGCTTTATTTGATGCCTTATGGTGGACCACATTTTTATCCATCTCTCAGCCCCATTACCGTACTCTTATCTGTGAGTTTTTTTACCAATCTCACTCCTTTTCCATAATCTATCTCCTTTTCTTCTGTGGTAAGAGGAGTCAAAATGATCGTAACTCCCGATTTAGTCATTCAGATTTTTGGTATTCCTATGGGCAACATTTGTTGCTATGAGGATAATAAATGGAATACTGGGTAAGCCTTTGACCCATCAATGTTGAAGGCAAATCTGTGGCAACCTCGAATTAGTTCACCTGTCCAAACCCTCTACCTCTCAACCCACTTTTGAGTGTCGTCTCCTCCACCACATTATTACCCACATTCTCCTCCTCGCGCAGGTGGTCGCGACTATGTGCCTTACTTTGATGTTTTCTTGTTATGGTGTATTTAAAAGGTAAACTGTTTGACTTTTCCTTTCTTTTCTATAAACACATTTGTGAAACTCACAAGAAGTCAAAAGCTAGTTCTCTTCCCTTTGGAATGGCTCTTACCTCTATTTTTTGTCATTTCAAGGTTCCCATAGATGACAGTGATTGTCATGAACCCACTGGTCATGACGTATATTCCACCACCACTCTATCTCTTATGGGCTATAAGCTCGAGAGTGACTCGTTTAGTCCAAAGGCCCCCGCACTCTAGTTACTTCTCCTCCTCCATCTGTTACCACCACCACTGCACTACCTCTAATGCCCCCTCTACCTCTACTCATACTATTAATATTCCCTCCTCCGCTACTCCTCATACTATTGCTAATCTCATAGAGCAGTTCTACATTATCACCACATCCATTGAGTCTTTCTCTACCATCTTCACCTCTCCACAAATTGCCTTATCCACTAGTGTCGCCACTCTCTCTGCTATTGTCATTACCCATCTTACCACCATCCAATCTGACACCTATGATCTTGGCACTTCCATTGATGTCCTTCGCACCACTTTTGCTGCTACTTAGGAGTTGGTGGATTGTTGGTTGGCTCAGATGTAGTCCAGTCTTGATGATGCTCGTGATGCAATCAGTGTGATTCAGACTTGCCTCTAAATTTGATCTCTTTTGGCCTAGCTAGATGACTTTTGGGTTGATATCTAGATAGTTAGTCATTTTTGTATGGATATCTGGATAGATGGTGTTGACACACAGAATCTGAAATTAATTTGGATCAAAGAAAAGGGTCTATTGAAAACAGATACAGAGTCGCCACTTGGTCTTTAGGGAACCACGAAACCCAATTTTGACTCACCCAAATGGATAAAGGGCACCGGCCCTTCATAACCAAAGAACTTGGCTCGGGGTTTTGGTACGAGAGAGGAAGGAGCCTTTGCCACGACTAAAACACCCTCAACTCGCCCCCTCCCTCGACGAACCTTAATTAGCATCCAAATAATCATCTTATAATATGTTTGGTTAGACAATTAATACTATGATAGTATATTACATCATATAAGAATCTTGAAATGGAAGATCAAAAGATAAGATGTCATTCATAAAATCTAAGCCAAATGCCACACAATGCAAAGTTAAAAGATCACACAAATAAACCTAGAAAAAATCGTCTAATCACATATCAAGTAATCAAGTTTTCCTAGTCAAGAAGGGGAACATGAATTTTTCTTGAAACAAATAATCAAAGATATCAACATATGCTTAGCATGCTAGTATGATGCATGTTAATCTTTGAGGAAAAAAGATTTTTCAATCCCTGAGACGGATGAAAAAGGACGATTAGATCGGGATAAAGCATGATCATGTGATCGAATTCATTCCTTAAAATCTTCTTAGATTAGGAGTCACAAAAACCCCAAATCTTGCATGGATTCAATGTATGATCCTAAAATGTGCAAAGGTTGAAGTGTGTTTGTGTACATGGACTTTCTAAAGTAGCTTGGGAGTCTAGAGTATGCATGAATGTATGAAGGATGTCATCATAGGATATGTACAAATGTAGTATGGACTACTTCCTAAGATATGAACTAATTTGGAGTGCATGTGAGCATCAAATCAAAGAATGAAAGTAAAAGTATGCTTGATGTGAATAGTGGACATAATAGGGAGTTAATCTTGTGAAAAATGAATAGTGGGGTTAGAAATGTTTTTAGTTCATGATTTTTTATGGAGATCATCCTTATTATGTCTAGAACACATATCAAAAAGCTAATCTTCAATAACTATTATAGATTGAGAGAAATTATTTGAACAATAGAGGTTACTCAGAAATAGAGTCTGTACTGTCGACTGAAATGTTGAAAAATCTTAGAAAATGAAAACAAAACATCTAGAGGCCCATATTATATAGAAAATTTCCTAAGACACTAAAGTTCAAGGAAACAATGAGTTGGGACCATCCCTTTTGGAAAAGGTTTCTGGAAAGTTGAAAGTCAACCAAGCTGCTGTGAGTATTGGGTTAGGAAGACTTTCCAAGTGGTCTTATATTAATTCTTTGAGTATTGGGTTCTAGACAAATCATTGAACTCATGTCACTCACTATTTTGAAGATTTTTTTTAGAAGGATAGGGTTTTTTTTCTTGAAGTCAAAGGGGGGGGGGGGTTTATGAGGGGTTTTGAAATAGAGGTTTTGAGAGGGAATTTTCAGCATTTAAATGAAGGTTATGACCACTTGAAATATCAACATTGAACTCATATCAAGAACTCCCAATATTGTTTGCACAAACATAGTTTTTTTTGAGAATATGACTTCAATAATACATATGAATGTATTGAAGTTAGAATCATCATCCATCAAACATGTCTTTGAGGTCAAGAGCTACTATCCATAAGGATTCACTCTCCTCAAACAACATGTAATCTAGATGATGATAAGCATTTAAGCAATCAAAGAAAAATAAAAAATAAATGAGGTGAGAAGAGATGAACATAATATGTAAACAATCAAATAAGCAATCAATAGATGATGGTCATTGAGATATTGGACTGTAACTTGGTGTTTCACTCATATATATTGACATTTGGACATGGAAGTAGCTTTCTAACACAAGATTGCTCAAGAATGGTGGTTGGGGAGGGTTTGGATGTGAAGTATATAGAAGTATAATGGAAGAACTTGAGTTTAGAACTCACTTTCTATAGAAAATCAGTGGAGGAAGCTCCATTTCTCACTTCTAACTCTAAGCATATCTCTCATTCTCTCTACAACTTTTCCAAGCTTTGCACTTGCCCCCCCCCCCCCCCAAAATAAAGAGCAAAGGGTGGTTTATATAGTCCAATTTGGGGTGGTTTTGGGATTTATAAAGTGCTCCCATTGGTCCTAAACATCTGTGAACATAAAACTACATCGTTTTGGCTTTCAATTATTCAATTTGGACCCCCAAAATAAATTACAAAAATGGGTTCTGCGGGGGTTGAGTGTCGCCGTGGCACTGGCCATGTGCCGCCGCGGTAGTGACCTAGTGCCGCCGCGGCACTGCTCCTCAGATGCCCAAAAAATTACGTTTAGGCCCCCAGAGGTTCCAGTATTAGCGAGAAGGCCGTATTTCATTCGAAATTCACAGAAAATGCGTACGAACTCCAAATTGAGCTTGTGATATACCGTTGGAAAGGTAATGGAGTCTACTTTCCATAAAGAATAGTTTGGAGTCAGATCACTTTGAAAACATTTGCTGTATTTGCGATAAAGGCCGATTTGGTGGTCTTTTTCACCTTAAAAAATCTATAATAAATTCGTTTTAAATTAAAAAATTATGTGCAATATACCATTGGAAAGATATTGACCTCTAGTATCCATGAAATTTTTTTGAAAAATGACACGGTGCTCCGGTTTCAAAGTCAACCTTTAGGCCAAATCGGTCAAACCTGGGATCTCAAGGAAGTTCTAGTAACCTCTAGGAGCTCCCAAGAGTTGACGTTTTCGTCCGATTTTCATGTAAAACACATTTTATTACTTTTCACATGATCTACCATGATCTCAAAACTTTTTGGAGAATTTGGATGATTTCGGTCAAATCCCGGTCAAACCGGTCAAACGGGGACTTTCCGGGAACTTTCTGGACTTTTGGGAGTCTTTGGGAGCTGACAATTTCATCTGATTTTGCTTCAAAACTCATTTTGTCACCTTTCTTATGATGTAGCATGTTTTCAGAACTTTTGGTCCAAATCAAGGTGTTTTTGGGCTTTCAAGGACATTTTGGTCATTGTGAGCATTTTGAGAGATAGATCTAACTTTCAGGAGTCATTTTTGAGTCTTTTTCGATCATTGTGAACCACCAAGTGTGGACCACTGCGAAATGAGGAGCGGATCCTGACGCTCTCCCTCGATAGTGTCCCGGGACGGATCCCAAGGAGCACACTTCAGGGAAAACTAGGACTTCCTCACGCGATCCTAGAGACAAAGAGTCGCCACCTAATTTTTATCGGGAATTAGGAAACCCAAGTTTGACTCGCCCAAAATTGAATAAGGTTACTCGCCCTTCATTACCAGAAACAAGGTTCGGGGGTCTTGGTACGAGAGGGGAAGGAGCCCAAGCAGGACTAAAGCACCCCCTCCTCGCCCTACCGAATGGTAGGCCTTGATTCAAATATCCTTGTTATTAATTCATAATAGATGTTGTTTCCTCAAACATACTAGATAGATATATACATGGCAAAAAGAAACATCTAATGAAAATCATTTCAAGAGACTAAATCAAGTAGAAAGCGGATGCTCATGCAATACAAGGGAGAAGTATACTCACAGTGGCTAGTCCCGCCCGGGACCGATGCAAATAAAGTAAACATGTCATGATATGCAAAGGGAACGAGAAGACTTACATTGGTTGACTCAAGCGGAGTCGCGAAAGCAAAAAGAATGGAAACGTGCAATGCAATCATGCAACAATCCTAGATAAGATGTCTCTAACAAATAATCATATAAACGGAGACTACCCTAAAGGAAATGTGTCGTTGAAATCAAAGTTGTAAACCTAGAAAAATTCTAAAAGAAAGGATAGAGATAGTACATGATACATGGGCACTAAGCCACATGTAGACGAGGCAAACCACAAATCGACGTCCGGGTCCAAGGCACTTAATTCTCTGCACTCTTGGAGGATTCTCAATTACAAGACCAAAATTGATTTGAAGATCTTCTTCTTCAAGTGTTATTCAAGTGTTCTTCAAGCACTCATCCATGGAAGTTGAGGGAGGCAATTGATGTTCAAATTGTGGTCTAATTAGCCTAAGTTAATCTAAATTCAATTCATAATTTTCTCTCTCTAGAATTCACCTCAATTGAAAGTATATTCAAAGTATACTTATCTCTCTTGTATGTGCTTCTATGTGTGTTTGTATCTCTAAGTATATTCAAGTGTATCTCTTCCAAGTGTCTAGTGTGTTAAGATGTGATCTCATATGAGATGTATGAGATCTTATATAGAGTTTTGAAGACTTAGCTCTTAAGTTTCAGGGTTAAAACAGGATTTTTAGAGCTTAAAAGAGGGTTAAAATGGCCATTTCGGAGCCTAAACGCAATTTCCAGGCAATTTCCTCGCAGTGGGAAGCTTCTAGAAGGGTCTGGAACTCAAAAAGCTCCGTGGAGGACACAAATGGAAGTGGCGGTTATGGTGGGACCCGCCACCCCCATACCCAAAACCGCCACTTACTATTCTTGCTCCTCTGGTCACCCACAAACCCTGTTTCAAAAATCACGTGCACTGCTTTTCCAGATTTTTGTAAAAATGCTTTTTGGTGTCCGAAATCGTCCGTTTACGTACCGTTGGAAAGCTGTCAGGTTGAATTTCAGTATAAAAATATTTCCAGAGGTTTTATAATGAGAATTGAAGTCCAATTGAAGTCCGGAAGTCCTCCGGAACTTTCGTCGTCTTTTTGAAATCAAATGACGTCTTTTCCAAAATTGCTTTCAAATGTGCGTCGATTTCGAACTTTTCTTTAAAATTGAATCTCTGGATACCTAGAATACTGCGTTTAGAACACTTAATGTTCATATAACCCTGAGAGAATATGAATTCTGAGAGATGATTTTGACAAAACCGGGATTTATCCATGGAAAAGGGCTTTTCTGAGCTTGAAGTCACTTTCCGAAGTCCGATCTTCTGATTGTGTGGAATCCAGTACCTTCCACGGGGTACTTTTCATCATCGAATCCTCCAAGACGTTGTCCACCCTAAATCCTATCAGTGTGGTCAAAATTGGGTGTCTACAGTTTGCCCCTCTTTGGCAGAGCTTGTTGTGAACAACGTGAACTGCAAGTGAGTGCCAAAGCCTTGAAGGCACCCAAATAACCATACTGAGAGGTTTTAGGAAAAACAAAAAATTCGCAAAATCAAGAAATTCAAAATCAGAGAAAATCAAGAAATTACGAATGCAAGAATGCAATGCAATGTTGGGTAGAGGCGGCTAATTTGAAGCTGATGCTGGTCGTGCTCCGCTGGAGCTGCCTACGTATCCTTTCCAGGAATCAGACCAGGGCGTAGTTCAAGCGCGCGAGAAGACGAAAAACAAACAAACAACAACAATGCGGATGAAATGCTCCTATCCTAGGATGCTGGTGCAATATGAAAACATGAAATGTGAAAGTGCTGGAGGAATCATCCTCAAGGGTTCCCTAGATGCAAAATCTAATGCAAAGGATGCAACGACTCTCTCTCACAGTCGAATATGCTAAAGGTATCTTGGATGATTCTCGAGGTTTTTTGTCAAAGTTATTCTTCTGATCTTAAGGCTCGTAGGCGTCATCTGTATCCTGGACGACTCTTGAAATAGCGAAGTATCTTGGATGAATTCTGAGTCATGTCAAACAACTGGACGATTGCTGGTGTAGAGTCCTTCTGCTGGGGACGATTACTGATGTAGAGTCCTTCTGCTGGGGACGATTGTTGATGTAGAGTCCTTCTGCTGGGGACGATTGCTGAAATAGGTCCTTCTTCTGTGGACGATTGCTGATGTAGAGTCCTTCTGCTGGGGACGATTGCTGATGTAGAGTCCTTTTGCTGGGGACGATTGCTGGTGTAGAGTCCTTCTGCTGGGGACGATTGCTGATGTAGAGTCCTTCTGCTGGGGACGATTGCTGAAACAGGTCCTTCTTCTGTGGACGATTGCTGATGTAGAGTCCTTTTGCTGGGGACGATTGCTGATGTAGAGTCCTTCTGCTGGGGACGATTGCTGATGTAGAGTCCTTTTGCTGGGGACGATTGCTGATGTAGAGTCCTTTTGCTGGGGACAAATCTTCTGAAACAGGTCTCTCTGCCGGAGACAAATCTTCTACTCTTCTGAAACAGGTCCTTCTTCTAGACAAATCTTCTGTAACAGGTCTGGAAACAAGTCTTCTGAAACAGGTCTCTCTGCCGGAGACAAATCTTCTGTTCTTCTGAAACAGGCCCTTTTTCCGAGGACAAATCTTCTGTGGCAGGTCTAGAAACAGGTCTCTCTGCCGGAGACAAATCCTCTGTTCTTCTGAAACAGGCCCTTCTTCTGAGGACAAATCTTCTGTTCTGATGCACGGATTCTGAGAGATACACAAATTCTGAGAGATGACCCTTCTTCTGAGAGCAACCCACGGATACACGATTCTGATTTTGAGAGAAATCCTACATTCTGGAGGCAACCCTGATATGCGATGCTGAGAAATACATGATTCTGAGAGAAACCCTACATTCTGGAGGCAACCCTGGATACACGATTCTGATTCTGAGAGAAACCCTACATTCTGGAGGCAACCCACGATTCTGAGAGAAACCCTACATTCTGAGAGCAACCCACGGATACACGATTCTTGGCATAAACCTTGTATTCTGGAGGCGACCCACGATTCTGATTCTGAGAGAAACCCTACATTCTGGAGGCAACCCACGATTCTGAGAGAAACCCTACATTCTGGAGGCAACCCTGGATACATGATGCTTGGCATAAACCTTGTATTCTGGAGGCGATTTTGATGCTCAAATTCTGAGAGATACCCTTTATCTGGAGGCAACCCGTGGATACATGATGCTTGCGAGAAACTTAATTCTGAAAGTTCTCTACTGGGGAGATCCTATGATTCTGAGAGATGCACGAATTCTGTATACCTTGACAATATCTGGAAATTCTCTGCTTGAGGAGATATCTGAGGTTTCTGGGACGCGAGCACATATTCTGGAGGCCCTGCTGATTCTTTCTGAGACTCATATTGGTGCTTCGACCAACGCAATCATTCTTGCAACACGTCAGGCTTACTCTAACCCTTTCTGAACATCTCGCATTCTGACCCATCTTCTGAAAGTCCTTTCTGGATGTAATTCTCAAGCGACAGTAGACTCAAATGTCCATTTTCTAAGACAACTCATAATCAATCCCAAAACGACGGGAGTTTGCCGTTTCTCGGCCACTTTCAGGCTGCGGTGCCTTTGATTCTTCTCATCTGGGGGACTTTTTTCAATTCTTGAATGGATTTTTACCAAGATTCAAATCTCCAGAGGTCCTCTAGACCAATTCCAACAAGTTTTAAGCACTCTCAAGGCTTATATATCAAAAATGGACCAATCCGGGATCAAATCAAGAGTTCCGGGGGTCAAAACGCGAATATAGAGCAAAATGGGGAAATGGCAGGAAGTGAATAGTAAATGGCGGTTCCCCACACCCCCTTGGGAACCGCCAGCCGCAACTTTGGGGTTTTAAACCCATTTTCTTCTTTGTTCTTCATTCATTTCTTCTTCAATGCATCACCTCTTCCTTCTAAGGTGCTCAAATCTTGCAATTTCTTGATGTTTTGAGTGATTTCTTGCATTAAAACCTCCAAAAACTTTGTTGATTTCATCAACTCCTCCCTATTCTAGGGGATTCAAGTACCAAGGTTTTTACTATTCATCATCTTCAACCTCTTATCTTCAAGCTTCAAGCATCAACAACCATGAGTTCCCATGGACAAGGTGAAAGTTCTAGAACACGTAGAAGCCAATTTCAAGCTAGTGGAGCTTCATCAACTCAAACCATGGAGTATGCAACCATGAAAAATCCACTAAATCATATCTCTAGGAGGGCCTTTCGTCAAGAGGTAACCCATTCTTTAATTACTCCTTTGTTTCACATCTTCATACGTGTCTCTTTATTCTTGCGATTCCTTAGAAATCATCCTTTTTCTTTTTAGAATGTGGTTGGTCATCTTAGAGGTCATGGTAGCCATGGAAAATGCCTTGAATGGTTTAATGAATTGTCGGAGTCGCGTCCCCAAGTAGTAGCCAATATCAAGCAAGCGGGCTTTGGGTCGTTTGTAACCTTATTGGAGAGATCGACTAATGATTTGGCCATGATTCAAGCCCTTGCTGAAAGGTGGTGGGATTCCACAAATACTTTTCACATGCCTTTTGGGGAGATAACCATGACCCCTCTTGATTTTGCAATGATAACCGGCATCTCATTTGGCGGGCATCGTCTTGCCTTTGCAAAGAACATCCATAGACATCCTACTATCATTGAGCGTCTCCTAGGCATCATCCCATCCCAGAGAGATCTTCACGGATCGAGCGTAGGCATCACATGGTTCATCAACAACTTCAGGCCTTCTGAAAGAGCGGCTCAATTTACCGATATGCAGCTTACCCGTGCTTTCATCTTGTATTTGCTTGGTTGCTCTCTTCTTTCTACTCGAGCTGAGCGGATTACATTGAATATGCTTGATAGTCTTCGAAATCTTGAGGAGATTGCAGATTTTGATTGGGGCTCTGCTGGTTTAGCCATTCTGTATAGTCATATGGGGGAGCATTCTCGAGGCAAATCCCCTGGATTCGGCGGATTCTGGAGAGCTTGGGAGGTACTGAAAATATTTTCATTTCCAGTTTTTATCATTTGATGTTCTGCTGTTTTGACCACTGCTTTATTTTCCCTTGTAGGTGTGGGCCTTTGAGTATTTCTCCATGACGGCTCCATCATTCCGGGAGGAAGAGATTCATATTTTTCCACGGGCTCTGAAGTGGCGTCGCCAAGCCGTAGGTACCAAGAATGATGCTCATAATGTTATTTCTTGCCGGGATTTTCTTACCCGTCTCAGATTCACCCAAGTTAACTGGCATCCTTGGGTGACAAATGGAAATGTGACTGAGATTGGCTTAGCTAGACAGATGACTGGAGAGAGGATTCTTCTTGAGGGTCCCTCTGTTCTTGAGTGGTATCTTGGAGAGAGAGTAGCTCCTCAGACTGATTTGGAGGATCGTCTCTTAGTGCCACAAGATCCGCCTTCTTGTATGAGGTCGGCGCAGAATTTGGAAGATGAAGATCTTATTAATGCTTTGAACGGAATTCCTTCAGCCTCTTCTACTCTGTTTGAGGAGAACTATGACGTCTTCAGGGTTACTCATCTGATGCCTAATTTCCCGTTCTCAGATGACCCGCAGGTATTTCACGACTTCTTCATTTCTGATCGAATGCTTGCTTTATCTTATTTCTCATCATCATTTGCAGGGGAGTTCTTTTGTGGATGGCCCTGGTCAACCTCTACCTCTCATTCCTCCTTGTGATTGGCGAGCCTCGACCATGCTGCGCGGAGTTATATCTTCTGTAGAGATCCCCCGTGATCTTGTAGAGCCTCAGCTAGTTTCAGAACAACATGAGTCCGTTCCCCGAGCCGTTTTCAATGAAGAGCGAGCTTATGCACAGAATCTGAGGGCTTGGAGCCTTGCTCGTGAGGGACATGTAAGTAATTTCTGAACTCATTACCTCTGATTCTTCTGATCTTTCTGACCATATCTTTCTTCTCTTTGCAGTGGGATGGCATGTGCCAGACTTACATAGACCGTGATGCGGCCCTGGTAAATTTCTTGACCTTTTCTTCTTATCTCATTGCTTTTTCAAACCCCTATACTGATTCTTTTCTTCCACAGGTGGCTCAAGTTAGGCAGCTTCAATCACAGTTGGAGCGGATGAATGCAGGCCCTTCTGGTGGGGCTGGTGGGTCTAGGCGAAGGCGCCAAATTGAAGATGATGATAGCTCTACGGCCTCAGATATGCCTGCTCGGTACCCACGGGCTACTCGTCGTCGCTGATGATGATCATATGCACCCATGACTATCTTTCTGTTTTTCTTGCTTTCTGTGCTGAGACTGATGTTGATGTATTCTGTCTGAGACTTGATGGGCTTGTACTCTTGACTTTGCTTGATGCTGTTTTATGCTATCCTTCTGTTTCGCTTTGCATCCCTTGTCACGAGACTGATTTGATTGACACTTTGCACACTGACACACAGGACTCGATTTTACAGGGAAAGGAAATTTCTGACGATTCCTCTTTCTCGACAATGTCTTTTGACTTGGATATTTGAATTTTCTAAGGATTTGCATGTTTTTGAAAATGAGATTTTATCTTGTAGCAGGATATTGTGTTGGCTTTGCATGTAATCTTGAAGCTTTTGAAAATTTTCCACATAATGTTTCAGTCTTGACATTAGATTCACATCTTTAGATTGCTAAAAAACTTTTCAACTTAATATCAAGAATTACCAGATTTTTCACTTAGGTGCTTTAATTCTGATAGCCAAGTGATCCAGAGAGGACAGGTAGCGAGGTATGGGCAAACGACAGTTTGCCCCTAGTTGATAGAGATAAATGGAAGTTTGGGCAAACGCAGTTTGCCCCTAGTGTGGCAGTGATATCTTGAGGCTTTGGGCAAACTTGAAAGTTTGCCCCTAGTTTGCAAGGTTCAGGGATCGAGAGCCAGGAAAGCTCGCCTACTTATCCCCAAGTGGGAATCAGATCCAAAGTAGTTCGGCCAGGTCTTGAAAGAAAGTATGGTTGAGGGTTTCAGGAGCAGTGACCGAACCGAGCAGGTTGCCTACATATCCCCAAGTGGGAATCAGGTCAAGTGTAGTTCTTCGAATGCTGGAGGTTTTGAAAGAACAGGTTTTGAAAGAAAAAGGCTTTTAAGCATAGTATCTCTTGAGACGGTCAATGTTGATTGGCTGATTGAACTCAACTCCATCTAGATCCATCAGGTATGCCGCTCCTCCAGAGAGAAGCTTCTTGATGACGTATGGGCCAACCCAATTTGGCTTGAATTTCCCTCTAGGATCGAAAACGGGTGCTTTTAAGGCTTTAAGCACAAGGTCGCCTTCCTCAAGTTTTCTTGGACGGACCTTCTTGTTGAATGCTCGAGCTATTCTTCTCTGATACACATGCACATGATCAATTGCGGCCAACCTTTTCTCATCAAGTAACATTAGCTCCTCATATCTATCTCTTAGCCAATCAAATTCTGGAATCTCGGATTCTGCCACAACTCTCAAAGATGGTAGTTCTATTTCAACTGGGAGTACTGCTTCCATTCCGTAAGCCAATGAATAAGGAGTGGCTCCTGTAGATGTTCGGATAGATGTTCTGTATCCCCACAGTGCATACGGTAACTTCTCATGCCAATCTCGGTATGTATCAGTCATCTTTCTTAAGATCGTCTTCAAATTCTTATTAGCTGCTTCAACTGCCCCATTTGTTTGTGGCCTATACGGCGCTGACATGTGGTGCATGATCTTGTATTCTTCTAGTAGATCCAAAACCTCTTTCTGGAAGTGACTGCCATGATCGGATATCAACTCATGAGGGACCCCGTATCGGCAGATTATATTTCTTCTGATAAATCTGGCCACATCTTTAGCCTTCAATGTCGCATAAGACTCTGCTTCCACCCATTTTGTGAAATAATCAATTGCTACCAGGATGTATTGATGCCCATTAGACGCCTTCGGGGTTACTTCTCCAATAACATCTATTCCCCAAACTGAGAATGGCCAAGGGGTAGTCATGTTGTATAGCAGTGACGGCGGCACATGCTTCATATTGGCATGGATCTGACATTTGTGACATTTTCTGACATATTCATAGCAGTCCTTGTCCATAGTAGTCCAATAATATCCTTGTCGGATGATCTTCTTAGCTAACATGTGTCCACTCATATGAGGACCACACACCCCTTCATGAATTTGCTCCATCATCTTTCTCGCACTGTTTCCATACAGACATGTCAAGTTGAATCCATTGTGAGATCTCTTCAATAGATTTCCGCCACAAATCATGAATTGAGCCGAGAATCTTCTTATGGCTCTCTTGTCTTTCTCGGAGGCGCCTTCCGGATATTCCCCATTTTCAATGAAGTTCCACACGTCGGTGTACCACGGAAGTTCTTCTGCTTCTTCTATTTCCCCAATCATCTCATAAGACGGCTTTTCCCTTTGTTCAATCATCAAAGGAGTTAGCTTTATCCCCACAGGAATCTCAATCATTGACGCTAAAGTAGCCAAAGAGTCTGTTAGCTGATTTTCTTCTCGAGGCAGGTAGAAGAACGTGATATGTAAGAAACGAGTTCGTAAAGAATCAAGATACTCATGATAGGGTTTTAACTTCTCTTCCTTGACTTTCCAATCTCCTCGAACTTGGGATATGATCAAATTGGAATCCCCGAATACATCAAGTTTCCTTACCTCCAAAGTCAATGCGGCTTCTAGCCCCAAGATACAAGCTTCATACTCAGCAGTGTTGTTGGTGGAAGTGTACTTCAGCTTAATAGAGAACGGGGTATGTGCTCCTTCAGGGGATACAAGGATGATTCCTACTCCATATCCTTTTTGGTTTGCAGCTCCATCAAAGTACATTTTCCACACATCTTCTTTTAATTCCATCAATCCTTCGTCAGGGAACATGAACTCTCCTTCGTTTTCCAGATTTATCGGATGTTCTGCTAAATGTTCTGCGACAGCCCTTCCTTTAACAGATTTACTCGTAGCATGTATCAAGTCAAACTCAGATAGCATCAATGTCCATCGGGAGATTCTTCCGATCAATGCTGGTTTTTCAAATAGGTACTTCAAAGGATCCATTCGGGAGATTAAAACAACAGGGAAGGCCAACATATAATGCCTCAGACGACGAGTGGCCCAAACCAAAGCCCAACATGTCTTTTCTAACGGAGAATACTTCAATTCGTATCCAGTCATCCTTTTACTTAAGTAGTAAATGGCTTTCTCTGTACGCCCTTCATCTCCTTCTTGGGCTAACATGCATCCCATAGCATTCTCTGACACGGATAAGTACAACAGCAAAGGCTTCCCTGACTTCGGGGGTGAAAGAACCGGTGGGTTTGATAAATAAGCCTTGATCTTGTCAAAAGCTTCTTGACATTGATTGTCCCATTCGAATTTCTTCCCTTTTCTCAACAAGCTGAAAAGCGGATCGCAAGTAGCAGTGAGCTTAGATATGAAGCGACTGATGAATTGGATTCTTCCCAGAAATCCTCTTACTTCATTTTCATTTGTCGGAGGCGGCATATCCATAATAGCCTTGATCTTTGTGGGGTCAACCTCAATTCCTCTCTGTGTGATGAGAAATCCCAGCAGCTTTCCGGTGGTAACTCCAAAAGTACACTTCTGTGGATTCAATCTCATTCTGTATTTCCTTAATCTTTCAAAGAACTTGGCGAGTGCTGTTAAATGCCCACTTCTTTCTTTGGACTTAACAATCATATCATCCACATAAACTTCTACCTCTTTATGGATCATGTCATGTAACAAAGTAGTAGCAGCTCTCTGATAGGTCGCTCCGGCATTCTTTAACCCAAATGGCATCACTCGGTAGCAATACGTCCCCCAGTGAGTTGTGAATGTAGTCTTTTCTCTGTCTTCGGGTGCCATTAAAATCTGATTGTACCCTGAGAAACCATCCATGAATGATAACAACTCATGCCCCGCGGTGCTATCTACCAGAACATCTATGTGTGGAAGCGGAAAATCATCCTTAGGACTAGCCTTGTTTAGATCTCTGAAGTCAACACATACACGGATCCTTCCATCCTTCTTTGGCACAGGAACTATATTGGCTTTCCATTCCGGATATTGGGTTACCATCAGGAATCCAGCTTTCAATTGTTTCTCAACTTCTTCTGTGATCTTCAAAGTCCATTCGGGTCTCATGCGTCTCAACTTTTGCTTAACAGGTTTTGAATTTGGAAAGAGAGGGATGTGGTGTTGGACAATCTCTGGATCGATGCCTGGCATATCTTGGTAGGACCAAGCGAAAACATCTTTAAATTCTTTTAATAAGTTGATTAGTTCATTGCTTTCTTGTGAAGTGAGTGTGGTGCCAATATGAACATTTTGTGGATTATCTTCATTATCCAAGTTTATTAGCAAAGTTTCTTCAATAATCTTGCATGCAGATTCATTTTCATTTTCAGTTAATCTTTGCAAATCCTCAGAAATTTCAAAATCAAGATCATCAGACACAGAAGAGTAAGCAAAATCCTCGTTCATTTCATTAACATTTTTGGGTACATCAAAAGCAAAAGCAGACTCAACATCATGGCTCATATTGGCCTTTACAGACTTCCGGGGAAATGGGGGAGGGGATTTGTTGACTTCCGATTCTATCACCCAATTGTTCAGAGCTCCCTCTATTGGCTTGATTTCTTTCACATTTCCCAGTGCTTCTTCGGCATCCATCAGCATGTTCAGCTCTTCATCCATTAGCATGTTCAAATCATCACTTGTCATCAGCTCAGCCCAGTCCTTCCTTTCTTTCTTGATAGGCGGAGTATACAAGAACGGATCCTCATAGTCGGAGAACTCATGTTTGAAGAAAATCTCAAATCCAGGCTTAATGTTCTTGGTAGCCGGATCATACCATGGTTCAGGGAACCCACAGAAGGGAAAGTCATCGCCTTCTTTCACGAAGTATCCATTCAGGATTCTTGGCCCAGAAACAACCATCGGCCCTTTTCCTTTTGTCATCTTCTTCTTATCTTCTTCAGTCAATTGATACCCAAGCCCAGATTTATCTTTCTGTTCGTGGAAGTTCGGTGGTTCAGTTATTCCTTGTTGACGACGACCTAGTCCCATTCCAGGAAAATAGTTCATCTTCCGCACCATATGAGCCACTTTAGGATTGGCATACTGGTCAAAGTACAATGGCATGACTTCAGGGATCCAATTCTGTCCCACTTCTTCTTGTAGATCTTTGGCAACCGGGTTTCCCTTCTCGAACATCTTTCTATATTCGCGTCCGGTGATGAACGGCTTCTTTTTCTTGATCGGAGTGATTTCTTCGCCCCAGACAGATGCATCAGGAAGTTTCTTCTCATAGCTGAGTCGATCCCAAACGGATTTCTTTTCTTAGCTCCTTCATTTATCATTCCCACAAAGTTGAATCCTCCTAATTCATTTTCTTCTTCCGGTGTTTGGACTTCTAGCACAGGACCATGGCTTGTCCCTTCTTCTTTGATCCAGCTATCCCCAAAGATTGTTACCACATCCTCTTTCCAGATGAACTTGACTTTCTGGTGGAGAGTGGAGGCGACTGCATCATTCACATGTAACCACGGACGTCCCAATAGCAGATTAAAGCTAGCCGGAATATCAATCACTTGGAAATCAGCTTCTTTGTTTAATGGCCCGACTTCAATTTTCAACTTAATCATTCCCACAATGGCCCTTTTGGTGTTATCATAGGCCCTCACAGTTTGTGTTGATGGCAAGAGTTCTGAAATAGACAACCCCATTCTGAGAGCTGTTTGGAGAGGACATACATTCAAGGCTGACCCATTATCTACCAAGCAGACCGGTACTCTATTCCCCAGGCAATGTACAGTGATGTAGAGAGCTCTGTTGTGGTGTGCCCCTTCCGGCGGTAAATCTTCATCTGTGAATGTGATTACAGGCTTACAAGGCTTTGAAGAGATCATGTTTACTAGATCTTCGGGAGTAGTATTGACAGAAACATCCAAACGATTGAGAGTATCGAGCATGGCCTGCCTGTGTTTGTGAGAGGTCATAAGTAATCCCCATACTGAGATCCAAGCTTGTGTTTTCTTCAATTGCTTTAGGATTTCATCTTCTTCTTCGCTCACGGCTCCTTTACCAGCCTCTTTTGCTTTGACGACTTCTTTCTCATTCCATGTTCCTCAAGATGCAAATTGCAGCGTCTTCCGGAAGTTGAACATCCATAGCTGGTTGATTCGAGGATGTGATGTAGATCTTTGGGTTATAAATCTGAGATCCTTCTTCTACAAAGTTAACATTTGGCATGTTCCCCTTATGATTAGGGAGAGGATTCTTCTGAACATTTGGCTGAGAGGGAGGAGGGGAGATGACCCCTTTTTCAATCAAGTCTTCAATTTCATGGCGAAGTCTCCAGCATCTATCTGTGCTATGTCCACGGCCTTGATGAAAGTCACAAAAGAACTCTGTTTTGAAACCCGGTGGAAGTGGATTTGGCTCTGGTTTAGGTTCCAATTTCTGCAAGTACCCTTTTTCTATCATTCTTTCAAGTGCGGTGCTTAGTGGCATCCCCAAGTCGGAAAATTCTCTTTTCTCTCTCGACTGTTTCTGATTTTGACTTCCTCTTGCATTAGCCATACTTCGACGCTCTTTCTGAAAAGGCTGAGGAGATAGTGTGTTGACGTCAGCAGACTGATGATAGACTGGCCTTTCTGACTTTCTGTATCGATTGCTCGTGCTTTCTTTCTTGATCTTTCCATCTCTAATGGCATCTTCTATCAAAGTTCCCACATCAAACAGCTGTTCGAAACTCACAATGGACTGAAATTCTAGCCTTTCCAAGTATTCGGGCTGTAGATTCTTGATGATCATTCGGACCTGATCTTTTTCCGCTGGCCTGCTAGTCATTTGAGCAGCTTTAGCTCTCCAACGAGTAAGGAAACCTGCGAAGGATTCCCTATACTCTTGTCGGGTGGTTTCTAGATCTCTTGCAGTTACATCAAACAACTGGTTATATGAATATTGAGCCACGAAAGCTTTGGCCAATGCCTCCCAATCTCTGGTTATGGCTGGTTCCAACGTCAAGTACCATGAAAGTGCTGCTCCACTCAAAACTCTTGGAAACAATAGAGCGAAGAGGTCAGATCCAATGCCCATGGGCTGCAAAGTTCCTACATAAAGCCTCAGATAGCTCTTTGGATTTCCGGTTCCATTGAAAAATTCAATATGCGGCATCTTAAACTTCTCTGGGAGTTTGGTTTTTGGAGCGTCACACAACCCTTCAACATCGAACAAATACTCATCCACCCCTTTGCTCTTTCTGATCACACTCTCTAGTTTGTCGATCTTGGCCAACTTGTCCTGAATTTCCTGATCTAGCTGAACCTTTGGTTGAACTGTCTCCCCAAAATCTTCTTCTTCATGATGCTCTGGAGGTGGTGGTGGTGGATTAGTTAGCTGCTCAATCATTCTCATCATAGTGGCAAGTTGTTCTCGATTCTGCTCCCTGCTCTGATCCAAGGCAGCTTGCATTGCGGCCAATCTGGCTTCCATATCCGCTTCGTATGTCATATCTTCAACCCTAGTCGACTCGGCTGTTCCTTCTTCTAACCCTGATCTGATCAAACGGCTGTTCGGAGCTCTGACCCAGAAAGGAGTACAACTTTTCGGTCCTATCTTTTCTTATCTGGTTTATTTAGGGATTTTCAAATAATCAGGTATCTTTATTGCAAAAGAATTTTTCAAAGAATGATATAAGAAGGTGGATTTACAAAGATGGAAATCATAAATGGAAAATCATTTCCTTTTTCAAAAACATTTTTCTTAAAATCAAAGAAATCTTTTCAAGCTTTCAAAATTCTGAGGAAAACAAATCTTTTCTTTTGAAAGTATATTAGAGGCGTCGCACTCGTGAGTCGTATATGCAATGCTCGTGTAGTGCATGCAAATGCAGATGAAATGCAATCTAATCTAAATGCAATGCACCTTAATCTAGCTTAGACCTAGCACATCAGCACATAAGCACATAAGATTCCTTAAGTATGCTAATCACCCTACTAATCCAATCATTATCCAAGGATTTTGAGTTTTGAAATTCTTGATGGTTCATGTTTGAAAATTGAAATTTTTCATGAAAATCTTTGAAAGAGATGGGGAGATTTGTAATTTTCAAAAGAATTTTTGAACCATCAATGCTTGTGGTGAGAAATCATGATTCTTAAAAATTGAGGTGGGAATTTTGAAATTCTAAGATCTGAGAGGAAGATTTTGAAATTGAATCATCATGATTTCTTGAAGACCAAAGTAAAATTTTTTTTTTTGAAATTCTCTAAAATCTAGGAGAATTTGAAATTGAATCATCAAAGTAGGAATTTTGGATTTCTCTAAAAATCTAGGAGAATTTGAAAGTGAATTTCAAAGCGAGTTTTCAAAAGGGATATTCCCGGAATTTTCAAAAGACTTGGGATTTTCAAAGAAGTGCTTATAATTTCAAAAATTTTCAAAATTGTCCTCAAATAATGATTGGATGTTCGGATAAAGACCATACTATCCTAGAGGAATCCACCATACAAGGTTTGATGATGCCTTCGCATACACGTCCTCATCATCCACATAATCCCTTACGGGCAAGCGCAAGTAATTCATCACATTGTCCTAATCAAAGATGATAATCAAGATCCTAATTGAATGGTTCTATAGAAACTATATGCAAAGGCCGGGTTTTAGTCTCATAAAGGGTCCATTAGCAAGCTCAGCGGTGTGGTTGACCGCCTCCCCGAGGGCGTGCCGTTCACACATAGGCTCTATATACCGCACGCGGTACAAGGCTAACGGTGACTACATGCTACCAAACCTCTTGACAAATAGAGGAAAGAGGGCCCTCTATCTTCAAGGCAATGATCTCAAGCAGTCGCGGTGAAAGAACAATGCAAGTGCAAATGCAGGCAGAAACAACATGATTATTGAATTAATAACAAGGATATTCATTGGTTCAAGTCAAACCCTCGAAGAACAAGAAACCATCGGTTTCATGTTCAAATCCCCAGCAGAGTCGCCAGATTGTGGACCACTGCGAAATGAGGAGCGGATCCTGACGCTCTCCCTCGATAGTGTCCCGGGACGGATCCCAAGGAGCACACTTCAGGGAAAACTAGGACTTCCTCACGCGATCCTAGAGACAAAGAGTCGCCACCTAATTTTTATCGGGAATTAGGAAACCCAAGTTTGACTCGCCCAAAATTGAATAAGGTTACTCGCCCTTCATTACCAGAAACAAGGTTCGGGGGTCTTGGTACGAGAGGGGAAGGAGCCCAAGCAGGACTAAAGCACCCCCTCCTCGCCCTACCGAATGGTAGGCCTTGATTCAAATATCCTTGTTATTAATTCATAATAGATGTTGTTTCCTCAAACATACTAGATAGATATATACATGGCAAAAAGAAACATCTAATGAAAATCATTTCAAGAGACTAAATCAAGTAGAAAGCGGATGCTCATGCAATACAAGGGAGAAGTATACTCACAGTGGCTAGTCCCGCCCGGGACTGATGCAAATAAAGTAAACATGTCATGATATGCAAAGGGAACGAGAAGACTTACATTGGTTGACTCAAGCGGAGTCGCGAAAGCAAAAAGAATGGAAACGTGCAATGCAATCATGCAACAATCCTAGATAAGATGTCTCTAACAAATAATCATATAAACGGAGACTACCCTAAAGGAAATGTGTCGTTGAAATCAAAGTTGTAAACCTAGAAAAATTCTAAAAGAAAGGATAGAGATAGTACATGATACATGGGCACTAAGCCACATGTAGACGAGGCAAACCACAAATCGACGTCCGGGTCCAAGGCACTTAATTCTCTGCACTCTTGGAGGATTCTCAATTACAAGACCAAAATTGATTTGAAGATCTTCTTCTTCAAGTGTTATTCAAGTGTTCTTCAAGCACTCATCCATGGAAGTTGAGGGAGGCAATTGATGTTCAAATTGTGGTCTAATTAGCCTAAGTTAATCTAAATTCAATTCATAATTTTCTCTCTCTAGAATTCACCTCAATTGAAAGTATATTCAAAGTATACTTATCTCTCTTGTATGTGCTTCTATGTGTGTTTGTATCTCTAAGTATATTCAAGTGTATCTCTTCCAAGTGTCTAGTGTGTTAAGATGTGATCTCATATGAGATGTATGAGATCTTATATAGAGTTTTGAAGACTTAGCTCTTAAGTTTCAGGGTTAAAACAGGATTTTTAGAGCTTAAAAGAGGGTTAAAATGGCCATTTCGGAGCCTAAACGCAATTTCCAGGCAATTTCCTCGCAGTGGGAAGCTTCTAGAAGGGTCTGGAACTCAAAAAGCTCCGTGGAGGACACAAATGGAAGTGGCGGTTATGGTGGGACCCGCCACCCCCATACCCAAAACCGCCACTTACTATTCTTGCTCCTCTGGTCACCCACAAACCCTGTTTCAAAAATCACGTGCACTGCTTTTCCAGATTTTTGTAAAAATGCTTTTTGGTGTCCGAAATCGTCCGTTTACGTACCGTTGGAAAGCTGTCAGGTTGAATTTCAGTATAAAAATATTTCCAGAGGTTTTATAATGAGAATTGAAGTCCAATTGAAGTCCGGAAGTCCTCCGGAACTTTCGTCGTCTTTTTGAAATCAAATGACGTCTTTTCCAAAATTGCTTTCAAATGTGCGTCGATTTCGAACTTTTCTTTAAAATTGAATCTCTGGATACCTAGAATACTGCGTTTAGAACACTTAATGTTCATATAACCCTGAGAGAATATGAATTCTGAGAGATGATTTTGACAAAACCGGGATTTATCCATGGAAAAGGGCTTTTCTGAGCTTGAAGTCACTTTCCGAAGTCCGATCTTCTGATTGTGTGGAATCCAGTACCTTCCACGGGGTACTTTTCATCATCGAATCCTCCAAGACGTTGTCCACCCTAAATCCTATCAGTGTGGTCAAAATTGGGTGTCTACACCAAGCTATGGGTCTTCTAAATCTGATAGTCGACAAAATGGGGGGTCTACAGTTTGCCCCTATTTGTCATGAACTTGCGTGACAACGCATATAGCAAGCGAGTGCCAAAGCTTTGAAGAGACAGGTCTTTTTGGAGGGTATATATTTAGGATAAAAGTGTTGCAAAAGATGCAAGGATGATGCTAAGGCTAGTGCTAGTCGTGCTCTTCGTGAGCTGCCTACGTATTCCAAGGGGAATTAGACCAGGATGTAGTTCAGGGCACAAAAGAACAAATCACATATGCACAACAAGACATGCGGATGCTATGCTATGAGAATAATATGCAGTACATGGATATGATATGATTGTGTATATTAGTCTTATTATGCCAGCATTCTGATCTTAGCATGAGCTGGTGTTCTGATCCTATCATTAGCTGTTGCTGTGGGGTATGCCAATCCAAGTGGTCTTGTGTTGTACTAGTGTTTTGACTATGATGCAGTGGCCGACCATGGTCTGAAAAGACTCTGGGTCTCGTGGTAAACTTCTAGAATTATAGGAAGTGTGCTTCGCAAGTGAATAGAATCAGATGTAGGGTCCTTAAGGACGACAATAAAAGATAACCGACAAACACGGAAGTCCTGGATACCAAGCGATGGATACAAAAGTTCAAGATAGCCAACCGGAGAAGGATTTTGCGATAATCGACAAGCGAGAAGGCTCACAATAGCTGATGGGTGGGTAAGGGGCCTCATAATTTTTGACAAAGGAGTGAGGAAGCTCACGATAAGTGAGAAGCTCACGATTTTTTGCCAAGGGAGTGAGGAAGCTCACGATAAGCGATAGGCAAAGAAGCTCATGATAATTAATAGGTAGGTGAGGGGGCTCACGATTTTGGACAAATGAGTGAGAAAGCTTGTGATAATTATTTACTGAGGAAGCTCATGATCTTTTTTTAGGAAGCTCATGATAACCGATGGGTAGGTGAGGGGGCTCACAATTTTGGACAAAGGAGTGAGGAAGCTCACAATAAGTGAGAAAGCTCACAATTTTGGACAAAGAAGTGAGGAAGCTCGCGATAAGTGAGAAAGGTCACGATTTTAGACAAAGGAATGAGGAAGCTCGCGATAAGTGAGAAAGGTCACGATTTTAGACAAAGGAATGAGGAAGCTCATGATAAGTGAGAAAGCTCACGATTTGGGACGAAGGAGTGAGGAAGCTCACAATAAGCGAAGAAGCTCACGATTTTGGACAAAGCAGTGAGGAAGTTCACGATAAGTGAGAAAGCTTACGATTTGGGACAAAGGAGTGAGGAAGCTCAGGATAAGTGAAAAAGCTCATGATTTTGGACAAAGGAATGAGGAAGCTCACGATAAGTGATGAAGCTCACGATTTTGGACAAAGGAATGCGGAAGCTCACGATAAGTGAGAAAGCTCATGATTTGGGACAAAGGAGTGAGAAAGATCATGATAAGTGAGAAAGCCCACGATTTGGGACAAAGGAGTGAGGAAGCTCATGATAAGTGAGAAAGCTCACGATTTTGGACAAAGGAATGCGAAAGCTCACGATAAGGGAGGAAGCTAACGATTTTGGACAAAGGAATGAGGAAGCTCACGATAAGTGAGGAAGCTCACGATTTAGAATAAAGGAGTGAGGAAGCTTATGATAAGTGAAGAAGCTCACGATTATAGACAAAGGAGTGAGGAAGCTCACAATAAGTGAGAAAGCTCACGATTTTAGACAAAAGAGTGAGGAAGCTCACGATAAGTGAGAAAGCTCACGATTTTGGACAAAGGAGTGAGGAAGCTCACAATAAGTGATAAAGCTCACGATTTTGGACGAAGGATTGAGGAAGCTCACGATAACTGAGAAAGCTCACGATTTTGGACAAAGGAGTGAGGATGCTCACGATAAGTGAGGAAGCTCGCGATTTTGGATAAAGGAGTAAAGAAGCTCATGATAAGTGAAAAAGCTCACGATAAGCGAGGAGGCTCGCGATAACCTACGAACACAGAGCCTTGAATTGTGTATAGACAATGCTTGCCCTAGGAATCGGGGTCTTTTGGCTGTTGGCGGGTTTTTCAATCATTGGCCAATTTTTATGATGGCCAATCCAGAATTTTGGTTCAGGCTTCTGCTGGGGATGGTAGGGGATTCTTTGGGAACCTTTCTTAACTTGTGCCCTAGAAACAGGACCCATCTTTGAATCCCTCATGGTTAATTAAATTCTACTGACCTAGAACCAGGACCCATCTCTGAATCTCTCACGGTTGATCAAATCCGGTAGTGCTCAATCCAAGAGAGTCGGTTAGGGCCTCTGGGAGATGATTTTGCCTATATTTGTCCATTGGGGATGGTTCTTAGAATCCTTGAGAGTCTTTCTTCAAATCTTGACCTAGAACCAGGATTCTTCTCTGAACCTCTCACGGTTGATCAAATTCTGCTGACCTAGAACCAGGACCCATCTTTGAATCTCTCATGGTTGATCAAATTCTGCAATGGTCAGTCCGAAAAGCCTATTCAGGCCTCCAAAATGATTGACGGACGTGGAAGAACTGAAGATGGACATAGAATCCCTAAAATGATTGATGGATGTGGAAGTCCCAGATATCAAAGACTAGATGGGGTAGCCTGATATAATTGATGGACGCAAAAGTCCTAGCTTAATCCAGAGGGTCCACAATGAAAGATTTGCCTCAATTTAGAGAGCTGATAATGAAAGATTTGCCTCAATCTAAAGGGCTGACTACAACAGATTTGCCTCAAACTAGAGGGCTGACAACGAAGGATTTGCCTCAATCTAGAGGGTTGATGATAATAGATTTTCCTTAATCTAGAGGGGTGACAATGAAAGATTTGCCTCAATCTAGAGGGCTGACAATGGAGGATTTGCCTCAATCTAGAGGGCTAATGACAATAGATTTGCCTTAAGTTAGAGGACTGACAATGATAGATTTGCCTCAATCTAGAGGGATGACAATAAAGGATTTGCCTCAATCTAAAGGGCTAACAACAAAGAGTTTGCCTCAATCTAGAGAGCTGAAAACAAAAGATTTTCCTCAATCTAGAGGGGACTATGAACACGACGTATTTTGAATAAGAGTGACTATAAGGTAATGATGATTAACGAACTGATGAAGTATGAATCGAGATGGCGAGTCGACAGTTAACTACTGTGACTATCATAGGCTGGACCAACGATTGGCTAACCGTGATCAGAAGATCTGACAATGAACTAATCGAGATGATGAGTCGACAATGAACTACTGTGACTGTCATGGATTGAACTGATGATGTACTTGATCTCGTCAAAATCAAGATATAAAAGTATGCTTTACTTATGCTTTACTTTCAAAAGATTTGCAGTGCAAAAGTAAAGGTCGAACCCACAGAGATTGAATACTACGCACTTTAATTTTTAAGACCTAAATTTAGTTAATTAAAGAAAACAGATTTTGAATTTAATTTGAATTAAACTAATAACAATAAAAGTAAATCTAAATTATGAAAGCAATTAAATATTTGTTTTTATAATAAGTTTAAGGAACCTAGGATCGCAAATCCACCACTAGCTTCATAATAAGGGTATTTACGAATTACTTTAGCCTATTAAGTTAGATCATAATGGGGAATTGTAGCTACAAGCCCAATTCCTCCGTCAAGAAAATAATTATGGTTCAAGAACCAACATAACCCATCTTCGGTTAGCACGAATTATCCCACACTTAACTAGGGTTGTGGTATAAACCGTCTAATCTAGGCATGGACTATTCGGAAACTTGATAGCACAATTCAATTTAAGCACCATTACATGTAAATAATCTAAACAAGCACAGCAAGCATAGATCATTGAGCACACTACCATCAAAATAGATCTTAGACAAGAGTAAACCTTGAAAGTAATGATTTAATCAATAAAAGCACGATTTATGTATAAAAATCCTCGGAACATATAACTGTCATCCATACATAATAAAACTAAAATAAAAACATAAAATATACCCTATTACTTGGCTAGGGTTTCATTGAAACTCTAGATCTTGAGTTTAGTTGGCCATAGAATTGATGAACAGGAAGAGGTTGATGGGGGAGGCCATGGGAATCATTGCTCTTCTTCTTCTTCTCCTTGCTTTTCTCTCTTCAATGGCTGAAATTTTAGCTGTATATTGATGTATCTAATGTTGTGTAATGATGTGTACCCACAAAATTGATTTAGAATAGGATTTATATAGAGTTTGGAAGGATTTAGGAAGCTTTCCTAAGCCAAATCGTACTAAAACTGCTATATTTACGTTTCTAGACGTCATATGCACAAACCACCTTCGTATGCTTTACTTATGTTTTACTTTCAAAAGATTTGCAGTGTGGAAGTAAAGGTCGAACCCACAGAGATTGAATACTACGCACTTTAATTTTTAAAACCTAAATTTAGTTAATTAAGGAAAACGGATTTTGAATTTATTTTGAATTAAACTAATAACAATAAAAGTAAATCTAAATTATGGAAGCAATTAAATATTTGTTTTTATAATGAGTTTAAGGAACCTAGGATCGCAAATCCACCACTAGCTTCATAATAAGGGTATTTACGAATTACTTTAGCCTATTAAGTTGGATGATAATGGGGAATTGTAGCTACAAGCCCAATTCCTCCGTCAAGAAAATAACTATGGTTCAAGCACCAACATAACCCATCTTCGGTTAGCACGAATTATCCCACACTAAACTAGGGTTGTGGTATAATCCGTCTAATCTAGGCATGGACTATTCGGATACTTGATAGCACAATTCAATTTAAGCACCATTACATGTAAATAATCTAAACAAGCACAGCAAGCATAGATCATTGAGCACACTACCATCAAAATATATCTAAGACAAGAGTAAACTTTGAAAGTAACAATTTAATCAATAAAAGCACGATTTATTTATAAAAATTCTCGGAACATGTAACTGTCATCCATACATAATAAAACTAAAATAAAAACATAAAATACACCCTATTACTTGGCTAGTGTTTCATTGAAACCCTAGATCTTGAGTTTAGTTGGCCATAGAATTGATGAACAGCAAGAGGTTGATGGAGGAGGCCATGGGAATCCTTGTTCTTCTTCTTCTTCTCCTTGCTTTTCTCTCTTCAATGGCTGAAATTTTAGTTGTATATTGATGTATCTAATGTTATGTAATGATGTGTACCCACAAAATTGATTTAGAATAGGATTTATATAGAGTTTGGAAGGATTTAGGAAGCTTTCCTAAGCAAAATCGTACTAAAACTACTATATTTACGTTTCTGGATGTCATATGCACAAACCACCTTCGCTGGGCACTTTAATTAAACAAAATACGCATTTTTGGTTTTTTCACAGGTCACTCGCGCTGCCCGCTCGCGCGAGGTCCTTTTCGCTGCACTGCGCAACTTTCGTAGAATTGCGATAACTTTTTGCTCGAAACTCGGATTGACTCGCCATTTGTGGTCACGCATCCGTAACTCAAGATCTACATTTTATATCTCTAGAGAAAGTTCTCAAATCGGAAGTATGCCTTGACAAAAATGTGATTTTCCGAGGCTGCTACTGCATTCAGCTTTCACCAGAATCACTATTTGAGCCCAGAATGACTTCCAAAGCCACTAATCATTGGATTTTTGTGTATTTTCAAGTTAAAGCTCCAAATCCTACAAAATTTAGAATACTTATTAAAATAATAACTAATAACTACATGAAATGGGCTAACAAAGGATTTTTGTAACACTATAAACGGCAACTATTCGTCGCCGATCAGTACTAATCGAGATGATGATTCAATAGTGAACTACTATGACTCTCATGGATTGAAATGACAATGTACCAATCGAGGTGACGAGTCAACAGTGAACTACTGTGATTGTCATGGATTAAACTGATGATGTACTAATCGAGATGACGAGTCGACAGTGAACTATTGTGATAGACGATGACAAGTCGATAGTGAACTAGTGTGACTGGCATGGATTGGACTGACGATGAACGAATCAAAATGACGAGCCAATAGTGAACTACTGTGACTGTCATGGATTGGACTGACGATGTACAAATCGAGATGATGAGTCGATAGTGAACTAATGTGACTGTCATGGATTGGACCGACAATGTACTAATCGATAAGCCTGTGGGGATAAAACTGAATCTATTGGGGATGAAGCGACTTTACTGGGGAGGAATGGATAAGGTGTACTCTACTAAGGATGAAGGTAATATGCCCGCTGATGGGAGTAAATGTATGATTCAATTGGCAGCTATGGATTTGGCATTGATGGAGGATGATGATCAACAGCCATGCATGACTTATGTTGCATGGATGAGGAAAGATGATCAATAGCCACTCATGGACTTATGTTGCATGGATGAAGGAAGATCAACAGCCACTCATGGACTCATGTTGTATGGATGAGGAAAGATGATCAACAACCACTCATGGACTTATGTTGCTAGGAGATGATGGTTAACATTTGGCGGCTTGGAAAGGGATGATATTTACCCCTAGTTTGGACATTTCTCATCCTAACGCCTTGACTGATACAGTGATAGTGTTTGGTTCTCCTGCTTGTGTTATCCTTGGAATGCTCTTAAAAATTTTATAATTTGATTTGAAAAATTCATTATTCGTCACTGTTGACTTACACATTTGAGACTATGACAGGCTAAAAAACTGACAAACGCTGCGCACGAGGGCGACACATTGACACCAAATTGGAAGAAGCTCGACTGTGCCAAGATTTGATGTGCATTTATCATAGATGATACCATTTCACTCCTCATCTTAACATGGTATCACACTGCTGATAAATCTGATTTTTGAAAATTCATCCCTATTGATCTAGCCGATTCTTTGCTTTTCCCAGGATGTGCTTTGAATTAGTGCCTTAGCTTATAGAATAACAGATACTACATTTTAAAAAATTTCAAAACAACTTAGTGACTTGAAAACTCGTTCTTAGTGTGAAGGGATCGTGTTAGGCAAACGGAATTTGCCCCTAATTTAAGGTGTAGGAAGTAGAATTCATAGGCAAACGAGACAGGTGATCGAAGTTTGCCCCTAGTTTGGACGATGGTTCTCTGAAGGTTTTAGGCAAATGAGGTAGGTGACTAAAGTTTGCCACTTGTATGAAGGGTAGATAGTAAATTCAGGCAAACGAGGCGGGTAGCCGAAGTTTGCCCCTAGCATGGAAGGTAATTTCTGGCTTGAGGCAAGGACCGTGTCTTTAATCTCTCAAATGCTCATAACTTTTTCCTAGGCACTAGTGAGGTGACCTAGCGAGCTCTTCTCTCTCTTTTGTTATTGATTACCTTAGATTTAGCTCTAATTTTTTGCCTAGGCGTCCTTTTAGATTTTTGACCTAGTGAGCCATCCTTCTTTTCTTTTTTGAAAGTCTACCTACATACCCCCGAGCGGGGATCAGGTCCAACGTAGTTTGGGCCAGGACCTTGAAAGAAGAGGGTTTAATATTGGTGTTGACTGAACCAATGTGGTTGTCTACATATCCCCGAGTAGGAATCAGGTCGAGCGTAGTTCAAGGCAAGGCTTGAAGGAAATTGGTTTGATTACAATGGTAACGACCAAATCGATGCGGTTGCCTACGTATCCCCGAGTTAGAATCAGGTCGAGCGTTGTTCAAAGCGAGGCTTGAAAGAAAAGAGGGTTTTTCAAAACAATCGTCATACAAGTTCAACTCTGGGTCACTTGTGGTGGCCTTGAATGAGAGGATTCAATTTTGATCTCCCTCTCTTTTTCTTTTTCTTATTCTTTTTCTTTTTGTTTTGTTTTGAGGATTGATCCTTCTCACTTTTGCCTAGCCAGTTAATTTTTCTTTTCACATAGTCGATTCATGTGAGATCTTTTGATCACGATCTCAAAATTTCATAATGTGCATGTCAGCTCTCAGGATTTGTTTGTGGTCGTTCAGAGCTTTTTGAATATGATCTAGACATATTCTCACGATGTGCCTTAAAGTGTACATTTCTCTGCCTCACCAAAATTTTGTTTTTTTTCATTTTTTCCATCATTTTGACTGGCTAAGGTCAGATCTTGGAAATCAATGCCTTTTCAGCTCTAACTTTTGCCTAGGTGCCCTTTCGGGTTTTCAACCTAGCGAGCTTTTCCTTTTCTTTTCTTTTTCTTTTTTTTTTTCCTTTTTTTTGAAAGGGGAGAAGAAACTCATTAAAAGTGTTTGGCTACCATCAAGGACTAAGTCTGCATTGCTTCCAATCAGACAGATTGCATGGCTCCCAATTGGATTAGGCTTAAGGCTTTGAAATGGTGGTAAAAGGGTGTTGGGCAAGCCCCAATGCAGTTTCAAGTATGTCTTTCTGGGATTTAAGCAAAAGCATCTTTTAAATTCTTAAAGTAAGACTATTCAATTCTCGGCTCTTCATCAATATCAGCGTGAAATCGACTTTGACCTTTTCAGGATTCTTTTTTTTGTTTGATGCAAAAATTTATTAGCAGAGTAATATCCATGGTAATTTGAAGAGTGACTGTGGACACCCGAATTGCACCACTTTTGTTTTGATTTGTGATCATTTTGAAAGAGAAAAAGAAAAGAAAAATCTGTTGAAAATAGATACAGAGTCGCCACTTGGTCTTTAGGGAACCAAGAAACCCAATTTGACTCACCCAAACGGATAAAGGGCACCGGCCTTTCATAACCAAATAACTTGGCTTGGGGGTTTGGTATGAGAGAGGAAGGAGCCTTTGTCACGACTAAAACACCCTCAACTCGCCCTTTCTCTCGACGGGCCTCAATTAGCATCCAAACAATCATCTATTACTACATTTGGTTCGACAATTAATAATATGATAGTATATTACATTTCATAAGAAAATTAAAATGGAAGATCAAAAGATAAGATATCATTCATAAGATCTAAGCCAGATATCATACAATGTAAAGGTAAAAGATCACACAAACAAACCTAGGGAAAATCGTCTAATCACATATCAAGTAATCAAGTTTTCATAATCTAGGAGGGTACATGTATTGTTCTTGAAACATATAATCAAAGAGATCAAAATATCCTTAGCAAGCTAGAATGATGCATATTAATCTTTGGGAAAAGGAGACCTCTCGATCCCCAGGACGGATGAGAAAGGATGATTAGATCGAGGGGAAGCATGGACGTGTGATCAAGTTCATTTTAATTATAATCTTCTTTGATTAGGGGTCACAAAATCCCCAAATCTTGTATGGATGCAATGTATGATCCTGGAATGTGCAAAGGTTGTAGTGTGTTTGTGTACATGGACTTTCTAAAGTGACTTAGAAGTCTAAAATATGAATGAATTCATGGAGAAAATCATCATGGGATATGAACAAATGTAGTATGGACCACTTCATAGGATATGAACTAATTTGAAGTACGCATAAGCATCAAATCAAAGGATGGAAGTAAAAGTATACTTGCTGTGAATAATGAAAAGAATAGTGACTTGATTTTGTGGAAATTGAAAAGTGGGGATAGAAATCTTTTCAATGCATAATTTTTTTTATGGAGATCATCCTTTATTGTGTCTAGAACACATATCAAAAAGCCAATCCTCAATAATTATTACAGAATGAGATAAATCATATAAACAATACAGGTTACTCAGAAACAAAGTTCATACTGTTGACTAAAATGTTGAAAAATCTTAGAAAATGAAAACAAAAGATCTAGAGGCCCATATTACATAGAGAGTTCCCTAAGACACTGAAGTTCAAGGGAAAATGAGTTTGGACCACTCTGTTTGGAAAAGTTGTCTGTAAAAGGAGTTGAAAGTTAACCTAGTTGCTGTGACAGCAAAAGCAGAATATCTGGAGAGAATGCTTTGGTCCAAATGGACCACTTCCAAGTATTTCCAAGTCAAACCAAAAATCATGGGTGATCTCTAATGAGTTAAGAAGACTTTCCAAGTGGTCTCATATTAATACTTTGAGTATTGAGTCCTAGAAAAATCTTTGAATTCAGATTGTTCACTATTTTGAAGATTTTGGGAAGAACTAGGGTCTTATTCTTTGAAATCAAAATGGGGGGTTTAAGAGGGATTTTGAAATAGAGGTTTTAAAAGTATATTTTTAGCACGTAAATGGAGATTATGACTATTTGAAATATCAACATTAGAACCCATATCAAGAACCTCCAAGATTGTTGGAGACATTGTTTTCATTTTTGAAGACAACTTCAAGAATACATAGTAATATATTGAAGTTGAAATCATCATCTATCAAACATGTTTTTGAGGTTAAGAGCTACTATCCATAAGGATTCACCCATCTCAAACTTCATGTCATCATCTAGATGATGATAGACTAGTAAGTAAATAAAGAAAATAAAAAAGAAATGAGATTAAGGAGGAATAAGCATAATATGTAAACAAGCAAGTAAGTAATCAATAGATGATATTCATGATGATTTTGGACTTGTAGCCTGGTGTTTCACTCATATATGATGACTTTAGACATGGAAGAGGCTTCTTATCTTATAAATGCTCACTAAAATGGTGGTTAGGTGTATTGAATGTGAAGTAAATGGGAGTAATGAAGTAGAAAATAAAGTTTAGAACTCATTTTTTAGTTGAAAATCAAAGGAAGAACCTCACTCTCACTCTCCTATCAACTTTTTTCTCTATAGCTTCTTTAAGCTTTGTATATGCACCCACCAAATGAGAAGTCAATGGGGGGTTTATATAGGCTAATTTGGGGGTGGTTTTGGGATTAAAAGAGTGCTCCCATTGGCTCCAAATGTCTGTGAACAAGGAACTACGTCGTTTTAGTTTCTAATTAATCAAAATGGACCCCCAAAATAAATTGCAAAAAAGGATTATTCTGGAGGAGAGTGCCGCGGTGGCACTGGGCCTGTGCCGTAGCAGCACTGGGCGAGTGCCGCAGCAGTACTGCTCCTCTGATGTCCAGATAATTCCATTTACGTCCCCAGAGGTTCCGGTATTCGCGAAGAGGCATCGTCCGAAATTCATAGAAAATGCGTATGAACTCCAAACTGAGGTTGTGTGATACTGTTGGAAAGGTAATGGAGTCTACTTTACATAATAAATAGTTCAGAGATAGGTCACTTTGAAAAGTTTTGCGATATTCGCGATAAAAGCTGATTTGATCGCCTTTTTCACCTTTGAAAATTCATAATAAATTCGTTTAAATCCGGGAATTATGTGCAATATACCATTGGAAAGCTATTGACCTCTAGTATCCATGACAAATATTTAAAAAATGATACGGCACTCTAGTTTCAACGTCAACTTTTAGGTCAAATCGGTCAAACCGGGATTTTCAAGAAGTTCTGGGAACCTCTGGGAGCTCCTACGAGGTGATGTTTTCGTCCAATTTTCTTTTTAAACTCATTTTAATACTTTTCTCATGACCTAGAATGGTCTTGGAACTTTTTGGCAAATTTGGATGATTTTGGTTAAACATTGGTCAAACCTGGTCAAACTTCGATCAAATCGGTCAACGGGGACTTTCCCGGACTTTTGGGGGTCTCTGAGAGCTGACGATTTCATCCGATTTTTCTTGAAAACTCATTTTATGACTTTCCTTATGACATAGCATGTTTCCAAAACTTTCAGTCCAAATCTGAGAGTTTTTGGGCTTTCAAGGGCATTTTGGTCATTTATACCACTTTTTGAGCAGTTTGAGAAATAGAATTAACTTCCAAGAGTCCTTTTTGAGTCATTTCGATCATTGTGAACCACCAAGCTATGGGTCTCGTAAATCTGGTAGCCGACAAAATGGGGTGTCTACAGTTTGCCCCTTTGGCATAAACTTGCGAAGTAACGCATGTCGCAAGCGAGTACCAAAGCTTCGAGGAGACAGGTCTTTTAAAGGCTATAGATTTAGGATAAAAGTGTTATAAAGGATGAAAAATGTGATATTAAGGTCAGTGTTGGTCGTGCTCTGCGAGAGCTGCCTACGTATCCCAAGGGGAATCAGACCAGGACGTAGTCAGGACACAAAAGAACAAATCATAACAAGATAGGCGAATGCTATGCTTTGAGGATGCAATGCATGGATATGTACACGTCTAGTGTTCTGATCCTATCATGAGCTGATGTTTTGGGGTGTGTGCCACTCCGAGTAGACTTTATGTTGTGCTAGTGTTTACGATTGTGATATGGTGGCTAACTTGGATAAGGACATCAAGACTTAGGAGACTCTGGGTCTCGGGCTAAACTTCTTGAATTTTGAAAAGTATGCTGGCAAGTGGATCGGACATAGTGCCCTTGAGGATAACAACTGAGAGGTGAGAGGGCTCACAAAGATCAATAATCGGGAAAATTTATGATAACCGAAGTGAGGGTGCTCACAACAAATAAGAAAGCTCACGGTGACCGATTTGGTGAGAAAGTTTATGGTAAGTGAGGAGGCTCACTGACAGGTGAGATAAACGGAGTAAGGAAGCTCTCGATAAGTGAGGAAGCTCACGATAACCAACAGGTGAGGAAGCTCACGGTAGTTGACAAGTAAGGAAGCTAACGGCGACATGATAGATGATGACGCTTATCAATGGGCGCATGGCCGTAAAAGTTGGTTCTAGTTTTCCGTTTATTTTCTACTGGGGATATTGGGGAATTATTTTTGAGAACCCCTCACGACTTTTGACCGAGAACCAAGATCCATCTCTGAATCTCTCATGGTTGATCAAATTCTGCTAAAAAGAGCTAGTTAGAGCCTTCGGGAGCCGATTTCTGTCTGTATCTGTCCACTGAGGGTGGTTTTGGATTCTCTGAGAATCTTTCTTGACTATTGACCGAGAACCAGGATCCATATCTGAATCTCTCACGGTTGATTGAATTTCTTTGACCAAGAACCAGGATCCATCACTGAATCTCTCACGGTTGATCAAATCTTGCAATGCTCAATCCAAGAGAGCCAGTTAGGGCCTCCAAGAGCTGATATGTTTTTGATTTTATCCTCGAGGGATAGTGTTGAATTCTCTGAGAACCTCTCTTCGACTGCTTCTCGACCAGGGACCAGGACTCATCTCTGAATCTCACACGGTTGATCGAACCTTCTAGGGCTCAATCCGAAAGAGCCGGTTAGGGCCTTCGGGAGCTGACTTCTTTCTGTAATTGTCCTCTAGGGATAATGAGGGGCTTTTCTGAGTGTCTTTCTTGACTGTTGACCGAGAACCGGGATTCAGATTTGAATCTCTCACGGTTGATCAACTTTTGTAATGGTTATTCTGAAAAGGCCTGCTCGAGCCCCCGAGAGCTATTTATTTATTTTTTTTTGTAACTATCCTCTGGGGATAATTTGGATCTACAGGGGATAAAACCTTGTAAACCTTGACTGAAATGGGCCACTAGGGCTGATCGGGGCCAAAAATGGGCTAAAAAAGGCCAAAATAGTCCAAAACGGGCTGAAATGGAGCAAAATAGAGCCAAGCGAGGCCCGCGGGGAGCAGTGCCATGGCGGCAGTTGGCTAGTACCATGGTGGCACTGGGTGGCCAGACTCTGTGTGTGTATATCTTGAGTTTTTGAGCTCCAAATGCTCATTTCTTACCATTTTGGGGTGTTTTTGGAGCCAAAATCCATCAAAACGCAACTTGTGCATGCTCAGGTGAGTAATCTTTCCACATGATTGGAATTTTGATTGGTATTTTAGTTTCCTCTAATTTTCAAGAAGAAAGTTTGGTTTTCACTTTCATTTTCTTTGTAGATCCATGGCTTGAAGCTCGAAGAGGCTCTCCAAGAAGGCCAAGGAACGGGTAAAAGCCGAGAGTCAACCCCCCGGAGTTAATTTTACGTGACCCCTCATCGTCATCTTTCGGTCGTGGCTTTAGTGAGTCAGGTATGTGAAACTTTCGATGGTTATGTGCATTGTGCTAGTTTAGTAAACTGTAGTGTGCGCCTAGAGGTCGTTGGGATGTCCATTTGGTGCTCTTTTGTTGATTTTGTGAAGTTAGACTTTGGGTCATAAATAGTGATTTTGTGTTTGTTTTTGTCATTTTTGATGTGTGTAGGTGCCAGAGGTGGTCTTAAAGGGCCATGGTAGTCTAGCCCATGCTTTTCTGTGGTACATCCAACTTTTACCTGCTGTTAAAAAAATGGTAGACGATGCCAGGTTTGGCGCCTTTGTCCGCCTAGTTTCAAAGAGCACTAATGACTTGACCCACTTTTATGCTCTTGCGGAGAGATGGTGGGATATGACAAATACTTTTCACCTGCCGTTCAGTGAAATGACGATGACGCCCTTCAATTTTTCCATAATCATCGGCTTGAGAGTTGGCGAGAAGCGCCTGATCCTGAATTATTTCTACGAGATTGATCCTGAGGCCGTTGATGCTGATTAGGGAAATTCCTCCGAGCCTGGAGGGGCCTCGGTTCCCTTGCAGCTAGCTTTATCAGTCTTATGGTAGGGAGGACATACTCTGACCGACCAGCAGCTCCTACGGGTCTTTCTCTATATGTTCTCGGCTATTCAATTTTTGCTACACGGAATGACTGGGTGAGCTTGCGGCTCCTTTCTTGCTTGGCAACCATTGATGAGATTCCTTCTTACGATTGGGGCGGTGCTACCCTGGCCCACCTTTACAAGCATGTGGCGAGGTTTCCCGTGGCAGCTATAAATCTACTGGAGGATTCTGGCGAGCTTGGGAGGTATGACTCGTGACTTTTCCTTTTCTTTTGGTCCTTTCTTATTTTTGTTTTCTGACTTTCACTTTTCTGTGTAGTTCTAGAGCTTTGAGTACCTGAAAATGTTGGCTCCTACCCCTACCGATGAGTCGGGTGAAGATGAGGATGGCATGGCTCCTGTGCAGTTGTTCCCTCAAGGCTTGAGATGGAGAAGGGAAGTTGTTGGGGTCAAGAGTGGGGCCTACTAGATTATCCTTCTGAGAAATTTCTTATTCGAGTTGGCGATCGCTAGCGTTGATTGGACACCCTGGGAGCATGTTTCCTATGTTGCCCCAGAGGAGATACAGGCGGTGAGACCTCTTGCTTCTTGTCGACTTCTGATGGAGAGTACCGAGCATAGGCAGTGGTACCTTGGTGAGCAGGTATCTCGGCAGGTGGTTGGTAGCCCGAGGTATCGCGTTCCTCATGCCCCTCCTGTGATGGATGTTGATGACCTCTCTGGTGCTGCTTTGCTGGCAGATTTGGTTATTATTGATGCTTGGGATCATTTTCGTTCTGAGACAGGATATGAGACTTACCGTGGCCGCTTTCTGATGCCAAACTTTCCACTCCTGGATGTGAGTTTCTTTTACGTTTTTGTCTCTATTCATCACTTATGTTTTTGGACTTATCTTCTCCTAACTTGTCTTATACCTACAGCTTCACGAAATGTATAGGAGACAGGCTCTCCTAGCTTCTGATCCTATCCCTCCTTGGGATTGTACTATTAACGTTTTGGGTGTCGATGGCTCTCCGCAGGTCATGGAGGTGTCGCGAGTCACGTGCGGTTATCCCACCCAACCAGCAGGCATCCTCAACGTCCCTTGGAGTTATGTTGAGGAGGGTCACGCCTTGGCAGCTAGCTTACGGTCTTTGGTCCTTACGCAAGACCATCAGGTATGTCTCTAATTTTGCGCTCCTTAAGGTTATAAGGTTCTAACCCTATATTTTACCCTTGGCAAATGGACGGTATACGGCAGTTTGCCACCAATCAAATGGCGTCCTTGGTAAATTTCTGACTCGAATTTATTTTTGTACTTTTGTTACTTCTTGGCTAATTTTTTTTTTAATTTGTGTGTGCAGTGTCGTGGTGGTGGTGCTGGCTCGTCGAGAACCAGGCCAAGGTGCAAGGGTGGCAAGAGGATGCCATCGCTAATGTACACTCTGGGTGGTCCGACAGAGGATGAAGAAGAGGAGGACTGGGGCCTCCTGAGCGGGGATTTTTGTTTTATCTCCATTTTATGTCTTCAATTGGGTTATATCAGCATATTCTGTGTGTAGGATGATGTGTCACCTTTGACAGAGTATTATGATGTTTTGCCTTTTAAGCCAAATAGTTTTTGATTTGAAGGTGTAGTTATGTGCTTGTTTTGGTTGGTGGCCGTGTGACGATATATGTGCATTGTGATTCTATGATTGTTGATGTTACTGCGATGAGCAGCTTTATGATAGTGAGTGTGTTTTCCTTGTAGGTGGGATAGTCCGTGAAACGGGGAGGTGTTGCCTAAATTTCAAATTTTGCTAAAGTCGTGACAGAAAATATGGCATTGTATGATCCCGCTCAACTCACGGCTTGGATGAACATCATGGTTCGTGTGGACAGATCAACCTTTTTAGCTATGGCTTGACCGAGCTGTTCTCTCTTTGCCAGATGGCTTTGAATGCTGAGTTCATGAGTGCTGTCATTGCCCAATGGGACCCGGTAAATCATGCTTTCAATTTGAACGGTCTGGAGATGTGCCCCCTGTTTGAGGAATTCTGTGCTATCCTTGGTATCGATCTGGATTCAGACTTGATCCTTCCTTCTGCTGATACCCCCAGTCCTACGCGAGGCCTGGCTGAATACATGAACTGTTCCACCACTATCTCCCACCGACTAATTCATGGTGAGGTTCTTGGCATTACTTCCATCATTGCCCGGTATGCTAGTCCTGGGAATCCCAGCGTATATGATGCCGCCTATGGGGCCACTCTGATATTATGCATGACTTCGCACTTCCTATTCTTGAGTACTTCCATTGATTTGGTACATGTGTGCCTCGGGTTGAAATTGAGTAAGAACCCCATGGCCATGGTTCTAGCCGAAACTCTGAATGGTTTGGATCGTGCTTTTAATCATGGAACCCTCCTTCCTTCTGGGGCACCTTTGGTGTTACAGGCTTGGCTCTATGAGCGCCTTCAGTTATGGACTAGTAGTGTGCCGTCGGTTTACTTTTGCAGGGCCGTGATTTATTTCTACTATACTTTTGCCGACTAGGTTGGCATGATGGGTACTTTATCTGAGGCCGACATTTACTGGATTGTGGGGTGTTGGGGTCACCATGCTGTGACCACCAACCTCGAGGATTACCAGAGAGTGTGGTTGATGGGTCTGAGAGAGACTTCTTTCTATCATCTTCATCGATTGGCCAGACAGTATGGGCGAGTTTAGGAGGTCTCTCGGGGATTTAGTGAAAGGGTCATTGCCTCTAGAGTCAGAGCTGCCACTATTGCTGCTTTCATCAGTGGATGGGCATGCCGAGTAAAAGTCTACTTCTAAAAACCTTTGAAGAAATAAAAGACACAAAATAAAACTAGACTTGACTGATTCTGCTTCTTTCCTCCAAGTGTCTTTGATATTTGTGATTGCTTTATGAAAAAACTTTTGTGCTTTCATTTATCCCTACCTATGTAATATTCTAAGTTTGTTTATCGGCGAACCTTGGTTACTTGGAGAACCTTATTTTATGCATTTGGCTTTTTGCAAAACATTTGTAGTATGATTTTGATCAGATGTTTGCTTTTGGTACTTGTTTGGGCATGCTAGGATGATTAGAGGCAAGCGAGGCAGGTGGCCAAAGTTTGCCCCTAGTTTGGAATATGTATGGTTGTGAGGAAAATGAGGTAGATGACCGACGTTTGCCCCTATTTTAGAAGAGGTTTAGGCAAACGAGGCAGGTGCCCGAAATTTGCCCCTGGTGAGAAGGGTGATTTCGGGGTTATGGTAAGGACCGCGACTTTATTTCTCTCATGCGCTCATAATTTTTCCTAGGCACCAGTTAGGTGACCTAGCAAGCTCTTTTTTCTCTTTTGTTATTGTTCACTTTGGATTTAACTCTAATTTTTGCCTAGGCATCCTTTCGGATTTTTGACCTAGCAAGTCATCCTTCTTTTCTCTTCTGAAAGTCTGCCTATGTACCCCAGAGCAGGGATCAGGTCCAACATAGTTTGGGCCAAGGTAGAAAAGAAGTGGTTTGTTTTCTGGTAAATGGGACAACCGAACTGATGCAGTTGCCTACGTATCCCCGAGTGGGAATTAGGTCGTGCATAGTTCAGGGCGAGGCTTAAGAGGAATTAGGCTATATTTGTGAGTGTAGCGACCGAACCGATGTGGTTACCTACGTATCCACGAGTGGAAATCAGGTCGAGTCTAGTTCAGGGCGAGGCTTAAAAGGAACTAGTAAAAAGTTCAAGCATAGTACTTTTTGAGGCGATCCATGTTGATTGGTTCTTTGAATTCGGCACCGTCGAGGTTCATGAGATAGGTTGCTCCTCCGGAGAGGATAGTTTTGACGATGTAAGGGCCTACCAATTTAGGTTTGAACTTCCCGCGTGGGTCAAAGATCGGAGCTCGTAGTTCCTTCAGGACAAGGTTACCCTTGGCAATTTTTCTCGGACAAACTTTCTTGTTAAAAGCACGGGCTATCCTCCTCTGATAGATCCGGGCGTGATCGAACGCCGCTAGGCTCTTTTCATCTATGAGAGCCAATTCATCGTACCTTTCCCTTAACCAATCATATTCTGAAATTTCACATTCCGCCATCACACGCAGGGAGGGTAGTTCTATCTCGACTGGAAGTACTGCTTCCATGCCATATACCAAAGAATCGGGAGTCGCTCCCGTAGATGTCCTTATCGATGTTTTGTATCCCCAAAGCATAAATGGTATTTTCTCGTGCCAGTCTTTGTAAGTATCGGCCGACTTTTGTAGTATGGCCTTGACATTCTTGTTTGCAGCTTTGACTGCCCCATTCGTTTGCAGCCTATATGGTAACGACTTATGATAAGTGATTTTGTATTCCTCAAACATATCCCTGACCTCTGCTTTGTAATGACTTCCGTTCTCCGAAATAATCTCATGGGGGACTCCATAGCTGCAGATGAGGTTGCTTTTGATGAACTTGGCCACTTCCTTGGCCCCCAACTTGGTGTATGACACAGCTTCTACCCACTTCATGAAGTAGTCGATGGCCACTAAAATGTATCGGTTCCCATTTGAGGCCTTTGGAACAATTTCGCCAATGATATTGATTCCCTAAGTCAAGAATGGCCACGGGGAGGTCATACTATAGAGCAGAGATGGTGATACATGCATCATGTTTGCATGGATCTAGCACTTGTGGCACCTTTTCACGTATTCGCAACAATCTTTTTCCAACGTTGTCCAATAGTACCCTAGTCTTATGATCTTTTTGGCCAGCATGTGACCGTTCATGTGTGGAACTGTCACACCCCGAAGTACCAAAAATAGGGAAAAATAAATTTTCTTTATGGGTTCGTAGACACGTGACTGGTTGTGAGTGTCACCTGATTATCCAAACATGCTTATAACAATAATGTGATATGGGAAAGTGACTAAGTTCAGCGGAAGCAGAAATTTAAAACATCCAAGTCTTACATCAGTGTTATATTACAGGCCGAAAAGATATCCAAAAGTTACATATTACAAGACCAACTAAACTATTACATCACTAATATAATAATAATAGAACTATAACAAAAGAAAAGCTCCAAAGTCTTCAGCTGGCAAAACCGTAGCCTTCCTCGTAGTAATCTTCACCAGCATAGTGTTCAGTAGTAAAGTCAGCATCTTGATAGCAGTCGGCCCCGTCTGGACCTATAAAGGTTGGACGTGGAAGGTCCAGCGGTATGAAAAGCCGTTAGCGGTTAAGCTAAGTGAGGGTCCCCTTAAGGTAACCACCACTTAAGGTAAGTTATTCTTCATCTCTTCTTATTTCTCGAAACCATATCTCGTTCATCATTTCTTGTTCTCGATACTATGTCTTGTTCGTCTTTTCTTATTCTCAAAACCATGTCTTATTTAAACCCAATCATTCCCTTTGAAACTTAACCCAGAACTGAACTGACCAATGATATTGACTGAAAGAAGACTTAACTCCAAACGCACTTACTAGTCAAGAAAGAACAACACTCAACAAAGAATAGTTAACTGTCGCCCAACTGGCACTCAAACTATCGTCCAAATGGCATAAGTGTGCGGGAAATTGACTGTCGATCCTCAGGTCGCCCACACGTTACCGAACACGTCATGCCGATCCTCACACCAAGGGTACGGGAAATTAATAATCACTTGGACGAACACGTCATGCCAATCCTAAGGTCACCCGTACATAACCGAACACGTCATGTCAATCCTCAGTCCAAGGGTGCGGAAAACTAATCAACTACTTGATCGAGCACGTCATGACGATCCTTAGGTCATCGCACTTGGCCGAACACATCATGCCAATACTCAGATCAAGGAACAAAACATAACTCACCAATCGACTCCATTGAATAATCGAGAGACCAACTTTGCAATAATTATCCAAACACGACACGAAAGTTCACGAATTAACTTTGACCGGTAGTCACATGACTAGAAACGAAACCCAACGTCCCTTATTCACAGTAAATCTATTATTGAAGGTTTTATCGTTATTTTTCACGTTCGTAGTTTAGTTCATTTATATCATCCATTTATAACCATCAGTATTTCGCTTTACGTTCGACATTTCATTTTCCTCTCAATATACTTGATACACCCAAAATTGGCTTTATCCTATGACCGAGCGGTTCAAATCAGCAGCCAGTCCATGTCCCAGTCAAATCATGCATAACTCCTCGGACAAGCATCAGTCTGAGCAGTCTAGTCTACCCGAAACTCATCATCCCGAGCAGTTCATCCACGAACCAGCCAACAGGTCGGGAAAATTACACGGGCACATCCTACCGCGGGAACAGCTCATCCGGGCCCACAGACATGATCCCGAGCATTACGGGCAGTTTCCTACTCGAGCTAGAAGACTAATGGAAAGTGCAAACTATTTCCTAATCCAATAAGGAAATCCCCACAATTAATGCCAATCTATATCAATTGGACTATGTTTCCTTATCCATGTAGGAGTAGATCTCTTGCATCTATAAAAGAGACCTCTCACCCCCATTGAAGGGGCCGACTTTTCAGTCTACACAGCACCTCTATAGCATTCATCTACATGCACGGCCAGCCTACGGTAGTTCCAGACTTGTTGGTTCACCACAGGCCCCCGGCTCTTTTACAGTATAGTGAACGTGCTCAGACACACACGTGGGCGTAGGTACCTTCATTAATAGGGCCGAACCACAAGCAAAGAATCAGTCTCTCACTTTCTCTCTCCTTAAACTGCTCTACTTTTTACTCTTACCAATTTTTGACATCATCAGTTTGGCACCGTCTATGGGAAACGACAAGTCTTTTCATCAACAAATCTCTTGATTGATCGTCATGCACCGAAGAAGGGTAAGAAGGCTGATCAGTAGTCCGACCGGGATGTTCCTCCGGCCCCGGCACCGGCTGCGGCAGTCATGACATCTGAGCAGATTATCGTGACCCTCACACAACTCTTGGAGGGCCAGCGTCAAATCCAGCAATAGATCAAAGCCCTGCTAGCCCAGCAAAGTAGTCCTCCAGGGGCTGGGAAATGAACCGAGAACATTGCGTACGGTCGGGAACCAGAGACATTAACAGTGGGCGTGCTGCCCGAGAGGAAAGGCGGGAGTATATGGCCCGGGAATCAGTCCAGGGTCACTCGGTGAAGAGGTGAGTCATCCCTGGGCACACGGTTACCTGGAGTCATAGCCGAGCCCGATCCCAGAGGACAGCACCCCGCCATAAAGAAAAATCCTCTTCCACCGACCCGACCAATCCCTCGGATACCAGTCTGGAAGGAGTGGAATCCCAAATCAAGGACTTGCAGAAGCAGATTGACGAAGTGGCCAAAAAGCTTGGTCAAAATCGCGCTCAGAATCAGGCCAATACCAAGACAGAGTCACCATTCTCCAGCCAGATCAAGAGGTTTGCCATCCCGCGCAAATTCAAGCAGCCTCGCCTAGATCCCTATAATGGCTCGGGAAGCCCAGTCTACCACGTCCGGACCTATAAGGTTCAGATGGCCCTAGCCACCAACTCCGATGAACTACACTGCCTAACCTTCCCCAGCACTTTGAAAGGCCTGGCCGTGCAGTGGTTCTACTCCTTGGAGCCCCGATCGGTCTGCAGTTTCAAACAACTCAGCAAGCAGTTCATCAACCAGTTCATCGGAATGCATGAACGGCCAAAGCCTGATATGCAGCTACTGACAGTCATACAAAGGGATAATGAGACCCTCAAGGAGTTCACCGACCGGTTCAACCAACAGAAGCTTCAAATCCGCAATCTGAACGAGGCAGTCGCCATCATAGCCTTCTGCTCAGGAGTTCAACACACCAAGTGCGCCGCGTCGTTCCACAGAAACTGACCGAAAACTTTGGTTGAGCTCTCAAAGAGATTTGGAAAGTACATTGACACTGAAGAATTTCTAAAGACCAAAGACACCGGGCAAGAAAGCAACGAGTCTTCTAGAAGTAAGCGAAAGTGAGATCAGCCCGGGAGTTCTGACAGTTCTTCCAGTTCACAGCAGACTGGGTCAGACAGCCCCGACCCGACCTCCAGTTCACAGTGGGCTGAGTCTGGTAGCCTCAACCCGACCTCCAGTTCACAGTGGAATGAGTCTGGCAGCCCTGACCCGACCTCCAGTTAACATCGGTCAGGATCAAGCAGTTTTGAATTTGCCCGACGATCCTAATCTGGCCCCCTATCTCCATCAACCTAGATGAGCCCGACAATAGTGGTACCCGCCTGATCACCACATGAGGCTACACCGATTGTCAGAGAGCTCTTACAAAGACCTCGGGCCTAACCCTGAGGCACGTAAAGACCTCGAGCCTAACCCTGAGGCATAAAAAGGCCTCGAGCTCCAAACTCAGGCACTAAAAAGACCTCGGGCTCCGAACCCAGGCACAAAAGACCTCGGGATCATACCCGAGGCAAAAGACCTCAGGGTCATGCCCGAGGCATCGGCTTCGCTTAGGTCCAACCTACGATGGGGGCAAACCCCCTAGGTGGCTGATGATGGCAAGCTTCAAAAGACCCTACAACCACCATGTTCTAGGTCGGTTACCTCCAGTTATAGCCTCTGTAAGACCCTCGTCTTAGCGAAAGCTTGGGGGGCAAGACGGCATAGTGAACTAAACAGGTAATCACACCGGGTATCTACAGGCCTCACAGATAACCAAGTCAAAATCTTGGACAACCTGAGCACCTACAGTACTCAGAGGCATTAACTCCACTTAGGTCCAAGCCGACGATAGGGGTGACTAAAATCTCTTAGGTTGGCCGACGATAGAGGAGCAAAAAGACCCTAAAACAACGTGATTTAGGTCAGCTCCAGCAACATGGTCAAGCTCTTCTCCCAACAGTCTTGACGAAGGCTGGCTGGGCGGAAGACAACCATCCTGGGGAGTTAACATAAAAGGACCCCTAAAGCAATATGCTATAGGTCGGCTTTTCCAACATGGTAAAATTCTTCTACCCACAACCTTGACGAAGGTTCACGGGCAGAAGATAACCATCCTGGAGGCTAACTCAGACAAAAAAGACTCCGAAGTAGGTCGAGTATCAACTCTCGGTCACTTCTCGAGCATTCAAAGACTCCGAATTAGATCGGGTCTCAACTCACGGTCACTTCCCGAGCACCTAAAAGTCCCGAGCTAGGCTGGGTCTCAACTCTCAACCAGTTCCTGAGAACTCACTAGGCTCAGAAGCCCCGAGTCAGCTTCCCCAAGCACTCAGACAGTGGCAAGTAACATCAAACTGATTTCCAAACTTGCCCCGATATAGCATCTGGCCAACCTTGGAAATGGGGGGCAACTGATACACCCAAAATTGGCTCTATCCTATGACCGAGCGGTTCAAATCAGCAGCCAGTCCATGTCCCGGTCAAATCATGCATAACTCCTTGGACAAGCATCGGCCCGAGCGGTCTAGTCTACCCGAAACTCATCATCCCGAGCAGTTCATCCACGACCCAGCCAACAGGTTGGGAAAACCGCATGGGCACATCCTACCGCAGGAACATCTCATCCGGGCACACAGGCATGATCCCGATCATTACGGGCAGTTTCCTACCCGAGTTAGAAGACTAAAGGAAAGTGCAAACTATTTCCTAATCCAATAAGGAAATCCCCACAATTAATGCCAATCTATATCAATTGGATTATGTTTCCTTATCCATGTAGGAGTAGATCTCTTGCATCTATAAAAGAGACCTCTCACCCCCATTGAAGGGGCCGACTTTTTAGTCTACACAACACCTCTATAGCATTCATCTACATGCACGGCCGGCCTACGGTAGTTCCAGACTTGTTAGTTCACCACAGGCCCCTGGCTCTTTTACAGTATAGTGAACGTGCTCAGACACACACGTGGACGTAGGTACCTTCATTAACAGGGCCAAACCACATATAAAGAATCAGTCTCTCACTTTCTCTCTCCTTAAATTGTTCTACTTTTTACTCTCACCAATTTTTGGCATCATCAATACTTATGATGGAAACTTTCCCAATCACTTACTAATGCAATAATCTTGCCATTCAACATACTTATAGTTTGGATATGAATTTTCCAACTGTCATTAAACTATGTTCACATAGCTCATGGATTTATAATCATGGATTTAATACCAATAAACATATAGATGAAACCCTTAACACACTCATCTACGCGATAGCACTACCATAGCACAAGATTTTCATAATAACACAGGTACCGAAAAAATAGCATCAACAATCAACACCATGCATAACAAAACATCATACAAAAAGCTACACAATCTGCCAGGATACATTTTCACTGTGTTGACTGAATTAACATGATTTATTTAGGCATGATAAATTGCTTTGTAGATCAAACTCAAAACTAAAACATTGTAGATAATAGGAATATCTTCATGTACAAAAAAATCTAGCTTCAATTACATTTTTGAGCTACTCAAACTATTTATTTTACAAGACATTTCTTATATCTCGGACTGTTATGTCCCAGATTTATAGTACTGCATCATACGTGAATTTCACCTATAAAGGAGGGGTTTTTAGACTAAGATATAGAAGGGTTATTTGTAGATAAATGAGTTAGGTTTCTCCACAAAAAAACTAGCTTATTCTCATTTTTGAGCTGCACAAAACATTCATTTTACTAAACTATATTCTGCTGAAAGTTTCAGTTTCTCAGATTTATAACACTGCGTTGTATATGCATTTCACCCATGAAGGATTGATTTATAGACTGAGCTATAGAAGGGTTATTTGTAGATAAATGAGTTAGAGTTTACCACAAAAAAACCTAGCTTAAATTCGATTTTTGAGCTCCTCAAAACATCCATTTTACTAAACTACATTCTGCTGGAAGTTTCTATTTTCCCAGGTTTATAACACTGCGTTGTTCATGCATTTCACCCATGAAGGATTGATTTCTAGACTGAGCTATAGTAGAGTTATTTGTAGATATATGAGTTATCGTTTACCACAAAAAAACCTAGCTTAATTCGGATTTTCGAACTGCACAAAACATTCATTTTACTAAACTATGTTCTGCTGAAAGTTTCAGTTTCTCAGATTTATGGATTTGTCTTGCATGTCATGAAAACTTCAACACAACAACATCAAACTTCTACTAAACATTAATACATACTATATATGTTCTAAATTGAGTTATATTACTCACAATTTACTCACCAAAGCTTGAAATTGAGCTTGGATGTTGTTTTTGAGCTTAATGGAGTTTGAACTTCAAACTTCAAGGATGAACTCCTTCTTAACTTTTCTTCTCTCTTTTTCTCATGAAATACCCAAGTCTCCTAATTTTCTCTCCAAAAATTTAGATTATGATCCAACTAAGAGAGTGTATTGTGTGCATGTGCTTGTTTATGTAGAAAGTTGGGTGGTGGCAAGTGTCATCTTGCATGTAAGCATGTATTCATGCAAGGACAAGTGTCCTAGAGCTGGACAAGTGTCATATGGGGTGGTGACATGGAGCTTGCCATGTGGCCGGCCATATAGGGCCCACCTTGGATTGTGTGCCACTTTCTCAATTTACGTGCATAAGTTCCTCGATATACGTATCGGTCTTGATTTACGTACAATCGGGTATTATTTCTATTGGCCGGGTCTGGGTATGGGACTAAGTTAAATCTTATTACGGTCGAGTTGGTATGGTTACTATAGTCTAATCAGTAATCCTAAGATATATCAAACCGTCTCCCAACTAAAATAATAATATAATCATATAGCCGGTCCAATACAAAAATTCGAAAAGCTGATATTATTAATGAAAGAAAAATTACAGTTGTTACAGGAACGCATACCCATTCATGTATTTCTTCCATCATCCTTCTGGCGTCCTTCCCGAACAAGAAAGTCAGGTTGTGACCATTGTACCCTTTTTTTTAATAATTTTCCGCTGCAAATTATGAACTATGCTGCTAACCTTTGAATTGCTCTTTTATCTTTCTCAGTAGAGTCTTGGGGGTATGTTCCCTAATCTATAAAGTTCCAGACATCTTGATACCATGTTGTTTCATTCTCTTCTTCTTCGATTGCAACGATCATGCTAAATGATGGTTCGTATCTTTGCTCGATTACCAGAGGCATCATTTTTACCCCTATAGGGATTTTGATCATGGAGGCTAGGGTAGCCAATGAATCTACTAACTGGTTCTCTTCTCTGGGTAGGTAAAAGAATATTATGCTCTTGAACTATTTCTTGAGTTCATCGAGATGGTCATAGTAGGGCTTCAACCTCTCTTCTTTCACCTTCCATTCTCCTCTAGCTTGTGACACAATGAGATTTGAATCTCCGAAGACATCCAACTTTTGAATTATCAATTCTATGGCCGCTTCCATCCCCAGATTGCATGCCTCGTATTCAGCAGTGTTGTTGGTGGAGTTATAATTGAGCTTGACTACTAGTGGGGTATGGTCCCCATTTGGTGATACCAGGATCATACCTACTCCATATCCTTTCATGTTAGCTGCCCCATTAAAGTGCAACTTCCACTGTTCTTCTTTGATATCCATGACATTCTCGTCCGGGAACAAGAAGTCTCCATTTTCTTCGAAATCAACAACGTGTTCCACAAGATTCTCAGCTATAGTTCTCCCTATTACCGATTTGCTTGTCACATACTTGATATCGAATTCAGATAGTAGGAATAGCCAATAGGATATACGACCGATCATGTTTTTGAGGAGGTATTTTAGAGGATCTATGCGGGATATGAGCATAATTAGAAAGGTCAGCATGTAGTGCATTAATTGGCAGGTGCACCAGATAAAGGCCCAACATGTTTTTTCAAAGGTAGAATAATTGAGCTCATACCCAGTCATCCTCTTGCTAAGGTAATATATGGCTTTTTCAGAGTGGCCTTCTTTTCCTTCTTGGACCAACATGCGCCCCATGGCATTTTTGGAGACAGATAGGTTAAGAAATAAGGGCATGTAAGGAATGGGTGGTGAAAGAACGGGCGGTTTTTGAAGGAAGGCTTTTATTTTATCAAATGTAGCTTGGCATTGGTCATCCCATTGAAACTTCTCCTTTCCTCAGTAACCGGAATAAGGCATCACATGTAGTTGTGAGCTTGGAAATAAATTGACTGATGAATTGGATCCTTCCAAAGAATCCACTCACTTCTTTCTCATTCCGTGGCGGCACCATTTCTAGAATTGCCTTGATTTTGGAGGGATCGACCTTTATCCCTCTTTGGAAATGCACTTTTGGTGGTTTTTCAATTAGTTGCTTAAGTTTGATTGGGAGATCCTCGGAGGGATCAGTGTATTCACAAGTATTAGACACAGAGGCGTAAGCAGGACCATCTTTCGTTTCATTCATAACAGGTGGAGTGATTACATCAGACAGTGATTGGCCAACAGCGGCCGATTTTGGTATAGACTCGATAATAGGAAGTATAGACTCCGGGGGAATAGGGGATAGGGAGACACCGACAGATGACTCTACAGCCTGGTTGCCCAGACCCTCCTTAGTTGGCATGATCTGATCATCTTGGCTCTTGGCCCTCTTTCCTTCCTTTTCTTCAGCGAGCTCTTCCCACATTTTCTCGATAGCCTCAGTGTTTAGATACTTTAACCAGTCTTCCTCTGTGGTTTTTGCAACTTCTTCCGGATAGAACGAATCTTGATAAGGGGGCCTTTCACAGTCAGCAAAGATTTTAAGCCCAAGGTGCCTTTTTCTGGTGGTCTGGTGGATCTAAGGTTCAGGAAACCAAAAGTAGGGGAAGACATACCCTTCTTTGATAAATTGCCCATTCAAGGTCTTGCGGTACGGTGGGAGACTCCTCACTCTCTTCTTCCATGACTTTTGGAGCTTGATGTCTTCTTCAGTGGGCTTGTACCCTAATCCGAAAGTGTCTTTTTATCCTTTGATCTGAGGTAACTCACGAATCCCTTGTTGGCATCGTCTCAATCCCATTCCAGGGAAGTAGTTCATTTTGCACTCGATATTGACCACCACAGAGTGGACCTCTGGGAACCTGTCGCCATCACTAACTATATGGATCTTCTCCATGAAGAATCCTCTGATTTCTTCTTCTTCTAGTTCAAGTATTTGGATTTCAAAAACAGGAGCGTAGCTTGGGAAGGCCTCATTTCCCCAACTGTTGCCAAGGATGATTTTCACCTCTTTCTCATGAATTTATATGATCATTTGGTGCACAGTGGATGACACAGCTTTGTTGACATACAGCCAGGGCCTCCCAATTAACAAATTAAACGAGGCAAGTATGTCCATAACTTGAAAGATTTCAGTACTAACCAAAGATCCTACCCAGATTTGGAGAGAAATGGTCCCCATCATATTTCTCTTGGTGTTATTGTAGGCTCTCACAGATTACACAGATATATGATGTCGAAGATGTTGACCCCTAAGGTAGTGGCAGTTCTTAGAGCACAAACATTTAAGGCGAAGCCTGTATCGACAAGATAGAATGGCACCTATTGCCCCTTGCATCCGACGGTGATGTACAGAGCTTTGTTATGCCCAGATCCTTCTGGTGGCAAATCCTCATCGGAGAAGGAGATGACTGGATTAGGGGTAAGTGTGCTTAAGAAGGCCACCATATCTTGCGGTACAGCATCAATAGGGACCTCAATCTTAGCCAAGGCATTCAACACGGCTTGTCTATGCCTGTAAGATGTTACCATGATGTCCCACATCGAAAGATGTGCTTGAGTTTTCTTCAACTGCTTTATCAATTCGTTGTCCTCTTCGATGACCTCATCCATTTATCCTTTTCCCTTGTCCTTGGCTGGCCCTTTCTCCATGGTTTCTTTGACCGGTTGTGGAGGCTGATAATGATGACCCGACCTAGTCAGATGATCAATCTCGACAGGAATAGGTCCTTCCACAGTCCCATCTTCTTTGAACCAATCGCAATTTGTTCCTATAAACAGTTTTTATGGCTCATCCCATACGGAGGCGTCACTTTCTTTATTAGGTCATACCATTTGAGATATACTGCCCCTAGATCATGTTCTTCCAGGAAGAACAAATCTTGTTCATCATCTAGCTACTGCTGCCACCCATCATCTTCTCCTTCAATCAGATGAACTTTTGTAGAATTTAGGATGTCAATACGGGCTAAGGGAAGTCCTATGGGGATTATAAGGGTAGAAGGATCAAAAGTAATGGGGTCATATTCAATGAAGCTAATATTTTGGTGGTTCGGTAGGGGATTTTGGGTGACATGAGGCTGCTTGGGAGGGGGCTCAATGATATTCTGGTTAATGAGGTCTTGGATATCATGGCGAAGGCACATGCAATCATCAGTGTTGTGGTCAGGGGCTTGACGATAGGTGCATCTTTTGGACATATCATAATTGGGTGGTAGCGGGGTGTTTCGAGGCTGAAGGAGTTGGAGGTGGCCTTTTTTGAGGAGACGTTCTAAGGTTGAGGAAAGCGAGATTTCTAGCTTGGCAAAATTGCGAGGGGGTTTTTTCTGGAAAGGGCAATTGGAGGAGTTAGCTTGGTTGGAGGGTTGGTATAGCCTAGGAGGGTATGCCATGGGTTGACTACTAAGAGCATTGACATCCAGAGTGTTGCGGGAGTAATTGGGCCTTTTCGACTGACTTGGGGGGCTCTTCCTCCTTAATCTTTCCTTCCCTGATAGCATCTTCAATTCAAGTCCCAACTTCAAATAACTCCTTAAAGGTGGAGATGGATTGATAGAACAATTTTTCATGATAGAGCGGCTGCAAATTTTGGATTAACATCCTCACCTGTTCCTTCTCAACCGGTCGGTGGGTCATTTGTGCCACTTTGTTTCTCCATCAGCCTAAGAAAGCGGCAAAGGATTCATTGTGGTTTTTTCGAATAGTTTTCAAATCCCTGATTGTGACATCCAACTCTTGATTGTAGGAATAGTGATCAACGAATACCCAAACGATGTCTTCCCATGCTCGAGTTTTGGAAGCTTCCAAGGTAAGGAACCATGACAGTGTAGACTTTGCAAGAGTTTGCGGGAACAGCATCCCAATGTGCTCATGAGTGCAGTCCATTGACTAGAAGATGCTCACGCACATCTTCACATGACTTTTTGGATTTCCAGTTCCATCAAAATGATCAATGGTAGGCATCTTGAAGTTTCTGGTAGTTTTAGCTTAACAGGTTCGAATAGCCCCTCCAAGTCTAGCATGTAGTCATCAACCCCTTTGTTTTTCCTCACTACGCTTTCTAGCTTATCAACTTTGTCCATTTTCTCTTAGAACTTCTTCTCATATGCAGGCGATGGAACTCCTTGAAACCAATCTTCCTCCCCATTATTCTCAGGGGGTGGTACAAATCCTGGTGGTGGAGGTGGCACGAAATCTAGTGGTGGCGGGAACTCAGGTTGATATTGCGGCTGCTGCTGTTTCAATTCTTCCATAAACCTCAAGACTTAGGCTAGCCTATCGGACAACTGGTTTATGGTGACTCCTAATTCGGTGACCTTGTTTTCCAATTCTTCCTGATTCATGTTGAAAAAACTTGTTAGGGCTGATTCTGACCAAACAATTATCTAAATTTCTGACCCAAGACCAAGATCCCAGCTGCTGACTTTGAGAATCTATAGTGACCCTACAGATTTGAGAGGGTCGTATCAGATTCTGACAGTGATGACTTTAGACAGATAAATGGCAGTGATGTTAACAGATGTCGATTGACTTGTGTACAGACTGACTAAAACAGTGCATGCGGATCGACAGGAATAGTGCATGCAAATGAGACAAGCATGCGGATGTAAGCCCTAATCTATATGGTGCTCCTACTTCTAGCAGATAGCAGTTAAGAAATTAAGGTCCTAGCCATACAGAGTGTGCTAACCTTACCTTCCAGTATGATCACCAGGGGTCAACAGAGGTTTCCAAGTCATTTTGGGAAGTTTGGACAGAGTTTCTGGGAGAAACAGGTTATATCTGGGATATCTAGATAGAATTTCTGGGAGAAACAATTTATATCTGGGATATCTAGACAGAGTTTCTGGAAGAAACAGGTTATATTTGGGATATCTGGACAGAGTTTTTGGGGAAAATAGTTATATCTGGGATATATCTGGACAGAGTTTTTGGGAGAAACAGGTTATATCTGGAATATCTGGACAGAGTTTCTAGGAGAAAGAGGTTATATCTAGGATATCTAAACAGAGTTTCTAGGAGAAATAGATTATATCTGGGAAATCTAGGAGATTTAGACAGAGTTTCTGGGAGAAACTGATATTTCTGGCTAATCTGGGTAATCTGGTGAGATTTCTGGAAGAAACTGAGATTTCTGGGTAATCTGGGGGATTTAGACAGAGTTTCTGGGAGACACTGGTATATCTAACAGGAGCATGTGATGATGGTGATCATACTGTCTAGCAAGTTTTCATACTCCTATGTCTTAGGACCAATAAACAAGGTTTGCAGTGTATATCTTTGTGAGCATGGAGCAGACATCCTTGTCATGGTGCCTAGGCAGGTCAACTCAATGTAATCACATGTGAGTGATTGCCTTGGGAATCATAAGAAAGAGGTTCTGTTCTATGCCATATAAGCGTCTACACTGCGCAGGTAATCCTACCAGGGCATACAACAGTTATATCACATTGTCCTATCTGAAAAGATAAATGAACAGTCCTATGAAAGGTTCTACAAGAATCTATATGCAAAGGCTAGGTTTAGTCAAAGAGGGTCCTTTGACGAGAGTTCCAATATACCGTCAGAGAGACAGTACGGAAGTGTTTACACTTTTTTATATACCTTGGAAGGTACAGTATCAACGGTGACTTGTGCCCTGGCACAGCAAGACCTGAACAATGTCAGCGCCGCGTTTCAGACACAGTCGGAGGGGAAATGCAGGAGTGCAATGCGATGAACCAGACACAGTAAAAAGATGATTTTAAGGATGCTTCTCATGAGTCAAACCTCTGTATTATTTTGTTTTGAGAATAAAATCATCCCCAGCAGAGTCGCCAGATTGTGGACACGGATTCCACCTCTTTTGTTATGATTTGTGATTGTTTTGAAAGAGAAAAAGAAAAGGAAAGTCTGTTGAAAACAGATACAGAGTCGCCGGCACTTGGTCTTTAGAGAACCAAGAAACCCAATTTGACTCACCCAAAAGGATAAAGGGCACCGGCCTTTCAGAACCATATAATCATCTTTTACTATGTTTGGTTCGATAATTAATACTATGATAATATATTACATTTCATAAGAAAATTGAAATGGAAGATCAAAAGATAAGATATCATTCATAAGATCTAAGTCAGATATCACACAATACAAAGGTAAAAGATCACACAAACAAACCTAGGAAAAAATTTCTAATCACATATCAAGTAATCAATTTTTCCTAATCTAGGAGGGGACATGTATTGTTCTTGAAACAAATAATCAAAGAGATCAAAATATGCTTAGCAAGCTAGAATAATGCATGTTAATCTTTGGGAAAAGGAGACCTCTCAATCCCCAGGACAGATGAGAAAGGATGATTAGATCGAGGGGGAAGCATGGACGTGTGATCAAGTTCATTCCTTATAATCTTCTTAGATTAGGGGTCACAAAGGTCCCAAATCTTGCATGGATGCAATGTATGATCCTAGAATGTGCAAAGGTTGTACTGTGTTTGTGCACATGGACTTTCTAAAGTGACTTAGAAGTCTAAAATATGAATGATTAAATGAATGGAGGAAATCATCATGGGATATGTACAAATGTAGTATGGACCACTTCCTAGGATATAAAAAAATTTGAAGTACACATAAGCATCAAATCAAAGAATGAAAGTAAAAGTATGCTTGCTGTGAATAGTGGATAGAATAGTGGGTTAATCTTGTGAAAAATAAAAAAGTAGGGTTAGAAATGTTTTTAGGTCATGATTGTTTATGTAGATCATCCTTATTGTGTCTATAATACATATCAAAAAGCCAATCTTCAATAACTATTACAGATTGAGAGAAATCATATAAATTATAGAGGTTACTCAGAAACAGAGTCTGTACTTTTGACTGAAATATTGAAATATCTTAGAAAATGAAAACAAATGATCTAGAGGCCCATATTCTACAAAAGGTTCCCTAAGACACTTAAGGTAAAGGGAAAAATGAGTTGGGACCACTCCTTTTGGAAACGTTGTCTGTAAAACAAGTTCAAAGTCAACCAAGCTGCTGTGACAGCAAAAACAGAATATCTGGGGAGAATGTTTGGGTCCAAATGGACCACTTCCAAGTATTTCCAAGTCAAACCAAAAATTGTGGGTGTTCTCTAATGAGTTAAGAAGACTTTCTAAGTGGTCTCATGTTAATACTTTGAGTATTGAGTCCTAGAGAAATCTTTGAATTCAGATTGTTCACTGTTTTGAAGATTTTGGGAAGAACTAGGGTCTTATTCTTTGAAATCAAATTGAGGGGTTTAATAGCGATTTTCAAACAGAGGTTTTAAAAGTATATTTTTAGCATTTAAATGGAGATTATGACCACTTGAAATATCAACATTAGAACCCATATCAAGAACCTCCAAGATTATTGGAGACATTGTTTTCATTTTTGAAGACAACTTCAAGAATACATAGGAATGTATTGAAGTTGAAATCATCATCTATCAAACATGTTTTTGAGGTCAAGAGCTACTATCCATAAGGATTTACTCACCTCAAACTTCACGTCATCATCTAGATGATGACAGAGTAGTAAGTAAATAAAGAAAATCAAAATGAAATGGGATTAAGGAGGGATAAGCATAATATGTAAACAAGCAAGTAAGTAATCAATAGATGATATTCATGATGATTTTAGACTTGTAGCTTGGTGTTTCACTCATGTATGGTGACTTTAGACATGGAAGAGGCTTCCTATCTCAAAAATGCTCGCTAAAATGGTGGTTGGGTGTATTGAATGTGAATTAAATAGGAGTAATGAAGTAGAAAACAAAGTTTAGAACTCACTTTTTAGTTGAAAATCAAAGGAAGAATCTCACTTTCACTCTCCTATCCTTATTAACAAGCGGGGGTATTTGTAAAATACAACCGCGCTAAAGGAGGAAAACACGCTAATTTAGTTCACAATTCCCTCATATATCTGTAGTTTGGATTACAATGCCAGTTTCCACACATTATGATTAATCTATGATAAGTTGTGTGTTTTAGCTGTGATTTGTGCAGATTTCTGTCGCTGTGTGAATAATTGAAGGAGCAGGATAAAAAGGAAGTGCTTAGCTTTAATGAAGATAACTCAAAGCTGAAAATTGAAGTTCGAGCGATCGAGGTTTCGATCGATCTAACTTTTATCAAGCGATCGAAGATTCTAGAAGTTCAATCGATCGAGATTTGTTCGATCGATCGAACATGCCTTTTATCAGAATACGCGCACGCAGCAAAAGACGGAGTTTTTAACCCTAGCATTAGGATTTTACTATATAAACTCGTATTGTTTATGTCCAGGAGGACGCCCACACTTACTTTTTATCAGTTTTCATAGAGAGAGGGAGTTTTTGGATTGTTTTGTAGGTTGTTCCTCAAGGTTTTACATTGTTAGCTTGGATTCTCTTTGGTTTAATACAAGTTCTTTGTTCCAGGTTACTTAGTTATTGTTTTATTTACATACTGCACTTAGTTAATCGTAGATTATTGTTTAATCTTATTGCTTTGCATGCTAGATACGTTAAAATCTCAAGTTTTCATGGTTTTAATGAAAAGCGCACAACCAAACGGCACCTTAATGAATCTTTACGTTAAGAACGCATCTGGGACACTCCAGACCATGTCTGAGTAGTCCAAGGTTGGGAGATCGTGATGAAAATGTAATTTCAAGCCTCTGCCATGCACCAGAATGATACCTGTGTTCGATCGATCGGAGTTATTTCGAGCGATCAGTACATAGATATAGTCAATCGATCGAAGACATTTCGATCGATTGAGAGATGACGATTGTCGATCGATCAAAAGCGCGTCGATCGATCGAACTTTCAGATTCTTGAGAACATCCAATACAGTATTCCAAGACTTTCTGTTTTAAGGATTTGTTATCAAACTGTCCCCAAATGCTCAGTTTGTCAAAACAGTCTTCGAACTTAAGGCCTTAAGGCATTTTCTTTCAATACATTTTGCAAACCACCCTCAATGCTAACACCATTGTAGGTGCAAGTCTTAACTATTGAATTAAACCGCTTTCATGTATTTCGCACTTAATTGAGATGATATAGTCCCGGTCATGAAAGGGCTATTGATTCTAGATCCTTAGAGAAGTACGGAATACTGTAGAAGAGGTACTCTATTGAGCTTAATTGCAATTGCATGGTAGACGGCTAGGTCATAGTGGATTCACGTGATCCCAACACTTCCTTTTATTAAGAAAAACCGCTCTTAAAATCTCGCTTTAGTTAAATAGTTAATCGTTAGTTAATTTAATTTAGTTGCTTTTAATTTTAGTAGTTGTTATTTGTAGAACTTTGTGTTCTACATTTCTTTTAAAACATTGAATCTTCTTTACTTTTAGAGTCTAATCTAGGTAACTTAATTCTCATCCTTCCCTGTGGGATCGACCTGGACTTAATCCAGTTTACTACTTGCACGATTACCTACACTTGGGTATAGCACACAAGCGCACAGAAAAATATTCGTGTCAAGTTTTTGGCGCCGTTGCCGGGGAAGGCGACGAGTTAATACTTAGGTTACCTCAATCTCTCTTCATCTATTTCTGTTTTTAATTTCTTTTTCTTTTAGTTTCTTAGGTAAAACACTTTCCTTAGGAACTCTCTTAGTTCATGTCCAACAATTCCATTGAAGGAATTTTCGAAAATCCACTCTACTTATCAGATTCCTCTAGTTCTGTTAACCCTGTAGCTACTCCTACTGAATCAATGGGTGATAATCAAAGTGAACATGGTGATAATGTGGTTGCACCACTTGATGAGGCGCTATGACCTTTATGCGATCTCATGCAACCAGAACACGCACCTATGCCCTCTTGCATTCTAATCCCACCATACGCTGGCGAATTTCAATTTTGCAATGGGATGATCCAACTTCTTCCCACCTTTCATGGGATGGAAAGTGAGTTCAGGTCCCTTTCTCCGTAAAAACACCGAAGAGGCTGAAGCCCATTTTGATTGGTTGGCTGAATACGCTCATGAATGGTCGAATTCGGATGATGTCTCACTCTCACAGATATCCTGTGTAGAAGAGAAAAGCCTATACCAACTAAACAGTGAAGATCACCTCATGACTAAATATGAAGAACTAGCAAAGAAAGTAGAGGAGTTAGGCATGAAAGGAGGAAGTTCGAGGCAGAATTTGCCTGAAGAACCATGCGGCACATGCAATATGTTGGGACATACCACTCAATATTGTCTTAATGTGCCGTATTTTCAAGAACAACCCCCCATGGAATTGAATGCCATGCAAGGGTATAAGGGGACAGGGAATTCCTATAACAACAACAATTTACAAAACAATAACAATCGATGGAATCACCCTGGTTTTGATTGGAAAAATGATGCTGGGACTCAAAATCAACATCAACAACAGCAGCCCTACAATAACCAATATCAAGGACAATACAATAGGCAGTCCGAGTCATACAATCAAAATAGATTTAATAATTACAACCAAGTGCAACCTTCTAATAATCAACAGTCTAATGTGTACGTGCCATTGCACAAAAAGGTGCAAGAGGAAGATCCTATCTCTAACGTCAACCTAACACAAAAATTAATTCAAATGATGAGTAAAATGTCTGTGATGTTAGATAGGATGGATGCACAACAAGAGGGATCGGGCGGAACATTTCCTGCCCAACCACTTCAAAACCCTAAGGGATACAATAACGGTCTTCCGAATCACGAACAAGCAAAAGCCGTGACGACTCTGAGAAACGGCAAGATTATAGGGCAAAATATGCCTATCTCTACCCCCGAAGAGTATGAGGAGGACGAAGTGGTCAATACAAATAAACCTTCTACTCAAGAAGAGGAGCCCACTGCTAGTAAAGAACCATTAGAAACAAATACTAAAGCTCCTAAAGAAGTGGGAGAAGTTGAGAGAAGGCCCGGAAAGGAATCCATTAATGATGAAGTGCCAAAATGCCCTTTCCCCGCGCCTTATCCTCAAAGGTTAAAGAAACCCAAAAATGAGGCAAAGAATCAGGAGTTCTTGGAATTATTCAAACAAGTTAAAATCAATCTCCCACTTCTTGATGCTATAAAACAAGTGTCGGCCTACGCGAAGTATCTCAAAGACTTATGTACGGTCAAAAGGAGGCAAAGTGTGAAGAAACACGCTTACGTCGCTTGCGAAGCAAGTGCAATTATCCAAAATGAATTGCCTCCTAAACTCAAAGACCCCGGCACTCCCACTGTCTCATGTCAAATTGGGAATCAAAAGATAGATAACGCACTCCTCGACCTAGGAGCTAACGTAAACCTTCTGCCATACTCGATTTATAAACAACTAGGGCTAGGTGAATATAAACCCACCCGAGTTGCATTGCAATTGGCAGATAGGTCGGTTAAGTACCCAAGAGGAGTTTTGGAAGACGTACTTGTTCAAATAGACTCATTTGTCTTCCCGGTTGATTTTGTCATTTTAGACACTGAACCTGTGTCCAATCTAGGTTCACAAATCCCGGTCATTTTTGGACGTCCGTTCCTAAACACAATCGATGCCACAATAAAAGTGAGAAGTGGTATCATGACCATCGTATTCGGGAATATGACGTTAAATGTCAAAATTTTTTCAAACCCCCGATATGAAGAATACGATGATGAGGAGGAAGTGAATTACATCAACACTGTAATAGAAGATGAGGCTGATTTCGTTGATTACAAAGATCCTTTGGAGGTAGTCGTGTCATAATTTGATGCTATCTATCAACCTAAAGAGTCTACTCCATTGGATGCTGTTTTAAATCACACTTGCCTTATGTTAGATACACTAGAGGAGGATAGAGCTGAATGTATGTGGATAACACCATATGAACCACTGTCTCCTAAAACAAAGCTAGTCATGCCCTCGAACATGCAGTTTCCCGAATTGGAATTAAAGGAGCTTCCAAAAGAGCTCAAATACACTTTCCTAGGGACTGAGAAGATGTATCCTGTCATAATCTCATCCACGTTAAATTCTGAACAAGAGGATAAGTTAATCGAGGTGTTGAAACAACATAAAGGAGCATTAGGATGGACTATTGCCGACCTCAAAGGCATAAGCCCGTCGGTGTGCACCCATAAGATATATTTGGAGGAAGACGCTAAACCTTCGCGACAAATGCAAAGGCGTCTGAATCCCAACATGCAAGAAGTAGTCAAAAAGGAAGTGCTGAAACTACTTGATGTTGGGATCATATATCCAATATCTGACAGCCCCTGGGTCAGTCTGACCCAAGTGGTGCCTAAAAAGGCAGGTATAACAGTTATTCCAAATAAAGATGGCGAATTAGTACCAACACGCGTCCCCACTAGATGGCGGATGTGTAATGATTATCGAAAGCTGAATATTGTGACCCGAAAAGACCATTTTCCATTGCCATTCATGGATCAAATGCTAGAACGAGTGGCAGGTCATAAATACTACTGCGTTCTGGACGGATATAGCGGTTATAAACAGATTGAAATTTCTCCTGATCAAGAGAAAACAACCTGCACGTGTCCATTCAGTACTTTCGCCTACCGACGTATGCCTTTCGGGCTATGCAATGCACCTGCTACATTTCATCGATGCATGTTGAGTATTTTCAGTGACATGGTCGAACAAATTCTCGAAGTATTTATGGATGATTTCTCTGTGTTCGACCATAGTTTCAAAAACTGCTTAGATAATCTGGAACGTGTGCTAGCTAGATGCGAGGACAAACACCTAGTACTAAACTGGGAAAAATGTCACTTCATGGTGACCAAGGGAATTGTCCTCGGACACATCATTTCTGATAAAGGTATCCAAGTCGATAAAGCAAAAGTAGATATAATCTCGAACTTACCTGTCCCTCGTACAGTCAGAGATATTTGATCCTTTCTGGGACATGCGGGATTCTATCGTCCCTTTATCCAAAATTTTAGTGCAATTTCCCGGCCACTGTGTCAACTGTTAGCGAAAGATATGCCATTCGAATGGTCGGAAAATTGTCAAACATCTTTTGACGCACTAAAAGAACACCTTACCTCTGCACCGATAATATAGGCACCCGACTGGAGTTTGCCTTTTGAGTTAATGTGCGATGCTAGTGACTACACCATTGGCGCAGTGCTAGGACAGAGGAAGGATAAAAAGCCTTACGTAATCTACTATGCCAGTCGTACACTTAATGAAGCTCAAATGAATTATACAACTACCGAAAAAGAGCTACTGGCGATAGTTTTCGCTCTGGATAAATTCAGGTCATATTTGATAGGGTCCCCAATCGTCTGTTTTACAGATCACTCGGCCCTCAAATATTTGTTATCTAAGAAGGATGCAAAACAAAGGCTGATTCGTTGGATACTCCTACTCCAAGAGTTCGATATCACAATCAAAGACAAAAAGGGTGTAGAGAATGTGGTTGCAGACCATTTATCTCGGTTAACGTTTGTTGACAATACTGAACCCATACCGATAAAGGAAGAATTCCTAGATGAGCAATTGATGACTGTGTCCGCTCTACCTTGGTATGCAGATATAGTAAACTATCTGGTTACGGGAGAGACTCCTAGACATTGGTCAAATCAAGACAAGAAGCAGTTCCTCTCTTTCGTACGTCATTTCTTCTTCGATGACCCGTACTTATTTAAGTATTGTGCTGATCAGGTCATCAGACGTTGCATTCCAAATGAGGATATAACCGTCATTTTAGCATCATGCCATTCTGAGGCATGCGGTGGCCATTTCGCATCACAAAAGACCGCACAAAAAGTTCTACATAGCGGTTTTTACTGGCCCACCTTGTTTAAAGATGCCTACGCTTTTTGCAAAACGTGCCAACGCTATCAACAGCTTGGTACAATTTCAAAAAGGAACTCCATGCCCTTAACCCCCATTATCACGAATGAAATATTTGATTGTTGGGGCATAGACTTCATGGGCCCGTTTCCTAAATCAAATAATTGCAAATATATACTCCTCGCTATGGAATATATATCAAAGTGGGTAGAAGCGATATCAACAAGACGCAATGACCACATAACGGTGATGTCCTTTCTTAAGGAACATATTCTATCGCATTTTGGAACCCTGAAAGCCCTAATAAGTGACCAAGGCAAGCACTTCTGCAATAGGCCTTTGGAATCACTCCTCAGGAAATATGGGGTCAATCACAAAATCGCTCTCGCCTACCATCCACAAACAAACGGGCAAGCAGAGTTGGCTAACCGAGAAATCAAGCATATTCTCGAAAAGAAGGTTAGTTTCAACAGAAAGGATTGGGCATATAAACTGACTGATGCACTATGGGCATACCGTACCGCATACAAAACAAACCTAGGGATGTCCCCATTCAGGCTAGTATATAGGAAAGCATGTCACCTCCTTGTCAAAATCGAACACAAAGCTTATTGGGCGACACGCTCATTGAACTTTGATATTAAAGAGGGAGGGCATCTTCGAAAACTCCAACTGGCTGAATTGGAAGAAATACGTCGAGATGCATACGACAATGCTTGATTACACAAGGAAAGGTTGAAGGCTCTCCACGATAGAATTATTTATCGTAAATCATTCGAGCCGGGGCAGAAAGTCTTGCTGTACGACTCTCGCCTCCACCTTTTCCCAGGTAAACTCCGATCTAGGTGGACAGGACCATTTATAGTCAAATCTATCTTTCCACATGGGGCAGTTGAGCTGATAAACACCAAGAACGATGCAGTTTTCAAGGTCAATGGCCAAAGGCTAAAACCGTTCTTGGAGAATTTCCAAACAGAGGTTGAGTTCATCCAACTGGATGAACCCAACTACTCTTGATCCCAAACATTAAGCGTTTTCTCCACGTTGTTGTTGTATACCTTTACTTTTGTCGTTTTCCATTTTGTTGATGTCTTCTGTTTCTATTTCATTTTCTGTAAGTGATTTCGATTCTAATTTGCTGTTTCATATTATCTCTCCCATGCAGGCTATTCAATATGAGAGATGATGATATTCATTCTATAGGGTCATGGGCTGATTCTGAATATCAGAACCCACCTTGGACTGCCGACGAGATAGCATTCTGCTTATCTCCTTATCAAGGACCAGGTGCGGATGATGTCGTGGACCTTACCTATGGATACATCCCTTATGATCCTGCTCTCCTCCAAATTAACCCTTTCGAGCATATGGACCTTTCTGGTGAGGAAGGAGAACCTAAAGGGTATGATGTTGGGGAAGTGGATGATGCTCTCTTAGAGCAGTGGGAGAATGACTCCATGTGGGAACCATGGGACGAAGAAGACCTACAGGATGTGGTGCCCGAACGCCACAATGCTGTATTCACTTTTGTTGATGATTTCCTTGTCATCGCAGTGGTTCCTTACATTTATGTGCACACGAGTTATTTACTGTTCCGGCTCTAGTGCCCGTTACCTGCTAGTGCACATGGGCGTCTCATGCCAATAGTGAGGTTAATTCGTTGTCACTTGTCTTTCTTTGTTTTCTTTATTTAGTTATTTCTTTCTGTTGTCTTTGCCTTTTGTTTTTATTTAATTTCTTTTCTTTCTTTATTTTCGTTTTGTTTTTCCCTTTGTCAGGATTGGCACTATGAATCCACCGTTCCCGCCTTTTTATCTTCCACATCAACTGGTTTATGGCTTTGGGTCCTATATATGGCCCCCGGGCACTCCGCCGCAAGAGGAAGGTCCGCTGTATGATTATACTCCGCTATCCTTGTCTCCATCCGGATCACCTCTTGCATGGACTTTTAATTCCTTAAAGACTTCAGACTTGCTCGATGATATCCTTGTTGCTTTCCGACTGTTCTGGGAAAGGGAATCATCATGTTTGGACTCCACATGCGAAGATTTAGCGGGGAATGAAGCAATGGTGAAAGAAGGAATCTTCTTGCTAGATGATTAGTGTCCCACTTCAATTGTGTTTTGTCTTTTCATCAGTATTTTAGCAATTGAAGTGTAATCCTAGACAGAAATTTTATTAGTTTTAATTTTATCTTAGTTTTCTTTAATTAAATAAGGTTTAGATACCAAGTGGGGGCAATAATTTTGCAATATGGATGCTGTTATGAAGTTTTATTTCTATAAAATTGCAATGTTCTATTATGAGGATGAGTTTTTGGCTTACATGTCCTGCCAATGCACTGTTTTATCATTCTACTGTATGTCCAGAATAACTTGGGTCAGTTGGGGGTACTTAAGTCTTCCATTCTGTGCTGTCTTGGAATTTTCAATTTCGATCGTTCGAAAACTCCCCGATCGATTGACAATTTCATATACTCGATCGCTTGAAAATGGCCTAATCGAGCAACGGTTCGATCGATCGAACTTATCTCGATCGATCGAGCATTGTATTTAAATGAGGCGTCTTGCATACACTTCCATCAGTCTCTCTTTATCTTCCTCCTCATTCGAGCGATCGACGACAGAGAGCAAAGCTCCAGAAATTTGTGGCTCCCCCATCATTCACGCCATTTTTTGGGAGCCCCTGATCCTTCTGATCATCATCATCAGCACCATTGTCCTCCCCTCTGCGTGTACACCCGAGGTAAGACTCGAGCCACCCCCTCTTTCCATTTTCTTGTTCAAATCTTGATGGGGGTGCCCCCATTGGTCCTATGAACATTCTCTTTGTGTTTTAGTCATCTTATGTTTATTTTTCTTTCATTTCCATTCTTTTTCCTCGTCGCTGCCGCATCTCTGTGCTAGATCGATCGAGCTAGGATCAAGCAATCAAAGAAGACTATTGTTCGATCGATCGAGAAACGTTCGATCGCTCGAACTATGGCAGTGGCAGTTTTCTATTTTCTTTTTAGTTTTCTGTTTTCATTTATCGTTTCTTTTCCTTTTCTATTTTAGGATCCTCGCAATGAACCCTATTACAGGGTATCACAGGGAGAAGCCCTTTGACCTCGCTATTCCCGACCCAGTCCCGCACCACGGCTTCCGGAACACCCCCGATCGCCAGTGGTTCACACGCTATTTTTACTCCAAACCGGTCATCCTTGAGCGACCACTGGAGACGGCATGGCTTACTACTCCTTGGTATCTCGCCCGCCTCCAAGCTATGCCACACTGGTACGATTTTTTCTCTCAGGAAAAGAGAGTGAATCTTTGGTGGATCCGCGCGGCTTGTGCGACGATGATTAGAGATCCAGATGCCGCATTTACGTTACGATCATTCTTCCATAGCCGGGAGATTGTGTTCAGTCCGACCACCGTCTCAGCTGCTCTAGGGGTCCCAGAGGTGCCTGACTGTGTATGCCCGCACCGTGCTGACACGCTAGTGTTCCCACCGACTGCTGTCATTTGAGAGCTCACCGGGGGTGCATTACCGAGCTGGGATGGTACATCCCTCATTGCCGACGTTTATCTGACCGATAATTATCACATGCTCCACCTTGCCCTAAGCAACTGCCTATTGGTGACCTCCTACCGGGAGAAGATTGCACCCTAGTATGCACACATGTTATATGCCATAGGGACGGGGTTACCGGTCTATTTGCCTCACCTGTATATTGACTTTATGAGGCACCCCACTCGCTACATTGCTGCCAAGAAGCACCTGAAAGGTGCTTGGGCCATTCACCGGGTGATCGAGCAGGCTGGCCTCGTTCCCTTACCTGATGATGCGACCTCTCAGGCTTGCAGTCGGTTTGGCGAGACAGCTTCTCGCCGATCTGATGCTCAGAAGAGGAAGAGGAAGGGTAAAGGGAAAGCGAAAGTTGGGGAGAAGAGGAGGAGATCTGATGGCACCGATACTGAGGGTGCAGCTTCAGGGACGCCGACAGAGGCTGAGGAGCTTGATTCTGATGACGAGGTTGATCCTCGGGTAGAGATTGCATAGTTTGAGCTGAGACAGCGATCTCAGGCTCAAACTCAGGCCCAGGGAGAGTCTTCGTCATCCGTGCCTCTTTCGACTTTTCATGAGTTATTACTGGAGGAGAGAGAGGCTCGGATCAGACTCGAGGGTCGGGTGGACCACATGACGACATTGCTTGAGGCCATTTTGATTCAGTTGGGGGTTGACCAGTCATTACATACACCCCCACCTACCACTACTCACCCTACTGCACATCCTACCGCCGATCCATCCACATCTGATCCCCCACCGCCACCTGTTGATCCTGCTGCACCATCATCCTCCGCGGCACCACCTTCTACGGACCCCCCACTTCCACCACCTCCAGTCATGACTGAGAGTGACCCGGCGATGGCCCGTACTGGTGCTGAGGGTGGAGTTGAGGATATCCCCGCTGCGCTGATAGAGATATTATCAGATGTCGCAGATGATGTTTAGGTCTTGACGTTGAGAGTGTTTGGAGAGTTTTGTTGTATCTTTTCTTTCTTATTTCCATCTCTCTGCTTTCTTTATTTATTTTTGATTTTTGGATTATGTGGGACTGTCGGTGGTTATTTTTAGACTGGTGGCTGTTTTGAGATTGTATGACCTCTATTATCACTGCCCTGTCATTTCTAGTGCTTTACTTTTGCAGTGATCGTTTCTGTTTTTATTCATATATCATACGCTGATTGTACCCTTGTATATCTTTCGTTTGATCTTGGTTGCTTGGAGATTGTATATTTCTTTACAGATTGTTACGCTTGCAGTTATTGCGTTGCTTTAGCAGGTGATATCTTCTGATCTATTGTTGAAAATCAACTTCTGAGGTCATTGCGATTTTCAGTTGGGGGTGGGATGTAAATAGATTATCACCTGAGCATGTTTTACGTTATCTAGCAATCTGATTTACTTTATTGCACATTGAATACAATCACAGATGCGCACGTAAACAAAGAAATTTTGAAAATTGAGCTATAAGCAAAGAACAAATATTACATTTCAATTTTTAAAATTTTTGTTATTATGAACTTTATCGGTAGAATACTTGTAAATATTCTCTCTTATTCAGCTGCTATCCAGCTATGATATATTCATATTAATCTCATCCTTTTATGAATTACATTCACATGTGTTTTCTAGTGTCACCAAGACGAATGCATATGTTGACCATTCTAGTATCCAACATCCATTTGCACGTTTTAATAGCTATGCTGAAAACCTAAATAAGAGTTAATACGATTGTTATGCTTTAAGGTATAAGTAGTGGAAACTAGTTACCCTTAGTGAGCTTTTGAGCCCAAACTTCAATTCTGAGGGACTTATCACAATAAATTCGAATTGTTCTTCTTGAATATATTTTAAATTCGTTGAGTAGTCTCTAATTCTTCATTTAGGCTGTTTATTAAAGGAGAACGTTCAAGATCTACCAACTAAACTCAATGAACACTGAAGTGCTAAAACTAAGAAGTTAAGAAAATGATTTAAGCCATCGTTATTCATTCCTTACCTTTTTATATACCTGTATCAACATCCAAGAATCTCTTAACCCCACAACAATTAAATATTGCCAATATGAAAGCCTAAAACCCTTCATCTAATACTTTAACCTCTAAAAACTCGATTGCACATCTAATGTGATTAAAATTGTTGAAGTATGTGATAAGAAGGGAGTAGTCGTGGGAAGGACGTTATAAAAAAAAAAGAAAAATATGCGAGATCCAGGTTAAAAAAAAATTTAAAATAAAAAAAATAAAAAAAAATGAAGGAAGGAGGAGTAAAAAGAAATAAATGTATATGAGAATAGAGGATGGTTGGAATAAAGAAGAAATAAATTAGTCCCTATCACATGCTACGGATGTGCACATCTTGCCCCTCTTATTTCTATCCTACTAAATAACCGCCGAAAAGTCAAAGTTTTAATGATTTTTAACAACTTAGTTTGAATATGAACGTGTAATTTGAGTATCCACGGTATTTCGCTCCTCTAGTAAGTAATATTCCTTTCATGAGACTATACACTCTAAATGTTCGTCCTTTATCGAGTTAGGTGTGAAACACTATTAGCCAGAACATCACTCGTATTAAAGTTTCACACCATGAGCAATCATTATTAGACCAGTTTCTGTGAGATGTTCATTTTGGAGCGTAACCCCATGTGAGAGTTGAGTTGAAACTACGAATTCCAAAGGGTATGATAGTCTAAACAACTCTAAAATAAAGTTGGATGCATAGCTGTTATTTTCATACACACACGGTTACATGGATGGACTGCATATGTATATTTACCTCGGCGACATGAGGAACATGTGAATTTCTTCATGGTTTGTATGAGGATGATATGTTTTGTAGAGCTAAACTGATAGCCAAATAGGAAGTATTGTTTATAAGTTTTTCTATATCTTTTTGATCTTAAAAATTGAGAATTTTGTGGGTATATTCACTTGAAACCCTCACGAGACAACACTCGTCCACTAGGGGAACCTAGGGGTTTAACGGCTTGTTGCAATTGCTAAATGCAACCGCGATGCCTGCGAAAGTGAGTTACGTAGCATCTCTTTCTTATTAGATTAGTCTATTTTAATCTTATTTTGTTTATTCTAATCGTTGTAGTAGTAGTTAGCTTGTTTAATTTTTCGCTTTATTGCTAGGGACTAGCAACTCGCTAGTTGGGGGTTGTGACAAGCGGGGGTATTTGTAAAATACAACTGCGCTAAAGGAGGAAAACACGCTAATTTAGTTCACAATTCCCTCATATATCTGCAGTTTGGATTACAATGCCAGTTTCCACACATTATGATTAATCTATGATAAGTTGTGTGTTTTAGCTGTGATTTGTGCAGATTTCTGTCGCTGTGTGAATAATTGAAGGAGCAGGATAAAAAAGAAGTGCTTAGCTTTAATGAAGATAACTCAAAGCTGAAATTTGAAGTTCGAGCGATCGAATTCCTCTCAAGCGATCGAGGTTTCGATCGATCTAACTTTTATCAAGCGATCGAAGATTCTAAAAGTTCAATCGATCGAGATTTGTTCGATCGATCGAACATGCCTTTTATCAGAATACGCGCACGCAGCAAAAGACGGAGTTTTTAACCCTAGCATTAGGATTTTACTATATAAACTCGTATTGTTTATGTCCAGGAGGACGCCCACACTTACTTTTTATCAGTTTTCATAGAGAGAGGGAGTTTTTGGATTGTTTTGTACGTTGTTCCTCAAGGTTTTACATTGTTAGCTTGGATTCTCTTTGGTTTAATACAAGTTCTTTGTTCCAGGTTACTTAGTTATTGTTTTATTTACATACTGCACTTAGTTAATCGTAGATTATTGTTTAATCTTATTGCTTTGCATGCTAGATACGTTAAAATCTCAAGTTTTCATGGTTTTAATGAAAAGCGCACAACCAAACGGCACCTTAATGAATCTTTACGTTAAGAACGCATCTGGGACACTCCAGACCATGTCTGAGTAGTCCAAGGTTGGGAGATCGTGATGAAAATGTAATTTCAAGCCTCTGCCATGCACCAGAATGATACCTGTGTTCGATCGATCGGAGTTATTTCGAGCGATCGGTACATAGATATAGTCAATCGATCGAAGACATTTCGATCGATTGAGAGATGACGATTGTCGATCGATCAAAAGCGCGTCGATCGATCGAACTTTCAGATTCTTGAGAACATCCAATACAGTATTCCAAGACTTTCTGTTTTAAGGATTTGTTATCAAACTGTCCCCAAATGCTCAGTTTGTCAAAACAGTCTTCGAACTTAAGGCCTTAAGGCATTTTCTTTCAATACATTTTGCAAACCACCCTCAATGCTAACACCATTGTAGGTGCAAGTCTTAACTATTGAATTAAACCGCTTTCATGTATTTCGCACTTAATTGAGATGATATAGTCCCGGTCATGAAAGGGCTATTGATTCTAGATCCTTAGAGAAGTACGGAATACTGTAGAAGACGTACTCCATTGAGCTTAATTGCAATTGCATGGTAGACGGCTAGGTCATAGTGGATTCGCGTGATCCCAACACTTCCTTTTATTAAGAAAAACCGCTCTTAAAATCTCGCTTTAGTTAAATAGTTAATCGTTAGTTAATTTAATTTAGTTGCTTTTAATTTTAGTAGTTATTATTTGTAGAACTTTGTGTTCTACATTTCTTTTAAAACATTGAATCTTCTTTACTTTTAGAATCTAATCTAGGTAACTTAATTCTCATCCTTCCCTGTGGGATCGACCTGGACTTAATCCAGTTTACTACTTGCACGATTACCTACACTTGGGTATAGCACACAAGCGCACAGAAAAATATTCGTGTCACTTATCTTCTATAACTTTTCTCTCTATAACTTATTAAAGCTTTGTATTTGCACCCACCAAATGAGAAGTCAAGGGGGTGTTTATACAGGCTAATTTGGGGTGGTTTTTGGATTAAAAGAGTGCTCCCATTGGCTCCAAATGTCTATGAACAAGGAACTACGTCGTTTTAGTTTCTAATTAATCAAAATGGACCCCCAAAATAAATTGCAAAAATGGATTATTCTGGAGGAGAGTGCTGCTGCGGCACTGGACCTGTGCCGCGGTGGAAGTGGGCCAGTGCTGCAGTGGCACTGCTCCTCTGATGTCCAGATAATTCCATTTAGGCCCCAAGAGGATCCGGTATTCGCGAAAAGGCCCTATTTCGTCCAAAATTCACAGAAAATGCATATGAACTCCAAACTAAGTTTCTGATATATCGTTCGAAAGGTAATGGACTCTACTTTCATAAAAATAGTTTAGAGATAGGTCACTTTGAAAAGTTTTGCGGTATTCACGGTAGAAGCTGATTTGATCGCCTTTTTCACCTTCAGAAATTCATAATAAATTCGTTTCAAATCTGAGAATTATATGCAATATACCGTTAGAAAGCTATTGACCTCTAGTATCCATGAAAAATGTTTGAAAAATGATATGGCACTCTGGTTTCAAAGTCAACTTTTAGGTCAAATCGTTCAAACTGGGATTTCCAGGAAGTTCTGGGAACCTCTAGGAGCTCCCAGGAGCTGACGTTTTCGTCCGATTTTCTTTTTAAACTCATTTTAATACTTTTCTCATGATCTAGAATGATCCCAAAACTTTTCTGCAAATTTGGAAGATTTTGTTCAAACCTTGGTCAAACCTGGTCAAACTTCGGTCAAACTGGTCAACGGGGACTTTCCAGGACTTCCGAGGGTCTCTGGGAGCTGACGATTCATTCGATTTTGCTTGAAAACTCATTTTATGACTTTCCTCATGACATAGCATGTTTCTAGAACTTTCAGTCCAAATCTGGGAGTGTTTGGGCTTTCAAGGGCATTTTGGTCATTTGTACCACTTTTTGACCATTTCGAGAAATAGAATTAACTTCTAAGAGTCCTTTCTGAGTCATTTCGATCATTGTGAACCACCAAGCTATGGGCCTCATAAATTTGGTAGCCGACAAAATGGGGTGTCTAAAGTGACATTTAATTCGATGATTCGTGCATTAATGACTGGACACATAAGATTAGGCAAAAATGAGATTTTATTTCATCAAAAGATAAGGATTACATTACTCGACACAGACTCATAACAGCTTGAAGACTGACAGACTCGAAAATAAGACTAAACTTGAAATAGATTCAAAACATAGGACAAACTCGACTAGACTCGGCTTGGTCTCGAATGGAATGTCACGGTGACTCGCTTATTCTATTTTTTTTTCGAAAGAGCAACCTCATTTGATTTGCTAGCAAAAGTCCCAAACACCATCGCTTCACCGGGGATCATTTGAACAGATACGCCAGGGGCTTTAGGTTCGATGAAGCTGACACTTTGGTTAACATAGGGTTGGATGGGCGATGGTTCGATGATTTTTTGATCAATGAGGTCTTGGATATCATGGCGAAGGTTCATGCAGCTATCGGTGTCGTGGCCTGGGCCTTGGTGGTAGGCACAACATTTGGACAGGTTACAGTTAGGCAAAGGGATACCAGCACGAGGCTGAAGGAGTTGGAGGTGCCCCTTTTTGATGAGGTTATCAAGGATAACGGTCAACGACATACGCAGGTTGGTGAAGGTTCTTGGGTTATGGACTTTGTTAAACTTTGAGTTCAAGTGGGTCCTTGGAGTGGCTCTTGTGTTTGGATATGGACTAGGATTACCCAGGTAAGGGTGTGGGCTTGGATACAAGTAGAAATTTGGATATGGATACGGGCTCGGATAGATGGTGTTCGGCGACCCATACTTCCCTTTATTGATGCTCTGCACCATCTTCTTAATTCGGCTTATCTTTAAACTTAGTTGTTCAACAGTGGTTTGCAATTTTTTCACTTTTCCTTCCAGAGGTTGGTAGGCCATTAGTGGGTTTATGATAGCCTGGGCTAGCCCAAGATCACGACAATGAATTCGGGGAGGTACAACAGTGTCCTAATTGATCTAGTCGATTCTCTGCTTTTCCCAGGATGTGATTTGAATTAGTGCCTTAGCTTATAAAATAAAAGATACTCCATTTCAAAAAAATTTAAAACAACTTGGTGACTTGAAAAATCGCCCTTGGTGTGAAGGTATCGTGTTAGGCAAACAGAATTTGCCCCTAGTTTAAGGTTTAGGAAGTAGAATACATAGGCAAATGAGGTAGGTGACCGAAGTTTGCCCCTAGTTTGGATGATGTTTCTCTAAAGGTTTTGGGAAAACGAGGTAGGTGACTGAAGTTTGCCCCTTGTATGAAGGGTAGATAGTAAATCCAGGCAAACGAGGCGGGTAGCCGAAGTATGCCCCTAGTGTGGAAGGTGATTTCTGGCTTGAGGCAAGGACCGTGTCTTTAATCTCTCAAATGCTCATAACTTTTGCCTAGACACTAGTGAGGTGACCTACCGAGCTCTTCTCTCTCTTTAGTTATTGCTTACCTTGAATTTAGCTCTGATTTTTTGCCTAAGCATCCTTTCAGATTTTTAACCTAGCGTGTCATCCTTCTTTTCTTTTTTGAAAGTCTGCCTATGTACCCCCGAGCGGGGCTCAGGTCCAACATAGTTTGGGCCAGGACCTTGAAAGAAGAGGGGTTAATAATGGTGTCGACGAACAGATAGGGTTGCCTACGTATCCCCGAGTAGGAATCAGGTTGAGCGTAGTTCAAGGCAAAGCTTGAAGGAAATTGGTTTGATTATGATGGTGTCGACCGAACCGATGCGGTTGCCTACGTATCCACGAGTGGGAATCAGGTCGAGCGTAGTTTAAGGCGAGGCTTGAAAGAAAAGTGGGTTTTTCAAAACAATCGCCATACAAGTTCAACTTTGGGTCACTTGTGGTAGCCTTGAATAAGAGGATTCAGTTTTGATCTCCCTCACTTTTTCTTTTTCTTTTTCTTTTTCTTTTTGTTTTGTTTTGAGGATTGATCCTTCTCACTTTCGCCTAGCCAGTCAATTATTCTTTTCACATGGTCAATTCATGTGAGATCTTTTGATCACGATCTCAAAATTTCATAATGTGCATGTCAGCTCTCAGGATTTGTTTGTGGTCGTTCAGAACTTTTTGAATATGATCTAGACACATTCTCATGATGTACCTTGAAGTGTACATTTCTCTGCATCACCAAAATTTTCTTTCTTTCACTTTTTCCATCATTTTGACTGGCTAAGGTCAGATCTTGGAAATCAAAACCTTTGCAGCTTTAACTTTTACCTAGGTGCCCTTTCGGGTTTTCAACCTAGCGAGCTTTTTCTTTTCTTTTCTTTTTCTTTTTTTTTTCTTTTTTTTCCTTTTTTTTGAAAGGGGTGAAGAAACTCATTGAAAGTGTTTGGCTACCATCAAGAACTAAGTCTACATTACTTCCAATCAGATAGATTGCATGGCTCCCAATTGCATTGGGCTTAAGGCTTCGAAATGGTGGAAAAAGGGTGTTGGGCAAGCCCCAAGTCAGTTTCAAGTATGTCTTATTGAGATTTGAGGAAAAGCATCTTTTAAATTCTTAAAGTAAGACTATTCAATTCTCATCTCTTCATCGGTGTCAGCGTGAAATTGACTTTGACCATTTTAGGATTCTTTTTTTTTGTTTGATGCAAAAATTTATTAGCAGAGCAATATCTATGGCAATTTGAAGAGTGACATTTCAGTTCGATGATTCATGCATTGACGACTGGACACATCAGATTAGGCAAAAATGAGATTTTATTCCATCAAAAGAGAAGGATTACATTACTCGACACAGACTCATAACAACTTGAAGACTGACAAACTCAAAAATAAGACTAAATGTGAAATAGATTCAAAACATAGGACAAACTCGACTAGACTCGGCTTGGTCTCAAATGGAGTGTCACGATGACTCGCTTATTCTTTTTTTTTTTTCGAAAGAGCATCCATTATTTTTCTAGCAAAAGTCCCAAACACCATCGCTTCACCGGCACAGGTTCAACATTCATGGGTATCAGCAAAAGGGATCATTTGAACAGATAAGCCAGGGGCTTTAGGTTCGATGAAGCTGACACTTTGGTTAACATAGGGTTGGATGGGCGATGGCTCGATGATTTTTTGATCAATGAGGTCTTGGATATCATGGCGAAGGCGCATACAGCTATCGGTGTCATGCCTGGGCCTTGGTGGTAGGCGCAACATTTGGACAGGTTATAGTTAGGCGAAGGGATGCTAGCATGAGGCTGAAGGAGTTAGAGGTGCCCCTTTTTGATGAGGTTATAAAGGATAACAATCAACGACATTCCTAGGATGGTGAAGGTTCTTAGGTTACGAGCTTTATTAAACTTTGAGTTCAAGTGGGTCCTCAGAGTGGCTCTTGTGTTTGGATATGGACTAGGATTACCCAGGCAAGGGTGTGGCTTGGATACAAGTAGAGATTTGGATGTGGAAACGGGCTCGAATAGATGGCGTTGGGTGAACCATACTTCCCTTTATTGATGCTCTGCACCATCTTCTCAAATCGGCTTATCCTAAAACTTAGTTGTTCAACTGTGGTTTGTAATTTTTTCACTTTTCCTTCCAGAGCTTTGTAGGCCATTAGTGGGTTTATGATAGCCTGGGCTAGCCCGAGATCACGACAATGAATTCGGGGAGGTACAACAGTGTTCTTACCCGGGGCTAAGATTTTCTACAAATAGAAGTAAAAACCCAAATTAGCAGCGGCGTGAAGCACTTCTTATGGGCCCCTAGTGGGGAGAGATGATCGGAATTTTGAAGGATTTATCGATGCGAACTGATGATAGTTGCAGTATGTAAATGACTTCTATATAATGATTGAGATGAGCGAGGATGATGATATGTATGCATTTGATGTGTAGGATTGACACATGTGAGACTAACGAGATGCACGTGCATGCGAACGGACATGAATTGTGTATGCATATGAGACAAGCATGCGGATGCAAGCCCTAATCTATATGATGCCCTTACTTCTAACATATAGTAGTTAAGCAAGTAAGGTCCCAACCATACAAAGTGTGCCAACTTTTCTTTCCAGGATAATCGTCCTCATTGGGGAGGGTGAGGAAGACAGGTTTGCTCTTTGAGGAATGAGAATTTGGGAAATTTTATAAGTAGAGATTTTTGGAAAATCTGGGTGAATTTTGGCAGTGTCTCCAGGAAACAGGGATTTTTGGGAAATCTACGTGATTTGGACAAAGTTTCTGAAATAAACATATATTTCTGGGTGAGTTGGGCAGAGTTCTAGAGGGGACTGCGAAACCAGAGTTTCTGGGAGAAACAAGGTAAAATAGGAAAGGTTTCTGAGAAAAGTAGGGATTCTAAGATTTTTGGGATAAACATGGATTTCTGGGAAATGTAGGCGGATTGGATAGTGCTTCTGGGAGAAATTGGAAAATTAGAATTTTTGAGAGAAATTGGTAAATTGGGAAAGGTTATTGGGAAACGCAGGGAATCCAAGGTTTTTGGGATAAACAGGGATTTCTGGAAAATCTAGGCGGATTGGATAGAGCTTCTGGGAGAAACTGGGAAATCAGAATTTCTGGGAGAAACTAGTACATCTAGACATTTCTGGGAAGTTTGGATGGAGTTGCTGGGAATTTTGGGAAATCTGGGAGATTTGGACAGAGTTTCTGGGAAAACAGGTACATTTGGGTAAGTTGGACAGAGTTTTTGGGAGAAACAAGTATATCGGAGTTTCTGGGAGAAATTGAGATTTCTGGGTAATCTTAGGGATTTGGACAGGGTTTCTGGTAGAAATTGGTATAACTGGTCAGAGTTTCTGAGAAAAATGGGAAAATTTGAGTTTCTAGGAGAAACTGGTATATCTGACAGAAGCATGTGATGATAGGGATCATACTATCAAGCAATATTTCATACTCCTATGTCTTACGACCAACAAACAAGGTTTTGCGGTGTATATCTTTGTGAGCATGGAGCAGACATCCTTGTCATGGTGCCTAGGCAAGTCAACTCAATGTAATCACATGTGAGTGATTACCTTGAGAATCATAAGAAAGAGGTTCTGTTCTATGTCACATAAGCGTCTACACCGCGCAGGTAATCCCACCAAGGCATACAGTTGTTATATCACATTGTCCTATCTGAGAAGATAAATGAACAGTCCTATGAAAGGTTCTACAAGAATCTATATGCAAAGGCTGGGTTTAGTCAAAGAGGGTCCATTGACGAGAGTTCCAATATGCCGTCAGAGAGACAGTACGGAAGTGTTTACTCTATTTGATATACCTTGGAAGGTACAGAATCAACGGTGACTTGTGCCCTGGTACAGCAAGACCTGAACAATGTCAGCGCCGCGTTTCACACACAGTCGGAAGGGGAAATACAGGAGTGCAATGAGGTGAACCAGACATAGTAAAAAGATAATTTTAAGGATGCTTCTTATGAGCCAAACCTCTGTATTATTTTGTTTTGAAAATAAAAATCCCCAGCAGAGTCGCCAGATTGTGGACACGCAGAATCGGTCGTCCACTCTTTCAGTTCTGGTTTGAATTTGATTTGGATCAAAGAAAAGGGTCTGTTGAACACAGATACACAGTCGCCACTTGGTCTTTAGGGAACCAAGAAACCCAATTATGACTCACCCAAATGGATAAAGGGCACCGGCCCTTCATAACCAAAGAACTTAGCTTGGGGTTTTGGTACGAGAGAGGAAGGAGCCTTTGCCACGACTAAAACACCCTCAACTCACACCGTCTCTCGACGGGCCTCAATTACCATCCAAATATTCATCTTATACTATGTTTGGTTCGATAATTAATGCTATGATAGTATATTACATCACATAAGAATCTTGAAATGGAAGATCAAAAGATAAGATATCATTCATAAAATCTAAGCCAAATACCACAAAATGCAAAGGTGAAAGTTCACACAAACAAGCCTAGGAAAAATTGTCTAATCACATATCAAGTAATCAAGTTTTCCTAGTCTAGAAGGGGCACATGAATTGTTCTCGAAACAAATAATCAAAGATATCAAAATATGCTTAGCAAGCTAGTATGATGCATGCTAATCTTTGAGGAAATAAGATTTCTCAATCCCCGGGATGGATGAGAAAGGAAGATTAGATCGGGGGAAAGCATGAACGTGTGATCAATTTCATTCCTTATAATCTTCTTAGAATAGGAGTCACAAAAACCCCAAATCTTGCATGGATGCAATGTATGGTCCTAAAATGTGCAAAGGTTGTAGTGTGTTCGTGTACATGGACTTTCTAAAGTGGCTTGGGAGTCTAGAGTATGCATGAATGTATGAAGGAATTCATCATAGGATATGTACAAATGTAGTATGGATTACTTACTAAGATATGAACTAAATTGTAGTGCATATGAGCATCAAATCAAAGAATGAAAGTAAAAGTATGCTTACTGTGAATAGTGGACAGAATAGTGAGTTAATCTTGTGAAAAATGAAAGGTGGGGTTAGAAATGTTTTTACTTCATGATTGTTTATGGAGATCATCCTTATTGTGTCTATAATACATATCAAAAAGGCAATCTTCAATAACTATTACAAATTGAGAGAAATCGTATAAACAATAGAGGTTACTCAGAAACAGAGTCTATACTATCGACTGAAATGTTGAAAAATCTTAGAAATGAAAACAAAACATCTAGAGGCCCATATTTTATAGAACGTTCCCTAAGACACTAAAGTTCATTGAATAAATGAGTTGGGACCACCCTTTTTGGAAAAGGTTTCTGAAAAACAAGTTGAAAGTCAACCAAGCTGCTGTGACAACAAAAGCAGAATATATGGAAGGAATGTTTGGGTCAAAATGAAACCCTTCCAAGCGTTTCCAAGTCAAACCAAAAATCATGGGTGTTCTCTAATGGGTTAGAAAGACTTTTCAATTGGTATTATATTAATTCTTTGAGTATTGGGTTCTAGAGAAATCTTTGAACTCATGTCACTCACTATTTTGAAGATTTTTTAGAAGGATAGGGTTTTATTTCTTGAAATTAAAAAGGGGGGAGGGGGGTTTATGAGGGGTTTTGAAATAGAGGTTTTGAGAGTGAATTTTCAGCATTGAAATGAAGGTTATGACCACTTGAAATATCAACATTGAACTCATATCAAGAACTCCCAATATTGTTTGCACAATCATAGTTTTGTTTGAGAATATGACTTCAATAATAAATATGAATGTATTGAAGTTAGAATCATCATCCATCAAACATGTCTTTGAGGTCAAGAGCTACTATCCATAAGGATTCACTCTCCTCAAACAATATGTCATCTAGATGATGATAAGCATGTAAGTAATCAAAGAAAAATAAAAAAGAAATGAGGTGAGAAGAGATGAACATAATATGTAAACAATCAAATAAGCAATCAATAGATGATGATCATTGAGATATTGGACTTGTAACTTGGTGTTTCACTCATATATATTGACATATGGACATGGAAGTAGCTTTCTAACTTAAGATTTCTCAAGAATGGTGGTTGGGGAGGGTTTGGATGTGAAGTACATAGAAGGATAATGGAAGAACTTGAGTTTAGAACTTACTTTCTATAGAAAATCAGTGGAGGAAGCTCCATTTCTCACTTCTAACTCTAAGCATATCTCTCATTCTCTCTACAACTTTTCCAAGCTTTGTACTTGGCCCCCCCAAAATGAAGAGCAAAGGAAGGTTTATATAGGCCAATTTGGGATGGTTTTGGGATTTAGAATGTGCTCCCACTGGTCCCAAACATTTGTGAACATAAAACTACATCGTTTTGGCTTTTAATTATTCAATTTGGACTCCGAAAATAAATTACAAAAATGGGTTCTGCGAGGGTTAAGTGCCGCCGTGGCACTGGCCATATGCCACCGTGGCAGTGGCCTAGTGCCACCACGGCACTGCTCCTCAGATGCCCAGAAAATTACTTTTAGTCCCCCAAAGGTTCCGGTATTCGCGAGAATGCCCTATTTTGTCCAAAATTCACAGAAAATGCGTACAAACTACAAATTGAGCTTGTGATATAACGTTGGAAAGGTAACGGTGTCTACTTTTCATAAACAATAGTTTGGAGTTAGGTCACTTTGAAAATTTTTGCAATATTTACGATAAAAGTCGATTTGATCGTCTTTTTCACCTTCGAAAATCCATAATAAATTCATTTTGAATTCAAAAATTATGTGCAATTATACCGTTGGAAATCTATTAACCTCTAGTATCCATAAAAAATGTTTGAAAAATGACACGAAGCTCATGTTTCAAAGTCAACTTTTAGGTCAAAACGGTCAAACCTGGGATCTTCATAAAGTTCTGGGAACCTCTGGGAGCTCCCAAGAGCTGACGTTTTCGTCCAATTTTAGTTTTAAACTCATTTTAGTACTTTTCACATGATCTAGAATGATCTCAAAACTTCTAGAGAATTTGGATGATTTTGGTCAAACCAGTCAACGGGGACTTTCCGACAACTTCCGGAACTTTCGGGAGTCTCTGAGAGCTAACGATTTCATTTGATTTTGCATTAAAATTCATTTTATCATTTTTCTTATGACGTAGCATGTTTCTAGAACTTTTGGTCCAAATCAGGGAGTTTTTTGGGCTTTCAAGGGCATTTTGGTCATTCTGAGCATTTTGAGAGATATAACTAACTTCCAGGAGTCCTTTTTGAGTCTTTTTCAATCATTGTGAACCACCAAGCTATAGGTCTCCTAAATCTGATAGTCGAAAAAATAAGGTGTCTACATATGGTTTTTGTTTAGGATAGTACAGGCTTACACATTCTTTTTGTATCTATGACATACTGTTTGTAATTAAATCTATCTTTTGAATTTATATGATATTTGGCTCTTTTGTTACATATGTCTACTTGTTATTCATGCCAGTGTTTGTATTCTTACTTGTATGATCTTGTTAATATTATTGCTTCTCATGATATTGGTATGTCTATTTGTGTACTAACCGTGGGAAGATGATGCTACCGTTTTATTGGTGATTCCCACACCCAAAACCCCCACCCCATCCTTCAACTCACTCAAAGAGGGGGAGATTCTCTCCACTCTAGTTATTTTTGTTAATGACAAAAGGGGGAGAATATCCATGTTGGCTTTTTTTTTCTTAAACCTTATGAACATAGAATTTTTGACTTACTTATCCACATGTGCTTCAATTTGTATTATCTATATTGATTGGATTCATTATTGTCATTTTTTTTTATCTCAGGCAACTAGTAATTTGTCATCATCAAAAGGGGGGAGATTGTTAGCCCCAAGGGTTTTACTTTAAGTAATTTTGATGATTAACAAACTATAAAGTTGCGTACTTATGTTTATCTTGAGTGTATTGTCCAAACAGAGCTTTATAAACTTGATGGATATTCAAAGGGAAGCCTATTGGAAGATCATTTCATTTGTATTGTACTCATAGGATTCTATGTGAAGTTAGTTAGAATGTTTCTCTAAGACAAGGGCTTAAAAACTTGACAAAATATTCTAAAGAGAAAAACTGTTTTTCAATAGAAAAATAGCCGACTGGAACCTTTCTCCAGTCGACTAGACTCCTCAGAGTTCAATCGCCCGTAGGTGAATAGTCGACTGGTTTATGTTTTGAAAAAAAATAGTTTATGCTTCAAGTTCTTCAGCTGACCGGACCCTTCTCTCAGCTGATTGTTTCAATGGCGCGTTTCAAAGTATTTGAAATGCAGTCGATTGGATTGTGATCCCAGTCGACTTGATCGCGATCCCAGTCGACTGGATTACTGAACAGAACAATAACGACTCTTTTTCTAGGGTTTTGCATTAGCATTAAGTGCTCCAAACTACCTCAAACATTCTGATTTTCATGAGAGAGTATTTATACTGATTTAAATTTGGTTGTTGGCAATCTAATCAATTTCATTCAATACTCATCATTTGTAATCAAAGATTCAACACCTAGTTTGTGAAATTCATTCTACTTGCTCTAGTTTTTCATTGTAATTCCTTGAGAGAATTGAAAAGAGCTATTTATTATTTCCATCTTTCTCAATTGTATTTCAAACACACAATCATTCTCAAAAGTTGTAAAGAAGGGCTGGTGTAACCCTTGTTCCATGTGAAGGTGTTCTTCATTAGAAAGGTAAAGAAGTTCAAGAAGAACTTACAAGAGTGGTTTGATCTTAACCTAAAGAAGATTGTTTAGTGGAATCCTCTAGAGGCGTTCTTGAGGGGTAGACATAGGTCGCAGATTACGGATTGCCGAACCACTTGAAATCTCAACTTGCAAGTGCCTCTTTCCATTTCTCTTTACTTACTGTTTTTTATTAAGTACTGTGGTTGCTTAAATTTTAATTTGCCATTAGTCGTTAGTAATCTTATTCACACCCCCCTCCCCTCTAAGGATTACTTTTGGGCCAACAAGATCCATTCAACCTTCACCTCTTCCATTACTCCAAACATACTTACATTACTCAAAACTTCACAAGCTATAATAAGCTTTCACGAACAAAAATTTAACCTTACTAATCAATGAAAATAAACGATAAAGGAACAAGCTAAGGCTTGTTTGGCTCGATTCATAAAAGTACTCAAAATATTCATTTGAAACATAACTTCGACAAATTGAGTAACCCAAACATGAATCCATAAGTTCAGACTCAGTACAATTTAACCAAAAGAAGTTTGTCTACTTATTACAATATCTCATATCCATACCATGGTTCTAAATTGAAGTTCAGAGTTCTAGCTTCTCAACATTATATTTTTCATCATTGGAATGGAAACACAAAAATATACAAAGCTAGCCCCGTTGTTCTATCACCCTCACACTTTTCGCTCCTTCTTTCCTTTCTTTTTATCACCTGTAATGGAGTACAGCTCCACTGCTCAGCTATATGCTGAGTGCACAATTTCTAACATATGCATATATGACAAATCATGCTTCAATATCATGAACCACATCAAGTAGTCTCTAGGGAGTAAATACGCATTCATCTAGTAGCAGCAAATCCAAGTCTTAAACCGCGATGTCTATGGCTAGTCCAAGCCTACAACCGTTGCATCCCCAAGTTCCTTGGCAAGCCAAGCCTTAAACCATGCACAGTAGCCATTGCTACTAAACTCTCAAATAGCAAAAAGCTTACCCCGGATGAAATTGTATAAATCCCCATTTGACCCACATAATCACCTGACATGCTCATGTAAACAAATAGACATGCTTTTCACAATTATTCGTGTGCATAATTAACAGGCCTAAGACTAACACATGAATTTTGCCCAGATCACAATTTCCTCTTTGATAATATAAACATGGAATTTTCCTATATACATAGATTTCAAATTCATGCCTCGAGCTATAGTCTTATAACTTTGAGGGCAGTACTAGAATGCCAAAACTACGCCAAATCTCTGATTATACGCAAAACCTACAAGTCTTCACATGTTTTCCCCAAATTTCTAGTATTAGGATTTTATAAAAACTAAGCCAAATAAGGCATAAGAGGTATCAAAATGAAACTCTTACCTCAAGGAGTTCTAATATGTAATTCAGAGAAAAATTGACACACAATGAATGTCGATTGGTATCGAGAAACTCTAAGCCCCAAAATCCCCCTCTTGATTTCAAAGTTTAGGTTATAGGTATTATTGGGCTTGCTATATATAGACAACATTTTTGAAAATCATGTTATTCTCTAATCATCCAATTATTCTCTGAAACATCTTAAACGTCTAAGTTATCAATTCACGATTGAAAATACTTATTCCATAAATATTTTTGTCTAAGTTCCGTTTGGATCCGTAATTACGTTCTGAAAACTTATTTTGTAGAATTTTTAGATAACCTACCTTTTATACAACATATCTTATTGGTTACCACTAAACCAATCAAAATGATCTTAATCAAGATCCAAACTATCTGAATTTACACTTACATGTATATAATCACTATTCAAAATCACCAAATAACTTAAATAATATTTAAATTATCTAAATGTCATTTAATCACACGAATGGCTCATTGAGTATTAGATTGTCGTGCCCTTACTTTACACCTTCCGTTGACTCATGTCAACCACTTCCACACTTATCAAATAACATTGATAATCTCCTAAAGTTCAATTATGCATTTAATATGAAAGTAATTTCTAGGACGGATATAACTCTCCCCTCCAAAAAGGAAGTTTGTCCCCAAACTTATACCTCAGAAGTCGAACAGATACGGGTACTCGTTCCTCATCTCTTTCTCATTCTCCCATGTAGCTTCTTCAACCGTGTGACTACGCCATAACACCTTTACCATTGGAATCGTCTTTGTTCTCAACACTTGTTCTTTCCGACCTAAGATCTACTGGATGTTCTACATAAGTCAAGTACTCCTGGATCTGTAACGATTCCGGTATGATGATCTTGCTCGTATCCGTCATATACCGTCTCAACATCGACACTTAAAACACACTGTGCACAAATGCTAACTCAGATGATAAGGCAAGTTGGTAAGCCACCGGTCCTACCTACTCTAGGATCTCAAATGGTCCTACAAATCTCAGATTAAGTTTTCCCTGTTTCCCAAAGTGTACAATGCCTTTCAAAGGCAATAATCTTAGGTATACAAAATCTCCAACCTCGAATGTCATCGGTCGTCACTCAAAGTCGGCATAACACTTTATGACTCTGAGCTACCTTAAGTCGCTTTGGAATTAACTTCACTTTCTCGATAGTCAACTATACTATCTTAGGTCCTAACAATCTTCTTTTCCCTACCTCGATCCAATAAATCAATGATTGAAATTTACACCCATACAAAGCTTCGTAGGGTGCCATACCAATACTCGACTAAAACTCATTATTGTATGCAAATTCAATTAATGGTAAGTGTTTCTCCCAGTCACTCCCAAAGTCTAGAATGCACAATTGAAGAATATCCTCTAATGTCTGAATCATTCGATCTAACTATCCATCGGTCAGAGGATAAAAGGCTATAGTGAAACTCAATATGGTACCCATTGCCTTCTACAAACTTCCCCAAAACCTCGATGTAAAACTACTAGCACAATCTGATACAATCACTGTTGGACCCCGTGTAGTCTTATAATCTCTTTCACATACAACTCCATTAGTCTAGTCGGTTTTGTCATTTTGATTGGTATGAAATGAGCTGACTTTGTCAATCTATCCACTATAACCCAAATCTTCTCGTTCTTGTTAGGCGATGGTAAGTTCCGGTACATCTTTTTATATCCCAGATGAACTGAATATTTAGTACTATGTGCCTCCTCTACAATTTGTTCTTTCAAGTCTTTTACATTCGGTACACACAATCAATTTCCCAACATCAATACCCCTTGTTCCAAAGTAATGCTGGGTTGCTTTCCTAAAGGTATCTCATCCCTCATTTTGCACAAGTAAAAGTCATTGAACTGTTGTGTCTTGATCTTATCATTGATATCTGGGTGAGCTATGATTGCCATCATTAAGCCACCATTTGTTTTTGAATTTACATCTAACTCCAATTGTTACATTTCTTTGATTAATTCCTTTTGCTATGTTAGCTCGTCAGCTAAATTTTCCATCGTCTTCTGGCTTAAAGCATCGACTACTATATTAGCCTTTCCCGGATGATACTCAGTCAAAAGATCATAATCCTTCATCAACTCTAACCATCTTCTCTACCGTATATTCAAATCTCGTTACGTGAATAAGTATGTCAAACTCTTGTGCACCATAAAAGATCTCACACTTTTCCTTATACAAGTAGTGCCTCCAAATCTTCAAAGCCTAAATTACAGCGGCCAATTCAAGGTCATGAGTCGGATAATTTATCTCATGTGTCTTTAACTTTCTAGACGCATAGGGAATAACCTTGCCAACTTGCATAAGTACACACCCCAATCCTTAATGCGAAGCATCACTATAAATCACAAATCCTTCAATTCTGGATGGTATCATCAAGATAGGTGCTCTTGTCAAATGCGACTTCAATTCTTGGAAACTGTTTTCACATTCTGAACTCCATTCAAATATAATACCCTTCTTAATTAACTTTGTCATAGGTAATGAAATCCTCGATAAATTATCAATGAAATAGTAGTAGTACCTAGCTAATCCTAGGAAACTTCAATTTCTAACACTGAAGTCGGCCTCTGCCTATTAGATATAGTCTCTACCTTATGAGGATCAACTAAGATGCCCTTTTTTTCCAATCATACAAGAAAAGCAATGCTAGGTAGCCAGAATTCACATTTCTTAAATTTCCTGAATAGTTGAATGTTTCTCATGTTCTATCTCACTCGGTGAATAGATAAGAATGTTATCAATGAATACGATCATAAAGTCATCTCAGTAGTGCTTGAAACTCGGTTCATAAGTGTTAGGGATACATACTAAAAGCCATGATTTATGTAGTTGATTTATTATTCATTTAATAAAATCAATTAATCCATTTTTATGAGAATCTGTGTGGGAAATATTTGTATTATATTGTTTATTTAATATTATGCATGTGTGTCTTTCATTCTACATAGTAGGTGGTTTGGTGTGTAGAGTTCGGCTTACACACGGAAGATCAGACCATCGAATCTTGTAGAATGTAAGATTTTGATTTACAGTTTTAGATGGATTGGACACACCATCGGTAGGACTTCATCAGGGTGTTGTAGTAGGTTTGTCTTGACTACGAGAAATGGTATACTTTCAACTCACCATGCTGGTACACTTTGTGCATTAAACGGGGCAGACTTGGGGTAATTATCTTTATACTGACGTATAAGATAATTAATACCTCATAACTATTATGAGTGCTTATGCTCTAAATCCTAAGTTAATTTATAGACACGTAGATTTGATATTTACACTTTGATCCCTCTAAAAGGGTGAGATCCTTAAATGGGTCAATATCTCATTAGATTGGGTGACAATATTAATTGTGTGGTGGATATTAATTAATGATGGAATCTATGTCTCAATTATGGGATTGATGATATCACCTTGAGAAAGCTTATAAGTTTTGATTATGTCAAACCCTGTAGGTGGATTTGTATCTGACATATCAGATAAGTTAAGCAGAGGATCTCACGGAATTTTAAGAGATTAATTAAATATGATTGTCAATAATCATATTAATTAATGGACATTTGTAATCTTAACATGGGGAGATAATAAGCATTTAATAATATGGAGCTCGAAATATATTTTTGAGATAAGGGTAGGAATGCAATTATAATTCTTTAGTGGTATGAATTATAATTTATGGAAATATGAATTCGATTCAGTTCGAATTAGGGTTTCCTAATTCCATAAGGAAGCCTATTCCTTATTGACTGCTTATGGTCCCTATCGTAGCCTATATATATGCTCCTTTGGCTCTTTCCTCAGTTGCATTTTTCCATCAAGAGTATTATAACTCGGAATAGAAAAGAGAGCATAAAAAGAGAGAGCAGAAACATAAAGGATTTCAATGGAGCCCACACTGTGGAAACGCGAAATTCCACCTCTTGCTTATTTGAAATTGTTTTGAAAAGGAAAAGAAAAGGTAGATCTGTTGAAAACAGATACAAAGTTGCCACTTGGTCTTTGAGGAACCAAGAAACCTAATTTTGACTCACCCAAATGGATAAAGGGCACCGGCCCTTCATAACCAAAGAACTTGGCTCGGGGTTTTGGTACGAGAAAGGAAGGAGCCTTTGTCGCGACTAAAACAACCTCAACTCGCCCCGTCTTTCAACGGGCCTCAATTAGCATCCAAATAATCATCTTATACTATGTATGGTTCGACAATTAATACTATGATAGTATATTACATCACACAAGAATTTTGAAATGGAAGATCAAAAGATAAGATATCGTTCATAAGATCTAAGCCAAGTATCACACAATGCAAAGTGAAAGATCACACAAACAAACCTAGGAAAAATCGTCTAATCATGTATCAAGTAATAAAGTTTTCCTAATCTAAAGGGGACATGAGTTATTCTTGAAACAAATAATCAAATAAATCAAAATATGCTTAGCAAACTATAATGATGCATGCTAATCTCTGAGAAAAGAAGACCTCTCAATCCCTGGGATGGATGAGAAAGGATGATTAGATCGAGGGGAAACATGAACGTATGATCAAATTCATTCCTTATAATTTTCATAGATTAGGAGTCACAAAAGCCCCAAATCTTTGCATGGATGCAATGTATGTATCTAGAATGTGCCAAGGTTGTAGTGTGTTTTGTGTTCATGGATTCCTAGAATGACTTAGAAGTCTAGAATGTGTATGAATGCATGAAGGAAATCATCATGGGATATATACAAATGTAGTATGAACTAATTCCTAATACATGAGCTAATTTGGAGTGCATGTAAGCATCAAATCAAAGAATGAAAGTAAAAGTGTGCTTATAGTGAATAGTGGACAGAATAGTAACATGATTTTTGGAAATTGAAAAGAGTGGTTAGGAATGTTTTCAATGCATGATTTTTTATGGAGATATTTCTTATTGTGTCTAGAACACAACACAAAAAGCTAATCTTTAATAACTATCACAGATTGAGAGAAATCATATAAACAATAGAGGTTATTCATAAACAGAGTCTGTACTGTCGATTGAAATGTTAGAAAATCTTAAAAAAAATGAAAAAAAACGATCTAGAGGCCCATATTATACATAAAGTTCCCTAGGACATTAAAGTTCAAGGGAAAAATAGGTTGGGACCACTTTGTTTGGAAAAGTTTTCTATAAAACAAGTTGAAAGTCAACATAGCTGCTGTGACAGCAGAGGCAGAATGTTTGGAAGGAATGTTTGGACAAATATGGACCCCTTTCAAGTGCTTCCAAGTCAAGCCAAAAATCATGGGTGTTCTATAATGAGTTAGAAAGACTTTCCAAGTGGTCTTGTATTCATATATTGAGTATTGAACTCAAAATAATTCCTTGAAGTTAAATGACTCACTATTTTGAGGGTTTTGAGAAAACAAGATTTATTTCTTGAAATCAAAATGAGGGGTTTAAAATCACTTCCCTTGTGGCCGGATGGCAAGGCCTCTGGGTGTTATACCCAGAGGTCTCAAGTTCGAATCTCAAGGGGGTGGCCGCAGGTGATTCACCCGGACGCCCTGGCCTCGTGGGATTAGTCGAGGTGCGCGCAAGCTGGCCCGGATACCCACGATTACCAAAACAAATGAGGGGTTTAAGAGTGGGTTTTGAAATGGGGATTTTGAAAACATATTTTCAATACTCAATGAAGATTATAACCACTTAAAATGTTAACATTTGACTCATATTAAGAACCTCCAAGATTATTGGAAAGTATTATTTCCATTTAAAGACAACTTCATGAATACATAGGAATGTATTGGAGTTGAAATCATCATCTATCAAACATGTTTTTGAGGTCAAGAGCTACTATCCATAAGGATTCACTCACCTCAAACTTCATGTCATCATCTAGATGATGATAGACTAGTAAGTAAATAAAGAAAACAAACAAAAGTAGAAATGAGGTAAGAGAGGATGAACAACAAAGTAAGCAAACAAGTATATAAACAATCAATAGATGATATTCAATGATGTATTGGACTTGTAACTTGGTATTTCACTCATATGTGGTGACATTGGACATGGAAGTAGCTTCCTCTCTCTTACATGCTCACTAAAATGGTGGTTGGGTGTATTGAATATGAAGTAAATGGAAGTAATGAAGTAAAGACAAAGCTTAGAACTCACTCTCTTGTATTGAAATCAAATAAGGAAGCTTCGTTTCTCTCTACTCTAACCTTATCTCTACAACTTTCTCTATAAAACTTTTCAAAGCTTTCATTTGACACCCCCAAAATGAGAAGTCAAGGGGGGTTTATATAGGCCAATTTGGAGTGGTTTGGGGGTTTTGGAAGTACTCCCATTGGCCCCAAACATCTGTGAACATAGAACTACGTCGTTTTGGTTTTCAATTAATCAAAATGAACCCCCAAAAGAAATTACAAAAATGTACCATTCTAGGGGAGAGTACCGCGATGGTACTGGGCCAGTGCCGCTGCAGCAGTGCTCCTCATTCGTCCATATAATCCTTTTTAGGCCCCCAGAGGTTCCGGTATTTGCGAAAAGGCCCTATTTTCGTCCAAAATTCACAAAAAAATGCATACAAACTCCAAATTGAGGTTGTGATATACCGTTGGAAAGGTAATGGAGTTTAATTTACATAAAAAATAGTTTGGAGATAGGTCACCTTGAAAAGTTTTGCGGTATTCACAATAAAAGCCGATTTGATCGTCTTTTTCACCTTCAAAAATTCATAATAAATTCGTTTAAAATCCAAAAATTATGTGCGATATACCATTGGTAATCTATTGTCCTATAGTATCCATGAAAAATGTTTGAAAACTGATACGGTGCTCCAGTTTTAAAGTCAATTTTTGGTCAAACTTTCAAACTTGGGATTCCCGAGAAGTTCTGGAAACCTCTGGGAGCTCCCACAAGCTGACGTTTTTGTTCGATTTTCTTTTAAATCTCATTTTAATACTTTCCACATGATATAGAATGATTCTGGAACTTTTTGGCGAATTTGGACGATTTGGGTCAAACCTTGGTCAAACCTTGGTTAAACCGGTCAACGGGGACTTTCTGGGAACTTTCGAAACTTTCGGGGGTCTCTGGGAGCTGGCGATTTCATCTGATTTTACTTAAAAACTCATTTTATTGTTTTTCTTACCACATAACACATTTCTAGAACATTTGGTCCGAATCTGGGAGCGTTCGGGCTTTTAGGGGCATTTTGGTCATTCTGAGTATTTTGAGAGATAGAACTAACTTCCAGAAATCCTTTTTAAGTTTTTTTAATCATTGTGAACTACTAAGATATGGGTCTCCTAAATTTGATAGCCGACAAAATGGGGTGTCTACAGTTTGCCCCTCTTTGACATGAACTTGTGAGGCAACGCATGCCGCAAGCGAGTGCCAAAGCTTTAAAGAGACTGGTCTTTTTAGAGGCTATAGATTTAGGATAAAAAAGCATTACAAAAGATGTAATGATAGAAAACATGATGCTGGGGCCAGGGCTGGTCGTGCTCTTCATGAGCTGCCTAAGTATCCCAAAGGAAATCAGACCAAGACGTAGTTCGGGGCACAAAGGAACAAATCGCATATGCAGAACAAGACAAGCGAATGCTATGTTATTAGGATGATATACAATGCATGGATGTGATATGAATTGCGTCCTGAGTCCTATCATGTTTAGTGTTCTGATCTTAGTATGAGCTGGTGTTGTGGGGTGTGTGCCACCCCGAGTGGACTTATGTCGTGCTAGTGTCTCCGATTGTGATGCAATGGCTGACTCGGATAAAGATTTAATGACTTGGAAGACCCTGGGTCTTGGGGCAAACTTCTTAAATTCTGAGAAACATGCTTTATATGTGAAATGGATCTGATGCAAGGTTTTAGAGGATGACAATTAAAGGTGACCTAGGGATCTTACGATGATAAGTGCGAAAGCAAGCTCATGATAATCAAGAGACACGGAGTCGTGGAAGGACAGTGATCGTCTTCGAAATATGGATACGGGCAATGTTTTGGTTGTTCCTGATGATCGATCTTTGGGAGTCGGTTCTGCTTTTGCTACTTTCTACTGGGGATAGTGGGAACTAGTATCCTTCCGTATTTGTCCTTGGGGGATGGCGTAGCACTCTCAGAGAATCTCTTTTTTCTTGATCGGGAACCAGGACCCATCTCTGAATCTCTCACGGTTGATCAAATCTTCCGACGCTCAATCCAAGAGGGTCGGTCGGGGCCTCTGGGAGCTGGTATCTCTGTTTCTGTCCTCGGGGGATGATGTAGGATTCTTGGAGAATCTCTCTTAGCTATTTCTTGATCGGGAGCCAAGACCCATCTCTGAATCTCTCACGGTTGATCAGATCTTGGTAATGGTCAGTTTGAAAAACTGATTCGGAGTTGATATCTTTGTGTTTCTATCCTCGGGGGATAGTGTAGAATTCTCGGAGAATCTCTCTTAAATATTTCTTGATCGGGAACCAGGACCCATCTTTGAATCTCTCACCGTTGATCAGGTCTTGGCAATGGTCGGTCCAAAAAGCTGATTCGGGCCTTCGGATGCTGATATCTTTCTGTTTCTGTCCTCAGGGGATGGTGTAGGAGTCTCGGAGAATTTATCTTAACTGTTTCTTAATTGGGAACCAGGACCCATCTCTGAATCTCTCACGATTGATCAAATCTTGGTAATGGTCAATCTGAAAAGCCGATTCAGGCCTTCGGGAGCTAGTATCTTTCTGTTTCTATCCTCAGGGGATTAGCTAAATTTTCTGGGGATAAATTGGATTTGCTGGGGATAAATTCTCAGAAATCTTGACTAAATTGGGCCATTGGGGCTAATCAGGACCACAAACGGGTCAAAATGGGCCACAACGGACTGAAATGGAGTAAAGTGGGGCCCGCAGGGAGCAATGCTATGGTGGCACTGGGCCACTGCCGCAGTGACAGTTGGCCAATGCTGCGGCAACACTGGGTGGCCAGACTTCATGTGTGTATATCTCGGGTTTTTGAGCATTTCAAGCTCATTTTTTGCCATTTCAGGGTGCTTTTGGAGCCAAAATCCGTCAAAAGGCAGCTTGTGCACACTCAGGTGAGTAATCTTTTTCCATAATTAGAATTTTGATTGGTGTTTTGGTTTATTCCATTTTTTAAGAAGAATGTTTGATTTTAGCATCCATTTTTCTTGCAGATCCATGGCTTCGAGCTCAAGAAGACCGTCTAAGACGGCCAAGGAACAAATGAAAGTCAAGAGCCAAACCCCAGACTTGATTTTACAGGACCCCCAATTTTATCTTTCGATCGCGGCTCTAGCAAGTCTGGTATGTAAAACTTTCGACAGTTCAGGACTATTTTGTGCATTATGCTAGTTGTATGAACTGTAGTGTGCACCTAAAGTTTGTTGGAAGCTTGTTTTGTGCTCGTATGTTAATTTTTTGATGTTGGAGTTTGGGTCATGAATAGTGATTTTGTGCTTGTTTTTTATTGTTTTTGATGTGTGTAAGTGCCGGAAGTGACATTGAAGGGCCATGGTAGCCTTGCTCACGCTTTTCTGTGGTACACCCAACTCTCGCTTGCCGTCAAGAGAATGGCAGATGATGCCGGGTTTGGCGACTTTGTCCGCCTAGTTTCAAAGAGTACCAATGATCTGGCTCATTTTTACGCTCTTGCTGAGAGATGGTGGGACACCATTAATACTTTCCATCTGCCATTCGGTGAGATGACAATGATGCCTTTTGATTTTTCCATGATTACCAGCTTGAGGGTTGGCGGGAAGTGCCTAGTCTTGGATTACTTCTATGAGATTGACCCTGAAGCTGTAGAGATGCTGATTGGGGCTGTTCCTCCTAATTTGGAGAGGCACTGGTTCCATTGTGGCTGGCTTTACCGAGCTTATGGCAGAGGGAATCACAACTTGAATAATTCTCAACTTTTGAGGGTATTTCTTCTGTATGTCCTTGGTTGCACGATTTTCGCGACACGGAATGACCAGGTGAGCTTGAGGCTTCTTTCTTGCCTGGCGACCATTGGTAAGATCCCCTCTTATGACTGGGGCGGTGCTGCCTTGGCCCACCTTTACAAGCATATGGGTGAAGTTTCCCGGGGTGATATCAAATTGACGGGGGGATTCTGGCGAGTTTAGGAGGTATGTACTGCAACCTCTTTTATTTTCCAGCTTTTTGATTTTCGTACTTCTTGTCTTTTTTGATTTTCCCTTTGTCTGTGTAGCTTTAGAGCTTTGAGTACCTGAAGATGTTGGCTCCTTTCCCTGTTGATGAATTAGGTGAAGATAAGGACGGCATGGTTCCTGTGCCTTTGTTCCCCCGAGGCTTGAGATGGCGGAGGGATGTTGTCAGGGTAAGAGCGGGGCTCATCGGATTGTTCTCCTCAGAAACTTTTTATCTGGACTAACAGCTGCTAGCGTTGATTGGACGCCTTGGGAGTGCATTGCCATGTTGCCCCAGGGGAGATACAGGTAGTTAGGCCCCTTTCCTCTTGCCGACATCTGATGGAAAGTACCGAAAGCAGGCAATGGCTCCTTGGCGAGCGAGTGTCTCGGCAGGTGGTTGGCGGTCCGAGGTATCGCATCCCTCATAATCCTCCTGTGATGGATGCTGATGACCTTTCAGGTGATGCTTTGCTGGCGGCCTTAGCTGGTACTAATGTTTGGGATCACTTTCTCTCTGAGACCGGCTATGAGACTTACCGTGGCTGCTTCCTGATGCCCAACTTCCCACTCCTGGATGTGAGTTTCGTTTATGTTTTTGTCTCTATCCGTTACCTATGTTTTTTGACTCATCTTTTCCCTAACTTATTTTGTGCCTACAGCTTCGGGAGATGTACAGGAGACAGCTTCCCCCAGTTTCTGATCCTATCCCTCCTTGGGATTGGACCATTGATGTTTTGGGTACAGATGGCTCTCCCCAGGTTATGGAGGTGCCATGGGTCACATGTGGGTATCCCACCCAGCCAGCAGGCGTCCTCAACATCCCTTGGAGTTATGCTGAGGAGGGCCACGCCTTGGCAGCTAGCTTACGGTCTTTGGTCCTCACGCGAGACCATCGGGTATGTCTCTAATTTTGTGCTCCTTAAGGTTATAAGGTCCTAACCTTGATTTTGCCCTTAACATATGGATGGTATACAACAGTTTGCCACCAGTCAGATGGCGTCCTTGGTAAGTTTCTGACTCGACTTCGTTTTTGTACTTTTTGTTGTTTATCTACTGATTGCTTTCATTTTATTTATGTGTGCAGTATCGTGGGGGTGGTGCCGGCTCATCGAGGACCGGGCCAAGGTACAGAGGAGGCAGGAGGAGACCATCGCCGATGTACACTCCGGGTGGCCCGATAGAGGACGAAGAAGAGGAAGACTAAGGCCTCCTAAGCGGGGATTTTCATTTTATCTCCATTTCATGTTTTCAATTGGGTTGTACTAGTGAATAATGTGACTATTGTACAATGTGTAAGACGATGTGTAGGATGATGTATAGGATGATGTGTAGGATGATTTATCACTCTTGACAGCGTATTATGATGTTTTGCCTTTTGAGCCGGATAGTTTCTGGTTTGAAGGCGCAGTTTTGTGCTTGCTTTGGTTGGGTGGTTGTGCATTATGATTCTGTGATTGTTGATGTTACTGCGATGAGCAGCCTTGTGATAGTGAGTGTGTTTGCCTTATAGGTGGGATAGTCTGTGCAATGGGGAGGTGCTGCCGAAATTTTGAATTTTACTAGAGCCGCGACAGAAAATATGGCATTGTATGATCCCGCTCAACTCACTGCTTGGCTGAACATCACGGATGCTGTGGAGCGGATCAACCTCTTCAGCTACGGTCTGACCAAGCTATTCTCTCTTCGCTAGATGGCTCTGAACACTGAGTTCATGCAAGCTGCTATTGTCCACTAGGACCCGGTGAACCATGTCTTCAATTTCAACGGCCTGGAGATATGTCCCCTGTTTGAGGAGTTTTGTGATATCCTTGGCTTTGATTCTGACTCTGACCTGATTCTTCCTTCTACTGATACCCCCAGTCCCACGCGAGGCTTAGCTGAATACCTTAACTGTTCCACTACTATTTCTCACTGGCTAATTCATAGTGAGGTTCTTGACATTGCTTCCATCATCGCCCGGTATGCTAGTCATAGGAATCCTAGCGTATATGATGCTACCCGTGGGGCTGCTCTGATATTGTGCATGACTTCGCACTTTCTGTTCTCGAGTGCTTCTATCAACTTGGTGCACGTGTGCCTCGGGCTGAAATTTAGCAGTAATCCCATGGCTATAGTTCTGGCTTAAACCTTGAATGGTTTGGATCGCGCTTCCAATCAAGGAATGCTTCTTCTTTTTGGGGCGCCTTTGGTGTTACAGGCTTGGCTCTACGAACGCCTTCAGTTATGGACCGGTAATGTGTTGCCAATTTATTTCTGCAGGGCTGTGCTTTATCCTCATTCCACTGCTGCCAATTGGGTTGGCATGGTGGGTGCTTTATCTGAGCCCGACATTTGCTGGATCGTGAGGCGTTGGGGCCTTCATGTTATGACCACTAGTCTCGGGGATTACCAGAGAGTGTGGCTGATGGGCCTAAGAGAGACTTCTTTCTATCATCCTCGCCGATTGGCCAGACAGTACGGGCGAGTTCAAGAGGTCCCCCGGGGGTATACTAAGAGGGTGTTTGCTTCCAGAGTCAAAGCCACTACTATTGCTGCTTTCATCAGGGGTTAGGCCAGTCGAGCAAGAGCCTATTACTAGAGACCTTTGAAGAAATAAAAGACACAAAATAAAACTAGACTTGACTGATTCTGCTTCTTTCCTCCAAGTGTCTTTGATATTTGCTTTTTGAAAGAACTTTTGTGTTTTCATTTATCCCTGCTTATGTAATATTCGAAGTTTGTTTATCAGTGAACCTTGGTTACTTGGAGAATCTTATTTTATGCATTTGGCTTTCTGAAAACATTCGTAGTATGATTTTGATCAGATGTTTGCTTTTGGTACTTGTTCGGGCATGCTAGGACGATTAGAGGCAAATGAGGTGGGTGGCCAAAGTTTGCCCCTAGATTGGGATATGTATGATTGTGAAGCAAACAAGGTAGATGACCGACATTTGCCCCTAGTTTAGAAGAGGTTCAGGCAAACGAGGCAGGTGGCCGAAGTTTGCCCCTAGTGTGAAGGGTGATTTCTGGGTTATGTTAAGGACCGCGACTTTATTTTTCTCACAGACTCATAATTTTGCCTAGGCACCAGTTAGGTGACCTATCGAGCTTTTTTCTCTCTTTTGTTATTGCTCACTTTGGATTTAACTCTAACTTTTGCCTAGGCGTCCTTTCGGATTTTTGACCTAGCGAGCCATCCTTCTTTTCTTTTTTGAAAGTCTGCCTACGTACCCCTGAATGGGGATTAAGTCCAACGTAGTTCGGGCCAAAGTCTTGAAAGAAAAGGGGTTGATTTTGATAGTGTCGACCGAACTGATACAGTTGCCTATGTATACCGAGTGGGAATCAAGTCGAGCGTAGTTCAGGGCGAGGCTTGAAAGAAAATTGGTTTTGGGGAATGGTCAAGCATAGTACTTTTTGAGGCAATCCATGTTGATTGGTTCTTTGAACTTAATGTCATCGAGATCCATAAGGTAGGTTGCTCCTCCTGAAAGAATAGTTTTGACGATATAAGGGCCGACCCATTTGGGTTTGAACTTTCTACATGGATCAAAGATCGGGGCTCGCAATTCCTTAAGGACAAGGTCACCCTTGACAATTTTCCTCGGACGAACCCTTTTGTTGAAAGCACGAGCTATCCTCTTTTGATAGATTCAGACATGGTAGACTGCCGCTAGGCACTTTTCATCTATGAGAGCCAATTCTTCGTACCTTTCCCTTAACCAATCTGATTCCAAAATTTCACATTCTGCCATCACGTGCAGGGACGGTAGTTCTATCTTGACTGGAAGTATTGCTTCCATTCCATATACGAGTGAGTAAGGAGTTGCTCCTGTGGATGTCCTTATTGATGTTCTGTATCCCCAAATTGCGAACGGTAGCTTTGCATGCCAGTCTTTGTAGGTATCAGCCGACTTCTGCAGTATGGCCTTGACATTCTTGTTTCCAGCTTCGACTGCTCCATTAGTTTGTGGCATATATGGTGACGACTTATGATAAGTGATTTTGTATTCCTCAAACAGATCCCTGACTTCAGCTTTAAAATGACTACCATTATCTGAAATGATCTCATGGGGGACTCCGTAGCGACAGATGAGGTTCTTCTTGATGAACTTGGCCACTTCCTTGGCCCCCAACTTGCTATAGGATGCGGCTTCTACCCATTTTGTGAAGTAGTCAATGGTCACCAAAATGTATTGGTTCCCATTTGCGGCCTTCGAGACTATTTTGCTAATGATATCGATTCCCCAAGTCAAGAATGGCCATGGGGAGGTCATACTATAGAGCAGAGATGGTGGTACATGCATCATGTTTGCGTGAATCTGGCACTTGTGGCACCTTCTCACATCTTTACAACAATCTTTCTCCAATGTCGTCCTGTAGTACCCTTGTCTTACGATCTTTTTGGATAGCATGTGACCATTCATGTGTGGACCGCACACCCCTTCGTGTATTTCTTCCATCATTCTTTTGGCGCACTTTTCGAACAAGCAAGTTAGATTGTGACCATTGTATCCTTTCTTCAACAATTTTCCCCCACAAATGATGAACTGGGTTGCGAACCTTCGAATTGCTCTTTTGTCTTTCTCGGAAGATTCTAGGGGATATGCCCCTTTTCTATGAAGTCCCAAACATCTTGGTACCATGGTGTTTCGTTCTCTTCTTCTTCGATCGCGGTGACAATGTTGAATGAAGGCTCGTATCTTTGCTCAATTATCAAAGGCATCATCTTGACTCCCACGGGAATTTTGATCATAGAGGCTAAGGTAGCCAGCGAATCTGCTAGCAGGTTCTCTTTCCTTGGCAAGTAGAAGAATGTGATGTTCTTGAACTGTTCCTTGAGTTTGTCGAGATGATCATGATAGGGCTTCAACCTTTCTTCTTTCACTTTCCATTATCCTCTAGCTTATGATATAATGAGGTTTGAATCTGCGAAGACATCCAACTTCTGAACTTTCAGTTCTATAGCTACTTCCATCCTCATAATGCATGCCTCGTACTCAGCGGTGTTGTTGGTGGAGTTATAATTGAGCTTGACTGCCAGTGGGGTATGGTCCCCATTTGGTGATACTAGAATCATTCCCACTCCGTAGCCTTTCGTGTTGGCTGCTCCATCAAAGTACAACTTCCACTGTTCTTCCTTGATTTCCATGATATTCTCGTTCGGGGACGGAAAATCTCTACTTACTTCAAAATCAATGGCGTGTTCATCAAGATGTTCAGCTGTAGTTCTCCCTTTTACCGATTTGCTTGTCACATACTTGATATCGAATTTGGATAGTAGAAGTAACCAATGGGATATATGAGCGATCAGGGCAGGTTTTTCGAGGAGGTATTTTAGAAGATCCATGTGGGATATAAGCAAAACTGAGAAGGCCAGCATGTAGTGTCTTAGTCCGCGAGTGCACCAAACCAAGGCCCAACATCTTTTTTCGAGGGTAGAGTAGTTGAGCTCATACCCAGTCATCCTCTTGCTAAAGTAATATATGGCTTTTTCGGAGTGGCTTTCTTCTCCTTCTTGGGCTAGCATGCAACCCATGGCATTTTCGGAGACAAATAACTAAAGTAATAAAGGCTTATGAGGAGTGGGTGGTAAAAGGACGGGCGGATTTTGAAGGTAGGCTTTTATTTTGTCGAAAGCGGCTTGGCATTGGTCATCCCATTGGAACTTCTCTCCTTTTCTCAGCAATCGGAACAAAGGATCACATGTAGTTGTGAGTTTAGAGATGAAGCAGCTGCTAAATTGGATTCTTCCGAGAAACCCTCTCAATTCCTTTTCATTCCGTGGTGGTGCCATTTTTAGGATTGCCTTGATCTTAGAGGGATCCACCTCCATCCCCCTTTGTGTGATGAGAAAACCCAGGAGCTTACCGGAGGTCACACTAAAAGTGCATTTCTTTGGATTCAACTTCATCTTGTATTTGCGCAACCTTTCAAAAACTTTTCCAGTGCCACCAAGTGTCCTTCTCTGTCCTTGGACTTCACAATCATGTCATCTACGTACACTTCTACTTCCTTGTGAATCATGTCATGTAACAGAGTGGTGGCAGCTCTTTGGTAGGTTGCTCCAGCATTCTTGAGTCCGAAAGGCATTACCCTATAACAGTTGGTTCCCCAAGGTATGGTGAATGTCATCTTTTTTCGATCTTCTGGCGCCATTAGAATCTGATTGTACCCCGAAAAGCCATCCATAAATGACAGTAGCTCATGTCCTGCGGTGTTATCCACTAACACATCGATGTGGGGAAGCGGGAAGTCATCCTTAGGACTTGCTTTGTGTAGATCACGAAAGTTGACGCACACACAAACCTTTTCAACCTTTTTGGGGACTGGCATGATATTGACAACCCATTTCGGATACTCAGTAACAATGATGAACCCTGGCTTGAATTGTTTCTCCACTTCTTCTTTGACCTTGAGTGTCCATTCTAGTCTCATGCTCCTAAGTTTCTGCTTGACGGGCTTAGAATTAGGAAAGAGGGGAATGCGATGTTGGACGATGTCAGGATCGACCCCAGGCATGTCCTCGTAAGACCAAGCAAAAACATCTTTGAATTCTTTTAGCAAGAGAGTCAATTTTTCTTTTTCTTTTTTATTAAGGGTTGAGCCAATTTGCACAATTTGTGGATTATCTGTTTCACCTAGGTTAACCAATAAAGTATCTTCGATTATTTCATAAACAGGTGGTTTTTCAATTAGTTGCTTAAGTTCAATTAGGAGATCCTCGGAGGGATTTGTGCATTAACAAGTATTAGACACAGAGGAGTAAGCAGAATCTTCTTTCTTTTCATTCATGATAGGTGGAGTGATTACATTAGACAGTGGCGGGCTTACAGCAATGGACTTTGGTACAGACTCGATAATTGGAAGTACAGACTCTAGGAGAACAGGGGATAGGGAGATAGATGGCTCTACAGCCTGGTTGCTCAGACCCTCCTCAGTTGGCTTGATCTGATCATCTTGGCTCTTGGCCCTCTTTTCTTCCTTCTCTTCAGCGAACTCTTCCCACATTTTCTCGATAGCTTCAGTGTCCAGATTTTCCAACCAGTCTTCCTCCAGGGTTTTCTCAACTTCTTTGGGATAGAACGGATCTTGATAGGGGGGCCTTTCGCAGTCGACGAATATTTCAAGCTCGGGGTGCCTTTTTCCAGTGGCCTGATGGATCCAAGGTTATGGTAACCCAAAATAGGGGAAATCATTGCCTTTTTTGATGAATTTCCCATTCAAGGTTTTGCGGTATGGTGGGAGACTCCTCACTCTTTTCTTCCATGGCCTCTGTAGCTCGACGTCTTCTTCAGTGGGTTTGTACCCTAACCCAAAAGTGCCTTGTTGCCCTTTGATCTGCGAGAACTCATGAATCCCTTGCTGGCGTCGGCCCGATCCCATTCCAGGGAAGTAGTTCATTTTGCGGATGATGTTGACAACTATAGAGTGGATCTTGGGGAACTTGTCTTCATCATTGATCATGTGGACTTCTTCCATGAAGAATCCCCCGATTTCTCCTTCTTCTAGCTCAGGTATTTGGATTTCAAAGATGGGAGCGTAGTTTGGAAAAGCTTCATTACCCCAACTATTGTCGAGGATGATTTTCACCTCCTTCTCATGAATGTACTTGATCATTTGATACACAATGGATGATACAACTTTGTTGATATGCAGCCAGGGCCTCCCGATCAACAAATTGAATGAGGTAGGTATGTCCATAACTTAAAAGATTTCAGTGCTAACCAAAGATCCTACCCGAATTTGGAGAGAAACAGTCCCCATCACATTTTTCTTAGTGTTATCGTAGGCCCTCACGGATTGCACAGATGGTGTGATGTCAAGGACATTGACCCCCAAGGCGGTGGTATTCCTTAGAGCACAAACATTTAGGACGAAGCCTATATCGACCAGACAGAATGGCACCTGCTGTCCCTTACATCCAACAGTAATGTACAAAGCTTTGCTATGTGTAGACCCTTTCGGCGGCAGGTCTTCATCAAAAAATGTAATGATTGGGTCAGGGGTGAGTGTGCCCAAGAAAGCCACCATGTCTTCCAGTGCAGCGTCGATGGGGACCTTAATTCCAGCTAAGGAATTCAACATAGCTTGCCTATGCTTGTAGGATGTTACCATAATGTCCCACATCGAGAGATGCGCTTGGGTCTTCTTCAACTACTTTATCAACTCATTGTCTTCTTCGATGATCTCATCCATTTTTCCCTTTCCCTTGTCTTTGATCGGACTTTTTTTACTTGCTTCTGTGGTAGGCTGCGGAGGCTGATAATGATGGCCTGACCTAGTCAGATGATCAATCTCGGCAGGAGTAGGCCCCTCTACAGTCCCATCTTCTTTAAACCAGTCATAATCTATTCCCACAAATGGTTTCTCCTGCTCATTCCAAATAGAAGCATTGCTTTCATTGTCGGGATCATACCATTTGAGGTCCATTGCCCCTAGATCGTGTTCTTCTAAGAAGAATAGATCTTTTTCATCGGCCATCTGTTGCTGCCACTCATCATCTCCTCCTTCAATCATATGAATTCCCACAGATTCTGAGATGTCAATGAGGGGTAAAGGTTGACCTAAGGGGGTGACATAGGCAGCAGGGTTAAAGGATACATGGACTCAATGAGGCTGATATTTTGGTGGTTTGGTAGAGGATTTTGAGTGATATGGGGCTGCTTTGGAGGTGGCTCAATGATATTCTGGTCAATGAGGTCTTGGATATCATGGCGAAGGCGCATGCAATCATCAGTGTTGGGGCCAGGGGATTGGTGTTAGGTGCATCTTTTGGACATATCGCAGTTTGGCGGGATCGGGGTATTTCAAGGCTAGAGTAGTTGGAGGTGGCCTTTTTTAAGGAGGCGATCTATGGCTGAAGAGAGAGGGATTTCTAATTTGGCGAAGTTGCGAGGAGGCTTCCTCGGGAAAGGGCGATTGGAGGAGTTAGCTTGGTTGGGAGGTTGGTACGGCCTAAGAGGGTAAGCCATAGGTTGACTGCTAAGGGCATTGACATCCGGAGGGTTGCGGGAGTAGTTGGGCCTTTTTGACAGACTCAGAGGCTCTTCTTTTTTTATCTTTCCTTCCCTTATGGAGTCTTCGATTCGAGTCCCAACTTCAAACAATTCCTTAAAGGTGGAGATGGACTGGTAAAGTAATTTCTCATGGTAGAGCGGCTGCAGATTTTGGATTAGCATCCTTACCTGTTCCTTTTCAATTGGTCGGTGGGTCATTTAGGCTACTTTATTCCTCCATCTGCTCAAAAATGCAGCGAACGATTCATTGTTGTTCTGTCGAGTTGTTTCCAAGTCTTTGATAGTGACATCAAGTTCATGGTTATAGGAATAGTGATCAACAAATACCCGAACTATGTCTTCCCATGCCTGAGTTTTGGAAGCTTCCAAGGTAAGGAACCATGATAGTGCAGACTTCGCGAGAGTTTTTGGGAACAACATTGCAATGTGCTCATGAGTACAGCCCATTGATTGGAAAATGTTCATACACAGCTTTACATTGCTCTTCGGATTTTCGGTTCCATTAAAATGGTCAATGGCAGGCATCTTGAAGTTTTTTGGAAGCTTCAGCTTAACAGGCTCAAAAAGTCCTTCCAAGTCTAGCATGTAATCATCAACCTCTTTACTCTTCCTTAATACGCTTTTCAGATTGTCGACTTTGTCCATTTTCTCTTATAACTTTTTCTCATATGCGAGCGGCGGGGCCCATTGAAACCAGTCTTCTTCTCCATTGTTCTCGGGATGCAGTATAAATCCGAACGGTGGTGGTGGGAACTCAGGGGGACACTGTTGCCGCTGCTGTTTCAGTTCTTCCATGAACTTCAGGACCTGGGCCAGGCTGTCGGATTGCTGGCTTATGGTGGCTCCCAATTCGGTGACCTTATTTTCTAGCTCTTCTTGATTCATGCTAAAATAACTTGTTGGGCTGATTCTGACCAAACGATTATCTGAATTTCTGACCCAGGACGAAGATCCCAGTTACTGGCTTTGAGAATCTATAGTGATCCTACAGATTTGAGAGGATTTGTATCAGATTCTGACAATGATGACTTTAGATCGACAAATGACCGTGATGTTAATAGAAGTAGACATGACTTGTGTAAGACTGACTGAGACAGTGCGTGCAGACCAATAGGAATGGTGCATGCAAATGAGACAAGCACGCGGATGTAAACCCTAATCTATATGATGCTCCTATTTCTAACAGATAGCAGCTAAACAAATAAGGTCCTAACCATATAGAGTGTGCCAACTTTTTCCAGGGTTTTATGAAGGCTTCTAGGAGAGACTATGCATTTCTGGTTGGTTTAGACAGAGTTTCGGAGAGAAATTGGCATATCTGGGCATTTCTAGTTGGTTTGGACAGAGTTTCGGAGAGAAACTGGCATATCTGGGATATCTGGATAGAGTTTCTGGGAGAAACAGGTTGATACAGTTATATCTGGGATATCTGGACAGAGTTTTTGGGGAGAAACTGGTTGATACGATTATATCTGGGATATCTGGACAGAGTTTCTGGGAGAAACTGGTTGATATGGTTATATCTGGGATATCTGGACAGAGTTTTTAGGAAAAACTGGCATATCTGGGATATCTAGGCAGAGTTTTTGGGAGAAACAGGTTTATATGGTTATATTTGGGATATCTGGATAGAGTTTATGGGAGAAACTGGTTGATATGGTTATATCTGGGATATCTGGATAGAGTTTCTGGGAGAAACAGGTTGATATGTGATGATGGTGATCATACTGTCTAGCAAGTTTTCATACTCCTATGTCTTAGGACTGACAAACAAGGTTTGCGGTGTATATCTTACATTGAGCAGACATCCTTGTCATGGTACCTAGGCAGGTCAACTCAATGTGATCACATGTGAGTGATTGCCTTGGGAATCATAAGAAAGAGGTTCTTGCCTCATGCCACATAAGCGTCTACACCATGCAGGTAATCCCGTCAGGGCATACAGCAGTTATATCATATTGTCCTATCTGAAAAGATAAATTAACAGTCCTATGAAAGGTTCTACAGGAATCTATATGCAAAGGCTAGGTTTAGTCAGAGAGGGTCCGTTGACGAGAGTTCCAATATACCGTCAGGAAGACAATACGGAGGTTTTTACTCTTTTTGATATACCTTGGAAGGTACAATATCAACGGTGACTTATGCCCTAGCACAGCAAGACCTGAACAATGTCAGCGCCGCGTTTTAGACACAGTCGGAGGGGAAATGCAGAAGTGCAATGCGGTGAACCAGACATAGTAAAAAGATGATGTTAAGGATTCTTCTTATGAGTCAAACCTCTGTATTATTTTGTTTTGAAAATAAAATTATCCCCAGCAGAGTCACCAGATTGTGGACACGCGGAATTCCACCTCTTGCTTGTTTAAATCGTTTTGAAAAGGAAAAGAAAAGGTAGGTCTGTTGAAACCAGATACAGAGTCGCCACTTGGTCTTTGAGGAACCAAGAAACCTAATTTTAACTCACCCAAATGGATAAAGGGCACCAGCTCTTCATAACCAAAGAACTTGGCTCGGGGTTTTGGTACGAGAAAGGAAGGAGCCTTTGTCGCGACTAAAATACCCTCAACTCTCCCCATCTTTCAACGGGCCTCAATTAGAATCCAAATAATCATCTTATACAATGTATGGTTCAACAATTAATACTATGATAGTATGTTACATCACACAAGAATTTTGAAATGAAAGATCAAAAGATAAGATATCGTTCATAATATCTAAGCCAAGTATCACACAATGCAAAGTGAAAGATCACACAAACAAACCTAGGAAAAATCGTCTAATCATGTATCAAGTAATAAAGTTTTCCTAATCTAAAGGGGACATGAGTTGTTCTTGAAACAAATTATCAAATAAATCAAAATATGCTTAGCAAACTAGAATGATGCATGTTAATCTTTGAGAAAAGAAGACATCTCAATCCCTGGAATGGATGAGAAAGGATGGTTAGATCGAGAAGAAACATGAACGTATGATCAAATTCATTCCTTATAATCTTATTAGATTAGGAGTCACAAAAGCCCCAAATCTTTGCATGGATGCAATGTATGTATCTAGAATGTGCCAAGGTTGTAGTGTGTTTTGTGTTCATGGTTTCCTAGAATGATGTAGAAGTCTAGAATGTGTATGAATGCATGAAGGAAATCATCATGGGATATATACAAATGTAGTATGAACTAATTCCTAAGACATGAGCTAATTTGGAGTGCATGTAAGCATCAAATCAAAGAATGAAAGTAAAAGTGTGCTTGTAGTGAATAGTGGATAGAACAGTAACATGATCTTTTGGAAATTGAAAAAAGGGGTTAAGAATGTTTTTAATGCATAATGTTTTATGGAGATCTTCCTTATTGTGTCTAGAACACAACCCAAAAAGCCAATCTTTAATAACTATCACAGATTGAGAGAAATCATATAAACAATAGAGGTTATTCAGAAACAGAGTCCGTACTGTCGACTGAAATGTTAGAAAATATTAGAAAATGAAACCAAAAGAAATAGAGGCCCATATTATACAAAACTTTCCCTAAGACATTTAAGTTCAAGGGAAAAATTGGTTGGGACCACTCTTTTTGGAAAGGTTTTCTGTAAAACAAGTTAAAAATCAACCTAGCTGCTGTGACAGCAGAGGTAGAATGTTTGGAAGGAATGTTTGGACAAAAATGGACCCCTTTCAAGTGCTTCCAAGTCAAGCCAAAAATCATGGGTGTTCTATAATGAGTTAGAAAGACTTTCCAAGTGGTCTTGCATTCATATATTGAGTATTGAACTCAAAATAATTCCTTGAAGTTAAATGACTCACTGTTTTGAGGGAATAAATAAGGTTTATTTCTTGAAATCAAAATGAGGGGTTTAAGAGGGGGTTTTGAAATGGGGGTTTTGAAAACATAGTTTCAATACTTAATGAAAATTATAACCATTTAAAATGTCAACATTTGACTCACATCAAGAACCTCCAAGATTACTGGAAAGTATTATTTCCATTTAAAGACAACTTCATGAATACATAGGAATGTATTGGAGTTGAAATCATCATCTATCAAACATGTTTTTGAGGTCAAGAGCTACTATCCATAAGGATTCACTCACCTCAAACTTTATGTCATCATCTAGATGATGATAGACTAGTAAGTAAATGAAGAAAAACAAACAAAAGATGAAATGAGGTAAGAGAGGATGAACAACAAAGTAAGCAAACAAGCATATAAACAATCAATAGATGATATTCAATGATGTATTGGACTTGTAACTTGGTATTTTACTCATATGTGGTGACATTGGACATGGAAGTAGCTTCTTCTCTCTTAAATGCTCACTAAAATGGTGGTTGGGTGTATTGAATATAAAGTAAATGGAAGTAATGAAGTAAAGACAAAGCTTAGAACTCACTCTCTTGTTTTGAAATCAAAGAAAGAAGCTTCTTTTCTCTCTACTCTAACCTTATCTTTACAACTTTCTCTATAAAACTTTTCAACGCTTGCATTTGACACCCCCAAAATGAGAAGTCAAGGGGGGTTTAAATAGGCCAATATGGGGTGGTTTTGGGGTTTTAGAAGTACTCCCATTGGTCCCAAACATATGTGAACATAGAACTACGTCGTTTTGGTTTTCAATTAATCAAAATAAACCCCCAAAAGAAATTACAAAAATGTACCATTATGGGGGAGAGTGCCACGGCGGCACTGGGCCAGTGCCGCGGGGCCACTGCTCCTCATTCCTCCAGATAATCCTTTTTAGACCCCCAGAGGTTCCGGTATTCGCGAAAAAGCCCTATTTCGTCTGAAATTCACAGAAAATGCATACGAACTCCAAATTGAGGTTGTGATATACCTTTGTAAAGGTAATGGAGTCTAATTTACATAAAAAAAATAGTTTGGAGATAGGTCACCTTGAAAAGTTTTGCGGTATTCGCGATAAAAGCCGATTTGATCGCCTTTTTCACCTTCGAAAATTCATAATAAATTCGTTTGAAATCCAAAAATTATGTGTGATATACCGTTGGAAAGCTATTGACCTCTAGTATCCATGAAAAATGTTTAAAAACTGAAACGGTGCTCCGGTTTCAAAGTCAATTTTTGGTCAAACTTGTCAAACTTGGGATTCCCGGGAAGTTCTTGAAACCTCTGGGAGCTCCCAAGAGCTGACATTTTCATTCAATTTTTTTTTAAAACTCATTTTAATACTTTTCACATGATCTAGAATAATTCTGGAACTTTTCGGCGAATTTGGACGATTTCGGTCAAACCTTGGTCAAACTTGGTCAAACCAGTCAACGGGGACTTTTCTGGGAACTTCCAGAACTTTCGGGGGTCTTTGGAAGCTGACGATTTTATTTGATTTTATTTAAAAACTCATTTTATTATTTTTCTTAAGACGTAGCACGTTTCCAGAATATTTGGTCTGAATCCGGGAGCATTCGGGCTTTCAGGGGTATTTTGGTCATTTTGAGAGATAGAACTAACTTTCAGGAGTCCTTTTTGATTCTTTTTGATCATTGTGAGCCACCAAGCTATGGGTCTCCTAAATCTGATAGCCGACAAAATGGGGTGTCTACACACACTCAGTTCGATATTCTGGCAGCAAAGGAATACGGTAGAAGATCGTGAGCTGTTATCGAGCCCGTGTTCTCGATTCATCTACTATAGCAATCCGTTTTCACAGTTTAAGGTAACCCTAGTTCCGCCCTTATAGGGTTATTGTAGTTTTCACGTAATTTTTGTAGTACCAACTTATACGTGTTGTCAACGGATTCTTAGAACGCAGTTTTCTAACAGTGGTATCAAAGCAACGTTGATTCTGCATATGGGTTGGACGCAACTATGTTGTCCAATAAAATAAATCTTATGCATGTTTTGATGGATGGATAGAATGTAGAACTGTGTTAACCCTTGTTTCGCAGCGTTCTTATTCCACTATTATGGTCACTGATTTTGTGTGATTGGATCCCACGATGGTTTTATCCGTGGTTAATCTTTCTGTTTTAATATAGCATGTGAACTCCTTTATGGAGGCATAGGATTTGTGTATGTTGGATCCCACTCTTGATTGATGTGTGGTTAATTTACTGCAAAGAAATAGTATGTGAACTCCTTCATGGAGGCATAGTGATCTTGTCAATATCAATATATAAAAAGTGTACTTTACTTTTCTAAGGATTTGTAGTAGTGAAAGCAAAGTGAGATGCCACAGAGATTGAATTACTACGACTCTTAATTTTAAAACCTGAATCTAATTAATTATAAAAACGAGATTTTGATTTTGAATTTAATTAAACTAAGAACAATAAAATAAATCTAAATTATGAAAGCAATTAAAGTTGTTTTAAAGATATTTAAAGGGAACCTAGGATTGCAAATCCACCACTAGCTTCATAATAGGAATATTTATGCATTACTTTAGCTTATTACGTTGGATGATAATGGGGAATTGTAGCTACAAGCCCAATTCCTTCGTCAAGAAAATAACTATGGTTCAAGCACCAACATAATCCATCTTCGGTTAGTACGAATTATCCCACACTAAACTAGGGTTGTGGTATAATCCGTCTAATCTAGGCATGGACTATTCGGATACTTGATAACACAATTCAATTTAAGCACCATTACATGTAAATAATCTAAACAAGCACAGCAAGCATAGATCATTGAGCACATCACAGTCAAAATAGATCTAAGACAAGAATAAACTTTGAAAGTGATGATTTAATAAATTAGAAGCACGATTTATTTATAAAAATCCTCTAAACATGTAACTGTCATCCATACATAATAAAACTAAAATAAAAACATAAAAGACACCCTCTTACTTGGCTAGGGTTTCATTGAAACCCTAGATGTAGAGTCTAGTTGTCCATAGAAGTGGTAGATAGCAAGTAGTTGATGGAGGAGGCCATGGAAATCCTTGGTCTTCTTCTTCTTCTCCTTGCTTCCCTCCCTTCAATGGCTGAAAGTTTGGTTGTATATTGTGTGTATATTAATTGTCTAAAATAGGGTATATATAGATTTACAACAAGTTTTGGAAGCTTTCCTAACCCGAAACGCACTAAAACTGCTATATTTAGCTTTCCAGACGTAATTAGGCAGTTTCCTTCACGTAGGATTAATCAGTAGAGTGAAATACGCAAGTTCCATTTTTGCATATGTCGCGCGCGCGGGCCGCGCGAGCGCGATTTTGGGACCACGCGCGAACGATTTCTGGGATTTCGCGCGAGGGGGTCTCGCGCGCGATGTGGTTTTTTCAGCTTCTCTTGCTCTGCTTTTTCACCCCATTTAACTTGGTTTACTTGATTTCTTCCAAAACCTGTCAGAAAATAGAAAACAAAGTAAAAATATACAAAAACAGGATAAAAAGGTACTAACAAACGTATGTTAAGGCATATAAATAGGATATGTTCTCTACCGATCACACCCCCAAACCTACATTTTGCTAGTCCTCGAGCAAAACTAAAATAAAAACTAAACTACTAATAACATACTACTCCATTTTCGCCTGGATCGCGATTGCATTTAGCTTATGCAACAAGCCTTTTAAACCCCTATGTGTCCCTAGTCGAACGAGTGAAGTCTTGTGAGGGTTCTCATCAACAAGTCACCCACAACCATATTTATTAACTTATCAATTTAAAACTTTTATTAAAAATAAAAAGAATATAATATTCAATACTCCTTCATCATATAACAAAGATTTGAAATAGAATAACGAACATAAAGAAACATAATGAAACATCCACCTAAATCATGAAAAACAATCTCAAGCATATGTATCGTATAAATCAATAGAGTTCCTCATACAATTGCACGTGTGTGATATGGTAGTCAAATGAACACGCGCATGTCATGAACTTGGAATATTATTCGGATGACCATCTAACTATATCTCGACTACGAATCTCACAATGTTAATTACACTCTCAAATAAAAACACTCAAAAATAGGTGTAATTTTTCTAAAATATGTGAGTAAAAGAAATATGTTTTCAAAACAAGAAACGCTCACATATGACTCGAAAAGGACGCATGACACGAAAGAACAGTAGTCTCATGGATAGGATGCCAATAATAAAGAAAAATTAATCATTACTATGTTTTAATCCCCCTCTCATCGTTTTCATATCCAAACCATGTTTTCTAGGATCAAATAGGACTTTTTAAAGGTTGTAATATGGCTCGGGCAATGAAAAGGGATAGAAAGGATTCATTAGGTAGTTTTCAGAATGGCGTTGTAAGGCATGTTCGATTTCTTTCATTCTCTCTTCTACCAACTTCATCTTTTCATTCTCTTCTTTTTCATATTTCTTTTTAATTTTTTATCCTTCTGTTTCTTTTTCTTTTCTTTTTTTTTTTTCAACCTTATTCTTTTTTTCTTTTTTTTTTCTTGCTTGTCGGATGACTATTCATTGATTTCTAAGCAACAACCCCAATAGCCTCTTGTCTTCTTCTTCTCAATCACACATCGCCTTAATACCACTAAAAGTTAACAAATCTCTCAGTGGTGAACTCCAAGTTTGTCAAGTCGGAGCAAAAACAAGGATAATGGTAATTAAAGAAAGAAATGGCATTTTAACGGCTCAAAGGGCGAACTAAGGAAATTTTTATCATTTATCGGTCGGTAATAAACAAAGAAGGGCCTAAGATCATTTCCTAGGGTGATATAGTTCTTCAACGTTTACAATGGAAGATTATTTAGCATGGTAGTAAATATTTTAACTTAACTCTCAACCAAAGTAAAAATAATGAGACTAAACAACAAGTAGATGCGCTATTTTAATGAAATTCGACAAACACAATGTGTATTTATAACCCTCTAAAAAGAAAAGACAGGCTCGAAAGCTCACCGGGTCTAGTCTCCACCTTGTGTTATCTAGAAATCCGAATCATATTATAGTTCACATCAAACATGTATTCAAGTGACTACATGCAGTGCATAGGTTTGTGTGCAAAACTATGATATAAAACTACGATTCAAACGATACATGACCTAAAATGTCTCAACATGACTTCAGCAAATATTTAATCACATCTTCTCTTGTTTATCATTCTATAACAATCATAGTTACAAAACAAGAAGTATCGAATCAAGATTGCAAAAACGTCGGTACATCGTTTATTTAAGCACAATTATCAAAAAAAAATTTAAAAATTAGTGCATAATAATGTGCATGTGTGTGCATACCCCCAAACCTAAACCTTTCATTGTCCCCAATGAAACAATAAAATGAAAGAAGGGATAGTACGTAAGGAAGGAACGATAGTACCTCGATCTCGGCAAACACAAACCAGGTGAACGTATAATAATATGGAATCAAAGTTCAATTACTCCAAATGGAGCACTATTGCACCTGTTAATACTTAATAAAAGAAAATAAACAAACAAATAACTAGTAAAAGCTAATATATAAGTTTTTTTTTTTTTTATAATATTAGAAACCAAACTATAAGTAAAAGAACGTAATGAAAAGAAAACAATAGAAACAAAACTATCTAAACAACGACAAACTTAAATGAAAAGAACAGAAAAGAACAAACAGAAAAGAAAATAACTAACCAGGTGTGGGAAACAGAAGGTAAAAGAACAACAAGAAAAAGTGGAAATCCCCACCTCGCGCGAGCGACCTTCGCGCGAGCGAATCCCTCCGCGAGGTGGACCTGAGGCCTCTTTTTTATTATTTTTTTAGAAAAGTTTCTAAGGCACAAGATCCCACGAGCGGGCTGCGCGAGCAGACCCCTCTCGCGCGTGAATTCAAGCGCGAGTAGATACTGAGGCTACATATAAAAAAAACTTGAAAAATTTTGTCTATGGGGGAATCTCGCGCGAGCAACCTATCGCGCGAGCGGGTCGCGCGCGCGACTGTGGTCTTTTCCTCTTTTTTTAGTATAAAAATGTATATAAGTTCAAAATAAATTATCCCCGACCCCCAAACCTGTTCAGAAAACTCAAAAACTGACCAAAACGACCCAAAAACATGCAAAAATCAAAGAAACGAACGAATTAAAGCTCGGGTTGCCTCCCAAGAAGCGTTATCTTTTACATCTTCAGCTAGACCGTTCTAGCTCAAGATTTATGGAGGTCGTAACTCATATTTTGTACCCCTTAGGATATGAGAAAGAGCCCGGTGGTAAGCAGAAACCATATCGCTATGTATCAATTCATTCAACGGTTCATCCTTTTCGGTTTCAAATCGATTCTTCACCTTTTAAGTAAATTCGTCATTAGGATCTAAATTATTCAAATTTGTCCGCTCATTTTCCAATATATTATTGTCATTACTCACAGGTATTACGTAATTGGATTCAATAGTTTGTCTTACCTCACTCTCCGCCTCACATAGATAGCCATCATCTTTAGGAGGTTGATCAATAGCGTTAAAGACGTTTAATTTTAAGTTCATGTTTCCAAATGACACCTTCATTACCCCCGTCCAACAGTTAACACGAGCGTTAGCGGTTGCTAAGAATGGACGACCTAGAATAACAGGAGTGTGCTTCCTAGCATCTAGTACGGGTTCAGTATCAAGGACCATGAAATCAACAGGATAATAGCATTTGTCAACTTTAACTAAGACGTCCTCGACGATTCCTCTAGGGATTTTAACAGAACGATCCGCTAATTGAATAATAGCAGTCGTAGGCTTAAGTTAACCTAAACCTAGTTGTTTATAAACGTAATAAGGTAAGAGATTAACACTAGCTCCTAAGTCAAGGAGAGCCCTATGGATGATAGTGTCACCTATGACACATGAAATAGTTGGCGTACCTGGATCTTTATACTTCGGAGTAGCGTGTTGGAAAATAGAACTTACTTTTTCCGTGAGAAAGACCTTTTTTGGAGTATGACTACGCAATTTACGTTTTTGAGTGCATAGGTCTTTTAGACATTTAGCGTAAGCGGGAATTTGTTTAATAGCATCGAGGAATGGAATATTAACTTTAACTTGTTTAAATACCTCGAGTATTTCTGTTTTTTATCCTTTCTTAGACAAATGTGACGGTCCCTCAACATTTGGTGGAAAAGGTAGTTTTGGAATAATATTATTTGGGACCGGTTCTTTTTCTTTTCTACTTTGATTCACGTCCTCACCCCTCTCTTTATTTGAGTTAACGTTTGCATCCCTCATAACCTCCCTCGGAATCTCAACAACTTCTTCCTCTCGAGTAGTCATCCTAGTTGACACAGCGTTCACTTGCTCACTCGTACCACCCACCTCGTATTGTCCCTTAGGGTTCGGACTAGGTTGACTTGGCAACTTACCCTCGGTTAAGCGATTTAGCATGTTAACTATTTGTCCCACTTGGGACTCCAGTTTTGCAATGGACTGGGTGTGGGAATGTACTAACTGGATCACCGGACCAAAACTTTCAAGTGAAACCAACACCTTCTCCTCAAATGCATTATTACATGGAGGTTGAGGAGGAGGTTGTTGGTATTGACATTGTTGAGGTCTATAAGCGTTAGGGAAATTACTCATCTCATTATTATTGTTATTATTGTTATTTCTCCATGAAAAATTAGGATGGTTTCTCCATGGCGCGACCGGATTATTAGTCGTCGAATTATAATTATTTCGTGGGTATTGTTGAATAGAATTAATGTGTTCCTCCATGAATTCCGGAAATTGACTCGCCGATGGACATGCTAGGATAGAATGTGATGAATCAGAACATAATGCACAAATTTCATGAGCGGGTGGGGCTGTCGTTTGGTTCATTGTTAAAAGTCGGTCAAGTTTTTTAGATAGTTCTTTTATTTCAATTGAATGACTTGACTCGAACTTTACCTCTCTCTTAGGTTGTGAATGATATCCCTCGCAACGTACTGACACAGCCTGATGCATCGAATTCTCGCTTAATGTTTCAAAGATTTTCCAAGCCTCGTCGGCACTTTTGTGTAGGAAGGTACCCGCACAAACAGCGTCGACGGTATTACGAACTGAGGGAATAAGTCCCTCATAAAAGACCTGTACCAACTGCCACTTAGGAACCTGATGATGTGGACATGAGCGTAATAATTCTTTAAACTTTTCCCACGTATCATAAAGTGATTCCCCATCTTGCATCACAAAGTTTGTTATGGATTTTCTTATCTGATTCGTACGCATAATAGGGAAATTTTTTTGTAAAAATGCGGTGTGTAAGGCTTCCCATGTTCTAATTGTGTTTGGCTCCAAAGATTGGAGCCAGTATTTAGCTTTATCTTTTAAAGAGAATGGAAAGAGCCGCAATTTTAATTCATCATCATTTAAGTTTTGAATTTTCAAAGTAGAGCATATATCCTGAAAATCTCCTAAGTGTTGATATGGATCTTCATTTATACGGCCATGGAAAGAAGGAAGTAGCGAGATGGTAGACGACTTTATCTAAAAGTGAGATGCCGTCGCCTCCGATAAATCAATACATGTTTGTGGCGTGTAAGTCGTCGGAATAAAGTAATTTTTAAGCGGAGGAGGTGGCGGTATATTAAGATTATTCATATTATTTCTGTTGTTTCCGTCAGCCATTTTAATCGGTTCAATTTTAAAATTTGAGTTCTCCTTAACCGTTTAAGGGTACTTTGAATTTCGGCCTCAAACAATGACGACGGAATCGACGTTGATTCGTCGTCTTGCAACCTAGCTCTAGAAGCTTGGGTTGCGGACTTACTAACTCTTAAAGTACGTTCAAGTTCAAGATCGATAGAATGTAATTCAGGTTTACTTGAGCGTGTACCAAACATAAACTAAAAGAAAATAAACTAAAAACAAAAACTGACTCAAATATAAAAAATAAAATAAAATAAAAATAAATAAATAAAAAAACAAATAGCAATCACGCAACTAAGATAACAAGTACTCAACTACTGTAATGCATGTAAATTATCATGTAATGCAGTGGCCACGTCAATTCCCAGCGCCCTGGGTGTCCTAGCTAATGCAGTGCAATTAACCCTTTTCTAATGCAAATAGTGCGTCACAGCGCCCTGACTTACAATGGTTTAAAGCGAGTTTCACAAGAAGCAATTTACTTGAATTTTATTTCTTTATTTTTCCGCGTAAGCTCCTTTGATGTGCGCAGCTATTCCTCCCGGAAACGTTAGAATTTGAGTTCCTAAGAAATTACAAAAATACAAGAAAAGTCAGTAACTTAAAATAAAACGAAAAATAAGAAAAAGAAAACCTAATATAATATTTACGAATTAACTAAACTAAGATTCTAAAACTAAAGGTAGTAATACAATCCCCGGCAACGGTGCCAAAAATTGATCTTGTCAATATCAAGATATAAAAAATGTACTTTACTTTTCTAAGGATTTGTAGTAGTGAAAGCAAAGGTCGAACCCACAGAGATTGAATTACTACGACTCTTAATTTTAAAACCTGATTCTAATTAATTATAAAAACGAGATTTTGATTTTGAATTTAATTAAACTAAGAATAATAATATAAATCTAAATTATGAAAGCAATTAAAGTTGTTTTAAAGATATTTGAAGGGAACCTAGGATTGCAAATCCACCACTAGCTTCATAATAGGAATATTTACGCATTACTTTAGCTTATTACGTTAGATGATAATGGGGAATTGTAGCTACAAGTCCAATTCCTCCGTCAAGAAAATAATTATGGTTCAAGCACCAACATAATCCATCTTCAGTTAGAACGAATTATCCCACACTAAACTAGGGTTGTGGTATAATTCGTCTAATCTAGGCATGGACTATTCGATACTTGATAACACAATTCAATTTAAGCACCATTACATGTAAATAATCTAAACAAGCACAGCAAGCATAGATCATTGAGTACATCACAGTCAAAATAGATCTAAGACAAGAATAAACTTTGAAAGTGATGATTTAATAAATTAGAAGCACGATTTATTTATAAAAATCCTCTAAACATGTAACTGTCATCCATACATAATAAAACTAAAATAAAAACATAAAACACACCCTATTACTTGGCTAGGGTTTCATTGAAACCCTAGATCTAAAGTCTAGTTGTCCATGGAAGTGGTAGATAGCAAGTAGTTGATGGAGGAGGCCATGGAAATCATTGGTCTTCTTCTTATTCTCCTTGCTTCCCTCCCTTCAATGGCTGAAAGTTTGGTTGTATATTGTGTGTATATTAATTTTCCAACCCCTAAATTGAAGTAAAATAGGGTATATATAGATTTACAACAAGTTTTGGAAGCTTTCCTAACCCGAAACGCACTAAAACTGCTATATTTAGCTTTCCAGACGTAATTAGGCAGTTTTGTTCACGTAGGAATCATCAGTAGAGTGAAATACGCAAGTTCCATTTTTGCATATGTTGCGCGCGCGGGCCGCGCGAGCGCAATTTTGGGACCTCGCGCGAGCGATTTCTGGGATTTCGCGCGAGCGGGTCGCGAGCGCGATGTGGTTTTTTCAGCTTCTTTTGCTCTGCTTTTTCACCCCATTTAACTTGGTTTACTTGATTTCTTCCAAACCTGTCAAAAAATAGAAAACGAAGTAAAAATATACAAAAACAGGATAAAAAGGTACTAACAAACGTATGTTAAGGCATATAAATAGGATCTGTTCTCTTCCGATCACATAGGGTTTATGTAATATATCTCAAGTAAATCTGTGAAGACAGTTCGTGAAGACAGTTTACAAGTAGTTTCAGAAAGCAATCTGGAAGCAGTTTCTGAAGACTGTTTCAGAAAACAGTTCTGAAAGGCAGTTGTTGATGGAAAATCGGATTTCACTTCTGCGGCACAGCCTTGAAAACCCCACGGGGGGCGCGAGCTAACCGGGCAGCTCGACCCCCGTTCGTAGTGGTGACATAGAGCTAATCGGGTTCAATGAAGATTTTTCACAAGAGTTGTAGCTCGACCATAATAGTGGGAATCTTATTTTATTGTGGTTTCCTTATTTATGTGTGATTGAATGATTATTATTGTTTCATGTTTAATGAATAGGACAACATGAATAATTGTTCCTAGACCTATTTCAGATGTCTAGCTACATGTTTAATTTATATTAATTTGAAATGATGGACAACTACATGTGTATTTAGAAATAAAACTAATTCCATAATTTGAAAACATAAGTACTTATTTTCTATATCATGAGAATAGAATAATTTTATTATCTACACATGTGGGTTTGACAAGTAAGGATGAATTAATCTTTTTCAAGTATTCCATTATTTTTTATTAATTAAATTAAAAGTTTTTCTAGAAATTATAACCCTCAATTTTTTTTAAAATTCTAAGTGGGAGATGGAGTTTATCAAGTATAAATCTCATGGTCTCCATCACTGGTTTGTAGATGATATGATTAATTTTGTGTGATGGCTCTAGTGTCATCCTCCCCATCAGATGTAGTTGATCATGAAATCAATAGTACAAACTTCTTTAAAAGAATGTTTTGGGTGATTGTTAGTGTGGGCCACCTCTCCATTAGAGGCGTTCCTCACGGAGCTTTTGTCCTAGAATTAAGTGATGGTATACGCTTAGCTATAAATAATAATATCACATCCATCTAAGTCACTATTGCTATTTATAGGATCAAAGCAAGTCAGTAGCCTAATTTTACTAGGCAAGGTACATTACCTGGATAGTAAAATTAAAAGGCAATTGCCTATATGAACAAATAATGGATAGCATATGGCTTCCCATCGATTCATACTATCACGGTGTATCAGGTTGCTGGCGGATTCTTTTCAAATATGGTAGAGGGAACCAATATTTTCAACTCGAATCCATAATAATTTTTTGCCCAAGTGTAATTATTTATATTCTGTGATTCTCAGGCTTTTAAATGGGTTCTTTCAATCCACTCTCTGTTATACTTAAAGAAAATAAACTTACTGGACCAAACTATATAGACTGGAAAAGGAATTTGGATATTGTGTTAACTGCTGAAGAGTACAAGTTTGTGCTTACTCAAGACTGTCCTGAGCAACCTGGTGAGGGGGTAACCGTTGAGGAAACCCAGGCTCACAAGAAATGGGTCAAGGCTGATGAGATGGCGTGGTGTTAGATTTTGGCATCCAGTCAAATGTGCTGCAACATCAACATCAGTCAATGGCCAGCGCCTATGACATGATGGAGAGCCTCCGAGAGATGTTCAGGGATCAAAGTCGTGCTGCTAGGCAGGTTTCCATGAAAGACTTGATGAACACAACTATGGTTGAGGGGACGCCTGTAAGGGATCATGTTCTTAAGATGATCTCTTCTTAATGAACTAGAGATCCATGGAGCTGAAATCAACGGGAAAACCCAAGTCGATATCGTACTATAGTCACTGCCAGAGTCTTTTAAGCAATTCCGCCTCAATTACAACATTAATAAATTTAAATATACCTTGGCGAAGCTGCTTAAAGAACTCCAGGCAGCTGAGGGTCTCAAAAGAAAGTCAGGGAGTGCTCTTGTGTTTGAGAAAGGTTATGCTTCAAAACTGAAAGGCAAGAAGAAAATTAAAAAGGCTCAAAAGAAGGTCGCGGGTCCTCCGCCAATCCAAAGGCCAAGAGGACAACCGGGAAAGCCTAAAGGAAAATGTTTTGTTTGCAAGCAGCCAGGACACTAGAAGAAGCAATGTCCGGTTTATCTCGCTAGACAGAACAATCAAGGTAAATCTCATTTTCTAGTTATTGAATCGTGTTTAGCAGTCCGATCTACCGGTACCTGGTGTGTAGATACGAGAGCCACTAATCATGTATGCAATTCTTTGCAGGAGGTTCCAGGGAACCAGGCAGCTCGGTGATGGAGAGATTTATCTATATATGGAAAATGCTACGAGAGTTGTAGTAGTTGCAGTAGGAGATCTATGTCTTAGTTTTGGTAGAGATAGGATTTTAATATTAAGAAACTGCCTTTATGTACCTTCTATTAGAAGGAATTTAGTTTTATTTTCTAGTTTAGTAAAGAATGGATATTCAGTTCATTTTAATAAAGTAGTAGTTATTAAAGAAAATAAACATTTTATTTGTTCTGGTCAATTGGTGGATGATCTTTATATTATAAATCTTGTCTCTCCTATACTGCAACTTAATGAATTGAATAACACAAATAGTTTGCCATTTAAGAGAAAAGAACCTTCGAGGATGAACCAAACGCATCTTTGGCACTTACACCTTGGTCATATTAATTTGAAAAGGATTCAAAGACTGGTTCAAAATGGACAATTAAGCTCATTGGAAGTGGAGGCACTTCCAGTCTGTGAATCCTGCTTGGAAGGTATAATGACCAAGAGGTCGTTCTCGGCCAAGGGCTATATAGCAAAAGAGCCGTTGAAACTGGTTCACTCTGATTTTGTGTGGTCCTATGATGTCTAAGCAAGAGGGGGATTTGATTACTTTGTCACTTTCATCGATGATTACTCAAGGTATGGGTACATTTATTTGATGCGGCGTAAGTCTGAATGCTTTGAGAAATTCAAAGACTTCAAGGCTGAAACGGAGAAGCGTCTAGGTAAATGTATCAAGATACTCTGATCTGATCGTGGTGGAGAGTACCTCTTGGGAGAGTTTAGGGAATACTTATTGGAGCAAGGAATTACATCCCAGTTGTCTGCACCCCGTATGCCTCAACAGAACGGTGTAGCAGAAAGAAAAAACAGGAATCTCATGGACATGGTAAGACTTATGATGAGTTATTCGGATTTACCAATTTCCTTTTGGGGACATGCATTAGAGACAGCTGCATACTTTCTAAACTTGGTACCATCTAAGTCAGTACCTACTACTCCAACGGAATTGTAGACTGGGCGAAAGCCTAGTCTGCGGCATGTTCGGGTCTAGGGTAGTCCAGCACATGTGCTGAAAGGTAATGCATAAAAGTTTGAATCAAGAACAGAAGTATGTTTCTTTGTTGGGTATCCAAGAGGAACTAAAGGTGGTCTGTTTTATAGTCCTAAGGATCAGAAGGTTATTGTTAGCACCAATGCCACATTCTTAGAAGAGGACTATGTTATGGACCACAAGCCCAGAAGCTGTATTGTTCTAGAGGAAATGAGAAGAGAGACACCAACACATAGTTCTTCGATACCATCGGTACGAGAAGAAACATCACAAGACAGAGTTATCGATATTCCATTACTGCGTCTTAGTGGAAGGATTATCGAAACTCGCGTAGATCCCGAACCAACCATTAACACGCAGGTTCCTGAACCAGTATAGCTTACAGATAATGGTGTATTAGGTTCAGAATCTTCACAACGAAATATCAGTGATACACAGACACGGGTTATGCCTCATCGTAGTGGGAGGGTTATTATTCAACCTGACCGGTATATGTTCTTGGGAGAGTCTTATGACCGGGTCCCTGATGAACAAGGTACCGATCCCTGTAGCTACAATGAAGTACTCCAAGATAAAGATGCAGATCTTTGAAAAAAGGCTATGAAGTCTGAAATGTAGTCCATGTACTCCAATCAAGTCTGGGATCTTGTACAACCGCCCAATGAAATAAAACCCATTAGATGTAAGTGGATCTATAAGAAGAAGAGAGGAGCATACGGTAAGGTGGAAACCTTTAAAGCAAGGCTTGTTGCGAAAGGATTCACTCAAAAAGAGAGAATCGATTATGAGGAAACCTTTTCGCCGGTGGTCATGCTAAAGTCTATCTGAATTCTCTTATCCATTGCTGCACATTTTGATTATGAAATTTAGAAAATGGATGTCAAGACAGCATTTATTAATGGGAATCTTGATGAGTGCATCTATATGATGCAACCAGATGGGTTCATTGCGAAGGGCCAAGAACACATGTTGTGCAAGCTTAAGAAGTCCATTTATGGACTTAAGCAGGCATCTAGGTCTTGGAATATCCACTTTGATCAAGCAATCAAGTCTTTTGGTTTTGATCAATGTGCGGATGAATCTTGTGTGTACAAGAAACATGATGGAAGCGTGGTGGTGTTCTTAGTACTATATGTGGATGATATCTTGCTAATCGGAAACGACGTGGGGGTATTATCTTTTGTAAGGGTATGGTTGTCATCAATTTGATATGAAGGACTTGGGAGAAGCCGGTCACATCCTAGGGATCAAGCTTATGCGAGATCGCAAGAATAGGATGTTGGGTTTGTCACAATGCACTTATATTGACAATATTCTTGCAAGGTTTAGCATGCAAGATTCCAAGAAGGGATTCCTTCCCTTCAGACATGGAATTACTCTATCTAAGGATCAGTGTCCTATGACACCTGATGAGATAGAGAAGATGAATGCAGTTCCTTATGCCTCAGCAGTAGAAAGCCTAATGTATGCTATGCTATATACTAAACCTGACATCTGCTTTGCTGTTGGCATGGTTAGTAGATATCAGTCTAATCCAGGGCAAGAACATTGGACTACGGTGAAAAATATTCTCAAGTACCTGAAAATGACTCGAGACTATATGTTGGTTTACCAAGCAGATAGTCTTTTACCCATTAGGTACACAGATTCTGATTTCATGTCAAATAGGGATTCCAGAAAGTCTACCTCAGGATATGTGTTAACCCTAGGAGGTAGAACCATTAGTTAGAGGAGTATCAAACAGTCGTGTATTGCTGATTCCACCATGGAAGCCGAGTATGTGGCTGCTTTGGAAGCTGCTAAGGAGGCTATTTGGCTCAGAAACTTCCTTATGGATCTAAGAGTAGTACCTACGGTACAATCAGCTATTACCCTTTATTGCGATAATAGCGGAACGGTTGCTAACTCAAAGGAACCTAGGGCACATAAGAAGGGAAAACACATTGAGCGCAAGTATCACCTGATACGAGAGATCGTGCAAATAGGTGATGTTGAAGTGACCAAGATAGCATCAGCAAATAACCTGGCAGATCCTTTCACCAAGAGCTTACCAGCCAAGACTTTTGATAGTCATGTAGAAGGGATAGAAGTGAGTTGTATCACATCATGGCTTTGAGTCTAAGTGGGAGATTGTTAGAGATATATACTAAAAGCCATGCTTTATGTAGTTGATTTATTATTCATTTAATAAAATCAGTTAATCCATTTCTATGAGAATCTGTGTGGGCAATATTTGTATTATATTGTTTATTTAATATTATGCATGTGTGTCTTTCATTCTACATAGTAGGTGGTTTGGTGTGTAGAATTTGGCTTACACACGGAAGATCAGGCCATCGGATCTTGTAGAATGTAAGATTTTGGTTTACAGTCTTAGATGGATTGGACACACCATCGATAGGACTGCATCATGGTGTTGTAGTAGGTTTGTCTTGACTACGGGAAATGGTATAGTTTCAACTCACCATGCTGGTACACTTTGTGTATTAAACGGGACTAACTTGGGGTAATTATCTTTATACTAACTTATAAGATAATTTATACCTCATGACTATTATGAGTGCTTATGCTCTAAATCCTAAGTTAATTTATCGTACATTTGATATTTACACTTTGATCTCTCTAAAAGGGTGAGATCCTTAAATAGGTCAATATCTCATTGGATTGGGTGACAATATTAATTATGTGGTGGATATTAATTAATGATGGAATCCATGTCTCAATTTTGGGATTGATGACATCCCCTTGAGAAAGCTTATTATAAGTTTTGATTATGTCAAACCCTGCAGGTGGATTTTGTATCCGACATATCAGATAAGTTAAGTAGAGGATCTCAAGGAATTTTAAGAGATTAATTAAATATGATTATCAGTAATTATATTTAATTAATGGATATCTGTAATCTTAACATGGGGAGATAATAAGCATTTACTAACATGGAGCTCGAAATATATTTTTGAGATAAGGGTAGGAGTGCAATTATAATTCTTTAGTGGTATGAATTATAATTTATGGAAATAGGAATCTGATTCAGTTCGAATTAGGGTTTCCTAATTCCATAAGGAAACCTATTCCTTATTGACTTCTTATGGTCCCTATCGTAGCCTATATATATGCTGCTTTGACTCTCTCTTCAGTTTGCATTTTTCCATCAAGAGTATTATAACTCGGAATAGAAAAGAGAGCATAAAAAGAGAGAGTAGAAACATCAAGGATTTCGAAGAAGCCCACACTCAGTTTGATATTCTGGCAGCAAAGGAATACGGTAGAAGATCGTGAGCTATTATCGAGCCCGTGTTCACGATTCGTCTACTACATCAATCCGTTTTAGTAGTTTAAGGTAACCCTAGTTCCTCCCTTGTAGGGTTATTGCAGTTTTCACGTAATTTTTGCAATACCAACTTATACGCGCTATCAACGGATTTTTGGAATGCAGTTTCCTAACAATAAGATCTATGAACGCAGCTGGTGCATTGGTAACCCCAAATGGCATAACTAGAAACTCATAGTGTCCGTACCGCGTTCTAAAAGTTGTCTTCTCCACATCTTCAATCTTTACCTTCAATTGATGATAGCCTGATCTAAGGTCTATCTTCGAAACACTTGTTCTCCACAAAGTTGATCGAATAATCGTCGATTCTAGGCAATGGATAATTGTTCTTAATTGTCAATTTATTTAATTCTCAATAATCGACACATATTTGCATGGAGCCATCTTTCTTCTTTACGAATAACACTACAGCTCCCCATGGTGATATACTCGATCGAATAAAACCCTTGTTGAGTAACTCTTGTAGTTTGACTTTCAGTTCTTTCAACTCCACAGGCGCCATTCTGTATGGTCCTTTATATACGGGTCGTGTGTCCGGCATTATTTAAAAAATGAACTCGATTTCTCTCTCAATAAGTACATCTGGTAGGTCATCGAAAAACACATCTGGATACTCTTGTACTATTGGAATATCTTCTGCCTTCAATTCAGTCGCCGAAGTATCAATTACTGAACACAGAAATTCCTAACATCCTTTTCTCAATAACTTACCAGCTCGGATAGCTGAAATCGAATACGGTGGCGGTGTAACCCCATTCCATTGGAAACAAAAACACATGTGCACCGGTGATCGAAAAATAACTTCTTCCATTCACAATGTATCATGGCTTGGTTAAGAGATAACTAATACATTCCTAAAATCACATCAAAGTGGTTCACGACAAGCGGTATAAGGTCTACGGTCAATAACTTCCCGCCTAGTTTGATCTCACAATCCTTGTATATCGTAAACGTTACTACTGGCTTACTAAGAGGTACAGCAATGGATAATTCATATCCTAAGGGTGTCGATCTAACATTAAAATGTTCAACAAAATGATGTGATACAAATGAATGCGTAGAACCTAAATCATCGATTATGCGTGCTAGATGGAAACATATAAGCACCATACTTGAGATCATTGTATCCATAGTAGCCATATCTCTGGGATTCATCTGGAATGATCTCCCTTCACACTGCTCTGTCCCCTATTTCCTATCATTGGATTGAATAGGCTTCGAACCACTTGAAGCCATTGACTCGCTCGTTGTTGGTGACGTCTCTTCGGGAATTTCTTGGATTGATGCCCAACTATACCACAATCATAATATTTGCCTCATAAGTCAGGGGTAGAATTTGCACCACACATTCCTTGATTCCTGTTATGATGGTTAGTCATGAAACATCGATCTGTGTGTGGCCGATAATAGAGCAGACATACTGGTATATTGCTCGTCGGTCTCTCTTGTCCACTGAAGTTGGAACTAAAACCAGATATAAAAGGCCTCTTGAAAATCCACCTAGGTTCCGGTTACCGCCCTCATTACCTCACTTGCCTTGTTGATTCTGTCTCGACCTCTTCATTCCACTTTCTACCACAAGTGTTGTTTGTTGCACTGCTCCCACTGTTGAATGTTCATATGTCTCCACCTGAGGCGGATGTTCTCTCTTAATCCTTCCTCAAATTTCCTTGCCCTATCCTCTTCCATCGGTACTGACCCTTTTCCGAACCTCAACAAGGCATTGTACTTTAAGGTATACTCAGTCACAATCATATCCCCTTGTCTAATATTATCATACTGTCTCTTCTTTGCATTGTGAGCAGCTCGTGGAAAGAATTAGCGATTAAACTCTACCCTGAATCCCTCCCAAGTTATCAGTGACCCTTAATCTAGAACATTTACCCACCAATTCTGGGCTTCACCCTTGAGCATGTCATTTACGTTCTCAATTTTTAGTACATCGGACATCGGAGTAGATATGAATTATTCCGATATGGACCGTCCACCCCTATTCTCAAGTGTAGGCACAACAGCTATTTATGCTGGCTTAAATGGAGGTGTCAAAGGTAAATGCTCCGCTATACTCCGGACCAAGTCTCCAATGTTTCCCATCATCTCTGACAGATAGTCTATACATGCATGTGGTGATTGCTCATGGTCGTTACTTATGATTCTCAACCTGTCAATCTTAATGCATAAACACTATACAGGTATGACAATAAATATGAATATATATGTATAACAACATACCATATGCATCAAAGATCTCTACTATATGTAGATGCATTCTAGAGTATGTGTCAACACACTCAACACTCCGTTCGTCGTCAAACTTTCCCAAAGTTTTGTTATCTATAATTCTGATACCAATAAATGTCACGACCCATTCCACTATGAGCGGAGATAGGACATGTAGAACGCCACCAAGTAGGGGTGGCAATTCGGGTTCTCGTGTCATAATCATGTCATTAATCGTGTTGTGTGCTTTGGGTTTGATTTTTAGTTTCGAGTGCTATTCATCTATAATACAAACTATTTAAATTAATCATGTCATGTTGTCTCGTGTTCGGGTTGTCTCAGTAAAACGGGTTATCGTGTCAAAAATTGCCACCCCTACCACCAAGGCTCATCCATTTCATTTAAAAGATTATGACAGCAGAAAAGAACATAAAAATAATATTAAGTATTCGACTCCTTTGAAAACAATACCCTCTGAGTTGTAAAATTTGTATAAATTTGAAAACGTAATAATTATATGTTAAAAAGAGTACCAAAGGTACCCTAAGAACCAATGAAAATATTCAAATAATTTTCGGATGGGGTATAAAAAGAGTACATGCAGCAGTCATTTCGACCGGTCGAGATGCCTGTTCAACTGGTTCTCGACCGGTTGAATGACCCGTTAGTAGAATTCCATCCAGCAACAGAATTTTGCTAAGGGTCCATTCAACCTTCACCTCTTCTATTACTCCAAACATGCTTACGTTACTCAAAACTTCACAAGATGTAATAAACTTTCACGAAAAAAAATTTAACCTTACTAATCCATGACAAAAAATGATAATGGAACAAACTAAGGCTTATTTGGCTCGATTCACAACAATACTCACAATATTCATTTGAAACATAACTTTGACGAATTGAGTAACCAAAGTATGAATCCATAAGTTCGGACTCATTACAATTTAACCAAAAGAAGTTTGACTACTTATTACAATATCTCATATCCATTCAATAGTTCTAAATTGAATTTCATAGTTCTAACTCTCAAAATTATATTTTTCATCATTGGAATGGAAACATTAAAACATATACAAAGTCGTTCCATCGTCCTCACACTTCTCGCTTCTTCTTTCCTTTCTTTTTATCACCTACAATAGAATACAGCTCCACTACTCAGCTATATGCTGAGTGCACAATTTTTAACATATGCATATATAACAAATCATGCTTCAATATCATTAATCACATCAAGTAGTCTCCAGGGAGAAAATATGCTTTGATCCGGTAGCGGTAAGTCTAAACCTTAAACCTCAATGCCCACGGCTAGTTCAAGCCTACAACCGTTGTATCTCTAAGTACCCTGGCAAGTCTAAGCCTTAAACCATGCACAGTAGCCATAGCTACTAAGTTCTCAAACATCGAGAAGCTTACCCTAGATGAAATTGTATAAATCCCCCCATTGACCCACGTATACACCTAGCATGCTCACGTAAACAAATAGACATGATTTTCAAAATTATTCGCGTGCATAATTAACGGGCCTAAGACTAATACATATATTCTGCCCGGATCACAATTTCGCCTTTGATAATTTAAACATGGAATTTTCCTATATACATAGATTAGAAATTCATACCTCCAGATATAGTCCTATAACTTTGAGGGAAGTACTAGAATGCCAAAACTACGCCGAATCTATGATTATACGCAAAACCTACACTATTCACATGCTTTCCTCATATTTCTAGAATTAAAATTTTATAAAAACTAAGCCAAACAAGGCCTAAGAGGTATCAAAATGAAACTCTTACTCAAGAAGGTTGAATATGTAATTTACAGAAAAACTGACTAACAACGAACGTCGATTGGCGTCAGGAAGCTCTAAGCCACAAAATCACCCTCTTGATTTCAAAGTTTAGGTTGTAGATATTATGAAAATATCTTGGGCTTGTTATATACATGCAGCATTTTCAAAAATCGTGTATACCTCCCCATGAGTTCTCCAATCGTCCAATTATTCTCCGAAACATCTTAAACGTCTAGGTTATCGATTCACGAGTGAAAATTCTTAGTCCATAAAAGCTTTCGTCTAATTCCATTTGGGTCCATAATTACGTTTCGAAAACTATTTTCGTGGAATTTCTAGATAACCTACCTTTTATGCAACGCATCTCATTGGTTATCACTAAACCAATTAAAATGATCTTAATCAAGATCAAAACTATCAGAATTTACACTTACATAGATAAAATCACTATTCATTATTACCAGATAACTCAAATAACATTTAAATCATATAAATGTCATTTAATTACATGAATGTCTTATTGAGTATTAGATTGTCATGCCCTCACTTGACACCTTCCGTTGACTCACGTCAACCACTTCCACACTTATCAAATAACATTGATAATCCCCAAAGTTCAATTATGCATTTAATATGAAAGTAATTTCTGGGACTGGTGTGACAATAAAAGATAAAGATGTAATTGTAAGTAGAGAGTTCCGGACTTTTAAGAAAGTGCAAAAATTACAATATTGAGAAGTCGGGATTTTTGACTTCTCAAAATGAGCATTCTAAAGATGTACTTCTTTTCATTAAATCCATTTCAAACCATCACTTAACGTAATTCACTTATGCAAATGGACTTTTCTTTCCGAAGCTCATTCCGAAAGCTTTCCAAACACCCTCTAAATGTTGGGAAATAAAAATGTTTAAAAAGTTTTATTTCAAAGTTCAAACAACAATAATAATACACACATATTATTTCACACTTTTTCACACCCAATAATCCTAATCGTTGATACTAGTAAACCCCATGTGCTCTTGCATAGGACTTATGTGCAATCAACTTGAAATTCACTAAAATCAAAAGTCATGATGGTTGAGTGCGAAAAAATGTGATAATTAGGTGTGGAAAAATGTGTGAAATTGTGTGTTCATCGTTAATCTTCAAACAATTTTATAAAAGTTTTCTCCACCCTTTTCATAAATAAATATTAGTACACACTCACCTGACCACCGCTCCAACAAAAACTCAAAAGCAGATTTTTGTGGATTCTGAGTTGACGGTTTCTGGGGCATGAGCCATGGAAGTAGCTATGTATCCCTCAGCTACAATCATCAACACGACCACAAAAATCTCTGTTAAACCCTCCAAAACACCATCTCAAACTTCCAATTTCTTCCCTGTAACCATCAAATTCTCCCAAAACAACAGAAACAATCTCTTCGTTCTTCCTTCATCTTCTTCTTCATACTCACCTATTTGTTGTGTATATTCACCAACAAGAACAAGTGCTACATCAATATCTACAGCTTCCACTTTCACTTATCCATCTACTTCCAGTTCTCAAAATCACCACTGGATGGTCATCATGGAGAGTCCTCCACAAGTGCTCAATTCCAAACCAGATATCATCAATTACTATGTCAAAACCCTAGAGAGAGTTTTGGACAGGTGGGTACGTTTTTCTAAACATTCTTTATGTTTTACATACATATTTTCATAATTCTGTTTGTGAGTTTCAAAGTTGGATCCACACTTTACTTTTTGAGATTTTTTTTTTTGGGGGGTTAAGCTAAGATTGTTTCCAATTGAGGTTTGCGCAGTGAGAGGGATGCTCAGATGTCCATATATGATGCTTCCTTGGACACCCATTTTGGTTTCTGCTGCGACATTGATGAAGAAACTTCCCGCGAGCTTGCTGGTAAAAATTTCCTGTATCTATTATTATATTATTTATATATACTCACTCTGTCGTATAATGGTGAATGGAATATTGAATCGGTCTGCGAAATTCATGAATTTTGAATTGCATCACAGATTCACTGTTTTTTTTTTTTTTTGGGGTTAAAAGAAACTAAGTAATAACACGTGTGTACAATGGTTAATATGAGCATAAGAATAAGTTATACGAGTTTCATGCACTACCAAGACTCAAAATGCTGAAAATTTTCCAGTTAAAGCATCAACATTATTATCTTCAATTGCATCGGTTGTGTGAAACTCGCATCGACTCATATAAATCGATCCATTCTAACAACCATGTATTTGTATCCATATATAGAAATTCGTTCTGTTCCATCCTTCTATGTTGCATATACTGTAGAATGAATCAGCTAATGACTGAAATAGGATAGATCCTATTATTATTGGCAGTAAGTTATGTGTCCTTTACTCTGTTTCTCGACCGTAATGAAATGAACTTTTCTGGATTTTCTAGTTGAAGGATGAGTGATTTTGAAATGCATTGTAATGAAGGCTTTATGTTGAATCATTGATGAGTTTGTTTAATTTGTAATGATGCATTTTAGGTATACCTGGGGTGTTCTCTGTTAGGCCTGACCCGGATTTTAACTCTGTGAAAAAGGACTATAGTTGTCCAAAAGGTCGATCTAGTCCACTATTGAACTCATTTCGTGAAAGTTCTTTACTATTTCCTTTGGGGAATTCCAAACATTGGCTTGTTCGAATCGAGAAGTCAGCAATTGGAGTCATTACCAAGGCAAGAATGGTTGATTATTGTACTCAAATGCTGACAAAGGTTATGGGGAAGTGAGTATTTAACTAAGTGTGTATCTTTCAGTTAGGCTCTGTTCGGTTCATGGATTAACCGAGGAAAAGGAAAAGAAAATACGAGAAAAACGCTTTTTTTTTGTTTGGTTAATAAGGAAAACAACGAGGAAGGATATAAAAATAAACAATTCGGATTTTGTGTTATTCCGTTCCTGTTTTCTCTGAGTTTGTATTATGTTTTTGAGAAATTTTCATTTCTAATGTTATTTAAGTGGGAAAACACAAAGGAAATGGTTTTCCTGCTCGTCTTCTTTTCCTCTTGTAAATCCGCAAACCAAACAGAGCCTTGGTTTCTTCAATCTAATGTTAGAATATATATTTGCCTCAGCGAGCAGAATGCTCAAATGTGTATTTATCAAGTTTCTTGGGAATCCAACTTTGGATTTTGTTGTGAACTGAACGACGAGTGTGCACAGGAACTAGCCGGTCAGTAGTTGCTTATTTCATTTTGGACCTGAGTTTTTCTATTTATATGCTGGTAGTTGTGAGGAAAAAATGACTTAATATGGTGCAGGTGTACCTGGTGTGTTGTCTGTTCAGCCCGATGAAAGTTTTGAAGCGGATAACAAGAACTATGGAGGTTTGTCTTTAAGTCCAACTTGGATAACTGTATCAGCTGATACATGATTGATGAGTTCATAGCTATGATCCAAGTGTGATTAATTATTTACCTGCTCATAGTACAATCGTCAGGCTCTGTGTGGTTTTCAGATTTAGAGAAGGAAAAAAGGAAAGGATAACAGGAAGGACAATTAGTTCCATTGTGTTTTTCCCCCATGGTTAAACAACATTTGCAATTAGAAACATCAGATACATATTTGTAACATAACAAAAAAGGAAGGGAAATGACTCGCAACATTCACATTTTATAACTGAATCAAACTAAAGAAGTGCTTTCCTTAGTTGCTTTCCTTTATGGACGGCCTAAGACCTTCCGTTTGGTTCATGGATTTAGTGAGGAAAAAGAAAGGAAAACAACAAGGGTAGCTTTTTGCTTTGTTTGGTACTAGGGAAAATAGAGAGGAAAATAGGAAAGAAAAGAAGATATAGCGAGAGAGAAATTAGATCTTTTGAATTTTGTGAGTGATTTTCCTCCCTTTTTTCTTTTAGTTACAAATTTACAATCATATGTGAAAATTTTTAACTTTAATGGGAGCTAATTTTCCTTATTGTTTTCCCTTTCCCTTTCCTTTTCCTTTAATAAATCATAAACCAAATGAAGCCCAACAGTTTGCAGCTCAGGATAAAACTTTTTTGAATATGCATTCAGTTGTGCTTTTCTCTTTTATTGTCTCTCATTCTTTATGTTCACAATTAGATTTTGATTGCAAGCATGCTCATTTCAGAACTGGTTCAAATAGGCTGGTCTGGGTTTGGATAGGATAGTAAAGAAGGTAAGTGCTATCACAATTCACAATACAAACGCCATAATTGTGTGAGTATCAGAGGGTAAGGTAGTTGACATTCATGCCATCACTATGGACATCAGATCTCCAAACACCATTCATACAGTATGGAGAGTTGAGTGATATTGAAAAAAATCTCCACCTTGTTTCGTTGAGGCAATGATCAGGATATTAATTGGCAGGTATAGACGTTAGAAATGAGGAAAGCAGATTCCACTATCTTCTTCATTGACATTGTAATTTGTACAATCATGCATCATGGAGCCGCAGACCATATATATATGTACATGTAGATGTGTGTACGTATTCAAAGTAAATGTGTCTTAAGAAAATGGCAATTTCATGTACACAAGTTGTGAAATTTTAATAAAACTATAAACCTCTAACCCCAAAGAAGAGTCCACTGAACTATTCATTTACACTAAGGCTTTGTTGGGTTCCCATAAATGTAGTGAGGCAAAAAATGAAAAAGAAAATAAAGTGTGGATGATTTCTTTTCAATATTTTCATTATTTGTCTGCGCTTGAGTATTTTGCCATGTTCACTTGGATAGTGTATGCATATTAAGTTATATGCACTGTTTGGGGGAATACTACTCGGGTATCTATCTCTGTTTTTTGTTAGATATATTGATATTTTGTTAAGAGTAATTTCTGATGGGGGTAGTTTTGTCTTTTTGTTTTTTTACCCCTACTATAAAGGGATGTCTATATTCTCCTTATGATGGCTGTTGTAAAGTTACTTTTTGTTTTTCATCCCCTACTATAAAGGGTTGTCTATATTCTCCTTACGATGGTCATCACCGCCATCTTTCTGTTCTCCCTCTCTTTCTCCTTCTTCATATGTCTGAAGTTAAGATTTTTAATTGAGTTTCTACCAATGCATTTCATTTGTACAAATGTTTAACATGTGACAACTAATCCACTAACAAAAACGTGATTCTATCATTCAGGTGACAATCCACAGCAGTTAGCTGAATCCCCTGATTCTTCAGCTGCAAACCAACCAACCAACATAAAAACAAAGAAGCTTTTTGTAACAGGTATGTTTTTGCATATATGTATGTTATATGATAATTCCTGCTAAGATAAGATTATCTGTTACTTCACCTCATAATCGAAACTATACACATCTCTATTCCTGTATAGTTTTCCCCTTTAAATTCTCCGCACCAAGGCTTTGTCTGGTTCATGAATTGAGTGAGGAAGAGGAAAAGACAGCATGGAAAAAGATTTTCTGTTTTGTTTTGTTAGGAAGGGAAATAATGAAGAAAGTTTGGAGGAAAAGAAAATAGAGCGAAAATTAAATTAAATCAAATTTTTTTGGATATTGTGGATCACCTAATGTCCCGTTTCTTGTTCTCATTATATATGTTATAAATTTTGATTTCAAATTTATTTAAGCATGAAGAAAAACACTAGGGAAATAGTTTTTCTCATCATTTTCCTTTCTTCTCTCTTGGAGCTTAGGCTTTGTTTAATTTGTGAATATATGGATGGAAAAGTAAAGTGGAAGGAAAGCAAGAAGGAAAAGTAGTTCCTTTAGGTTTCCTCCATTCTTAAACATCATCAAAAGTCTAACCTATCCGTCACCCTATCTCATGCATCCCATTCTTGGTAGCTGTAAATTTCTTATTCCCATGTTTCCTTTCTATTTTTTGCTGACATGAATGCTGGTGTGTGTGTGTTTTGGGGGCAGGTCTGTCATTTTATACATCCGAGAAAACTTTGCGTGCAGCTTTTGAAGGCTTTGGAGAAATAGTTGAAGGTACAAATCGTAAAGTAGTGCTCAGGTTTTTTAGGCATGAAGAACAAATTCATCAACAGAGCACTCTTTATTAACTTTTTCTTTCTTTTTTTTTTTTAAAAAAAAATTATTTTATTTTTTCTTGACAGTGAAAATTATAATGGACAAGATTTCTAAAAGGTCTAAAGGATATGCCTTTATAGAGTATACTACCGAGGAGGCTGCAAGTGCTGCTCTCCAAGAGATGAATGGCAAGGTGAGTGCAACTCGCAAGCTAGAGTACTTTTTTTATCCTAAGCTCTTACACATCGGATATTAGTCTTGCACTCGTAAAAGTGAGAGACTGAGCGTCATTTTTGTCATTTGTACCGTTTTCAGATTATCAATGGCTGGATGATAGTTGTTGATGTCGCTAAGACGACCCCGCCAAAGTACAACAGGGACCGCCCAAGACGGGCTGTCTAATGTGTATTGTGTGTGTGCTCGCGCACTAGAGAGGGAGAGAGAGCTATCTATTCACAATGCCAAGATAGTGCAGGATTGATCAACAACAGGAGTTGCATTAGACTATTCTTTAAACCAAGCACTTAAATTATGAGGGTATTGTTTTCTTGTAATTTACCTTTGGCAATTGGGGCTCCTATTATTGTGTCAAGCTTCATTCATTTATGTTCCTTTTTTATCCCTGTTTGATGGATTCTGATTATCAGTGGTGCACATCACTTTCTTTGGATTGTAAATTTGTGAGGGAGGAATGATATTGAGGCTTTATTTGGTTTGTGGATTTAGAGAAGGAAAAGAAAAGGAAAAAGGAAAATTATTTTCCTAGTGTTATTTGGGTTTGATTCATGGATTTAGTAAGGTAAATGAATAGTAAACACTTAAGTCTCTGTTTGGTTCGTGGATTTAGTAAGAGAAAAGAAAGGAGAATATGAAGGAAAATGATTACCTTGGTCTGGTTACCAAGGAAAATAGGAAGGAAACTAGAAAGGAAAAGAAATGTTGGAAATGAATTTAAAGTTTTTGATCTTATGAATCACTTTCCTCTCTTATTTCTGAAGTAACAACATTACTTCAAAATTTTTAAATTTTTAATATTATTTAAGCATGGAAAAAACCACAAGGGAAATAGATTTCCTTTCCTTTAACTTTTCCTTCTATCAATCTGTAAACCAAACAAAGTTTAAGCTTCTATTTGGCTCATGGATTTATTAGGGGAAAAGAAAGGTAAACATAAAGGAAAAAACAGTTTCCTTTGTTTTACAATTATGGTTTAAAAATGTTTAATGGTATTTAAGTAAGGATTAACTTTCCTTCTCGTCTTTCTTTCTCTTAACCCGCATTCCAATTTTACCAAAGGAAAATATTTGTAATTGCTTGGTTAATTGTGATTTTTTTTTTTTATTCTTTCTCTAAAATTTTCACATTCAAAGACATGTTGTTCATGGGTTGTTGATTGAGTGTGTTTGGTTGCTCTTGGAGGTGTGCAGGTGTTGTTTGGCTGTTACTTGGTTAGCTTCTTCTTCTCCTTTCTTTTTGGTGTCTGGAAGTGTGATAATAAATTGAAACGTCTCCGAGATGCTGAAATTTCAGGGATATAATTTCTAAAGACATTATGTCTTTGAAAATGTCTCTAAAAATCTTAATTTTTCAGAGTAATACTCGATGATGTCTCTAAAAGCACAAAATATCTCTAAATTTTAAGAGATTGTTTGCTGTAATTTACGTGAGCGTGCCAGAGCCAAACGGGCTCGGTGTGTGTGTGTGTGTGCATGCAAACTAATTTCCTAAACACTTGTGTGAGTGATACACAAGGCTTTATGAATCTGACTTCTAAACGGTGATTGTGTGTAGTGAGTAGAAAAGTACCTTCACCATAAATTCTTTAGCAGTACTGAAGCGCACAAGGTAAACAGTGTTAAGAGAGTTTATCAGATAAACAATCACAAACGGATTAATAAAGCGTAGATTTTATTAAATGTTTGGAAAAAATAAACAGATCTAAAGAACAAACCAGAGCAGACTGATTATTCAAAAGAATAAAAAAAAAAGAAATAACAAAACAAGGCAGACCTATTTGCTATGTGTTGAAAAACATAAAGACTTGAATGCCTTGAATGCTTCGAATGCAGTGTGGGTGCTGTTTTCAAGATGACGCGGAGTCCTCTGCTTGGTTGGCCTGCCTGAATATTTATAGCGGCCTTGGATGATTCCTGATTAGAAAAGGACTCCTTAGCTTGCGCCCCAAGCTGCGCGGCTGATTGGCTGATGGTGGAAGAGACTTTCCTTATCTCTGACTCCTACCTTATCCAGATTCTGATTGAATCAATCTCTTTAATTTAGGGATCAACCGTCTAAATCTAGCTAGACAGGATCAGATTCATTTCCTACACGGACTCTTGTTTCCAAAATTCTGAGATGATGTCATCCTGACAGCTGTGGATAGCACCGCCTTCTCTTTTCAATCAATCGGCCTTGTCAATTACTCTCATGACTAATCGGGCTTGCCCAATTAAATACCTTCTTCTTTCATGTCCGATTACCCTTCTATGAATGCCTATGGCCAATCGAACTGCTATAGCCATCCTTCATTACACGGTGTCCGATTGGCCATCGTGTTACCTTAATCCACCATCGGGCTAACACTGCATTAAGTTATGTTATTCCAAAGCCCGATAATCCTCACACATGTTCGTCTTTCCCATCGGGCTCACCTCACATCACCCAACAGTCTTGTACCTATCATCGGTCTCACGTCTACGCTTAAGTCCAATGAGTCATATATTCCCTAGCCCGGCCTCATCTCTATCCAGTCTCACGCGGCTCGGGCCAAAAAACCATTGACGGTTTTTGGGTGCAAACAATTGCCCCCCAAAAGGTCATATCAAATGTCCCGCCTTGATTGATGTGACGTTTTGAATTTTAAATTTGCCACGCGTCAAGCATGCAGAGAATGTCAGATCATTGAGAATCCCACCAGTCACTCCACATTTAATGCAGCATGATTTAACGGCGTGGTACTTAATCGGCAAGATTTTCAAAAATCTTCACCTCCCTCATTTGCACGGTTGCACCCTTACTCTCTCTCTCTAAAAACTCAAGCAATCAGAGCCTCTCTCTCTAAAAACTCCATTTTTCCCGGCGAAGTACTCCTCTGTAGAAATGGCTCCTAAAACAGCTCTGACCACCACTTCCAAAGGAAAGAAGACCTTCGTTGACGCTCCACCACCCCAAAACCGATGCAGAGAGGTTAGGACCCTGGCCAAAACCCACGCTGCTGAGATCTCTACTGATTACCTGACTCCCTACAACTCCTCCGACAGTTCTCCAGTAGCACCAGGTCTTTGGGCAGCGTTTCTCAGTCATCCTCCGGCGGCTTTTCTTCCCCTGTACCCGTCGGTGGTAATGAAGCGTTCCTGCAGGTACCTACACACTGGAACAAAGTTCAAACTGCTACCCACCCTATTCGAGGCTGGCCGACCCCCGCTGCAGACTGGGATAAATGGGTAGTTAGGGTATCGGCCTCCAATGCCGATGTCTGGAGGCAAACGGGCATTTATGATGCCATAATGCTCAGTCGGGCGAGGATAGAGATAGACCGACCTCTTCTTCTCTCTGCCCTGTTGTTTTGGTCTTCATCCTGCAACGGCTTTCTTTTCCGCTGCGGACCAATGGCCACCACCATCAAGGACATTAGTTATTTGCTCGGTATTCTCCCTCACGGGCAAGAAATTATCCCCGGACTTGACATCGGAATGGCCAGCTTTGCTTACCCTCAGCAAGAGACTATCAGGGATGGGGCCGTTTCGTACAGACCGATTACAGCCTACAGAGACTTTCTGACTGCTTGCATCGGTGCTGATGAGACGGAAGTGTCCGACACCGAACATACCGCCTTCCTCATATACTGGCTCAACAAATACCTCTTCTGCTCGGCCAGCCAAGCTATTACCAAAGAGTACACCACCTTGGCTTTGGCTCTCGCATCAGGGAAGCCCTTAGCCATGGCTACACTTGTCTGGGCACACCTAGTCCGTGGTGTAACAGACTTCGTTCATTCGGGCTTTGGAGCTGGTAGAAGTCCGATATGGATACTTCAACTATGGCTGTACTCTTACTTCCCGGAGTTTCAACCAGCCATTCGCCATATAGTCGATGTTCCTATTTCTGCCGTCCAATTTATGGATATAGCACCTTCTTCCCACTCCTTTGAGGAGCGTTTTACTTTTTTCTATCAAGGGTGCTCCCCTAGGGACATAAATCTCTCACCCCTTTCTTTTCTCTCCAATTTTCTTCATTCCTTCAACTCTCCAACAACCCTTCTAACTGGGGCTCGGGCACCCAGTCCACATACAATGAAATCTTCTCTAGGGACATAATTTTTAGCCCCAGTATTACTTCAGCCAACAATAAGTGTGGAGCAGAGTATTAGTTTGCTCCCCTCTATGCCCGCTAGTTCGGGCTTACTCAGCTCGTGCCCGTTCCCCCAGGCATCACTGTCAATGTTGACTGGGTTAAACGCGGCCTAATTGTCAACGATGGGCAAGTCAAGAAAATAAAAGAACGGTCGGACAAGCTCAAGGCCACATTCAACTTCACGCCCTTCTCTGCTCGGCCTGTGGTATCAGAAGAATTCACCCAGTGGTGGGGTGATCGGGCAGGCCGTCTATTTAAAGACACTGCTACTGAGGCACTTGTACCATTTACTATGTCATCGGTCGCTGAGGCTGATGCTCCTATCCCAGCAGCAGCTCCAGTTCGGCGCAAACAAGTTGCCAAAAGACCGGCCCGCAAGCCAGCTCCGGGCAAAGGGCCTGCTCAAAGGAAACAGAAAACAACACCGGCCTCAACAACTCAGGTTAAATTTACTTTATTTTTTAGCCGTTAAGCCCAATTTTGTCCTTTCAGTTCTAATCCTTTTCCTCTTTTCTTCAGCTTGTTGATGAGGACTCTAGAGAGGACCCATCACAACCAATTCAGCCTCAGACTCTTCCTCCAACTCTTCCTGCATCTCCGTCATCCGCGGCGGCCTACCTAGAACGAGTCGCCGTGAGAGTGATGCCGCTTCACATCGTGCCCCCTCTAACTCCTTCAAGAGATGATGAAGACATTGCTCATACCGGCCATATTCCTGAACCAGTCGTCCTCTCTTCTAGCAGCGAGGGCGTGGCCGATGCTAGAGCTGCTATGGAGGCAGCTGGGGACGAAGTTGAACAAGGCCGCCCCTACTGTAGTTGGAGTAACACCCTGTATTTTATTTTCATTAATAAATAAATATTGCATTTCATTTCCATGAGTGTTTGATTTTATTTCTTTTTATAAATATATATCTGGGGTCAAACTGTAATTTCCATAAATACAGGAAAATATTTTCTATGGTTTCAAAATCGATATCTATATTTTTGTACAACCCGGAATTTATTCCTACGCTAATATTATTTTCCTGTATTTTCTTTTACCCGAAAAATACCAGTTTTGTATTAAATCTCTGTCTATACTGCGTCTTGGGTGAGGGAGCACGTGAGCTCAACCTCACCGGGCGAAATCCGCCCATTGCTTGGAGCCCAAAATAGTGGGTTTATATTTATACGTTGGTTGTGTCTCATCTCTCACTCACAGTATCTCATTCTCTCCCTCACAAACTCTCTGCACATCTCAATTCTCTCCCAATTCCCTTAACTCTCTTAAAGATCAACACACACACATATTCTGATATTATATATATATATAGATGCACATACATAGTCATATTTATATATCACAATCAAGAGAACGGAGGAGAAATTCTCAACGGCGGATTAGACGGCGGAATTCTCGGTCTAATTCACCTCAGTGAGTATTATAAATTCACTCTCAACGTATATATATGTATAATTCAGTGTATATGTGTGTGTATATATGTATAAACACCATGGAAGCTTAAAATTGGAGTTTTGTAAAACTCAACCAAATTCAATTCCGTGAATTGATTATGGAAGATCTTAGTCCCAATAAGCTATGGTTCGAATCCTACGTAGTAATTCATCCGTATCGCGACGTACCGTTGATTTAAAATTTTGACACCCTTACTTTAATCGCAAAAATCTAGAGACACAATTCGTATTAGTTTAAATTGATTTCATATTCGTAATCTACGCGAAAAACCGAAGAGATCCATATATTGCACGACATGTTTGAAACAGAATCTGAAAATGGGTATAATTTCAGTTTAAAACCAGAAACAGGGGAAAAACGAGGAAGATGATGAAACTGTGAGAACTCGCGTGCGCGACCCGCTCGCGCGAACCATTCCCCCCTTCACTCGCGTGACCCGTCCTCCCCCTTCCCTCGCGCGACCCGCTCGCGCGACCTGTTCTGCTCCTTCGCGCGCGCGACCCGCTCGCTCGACCTATTCTGCCAATTCGCGCGCGCGACCTGGGTATTTTGAGCAGTTTTTGTATTTTTATATAAGGGACTGTTTGGAAAAGGTTTTGAAAGTTTTTAAGGAACTGTTTGTCAAAGATACTGTTTTAAAGGCTCACTGTTAGAAATTGGACTTGTAAGAGCGATTAAGACCGAGATTTATGTTGAATGATTATTCAGTTTTGAGATTAATAACTGTTACTACAAATTATGAACTTTGACATACATATTAGGGTCGAGGTTTTGTCAATATGCATGTGTGTGAGAAAACGTGAAAAGAGTAAAGAGTGGCTGTCTGGTGTGTGACCTCAATATCGATCGGATATTATTCCTGGTATCTAGGGTGCTTGTTTCGGATATCGATCGGATATTCTTCCTGGTATCCGAAATGATGGTATTGAGTTACGGCTTAGATATCGATCGGATATTATTCCTGGTATCTAGGGCGCTTGTTTCAGATATCGATCGGATATTATTCCTGGTATCCGAAATGATGGTATTGAGTTACGGCTTAGATATCGATCGGATATTATTCCTGGTATCTAAGGCGCTCGTTTCGGATATCGATCGGATATTATTCCTGGTATCCGAAGCGATGGTTGGTCGTGATCGACTCAGATATCGATCGGATATTATTCCTAGTATCTGAGGCGATAGCGTTGTGTGCGACCTCAATATCGATCGGATATTATTCCTGGTATTGGAGACGACAGTGTTGTGTTTGACTTAGATATCGATCGGATATTATTCCTGGTATCTGAGGTAGTGGTTTGGTTGAGTTGGGTCTTGTTGAGAGAAAAGAGTCAGAAAGATGAGATGTTACATTGTTCATGCACGGTCGCATATTTATTGCTTACTTTATTCCCCCGTGACTTATGTTGGAATTGGAACCTTGAATCTATTGCTTTTAAAGTTAAATTGCACTGTTGTTTATATGCTTATATATACATTGTGAGCACTTATTTATTTTGCTCACCAGCTTTCATAAGCTGACGGCGTTGATGCGTCCTGGACTGTATGTCCAGATTTTCAGGGTCAGGAGCAGCCAGGGTATTTTGACTATGCTAGTTAGAGGCAGGGGACTTCCAGGAAGCTGTTTCATATTTCCTATGTCTTTTAATTTGGGTTGTAATAAACTAGTTTTAGACGTTTGAATAAGGCGTTTTGTGCCTAAGTTTATGACTGCTGTAATAGTTAGTAAGTTTTAATTTTGGAGCTTATGTTTTGTTAGTATTCCTTTGCTCTAGAAATGTTAAGTTATTTATTTGCAGGGACAATTGGTCATACTCACTTGTCACGACCTACGAGTCCATAAAGGAAATTACATACTTTCCTGAATTATGCTACATCGGGGTGTGATAGTTGGAGCTCCCTTCGGGCTGGATGAACCAAGTGCCGCCACCAGATCATCCATTCCAACAACAAGGGAATCGGTTGAGGCCGAGGCTAACCCCCCTCCTGAGGATTCTGCAACTGTACAAGTTGAGACCGATGCGAATGATTCGGGCTTGGTCCTCGGGACTCAAGTTTTACAGGCTACAACGGCCTCAACTAGTCCAGGTGTAGAAACCAGCAATGCTCCTTCTTCTTCTGGGCCGGTTCAGTCTTCCTCTCAACCAACAACTTCCCAACCAAGTGAGGCCGATGTTCGTCAAGAGATCTCGGCCTCTCTTGATTCTCATGCCCAGGTATTGTAGTCTATTTATTTTACTTAATTCATAAATTCTTAAAGACAACTTCTGACTGCTATTCTTTTGGATAGGTCGTTCCCATGGGTCCAGAGCCACACATTTTCCCTTCAACAACTTCTTCTCAGGCCTGGACCTAGGAGTTTTTGACCTTGGCCCACTGGAGCCCGAGGCGGTCTCACCTTCACGCCTTCAACAAGCAAAAGAACTAATCTTCGGGCTTGCTGATCATGACCTCTCTAATCTTCCTACTGCTGCTGATGTTGAAGCAGCTTTGAACACAATCATGGCCGATCCTTCTCTTTCTGACGGGCAGCTATCCTTGCTTCATGAGATACAAGAAAGACTCCCCAGCTGCAGTCTCCTAGATCGATCGGCCTTGAAGGTTCAGGCTGATGTAGAGCTTCATTTGGGCTCTCGGCAAAAGGCATTGAAGTTTCTAGAGGGGACCAAAGCTAAATTTGAAGCCGGGAAGGCCTCTCGGGCTTAGGTGCTAGCAAGAGACTCCTGGCTGCAAAACCGTATTACTGCACTTAAAGCTCAGCTTGCCCAGTGTGAGGCCGAGGTCGCCACCAATAACGCCGCCCTGGGGAAAATTGATGAAGTGCTATCCTCACTTGCTGGCGACACCCAAAAGTGCAGTGATCAATTACAAGCCATTGTCCCCATATCCCGAGCATGGGCCCAAAAACTTGAAAAAGTAAAACGGGATCGGTCTGGAGCTATCAAGACCTGGGAAGACTTGAGGGCTAAACTTAGGAATTTTGGGTCGGCCTAGAGGCTGACTCCCATTTTATACTTTGTGTAAATTTTTTTTTTCTTTTTCATCATCTTTGTAAGTAACCTGTGCTCAACTTTTATTAATATAAAATGATGTTTTCTTTAAATCATTCGGGCTCAGATTCATAATTGATCAATTGATCATATTCCAACCCAGGATTTGGTTTATAGTCAAGGTCAATGGTCTCCCACAACATAGGATAATAGGATTTTAAATACTGACCATTGATTAATCGGACATGAACTGTTCCATCCAGATCACGTAGCCTGTAGGCTCCACCTTTCTTGACTTGATGGATGATGAACGGCCTTCCCAGTTGACTGACCATTTACCGTAATGGTTATCCTTGTCTTCGATACGTAGCACGGCCTTCCACACAAAATCCTGTGTGCAAAAAGACTTCTTTTTCACCCTTTTGTTATAAGCTCGGGCTGCCCGTTGCTTTTGCACTTTTAATGAGTCTAAGACCGTGAGCCTCATTTCATCGAGCCCCTCTAACTCAGTTATCATAGCCTCTGTGTACTCAGCAGGCTCTAGCTGATTCTGTAAAGCTCTTCTGGCCGATCGGACCGTAACTTCCATAGGTGACATAGCGTCATGCCCATAGGTCAGCATGAACGGTGTGACCCCAGTACTTGACCTTTTAGATATCCGATAGGCCCATAAAGCTTCGGACAAGAGCTTGTCCCATTCCCTAGGATTTTCAACAATCATCTTCTCAATAATCCCCTTGAGGATCTTGTTTTGTGGACTCGGCCTGTCCATTAGCATGTGCATAATAGGGTGTAGAATTGAGAATTTTGATCCCCCTACTTTCTGCAAAAGCCGACATTTCCGTCCCTGTGAACACAGATCCTTGGTCGGCCGTAATTATTTCTGGAAGGCCGAACCTATGGATAATATGTTCTTCAATGAATTTTATTACGGTGGCCTGAGTCACCGTTCTACAAGGCATGGACTCAGCCCCTTAGTAAAGTAGTCCGTAGCCACTATGATGAAACAGTGCTGGCCCGATGATGACGGTAGGACTTTGCCAATTAAATCCATCGCCCATCCTCTAAACGGCCATGGTTTAATTAAGGGCTGCAACTCTTTAGCTAGCACATGCAGGATCGGACCATGCTTCTGGCAACCTTGGCATCCCTTAGCATAACTGATACAATCTTTCAACATACCGGGCTAGTAATAATTGTATCTTCTCAGGAACCACTTCATCTTTGTGCAGGCCTGATGCGGCCCACAGATCCCTTCATGTACCTCGGCCATAACCTGTATGGCTCGTTTCTTCCCTAAACACCTCAAGATCACGTCGTCACCGATAGGTTTCTTGAATAATTCTCCATCGAGTATCATGAATCGGACAGCAAATAATCTAACTCTTCAGTCTACTATGATATTTGGGTGATTCAGGTATTCAATAATGGGGATTCTCCAATCGTCATCCTCCATCAAGACCAAATTGGTGGTGGCATACTAACCTCTCTTTGCAACGGATGGTAATGATCGGACATGAACAGTGATGAGTTGGTCTTCTAAGTTCTTCCGAGAAGATGAGGCTGATCTTGTTTTTGCCAGCTTATCGGCCTCGGTATTTGTGGTTCTTGGAATATAACTCACACTAATGTCATCAAATGCCTCCATGAGTTGAGTGGCCACAGCGTGGAATGGGGAGAGCTCCCAACTTCTTATATGAAATTCTCCAGCTATCTATTCGATCACCAGCCCCGAGTCTCCCTTTATGTGCACGGACGATGCCACCATTTCGAGGAGTATCTCGAGTCCGATGATAAGCGCTTCGTATTCGGCCTGGTTATTAGTGCATTTGAAATTGAACCGAAATGACATTTTTGTCTTCTTGTACTTGGGTGATACAATCACCACACCTGCCCCAGCACCCTTCGCATTTTTGGAACCGTCAAAGATTAACGTCCATGGGACTAAGGACATGCTCAGGACTTTGGGTGTTAGAGGCAGTTCTCCCAAATCAGTAGGATCTGGGTGATCGGCCAAGAAATTGGCTATGGCCTGGCCTTTGACCGATTGCTGCGATCGGTATTGGATGGAAAATTCCATCAAGGCCAGGGTCTATTTTCCAATTCGACCTCTCATGATTGGTCTTGACAACATATATTTTATCACAGCAGTTTGACATATTATGTAAGTGGAAACGGACAGCATATATGTTCTTAACTTTTGTGAGGAAAAATACAATGCCAAGCATAACTTCTCAATCGGCGCATAGCGCTGCTCGATTGGAGTCAAAATTCTACTTAAATAAAAAACGGTCTGCTCATTGCCTTGCTCATTATCTTGAGCTAACATACTTCCTATACAGCAGTCAGAGGTCGATATATACAACTTCAGGTACCTACCTTTCTTGGGTGGCATTAATACTTGGGGGGGGGGGGAGGGGTTGACAAATATTGTTTAATTCCCTCGAAGGCTTGTTGATGGCTGTCTTCCCATTTGAAGTCTTCATCGGTCTTGATCTTTAATAGTGGGGTCCATACTTGGGTCTTTCCTGCACAATTTGATATAAATCTTCTTAGGAAATTGATCTGTCCGAGCAATCTCAGAACCTCTTTCTTATAAGTTGGTGGCTTTGCTTCCTGGATAGCCCGAGCCTTATTTTTGTCAATCTCTATCCGTCTTTGATGTACTAGGAAACCTAGGAAATTCCCTGCTGTGACGCCGAATGCACATTTGAGAGGGTTCATCTTTAGTCGGTGAGCTCGCATTCTTTCAAATGCTTTTTCCAAATCCCTCAAATGATCGGTGTTACCTCCTGTCTTCACCACCACATCATCTATGTAAACCTCCATGAATTACCCAATCATATCATAGAAGATCGAATTCATTGCCCGCTGGTAGGTAGCCCCAGCGTTCTTCAGACCGAACGGCATAACAACCCACTCAAAGGTTCCAATCGCCCCTGGGCACCGAAAAGCGGTCTTCGGGACATCCTCTTCGGCGATGTAGATCAGGTTATATCCCGAGTGCCCGTCCATGAAGGACCAAATTTTATGTTTGGCGGCCGAATCGATTAACTGATCGGCCATGGGCATGGGATACTCATCTTTTGGGGTAGCTAAGTTTAAGTTTCTAAAGTCAATACAGACCCTCAACTTCCCATTCTTCTTTACTACTGGGACCACATTCGAGACCCATTCAACATATCGGGCTGTCCGAATGAAGCCGGCGTCCGGTAGTCTCTTAATTTCTTCCTTCACCTTCAGAGTTACTTCTGGTGACATTCGCCGAGGTAGCTGCTTAAACGGCCTGAACCCTGGTTTAATTGGCAATCGATGTTCCACCAGTTCCCTAGACAAACCTGGCATTTCGTCATATTCCCAGGCAAAACAATCTTTATACTTGTGCAAGAGTGCAATCAACTTCGCCTGACACTGCGGATCCAACATCTGACTTACATAAGTAGGTTTGTGTTCTCCTTCTTTGCCTAGGTTGACTTCCAAGAGGGGGTCTTGGACATCAGCCTTTAAATCATCCAGCTTTACCGTGGCTGTCTCCAGTTCGTCTATCTGAATCTCTTCCTCCCTTGGCGTTTCCTCTTCGTAAATACAATTAGCCAGATTAATCATTCCGTCAACAGGGCCGATTTTCAGTCTTCTATCGGCCAAGTATGCACACCATCTGGCCATGCTGGCCTTGAGGGCCAGCAGCTTTTGTTCTTCAATTATCAGAGTCTCCATGGACATCTTCCTGTTTGATGATCTCAATCGGCCTTAATTCTTCTGTCCGACTGAGGTTATGGTAATACGCTTTAATGTCCGACGAATATCCTTTAAGGAAAGTCGCTACATTTGGTCTTCCCATTTTGTTGCACCCCAGCAACTTGACTGGCCCGATGTCATCTTCATACAAGACTGCATCGGCCATTTGCACACGGGCTACAAATGGCTTCGTATCTGCTCCAACCACTTCTACCTCGTCCCCTCTCCGAAAAATCAGCAACTGATGGAGTGTGGAGGGAATGCAGTAATTTCGATGTATCCAATCTCGGACGAGTAATGCATTATAGACCGCCGAGGTTTCTACAATGAAAAAAGTCGTCATGACCGTTTTACTGCCAACAGTCAGTTCAAGGGGTAGGATACCCTTGGTTCTTGAAGGTGTCCCCGTGAAGCTTTGAACGTTCATTTCGGTCGGAATCAGCTTCGACTCGGACTTCTGAAGGATTCTCAACATTATTTGAGGCATAATGTTGATGGTAGACCCACCATCCACCAGGATTCTGTTTATCGGGACCCCCTCAATATGTCCTTTCACGTACAATGGCTTCAGATGTTGGGACATCTGATATGTTGGTGTTTCGAACACAACTTTGACTGGTCCGGTCTTTAACCCTTCCTCAGTCTGATGTCCTTTCGGCCTCAAGATAATGATCTTATGCCAATCGGTCTGCCCGTTGGTGGCATCCACATTTTTGCTTGTGGCTTCCACCACTTTAGGGTTGACAGCCTCTCCCCCGCTCCAAAAAACATCTTCTATCATGGCTGGGTCCTTGGTCAGGCCCTCCACTATATCCCCTTCCATGGCCGCTGGCTGGTCTGGCTTGGCCATGAAAGACATAGGCAATGTAAACACCATGTTAGATGACAGGCCTACCAGAATAGTCCCGAATTGAATTGGCGAGGTGCTTGAGTCTGACAGATCTCCATCGAACTCCATACTCATCTTGTCTGATGTTAACCTACATCCCTCCTGTGATTTTTGTCGTTCGAATATTTCCTTTGGGTGCCCAGGGGAAATACACATCGCCCCAGTTGAGAGTCCTTGGTCATCGGGCACGGTGTGCACTGTGGGTTTAGGAGGGTTTCCAGCCCGATTCTTCCAGTACTAGCGTTATCGTTCGGCCTGTCTCATTCGTTGGTATCTCCTTTTTTGAGACTTGCTATACTGTGGCCATGCTGGGAATTTAGAATGTTCAGCTCTATGCCACTTCCCATCTTCTACCCGGGGTGGTAACACCATCCTTGGGCTCCTGTTAGAGGTTGATGCCTCTGCTTGCAGCTTAGGCTTTGGAATTGCTCGGATATTACTTGCCCCCAATCGGCCAACTTCACCTTAGCCGACTTGCTGAACCAACGAAGGTTTTTCCCGCCACTCGGGCTTCGCCTGACTTTTCCATGGTAGTGACAACCTCTCGTATACAGACCTTCTCAGGCTTGGTTCCCAATGTTCATGGCTTCTCGGCCTCTTACTTGGGCTTGAGACTTCTTTCTTGACATTAGCCTTGCATCTTGGGCAAAGGCCTTGTTCGATGAACTCCAGTTGTCGTCGCAGATCTGCTATCAAGTTGTCGGTCTTGGACCTAGCCGTTTCTTCCTCTTCCTTGCGGCCTTTCTCTTTACGCTCTTGATAGCTTGTTTGGAGGTCATGTGTCACGCCCTGATGTAGCATAATTCAGGAAAGCATTTAATTTCCTTTATGGACTCGTAGGTCGTGACAAGTGAGTATGACCAATTGTCCCTGCAAAATATAACTTAACAACATTTCTAGAGCAAAGGATACTAACAAACCATAAGCTCCAAAATTAAAATTTACTAACTATTACAACAGTCATAAACTTAGGCACAAAACGCCTTATTCAAAAGTCTAAAACTGGTTTATTACAACCCAAATTAAAAGACATAGGAAATATAAAGCAGCCTCCTCGAAAGTCCCCTGCCTCTAACTAGCATAGTCGAAATACCCTGGCTGCTCCTGACCCTGAAAATCTGGACATACAGTCCAGGACGCATCAACGCCGTCAGCTTATGAAAGCTGGTGAGCAAAATAAACGAGTGCTCGCAATGTATATATAAGCATATAAGCAACGGTGCAATTTAATTTTAAAAGCAATAGATTCAAGGTTCCAATTCCAACATAAATCACAGGGGAATAAAGTAAGCAATACATATGCGACCGTGCATGAACAATGTAATATCTCATCTTTCTAACTCTTTTCTCTCAACAAAACCCGACTCAACCAAACCATTACCTCAGATACCAGGAATACTATCCGATCGATATCCAAAATAGTACACCATACCATTGCTTCAGATACCAGGAATAATATCCGATCGATATCTAAGCCGAACTCAATACCATCGTTTCGGATACCAGGAATAATATCCGATCGATATCCGAAACAAGTGCCCTAGATACCAGGAATAATATCCGATCGATATCTAAGCCGTAACTCAATACCATCATTTCAGATACCAGGAATAATATCCGATCGATATCCGAAACAAGCGCCCTAGATACCAGGAATAATATCCGATCGATATCTAAGCCGTACACAACACTGTCGCCTCCAATACCAGGAATAATATCCGATCGATATTGAGGTCACACACCAGACCGCCACGCTTTACTCTTTTCACACTTTCTCACACACATGCATGTTGACACAACCTCGACCCTAATATGTATGTCAATGCTCACAGTTTGTAGCAACATTTATTAATCTCAAAGCTGAATATTAGTTCAACATAGATCTCGGCCTTAAACGTTCTTACAAGTCCAATTTCTAACGGTGAGCCTTTAAAATAGTATATTTGTCAAACAGTTCTTTAAAAACTTTCAAAATCTTTTCCAAATAGTCCCTTATAAAGAAATACAGAAAACTGCTCAAACTGCCAGGTCATGCGCGCGAAGGGGCAGAACAGGTCGCGCGAGCGGGTCGCGCGCGCGAAGGGGAAGAATAGGTCACGCAAGCGGGTCGCGCGCGCGAAGGGGGGGATGGTCCGTGCGAGCGGGCCGCGCAAGCGATCCTCGCGCGCGCGAGTTCTTGCAGTTTCATCATCTTCCTCGTTTTTTTCCCTGTTCTCAATTTCAAAGTGTATTTTTACCCATTTCCAGATTCTGATTCAAACGATACATGTAATATATGGATCTCTTCAGTTTTCCGCGTAGATTAAGAATACGCAATCAATTTAAACAATTACGGATTATATCTCTAGATATTCACAATTAAAGTGAGGGTGTCAAAACTTTAAATCAACGGTACGTCGCGATACGGATGAATTACTGCGTAGGATTCGAACCACAACTTATTGGGACTAAGATCTTTCATTCCCAATTTACAGAATCGATTTGATTAAGTTTTACAAAACTCCATTTTTAAGCTCCCATGGTGTATCTATATATATACACATATATACACACATATATGAACTGAAATATACATATATAAACATGGCGAGTGAGTTTATAATACTCACAGAGGTTAATTATACAGAGAATTGAGACCGAGAGTATCTGTTGAATAATCCGTCAAATTTTCCAACGTCCTTGATTCTACTCCTTCTCTTGATTGATATAACTATGTATCTATATAAGCTACTGTGTGTAGGTATGTATCATCATATAGAATGGTTTATGGGTGTGTAATGTCTTGAAAGGTCAAGAGAATTGAGAGATGGTTGAGATACTGTGAGAGTTTGAGAGGAATTAGAGACTGTGAGGGAACGAGAGTCATTGCAAACATATATACTGATACGTAAATTTGGGCTCCAAGCAAAGCCCGAAAATTACCCGGTGAGGTTGAGCTCACGTGCTCCCTCACCCAAGACGCGGTATAGACGCAGATTAAAACATAAACTGGTATTTTACGGGAAAAATAAAATACAGAAAATTATATTAGCGTAGGAATTAAATTCCTGGTTTATACAAAAATATAGATATTGCATTTAAAACCACAGAAAGTATTTTCTATATTTATGGAAATTACAGTTTGACCCCAAATAAATATTTATAAATAGAAATTAAAAAGGAAATATTTATTTATTAATGAAAATGAAATACAGGGTGTGACATCATGTATCGTCACTTTCGACCTATCTGTGGCCGAAATAGCGATTTATTTCCCTTCCCTCTGTTTTGGCACCGCTTCTTGGTCGGTCAAATCTATCTTTGGCCTTGGCCTTGAAAGCTTGGTTAAATCGGGCATAACCATATTAGTGCCGGTAATTTGAGGAAACAGATTTGCATCAATTCCCATGGCCTTGTCCGAGAACTTGAAAACTCCTTTCTCCACGTTTTCCTGTATAAAATTACAAAAAATAACGCAATTATTAGTGGAGTGCTTCCAGGAATTGTGCCATTTACAGTATTCTTTATTTTTTAGGTCATCGGCCTTGGGGATCCGATGGCCTTCACTCAGCTTGATCACTTTATCGGCCAATAAGGCATCGAATATTTGATCAGCCATGGTTATATCAAAAGTATAATTTTTTCCCGCCTCGAACGCCATTTTCTTTGCAGCGGCATTATTGTTGATAGGCTTACTCAAGGCGTTGCATACAATTGGCCATTTACAGATCAACTCGGCCATATCGCTCTCTGTTTCAAGGTCACACTCTGCTAAGTGGACCTCGTAATTAGGGTCCTTATAATATGTCCCTTTGGAGGAGTTCTTCTTCTCCTGCTCATCCAAAAGGATACGCTCGTAACAACCGGCCTGTGTGGCCAGTTTGAATAAGTCACGGAAGTCAGTTCCTTCAAACCTCTTGCGAAGTTCAAAGGACATGCCCCCCATGGCCATTTTAGCATATTCTTCCTCAGGCAAAACTGTCTTGCACCGATACTTTGCCTTACAGAAACGGGTTATGTAAGTTTCTACGGTCTCTCCTACTAATTGCATCATCCTGAATAGGTCTGCCAGCGATGTTTTGGGCTCAGTCCTATAGAACTGGCCGTGAAATAGCTCTTCCATCCCTTGCCAAGTTTGCACCGAATTGTCGTGGAGATTGACATACCACAAAAATGCCATGCCCGTTAGCGAGTTTGGAAATAGTCTCAACTTTAATGGGACGTTACTGATCTTGTCAGAATCAAGATATAAAAAGTATACTTTACTTTTCAAAAGATTTGCAGTGTGGAAGTAAAGGTCGAACCCACAGGGATTGGTTAACTACAGCGACTTAATTTTAAAACCTAACTTTAGTTAATTATGAAAAACGGATTTTGATTTGATTTTAATTAAACTAATAACAATAAAACTAAATCTAAACTATGAAAGCAATTAAAGTTGTTTTAAATAATGTTTAAGGGAACCTAGGATTGCAAATCCACCACTAGCTTCATAATAGGAATATTTATGAATTACTTTAGCTTATTACATTGGATGATAATGGGGAATTGTAGCTACAAGCCCAATTCCTCCGACAAGAAGATAATCATGGTTCAAGCACCAACATAATCCATCTTCGGTTAGCACGAATTATCCCACACTAAACTAGGGTTGTGATCTAATCCGTCTAACCTAGGCATGGACTATTCGGATACTTGATAGCACAAATCAATAAAGCACCATCACATGTAAACAATCTAAACAAGCACATCAAGCATAGATCGTTGAGCACATCACAGTCAAAATAGATCTAAGACAAGAATAAATTCTGAAAGTAATGATTTAATCACTATAAGTACGATTTATTTATAAAAATCCTCTAAACATGTGACTGTCATCCATACATACTAAACCAAAAATAAGAACATAAATAAAACCCTATTACTCGTCTAGGGCTTCATTGAAACCCTAGATCTATGATCTAGCCGTCCATGGAAGTGATGGATGGCAAGTAGTTGATGGAGGAGGCCATGGAAACCCTTGGTCTTCTTCTTCTTCTCCTTGCTTCCCTCCCTTCAATGGCTGGAAGTATGGTTTTATATTGTGTGTATATTAATTGCCAATAATGTCTAACCCTTTAATTGTAATAAAATAGGGTATATATAGATTTACAACAAGTTTTGGAAGCCTTCCTAACCTGAAACGGACTGAAACTGATGTAATTTACAGTCTAGACGTCGTTCAGCAGTTTCGTTTGCACAGGAGTCTTCAGTATACTGAAATACGCAACTTTGATTTTTACACATATCGCGCGAGCGGACCGCGCAAGCGCGACATTTGGGACTTCGCGCGCGCGGATCGCGCGAGCGATTTTGGCTTTCTCGCGCGCGCGACTTGGCTTTTTCAGCTTCTTTTCTTCTGCTTTTTCACCCTATTTAGCCTGGTTGAAGTGATTTCTTCCAAATCCTGTCAAAAACTAGAAAACAAAGTAAAAATATACAAAAACCGGATAAAAAGGAACTAACAGATGCTCGTTAAGGCGTATAAATAGGATTTGTTCTCTCCCGATCAGTTACTGCCCACATGGCCGCATTGAACAATAAAACGGCCAATATACTCGACTGAAGACTGTTCACTCTCTCCAGAAAATAGAGTGAAATTTGGTACTTTTTACCCCTGAGGAAATATAACTCGGTCAATTTCAGGGGGATATGGCCGTCTGTACGTCGGCCTTTCCCGTCTTCTCATAAACGGGCCATACACTTCATGTATAGCCGCTACCAACTCCTCCCTATTGATGGGTTGTGGAGCTATGGGCTGAACATTCCTCAATGGGGGTACCAACGGTGGTGTCCCTGTTGTTGATTGTTATTGGCTTGATGGGGGCCAAAATCCACCATTGTTCCTTTGCCCCCCATTTGCGTGACCTGAAGGGTGTGTGTGGCCGACTGAGCTTTCAGTATGGCCTATAGATAGACCAAAAGCTGGTGTCGTCGATTCGTTGGGATCAGTGACTATCGATTCGCTAGTCATTCCAGTCTGTGACTCAGATTGCTTGCCTGAGCCATTACCCTCCCTAAGATTCGGACAGATGTAGGGTGGGTCTTTCGGCTTATCGGACTTAAGCAATGCGCCATAGCCCAATCCGTTGACTTGCTCTTTGCTGCCTTCGGCCTTATAGGTTTCTATCAACCTGCCGATCATGTCCGACAGGCGGTCCAACTTTACGTGGGTGGTCCTTGTCTCCATGACCAGATCAGCTTGGCTTTTAAGAACATCGGCCATTTGGTTGATGACTGATTTGAGATTGCCCATTGATCCTATGAGCGCGTTGTATTCCTGCCATATGGGCTCAACGTTCGTTCTCGCGGCTTCTGAAATTGCCTCAAGAGTGATACTGCCGTCTTGTGGAGAATGGCCGGTACTTTCCTCCACAGGTGGGTCCATGGGAGAATCGTCTTGGCCGTTCTTGGTTGTCTGTTTGTCTTTCTTCGGAGGCATGGCTTGACACTGTGAGTCCCACCGGGCGTGCCAAAAATGTTTGCTGTAATTTGCGCGGGCGTGCCAGAGCCAAATGGGCTCGGTGTGTGTGTGTGTGAGTGTAAACTAATTTCCTAAACACTTGTGTGAGTGATACACAAGGCTTTATGAATCTGACTTCTAAACGGTGATTGTATGTAGTGAGTAGGAGAGTACCCTCACCATAAATTCTTTAGCAGTACTGAAGCGCACAAGGTAAACAGTGTTAAGAGAGTTTATCAGATAAACAATCACAAACGGATTAATAAAGCGTAGATTTTATTAAATGTTTGGAAAAAATAAACAGATCTAAAGAACAAACCAGAGCAGACTCATTATTCAAAAGAATAAAAAAAAAGAAATAACAAAACAAGGCAGACCTATTTGCTATGTGTTGAAAAACATAAAGACTTGAATGCCTTGAATGCTTCGAATGCAGTGTGGGTGCTGTTTTCGAGATGACGCGGAGTCCTCTGCTTGGTTGGTCTGCTTGAATATTTATAGCGGCCTTGGATGATTCCTGATTAGAAAAGGACTCCTTAGCTTGCGCCCCAAGCTGCGCCGCTGATTGGCTGATGGTGGAAGAGACTTTCCTTATCTCTGACTCCTACCTTATCCAGGTTCTGATTGAATCAATCCCTTTAATTTAGGGATCAACCGTCTAAATGCAGCTGGACAGGATTAGATTCATTTCCTACACGGACTCTTGTTTCCAAAATTCTGAGATGATGTCATCCTGACAGCTGTGGATAGCACCGCCTTCTCTTTTCAATCCATCGGCCTTGTCAATTACTCTCCTGACTGAATCAGGCTTGCCTAATTAAATACCTTCTTCTTTCATGTCCGATTACCCTTCTATGAAGGCATATGGCCAATCGGACTGCTATATCCATCCTTCATTACACGGTGTCCGATTGGCCATCGTGTTACCTTAATCCACCATCGGGCTAACACTGCCTTAAGTTATGTTATTCCAAAGCCCGATAATCCTCACACATGTTCGTCTTTCCCATCGGGCTCACCTCACAACACCCAACAGCCTTGTACCTATCATCGGTCTTACGTCTACGCTTAAATCCAATGAGTCATATATTCCCTAGCCCGGCCTCATCTCTATCCAGTCTTACGTGGCTCGGGCTAAAATACCTTTGACGGTTTTTGGGTGCAAACAGAGACATTCTCTAAATACGTTTCTAAAATTTTCATGGGTTAAATACATTTTACACTCTTGTAGTTTGTCACTTATGTCAGTTTTGTCCCTGTAATTTAGAAAGTGTCACTTTAGTCCTTGTAGGTTCACAAGTGTGTCAAATAAGTTCTTTAGTGATGAATAATTTTGTCACTGAAAGTAAAACATTTGTCACAAAATGTGTCTGAGTGACTAAAATGACACACTTATGAAACTATATGGATTAAAATTAGACTTTTTAAACTACAGGGATCAAATTGACACAAAGAGAAAACTAGGAGGGTGTGAAATGTGGTTAAGCCAATTTTCAACTAGTTTAAAGACTTTTACATAGAGCAAAGTTCAAAATTTAAAAGAATGTCTCAAAAATTCAAAGAGATTTGAGAGATTTTCTAAAATGTCGTTGAAGTCTCTAAGATTCAGAGACATTGTCTAAAGCAATGTTCAAAATTTGAGAGAATGTCTCTAAAATTTGGAAGGAGAGCATTTTTGATCACCCAAAAAATGTTTCACCAATGCTCACTCAAGCATTCTATTGGCCAATGCAGTAGGACCTAGGATTAAACAATGATGTTTAATCATGGGTCCCACTGCATTGGCCAATGGGATGCTTGGGTGAGCATTGATAAACGATTTTTGGGTGAGCAAAAGTAATTTCATTTCGAAGTATGTTTCAGAGACAATTGAGAAATTTTCTAAAATGTCTTTGAAGTATTTAGGTTTCAAAGACATTTTTTGAGTTATCCATTTTTGAGTTCTCTGTTGCTTCGTTTGCACAGAAAATATTGGTTCAACAAGTTACCTCCAAGGCACATCAATGTTAACAATGAGAAAACAATTTCTATCTGTTGCAAGCAAAAAAAAAAAAAGAAACAAAGAACACATCACCTATTTACTCACATAGGAAGGTGATCATATGATCAATAGCATTTAGATCAACATCAAAGCTAAGTCAAGATTCTTATACCTAAATATATGCCTTCAAAATATCTCTGAAAATCATTCCTCTACCCTTTCAATAGTCATTTTTCAAAATGTCTCTGAAAATCATAATTTCTCTGAATTTAAAAGACATTCTCAAATACCTATGCAAATCATACAATCTTTCTAGATTTGCAGAGACATTCTCGGATTTTAGAGATTTTATCTGAAAATGTCTTTGAAAATCACAATAATTTTCAGAGATATTCCCCAAAAATATCTTTGAAAGTCACCAAATATATCTAAATTTTTAGAGATATTATCAAATTTTGGAAGATTCTTTATGAGAATGTCTTTGATTTTTTTTAGTTTAGAGACATTCTTCAAAAATGCCTTCAAAATTTTCAGAACTAGAGACAGTCTACAAGTTACTCTGTCCATCCCATTTTTTTGTGACCACTTTTTTTTTTTAGCCGTTCAAAAATAATGATCACTTGGACTATTAAATGCATATATTTAATTCAGTTTTGAACACTAGCCTCACTAAATTTAAAACATATATATATATATATATATAAGAGTACTTGTTTACTTAAAAAATTGGGTATACTAGTCACATAAATTGGAGCAAATGGAGTATATAAATTTATTTTTTTTCTAGAATTTATTTCCAATATTGGTCTTGTTGAAATATCTCGACTTACTGATTCCAAATATATAATTATCTTATTTTATTTTAATTATTATTATTATTATTATTATTATTTTTTTTTTTTATCAAAATGAGATTTATATTGTTTGGAAGATATAGCAAAGTTGGAAAAGGCAAAAAAAAAAAAAAGTGGCATCAACATTTGACTGTGGACATGCATACACATGCTGACATCAACATTCGAGGTCCATGCATCATTCTTATGAGCACAGCGCGTGCATGCTGGAGGGTTATTTCTCCAAAAAAATTTTAAGGACCTTACAAATTGAAAATATTTGTGAACCTAATTGGTTGAACCTTATTTACTATGAAAGTTGGACCAATCCCCCTAAAATAAAAGAGTTGTTTCCATAAAAAAAATGTATAAAAAAGACTTAATTATTAAATTAGTGTGTTTTGAAACTTAAAGACAGAAACAGAGTAAATCGTCGTTACTAAGAATGACTCTATAGAGTCGTCATTACTAAAAACGACTTTTTATTTTAAAATCGTTATTACTAAAACCGAGTTTAAGTAAATAAATTTTTTTTTTATTTTCTACGAAAATACCTATTTCTAAAAAAATGAAAAGCTTTTAAGTCGTTTTTACAAATGACTTTAAAACTGTCGGTTTTATTAAAAACGACTAAAAAGTCGTCATTATGAAAAACGACTCTAATATCGGTATTACTAAAAGCGACTTTAAAGTCGTTCTTGGTAAAAACGACTTATTTAAGAAATGACATTTCCAGTGCTTTGTTCAATCAATGTAGCTTTTACCATCTTAAAATTGGTTTGACCAAAAACGATCTTAAAGTCGGTTTAGTAAAATCGATTTTAAGGCTAATTACTCTGTATGATCAGAGTGTTGTCAATCAAATACCAGACTGGAAAAGTTCCGCCACCCTAAAGTCGGTTTTAGTAAAAACGACTTTAGGTGTATAAACCATTCTCTTCTGACCTTCTCTTCTTCCCCTTGTTCGATATTTTCCTTATTCTTATTTCTTTTTCTTCCTTCATGGTTGTTTGTAAACCTTATTGTGTTATTGTGGTTTTTCTCTAAAAGTTTCTTCGTTAAACAATGTCGACATTTATTGCATTTTATTGGGGGGGGGGGGGGGGGGGGGGGGGGGGGGCGGGTGGCGTAGTATGATAATGGATCACAACAAATGAGGTGTTAAATACAATATTCCAGCCATGGATATTCAAGAAGTGAATCACGGAACAACCCTCTCTGAGTTAGTTCAGTTGGTATATCATAAAGTAATCTGTGATTGTGAAATTGTCGATTTGAAATTCACTTGTAGATTTCCAGTTAACCAATACGGAGCTGTCATGAATTGCATGGCTCTTTTCATAATGGATGATTCAATACTAGATAAGGTACTTCATATTCCTTCATTATTTTCGGCAGTAAGATGTGTTGAGGTGTATGTTGAGAAGGTCCATCATGTTATAAGACCCTTGGTGCAAAGGATACAATCTGGACCATTTACTCGACTGCTGACACAAGGGCCCGAAAACTTTAATGTTGAGTCCCCTTGTTTGTCCCCTTTGAATTTAAACGAAGACTACGTCCACAACTTTGATGGGTATTGAAGAAGCTCACATTACTCAGAGTTCTACGGAAGGTACAACAATCTGTCAGAAGTTCATGTAAATGAAGGTCCTAGTTGTAGCACTCCGAACTTTGAAAGTGCAGTTCCTAGCTTTAGGGCTCCAAACTTTGAGAGCGGTTATGACTTCAGTAGCCAGAATCTACGTGAAACGATGTCAACCGATGAAGGGTATATGAATCCTGTTGAGCAGCTGGTAAGGCTTGAGGACAATGCTCAAGATATTACTGCAGACTACAGCGGTGCGCATACAGAATATCCCTTAGAGGAGGAGGAAGAAGTGGAAGAGGGATGATGGGTGGTTCAGATTCTAATGAAAAAGGCGAAATAGTGGGTGGGCAGGGTGCCATAACGCCATCTCCCCCTCATGTGCAAGAGCTTCACAGTCCAGTCCCATTCTTCACTGACCTTGACGAGGTGGGGTATGAGGGTTGTGAAGTTACTACTCGTGATAGCAATCGTACTTTGTCGAATATGGGACTCTGACAAAGTTGAGTTAAAGAAGAAAATGACATTCATAGATAAGCAGCATCTCCAGGAATGCGTAAAGTTTTATCATACAAAGAATGACCAACAATACCAGGTAGTTGAAACAAATCCAAAACTTTGGGTGGTTCAATGCAAAAATAGGTGCACATAGCGCTTGCGGGCAACAAAAAAATTAATGACTGGTGGTTTTCAAATTACACAGTATAACGGCGACCACCACTGTGTGTACCCGCACAATAGCCAGGACCACGCTAACCCAGATATGAATCTTATAGCAAAATTAATCATGGGTTATGTGCAACATGATCCATGTATGAAAATCACTTTGATTATTGAAAGGGTGAAGGAAAGCCAGAAATTCACAATCTCATACAAAAAGGCATGGCGTGCGAGAAAAAAAGCTATAGAGATGGTTTTTGGAGACTGGGACAAGTTTTACAGAAAATTGTCTAAATTTATGTCAGCTCTTCAGAAATACAACCATGGGACAGTGGTGCAATGGAAAACGAATCCTACGGCCACCCATGATGTGGTCAAGTTCCAATACTTGTTTTGGGCCTTCAAACCTTCAATTGACGGGTTTACTCATTGCCGTCCAATAATTTGTGTGGATGGCACCCATATTAATGGCAAATACAAAGGCAAGATCCTTGTAACCATGGGGATAGACGCTGATAACAAGATATTTCCTCTTGCATTTGCAATTATTGATGAAGAGACCATTCCTAGTTGGTCATGGTTCCTAAGGAACCTAAGTACATATGTTGTCCGTGGTAGGCAAGGCATATGCCTAATATCTTACCGACATTCTGCTATAATCAATGCAGTTCAGAGATTAACAGAGTGGCGTGAGCCCAATGCGTATCATCGATTTTGTTTAAGACACTTGTGTAGACACCCCATTTTGTCAGCTATCGGATTTAGGAGACCCATAGCTTGGTGGTTCACAATGATCGTAAAAAAAGGACTCCTGGAAGTCAGCTCTATCACTCAGAATGCTCAAATTGACCAAAATGCCCCTGAAAGCTCGAAAACTCCCAGATTTGGCCCCGAAGTTCTGAAAACATGCTATGTCGTAAGAAAAATGATAAAATGAGTTTTTAAGTAAAACCGGATGAAATCGTCAGCTCCCAAAGACCCCCGGAAGTCCCGGAAGTTCCCCGAAAGTCCCCGTTGACCGGTTTGACCAAGGTTTGATCAAGTTTGACCAAAATCGTCTGAATTCACCGGAATCATTAGAAAAGTATTAAAATGAGTTTAAAAAAGAATCGAGCGAAAACGTCGGCTCCTAGGAGCTCCCGGAGGTTCCCAGAATTTCCCGGGAATCCCAGGTTTGACCAGTTTGACCAAGATTTGACTTTGGAATTGGGGCACCGAAGCAATTTTCAAATATTTTTCATGGATACTAGAGGTTAATAGCTTTCCAACGGTATATCGCACATAATTCTTGGATTTAAAACGAATTTATTATGGATTTCCAAAGCCGAAAAAAAGCGATCAAATCGGCTTTTATCGCGAATACCGTAAAACTTTTCAAAGTGACCTATCCCCGAACTATTGTTTATGTAAAGTAGACTCCATTACCTTTCCAACGGTATATCACAACCTCAACTTGGAGTTCGTACGCATTTTCTGTGAATTTCGGACGAAATAGGGCCTTTTCGCGAATATCAGAACCTCAGGGGGCCTAAACAGCATTATCTGGATGATGGAAGAGCAGTGCCGCCGCGGCACTGGCCCACTGCCGCCGCGGTACTCCCCTCCAGAATGGTGTTTTTTTGTAATTTTTTTTGGGGATTCATTTTGATTAATTAAAAACCAAAACGACATAGTTTTATGATTTCAAATGTTTGGAGCCAATGGGAATACTTTCTAAATCCTAAAACCACCCCAAGTTGGCCTATTTAAACCCCCCATTGCTCTTCATTTTGGGGGAGTCAAATGCAAGTTTAGAGAAAGTTTGGGAGAGAAAGTTGTAGAGATAAGGTTAGAGTAGAGAGAAAAGAAGCTTTCTTCTTTGATTTTCAAAACAAAAGTGAGTTCTAAACTTTGTTTTTACTTCATTACTCCCATTTACTTCAACATTCAATACACCCAACCACCATTTTAGTGAGCATTTAAGAGAGTGGAAGCTTCTTCCATGTCCAATGTCATTACATATGAGTGAAACACCAATCTACAAGTTCAATACTTCATGAATATCATCTATTGATCATTATCTACTTGCTTGTTTATTCATTGTTTATCTCCTCTCACCTCATTTCTTTTTTATTTTCTTTATTTACTTACTAGTTCATCATCATCTAAATGATGACATGAAGTTTGGGGTGAGTGAATCCTTATGGATAGTAGCTCTTGACCTCAAAAACATGTTTGATAGATGATGATCATAACTTCAATACCTCCAAGGTATCCTTGAAGTGTATTGAAGTTATGCTCAAATGAAAATAAGTTTCTCCAACAATCTTGGAGGTTCTTGATGATGAGTTGAATGTTGCCATTTTAAGTGGTTATAATCTTTATTGAGTATTGAAAATACTCTTTCAAAACCTCTATTTCAAAACCCCCCTCAATCCCTCTCATTTTGATTTCAAGAAAGAAAACCTTATTTTCCCCAAAATCTTCAAAACAGTGAGTTAAAACAGTGAGTGAGTTGAGTTCAAAGATTTCTCTAGAACTCAATACTCAACATATAGATGCAAGGCCACTTGGAAAGTCTTCCTAACTCATTGGAGAACACCCATGATTTTTGGTTTGACTTGGAAGTACTTGAAAATGGTCCATTTGGACCCAAACATTCCTTCTAAACATTCTGCCTCTGCTGTTACAACATGATTGACTAACTTCCAACCTCTTTTCAGAAATATTTTCCAAAAGGGGTGGTCCCAACTTATTTTTCCCTTAAACTTCCATGTCTTAGAAAACGTTCTGTATAAAATGGGCCCCTATATCATTCGTTTTCATTTTCTAAGATTTTTCAACATTTCAGTCGACAGTACGGACTCTATTTCTGAGTGACCTCTGTTGTTCATATGATTTCTCTCAATCTGTGATAGTTATTAACGATTGGCTTATTGGGTTGTATTCTAGACACAATAAGGAACATCTCCATAAAATATCATGCATTGAAAAAGTTCCTAACCCCTCGTTTCAATTTTCCAAAGATTTAGTTACTGTTCTGTCCACTATTCACAGCAAGCACATTTTAACTTTTATTCTTTGATTTGATGCTTATGTGCCTTCCAAATTAGTTCATATCTTAGGAAGTAGTTTATACTACATTTGTACATATCCCATGATGATTTCATTCATTCATTCATACACATTATAGACTTCTAAGTCATTCTAGGAATCCATGAACACAAAGCACACCACAACCTTGGCACATTCTAGATACATACATTGCATCCATGCAAGATTTGGGGCCTTCATGGCTCCTAATCCAAGAAGATTATAAGGAATGAACTTGATCACACGTTCATGCTTCCCCTCGATCTAATCATCCTTTCTCATCCGTCCCGGGGATTGAGAGGTCTTCTTTTCTCAAAGATTAACATGCATCATACTAGCTTGCTAAGCATATTTTGATTTCTTTGTTTATTTGTTTCAAGAACAATTCATGCCCCCTTTAGATTAGGAAGTCTTGATTATTTGATACATAATTAGACGATTTTTCCTAGGTTTATTTGTATGATTTTCACTTTACATTGTATGATATTTGACTTAAATCTTATGAATGATATTTTATCTTTTGATTTTCAATTTCAAGATTCTTATGTGATGTAATATACTATCATAGTATTAATTGCCGAACCATACATAGTATAAGATGATTATTTGGATGCTAATTGAGGCCCGTCGAGAGACGGGGCGAGTTGAGGGTGTTTTAGTCGTGACAAAGGCTCCTTCCTCTCTCGTACCAAAACCCCGAGCCAAGTTCTTTGGTTATGAAGGGCCGGTGCCCTTTATCCGTTTGGGTGAGTCAAATTAGGTTTCTTGGTTCCTTAAAGACCAAGTGGCGACTCTGTATCTGTTTTCAACAGAACTTTTCTCTTTCCTTGATTCAAAAATCAAACAAGTTTCAAAAACATAACGAAGCGGTGGAAACGCGGTATCCACAATCTGGCGACTCTACTGGGGATTTTTATTTTAAAACAAAATAATACAGAGGTTTGACTCATAAGAAGCATCCTTCAAATCATCTTTTTACCGTGGTTGGTTCATCCGCATTGCACTCTTGCATTTTCCCCTCCGACTGTGTCTGAAATGCGGTGCTGACATTGTTCAGGTCTTGCTGTGCCAGGGCACAAGTCACCGTTGATACTGTACCTTCCAAGGTATATCAAAAAGAGTAAAAACCTCCGTACTGTCTCTCTGACGGTATATTGGAACTCTCGTCAACGGACCCTCTTTGACTAAACCCAGCCTTTGCATATAGATTCCCGTAGAACCTTTCATAGGACTGTTCATTTATCTTTTCAGATAGGACAATGTGATATAACTACTGTATGTCCTGATGGGATTACCTGAGCGGTGTAGACGCTTATGTGGCATAGAACAGAACCTCTTCCTTATGATTCCCAAGGCAATCACTCACATGTGATTACATTGAGTTGACCTGCCTAGGCACCATGACAAGGATGTTTGCTCCATGCTCACGAAGATATACACCACAAACCTTGTTTATCGGTCCTAAGACATAGGAGTATGAAAACCTACTAGACGGTATGATCACTATAACCATATTGACCCGTTTCTCCCAGAAACTCTGTCCAGATATCCCAGATATAACCTTATTGACCAGTTTCTCCCAGAAACTCTGTCCAGATACCCCAGATATAACCATATTGACCAGTTTCTCTCAAAAACTCTGTCCAGATATCCCAGATATAACCATATTGACCAGTTTCTCCCAGAAACTCTGTCCAGATATCCCAGATATAACCATATTAGTTTCTCCCAGAAACTCTGTCCAGATATCCCAGATATAACCATATTAACCAGTTTCTCCCAGAAACTCTGTCCAAAATTATCCGAAGTATCCCGGAAATCCCTGTTATCCCTTGGTGATCATACTAGAAAGTAAGGTTAGCACACTCTGTATGGCTAGGACCTTATCTGTTTAACTGCTATCTGTTAGAAATAGAAGCATCATATAGATTAGGGCCTACATCCGCATGCTTGTCCCATTTGCATGCACCATTCCCCATCAATCTGCACGCACTATTTCGAGTCGGTCCACGTCACTATCTTTGTCTGTCTAGAGTCACCACTGTCAAGATCTAATCTAGTCCTCTCGAAATCTGTCAGGTCAGTATAGATTCCCAAGGTCAGCAGTCAGGGTCCTCTTCGTGGGTCAGGAGTTCGGATAATCGATTGATCAGAATCAGTCCGACAGCTTACTTCAGCATGAATAGGGAAGAGTTGGAAAACAAGGTTACTGAATTGGGAGCGACCATAAGCCAGCAGTCCGACAGCCTGGCCCAGGTTCTGAAGTTCATGGAAGAACTGAAACAGCAGCAGCCGCCGCAACCTCCACCCGGATTTCCACCACCGGGATTTGAACCTCCCCTGCATGAGAATAATAGGGAGAAAGACTGGTTTCAAGGGGTTCCACCGTTCGCGTACGAGAAAAAGCTCCAAGAGAAAATGGACAAGGTCGACAAGCTAGAAAGCGTACTGAGAAAAAGCAAGGGGGTCGATGATTACATGCTAGACCTGGAAGGCCTCTTCGAGCCTGTCAAGCTGAAACTGCCAGAGAATTTCAAGATGCCTGCCATTGACCGTTTTGACGGATCTGGGAATCCGAAAAGTCATGTGAAGCTATGTATGAGTATCTTCCAGCCCATGGGTTGTACCCACGAACACATTGCGATGTTGTTCCCACAAACCCTTGCAAAGTCTGCACTATCGTGGTTCCTAACCTTGGAAGCCTCCAAAACCCGGGCCTGGAAAGACATCGTTCGAGTCTTCGTCGATCATTACTCCTACAATCAAGAGCTGGATGTCACCATCAGGGATTTGGAAACAACAATGAATCCTTCGCTGCATTTCTGAGCAGATGGAGGAACAAGGTAGCCCAAATGACCCACCGTCCAATCGAAAAAGAACAGGTAAGGATGCTCATCCAAAATCTGCAGCCCCTCTACCATGAGAAATTATTCTACCAGTCCATCTCCACCTTTGAGGAGTTGTTTGAAGTCGGAACCCGGATTTAAGACGCTATCAGAGAAGGAAAGATAAAAAGGGAAGAGCCCCCGAGTCAGTCCAGAAGACCTAACTACTCCCGGAATCCCCCGGATGTCAATGCCCTTAGCAGCCAACCTATGGCGTACCCTCTTAGGCCATACCAACCCTCCAGCCAGGCAAACCCCTCCAATCGCCCCTTCCAGAAAAGCCCCCTCGCAATTTCGCCAAGTTAGAAATCTCTCTCTCCTCAGCTTTAGACCGCCTCCTCAAAAAAGGCCATCTCTAACTACTCCAACCCCGAAACACCCCCCTCCCGCCAAACTGCGATATGTCCAAGCGGTGTACCTACCACCAAGCCTAGGGCCACAACACTGATGATTGCGTGCGCCTTCGCCATGACATTCAAGACCTTATTGACCAGAACATCATCGAGCCGCCACCAAAGCAGCCCCATATCACCCAAAATCCTCTACCAAACCACCAAAATGTCAACCTCATTGAGTCCAACCCTGTACCCTTCAACCCTGCTACTTATATCACCCCCTAGGAAAACCCTTGCCTTTCATTGACATCCCAGATTCTGTGGGAATTCATCTGATTGAAGGGGAGAATGACGAGTGGCAGCAACAGCTAGATGATGAGCAAGACTTGTTCTTTCTGGAAGAGCACGATCTGTGGGTGGTAGACCTCAAATGGTATGATCCCAATGATGAAAGTGACGCTTCTATCTGGGACGAGCCGGATAAACCATATGTGGGAACGGATTATGATTGGTTCAAAAAGGATGGGACTGTAGAAGGGCCTACTCCTGCTGAAATTGATCACCTGACCAGGTTAGGCCGTCACTACCAGCCTCTGCAGCCTACCACTAAAGCCATCGAGAAGGGTCCAGTTAAAGACAACGGGAAGGGTAAGATGGATGAGATCATCGAAGAGGATAACGAATTGATAAAATAACTGAAGAAAACCCAAGCACATCTCTCGATGTGGGACATCATGGTAACATCCTATAAGAACAGGCAAGTCGTGTTGAATGCCTTGGCTGGGATTGAAGTCCCCATCGACGCCGCGCCGGAGGACATGGTAGCTTTCTTGGGTGCGCTTACCCCCGACCCAATCATTACATTTTCCGATGAGGACCTGCCACCAGAGGGATCCGCACATAACAAGGCATTATATATCACCGTGGGATGTAAGGGACAACATGTGCCATTTTGTCTAGTCGACACGGGTTCAGCCTTAAATATCTGTGCCCTAAGGACTGCCACCGCCTTGGGGGTCAATGTCCTTGACATCACACCATCTGTGCAATCCGTGAGGGCCTATGACAACACCAGGAGAAATGTGATGGGAACCGTTTCTCTCCAAATCCGGGTAGGATCTTTGGTGAGCACCGAAGTCTTTCAGGTCATGGACAAACCTGCCTCTTTCAACTTGCTGATCGGAAGGCCCTGGTTGCATGTCAACAAAGCCGTATCGTCCACTGTGCATCAAATGATCAAGTACATCCATGAGAAGGAAGTGAAAATCATCCTCGGTAATAGTTGGGGTAATGAAGCTTTCCCGAACTACGCTCCCGTCTTTGAAATCCAAATACCTGAGTTAGAAGAAGGAGAAATTGGAGGATTCTTCATGGAAGAAGTCCACATGATCAATGATGAAGACAGGTTCCCTGAGATCCACTCTGCGGTTGTCAACATCGTCCGCAAAATGAACTACTTCCCTGGAATGGGATTGGGCCGACGCCAGCAAGGGATTCAAGAGTTCCCTCAGATCAAAGGACAGCAAGGTACTTTTGGGCTAGGATACAAGCCCACTGAAGAAGACATCGAGCTACAGAGGCCGTGGAAGAAAAGGGTAAGGGGTCTCCCACTATACCGCAAGACCTTGAATGGACGATTCATCAAAGAGGGGGATGACTTCCCTTACTTTGGGTTCCCCGAACCCTGGATCCATCAAACCACTGGGAAAAGGCACCCCGGACTTGAAATCTTTGCTGACTGCGAGAGGCCTCCATATCAAGATCCGTTCTATCCCGAAAAAATTGAGAAAACCTCAGAGGAAGACTGGTTGAAATACCTTGACACTGAAGCCATCGAGAAAATGTGGAAGAATCCGCTGAGAAGAAGGAAGAAAAGAGGGCCAAGAGCCAAGATGATCAGATCAAGCCAACAAAGGAGGGTATGAGCAACCAGGCTGTAGAGTCATCTGTCTGTGTCTCCCTATCCCCTGTTCCCCCAGAGTCTGTACTGCCGATTATCGAGTCTGTACCAGAGTCGGCTGCTGTAAGCCCACCACTGTCCAATGTAGTCACTTCACCGATCATGAATGAAATGAAAGACGATTCTGCTTACTCTCCTGTGTCTAATACTTTTGAATGCACAGATCCCTCCGAGGATCTCCCAATTGAACTTAAGCAACTAATTGAAAAACCACCTGCTTGTGAAATAATTGAAGATACTTTATCAGTTGACCTAGGTGAAACAGATAATCCCCAAATTGTGCAAATTGGCTCAACTCTTAATAAAGAAGAAAAAGAAAAATTAGCCCTCTTGCTAAAAGAATTCAAAGATGTTTTCGCTTGGTCTTACGAAGACATGCCTGGGGTCGATCCCGACATTGTCCAACATCATATTCCCCTCCTCCCTAATTCTAAACCTATCAAGCAGAAACTGAGGCGCATGAGGCCGGAGTGGGCACTCAAGGTTAAGGAAGAAGTGGAGAAGCAATTCAAGGCAGGATTCATCATTGTCACCGAATGTCCGGAATGGGTTGCCAATATCGTGCCAGTCCCGAAGAAGGATGGAAAAGTTCGTGTGTGCGTCGACTTCCGTGATCTAAACAAGGCCAGTCCCAAGGATGACTTCCCGCTTCCCCACATTGACGTTTTGGTAGATAACACCGCAGGACATGAGCTACTATCATTCATGGATGGTTTCTCAGGGTATAATCAGATTCTTATGGTGCCAGAAGATCGAGAAAAGACGACATTCACCACCCCCTGGGGGACCTACTGTTATAGAGTAATGCCTTTCGGACTCAAGAATGCTGGGGCAACCTACCAAAGAGCTGCCACCACTCTGCTGCATGACATGATTCACAAGGGAGTAGAGGTGTACGTAGACGACATGATTGTGAAGTCCAAGGATAGAGAAGGACACCTAGTGGCACTGGAAAAGTTTTTTGAAAGGTTGCGTAAGTACAAGATGAGGTTGAATCCAAAGAAATGCACTTTCGGTGTGACCTCTGGTAAACTCTTGGGTTTCCTCATCACACAAAGGGGGATAGAGGTGGATCCCTCCAAGATCAAGGCAATCCTAGAAATGACACCACCACAGAATGAAAAAGAGGTAAGGGGGTTCCTCGGAAGAATCCAATTCATCAGCCGCTTCATTTCCAAGCTCACAACTACGTGCGATCCTCTGTTCCGATTGTTGAGAAAAGGGGAGAAGTTCCAATGGGATGACCAATGCCAAGCCGCTTTTGACAAAATAAAAGCTTACCTTCAAAATCCGCCTGTCCTTTCACCACCAACGCCTCATAAGCCCTTATTCCTTTACCTATACGTCTCCGAAAATGCCATGGGTTGCATGCTGGCCCAAGAAGGAGAAGAAAGCCACTCTGAAAAAGCCATATACTACCTCAGCAAGAGGATGACTGGGTATGAGCTCAACTACTCTACCCTCGAAAAAATGTGTTGGGCCTTGGTTTGGTGCACCCGCCGACTGAGGCACTACATGCTAGCCTTCCGGTTATGCTCATATCCTGCATGGATCCTCTAAAATACCTCCTCGAAAAACCCGCCCTGACCGGTCGTATATCCCGTTGGTTACTTCTACTATCCAAATTCGATATCAAGTATGTTACAAGCAAATCGGTAAAAGGGAGAACCGTGGCCGAGCATCTTGCGGAACACGCCATTGACTCCAAAGAAAGTGGAGACTTCCAATGCCCGGGCAAAAATATCATGGAAATCAAGAAAGAACAATAGAAGTTGTACTTTGATGGAGCAGCCAACATGAAAGGCTACGGGGTAGGAATAATCCTAGTATCACCAAATGGGGACCACACCCCACTGGCAGTCAAGCTCAATTATAACTCCACCAATAACACTGCTGAATATGAAGCGTGCATTCTGGGGATGGAAGCGGCCATAGAATTGAGAATTCAAAAGCTAGATGTCTTCGGAGATTCGAATCTCATCGTGTCACAAGCCAGAGGGGAATGGAAGGTGAAGGAAGAGAGGTTGAAGCCCTACCATGACCACCTCGATGGACTCATGAAGCAGTTCAAGAACATCACATTCCTCTACTTGCCCAGGGAGGAGAATCAGCTAGCAGATTCATTGGCTACCTTAGCCTCCATGATCAAAATTCCTGTGGGAGTCAGGATGATGCCTTTGGTAATTGAGCAAAGGTACGAGCCTTCGTTCAACATGATCGCCACAATCAAAGTAGAAGAGAATGAAACACCGTGGTATCAGGATGTCTGGAACTTCATAGAAAATGGAACGTACCCCCAAGAATCTACTGGAAAAGACAAAAGGGCCATTCAAAGATTCGCAGCGCAATTCATCATTTGCGGTGGGAAACTACTGAAGAAAGGATACAACGGTCACAACCTGACTTGCTTGTTTGGGAAAAGCTCCAGAAGAATGATGGAGGAAATACACGAGGGGGTATGCGGCCCGCACATGAACGGTCACATGCTGGCCAAGAAAATCGTAAGACAAGGGTACTACTGGACAACATTGGAGAAAGATTGTTGCGAATACGTGAGAAAGTGTCACAAGTGCCAGATCCATGCAAACATGATGCATGTACCACCATCCCTTCTATATAGCATGACCTCACCTTGGCCATTCTCCACCTGGGGAATCGATATTATCGGTGAAATCATTCCGAAAGCTTCAAATGGAAATCGGTACATTCTGGTGGCCATAGACTACTTCACAAAATGGGTAGAAGCTGCATCCTACACCAAGTTAGGAGCCAAGGAAGTGGCCAAATTCATCAAGAGAAATCTCATCTGCCGTTATGGAGTTCCCCATGAGATTATTTCGGATAACGGAAGTCATTTCAAAGCAGAAGTTAGGGATCTGTTCGAGGAATACAAAATCACTTATCACAAGTCATCACCATACAGACCACAAACTAATGGGGCGGTCGAGGCTGCAAACAAGAATGTTAAGGCCATACTGCAGAAATCAGCCGATACTTACAAAGACTGGCATGAAAAGCTACCGTTCGCACTTTGGGGATACAGAACCTCGATAAGGACATCCACAGGAGCAACTCCTTACTCACTAGTGTATGGGATGGAAGCGGTACTTCCGGTCGAGATAGAATTACCGTCCCTACGCGTGATGGCAGAGTGTGAAATTTGGGAATCAGATTGGTTAAGGGAAAGGTATGAAGAATTGGCCCTCATAGATGAAAAGCGCCTAGCGACAGTCGACCATGTTTGAATCTATCAAAAGAGGATAGCCCGTGCTTTCAACAAAAAGGTTCGTCCGAGGAAGATTGTCAAGGGTGACCTTGTCTGATCGGGAGAGAACTAATCCTATTTGTACGCCTTAACGAGCATTTGTTAGTACCTTTTTATCCTGTTTTTGTATATTTTTACTTCGTTTTCTAGTTTCTGACAGGTTTTGGAAGAAATCAACTAAACCAGGTTAAACAGGGTGAAAAAGCATCAAGAAAGAAGCTGAAAAACCAATGTCGCGCGCGCGATCCGCGCCCGCGAGAATCCAGAGAATCCGCTCGCGCGAGACCGCCAATAATTCGCTCGCGCGATCCGCGCGCGCGAAGGCCCAATAGTCGCGCTCGCGCGACCCGCTCGCGCGATATGCCCAAAAACCAAAGTTGCGTATTTCAGTATACTGAAGACTCCTGTGCAAACGAGACTGCTAAATGACGTCCAGACTGTAAATTACATGCGTTTCAGTTCGTTTCGGGTTGGGAAGCCTTCCAAAGCTTGTACAAACTCTATATAAACTCTAAATTTACTCAATTATGGGGTTGGAAACTATTATACACATCCATATACAACCATATACAACCATACTTTCAGCCCTTGAAGAGGGAGAAGTAAGGAGAAGAAGAAGAAGACCAAGGATTTCCATGGCCTCCTCCATCAACTACTTGCCGATCTCTACTTCTATGGCAGCTTAGATCATCGATCTAGGGTTTCAATGAAGCCCTAGATGAGTAATAGGGTTTTATTTATGCTTTTATTTTAGTTTTATTATGTATGGATGACAGTCACATGTTTAGAGGATTTCATAAATAAATCGTACTTTAATTGATTAAATCATTACTTTCAGAATTTATTCTTGTCTTAGATCTATTTTGACTGTGATGTGCTCAACGATCTAGTCTTGCTGTGCTTGTTTAGATTGTTTACATGTGATGGTGCTTTATTGATTCGTGCTATCAAGTATCCGAATAGTCCATGCCTAGGTTCGACGGATTAGATCGCAACCCTAGTTTAGTGTGAGATACTTCGTGCTATCCGCAGATGGATTATGTTGGTGCTTGAACCATGATTATCTTCTTGTCGGAGGAATTGGGCTTGTAGCTACAATTCCCCATATTCATCCAACGTAATAAGCTAAAGTAATTCATAGATATTCCTATTATGAATCTAGTGGTGGATTTGTAATTCTAGGTTTCCCTTAAATATTATTTAAAGCAACTTTAATTGCTTTCATAGTTTAGATTTACTTTTATTGTTATTAGTTTAATTAAATCCAAATCAAATCCGTTTTCCCTAATTAACTAGACTTAGGTTTTAAAATTAAATCGCTGTAGTAATCAATCTCTGTGGGTTCGACCTTTACTTCCACACTGCAAATCTTTTGAAAAGTAAAGTATACTTTTATATCTTGATTCTGACAAGATCAATTTTTGGCGCCGTTGCCGGGGATTGTATTACTACTCTTAGTTTTATAATCGTAGTTTAGTTAATTCGTAAATATTAGATTAGTGTTTATTTTTCTTATTTTCTGTTTTTGTTTTTAGTTACTAACTTTTTCTTTTATTTTGTAGTCAACGTTTCCGAGTGGAGCAGCTAATTACATCAAAGGAGCTTACGCAAATAAAATATAAATAAAATTAAATAAATTGCTTCCTTTGGAAATTCGCTTTAAACCGCTGTAAGTCAGGGCGCTGTGACGCACTATTTGCATTAGTTTAGGGTCAATTGCACTGCATTAGCTAGGAAACCCGGGGCGCTGGGCTTGACGCGGTCATTGCATTACAGGATAATATTCATGCATCATAGTAGTACTGTGTGCTTGATTGTCGTCTTATTTGCGTGATTGCTTGCTATTTGTTTTTTTTTAGTTTAGTTGAGTCAGTCGTTGTTTTTAGTTTCTTTTCTTTGGTTTTAGTTTATGTTGGGTACACGTTCAAATAAACCAGATTTAAAATCTTTCGATCTTGAACTTGAACGTACCTTAAGAACTAGTAAGTCCACAACCCAAGCTTCTAGAGCTAGGTTGCAAGACGACGAATCAACTCCGATTCCGTCGTCGTTGTTTGAGGCCGAAATTCAAAGTACCCGTGAACGGTTAAGGAGAGCTCGAACTTTTAAAATCGAACCAATTAAAATGGCTGACGGTGGAAATAACAATAACAATCAAAACGAAGGTGCGAATATGAACAATCTTAATATACCGCCACCACCTCCACTTATAAACTATTTTATTCCTACTACTTACACGCCACAAGCCGGTATCGAATTACCGGAGGCGACGGCATCTCACTTTGAGATAAAGTCGTCTACGATCTCGCTACTACCTTCCTTCCATGGCCGTCTAAATGAAGACCCTTACCAACACTTAGGGGATTTTCAGGGTATATGCTCTACTTTGAAAATACAGAACCTAAATAATGATGAATTAAAATTGCGGCTCTTCCCATTCTCTTTAAGAGACAAAGCTAAGTTTTGGCTCCAATCACTTGAGCCAAACACAATCAAAACATGGGAAGCCTTACACACCGCCTTTTTACAAAAGTTTTTCCCTATTATGCGTACAAATAAGATAAGAAAAGATATAACTAATTTTGTGATGCAAGATGGGGAGACTCTTTATGACACGTGGGAAAAATTTAAAGAATTATTACGTTCGTGTCCACATCATCAGGTTCCCAAGTGGCAATTGGTTCAAGTCTTCTACGAGGGGCTTATTCCCTCTGTTAGGAATACCGTCGATGCCGTTTGTGCGGGAACTTTCCTACACAAAAGCGCCGACGAGGCCTGGAAAATATTTGAAACGTTAAGCGAGAATTCGATGCATCAGGCTGTGTCGGTACGTTCTGAGGGATACCTTCAACCTAAGCGAGAGGTGACAGTTGAGTCAAGTCAATCAATTCAAATACAAGAATTAAATAGAAAACTTGACCGACTTATGCAAATGAACAAACCGTCTAATCCATCCTCTTTAGAAGTATGTGCATTATGTTCTGAACCGTCCCATAATATCTTTGCATGTCCTTCTGCATCTCAATATCCGGAATTTGTTGAACAACACGTTAATTCTATGCAACAATTCCCACAAAATAATTATAATCCTAGGTCGACTAATTTTCCAAATACGTACCGACCCCAATACCAACAAGGTCAATATCAACCACCTCCTCCACCTCCACGCAATAATGCATTTGAGGAGAAGGTGTTGGCCTCACTTGAAAATTTTGGTTCGGTGGTCCAGTTAGTACACTCTCACACACAATCCATCGCAAAACTGGAGTCCCAAGTAGGGCAAATTGTTAATACATTAAACCGTTTAACTGAGAGTAAGTTGCCGAGTCAACCTACTCAGCAACCTAAAGGGCCATACGCAGTGGGTAGTACGAGTGAGAGCGTGAACGCTGTTTCGACTAGGACGACTATTCGAGATGAGGAAGTTGTTGTAATTCCGGATGAGAGTGAGAAAGATGGGAAAATTAACTTAAATGTGAATAAGGAGGGTGAGGGAACGAGTAGAATTCAAAAAGATAAAGGACCGGCCCCAACAAACTATATTCCAAGAATGCCATATCCACCAAACGTTGAGGGACCGTCACATTCGCCTAAGAAAGGGTCTAAGGTTGAGGATATACTCGAGGTGTTCAAACAAGTTAAAATCAATATTCCTTTCCTCGATGCTATTAAACAAATTCCCGCTTATGCTAAATGTTTAAAAGACCTATGTACTCAAAAGCGCAAAATACGCAGTCATACTCCTAAAAAGGTCTTCCTCACGGAAAAAGTAAGCTCTGTATTCCAACACGCTCCTCCAAAATATAAAGATCTAGGTACGCCTACGATTTCATGTGTCATAGGTGACACTATCATTCATAGGGCTCTCCTTGACTTAGGAGCGAGTGTTAATCTCATACCTTATCACGTCTATCAACAACTAGGATTAGGTGAACTGAAACCTACGGCCGCTACAATACAATTAGCGGATCGTTCTATTAAAATTCCTAGAGGAATCGTCGAGGACGTTTTGGTTAAGGTTGACAAATGCTATTATCCTGTCGACTTCATGGTCCTTGACACTGAACCCGTGTTAGATGCTAGGAAACATACTCCTGTCATCTTAGGCCGTCCATTCTTAGCAACCGCCAACGCACGCGTTAACTGTCGGATGGGGGTAATGAAAGTGTCATTTGGGAACATGAATTTAAAATTGAACGTTTTTAACGCTATGGATCAACCTCCTAAAAACGACGATTCCCTATGTGAGGTGGAAGGTGAGGTAACACGGAATATCGAGCCTACTAAAGAAATAAATGTGAGTGGGGAAAACAATATAGCGGACGATGATGAGTGGATGAATCCTAATCCCGTGGACCCTAATGCGGAATCTACTCGGAAGGTAAGAAATCGATTCGAACATAATGACAAACCGTCAATCGAATTAATTCAAAGCGACGTAATTTCTGCTTACCATCGAGCTCTACCTGACATCCTTAGGGGTACACAGTCTGATTTTCAACCTCCATAAAATCTTGAGCTAGAAAGGTCTAGCTAAAGACGTAAAAGTTAGCGCTTCTTGGGAGGCAACCCAAGCTTTATTTCATTCGTTTTTCTTATTTTTGGACATTTTTGGGTCTGTTTGTGTCTGTTTTAGACATTCTGGATGGGTTTGGGGGTTGGAATTAATTTATTTTAATAGTATATACATAATTTTAGTTAAAAAAGTGGAAGAAACCATTCTCGCGCGCGCGGCCCGCTCGCGCGAGACGTCGCTCGCGCGGCCCGCTGGCGCGAGATGGCCCCTTAGATGTTTTTCTTTGCTTTTCTTTTTATGATGCCTCAGTAGTTAGTCGCGCCTGATCTCGCGAGCGCGAGGTACCCCGCTGGCGGGAGAATTTCAAAAAAAAAAAAAAAAAAATTGCTGGAAATTCGCGCGCGCGACGGCCGCTCGCGCGATTCCCCCAATTCCTGTTTTTCTCTTTTGTTTTCTGTATCCTTCCCCCACACTGGTTCTAATAGTTTTTTCGTTTCTGTTTTTGTTTTTTTAGGACATTTTAGATCGTGTTAGTTATTGTTTTCCTTATTACATTTATGCTTTTTCGTTTATTTCTTTTCCATTTATTCGTTTAGTTTAGTTTGGATTAGTTTATCGATTTATATTTTGTATTTAGATTTCATTTACTTTTAATATTTTTGTTAGTTTCTTTTCGTTTATCTAGTAGTACCAGGTAACATTGAACTTTATTGTCACATTCTTGTGTGTTCACCTGTTCTATGCTTGTCCAGATCGAGGTATTATCGTTCCTTTCTTCTGTACTCTCCTTTCTTTCGTTTTATTGTTTCATTAGGGACAATGAAAGGTTTAGGTTTGGGGGTATGCGATCACACAGACACATTAGTTTATAGAAATTTTAAAATTTTTCAAAAAAGTGTGTTTAAATAAACGATAGTACTAATGTTTTTGCAAGATTAATTTGATACTTCTTGTTCAATAACTTTGAATTGTTATAGAATGGTAAACATGAGAATATGTGGTTAAATATTTACTGAAGTCATGTTGAAATGTTTTAAGTTATGTATCGTTTGAATCGTAGTTTTATATCATAAAGTTGCACATAAACTTATGCACTGCACGTAGTCATTGGAATACATGTTGGTTGTGAACTATAATATGATTCGGATTTCTAGATAACACATGGTGGAGACTAAGCCCAGTGAGCTATTGAGCCTATCTTTTCTGTTTTGAGGGTTATAAATACATTGTGTTTGTCGAATTTCATTGAAATAGCGCATCTACTTGTTGTTTAGTCTCATTATTCTTGTTTTGGTTGATAGTCAAGTTAAAATAGTTGTTACCATGCTAAATAATCTTCCGTCGTAAACATTGAAGAACCATATAACCATAGGACATGATTATAGGCCTTCTTTGTTTATTACCGACCGATAAATGATAAATTCCCTTAGTTCGCCCCTTTGAGCCATTAAAATGTCATTTCTTTCTTAAATTACCATTATCCTTGTTTTTGCTCCAATTTGGCCAACTTGAAGTTCACTTCTGAAAGATTGATCACCTTTTAGTGGTGTTAAGGCGATGTGTGATTGAGAAGAAGAAGACAAGATGCTATTGGGGTAGTTGCTTGGTATTCGATGAATAATCATTTGAGAAGCGAGAAAAGAAAAAGGAAAAGAAACAAAATAAAGGAGAAGAAGGTTGAAAAAAAAAAATTGAAAGAAAAGAAGAAAAATGAATGGAAAGGAATGAAGAGAAAGAAAAGATGAAGTTGGTAGAAGAGATGAATGAAAGAAATAGAACATGCCGTACAATGCCATTCTAAAACTACCTACCATATCCATTTTATCATTTTTCATTACCTGAGCCACAATACAACCTTTGAAAAGTCCTATTTGATCTTAGGAAACATGGTTTGGATATGAAGACGATGGGAGGGGGATTAAAGCATGGTAATGATTAATTTCTTTTGATTATTGGCATCTTATCTATGAGACTACTGTTCTTTCGTGTCATGCGTCTTTTTCATGTCGTATGTGAGCGTTATTCGTCTTGAAAACATAATTCCTTTGCTCACATATTTTAGAAAAATTACACATGTTTCTGAGTGTTTCATTTGAGAGTGTAATTCATTGTGAGATTCGTAGTCGAGACATAGTTAGACGGTTATCCGGGTTATATTCCATGTTCATGACATGCGCGTGTTCATTTGACTACCATATCATACACGTGCAATTTTATGAGAAACTCTATTGATTTATACGATGCATGTGCTTGAGATTGTTCTTCATGATGTATGTAGACGTTTGATTCTATTTCTTTATGTTCGTTATTCTATTTCGAATCATTATTTTATAATAAGGAGTATTGATTATTTTATTTTTCGTTTTTAATAAAACTTTTTAAATTTTAAGTTAATAAAGATGGTTGTGGGTAACTTGTTGACGAGAACCCTCACGAGACTTCACTCGTCCGACTAGGGACACCTAGGGGTTTAAAAGGCTTGTTGCATACGCTAAATGCAATCGTGATCCATACGAAAATGGAATAGATTTTTATTAGTAGTTTTTATTTTAGTTTTGCTCGAGGACTAGCAAAATGTAGTTTTGGGGGTGTGATCGGGAGAGAACTAATCCTATTTGTACGCCTTAACGAGCATTTGTTAGTACCTTTTTATCCTGTTTTTGTATATTTTTACTTCGTTTTCTAGTTTCTGACAGGTTTTGGAAGAAATCAACTAAACCAGGTTAAACAGGGTGAAAAAGCATCAAGAAAGAAGCTGAAAAACCAATGTCGCGCGCGCGATCCGCGCCCGCGAGAATCCAGAGAATCGCTCGCGCGATCCGCTCGCGCGAGACCGCCAATAATTCGCTCGCGCGATCCGCGCGCGCGAAGGCCCAATAGTCGCGCTCGCGCGACCCGCTCGCGCGATATGCCCAAAAACCAAAGTTGCGTATTTCAGTATACTGAAAACTCCTGTGCAAACGAGACTGCTAAACGACGTCCAGACTGTAAATTACATGCGTTTCAGTTCGTTTCGGGTTGGGAAGCCTTCCAAAGCTTGTACAAACTCTATATAAACTCTAAATTTACTCAATTATGGGGTTGAAAACTATTATACACATCCATATACAACCATATACAACCATACTTTCAGCCCTTGAAGAGGGAGAAGTAAGGAGAAGAAGAAGAAGACCAAGGATTTCCATGGCCTCCTCCATCAACTACTTGCCGATCTCTACTTCTATGGCAGCTTAGATCATCGATCTAGGGTTTCAATGAAGCCCTAGATGAGTAATAGGGTTTTATTTATGCTTTTATTTTAGTTTTATTATGTATGGATGACAGTCACATGTTTAGAGGATTTCATAAATAAATCGTACTTTAATTGATTAAATCATTACTTTCAGAATTTATTCTTGTCTTAGATCTATTTTGACTGTGATGTGCTCAACGATCTAGTCTTGCTGTGCTTGTTTAGATTGTTTACATGTGATGGTGCTTTATTGATTCGTGCTATCAAGTATCCGAATAGTCCATGCCTAGGTTAGACGGATTAGATCGCAACCCTAGTTTAGTGTGAGATACTTCGTGCTATCCGCAGATGGATTATGTTGGTGCTTGAACCATGATTATCTTCTTGTCGGAGGAATTGGGCTTGTAGCTACAATTCCCAATTCCTAGTTTAGTGTGAGATACTAGTGTGAGATACTACAATTCCCAATTCCCAATTATGATGGTGCTTTATTGATTCGTGCTATCAAGTATCCGAATAGTCCATGCCTAGGTTAGACGGATTAGATCGCAACCCTAGTTTAGTGTGAGATACTTCGTGCTATCCGCAGATGGATTATGTTGGTGCTTGAACCATGATTATCTTCTTGTCGGAGGAATTGGGCTTGTAGCTACAATTCCCCATATTCATCCAACGTAACAAGCTAAAGTAATTCATAGATATTCCTATTATGAATCTAGTGGTGGATTTGTAATCCTAGGTTTCCCTTAAATATTATTTAAAACAACTTTAATTGCTTTCATAGTTTAGATTTACTTTTATTGTTATTAGTTTAATTAAATCCAAATCAAATCCGTTTTCCCTAATTAACTAGACTTAGGTTTTAAAATTAAATCGCTGTAGTAATCAATCTCTGTGGGTTCGACCTTTACTTCCACACTGCAAATCTTTTGAAAAGTAAAGTATACTTTTATATCTTGATTCTGACAAGATCATTGTCCTTAAGGAGTTGCGAGCTCCGATCTTTGATCCTCGTGGGAAGTTTAAACCTAAATGGGTCAGCCCTTACATCGTCAAGACTGTTCTTTCCGGAGGAGCAACTTATCTTATGGACCTCGATGGTGTCAAATTCAAAGAACCAATCAACATGGATCGTCTCAAAAAGTACTATGCTTGACTATTCAATAACCTTTTCTTTCAAGCCTTTCCCTGAACTACGCTCGACCTGATTCCCGCTCGGGGATACGTAGGCAACCACATCGGTTCGGTCGCTCCACCAACAAAAATAACCATTTTTCTTTCAAGCTTTGGCTTGAACTACGCTAGACCTGATTCCCACTCGGGGATACGTAGGCAACCACATCGGTTCGATCACTCCACCCACAAAATAGCCCAATTTCTTTCAAGCTTCGGCCCGAACTACGTTGGACCTGATCCCCGCTCGGAGGTACGTAGGCATACTTTCAAAAAGAAAAAAAGGATGGCTCGCTAAGTTGAAAATCCGAAAGGACGCCTAGGCAAAAGTTAGAGCTAAATCCAAGTTGAGCAATAACAAAAGAGAGAAAAGAGCTCGCTAGGTCACCTCACTGGTGCTTAGGCAAAAGTTATAAGCATTTGAGAAAATAAAGTCGCGGTCCTTACCATAACCCCGAAATCACCCGCCACACTAGGGGCAACCTTCGGCCACTCGCCTCGTTTGCCTGAACCTCTTCTAAACTAGGGGCAAACGTCGGTCATCTACCTCGTTTGCCTCACAACCATATATATCCCAAACTAGGGGCAAACTTCGGCCACCCGCCTCGTTTGCCTCTAATCGTCCTAGCATATCCAAACAAGTACCAAAAGCAACATCTAGTTGAAATCTCGGTTACAAAATAATTTTAGAAAGTTAAAATGCATAAAACGAGATTCCCAAAGTAACCAAGGTTCACCGATAAACAAACTCTGGATATTACATAAGCAGGAAAAATCAAAAATAAAAGTCTTTCGAAAGGCAATCACACACTATTCAAAGACACTGGGAGGAATGAGCAGAATCAGTCAGGTCTAGTTTTATCTTTATGTCTTTTATTTCTTCAAAGGTCTTTAGAAATAGGCCCTTGCTCGGCTGGCCCAGCCCCTGATGAAAGCAGCAATGGTAGTGGCTCTGACTCTGGAAGCAAAGACCCTCTCAGTAAACCCCCGGGGGACCTCTTGAACTTGCCCGTACTGTCTGGCCAATCGACGAGGATGATAAAAGGAGGTCTCTCTCAGTCCCATCAACCACACCCTCTGAAAATCCCCAAGACTGGTGGTCACAGCATAAAGGCCCCAACGCCTCACAATCCAGCAAATGTCAGCCTCAGATAAGGCGCCCATCATACCCACCCAATCAGCAGAAGTAAAATGAGTATGAAGCACAGCTCTGCGAAAAATAAACTGGCGGCACATTACCGGTCCATAACTGAAGACGCTCGTAGAGCCAAGCCTGTAACACCAAAGGCGCCCCAGAAAGTAGAAGCATTCCCTAGTTTGAAGCACGATCCAAACCATTCAGGGTCTCAGCCAAAACCATGGCCATGGGGTTCTTACCTGCCTTCAGCCCGAGACATACATGTACTAAGTTGCTAGAAGTTCTCAAAAATAAGAAGTGTGAAGTCATACATAGAATCAGAGCAGCCCCACGAGTAGCATCATATACGCTGGGATTCCCAGGACTGGCATATCGAGCAATTATGGAAGCAATGTCGAGAACCTCACCTTGAAGCAGCCGGCGGGAAATAGTGATGGAACAATTCAGATACTCAGCAAAGCCTCGCATAGGACTGAGGGTATCAACAGAAGGAAGAATCAGGTCCAAATCAGAATCATAGCCGAGGATGGCACAGAACTCCTCAAACAAGGGGCATATCTCCAAGCCATTGAAATTGAAGACATGGTTAACCGGGTCCCAGTGAGCAATGGCAGCGCGCAAAAACTCAGTGTTCAGGGTCATTTGGCAAAGAAAAAATAGCTCGGTCAGGCCGTAGCTAAAGAGGTTGATCCGTTCCACACAATCCGTGATGTTTAGCCAAGCTGTGAGTTGAGCAGGGTCATACAAAGCCATGTTTTCGGTCGCGGCTTTAGGAAAATTCGAAATTTCGGCAGCACCTCCCCATTTCACGGACTATCCCACCTGCAAGGCAAAAACACTCACTATTACAAAACTGCCCATCGCAGTAACACCCAACAATCACAGTGCACATGTATCACCATCAACTAAAACAAGCACACAACCGCGCCTCCAAACCGAAAGCTATCCGGCCTAAAAGGCAAAACATCATAATAATTTGTCAAAGGTCACAAAATGTTCCACACATTATCCTACACTGTCCAAACAGTCACATCACCAGTACAACCCGATCGAAAACATAAGAAAAAAAAAATAATAATAATAAAGCAAAGTCCCCGCTTGAGGGGCAGCCTCAGTCCTCCTCTTCTTCGTCCTCCGTCGGACCGCCCGGAGTGTATGTCGACGACGGCCTCCTCCTACCGCCCCTGCACCTTGGACCAGTCCTCGATGAACCAGCTCTGCCTCCCCGATACTGCACACACAAATAAAATAAAGGCAATCAGTAAGGGAACAACAAAAAGTACAAAAATAGAGTCGAGTAAGGTACTTACCAAAGACGCCATCTGATTGGCAGCAAACTGCCGCATGCCATCCATCTTTCAAGGGTAAAATCCAGGGTTAGAACCTCATAACCTTAAGGAGTGCAAGAATTAAAGACATACCCGTTGGTCTTGTGTGAGGACCAAGAACCGTAGGCTACCCGCCAAGGCGTGACCCTCCTCAGCGTAACTCCAAGGAACATTGAGGACGCCCGCTGGTTGAGTAGGGTACCCACACGTGACTCGCGGCACCTCCATCACTTGGGGACTGCCATCAGCGCCTAGGACGTTGACAGTCCAATCCCAGGGAGGGATAGGAACGGAAGCCGGAGGAGCCTGTCTCCTATACATCTCGCGGAGCTGTAGGCACAAAACAAGTTAAGAAAAGAAAAATAAAAAACATAGGCAATGGATAAAAACAAAAACATAAAACTCACTTCCAGGAGTGGGAAGTTGGGCATCAGGAAACGACCACGGTAAGACTCGTAACCGGTCTCAGAGAGAAAATGGTCCCAAACATCGGTGCCAGCCAAGGCCGCCAGCAGAGCATCACCAGAAAGGTCACTAGCATCCATCGCAGGGGGATTATGAGGGACCCGATACCTGGAACCACCAACCACCTGCCAAGACACTCGCTCACCAAGGAACCACTGCCTGCACTCGGTGCAAAGCGGAGGTATTTGTAAAATACAACCGTGCTAAAAGGAAGAATTGTATTAGTTTTTATCATAACTTCCCGTTTTATCTGCAATTTGCATTACAAGGCTAATTTTTATACAATATGATTAATCTATGATAAGTTGTATTGTTTTAGCTGTTGTTTGTGCAGATCACTACTGTGTGGACTAAACAGATAAACATCAGGATAAATGGAATGCTGGAATGAAAACAAGAAAATTCAAAGCTGAAATTTGATGTTCGATCAATCTAACATAGTTCGATCGATCGAGCGTTCGATCGCTTGAAGAGTGTTAAAGCGCTTGAGGCTTACGGGTTCGATCGATCGAGAGAATTTCGATCGATCGAACAGGGTATTTCCAGTTACATTCGTGTGCGCAGCAGATGCGGTTTTTTTAACCCTAGTTCTTTGGTTTTCTTATATATATGTGTATTGTATACGTCCAGAGGGATGCCCACATTATATTTTTACAGTTTTAGAGAGAGAGATAGAGAGTTTGCTTATGTTTTGTAGGTTTTCATTGAGTTTTTACATTGTGAACCGGATTTCACTAAGTTAATACTAGTACTCTTCATTCCAGGTTATTTATATATTGCTCATTTACATTCTGCACTTTGTAGTCGTAGTTTAATCGTTCATCTCGTGGTATTGTATGCTAGATATTCTCGAATCCATAGTTTTTATAGTTTTCATGAAAAACTCGCAACCAAACAAGGTTTTAATGTTTTCTTACGTTAAATATCAATCTGTGACACTCCAGACGATGTCTGAGTAGTCCCAGGTTGGGAGAACACGATGAAACAGTGATCTCCAGCTTCTGCCATGCAGCAGAATAATCGCTGTGTTCGATCGATCGAAGTTAGTTCGATCGATCGAACCAGAGACAGTCAAGCGATCGAAGTCAATTCAATCGATTGAGGGATGAAGGTCTTCGATCGATCGAAAGCGCGTCGATCGATCAAACTCCCTGATTCTTGAGGATGTTCCCTGCAGTATTCCAGGACCTCTTGTTTTAAGATTTGTTATCATTCTGTCCCAAAAATGCTCAGTTTGTCAAAACAGCTTTTAAAACCAAGGCCCTAAGGCATTTTCTTTCAATACATTTTGCAAACCATCTTCAATGCTAACACCATTGAGGATGCGAGTCTTAACTATTGGATTAAACCGCTTTTACGTATTTTAATTTAACTGTGATGATATGGTCCCGGTCATGAAAGGGCCATGGATTCTCCATCATTAGAGGAATACGGAAAACTGTGGGTGATGTACTCCGTTGTGCTTCAAGACAAATGCATGGTAGATGGTTAGATTACTGCGGATTCGTGTAATCCCAACACTTTCTTCTTAAAGTTTAACATCCTAATTTAGAGTACTGTTTTAATTAGCTAGTTAGATCGTTAATTTAATCTTAATTATTTTCATTAGTAATCTTAGCTGTGGAACTTTGTGTTCTGCACCATTGTTCAATCTTATTCATTTTGTTTTGTTTTCTTTGAGGATAGTCTAATTCAATAGGTCAACACCTTCCCTGTGGGATCGACCTGGTCTTACCAGTTACTACTTGAACGTCTACCTACACTTGGGTATTGTACAAGAGCGCACAAGATTTTTCACGTGTCAAGTTTTTGGCGCCGTTGCCGGGGAAGGCGACGATCAATTCCTTAGATTACCTCAGTCTCTTTTCATCTCTTTCTGTTTTTACTTTCTCTTCTTTTCAGTTCTTTTGGTAAACACTCACCCTAGGGACTCTCCCAGTTCATGTCCAAGAATTCTATTGAAGGAATTTTTGGAAATCCATTCTACCGCTCTAACTCTGATAGTTCCATCAACCCGATAGCCACTCCAACTGCATCAATGGATGATCAGCAGAGTGAAAATGGTGACAATGTTGTGGTACCAATTGATGAGGCACTCCGTCCTCTTTGCGATCTCATGCAACCAGAACATGCACCTACGCCCTCTTGCATTCAAATCCCACCGCATAATGGCGAATTTCAGTTTCGCAATGGGATGATTCAACTGCTTCCCACTTTTCATGGGATGGAAAGTGAGAAGGCGTATTTACATGTCACTGACTTCGAGGATGTTTGCAAAACATTCTCGCAAAATTGTCCTAGGGAGGTGACGCATCTAATGCTATTTCCTTTCACTTTGAAAGATAAAGCGAAGGCGTGGCTCCACTCCCTAAAACCTAATTCAATTTTCACCTGGCATGCGATGAGCACCGCGTTTCTAAAGAAATTCTATCCTACTCGCATGACCACAGACCTTCAGCGTCAAATCAATTCCTATAAACAAAAGAGCAATGAAACCTTCACACAAGCGTGGGAGCGTTTCAAAGATTTGCTTCTCTCATGCCCACACCATGGGTTTGAGAAATGGCGAACTATCAGCTTCTTTTATCAAGGATTGAATGGTGAAACAAAGAAGTTGGTGGAAACGATGAGCTCTGGACCATTTCTGCGTAAAAACACCGAAGAGGCCGAAGCTCATTTCGAATGGTTAGCTGAATACGCTCATGAATGGTCAAATTCTGACAATGTCTCACGCTCACAGATATCCTGTGTAGAAGAGAAAAGCCTATACCAGCTAACCAGTGAAGATCACCTTATGACTAAGTATGCAGAGCTAGCAAAGAAGGTAGAGGAGTTAAGCATGAAAGGAGAGAGCTCTAGGCAAATCATGCCTGAAGAACCATGTGGCACATGCAACATGTTGGGACATACAACTCAATATTGTCCTAATGTGCCATATTTTCAAGAGCAAGCCCCTATAGAGATGAATGCCATGCAAGGTTTTCGAGGGGCGGGGAATTCCAACAATAACTTTCAAAGTAACAATAGATGGAATCACCCCGGTTTTGATTGGAGAAATAATGCTGGGGCCCAAAATCAATATCAACAGCAGCCCTACAACAATAATCAATATCAAGGGCAAAACAATAGGTCGTTCCAGCAATACAATCAAAACAGAACCAATAATTATAACCAAGCTCAACCCTCCAATGCACCACAGACCAATACCTATGTGCCACCACACAAGAAGGTACAAGAAGAAGAGCCACTTGCTAATGCCAATCTAACGCAGCAACTCATACAGATGATGAGTAGAATGTCTTCCACGTTAGAGAGGATAGATGCACGGCAGGAAGGCTCAGGAGGAACATTCCCTGCCCAACCACTTCCGAACCCCAAGGTACATAACAATGGTCCTAACAATCAAGAACATGCTAAAGCTGTGACTACATTGAGAAGTGGAAAAATCATAGAGAAAAGCATGCCTCTGTCCACTCCCGAAGTGTACAAAGAGGAGGAAGTGGTGGATGAAGAAGTTGAGCTACCATCTACTCAAGAGGAGAGCCGTCTACTAATGACGAGGCAATAAAGGCAAACATTGAAGCTCCTAGAGTAGAGGAAGAAGTTGAGCGAAGGCCTGGAAAGGAGTTTGTTAAGGAGGAACCACCAAAATGCCCCTTTCCTGCACCTTATCCTCAACGGTTGAAGAAACCCAAGAATGAGACAAAGAATCAGGAGTTTCTGGAATTGTTTAAGCAAGTTAAAATTAACCTTCCACTCCTAGATGATATCAAGCAAGTGCCGGCCTATGCTAAGTATCTCAAAGATCTATGCACGGCCAAGAGGAGGCAAAGCATGAAGAAACATGCGTATGTCGCGTGCCAAGCCAGTGCGATCATTCAAAATGAGTTGCCCCCAAAACTCAAAGATCCCGGTACACCTACTGTCTCATGTAGAATTGGGAATCAAAGGATAGATAACGCACTCCTTGATCTAGGAGCAAGCGTGAACCTGCTGCCTTATTCAATCTATAAACAGCTAGGGTTAGGTGAACTCAAACCCACTCGAGTTGCTTTGCAATTGGCAGACAGATCTGTGAAGTACCCTAGAGGGGTGTTGGAGGACGTCCTCGTCCAAATAGACTCTTTTGTCTTTCCGGTTGATTTCGTGATATTGGACACAGAACCTGTGTCTGATCCTGGTGCACATATCCCGATTATTTTTGGACGTCCATTCCTCAACACCATTGATGCCACAATCAAGATTAGAAGTGGTATCATGACTATCGTATTCGGGAACATGACATTGAATGTCAAGATCTTTTCTAATCCCCGACCTGAAGAATACGATGATGAGGAAGAAATCCATTACATAGACACGGTCATTGAAGATGAAGTTGACTTGGTCGACTACAAAGATCCTTTGGAAGTTGTGATGACGCAATTTGGCGATATCTATCAACCTGCAGAGTCCACCCCATTAGATGTTGACCTGAACCAGACGTGTCTTATGATGGATACGATAGAGGAGGATAGAGCCGATTGCATGTGGGTAATGCCATATGAACAACTGCCTCCTAAAACCAAGTTGGTAATGCCTTCTAGTTTCCAATTTCCGGAGTTAGAATTGAAGGAGCTTCCCAAAGAGCTAAAATATGCATTCCTAGGGACTGGAAAAACTTATCCTATGATCATTTCATCTGCTTTAACTCATGAACAGGAAAGTAAGCTAGTGGAAATGCTGACCAAGCATAAGGATGCTATGGGATGGACAATTGCTGACCTCAAAGGCATAAGCCCATCCATATGCACGCATAAGATATATCTAGAGGAAGACGCTAAACCCTCAAGGCAAATGCAAAGGCGTCTGAATCCCAACATGCAAGAAGTAGTTAAAAAGGAAGTGCTCAAGCTACTTGATGTTGGGATGATATATCCGATATCTGATAGTCCTTAGGTTAGTCCTACCCAAGTAGTACCAAAGAAAGCAGGCATAACGGTCATCCCGAACAAAGATGGTGAATTGGTACCAACACGTATTCCCACTGGATGGAGGATGTGTATTGACTACAGGAAGTTAAATACTGTGACCCGAAAGGACCATTTTCCTTTGCCTTTCATGGATCAAATGCTAGAACGTGTGGCGGGTCACAAGTATTACTGCTTCTTGGATGGATACAGCAGATATAATCAAATTGAAATTGCTCCTGAAGATCAGGAGAAAACCACCTTCACTTGTCCATTCGGTACTTTTGCCTACCGACGAATGCCGTTTGGCTTATGTAATGCACCGGCTACATTTCAGCGGTGCATGCTAAGCATATTCAGTGACATGGTCGAAAACATCCTTGAAGTATTCATGGATGATTTTTCAGTATTTGGCCATACCTTTGAAGAGTGCCTCAGCAATCTCGAGCAAGTTTTAATGCGGTGTGAGGACAAACACCTAGTTTTGAATTGGGAGAAGTGTCACTTTATGGTGACCAAGGGAATAGTCCTCGGCCACATAATATCCAATGAAGGAATCCAAGTGGATAAGGCAAAGATCGACATAATCTCAAATCTACCTGTTCCCCGTACAGTAAGGGACATCCGTTCATTCTTGGGGCATGCAGGTTTTTATCGTCGATTTATCCAGAACTTCAGTGCAATCTCTCGACCCCTTTGTCAACTTCTTGTCAAAGACGCACCCTTTGAGTGGTCAGAGAGTTGCCAAAAGTCCTTTGAGGATCTAAAAGAGCTCCTCATCTCCGCACCTATAATACAGGCACCCGACTGGAGTTTGCCTTTTGAATTAATGTGCGATGCTAGTGATTACGCCATTGGCGCGGTCCTAGGCCAGAGAAAGGACAATAAGCCATATGTGATATACTATGCCAGCCGAACTTTAAATGAAGCTCAAATGAATTACACTACTACTGAAAAGGAGCTGCTGGCAGTAGTATTCGCCCTGGATAAGTTTAGGTCTTATTTGATAGGGTCACCAATTATCTGTTTTATAGATCATTCGGCCCTCAAGTTTCTTTTATCAAAGAAAGACGCTAAACAACGGCTTATTCGCTGGATACTCTTACTCCAAGAGTTTGATTTAACAATCAAAGATAAGAAAGGAGTAGAGAATGTGGTTGCGGATCATTTGTCCCGGTTGACTTTTATCGATAATACTGAATCCCAATCTATTAAGGATGAGTTCCCAGACGAACAGCTACTGGCAGTAAGTAGTCTGCCTTGGTATGCTAATATTGTAAACTACCTCGTCACGGGTGAAACACCAACTCATTGGTCGAACCAAGATAGGAAACAATTCCTCTCGTTCGCGCGCCATTTCTTCTTTGATGACCCATACCTTTTCAAGTACTGTGCTGATCAGGTTATCCGACGCTGCGTCCCCAATGAGGATATAACCGTAATATTAGCGTCATGCCATTCTGAGGCATGCGGTGGCCACTTCGCGTCACAGAAGACCGCCCAAAAAGTCCTACAAAGCGGTTTTTACTGGCCCACAGTCTTCAAAGATGCTTATTCCTTTTGCAAGACATGCCAACGCTGTCAAAAGCTTGGAACGATTTCTAAAAGGAATTCTATGCCTTTAACCCCTATCATCACAATTGAGATATTTGATTGTTGGGGTATAGATTTTATGGGTCCATTTCCCAAGTCTAATAACTGTGAATACATACTCCTTGATGTAGAGTATGTATCGAAATGGGTAGAAGCGATACCAACGAGACGAAATAACCACAGAACGGTCATGTCATTTCTAAGAGAGCATATCTTGTCTCGTTTTGGTACTCCGAGAGCTTTACTAAGTGACCAAGGCAAGCATTTCTGCAATAGGCCCTTGGAGTCACTTCTCAAGAAATACGGAGTCCATCATAAAATCGCTCTTGCCTATCATCCACAGTCTAATGGGCAAGCAGAATTGGCTAACCGAGAAATCAAGCACATTCTCGAAAAGACGGTTAGCTCCAATCGAAAGGACTGGGCATACAAATTGACTGACGCGTTATGGGCATACCGTACTGCTTATAAGACGAATCTTGGTATGTCCCCGTATAGATTGGTTTACGGGAAAGCTTGCCACCTCCCTGTTGAAATTGAACATAAAGCTTACTGGGCAACACGCTCATTGAACTTTGATATTCAAGAGGGAGGTCAGCTACGCAAGCTTCAGCTTGCAAAGCTAGAGGAAATACGACGAGATGCATATGACTCTGCAAAGTTGCATAAGGAAAAGTTGAAGGCTCGCTATGATCGTACGATTTGTCGTAAATCATGTGAGCCGGGGCAGAAAGTTTTGCTGTATGACTCTCGCCTCCACCTTTTCCCAGGAAAGCTCCGTTCCCGTTGGACAGGCCCGTTCATTGTAAAAACTGTTTTTCCACATGGGGCGGTTGATATTGTCAATCCAAAGAACGATGATTGTTTCAAGGTCAATGGCCAAAGATTGAAACCGTTCTTGGAGAATTTCCACACTGAAGTTGAGCACATCCAGCTGGATGAGCCCAGCTATTCTCATACTTAAAAATCCAAAGTGGAGTTCCAAATTGTTGTTGTATTTCTTTTCTTTCCTTGCATTTTAGTTTCTCTCTTTTGTTTTTTTTTGGTTTTCGTTCTTTATTTCGTGTTTGTGATCTAGTTCTAATCCATTATACTTTAAATCACTCTGTTGCAGGTGCATAGATGCGAGGGGATGATGTTCATTCTGTCGGTTCTTGGGCTGATTCAGAATGTCGTTGTGGCACCTGGACTGAGGGTGAACTCACATCATGCCCCTTGCTTCATCAAGATCCTGAAGCTCATTCTCTCATTGATGCTGCTCAAGGGTACATTCCATATCCACCAGCCCTCCTGGACATCAATCCATACGAAAATATGGGATTTCAGGATGACGATGATGTGGAGGAGGAAGAAGACCTGTACATGGGACGAATGGTGGATGAAGCACTCATGGCACAATGGGAAAATGATGATCTGTGGGAGCCATGGGAAGATCATGACCTCCAGGATGTCGTCCCAGACCGCCACAATGCCGTCTTTGTTTTCGTGGATGATTTCCTTGTTCCTGAGTTGGTCCCATACCTCTATGTGCACCTGAGCTTCCTGCTATTCAGGCTCCAATGCCCCTTACCAGCCAGTGCATTTTGGGAACCTATGCCAATAGTGAGGTTGGAACTTGTCACATTTCTTTGTATTTTTGTTTCTGTTCATTGTTTTTCTTTTCGTGTTAATCCGTGCTGCTTGTGTTCTGTTATGTTAATTTCGATTTGTTGTCTTTTGTCCAGGATTGTCACTATGTTTCTAAATGGTATTCCGGTATTCCTCCCACATCAACTGATTCATGGTCTTGGGCCCTACATAAGGCCCCCACACACTCCGCCGCGAGAGGACAGTCCGTTGCGAAATTATACCCCTTTATCCATGTCTCCATCCGGATCACCTCTGGTATGGACTTTCAATTCTTTGGAGACGCCAGACTCGTTTGATGATATCCTTGCTGCTTTTCGATTGTTCTGGGAAAGGGAATCATCGAGTTTGGACTTCACTTCTGAGAATTCGGCGGGTTATGAAGAGATTGTGGAAGAGGAAATCTTTATAATCGAAGACTAGTGCTGCATTTCAGTTGTTTCCGTTCATTTCATCTTTTGTTTATCGACTGAAGTGTAATCCTTGACAGAATTTTATTGGTTTTAGTTTTATTTTTGGTCTTCTTTAGTTAAATAAGGTCTTAAACACAGTTGGAGATAATAATGTTGCAATTTGGATGCAATCATAAAGTGTTATTTCTATATAACTTGCCATTTTCTATTCTGAGGATGAATTTTTGTTCTACATGCCTGTAATTCAACTGCTTTTCAGTCTCTCTGCATGTCCAGAATTGTTTCAGATAGTTGGGTGTGATGTGGTTCATGTTTACCATTGAATTCAGAAATTTTTGTGTTCGATCGATCGAACCCATTTCGATCGATCGAAACTTGGATGTTCAAGCGCTTGCATTTTCTTTTCAATCGATTGCGGGATTTGTTTTCGATCGCTCGACCATAGTTCGATCGATCGAACTCAGCATTTAAACGAGGCGTCTTCAGAACACCTCTTCATTTCCCTCAGTTACACACACTCAAGCGCTCGAGCACAGAGGGGTGGGCGACTCGGCAATTTTCGTGTCTGTGCACTCAATAAGACGCCCAGATCACCCCTCTAATCATCTCATCATCCCCTCCACCTCCACTGTGTATTTCTACACCAAGGTAGGCTCCACTTGTTTTTGTCTTACATTTCCTTAATGATTGTGTTAGAAAATCCCAAGGGGGTGTCCCCTTGGTCTTAGGATTTCCTTTTGATAGTTCATTATTTGTGTACTTTTCGTTTCCTTTGCGTTTCTGCGATCGCTGCACATCGCTGTGTTCGATCGCTTGAACTGGTTTCGAGCGATCGAAGGGGAACTGTTCGAGCGATCGAAGCCTACTCTAGTTCAATCGATCGAACTCACTTAGATCGATCGAACTCCAACAGTGGCAGCTTCTTTCTTCTTTTCTTCTGTTCTAATCTGTGTCATGTCATGTTTATTTTTCAGGGCTACCACATGAATCCAGTGACGGGCTATCATAAGTCCAAGCCCCTAAGCCTTATTATACCAGATCCGGTACCCGCACATGGGTTCCGGAATGACGAGGACAGGCTATGGTATGAGCGGCATTTTCAGGCACGGATGGTGATGATCGAGCGCCCTATTGAGCACATCTGGTCGGAGAGCCCATGGTTCCTGACACGGATCCGTTCTATGCCTCACTGGTTCCATCTCCTTTCATTGGCCAAGAGTGTCAATCTGTCCTGGATTCGAGGTGCATGTGCGACTATGATCCGCGACCCGGTTGCACCATTCACCTACCATGCCTTCTTCCGGAGTCGCCCGTTCATCATCAGTCCCGCTACCGTTTCAGCCGCGTTGGAGGTACCAGAGGTACCTGATTATGTTTGCCCCCACCGGCCTGATGCACCAGTGACCCCACCATCCACTATTATCCGTGAGCTCACTGGAGGCGCCGTTCCGTCTTGGGATGGCGAAGCTTTGATTGAGGACCACTTTCTCACTGATGGCTACCACATGATCCACCTGGTCCTCAGCAACTGCCTCCTAGTGACTTCCTATCGAGAGAAGATCGCGGCTTGGTATGCGCGAGTCTTATATGCAGTGGGGACGGGACAGCCAGTTTGCATCCCACGCCTCTATATTGACTTTATGGTCCACCCCACCCATTTTATCTCGTCTCAGAAGCACCTGAAGGGTGCTTGGGCTATTCAGAGGGTTATGGCTGATGCCGATTTCCCCGTGCTTGCTAGAGATGATGTTTGCCCTTCTCCCCGCCGTTTCAGCGAGGCAGCGGCTCGCCGCTCCGACGCCCAGAAGAGGAAGCGAAAGGGAAAAGGGAAAGCAAAGGTGAAGGGGACGAAGAAGAGGCGTGGTGGGACGGACACGGAGGCGGGAGCTTCAGGGACACCCACCGAGGTGGAGGAGCTTGATTCCGATGATGATGACGATGATCCGGTTGCGGCGGTTCGGCAGTTTGAGCTGCGACAGCAGTCGCATACTCAGGCCCAGGGAGAGTCTTCTTCTTCTGTGCTTCTCCCGACAGTTCACGAGCTACTATTGGAGGAGAGAGAGGCCAGGATTAGACTTGAGGGCCGGATGGACCATCTGCAGACCTTGCTGGAGTCCATATTGATTCAGATTGGGGTTGATCGGGCTGTTCACTCTACTCAGCATCCATCGATGGCCCCGTCTGCTCCGCCTGCTGCCGATCCATCATATGTTGCTACTCCTACTACTACAGGTCCATCCACTTCTTCTGCTGCAACCGATCCACCACTTGCCGATCCATCTGCTGCTGCCCCTGCTACTACCTCGTTGCCGCCTGCTCCCATTGATATCCCTTTTGATGTAGCTGATGATGCACCGTCCGGTGTCGATTAGTTTTCGATGGGGAGGTGGTGTTTATGTATTTTTGGTTAGTTATTGTACTGATTTTGGTTGGTTGGATATGATGGTGGTTTTGGTTGGATTATTTGGTTGGTTGGTTCTGTATGGACATTATTTCTCACTGCTTGTATTTTATTCAGTTCATATTACAGTGGTTTAGCTTGTTTGGATCATGATTTTTATCGTGTTACTTTTATCTATTGATCCTGTTTGTTTTGGAGATTGTGTTCTGTTTTTCTATGCTAGGTTGCTATGCTTGCTATCATCAATTTGCTCCATACAGGTGATACCCATCTATTTTATTTGTTGAAAATCAACTTCTGGGGACTTTTTTGTTTTCAGTTGGGGGTAGGAGATAATAGATAGGTATACACCCGTAATAGATAGGTTTTGCATTTGGATATGTTTTGAATTTAATGAGAACACAGTCTGTTAAAATTTTGAAAATTTTTATTATTGAGTCGTATTGATAGAATAACTCTGAATAATCTCTCCTGCTTGTTAATTAGACAAGGACACATTTGTAGTATTCTCATCTTTTCATGGATTAAATCCACGCGTTTTATCTGTATTACTGAAATGAATTGCATTTGTGAAGCTATTATGTACCCAACACTTTTGCACACTAATTGGCAGCTATGTAGAAAACCTGAAAATTGAGTTAATATGAATATTGTGCGAAAAGAACAAGTAGTGGAAGCTAATAACCCTTTGTGAGCTATTGAGCCAATCGTCATTTCTAAGGGGATTCTCATATATTGTCGAATGGTCTTTCTTGCATATACTTGGTGAATTCGTTGTTAAGTCTCAGTTTTCTTTAAAAGTTTTGACTGTTTGTTAGAGGAGAACGTTCAGGATTTACCAATTACACTCAATGAACACTTAAGTGCTAAAAATTGAAAGTGAAGAAAATGATTCAAGCCATCGTTTACCCATTCTATTACCTGATATAACTTTCACTTACATTCATTGAATTGTTTCATCCCTGATCCCACACGAATTAAATATTTCCAATGTAATCACAAGAATCCATACCCTTGATCTATACCTTGACCTCATTGAGCCGTTTGATATATTTGTTGAGAATGAGTCATCAAAGTATGTGAAATGGAAGGAAGTAGTTGTGGGATGTTCAGGTTAAAAAAAAAAAAAAAAAGATGAATGATGGAGAAGAGAAAAAGAGCATATGAAATGAATGGGAGATTGGGTGGAGAAAAGAATAAAGAATAAAAAGAGAAGTTGAAATTCCATCACATACTAAAAAGCACACTCTTCTCTACAACACTCCCACCTACTAAATAAAAGCCGCAATTCAAAGTCTTGAAGATTCTCAACAATTGATTTGAACATGGAAGTGTGAGTTGAGTTATCCACGGTATTTCGCTCCTCTAGTAAGTAGTGTTCCATTCCTGAGACTATACACTCTTAAATGTCCGTTTTTCATAGAGTCAAGTATGAAAGCATTAGCATTTATAATATCATCCTTATCAAAGCTTTCATACGATGTGCGATCATTGTAAAGCAAGTTTCTGAGAGACGTTCTTTTTTAGTGTGACCAATGTGAGAATTGAGCTAAAACTGCAAGTTTTCCAAAGTACAATAGTCTAGATAACTCTTCATAGGGTTGGACGCATAGTTGTTAAATTCACACACACACGGGTGCATGATGGTGATACATTTGTTATATTTTACTTGGTAATATAGGGGAGCATGTGGGTCTCTTTCATGGGTTGATAGAGGATAGTATATTATTGCGGAGCTTAATTAACAATTGAATGGAAGGGAGAATTCTACAAGTTATTCTAAATCTTTTTGAGCTTAAAATTGGAGAATTTTGTGGGTATATTCACTGCAAACCCTCACGAGACAACACTCGTCCACTAGGGGGAACCTAGGGGTTTAACGGCTTGTTGCATTTGCTAAATGCAACCGCGATTCCTGCGAAAGTGAGTTAGGATCTTTCTTTCTATCTTAGTTTAGGTTGTTTTTAGTTTTCCTTTGTTTTCTTAGTTGTGGTAGTATTAGTTTAGGAGTTTGTAGTTTATTTTATTTTTGCTTTATCGCTAGGGACTAGCAATAAGCTAGTTGGGGGTTGTGCAAAGCGGAGGTATTTGTAAAATACAACCGCGCTAAAAGAAAGAATTGTATTAGTTTTTATCATAACTTTCCGTTTTATCTGCAATTTGCATTACAAGGCTAATTTTTATACAATATGATTAATCTATGATAAGTTGTATTGTTTTAGCTGTTGTTTGTGCAGATCACTGCTGTGTGGACTAAACAGATAAACATCAGGATAAATGGAATGCTGGAATGAAAACAAGAAAAGTCAAAGCTGAAATTTGATGTTCGATCGATCTAACATAGTTCGATCGATCGAGCGTTCGATCGCTTGAAGAGTGTTAAAGCGCTTGAGGCTTACGGGTTCGATCGATCGAGAGAATTTCGATCGATCGAACGGGGTATTTCCAGTAACATTCGTGTGCGCAGCAGATGCGGTTTTTTTAACCCTAGTTCTTTGGTTTTCTTATATATATGTGTATTGTATACGTCCAGAGGGACGCCCACATTATATTTTTACAGCTTTAGAGAGAGAGATAGAGAGTTTGCTTGTGTTTTGTAGGTTTTCATTGAGTTTTTACATTGTGAACCGGATTTCACTAAGTTAATACTAGTACTCTTCATTCCAGGTTATTTATATATTGCTCATTTACATTCTGCACTTTGTAGTCGTAGTTTAATCGTTCATCTCGTGGTATTGTATGCTAGATATTCTCGAATCCATAGTTTTTATAGTTTTCATGAAAAACTCGCAACCAAACAAGGTTTTAATGTTTTCTTACGTTAAATATCAATCTGTGACACTCCAAACGATGTCTGAGTAGTCCCAGGTTGGGAGAACACGATGAAACAGTGATCTCTAGCTTCTGCCATGCAGCAGAATAATCGCTGTGTTCGATCGATCGATCGAACCAGAGACAGTCAAGCGATCGAAGTCAATTCGATCGATTGAGGGATGAAGGTCTTCGATCGATCGAAAGCGCGTCGATCGATCGAACTCCCTGATTCTTGAGGATGTTCCCTGCAGTATTCCAGGACCTCTTGTTTTAAGATTTGTTATCATTCTGTCCCAGAAATGCTCAGTTTGTCAAAACAGCTTTTAAAACTAAGGCCCTAAGGCATTTTCTTTCAATACATTTTGCAAACCATCTTCAATGCTAACACCATTGAGGATGCGAGTCTTAACTATTGGATTAAACCGCTTTTACGTATTTTAATTTAACTGTGATGATATGGTCCCGGTCATGAAAGGGCCATGGATTCTCCATCTTTAGAGGAATACGGAAAACTGTGGGTGATGTACTCCGTTGTGCTTCAAGACAAATGCATGGTAGATGGTTAGATTACTGCGGATTCGTGTAATCCCAACACTTTCTTCTTAAAGTTAAACATCCTAATTTAGAGTACTATTTTAATTAGCTAGTTAGATCGTTAATTTAATCTTAATTATTTTCATTAGTAATCTTAGCTGTGGAACTTTGTGTTCTGCACCATCGTTCAATCTTATTCATTTTGTTTTGTTTTCTTTGAGGATAGTCTAATTCAATAGGTCAACACCTTCCCTGTGGGATCGACCTGGTCTTACCAGTTACTACTTGAACGTCTACCTACACTTGGGTATTGCACAAGAGCGCACAAGATTTTTCACGTGTCACTCGGTACTCTCCATCAAAAGTCGGCAAGAGGAAAGAGGTTTGACCGCTTGTATCTCCTCAGGGGCGGCATAGGCAACGCGCTCCCAAGGCGTCCAATCAACATTAGCAGCCGTCAGTCCGGTTAGGAAGTTTCTGAGCAAAACAATCCGGTGGGCCCCACTCTTCACCCCGACAACATCCCTCCACCATCTCAAGCCTCGTGGGAACAAAGGCACAGGAGCCATACCATCCTCGTCTTCGCCTGATTCATCCGTAGGGGAGGGAGCCAACATCTTCAGGTACTCGAAGCTCCAAAGCTGTACAGACAAAGGAAAAAATCAGAAAAAAAATAATACAGAAACTGAAAAGTCGGAATATAAAGCAGGATGCAGCATATACCTCCCAAGCTCGCCAAAATCCCCCGGTTGATTTAACATCACCTCGGGAAACCTCAACCATGTGCTTGTAAAGATGGGCCAAGGCAGCACTGCCCCAGTCGTAAGAAGGGATCTCGTCGATGGTCGCCAGGCAAGAGAGAAGTCTCAAGTTCACTCGGTCATTCCGTGTCGCAAAGATTGAGCAGCCAAGGACATACAGAAGATACACCCTCAAAAGTTGGGACTTGTTCAGGTTATGATCCCCTCTGCCATAAGCCCGGTAAAGCCAGCCGCAAGGAAACCAGTACCTCTCCAAATTGGGAGGAACAGCCCCAATCAACATCTCTACAGCCTCAGGGTCGATCTCATAGAAATAATCCAGAATCAGGCGCTTCCCGCCTACCCTCAAACCAGTAATCATGGAAAAGTCGAAGGGCGTCATGGTCATCTCGCCGAACGGCAGGTAGAAAGTATTGGTGGTGTCCCACTACCTCTCAGCCAAAGCATAAAAGTGTGCCAAATCATTGCTGCTTTTCAAAACCAGACGAACAAAGCCTCCGAACCCAGCGTCATCGACCATCCTCTTGACGGTGGGCGAGAGTTGAGTATACCACAAGAAAGCATGAGCGAGGCTACCATGGCCCTTCAGTGTTACTTCCGGCACCTGCACATACCAGAGACGACAAAAGCAATGCACAAAATCACTATTCATGACCCGAGGTCCAAATTCGCAAAATCAACATTTGAGCACAAATCGAACTTCTAACGATCTCTAGGTGCACACTATGGCTCACAAAACTAGCACAATACATGGAAATAGTCCTAAAATGTCAAAGGTTTCACATACCAAGCTCGCTAGTGCCGCGACCGAAATATGATGTTGGGGGTCCCGTAAAATCAAGTCCGGGGTTTGCATCTCGGCTTTCATCCGTTCCTTGGCCTTCTTAGACGGTCTCCTCGAGGTCGAAGCCATGGATCTACAAAGAAAATGGAAGTCAAAATTAAACTTTCTTCTTGAAAAATTGAACAAACCAAAACACCAATTTAAATTCCAACTACGGGGTAGGATTACTCACCTGAGCGCGCACAAGCTGAGTTTTGGCGATTTTTGGCTCCAAAAACACCCCAAAATGGCCAAGAATGAGCTTCAAAAGCTCAAAAACCCGAGAAATACAAAGATGGAGTCCGGCCACCCAGTGCCGCCGCGGCACTGGCCAACTGTCGCCGCGGCACTGGCCCAGTGCCACCGCGGCACTGCTCACCGCGGGCACCGCTTTGCTCCGTTTTGCTCCGTTTCGCTCTATTTTGACCTGTTTTGACCTTTTTCAGCCTATTTTTGGCCCCGATCAGCCCTGGTGGCCCATTTCGGTCAAGATTTGTCAGGTTTTACCCCAAGCAGGCTAAAAGTTGTCAGAACTACCTCCAGTAGGCAGAAACTGGGAAAAATTGACTCCCGAGGACCCGAATCGGCTATTTCAAAACAACCGTCGTAAATTTTGATCAAACACGAGAGTTCCGAGAACGAATCCTGGATTTTGGCTAAGGCACCAAAAACTAAGAAAAGAGATTCCCCGAGAACCCCGCATCATCCCCCGAGGACAGAAGCAGAAAGATACCAGCTCCCGGAGGCCCCGACAGGCCCTCTTGGATTAAGCACCGCAAGATTTGATCAACCGTGAGAGATTCAGAGATGAGTCCTGGTTCCCGATCAAGGAAAAGAGATTCCCCGAGAACCCCGCATCATCCCCCGAGGACAGAAGCAGAAAGATACCAGCTTCCGGAGGCCCCGACAGGCCCTCTTGGATTGAGCACCGCAAGATTTGATCAACCGTGAGAGATTCAGAGATGGGTCCTGGTTCCCGATCAAGAAAAGAGATTCCCCGAGAACCCCGCATCATCCCCCGAGGACAGAAGCAGAAAGATACCAGCTCCTGGAGGCCCCGACAGGCCCTCTTGGATTGAGCACTGCAAGATTTGATCAACCGTGAGAGATTCAGAGATGAGTCCTGTTTCCCGATCAAGGAAAAGAGATTCCCCGAGAACCCCGCATCATCCCCCGAGGACAGAAGCAGAAAGATACCGGCTCTTGGAGGCCCCGACCGGCCCGTAAAATTTGATCAAAAGAAGCAGTCGAAGAGAGATCCTAGAAAGAGTCGCTTCATCCCCAACAGATTCAGATTAATCATCAGCGGATTCATACACCGTCAGTTCGATCATAGTAGTCCATTGTCGACTCATCATCTCGATGCAAACATCGTTTGTTCATTAATCATCATCGCTCTTATTCAAAATATGCCATGGGGCTTCCATGTTCATCATGTGACATCTCAGGATTTCATGATCATCCCTTGACTTCTGTGTCCATCTCTTAATTTCCAGGGCTCCCGTGTCCGTCGGTTATTTGCCAAAAGGCATCTCCGATTATAGTCCTCTGGGACCCCACGTTCGATTACATCCGCTTACAAAGCACAGAAATTTGCCCCTAGACCCAAAGTCTTCTAAACCTTGATGTCCTTATCCAAGTCATCCACCACATCACAGTCACAAACACTAGCACAACACCAGCCCACTCGGAGTGGCACACCCCACAGCACCTGCTCATACTAGGATCATAACACTAGACATGATAGGACTCATGACATAATTCATATCACATCCATGCATTGCATATCATCCTCATAGCATAGCATATGCCTGTCTCGTTGTGCATGTGTGATTTGTTCCTTTGTGCCCTGAACTATGCCCTGGTCTGATTCCCCCTGGGATACGTAGGCAGCTCACGCAGAGCGTGACTAGCACTAGCCTCAGTATCATTGCATCTTTTGCAACGCTTTTTATTATCCTAAATCTATAGCCTCCAAAAGTCCTCTCTTCAAAACTTTGGCACTCGCTTGCGACATCCGTTGCCTCGCAAGTTCCTGCCAAAGAGGGGCAAACTGTAGACACCCTATTTTGTCAGCTATTGGATTTAGGAGACCCATAGCTTGGTGGTTCACAATGATCGTAAAAAAAGGACTCCTGGAAGTCAGCTCTATCTCTCAGAATGCTCAGATTGACCAAAATGCCCCTGAAAGCCCGAAGACTCCCAGATTTGGCCCCGAAGTTCTAAAAACATGCTATGTCGTAAGAAAAATGATAAAATGAGTTTTTAAGTAAAACCGGATGAAATCGTCAGCTCCCAGAGACCCCCGGAAGTCCCGGAAGTTCCCCGTTGACCGGTTTGACCAAGGTTTGACCAGGTTTGACCAAGTTTGACCGAAATCGTTTAAATTCACCAGAATCCTTAGAAAAGTATTAAAATGAGTTTAAAAGAGAATCGAGCGAAAACGTCGGCTCCTGGGAGCTCCCGGAGGTTCCCAGAATTTCCCGGGATTCCCAGGTTTGACCAGTTTGACCAAGATTTGACTTTGGAATTGGGGCACCGAAGCAATTTTCAAATATTTTTCATGGATACTAGAGGTCAATAGCTTTCCAACTGTATATCGCACATAATTCCTGGATTTAAAACGAATTTATTATGGATTTCCAAAGCCGAAAAAGGCGATCAAATCGGCTTTTATCGCGAATACCGTAAAACTTTTCAAAGTGACCTATCCCCGAACTATTTTTTATGTAAATTAGACTCCATTACCTTTCCAACGGTATATCACAACCTCAATTTGGAGTTCGTACGCATCTTCTGTGAATTTCGGACGAAATAGGGCCTTTTCGCGAATACCGAAACCTCAGGGGGCCTAAACAGCATTATCTGGACGAAGGAGGAGCAGTGCCGCCGCGGCACTGGCCCACTGCCGCCGCAGTACTCCCCTCCAGAATGGTGTTTTTTTGTAATTTTTTTTGGGGATTCATTTTGATTAATTAAAAACCAAAACGACATAGTTTTATGATTTCAAATGTTTGGAGCCAATGGGAATACTTTCTAAATCCCAAAATCACCCCAAGTTGGCCTATTTAAACCCCCCATTGCTCTTCATTTTGGGGGAGTCAAATGCAAGTTTAGAGAAAGTTTGGGAGAGAAAGTTGTAGAGATAAGGTTAGAGCAGAGAGAAAAGAAGCTTTCTTCTTTGATTTTCAAAACAAAAGTGAGTTCTAAACTTTGTTTTTACTTCATTACTCCCATTTATTTCAACATTCAATACACCCAACCACCATTTTAGTGAGCATTTAAGAAAGTGGAAGATTCTTCCATGTCCAATGTCATTACATATGAGTGAAACACCAATCTACAAGTTCAATACTTCATGAATATCATCTATTGATCATTATCTACTTGCTTGTTTATTCATTGTTTATCTCCTCTCACCTCATTTCTTTTTTATTTTCTTTATTTACTTACTAGTTCATCATCATCTAAATGATGACATGAAGTTTGGGGTGAGTGAATCCTTATGGATAGTAGCTCTTGACCTCAAAAACATGTTTGATAGATGATGATCATAACTTCAATACCTCCAAGGCATCCTTGAAGTGTATTGAAGTTATGCTCAAATGAAAATAAGTTTCTCTAACAATCTTGGAGGTTCTTGATGATGAGTTGAATGTTGGCATTTTAAGTGGTTATAATCTTTATTGAGTATTGAAAATACTCTTTCAAAACCTCTATTTCAAAACCCCCCTCAATCCCTCTCATTTTGATTTCAAGAAAGAAAACCTTATTTTCCCCAAAATCTTCAAAATAGTGAGTTAAAACAGTGAGTGAACTGAATTCAAAGATTTCTCTAGAACTCAATACTCAACATATAGATTCAAGGCCACTTGGAAAGTCTTCCTAACTCATTGGAGAACACCCATGATTTTTGGTTTGACTTGGAAGTACTTGAAAATGGTCCATTTGGACCCAAACATTCCTTCTAAACATTCTGCCTCTGCTGTTACAACATGATTGACTAACTTCCAACCTCTTTTCAGAAATATTTTCCAAAAGGGGTGGTCCCAACTTATTTTTCCCTTAAACTTCCATGTCTTAGAAAACGTTCTGTATAAAATGGGCCCCTATATCATTCGTTTTCATTTTCTAAGATTTTTCAACATTTCAGTCGACAGTACGGACTCTGTTTCTGAGTGACCTCTATTGTTCATATGATTTCTCTCAATCTGTGATAGTTATTAAAGATTGGCTTTTTGGGTTGTATTCTAGACACAATAAGGAACATCTCCATAAAGAATCATGCATTGAAAACGTCCCTAACCCCTCTTTTCAATTTTCCAAAAATTTAGTTACTGTTCTGTCCACTATTCACAGCAAGCACATTTTAACTTTTATTCTTTGATTTGATGCTTATATGCCTTCCAAATTAGTTCATATCTTAGGAAGTAGTTTATACTACATTTGTACATATCCCATGATGATTTCATTCATTCATTCATACACATTATAGACTTCTAAGTCATTCTAGGAATCCATGAACACAAAGCACACCACAACCTTGGCACATTCTAGATACATACATTGCATCCATGCAAGATTTGGGGCCTTCATGGCTCCTAATCTAAGAAGATTATAAGGAATGAACTTGATCACACGTTCATGCTTCCCCTCGATCTAATCATCCTTTCTCATCCGTCCCGGGGATTGAGAGGTCTTCTTTTCTCAAAGATTAACATGCATCATACTAGCTTGCTAAGCATATTTTGATTTCTTTGTTTATTTGTTTCAAGAACAATTCATGCCCCCTTTAGATTAGGAAGTCTTGATTATTTGATACATGATTAGATGATTTTTCCTAGGTTTATTTGTGTGATTTTCACTTTACATTGTATGATATTTGACTTAAATCTTATGAATGATATCTTATCTTTTGATTTTCAATTTCAAGATTCTTATGTGATGTAATATACTATCATAGTATTAATTGCCGAACCATATATAGTATAAGATGATTATTTGGATGCTAATTGAGGCCCGTCGAGAGACGGAGCGAGTTGAGGGTGTTTTAGTCGTGACAAAGGCTCCTTCCTCTCTCGTACCAAAACCCCGAGCCAAGTTCTTTGGTTATGAAGGGTCGGTGCCCTTTATCCATTTGGGTGAGTCAAATTAGGTTTCTTGGTTCCTTAAAGACCAAGTGGCGACTCTGTATCTGTTTTCAACAGACCTTTTCTCTTTCCTTGATTCAAAAATCAAACAAGTTTCAAAAACATAACGAAGCGATGGAAACGCGGTATCCACAACTTGCAGTGAAACTTCCACAAGAAATTCAAGAATATCCTGTTGAAGGATCTACTTTGGTTAGCTGGGATCAAACATCAGATTAGGAAGTTCAACCGTGATGCGGAGAATATTGGAAAAATAGATACCAATGCATGGTGTTGGTTAGAATGTGCACCCTCAGAACAGTGGCCTCTAGCATATGATGGTGGTCACCATTGGAGTATCATAACCACTAACCACGTCGAAGGATTTAATTCAGTACTGAAGGGGGCCCGTGTTCTCCCAATAACTGCATGCGTCCAACTCATATTCTACCGGGTTGTAAAATATTTTAATGAAGGAAGGTTACTCGTGCAGAAATGTTTAAAAGATGGGCATACCTTCACGAAACACGTGGTAGATGAACTTGATAAAGAACAAAAGAAAGCTAATATCCACGAGTTACAGGCATATGACAGGTATTTTTCATTACTAAATTTTCACTTACCATACTTATTTAGCTTTTGCAAACAATCTAATGACTGTTAATAAGTTAACTTTTGAAAATTTTCATTTAATAGGTCCACAGGGGAGTTCCAAGTTATCACACGGAGGAGTCAAACAAGTGGGGGTAACCGGCAAGTGGTGCGACTCAATTTGGGTCTCATCCAACAGGTACACATCAGGGAGCACGTAACCATGCGGTTCCACTAAGTATGGTCGCCACTCAAAATGGGCCTCATCCAACAGGTCCAGCTGATCTCTGTGTACACGACACACGTGAGTGCTGATGGTAAGTAGCTCCAAAGGAACCGTCCACCTAAGCAAATAAACAAAAATAAATTGTTACAGTACTCTACAATCATTTATGTTAGCATAATTGAATGAAACACCAACTAGTACCTGCACCCACGTGGTCCAATTGGAAGATCCAGATGGGCCTGGAGCAGCTGAAAACCAATGGGAGGAATGCTAGATAAGCCCGGCTTAATTGCCGGTATACACTCCCATACCCACATCTGCAACAACAACATACATCATAATTAATATGTACTTTTTTATTTATATAAATAGGGTTTACTTAATGAGATATTAAAACATACCTGCAATAACGTAATTGGGCCGCAAACGTCGCATACATGCATATGGGATGACCGACATAAGCATCAATACAACCACGCCGATATGGCTGATCCCCAGCTCATGCGACCACATGCGTCCAAATCATGTAGCAACTGAAGGTACATCAACTTACCCTTGTATAGACACGCGGGATTCCACCACTTTTGTTTGTTTTCCTTTGAAATTTGATTTGGATCAAAGAAAGAAAATGGTCTATTGAAAACAGATACAGAGTCGCCACTTGGTCTTTAAGGAACCAAGAAACCTAATTTGACTCACCCAAATGGACAAAGGGCACCGACCTTTCATAACCAAAGAACTTGGTTTGGGGTTTTGGTACGAGAGAGGAAGGCGCCTTTGTCGCGACTAAAACACCCTCAACTCGCCCCGTCTCTCGACGGGCCTCAATTAGCATCCAAATAATCATGTTTTACTATGTTTGGTTCGACAATTAATACTATGATAGGTATATTACATTACATAAGAATCTTGAAAAGAAAGATCGAAAGGTAAGATATCACTCATAAGATCTAAGCCAAATATCACACAATGTAAAGTGAAAAATCACACAAATAAACCTGGAAAAATCGTCTAATCATGTATCAAGTAATTAAGTTTTCCTAATCTAAAGGGGACATGAATTGTTCTTGAAACAAAATAATCAAAGAAATCAAAATATGCTTAGCAAGCTAGTATGATGCATGTTAATCTTTGAGAAAAGAAGATCTCTCAATCCCCGGGACGGATGAGAAAGGAGGATTAGATCGAGGGGAAGCATGAACGTGTTATCGTGATCATTCCTTATAATCTTCTTGGATTAGGACTCGCAAAAGCCCCAAATCTTGCATGAATGCAATTTATGATCCTAAAATGTGCAAAGGTTGTAGTGTGTTTGTGTACATGGTCTTTCTAAAGTGACTTAAAAGTCTAGAGAATGAATGAATGTATGAATGAAATCATCATGGGATATGTACAAATGTAGTATGAACTACTTCCTAAGACATGAGCCAATTTGGAATGCATGTAAGCATCAAATCAAAGAATGAAAGTTAGAATGTGCTTGCTGTGAATAGTGGACAGAATAGTAACATGATCTTTTAGAAATTAAAAAGAGGGGTTACAAATGTTTTCAATACATGATTTTTTATGGAGATCTTCCTTATTGTATCTAGAACACAACCCAAAAAGAAAATCTTTAATAAATATCACAGAGTGAGAGAAATCATATAAACAATAGAGATCACTCAGAAACAGAGTCCGTAATGTCGACTCAAATGTTGAAAAATCTTAGAAAATGAAAACGAATGATCTAGAGGCCCATTTTATACAGAAAGTTCCCAAAGACATTGAAGGTTAAGGAAAAAATAAGTTGGGACCACCCCTTTGGGAAATAGTTTCTGAAAAAGAAGTTGGAAGTCAACCAAGCTGCTGTGACAGCAGAGGCAGAATGTCTGGAAGGAATGTTTGGGTTCAAATGGACCATTTTTAACTATTTTCAAGTCAAACCAAAAATCATGGGTGTTCTCTAGTGAGTTAGGAAGACTTTCCAAGTGGCCTTGCATCCATACATTGAGTAGTGAGCTCTAAAGAAATATTTGAACTCAGATCACTCACTGTTTTGAAGATTTTGGGAGAAACTAGAGTTTTCTTTATTGAGATCAAAATGAGGGGTTTTAAGAGGGGTTTTGAAATAGAGGTTTTGAAAGTATATTTTCAATACTCAACGAAGATTATTGCCACTTAAAATGTCAACATCAAACTCATCATCAAGAACCTCCAAGATTGTTGGAGAGATTTATTTTCATATTTGAACATAACTTCAAGGATACCTTGGAGGTATTGAAGTTATGATCATCATCTATCAAACATGTTTTTGAGGTCAAGAGCTACTATCCATAAGGATTCACTCACCTCAAACTTCATGTCATCATCTAGATGATGATGAACTAATAAGTAAATAAAGAAAATCAAAAAAATAAATGAGGTAAGAAGAGATGAACATTATATATAAGCAAGTAGATAGCAATCAATAGATGATATTCATGATGTATTGAACTTGTAGTTTGTTGTTTCACTAATATATGATGATATTGGACATGGAAGAAGCTTCCTCTCTCTTAAATACTCACTAAAATGGTGGTTGGGTGTATTGAATGTTGAAGTAAATAGGAGTAATGAAGTAAAAACAAAGTTTAGAACTCACTTTTGTTTTGAAAATTAAAGAAGAAAGCTTCTTTTCTCTCTATTCTAACCTTATCTCTACAACTTTATCTCCCAAACTTTTCAAAGCTTACATTTGACACACCTAAAATGAGAAGCCATGGGGGGTTTATATAGGCCAACTTGAGGTGGTTTTGGGGTTTTAGAAGTGTTCCCACTAGCTCCAAACATCTGAAAACATAGAACTACGTCGTTTTGGTTTTTAATTAATCAAAATGGCACCCCAAAAATATTTGCAAAAACATACTGTTCTGGAGGAGAGTGTCGCGGCAGTAGTGGGCCAGTGCCGCGGCAGCACTGCTCCTCAATCGTCTGGATAATCCCATTTAGGCCTCCAGAGGTTCCGGTATTCGCGAAAAGGCCCTATTTCATCCGAAATTCACAGAAAATGCGTGCAAACTCCAAATTGAGGTTGTGATATACCGTTGGAAAGGTAATGGAGTCTACTTTACATAAAAAAAAGTTCGGGGATATGTCACTTTGAAAATATTTGCGGTATTTGTGATAAAAGCCGATTTGATCGCCTTTTTCGCCTTTAGAAATTCACAATAAAATCGTTTTAAATCCAAAAATTACGTGTGATATACCGTTGGAAAGCTATTGACCTCTAGTATCCATGAAAAATATTTGAAAACTGTTACGGTGATTCGGTTCTAAAGTCAAACTCTGGTCAAACCTGGGATTCCCGGGAAGTTCTGGAAACCTCTGGGAGCTCCCAAGAGCTGACGTTTTTGCTCGATTTTCTTTTAAAACTCATTTTAATACTTTCCACATGATCTAGAATGATTCTAGAAAATTTGGACGATTTCGGTCAAACTTGGTCAAACCTTGGTCAAACCTGGTCAAACCTTGGTCAAACTGGTCAACGGGGACTTTCCGGGAACTTCCGGGGGGTCTCTGGGAGCTGACAATTACATTCGATTTTACTTAAAAACTCATTTTATCATTTTTCTTACGATGTAGCATTTTTCCAGAACTTTTGGTCCAAATCTGGGAGCTTTAGGGCTTTCAGGGGCATTTTGGTCATTCCGAGCATTTTGAGAGATAGAATTGACTTCCAGGAGTCCTTTTGAGTCTTTTCGATCATTGTGAACCACCAAGCTATGGGTCTCCTAAATCTGATATCCGAAAAAATGGGGTGTCTACAGTTTGCCCCTCTTTGGCATGAACTTGCGGGGCAACGCATGTGGCAAGCGAGTGCCAATGCTTTAAAGAGACAGGACTTTTTGGAGGCTATAGATTTAGGATAAAAAAAGCATTGCAAAAGATGCAATGATGCTGAGGTCTAGTGCTGGTCGTGCTCTGCGTGAGCTGCCTACGTATCCCAAGAGGAATCAGACCAGGACGTAATTTAGGGCACAGAGGAATAAATCACATATGCATATGCACAACAATCAGGCGGATGCTATGCTATGAGTATGATATGAAATGCATGGATGTGATATGATTGTGTACATGAGTCCTATTATGTCTATTGTTATGATCCTAGTATGAGCAGGTGTTGTAGGGTGTGCCACTCCGAGTGGGCTGGTGCTGTGCTAATATTTGTGACTGCGATGTGGTGGATGACTCGGATAAGGACATCAAGGTTTAGAAGACTCTGGGTCTAGGAGTAAACTTCTGTAATTTGGGAAGTGCATTTTGCAAACGAGTGAGATAGACCAGATGCTCGTTGTTTAGAAGACGATAGCCGAAGGTGACTGAGGGATCTTATGATAAATTCTATGAGAATGGACATATGAGAAAACTCATGATAATCAGGAGACACGGAGCCGTGGAAGGACGATGCTTTTGTTTTCAAAATCTGGACGTGGGCGATATTCTGATTGTTCCTGATGGCCGATTTTCGGGAGTTGGTTCCTCTTTTGTTACTTTCCACTGGGGATAGTATCTTTCCATTTCTGTCCTCAGGGGATGATGTAGGGTTCTCGGAGAATCTTTTTTTCTTTGATCGAGAACCAGGACCCATCTCTGAATCTCTCACGATTGATCAAGTCTTTCGGCGCTTAATCAAAGAGGGCCGGTCGGGGCCTCCGGGAGCTTGTATCTTTCTGTTTCTGTCCTCAGGGGATGATGTAGGGTTCTCGGAGAATCTCTTTTTCTTTGATCGGGAACCAAGACTCATCTCTGAATCTCTCATGGTTGATCAAGTCTTTCGGCGCTCAATCCAAGAGGGCCGGTCGGGGCCTCCAGGAGCTGGTATCTTTCTGTTTCTGTCCTCCGGGGATGTTCTCGGAGAATCTCTTTTTCTTTGATCAGGAACCAGGACCCATCTCTAAATCTCTCACGGTTGATCAAGTCTTTCAGCGCTCAATCTAAGAGGGCCGGTCGGGCCCTCTGGGAGCTGGTATCTTTCTGTTTCTGTCCTCAGGGGATGATGTAGGGTTCTCGGAAAATCTCTTTTTTTCTATTTATTTGGTGCATCAGTCAAAATCCAGGATTCGTTATCGAAACTCAAATGCTTGATCAAAATTTATGACGTTCGTCCTGAAGCAGTCGATTCGGATCTTTGGGAGTCGATTTCTCTTAATTTCTGCCTACTGGAGGTAGCCCTGACAACTTTTGGACTGTTGGGGGTAAAACCCCATAAATCTTGACAGATCGGGGCCACCGGGGCTGATTGGGGCCAAAAATGGGCTAAAAAAGGCCAAAACTGGCCAAAACTGGGCAAAATGGAGCAAAGCGGGGCCCGCGGGGAGCAATGCCGCGGTGGCAATTGGCCAGTGCCGCGGCGGCACTGGGTGGCCGGACTTCATTTTTGTATATTTTGGGTTTTTGAGTTTTTCACGCTCATTCTTGGCCATTTTGGGGAGTTTTCGGAGCCAAAATCCGTCAAAACGCAGCTTGTACGCGCTCAGGTGAGTAATCTTTCCCCGTGGTTGGAATTTTGATTGGTGTTTTGGTTTGCTCAATTTTCCAAGAAGAAAGTTTAACTTTGACTTCAATTTTCTTTGTGATCCATGGCTTCGAGCTCGAGGAGACCATCTAAGAAGGCCAAGGAACGAATGAAAGCCGAAATGCAAACCCCGGACTTGATTTTACGGGACCCCCAACGTCATCTTTCGGCCGCGGCTCTAGCGAGCTTGGTATGTGAAACTTTCGATAGTTTAGGACTATTTTCATGTATTGTTATAGTTTTGTGAGCCGTAGTGTGCACCTAGAGATTGTTAGAAGTCCGATTTATGCTCGAACGTTGATTTTGTGAATTTGGACCTCGGGTCATGAATAGTGATTTTGTGCATCGTTTTTGTTGTCTTTGGTATGTGCAGGTGCCAGAAGTGACATTGAAGGGCCACGGTAGCCTTGCTCACGCTTTTCTGTGGTATACTCAACTCTCGCCTACCGTCAAGAGGATGGTAGACGATGCCGGGTTTGGCGGCTTTGTCATTCTAGTTTCAAAGAGCAGCAATGATCTGGCACACTTTTATGCTCTGGTTGAGAGATGGTGGGACACCACCAATACTTTCCACCTACCGTTTGGTGAGATGACAATGACGCCCTTTGATTTCTCTATGATTTCCGGCTTGAGGGTTGGCGGGAAACGCCTCATTCTGGATTATTTCTATGAGATAAACCCTGAGGCTGTCGAGATATTGATCGGGGATGTTCTCCCTAATCTGGAGAGGCACTGGTTTCCTTGTGGTTGGCTTTACCGGGCCTATGGCAGAGGGAATCATAACCTGAACAATTCTCAGCTTTTGAGGGTATATCTTCTGTATGTCCTTGGTTGCTTGATCTTTGCGACACGGAATGACCGGGTGAGCTTGAGACTCCTTTCTTGCCTGGCGACCATTGATGAGATCCCCTCCTACGATTGGGGCAGTACTGCCCTGGCCCATCTTTACAAGCACATGAGTGAGGTTTCCTGGGGCGATATTAAATCGACAGGGGGATTCTGGCGAGCTTGGGAGGTATGTATTGCATCTTCTTTTATCTTTTGGCTTTTCGATTTCTGTACTCTTTCTGGTTTTCTCCTTTGTCTGTGCAGCTTTGGAGCTTCGAGTACCTGAAGATGTTAGCTCCCTCCCCTGCGGATGAATCAGGAGAAGACGAGGATGGCATGGCTCCTGTGCCTTTGTTTCCACGAGGCTTGAGATGGCGGAGGGATGTTGTGGAGTAAAGAGCGGGGCCCATCGGATTGTTTTGCTCAGAAATTTCTTAACCGGGCTGATGGCTGCTAGTGTTGATTGGATGCCTTGGGAGCGCATCGCCTATGTCGCCCCAGAGGAGATACAAGCGGTCAAACCTCTTTCCTCTTGCCGACTTCTGATGGAGAGTATCGAGTGCAGGCAATGGTTCCTTGGCAAGCGAGTGTCCCGGCAGGTAGTTGGCGGTTCAAGGTATCGCGTCCCTCATAATCCCCCTACGATGGATGCTAGTGACCTTTCTGGTGATGCTTTGCTGGCGGCCTTAGCTGGCACCGACGTTTGGGATCATTTTCTCTCTGAGACCGGCTATGAGGCTTACCGTGGCCGCTTTCTGATGCCCAACTTCCCACTCCTGGAGGTGAGTTTCCTTTACGTTTTTGTCTCTATCCGTTGCCTATGTTTTTGACTCATCTTTTTCCTAACTTGTTTTGTGCCTACAACTTTGCGAGATGTACAGGAGACAGGCTCCTCCGGCTTCCGATCCTATCCCTCCTTGGGATTGGACCGTCAATGTTCTAGGCGCTGATGGCACTCCACATGCGGGTACCCTACTCAGCCAGCGGGCGTCCTCAACGTTCCTTGGAGTTACGCTGAGGAGGGTCACGCCTTGGCGGCTAGCTTACGGTCCTTGGTCCTCACGCGAGACCATCGGGTATGTCTCTAATTTTGCGCTTTCTTAAAGTTACGAGGTTCTAACCCTGGATTTTACCCTTTGACAGATGGATGGCATGCGGCAGTTCGCCACTAGCCAGATGGCGTCCTTGGTAGGTTTCTGACTCGACTCTATTTTTGTACTTTTTGTTGTTTCCCTACTGATTGCCTTTATTTTATTTATGTGTGCAGTACCGTGGGGGCGGGGCTGGTTCATCGAGGATTGGACCGAGGTACAGAGGTGGTAGGAGGAGGCCGTCGCCGACATACACTCCGGGTGGTCTGATAGAGGATGAAGAAGAGGAGGACTGAGGCCTCCTAAGCGGGAATTTTATTTATCTTCTTTTCATGTTTTCGATTGGGTTGTACTGGTGATGTGACTATTTGGACAGTGTTTAAGCCAACGTGTAGGATGATGTGTGGAATGGTTTGTGACTTTTGACAGAGTATTATGATGTTTTGCCTTTTAGGTCGGATAGCTTCCGGTTTGAAGGCGCAGTTGTGTGCTTGCTTTTATTTGGTGATTGTGTGTCGATACACATATCTGTGCACTTGTGATTGTTGATGTTACTACGATGAGCAGCCTTGTGATAGTGAATGTGTTTGCTTTGCAAGTGGGATAGTCCGTGAAACGGGGAGGTGCTGCCGAAATTTTAAATTTTTCTAGAGCCGCGACAGAAAAATGGCTTTGTATGATCCCGCTCAACTCACAGCTTGGCTAAACATCACGGATGGTGTGGAACGGATCAACCTCTTTAGCTACGGCTTGACCGAGCTATTCTCTCTTCGCCAGATGACCCTGAACACTGAGTTCTTGCGTGCTGCTATTGCTTACTGGGACCCGGTGAACCATGTCTTCAATTTCAATGGCCTAGAGATATGTCCCATGTTTGAGGAGTTCTGTGCTATTCTTGGCTATGATTCTGACTCTAACATCATTCTCCCTTCTGCTGATACCCTCAGTCCTACGCGAGGCTTGGCTGAATATCTGAATTGTTCCATCACTATTTCCCGCTTGCTGATTCAAGGTGAGGTTCTTGACATTGCTTCCATCATTAGCCGGTATGCCAGTCCTGGGAATCCCAGTGTGTATGATGCTACTCGTGGGGCTGCTCTGATTCTGTGCATGACTTCGCACTTCTTGTTCTCGAGTACTTCTAGCGTCTTAGTACATGTATGTCTCGGACTGAAGGTAGGTAAGAACCCCATGGCTATGGTTCTAGCTGAAACCTTGAATGGCTTGGATAATGCCTTCAACCAAGGGATTCCTCTTCTTTCTGGGGTGCCTTTGGTGTTACAGGCCTGGTTATACGAGCGCCTCCAACTGTGGACGGGCCGCATACCACCGGTTTACTTTCGTCGAGCCGTGCTTCACCCTCACTACACTTTTGCTGATTGGGTTAACATGATGGGTGCTTTATCTAAAGTAGACATTTGCTGGATTGTAGGGCATTGGGACCTTCATGCTGTTACCATGAGCCTCAGGGGTCACCAGAGAGTGTGGTTGATGGGTCTGAGAGAGACTTCTTTCTATCATCCTCGCCGTTTGGCCAGACAGTATGGGCAGGTTCAGGAGATTCCCCGGGGGTTTACTGAGAGGGTCTTTGCTTCCAGGATCAGGACTGCCACTATTGCTGCTTTCATTGATGGTTGGACTGACCGAGTAAAGGCCTACTTCTAAAGACCTTTGAAGAAATAAAAGACGCAAAGATAAAACTAGACCTGACTGATTCTGCTCATTCCTCCAAGTGTCTTTGAACATGTGTGATTGCTTTTTGAAAGACTTTTATTTCTTTGATCATTCTCTCTTATGTAATATTCAAAGTTTGTTTATCGGTGCACCTTGGTTACTTTGGGAATCTCATTTTATGCATTTTAGCTTTCTAAAAACATTTTGTAATCGAGAATTCAATTAGATGTTATCCATAGGAAGTTCACATCTAATAACCAATGAGTAGTGTACCCTCCATATGGAATGATCACCCCTGGCGAGGTGACACAGAATGCACTACTCATCTTACAGTGAACCATTAATGGAAGATCGTGGGTGTTTAAAATAAGACCCTCTCCCACTAGATTTGATAGAAAAGGATTTTGCTTTTGGAAAAAATTGTTTCCACAAATTACTCATAAACATCCAATGTTTACTAATGCGTTGAAATGGTTTTTGAATTTTATTTTGGAAAACTTGTTTTACATACATGAAAGTAACTTGTTTTACATACATGAAAGTAGTAACAATAAAATTAAATGCCAATCACAAACCAAGCACATAAAATAAAATAAAAAACTAAAATTGAAATAACGGCATTCATATGCCTCTATCTCCCATGGCTCTATCTCCATAGAGCCTCCTTCTTGGTTTGATCACCTCCAGCTCCATCTTCATGGACAACGGCTTGCTTCTCCATCTTCATGGATTTTCTAACTCTATTACATTGGTCATATGCTTCTTTCGAAGCTTACAATTTTTCTAGAAATAGAAATAGCAACAATAAAAAATAAAAAGGCTAGGAAAACAGCTGCGACTTTCCTATTCGCAGGATTGAAGTCGCAGTGCCCTTTACATATGCCTTATAACCAAACCAAAATACGACATAAACCAATCACAAACATCTAAATACAAAATTTAAATAGATCTTGGTGCCATGGGAGATAGTGGATTAATCTTGCTGCAAAAGGGTTAGTCGTGCGCACATCCACGCATATATAACAAATATATGTAACTATTGGAACCCCTAATTGATTCACACAGTACATAAACTCTTTATATCACTACAAGGAAAAAGACTTTTTATGTCACTTTAAAACTTGTATTTATGTCACTTTTATATTGAGTGACATAATTATTTCTTGCAAGGTCTTTTTATGTCACTTTTTAAGTATTTATGTCGGTTTTTTAAAAAGTGACATAAATACTTGATTATTTATGTCATTTGTTTAAAAAAGTGACATAAATAATAACGTATTTATGTCACTTTTTTAAAAAGTGACATAAATAATAATGCTTTTATGTCACTTTTTAAAAAAGTGACATAAATAAAAATACGGTGGCAATTTTGTAAATAAAACATATTTTTTTATGTCAGTTTTTGTATAAAGTGACATAAATAATGCACATTACTTATAAAGACCCTAAGTTTTTATGTCACTTTTTTTTTTAAATTGACAAACATTTTCAAAAAGTGACATAAAAAAAATTAGGCGCACGCGGGAAACCAAAAATAAAAAGTGCAGAACCTTCTTTACCTTCCTCTCATCTTCCTCTCATCTTCCAAATCTTCCTCTCATCTTCCTCTCATCTCCGGTCTCTCATCTCCCGCTGGTACAGAGGAATAGGAGGTAGCATCTTCCTCTCATCTCCTCTCAGTCTTCCGCCGGCCATCACCACCAACATCACCGCCGATGTCGCTGCCGCCGTCGTAGCCTCCCGTTGGCGTCACCTCCTCTTCTCTGGTCGTCGTCGACTGTTCCTGCACCGATGTAATCTCTCTCTACTCTTAATTTCTCTCACTCTTCTCTCTCTCTCTCACACACACACACACACACATCAGATCTGTTCTCGCAACACACACATGGCTGAACAGATCTGAATCTGAGTTTTTCACACTACTCTCTCTCTCTCTCTCTCTCTCTCTCTCTCTCTCTCTCTCTCTCTCCTGCACGCATAAAGAACCTTCATTTCATTTCTATTTATCTATTTTTCCATATCTATAAATTTGAGATGTTGAAATTGAAGGTTTCTAGATTTCTGCCATGTGGTATTCTATGGTGATACGGCTACTCTGAGGTATAATTTTTCTGGACTCTTTGATATTTGAGTTAATTATAGACTATCTCAATAATTTTGGAAATTCGTGGCTCTGTGTATAGCTAATTCTAGGTTGAGATTGAGTTATCCCTTTATTTTTTTCAGCTTTAACATAGAAATTAGTTTGATAATCCACAGACTCACAATCATATATCACGTGCATAAGCATTATTAGCTGATCACTCCAATCCAATATCCATGGGAAGGCCTAACTGAAATCATCGGATTATTGACCTCAAGTGTGCCTCTGATACACACATATGTCCTCAAGGTATTTGAATAAATTAACCTACCAACTAATCTATTTTATTTTATTTTATTTTTACTAAATTAAGCCTTATATACCTAAGGGTTCTCTATGTTACTGTGCCAAAGGATTAGATAGGTACTCTATGTTTGGTAAATTGCCTCTGCCTAATCTTCATATTTTTACTTCAATATTACTATAATCACATTTGGTACAATTAATCATCCTAACTTTTTTTGAGCCTATGTTTGAAGTTGAAGTTCGTAAGTATTCTCTTTTTCTTTCTATATTTTGTAAGTACCCAAATGCTTATGCATAATGTCATGTTTTGATAGCTCCCAAATGCATGTGAGTAATTCCATGGTTCCCATGTTTGGTTCTCAATTGCTTTGATAGCTTTTTTGAAAACCGTAGTATAATTAGTACTAAGCGTTGGAAGAGAATACTAAGATTTGGGACTGAATTTGTGAAGACAGTTGGCTGAGCTCTAGTTGCTCTCTTAATACAATATAGGTAACTTTTGACAATGTTGTCTATGTTTTAATTGGCTCTCTTTTTATACCTGAAGGCAACCTGTGGTTTGCACAAAAACATTTAGATTTTAGGCATGGTCTTTGGTTCTGTGTCAGAGAAAGAGAGTCTTAGGCATGGTCTTCGGTTTTAGGCGATATTCCAACAGTTCTGACTAGGATGTTCTTTGACCTATTTGGTTCTATCTATAATTTATCTGTTCAGGGTCTAATTGGGGCTTTTTGAGCTCTTGATTTCTCATCATTATTATGGAGTTGATTCATTTTAGTGAATGGTAATATAACAAACAAATTATCATTATGCTCATTGTTTACTACAATTTTCATATATGTTCAAACAATTGGTTACTATGCATTTGTGACTTCTCTCCACTTCCTTTTAGGTTCTGGTTCTCTTTCTATCTTATCTCTCTATCTAACCTGACTGGGTTCCTTACTTGAGCTTGGTGAGGGAAAGGAAGTATAGAAGGCTCCCTTATTTCATAGTAATTAACATTTTGATCATAACTGTCCATTAAAATTGGACACTTTAGACCCTTGGATTTCTCAATCCTAAGGCTAAGATCTGCCTCACTAACACCATCCTCTCACCCATCTTGGATTCAAAAAAATTTTAATTTGCCTTATTTCTCTCACACGTGTCTAGGCACAACATTTACATGGCCATTTTCATAATTCATGTATATCTAAACAGAGAAATGTGAGAGGAACACAATGTCATGATGTTTTCTTCCCTTTCATGTAGCCCTTTTAGTGTGTTTCTTGAATTGATGCTATATTTAGAGAGTAGACAGAGATTGGCAGACACTTTATCAAGGAGAATATTAGTAATGGTGTGATCTGTACTCTGTTTGTGAAGATTGGTGATTAACTTGCAGCCATCCTTACAAAGGGAGTTTTGATAGGCCATTTCACTTTACTCTTAGCAATTTGTGAATGAGAGATATATTTGTACCAGCTTGAGGGGGAGTGTTAGAAGTTATTTATTATTATTTTTTCTTTAGATTCTCTTGTTATTGACCAAGGGTAATATTGTACTTTCTTTTCTTTTCTTTTCTTTTCTTGTTTACATATAATAAAATAGAGGAGACACAGTATGTGCTCCTTAGTTTTTGCCCTAATCAACTTCTACAGAAGTAACTTATTCCCAAAAAGAAACTGATATATTTGAATCTGGATCCCAATATGGACATAATGATGTTGATGTTGATTTAAGAAGAAAAAGAAGAACAAGATATTAAATTTAAACGGTATGGTTGTAACTCGTACACAGGCCTACACCTTTCGGTGAGATTGTAAGATTGTTATTGTCCAGACCTACATTGTGAGTTTTTTTTTTTAAAAAACTTGCTTGGAAAGCTTAATCTTTCCTGTTTGCTACCATTGACATTTTTGTCACATTTTCTTCTCAAGTGACTACGAAACGGTTATCATGAATAGATTGAAATGTAAAGTTACAATTGAGCACATGATTAACTTCTACTACTCAGGAGTTGGCCAGGGCTAGCTAATTTAGGCCCCTAGTCTAGTATGCCCCTGAGGTAGTCTGGGCTAGTGTAATGACAGCTAGTGTAGACACAAACAAGTTTTTAATTTGTGACTTATGCAATCTTTTCATTTCTACTTAATGGAGTATTAGCTGTTTGAAGGCATTGCAAGAGGGTGACTTCATTGAATTTTTTCTGCAGATTTTTCGTCATCTTGGCATGGCATGGGGTTTGCGTTGGACAACTTCATGTGAGAAAATAAAATCTACTACGGAGATGCGCGATGTATTATTCAAACCTCTCACCCCTACTATGGACTAGGTATAATGTCATTAAGCGCATCATTCTAATTTAATTTGTTTCGACTGGCAACCATATTCAAATGCGACAGTCAGGCGAATCATTTATGATACTTCCAAGATCATTTGTAATTTTGGTGTTTAACAATTTAAATGGATTTTCATGGTTGTAAAATTTGGTCCATAGAACTCATTGTAGTTCAATGAAGTTAAGTTCAATAAATGGAGATTAGGTTTGAGAGAGAGAGAGAGAGGGAGGCAGGGAGGATGATCAAATGAATAGAAGAATAGTCAAAAATAAAACGAGAAAGGACAATTTCCTAGCTTCCTAACAAATGATTTTGATCCCGTCTAACAAGTTGTCATGGCTAACCATGGATTGGAGCTGCATTTTGGAACGAGCACAACTACATATGAATTTGTTAGAACCATTCATAGCATTCAGAAGAGTATTACTTCAAATTCTGAGTTGCAAGGGAAGTATAGTGCAACATCTAGTGGAATCTGCATCCACTCTTCGAAAGGTATCATCTTAAGGATTAGTATATTCTCATAGCAGTTTAGAAAACTTATTCACGTAATCTGATACATTATTTCATCTTCCAATTGATTATATGTACAATTTTTATCTGAATGTAGACAGTTTCTTGTGGAATCTAGTAGAAAGGTCAGAGTAGAAGGGACAGCCGAGTTTCTTGAGGACCCCAATGTAAGTAAATGCGGTATATTTTTTGAAAAAGACATTTATGCTTCAATTGTTTTCTTCGGAGACATTGCAAAACAACTTAAACATGAAATTATATGCGAAAGCTGAACTGAATTGGTATATGTTATTGAAAAAATGAAGAATAGGAATATAACTTTCTATGCTTATACCTACTTGCTTAGTTTAACAGCAACTGTTCAAACAATTCTACAAAACCACAATTTTGTTTGGAGGATTTGACTAATGTACCAATTTTGTTTGGAGGATTTAACAGCAACTGTTCAAACAATTCTATGTTTTTTTTGCAGTATTGAATAATTACTTTATTATCAAATTATTTGGATTGGATGAATGTTTGCTAAGTTGTCATATGTATAGTGCGGCAGTGCTTTACAAATGTGTGGGCAAGTTTGGCCTAAAATATACTGGGATTGTTATACAGAAAAGCCCCAAAAAGAATACCATTTTGTTTCTTTCCTCATCACATGCTAGACAGCGTTGCAGGTGAGGAGGGTTGAAAAAGTTGATATCATTGAACACTTTCCCCAACAGCTTACGCTTCTCTCAGAATGTAATTGTTTAAAATAAAGGCTATTAAATGGTTTCGAGGTGAATGCGTTCTTAACTTGTTTGGTATTCAGGTCAATTCCCAGCTCATTAGCAACATCTACACTGCTGCTCTCTCTGCAGAGAAGGTAATTGGATTTGATTCACTTAATTATGTGTCCTCCTTAGTGGCTTCTAACAAAGCGAAGTAACATTTAGACTCATTTAGCAAGCGCTTCCACAACTTCACAATGGATTTGAGTTTCTGCTGCTGCTCTCTTTTTCTCTCATGTGTTGCTCATTTTCTATTTTTTTTTAAATGATTGACAACAATCTCATTATTTGTTTTTTCGCTTTCTAGTATTATTACTTTGTTAGAATTATGGGAAGGAAGGCATCACATGTTGCTCTGGAGTGCACTCTTCAGTCACACCCAAATATGGTCCAATTTTTTACCCCTTCGATGTATCAACTTGATATTTTGTGTTGGAAAAATAACTTCCATGTATCAATCTTCTTTATAGGTTATTCTTGGCGAGGAGGTTGCTGCATCAAAGCTCACTCTTTTTGACCTCACAAAACAAGTTTGTGATGTAGTGCAAGCCAGGGCGAAACAAGGTTGGAGCTCTGAGTCTCCATTTTGTCATGGTGGGAATTCTTTTCTAACTACTATTGTTATCTAACCCACTTTTTTTTAGGCCAGACAAGAACCATGGTGTCATCTTACCGCCAGAGGGGCTTATAGAAAGCATTCCTAAAGTGTATGCTCTATTGAAGGTAAAACATACATTTCTATAATCACTCCATATCTTCCTGCTATCTTGTTCTCTCATGTGACTAAGCAAGAGAAATCCTACCCATTAGTAAGGAAAACACATTTCTTTGTTGCTTAATAGGGGAAAGTAAGGAAAAGGAAATGAGCTTCCTATTAGCGTCTTGAGAAAATTTTTCTTTCATTGCATGAGAAAGTTGATCTCAAATACCATTCGTGAATTGGAATTAGGTTCCTACAAGTCTAGTTAGGTGAATCGTGATGGAGAGAGACTTACCCAACCAGAGACTTAAGCTCTGTGACTAGTGAGGAAACATGCAGGATTGAGAAAAACCTTTTCTCAGATTTGAACTGAAAAATATTCTCTCTTGTCAAAGCTTTTATCTAGTCGAAAGTTGAAATTTTTCCATTACTTTTAGTTTAGTACAAAATAAAGCTGTGACTATAGAACTGAGAAAGTTGATTTTTCTAGACATCGAACGATTGAATATTTTATGCAACATTCTATTCCACCCAAAAAAAACTGGGGTTTGGGAAAAAAAAAATAAATCAAATAAATAAATGGGGTCCAAACAAGCAAGGGTTTGTATGTCTTTTCACGTTACATGGATACTCTGTGGCCTGTGCTATGGTGTCTACTAGTTCTATTCCTTTACTGGTAATGAAGGCTATGGAAATTGACTTGCCATTTACCAGATACAAGCTCTATTACAATTGATGAAAAGACAGACAGAGAAATGTTGTTGGGATAACAGTAGATAAAATTTAAAAGAACAAATTCTAAGGGTTACTAGAAAAGGGGATAGGATAATGTCAAGACAGTAAGATTCTTTACCAACATGGGGGACCCTTCCCCACCCCCCAGCAATTACTGCTATACATCTACAGTCTACATCAAGGGTAGTTAGCCCCTAAGTGAGCTATCTTGTTTAAGAGTTCTTTCCTTATTAAGAGTCCAACTAGGTCCCCTCAATCGTCGAGGGCTTGCTGCAGGGTTACCTCCCATATACCGATAACAAGCAATAATTAAGCGAAAATGAACCATAGGCTATAGTTTGAGGATTACTCGTTCTAAGATATTTTTAACATACTTGGTGAATATCTAAGTAGGATTAGATAAAAAATTAAAGCTAATCTTGAAAACATGTTGGATGAATTAATTCAAGGAATAACTATGTCTAAGATCATGTTTATAAGAGTAGATATTTAGATATTGTACGAAAGAAAAAGAAACAGTAGCATGTGAGATGATGCATGGTGGACATGGGTTATATGGATTTGTATATTTTGCAGTAGAATATGCCTTATGATCGCAAATGTTCATTAAAAAGAAGAGAAGAACATTTAATTACCTTTAGGTGTGGATCACATACGAGTTAGATTGATTTTTCTTGAATAGACAAATAGATAGACTAGCTTGTCAACATGGTGTGGTAATCCAATGAGAGAATTTGACCTCATAAAATAGACTACTTTTTATGTGTACTTTAAAGTGAATAAAAAACAAAAGGAAGAACAAGAAGAAGAAGAAGAAAACGTGCTGGTTTTTTTAAGAAAAGGTAGCAGAATCTTTAAAAAAACAAAATGTTTAAAGATGTATCATGAAATCAGAGGTTCAAACTAAAATAATGTGGAAGATAATGACTTTTTATTGATTATATTAAAGGAATATCAAAGTCAGTCCTTGGAGAATTAAAAGGAAAGGTACCATTATCTAAATAAACTTCGTGATACACATAAGTTAAAACTACTAACTAGCATAAGAATAAGAGTAAGATAAAACTAGCATAAGAACAAAAGGAATGTAGAATAGGATGTGACCAAAAACTAGAAATGAAGAAACTTTTGAAAGATGCAAGAAAAAAAGAAAATAGTTACAAAGTGGTAAGGGAGGCTAATGCCAAACTACGTAGGAAAATATGGAGAGATGATGATGAACAAAATGGACATGGACATACAATTAATTAATCAACTTGTAAAGAATAAATAAGAATACAACTATATCATAATATTATCATACAACCAATATGTATTTCAAACAATGACTTCAGTATATCAGGATATCCATAAAACTAGGGAAGTTTTACAAGATTTATTTGTCGACAATAGATCAAAAAATGAAGAAACTTACTTCCATTCAATATCCTTCCCTTGATGCACACATTGCATGAAAAGATGTGGCACACTTGCAACACTGTGTGCAAGAACCATGAATCTGCTTGCAGATTACGCACATCTGTTACTCATGTAAATAAAGCACAATTAGATGCCTAAATAAACTTGTGGAAACTAACGGAATGCATAACAGAATCACAATTAACAAATAATGCGAAAAAATGACTTTTTCATCACTTAGACTTGAAAAAACATATTTTTTAAGGCTTTGAGTAGTGAAACGGTAAAGCGTGTATCCGAATGCCATGAAACCTTACTCGTACCTCAAACATGCCTAAATAAATTTGTGGGAACTAACGGAATGCATAACGGAATCACGGTTCACAAATAATGTGAAAAAATGACTCTTTAATCACTTAGGCTTGAAAAAGCTTAGTTTTTGAGGTTTTGAGTAGTGAAACGATAAACCGTGTATCCGAATACCACGAAATCTTACTCGTACCTCAAACATGCCTAAATAAACTTGTGGGAACTAATAGAATGCATAACGGAATCACGGTTCACAAATAATGCAAAAAAATGACTCTTTCATCACATAGGCTTGAAAAAGTTTAGTTTTTGAGGTTTTGAGTAGTGAAATGGTAAACCGTGTATCCGAATACCACAAAATCTTACTCGTACCTCAAACAAGCATAAATAAACTTGTGGGAACTAATGGAATGTATAATAGAATCACGGTTCACAAAAAATGCAAAAAAATGACTCTTTCATCACTTAGGCTTGAAAAAGCTTAGTTTTTGAGGTTTTGAGTAGTAAAACGGTAAACCATGCATTCGAATACCACGAAACCTTACTCGTACCTCAAACAGGCCTAAATAAACTTGTGAGAACTAACGGAATGCATAACGGAATCACGGTTCACAAATAATGCGAAAAAATGACTCTTTAATCAATTAGGCTTGAAAAAGCTTAGTTTTGAGGTTTTGAGTAGTGAATCGGTAAACCTCTTAACCAAATGCCACAAAACCTTACTAGTACCTCAAACATGTCTAAATAAACTTGTCGGAACTAATGGAATGCATAACAGAATCACGGTTCACAAAAAATGCAAAAAAATGACTCTTTCATCACTTAGGCTTTGAAAATACGTAGTTTTGGGGTTTTGAGGGGTGAAATTGTAAACCACTAAACAAAACGTCACGAAACCTTACTCGCACCTCAAACATGCTTAAATAAACTTGTGAGAATTAGCCAAATGCATAACAGAATCACGGTTCACAAAAAATGCGAAAAAATGACTCTTTCATCACTTAGGCTTTGAAAATACGTAGTTTTGGGGTTTTGAGGGGTGAAATTGTAAACCACTAAACAAAACGTCACGAAACCTTACTCGCACCTCAAACATGCTTAAATAAACTTGTGAGAATTAGCCAAATGCATAACAGAATCACGGTTCACAAAAAATGCGAAAAAATGACTCTTTCATCACTTAGGCTTTGAAAATACGTAGTTTTGGGGTTTTGAGGGGTGAAATTGTAAACCACTAAACAAAACGTCACGAAACCTTACTCGCACCTCAAACATGCTTAAATAAACTTGTGAGCCAAATGCATAACGGAATCACGGTTCACAAATAATGCGAAAAAATGACTCTTTCATCATTCCGAGTCCCCGAACACATTGTGGTCTCTCAAAACCCCCAAACTTAGTTTTACTCTTTTAATATATTATATACAACTAATTAATGAATTCTTTTTTCTTTTTTGTAGGTACAAAGTTTCACATTTTGATGGAAGGTTCTAACAAGCGAACCACTTTTTTTGTTGGGCTAATTTTTTTTTGTGGCTTTCATAGTTTTGTTAGTACTTTTGATGAATATGTAATATGTATATGTTATTAGTTTAGCACTTGATTCGGATAGATTTGTATATATTTTTTGTTCATCCCAATTAATTGGTTGATATTGAGATGAATCGATGAAATTTAGTAGTTGAAATAGATTATTGATCGAGTTGTATTTAATTTTGTACAGGGTGGTATTGTATATATGTACAGGGTGGTATATATATATTGTTTTTACAGGATGGTATTTATGTCACTTTTCTACTTTTATGTCACTTTAGGTTAAAAGTGACATAAATAAAATGATATTTATGTCACTTTTAAGTATTTATGTCACTTTTAAGACTTTGATGTAATAATTTTGTTTGGTGTTTATGTCACTTTTTTTACTTTTATGTCACTTTAGGTTAAAAGTGACATAAATAAAATGGTCTTTATGTCACTTTTAAGTATTTATGTCACTTTTAAGACTTTGATGTTATAATTTTGTTTTGTATTTATGTTACTTTTCTACTTTTATGTCACTTTTAAGTATTTATGTCACTTTTAAGACTTTGATGTAATAATTTTGTTTGGTATTTATGTCACTTTTCTACTTTTATGTCACTTTAGGTTAAAAGTGACATAAATAAAATGGTATTTATGTCACTTTTTGGTATTTATGTCACTTTTTATTAACAAATGTGTTGGATTTATGAAACATTTGTCACTTTTATAAAGTATTTATGTCACTTTTAAAACATTTATGTCGTCTCTATTTATGTCACTTTTTACTGGAAAAAAAGTGACATAAATACCTATTTATGTCAATTTTTAAGTGACATAAAAGGCCTTTTTTCTTATATACTGATTTAGAACATAAAACAGCATCTTAGTTATCTGTCACACTTCAATTGATCGACACAGGTTCGATCGACTGAACATAGTTCAATCGATTGAACTTTCAGTTTCACAAAAAGGTTTGAAAAATTTTACAGAATAATTAAAAAATTAAAGTAAATATTTTAAAAACTTTAAAACTGTAAATTGAACACCTGGAAAGAAAACCACTCTCGACCGCTCGAACACCATTCGATCGATCGAACAGAACCAAAGTTCGATCGCTTGAGATCTGATAGGTTCAATCGATCAAACATACTTCGATCGATTGAACCCATCATGCATCTAATGCAATCATAGATTTGTATTCTACTGCGATAACATTGCAGAAACAGATTTGTGGCGATGCAGTTTCGAAAATAGTTCTAAAATCAACATGAAAATCAAAGCTAGTGTTCCAAAACACATCTATAGATCCAAATAAGCATGGCTTTGATACCAATTAAAGGAAAATCAGATTTAAAAAATATTTTAAACCCGCAGCGAAAAGATTAAGTTTCAAAAACTTATTGGTATGCCCGGATCTACTACTCGTTAATTCTATAGATACGTACAAGAAAGGGGACAAGAATTAGACCTCATGGTCTTGAACCGAATTCTGAAATCTCTGACTTCCAGCTGCCTCCAATAGATGGCCTTTACTCTTATGACTCCTACGGATGCTACCGGAGAGGCTAGGGTTGGTGGGAACCCTAATAGAGTGGATGGAGTAGGTTTGGGAACCTTAAAATAGTTTCTGCAACTTTTGGTATAATAAAACGACGAACTCCTTTTTCTGGATGTAGCTGCCCTATCTTGACTAGATCATCACGTGCCTTTCCAAGCATCCTAGCAGAGCTAAGAGTGGGACCTCCTAGGCTCTTTATTGTTGGCTCAGACCAACTGTTAATTCCCATGACCAAACTCTTTGATCAGCAAACTAACAAACTGGTCAGTTAACGTTTACTCCACTATAAAACGATAACTGAACTCCAACGTAAAAGAACATATCCGAAGCGATAACTAGACTTGTATGGTGTACTAATGTCTCTCTACCTTCAGCATTCGTAATCATATTCAGGTAGTCGGATAAACAATTACTGTCAACCTGAATCATGATTACTTCTTGTATTCCTTGAGTCCCATTCACCACTCATAATTACAAAACATGTTGATAACTAATTATCAACAAGACTGCAATTCCTAGTAATAAACTTGGTGACATTCTCAAGGGAATGCTTACTCTTTAATAGAGGGTAGATTCTATCTTGACAATATATGTTCACAACCCTATGAACATGACATACCCAAGATACCCAGGTGTTGATCTTTTATAGACCTCACTGATTGGTAAGTCAAAGCAGCCACATCCACAGTCTGTATTCATAATTGTCTCAAGATTGAAAACATGTACCTTATACAAGTTATGAGTTCCTATCGACTGTTGACAGCCTTAAGTGTTAATAGGAAAGCTCAGGTCCGTCAGTGCACTATAAGCACCAGCATAATAACTAAGAGCTATACTCTAGTGATTGAGATTCATCACTCCATCCAATGATAGTTAATCATGCTACAGCATAAAACTAATGAGATATCTAGTCTCATTATGCACTGCAACAAATTCTAAGTATCACAGAATAGTAATTCGTATCTCACTTGCATGTATCTCATACATACACGAATTACTTGCTATGATACTTAAAGATTAGCAATCATCTTATGAAAGAAACATACACAACGAAATGTAAATCTGATATCCATATATTGAAATATCAATATCTCATACATAAAGTAATGGTTTGAGGGCACAAACCCAACAGATGGGTGGTAGGTTGAGCAGCCCGATGGGAAGATAGGCATGGTTCATAGTCATGGGAGTGTGGATACCGGGAATCGGACCACTTCTCTTGTTTGAGATTGTTTTGAAATTGATTTGAATCAACGAAAGAAAATAGGTCTGTTGAAAACAGATACAGAGTCGCCACTTGGTCTTTAAGGAACCAAGAAACCTAATTTTGACTCACCCAAGCGGATAAGGGCACCGGCCCTTCATAACCAAAGAACTCGGTTCGGGGTTTTGGTACGAGAGAGGAAGGAGCCTTTGTCGCGACTAAAACACCCTCAACTCGCCCCGTCTTTCGACGGGCCTCAATTAGCATCCAAATAATCATCTTATACTATGTATGGTTCGGCAATTAATACTATGATAGTATATTACATTACATAAGAAACTTGAAAATGGAAGATCTAAAGATAAAATATCATTCATAAGATCTAAATCAAATATCATGCAATGTAAAGTGGAAGATCACACAAACAAACCTAGGAAAAATCGTCTAATCATATATCAATTAATCAAGTTTTTCTAATCTAAAGGGGGACATGAATTGTTCTTGAAACAAATAAGCAAAGAAATCAAAATATGCTTAACAAGCTAGTATGATGCATGTTATTCTTTGAGAAAAGAAGATCTCTCAATCCCCGGGACGGATGAGAAAGGATGATTAGATCAAAGGGGAAGCATGAATGTGTGATCAAGTTCATTCCTTATAATCTTCTTGGATTAAGAGTTACAAAAACCCCAAATCTTGCATGAATGCAATGTATGTATCTAAAATGTGCAAAGGTTGTAGTGTGTTTTGTGTACATGGATTTCTAGAATGACTTAGAAGTCTAAAATGTGTATGAATGAATGAATGAAATTAACATGGGATGTGTACAAATGTAGTATGAACTACTTCCTAAGATATGAACTAATTTGGAATGCATATAAGCATCAAATCAAAGAATGCAAGTTAAAGTATACTTGCTGTGAATAGTGGACAGAACAGTAGCATGATCTTTTTGAATTTGAAAAGAGGGGTTAGGAATGTTTTCAATGCATGATTTTTTATGGAGATGTTCCTTATTGTGTCTAGAACAAAAATCAAAAGGCCAATCTTGAATAGCTATCACAGATTGAGAGAAATTATATAAACAATAGAGGTCACTCAGAAACAGAGTTCGTACTGTCGACTGAAATGTTAGAAAATCTTAGAAAATGAAAACGAATGATCTAGAGGCCCATTTTATACAGAGAGTTTCCTAATACATTGAATTTTAAGGGAAAAATAAGTTTGGACCACCCCTTTTGGAAAAGTTTTCGGGAAAAGAGGTCGTAAGTTGACCTAGCTGCTGTGACAGCAAAAAAATAGAATGTTTGGAAGGAATGTTGGGACCCAAATGGACCATTTCCAAGTACTTCCAAGTCAAACCAAAAATCATGGGTGTTCTCCAATGAGTTAGGAAGACTTTCCAAGTGGCCTTGTATCCATATGTTGAGTATTGTGTTCTAGAAAAATCTTTGAACTCAACTCACTCACTGTTTTGACTCATTGTTTTGAAGATTTTGGAGAAAACAAAGTTTAGTTTCTTGAAACCAAATGAGAGGGATTGAGAGGGGTTTTGAAATAGATGTTTTGAAAACATGTTTTCAACACTCAATAAGGATCATAGCCACTTAGAATACCTACATCAAACTCATCATTTAAGAACCTCCAAGATTGTTGGAGAGATTTATTTTGTTTTTGGACATAACTTCAATACATTCCAAGAATACCTTGGAAGTATTGAGGTTATGGTCATCATCTATCAAACATGTTTTTGAGGTCAAGAGCTACTATCCATGAGGATTCACTCACCCCAAACTTCATTTCATCACTTAGATGATGATGAACTAGTAAGTAAATAAAGAAAATAAAAAGGAAATGGGATGAGAAGAGATGAACAATAAATAAACAAGCAAGTAGATGATAATCAATAGATGATATTCATGAAGCATGAGACTTGTAGATTGGTGTATCACTCATATGTAATGACACTAGACATGGAAGAAGCTTCCACACTCTTGAATGCTCACTAAAATGGTGGTTGGGAGTATTGAATGTTGAAGTAAATGGAAGTAATGAAGTAAAAACAAAGTTAGAACTCACTTTTGTTTTGAAAAATCAAAGAAGAAAGCTTCTTTTCTCTCCACTCTAACCTTATCTCTACACTTTCTCTCCCAAACTTTCTCTAAACTTGCATTTTTCTCCCCCAAAATGAGGAGTAATGGGGTGTTTATATAGGCCAACTTGGGGTGTTTTTGGGATTTAGAAAGTACTCCCATTGGCTCCAAACATCTGAAATCATAAAACTATGTCGTTTTGGCTTTTAATTAATCAAAATGGGACCACAAACTTAATTACAAAAATGGACTGTTCTGGAGGGGAGTGCCGCGGCGGCACTGGACCACTGCCGCGGCGGCAGTGGGCCAGTGCCGCGGCAGCACTGCTCCTCCCTTCGTCTGGATAATGCTGTTTAGGCCCCCCGAAGTTCCGGTATTCGCGAAAAGGCCCTATTTTGTCCGAAATTCACAGAAAATGCGTACGAACTCCAAATCGAGGTTGTGATATACCGTTGGAAAGGTAATGGAGTCTACTTTACATAAACAATAGTTCGGGGATAGGTCACTTTGAAAAGTTTTGCGGTATTCGCGATAAAAGCCGATTTGATCGCCTTTTTCGCCTTTGGAAATTCATAATAAATTCGTTTTAAATCCAGAAATTATGTGCGATATACCGTTGGAAAGCTATTGACCTCTAGTATCCATGAAAAATATTTGAAAATTGTTTCGGTGCCCCGATTCCAAAGTCAAATCTTGGTCAAACTGGTCAATCCTGGGATTCCCGGGAAGTTCTGGGAACCTCTGGGAGCTCCCAGGAGCCGACGTTTTCGCTCGATTCTCTTTTAAAACTTATTTTAATACTTTTCTAAGGATTCCGGTGAATTTGGACAATTTCGGTCAAACTTGGTCAAACTTCGGTCAAACCTGGTCAAATCTCGGTCAAACCTGGTCAAACCTTGGTCAAACCGGTCAACGGGGACTTTTCGGGAACTTCCGGGACTTCCGGGGGTCTCTGGGAGCTGACGATTTCACCCGATTCCTCTTAGAAACTCATTTTAATGCTTTTCTCATGACATAGCATGTTTTCAGGACTTTGGGACCAAATCTGGGAGTTTTCGGGCTTTTAGGGGCATTTTGGTCATTCTGAGCATTCTGAGAGATAGAGCTGACTTCCAGGAGTCTTTTTGAGTCTTTTTCGATCATTGTGAACCACCAAGCTATGGGTCTCCTAAATCTGATAGCCGACAAAATGGGGTGTCTACAGTTTGCCCCTCTTTGGCATGAACTTGCGAGGCAACGCATGTCGCAAGCGAGTGCCAAAGTTTTGAAGAGACAGGTCTTTTGGAGGCTATAGATTTAGGATAAAAAGCATTGCAAAAGATGGAAGGATGATGCTGAGGCTAGTGCTGGTCGTGCTCTGTGTGAGCTGCCTACGTATCCCAAGGGGAATCAGACCAGGACGTAGTTCAGGGCACAAAGGAATAAATCACATATGCACATACACAACAATCAGGCGGATGCTATGCTATATGAGGATGATATGCAATGTGTGGATGTGATATGATCTCATACATGAGCCCTATCATGCCTAGTTTTCTGATCCTAGAATGAGCAGGTGCCATGGGGTGTGCCACTCCGAGTGGGCTGGTGTTGTGCTAGTGTTTGCGATTGTGACGTGGTGGGTGACTCGGATAAGGGCATTGAAGTCTAGAAGACTCCGGGTTTAGGGGCAAACTTCTGGAAGTGTGCTTCGTAAACAAACGTAACTGGGTGTGGGGTCTCAGAGGACTATGATCGAAGATGTCTTTTGGAAAATAACCGACGGACACAGGGGCCCTGGAAATTAAGAGACTGACATAGAAGTCACGGGACGAACGTGAAATCCTGGGACGTCCTATGATGAACATGGAGGCCCCAATGGTGTGATGAGAGCGACGGACCGACGATGTTTGCATCAAGATGACGAGTCGACAATGGACTACTGTGATTTGAACTGACGGTGTATAAATCCGCTGAGGATTAATCTGAATCTGCTGGGGATGAAGCGATACTTTCTAGGATCTCTCTTCAACTGCTCTTTTTGATCGAATCTTACGAGCCTGTCGGGGTCTCCGGGAGCTGGTATCTGTCTGCTTTTGTCCTCGGAGGATGACGCAGGGTTCTCAGGGAATCTCTTTCGGTGCTCAATCCAAGAGAGCCTGTCAGGGCCTCTGGGAGCTGGTATCTGTCTGCTTTTGTCCTCGGGGGATGATGCAGGGTTCTCGGGGAATCTCTTTCGGTGCTCAATCCAAGAGAGCCTGTCGGGGCCTCTGGGAGCTAGTATCTGTCTGCTTCTGTCCTCGGAGGATAATGCAGGGTTCTCGGGGAATCTCTTTCGGTGCTCAATCCAAGAGAGCCTGTCGGGTCCTGTGGGAGCTAGTATCTGTCTGCTTCTGTCCTCGGAGGATAATGCAGGGTTCTCGGGGAATCTCTTTTCTTTGATCGGGAACCAGGATCCGTTACCAGAATTCTCGTGTTTGATCGAAATTCGCGACGGTCGTCCTGAAACGACCGATTCGGGTCTTCGGGAGCCGATTTTTCCCAGTTTTTGCCTACTGGAGGTAGTTCTGACAACTTATAGTCTGCTTGGGGTAAAACCTCATAAATCTTGACTGGAACGGGCCATCGGGGCTGAAAAAGGCCAAAACGGGCCAAAACGGGGCGAAACGGAGCAAAACGGAGTGACGCGGGGCCCACGGGGAGCAATGCCGCGGCGGCATTGGGCCACTGCCGCGGCGGCAGTTGGCCAGTGCCGCGGCGGCACTGGGTGGCCGGACTTCATCTTCTTATATTTCGGGTTTTTGAGCTCTCCAAGCTCATTCTTGGCCATTTTGAGGTGTTTTTGAAGCCAAAATTCACCAAAACGCAGCTTGTGCGTGCTCAGGTGAGTAATCTTTCCCCATAGTTGGATTTTTGATTGGTGTTTTGGTTTGCCCAAATTTTCAAGAAGAAAATTTTGAATGTGACTTCCATTTTTCTTGTAGATCCATGGCTTCGAGCTCAAGGAGACCGTCTAAGAAGGCCAAAGGACGGATGAAGGCCGAGATGCACACCCCGGACGTGATTTTGCGGGACCCCCAACACCATCTTTCGGCCGCGGCTCTAGCGAGCTTGGTATGTGAAACTTTCGACATTTTAGGACCACTTTCATGTACTATGCTAGTTTTGTAAGCTATAGCGTGCACTTAGAGACCGTTAGAAGCTCGACTTGTGCTCAAATGTTGATTTTGTGAATTTTGCTCTCGGGTCGTGAATAGTGATTTTGTGCATCTTTTGTCGCCTTTGTTGTGTGCAGGTGCCGGAAGTGGCATTGAAAGGCCATGGTAGCCTTGCCCATGCTTTCTTATGGTATACCCAGCTTTCGCCCACCGTTAAGAGGATGGTTGATGATGCCGGGTTCGGAGGCTTCGTCCGCTTGGTTTCGAAAAGTAGCAATGATCCGGCCCACTTCTATGCACTGGCTGAGAGGTGGTGGGACACTACCAACACTTTTCATCTGCCGTTCGGAGAGATGACTATGACGCCTTTTGATTTCTCCATGATCACAGGCTTGAGGGTCGGCGGGAAGCGCCTGGTTCTGGACTATTTTTATGAGATTGACCCGGAGGCGGTGGAGATGTTGATTGGGGCTGTTCCCCCTAACCTGGAGAGGCATTGGTTCCCCTGCGGCTGGCTTTACCGGGCCTATGGTAGAGGTAATCACAATCTGAACAATTCCCAGCTTTTGAGGGTTTACCTTCTGTATGTCCTTGGGTGCTCCATCTTTGCGACAAGGAACGACCGGGTGAGCTTGAGGCTCCTTTCTTGCTTGGCAACCATTGATGAGATCCCCTCCTACAACTGGGGCGGTGCTGCCCTGGCCCATCTCTACAAGCATATGGGGGAGGTCTCTCGGGGCGATGTTAAATCTACTAGGGGATTCTGGCGAGCTTGGGAGGTATGCACTGCTTCTTCTTTTATTTTCCATCTTTTGATTTTCATACTTGTTCTGATTTCTCCTTTGTCTGTGCAGCTTTGGAGTTTTGAATACTTGAAGATGTTGGCTCCCTCCCCAGCAGACGAGTCAGGCGAGGATGAGGATGGTATGGCTCCTGTGCCTCTATTCCCACGAGGCTTGAGATGGCGGAGGGACGTTGTTGGGGTGAAGAGCGGGGCCCATCGGATTGTTTTGCTTCGGAACTTCTTAACTGGGTTGACAGCCTCTAGTGTTGATTGGACGCCTTGGGAGGGCGTCGCTTATGCCGCCACTGAGGAGATACAAGCGGATAAATCTCTTACCTCTTGTCGCCTTCTGCTGGAGAGTACCGAGTGTAGGTAGTGGTTCCTTGGGGAGCGGGTCTCCCGGTAGGTGGTTGGTGGTTCTCGGTATCACGTCCCTCATGATCCTCCTGCGATGGATGCTGGTGACCTTTCTGGAGACGCTCTATCGGCGGCCTTAGCCGGCACTGATGTCTGGGACCATTTTCTTTCTGAGACCGGTTATGAGGCTTACCGTGGCCGTTTCCTGATGCCTAACTTCCCACTCTTGGAGGTGAGTTCTTTTTTTTTTTTGTATTTCTGTTTATATTCATTGCCCATGTTTTTGATCTATCTTTTCCTAACTTATTCTGTGCCTGCAGCTTCGCGAGATGTACAGGAGACAGGCTCCTCAGGCTCCCGACCCTATCCCCCCTTGGGATTGGACCGTCAATGTTCTAGGCGCTGATGGCACTCCCCAAATGATGGAGGTGCCACGAGTCACATGTGGGTACCCTACTCAGCCAGCGGGCGTCCTCAATGTTCCTTGGAGTTACGCTGAGGAGGGTCACGCCTTGGCGGCTAGCCTACGGTCCTTGGTCCTTACACGAGACCACCGGGTATGTCTCTAATTTTGCACTTTCTTAAGGTTACAAGGTTCTAACCCTGGATTTTTTATTTTGACAGATGGATGGTATGCGGCAATTTGCCGCCAATCAGATGGCGTCCTTGGTAAGTCTCTGACTCGACTCTGTTTTTGTACCTTTTTTGTTGTTCCCTTACTGATTGCCCTCATTTTTATTTGTGTGTGCAGTACCGTGGAGGCGGGGCTGGCTCATCGAGGACAGGTCCAAGATGCAGAGGTGGCAGGAGGAGGCCGTCGCCGACATACACGCCGGGCGGTCCGACGGAGGACGAAGAAGAGGAGGACTGAGGCTTCCCCAGCGGGAATTATTATTTTATTTTCTTTTCCTGTTTTCGATTGGGTTGTACTGAGGATATGATTATTCGGACAGTGTAGGACGATGTGTAGCACAATTTGTGACCTTCTGACAGAGTATTATGATGTTTTGCCTCCTAGGCCGGATATCTTCCGGTTTAGAGGCGCAGTTGTGTGCTTGTTGATATATGTGCATTGTGATTGCTGGATGTTACTGCGATAGGCAGTTTTGTGATAGTGAGTGCTTTTGCCTTGCAGGTGGGATAGTCCGTGAAACGGGGAGGTGCTGCCGAAATTTTGAATTTTGCTAGAGCCGTGACAGGAAATATGGCTTTGTATGATCCCGCCCACCTCACAACTTGGCTGAACATTACGGATGGCGTGGAGCGGATCAACCTCTTCAGCTACGGCTTGACCGAGCTATTCTCTCTTTGCCAGATGACCCTGAACACTGAGTTCTTGCGTGCTGCCATTGGTCACTGGGACCCGGTGAATCATGTCTTCAACTTCAATGGCCTGGAGATATGCCCTGTGTTTGAGGAGTTCTGCGCTATTCTCGGCTATGATTCTGACTCTGACTTGATCCTCCCTTCTGCTGATACCCTCAGCCCTACACGAGCCTTGGCTGAATACCTGAATTGCTCTGTTACTATTTCCCGCCGGCTGATTCAAGGTGAGGTTCTCAACATTGCTTCTATTATTGCCCGGTATGCCAGTCCTGGGAATCCCAGCGTGTATGATGCTTCCCGTGGGGCCGCTTTGATATTGTGCATGACTTCGCACTTCCTGTTCTCGGGCACTTCCATTGACTTGGTGCATGTGTGCCTCGGGCTGAAACTTAGCAGGAATCCCATGGCCATGGTTCTAGCTGAAACTTTGAATGGTTTGGACAATGCCTTCATCCAAGGGACTCCTCTCCTTTCTGGGGCGCCTTTGGTGTTACAGGCTTGGCTTTACGAGCGCCTTCATCTGTGGACGGGCCGTATACCACCAGTTTACTTCCGTCGAGCCGTGCTTTATTCTTACTATACCTTTGTCGATTGGGTGGGCATGATGAGCACCTTATCTGAGGCTGACATTTGCTGGATCGTGAGGCGTTGGGGCCCCTATGCTATCACCACGAGCCTCAGGGGTCACCAGAGAGTGTGGTTGATGGGTCTGAGAGAGACTTCTTTCTATCATCCTCGCCGTTTGGCCCGACAGTATGGACAGGTTCAGGAGGTTCCTCGGGGGTTTACTGAGAGGGTCTTTGCTTCCAGGATCAGAGCTACCACTATTGCTGCTTTTATTGATGGTTGGACTGACCGAGTAAAGGCCTACTTCTAAAGACCTTTGAAGAAATAAAAGACACTAAGACAAAACTGGTCCTGACTGATTCTGCTCATTCCTTCAAGTGTCTTTTGAACATGTGGTTGCTTTTTGAAAGACTTTTATTTCTTTGATTATTCCTGCCTATGTAATATTCAAAGTTTGTTTATCGGTGAACCTTGGTTACTTTGGGAATCTCATTTTATGCATTTTAGCTTTCTAAAAACATTTTGTAACTTGAGATTTCAATTAGTTGTTGCTTTTGGTACTTGCTTGAGCATGCTGGGGTTGTTAGAGGCAAACGAGGCGGGTAGCCGAAGTTTGCCCCTAGTTTGGGATATATATGGTTGTGAGGCAAACGAGGTAGACGATCGACGTTTGCCCCTAGTTTAGAAGAGGTTCAGGCAAACGAGGCGAGTGGCCGAAGTTTGCCCCTAGTGTGGAGGGTGGTTTTTGGGTTATGGTAAGGACCGCGACTTCATTTCTCTCATGTGCTCATAATTTTTGCCTAGGCACCAAGGAGGTGACCTAGCGAGATATTTTCTCTCTTTTGTTATTGCTCACTTTGGATTTAGCTCTAATTTTTGCCTAGGCGTCCTTTCGGATTTTCGACCTAGCGAGCTATCCTTCTTTTTCTTTTTGAAAGTCTGCCTACGTACCCCCGAGCGGGGATCAGGTCCAACGTAGTTCGGGCCATGGTTGGGAAGAAGCGGGTTGATTTTTAGGTAGGTGGGGTGACCGAACCGTTGTGGTTGCCTACGTATCCCCGAGCGGGAATCAGGTCGAGCGTAGTTCAAGGCAAGGCTTGAAAGGAAATGTTATTTTTGTTAGTGGAGCGACCGAACCGATGTGGTTGCCTACGTATCCCCGAGCGGGAATCAGGTCGAGCGTAGTTCAAGGCAAGGCTTGAAAGGAAAGGTTATTTTTGTTAGTGGAGCGACCGAACCGATGTGGTTGCCTACGTATCCCCGAGCGGGAATCAGGTCGAGCGTAGTTCAAGGCAAGGCTTGAAAGGAAAGGTTATTTTTGTTAGTGGAGCGACCGAACCGATGTGGTTGCCTACGTATCCCCGAGCGGGAATCAGGTCGAGCGTAGTTCAAGGCAAGGCTTGAAAGGAAAGGTTATTTTTGTTAGTGGAGCGACCGAACCGATGTGGTTGCCTACGTATCCCCGAGCGGGAATCAGGTCGAGCGTAGTTCAAGGCAAGGCTTGAAAGGAAAGGTTATTGGATAGTCAAGCATAGTACTTTTTGAGGCGATCCATGTTGATCGGTTCTTTGAATTCGACACCATCGAGGTCCATGAGATAAGTTGCTCCTCCGGAAAGAACAGTCTTAACGATATAAGGGCCGACCCATTTAGGTTTAAACTTCCCACGAGGATCAAAGATCGGAGCTCGCCATTCTTTAAGGACAAGGTCGCCCTTGACAATCTTCCTTGGACGAACCCTTTTGTTGAAAGCACGGGCCACCCTCTTTTGGTAGATTCGGACATGGTCGACTGCCGCTAGACGCTTTTCATCTATGAGAGCCAATTCTTCGTATCTTTCTCTCAACCAATCTGATTCCAAAATTTCACATTCTGCCATCACGCGTAGGGATGGTAATTCTATCTCCACCGGAAGTACCGCTTCCATCCCATACACTAGTGAGTAAGGAGTCGCTCCTGTGGACGTCCTTATCGATGTTTTGTATCCCCAAAGTGCAAATGGTAGCTTTTCATGCCAGTCTTTGTAGGTATCAGCTGATTTTTGCAGTATGGCCTTGACATTCTTATTCGCAGCTTCAACTGCCCCATTGGTCTGTGGTCGGTATGGCGACGACTTGTGATAGGTGATTTTGTATTCCTCGAACAGATCCCTGACTTCTGCCTTGAAATGACTTCCGTTGTCCGAAATAATCTCATGGGGAACTCCATAACGGCAGATGAGATTTCTCTTGATGAATTTGGCCACTTCCTTGGCCCCCAACTTGGTGTAGGATGCAGCTTCTACCCATTTTGTGAAGTAATCTATGGCTACCAGGATATACCGGTTTCCATTTGAGGCCTTCGGAACGATTTCACCAATAATATCGATTCCCCAGGTGGAGAATGGCCAAGGCGATGTCATGCTGTATAGAAGAGATGGCGGCACGTGCATCATGTTTGCATGAATCTGGCACTTGTGACACTTTCTCACGTATTCGCAACAATCTTTTTCCAATGTTGTCCAGTAGTACCCTTGTCTCACGATTTTCTTGGCCAGCATGTGGCCGTTCATGTGTGGGCCGCATACCTCTTCGTGTATTTCTTCCATCATTCTTTTGGAGCTCTTCCCAAACAAACAAGTCAGGTTGTGACCGTTGTATCCTTTCTTCAGCAGTTTCCCGCCGCAAATGATGAATTGCGCTGCGAATCTTCGAATTGCCCTTTTGTCTCTCTCGGTGGATTCTTGGGGGAACGTCCCCTTTTCTATGAAATCCCAGACATCCTGATACCATGGCGCTTCATTCTCTTCTTCTTCGACTGTGGCGATTATGTTGAATGAAGGCTCGTACCTCTGCTCAATTACCAAGGGCATCATCCTGACTCCCACAGGAATTTTGATCATCGAAGCTAGAGTGGCCAAGGAATCTGCCAGCTGGTTCTCTTCCCTGGGCAAGTAGAGGAATGTGATACTTTCGAACTGCCTCTTGAGTTGGTCGAGACGATCATGATAGGGCTTCAACCTTTCTTCTTTTACTTTCCATTCTCCTCTGGCTTGTGATATGATGAGGTTTGAATCCCCGAAGACATCCAACCTCCGAACTTTCAGCTCTAAGGCTGCTTCCATTCCCAGAATGCATGCTTCATACTCAGCAGTGTTGTTGGTGGAGTTATAATTGAGCTTGACTGCTAGCGGAGTATGGTCCCCACTCGGCGATACTAGGATCATACCTACTCCGTATCCCTTCATGTTGGCTGCTCCATCGAAGTACAACTTCCACTGTTCTTCCTTGATTTCCACGATGCTCTCGTCTGGAAACGGAAAGTCCCCACTTTCTTCGGAGTCAACGGCATGTTCTGCGAGATGCTCAGCTATGGTTCTCCCTTTTACCGATTTGCTTGTGACATACTTGATATCGAATTCGGATAATAGAAGTAACCAACGGGATATACGACCGGTCAGGGCGGGTTTTTCGAGAAGGTATTTTAGAGGATCCATGCGGGATATGAGCACAACCGGAAAGGCCAGCATGTAGTGCCTTAGTCGGCGAGTGCACCAAACCAAGGCCCAACATGTTTTTTCGAGGGTAGAATAGTTGAGCTCATACCCAGTCATCCTCTTGCTGAGGTAATATATGGCTTTTTCGGAGTGGCTTTCTTCTCCTTCTTGGGCTAGCATGCAACCCATGGCATTTTCGGAGACAGACAGGTAAAGGAATAAGGGCTTATGAGGAGTGGGTGGTGAAAGGACAAGTGGATTTTGAAGGTAGGCTTTTATTTTGTCGAAAGCGGCTTGGCATTGGTCATCCCATTGGAACTTCTCCCCTTTTCTCAACAATCGGAACAGAGGGTCGCATGTAGCTGTGAGCTTAGAAATGAAACGGCTGATGAACTGGATTCTTCCGAGGAACCCCCTTACTTCTTTTTCATTCCGTGGTGGCGTCATTTCGAGGATTGCCTTGATCTTAGAGGGGTCCACCTCTATTCCCCTTTGTGTGATGAGAAAACCCAGGAGTTTACCGGAGGTTACGCCGAAAGTGCATTTCTTTGGATTCAGCCTCATCTTGTATTTGCGCAACCTTTCGAAGAACTTTTCCAGCGCTACCAGGTGCCCTTCTCTATCCTTGGATTTTACAATCATGTCGTCTACGTATACTTCTACCTCTTTGTGAATCATATCATGCAGCAGAGTGGTGGCAGCTCTTTGGTAAGTCGCCCCCGCGTTCTTGAGTCCAAAGGGCATTACTCTATAACAGTAGGTTCCCCAAGGGGTGGTGAATGTCGTCTTTTCCCGATCTTCTGGCGCCATTAGAATCTGATTGTACCCTGAGAAGCCATCCATGAAAGACAGTAGCTCATGTCCCGCGGTGTTATCTACCAAGACGTCAATGTGGGGAAGCGGGAAGTCATCCTTGGGACTGGCCTTGTTTAGATCACGAAAGTCGACGCACACACGAACTTTCCCATCCTTCTTCGGGACTGGCACGATATTGGCAACCCATTCCGGGTATTCGGTGACAATGATGAACCCTGCCTTGAACTGCTTCTCCACCTCTTCTTTAACCTTGAGTGCCCATTCCGGTCTCATGCGCCTCAGTTTCTGCTTGACAGGTTTAGAATTAGGGAGGAGAGGAATATGATGTTGGACGATGTCGGGATCGACCCCAGGCATGTCTTCGTAAGACCAAGCAAAAACATCTTTGAACTCTTTTAGCAAGAGGGTTAATTTTTCTTTTTCTTCTTTATTAAGGGTTGAGCCAATTTGCACAATCTGTGGATTATCTATTTCACCTAAGTTAACTGATAAAGTATCTTCGATTATTTCATAAGCAGGTGGTTTTTCAATTAGTTGCTTTAGTTCGATTGGGAGATCCTCGGAGGGATCTGTGCATTCACAAGTGTTAGACACAGAGGAGTAAGCAGAATCGTCTTTCATTTCATTCATGACAGGTGAAGTGATTACATTGGATAGTGGTGGGCTTACAGCAGCCGACTCCAGTACAGACTCGATAACCGGTAGTACAGACTTCGGGGGAATAGGGGATTGGGAGACACAGACAGATGACTCTACAGCCTGGTTGCTCAGACCCTCCTCAGTTGGCTTGATCTGATCATCTTGGCTCTTGGCCATCTTCTCTTCCTCCTCCTCAGTGGATTCCTCCCACATCTTCTTGATCGCCTCAGTGTCAAGGTATTTTAACCAGTCTTCCTCTGGGGTCTTTTCAACTTCTTCGGGATAGAACGGGTCTTGATATGGGGGCCTCTCACAGTCAGCGAAGATTTCAAGCCCGGGGTGCCTTCTCCCAGTGGTCCGATGGATCCATGGTTCAGGGAACCCGAAGTAAGGGAAATCATCCCCTTCCTTGACGAATTGTCCATTTAAAGTCTTGCGGTATGGCGGGAGACCCTTCACCCTCTTCTTCCATGGCCTTTGTAGCTCGGCGTCCTCATCAGTGGGCTTGTACCCCAACCCGAAAGTGCCTTGTTGCCCTTTGATCTGCGGGAACTCCCGAATTCCTTGCTGGCGTCGGCCCAACCCCATTCCGGGGAAGTAGTTCATTTTGCGGACAATGTTGACCACTGCGGAGTGGACCTCAGGGAATCGGTCTTCATCTTCGATCATATGAACTTCTTCCATGAAGAATCCTCCGATTTCTCCTTCTTCCAGCTCGAGTATTTGGACTTCAAAAATGGGAGCGTAATTCGGGAAAGCCTCATTACCCCAACTATTACCGAGGATGATCTTTACCTCCCTCTCATGAATGTACTTGATCATTTGATGCACAGTGGATGATACAGCTTTGTTGGCATGAAGCCAGGGTCTCCCAATTAGCAGATTGAACGAGGCAGGTATGTCCATGACTTGAAAAATCTCGGTGCTCACCAAAGATCCTACCCGGATTTGGAGAGAAACAGTTCCCATCACATTTCTTCTAGTGTTGTCATAGGCTCTCACGGATTGCACAGATGGCGTAATGTCAAGGATATTGACCCCCAAAGCAGTGGCAGTTCTTAAGGCACAAACATTCAAAGCAGAACCCGTATCGACTAGACAAAACGGCACCTGTTGTTCCTTGCATCCCACAGTAATGTATAACGCCTTGTTATGCGCGGATCCCTCTGGCGGCAGGTCCTCATCGGAGAATGTAATGATGGGGTCGGGGGTAAGTGCGCCCAAGAAAGCTACCATGTCCTCCGGCGCGGCGTCGATGGGGACTTCAATCCCAGCCAAGGCATTTAACACGGCTTGCCTGTGCTTATAGGATGTCACCATAATATCCCACATCGAGAGATGTGCTTGGGTTTTCTTTAGCTGCTTGATCAGCTCATTGTCTTCTTCAATGACCTCATCCATCTTGCCCTTCCCCTTGTCTTTAACTGGACCTTTTTCGATGGCTTCGGTGGCAGGCTGTGGAGGCTGATAATGACGGCCTGACCTGGTTAGGTGATCAATCTCGGCAGGAGTAGGCCCTTCTACAGTCCCATCCTTCTTAAACCAATCACAATCCGTTCCCACAAATGGCTTTTCTGGCTCATTCCAGATGGAAGCATCACTCTCGTCGTTAGGGTCATACCATTTGAGGTCTACTGCCCCTAGGTCATACTCTTCTAGGAAGAACAAATCCTGCTCGTCGTCAAGCTGCTGCTGCCACTCGTCATTCTCCCCTCCGATCAGATGAATCCCCTCAGAATCCGGGATGTCAATGCAAAGCAAGGGTTGTCCTAGGGGGGTGATATGAGTAGCAGGGTTGAAGGGTACGGGACTGGACTCAATGAGGTTGACATTTTGGTGGTTTGGTAGGGGATTTTGGGTGATATGAGGCTGCTTTGGTGGCGGCTCGATGATATTCTGGTCGATGAGGTCTTGGATGTCGTGGCGGAGGCGCATGCAATCATCAGTGTTATGGCCGGGGGCTTGGTGGTAAGTACATCGCTTGGACATATCGCAGTTAGGCGGGAGCGGGGTATTTCGAGGCTGGAGTAATTAGAGATGGCCTTTTTTGAGGAGGCGATCTAGGGCTGAGGAGAGTGAGATTTCTAGCTTGGCAAAATTGCGAGGGGGCTTTTTCTGGAAAGGGCGGTTGGAGGAATTTGCCTGGTTGGAGGATTGGTATGGCCTTGGAGGATATGCCATGGGTTGGCCGCAAAGGGCATTGACATCCGGGGGATTCCGGGAGTAGTTGGGCCTTCTGGGCTGACTCGGAGGGTCTTCCTTTTTGATCTTCCCCTCCCTGATAGCATCTTTGATTCGGGTTCCGACTTCAAACAACTCCTCAAAGGTGGAGATGGACTGGTAGAATAATTTCTCATGATAGAGCGGCTGTAGATTCCGGATGAGCATCCTTACCTGTTCTTTCTCGATTGGCCGGTGGGTCATTTGGGCTACCTTGTTCCTCCATCTGCTCAGAAATGCAGCGAAGGATTCATTGTTGCTTTGCCGGGTTGTTTCCAAATCCCTGACGGTGACGTCCAGCTCTTGATTGTAAGAGTAATGATCGACGAAGACTCGAACAATGTCCTCCCAGGCCCGGGTTTTGGAGGCTTCCAAGGTTAGGAACCACGATAGTGCAGATTTTGCCAGAGTTTGCGGGAATAGCATCGCAATGTGCTCGTGGGTGCAACCCATGGACTGGAAGATACTCATACATAGCTTCACGTGGCTTTTCGGGTTTCCCGTTCCATCAAAGCGATCGATGGCAGGCATTTTGAAATTCTCTGGCAGTTTCAGCTTGACAGGCTCGAAGAGGCCTTCCAGATCTAACATGTAATCGTCGACTCCCTTGCTTTTTCTCAACACGCTCTCCAGTTTGTCGACCTTGTCCATTTTCTCTTGGAGCTTCTTCTCATACGTAAGCGATGGGACCCCTTGAAACCAGTTTTCCTCCCCATTATTCTCATGTAGAGGAGGTTCAAACCCTGGTGGCGGAAACTCGGGCGGAGGTCGCGGCTGTTGCTGCTTTAGTTCTTCCATGAACTTCAAAACCTGGGCCAGGCTGTCGGACTGCTGGCTTATGGTCGCTCCTAATTCAGTAACCTTGTTTTCCAACTCTTCCCTATTCATGCTGACGTAAGCTGTCGGACTGATTCTGATTAACCGATTATCCGCACTCCTGACCCACGAATAAGACCCTGACTGCTGACCTTGGGAATCTATACTGACCTGACAGATTTTGAAAGGGCTAGATTAGATCTTTGACAGTGGCGACTTTAGGCAGACAAAGAAAGTGATGTGGACCGACTCGAAACAGCGCGTGCAGATTGATGGGGAATAGTGCATGCAAATGGGACAAACATGCGGATGTAAGCCCTAATCTATATGATGCTCCTATTCCTAACAGATAGTAGCTTAAACAACTAAGGTCCTAGCCATACAGAGTGTGCTAACCTTACTTTCTAGTATGATCACCAAGGGATAACATGGATTTCCAAGATACTTTGGGAATTTTTGGACAGAGTTTCTGGGAAACTGGTTAATGTGGTTATATCTGGGATATTTGGACAGAGTTTCTGGGAAACGGGTTAATGTGGTTATATCTGGGATATTTGGACAGAGTTTCTGGGAAACTGGTTAATGTGGTTATATCTGGGATATTTGGACAGAGTTTCTGGGAAACGGGTTAATGTGGTTATATTTTGGACAAAGTTTCTGGGAAACTGGTTAATATGGTTATATCCGGGATATTTGGACAGAGTTTCTGGGAAACTGGTTAATGTGGTTATATCTGGGATATTTGGACAGAGTTTCTGGGGAAACTGGTAAGTATGGGTATAGTGATCATACTTTCTAGCAGGTTTTCATACTCCTATGTCTCAAGACCGACAAACAAGGTTTGCGGTGTATATCTTTGCGAGCATGGAGCAGACATCCTTGTCATGATGCTTAGGCAGGTCAACTCAATGTGACTACATGTGAGTGATTGCCTTGGGAATCATAAGAAAGAGGTTCTGTTCTATGCCACATAAGCGTCTACACCGCGCAGGTAATCCCGTCAGGGCATACAACAGTTATATCACATTGTCCTATCTGAAAAGATAAATGAATAGTCCTATGAAAGGTTCTACAAGAATCTATATGCAAAGGCTGGGTTTAGTCAAAGAGGGTCCGTTGACGAGAGTTCCAATATACCGTCAGGGAGACAGTACGGAGGTTTTTACTCTTTTTGATATACCTTGGAAGGTACAGTATCAACGGTGACTTGTGCCCTGGCACAGCAAGACCTGAACAATGTCAGCGCCGCGTTTCAGACACAGTCGGAGGGGGAGGAATGCAAGAGTGCAATGCGGTGAACCAAACACAGTAAAAAGATGATTTTAAGGATGCTTCTTATGAGTCAAACCTCTGTATTATTTTGTTTTTTTTAAAATAAAATCCCCAGTGGAGTCGCCAGATTGTGGATACTGGGAATCGGACCACTTCTCTTGTTTGAGATTGTTTTGAAATTGATTTGAATCAAAGAAAGAAAATAGGTCTGTTGAAAACAGATACAGAGTCGCCACTTGGTCTTTAAGGAACCAAGAAACCTAATTTTGACTCACCCAAGCGGATAAGGGCACCGGCCCTTCATAACCAAAGAACTCGGTTCGGGGTTTTGGTACGAGAGAGGAAGGAGCCTTTGTCGCGACTAAAACACCCTCAACTCGCCCCGTCTTTCGACGGGCCTCAATTAGCATCCAAATAATCATCTTATACTATGTATGGTTCGGCAATTAATACTATGATAGTATATTACATTACATAAGAAACTTGAAAATGGAAGATCTAAAGATAAAATATCATTCATAAGATCTAAATCAAATATCATGCAATGTAAAGTGGAAGATCACACAAACAAACCTAGGAAAAATCGTCTAATCATATATCAATTAATCAAGTTTTCCTAATCTAAAGGGGGACATGAATTGTTCTTGAAACAAATAAGCAAAGAAATCAAAATATGCTTAACAAGCTAGTATGATGCATGTTATTCTTTGAGAAAAGAAGATCTCTCAATCCCCGGGACGGATGAGAAAGGATGATTAGATCAAAGGGGAAGCATGAATGTGTGATCAAGTTCATTCCTTATAATCTTCTTGGATTAAGAGTTACAAAAACCCCAAATCTTGCATGAATGCAATGTATGTATCTAAAATGTGCAAAGGTTGTAGTGTGTTTTGTGTACATGGATTTCTAGAATGACTTAGAAGTCTAAAATGTGTATGAATGAATGAATGAAATTAACATGGGATGTGTACAAATGTAGTATGAACTACTTCCTAAGATATGAACTAATTTGGAATGCATATAAGCATCAAATCAAAGAATGCAAGTTAAAGTATACTTGCTGTGAATAGTGGACAGAACAGTAGCATGATCTTTTGGAATTTGAAAGGAGGGGTTAGGAATGTTTTCAATGCATGATTTTTTATGGAGATGTTCCTTATTGTGTCTAGAACAAAACCCAAAAGGCCAATCTTGAATAGCTATCACAGATTGAGAGAAATTATATAAACAATAGAGGTCACTCAGAAACAGAGTTCGTACTGTCGACTGAAATGTTAGAAAATCTTAGAAAATGAAAACGAATGATCTAGAGGCCCATTTTATACAGAAAGTTTCCTAAGACATTTAATATTAAGGGAAAAATAAGTTTGGACCACCCCTTTTGGAAAAGTGTTCGGGAAAAGAGGTCGTAAGTTGACCTAGCTGCTGTGACAGCAAAAAAACAGAATGTTTGGAAGGAATGTTGGGACCCAAATGGACCATTTCCAAGTACTTCCAAGTCAAACCAAAAATCATGGGTGTTCTCCGATGAGTTAGGAAGACTTTCCAAGTGGCCTTGTATCCATATGTTGAGTATTGTGTTCTAGAAAAATCTTTGAACTCAACTCACTCACTGTTTTGACTCATTGTTTTGAAGATTTTGGAGAAAACAAAGTTTAGTTTCTTGAAACCAAATGAGAGGGATTGAGAGGGGTTTTGAAATAGATGTTTTGAAAACATGTTTTCAACACTCAATAAGGATCATAGCCACTTAGAATACCTACATCAAACTCATCATTTAAGAACCTCCAAGATTGTTGGAGAGATTTATTTTGTTTTTGGACATAACTTCAATACATTCCAAGAATACCTTGGAAGTATTGAGGTTATGGTCATCATCTATCAAACATGTTTTTGAGGTCAAGAGCTACTATCCATGAGGATTCACTCACCCCAAACTTCATGTCATCACTTAGATGATGATGAACTAGTAAGTAAATAAAGAAAATAAAAAGGAAATGGGATGAGAAGAGATGAACAATAAATAAACAAGCAAGTAGATGATAATCAATAGATGATATTCATGAAGCATGAGACTTGTAGATTGGTGTATCACTCATATGTAATGACACTAGACATGGAAGAAGCTTCCACACTCTTGAATGCTCACTAAAATGGTGGTTGGGAGTATTGAATGTTGAAGTAAATGGAAGTAATGAAGTAAAAACAAAGTTAGAACTCACTTTTGTTTTGAAAAATCAAAGAAGAAAGCTTCTTTTCTCTCCACTCTAACCTTATCTCTACACTTTCTCTCCCAAACTTTCTCTAAACTTGCATTTTTCTCCCCCAAAATGAGGAGTAATGGGGTGTTTATATAGGCCAACTTGGGGTGTTTTTGGGATTTAGAAAGTACTCTCATTGGCTCCAAACATCTGAAATCATAAAACTATGTCGTTTTGGCTTTTAATTAATCAAAATGGGACCACAAACTTAATTACAAAAATGGACTGTTCTGGAGGGGAGTGCCGCGGCGGCACTGGGCCACTGCCGCGGCGGCAGTGGGCCAGTGCCGCGGCGGCACTGCTCCTCCCTTCGTCTGGATAATGCTGTTTAGGCCCCCCGAAGTTCCGGTATTCGCGAAAAGGCCCTATTTTGTCCGAAATTCACAGAAAATGCGTACGAACTCCAAATCGAGGTTGTGATATACCGTTGGAAAGGTAATGGAGTCTACTTTACATAAAAAATAGTTCGGGGATAGGTCACTTTGAAAAGTTTTGCGGTATTCGCGATAAAAGCCGATTTGATCGCCTTTTTCGCCTTTGGAAATTCATAATAAATTCGTTTTAAATCCAGAAATTATGTGCGATATACCGTTGGAAAGCTATTGACCTCTAGTATCCATGAAAAATATTTGAAAATTGTTTCGGTGCCCCGATTCCAAAGTCAAATCTTGGTCAAACTGGTCAATCCTGGGATTCCCGGGAAGTTCTGGGAACCTCTGTGAGCTCCCAGGAGCCGACGTTTTCGCTCGATTCTCTTTTAAAACTTATTTTAATACTTTTCTAATGATTCCGGTGAATTTGGACAATTTCGGTCAAACTTGGTCAAACTTCGGTCAAACCTGGTCAAATCTCGGTCAAACCTGGTCAAACCTTGGTCAAACCGGTCAACGGGGACTTTTCGGGAACTTCCGGGACTTCCGGGGGTCTCTGGGAGCTGACGATTTCACCCGATTCCTCTTAGAAACTCATTTTATTGCTTTTCTCATGACATAGCATGTTTTCAGGACTTTGGGACCAAATCTGGGAGTTTTCGGGCTTTTAGGGGCATTTTGGTCATTCTGAGCATTTTGAGAGATAGAGCTGACTTCCAGGAGTCTTTTTGAGTCTTTTTCGATCATTGTGAACCACCAAGCTATGGGTCTCCTAAATCTGATAGCCGACAAAATGGGGTGTCTACAGGGAGCCCAATGGGTGAAATAATGAGGTGATGATATTCCTAATTTCCATGACGATGGTTATCCTAGAATGAAGGAAGCATAGTCTGTTTAGGAAAGGATATGGCCATGCCCAGTTGGAACTGGAGAGTCAATCCTGAAGATTTTGGGAATTGATTCAATCAGGATAAGGATAAGGAAAGAATGTGCATTTAGGAAAGGATTTTGCCTTCCATACCTTGCTTGGGGCGCAATTCAAGGAGTCCTTGCCATACTAGGATTATTTTAAGGCCGCTATAAATACAAAGGCTGGCCAACTGTGAAGGGGACTCCGCATCATTCTCAAAACAGCACTCAAATAGCATTCAAACAGCATTCAAAGCATTCAACCATGCGTTCTTATGTTCAGAGCAATAGGTCTGTCCTCTTGTTATTTTCTGTCTTCCCGTTGAACAATCAGAGCATGTTCCGATTTTGTTCCTTGTTTTGTTATATTTTCCAAATATTCAATAAAATATCTTCATATTTTATTAATTTATTTATGATTGTTCATCTGATAAACTCTACACTAATTGGCTTGTGCACTTCAGTACTGCCATAGAATCTTTGGTGAGGGTACTTTCTTACTCACCTCACACAATCACTTGTTAGAAGTCAGATCTTAAAGCCTTGTGTATCACTCACACGAGCATATAGGAAATTAGTTTGCACTACTTGTACCACGTTTGGTTCTGGCACGCTCGAGCAAAACTATACAAGCAAACATTTTTGGCACGCCCGGTGGGACATATAGTGCTCGAATATGCCTCCAAAGAGGGATAACAAAACTGGGAAAAACGAACAAGATGACCTGACCGTTGTTGACCCACCAGAGGACGAGAGCACAGCCCATTCACCACCAGAAAGTGCCTTGGCTCTTGAAGCATTCTCAGAGGTAGTGAGGTAGACCATAGAACCTATAAGGCATGATTACCATGCATTCTTAGGATCTATAGGAAACTTTCAAAAGTTAATTGAACAAACGGCCGAGATGCGAAATGGCTAGGTTCAATTGATGGTGTAAACCAAAAAGTCTCATAAAACAATAGACAACTTAGCTAGAATATTAGAACAGCTGGCGATTACAGGGCAAATCGGAGGCAATAAAGTACCCGTCAGCAAATCTGGCATCGGCGAGTCTCGTGTGACCGGTAAGTCAAAGTATCTGCCGTATGTGTGTTCGAATCTCTGAGAGCAAAACGGATCAAATAAACAGCCCGATCCACAAGTGGGAGGAACAGGCAGTGTTGTGGTCACCGATCCCGTTGGATCGGCGACACCAGTGATCATTCAACCTAATGGCCGAAACACAGAGGTAATCGGTAACGCTTGTCCCCTCCCCAAAGCTGTTGGGGGACAAAGAGCTAATGATGTTTTTTAGCCTCACCAAGCCATTAACAACCAGCATTAGATCCTACCTCCCATAGCACCTCCTATAGCAACACAGCCTATTGTTCTACAGGTTATCGATAGAGACCAGCTAGTGGTGGCCATACACTATGAGTATGGCCCATTAATGAGAAGGATGGAAAGACAGATGTACAGACGGCCATATCCAGTGGAGGTGGACCAAACCAATTTCCCTCAGGGATACAAGGTCCCAAACTTTACCTGTTTTTAGGGGAGGGTGACCAATCAACGGTTGAACACATAGGCCATTTCATTGTGCAGTGCGGCCATGTGGTGGGTATAAAACACTTAAAACTAAGGTTGTTCCCTAATTCTCTCATTGGGGTCGCCTTCCTGTGGTATATTAGCGTTCCTGCCAACTCTGTGCAAAATTGGCAAGGAATGGAAGAATTGTTTCATGGTCAGTTCCATTGGACTGAGCCTGAGACATCTCTGGCCGATCTATCAAGGATGCTCCAATTGGCTGGCGAGACGATTGAAACCTATACAGCCCGTTTCAGAAAGGCTAAATATAGATGCAAGACCGTTTTACCCGAGAAAGAATACATCAAAATGGCTATGGGAAGGATGTCTTTCAAACTTCGTAAGAGGTTTAAAGGGACCAATTTTCATGATCTATTCGAGCTACCCACAAGGGCCGATCATTATGAAAGTATTCTTTTGGACGAATAGGAACAGAAGAATTCTTTCAAGAAAACGTATTACAAAGATCCCAATTACGAGGTCCATGTGGCAGATTGTGACCTGGAGGCTGAAATTGACATGGCTGAATTAATTGGCAAATGGCCAATCGTATGCAATGCCTTGAACAAGCCCATAAATAATAACGCCACTACAAAAAAGGTGGCATTTGAGGCAGGAAAAAATTATACATTTGATATCACCATGGCCGATCAAATTTTCGATGCCCTTTTGGCCGAAAAAGTGATCAAGTTGAGTGATGGTCATCAGATCCTAAAGGTTGATGACATTAAGAATAAAGATTACTGGAATTGGCATAACTCCTGGAAACATTCCACTAACAATTGTGTTTTTTTTCCCAATATGATACAGGAAAACTTGGAGAAGGGAGTATTCAAATTTTTGGACGAGGCCATGGGGATTGACGCTAATCTGTTTCCTCAAAACGTTGGTTCAAATATGGTTTCACCTGACCTGACAAAGCTAACCAGACCAAGGCCAAAAGTGGACCTGATAGACACTTTGGAGGTACGACCGAAGCAAAGAGAAGGCAAGCAAGTGGCTACATCTGTCTTCGACGCACCAGAAGTATACATGTTAGGGTTCTCTAAAGGGTCGGGACAAAGGGAAGGAAAGCAAGTTATCAATTCGGCCTTGAGAGGGCCGAAGGTAACCATCCACAACCTCCAAGAGACGTATGAGGAGAGGAAAGAAGCTAAACAAAAGGCCAAAGATAAAAAGGCCCGTTTAAACACCGATAACTTGATAGTAGATCTACATCACCAACTACACCTGATTGAACAAGGCCTCTGTCCGAGATACAAGATCGACGTCAAGAAAGAATCAACTGGCTCAAGCAAGAGGATGAGAGTGAGTGAATTCCGAGAGTGTAGCCCGAGAAGGTCTGTGCACGAAAGGCTTACACTGCCAGGTTATAGTCAATTTCAGCTCGAGTGACAGCCTAGATCGTTGCCAGCATTACAGAATGACCATGGCCGATTAGGAAAAAAGTATCACCAGCCGCCATCAAAGCCTAACGTGCGAGAAAAGGTTGCAACTTCGGGCATACGTTCAAGGATGGTCCTTCCACCAAGTGTGGAACAGGGAAGATTGCATCGGGTGGACCATCCCAAGTTCCCAGTAGTGCCCAAGTATAGAAAATCCCAAAAAATGAGGTTTTAAAGGGCAAGGCAGGCAGAAACAGAATGGCAGTATTGGGAGGATCAGGCTTACAATCCTCCAAGGCTTCTTGCTCCCTACATGCCTGTTCCTCAAGAGCTGCAAATAGAAGATGAATTTGTGTTTGACAAGAACTCGGGCAAAGGAGCAATGCATGCTACCAAATGCCTAAAAGAGAAGTATAGGTAAGAAAAGGTTAAAGAAGGATGTAAGCCCAAGTCAGACTCATCAGACGAAATGGCCGATGACTTCTCAAATTCTGATAACTCGCCAATCCAATTTGGGACTGTTCCAAAAGATCTATCCTCTAATATGGTGTTTACCCTACCCATGTCCTTTATGGCCAAGTCAGACCAGTCAACGGCCATAAAGGGAGATGTGGTTGAAGGCCAGACAGCTGAGTCAGCCACTATAGAAGATGTGTTTTGGAGTGGAGGTGAGACAGTCAAACCCGAGGTAGTAGAAGCCACCAGAAAAAATGTGGATGCTACTGACCAGTAGACTGATCGGCCCAAGATTATAATTCTCAGGCCGAAGAGCCAATAGACAGCAGAGGGACCAAAAGCAGGGCCCATCAAAGTTGTATTTGAAAAGCCAATGTTCCAGATGTCTCAACACCTAAAGCCCTTGTATGTGAAGGGGCATATTAAAGGGGTTCGATAAACCAGATTCTCATTAATGGAGGATGTACTATCAATATCATGCCCCAGATCATGTTCAAAATCTTACAAAAGTCCGAGTCGGAGCTGATTTTGACCGAAATGAATGTCCATAGCTTCACAGGGACGCCCTCAAGAACTAAAGGTATTTTACCTTTGGAGCTGACTGTTGGAAGCAAGCCTGTTATGATAACTTTCTTTATTATGGAGACATCGGCCGCGTACAATGCATTGTTAGGCTAAGATTGGATCCACCCCAATTATTGCATCCCTTCCACTTTGCATCAGCTGCTGATTTTCTGGAGAGGAGACGAGGTGGAAGTGGTTGGGGCCAATACAAAGCCATTCATGGCACAAATACAAACAGCTGATGCGTTGTTATATGAAGATGACATCGGACCTGTTAAGTTGCTGGGATATGACAAGATGGGCTGACCAAACACGGCAACGTTCGTCAAAGTAAATGCCCAGAACGTGAAATCAGGTTACCATCATTTCGATCAGACAAAAGAAGTTAGGCCGATCAAGCTCAACGAAGAAGACATGATCAATGAACCCACAACCGATTGAGGTTCGGAGACAGCTGGCCTTAAGGGCCAGCATGGCCAGGTGGTGTGCATATCTGGCTGATAAAAGGTTAGAAATCGGCCCTACTGACAGTGGAGTTAACTTAGCCAATTGTATCTACGAGGAAGAGCTCCCAAGAGAATATGAGATCCAAATGGAGGAATTGGAAACTGCCGTAGCAAAACTTGATGATCTGAAGGCCGATGTCCAAGACCCTCTGTTGGAGGTCAGCTTGGGAGATGAAGGATAGCACAAACTAACTTATGTGAGCCAAGTACTGGAGCCACAATTCTAGGCTAAGGTAATAGCCCTCTTGAGAAAGTACAAGGACTATTTTGCCTAGGACTATGACGAGATGCCAGGGCTATCTACAGAGCTAGTAGAGCATCGGTTGCCAATCAGGCTGAGGTTTAGACCATTCAAACAGCTACCTAGGCGAATGTCACCTGAGGTCAATCTTAAGGTAAAGGAAGAAATAGAGAGACTCTTAGGGGTAGGCTTTATTCAGACTGCAAGATACATAGAATGGGTTTCTAATATGGTTCCAGTGGTGAAGAAGAATAGAAAGCTTCGGGTTTGTATTGACTTCAGAAATCTAAACTTGGCAACCCCGAAGGACGAGTGCCTGATGCCTATGGCCGATCAGTTAATTGATTTGACCGCCAAACACAAAATTTTGTCCTTTATGGACGGGCATTTGGGATATAATCAAATTTACATTGCCGAAGCAGATGTCCCAAAGACAGCTTTTCAGTGCCCGAGGGCAATTGGGACCTTCGAGTGGGTCGTGATGCCATTCAGGCTAAAAAAATGCAGGCGCCACCTATCAACAGGCAATGAACTCAATTTTCCATGACATGATCGGACAATTCATGGAAGTGTACATCGATGATGTTGTGGTAAAGTCTAGAAGCAACGCCGAACATTTGGTTGACCTTGAAAAGGCATTCGAAAGAATGCGGACTCATAAGCTAAAGATGAACCCACTCAAATGTGCATTCGGTGTATCAGTAGGAAACTTCTTGGGTTTCCTGGTGCATCAGAGAGGCATTGAGATAGACAAAAGCAAGGCTCGGCTATCCAAGCTGTGAAGGCCCCAGCCAACAAGAAAGAACTGCAGAGGCTTCTCGGGCAGATCAACTTCCTCAGAAGATTTATCTCTAATTGTGCAGGCAAGACCCAAGTGTGGACTCCACTACTCAAGATCAAGATCGATGAAGAGTTTAAGTGGGAAGACAGCCACCAGTAGGCCTTTGATGGGATAAAGCAGTACTTGTCTACCCCTCTAGTTCTGATGCCACCTAAGAAGGATAGGTGTTTAAAATTGTACATATCAGCCTCTGATTGCTCTATAGGAAGTATGTTAGCTCAAGATAATGAGCAAGGTAGTGAGCAAGCCGTTTGTTATTTAAGTAGAGTTCTAACTCCAATCGAGCAGCGATTGTAGACACCCTAATTTTGACCGACTATCAAACTTAGGGGATTATTACCTCTAAACTAATGACGACAATGTCCGAAAGGATTCGAAATCCTCAATGATAAAATTATGCTCTTCAGAATGCTTCTTAACTCGAAAACTCGCCAATTTCAAAGCCAAAATGACCAAAATACCCCGAGAGTGACACTTTTTGACTAAGGTGTGAAAACATGTACCAAAATATGGAAGCATCCTTGGAATATCCCTTTGATCAAAGGAATTGCACTAGAGAAAGCCAGAAGTTCAAAATATGCATTTTAAGCAAAATCAATGCAAAATGGTTCTTCAAGGGTAAAATGGTCACAAATAATTTTTATGATTTTCAAACCATTTTTATAAAATACTAGACTTCAATACCTTTCCAACGGTACAAGATTTGCAATTTTTGGATTTATAATGATTTAGATATGAATTTTTGAAGTTTGTGAAGGTGTGGCACTCGATGCGACGAGGTGGCAGTCAGCGAATGCCGCGAGGCACTCAGCGAGTGCTGCAAGGCACTCAGAGAGTGCCGGTTTGGCTTCATCGAGTGCCTCCCTGGTGAAAATCACAGTTTTTTTTATGTGACTTTAAAAGCATATTTTGATCAATTAGATACTCCAAATGTCACCATATTTTGTGTGTGTATTCAGCACTCATATGTCACACTTCCATACCTATAACACTCCAAAAATTACCTTTATACCCTCACACCATTTGTCTATAAATAGAAACCCATTTCTTCACAAAAGAGGGGAGAAAACCCTAGTTTGGAATTGGATCTTCATCTTAGAGTAAGAATGAGATGGTGAGTTGTTGTGGGTAATTTCTAGAGAATTTTAGAGAGAGAAAATCATCCAAAAACAAGAGGAAACTATACCCAAATTGGATCAAACCCACTTTGAAGTTATAGAAGCTTGAAGAAGAGCATGAAGAAGCATTGAAGATCTTCAAAAATTCAGCCAAACAACTCAAAATCCGAGGAAATTTAGAGGTAATTCTCTCATCTTAGGTCATATTCTACTATAATTCAATCACAATTCATAGATCTATAGGATTTTTACACATTTTCAAAAAGTCTCTTCTCCATCCCCTTCTTCACACACCACCTTGAATTGTGATTGAATCTTCTTAAACTTCTTGTTGATTTGGATCTAGTTAGTCATCAAATCTATAAGAAACATGTTTTGAGTGTGGATCTATCACTAGATCCTTCAAATTCATAAGGATATCATGTCACGCCCTGGAGCAGCATAAATAGAGAAAAATAAATTTCCTTTATGGGTCCATAAGGAATGACAGATGAAAGTCACTAATAATCCACACCACGCAGTACTAGTCCAAAAGAAAAGCAACAGTAAACAACTGAGAATAACACACAGTGCTAATTATTACAAAATATATCAGAGTATGGTCCACAGGATCACAACAGGTCTGAAGACAACAAATGCCCAAGTACCCACTAACAAAAGGTTCAACAGAACAACCGAAATGTAATCTAACTATAACATCTTCAGTCTTCAACTGGCATAAGGATAATCCTCCCTGGCGTAACCATCATCGGTGGGGCCTTCCTCTGGATAACACTCATCAGTGTACTGGTCATTACCTGCAAAATAAGGGGCAGGATATTCTGGACGGGGAAAGTCCAGGCAATAAAAGGCCGTCAGCTTACTGAGAGCTGAGTGAGCATAAACTAACGAGGTACCAGTTATCTGAAGTAAACACAAGCTGATGAAAATACGAGTTAACATCTTATTATATCCATATCTTGTTCCTTTATTCATTCTTGTAAACCGACCCTTATCGTCTTGTTACTCAAATACCAAACTCAACATACTCAGATGTCATGAACAGACTCAATCGTTTAACTCTAGGGATACACCCTTATTCTGTCCATCGCTTTTAAGAGCAATATATCCTGCTCACCGCATGTCATGGACTCCACGTCAGTCTGTCCCCAGCTTTTAAGAACAATGATCCTGTTCACCGCATTTCAGGGATATAACGTTTCGAACAAAGCATATCAATCTATTGCCACGACTTAACGTCATCTACTAGTGATCCCAGCTCACCGCTTTTAAGAACAATGGTCCTGTTCACCGCTTTTAAGAGCATCTCATAGATCATCCAGTCTATCTTAGGACTATTTGGTCCAGCTCACTGCTTTTAAGAACCATGTATCCGGTTCACCGCTTTTCAGAGCATATCATGACCAATCGTCCATCCACGTACCATTCCCAGAACTTACCAAACCTACTTACGTTCCATTCTAACATCGACACATGACAACTCCCAATGTGGCCTGACTACTCGGATTAAAAGAAATCGGACATCAAATTATATCAGAACAACACGTCACCCACATATTCATATTACTTTTTATTTATTATCCATAAATCTTTGGTGTCACATTACTCCTGTCTACCCCATAGTCGCATAATGGAAATTCCGAATCAGAAATCGAACAACTAAACCTTCATATAATAACATGCAAAGGAAACCATGTTCTGATCATGCCAATCGATTGGAACAGAGGTTCAATCGATTGGGACAAAAAGTTATACCAATCGATTGAGAAACATGGCAATCGATTGAGATGTCAATCGATTGGAATCCTATACAATCGATTGAGAAATGACTGATGTCAATCGATTGAGATTATGTCAATCGATTAATACTACATCTTCTCCAGCAGATTGTAAAAACAGCATATTTAAACGTAGAAATCATACTCTTATCACATCTAAAGGTCATAACGACTTGTAATTACATCAAATAAAGTGACCAAGTGAGTTAGGACTCACTTAGGGTGCGTTTGGGTGTGTAAGTCTTGAATACTCAAGTTTTTCCTCTCTCTCTTCCTTCTCTTTCTCTGTCCAACTCTCTCTCTGTCTCTCCTTCTTCTTCCTTTCTTCTTCTTGCTCTTCCCTTCGTCTTCTTCCAGCTGCCAAGGCAGTGTGTGTGTGTGTATGTGTATAGATATAGATATATAGATAGATATATGTATGTATATATCTCACAAGAGATGTGCCTCTCTCTCTCAAGCTGCCAAAGTGACCCAAGGCCACAAATGAACGAGTATATATAGGGGTTAAGAGTACCACACGTTTAAAGCTGAAGGAAAGAAGAAAATATTTCTCAGTTTATGTCAATCGATTGGGACACCAGTCAATCGATTGGAAACAGATATTTGTAGTCAATCGATTGGGAATAATGTCAATCAATTGGGATGTATGGCAATCGATTGGAATATTGACACGTAATCAATTTTAGTCGGTTGAATGTCAATCGATTGGGAATACTTATCAATCGATTGGTATCTGAAAAGTGTCAATCGATTGGGAAAACTTACCAATCGATTGGTACCAAAATTCACCAAAAGGAAGAAAAAGTTTATACGAGTATAGAAATGAAATACCAGTCTTATTAATATACCAAAATACAGGGTATTACATATCATCTCCTCTCTCTTATGCTATTCTCTTGGAGTTCATGAAACCTTCTATTTTCCATTTGAACTCCTTGAGATGTGATCTCTTAACTTCAATAAATATATGTTTACATATGTATTTTGAGCAGATCTAGATCATATATATATATATATTGATAGGTCTTAGCCTATATTCATAATTTGGTTGCTCCTTTGGATCTCATGAAGTTCTTTATATTTCAACGAAATCTATGGAGTTTGGATCATTAATCCTCTAGGATCATTAATTTGGATCCTTAATCCTCTAGGATCATTAATTTGGAGGCGTGCGTGTAACCGTCATCGAGCTCATACATTTCAGAGGGCATGAAGGGTGGTAGGTTGAGCAGCCCAATAGGAAGATAGGCACGGTTCACAGTCATGGGAGCCCGATGGGAGAAATAATGAGGTGATGATATTCCTAATTACCATGATGGTGGTCATCCTAGAGTGAAGAAAGCAGAGTCCGTTTAGGAAAGGATATGGCCATGCCCAACTAGAATTGGAGAGTCAATCCCGAAGATTTTGGGGATTGATTCAATCAGGATAAGGATAAGGAAAGAATGTGCGTTTAGGAAAGGATTTTGCCATCCATACCTTGCTTGGGGCGCAATTCAAATAGTCCTTACCATACCAAGATTGTTCTAAGGCCACTATAAATACAAAGGTTGGCCAACCGTGAAGGGGACTCCGCGTCATTCTAGAAACAGCACTCAAACAACACTCAAACAGCATTCAAACAGCATTCAGAGCATTCAACCCTGCGTTCTTGTGTTCATAGCAATAGGTCTATCCTCTTGTTATTTTCTGTCTTCCCGTTGAACAATCAGAGCCTGTTCTGATTTTGTTCTTTGTTTTGTTATTTTTTCCAAACATTCAATAAAATATCTTCATATTTTATTAATTTGCTTGTGATTGTTTATCTGATAAACTCTGTACTAATTGGCTTGTGCGCTTCAGTACTGCCATAGAATCTTTGGTAAGAGTACTTTCCTGCTCACCTCACACAATCACCCGTTAGAAGTCATATCTTAAAGCCTTGTGTATCACTCACACAAGCATATAGGAAATTAGTTTCCACTACTTGAACCACGTTTGGTTCTGGCACGCCCGCACAAAACTATATAGCAAACAATACCAAGTTGCTGTTCCGCCTAGCTATGAACCCTTATGGTTGTTGCATATAGATATCCTCCTCAAGATTACCATTCAAGAGTGCAGTCTTAACGTCCATCTGCCAGATCTTAAAATCTAGGCATACAGCAATGGATAAGAGTATTCTGATGGACTTAAGCATAGCTACTGGCGAGAAGATTTCCTTATAGTCAATGCCCTCTCTTTGAGTATAACCTTTCGCCACAAGCCTTGCCTTAAAGGTCTCAACATTTCCATCAGATCCTCTTTTCCTCTTATAGACCCATTTATAGCCAGTGGGTTTAATATTGGCAGGAAGTTCTACAAGATCCCAGACCTGATTGGAATCCATAGATTCCAATTCAGCCTTCAAAGATTTGACCCAATAAGCTGAATCAACATCAGCCATTGCATCTTCGTACGTGGCAGCATCAGATTCAGATTATATGGAGACAGCTTCAAATACTTCTCCTTTGAAGATGTATCTATCAGGGTGGCTGATAATCCCCCACTACGACGAGGTACCAGGGCAAAAATGGGTGAAAATGTGGTATTTTCTTGTGTTAAATCATTTTTAACTGTTAGAGGAATAGAGGGCTCTCCATCTATTTCTCTCAGATCTATCCTTCCTTTAGATTTATGGTCCATGACATAATCATTCTCTAAGAAAACATCATTTTTACTAACAAACACTTTCTATTCTCTAGGATATTAAAAATACCATCCATAAGTACCCTTTGGATACCCTACGAAGTAACATACTTCTGATCGTGATTCCAATTTGCTCATCTTTCCTTTCAGCACATGTCCGGGACACCCCCATATCTGGAGATGTTGCAAAGAGGGCTTGTGTCCAATGCACATCTCCCGTGGTGTCTTAGGAACAAATTTGCTTGGAATAAGATTTAGTATGTACATAGAGGCTTCCAAAGCATAACCCCAAAGAAATAATGGCAACTCTGAATAACTCACCATCGACCTAGTCATGTCTAAAAGAGTCTGGTTCCTTCTCTCTGCTACACCGTTCTGTTGAGGCGTACCAGGTGTAGTCAACTGTGACAGAATCCCATTCTATATAAGGTGATCAATAAACTCATTAGAGAGGTACTCGCCACCTCAATCAATCGAATGGCCTTGATATGTGTGTCTAATTTCTTCTCTACTTCAGCCTTAAACTCTTTGAACATTTCAAAGGCTTCAAACTTGTGCTGTATTAAGTACACATATCCATACCTAGAGTGGTCCTCAGTAAATGTAATAAAGTACTCATAACCACCCCTAGCTCTAATATTTATTGGACCACACACATCAATGTGAATTAATTCTAATAATGCATTGGTTCTATTGCCCTTTGCGGGAAAGGGCCTTTTGGTCATTTTACCCTTTAAACATGATTCACAGACTTCTATTGGTTCGAGAACCAAATCGCCTAAGACCCCTTCTTTGACTAGTCTGCTAATCCTGTTTAGATTGATATGACCTAGCCTCATGTACCAAAGCCTTGTTATATTAGTGGAAGGTTCCTTTCTTTTAGATGGTACAATTATCACTGAGTTATTAAGTTCCATATTAGAATCTTTAGAAATAATTGGAGTAAGCACATACAATCCATTCGATTTAATACCAAAACATACAAAAGAACCATTTCTTTTTATCACAACTTCAGTTCCAAAAGAGAAAGAATAATTTTTATTTGAAAGTTCTGAAACTGAAATTAAATTACGTCTCATTAAAGGGATGTAAAGTACATCTGATAAAACTAAAGTCTTATTGTCTGGAAATTCTAAAACTACTACTCCTATAGCAACCGCAGAATCGGTTGATCTAGAACCTAGAGTAAGCACGATCTCTCCATCACTGCACATCCTAGTTGATTTAAACCCCTGCAACGAATTACAGATATGGTTAGTCGCACCAGAATCAATGCACCAAGTGTTCGAAGTATCCGTTATAAAACTTTCTTCAATCACATGTGATTTGATCATACTTTGAACTCTTGTAGCTAAGAATTTCGGACAGTTCCTCTTCAAGTGGCCTTTGTCCCAGCATTGGAAACACTTTCCTTTGCCTTGACCACCCACCTTCCCCTTGTCTTTGACTTTTCCCTTAGATTTTGCAATCTTTGGGACTAGTCCAAAACTTGAACCACTAGTTCAAGCCTTCTTTCTCCCTTTTTTGCCTTTCAGCGTAGATCGGGAAGAAGAATTGCCTTTCTCAACGTTCATAACATTGCCCCCATGCTTTATCACCCCTTCTGCTACCAGAAGAGAACTCATCAATTTGCTCATGGAAAAATTTATTTGATTCATATTATGGTTTAGTTTGAATTGAGTGAATGATGGTGACATGGAGTTGAGGATCATATCAACTTGGGTCTGTGCGTTGATGTTGGCACCCAGAGTCTCCAGTTCATTTAAATTTCCAATCATTTTTAAAACATGTTCTCTGACTGGAGTTCCTTCCAACATCTTAGCACTCATAATCTTCTGCATGGCGATCTGCCTAGCAGGTCGGCTATGTCCCCAAACATTTCTTTTAGGGAAGTGATAATAGCATTAGCAGAATCATTCAATTGGAACTGGTGTTGCAACACACTAGCCATAGAGGCCAATATGTACCAACGAGCCATCCCATTCAACTTCTTCCATTTGTCAAACTCGCGTCTAGCAACTGTTGAAGCATTTGTCGCGGGTTTGTCAGGGCATGGGGTAGTGAGGACATATATGTGATCCTCCGTAGTTAAAACTATATCCAGATTACGTTTTCATTCGATGTAATTGTTTCCAATTAGCTTGTTTTGTGTGAGTATAGTGGCAAGTGGACTAAATACAGATCCAGACATGATTAATTCTGAAAAGAATAACACACAAAATAAATATGGATATCAAAATTAGACAACATGAAATAAAAGAATCCTTAAAACTCCTATTAAATGACAAAGTCGCCGAAATATCGAAAACGAAAGAACAAACCCTCCGTGTGGTGGTCATTGTTCAATCTTTTGATTAATCACGACTTGTCTGCTATGCAATTCTTGCAAAATAGGTCATGACTCCTGAACCAATTTGATCTCTAAGTTTCTAAATAATGCCCCATGTGGGATCCCTTATTCATAGCTTAGCTAGTGTGTACCATTAACTAGGATCCAATCACAACTGCCTCAAGTAGTGCCTCGGTGTGGTGGTCACCCTCTAACACGTCTAATTGACCCTATCAGCAGGAAGTTCACATCTAGTAACCAATGAGTAGTGTACCCTCTGTATGGAATGATCACCCCTGGCGAGGTAACATAAATGCACTATTCATCTTACAGTGAACCGTTAATGGAAGATCATGGGAGTTGTAATAATAAGTCACTCTCCTACTAGATTTGACAATTAAGGATTTTGCCTTTGAAAAATTGTTTCTACTCAATTCCCGTAGACATCCAATGTCCACTAATGAGTTAAAACGGTTTTTAATTTTTATTTTAGAAAACTCATTTTTGCTTGCATGTAGTAACAATATTTAAATAATGCCAATCACAAACAAGCATAAAAAAACAAAAAACTAAAATGAAATAAAGACATTCAACAATGCCTCTATCTACCATGGCTCTATTTTCATAGATCCATCTTCTTGGTTTGGTCGCCGCCGACTCCATCTTCATGGACAACGGCTTCTTGCTCCATCTTCATGAATATTTCTAATTCTATTACATTGGTCCTACGCTTCTTTCGAAGCTTACAATTTATCTAGAAATAGAAATAGCAATAAATAAATAAATAGGCTAGGAAAACCGGTGCTACTTTCCTTATCGCAGGAATGAAGTCGCAGTGCCCTTTACACATGCCTTTAAATCCAAACCAAACCATTCACCAATCACAAATTTACAATAAAATAAATTTTTGGTGCCATGGGAGATAGCGGACTAATCCTTGCTATAACAAAAAGTTAGTTGCACAAATATCCACGCGCATATGACAGAATATATGTCTATTGGAACTTCTAATTGATTCGCATAGTACATAAACTCTTTATGCATTGATTAGTACTAAAAATACTATCTCTAGTTCTGTCTTACTCGATCGATTGAACTTAAGATTTCACAGATTAATTTAAAATTTTCCAGAATTTTATAAAAAATTAAAATAAATAATTTTTTCAAAACCTTTAAACTGTGAAACACACCTGGATAGAGAAATAGTTTCAATCAATCGAACAAGGATCAATCGATCGAAAAAAAAAAAAAAAAAGTTCGATCAATCGAAACATGTTCGATCGCTTGAACCCAGCATAGTTTCGATTGATCGAAAAGCTTTCAATCGATCAAACACAGACAATTTCAATCGATCGAAAAACATTCGATCGATTGAAACTGCCATGCATCCTATGTAATCACAGATTTGTTTCCTGCTGCAAAACTACTGTAAAAACAAATCTATGACTATGCAGTTTCAAAACAGTACTAAAAACTAACATGAAAATAAAACTAGTGTTCCAAAACGCAGCTATAGATCCAAATAAGGGAGGCTCTGATACCAATTAATGGATTTAGGTTTCGAAAAACTTAAATTATAAATGCAGCAGAAAAACATGTTTAAAACATTTATTGGTAGTCCGGATCTACTACTCATCAACTCTAAAGATGCGTATACAAGAGGGGATAGAATATAATACCTCAGGCCTTGAACCCAATTCTGATTTTGTCCTCTTCCTTTAGTGTGCAGCAACTCCTACTAGGTTGTCTTCACCCTTATTTCTCCTATGAACGCTCTCGAATAGTCTAGAGTTGGTGGGAACCCTAGTAGAGAGGATATAGAAAGTTGGGAAACCCTAAACAGTTTTTGCAGCTTCGTATGAATAAAAATGATGATTAAACTATTCTGTACGTAATGCCCTATTTATAGATTTCCAAATCGACTTTAAGCCTTCGATCGATTGAAACTCTTTCGATCGATCGAACCTTCGATCGATCGAAGCAAGTTCAGTCGATCGAACTGAACCAGCATTTAATCAATTGAAATATGTTCGATCGATCAATCGAACCTTCAATCCTCATATGCCTTCCTGGGTTTGATATCTATGTATAAAATGCCAAATGTCAAATACATAATGATTGGGTTTGAGGGCACAATCCCAACACTTTTCACATAATCCTGCAAATCTTGGGCCATTTTGGGGTAGTAGTAACCTTGCAGTAGGACTCTTCTGGATAAGGCCCTACTCCCGATGTGTCTCCCGTACACTCCTTCATGGATTTCTTGCAGAATGCTCTGTGCTTGCGTCGGGTGAATGCATCAGAGGTATAGAATAGTAAATCCTCTCTTATAGAGTATACCTTATTGCTCGGTATCTAACCCGCAGTGCTTCGCTTTCTCAGTCGGGAGGTTTCTACTTATGAGGAACATCACTATGGGATCCATCCAACTGGGACCCATGTCGACCGGGTACACCTCCATACCTTCTAAGGTAGCTATACTGGGCTCAGGTAGGTATTCTACTCTGATTCCTTGGAGATCCGACTCTGAGGATGACACTAGGCGCGCCAACCGGTCGGTCTGTATGTTTTCTTTTCTTGGAATATGAGTGATGGACAACCATTTAAACTCGCTAGTGATTTCTCTGACTAGGGCCAGGTAGGCCACCATATTGTCCTCCCTAACCTCGTACTGATGCTAGACTTGATTTACTACCAGCTAGGAGTCACTGTGCACTTTAATCTGTCGGGCGCCCATAGAAGTAGCCAGTTGTAGGCCGACCAAGAGGGTCTCATACTCTGCCTCATTGTTAGATGCCTGGAACCCAAACCTGAGGGCGTACTCGAGCTGAATCCCTTTGGGCGTGATCAAGATGACCCATGCACCGCTGCCTTGCTGGTTGGAGGATCCATCTACATAGAGCATCCAGGTCGGGATCCCGGGCTGTAGTTTGGGCTATAACTCAGTCGGGTTAGATTCCTCGACCAGGTCTTCTAGATAAGTAAACTCAACAAGGAAATCTGCTACTGGCTGTCCTTTGATTGCTGTCTGAGGTCTATAAACTACCTCAAACTCTTCTAATTTCAATGCCGACTTCATGAGTCTCCCAAATGTTTCAGGCCGGCACAGAATTCTGCACAGAGGCTGATCCATGAGGACATCTATGACATAAGCCTGGAAGTATGGGCGAAGTCACCGAGCTGAGGTGATGAGGGCGAAGGTGAGCTTTTCTATACGGGAGCACCGGTATTCTACGCCTTGAAGTGCCCGACTAGTGTAGTATACTGGGTACTGTATCCCATATTCTTCTCTGCTCAGGACCGAGCTTACCGTGGAGGGTGATACTGCCAAGTAGAGAAACAATTCCTCCTTTGGAATGGGCGTTGAGAGCAGAGGAGGCGATGTCAGATACTTCTTGAGTTCCTGAAATGCCTCCTCACACTCTTTTGACCACTCGAAGGCTTTACGAAGGATTTTGAAAAATGCCAGGCACCGGTCGGTTGCTCGAGACACGAATCTATTCAATGCTGCCACCCACCCTGCCAAACTTTAAACTTCCTTTGTTGACCTGGGTGACCGCATGTTGATGATGGTCTGAATCTTCTCCGGATTGGCCTCGATTCCCCATTTTCTGCCTAAATGTCCCAAGAACTTCCCAGACGAAACCCCAAATGCGCACTTTGCCAGATTTAACTTCATCTGGTATCTTCTCAGGATGTTGAAGGCCCCAGCCAAATGCTCGAGATGGTCTAGTTTATCCCGACTTTTAACCAGGAGGTCATCTATGTATACTTCCATAGTTTTTCTGATTAAGTCCCTAAACATGTGATTCACTAAGCGCTAGTAGGTTGCTCCGGCGTTCTTGACGCCAAAGGGCATCACTTTATAGTAGTAGATTCCTTGGTCGATAATGAAGGAGGTCTTCTCTTCATCGCATGGGTACATATGAATCTGGTTATACCCTGAGTAAGCATCCATAAAGAAAAGGAGTGAGTAACCTACCGTTGCATCTACCAAGAGATCTATCCTGGGCAATGGGTAGCAATCTTTGGGACAAGCCTTATTCAGGTCATAAATTCCATGAAGAGACTCCACTTTCCGTTACTCTTCTTGACTAGGACAACATTTTTCCAACCACTCAGGATATTGTACTTCCCAAACTGATTATGCTCTGACCAGTTTCCCGACCCCCTCACAAACCACTTCCATCCTTTTCAGGGCCATGCCCCTTCTCTTCTATTTAACAGGGCAGAAGCTCGGGTCAACATTGAGTTAGTGGGACATAACCTGGGGATCAATTCCAGGCATGTCCTCATGTCTCTATGCAAAGACATCTTGATTCTGCCTCAAGAACTAGATTAACCTTTCTCGGAGTTCGGGTTCCACGAAGGAACCGATACTGACAAATCGGTCGGGAATCTAGGGATCCAGGATCACATGGCTAAGTTCCTAGACCGGGCTAACTCCGTTCCTGTCTTTCCTTGGATCCATTTCATCAATATTTACGGTTTTAGACACTGCATCTCTATTCAAAGAATTGACATAATAGTTATGGGCGATGGCTTGATCTCTCCTCAGGATCCCTACCACACGTGGGGTCGGGAATTTGACGACTAGGCTATAGGTTGACACAACTGCCTTGGCTCGGTTAAGGGTTGGCCTACTGAGGATGACATTGTAAGTAGAGAGGGCTTCAACCATGACAAAATTCGTGAGTGTGGAGACCTGCTACGGATGAGTTCCTATTAGAACTGGTAACTCGATCATCTCGAGTGGTTGTGTACTGGACCCGTTTAACCCCACTAGAGGGGTAGCCACCGGTTGGTGTCAGTCCTTGGAGATCCCAAACTGATCAAAGGCTGAGGGAAAGAGTATGTTGGAAGAGCTTCCTGTATCTATGAGTACCCTTTTGACCACATAGTTGGCTATAGAAAGCGTCACCACCAGAGGATCATCATGGGGATAGTGCAGATCCTGGAAGTCACTGGATGAGAATGTGAGGGTGTCGGTCAAATATTGGTCGACTAGTTAGGCATGCTTGACATCCACTTGAGATGCCCTAGCATACCTCTTCCTAGCCAATTGAGAATCTCCTCCTCCTGATGTCCCTCAAGAGTCCATGTTGATGTGCCTGAGGGGTTGTGGCTGCTCAGGGAGTCGGGCATCTTGCCGCTGTTGCCTATCGTTAGTGACAAACTCAGCCAAATGATCTTGCTCAATGAGCTTTTCAACAGTGATCTTTAGCTTGAAGCAGTCCACAGTATCATGGTCGTGGTCTTTGTGGTAGCAGCAGTATTTATCCCATTTCCTTTTCTCGGGCGGGCTCTTCAACTTCGTCGGTTCCTTGAGCAGTTTCTGAGCTTCGGTGGCTGCCATGACTTCTTGGATGGGCAAGGAAAGTGGCATGAAGGAAATCGGGGTTTGATCTTGATCCCCCTTTTGCTGATCCTACTTCTGCCTTTTTCCTAGGCTCTTCTCGGAGCCTTCCCATTTTTGTTTGGCTCTCTCGAACTCCTCTTCCATGAAGCCTGAATTTTTGGACTTCATGAACTCTTCAATGTCAATATACTTCTCAACCCTCTCCATGAGTTCGACTAAGTTTGTCGATCATCGTCTATAAAATAACGTGGCAACCTTGGTGTTCTGAACCCCATAACAGAAGGCTGTAATTGGGACTGTCTCGTTTAGGTCGTAAATCTAAAGCTTTTGCTGGTTGAACTAATCGACGAAATCCTTCAAAGGCTCTCCCTTTCGCTACTTGACCGTGAATAGCTGGGTGTCAGGCTATGGTCGGCCAAGCATGCTTAATAACTGGCAGACAAATAGCTTGTTTAGCTCCTTGAAGTCGTCAAGCGATCAGGGTTTAAGGGAATGGAACCACTACGCGGCCGGGCCTTTCAGAGTGCTAGGAAAGGCCAGGCAGTACAGCTCATCGACATTGGTGGCTAGTGCCATCTGAGCCTTGTAGGTTCGGACGTGGTCGATCGAACTTCCTGAGCCATCGTAAGAGTCGAGATGAGGGTTTTTGAACTTGCGTGGAATGGCGAACCTCGTGATCCAGTCGGAGAATGGCAATTCGATCTTGGTATTGGCATGATCATGACTTAGATTCCTGCCTAGCTTTTTAATCTATTTCTCCAAGTCCTTGATACGGGCTTCCACATCTTCCCGAACAGTATCGTATGGTAGGTCGGGTTAGAGGAAGAGGCTTCCTCCTCGAAGTATGTTGTCCTCAGGGATAAGGCTCGGCTATGACTTCGGTTGATTATATGCCTAAGGTCACTTTGGCTCTGGGCTGAGTGATCATGGGCCGATTCCTGGGTCATGCAGTCTTGCCTCTCCTGTCTGGCGGCACGTCTATCGTTGATGATATCTCTAGCATCCCCAACATGGCTCGGGTTGGCCCGAGCATGATCTTGGGTACGTATTGGGTCCCGACCATGCTCGGTGTTCCCGGGATGTGTTCCGATCTGCGGAGGATTATTTTGTTGGGCTAGCAGTGCTTTGATCTACTGTTGAGTCTGATGCTAGCCCTCTAAAAGTTGTGCAAGAGTTGTCGTGATTTGCTCTAGAGTCAGGATGGCTGCCGCCAACATTGGGGTCAGTGGGTCTGCCTGGCCGGTCTATTGAGCAGCCTTCTTATTCTTACTAGGAGCTATGGCGATCAGTCAGGAATTTTTATTTTTGGAAAACTGTCGTTTCCCACAGACAGCGCCAAACTGATGATGCCAATTTTGGTGTAAGATAAGAAAAGAAGACGATGAGATTTGTATGTGGTTCAGCTCTATTAATGAAGAGACCTACGTCCACGTGGTGTGTCTGAGCACTTTCACTAGATAGTTAAACAACCGGTGACCTTTGGAGAACCAACAGCTAAATGGAACTTACCAGAGGTCAGCCGGGCGTGCGAGATTGCGAATTGCTGTGTGTGTTGTCTTTGTTGGAAAGGGGAAGATCCCTTTCTTGGAGGTGAGGGGTCTCTTTTATACAAGCAAGAGACCTCCTCATACATGGAAACAATATTGATAAGGCAATACAATCTGATTTAGTTTGATTGGCATAATCTATGCAAGTTTCCCAATGTGTTTAGGAAACTATCTCCACATTCCATTAGTCTTCTAGCAGATTAAGGAAACTTCTGAATGAATCTGGGTTGCATCTCTAGGCTGGACTGAGCTATCCTGCGAGGGACTAGGCCCAGGTGGTGTTCCCGACTCGTAGGCCGGGTCCTGTATCATGCGGTGGTCCGGTCGGGGTAACGGTGCCTCCTGACCGGGCGCTACTCGGTGTCACCGAGCCTTGATCTCATTGGTTGAATATTTTTGTATGTATCACCAGTCTTAGACTCACTAAGGAAGCTCCCTCCACTGTCCCTATATGGGTACACATCTACAATATCTCGCTAGAATATTGGAATGCTGATGGCTTGAGTCATATAGCAAGTATCATTGGGAAACCCCTGCATGTTGACAATTTGGCAACCACACGCAGAAGAATTTCATTTGCTAGAATTTGTATTGAAGTAAGTGCTGAAGTTGAACTTATGAGTTCCTTTGTTATTTAGATTGAAGATTCTTTCAGTGGGTAGCTTGAACAAATCACTCTAAATGTTGAGTATCAATGGACCCCTATTTGTTGTGCCAAGTGTAAGAAATTTGGACATAACTGTGCCAAACCTATTTTGTTCACAAAAGCCCACAGCAAGCTCTCATTCAGTCTAAAGCTCAAGGTGAAGGTATCTAGATGGTTCAAGGTAAAGGGAAGATAGTTCATATAGAAAATTCATCCATTAGTGCAACTAACTCTGGAACCAATAAGGAAGCCTTGACTAGTATAGAAGCTCACCATGCAGACAGGAGATCTTCAAGATTTGTTGATTGTCCCTCCCTTGCCTACTAAGGTCCGCAAGACCCCCTCCATCCCTACTCTCTTAGTCCAGGTTGTCCCACAGAAGAATCAATTCTTTGAACTGGAAGGAATGAATGATGATATTTTAGTACAAGCTCCGCTCCCAAGATGAAGGATACTTATAGGGTGGATCAGACTGAGAAAAGTTTGGATGCCCAAGAAATGACTTCCCAGCAAATTGCTATGGTGTAGCCCCCATCTTCTCCTTTGACTCCTCATCCACAAGTTCAAGTGGAGAAGATGAGGGATGTTAGTCCCCCAAAGAAGAAAACCCTGCATTTGGAACCCAATTTGGATTATAGAGCTAAGAACAATGGATCCCCCACTCCTGGTAAGACAAAGAATAAGAAGAACTCTCCACCAGGTTCCTCAGGTAAGTACTACCAACTTCCCCAAAGTTTTTAATGATTATAAGCTGCTAGAATATTAGGGGCTTAAATCAGCCCAGTAGGCAATCTGAAGTTGCTAAATTCATTTATGAGCATAATATTTATGTGCAAGGGTTAACTGAAACCAAGGTGAGACAAGCTAATGAAGATTTTACTAAGAAAAATATTTTAAGCATTAGGAATTTGTCACTAATAGCAGCCCCAATTCAGTTGGGAGAATTTGGATTGGCTAGAAGTCTGATAGAGTTAACCTTACTGTTTTAAAATCTTCTTCTCAAACTATCCATGTTAACTTAGAAAAGGATGATAAATCCCAAGTTTGTGAAGTTTCTTTCATTTATGGCCACAATACTGGCCAAGGTAGAATGGATTTATGGTCTGATCTTAGGTTCATTTCTAGGAGCACCCAGTCCACTAATTATATTGCTTTAGGTGACTTTAATGTTACTTTGTGCCCTAAGGAAGTCTCTGAAGCCAACTTTGTCTAGAATAATGATATGAGGGATTTTAAAAATGCATTAATCAGTATTGTTTAGTGGATCTCAGATATAGTGGAGAACTATTCAGTTAGTGTAACAGAAGATATGGGAGAGAAGACTTTACTCAAAGGAAACTTGATAGAGCTCTGGTTTATTTACCTTTTTTTTAAGGGAAAAAAAAAAGATAGAGCTCTGGTTAATCAAACTTGGATTGATAATTTCACTGAATCCTTTGATCATTTCCATGTCACAAGTATCTCTGATCACTCTCCTATAGTTGTTCATATTGATAAGAGTCATAAAAAAAAGGTAGGGCTTTTAAATTCTACAATTATTGGACTAAATTAGACCACTATGTGCACATTGTTAAGACTGCTTGGGACCAACCTTGTCACACCCCAATTTTCAGACAACCAATTATTAATCAAGGGAGAACCCTCAACCAATATCCAGCTATCAAATCATCAAAGGTGCTTGTAATAAAAAAAAACATCACACAGTCTGTACCGAATAAATCATTACTCACATGTGCAATAGTAACGGTCAACATCCAACCATAAAAGCCAAACCAAGATTTAAAATCCAACTCCAAAACAAAATAATATCTAAAAAGAACACTTCACTAAAATAATATCTTAAATTGTCAAATGGCCCACAATGCCAGAAATTAATACTGAACTCTCTAGAATGAATTAAAAACGAATAAGGAGAAACAGCACAAGACTCTACATGCCTCCTGCTGCCAGGTGCCACGCCCTCCCTACTAGCCCTGCAAATTTTGATCGGCTACGCTCCAACAAGAAACGCACCCGCGAGAAAAACTCAACGGGTCAGTCACATGACTGGTATGAGTTAAACCATACACACACGGCTTCGGGATCACCCGTTGCCCCTTTAACTACTACACAAAACATTAACTCGGGCAAGAGAGTAGTTCCACTTCACATATTGGGACGAGCGGTAGTTTCCCTTTATGTGGTGGCCATGCAGTTCTCGTCCGAATTTAAATAAAATAATACTTACCTTCTGTCCCATGGTGAGTCAATACCTGCAAAATGTTAGTAGACCCACCATCCTGCAACCACAAAGATTAATAACAGCATAGTACTACTTGTACTAAGATATCGGAAGAATTATCATCACAATTTACTCACTACACGTCCAAAATAAATATATAAGAAAAGAGCAGAGGTCAAGGGAATCAACATTTTAGATCCATTAACTCATCGGAAATTTTATTGACACTAATCCTCTAACTTTTATGAACGATTCATTTTTTCAATTTCCTAGGTTCACCACTTGGCTACCATCCATGGTGCATCCACACATATATCCCATGTGTGCCCGGACATACTACCAACATCTACTCTAGTGCCAGTTTGGTTGGTGTATCAACCAAACTAGGTATACACACAGAAGGCCAGTCAATATACCATAGACATCTAACAAATAAGTCGGGCATAAGGCTTAGGCCAGCTTGATGGGACAGCCCAATTCCAAGTTTGCCATAAACTTAGAAACCTTAAACATGATCTCAAAAAGTTTGGCAAGAGCACTCTTGGCCTAGAAAAGATTAATGCTAATAAGGCTAGGGAAGCTTTAAAAGTTGTCCAATCTTCTTTACTTCAAGATCCTAACAACCTTTCCTTAATTGAAGAACATAAAAACTGTTTGAAAATTTTTCATGGAGATTATCTGGATTGAAGAGGAAGTCCTAAAGCGGAAATCTAGTTACAATGGTTGGAGGCTCTGGATAAAAATTCCAAATATTTCCACATGTCTATTAAAACTAGAAGGAATATGAAAAGAATTTTTATACTTGAAAAACATGATGGAAACTTTACTTCCAATTATGATGAAGCTAAAGATGAAGCCATTAGGTACTTTAAATCTTTAATTGGTTCCCCCTCTAATCATGCTTACCCTGGTAATGAAGCTCTCAGTATTTTTGTTCACAAAAGGATTCCTATGGACCTTATGGCAGAGTTGGATAGGATGACTACTGATGTTGAAATTAAAGAAACATTTTTTAGCATGCATGGCAATAAAGCCCCTGGTCCTGATGGTTGTAATTCCTTTTTATTTAAGGACACATGGGCCATCACTGGACCTTCCATCATAGCTCCTATTAAGGAATTTTCCAGAATGGTGAATTGCTTAAGGAGTTTAATACCACTCTTATTGCTTTGATCCCTAAAACACCTAATCCTTCTAGGATAGGTGACTTTAGGCCTATTTCATGCTACAATACTATCGACAAATGCATTTCTAAAATTATTGCTAGTAGGCTCCAAATGATCCTTCCTGACATGGTGGATCAAGTTGAATCTACTTTTGTTAAAAGGAGGAAAATCAGCGACAATATCTTGATGGCCTAAGATCTCCTTAAGGACTACCATAAGTCCTTGGGTACTCCTAAAGTGGCAGCAAAGGTAGATATTATGAAGGCTTATGATAGTGTGAGTTGGGAATTCCTCATTGATATCTTGGATGTGCTTGGATTCCCACCTCCCCCCCCCCCCCCCCCCAAGTTAAAGAAATGGATTGTTGCTTGTGTTACTACCCCCAGATATTCGATAAACTTTAACGGTGAGTCTGTGGGGTTTTTTTGAAGGTGCTAAGGGTATGTAGACACCCCAGTTTGTCGGCTATCAGATTTAGGATACCCATAGCTTGGTGGTTCACAATGATTGTAAAAGACTCAAAAGGACTCCTGAAAGTCAGCTCTATCTCTCAGAATGCTCAGATTGACCAAAATGCCCCTGAAAGCCTGAAGACTCCCGGATTTGGTCCCGAAGTTCTGAAAACATGCTATGTCGTAAGAAAAATGATAAAATGAGTTTTTAAGTAAAACCGAAAGAAATCGTCAGCTCTCAGAGGCCCCCGGAAGTCCCGGAAGTTCCCCGAAAGTCCCCGTTGACCGGTTTGACAAAGGTTTGACCAGGTTTGACCAGAGTTTGACCAAGTTTGACTGAAATCGTCCGAATTCACCAGAATTATTAGAAAAGTATTAAAATGAGTTTTAAAAGAGAATCGAGCGAAAACGTCGGCTCTTGGGAGCTCCCGGAGGTTCCCAGAACTTCCCGGGAATCTCAGGTTTGACCAGTTTGACCAAGATTTGACTTTGGAATCGGGGCACCGAAACAATTTTCAAATATTTTTCATGGATACTAGAGGTCAATAGCTTTCCAACGGTATATCGCACATAATTCCTGGATTTAAAACGAATTTATTTTGAATTTTCGAAGGTGAAAAAAGGCGATCAAATTGGCTTTTATCACGAATACCGCTAAACTTTTCAAAGTGACCTATCCCCGAACTATTTTTTATGTAAAGTAGACTCCATTACCTTTCCAACGGTATATCACAACCTCAGTGTGGAGTTCATACGCATTTTCTGTGAATTTCGGACGAAATAGGGCCTTTTCGCGAATACCGAAACCTCAAGGGGCCTAAACAGCATTATCTGGACGAAGGAGGAGCAGTGCCGCCGCGGCACTGGCCCACTGCCGTCGCGGCACTCTCCCCCAGAACAGTGTGTTTTTGTAATTTCTTTGGTGGTCCCATTTTGATTATTTTAAAACCAAAACGACGTAGTTTCATGATTTCAGATGTTTAGGACCAATGGGAATACTTCTAAAACCCCAAAACCACCCCAAGTTGGCCTATATAAACCCCCCATTGCTCTTCATTTTGGGGGAGTCAAATGCAAGTGTAGAAAAAGTTTGGGAGAGAAAGTTGTAGAGATAAGGTTAGAATAGAGAGAAAAGAAGCTTTTTTCTTTGATTTTCAAAACAAAAGTGACTTCTAAACTTTGTTTTTACTTCATTACTCCCATTTACTTCAACATTCAATACACCCAACCATCATTTTAGTGAGCATTTAAGAGAGTGGAAGCTTCTTCCATGTCCAATGTCATTACATATGAGTAAAACACCAATCTACAAGTTCAATACTTCATGAATATCATCTATTGATCATTATCTACTTGCTTGTTTATTCATTGTTTATCTCTTCTCACCTCATTTCTTTTTTATTTTTCTTTATTTACTTACTAGTTCATCATCATCTAAATGATGACATGAAGTTTGGGGTGAGTGAATCCTTATGGATAATAGCTCTTGACCTCAAAAACATGTTTGATAGATGATGATCATAACTTCAATATCTCCAAGGTATCCTTGAAGTGTATTGAAGTTATGCTCAAATAAAAATGAGTCTCTCTAACAATCTTGGAGGTTCTTGATGATGAGTTGAATGTTGGCATTTTAAGTGGTCATAATCTTTATTGAGTATTGAAAATACACTTTCAAAACCTCTATTTCAAAACCCCCCTCAATCCCTCTCATTTTGATTTCAAGAAAGAAAACCTTATTTTCCTCAAAATCTTCAAAACAATGAGTCAAAACAGTGAGTGAGCTGAGTTCAACAATTTCTCTAGAACTCAATACTCAACATATAGATGCAAGGCCACTTGGAAAGTCTTCCTAACTCATTGGAGAACACCCATGATTTTTGGTTTGACTTGGAAGTACTTGAAATGGTCCATTTGGACCCAAACATTCCTTCCAAACATTCTGCCTCTGCTGTCACAGTAGCTTAACTAACTTCCAACTTCTTTTTCAGAAATATTTTCCAAAAGGGGTGGTCCTAACTTATTTTTTCCTTAAACTTCAGTGTCTTAGGAAACCTTCTGTATAAAATGGGCCTCTAGATCACTCGTCTTCGTTTTCTAAGATTTTTCAACATTTCAGTCGACAGTACAGACTCTGTTTCTGAGTGACCTCTGTTGTTCATATGATTTCTCTCAATCTGTGATAGTTATTAAAGATTGGATTTTTGGGTTGTATTTGAGACACAATAAGGAACATCTCCATAAAACATCATGCATTGAAAGCATTCCTAACCCCTCTTTTCCATTTTTACAAGATCATGTTACTGTTCTGTCTACTATTCACAGCAAGCACATTTTAACTTTCATTCTTTGATTTGATGCTTATATGCCTTCCAACATAGTTCATATCTTAGGAAGTAGTTCATACTACATTTGCACATATCCCATGATAATTTCATTCATTCACTCATACACATTATAGACTTCTAAGTCATTCTAGGAATCCATGAACACAAAGCACACTACAACCTTGGCACATTCTAGATACATACATTGCATCCATGCAAAGATTTGGGGCCTTCATGGCTCCTAATCTAAGAAGATTATAAGGAATGATCATGATCACATGTTCATTGCTTCCCCTCGATCTAAGTATCCTTTCTCATCCGTCCCGGGGATTGAGAGATCTTCTTTTCCCAAAGATTAGCATGCATCATTCTAGTTTGCTAAGCATATTTTGATTTCTTTGTTTATTTGTTTCAATAACAATTCATGCCCCCTTTAGATTAGGAAACTTGATTAATTGATATATGATTAGACGATTTTTCCTAGGTTTATTTGTGTGATTCTCACTTTACATTGTATGATATTTGACTTAGATCTTATGAATGATATCTTATCTTTTGATTTTCAATTTCAAGATTCTTATGTGATGTAATATACTATCATAGTATTAATTGCCGAACCATACATAGTATAAGATGATTATTTGGATGCAAATTGAGGCCCGTCGAGAGACGGGGCGAGTTGAGGGTGTTTTAGTCGTGACAAAGGCTCCTTCCTCTCTCGTACCAAAACCCCGAGCCAAGTTCTTTGGTTATGAAGGGTCGGTGCCCTTTATCCGTTTGGGTGAGTCAAAATTAGGTTTCTTGGTTCCTTAAAGACCAAGTGGCGACTCTGTATCTGTTTTCGAAAGACCTTCTTTTCTTCGAAATCAACCTCTTGTTTTCTTTCAAATCAATTTCAAAACAAAGGAAAATCAATTCCGAAACCCTGGAAACAAACAGGAAAAACTGGGAGTGGACGACGGATTCCGCGTGTCCACAATCTGGCAACTCCACTGGGGATTTTTATTTTAAAACAAAATAATACAGAGGTTTAACTCATAAGAAGCATCCTTAAAATCATCTTTTTTACTGTGTTTGGTACACCGCATTGCACTCTTGCATTTTCCCCCTCCGACTGTGTCTGAAATGCGGCGCTGACATTGTTCAGGTCTTGCTGTGCCAGGGCACGAGTCGTCGTTGATACTGTACCTTCCAAGGTATATCAAAAAGAGTAAAAACCTCCGTACTATCTCTCTGACAGTATATTGGAACTCTCGTCAACGGACCCTCTTTGACTAAACCCAGCCTTTGCATATAGATTCCTTTAGAACCTTTCATAGGACTGTTCATTTATCTTTTCAGATAGGACAATGTGATATAACTGCTGTATGCCCTGATGGGATTACCTGAGCGGTGTAGACGCTTATGTAGCATAGAACAGAACCTCTTTCTTATGATTCCCAAGGCAATCACTCACATGTGATTAGATTGAGTTGACCTGCCTAGGCACCATGACAAGGATGTCTGCTCCATGCTCACAAAGATATACACCGCAAACCTTGTTTATCGGTCCTAAGACATAAGAGTATGAAAACCTGCTAGACGGTATGATCACTATCACCACATATTAACATGTTTCTCCCAGAAACTCTGTCCATATATCCCAGATATAACCACATATTAACCTGTTTCTCCCAGAAACTCTGTCCAGATATCCCAGGTATAACCATATTAACCTGTTTCTCCCAGAAACTCTGTCCAGATATCCCAGATATAACTATATTAACCAGTTTCTCCCAGAAACTCTGTCCAGATATCCCAGATATAACCACATATTAACCTGTTTCTCCCAGAAACTTTGTCCAGATATCCCAGATATAACCATATTAACCAGTTTCTCCCAGAAACTCTGTCCAGATATCCCAGATATAACCATATTAACCAGTTTCTCCCAGAAACTCTGTCCAAAATTATCCGAAGTATCCCAGAAATCCCTGTTATCCCTTGGTGGTCATACTGGAAAGTAAGGTTAGCACACTCTGTATGGTTGGGACCTTATTTGTTTAACTGCTATCTGTTAGAAATAGAAGCATCATATAGATTAGGGCTTACATCCGCATGCTTGTCCCATTTGCATGCACCATTCCCCATCAATCTGCACGCACTGTCTCGAGTCGGTCCACATCACTGTCTTTGTCTGTCTAAAGTCACCACTGTCAAGATCTAATCTAGTCCTCTCAAAATCTGTCAGGTCAGTATAGATTCCCAAGGTCAGCAGTCAGGGTCCTCTTCGTGGGTCAGGAGTTCGGATAATCGATTGATCAGAATCAGTCCGACAGCTTACTTCAGCATGAATAGGGAAGAGTTGGAAAACAAGGTTACTGAATTGGGAGCGACCATAAGCCAGCAGTCCGACAGCCTAGCCCAAGTTCTGAAGTTCATGGAAGAATTAAAGCAGCGGCGGCCGCAACCTCCGCCCGGGTTTCCACCACCGGAGTTTGAACCACCCCCACCTGAGAATAATGGGGAAGAAGACTGGTTTCAAGGGGTCCCACCGTTCGCGTAGGAGAAAAAGCTCCAAGAGAAAATGGACAAGGTCGACAAGCTAGAAAGCGTACTAAGAAAAAGCAAAGGGGTCGATGATTACATGCTAGACTTGGAAGGCCTCTTTGAGCCTGTTAAGGTGAAACTGCCAGAGAATTTCAAGATGCCTGCCATCGACTGTTTTGATGAAACTGGGAACCCGAAAAGTCATGTGAAGCTATGTATGAGTATCTTCCAGTCCATGGGTTGTACCCACGAACACATTGCGATGTTGTTCTCGCAAACTCTTACAAAGTCTTCGCTATCGTGGTTCCTAACCTTGGAAGCCTCCAAAACCCGGGCCTGGGAAGACATCGTTCGACTCTTCATCGATCATTACTCCTACAATCAAGAGCTAGATGTCACCATCAGGGACTTGGAAAGAACCCGGCAAAACCACAATGAATCCTTTGCTGTATTTCTAAGCAGATGGAGGAACAAGGTAGCCCAAATGACCCACCGGCCGATTGAAAAAGAACAGGTAAGGATGCTCATCCGAAATCTGCAGCCCCTCTACCATGAGAAATTATTCTACCAGTCCATCTCCACCTTTGAGGAGTTGTTTGAAGTCAGAACCCGAATTGAAGACGCTATCAGAGAAGGAAAGATAAAAAAGAAAGAGCCCCCGAGTCAGTCCAGAAGGCCTAACTACTCCCGGAATCCCCCGGATGTCAATGCCCTTAGCAGCCAACCCATGGCGTACCCTCTTAGGCCGTACCAACCCTCTAGCCAGGCAAACCCCTCCAATCGCCCCTTCCAGAAAAAGCCCCCTCGCAACTTCGCCAAGTTAGAAATCTCTCTCTCCTCAGCTTTAGACCGCCTCCTCAAAAAGGGCCATCTCCAACTACTCCAACCCCGAAACACCCCTCTCCCACCAAATTGCGATATGTCCAAACGGTGCACCTACCACCAAGCCCCGGGCCACAACACTGATGATTGTGTGCGCCTCCGCATGACATTCAAGACATCATTGACCAGAACATCATCGAACCGCCACCAAAGCAGCCCCATATCACCGAAAATCCTCTACCAAACCACCAAAATGTCAACCTCGTTGAGTCCAACCCTATATCCTTCAACCCTGCTACTTATATCACCCCCCTAGGACAACCCTTGCCTTTCATTGACATCCCGGATTCTATGGGAATTCATCTGATTAAAGGGGAGAATGACGAGTGGTAGCAACAGCTAGACGATGAGCAAGACTTGTTCTTTCTGGAAGAGCACGATCTGGGGGCGGTAGACCTCAAATGGTATGATCCCAATAACGAAAGTGATGCTTCTATCTGGGACGAGCCGGAGAAACCATTTGTGGGAACGGATTGTGATTGGTTCAAAAAGGATGGGACTGTAGAAGGGCCTACTCCTGCTGAAATTGATCATCTGACTAGGTCAGGCCGTCACTACCAGCCTCTGCATCCTACTACTGAAGCCGTCGAGAAGGGTCCAGTTAAAGACAAGGGGAAGGGTAAAATGGATGAGATCATTGAAGAAGATAACGAGTTGATAAAGCAGCTAAAGAAGACCCAAGCGCGTCTCTCGATGTGGGACATCATGGTAACATCCTATAAGCATAGGTAAGCCGTGTTGAATGCCTTGGCTAGAATTGAAGTCCTTATCGACACTGCACCAGAGGACATGGTGGCTTTCTTGGGCGCACTTACCCCCGACCAAATCATTACATTTTTCGATGAGGACCTGCCACCAGAAGGATCCGCACATAACAAGGCATTGTATATCACCGTGGGATGTAAGGGACAATAGGTGCCATTCTGTCTAGTCGATACGGGCTATGCTTTAATTGTCTGTGCCCTAAGGACTGCCACCACCTTAGAGTCAATGTCCTTGACATCACACCATCTGTACAATCTGTGAGAGCCTATGATAACACCAGGAGAAATGTAATGGGAACCGTTTCTCTCCAAATCCGGGTAGGATCTTTGGTGAGCACCAAAGTCTTTCAAGTCATGGACATACCTGCCTCTTTCAAATTGCTGGTCGGAAGGCCCTGGTTGCATGTCAACAAAGCCGTATCGTCCACTGTGCATCAAATGATCAAGTACATCCATGAGAAGGAAGTAAAAATCATCCTCGGTAATAGTTGGGGTAATGAAGCTTTCCCGAACTACGCTCCCGTCTTTGAAATCCAAATACCTGAGTTAGAAGAAGGAGAAATTGGGGGATTCTTCATGGAAGAAGTCCACATGATCAATGATGAAGACAGGTTCCCTGAGATCCACTCTGCGATTGTCAACATCGTTCGCAAAATGAACTACTTCCCTGGAATGGGATTAGGCCGATGCCAGCAAGGGATTCGAGAGTTCCCTCAGATCAAAGGACAGCAAGGTACTTTCGGGCTAGGATACAAGCCCACTGAAGAAGACATCGAGCTACAAAGGCCATGGAAGAAAAGGGCAAGGGGTCTCCCACCATACTGCAAGACCTTGAATGGACAATTCATCAAAGAGGGGGATGACTTCCCTTACTTCGGGTTCCCCGAACCCTGGATCCACCAAACCACTGGGAAAAGGCACCCCGGGCTTGAAATCTTCGCTGACTGTGAGAGGCCTCCATATCAAGATCCGTTCTATCCCGAAGAAATTGAGAAAACCCCGGAGGAAGACTGGTTGAAATACCTGGACACTGAAGCCATCGAGAAAATGTGGGAGGAATCCGCTGAGAAGAAGGAAGAAAAGAGGGCCAAGAGCCGAGATGATCAGATCAAGCCAACTGAGGAGGGTCTGAGCAACCAGGCTGTAGAGTCATCTGTCTGTGTCTCCCTATCCCCTGTTCTCCCAGAGTCTGTACTGCCGATTATCGAGTCTGTACCAGAGTCGGCTGCTGTAAGCCCACCACTGTCCAATGTAGTCACTTCACCTATCATGAATGAAATGAAAGACGATTCTGCTTACTCCTCTGTGTCTAATACTTGTGAATGCACAGATCCCTCCGAGGATCTCCCAATTGAACTTAAGCAACTAATTGAAAAACCACTTGCTTATGAAATAATCGAAGATACTTTATCAGTTAACCTAGGTGAAACAGATAATCCCCAAATTGTGCAAATTGGCTCAACTCTTAATAAAGAAGAAAAAGAAAAATTAACCCTCTTGCTAAAAGAATTCAAAGATGTTTTCGCTTGGTCTTACGAAGACATGCCTGGGGTCGATCCCGACATTGTCCAACATCATATTCCCCTCCTCCCTAATTCTAAACCTGTCAAGCAGAAACTGAGGCGCATGAGGCCGGAGTGGGCACTCAAGGTTAAGGAAGAAGTGGAGAAGCAATTCAAGGCAGGATTCATCATTGTCACCGAATATCCGGAATGGGTTGCCAATATCGTACCAGTCCCGAAGAAGGATGGAAAGGTTCGTGTGTGCGTCGACTTCCGTGATCTAAATAAGGCCAGTCCCAAGGATGACTTCCCGCTTCCCCACTGATTCGAGGTGAAAAGTGCATATTTATAGCGTATTACATGATCTTTTATGCATCTTTTATTCCCAAAGTCCCTACATTTAGGTATATTCTAATAACAATGTTCTTTTTATTGTGTTAATGCTAAAATATATGTTTATGCATTGTTTTATAGGTATTAGGATGTAAATCAATGAAGTGGAGCTAAAGAAAAGTGATTCTGGTGGATAGAATAACAGAAGCAACTGGGAAAATGCCAATTTTGACAATGAAGACTTCAGATTTGGAAGATTTTCCCAGAGATGTAAAATGTAGATCTTTGAGTTACGGTCGCGTGGCCATAAATGAGAGGTCAATCTGAGGTCCGAGTAAAAAGTTATGGCCATTCTCCCATCAGTGCGCAGAGATGTCAAAATCAAAGAGTTCAATCGATTGAGCAGAGTTCAATCGATCGAACCTTCGATCGATCGAACTAAGCTCGATCGATTGAACTTTATAATCACTCAAAAGTTGCGTAAACTCTGCGGGAACCCTATATATATGTCATTTTTACACCAGACGAAGGGAGGACGCTCCAGAACGCAGAAAACAGCAGTTTAGGGTAGTTTTAGGGTTAGATTAGGAGTAGATTAGGTTAGATTCTTATTTTTCTTCCTCTTTTTCATTATTATACTAAAGATCATTGAAGATTCAAGTTATTTACAAGTTATTTTCATATTTATTCCAGGTTTTTCCTTTCCTTCATCTTATTTGATTGTTTATGACTAGTTGTTATGATTGTTTGGTTTTATTCTTTATGCATTAGATTTATTATGTTTTCGTAGTTTAGACGTTGGGAATATGTGTTGAAACATTGATTCCCAACCTCTGCCATGCAATCTTTAGAAGCCTTGGGCTCGATCGATCGAAGGTATTTCGATCGATCGAACCAGAGCCATAGTCAAGCGATCGAAGGCATTTCGATCGATTGAAGGATGATGCAGTCCGATCGATCGAGAGCGCTTCGATCGATCGAACATGTTAAATCCTGAGATGATTCTTTTAAGTATTCCATGACTTTCTGTTTTAGAAATCTGTCATCAAATTGTCCCAATAAGCTCAGTTTGTCACAACAGTTTTTAGAACTTAAAGCCTTAAGGCTATTTTCTTCAATGACTTTTGAAAACCACTTTGAATCTTAACACCATTTAGAGTGCAAGTAATAACCATTGTTTTAAACTGTCTTTCAAGTATTTTAAATCACCTGTGATGATGTAGTCCCGGTCATGAAAGGGCTATTGATTCTATATCTTTAGAAAAATACGGAATGCTGAAAATGAATGAACTCCATAGAACGTTAATGAATGTGCATGGTAGTTGGTTAGGATCAATGTGGATTCATGTATTTCCAACACCTTTAATTTATCTGTTTTAATTTATTATGTTTCTTTATACTTTAGTTTGTTATTTAGTTTAATTTAATTAATTAGGATTTGTAGAACCTTCACTTCTATATTTTTATTTTTTTTTCTTTTGCTTTAGGTTATAACTTAGTATATATTCTTCCTTTTCCTTCCCTGTGGGATCGACCTGGACTTATCCAGTATTACTTGCACGATCACCTACACTTGGGTGTTGCACAAGAGCGCACAACTATTTAGTCGTGTCAAGTTTTTGGCGTCGTTGCCGGGGAAGGCAACTAGGTTAGGATTTTACTAAGTTATCTCCAATTTTTCTTACTTAAAAAAAATAAAATGAAATAAATAAAAACTTTAGGACTTTTTCTTTCACAAGATAAAAATAAATAAATAAATAAAATTCTTATTGTTTAAAAATTTTGAGTGAATATGTCTTATCCATATTATTCTCCATACAACACAAATACCAATAATATGTACACATTTGAAAATCAAAAAAATTATCCCCCAAGTTGGCAAGCACCCATATATGACGTAGATTATCAACCTGAGTGCTACCAACCACCACAATGGGAAAATGATAGTGGTGGTCCCCCGTATTATCAAACGTATCAAGAACCTCCACATGAAGAGTTCTATCAATCGCAATGGGGATATAACCAAAATGATAATGCAGGATATAGTAGTAGTTCCCACGATTACCAAACGTACCAAGACTTTACCTTTGGCGAGTCTTGTCCACAAACTCAATGGGAAGGGGACTATTATCAACAACAATGGGACGAAACTTCATATAGTAATAATGGGGAGAATAACCAAGTTGAGGATAATGGTATGTTAAAATTACTACTTAGTGAAATGAAAAGGCTAGATAGTGCACTTGATAAATTAGAAATTAGATATCAACAAGCATATGCTAGTCAACCTTTAGAAGACTATACCAGTCCTTCAACACTACAACCTATATTTCAAGACACTAATAATGGAATGGAATTAGAGGATAATGAGGGGTTTATACCGAGTGAGGTTAACAACTCACTCGAGAAAGTGATAACCCAACAAGAACTCCAAAACCAAATCATTGAGCATGAAGTTGTAGAACCATTTTCTCTTCAATATACACTCCCAGACAACAACTCCTTCACTACCTTGATAAAATTGCACAATCACTTTGTCCAAAGCACCTCAATAGATGATATATATAGTGAGGAGAGTTACAAGGATGAGAATGAGGATTTAAAAGATAATACGAGTTTAGGTGATTACACGCAATTAGGAAAGGATGAGTCCCATGTTGACTCTACCCCTACCTTTGATAGTGACCCTAGGGAGGACGTTATTGAAATTTCTAAAATTGATTTAGATTCATCTGATATTCATGAACCCTCACCTCTTTCGGCCGAAGAGGTGGTGTCACCTAGTTGCCCATCACCTATCCTCTCTATTAATCAAAACTCTCATCCTGAACTTAAAAGTTATGTGTACCCCACTATTGAACAAAAAGAATGTGTTGTAGAAGAGGATGATAAGGATTCTAGCACATATAATTCGTCAAATTTTACATTTCAAAATTTTGTGAGAGAGGATTTGGAAAATATTAGGCCCACTTTAGATGATCTTAAACTTCAACAAGAAGCTAGTAATCTGCTAGACTGCTTGACCTTCTTGAGTAATAATGATATTGAGGCCCAAATAAATAGTTTTATCCAAGTCCAGTCCAAATCAATGTGCATAGAACAGAAATTAAATTCCTATGATCATATTTCTATAGATTCTGTTCTAGGGCAAGATGAGGGTAATGAAGCTAAATTAGAACATCACCTAGACCCTGCTCCTTTTATCGAACCATGGCCACCTCCTTGTATTAAAATAGAGGTTGTTATAGAAAATACCAACACCAAAGATTGTTTCTTGTATATAATTCCTAAAAAATGTTGTATACCTCCTATAATTGTCCTCAATAAATTTGGAAGCCATAGGTTTTGCATCATCTCCTCTGACCTTGAGCCTGACATTAGTTGGGGGGAGATGCAATTTTATGAGGATCCCTACATTCTTTTCACTGTTAAATTATTTCACTGGGAAGATCCTAAAAAATTTCGGTTGTTACTTTATGATAAAAATTTTGATTAACCGAATTTATTTACTGAGTAGTTCTATCATATTCTCTATTTTTCCTTGTTGCTACTAATGAGTTTGCAGGTAACTTGAAAAAAAAATCTGGATTATAAATGCCTTGAGGTAACATCCTTCCTTCTCTCGCTTTACTTTACATGTCCATGTGCTTAGTTTAGAACATTGGGGACAATGTTTAGTTTTAGTTTGGGGGAGTGAGTCATTGCATGCCTCGTTTCTTTCTTTTTATGCTTTAATGCCAATACACCTGCTTAGCAACATGACTCAGTAAATTAAAATTGTCAAAAAATTTAAAATTTTTAATTTTATTTTTAAAGATAATAAAATGGTTCTCGTATTTATCTGTTAGTTAATGTAGTTAGCTATGATGCATTAGTGTTATTTTCTGTATGCTATTAGTATGTAATACACAATGATAGTTTCTTTACTATCTTAGTTATAGTATATTTTGTTCTTTTTAATCTTCAAACAACTTTGAGCACATTGTGACAACCTTGTATTTAGCTAAAATGGATTAGTAAGCATAGCTTAGGTGTCTTGAGAGACTGTAGTGGAGACTAATAACCTGTAACACCTGTAATTTTCTGTCATTATAATATCAGTTTTTTTGAATATTTGTAGTGGACCGACTTTATTATTATATTATTATTTTAATTACGTGATGGTATGGACATGTTGTAGTATTACCATATAGACTATAGTAACCATACCAACTCGACCATAATAAGATTTAACTTAGTCCCGTATTAGAAATAATACCCGGTTGTACGTAAATCGAGACCGACACGCATATCGAAAAACTTATGCACGTAAACCAAAAAAGTTGCACACAACACGAGGTGGGCCCCACATGGCCGGCCATGTGGCAACCACATGACATCCCTTTGGACACATGTCCACTTAATGGACACATGTCCACTTCATGGACACATGTCCTATGCATGTAACATGCAAATGACACCTAAGCTAATGCACTTTCTATATATAACATGCACATGCACACAATTGACACACTTTGTCTCTTATAATCTGCACTTAAGTAAAGAAATTAGAGCTGGAGTTATAAGTTCATATAGGAGAAGAAGAAGGTGACACCATTGAAGTTGAAGTTCAAGCTCCATCAAGCTCAAGAACAACATCAAGCTTAATTTCAAGCTTTGGTGAGTAAATTGTGAGTAAATTGTGAGAAATTGTGAGTAATCTAACTCAATTTAGAACACATATAATATGTACTAATGTTTGGTAGAAGTTGATGTTGTTGTGTTGAAGTTTCCATGACATGCAAGACAAATACATAAATCTGAGAAACTGAAACTCTCAGCAGAACATAGTTTAGTAAAAGGAATGTTTTGTGTAGCTCAAAAATCCGAATTAAGCTAGGTTTTTTTGTGGTAAAAGATAACTCATATATCTACAAATAACTCTTCTATAGCTCAGTCTATAAATCAATCCTTCATGGGTGAAATGCATGTACAACGCAGTGTTATAAACCTGGGAAAACAGAAACTTCCAGCAGAACGTAGTTTAGTAAAATGGATGTTTTGAGGAGCTCCAAAATCCGAATTAAGCTAGGTTTTTTTGTGGTAAAATCTAACTCATATATCTACAAATAACCCTTCTATAGATCAGTCTAGAAATTACTCCTTCATTGGTGAAATGCATGTACAACGCAGTGTTATAAATCTGAGAAACTGAAACTCTCAGCAGAACATAGTTTAGTAAAATGAATGTTTTGTGCAGTTCAAAAATGCGAATTAAGCTAGGTTTTTTTGTGGTGATAGATAACTCATTTATCTACAAATAACCCTTCTTTAGCTCAGTCTAAAAACCCCTCTTTAATAGGTGAAATCCATGTACAATACAGTACTAAAAATCTGGGACAGAACAGTCCGAGATATAAGAAATGTCTTGTAAAATAAATAGTTTGAGTAGCTCAAAAATGTTATTGAAGCTAGATTTTTTTTGTACATGAAGATATTCCTATTATCTACAATGTTTTAGTTTTGAGTTTGATCTACAAAGCAATTTATCATGCCCAAATATATCATGTTAATTCAGTCAACACAGTGAAAATGTATCTTGGCAGATTGTACAACTTTTTGTATAATGTTTTGTTTATGCATGGTGTTGATTGTTGATGCTAGTTTTCCGGTACATGTGTTGTTATGAAAATCTCGTGCTATGGTAGTGCTATCGCGTAGATGAGTATGTTAAGGGTTTCGTCTATGTGTTTTTTTGGTATTAAATTCACGTTATAAATCCATGAGCTACGTGCTATGTTTTCTATTGTTATGAATAAAGTCTAATGACCGTTGAAAGTTCATACCCAAACTATAAATATATTGTATGGCACGATTATTGCGTTGATAAGTGATTGGGAAAGTTTTCATCGTAAGTATATTGAGAGGAAAGTGGAATGTCGGACGTAGAGCGAAATATTAACGGTTATAAATGGATGATATTAATGAACTAAACTACGAAACATGCGAACGCGTAAAATAATGATAAAACCTTCGATAACAGATTTAATGCGAATAAGGGACATTGGGCCTCGTTTCTAGTCGTGTGACTACCGGTCAAAGTTGATTTGTGAACTTTCGTGTCGTGTTTGGATATTTCTTGCAAAATTTGTCTTTCGGTAATTCCATGGTGTCAATTGGTGAGTTATGTTTTGTTCCTTGATCTGAGGATCAGCATGACGTGTTCGGTCAAGTGCGGATGACCTGAGGATCGTCGTGACGTGTTCGATCAAGTGGTTGATTATTTTTCCGCACCCTTGGACTGAGGATCGGCATGACGTGTTCGGTTATGTACGGGTGACCTGAGGATCGGCATGACGTGTTCGTCCAAGTGATTATTAATTTCCCGTACCCTTGGTCTGAGGATCGGCATGACGTGTTCGGTAACGTGCGGGCGACCTGAGGATCGGCATGACGTGTTCGACCAAGAAATTGTTAATGTCCCGCACACTTATGCCATTTGGGCGACAGTTTGAGTGCCAGTTGGGCGACAGTTAACTATTCATTATTGAGTGTTGTTCTTTCTTGACCAGTAAATGTGTTTGGAGTTAAGTCTTCTTTCAGTTAATGTCATTGGTCAGTTCAGTTTTGGGTTAAGTTTCAAAGGGAATGATTGGGTTTAAATAAGACATGGTTTTGAGAATGAGAAAAGACGAACAAAGCATAGTATCGAGAATAAGAAATGATGAACGAGATATGGTTTCGAGAAATAAGAAGAGATGATGAATAACTTACCTTAAGTGGTGGTAACCTTAAGGGGACCCTCACTTAGCTTAATCGCTAACGGCTTTTCATGCCGCTGGACCTTCCACGTCCAGCCTTTGCAGGTCCAGACGGAACCGACTGCTATCAAGATGCTGCCTTTACTACTGAAGACTATGCTGGTGAAGACTACTACGAGGAAGGCTACGGTTTCGCCAGTTGAAGACTTTGGAGCTTTTCTTTTGTTGTAGTTCTGTTATTATTATGTTAGTAATGTAATAGTTTAGCTGGTCTTGTAATGTGTATCTTTTGGATATCTTTTTGGCCTGTAATATACTACTGATGTAAGACTTGGATGTTTTAAATTTCTACTTCCGCTGAACTTAGTCACTTTCCCATATTACATTACTGTTATAAGCATGTTTGGACAATCAGGTGACACTCACAACCAGTCACGTGTCTACGAACCCATAAAGGAAATTTATTTTTCCCTATTTTTGGTACTTCGGGGCGTGACAGGGATTTTTGGTATCAGAGCCTTAGGTTTAGACGCGCTCACTGATTGTCCTACACCTTAAGTTATGAGCATAAGATTTACCTCGTATTAGTACTGACACTAAGTTAGTTCCTCTTGCAGGACTATGGAGCCGATCCTTGTTCATGATGATTTCGGAGGACACTATATTCTTGACGGCCGTATCCAGCCTGCCGACCCTGTACTATATCGACAGCGGATCCGCCAGAGGGCGAGGCACATTTTAGAGGAGGACATGCAGAGAGCCGTGCATACTGATGCACTGCAGTATCCAGATCGAGTTCAGCTTGAGTCGATTCATGCTTCAGAGACTACCGTACTTATCCACCAGGAGCTTATCAGCATGGCTCAGGACGAGGCACTATACGACGATATACTCTTCCCAATTATCATGGCTGCACCAGCACCACCATTCTCACCCGAGCCCATACCAGAGCTAGATGCAGATTCAGACCCCATGGATACAGATAGCGATGACGACAGAGCGAGTAGAGAGGATTTTGTAGGCGGTAGCCACACAGCAGACGACCCATCTGACGATAACGACACAGATGATGACGATGACATGATGATTGAGGACGACCCAGCGAGTAGCGACGACGAGCCGATCGAGGAGGCCGATCCAGTAGAGGATGCTCAGGGACCAGAGGATGATGTATATGATCATCCAGTACTGCCAGCTGATGAGGACGTGATAGTACCGATACCCGAGCAGGACCACGGGGCAGAGCCAGCTGATGTTGAGGAGGACCCGGAGGAGGAGGAGTTCTTAGAGGACCCCGCAGACGATCCAGTTATAGAGCTGATTCAGGACGATCTCGACGTACAGCCTGACCTACATGACGATGTGGATCCAGATAATGTCGATGAGCCTGACGAGTTAGCTGTTGAGTTGGACGATGCGCCACCTGAAGTTGTAGAGCTAGATGATGAGGATGACATCGACTTGGATGGAGTTGGCGGAGATGGCGTAGCACCAGGATGGATATTACCAGATGGTGGACCAGATGAGTTTGACCAGTGGCTAGATTTTATGCCAGCGGAGGTAGTTACCGACGATGAGGCAGACTTCTATGCCCTACCACGTTGAGATGATCTTCAGAGAGCTGCTATTACTTCTATATAGTGATGTACATATTTGTTTTGTTTGGTATCGCTCGTATTATAAATATTACAGTTGTAAGTAGTTTGTACATGTTCTTTTGTAAGCACCTAGGAGATGCTTAAACTCTTGTATAGTATGTACTAGCCTTGGACGTAGTACTTTGATGTAAATCTTTTTGGTTTAATGTAATGGTTTCAGTTATATCGCTTTATTCCATTGACATTTAGCACTATATGAATGCTTATCATATTTTAACTTTGGTACACACCAAAACCACCTATAAAGACTCGGTATGGAATCAAAGGATATTAGCAGTAAAACTGGTGCGTTGTTTTCAGATGGCTGGAGGACGTAGGAGGAACCACAATGGTCATAACGAGGAAGAACCAGAGATACCTAATGAGATAGATCCTACAGGATTACTCTCAGCCTTGGTCAAAAGGATTGAGAGGGCTTCAAACAATGTAGGAAACAACAACAACCACCCAGCACCACCCCCAAGGCAGACAGGGGATAAGTTACTTGAACGTTTCCGCGCATTAAGACCAGAAAAGTTCAATGGGATGATGGAACCATGGAAAGCGGAGCAATGGCTACGAGAGATGGATCTCATCTTTAAAGCCATGGATTGCAGTGAGGCCGAAAAACGCCGCTTAGCCGTATTTCAGTTGACATATGCCGCAGCAGACTGGTGGGAAGCGGAAGAGGCTACTTTGGGATACAGAGCCATAAGGGAAATGACATGGACCGTGTTCAAGGAATGGTTCCTAGCAAAGTATTTTCCATTAGTAGAACGAAATTTGAAGAAGAAAGAATTCATGGAATTGGTTCAAGTGAACAAGTCTGTTCAGGAGTATACAACGCAATTCGAACGCCTGTCCTATTTTGCGCATCACATGGTGGACACACCTGAAAAGAAGAACGAACAATATCACCAAGGGTTATCTCTTTCACTACAAGAGACGACTGCAGTTTACGTGAGTCAATCCTTTGAATCCTTGGTAGGGTTGGCTACACAGATGGAGAATATACAGAAACAGAGGCAGAAGAGGTTTACAAGTAGGTTTCCATCACGAAATGTCCCAGGAACAAGGCCACCCATGCGTTATCAGAATAATAAGCGTGCATGGAATGGAGAAAGGAAGCCGCAACAGGCACGGAGGCAACCACAGCAAGCCAACACTGTAGCAGGACAAGCACCAGTCCCTGTTGGACACCAAGGAGGTTATATCGCCCAAGGAAAGGGTCCAGAAAGTTGCTTTAACTGTGGCATACCTGGCCACCATGCCAAAGATTGCAGGACCTCCAAGAACCATGATCGTGGTGAAGTCATATGCTTTAATTGTGGGGAGAAAGGCCACTGGAGCCGAGAGTGCAAGGCACCGCACCGAGGATACAATGGACCCAACGCTCAAGGGCAAGCTGCCAAGACTCACCTGAATGCCATTATTCCGGAAGCAGCAGGTTTTGACGCAGAAGCACATCAGAATTTAGAAGGTACGCTCACTCTTTTCAGCAACAGAGTTAAAACGTTATTTGATACTGGAGCGTCAAATTCGTTTATTGCTAGTAGAGTCGTACAAGATTTGGGTTTAGTACCTCAAAACCTTACTGTAGCATTGAATGCCGTATCTCCGATGGGTACATCCGTTAAGTTGAATAGGGTATGCAGAAACTGTCCCATCAACATAGAAGATAGAGACCTATTCGCGGATTTGGTGATCTTGTCAATGAAGGAGTTCGACGTCATCTTAGGAATTGATTGGCTCACCAAGTACCATGCTATCTTGGATTGTACTAGCAAGTCGATTACCTTTACGATACCTGGAAGTCAACCCTTTTTCTTTCAGTGTAACCCATTGAGTGATAGTTTTCTCACTAGTCGCTTGGCTGCCATCGAGGGCACAAGCTCAGAGATCACGATCGCAGAGGTTCCGATAGTGCGAGAATTTGAGGACGTATTTAAAGAGCTCTCAGGTTTACCGCCAAAGCGAGAGATAGACTTCTGTATAGAACTGACACCTAGAACCATGCCTGTCTCCAAGACCCCATACAGGATGGCACCGACGGAAATGCAAGAATTGAAGAAGCAAGTACAGGAGTTGGAAGATTTAGGATTCGTGCGTCCAAGCACATCACCGTGGGGAGCACCGGTACTGTTTGTAAAGAAGAAAGACGGATCGCTTCGACTCTGCATAGACTACAGGGAGTTGAATAAGGTAACCATCAAGAATAAGTACCCGCTGCCACGTATTGATGACTTATTCGATCAATTACAAGGAGCCACGACATTTTCAAAGATCGATTTGAGATCAGGATACCACCAGCTATTAATTCGACCAGAAGACGTGTCAAAGACAGCATTCCGTACTAGATATGGACATTACGAGTTTCTTGTGATGCCATTCGGGCTAACCAATGCCCCAGCAGTGTTTATGGACTTGATGAATAGGGTATTTAGGCCTTACCTAGATCATTTTACTATCGTCTTTATAGATGATATACTAATATATTCCAAGACCAAGGAGGAACACGAAAAACATTTGCAGGTTGCCTTACAAACACTCAAGGACAACCAACTATATGCAAAGTTTAGCAAATGCGAGTTTTGGCTTAATGAAGTCAAGTTCTTAGGGCATGTCGTCTCTCAGAATGGGATATCAGTGGATTCTTCAAAGATAGACACAGTGCTAGATTGGAAAAGACCGAGTAATGCTTCAGAGATTAGGAGTTTTCTAGGTTTGGCTGGCTACTACAGGAGATTTGTAGAAGGATTCTCTAGAATCGCAGCCCCATTAACTGGTCTTACAAAGAAGGACTCGAAGTTCGATTGGAAGGATCGACATGAATGTGCATTTCAAGAGCTAAAAGGGAGGTTAACTTCGGCACCCGTGTTAGCAATACCCAAGAGCGGTAAAAGATATACCATCTATAGTGATGCTTCACACCAAGGATTAGGGTGTGTACTTATGCAAGATGGGAAGGTGATAGCGTATGGATCGAGACAGTTGAAGCCACACGAGATGAGTTATCCAACGCATGATCTAGAGTTAGCCGCAATTGTGTTTGCACTGAAAACATGGAGACATTACCTCTATGGGGAGCAGTTTGATTTGTTTTCAGACCACAAGAGCTTGAAGTACTTGTTCTCTCAGAAGGAGCTAAATATGAGGCAGAGACGATGGATGGAGTTACTCAAGGATTATGATTTCACTCTACAGTACCATCCTGGAAAAGCAAACGTTATTGCAGATGCTTTGAGTCGCAAACCTCGCGAGATAGTTGCTAATCTCATGATTCGAGAATGGAAAGCATTGGAAACTATAGCAGAATTTGATCTCCAACCCACAAAAACAGAAGGAGGACACCATTTTGGATGTTTAGTAGCACAACCGACACTCCTCAGTCGTATTTTGGAAGCCCAGCAGAAAGATGGATAGTGGAAGAAGTGGTTTGCTAAAGTTTCGGCAAGGGAACCCGAGGAATGGAGCGTAGGCTCAGATGGAGGATTTCAATGTAGGAACCGACTGTGTGTTCCTGATGTGGAGGCATTGAGAAAGGACATTCTAGATGAAGCACACAAGTCCCGTTTGACCGTTCATCCTGGAGGTACAAAGATGTATAGAGACTTGAAGCGGAATTTCTGGTGGGAAGGCATGAAACGAGAAGTGGCAGAGTATGTTTCTAAGTGTCTTACTTGTCAACAAGTCAAAGCAGAACATCAGAAGCCATCAGGATTATTACGGCCATTACCGATTCCACAGTGGAAGTGGGAACATATTACCATGGATTTTGTGGTAGGTCTACCCCGATCTCAGCAGAGCCATGACTCTATTTGGGTGATTGTGGACCGACTCACCAAGACAGCTCACTTCATAGCATACAGTATGACATATTCCGTGGAGAAGTTGAGTCAGTTATACATACAACAGGTCGTACGATTGCATGGAGTACCCGTTAGCATAGTGTCTGATCGCGATTCTCGATTTACTGCAAAATTCTGGGAAAGTTTCCAGACAGCTTTAGGAACTTCACTGAAAGTGAGTTCAGCATTTCATCCTCAAACCGACGGGCAAACCGAGAGGACCAATCAAGTAATGGAAGACATGCTCAGAGCTTGCGTAATTGACTTTGAGAGTTTATGGGAGACACATCTTCCATTGATTGAGTTTGCCTACAACAATAGTTATCACTCAAGCATAGGCATGGCACCATTCGAGGCATTGTATGGAAGGCCGTGTCGTTCGCCATTATGTTGGGCTGAAGTTGGAGATGGCAAGCTTCTAGGACCGGAGATGGTTCGAGAGACTAATAAGAAGATAATTATTGTCAGAGAGAAGATGAAGGCAGCACAAGATTGATATAAGAGCTATGCAGACAAACATCGCACGGATAAAGAGTTCAAGGAAGGAGAACATGTTTTACTCAAAGTATCACCAGTCCGAGGAGTAGTAAGGTTTGGACAAAAAAGGGGAAAGTTGTCGCCACGCTATATCGGACCATTCAAGATCTTGGAACGCGTAGGGAGAGTTTCTTATAGACTCGCGTTGCCACCAAGGTTGTCAGGTATTCACAATGTTTTTCACATCAGTATGTTGAAGGAGTATCATCAGGACGTGACGCCACATGTAATCGACTTTAAGGACATTGAGGTGAATGACAGCGTGTCTTACGCAGAGAGACCTATCAAGATTTTGGGTCGAGAGACCAAGAAGCTGAGAAACAAGGAGATTCCATTGGTGAAGGTTCAGTGGAATCATCATGACGAAAGAGAAGCTTCGTGGGAAATGGAGTCAGAGATGCGAGAGAAATATCCTTTTCTATTTTGTACCTAGATAAGCTCTGATTTCGAGGACGAAATCCTTTAATAGGTGGTGGAAGATGTAACACCTGTAATTTTCTGTCATTATAATATCAGTTTTTTCGAATATTTGTAGTGGACCGACTATATTATTATATTATTATTTTAATTACGTGATGGTATGGACATGTTGTAGTATTACCATATAGACTATAGTAACCATACCAACTCGACCATAATAAGATTTAACTTAGTCTCGTACCCGTACCCGGACATTAGAAATAATACCCGGTTGTACGTAAATCGAGACCGACACGCATATCGAGAAACTTATGCACGTAAACCGAAAAAGTTGCACACAACACGAGGTGGGCCCCACATGGCCGGCCATGTGGCAACCACATGACATCCCTTTGGACACATGTCCACTTAATGGACACATGTCCACTTCATGGACACATGTCCTATGCATGTAACATGCAAATGACACCTAAGCTAATGCACTTTCTATATATAACATGCACATGCACACAATTGACGCACTTTGTCTCTTATAATCTGCACTTAAGTAAAGAAATTAGAGCTGGAGTTATAAGTTCATATAGGAGAAGAAGAAGGTGACACCATTGAAGTTGAAGTTCAAGCTCCATCAAGCTCAAGAACAACATCAAGCTTAATTTCAAGCTTTGGTGAGTAAATTGTGAGTAAATTGTGAGAAATTGTGAGTAATCTAACTCAATTTAGAACACATATAATATGTACTAATGTTTGGTAGAAGTTGATGTTGTTGTGTTGAAGTTTCCATGACATGCAAGACAAATACATAAATCTGAGAAACTGAAACTCTCAGCAGAACATAATTTAGTAAAAGGAATGTTTTGTGTAGCTCAAAAATCCGAATTAAGCTAGGTTTTTTTGTGGTAAAAGCTAACTCATATATCTACAAACAAATCTTCTATAGCTCAGTCTAGAAATCAATCCTTCATGGGTGAAATGCATGTACAACGCAGTGTTATAAACCTGGGAAAACAGAAACTTCCAGCAGAACGTAGTTTAGTAAAATGGATGTTTTGAGGAGCTCCAAACTCCAAATTAAGCTAGGTTTTTTTGTGGTAAAATCTAACTCATATATCTACAAATAATCCTTCTATAGCTCAGTCTAGAAATCACTCCTTCATTGGTGAAATGCATGTACAACGCAGTGTTATAAATCTGAGAAACTGAAACTCTCAGCAGAACATAGTTTAGTAAAATGAATGTTTTGTGCAGTTCAAAAATGCGAATTAAGCTAGGTTTTTTTGTGGTGATAGATAACTCATTTATCTACAAATAACCCTTCTTTAGCTCAGTCTAAAAACCCCTCTTTAATAGGTGAAATCCATGTACAATACAGTACTAAAAATCTGGGACAGAACAGTCCGAGATATAAGAAATGTCTTGTAAAATAAATAGTTTGAGTAGCTCAAAAATGTTATTGAAGCTAGATTTTTTTTGTACATGAAGATATTCCTATTATCTACAATGTTTTAGTTTTGAGTTTGATCTACAAAGCAATTTATCATGCCCAAATATATCATGTTAATTCAGTCAACACAGTGAAAATGTATCTTGGCAGATTGTACAACTTTTTGTATAATGTTTTGTTTATGCATGGTGTTGATTGTTGATGCTAGTTTTCCGGTACATGTGTTGTTATGAAAATCTCGTGCTATGGTAGTGCTATCGCGTCGATGAGTATGTTAAGGGTTTCGTCTATGTGTTTTATTGGTATTAAATTCACGTTATAAATCCATGAGCTACGTGCTATATTTTCTATTGTTATGAATAAAGTCTAATGACCGTTGAAAGTTCATACCCAAACTATAAATATATTGTATGGCACGATTATTGCGTTGATAAGTGATTGGGAAAGTTTCCATCGTAAGTATATTGAGAGGAAAGTGGAATGTCGGATGTAGAGCGAAATATTAACGGTTATAAATGGATGATATTAATGAACTAAACTACGAAACGTGCGAACGCGTAAAATAATGATAAAACCTTCGATAACAGATTTAATGCGAATAAGGAACATTGGGCCTCGTTTCTAGTCGTGTGACTACCGGTCAAAGTTGATTTGTGAACTTTCGTGTCGTGTTTGGATATTTCTTGCAAAATTTGTCTTTCGGTAATTCCATGGTGTCAATTGGTGAGTTATGTTTTGTTCCTTGATCTGAGGATCAGCATGACGTGTTCGGTCAAGTGCGGATGACCTGAGGATCGTCGTGACGTGTTCGATCAAGTGGTTGATTATTTTTCCGCACCCTTGGACTGAGGATCGGCATGACGTGTTCGGTTATGTACGGGTGACCTGAGGATCGGCATGACGTGTTCGTCCAAGTGATTATTAATTTCCCGTACCCTTGGTCTGAGGATCGGCATGACGTGTTCGGTAACGTGCGGGCGACCTGAGGATCGGCATGACGTGTTCGACCAAGAGATTGTTAATGTCCCGCACACTTATGCCATTTGGGCGACAGTTTGAGTGCCAGTTGGGCGACAGTTAACTATTCATTATTGAGTGTTGTTCTTTCTTGACCAGTAAATGTGTTTGGAGTTAAGTCTTCTTTCAGTTAATGTCATTGGTCAGTTCATTTTTGGGTTAAGTTTCAAAGGGAATGATTGGGTTTAAATAAGACATGGTTTTGAGAATGAGAAAAGACGAACAAAGCATAGTATCGAGAATAAGAAATGATGAACGAGATATGGTTTCGAGAAATAAGAAGAGATGATGAATAACTTACCTTAAGTGGTGGTAACCTTAAGGGGACCCTCACTTAGCTTAATCGCTAACGGCTTTTCATGCCGCTGGACCTTCCACGTCCAGCCTTTGCAGGTCCAGACGGAACCGACTGCTATCAAGATGCTGCCTTTACTACTGAAGACTATGCTGGTGAAGACTACTACGAGGAAGGCTACGGTTTCGCCAGTTGAAGACTTTGGAGCTTTTCTTTTGTTGTAGTTCTGTTATTATTATGTTAGTAATGTAATAGTTTAGCTGGTCTTGTAATGTGTATCTTTTGGATATCTTTTTGGCCTGTAATATACTACTGATGTAAGACTTGTATGTTTTAAATTTCTACTTCCGCTGAACTTAGTCACTTTCCCATATCACATTACTGTTATAAGCATGTTTGGACAATCAGGTGACACTCACAACCAGTCACGTGTCTACGAACCCATAAAGGAAATTTATTTTTCCCTATTTTTGGTACTTCGGGGCGTGACATAACCCAAGTGAGCTTTTGAGCCATTCTTTATTTTTGAGGGTTTTATAAAATTACTCTTACTTTTTGAAAAGCGTATTGATTCGTTGTAAGTCTCAATTTTCTTCATTTTGACTGATCACTAGAAGAGAACGTTCAGGATTTACTGAAATCTAGAGCTCTTGAATTTACTTAAATGAATAATCCTATGAACTTAGAAGATGATTTAGGCCATCTTTTGACCATACACGCATAATACAGCCTTGGCCTACCTCTGTAATATTCCTTTACTTCACCTCTTGAGCCTTCTCATAATTGTATTGTCATTATAATTCCTTAAATCTAAGCCTAACTCCAAAATACATATTTGAGCTTCTTTTCTCTAGAAGTGATTGGGATGCGTTATCTTGACAAGAAGTTTGGTAGTGTGAATAAGGGAAAGTTGGCAAAAAGAAAAAAAAAAGAAAAAAAAAAGAAAAAAAAAGAATGAAAAGAAAAAAAAAAAGAAAAAAAAAGTGCCAATGGTTGTTTTAAAAGAAATAAAATAATAATAAAAAGAAGAGTGTGGGAAAGAAAAAAATATTTAAAAAAAAAAAGAAGAAGAAGAAGAAGATAGAGATTAGAGATGTGGGAGAGTCTGGAAAAGTTACAATAGATATTCCAATCACATCCGTTGACCCAATTAAATATCATGAACATCTTTCTTCTTAACCAAACACCTCTTTTTCAAAGTCCTGATGATTTTAAGTAAATTGGATTTGAAGTTAAGGTAATGAGAGAGTTCTCCACGGTATCTCGCTCTTCTAGTGAAAAGTATCATTTCATGAGACTTTATGCACTATAAATTTCCATTTTTCTATTTAGATATGAGAAGCATTAGATTCCATTCACATTTACTCTTTATAGCTTCCATATCATGAGTGATAATTATTACACCCAATTCGGAGTGATTTCATCTTGAGAGTGTAATCCTGGTAAGAGTTGAGTCAAAATGAACGTCTTGATAGTATCTTAGGTTATGCAAGCTTTGAAATTAAAGTTTTGTATTTTGGTTGTCCATTCAGACACACACTTGAAGATTAATAGGTATGGAACATTCTAATGACTTTGATAGTAGATTAACTGTAATATGTGTGTTGCATGGTTATGGCATACTAGAGAGTTTCATGAGATTGTTGAGCTTAACTATATTGCTAAATGAGAGGAAAATTATTTTGAAAACATTTAAACTAGAACCATTACCATAAACATGAACTTTGTGGGTAGATTCACTGCAAACCCTCACGAGACAATACTCGTCCACTAGGGGGAACCTACGGGTTTAAAGGCTTGTTGCATACGCTAAATGCAATCGCGATTCCTGCGAAAGTGATTTAGGATTTTTACCTTCTTTTATTTTCAATTTTTAGAGTTAAATAAACACTTTTGTAGTTCGCTTCATTGCTAGGGACTATGCAGTAACGAGCTAGTTGGGGGTGTGATTCGAGGTGAAAAGTGCATATTTACAGCGTATTACATGATCTTCTATGCATCTTTTATCCCCAAAGTCCCTACATTTAGGTATATTCTAATAACAATGTTCTTTTTATTGTGTTAATGCTAAAATATATGTTTATGCATTGTTTTGTAGGTATTAGGATGTAAATCAATGAAGTGGAGCTAAAGAAAAGTGATTCTGGTGGATAGAACAACAGAAGCATCTGGGAAAACGCCAATTTTGACAATGAAGACTTCAGATTTGGAAGATTTTCCCAGAGATGTAAAATGTAGATCTTTGAGTTACGGTCGCGTGGCCATAAATGAGAGGTCAATCTGAGGTCCGAGTAAAAAGTTATGGCCATTCTCCCATCAGTGCACAGAGTTGTCAAAATCAGAGAGTTCAATCGATTGAGCAGAGTTCAATCGATCGAACCTTCGATCGATCGAACTAAGCTCGATCGATCGAACTTTCTAATCACCCAAAAGTTGCGTAAACTCTGCAGGAACCCTATATATATGTCGTTTTGACACCAGACGAAGGAAGGACGCTCCAGAACGCAGAAAACAGCAGTTTAGGGTAGTTTTAGGGTTAGATTAGGAGTAGATTCTTATTTTTCTTCCTCTTTTTCATTATTATACTAAAGATCATTGAAGATTCAAGTTATTTACAAGTTATTTTCAGATTTATTCCAGGTTTTCCCTTTCCTTTATCTTATTTGATTGTTTATGACTAGTTGTTATGATTGTTTGGTTTTATTCTTTATACATTAGATTTATTATGTTTCCGTAGTTTAGACGTTGGGAATTGTGTTGAAACATTGATTCCCAACCTCTGCCATGCAATCTTTAGAAGCCTTGGGCTCGATCGATCGAAGGTATTTCGATCGATCGAACCAGAGCCATAGTCAAGCGATCGAAGGCATTTCGATCGATTGAAGGATGATGCAGTCCGATCGATCGAGAGCGCTTCGATCGATCGAACATGTTAAATCCTGAGATGATTCTTTTAAGTATTCGATGACTTTCTATTTTAGAAATCTGTCATCAAATTGCCCCAATAAGCTCAGTTTGTCACAACAGTTTTTAGAACTTAAAGCCTTAAGGCTATTTTCTTCAATGACTTTTGAAAACCACTTTGAATCTTAACACCATTTAGAGTGCAAGTAATAACCATTGTTTTAAACCGTCTTTCAAGTATTTTAAATCACCTGTGATGATGTAGTCCCGGTCATGAAAGGGCTATTGATTCTATATCTTTAGAAAAATACGAAATGCTGAAAATGAATGAACTCCATAGAACGTTAATGAATGTGCATGGTAGTTGGTTAGGATCAATGTGGATTTATGTATTTCCAACACCTTTAATTTATCTGTTTTAATTTATTATGTTTCTTTATACTTTAGTTTGTTAGTTAGTTTAATTTAATTAATTAGGATTCGTAGAACCTTCACTTCTATATTTTTATTTTTTTTTTCTTTTGCTTTAGGTTATAACTTAGTATATATTCTTCCTTTTCCTTCCCTGTGGGATCGACCTGGACTTATCCAGTATTACTTGCACGATCACCTACACTTGGGTGTTGCACAAAAGCGCACAACTATTTAGTCGTGTCATCCACATTGACGTTTTGGTAGATAACACCGCAGGACATAAGCTACTATCATTCATGGATGGTTTCTCAGGGTATAATCAGATTCTTATGGCGCCAGAAGATCGGGAAAAGACGACATTCACCACCCCCTGGGGGACCTACTGTTATAGAGTAATGCCTTTCGGACTCAAGAATGTTGGGGCAACCTACCAAAGAGCTGCCACCACTCTGCTGCATGATATGATTCACAAGGAAGTAGAAGTATACGTAGACGACATGATCGTGAAGTCCAAGGATAGAGAAGGACACCTAGTGGCACTGGAAAAGTTTTTTGAAAGGTTGCGTAAGTACAAGATGAGGTTGAATCCAAAGAAATGCACTTTCAGTGTTACCTCCGGTAAACTCCTGGGATTCCTCATCACACAAAGGGGGATAGAGGTGGATTCCTCCAAGATCAAGGCAATCCTAGAAATGACACCACCATGGAATGAAAAAGAAGTGAGGGGGTTTCTCGGAAGAATCCAATTTATCAGTCGCTTCATTTCCAAGCTTACAACTACATGCGATCCTTTGTTCCGATTGCTGAGAAAAGGGGAGAAGTTCTAATGGGATGACCAATGCCAAGCCGCTTTCGATAAAATAAAAGCTTACCTTCAAAATCCGCCTGTCCTTTCACCACCAACGCCTCATAAGCCCTTATTCCTTTACCTATCCGTCTCCGAAAATGCCATGGGTTGCGTGCTAGCCCAAGAAGGAGAAAAAAGCCACTCCGAAAAAGCCATATATTACCTCAGCAAGAGGATGACTGGGTATGAGCTCAACTACTCTACCCTCGAAAAACATGTTGGGCCTTGGTTTGGTGCACCCGCCGACTGAGGCACTACATGCTAGCCTTCCCGGTTGTGCTCATATCCCGCATGGATCCTCTAAAATACCTCCTCAAAAAACCCGCCCTGACCGGTCGTATATCCCATTGGTTACTTCTACTATTCGAATTCGATATCAAGTATGTTACAAGCAAATCGGTAAAAAGGAGAACCGTGGCTGAGCGTCTTGCGGAACACGCCATTGACTCCGAAGAAAGTGGAGACCTCCCATTTTCGGACGAGAATATCATGGAAATCAAGGAAGAACAGTGGAAGTTGTACTTTGATGGAGCAGCCAACATGAAAGGCTACGGAGTAGGAATAATTCTAGTATCACCAAACGGGGACCACACCCCACTGGAAGTCAAGCTCAATTATAACTCCACCAACAACACTGCTGAATATGAAGCGTGCATTCTGGGGATGGAAGCGGCCATAGAATTGAGAATTCAAAAGCTAGATGTCTTCGGAGATTCGAATCTCATCGTGTCACAAGCCAGAGGGGAATGGAAGGTGAAGGAAGAGAGGTTGAAGCCCTACCATGACCACCTCGATGGACTCATGAAGCAGTTCAAGAACATCACATTCCTCTACTTGCCCAGGGAGGAGAATCAGCTAGCTGATTCGTTGGCTACCTTAGTCTCCATGATCAAAATTCTTGTGGGAGTCAGGATGATGCCTTTGGTAATTGAGCAAAGGTACGAGCCTTCGTTCAACATGATCGCCGCAATCGAAGCAGAAGAGAATGAAACACCGTGGTATCAGGATGTCTGGAACTTCATAGAAAATGGAACGTACCCCCAAGAATCTACCGAAAAAGAAAAAAGGGCCATTCAAAGATTCGCAGCGCAATTCATCATTTGCGGTGGGAAACTACTGAAGAAAGGATACAACGGTCACAACCTGACTTGCTTGTTTGGAAAAAGCTCCAGAAGAATGATGGAGGAAATACACGAGGGGGTATGCGGCCCGCACATGAACGGTCACATGCTGGCCAAGAAAATCGTAAGATAAGGGTACTACTGGACAACATTGGAGAAAGATTGTTGCGAATACGTGAGAAAGTGTCACAAGTGCCAGATCCATGCAAACATGATGCATATACCACCATCCCTTCTATACAGCATGACCTCACCTTGGCCATTCTCCACCTGGGGAATCGATATTATCGGTGAAATCATTCCGAAAGCTTCAAATGGAAATCGGTACATTCTGGTGGCCATAGACTACTTCACAAAATGGGTAGAAGCTGCATCCTACACCAAGTTAGGAGCCAAGGAAGTGGCCAAATTCATCAAGAGAAATCTCATCTGCCGTTATGGAGTTCCCCATGAGATTATTTCGGATAACGGAAGTTATTTCAAGGCAGAAGTCAGGGATCTGTTCGAGGAATACAAAATCACTTATCACAAGTCATCACCGAACAGACTGCAAACTAATGGGGCAGTCGAGGCTGCGAACAAGAATGTTAAGGCCATACTGCAGAAATCAGCCGATACTTATAAAGACTGGCATGAAAAGCTACCGTTCGCACTTTGGGGATACAGAACCTCGATAAGGACGTCCACAGGAGCAACTCCTTACTCACTAGTGTATGGGATGGAAGCGGTACTTCCGGTCGAGATAGAATTACCATCCCTACGCGTGATGGCAGAGTGTGAAATTTTGGAATCAGATTGGTTGAGGGAAAGGTGTGAAGAATTGGCCCTCATAGATGAAAAGCGCCTAGCGGCAGTCGACCATGTTCGAATCTATCAAAAGAGGATAGCCCGTGCTTTCAACAAAAAGGTTCGTTCGAGGAAGATTGTCAAGGGTGACCTTGTCCTTAAGGAGTTGCGAGCTCCGATCTTTGATTCCCGTGGGAAGTTTAAACCTAAATGGGTCGGCCCTTACATCGTCAAGACTGTTCTTTTCGGAGGAGCAACTTATCTCATGGACCTCGATGGTGTCGAATTCAAAGAACCAATCAACATGGATCGTCTCAAAAAGTTAGAGCTAAATCCAAGGTGAGCAATAACAAAAGAGAGAAAAGAGCTCGCTAGGTCACCTCACTGGTGCCTAGGCAAAAATTATGGGCATTTGAGAGAATAAAGTCGCGGTCCTTACCATAACCCCGAAATAACCCTCCACACTAGGGGCAAACTCGGCAACTCGCCTCATTCACCTAAACCTCTTCTAAACTAGGGGCAAACGTCGGTCATCTACCTCGTTTGCCTCACAACCATATATGTCCCAAACTAGGGGCAAACTTCGGCCACCAGCCTCGTTTGCCTCTAATCGTCCTAGCGTGCTCAAGCAAGAACCAAAAGCAACATCTAATTGAAATTTCGATTACAAAATGTTTTTAAAGCTAAAACGCATAGAATGAGATTCCCAAAGTAACCAAGGTTCACCGATAAACAAACTCTGAATATTACATAAGCAGGAAATATCAAAAATAAAAAGTCTTTCGAAAAGCAATCACACATGTTCAAAGACACTGGGAGGAATGAGCAGAATCAGTCAGGTCTAGTTTTATCTTTATGTCTTTTATTTCTTCAAAGGTCTTTAGAAATAGGCCCTTGCTCGGCTGGCCCAGCCCCTGATAAAAGCAGCAATGGTAGTGGCTCTGACTCTGGAAGCAAAGACCCTCTCAGTAAACCCCCGGGGGACCTCTTGAACTTGCCCATACTGTCTGGCCAACCGACGAGGATGATAGAAGGAGGTCTCTCTCAGTCCCATCAGCCACACCCTCTGAAAATCCCCAAGACTGGTGGTCACAGCATAAAGGCCCCAAGGCCTCACGATCCAGCAAATGTCAGCCTCAGATAAGGCGCCCATCATACCCACCCAATCAGCAGAAGTAAAATGAGTATGAAGCACAGCTCTGCGAAAATAAACTGGCGGCACATTACCGGTCCATAACTAAAGACGCTCGTAGAGCCAAGCCTGTAACACCAGAGGCACCCCAGAAAGTAGAAGCATTCCCTGACTTGAAGCGCGATCCAAACCATTCAGGGTCTCGGCCAAAACCATGGCCATGGGGTTCTTACCTGCCTTCAGTCCGAGACATACATGCACTAAGTCGCTAGAAGCACTCGAGAACAAGAAGTGTGAAGTCATACACAGAATCAGAGCAGCCCCACGAGTAGCATCATACACGCTGGGATTCCCAGGACTGGCATATCGAGCAATTATGGAAGCAATGTCAAGAACCTCACCTTGAAGCAGCCGGCGGGAAATAGTGATGGAACAATTCAGATATTCAGCCAAGCCTCGCGTAGGACTGAGGGTATCAGCAGAAGGGAGAATCAGGTCCAAATCAGAATCATAGCCAAGGATGGCACAGAACTCCTCAAACAAGGGGCATATCTCCAAGCCATTGAAATTGAAGACATGGTTCACCGGGTCCCAGTAAGCAATAGCAGCGCGCAAGAACTCAGTGTTCAGGGTCATCTGGCAAAGAGAAAATAGCTCGGTCAGGCCGTAGCTAAAGAGGTTGATCCGTTCCACACCATCCGTGATGTTCAGCCAAGCCGTGAGTTGAGCGGAATCATACAAAGCCATGTTTTTGGTCGCGGCTCTAGGAAATTTTGAAATTTCGGCAGCACCTCCCCGTTTCACAGACTATCCCACCTGCAAGGCAAAAACACTCACTATTACAAAACTGCCCATCGCAGTAACATCCAACAATCACAGTGCACATGTATCATCATCAACTAAAACAAGCACACAACCGCGCCTCCAAACCGGAAGCTATCCGGCCTAAAAGGCAAAACATCATAATAATTTGTCAAAGGTCACAAACTGTTTCACACATCATCCTACACTGTCCAAATAGTCGCATCACCAGTACAACCCGATCGAAAACATAAAAAGAAAATATAATAAAATTCCCGCTTGGGGGGGGGGGGGAGGGGGGGCCTCAGTCCTCCTCTTCTTCGTCCTCTATCGGACCGCCCAGAGTGTATGTCGGCGACGGTCTCCTCCTACCACCTCTGCACCTCGGACCGGTCCTCGATGAGCCAGCTCCGCCTCCACGGTACTGCACACACCAATAAAATAAAGGCAATCAGTAGGAAAACAACAAAAAAATACAAAAATAGAGTCAAGACGGAAACCTTCCAATGATGCCATCTGATTGGCAGCAAACTGCCGTATGCCATCCATCTGTCAAGGGTAAAATCCAGGATTAGAACCTCATAACTTTAAAGAGCGCAAGATTAGAAACATACCCGATGGTCTCGTGTGAGGACCAAGGACAGTAGGCTAGCCGCCAAGGCGTGACCCTCCTCAGCGTAACTCCAAGGAACATTGAGGATGCCCGTTGGCTGAGTAGGGTACCCACATGTGACTCGTGGCACCTCCATCACTTGGGGAGTGCCATCAGCGCCTAGAACATTGACGGTCCAATCACAGGGAGGGATAGGATCAGAAGCCGGAGGAGCCTGTCTCCTATACATCTCACGGAGCTGTAGGCACAAAATAAGTTAAGAAAAGATAAATCAAAAGCATAGGCAATGGATAAAAACAAAAACATAAAACTCACCTCCAGGAGTGGGAAGTTGGGCATCAGGAAACTACCACGGTAAGCCTCGTAACCGATCTCAGAGAGAAAATGGTCCCAAACATCGGTGCCAGCCAAGGCCGCCAGCAGAGCATCACCAAAAAGGTCACTAGCATCCATCGCAGGGGGATTATGAGGGACCCGATACCTGAAACCACCAACCACCTGCCGAGACACTCGCTCACCAAGGAACCACTACCTGCACTCGGTACTCTCCATCAAAAGTCGGCAAGAGGAAAGAGGTTTGACTGCTTGTATCTCCTCAGGGGCGGCATAGGCAACGCGCTCCCAAGGCGTCCAATCAACATTAACAGCCGTCAGTCCGGTGAGGCAGTTTCTGAGCAAAATAATCCAGTGGGCCCCACTCTTCACCCCGACAACATCCCTCTGCCATCTCAAGCCTCGTGGGAACAAAGACACAGGAGCCATGCCATCCTCGTCTTCGCCTGATTCATCCGCAGGGGAGGGAGCCAACATCTTCAGGTACTCGAAGCTCCAAAGCTGCACAGACAAAGGAGAAAATCAGAAAAAGTACAGAAACTGAAAAGTCAGAATATAAAGCAAGATGCAGCACATACCTCCCAAACTCGCCAAAATCCCCATGTCGATTTAGTATCACCTCGGGAAACCTCACTCATGTGCTTGTAAAGATGGGCCAAGGCAGCACCGCCCCAGTCGTAAGAAGGGATCTCATCGATGGTCGCTAGGAAAGAAAGAAGTTTCAAGTTCACCCGATCGTTCTGCGTTACAAAGATCGAGCAGCCAAGGATATACAGAAGATACACCCTCAAAAGTTGGGAATTGTTCAGGTTATGATTCCCTCTGCCATAAGCCTGGTAAAGCCAGCCACAAGGAAACCAGTGCCTCTCCAAATTGGGGGGAACAGCCCCAATCAACATCTCTACAGCCTCAGGGTCAATCTCATAGAAATAATCCAGAATCAGGCATTTTCCGCCTACCCTCAAACCGGTAATCATAGAGAAGTCGAAGGGCATCATGGACATCTCGCCGAATAGCAGGTGGAAAGTATTGGTGGTGTCCCACCACCTCTCAGCCAGAGCATAAAAATGTGCCAAATTGTTGCTGCTCTTTGAAACCAGACGGACAAAGCCTCTGAACCCGGCGTCATTGACCATCCTCTTGACGGTGGGCGAGAGTTGAGTATACCACAGGAAAGCATGAGCAAGGCTACCGTGGCCCTTCAATGCTACTTCCGGCACCTGCACATACCAAAGACGACAAAAGCGATGCACAAAATCACTATTCACGACCCGAGGTCCAAATTCGCAAAATCAACATTTGAGCACAAATCGAACTTTTAACGATCTCTAGGTGCACACTACGGCTCACAAAACTAGCACAATACTTGGAAATAGTCCTAAAATGTCGAAGGTTTCACATACCAAGCTCGCTAGAGCCGCGGCCGAAAGATGGTGTTGGGGGTCCCGTAAAATCAAGTCTGGGGTTTGCATCTCGGTTTTCATCCGTTCCTTGGCCTTCTTAGACGGTCTCCTCGAACTCGAAGCCATGGATCTACAAAGAAAATGGAAGTCAAAGTTAAACTTTCTTCTTGAAAAATTGAGCAAACCAAAACACCAATTAAAATTCCAACTACGGGGTAGGATTACTCACCTGAGCGCGCACAAGCTGCGTTTTGGCGATATTTGGCCCCAAAAATACCCCAAAATTGCCAAGAATGAGCTTCAAAAGCTCAAAAACCCAAAATATACAAAGATGGAGTCCGGCCTCCTAGTGCCGCCGCGGCACTGCTCCCCGCGGGCCCCGCTTTGCTCTGTTTTGCTCTGTTTCGCTCCGTTTTGACCTGTTTTGGCCTTTTTCAGCCTATTTTTGGCCCCGATCAGCCCTGGTGGCCCATTCCGGTCAAGATTTGTAAGGTTTTACCCCAAGCAGGCTAAAAGTTGTTAGAACTACCTCCAACAGGCAGAAACTGGGAAAATTGACTCCCGAGGACCCGAATCGGCTATTTCAGAACAACCGTCGTAAATTTTGATCAAACACGAGAGTTGACACGACTAAAAAGTTGTGCGCTCTTGTGCAACACCCAAGTGTAGGTGATCGTGCAAGTAATACTGGATAAGTCCAGGTCGATCCCACAAGGAAGGAATAGGAAGAATGTCTACTAAGTTATAACCTAAAGAAAAGGAAAAAGAGAATGAATGATTGAAGGTGTACTAACAAATCCTAATTAATTAAATTAAACTAAATAATAAACTAAACATAAAGAAACATAGCTAATTAAATAAATAAACTAAAGGTGTTGGAAACACGTGAATCCACATTGATCCTAACCATCTACCATGCATACTCATTAATGTTCTATGGAGTTCATTCCTCTTCAGTATTCCGTATTTTTCTAAAGATAAAGAATCAATAGCCCTTTCATGACCGGGACTACATCATCACATTTGAGTAAAATGCATGAAAGACGGTTTAAAACAATGGTTATTACTTGCACTCTAAATGGTGTTAGCATTCAAAGTGGTTTTCAAAAGTCATTGAAGAAAAGGCCTTAAGGCTTCAAGTTCTAAAAACTGTTGTGACAAACTGAGCTTATTGGGACAATTTGATGACAGATTTCTAAAACAGAAAGTCATGGAATACTTAAAAGAATCATCTCAAGATTTAACATGTTCGAACGATCGAAGAGCTCTCGATTGATCGGACAGCATCATCCTTCAATCGATCGAAATGTCTTCGATCGCTTGACTATCCCTGGTTCGATCGATCGAAATACCTTCGATCGATCGAGCCCAAGGTTTCTAAAGGTTGCATGGAAGAGGCTGGGAATCAATGTTTCAACACATATTCCCAACGTCTAAACTACGGAAACATAATAAAAGTACTACAGAAATAGTAAAACAAAGCAATCATCAACATCTAAACTAATAAACAATCAAAGAACATAGATTAGAAAGAAAAAACCTGTAAATAATCTGAATTTAATCTGAATAAACTTGAAACAAACTTGAATCTTCAATCTACAATGGAAAAGGAGGAAGAAAACATGAATCTAACCTAATCTACACCTAATCTAACCCTAAAACTACCCTAAAACTGCTGTTTTCTGCGTTCTGGAGCGTCCTCCCTTCGTCTGGCGTCAAAACGACGTATATATAGGGTTCCCACAGAGTTTACGCAACTTTTGGGTGAAAATAAGGTTCGATCGAGCGAGCTTAGTTCGATCAATCGAAGGTTCGATCGATTGAACTCTCTTCAATCGCTTGAACTCTCTGATTTTGACAGCTCTGCACACCGATGGGAGAATGGCCATAACGTTTTACTCAGACCTCGGATTGACCTCCCGTTTGCGGCCACGCGACCGTAACTCGAAGATCTACATTTCATGTCTCTGGGAAAATCTTCCAAATCTGAAGTCTTCATTGTCAAAAATGGCGTTTTCTCAGCTGCTTTCGTTGTTCTATCCACCAGAATCACTTTTCTTTAGCTCCACTTCATTGATTTGCATCCTAATACCTATAAAACAATGCAAAAACATATATTTAAGCATTAACACAATAAAAATACCATTGTTATTAGAATGAACCTAAATGTAGGGACTTTGGGGATAAAGTATGCATAAAATACTACGTAATACACTAGAAATATGCACTTTTCACCACGAATCACACCCCCCAACTAGCTCGTTGCTAGTCCCTAGCAATGAAGCGAACTACAACAGTGTTTATTTAACTCTAAAAATTGAAAATAAAATAAAATAAAGTAAAAATCCTAACTCGCTTTCGCAGGAATCGCGATTGCATTTAGCATATGCAACAAGCCTTTAAACCTCTAGGTTCCCCCTAGTGGACGAGTGTTGTCTCGTGAGGGTTTGCAGTGAATCTACCCACAAAATTCATGTTTATGGTAATGGTTCTCATTTAAATGTTTTCAAGAAATATTCCTCTCATTTAGCAATGTAGTTAAGCTCAACAATCTCATGAAACTCTCTAGTAAGCCATAGCAATACAACACACACATTATAGTTAATCTACTATCAAAGTCATTAGAATATTCCATACCTATTAATCTTCAAGTGTGTGTGTGTGAATGGATAACCAAAATATAAAACTTCAATTTCAAAGCTCGCATAACCTAAGATACTATCAAGACGTTCATTTTGACTCAAATCTCACAGGGATTACACTCTCAAGATGAAATCACTCCGAATTAGGTGTAATAATTATCACTCATGATATGGAAGCTATAAAGAGTAATTGTAAATGGAATCTAATGCTTCTCATATCTAAATAGAAAAGCGGACATTTTAGTGCATAAAGTCTCATGAAAGGATACCTTTCACTAGAAGAGCGAGATACCGCGGAGAACTCTCTTATTACCTTAAATTCAAATCCAATTTACCTAGAATCATTAGGACTTTGAAAAAGAGGTGTTAGGTGAAAGAAGAAAGAGGTTCGTGATATTCAATTGGGTCAAAGGATATGATTGGAATGTCTACTATAACTTTTCAAACTTCCCACATCTCCAATCTCTCTCTTCTTCTTTTCTTTTATTTATTTTTTTCACACTCTTCTTTTTAATATATATTTTTTTCTCTTTTGTAACAACCATTGGCACTTTTTTTCTTTTTCTTTTTTTTCTTTTCATGCTTTTCTTTTTCTTTTTTCTTTCTTCCTTTTTTTTTCTTTTTTTTCCATTTTTTTCTCTGCCAACTTTTCCTTATTCACACAACCAAACTTCTTGTCAATGTAACACATCCCAATCACACCTAAATAAAGAACTGAGGCTTGAACTCCTAATTTGGAGTTAGGTATAGACTTTAGGATTATGAAGACAAGGCGATTATGATAAGCTCAAGAGGTGAAGTAAAGGAATAACATAGAGGTAGGCCAAGGCTATATTATCCATATATGGTCAAAAGATGGCCTAAATCATCTTCTAAGTTAATAGGATAATTCATTTCAGTAAATTCAAGAGCTCTAAAGTTTGGTAAATCCTGAACGTTCTCTTCTAGTGATCAGTCAAAATGAAGAAGAAAAATGAGACTTTCAACGAATTAATACGCTTTTCAAAAAGTAAGAGTAATTTTATAAAACCCTCAAAAACAAAGAATGGCACAAAAGCTCACTTGGGTTATTAGTCTCCACTACAGTCTTTTAAGACATTTAAACTATGCTTACTAATCCATTTTAGCTAAGTACAAGGTTGTCACAACGTGCTCAAAGTATTTGAAGATTAAAAAGCATAGAACATACTATAACTAAGATAGTAAAGAAACTACCATAGTATATCACATACTAATAACATATAGAAAATAACACTAATGCATCATAACTGACTATATTAACTAAGAGAGAAATACAAGAACCATTTTATTATCTTAAAAAAATAAAATTAAAAATTTTAAAATTTTTGACAGTTTTTAATTTACTGAGTCATGTTGCTAAGCAGGTATATTGACACGAAACCATAAAAAGAAATAAACGAGGCATGCAATGACTCACTCCCCCCAACTAAAACTAAACATTGTCCCCAATGTTCTAAACTAAGCACATGGACATGTAAAGTAAAGCGAGGGAAGGAAAGATTTTACCTCGAGGCATTAATATCCAATTTTTTTTCAAGTTACCTGCAAAATCATTAGTAGCAACAAGGAAACATAGATACAACTACTCAGTAAATAAATTCGGTTAATCAAGATTGTTATCATAGATTAACAACCGAAATTTTTGAGGATCTTCCCAATAAAATAATTTAACAGTGAGAAGAATGTTGGGATCCTCATAAAAATGCAACTCCCCCCAACTAATGCCAGGCTCAAGATCAGAGGAGATGATGCAAAACCTATGGCTTCCAAATTTTTTTGGGACAGTTATAAAAGGAATACCACACTTTTTAGGAATTATATGCAAGAAACGATCTTTGGTGTTGGTATTTCCTATAACAGCCTCTATTTTAATACTAAAAACAGGGGGAGGCCATGGTTCAATAAAAGGGGCAGGGTCGAAATGATGTTCTAATGAAGCTTCACCACCCTCCGCTTGTCCTAGAACAGAATCTATGGAGATATAATCATAGGAATTGAATTTCTGTTCTATGCACATGGTTTTGGACTGGACTTGGATAAAGCTATCTATTTGGGCCTCAATGTCATAATCACTCAAGAAGGTCAAGCAGTCTAGAAGATTGCTAGCTTCTTGTTGAATTTTAAGATCATCTAAAGTGGGCCCAATATTTTCCAAGTCATCTCTCAAAGAATTTTGAAAGTTAAAATTTTGTGAAGAACATGTGCTAGTATCCTTACCATCCTCTTCCACAACACATTCTGTTTGTTCACGAATGGGGTACACATAACATTCCAGCTCAGGACGAGAGCTTTGATTGATAGCAAGGATAGGTGATGGGCAACTTGGTGACACCACCTCTTCGGTCGAAAGAGGTGAGGGTTCATGAATATTACAAGAATCTAAATCAGATTTAGATTTTTCAATTATGTCCTCTCTAAGGTCACTTTCAAAGGTAGGGGTAGAGTCAACAGGGGACTCATCCTCTCTTGGTTGTGTGTAATCACCTAAACTCTCATCATCTTTTATAACCTCATTCTCATCCTTGTAACTCTCCTCACAATATATGTCATCTATTGAGGTGCTCTGGACAAAGAGATTGTGCAGTTTTATCCAGGCAGTGAAGGAGTTGATGTCTGGGGTTGTATGTTGAGGAGAAGATGGTTCTACAACGTCATGCTCAATGGTTTGGTTTTGGAGTTCTTGTTGGGTTATCACTTTCTTAAATGAGTTGTTAACCTCACTCGGTATGAACCCATCATTGTCCTCTAATTCCATTCCATTGTTAGTGTCTTGAAATTCAGGTTGTAGCGTTGAAGGACTGGTATAGTCTTCTAAAGGTTGGCTATCAAATGCTTGTTGATATCTAGCTCCTAATTTATCAATTGCACTCTCTAGCCTTTTCATTTCACTGAGCAGCAATTCTAACATACCATTATCCTCAACTTGGTTTTTCTCCTCATTATAACTATATGAAGTTTCACCCCATTGTTGTTGGTAATAGTCCCCTTCCCATTGTGTTTGTGTGCAAGACTCCCCAGAAGGAAAGTCTTGGTGCATTTGGTAATCGTGGGAACTACTACTATATCCTACACTATCATTTTAGTTATATCCCCATTGCGATTGATAGAACTCTCCAGGTGGAGGTTCTTGATACGTTTGATAACATGGGGGACTAACACGATGGTTTTCCCATTGTGGTGATTGGTAGCACTCAGGTTGATAATGTGCATCATATGTGGGTGCTTGCCAACTCGGGGTATAGTTCTCATTACCTAATGTGTACCCATTCGTGGTATTTGTGTTGTATGGAGGGTAATATGGATAAGACATGTTTACCCAAAATATTTAAACAAAAGAATTTTTTTTTTCTTGTGAGAGAAAAAGTCCAATGATTTTTTTTTTTTTTTTTTTTTTAAGTAAAAGAAGAAAAATGGAAAAACTTAGTAAAATCCTAACCTAGTTGCCTTCCCCGGCAACGGCACCAAAAACTTGACACGACTAAAAAGTTGTGCGCTCTTGTGCAACACCCAAGTGTAGGTGATCGTGCAAGTAATACTGGATAAGTCCAGGTCGATCCCACAGGGAAGGAATAGGAAGAATGTCTACTAAGTTATAACCTAAAGAAAAGGAAAAAGAGAATGAATGATTGAAGGTGTACTAACAAATCCTAATTAATTAAATTAAACTAAATAATAAACTAAACATAAAGAAACATAGCTAATTAAATAAATAAACTAAAGGTGTTGGAAACACGTGAATCCACATTGATCCTAACCATCTACCATGCATACTCATTAATGTTCTATGGAGTTCATTCCTCTTCAGTATTCCGTATTTTTCTAAAGATAAAGAATCAATAGCACTTTCATGACCGGGACTACATCATCACATTTGAGTAAAATACATGGAAGACGGTTTAAAACAATGGTTATTACTTGCACTCTAAATGGTGTTAGCATTCAAAGTGGTTTTCAAAAGTCATTGCAGAAAAGGCCTTAAGGCTTCAAGTTCTAAAAACTGTTGTGACAAACTGAGCTTATTGGGACAATTTGATGACAGATTTCTAAAACAGAAAGTCATGGAATACTTAAAAGAATCATCTCAAGATTTAACATGTTCGATCGATCGAAGAGCTCTCGATCGATCGGACAGCATCATCCTTCAATCGATCGAAATGTCTTCGATCGCTTGACTATCCCTGGTTCGATCGATCGAAATACCTTCGATCGATCGAGCCCAAGGTTTCTAAAGGTTGCATGGCAGAGGCTGGGAATCAATGTTTCAACACATATTCCCAACGTCTAAACTACGGAAACATAATAAAAGTACTACAGAAATAGTAAAACAAAGCAATCATCAACATCTAAACTAATAAACAATCAAAGAACATAGATTAGAAAGAAAAAACCTGTAAATAATCTGAATTTAATCTGAATAAACTTGAAACAAACTTGAATCTTCAATCTACAATGGAAAAGGAGGAAGAAAACATGAATCTAACCTAATTTACACCTAATCTAACCCTAAAACTACCCTAAAACTGCTGTTTTCTGCGTTCTGGAGCGTCCTCCCTTCGTCTGGCGTCAAAACGACGTATATATAGGGTTCCCACAGAGTTTACGCAACTTTTGGGTGAAAATAAGGTTCGATCGATCGAGCTTAGTTCGATCGATCGAAGGTTCGATCGATTGAACTCTCTTCAATCGCTTGAACTCTCTGATTTTGACAGCTCTGCACACCGATGGGAGAATGGCCATAACTTTTTACTCAGACCTCGGATTGACCTCCCGTTTGCGGCCACGCGACCGTAACTCGAAGATCTACATTTCATGTCTCTGGGAAAATCTTCCAAATCTGAAGTCTTCATTGTCAAAAATGGCGTTTTCTCAGCTGCTTCCGTTGTTCTATCCACCAGAATCACTTTTCTTTAGCTCCACTTCATTGATTTGCATCCTAATACCTATAAAACAATGCAAAAACATATATTTAAGCATTAACACAATAAAAAGACCATTGTTATTAGAATGAACCTAAATGTAGGGACTTTGGGGATAAAGTATGCATAAAATACTACGTAATACACTAGAAATATGCACTTTTCACCACGAATCAAGAGTTCCGAGAACGAATCCTGGATTTTGGCCAAGGCACCAAAAAATAGAAAAAGAGATTCCCCGAGAACCCTACATCATCCCCCGAGGACAGAAGCGGAAAGATACCTGCTCCCGGAGGCCCCGACCGGCCCTCTTGGATTAAGCACCGCAAGATTTGATCAACCATGAGAGATTCAAAGATGGGTCCTGGTTCCCGATCAAGAAAAGAGATTCCCCGAGAACCCTGCATCATCCCCCGAGGACAGAAGCGGAAAGATACCAGCTCCCTGAGGCCCTGACCGGCCCTCTTGGATTGAGCACCGCAAGATTTGATCAACCGTTAGAGATTCAGAGATGGGTCCTGGTTCCCGATCAAGAAAAGAGATTCCCCGAGAACCCTACATCATCCCCCGAGGACAGAAGCGGAAAGATACCAGTTCCCGGAGGCCCCGACCAGTCCTCTTGGATTGAGCACCAAAAGATCTTGATGAAATCAAATTTCGATCAAAAGAAGTAGTTGAAGAGAGATCCCAGAAAGAGTCGCTTCATCCCCAGCAGATTCAGATTAATCTTCAGCAGATTCATACACCGTCAGCTCAATCACAGTAGTCCATTGTCGACTCATCATCTTGATTCAAACATCGTCGGTTCATTAATCATCATCGCTCTCATTCAAAATATGCCATGGGGCTTCCATGTTCATCGCGTGACATCTCAGGATTTCATGATCATCCCTTGACTTCTATGTCCGTCTCTTAATTTCTAGGGCTCCCGTGTCCATCGGTTATTTGGCAAAAGGCATCTTCGATTATAGTCCTCTGAGACCCCACACCCAATTACGTTCTCTTACGAAGCACACTTCCCAAAATTCAGAAGTTTGCCCCTAGACTCAGAGCCTTCTAAAATCTTGGTATCCCTATTCGGGTCAATAACTGCATCATAGTCAGAAGCACCAGCACGACACTAGCCCACTCGGAGTGGCACACCCTACAGCATACTAGGATCATACAATAGGCATAATAGGATTCATAACACAACTCGTATCACATCCACGCATTGCATACCATCCTCATAGCATAGCATCTGCTTGGTTGTTGCGTGTGTACATGTGTGATTCATTCCTTTGCGCCCCGAACTACGTCCTGGTCTGATTCCCCTTGGGATACGTAGGCAGCTCACGCAGAGTGCGACCAGCACTAGCCTCAGCATCATTGCATCTTTTGCAACGCTTTTTATCCTAAATCTGTAACCTCCAAAAATTCCTGTCTCTTCAAAACTTTGGAACTCGCTTGCGACATGCGTTGCCTCGCAAGTTCCTGCCAAAGAGGGGCAAACTGTAGACACCCCATTTTGTCGGCTATCAGATTTAGGAGACCCATAGCTTGATGGTTCACAATGATCGTAAAAGACTCAAAAGGACTCCTGGAAGTCAGCTCTATCTCTCAGAATGCTCAGATTGACCAAAATGCCCCTGAAAGCCCGAACACTCCCGGATTTGGTCCCGAAGTTCTGAAAACATGCTATGTCGTAAGAAAAATGATAAAATGAGTTTTTAAGTAAAACCGGAAGAAATCGTCAGCTCCCAGAGACCCCCGGAAGTCCCGGAAGTTCCCCGAAAGTCCCCGTTGACCGGTTTGACCAAGGTTTGACCAGGTTTGACCATGTTTGACCAAAATCGTCCGAATTCACCAGAATCATTAGAAAAGTATTAAAATGAGTTTTTAAAAGAGAATCGAGCGAAAACGTCGACTGCTGGGAGCTCCCGGAGGTTCCCAGAACATTCCGGGAATCCCGGGTTTGACCAGTTTGACCAAGATTTGACTTTGAAATCGGGGCACCGAAACAATTTTCAAATATTTTTTATGGATACTAGAGGTCAATAGCTTTCCAACTGTATATCGCACATAATTCCTGGATTTAAAACGAATTTATTTTGAATTTTCGAAGGTGAAAAAAGGCGATCAAATCGGCTTTTATCACGAATACCGCTAAACTTTTCAAAGTGACCTATCCCCGAACTATTTTTTATATAAATTAAACTCCATTACCTTTCCAACGGTATATCACAACCTTAGTGTGGATTTCATACGCATTTTCTGTGAATTTCGGACGAAATAGGGCCTTTTTCGCGAATACCAGAACCTCGGGGGGCCTAAACAGCATTATCTGGACGAGGGAGGAGCAGTGCCGCCGCGGCACTGGCCCACTACTGCCGCGGCACTCTCCCCCAGAACAGTGTGTTTTTGTAATTTCTTTTGTGGTCCCATTTTGATTATTTTAAAATCAAAACGATGTAGTTTTATGTTCACAGATGTTTGGGACCAATGGGAATACTTCTAAAACCCCAAAACCACCCCAAGTTGGCCTATATAAACCCCCCATTGCTCTTCATTTTGGGAGATTCAAATACAAGTGTAGAAAAAGTTTGGGAGAGAAAGTTGTAGAGATAAGGTTAGAATAGAGAGAAAATAAGCTTTCTTCTTTGATTTTCAAAACAAAAGTGAGTTCTAAACTTTGTTTTTACTTCATTACTCCCATTTACTTCAACATTCAATACACCCAACCATCATTTTAGTGAGCATTTAAGAGAGTGGAAGCTTCTTCCATATCCAATGTCATTACATATGAGTGAAACACCAGTCTACAAGTTCAATACTTCATGAATATCATCTATTGATCATTATCTACTTGCTTGTTTATTCATTGTTTATCTCTTCTCACCTCATTTCTTTTTTATTTTTCTTTATTTACTTACTAGTTCATCATCATCTAAATGATGACATGAAGTTTGGGGTGAGTGAATCCTTATGGATAGTAGCTCTTGACCTCAAAAACATGTTTGATAGATGATGATCATAACTTCAATACCTCCAAGGTATCCTTGAAGTGTATTGAAGTTATGCTCAAATAAAAATGAGTCTCTCCAACAATCTTGGAGGTTCTTGATGATGAGTTGAATGTTGGCATTTTAAGTGGTCATAATCTTTATTGAGTATTGAAAATACACTTTCAAAACCTCTATTTCAAAACCCCCCTCAATCCCTCTCATTTTGATTTCAAGAAAGAAAACCTTATTTTCCCCAAAATCTTCAAAACAGTGAGTCAAAACAGTGAGTGAGCTGAGTTCAAAGATTTCTCTAGAACTCAATACTCAACATATAGATGCAAGGCCACTTGGAAAGTCTTCCTAACTCATTGGAGAACACCCATGATTTTTGGTTTGACTTGGAAGTACTTGAAAATGGTCCATTTGGACCCAAATATTCCTTCCAAACATTCTGCCTCTGCTGTCACAGCAGCTTGACTAACTTCCAACTTCTTTTTCAGAAATATTTTCCAAAAGGGGTGGTCCCAAATTATTTTTCCCTTAAACTTCAATGTCTTAGGGAACCTTCTGTATAAAATGGGCCTCCAGATCACTCGTGTTCATTTTCTAAGATGTTTCAACATTTCAGTCGACAGTACAGACTCTATTTCTGAGTTACCTCTGTTGTTCATATGATTTCTCTCAATCTGTGATATTTATTAAAGATTGGCTTTTTGGTTTGTATTCTAGACACAATAAGGAACATCTCCATAAAAAAAGTATGCATTAAAAGCATTCCTAACCCCTCTTTTCCATTTTTACAAGATCATGTTACTGTTCTGTCCACTATTCACAGCAAGCACATTTTAACTTTCATTCTTTGATTTGATGCTTATATGCCTTCCAAATTAGTTCATATCTTAGGAAGTAGTTCATACTACATTTGTACATATCCCATGATAATTTCATTCATTCACTCATACACATTATAGACTTCTAAGTCATTCTAGGAATCCATGAACACAAAGCACACTACAACCTTGGCACATTCTAGATACATACATTGCATCCATGCAAAGATTTGGGGCCTTCATGGCTCCTAATCTAAGAAGATTATAAGGAATGATCATGATCACTCGTTCATTGTTTCCCCTCGATCTAATCATCCTTTCTCATCCGTCCCGGGGATTGAGAGATCTTCTTTTCCCAAAGATTAGCATGCATCATTCTAGTTTGCTAAGCATATTTTGATTTCTTTGTTTATTTGTTTCAATAACAATTCATGCCCCCTTTAGATTAGAAAACTTGATTAATTGATATATGATTAGACGATTTTTCCTAGGTTTATTTATGTGATTTTCACTTTACATTGTATGATATTTGACTTAGATCTTATGAATGACATCTTATCTTTTGATTTTCAATTTCAAGATTCTTATGTGATGTAATATACTATCATAGTATTAATTTCCGAACCATACATAGTATAAGATGATTATTTGGATGCTAATTGAGGCCCGTCGAGAGACGGGGCGAGTTGAGGGTGTTTTAGTCGTGACAAAGACTCCTTCCTCTCTCGTACCAAAACCCCGAGCCAAGTTCTTTGGTTATGAAGGGCCGGTGCCCTTTATCCGTTTGGGTGAGTCAAAATTAGGTTTCTTGGTTCCTTAAAGACCAAGTAGCGACTTTGTATCTGTTTTCGAAAGACCTTCTTTTCTTCGAAATCAACCTCTTGTTTTCTTTCAAATCAATTTCAAAACAAAGGAAAATCAATTCCGAAACCCCGGAAATAAACAGGAAAAACCGGGAGTGGACGACGGATTCTGCGTGTCCACAGGGTATCAGACAGGGTGACCCTGTATCTCCCTACATGTTTGTCCTTGTTATGGATACCATTAGCCAACTCCTTCATCATAATATCAATTATATTCCCTTTAGCTACCATTGGAAATGTGATAAGCTTCACATCTCCCATCTTTGCTTTGCTGAAGATTTACTCATTTTATTTAAGGGAGATGTGGAAGCTGCCACCTTGATAAGGCATACCCTCAATCAATTCTACCTTCTTACTGGCCTCCAAGCTAATAATGCTAAAAGCTGTCTTTTCTTCTCTAATGTGGATGATGTTGTGACTGAGGATATCCTTGCCATCCTTAACTTTGTTATGGGCAGTCTGCCAATTAGATACCTTGGGGTGCCTTTAATCACTGCCAAACTCAAAAAACAAGAGTGTGAGGATTTAGTCCAAAAGATTTGTTCTAGAGTAAATTCATGGAAATCTAAATTCTAGTCTTATGCTTGTAGATCCCAACTAATCAACTTTGTTTTGAAAGGTATCCAACTTTACTGGTCTAGTATGTTTGTGCTTCCTAAAGGAGTCCTCAAACAAGTTGCACAAATAATGTCCAGATTCCTTTGGACTGGTAACATTGAGAATAGCCATGGAACGAAAGATGATTGGAAAAAAGTTTGCAAACCAAAAAAGGAAGGAGGGTTGGGATTTAGAGACATCTTTTTAACCAATACTATTTTAAATCTCAAACATATTAGAAATCTTTTAGACCCCTCAAACAAATCTCTATGGAAAAATTGGGTCCACTTATACATGTTGAAAAATAAAAGTTTTTGGCAGGTCAAAGCCCCTTCCCAATGCTATTGGCATTGGAGAAAGTTATTAAACTCAGACAAGTTGCTAAACCTTTATTAATTCATAGAATTGGTGATGGTGAAAACACTTCTCTCTGGTTTGATAACTAGCTCCCTATGGGGCCTCTCTTGGATAATCTCACTGATAGAATTGTTTATGATGCTGCTCTTACTATTAATGCTAAAGTTAGTGCTATCATAAGAGGTTTGGAATGGAATTAGCCTAGTTCTCATTGCATTGAACTTGATGAAGTCAGGTCTGTGTTATCTACTTTCTACCACCCATTGGATATTAAGGACACTGTTAGATGACAGGTTACTCAGAAGGGGGCTTTTAATACCTCTCTTACATGGAACCATCTGAGAGATCACAATCCCATTGTTCCTTGGGCTAACCTTGTTTGATTCCAAGGAGGAATTCCTAGACAAATCTTTATTCTTTGGATTGCTGTCCAATTTAGACTTTCTACCCATGATAGAATCACTCCTGGGCCTCTTGCTTGTGTTTTTTGCCACCCTCAAATGGAAACTCATGACCACCTAATTTTTTTTTCATGTCCTTATTCCTCTTTTGTTTGGCAGGATCTCATGTTAAGATGTGGACCGACATGGAATGGGCATAGTTGGAATCACACCTTGCTTTGGATGGCACAACACCTTAAAGGGAAGAGGATACATCATGTGATTCCTAAAATTTGTCTGGAGTTGCAGTCTATGGTTTATGAAAAGAAAGGAATAATAGATCCTTTAAGCATAATTTTTGTCTAAAAGACCCAATCCTTAAACATGATAGAATCTATAGTTTCACTCCTGGTCCACTCATTTGTATGCTTTGTCAGAAATCTATGGAAGCTCATGACCATTTGTTCTTTGCATGCCCATACTGCTCTTTTGTGTGGTAGGAAATAATGAAATGGTGCGATATTAATTGGCAAGGTCAAAATTGGATTGACACAGTGGAGTGGATGGATCAAAGGTTTAGAAGCAAAGCAATCCAACATGTGATTTCCAAGATGTACCTTGGAGTGATTGTCTATGGCTTATGGAAAGAGAGGAACAATAAAATGTTCAAGCATATCTCTTAACCCTAAAACGTTCTCCTGAAGCACCTTATTTCATAGGTTAATGCACAAATTAGGGTGAAGTGGAAACACCATGTTAGTGTTGACAGGATGCTTTGTAATTGGACTTAAAAAGGTTTTTCCTGTGTGTTTTTGTTTGGTTGCCCTTCAGTTAATTGTTTGTATTATTTTGTAACTTGAAGGGAATGCCCATGCTTTTGTATTCTGGTTGCTAGGTTAGCTTCATGTCCTTATGAATTGCGCTCATTGTATTATCCTGGAGTATGCCCCTTGTACATTTTGTACATCCCTCCTTTTTTGAAATATTTACCTTTTTTCTGGAAAAAAAAAATCCAACTACTTTGATGTGTAGTTGAAGTCCTTAATGGCTATATATAGGCATATCACTTACGTAGAAGGGCATCTTGTAAAATATCAACTATTAACCTCAATAGAATACTCCTTTCTTGACCATCCTTTTGTGTAAACTTTCAACTTCATCTCCCTTGTTTTTGTAAATGGTATCAGAGCCTAAGTGTTCTATCTAGCCTAAGTATTGAAGATCTATCAGTATTCATAGCACAAGTGTTCTATCTGTTAGATATATTGAAGATCTATATATCATCTTTGTAAGCATTCTCTTTGTTTATATCTTATCTATATACTACTTACTTGCTTATATTATTTTGATTTATGGTTATTATTTCTCTTGATTATTAGTTGTCAGAGCCCATATACCCGTCTGTTCATGACCTTTTGTTGCCATAGTTAGGCTTTTTCAGGTTTTTTGTGAACTTTTGGGAGGTCTTAGGCACCAGACAATTACTAAGTTTGAGAAAGAAATTTCCATAATGACAGATAAGTATAAGACAGTAACGTGTGTAGGAAATACTATAGAATGTATAAATAACTCATATGACCATGCACTTCATATCGAAAAAGAGTCATCTACAATAGGTAATATGTGTTCTAGTCTAAATAGTATTATGGATATTATGTGTTATTGTTTTTCTAAACTAGAAAAAACCCAACAAACAAATCAAAACTATCTAGAGTCAGTAGTAACTTCAATAGATCATAAGATAGACAATCTTGGATCTATTACTAGTATTGATTTGGAAAAAGAAACAAAGAAACATATTAGTCTTTTAATCAAAAGTTTGGAAAAACCAACTAACGTAAAAATAGAAAATGGTATGAATAATCCAGGAGATAATAAAATCCCTCGATTATATTATGGATCCGAAGATATTTTGATGTTACAAGAAAAATCCTATAATAGGACTGAGTATGAAAATATCGTCGAAATCCTAGATTACTGGCGTCAACTTTATAAAGACCCAGATTTAACTGTTGAAGAGAGAAATAAGATAATAACGCAGATAAGAGACACTTCTCTGCAATATGAAGAATTATTAAGGCATTTTGAATATTCTATAAATGTCTTATCAGATGATGATAGTCAATCATCCTCTTCAGAAGAATCCTCAGATGAAACCCATGAGGAAGAAATCCCAACTCCTAAGGGAAAAAGAAAAGCTAATGAACCCTTAGATCCAGAATATTTTGGGGATTTCGGAACAAATGAGTTCAATCAAGACGAATTTATTCAAGAAGGGGAGGATGGGAAAGCTAAAGTAGAAAAACCCTCTACTTCAGAATCAACTCCTGAACCAGTAGCAGCCAGGAGAGATGATAACCATAAGTACCCAATAGCCCAGAATGGTACTTATTTAAATCTTACTAATGTACCATTTAGAAACCAAATAGCCGCTATTGAAGATTGGGCACAATCACTGTCCATCATCATTACAAATTATGGTACTGTATGGACTAAATCAAAGTTCCTAGATTATATTGCAGCCACCCTACAAGGTGGTGTAATACAATGGTTAAAGCAATGGGAAAAAAGTGAGTTAGGACAAGCCCAAAAGAAGGAATTGTTAGAATATGACTCATTTGACAAAATCCTAGCCAAATTTGCCCTTCTTTTAAAAACTAATTTATGTGGCTTTGTAGGTGATAGTAATTTGCAAGAAGATGTAAATTATATTCTCGCTAAGATAGAATTGTGTAATATATGTCTTTATGAAGAATATGTTACAACTTTTAAAAAGTATTATTATCAACTTGATCCATCAGCCACAACATATTGGCTTGATCAATTTTTTCATAAACTCCCTAATCCATGGGATGAGTTAGCTATTAAAGGTTATCCTGACTTTCTTAAGAAAATAGGAAAGGAAGATTTAGATAACTTAGGTTTTCGCATACAATATGTTCTTCGGTTGATAACCCATCACTGTTTAGAACTAAAAGCGAAAAAACAGGTAAAAAACCAAATACCTAATAATAAATATGGTCAACAATGTTGTGACAAAATTTTAAGGGAAAATCTAAAGATAGGATGTTCAACTCCATCCTATAGGAAAAAGAAAGGTTTCAAGAAAAGAAAGTTCAAATGGAAACCATGGAATAAAAATAAAATTTTTTCCAAAAAGAAAAAAAAATGCAGGGACTTTCAAAAAGAAAACCTGTAGGTGCTTCATATGTAATGAAGAAGGCCATTATGCACCTGATTGTCCTAAAAAAGAGAAAAGTGCAAAGAAGATGATTAAAGTTCTTGAAGAACAAGAATATGAAGTACTCTTCGGAGAAGAAATTTCAGATAAAGAACAAATTCTCTATGAAATTTCTAGCGAAGACTACAGTTCTTCAGATGAAGAAATTAATGAATATATCTTCATGATGCAAGATAACATTCAAGAAGTACCACAAGACGAATTAGAAAATATTCGCCTTAAAAATGTTGTTGGAGAGGAAGTCACTCTCACTGAATCTGAATTAGCACGATTTGAAAAACTTCAAACTCTTGCTGTACCAGAAATTTACAAAATTTCTCGATTTAATTTTTTCTCAGCCCGAGTGTTTGAACAATATAGTGGAAACACAAAAGCTCAATTTTCTAGCGAAGGAAAAATTGATATTCCACTTTTTGATAAAAGAAAGGTAGCTAGATGGAAGGTAAAATACCCCCATATCCAATATATTCATATTGGTGTTATTCAAGTTACCATTACTGCTTTATTTAGGCAGGGGCTAGACACCCCAATTTTAGCAGTAATTTTTGACAAAAGATTTTCAGACCCAATGAAAGCAATCATTGGAGGAATCCAGTCTAATATGGCTAATGGAGTAATTTGGTTTAACATTAGACCAAATTTCTTTATTTCAGTAAATGATCCTAATATTGATGATACAGTTAGGATAAGGATCAAGACCAAAGGAATTGCTATGAAAGCAAATTCCCATGACTTGTCAATAAAATGGAAAACAATCCATGAATTAACAAGGTTTACTGAAACTAGGGTCAAACAAACAGAAAATAAATTAGTAGAAATTTTTGAACCTAGACCCTTTGACACAGTTATTCAACCTAGATTGATTAACTGGAATGATCTAGAAATTCCTAGGCAATGGTTAATTTCAGATCTTGTAGAAGAAGAAAATAGGGGAAATACAACTCCTATGATGAATCTACAAGCATCAGGAAAAAACTTGTATATTCAAAACCAAAAAAGAACAACTTCTACCTCCATCTTTGAAAGAGATTTTTCTAACAAACAGTTAGAAAAAGGAGAATCCAGTAGACAACAAAGTATTGGATACAAAAATGTTCAAGTTCCAATTTTACCCGGAACAATATTTCAAAAGGAAGATGAAATAAAATCTGCTTCTATTTATCATCTTCAAACGAAAAATGATTTTATCATTTTTTTTTCTCCTAGTCAAGGAAAAAAGAGATATACATATGTTCAAGGAACATTTAATTTTGCAGGTTATAAACCATATAACCTTTGTGTTCTAATTGACACAGGAGCTACTATTAGTTCTTGTAAATGGAATGCAATTCCCAAGAAAAAATGGACTCTAATGAAACACCCTATCCTTGTCACTGGAATTGATGGTAACCACACCTCAATTCAATTCAAAGCTAAAGATGTAGCAGTCTAGTTAGGTGAAAACAAATTCATCATACCAAAAATTTTATGTTTTCCTTATATGCATGGTGATTTCCTTTTAGGAAATAATTTTATCTATAAATATTTACCTATGCATATCTATGACAAAGGTATTGCCTTAAGTACTAAAAATTATTTGATTCAGATACCTTTGCTTGAACAACATAAATATGTATGTGATACAGAGTTTGTGCCCGTTCCACGTGGTGAAATGACACCCATCATCAAAACCATTGATGAATCACATTGGATTTATAAAATTTTAGAAGAAAATTTTAGTGAAGATCCATTAAAATTATGGTATCGAAGTCCTAGATTTTGCACTTTAAAATTAAGAGATCCTATGTCATCATTAGAGTAAAACCTATGATCTATACCAGACAGGATATAGATGAATTTGATATTCAAACTCAAGAACTTCTAGACAAGAAGCTTATAGAAGAAACCACTAGCCCTCACTCTAGTCCAGCCTTCATGGTAAGAAACCATGCAGAGATTAAGAGAGGAAAAGCTAGAATGGTAGTAAATTATAAGAGGCTAAATGAGCAATTAGAATTTGACGGATATTTTATACCCCGAAAAGATGTTTTGATTTCCTTAACCCAAGGATCAAAATACTTTAGTAAATTTGATTGTAAAAGTGGATTTTGGCAAATCCAATTAACTGAAGAATCAAAACCCTTGACAGCATTTAGCACACCTAGAGGTCATTACCAATGGAAGGTTATGCCCTTTGGATTAAACATAGCACCTCAAGTTTTTCAGCGATGGATGGATACAATTTTCAAAGATCTAAAAGATTTTTGTGTTGTATACATTGATGACGTACTCATCTTCTCCAAAACCAGGGAGGAGCATAAACAACATTTAAAAATTCTTTGTGAATGATTTCAAAAACATGGAATCATCTTGTCCCCAAAAAAGATTGAGCTAGAAAAAGAATCAATTGAATTTTTGGGAATAATTTTAAATCAAAATGGCTTGAAATTACAAGAACATATTTTATCAAAAGTTCGTGATTTTCCTGATATTCTAAAAAATAAAACTCAATTACAAAGTTTATTAGGTATTTTAAATTACGGACGAAATTTTATTCAGAATTTATCAAAAATAGAAATTCCTTGGTTAGCCAAACTAAGGAAAGATACTATTTTTGATTGGACTGATAAGGATGTTACCTTATGTTTGCAATAAATCTCTGGTGTGGTGTGTGTGTTGGGCGTGCCAGAGTCCGTTTGGACTCAAAGTGGTGGTGGTCACCTAATCTGACTTCTAATCTAAGCGATCTATTATTTAACAATAAAATAACAGGATGTGGGCTTTCTCTACTCTGATGCAAGTAAGAAAATACAAACGGAAACTGTAAAAAAGGAAACTAAATACAATGATTCAGAATACCTCCATAGACAACCTCTTCTCCATTGATTGAAAGACTAAAGTGATTACAAATGTTTACAGTAGAACAATAAAGAAAACGAGCACTAAAGAACAAGAGCTCACAGATCACTCAAGAACAAGAAAGGATTGTTGTGAGGAAAGATTAAGAGCCTGCTGAGAGCAGAAGTGGCGTGTGTGTTAGCCCCTTTCAAATGTTGCACCACATGTCATATTTATAGACTTGTTTGCATAACCGCTCATGTTAGTGGGGATCATGGAGTAGTGGGGTACGTGGCCCCTAGTTTTTAGGCATATATCAATTTATGCTCCCACTATGTCCCATGATCAACTTCCATAATTTGTGTGATGATCCCACTTCTGCCGCATTCCTCTTTTCACGTAACTACTTTTTCTTCCACCTCAGCATGTTCTGAAAACTGAAGACCCACGTTCTCATTTCTACTTAACTATTTTTTGAGTAAATTTATGACCGATTGTGTTTCTCTGTGTAGCTTAATCTCTGCTGATGATATTACTCGGCCTTCTTTTCAGTAGGAAGCCTACTCGCGTCTCTCGGTCTTACACCGATGTTGCCTTTGATCCTTGCTAATCCCATGGACTGCTGTTATCATCCTATGGACCTGTTACTGCAAGATCTATAGAGAAAGTCCTCGGCCTTATCCGTTAATGCCGAGGCGTTACTGATCTTTTCTGATATCGGCCTTATTTGTTGAGACCGATATTAGAACTCGAGGGTAATAAACAAGTTTGGCATCGGTCCAATTTTACCGATGTTAGGGCTGCAGTTGAGGCTATTCTGCCACTAGCCATACTAGGGTACTTCTCTTAAGAACTTCGTATCAATCGGTCCTCGGTCTTGATACCGATAATCTTATTTGGAACGTATCATCTTTATCAGTAGCTTGATCAAATATCGGTCGTCCTGAGTCATCGGCCTTGTCCTCGCTTACCTGCCTATGTGGTCTAGTGGTGACGTCCTGAGTCCACATGACCGTCACGTGCTCTGGGAAACCCTAATTTAGGGTGTAAACAATGCCCCCAAACGTCTTGTCAAACGTAGCTTCGTCAGTTTGATGAGACGTTTTGAAATTCAAATTTAATGCCACCCTGCAGTTGACGGTGTACGGCTCCACGTGGCATCTTCCCCATTGATCTTCCTGCCTCGTTTCTCGAATTGAGGCAGGCCTCTTGGGAACTCGTTCCCAAGTCATAATGACCCCATTCTGTCTTCTATATAAGCCCCTCACCCTGATTATTTTCCATACTTGCTTTCTTGCCTTAATATTTTCTCGAGAAAATATTTATTTTCTTTTCAAATCTCCATGGCCTCCTCCTCTGCTCCCAGTGTTTCTCAAACCGCCGGCGCCACTTCTTCTTCTCCTGCTGCCACTGAAACTGCGCCGGTGGTGAAAACTAACGCCACCGCCGTTAAGCAAGCCCTTGAGACTATTCCTGGGCTAATAAGTCCTCAGGTATTGACTCCTCTCCCTTCCAGTTCTTCAATAGGACTTGGTCCGTCCTTTGATTCTTTTCCCCCATCTTCTTTAGATCCCTACTTTCCTCTAGTTGTAGAAGAAAAAGAACTGCTCTATCAATCCCCCAACTTTGATTGGGGCTCCCTGTATGCCCCTTCTAATCCTTTGCGAAATTGGCCTATTCCTTCCCCTGACTGGATTTCCTGGGTGGACCGGGTGGCGGAGGTGAAAAAGGGCCTATGGAAGGCTCTTGACATCTATGATGCCATTATGCTTAGCCGAGAGAGGTTTTACCTTGATAAGCCTCTCTTCTTTTCCTCTCTCTTCTTCTGGTCGACCTCGGCCAATGCTTTCTTTTTCCGCTGCGGCCTTATGAGTCCAACAATTCAAGACGTTTGTTTCCTCACCGGTCTTCCTGCCCATGGTGAGGAAATTACTCCCAACCTTTCATCTGAACTTGAGTTTGAATATCCCAGGACCACATCGGGCAAGGGTTCTAGTGTTATTACTGGCTTTGGCCTTTTTATCTCGGCCTGTATGGAACAGGGGGAAGTCACTGACCGAGAACATGTTGCCTTCTTGATCTATTGGCTGAACCGGTTCATCTTTTGCTCGGCCTCATATGGCATCACCAAAGAATATACCCACATTGCCCTTGCTCTTGCCTCGGGCACAAAACTTGCACTTGCTCCTCTCATTCTTTCCCACCTATACCGTGGCATTCTTGAATTCATTTTTTCAGATTTTAAAAATTCGGGAGGAGCCCTCTGGCTTCTTCAATGTTGGCTGCAAGCATATTTTCCCGAGAAATGTCTAGTCGATAACTTCGACCCGGCTACTCTTCCCGAGGGTTCTTTTGCCTTTGCATTTCATTTTGCCGGATTTGGTCCGAAAGGCCTCTCTTTTGATCATCTCTTTTCCTTTTTCTACGAACTCATGGGGAACCGATCGCCCCAACAATTTCTCCCCTTCCACCCTCGTCTTCGGTGCCCGAGATGGCTTCTTTATGGTCCAGGTCAAGCTCCTGAGGTCGAGAAAGAAATTTATGAGGAAATCTGGGCCAGCTTTTTAGTTGGCCGAGATCTTCTGTACAGTCCGGTCCTACCCCAGCATAATAACAAATGTGGGGTGGAATATTATAATGCCCCTGCTTTAGCCCGACAATTCGGGCTAAGACAACTAATCCCCATTCCTCCCTTCCGAACTTTCAACCGTTCCATGGCAGGACGGTCTCTTTTTGCTGACCTGGCTAAGGTCAAGAAGTGCCGGTCATTCAGCAGATCGGCCATAGAAGGGTTGGAGTTTTTCCCATTTAAAGAGCTTCCTTCAACCTCCACCGAGTTTAAAACTTGGTGGTCCAAAGTTTTATCGGGTTTACGTTCTGAGCCCGTTTTTTCTATACTTGCACGTATTTCTCCACCTGTTACCGAGAAACCAGCTCGTTCCGCTAACCCTTCTATGGTTCAGGCTGCAGGTAGGAAGAGGAAAGCTAGTACCTTCAAAGGTAAATCTCCGTACCAAGCCGTACTTGCCTTTGAAAAATTCTTTAAATTCAAGTTTGACCCTAGGCACCCCGAGATCATGCGGTCCAATATGAAGTGGCATTTGAGGGCACTTGAGCAGGAACACAAGGATAAAACAGCAAGGGCATACAAAAAATACCTCCAGACGGTTGACTATTCATCCGTCATGTCCTTCAAGCAGTTCCTCAAACCCTTTGAATGTCGTTCACCTTCCTTGCCCGAGGCTGATTTTGCAATTGCCATTCCGATGGTGGAAAAGCAAGCATCACCACTGGAACCTTGGGAGAGAGTTACATATACCGGATGGCATGATCTCGGAGCGGTCGATCATTCATCGGCCATAAGGGTTATAGAAACTGAAGCACCAGTTTTAGGTATTCTGTCCTTTTTGTTTCATATCAGCCTTTCCTTTCCCTAACTGATTTTATCTTTATTCTTATTCAGAGGCCCTTCCTAGAGAGAATCCCTCTGGCGTGACCGATATCGAGTCAGACGAAGATATCCCTCTCTCCTCTCGACAACGTCGTAACGTTGCCACGGCAACCGTTAAATCGGCCAAGGTATCGAATTTTTCTTATTTGGTTTGCTTCTGCATATGAAAAATTTTGAGGCTGATCAATACTTGTTTTGATGTTAAGGGGCTGGGGGTACTACTGCCAAGAAGACTGGCCAGGCGACGATGAAGCCTCCAACTACTCGGGCTAAGATGCCTCCGCCTCCAAAGTCTCCTCTAAAACCTCCAACTCAAACATCCTCCCCAGCTGCCCCTGTGGAGACAGCCCCTCAAATGACCTATGATCAGCTGATGGCCGAGCTCCAACGGTTAAGAGGGCTGGACGAGGCTAGGCAGGCCATCCTTCGTGGAGGGGCCGATATGTTGTCACCTGCCACTGACAGTACCGGGGCTGGTGATGCCTTGGGAACTACTGAGGATGAGAAGCCCTCTGGATCGGGTCGCGATGATCCCATCGAACTCAGCGATCCTGAAACTTCTCAGGATACTGAGGTCGTTCGTGGGCCATCTGTCCTTGATCAGCCTCCTTCAACCGATGTTTCTCATACTGAGACATCGGCCTCGCCACCGGTACACGTCCAGGCACCCGCTGTACCACCACCCCAACCGGCGACTTCCTCGACCAACTCCCCCTCGGCCCAGGTAATTTATTGCTTCTGTTAAGAGTCGTTTTCCTCCATTTGTACAGTGTTTAATGTATTTTCTTCCGCAGGTTTCCAGCTCTCTGCCTATCCCGGACTTCAGCTCGGTCTCTTCAGTTGAAGCCTTCTTTGCTTTGCTCAATCCTGAGCAACTTTTACAAGCTGAACCTGTCGTTGCTCAGGCTACCGCCGGTCCTTCCGCTGCTGAATACCAACGGGCTAAGGAGTGGTTTCGGACTACGGTCCAACGAAAACTCTCCCAGCTTCCAGATTTTGATGAATTTCACTCGGCCATGGGTCTCTTGCTTTCCTGGCTGGACATATCCGAAGAAATGAAGGCCGATCTCCGGGATTTACAAGTGAGGCTACCAGACTATTTGAACCGACATCGGTCTGCGACCAAGCTTATCTCTGGGATCAAAGAGAAGTCCAGGGAACGCAAAGCCCGAGTCGAGCATCTGGGTGCTTGCAAGAAGCAGTTTGAGGCGTCCAAAGCGTTGAAGGAGCGCCTCCTTCAGGAGAAGGCTAGGATTGAGGCCGAGATAGCAAAACTCCAAGCTGAATTGACCAATGCTGATGCAGGCCTGGCACTCTCCGAGAAGGCCATTCTCGATGTTGGGCGCACCGCGCAAGAACATGTGGATGCTCTAACCGATACTACAGCGGCTGCAAGCAGGTGGGAGACCGATAAACCTACCGCGGAAAAAGAATTGGAATACCTGGACCGGGCTTGGGAGGAGCTTAGATTAAGATTTGCCAAGAAATAATGTATATATATATTTTATTTTTATTTATTTTTTTTTTTATTTATTTATGGCCGTTAAAGAATGTGCGGCTAATACCATGTAACAAATTGTACATTAATGAAAATGAGAATTTATATCATTCATCTATTGTTACCGACTCCCAAAGGGATGGTACATATTGCTTTAAGTATTTTCCATTTATCGGTCTTGCATGCATCTCGCCATCTAAGTCCATTAACCGATATGCACCCCCCGTGATGACCGATATCACCTGGAATGGTCCTTCCCATTTAGCTGACCATTTTCCATATCGGGCATTCTTTTCACCCAGTGGTAACACAGCTTTCCAAACTAGATCTCCCTCGCCAAACGACTTATGTTTAACCCTTTTGTTGTATGCTCGGGTGACTCTATTCTTCTGTGCCTTGATACAATCCAATGCTTTAAGACGGACGTCATCAAGGTCTTCCAACTCGGTCAACATTGCTTCGGTGTAGTCAGCTGATTCTAGGCCGAGTTGGAATGCTCGTCTTGTTGATCGGACGGTTACTTCCATAGGCAGCATTGCATCATGACCATAAGTAAGCATAAATGGCGTGATATTTGTGGCCGCCCTTTTAGAAGTGCGGTATGCCCATAACGCTTCTGATAACAAATCATGCCATACCCTAGGGTTACTTTCCACTGTCTTCTCTATTATACCCTTGATCGTTTTATTTGACGACTCGGCCTGTCCATTTCCTTGAGCAAAATATGGAGTTGAATTAAGGATTTTGATACCTCGGCTTTCTGCAAATGCCTTAACTTCATCCCCCGTGAAGACCGATCCTTGATCTGCTATAATTGTTTCGGGAAGTCCAAATCGGTGAATTATGTGTTCGCTTATGAATTTGATCACATATGCTTGATTTACCGATTTTGCTGGTACTGCCTCCACCCATTTGGTAAAGTAATCAGTAGCCACCACAATGAAACAGTGTTGGCCCGATGACGGTGGATATATTTTTCCAATTAAATCCATGGCCCAACCCCGAAATGGCTATGGTCTGACAATCACCTGCATCTCGGTGGCTGGTACTCGTTGTATTGGCCCGTGTTTTTGGCATGCTTGGTATCCTTTGGCGTAGTCAATGCAATCTTTTAGCATGCTTGGCCAATAATAATTATATCTCCTAAGAAGCCATTTCATTTTTGTACCAGCCTGGTGTGCACCACAGATTCCTTCGTGTATTTCGGCCATTACTTTCATGGCCTCGAGTTTGTCTAAACATCTCAGTAAGACGTCGTCCTTGAAGCTTTTCTTAAACAATTCCCCGTCCAATAAGACATAGTTGACTGATGACAGCTTGGTGTTTCTCTCGGTCACTCTATTCGGGCATAAGAGGCACCTAATTATTGGATCTCTCCAATCTTGATCATCCGTTATCACCGAGAAAATCTCTGTTGCCATTTCTCGTTGCCTTACTGACGGCAAGATTCTTCTTTGCACTCTTATCAATTTTTCGCTATCGGTTACCTCCAATTTCGTTCCCGATGCTACTTGTGCAAGATTATCAGCCTCGTCATTATAAGCGCGAGCAACATGTTGGACCCTAACATCATCAAACTCTCGTAATAACTGCAAGGCGATTGAGTTGAAAGGCAGCAACTCCCAACTCTTACACCTAAACTCACCACTTAGTTGGCTAATCACTAAGTTTGAATCACCGATGATATGGATTGCTGATATATCCATTTCGGCCATGATTTCAAGGCCGATGATCAGTGCTTCGTATTCAGCCTGGTTACTAGAGCATTCGAACTCTAACTTGAATGAGAAGACGGTCTTTCTCTTTCTCGACGATATAACAATTATCCTCGCCCCAGCTCCTTCAGCATTTCTGGATCCGTCAAATATTAACGTCCATGGGGTCAACGAAATTGTTGATAAGAGAGTGGAATCAATGGCTTCATTTAACTCAGGGCCGACATCCAAACAAGGATGATCGGCCAAAAAGTCAGCAAGGGCTTGACCTTTTACCGATCTCTGTGGGACGTACTGAAATGTGAACTCCATCATTGCCAGAGTCCACTTTCCAACGCGCCCACGCATTATCGGTCTTGATAGCATATATTTAATGACATCTGTTTGACAGATCAAGTAAACCAAAACAGGGAGCATATATACTCTTAATTTTTGCGAAGCAAAGTACAAAGCTAAACACAATTTTTCTATCGGCGTATATCTACGCTCGACATTAGTAAGTACTCTACTAAGATAGTAAATCGCCTGTTCCTTTCCCCACTCATTATCTTGTGCAAGCATACATGCTATCGATTCGTCTGAGGCTGATAAGTACAGTTTTAACGGCCTCTGCCTCCTTGGAGGCATGATAACTGGTGGTTCTGATAAATACCGCTTGATGCCCTCAAAGGCCTGCTGATGTTGGTCCTCCCACCTGAATTCTTCCTCGGCCTTGAGTTTGAGTAACGGGGACCACACATGTGTCCGTCCAGCGCAGTTCGAGATGAATCTTCGTAAAAAGTTAATTTGCCCGAGGAGCCTCTGCAGCTCCTTTTTGTTACGTGGGGCCTCCGCCTATTGGATAGACCGGACTTTGTTTTTGTCGATCTCGATCCCTCTCTGGTGAACTAGAAACCCGAGGAAGTTTCCGGCCAAGACCCCAAAGGCGCACTTAATGGGGTTCATCTTCAACCCGTGGATTCTCATTCTTTCGAAAGATCGCCTCAAATCGGCCAAATGCTTCGCCTGCGTGGCCGATTTTACAACAACGTCATCGATGTATACTTCCATGATTTTTCCTATCATATCATGAAAGATTGCGTTCATAGCTCGCTGATACGTTGCTCCAGCGTTCTTCAACCCAAACGGCATTACTACCCATTCAAATGTCCCGATAGCTCCTGGACATCTGAAAGCCGTTTTTGGGACATCCTCTTCAGCTATATATATCTGATTATAGCCCGAGTGCCCATCCATGAAGGATAAAATTTTGTGTTTGGCCGCGGCGTCGATGAGTTGGTCGGCTATCGGCATCGGGTATTCATCCTTTGGCGTTGCCATGTTTAGATTTCTAAAATCTATACACACCCTTATTTTGCCATTTTTCTTGACCACAGGTACGATATTTGAGATCCAATCGACGTACCTGGTTGTCCTTATGAAACCAGCCTTCAGCAGCCGCTCGATTTCCTCCTTGACTTTTAAAATCACCTCAGGGGACATTCTCCTGGGTAATTGTTTGAACGGCCTACAACCCTCCTTAATTGGTAACCGATGTTCCACCAGACCCCTTGCTAGGCCCGGCATCTGATGGTAGTCCCAAGCGAAACAATCCTTGAATTCTTTTAGCAAGGATATCAATGATGCTTGGAAATCGGGCTCTAGTAATTGGTTTACAAAGGTGGGCTGGTATTCCCCGCTTGCCCCCAGATTAACCTCAAGGAGAGGATCTTGTACCTCGGCCTTCAAATCATCGAGTTTTGCCGGGGCTGAGTCCAGTTCATCGAGGTTGATGTAATCTTCCAGAATTTCTTGATTTTCAAGTATATCGGCAATGTCTGCCGATGATATTTGAGCTTGCTTATCTGCCAGAAAAGCTTGAACTCTGGCTACACTGGCCTGCACGGCCAGTGCTTTTCTACACCTCGCTGATGATGGGCTCTGGTCCATCGGGTATATCAAGTTCTTTGTCATCTTCGATCGGCGTAATCACTATCGATGGCCGTTCGAGTTGCTTGTACACCTGAATCAGTTGATTCTTCTGATCCTTCACCATAGTGGCCGATCTCGGCCTTCCATTCTTGTCTGTTCCGATAAATTTCACGGGGCCGATATCGTCCTCATATAAGACGGCCTCCGAACAATGGACTCTAGCTACGAAAGGCTTGTGATCAGCCCAAACTACTTCCACCTCGTCACCATTCCAAAAAATCAAAAATTGGTGCAAGGTCGATGGAATACACCAACTGGTATGAATCCAATCCCTGCCAAGCAAGGCATTGTATGAAGCTCCTGAGTCTACCACGAAGAAGGTTGTCATCGTGGTTTTCTTTCCCACCGTGAGCTATACTGGGAGGATTCCTTTGGTTTTCGCTGGTGTCCCCGTGAACCCACAGACTGTGAGCTCAGTTGGGATTAATTCATTCTCATCCCGTTGCAACTTCAACAACATGATCGATGGCAGAATGTTTACCGCTGCTCCATTATCGATTAGCACCCTTGAGTACGTTACTCCATCGATGGCCGCGTTAATATACAACGGCTTCAAATGTTGTGACATCCCTACCGCTGGTTTCTCGAACACTACCTTTGCAGGTTTCTTCCCTTGTTCATCTTCGGTCTTCGGTCTAATCACCGAGACCCTTGGTTTCTCTGTTTTTACTTCTTGGTTGATGATCACGGGAGTCGACGAGACCTTGCCATGTGTATCATCTTTCATTTTCTCTCCTGGTCCGGTTTCGCGCCGAAAGACATCGGCAAAGTGTAGACCATATTCACCGTCAAGTCTTTCGGAATGCTTCCGAACTGGATAAACTTCTCCAATGAATCGTCGTAGTCTGAACCAATATCGGCCATTTCTAAGTCCGATTCGTTCATTTCTGGAATTGGTGTTTCAATCTTCAGAGGCTTTATGTCTTGGTCTTCTGGCTCCACTTTTTCCTTCCCTTTTTGGCTTACTACTGCTCTTGGTACCATGTCCTTTGGTTGCTCCGCTCGCCTTTTTTCCATCCGGTACTTGGCTTCCCAATCTCGAGCTTCTTGCCTCAATCGCTGCATTCTTCTTTTCTGGGTCTTACTGAAGTATGCCCGGTCTGGAAATTTGGGGTGCTCCACTTTTGCCCATCGGTTTACTTCCGTTTGCGGTGGAAGGATCATCCGAGGAGACCGGTCTCGTCGTTGGTAAATCTTCGGTACTTCCCTTGTCACTGGCCTTGCCTCCTTCCAATATTGCTCGCGCTTCCGATAGTCGGGCCTCCTATGGCACTCTTGACTTGGATATGTTAGGCGGCTTTGGATCGGTCTTCTCGGGCTTGATGACCGATCCGATTTCTCCTTTTTATTTTCAGGTTTTCTAGTTACCTCGGCCTTGCACTTTGGGCACAACCCTTGATTGATCAAATCAACCATCCATTGTAAAGTTGAGCCATTATTTGCCTCGGGAGTAACCTTATCTGCTACCATACTAGAGGCCAGTCTTGTTCCTGATTTTCCTTCCTTCTTTGTGCTTGATTCGGCAACGTCGACTCCTCTAAGATCGATCCTTTCCTTTGGTCTCCGTAGGAGTGTGAAATCAGGTGTCACCACGTTCGCCCCAACTATCTCCGGGAACGGGTTTCCATCAACTCCCATTACTTCTTTCTCCTTCTCGGCGAACTTCAGGTTTCCTTTATCAATCATGTCCTGCAAAATATTCCGGAAAACCAAGCAATTGTTATTGGTATGACGCCAAGAGTTGTGCCATTTGCAGTATTCTTTTCCTTTCAGCTCGTTGGCCGAAGGTAATTTTACATCGTGAGGAAGCCGTATTTGCCTATCGGCCATCATAAAGTCGAAAATCTGGTCGGCCATCGCAATATCAAATGAATATTATTTTCCTGCCTCGAATGGTTATTTTTTGACCGAGGACAACTGTGAGTCGGTCGGTTTAGGCAATGGCTGACATAGATACGGCCGTTTTGAAACTATTTCGGCCACATCCACTTCGGTGTTAATTTCATATTCCGTAGCATGAATGTCAAAATTGGGATCCCTGTAATAGGTTCCCTTAGATGAGTTTTTTCTTTCCTGCTCTTCTTCCAACATGCGCTCATATCGGGCGGCTCTAGTTGCCAGCTCGAAAAGATCACGGAAACCCATGCCCTCAAACTTTTTTTGAAGTTCGAAGGAGAGTCCCCCAAGGGCTATATTAACGAATTCTTCTTCAGGCAATATGACCTTGCAACGATGCTTGGCTCGTTTGAACCTAGCAATGTACACTTCAGCTGATTCACTTAGTAGTTGATACAACCTTGTTAAATTGGCCATAGAGACTTCGGGCTCTGTCCGATAAAACTGGGCGTGGAACGCTTCCTCCATTTGATTCCAAGTATGGAATGAATTGGGTGGTAAGTTAATATACCAACTAAAAGCCACACCGGTCAGGGAGTTGGGGAACAGCTTCAGTAGCATGTCCCCTTGGTGACTCACTTCCCCGCTTTGAAGCAAGAAGCGACCGATATGTTCCACAGTTGATTGCTCTCCTTCACCAGAGAACATGGTGAAATTGGGCACCTTGTATCCTCGGGGAAGAGGCAATCTCTCGATAGCATCACTATGCGGCCTCCTATACATGGGCCGCTGAGTCCTTCGGAGAAGGCCGCCGAAGTCTTGATTAATGACTTCGGCAATCTGTTCTCGGTCGACTCTCACCATTTGGGCTGGATTAACCCTTCTCATACCGACCTCAGGCTCTAGTCTGATTCTCTCATTCCACATTTGTTCCTCTTCGGTGACTACATTGTCTCCGAATAACGGGTTTATTCTTCCCCAAAGTCGGTCTGAATCCTGTCCGTTTAGACCGACTCCTGGTTCTCTAATGGTGACGCTTGGTCGGGCCACTACCCGAGGTGGGTTCCCAGTTTCTCCTAAAATCTCTTTGCCATCCCTTCTTGGTGGTGTAACATATTTTTCATTCTGGGAAGAAGAAGGAGCAGTCTGGCTTGCCCCCAACCCAACCCGAGAAAGAGAAGTTGGTGGGATAGAGAGTTGTGGAGGATCATCCGTCGGATGGTCCTTCCATTTTCTCATTTCTCGGAGCATTTCACCAACTTGGGTGAAGGTTTGGTCTGTCTTAATGGACATCTCAGCTAATCGTTGGTTGAATATCCCCATCAAGTGGTTACTCATATTAGATAAGTCGGCCTGACTTGCTACCGAGCTGATGACCGGATCTATAACAGGTTCAGTAACGGACTCTATGATAGGGTCCGAGAGAGGCTCATGTGAGCCTGTCTCTTGGGAAATCCCCTTGGATCGCGTTCCTTTTGCGGCCATTTGACACTGGTCCCACCGGGCGTGCCAAAAATTGTTTACAATAAATCTCTGGTGTGGTGTGTGTGTTGGGCGTGCCAGAGTCCGTTTGGACTCAAAGTGGTGGTGGTCACCTAATCTGACTTCTAATCTAAGCGATCTATTATTTAACAATAAAATAACAGGATGTGGGCTTTCTCTACTCTGATGCAAGTAAGAAAATACAAACGGAAACTGTAAAAAAGGAAACTAAATACAATGATTCAGAATACCTCCATAGACAACCTCTTCTCCATTGATTGAAAGACTAAAGTGATTACAAATGTTTACAGTAGAACAATAAAGAAAACGAGCACTAAAGAACAAGAGCTCACAGATCACTCAAGAACAAGAAAGGATTGTTATGAGGGAAGATTAAGAGCCTGCTGAGAGCAGAAGTGGCGTGTGTGTTAGCCCCTTTCAAATGTTGCACCACATGTCATATTTATAGACTTGTTTGCATAACCGCTCATGTTAGTGGGGATCATGGAGTAGTGGGGTACGTGGCCCCTGGTTTTTAGGCATATATCAATTTATGCTCCCACTATGTCCCATGATCAACTTCCATAATTTGTGTGATGATCCCACTTCTTCCGCATTCCTCTTTTCACGTAACTACTTTTTCTTCCACCTCAGCATGTTCTGAAAACTGAAGACCCACGTTCTCATTTCTACTTAACTATTTTCTGAGTAAATTTATGACCGATTGTGTTTCTCTGTGTAGCTTAATCTCTGCTGATGATATTACTCGGCCTTCTTTTCAGTAGGAAGCCTACTCGCGTCTCTCGGTCTTACACCGATGTTGCCTTTGATCCTTGCTAATCCCATGGACTGCTGTTATCATCCTATGGACCTGTTACTGCAAGATCTATAGAGAAAGTCCTCGGCCTTATCCGTTAATGCCGAGGCGTTACTGATCTTTTCTGATATCGGCCTTATTTGTTGAGACCGATATTAGAACTCGAGGGTAATAAACAAGTTTGGCATCGGTCCAATTTTACCGATGTTAGGGCTGCAGTTGAGGCTATTCTGCCACTAGCCATACTAGGGTACTTCTCTTAAGAACTTCGTATCAATCGGTCCTCGGTCTTGATACCGATATTCTTATTTGGAACGTATCATCTTTATCAGTAGCTTGATCAAATATCGGTCGTCCTGAGTCATCGGCCTTGTCCTTGCTTACCTGCCTATGTGGTCTAGTGGTGACGTCCTGAGTCCACATGACCGTCACGTGCTCTGGGAAACCCTAATTTAGGGTGTAAACACCTTACTCAAACAGATTAAGGATAACATCTCACAATTACCAGATGTCTATCTTCCAAAAAATGGAGATAAATTAATTTTAGAAACAGATGCTTCTGAAACATGCTGGGGATGTGTATTAAAAGCTATTCCTGCTTCTTTATGGCCAGAAGAGGAACCACCTCTTTCGGTTAATATTATAAAACCAAGAAAGAAATCAATTCCTTTGTATCTTCAAAAAGAAGAACTTATTTGTGGATATAATTCTGGTACGTTTAAACCAAACGAACAGAAATATATCATTTTTGAAAAAGAATTACCTACTATTAAATTAGCAATTAAAAGATTTCATATTTACTTAGCCCCAGAAAACTTTATTGTCAGAACAGACAATAAAGCTGTCAAAGATTTCCTTGTAAATAAAAAATCTATTGAACAAGGAAGAAGATTAGCTTGGTATAATAAAATTTCTGAATATACTTTTGAGGTAGAACATCTTAAAGGTACTAATAATTTGCTTGCAGATTTGCTTAGCAGGAACTGCTACTCCAAAGAACATGAATAAGGGTAAACAACCCTCACAAGGAGATTGGGTTACTATTGCCAAAAAGGCAAATGAAATCCAAAAGAAAGTTTATGTTGTTTTTACAGGAAGAAAACCAGGCATCTATCAATCATGGCCAGAATGCCATCAGCAAGTTAATCAGTTTCCTGGAGCATGCTATCAATCTTATGAAAGCATGACAAAGGCTAGAAAAGCCTACTACTCTACTATTCCTATGCCATTGCCAAACAAGCAATTTGAGCATATGCCAAGATTTGAAAATACTCAGAAAAAATGATGAATCTGGGAATTCTAATTTTTATAATCCTGGACTACCCATGGAAATTTATGATGAACTCAATTGTGCATGGAAAACCCATTGTGCCAATGAAAGATCTAGATTTCGAAAGCATATGAGTGCTTTAGCTGATAAAGTAGCTGAAAAAACAGCTAAACTAGATGAAAAAACAGCAAAATTATCTAGTCTTCAAAATCTCTGTTTCAAAATCATTAAACAAATGAATTGGGCAGAAGATTTTAATTTTGAGAAAATAAATAATTTTCTTCAAATATCTGATCTCATAAGCCATGAGTTCTCAGATCCAATTTTTGAAAAAATTAATAGAATTTGTCTCTTTGAAAAAAACAAGACACCTTCTACCAAAAGATATTTTTATTCAAATTAAAGAAAAGGTGGAAGATCATCAAGAAATGATTCGAGCTTTACTTTTTAGATCCCATGAAAATATTAATTTTCATGATACGATTCCTAAAATAACCATCTTTGTAAACCACGAAGAATGGTTTTATGAAGACATCCAATGGGGAATAGCTAATCAAGTTATTTTTCAAATCCTTGAATCACATAGTTGGATTCATTTCCCAGCTATGATTAAGTGTATGCTTTCTTATATAGTTCAAAACTATATGTGGAATAAATATTTTACATTTTGGATAGCAAGCACCGTTGGATGGAGAGAAAGAGAAAAAAAATTCAACCATATCAGATTTGGTATCTTAAACCTACAGGAGAATGGGAATTTGAAAATGATTTAATCAAAACTGATTCCTCAGACGTGGTGAGAAAATTAGATCCAGCACAATATTGGGTAGATAGTCTTTTATCTATCTCCTCAAATGCTGCAGACATTAATGGATCAGCAATACTCCCATTTATGGTAATAGATGGAAGAATACTATTTGTTACTTACCATGCTATGGCCTATACAAGGTCAGATGAACAAATCAAAGAAGCAGAAGAACTGCTACAAAGACTAAGAAAGAGAGATCAATTAGATCTTCCCATAGATCTATCTATGACAGCAGATGACGTGGAACAATTTCGTACACAACAGTTCAGCTAGGACCCAGATGACGAAAGCACCCACGACTTTGAAGACGAAGCATACCAAAACCTGGTAAATGCAATGGAAGCATAGTGGGACCCAGCTAAGGGTGAATTATTGTAGAAGACTCCGGAACGACTCCGACCTTATCCAGGACACGTGGAGGTTTCTGCAATTTGAAGAAAAAGTAATCCAGCCAGGGTCACTTTTCAAACACGGGGTAGATGACACGTGGTAGACACTTGGAGAAACCCTCTCCACAATTGTAAAACAATTATATCCAATTACTGTATTAGCAAATGTAAACATTGCAATAGTCAAAGAAGAGTCATAATGTCATAAATGGAATCCAACTACTTTGATGTGTAGTTAAAGTCCTTAATGGCTATATATAGGCATATCACTTACGTAGAAGGGCATCTTGTAAAATATCAACTATTAACCTCAATAGAATACTCCTTTCTTGACCATCCTTTTGTGTAAACTTTCAACTTCATCTTCCTTGTTTTTGTAAATGGATGGTCAAGAAAGGAGTATTCTATTGAGGTTAATAGTTGATATTTTACAAGATGCCCTTCTACGTAAGTGATATGCCTATATATAGCCATTAAGGACTTCAACTACACATCAAAGTAGTTGGATTCCATTTATGACATTATGACTCTTCTTTGACTATTGCAATGTTTACATTCGCTAATACAGTAATTGGATATAATTGTTTTACAATTGTGGAGAGGGTTTCTCCAAGTGTCTACCACGTGTCATCTACCCCGTGTTTGAAAAGTAACCCTGGCTGGATTACTTTTTCTTCAAATTGCAGAAACCTCCACGTGTCCTGGATAAGGTCGGAGTCGTTCCGGAGTCTTCTACAATAATTCACCCTTAGCTGGGTCCCACTATGCTTCCATTGCATTTACCAGGTTTTGGTATGCTTCGTCTTCAATGTCGTGGGTGCTTTCGTCATCTGGGTCCTGGCTGAACTGTTGTGTACGAAATTGTTCCACATCATCTGCTGTCATAGATAGATCTATGGGAAGATCTAATTGATCTCTCTTTCTTAGTCTTTGTAGCAGCTCTTCTGCTTCTTTGATTTGTTCATCTGACCTTGTATAGGCTATAGCATGGTAAGTAACAAATAGTATTCTTCCATCTGTTACCATAAATGGGAGTGTTGCTGATCCATTAATGTCTGCAGCATTTGAGGAGATAGATAAAAGACTATCTACCCAATATTGTGCTGGATCTAATTTTCTCACCACGTCTGAGGAATCAGTTTTGATTAAATCATTTTCAAATTCCCATTCTCCTGTAGGTTTAAGATACCAAATCTGATATGGTTGAAAAAAAATTTCTCTTTCTCTCCATCCAACGGTGCTTGCTATCCAAAATGTAAAATATTTATTCCACATATAGTTTTGAACTATATAAGAAAGCATACACTTAATCATAGCTGGGAAATGAATCCAACTATGTTATTCAAGGATTTGAAAAATAACTTGATTAGCTATTCCCCATTGGATGTCTTCATAAAACCATTCTTCGTGGTTTACAAAGATGGTTATTTTAGGAATCGTATCATGAAAATTAATATTTTCATGGGATCTAAAAAGTAAAGCTCGAATCATTTCTTGATGATCTTCCACCTTTTCTTTAATTTGAATAAAAATATCTTTTGGTAGAAGGTGTCTTGCTTTTTCAAAGAGACAAATTCTCTTAATTTTTTCAAAAATTGGATCTGAGAACTCATGGCTTATGAGATCAGATATTTGAAGAAAATTATTTATTTTCTCAAAATTAAAATCTTCTGCCCATTTCATTTGTTTAATGATTTTGAAACATAGATTTTGAAGACTAGATAATTTTGCTGTTTTTTCATCTAGTTTAGCTGTTTTTTCAGCTACTTTATCAGCTAAAGCACTCATATGCTTTCGAAATCTAGATTTTTCATTGGCACAATGGGTTTTCCATGCACCATTGAGTTCATCATAAATTTCCATGGGTAGTCCAGGATTATAAAAATTAGAATTCCCAGATTCATCATTTTTTGATGTCTGAGTATTTTCAAATCTTGGCATATGCTCAAATTGCTTGTTTGGCAATGGCATAGGAATAGTAGAATAGTAGGCTTTTCTAGCCTTTGTCATGCTTTCATAAGATTGATAGCATGCTCCAGGAAACTGATTAACTTGCTGATGGCATTCTGGCCATAATTGATAGATGCCTGGTTTTCTTCCTGTAAAAACAACATAAACTTTCTTTTGGATTTCATTTGCCTTTTTGGCAATAGTAACCCAATCTCCTTGTGAGGGTTGTTTACCCTTATTCATGTTCTTTGGAGTAGCAGTTCCTGCTAAGCAAATCTGCAAGCAAATTATTAGTACCTTTAAGATGTTCTACCTCAAAAGTATATTCAGAAATTTTATTATACCAAGCTAATCTTCTTCCTTGTTCAATAGATTTTTTATTTACAAGGAAATCTTTGACAGCTTTATTGTCTGTTCTGACAATAAAGTTTTCTGGGGCTAAGTAAATATGAAATCTTTTAATTGCTAATTTAATAGTAGGTAATTCTTTTTCAAAAATGATATATTTCTGTTCGTTTGGTTTAAACGTACCAGAATTATATCCACAAATAAGTTCTTCTTTTTGAAGATACAAAGGAATTGATTTCTTTCTTGGTTTTATAATATTAACCGAAAGAGGTGGTTCCTCTTCTGGCCATAAAGAAGCAGGAATAGCTTTTAATACACATCCCCAACATGTTTCAGAAGCACCTGTTTCTAAAATTAATTTATCTCCATTTTTTGGAAGATAGACATCTGGTAATTGTGAGATATTATCCTTAATCTGTTTGAGTAAGGTAACATCCTTATCAGTCCAATCAAAAATAATATCTTTCCTTAGTTTGGCTAACCAAGGAATTTCTATTTTTGATAAATTCTGAATAAAATTTCGTCCGTAATTTAAAATACCTAATAAACTTTGTAATTGAGTTTTATTTTTTAGAATATCAGGAAAATCACGAACTTTTGATAAAATATGTTCTTGTAATTTCAAACCATTTTGATTTAAAATTATTCCCAAAAATTCAATTGATTCTTTTTCTAGCTCAATCTTTTTTGGGGACAAGATGATTCCATGTTTTTGAAATCGTTCACAAAGAATTTTTAAATGTTGTTTATGCTCCTCCCTGGTTTTGGAGAAGATGAGTACGTCATCAATGTATACAACACAAAAATCTTTTAGATCTTTGAAAATTGTATCCATCCATCGCTGATAAACTTGAGGTGCTATGTTTAATCCAAAGGGCATAACCTTCCATTGGTAATGACCTCTGTGCTAAATGCTGTCAAGGGTTTTGATTCTTCAGTTAATTGGATTTGCCAAAATCCACTTTTACAATCAAATTTACTAAAGTATTTTGATCCTTGGGTTAAGGAAATCAAAACATCTTTTCGGGGTATAAAATATCCGTCAAATTCTAATTGCTCATTTAGCCTCTTATAATTTACTACCATTCTAGCTTTTCCTCTCTTAATCTCTGCATGGTTTCTTACCATGAAGGCTGGACTAGAGTGAGGGCTAGTGGTTTCTTCTATAAGCTTCTTGTCTAGAAGTTCTTGAGTTTGAATATCAAATTCATCTATATCCTGTCTGGTATAGATCATAGGTTTTACTCTAATGATGACATTAGGATCTCTTAATTTTAAAGTGCAAAATCTAGGACTTCGAGACCATAATTTTAATGGATCTTCACTAAAATTTTCTTCTAAAATTTTATAAATCCAATGTGATTCATCAATGATTTTGATGATGGGTGTCATTTCACCACGTGGAACGGGCGCAAACTCTGTATCACATACATATTTATGTTGTTCAAGCAAAGGTATCTGAATCAAAGAATTTTTAGTACTTAAGGCAATACCTTTGTCATAGATATGCATAGGTAAATATTTATAGATAAAATTATTTCCTAAAAGGAAATCACCATGCATATAAGGTGATGATGCTGGAAATTGGTAAGGGTAATCCAGACAGAAAATAAAGCCACAAAAGATTTGTGTGTGGTTCGGTCCCGTTAACGAGGTGACCTACATCCACGGGTGCGTTTGTACGCGTCTCACTAGCAGATCACCGGCAGGCCTGGTGAGCCAACAATGGTGGGCGGCACTACCAGTAATACCGGCCGGGTGTATGCGTGTAAACGATGAGTTCTCTAGTACAGGCTTATATGCTTAGAGAATTGATAGTCGGATCCCCTTTGAGAGGGCAGGTGGGCTCTTTTATAGGTGCAAGAGTCCACCTTTACATGGTAAGCTTGTCAGATTAGGAAGCTTAATCTAATCACAATGAGTCTGTGCAATGTTTGGAAAGTTTCCTAAGTGGTTTAGGCAACCATTGATTCCTCTTGATAGAGTCATGGCTGTATAAGGAAACAGTTTGGAAACATAACTGATGCCGCATCTCTTGGGACTTCACCACGACCGCCCGGGTATCCCGGTCAGCAACAGCAGGACACCTCGGGAGCGTGGGCTCCACGCCTCAGATCCGGCTTTCCCGGGCCATTGCTGAACACGTGGCGGTTGAACAATTGCAGAATATTTCTTGACATATCAGCTGCCCCCCATTTTCAAAACTGAGATGGCACCTTGTCAGATGAGATTTGAAAATTAAGAACGCCTCTCACATACCGGCCGGGAAAGGACCAGGACTCCCGCCGGAACGGGGCTAACTTGGAATGACCCGGCGACACATCGACTGAGTGATAACTATACAGGCCCGGTATAGTTAGGACTCAAAGCATCCAGTTCAAGAAGTAACCGAATCGTCCAGCTGGCAGCGAAAACATCACGTCGCGCATTTAATACTCACGCTTTCTGAGGCGATGCCCCACGTGCCCGAAACGAGAGTTTCGGCGGGAGAGCATGTGAGCCATCCGATCAAACTGGATCCCAACCGTTCGTGCTGCTTATATAAGGAGCACTCATTCAACCTTGTTCCTTCACTACACAGCATCAACTGAATCGCTTGAGCAAAACACTCCTAGCCCCCTCTTTTCTGCCGTCTTCGTTTTCCCAGACCCTCATCTACATCAAATGGCCTCGCGTATTGACCTGACATCAGATGAAGGGCTTAAAGCATTCCGAGAGGATTGTCAAATCCCGGACGACGTAGTGGTCCGCCCGTTCATTGAGGGGGAGGAAATAGCCTTTCCCTTCGTCCTCATCAGCAGCTATCTGCTGCTCATCGTGGGATTGCGCTTTCCCCTCCCGGTCTCCTTTTGCGACCTGCTTGAGGGGTTGCGCATTCCTCTCCATAAGTGCCGCCCAAACGTTGCCCGCCTCCTATGGGGAATATCAGCGCTGAACAAGTGATTGGGACTGTTCCTCCGGCCTACCGACATCGCGAGGTGCTACATATTGGGCATCGACAACAGAGGCCCCTACTTCCGCCCCAGGACCGAGGGAAAGGACCTTGTCCGAGGTCTGGATTTCCCGAACAAGAACTGGCAGCGGTACCCTTGGGTTGTGGTCGCCGGCAACTGGCTGGAGGATGCCGTTCTCTGTCCTCCGGCAGCTTTTGATCCCGATCTTTGCAAGCAGGCTTTTGCCGCCCTCCGTGGAGTTGCCCCTACTGCTGATGACACGGAGGCGTTTGACCAAGCTATTGAGGCCGGCATATCATTCTCTTATCTGGCAGGGAGACCTGCGGAGGGCACAGGTGCCGGACCTTCTTCTGCAGCTCCTGCCATTGTGGCTTCCGGGTCGCGCCGCTATACCCGATCCATGGCGACCGGGGCGCACCCCGCCGGCAGGGCAGGCCTGTCCGAGGGACCGGTCACCTTGTCCACCAGCAGTGATTCCTCCTCATCTGAGGACGTAAGCCCGCCACCAGGCCCATCCAAGAAGGGTAAGGAGAAAGAAGTTGAGGAAGAGGCTCAGCCCCAACCGAAAAGGAGCCGGTCAGAAGATTCCGCCGGTCTTCGCATGCCCGGCTCATAGTCGGACTTCTCTCTTGCGAACATGGAGAGCCATTTGCAGGAGGTGGAGAAGATGGGCGACGAGCTGCAGATGGATTCCGCCCTTCGGGGGGTGGACGTTCATGCCCTGGAGCTCGCCGTAGAGGGGCTGGTGGCGAAGGTGGCGGCCTTAGAAGAGGAGGTCAAGGCTTTGAAAGGGCAAGGACCTTGAAGGCATTTTTCTCTTTTTTTTTTTTTTTTTTTTTTTCGGGAAGGCTATTATAACTGCCCCCGGCTTCTGTATAGTTCACCCTTTACAGCAATAAAAAGGTCCGTGAGGCCAACTTTTTTCTTCACCATGCCCTTCAAACTATTTATCAATTCTGTACGACACCGGGCGGTTAACACCCGACCGGCCTGCAAATGCGCCCGGGTTGCCATTGCTCGGGCCCGGACCACTGCTATCCTGTACCAACCAATCATTGGTCAGGTTAGATCCTAACAAGTGGAGACGTGGTCGTAACTGAACCGTTCGCAGACTAACAGAACCGTCTTTCTGCGTATTTTATGCGCGCGCCTTTTGAGGCGACTTCCCACGTGACTGAAGCGACGGTTCGGGCGGGAATTCTTCTGAACCGCTGGATCTGTTCTGATCTTGTCCGTTCAAGGTCTCTATATAAGGATCGCTCGCCTCATTTCTTGCATCCCTTTCTGGTCTTCTATTTTCAGCTTTCCTTTCCTTCTTACTTTCAGAGTAAGGCTGGAGAGAACAAATCTAGTGAAGTTCGAGCGGGAGTGGGATTTTTTCCTTCTTAGATTCTGTGCATTTTTCGAGTCGGATGGAACTCCCAGTCTTCTTGATCGAGCGGGTATTTCTTGCGCTACTTTGAGAGAGTGTTATCTGGTGCTGAGGAGCGTCTATTCGTTACCGTTCAGGTTAGTAACTCTGCTCCCCCTGTACATCAGGTTTGGGGTTTCCGATCCATTCGTCGGTCGTAGTTTGTGTCCGTTCCTTCCCGTTGGAAAGCCAGAGATGGAACACTCCGGCTTCAACTCTGCGTCGAGATCAGAGAGTGAGCAATATCGGTCGGGGTCTCCCGGTGCCAGTCTGGGCAGGCTTCCTGAGTCCTTGTCCGACCACCAGAGTGGGGCCAGGATCCCCATTCGTCTGTCCGACAGTGAGTCTTCTGAGGAGGCCCCCGTTGCCTCCGTTTCGAGGGGTTCGGGCGACGAGTTGCCTGAGGGGACTGACCGCGCGGTCTTCGCTTGTGAGTCCACCTCTTCCATCCTGCGCTCTGGAGACCTTCTCCGGATCAGGGAGAGGTATTCCCTCCCTGATGGTTGCGCCCTAGCCGTAAACACCAGCGGCGCGCATCTATATCAGTCGGGGTTTGTCACCTTGTTTGAGGACGCTATGATGGCGGGTCTCCGACTTCCGCTTCACCCTGTGGCTCGGGACATGCTGATCCTTCTCGACATCGCTCCCGGTCAGTTGACCCCAACGGGTGGAGGTTCCTGATGGGGTGTATATCACTGTGGCCCCAAGTGTTCGGGTATGAGCTTACCCTCCAGGAGTTCCTCTGGGCCCACCGACCATTTCCCGTGCATAATGAATTGGGGTTTTTCTCCTTTTCTGCCCGTCCGGGCAGGAAAATTATCGACAATTGCCCTAGCAATAATAAGGGGTGGAAGGGCAAATTCTTCCAGGTGTCTACCCTTCGCCTCTGCGACATGGCTCCGGGAAGCCAACTGAGGACATCCTGGGCTAGGGAGTTGAGGGGTAAGACCGCCCTTCCAGCTTCGTCTGTTATCTTAGTATTTCGGGGACACGGTGGATTACTGACTAACTTCTTTTCCCTGTCCGCAGCGGGCTCAGCTAAACCCCCAAAAATCCGTGAGGTGTGCCAGGCCAGGATCCTGAGGCTAGCAGAGTTGCCCACCAGTGTTTGGAACGTATTATCCCGAACAGGGGACTTTGTTGAGACCTATTCCCCTGAGGAACCTGTTCCAGCCCCCAGTTTTTCGCCCATCATTCCTGGTGAGTATCCTGGCTACATTATGAGTTAACTTTGCATTTTTTCCTTGCACTTCTGATTGAGCGACCTTGGTTTCTGCAGAAATGGCCCCCAAGCGCAATTTGGACCAGCTGCGGGAGAGGCAAGCTGCCGCCGCCGCCGCTACTGCCGCTCGGGCAGCCATCGCCCAAGGAAAGAGGCCAGCCACCGAGGCCCTGGGTGGCAATCGCCCGCTCAGGCGTATTCGCCACGGGACCACTAACCGTCCCGACCCTGTAGGGACGTCGGCTCCCCATAGGCCGGCTATTGACGAGCCCGCGCCCAGGGCCGATATTCCGTCGGGTCTGCCCCTGGGCAGGCCTGATGAGGTCCGGGAAAGGCTGAGATCCGTCCTTGTCCCAAGTGACACGACTAAAAAGTTGTGCGCTCTTGTGCAACACCCAAGTGTAGGTGATCGTGCAAGTAATATAGTACTGGAAGTCCAGGTCGATCCCACAGGGAAGGAATAGGAAGAATATCTACTAAGTTACAACCAAAAGAAAAAAGAAAAGATGAATATAGGAGTGAAGGTGTACTAACAAATCCTAATTAATTAAATTAAACTAAATAATAAACTAAACATAAAGAAACATAGCTAATTAAATAAATAAGCTAAATGTGTTGGAAACACGTGAATCCACATTAATCCTAACCATCTACCATGCATATTCATTAACGTTCGATGGAGTTCATTCCTCTTCAGTATTCCGTATTTTTCTAAAGATATAGAATCAATAGCCCTTTCATGCCCGGGACTATATCATCACAAGTGAGTTAAAATACATGAAAGACGATTTAAAACAATGGTTATTACTTGCACTCTAAATGGTGTTAGCATTCAAAGTGGTTTTCAAAAGTCATTGAAGAAAAGGCCTTAAGGCTTTAAGTTCTAAAAACTGTTGTGACAAACTGAGCTTATTGGGACAATTTGATGACAGATTTCTAAAACAAAAAGTCATGGAATACTTCAAAGAATCATCTCAAGATTCTGCAAGTTCGATCGATCGAAGCGCTCTCGATCGATCGGACAGCATCATCCTTCAATCGATCGAACTATCTTCGATCGCTTGACTATCTCTGGTTCGATCGATCGAAATACCTTCGATCGATCGAACCCAAGGTTTCTAAAGATTGCATGGCAGAGGCTGGGATTCAATGTTTCATCACATATCTCCAACGTCTAAACTACGGAAACATGATCAAACTATTACCGGAATAACAAACTAGAGTAATCATAGCATATAAACTAATAGCAATCAAATAACAAGGATTGGGAAGAAAAACCTGGATATAATCTGAAATAAACTTGAAATAAACATGAAAGAAACTTCAATCTTCAATAATCTTGAGTAAAACAATGAAAAGGATGAAGAATAATATGAATCTAACCTAATCTACACCTAATCTAACCCTAAAACTACCTAAAACTGCTGTTTTTCGCGTTCTGGAGCGTCCCCCCTTCGTCTGGCGTCAAAACGACGTATATATAGGGTTCCCACAGAGTTTACGCAACTTTTGGGTGAAAATAGAGTTCGATCGATCGAGCTCAGTTCGATCAATCGAAGGTTCGATCGATTGAACTCTCTTCAATCGCTTGAACTCCTCTGATTTTGACAGCTCTGCACCCCGATGGTAGAATGGCCATAACTTTTTACTCGGACCTCGGATTGACCTCCCGTTTGCGGCCACGCGACCGTAACTCAAAGATCTACATTTCATGTCTCTGGGAAAATCTTCCAAATCTGAAGTCATCATTGTCAAAATTGGCATTTTCCCAGCTGCTTCTGTTGTTCTCTTCACCAGAATCATTTTCTATGCAATGTTTGCTTTCCATGACCTGCAAAATAGTGTAAAAACACATGTTTGAGTCTCAACATCATAGAAAACACTTAATCATTGATATGCATCTAAATCTAGGGACTTGGGGATAAAAGTATGCATAAAAGACCATGTAATACGCTATAAACATACACTTTTCACCTCGAATCATACCCCCCAACTAGCTCGTTGCTAGTCCCTAGCAATGAAGCGAACTACAGCAATGTTTATTTAAACTCTAAAAATTGAAAACAAAAGAAAATAAAAATCCTAACTCACTTTCGCAGGAATCGCGATTGCATTTAGCGTATGCAACAAGCCTTTAAACCCCTAGGTTCCCCCTAGTGGACGAGTGTTGTCTCGTGAGGGTTTGCAGTGAATCTACCCACAAAATTCATGTTTAAGGTAATGGTTCTCATTTAAATGTTTTCAAGAAATTTTCCTCTCATTTAACAATATAGTTAAGCTCAACAATCTCATGAAACTCTCTAATAAGCCATAGCAATGCAACACACATATTACAGTTAATCTACGATCAAAGTCATTAGAATATTCCATACTTATTAATCTTCAAGTGTGTGTGTGAATGGACAACCAAAATACAAAACTTTAATTTCAAAGCTTGCATAACCTAAGACACTATCAAGACGTTCATTTTGACTCAACTCTCACCGGGATTACACTCTTAAGATGAAATCACTCTGAATTAGGTGTAATAATTATCACTCATGATATGGAAGCTATAAAGAGTAAATGTAAATGGAATCTAATGCTTCTCATATCTAAATAGAAAAACGGACATTTTAGTGCACAGAGTCTCATGAAAGGATACCTTTCACTAGAAGAGCGAGATACCGTGGAGAACTCTCTAATTACCTTAACTTCAAATCCATTTTACTTAAAATCATTAGGACTTTGAAAAAGAGGTATTAAGTGAAAGAAGAAAGAGGCTCGTGATATTCAATTGGGTCAAAGGATGTGATTGGAATGTCTACTATAACTTTTCAAACTTCCCACATCTCCAATCTCTCTCTTCTTCTTTTCTTTTATTTATTTTTTTTCACACTCTTCTTTTCATTCCTTTTTTTTCTTTTGTAACAACCATTGGCATTTTTTTTCTTTTTCTTCTCATGCTTTTCTTTTTTTCATTTTTTTTTTCTTTGCCAACTTTCTATTATTCACACAACCAAACTTCTTGTCAATGCAACACATCCCAATCACACCTAAATAAAGAACTGAGGCTTGAACTCCTAATTTGGAGTTAGGTATAGATTGTAGGATTGTGTAGACAAGGCGATTATGATAAGCTCAAGAGGTGAAGTAAAGGAATAGCATAGAGGTAGGCCAAGGCTGTATTATCCATGTATGGTCAAAAGATGGCCTAAATCATCTTCTAAGTTAATAGGATAATTCATTTCAGTAAATTCAAGAGCTCTAAAGTTTGGTAAATCCTGAACGTTCTCTTCTAGTGATCAGTCAAAATGAAGAAGAAAAATGAGACTTTCAACGAATTAATATGCTTTTCAAAAAGTAAGAGTAATTTTATAAAACCCTCAAAAACAAGGAATGGCACAAAAGCTCACTTGGGTTATTAGTCTCCACTATAGTCTTTCAAGACACTTAAACTATGCTTACTAATCCATTTTAGTTAAGTACAAGGTTGTCACAACGTGCTCAAAGTTGTTTGAAGATTAAAAAGCATAAAATATACTATAACTAAGATAGTAAACAAACTACCATAGTGTATCACATACTAATAACATATAGAAAATAACACTAATGCATCATAACTGACTACATTAACTATGAGAGAAATACAAGAACCATTAAAAATTTCAAAATTTTTGCAATTTTGATTTACTGAGTCATGTTGCTAAGCAGGTATATTGACACGAAACCATAAAAAGAAATAAATGAGGCATGCAATGACTCACTCCCCCCCAACTAAAACAAAACATTGTCCCCAATGTTCTAAACTATGCACATGGACATGTAAAGTAAAGCGAGAGAAGGAAGGATGTTACCTCGAAGCGTTAATATCCATTTTTTTTTCAAGCTACCTGCAAGATCATTAGTAGCAACAAGAAAAAATAGAGAACATAATATAACAACTCAGTTAATAAATTCGGTTAATCAAGATACTTATCATAAAGTAACAACCGAAATTTTTGAGGATCTTCCCAGTGAAATAATTTAACAATGACAAGACTTTTGAGATCCTCATAAAAATGCAACTCCCCCCAACTAATGTCAGGCTCAAGGTCAGAGGAGATGATGCAAAACCAATGGCTTCCAAAGTTATTGGGGACAGTTATAAGAGGAATACCACACTTTTTAGGAATTATATGCAAGAAACGATCTTTGGTGTTGGTATTTCCTATAACAGCCTCTATTTTAATACTAAAAACAGGGGGAGGCCATGGTTCAATAAAAGGGGCAGGGTCTAAGTGATGTTCTAATGAATCTTCTTTACCCTCCTCTTGTATTAGAACAGAATCTATGAAGATATGATCATATGAATTGAATTTCTGTTCTATGCACATGGTTTTGGACTGGACTTGGATAAAGCTATCTATTTGGGCCTCAATGTCATAATCACTCAAGAAGGTCAAGCAGTCTAGAAGATTGCTAGCTTCTTGTTGAATTTTCAGATCATCTAAAGTGGGCCCAATATTTTCCAAGTCTTCTCTCAAAGAATTTTGAAAGTTAAAATTTTGTGAAGAACATGTGCTAGTATCCTTACCATCCTCTTCCACAACACATTCTGTTTGTTCACGAATGGGGTACACATAACATTCAAGCTCAGGACGAGAGCTTTGATTGACAGCAAGGCTAGGTGATGGGCAACTTGGTGACACCACCTCTTCGGTCGAAAGAGGTGAGGGTTCATGAATATCAGATGAATCTAAATCGAATTTAGAAATTTCAATAACGACCTCCCTAGGGTCACTATCAAAGGTAGGGGTAGAGTCAACATGGGACTCATCCTTTCCTAATTGCGTGCAATCACCTAAACTCTCATCATCTTTTAAGACCTCATTCTCATCCTCGCAACTCTCCTCACTATATGTGTCATCTATTGAAGTACTCTGGACAAAGAGATTGTGCAACTTTATCAAGGCAGTGAAGGAGTTAATGTCTGGGGTTGTATGTTGAGGAGAAGATGGTTCTACAACTTCATGCTCAATGGTTTGGTTTTGGAGTTCTTGTTGGGTTATCACTTTCTCAAATGAGTTGTTAACCTCACTCGATATGAACCCATCATTGTCCTCTAATTCCATTCCATTGTTAGTGTCTTGAAATTCAGGTTGTAGCATTGAAGGACTGGTATAGTCTTCTAAAGGTTGGCTATCAAATGCTTGTTGATATCTAGCTCCTAATTTATCAATTGCACTCTCTAGCCTTTTCATTTCACTAAGCAGCAATTCTAACATACCAGTATCCTCAACTTGGTTATTCTCCTCATTATAACTATATGAAGTTTCACCCCATTGTTGTTGGTAATAGTCCCCTTCCCATTGTGTTTGTGTGCAAGACTCCCCAGAAGGAAAGTCTTGGTGCATTTGGTAATCGTGGGAACTACTACTATATCCTACACTATCATTTTGGTTATATCCCCGTTGCGATTGATAGAACTCTCCAGGTGGAGGTTCTTGATACGTTTGATAACATGGGGGACTAACACTATGGTTTTCCCATTGTGGTGATTGGTAGCACTCAGGTTGATAATGTGCATCATATGTGGGTGCTTGCCAACTCGGGGTATAGTTCTCATTACCTAATGTGTACCCATTCGTGGTATTTGTGTTGTATTGAGGGTAATATGGATAAGACATGTTTACCCAAAATATTTAAACAAAAGATTTTTTTTTTTTTTTTTTCTTGTGAGAGAAAAAAGTCCAATGAATTTTTTTTTTTTTTTTTTTTTTTTTTAAAGAAAAAGAAAAAAAAAATGGAAATAACTTAGTAAAATCCTAACCTAGTTGCCTTCCCCGGCAACGGCGCCAAAAACTTGACACGACTAAAAAGTTGTGCGCTCTTGTGCAACACCCAAGTGTAGGTGATCGTGCAAGTAATATAGTACTGGAAGTCCAGGTCGATCCCACAGGGAAGGAATAGGAAGAATATCTACTAAGTTACAACCAAAAGAAAAAAGAAAAGATGAATATAGGAGTGAAGGTGTACTAACAAATCCTAATTAATTAAATTAAACTAAATAATAAACTAAACATAAAGAAACATAGCTAATTAAATAAATAAGCTAAATGTGTTGGAAACACGTGAATCCACATTAATCCTAACCATCTACCATGCATATTCATTAACGTTCGATGGAGTTCATTCCTCTTCAGTATTCCGTATTTTTCTAAAGATATAGAATCAATAGCCCTTTCATGCCCGGGACTATATCATCACAAGTGAGTTAAAATACATGAAAGACGATTTAAAACAATGGTTATTACTTGCACTCTAAATGGTGTTAGCATTCAAAGTGGTTTTCAAAAGTCATTGAAGAAAAGGCCTTAAGGCTTTAAGTTCTAAAAACTGTTGTGACAAACTGAGCTTATTGGGACAATTTGATGACAGATTTCTAAAACAAAAAGTCATGGAATACTTCAAAGAATCATCTCAAGATTCTGCAAGTTCGATCGATCGAAGCGCTCTCGATCGATCGGACAGCATCATCCTTCAATCGATCGAACTATCTTCGATCGCTTGACTATCTCTGGTTCGATCGATCGAAATACCTTCGATCGATCGAACCCAAGGTTTCTAAAGATTGCATGGCAGAGGCTGGGATTCAATGTTTCATCACATATCTCCAACGTCTAAACTACGGAAACATGATCAAACTATTACCGGAATAACAAACTAGAGTAATCATAGCATATAAACTAATAGCAATCAAATAACAAGGATTGGGAAGAAAAACCTGGATATAATCTGAAATAAACTTGAAATAAACATGAAAGAAACTTCAATCTTCAATAATCTTGAGTAAAACAATGAAAAGGATGAAGAATAATATGAATCTAACCTAATCTACACCTAATCTAACCCTAAAACTACCTAAAACTGCTGTTTTTCGCGTTCTGGAGCGTCCCCCCTTCGTCTGGCGTCAAAACGACGTATATATAGGGTTCCCACAGAGTTTACGCAACTTTTGGGTGAAAATAGAGTTCGATCGATCGAGCTCAGTTCGATCGATCGAAGGTTCGATCGATTGAACTCTCTTCAATCGCTTGAACTCCTCTGATTTTGACAGCTCTGCACCCCGATGGTAGAATGGCCATAACTTTTTACTCGGACCTCGGATTGACCTCCCGTTTGCGGCCACGCGACCGTAACTCAAAGATCTACATTTCATGTCTCTGGGAAAATCTTCCAAATCTGAAGTCATCATTGTCAAAATTGGCATTTTCCCAGCTGCTTCTGTTGTTCTCTTCACCAGAATCATTTTCTATGCAATGTTTGCTTTCCATGACCTGCAAAATAGTGTAAAAACACATGTTTGAGTCTCAACATCATAGAAAACACTTAATCATTGATATGCATCTAAATCTAGGGACTTGGGGATAAAAGTATGCATAAAAGACCGTGTAATACGCTATAAACATACACTTTTCACCTCGAATCACCAAGCCAGGTGGAAGCATGCGCCGGGCTATCACCCCAAGGCTTTCAAGGGTGGCTATATAGCATATCCCATCTGGTAAGCGTACTGTCCTTCTTCAAACATCGGCTCGCTCCCCTTTTTGCCTGCTTAATTGATTTTCATCCTCCTGCCGTAGGTTGGCTGCATGGCTGCGGGGTCTGAGTCCGTCCTATCCTCTCTGACCGGGAAAGTCAGCGCTGCTGAGGCCACCCTTTCAAAGGAGCGAAAAGAGCTGCAATTAGCAAAAGCCGCATTGGCCGTCGACACGAGCAAGGCGAAGTCGTTGGCCTTGAGTTTGGGTGCAGCTCAGGTGGACCTAGCAGCGGCCTTGGCCGAACTGGAAGCTTCCAGGGCCCTTACTGCGGCAGCTGAAGCGCAGGCAGAGGCGGCGGCCGAGACACCAGCTGCAGGGGCCTTAGAGGGCGCTTTTGATGATGGCTTCTTCCAGGGCTATGACGATCTAAAGCGGCGGGTAGCCCGGGATCACCCCGAATGGGTCCTCTCGGCCTACGAGGGGATTGACTCGGATTACTGGGATGTCGGTGAAGATCCCATAGCCAGTGACGCTCCTGCGGTTGGTGAAAACCCCGAGGCCATTGCTGAAGCCACAGAACTCGCCCCGGGCGGGGATGTGGGGGACGAAGGACTTGCAGTGCCAAGGGAGCAGACCGGGGAGACCGGGGACGTGGTCAATGTGGAAGACTGACTCCCCAGTTCCTTCTTGTTGTTTTTATTTTATTGCTTGTAGTTTTTTTTATTTTGGGGAGGCTGCTACAATTGCCCCCCAGGCTTTGTATATTAATGAAAAAGACCCTTAAGGTCAACCTTTCATCAACTTTGTATATATGGCCTTTTTTTTTTTTTTGCTGTTTGCTAGCATCCGTACGGTTGTGGCCGACCTAACACCTGCCTTAGCAAATGTTTTAGGACCGTAACCAACAGAACACCTAGTAAAATGGTATGATTCCCTGTTTTAGCTTCTCTACGTTCCCCTTATTCCCCTGCCCCCCAAGCATTTTGCTAAGGCGGGAGTATGGGAGTACGGGAGTGAGTGGCCGTAGGGAATCGACCTGGGACATGGGTGGTCGCAGGAGCGTTTTAAGCTTGCCATCGTCGGCCACCTAGGGGTTCGGCCCCGTCGTTGGCTGGACCTAGGCAAAACTTTAGTTAATTTCCTGTTTAGGTGTGAACCCTCTTGCCCCCGAGATTCCTGTTAAGGCGGGGGCGTGCTGGGGATCAACCATAGGAAACCGACCTGGAACATGGGTGGTTGCAGGGTCCTTTGATGCCTGGGTTCGGAGCCCGAGGTCTTTTTGTGCCTCGGGATTCGGCCCGAGGTCTTTTTAGTGCCTCGGGGTTAAGCCCGATGTCTTTTTAGTGCATCGCACGATGTACTGACAGGAGTAAGTTTTCAAAGCAAACTTTTCAATTTTATTTAAAAGGTAACAATCTGTAATAATTGTCCCATCAGGACTACATGAAAAGAATTTTCCTTATAACACTAAACTCCCGTAGCCAGATGCTACTGATAATACTTGCGGAGGTGTTGCACGTGCCAAGATGGGTGAGATCGTGCCCGTCCATGCTCTGTAGCCAGTAGGTTCCCGGTCAGCTGACCCGAGTTACTATATACGGTCCTTCCCAATTTGCTCCCAACTTCCCATGGCTCGGGACTCGGGTGGACTGGTTCACTGCCTTAAGGATAAGGTCCCCGACCTAAAAGCTACGATGCTTCACCTTACTATTGTAATACCGCGAGACCTTTTCTTGTAAGCTGCCACTTTTAGATAGGCCTGGTCTCTTTTTTCTTCCACCAGGTCTAGTTCTGTCCTGAGGGCTTCTCCATTATCTGGGCCGTTGAAGGTAGCCACTCGGTATGTGGGCAGCCCGAGCTCTGTGGGGACTACTGCCTCGAAACCATAAGTCAAGGAAAATGGGGTTTCACCCATAGCTGCCCAGGGTGTGGTGCGGTAGGCCCACAGGAGGGCTGGGAGTTCATCAGCCCACAGGCCTTTGGCACCTTCCAGCCTCGTTTTAATCGACTGCAAGATAGTGCGGTTGGTTACCTCGGCCTGACCATTAGCTTGTGGATGCTCGGGAGAAGAGTAATGATTCAGTATCCCATAGTCCGAGCAGAACTGTCTAAAGATAGGTGTATCGAATTGTCTTCCATTGTCGCTGACCAGGACTCGTGGAATGCCGAACCTACTAAGGATATTTCTCTCCACAAAATGCTCCATCTTTCACTCGGTTATCGTTGCCAGGGGCTCGGCTTCTGCCCACTTGGTGAAGTAGTCAACGGCTATTACGGCAAACTTAACCTGCCCTTTTCCTGTCGGTAAGGGACCAACGATGTCGATCCCCCATTGGGCGAATGGCCAGGGGCTATGGACCGGGGTCTGAAGTTCTCCCGGTCGGTTTATCATTGGAGAGTACCGTTGGCACTTGTCACATCTTCGAACGTACTCCTGCGAGTCTCGGGCCATGGTTGGCCAGTAATAACCTTGCAGTAGGGCCTTTCTGGAAAGTGTCCGGCCTCCCACGTGGTTCCCGCACACACCTTCGTGGATTTCAAACAATATGGCTTGAACTTGCGTTGGATGAACGCAGCGGAGGTACGGGATAGTGAATCCTCTCTTGTAGAGGACACCATCGAGAATATGGTATCGTGCTGCCCGGTATTTGACCCGCCTTGCTTCCTCTTTGTCATTTGGCAGCCCTCCTGTCGTCAAGAATGTCACGATCGGGTCCATCCAACTGGGCCCCAGAGTGACCGGGTCGACCTCCATGCCTTTCGAGTTGATCACACTTGGCTCGGGCAGGAATTGTATCCTTATCCCGGGCAAGTCGGATTCAGACGACGAGGCGAGGCGAGCAAGCCGGTCAGCTCTGGTGTTCTCTTCTCTAGGTATCCGAGTGAGGGAGAATCCTCGGAGCTGCTTGGAAACCGTCCGGACGAGGGCTAAGTAGGCTATCATGCTATCTTCGCGTGCTTTATATTCCTGGTTTACCTGATTGACCACGAGCTGGGAGTCGCTGTAGCTCTCGACTTGTTGTGCACTCATTCAAATGGCTAATTGTAACCCGACCAGGAGGGCTTCGTATTCGGCCTCGTTGTTGGAGGCACGAAACCCAAATCTCAAAGCATATTCGAGCTGGATTCCGTCGGAGGTAGTCAAGATGATCCCGGCACCACTACCTTGCTGGTTAGAAGAACCATCGACATACAGTACCCAAGTAGGGATGCCGGATTGCAATCCGGGCGGTAAGGCCGCAGGCTCGGGTTCTTCAACCGGGTCTTCGGGATACGTAAACTCGACCAAAAAATCTGCGACGGCTTGTCCCTTGATGGCCGTCCGCGGCCGGTAAGTCACCTCAAACTCCTCCAGTTCCAAAACCCACTTAACGAGCCTTCCGGACGTGTCTGGCCGAGAGAGAATTTTGCGGAGAGGTTGATCGGTGAGTACTATAATGGCATGGGCCTGGAAGTACGGCCGGAGCCTTCGGGCGGAGGTAATGAGGGCGAAGGCCAATTTCTCAATGCGGGAGTATCGGCTCTCCGCCCCTTGCAGCGCCCGGCTGGTGTAGTACACTGGGAACTGTATCCCGTGCTCTTCCCGGATAAGTGCCGAGCTAACCGCCGATGGTGACACTGCCAGGTACAGGAATAGTTCCTCTCCGGCTGTAGGTGTTGTCAGTAGAGGAGGAGAGGCCAGGTACTTCTTGAGGTCCTGGAATGCCTCCTCGCACTCCTCCGACCATTGAAAAGCTTTACGGAGGATTTTAAAGAACGGGAGGCACCGGTCAGTAGCTCGGGAGACGAATCTATTCAGTGCGGCCACCCGTCCGGCTAGGCTTTGAACTTCCTTTGTTGACTTGGGAGACCGCATGTTGATGATAGCCTGGATTTTGTCGGGATTTGCTTCGATTCCCCGTCTGCTGACTAGATGACCGAGGAACTTTCCGAATGAGACCTCGAAGGTGCATTTGGCCGGGTTCAACCTCATCCTGAATTTTCTCAAAATGCTGAAGGCCCCGGCCAGATGATCCAGGTGATCGGTTTCATCTCGGCTCTTGACCAGGAGATCGTCCACGTATACTTCCATGGACTTTCCGATGAGGTCTCTGAACATGAAGTTGACCAGGTGTTGGTATGTAGCCCCGGCATTCTTGAGGCCGAATGGCATAACTCTGTAACAGTACGTGCCTTGGTCGGTGATGAACGTCGTCTTCTCTTCATCCCCAGGGTACATGCTGATCTGATTGTACCCCGAGTAGGCGTCCATGAACGAGAGGAGTGAGTGGCCTGCCGTTGAATCGACAAGGAGGTCTATCCTGGGCAGCGGATAACAGTCCTTGGGGCAGGCCTTGTTGAGGTCGGTGAAGTCCACACACATCCTTCATTTGCCATTGCTCTTCTTGACCAGGACAACATTGGCCAACCAGTCGGGGTAGTGGACCTCCTGGATGGAGTTAGCTTTTAAGAGCTTCGCGACCTCCTCACTTACAGCTTTTTGTCTTTCGGGGGCCATGCCCCTTCGCTTCTGCTTTATCGGACGGCAGTCTGGGCTGACATTGAGACGATGGGACATTACTCGGGGATCAATTCTGGGCATGTCCTCGTGACTCCAAGCAAAAACGTCCTGGTTTTGCCTCAGGAACTGGATCAACTTTTCTTTCAAGGCGGGCTCCAGTAGTGCGCCTATGTTGACCGTGCGGCCCGGGTGTTCTGGATCTAGCACAACTTGCTCCAATTCTTCCATAGGCCCGATCACGTCCCTCTGGTGCCGGGGGTCCATTTCTTGGACGTTCAGTGATTCGGTGATTGCCCCCCGGCGCAACGAGCTGACATAACAACTTCGAGCCGTGGTCTGGTCTCCTCGCAAGCATCCAGGTCCCTGGGGAGTCGGGAATTTCACGATCAAGCTGTTTGTGGAGACAACTGCTCGGGCTCTGTTGAGGGTCGGCCTCTCGAGAATGACGTTGTAGGCCGATGGGGCCTCCACTATCATGAAATTGGTGAGCATGGAAACCTGCTGTGGGTAGGTCCCCATGAGAACTGGGAGTTCGATCGTGCTGAGCGGTTGAGTGCTGGAGCCGTTGAATCCGACCAGGGGAGTAGCAACTGGCCGGAGCCGATCCCGGTCAATCCCGAGTTGGTCGAACGCCGCTGTAAACATTATATCGGATGAACTGCCAGTGTCAACCAGCACCCTCTGGACCATGTAGTTAGCTATAGAAAGCGTTACTACTAGCGGGTCATCATAGGGGCAGTGGAGGCCCTGTGCGTCGTCGGACGAGAACGTCAGAACATCGGTTGGTGAGGAGCCGGTGGATTGGACCTGCCATACATCCGCTCGGGATGCTCGGGCATGCCTCTTCCGTGCCGACTGAGAATCACCTCCGCCAGATGTTCCTCCGGAGATCACATTAATGTGGCCGAGTGGTGGAGGGGGCTGACCGGGAGCTTGGGCTTCCAGTCGGGGCCGTCTATCCGTTGTGACGAACTCGACAAGATGCCCCTGCTCGATCAGCTTCTCGATTGCTATCTTTAACTTGAAGCAATCCTCCGTTTCGTGGCCGTGATCCCGATGATAACGGCAAAACTTCTCCCGGTTTCTCTTATCGGGTGGGGCTCTGAGTTTAGCTGGCTGCGGGAGCAGCCTCTGTGCTTCTGCAGTGGCCATCACCTCATGTATGGGCCGGGAAAGGGGAGTAAAAGCTGTTGGGGGCTGGCCCCTAACATCCCGTTGATCTTGCTTCGGCTTCTTTCCCGGACCCTTCTCTGATCCCTCGCGCTTGCGCTTGGCTTGCGGGGATTCGTCTCCCGCCTGGCCGGGGCGTTTTGCCTTCAAAAATTCTTCGGTGTCTATATACTTCCCAACTCTTTTCGAGAGTTCCACCAGGGTGGCCGGTCGATTTCGATGAAAAGACGTGGCCACCTTGGTATGTTGAACTCCTGAACAGAAGGCCATGATTGCGGCCGTCTCATTGAGGTTGCGGATCAGGAGCCTCTGCTGGTTGAAACGATCCACGTACTCCCTTAAAGATTCACCCTTGTGCTGCTTGACGGCTAGCAGCTGGGTATCTGGTTGGGAGCGGTCTAGCATCCCGACAAACTGGCTGATGAAGAGTTTACTGAGGGCTTTGAAGTTGTTGACCGTCCGGGGCTTCAGGGCATGGAACCACTGTGCGGCCGATCCCTTGAGAGTACTAGGGAAGGCCAGACACAGCAGCTCATCTATCGTAGTGACCAGTGCCATCTGCGCCTTATAAGTGCGGATATGGTCCACCGGACTCCCCTTGCCATCATATGAGCTGAGGTGAGGGGGTTTGCACTTCTGCGGAATTGGAAATTGCTTCACCCTGATAGTGTAGGGCGACTCCATTTCTGTATTTGTGAGGTCGTGGCCGGACTTGCGGTTCAGCCTCTCAATCTGCTGCTGCAACTCCTCAACATGGGCCTTGACGTCCGTGTGCCCGGTCCTCCTTTCTGTGTCCGAGTGGTAGGTAGGGTCAGATGACGAAGCCTCATCCTCAAAGCGCGTCGACCTAGGGGATAACACTCGGCTGTGGGTCCGGGATAGTCTGTGCCTAAGATCCCCCCGGCTCAGGACGGGTGGATCATTGACAGACTCCCGGCCTTTGCGTCTGGGCGCTTCTCCCCTCGTAGCTCGTCTCCGCTCAATGAGGATCCTGGCATCCTCCACGCGGCGCGCTCGGCGAGGGACGTACCGAGGTCCTCTCTGCGAGCGCTTGGTAGCATGGCTACGTTCTCCCTCCGGATGACGTTCGCGATCTGGTTGGGACAGTCGAGCAGATCGGGTTTTTTCGCGCGTCCGAACGGGCCCTTGGCTGGGAGCGCTCTTTTCGGGCCGCTTTCCCGACGAAGGGCTTTTCTCATGGTCCCCAACCGCTTTTTCGTGTTGGGCCATAGGTGTCTTTATTTGCTGTTGTGTTCGGTGCTGGCCCTCCAAGAGTTGTTCCAGCGCCACTGTGACCTGGTCGGTGGTCATGGAGGTAGCCCGCGGCTCGATCTGCAGGTCTTCCTGACCGGCTGAATCGGCGGTTTTCTTACCCTTCTTTGGCAGCATATCGATCAGTCAAAGATTTTTGTTGATGAGAAAACTGTGTCGTTTCCCACAGAAGGCGCCAAACTGATGATGCTGAAAATTGGTAAGGGTAATCCAGACAGAAAATAAAGCCACAAAAGATTTGTGTGTGGTTCGGTCCCGTTAACGAGGTGACCTACATCCACGGGTGCGTCTGTGCGCGTCTCACTAGCAGATCACCGGCAGGCCTGGTGAGCCAACAATGGTGGGCGGCACTACCAGTAATACCGGCCAGGTGTATGCGTGTAAATGGTGAGTTCTCTAGTACAGGCTTATATGCTTAGAGAATTGATAGTCGGATCCCCTTTGAGAGGGCAGGTGGGCTCTTTTATAGGTGCAAGAGTCCACCTTTACATGGTAAGCTTGTCAGATTAGGAAGCTTAATCTAATCACAATGAGTCTGTACAATGTTTGGAAAGTTTCCTAAGTGGTTTAGGCAACCATTGATTCCTCTTGATAGAGTCATGGCTGTATAAGGAAACAGTTTGGAAACATAACAAATGCCGAATCTCTTGGGACTTCACCACGACCGCCCGGGTATCCCGGTCAGCAACAGCAGGACACCTCGGGAGCGTGGGCTCCACGCCTCAGATCCGGCTTTCCCGGGCCATTGCTGAACACGTGGCGGTTGAACAATTGCAGAATATTTCTTGACATATCATAAGGAAAACATAAAATTTTTGGTATGATGAATTTGTTTTCACCTAACCAGACTGCTACATCTTTAGCTTTGAATTGAATTGAGGTGTGGTTACCATCAATTCCAGTGACAAGGATAGGGTGTTTCATTAGAGTCCATTTTTCCTTGGGAATTGCATTCCATTTACAAGAACTAATAGTAGCTCCTGTGTCAATTAGAACACAAAGGTTATATGGTTTATAACCTGCAAAATTAAATGTTCCTTGAACATATGTATATCTCTTTTTTCCTTGACTAGGAGAAAAAATGATAAAATCATTTTTCGTTTGAAGATGATAAATAGAAGCAGATTTTATTTCATCTTCCTTTTGAAATATTGTTCCGGGTAAAATTGGAACTTGAACATTTTTGTATCCAATACTTTGTTGTCTACTGGATTCTCCTTTTTCTAACTGTTTGTTAGAAAAATCTCTTTCAAAGACGGAGGTAGAAGTTGTTCTTTTTTGGTTTTGAATATACAAGTTTTTTTCCTGAAGCTTGTAGATTCATCATAGGAGTTGTATTTCCCCTATTTTCTTCTTCTACAAGATCTGAAATTAACCATTGCCTAGGAATTTCTAGATCACTCCAGTTAATCAATCTAGGTTGAATAACTGTGTCAAAGGGTCTAGGTTCAAAAATTTCTACTAATTTATTTTCTGTTTGTTTGACCCTAGTTTCAGTAAACCTTGTTAATTCATGGATTGTTTTCCATTTTATTGACAAGTCATGGGAATTTGCTTTCATAGCAATTCCTTTGGTCTTGATCCTTATCCTAACTGTATCTTCAATATTAGGATCATTTACTGAAATAAAGAAATTTGGTCTAATGTTAAACCAAATTACTCCATTAGCCATATTAGACTGGATTCCTCCAATGATTGCTTTCATTGGGTCTGAAAATCTTTTGTCAAAAATTACTGCTAAAATTGGGGTGTCTAGCCCCTGCCTAAATAAAGCAGTAATGGTAACTTGAATAACACCAATATGAATATATTGGATATGGGGGTATTTTACCTTCCATCTAGCTACCTTTCTTTTATCAAAAAGTGGAATATCAATTTTTCCTTCGCTAGAAAATTGAGCTTTTGTGTTTCCACTATATTGTTCAAACACTCGGGCTGAGAAAAAATTAAATCGAGAAATTTTGTAAATTTCTGGTACAGCAAGAGTTTGAAGTTTTTCAAATCATGCTAATTCAAATTCAGTGAGAGTGACTTCCTCTCCAACAACATCTTTAAGGCGAATATTTTCTAATTCGTCTTGTGGTACTTCTTGAATGTTATCTTGCATCATGAAGATATATTCATTAATTTCTTCATCTGAAGAACTGTAGTCTTCGCTAGAAATTTCATAGAGAATTTGTTCTTTATCTGAAATTTCTTCTCCGAAGAGTACTTCATATTCTTGTTCTTCAAGAACTTTAATCATCTTCTTTGTACTTTTCTCTTTTTTAGGACAATCAGGTGCATAATGGCCTTCTTCATTACATATGAAGCACCTACAGGTTTTCTTTTTGAAAGTCCCTGCATTTTTTTTCTTTTTTCTACGAACATATTTTTTCTTTTTGGAAAAATTTTTATTTTTATTCCATGGTTTCCATTTGAACTTTCTTTTCTTGAAACCTTTCTTTTTCCTATAGGATGGAGTTGAACATCCTATCTTTAGATTTTCCCTTAAAATTTTGTCACAACATTGTTGACCATATTTATTATTAGGTATTTGTTTTTTACCTGTTTTTTCGCTTTTAGTTCTAAACAGTGATGGGTTATCAACCGAAGAACATATTGTATGCGAAAACCTAAGTTATCTAAATCTTCCTTTCCTATTTTCTTAAGAAAGTCATGATAACCTTTAATAGCTAACTCATCCCATGGATTAGGGAGTTTATGAAAAAATTGATCAAGCCAATATGTTGTGGCTGATGGATCAAGTTGATAATAATACTTTTTAAAAGTTGTAACATATTCTTCATAAAGACATATATTACACAATTCTATCTTAGCGAGAATATAATTTGCATCTTCTTGCAAATTACTATCACCTACAAAGCCACATAAATTAGTTTTTAAAAGAAGGGAAAATTTGGCTAGGATTTTGTCAAATGAGTCATATTCTAACAATTCCTTCTTTTGGGCTTGTCCTAACTCACTTTTTTCCCATTGCTTTAACCATTGTATTGCATCACCTTGTAGGGTGGCTGCAATATAATCTAGGAACTTTGATTTAGTCCATACAGTACCATAATTTGTAATGATGATGGACAGTGATTGTGCCCAATCTTCAATAGCGGCTATTTGGTCTCTAAATGGTACATTAGTAAGATTTAAATAAGTACCATTCTGGGCTATTGGGTACTTATGGTTATCATCTCTCCTGGCTGCTACTGGTTCAGGAGTTGATTCTGAAGTAGAGGGTTTTTCTACTTTAGCTTTCCCATCCTCCCCTGCTTGAATAAATTCGTCTTGATTGAACTCATTTGTTTTGAAATCCCCAAAATATTCTGGATCTAAGGGTTCATTAGCTTTTCTTTTTCCCTTAGGAGTTGGGATTTCTTCCTCATGAGTTTCATCTGAGGATTCTTCTGAAGAGGATGATTGACTATCATCATCTGATAAGACATTTATAGAATATTCAAAATGCCTTAATAATTCTTCATATTGCAAAGAAGTGTCTCTTATCTGCGTTATTATCTTATTTCTCTCTTCAACAGTTAAATCTGGGTCTTTATAAAGTTGACGCCAGTAATCTAGGATTTCGACGATATTTTCATACTCAGTCCTATTATAGGATTTTTCTTGTAACATCAAAATATCTTCGGATCCATAATATAATCGAGGGATTTTATTATCTCCTGGATTATTCATACCATTTTCTATTTTTACGTTAGTTGGTTTTTCCAAACTTTTGATTAAAAGACTAATATGTTTCTTTGTTTCTTTTTCCAAATCAATACTAGTAATAGATCCAAGATTGTCTATCTTATGATCTATTGAAGTTACTACTGACTCTAGATAGTTTTGATTTGTTTGTTGGGTTTTTTCTAGTTTAGAAAAACAATAACACATAATATCCATAATACTATTTAGACTAGAACACATATTACCTATTGTAGATGACTCTTTTTCGATATGAAGTGCATGGTCATATGAGTTATTTATACATTCTACAGTATTTCCTACACACGTTACTGTCTTATACTTATCTGTCATTATGGAAATTTCTTTCTCAAACTTAGTAATTGTCTGGTGCCTAAGACCTCCCAAAAGTTCACAAAAGACCTGAAAAAGCCTAACTATGGCAACAAAAGGTCATGAACAGACGGGTATATGGGCTCTGACAACTAATAATCAAGAGAAATAATAACCATAAATCAAAATAATATAAGCAAGTAAGTAGTATATAGATAAGATATAAACAAAGAGAATACTTACAAAGATGATATATAGATCTTCAATATATCTTACAGATAGAACACTTGTGCTATGAATACTGATAGATCTTCAATACTTAGGCTAGATAGAACACTTAGGCTCTGATACCATTTACAAAAACAAGGAAGATGAAGTTGAAAGTTTACACAAAAGGATGGTCAAGAAAGGAGTATTCTATTGAGGTTAATAGTTGATATTTTACAAGATGCCCTTCTACGTAAGTTATATGCCTATATATAGCCATTAAGGACTTCAACTACACATCAAAGTAATTGGATTCCATTTATGACATTATGACTCTTCTTTGACTATTGCAATGTTTACATTTGTTAATACAGTAATTGGATATAATTGTTTTACAATTGTGGAGAGGGTTTCTCCAAGTGTCTACCACTTTTCCAAAAAAACTGCTCTCGACCAGTACATCAATTTTCTCTCTCTCTCTCTCTCTCTCTCTCTCTTCATCTTTCTCCTACCTGAACTCGTGTAGGACCCTCAAGTATCTGGTAAGCGAATGCGTTTGTTTTTTGAAAATTTATTGAACCTTTATTGAACCATTCTACAGTTTATTGTGAGCTTGTTTTTTTTCTGCTAACCTTTACTTGTGACTGCTCCTTATCAGTCTAACGTGAAGTCATCACTACTAATCTTTTCTTTTTCTTCTCTTTTATTGTTTATTTTGTGGTCAGGTGGGAGTTTGGTTTGAGGTTTGCTAGTATCACCTTGTAACTTGATCTGTCATTTATAATTAGTTGTTTGAAATTTTACTAGAGTAAGAAATTTGTTTGTTCATTTGGCAAAAATAAAAAAACTTTCTTAACCGCAAAAAGAAATTTGTAGTAAACAAATGCAAAGCCCATTATGTAAGAAAATGAGAGGTTATCATATCCCAGTTCCAGGATATTTAGCACATCCTAACTTTCAACCAAAGTTAAGAAATTTCAAATTGAAAATCAGTCAAGGTAAATGGTAACTCATCACATCCCAAGCTATTTAAGAGCATTTTGAACAGATTCCAAAAAATATATATATATATATATATATATTTAGTTCCCAGTAACACTTCAACCAAAGTTGAGAAATTTCGAATTTCTAAATCAATCAATGACTCAATAGTGATTAGTGACCCATCACATCCAAGCTATTGACAAAAAAACACAAACTTCTTAAAATCATCACCAATAATTGGCTGCCTAAAACTTTGAATACTATACCCTCAAAAAAAAAATTAAATAAATAAAAATAAAACTTTGAATACTAACTACTGAGCACTCCAAATCTCAAGTCAATTTTATTCTTATTTTAATTTTTATAGATCTTTAATAACACAAATCTCCGACAATTAAAATGAGAATAATCAAATAGCTAGTAAAATGAATACAAAGTTTAGATTAATAATTGTCAAAAAGTGCAAAGACAATGCCAAGACACACCCAATGGACTTCGACTCCAAGCAATTGGTGCACTTGTGATTAAAATAAATAACAAATATAATTATAATAATCAAAAATCTTGTCAGAATGCACCTGGTACACAACTAGGAAATTGGTGCAGATTGTACTAAAATTTATCATATTGTTGATCCATAATCTATTAGCACAACATGCACGGTAAGAAAATAATTAAGATTTAAAATTGCAATTCATCAGATAGATTAATTGCAACCTCACTGCCAATTCAGTTGAACATTTTGGGAAGAGGTCTCATTGCCATGAATCCATCCACCATCTGAAACAGAATAAAGAAAACAATGTCATAAATTATCATCTTAACAAAATGGCTACGGTACAAACTGCCTTGTCTATAATTTCATTGAAAATAACCCACATCAAAAAATCGAAAATAGTACTTTCAATAAACTGCTTATAACACGAAGTTATCATAAGACGCTTACATTCCAAATGATAAATACTTTTCTTTTTCTTTCTTTTTTTTTTTCCGTCCTACTCCAAAAATGTCCTAGTCGAAGCTATAGCCCCCTGGTAGTCTATATTCCGTACTTGAAGTTTTAGTGATTTACATGTTAGTGATATAAGCAAATGAATATTAAATCCAAACTCGGTTAAACAGAACATGAGTTGAGCAAATCAGCAGAAGGAATTCATTAATTGAGAGCATTGCCCGGGTTGGTGCACAAGCAAGTTGCTCCCAACTTGATGAGCGGCATGAGCCGTAATGGAACCAGTTAATACGAACCATGCAACTGCCTAGACTTCACTTGTTTGGTATAGCGAAATACCAATTGCAAAGAAAGATGTTTTTCAAAAGGGTATTAAAATATAGAAAATTAGTTTAAAGTCCTATCCTACATAAGTATTTTGCAATAGGTCCACCCCCAATAACTTTAAGAGCAATAGGTACTAATTTGTTGAAATTGGCCCAAAAATCCCAATTATTGATAGATACATTTACCATTTTACCCATAATGATATATATATATATATCATGCCTATATATATACGGCCAAACTCTTAAGTGAACAGGGTATATCATGCCTATATATACAACTGCTTCCTTAATTAAATCTTACCATATATCCAATTTGATTTTACATATCAAATAAATTTGTTCCTTAAATGAAGTTGTTACCATGATTGTAGGTATACTTTACACCATTTCTAAGGTATCTCCATTATCCACCATTTTCTTTTCTACATTTGATCATCATAGTCGATTATTCATACTATTCGTGAGAGTTTTGATAGTGCGAAATTTTATACTTCACCAACAAAAAAATGTATCAAAGATAATGTGAAAATTTGCAATAACCGTGAGACACTGTGAAATTTCATACTTCAACAACGAAAACGTATCAAAGACAGCGAGGAATATTGCAATAACTAGAATTGTGAAATTTCACACTATTTTTTTTAAAACTTTTCATATCAAATAACTAGAAGTGTGAAATTTAACACAACATTGAGATATTTATGAGTGTTAAATTTCGCATATTGCATAACTGAGTGTTAAATGTATACATATATATATATATATATGCATTCCCGGATGTTAACTTGGATATGATAGTGCGAAATTTCACACCCAAATCATGACACCAAAACATTTTTAAAGTGTTTAAATTGTGGGAACAATCTCTCTCTCTCTCTCTCTCTCTCTCTCTCTCTCTCTCTAACCAACATGAACAGTGATCCCAAGGTAGAAGCAATCCAAGATGACCCCACAACTCCTTTTCTTCCAATCCATGACCCAATCTACTGGTCATATAGCTTCAATTCAACAATCAAGTCCATTGTGAACCCAAGAATTGCTTCATCCTCTTAGGGCCACTCTTGTGCACCCATTATATGCCTATGTGTCAACCTAGATGGTCCGGTGACCGGCCGGAACATGTTGGCAGTGATTGCTTGGATGTTCACTTGGTGGCTCACCGAGGCGGTGCCCATGCCGACAATGGAATATGTATTTTATTGGGCCTACAAGTTGATCTAGCAAGTATAAACGGTCACTTCTCCCTAACCTCTCTATTAAGGCCTTATTAGTGGTGGCTTTAGTTTCAACGTCCCCATAAAGGTTAGGAACATTGTGTCCCGAGTTCTTGGCTTGTCTAGCCTATGAGATTTAGTCAAGGGATTGTTTGGGATTCGTTGGTGAAGGCAATCTAAAGGTATTAAATATTTATTTTTTTCTTCAAAAATGTGAAATTTTACAAAACTATTTTACATACTAAAAGTAAAAGAGACTTCCTGTATTTTCTGTGTATTCTTCTCTCACGGATGACCCAAATATATATAATACAAAGAGAGACGAAACGTTTATACATCAAATGCTATAGATCTTCTTTCTGATCTCACAATAAATGCTCCAACACACGTATAAACATTAAATTACAGCTCTACCCTTTAACACTCCCCCTCAAGCTGGAGCATACATATCATAGACACCCAGCTTGTCACAAATACATTTAACCCGAATCTACTAACTGATCAACGGACATCACTTGCACTTCATGAATTACCTTCTCCAGAAGCTTTTCTCGAACAAAATGACAGTCAACCTCGATCTGTTTTGTTCTCTCGTGAAATACAAAATTAGAAGCAATATGAACGGCTGCTTGGTTGTCACGAAGTAAATTCATAGGACTAGACTGAGCGAGCCCAAGCTTTTCTAGTAAATGCTCCATCCACACTAACTCACATGTGGTGTGAGCCATAGCCTTGTACTCTGATTCAACACTAGATCAGGCAACCACTGTCCGTTTCTTACTTTTCCACAAGACAAGGTTGCCCCATAACACAATAGCCAGTAGTAGATCTTCTATCACCGGGGGAACTAGCCCAATCTGCATCAGTATAACCCTCAACACGTATATGACCGTGATCCCTATACAACAAACCACATCTAGGAGTTGTCCCAGGTCCTTGGTATGAAACTTCCTTTGCAAAAGGATTTCAATCCTTCAATCCCCCTGGGTGCCATTGAGAAAAGTGTTCTTGACATCCAACTGATGTAAAGGCCAATGATAGGTAGCAGCGAGGGAGATGAACAAACGAACCGAAGCAATTTTAGCCACCGAAGAGAATGTCTCAAAATAGTCCAGCCCATAAACCTGGGGATACCCTTTAGCAACAAGGCGGGCATGCAAACGGTCTAGTGTTCCATCGGGATGCATCTCAACAGTAAACACCGAACGACAGCCAACCGCAGATTTGCCTTGGGGAAGAGGCACTAACTCCCAAGTACTAGTATCTAGGGGTGGATACGAGCCGAGCTTTAGAGGCTCAGCTCGAAGGATTCACACTTTGCTCCACCTCGGCTCGAGCACCGTAAAAACTTAAACGAGCAAGCTTGAGCTTGGCTCGATAAGGAATGAGCAAGATCAACCCCAACTCGATATATAATAAATTAAAAAATCAAACTCAAGATAGGCTCGGCTCAAAACTCAAGCTAAGCTCAAAGTTCAGTTGATAGCTCAAGGCTCTTGAACTTGTGATCTAAAGAAAGGGGTAAGTAATACTTTTATAGATAGCACCTCTCTCTCTTCCTTTTTTCCCATCCGATGTGGGACATCTAAGTGATATGTTTCCCAATTAACCCCCTGACTTCAACGTGTAGAATACTAGGGACTTGGGTTTGTGATTTTCTTTAAACAAGACCACAAGTTTCCTAGTGCTTTTTAATTGTTCATAACTTGAATTAGTATTGCATTATAAATAAATGAAACGGTCCACATGATGTCTAGTCAAACACCTTGAAAGCTGAGTAGAGGCCCATCTCACGATGGGGCGAGAGGGGGTGTTTTAGCACGATCTAGCTCCTTCCTCTCTCGTACCTTAACCCCCGAACCGAGTTCTTTGGTGATAACGGGACGGTGCTCTCTATCCATTGGACTTGATAGATTTAGTTTTCTTGCTTTCCTTTATCAAACCAAGTGGCGACTCTATTAGCGATGATCTCTCCGGATTTAGCCTTGTGGGATATACATACATGGATTACTCACTCGTGTAGCCTCGGATATGCATCATGGGCATCAATTGTTGCCTCGAGATGGATAAAAAAGCCCCATGGAATCCAAATACGAGAAATCCAAATCGGTCAGATCGAATAAAGGCTTATGAAGTGGTCTAGGAAGCATGTTAGGAGGAGGGACGTCAGGTACAACGAAGTGGTCTAAGAGGCATGCCTGCCTTAGGACTCTCTCTCACAAGTACCAAGCGGCGGCGTAAGGGCCCGTGAATAAGATACGCTGTTTTGATAATTGAATCACCGATGTGTAAAGAGCCTTGGTAGCACGAGGAATTCTAGCCCAAGGATCCCATGTCACAGCCTCCCTAGTAAGACGAGTTAAGAATTCCCGGAATTTCCTTAGGTCATGAGCCCCAACCTTTACTCCCACCTTCTCCTTCATCCATTTAAGGCCCCGGGGGAATAAGCTACTGCTCAAATCCATAGGCTTTGGAGCAAGCATCCCAAAGTACTTGAAGCTCCATAACTGTCAAGCAAGAAGAGAGGAAACCATTAGAATATCATTAAAGAGAAGAAAAGAAGAAGAGAACGAGTTGGATGATACCTCCCAAGCCCTCCAAAAGCCTCCAACCGAGGGCGAGCACATTCGAGAAATTTCCCCCATTTGCTTATAAAGAATGGCTTAGCGAGCACCTCCCCAATCATATCTATGAATCCGGTCAACATTAGCTAAGCTCCCCAAGATTGATAGATGAATCTGGTCCGCCTTGGTGTTGAAGAGGGAACACCCTAGAGTATACATGATAAAAGCCGTGTAATTTGATCGGTGGTGAATTCATCGTATCTTTGGAAAGTCTTAAAGGAACCAAGCATAAGGAACTGCATCACTCACTACTTTAGGTGGGTATCTCCCCAATAGATCGATCACTCTTTGCTTAGAAGTCTCTAATGTAGGATCCGTGATGATAGGTTCTCCTCCTACCCGCAACCCGGTAGTCAAAGAGAAATCGTTCGGGATCATGGTCATCTCCCCAAAGGGAAGATGGAACGTGTTAGTGGAGTCCCACCACCTCTCCGCTAAGCTAGAGAGGTGTTCCAAGTCATTGGAGCTGCTCACCAAGAGTTTCACAAACTCTCCAAAGCCGACGGCTTGTACCTTGCTTTTCAAGGCATCCGGGAGTCCCTTGTACCATTCGTAGCCGTATGTAAGACACCCGTGCCCCTTTAAAGTCACCTTCTTTACCTAGAATGATAAGAGAGAAGAAATTGGTGAGTCGGGCATTTCTACAAACACCTTGTATGCACAGTTTGAGAATCCTTGTTTTGAAAATGGTGGCTTTTAATTCTTACCCATGGGAAGGAATCAACCACGGAATCCTGAATGGTCTCAAAATTCTGACGGCGGCGAATGTATGTCTGTAGGTCAAGGGAGGCAACGAAAGGGGTAGGGGAAGCAAAAAAATCAGGATCGGTCATGGAGTGAGACTCAGAATAATATGGAGTTGATTCAAAGACAGTGACGTCGGCAAAGATATAGAAGCGATGCAAGACAGGACTATAACAGTGTTACCCTTTTTTTATTCCGGAATAACCTAAGAACACATGCTTGATAGCAATGGGTCTAACTTATCAATGCCCAGTGTAAGCTTATGGACAAAACAAACGCACCTGAAAACACAAGCAGCAACCGAGAACGGAGGTTCAATAGGGAACAAGGTAGCATGAGGAGTGCACCCAACGAGGATGTAGGAGGGCATACAGTTAATAAAGTGACATATAGTAAGAACCGCATCCCCCCAGAAACATTTGGGGTCCCGCATTTCAAATAACAAGGTACGGGTAACTTCTAACAAATAACGGTTCCTTCTTTTGGCAACTCCATTTTGGCAAGGTGTATGCACACAAGATAATTGGTGAAGCATTCCAAATTTTTCCATATAAGTGGTGAATGGATGTGAAAAATATTCTTGGGCATTGTCACTACGAAGAATTCGAATAGGAACACTAAATTGAGTTTTAGCTCATTACAAAATACCCAAAAATTGGAAAATAACTCAGAACGGCTATTCATTAAATAAATCCTAGTACGGGAAAAATCATCTACAAAACTAACAAAATACTGATACCCCTTGATAGAGGTGATACGGTGTAGACCCCAAACATCTGAATGCACTAGTTGAAATGGACCTGACACACGTTTATTGACCCGGGGAGCAAAATGGACACGGTGATGCTTCCCCAATTGACAACTCAGTCTAAGGAAGATAAATGACTCAAACTAGGAACCAGTTGTTTCAAACTAGCCAAGGAAGGATGTCCAAGGTGACAATGGATTTGGTGAGGAGACACGGCAGCTTGACACGCAGTGGAAGTGGCAGGTGGTGCATTAGAACCATCATAATAGTAGAGACCGTTGGATTCATGCCCAACGCCAATCATCTTCCAAGTCATCAAATCCTTATAAGAACATAATTAGGGAAAAAAAAATAGACACATGCATTAAGGGTTTTAATGAGCTTGCCGACTGATAACAAATCAAAAGAACATCGAGGAATATAGAGAACAAAGGACAAAGATTTCATATCCCTTCAGCAGTAATAGAGGAGCCATCTGCAAGAGTTACACAGGGTAATGAGGATGAAGATTCAAAAGAGGAAAAAACAGTCGATATCCTGTAAGATGATCAGTGGCAACAGAATCAATTACCCAAGTTGTAGAACGGGATGTGAGGCAAGCAGCAGGTGTACATTTTTGAGGTAACGAGATACTAGGAACAGATGCCTGCTGTGATGCCTGGAACTGAGGAACTGAGAATACTCCTCACAAGGAACAGAAACATGATCAACACCACCCGAGGAAGGACCACTAGACTCGGTGACCATCGCATTGGAAAATCGTGCAGGGCAGCCAATGAGATCCCAACAAATGAGTACAATAACGTGGCGAGCCTCTACCACAGCCTCCACGTCCACCGTGTAACCCCTTCCACGGCGGGGATTACCATTACCCCTACCCGTTAGACGCGGCAGAGCCTAAGTAACAAGAGCTGAGGAATCAGGTAGGTTTTGGGGCTAATCCCGAGAAGTACTCCTTAGAACACGTTTATATGTCTCAGCAAAAGATGGAAGAGTTGCACCCCCAAGAATTTGAGACTGAATTGGCTCAAAATCAAACTTGAGACCAGCAAGGAATTTCATAACCGCAATCTACTTCCGCTGTGTATGTTGTTCCGTCGTAGTAGCAGTAATAGGGAGGACACTATTTGTGGGAGACTCCAACAGAAGTGAATCAACCAACCAAAGTTGTCGGAAAACGCAGCAGAATCAACCGAGTGCTACCGAACACACCGGTAGCCTAAACAAACAATAGAAAGCAAGTAAGTGCTCTAGCACATCACAAAAAACCCACTAAAAGGTCAAGGCGCGGCACTCGGGCTACGCAAGAAGAAGGTGCACCACGTACGCTGCACAAAGGTGAAGCTACGCAAAGGTGGTTGGGCGGTAGAAGGGCTAGGTAGGGATACATGTTTGGCTCTGATACCAAGTAGAAAAATAGAATTGTAGGGAAAAGGAAAAAAGAAAGAGGAGAGGAGAGAAGAAGAGCTGTCCAAAAGGACAACATTGTATTCTATACATGATTACAAGACTCACCCATATATATAGGGTGGAGATAGAGATAAAACCAAATTATATCATATCACACTCATATCGCATCCCATAAATCATGGGATTTACATCCCAATCATATAAAATAAAATCATCCCATAATGGGATTACAATAAATCTGGAATGTTCTTTCGATATCTTTGAACATTGTCCCTCAAGGTGGCACACGAGAACCTTTTGGAGTATCCAACTTGAACTTGAACATGAAATGATCGTCGAACACGACAACAGCCCAAGAAGAACAACGCTACCTGTTAGGGATGTATACTAAAAGCCATGCTTTATGTAGTTAATTTATTATTTTAATAAAATCAGTTATTCCATTTTTATGAGAATCTGTGTGAGTAATGTTTGTATTATATTATTTATTTAATATTATGCATGTGTGTCTCTCATTCTACATAGTAGGTGGTTTGGTGTGTAGAGTTCGGCTTACACACAGAAGATCAGACCACCAGATATCGTAGAATGTAAGATTTTGGTTTACTGTCTTAGATGGGATTGGACACACCATCGGTAGGACTGCAGCATGGTGTTGTAGTAGGTTTGTCTTGACTACGGGAAACGGTACAGTTTCAACTCACTATGCTGGTACACTTTGTGTATTAAACAGGACCGACTTGGGGTAATTATCTTTATACTGACTTACAAGATAATTAATACCTCATGGCTATTATGAGTGCTTATGCTCTAAATCCTAATTTAATTTATAGACACGTACATTTGATATTTATACTTTGATCCCTAAAAGGGTGAGATCCTTAAATGGGTCAATATCTCATTGGATTGGGTGGCAACATTAATTGTGTGGTGGATATTAATTAATGATGGAATGCATGTCTCAATTTTGGGATTGATGATATCCCCTTGAGAAAGCTTATAAGTTTTGATTATGTCAAACCCTGCAGGTGGATTTTGAATCCGACATATCAGATAAGTTAAGCAGAGGATCTCAAAGAATTTTAAGAGATTAATTAAATGTGATTGTCAGTAATTATATTTAATTAATGGATATCTGTAATCTTAACATGGGGAGATAATAAGCATTTACTAACATGGAGCTTGAAATATATTTTTGAGATAAAGGTAGGAGTGCAATTATAATTCTTTAGTGGTATGAATTATAATTTATGGAAATAGGAATCTGATTCAGTTCGAATTAGGGTTTCCTAATTCCATAAGGAAGCCTATTCATTATTGACTTCTTATGGTCCCTATCGTAGCCTATATATATGCTGTCTTGGCTCTTCTCTCAGGTTGCATGATTTCACATTCTAAGCTTCCCTTGACCTCCTAGCTTTCTTCTAGAAGGGTTTCCACCAAACCCTAGTCTCTGTGAGCATTCAAGAGACATAGGAGTGAAGATCGCTAGCGTCGGACAACGCTCACTAAAAGAACTTCGGACTGCTCAATACTGATCGAAAGTTGCTGAATTTTTTACACGACGTTCCTGACGTCGAGACGGAGCTGCTGTAAAAAATTCAAGTCAATCGGAGATCGTTTAGTCCTCCTGACGAACACATCTTTGCCGGATCAATGTGATCGGGATTGAATCGTCACAGTAATCAAAGAGAGTGTTATAACTGGGAATAGAAAACAGAACGTAAAGAGGGAAGAGCAGAAAACTAAAAGGATTTCGAAAGAGCCCACACTCAGTTCGATATTCTGGCAGCAAAGGAATACGGTAGAAGATCGTGAGCTGTTATCGAGCCCGTGTTCTCGATTCGTCTACTACAGCAATCCGTTTTTGTAGTTCAAGGTAACCCTAGTTCCGCCCTTGTAGGGTTATTATAGATTTCACGAAATTTTTTGCAGTACCAACTTATACGCACTGTCAACGGATTCTCGGAACGCGATTTCCTAACACTACCAAATACACTGGAAGCCCAAAACAACTAATCAATTCCTCATAACCATTTGAATGAAGCGTAGCAATATGTCACAGATGAGTCACTCTGCTGCAACTGAAAGTACTAATAGGATAGGTCATACATTCAAGTCAAGTCACTGGAGAACAAAAGAGTAACATACTCCCATATTTCCTTGCACACACCCAGGTGACTACACATATCGGCACCTTGCGGTTCCATAGAGTTCCAAAGCAAGGTGACAAGTTGAGCATCCATCTGCCTCCATCGATGGTAGGAGCCACTCCGGTAATATGATCATTGTGACCCAAACCGGTGAGAGCAATGGTGATGGCCCGGGGCCATTGGAGGAAATTGGAGTCATTCAACTTTTGAGTGATGAGTTGGGGAAGAACTTTAGTCTCCATGAGGGAGAAGATAAAAAAAAATATGGTAAAGGTTGGGGCAAGCAAGTATGTAAATGTCAAAAGATGGTGGGGCTGAGTTGTAAATATTAGAAATATTGGGGGCAAAAATATAAATTTTAGAAAGTTGGGGACTAAAATGTAAATTTCATAAATTTTGGGGCCCTCCAGGAAATAAAAGGGTTTGTGGGAAACACTAAAAGAGGCAAAAAGAGGGGGAAAAAAAGCACTAAAAAAAAAGTTTGAAAGATGGGGCTCAAAGAAAAAGAAGCAAAGCCAGAGAGCTGTAGAGAGTAGTAATCAACGAACAGCGAGAGAAAGGAACAATGGGTCCTTCAAGAGAGCAGCAGAGATGATATATATATAAAAAAAATAAAAAATAAAAAATAAAATAAAAAAAGAGCCAACTATATGACCTGCGTCAATCTGCTCACAAGCTAAGGCAGCAAAGGTAGAACAAGTTTGATGAAGATGACGAAACACTTAGATTTTCTCGGTTTCACAAAGGAATCGGCAATCGAAAAAAAAGTGTCAATTTCTCTGAGGAAATCTACAAGGAATAGTTTCTCTCGATCTCACAACAGAGGTCGACAACAGAGCAGATCTCGATAAGCCTACTCTGATACCATGAAAGGAAAAGAGACTTTCTGCATTTTCTGTGTATTCTTCTCTCACGAAGGACCCAAATATATAGAGTACAAAGGGAGAGACACACGTCTATACATTAAATGCTATAGATCTTCTTTCTGATCTCACAATAAATGCTCCAACACACGTATAAACACTAAATTACAACACTACCCTTTAACACATACTTCTTAATTTTTACAAAACTACAGAGTGTACTAAATACATTCCTATTGATATACATCAGTGGATGTGCTTAAGAAATATATACACGGTGTAAAGAAGCCTAAAGTTATCAAATTTCACAAAACCCTTTTTTTGTGAAATTTCGCAAAACCTTTTTTTTTTCTCCAGAGTTACATATCATCAATGGTACTTGTTTAATAGTTCTCGTTGAGTGTTTTCCAAATATATTAATTATATAAAATAAAAATAACAAATTATTATGGATTTTTAATGTTTGCTTGTGTTTTTCTCCAATGAGCATTTTCTTTCCCGATCTTTTGCATAGGCATTTCACTAAAATGTTTTCCTTCTTGTACCTAATGCTAAAACAGTACCCTACAATGGACTTATCACTAATTACCATAATTTCGTCACCATGTTAATCCAAGAGAAAAAGAGAATTCATTATATAAAAATTATTCTTTTTTATTGATAAGTTGCAAATAGAATCTGGAACTATGAGAGTATATGCTTGTACAGTATTTCTTTTAATGGGTTTAGAACTAGTTAATCAATTGGGTTTGAAGAAGATGCGCCAGAAACTACAAATAAAGGTAACCTGAAAGTGGGTTCACTATAGTGGTTGCGATGTGCTACGACTACGAGAGAAAGCTCTGATATTATGCAACTTAAAGAAGACTAAACGAGACAGCAAAATAATGCTTTCTTGTTATGAATAAAATAGGTTACAACATAACACAAAGGCAAAGAAAAGCAAAGAAAACCCTATAAGAGCACCAAAAGACAAAAATATCCCTAAAAGAATGATTCAATCAGAAGTATATACTCTCTCAATGAACAACATGACTTTACATAAGTAGACATGGACCCCTAAACTTACATGATATCAACTTGTGTTTTTCTTGTAGTATGTTAGCAGTTTACTACAAGTCTTTATGAGTTACGACTATGCAACTTATTACATATGCTTCCGAAAATTTCACAATTTTATTGTAAGCAGCATTATCTATTCCGAAAACAATGTTTACCCAATACCCATACAAGCAACAATTTACCACAGTCAGTAACTTACCTCGTCAGTTACTGCAGCCCGAGTTGCGGGGTGTCTTTCCACTATCTCCGTCAAAACTTCAATTAGTCGCTTCTTCACTTCCCCCGTTAGCATACGTCCTGCTCCATATTCCTGGAAGAACTAACTTTAGTATTCATAGGCTTTGTTTGGTTCATGGATTGAGTAAGGAAAAGAAAACAAAACACCCAGGAAATTACATTTCCTTTGGTTAATATGAAAAACAAAATAGGATGACAATAATTTAAAATTTTTAAATTTTGCAATTCACTTTCCTTCCTCTTTTCTTAAGTCACAAGGAAAACACTGATGGGGATCAAAAGGAGCTTTCTGTAATAAATGTATTTGCTCCGGGGGGGAATTCTGTAATTTTATTTATTTTGCTAATTATAAGAAGTTTTCATTTAAACAATAATTAAATATCTTGTAGGAATATTATCTTTTAGGTAATTTTGATTTAAGAAACAATGATCTGCCCAAGGCCCAAGTAGCTCCCTGTTTTAAGAGACAGCCAGACAAGTTGCGCCCAAACCCATTTCTCTATGCTATTTAAAATAGCCCCGTGCTCCATTTCACCCAAATCAGGTCCACTACAGTCAGCCCAAGCCAATTTTCAACCCTTATTTTTTACTATAATTTGATCTTTAATTGACTTTCAAGGAACACGCTTTTCTTAAAAAAAAACTTTGATTAATACCTTATTTATTTGACAAGTCACTTTAAATTTGCACATAAAGGTCCTTTAAACCGTTACAAGAATGTCTACTTGTTATTGGTCCTGCACCTTTTCTTGTCCCTCACTAGTACCTTTCTTGCAGTCGTCCAATGCCCAGATGTAGGTTGCAAACTCGTTATTGATGAGAGCTTTCCCACGAACAGTGTTTTAAAAGGTGTGCCTTTTGCGCCGTGAGGCTCGCCTAGTGGCGAGGCGAGGCAAAAACGCCTAAACCTAAAGGCAACATCCAACGAGGCAAAAACGCCTAAACCTAAAGGCAACATCCAATAATTCATACATTGGATGAAGATGATGATTTGAATGAGGAAGACTTAATGTGATACGATTATATTGTTCCTTTTTTATTTGATATTTTAACTTACCTTGGAAATGGCTTGCAAGAATTTTTCTTTCTTGGTTGCTTAATTTGAGACATTATTTTTTGTTTAGGGTGTAAAATATTTTCTCTTTTTTTTTTTGGTTGTTAATTCAATTTCTATTTTATTTAATTCATTTTGACATCTTTAAATTTTTTAATCATAAATTAAAAAATCGAAATACTTACACCTCGCCTTAAGGGTGGTGAAACACCTCGCCTAGCGCCTTCGCCTTTTAAAACAATGCCCATGAATGTGATTTCGGAATCCACCCTTAAGAGACTTAACCTTCCAATTTCCCGACGCTCACAATCATATAGGGTAGTCTTGGAGTATCACTCTACCTTTTTTGCCACTGAACGTTGTTTAGTACCAATCCGAATGGCTGACCTATACTCAGAAAATAGAAAATATCCGGTGTGACATTTTGCCAATAAATGCAGATGTGGGTCATATTATTCTCGGTCCTCAATGATTGTTGACTATAATGTGACCAAAGCAAATGATAATTCCTACCGCTTTCGATATAATGATAAAATTCTGCTAAAATTTGCAAAGCAAAAGGTCACTTCTAAGGTTTCTAGTAAACTTAGCTCCTCCACTTCTTTCTATAAATGACCTAGCAAAACTCCTTCAGGCTTTGTTTGCCAAACTTAAGAGCAGACCAATGCTCAAATTGAGCAAACAAACACTCGGTGTGAACCCGTGAACCCATCAAAGTGTCTCTAGAATGCGTTGTGACTACACCGGACCTGCGACTTGTGATCACTAAGATGTCACTAGATTATCATGAGGACACACACAAAAAAGAAAAATGATGATAAGCCTCCCATTAACGATGTTCCATATGATCTTCCTGTTAGGAAACCGCGTTCCCAGAATCCGTTGACAGTGCGTATAAGTTGGTACTGCAAAAAATTTCGTGAAATCTATAATAACCCTACAATGGCGGAACTAGGGTTACCTTGAACTGCAAAAACGGATTGCTGTAGTAGACGAATCGAGAACACGGGCTCGATAACAGCTCACGATCTTCTACCGTATTCCTCTGCTGCCAAAATATCGAACTGAGTGTGGGCTCTTTCGAAATCCTTTATGTTTTCTGCTCTTCCCTCTTTACGTTCTGTTTTCTATTCCCAGTTATAACACTCTCTTTGATTGTTGTGACGATTCAATCCCGATCACATTGATCCGACAAAGATGTGTTCGTCAGGAGGACTAAACGATCTCCGATTGACTTGAATTTTTTACAGCAGCTCCGTCTCGACGTCAGGAACGTCGTGTAAAAAATTCAGCAACTTTCGATTAGTATCGAGCAGTCCGAAGTTCTTTTAGTGAGCGTTGTCCGACGCTAGCAATCTTCACTCCTATGTCTCTTGAATGCTCACAGAGACTAGGGTTTGGTGGAAACCCTTCTAGAAGAAAGCTAGGAGGTCAAGGGAAGCTTAGAATGTGAAATCATGCAACCTGAGAGAAGAGCCAAGGCAGCATATATATAGGCTACGATAGGGACCACAAGAAGTCAATAAGGAATAGGCTTCCTTATGGAATTAGGAAACCCTAATTCGAACTGAAACAGATTCCTATTTCCATAAATTATAATTCATACCACTAAAGAATTATAATTGCACTCCTACCCTTATCTCAAAAATATATTTCAAGCTCCATGTTATTAAATGCTTATTATCTCCCCACGTTAAGATTACAGATATCCATTAATTAAATATAATTACTGACAATCACATTTAATTAATCTCTTAAAATTCATTGAGATCCTCTGCTTGACTTATATGATATGTCGGATACAAAATCCACCTGCAGGGTTTGACATAATCAAAACTTATAAGCTTTCTCAAGGGGATATCATCAATCCCAAAATTGAGATATGGATTCCATCATTAATTAATATCCACCACACAATTAATATTGCAACCCAATCCAATGAGATATTGACCCATTTAAGGATCTCACCCTTTTAGGGATCAAAGTATAAATATCAAATGTACGTGTCTATAAATTAAATTAGGATTTAGAGCATAAGCACTCATAATAGCCATGAGGTATTAATTATCTTATTAGTATAAAGATAATTACCCCAAGTCGGTCCTGTTTAATACACAAAGTGTACTAGCATAGTGAGTTGAAACTGTACCGTTTCCCGCAGTCAAGACAAACCTACTACAACACCATGCTGCAGTCCTACCGATGGTGTGTCTAATCCCATCTAAGACAGTAAACCAAAATCTTACATTCTACAATATCTGGTGGTCTGATCTTCCGTGTGTAAGCCGAACTCTACACACCAAACCACCTACTATGTAGAATGAGAGACACACATGCATAATATTAAATAAATAATATAATACAAACATTGCCCACACAGATTCTCATAAAAAATGGATTAACTGATTTTATTAAATGAATAAAAAATCAACTACATAAAGCATGGCTTTTAGTATATATCCCTAACAATCTCCCACTTAGACTCAAAGCCATGATGCGACACACCTCACTCCTATCCCTTCTACATGACTGTTAAAAGTCTTGGCCGGTAAGCTCTTGGTGAAAGGATCTGCCAGGTTATTTGCTGATGCTATCTTGGTCACTTCAACATCACCTCTTTGCACGATCTCTCGTATCAGGTGATACTTACGCTCAATGTGTTTTCCCTTCTTACGGGCCCTTGGTTCCTTTGAGTTAGCAACCGCTCCGCTATTATCGCAATAAAGGGTAATAGCCAATTGTACCGCAGGTACTACTCTTAGATCCATAAGGAAGTTTCTGAGCCAAACGGCCTCCTTAGCGGCTTCCGAAGCAGCCACATACTCGGCTTCCATGGTAGAATCAACAATACATGACTGCTTGATACTCCTCCAACTAATGGCTCCACCTCCTAGGGTAAACACATATCCTGAGGTAGACTTTCTGGAATCCCTATCTGACATGAAATCAGAATCTGTGTACCCAATGGGTACAAGACTGTCTGCTTGGTAAACTAACATATAGTCTCGAGTCCTTTTCAGGTACTTGAGAATATTTTTCACCGCAGTCCAATGTTCTTACCCTGGATTAGATTGATATCTACTAATCATGCCAACAGCAAAGCAGATGTCAGGTCTAGTACATAGCATAGCATACATTAGGCTTCCTACTGCCGAGGCATAAGGAACTGCCTTCATCTTCTCTATCTCATCAGGTGTCTTAGGACACTGATCCTTAGATAGAGTAATTCCATGTTTGAAAGGAAGGAATCCCTACTTGGAATCTTGCATGCTAAACCTTGCAAGAATATTATCAATATAAGTGCCTTGTGACAAGCCCAACATCCTATTCTTGCGATCTCGCATAAGCTTGATCCCTAGGATGTGACTGGCTTCTCCCAAGTCCTTCATATCGAATTGACTGGACAACCATACCCTTACAGAAGATAATACCCCCACATCGTTTCCGATTAGCAAGATATCATCCACATATAGTACTAAGAACACCACCACTCTTCCATCATGTTTCTTGTACACACAAGATTCATCCGCACATTGATCAAAACCAAAAGACTTGATTGCTTGATCAAAGCGGATATTCCAAGACCTAGATGCCTGCTTAAGTCCATAAATGGACTTCTTAAGCTTGCACAACATGTGTTCTTGGCCCTTCGCAATGAACCCGTCTGGTTGCATTATATAGATGCACTCGTCAAGATTCCCATTTAGAAATGCTATCTTGACATCCATTTGCCAAATTTCATAATCGAAATGTGCAGCAATGGATAAGAGAATCCGGATAGACTTTAGCATGGCCAACGGTGAAAAGGTTTCCTCATAATCGATTCCCTCTTTTTGAGTGAACCCTTTCGCAACAAGCCTTGCTTTAAAGGTTTCCACCTTACCGTCTGCTCCTCTCTTCTTCTTATAGATCCAATGGGTTTTATTTCATTGGGTGGTTCTACAAGATCCCAGACTTGATTGGAGTACATGGACTCCATTTCAGACTTCATAGCCTTTTGCCAAAGATCTGCATCTTTATCTTGGAGTGCTTCATTGTAGTTACAGGGATCGATACCTTGTTCATCAGGGACCCCGGTCATAAGACTCTCCTAAGAACATATACCGGTCAGGTTGAATAATAACCCTCCCACTACGACGAGGCACAACCCGTGTCTGTGTATCACTGATATTTTGTTGTGAAGATTCTGAACCTAATACACCATTATCTGCACGCTGTACTGGTTCATGAACCTGCGTGTTAATGGTTGGTTCGGGGTCTACACGAGTTTCGATAATCCTCCCACTACGACGCGGTAATGGAATATCGATAACTCTGTCTTGTGATGTTTCTTCTCGTACCGTTGGTATCGAAGAAGTATGTGTCGGTGTCTCTCCTCTCATTTCCTCTAGAACAATACGGCTTCTGGGCTTGTGGTCCATAACATAGTCCTCTTCTAAGAATGTGGCATTGGTGCTAACAATAACCTTCTGATCCTTAGGACTATAAAACAGACCACCTTTAATACAAACATTGCCCACACAGATTCTTATAAAAAATGGATTAACTGATTTTATTAAATGAATAATAAATCAACTACATAAAGCATGGCTTTTAGTATATATCCCTAACACTCCTATCATCCTCCCCCCCCTCACATTCTCCTCCTCCGTTGAAGTCTCACAACAAATCAGGGCCATAGTGGCCCAATAGTATCACTGCACTCCTCCAAGTAGGAGTGTAGGGTACGACTCTCATAAGAGGGTCTCTAAACCACCCCCCCCCCCCCCCCCCCCCCCCCCCCTCACATTCTCCTCCTCCGTTGAAGTCTCACAACAAATCAGGGCCATAGTGGCCCAATAGTATCACTGCACTCCTCCAAGTAGGAGTGTAGGGTACGACTCTCATAAGAGGGTCTCTAAACCAACCCCCCCCCCCCCCCCCTATCGATCTATCTCTGTCTTTAAATAGAATTTCTCACTCTCCGCTTTTGGAAAAACTAGAACCTACTATGAATCACACTCCTAGCCCTGTCTATTATATTTGTAAAGTGCGCTCGCCCAGGGAGAAAAGCCCCCTTATTCTTCAGTAAGTTTGTGACCTTTGTTGGGCTTGTGCGCATTGGGGTGGGTGGTTGGGTAGTGTCATATGTGTGTGTCCATAGGGTAGATCAAAAAAAAAAAGATTCTTGTTTCCCCACCTACTCCACCATCTAACCATGCTTGTAGTGACCCCCAAGTGGACCTAAATGCATATTTATTCGACTTGTCATTAACTATCTTCACTTTCATATGGAGTGGTGCGTTCCGCAATCCTGGATCTAACATTTGCCCATTTCTAGAAAGTCTACCATCATGCGGGTATTCCTGATTCTTCCCTGGGTAACTGCCATTACAACTCACCGGAGTGGAGTTGTTCTTAGAAGGGAAGGTTAGATGGGGAACAAAAGGAGCTCTTTGTAATAATTGTATTTGATCCGGGAGCATATTGTAATTTTATTTATTTGGCTAGTGTTAGGAAGTTCTTATTTAAGCAATAATTATCTATTAAGGAATAAATATCTTTTAGGAGTAGTTTTGATTTAAGGAATAATTATCTTTAGGAAATTTTATCTTCTCAATAGTTTGAGCTTTTAAGAAGTTTTCCTTAGGAGTCTTATATCTCTATAAATAAAAACTCCTTGTATTTGTTAGTTATGATGAATAAAAATTTACATTATTGAGTTTGCGAAGGAATGCAATTATTAAAGATCTAGGGAAGGGACCCTACACCTTTTGCTCTCTTTCATCTTCTTTGTTCTCCAATTTTTCATCAATATTCAATGTTCTTTCGAGTGTCGTGCATCACACTGATTTCCTAGTGTTTTCCTTTTCCTTCTGTAATTTTATTTATTTGGTTAGTGTTAGGAAGTTCTTATTTAAGCAATAATTATCTATTAAGGAATAAATATCTTTTAGTAGTAGTTTTGATTTAAGGAATAATTATCTTTAGGAAATTTTATCTTCTCGATAGTTTGAGCGTTTAAGAAGTTTTCCTTAGGAGTCTTATATCTCTATATCTCTATAAATAAAAAGTCCTTGTATTTGTTACTTATGATGAATAAAAATTTACATTATTGAGTTTGCATAAGGAATGCAATTATTAAAGATCTAGGGAAGGGACCCTACACCTTTTGCTCTCTTTCATCTTCTTTGTTCTCCAATTTTTCATCAATATTCAATGTTCTTTCGAGTGTCGTGCATCACACTGAATTCCTAGTGTTTTCCTTTTCCTTCTGTAAATCCATGAACCAAAAGAGCCTTAAAGGCTTTGTCTGGTTCTTGGATTTGGCGAGGGAAAATAAAGGAAAGCATAGAGGAAAACATTTTCGTTTGTTTGGTTAATGAGGAAAACGAAGAGGAAATAGGAAAGAAAAGAGAATAAGTTGAGAAATAAATCAAACATTTTCAATGATCCGAGTCATTTCTCTTCCTTTATCCATATTGTACGATTTATTTTACAAATTTGAATTTTTAATGTTATTTAAGAATATAGGAAAACACAAGGGAAAACACGAAGATATTGTTTTCCTTCTTGTTTTCCCTTCCCTCTTCTTTTCCCTTCACAAAATCCATGAACCAAACAGAGCCTAAAAAACAAATCATACAAGACATCCTCCATGTAGTGTAGAATAGCACGGAATGTGTAGAAACTACAAAATTAGCAAGTATATATTCCCATGTAAGATATTGTCTCACCTTCCTTATGTATTCAAGTTCGGCATCATCTTCTAGGAAAAAACAAAGACATTTGATTGCCACATCTACCTGAATAATGTCCAAGAAAATAAAAATAAAAACAGAGAGAAGTAGATATCAGTCTCTATCTATCCCAAAATCGTCCATTCGCATATGAAAGGTGTAGCCACCATAACTTAGCAAAAGGATATCATTCTTCACCATACACAATCAGTGACTTGGAAGAATTAGGAATTTTAGTACCTCGAGATTTGCTCCAAACTTTCTATGCTTTTCTATAGAATCTTGCCCACCAGAGAATGCATACTTATTTATCTGTGCACAATTGCAATTAGTAAAAACGATCAAACACAATAACCACTTAAAATTAAGACATAGATCAACGTCTCTAAAGTATGATCAGATACACAAAGTAATTTTAAACCAAACAAATAACCCCAATATTGGCTAGAAATCTCTATGTTTCCACTTATATACTTTCTCCTAGTTTCCTCACTTTTCAATGGTAATCAAGCACTGTAACACCCGTACCCGGGAAAAGATTAAACTATCATTTTAATATGCATTAATTGCTATAATTAGTGTATAAAAATGGATTAAGGTGAGACTTGGATTCACCAGTGAAAAGTGTTCAGTGAGGAACACAGTTGGAGAAGTCCCTTGTTGGTTGGGACAGGCTTGAGGTGGGACCCAGTGAAGGGCCCGAACAATATATTTTGCATTTAAATGTTAAATGCATTTATATGAATAATTGGAGATGTTTAAAAGCTTTCATGTTATTGATTAATGTGTTAGCTTCCGATATCAATTTGGTTATCTACATAAGGGCGTTTTTGCAAAAGGTTCATAATTAGTATAATTAGTAGGTACGATAGCAACTTCGTCAAAAATTTGGGACCACGTGTGGACCCATACGGGACTTAGACAAACACTCACTTAAGTTTTTGGGTAGTTAATGGAATGTTTGAGAGATTTCATAATAAGAAGTTAGAAACTATCGGGGGTGTAAACGAAAGGAAACAAAAGTTGGTGACAACTCAATGCATGTGTTTGCACAGGTGTCATGTGTGTGTTAATTCTCAAACAAAGGGAAGAAAAAAATATAGAAAGTAGAGAAGAAAGAGAGAGTCAGCGAGATATAGAGAGAGATATGAGACTCCAACCTACATTTCACGTCATTCCGTCGCCGTCCGACGTCCAATTCGCGAACCGAAGTCGTATTCGGACTCGTGGAGGTGAGACGGTCATTTCTATACCTTTCTTTTACATTTTAATCGTCGTGTTTTGGTGGCTCGTTCTAATCGGTGACAAGTAGTTTACCGAAATCATGTAGGATTTACTCCGGAGTGAGAATTGAACAGGAATTGTTAAAGAATTCTGCATTTCTAAGTTTATTTGGGGTAGAAATCGTTAGAGGTGAGTTTTCTAACTTAAGCTTGGATGTGGTACATGTCTTATGCTTCAATTGCTAGCTAGAAATGATAATTCTGGAATTAGTAGTTGAGTTCATGTTAAAATTGAGAATTCCATGCTAATTATGTGAGAAATTATGATGTTAATGTGGCTATGTGCTTATGTGTTAAGTGGTCAATGAATGATTGGGAGTAATTGTTCATTGTGGTGAAATAAGGGAGGAGAAGGAGAAGAAGTCCGCTTTAAGAACGGATGTTCAAAGAATAGAAGTCACCGCGGGGCCAAGGGAAAGGTCTTCGGGTCTGAGTGAACCATTAATCCATGAATTCAACGATTACCTATGCTTATGTGCTTAATTGTGGTATTATACATGTGCATGTCATTTCAAGCACGTTAGTTTATTCACTAAGTGTAATGCTTAAGAAAACCGTTTTCCTTTTCTAATGTTGTAAATAACAACCACCACAGGTTCGGAACAAGGCACGGAGAGGAGGTGACGTGAGTTTGGGAGAGGACGGACTTGGGGCTTGTTTAAGTTCTCATTAAACTTGTATTATGGTATAACTTATGATTTTGGAATCCTTGAACTTATGTCGTAATATATGTAGTTGGTGGAGTTGCAGTTAAACTTGGAGAATCCCATGTAAATTTCTATGTTATTAGTTGGATAGTGTGTGTTGTTTGAGTTGGGCCATTCCGGCAAGTCCGGATATGTGTCGCAACCATTTTGGACAATGTCCATACATATGTAACTAAGTTGCTTGTGAAGTTTTTGAACTCTTTTCCTATGAATTTCTTATATCTATGTTGGTTTTTGAACACTTTTCTAATGAATTTCAAGTCAATACATAAGTAGATAATAGATCCAAGTAATAAGTTTTTTGACACCCTACAAAATTGAAATGATGCAACTTTTTATGGTGCAATTGGATCAAATGGTATAATTGCAACCTACCATTACCATTTAGAGAGGAGGAAGAAAGAAGGTTCTATCAATTAACTACCATTATCAGATTACCTTTTTCTTTTCTTTTGGACACAGCCATGTGACAACCCTATGTCAGGATTGTATAAATAACCTAAACTCATTTTCTTTAATGGCTGTCTGAAATTCACATATGAAGAATTCTAAGACAAACCTTGGTCTTTATGTCCTTTGCAGTATCAGTCACATAAATGGCAGAATTTGCATCACTAGCAGACATTTTCCCAGAATCTCCCTACAAATATCCACATTAAGTTTAAAATAAATGCCAAATTTAAACTGAAAGTCAATTGTATAGCAATAGGAGCAACCACATAATTAGAGATTTCACTAACATTGGAATACAGATATGTTTGCAAGCGTAACTTTCGCTCATGATATTTGACTATGAATATCAACCTTTTAGTCTACTGCTTGAAATAATCGTTTTTCCTAAACAACTTACATATAATATAAAATGCAATTTTGTAACGCCCAAATCCCGAAAACGGGCATTAGTGCGGAAAAATAATCGAAAATAACAAGTAATCAACCTTAAGGGTAAAATGGTCATTATAATTCACACAATTCACACCCACAGCCAGGATTATCTATACTTCAAATCAAAATCCCCACACAAGGAGGCATTTCTCTTTTTGAATCTCGGAAGTCCCACACTTGGAGATCTTCCCTTTTTAAAATAGAAAACCCCACATAATAATGATTTCATCGACATGGATAGACCTGAGGATTATACGTCATATTGTACCAAACAATTCCCTTTGATAATCCTTTCTACCGATCTCCCCTTGAATCTAAAGATCAAGTCCATGAGACCACAACCATGAGTCAACATCCCTATGGTTTCACACTAATCCTCAATGTTAATTACCGTAGGCATACACCAAGGGTCGGCCCTCAGTCCATATTTATTCACCCTAGTTATGGATGAATTGACTAGACACATCCAAGATGAGGTCCAACGGGGTGTGTTGTTCGCAGATGATATTGTTTTGGTTGATGAGACTAAAGGAGGACTAAACCAAGGCTACCTGGATCGCGGATCGATTTGGTACGAGGAACGAGATCGGGAACGCGGATCGCCACGTGCTATAAAATGTGGTACGGTGGGGGTATACTTCTTTCGATCTTAAGAGGGAAAGTAATATGAAAGATTAAAGCGTGAAACAATTTTTTAATCATTTCATTGTCAAGTAATGTTCTAGATGAGAAAATATAATTGATGTGGATTTTGAAGTGTTTTAAGTTCACTAGATTTTGGTGATGTTATTACCATATTAGGTGATTTAAAGGTGGAACGCCCAAATTGGCGTTCCAATTCGCTAGTGTACCACGTTTTGGAACGATCGTACCAAAACGGGGATCGCTACGGTCTGATAGTTTTCTAGTAACACTGGACTAAACACTAAACTAGAAACTTGGAGAGAACCACTAGAGACAAAAGGGCTTAAGTAAGTAGGACGAAAACAGAATATATAGAATGCAACTTTAGTGACAGTAGAAGAAGAGATAATGAAGAAGTGAAGATCGAAAATCAGGAGATACCAAGGAGGGACCATTTTCACTATCAGGTACGATGATTAGTAAAGATGTGGAGCTTGGGGATGATGTGACCCATAGAATTAAAGTAGGCTAGCTCAAGTGGAAGAGTGCGTCCGACATCTTATGTGACCGGCGAATACCAGCAAAATTGAAAGGGAAATTTTATAGAACTATTAGGCCAATGATGCTCTATAGGACAGAATGTTGGGCAATTAAGAAACAATACATTAGCAAAATGAGCATAGCTGAGATGAGGATGCTAAGATGGATGTGTGGTAAGACTAGGAAAGAGAGAACTAGAAATAAGTATATTCGAGAGACGGTAGGTGTGACACAAATTGAGGATAAGTTGAGGGAGAATAGACTCTGATGGTTTGGCCATGTGCAACGAAGACCTGTAGATGCACCGGTGCGGAAGAGTGATAGGATCGTAGTGCTTGGAGATGTTAAGGGGAAGGAAGACCTAAACTGACTTGGGAATCTGTAGTGAAACAGGATATGAATATATTTAATTTAACTGAGCATATAGCTCCTGAACGTGCAGAATGGAGAAAAATGATTAATACAGCCGAACCCCAATCGACTGGGACTCAAGGCTTGGTTTGGTTTGGGATATTACAATCATAACTGTCAAGTTACCAACTACTCCAAAATCTTAAGCTGTTAGAGAATGGGCCCAACAATGTATATCAAGCTTCAACACCCTCCCTTATGTGCAACCCCGACTTGCACGTGGAGAGCAAACAAACCAAACTCCATCATAGTGGAGACAAATAACAAAGTGCAAATATGCACAATAAAGCGGGCATGGAGAGTCGAACCCAGGACCTCCCACAAACAAGGATTTGATACCATGTTAAGTTACCAACTACTCCAAAAGCTTAAGTTGTTAGAGAATGGGCCCAACAATATATATCAAGCTTCAACAATAACAACAATCAAAAGATGATATATCAATCATAACAATAATAAAACAACAAGAATCGGTTTGAAAACCTGGTAGAAAAAGGCCAACCATGCAGTGAACACTTCTAAACATGCAAAAAAATACAGTTGCTAAGTCGAAAATGAAACTATGGAGAATTAGTATTGATAGTAAGAGTATTTTCAGTTCATGGCAATTCAACCGCCAATACTGAAACTGGAAAAATTAGCCAGCATCTAATATCTGTCTCATCTCAAATGTTATAACCGTCTAATTGCAGCATATATGTATATTTTATTAGTCCCCATGTATATACTTCCACTATTTTCTGTGTCAATATTGATATGTTGCAATGTCCCAGCCCCAAATCCAACATGTCCATACAAAAAATATTAAATATATATTAAACGTGTCCCCAGCGTATATGTGTCCTACTCTTTAGAGAAAACACAATAGTCCGTGTCCATGCTTCTTAGATAGTGGCGGTGGCGGATCCGGGAATAATAGCTAGGGGGACCGTGAACAGGGGTCTAAGAAACGCACAGGTTCAGGTTAGCGCCCTGACGTGCAAAATTTTGGTATATTTTCAGGTAGAATTTCTATAATAGAATATCACAATTTTGCTCTGTGAGATTTTTTGCCATGTCGAGAGTTGAGAGATTTAGTGCATGTCTCCTTTGTAATTCCTTCCTTGCATTCTGATTATCACTTTTTTCAATAAGAATGGTTGATCGTATTCATAAATTATAGCCTTCTTCAGTTGGACAAACAATTCTGGGAAGAATACTAACTATAGACAATCTTAGGAAGAAAAACCAGGTCATAGTGAATTGTTGCTGCATGTGCAAAAGGGATGAAGAGTTCACTAATCATCTCTTGCTTCACTCTCCCATGGCGAGGGAGTTCTGAAACATGCTACTTGCTCTGTTTGGGATTCAATGAGTAATGGCAAAGACTAAAGATAAAGAGCACTCGTGAGAATTTGGTTGCTTAGAGCAAATCAAAATACGAGGAAAATCCAAGGAAGCTTGGAGAACAACTCCTCTGTGTTGCATACTATTTTGGCAAAGCTTAGGTTGACAACTTGTCAGAGACCCCTTTTATATTAAATGGAATAATAATAGAGAAATTACATAATGGTCCTTAAGACTTGAGAAAAGAAAAGAAATATAAAAAACAAAATAACTTCCAACACTCTGTGCTTATGGAGAGAAACGAACAATAGATTTACACAGATTTTTGAGCTCTTACCTTTTATAGATTCTTTTTGTAAGAATTTCTTGATGATCAAGGCTATAGTGTTGTATATTTTGGTGCATACATCCTATTATTACTTTCCAAAAAAGGTGGTCAATAAATAAGGTTCAAGCAAAGGAACCAGATCCAACAAGAAAAGTACACCAACCAATCAAACTATTTTGTTTTGTGAGAAGGCAACAATTGTTTAAAATTCCAGCAAAAGCAGACCTGAAGTGTAGGAAAGAATATTGACTCAATCAATGCAGGTTTGTGGTAACCTATCTGAGGAGCAACATCTCGTACCATCTCCAGATAAGGATCCTGAAGAAAAAAGGCAAAAACAAAATGGGGCATTTTAGAAAATAAAAATAACGAGGGGGGAAAAAGATAAGAATCTATAGACACGAAGGTTATTAAACTGCAAAGAACAAAGTGTAAACGAGGATAATTTGCAATATTTAAATACCAAGAAATCAAGACCTACTGCTCACAATTGCTGGCATCATCTCCTCATAGTATACAATGGAAAAAATGCGGAGATATACATGGGAGGTACACCGTACCTACATTAATAATAAAATTCAAGCAAGAAAAACCTAATTGAATCATCGTAGCAACTAACAAATTTTGTTGCCCCAAGATTCCTTGGACGATTTTGGCAATCCGACCGACAACTATAAAACTCATTCACTGATAACAGTGGCTGGTTGTCCAATTTAATGACTACTATCAGTATACATAAAGTTCCACATGCTAGTTTTGGCACAATAGTAGAATGTGCAGAAAGAAATGAAAAACCATTTTCTTAAACATGCTAGTTTTAAGCCTTTTAAATAATATAAAAGCCAGCAGTTTGTTGATCAAGTGGCTTCTCTTGAAGGAAAAATATATAAACCAGCCGTTTCATTCAGCCATACATGAACCGGTGATCTGCCTAACCACTATCAAAACCAGATTCACCATCTAAGCTAGGCAGCACATATAAGTCACTATGGCCGGACAAACACATCAAAATATGTGCTCTAATTATTTATTAATTTGTTCTGAGGACACAGCAAGATAACAAGAAAAGGAACAAATCAATAATTTCATGCGAAGCATGCGTGAGATCATGTGTTACAGGTTTGGTTTTTTGCATTTAAAGCTAGTCTAGGATAGTCATATTGATGGTCGTCTTTGCACATATTTCCTAAGTTTTATGAGTGATGGGTAATTTGGGAATATAAAGGTTTGTGGGACATCAAGACGTGCTACTATTGTAGTTCAATATCCTATTTTTTAGGTGAAACTGTTACTGGATTATGTCCTAGTTGCTCTAAAATAATCTTTAGTAGTCAAAGTGAACAAATATAGTGTTTTAAGACTTGAGCTCCGTGATCAATAATGCATTAAGTATAAGAACGATAATCCGATAATAAGGTGCTTTAAAGACTGGTACCACGCACATCGGTGGGTTACAGGAAAGTCGCGATAACGTTGATAACAAAACGATCATATCCGTCGGTCCAGTTCTCGTGTTTCGTTCGTATGATCAGTTCAGGAAAGAGTAATGAGTTCTATGATGCTGAAATGTCACTGTAGCCATACGGGCAACGGCGGCAAGAGTAGTCGTACTTTGTCGGTACCGTTCATTGTGGATGCCATTGTGGCCAATGGGGCAATAGTGGCAAGGTTAGTTGGTACTGTCTTGTTCAGTTGTTGAGATGGTTAACAGGCCATTTGGGCAGAGATGTCAAGTAAGTGGCCATTTGGGGCAGTAATGACAAGTTAACCAAGGTTGAAGGAATAAGATTGGGGTTACTATAAGGCCGTTAGGGTAGAGATGTCGAGTAAGTGACCATTTGGGGCAGTGATGACAAGAGGGTAACCTAACGACCGTAAGCCAACGATATTCCAAGGCCAACGGCACTTGTGCCGGATGCATGCAAAGTGTCAAGTCGGTAAAAAGATTGGACCTGTGGTCCAAAGTAAAGTTGAGTTGGTAAAGATTGGACAAGTAGTCCAAAAGTGATGTCGAGATCAGCCAGATTGGTCAGTCGTGTTTTCAAAGTCAAAAGTCAAAGTATGTGGTTGAACGTTTCCTAACGTACGTAATACGTCGAGATTGAGATTAAGCGGGACTTAATCATAATGTTTGAAACGAATGAAAAGGAATGGTTTACTTTTCTTAATGGATTAACAAATGTTTTCTGAGCCTGTTTAAGTACAGTAGGTTTACTCACTCGGCTTGTATTCAAGCTGACGACTTTCATGTCCTGGACAATCGAATGTCCAGATCTTGCAGAGGCTGACTATCCAGCAAAGGAGGAGTATGCCGAGGAGGGCTACGGCTTCGCAAGCTAGATGGAAGAGTTGAACAGTTATTTTTATTTTTTTATTTTTTTTTTAAACTTACCTGGATCCGGACTGGATACACACACACCCCACACACACGCACACCCCAGCCCAACCCAACCCCAAAGCCCCACACTGGCCCACAGCAAAGCCCAACAAGGGCCACTCATTCCGACTGAAGAATAAGTTAATAACTGCGGGGGCAAGCAACTAGAATCCCCATAGGGGATTCGAACCCTCTCCCTCCCCACTGAGAAGAGAGAGACTATGCCAATTGGGCTACAGCCCGCTCGGCGAGTTGAAGAATCTTAGTTTCATTTATCTTTTGTTTATGTTGAGGCACTAGGTGCCAGACTTTCATTTGTTGTAAGGCTTTATGCCTATGATGCTATTATCTTTCCTCTTACCCTTTCTGTGAGGTTGTAATAATGATGTTTAAGACTCTGATGTTATATTAAGTATGCTTAGAACCACCAATGTCTAATATTATTGTTTTCATTACTGTCTTTTTATTGATGTCTTGGTTCCTGTATGTTGTGGACAATCATGCGATCTCAACTTGCCACATGTCTACCGGGCCAAAAGAGAATGTTTTAAAATTTTCCTATTTTGGCTACTCCGGGATGTGACACTATGCGTTTCGATACTTGGGAAAGAATGGTTGGTTACACTACGAGTTTGATAAGTTTTCAAAAATGGTACTTCAGCCATGTCGTAGCAGTCCAGAGGTTGAAGCCAACCTCTAATCAATCAGACCCATGTGATCGATCAGACAGTACCTTTAGGCACATGCAGTATTCTTATGATGTAATAGTTGACGTAGGAACTTTTTGTAATACATTATGTTTGTTGGGATTGTGCCCGCAAACCAATTACATTATTAGACATTTTGATCTTAATATATTTATGGATATCAGTTTTACATTATGTTATGTAGTTTTCAGTGAAACACAGGGCTGATGGTTCTATTGAGCGATACAAAGCCCGTCTTGTTGCAAAGGGCTTTACTAAAACTTATGGGGTGGATAATCAAGAGACATTTGCACCGGTTGCTAAGATGAACTCAGTTAGGATTCTTCTCACTTGCAGTAAATCTAGATTGGCCCCTTCACCAGTTTGATGTGAAGAATGCTTTCGTACACGGTGATGCCTCCTGGGTTTGAGGACTCCAAGACAGAAGGGAAGGTATGTAGACTCAGGAAGTCATTATACGGACTCAAACAATCCCTACGGAGTTGGTTTGAGAGGTTTACTCAGGCAATGCTTAGATATGGCTTCAAGCATAGTCATGCTGATCACACTCTGTTCATTAAGCATTCCTCATAGGGTAAGACCACCGCCCTCATAGTATATGTTGATGATATTGTACTTACAGGGGATGATTTGGAGGAAATGCAACGATTAAAGAATTATTTGGCCACAGAGTTCGAAATAAAGGATTTGGGAGCTCTAAAGTATTTTTTGGGGATTGAAGTTGCTAGATCGAAGCACGGGATATATATCTCCCAAAGGAAGTATATCCTTGACCTTTTGAAGGAGACGGGGATGCTAGGGAGTAGAGCTTGTGACACTCCTATAGATCCATATCAGAAACTTAGCGATGACAGTAGTGGAACAGCATTTGATAAGGGGAGATATCAGAGATTGGTAGGTAAACTCATCTATTTGTCTCATACATGTCCCGACATCGCATTTGCAGTGAGTGTGGTTAGCAAATTTATGCATGCTCTGCGTGAGACTCATCTGGAGGCTGTCTTTCGGATACTTTGGTACTTAAAGTCCGCTCCGGGAAAGGGCTTGTACTTTGCCAAGCATGATCATCTTAGGGTGGAAGCCTATACTGATGCAGATTGGGCTAGCTCAGTAACTGATAGTAGGTCCACCTCGAGATACTCTACCTTTGTAGGAGGTAATTTAATTACTTGGAGAAGTAAGAAGCAAAATGTAGTAGCACGGTCTAGTGCAGAGGCAGAGTTCAGGGCAATGGCCCAAGGCAGTTGTGAACTTTTGTGGATTAAGTCCTTCCTGAAGGATATGAGGTTGGATTTGACAGGACCTATGAGACTATATTGTGACAATAAAGCTGCTATCAAAATAGCTCATAATCCAGTACAGCATGATCTTACCAAGCATGTCGAGATTGATAGGCACTTTATTAAAGAAAATCTAAACAATGGTACAATGTGCACTCCTTTTGTGAAGACTGACAAGCAATTGGCAGATATTCTTACCAAAGGGGTTGGGAGTAGACTGTTTCACTCCGCTCTTAGCTGGGCATGAGGGACATCTTCGTACCAGCTTGAGGGGGAGTGTTGGAAGTTATTTAATTGTTTATATTTCTTTTCTTTTCTTAAGTCTTAAGGAGCATTATGTAATTTCTTTATTATTATTCCATTTAATATAAAAGAGGTCTGACAAGTTGTCAACCCTAAGCTTTGCCAAAATAGTATTCAAAAGTTCTATCCGTTCATTCTTTAATCCAAGTGTTCTCGAACTGATCCAAAGATCGCAAAGGTATTGATATATATATATATATTTGTATTATATATATATATATATATTACTGTATGATGATTGTAAACAACACAAACGAGAAGTAGATCTGTTTTGAATTAAATTTTAAACAGCACCTTATTCCGCTGCGCACTGGAACCAGTTTTCCAACAGTTATGTTTAGCTTAACTCTAATTAGTTTATAGTTTAAGTTATGTCATGGACAATTCGGTATTCAACTTGCCACGACCTACCAATCCAAAAAGGAAATTTCAAATTTTACCTATTTTTGCTATGTCGGGGCGTGACACTTTCAAAATAGTTTGTCATGTGGCTAAACACTTCACAAAATTCTACTCCTTTAAGTACTATTCTCAGGGTATGTTCACCTTCTATTTTAGCCCAAAAGCTTAGAACATTAATCCTAATCAACCTAACTCATTACCTTACCCTTCAACCATTATATTTTAACACCAAAAACCTTAAAGCATAGCTATCCAAGACTTCTGAGAAACCAAATTTTGCAACCTACCAATACTAAGAAGAAGCCAATTTCAATTGCCCATTCATCCCCAAACTCTACTCCTTTCTTGCAACCCTTTGTAACTCTAAACTACTCAAAGCACACCATTAGATGACTTCACTCTAAGTTTCACAAAATTGTTTAATATAGTAGAGTGAGATACATTCTTGAAATTTATCTTCTATGTGATAAAGTGTAGTAAAGTAAATGAGCGTGGTGCCAAGTTGGTCACTAAAAGTGATATTTTTCAAATCTCTTAAGAGGAACCATGTGACAACAACTGATAGAGATGACACATAGGCAAGTAGGGTCACGCCTATATTAACCGGAGTTGTCTCCTCCAGTGAGTGTCTGTGTCGACGCCGGTACGACACAGATCCCCACACGAGATACGTGTTGGACTTGTTCCACTCTCGGAGCCATAAAACCCCTGCTGAGATTGCCATGGCCAGGGAGAGAGAGAGAGAGAGAGAGAGAGAGAGAGAGGTTGTGTCGGAACTTGGTCGATACAAAAAGAGAGCGCTTCACGAAGAGAGAGATCATCGCTGAATGACAATTCGGAGAGAGAGAGAGAGAGAGAGAGAGAGAGAGAGGGAGAGAGGGAGGGAGGGAGGGGGGCAGCGGCTAACACAAACCCTAAACCTCTTTCATGTTTTTACATATACATAAATAGGTAAATATATACATATACTTGTAATAGTTAGTTTATTATATGTCTTACATATTTACTAGTTTACCCCAAAGGTATTTTTATTGCAAAAACAGCCATAAAGAAATTCATACCTTCAAAATTATCACCCATTAGTCTAATAACTTTTATACATACCCCTAGACTTTATTTAATTTGACTTAGTACTAAATTTCCAGTGTTTGTTTTGTCTTGTTAAATGTTCCCCGTACCCGTACACAAAATTTGGATCCTTTATGGCCAAGTTTCCTTATCCTAATAAATATTTGGGAGTCTACCGAGTCCGACTTCCGGATACATAGTCGTGCCCGACGCACATACCCGAGTCCTAGTAACATAGGGTCATGCGATGTGGGATCAGTTGCTAGCACTTTGGCAGCCATGTTCCATGGTCCAAGTACCTAACATTAAAAATTCCGAACTAAAATTTTAACATTGGGTATTTTTTGGAGATCCTTCTTTTCAAGAACCTAGTTTTTTGGCACTTGTGTGTGCTGCACATGTACATGGATTGCGCCCCTCTGACACATTGTTTGCACTTAAATTTCGTTTTTACCCAAAAAAAAAATCACTTTTTGAAGAAAATGATCCAACTATGTTGACCAACAACTCCCTCACTTCTTGGATCCTTGTCTAATTTCCAGAACCACAAAGCTTAAGACAACACATATGACAGAAGAATGCCTAAACCAATGTACAACTATCCCAATTTTACTACCATAGCAACTACACAACAAAGGAAGCTAAGAACTCAAAATCCACGTCTCTACACAATTACCATACACCTTGAGTTCATGCCCAACTGGTTCACCAAACGTTTAAACCAATGAATAAATGATGATTAACCCATATACCAGCGCATTATTTGACTCAACAAGATCATCCAATCTCCAAGGTTACCAATTCATGAATCATATTGCAGCAGAAATTTACCAGTTAAGCACTAGTCTATTGTGCAATAAAAGCAATGATATATTGATAAGAACAATGATAATGGGGAAAAAACAACATTTTAATACTAGAATGAACCTGGTCAATTGCACATGGAATCAAGCAGCGGAGATTATCTTTGCCAAGAAAGAGGTGAGGAAATGAACTAGAAAACGATGGAGCAGCCTGCAGTCATGCAGATATTTTTCGATCAATGAACCAATTCACATTGGAAAACTAGAGACAACAAGAAAGGTGCTATGCGTATTGGTTTTGCTGCTTCCACCAAAGCATGACATCATTGACAATGAAATGATGCAGCGAGGAGCAAATTAATACAGTATCTTCTTGCACTGTTTTCTTTGGATCAGAGGAGATAACTACTTTACAAAGAAGATAGAATCTCAAAAGCCAAACAAGATGAATAACAATGAATAACTATTTAAATTGTCTCAAGACCTAACCAGTAACCACTAACATATGATGTGAAATATACTAGTCTAACAAGAAATGATAGCCCTACTGATCACTTTTTTGGTAAGTAAGACCCTCTAAAACTTCAGACTCAAAGTTTGCACCCTAAGTGTGTATCAAAGGTTATACTTGAACAGGATGGTTTGTCAATTTTACCATAATGAACCTCTCAAAAATAAGTAACCATTGATTTTACCCTATTCTAACAAGCAACTTGCAGCAAAGGTAATGAAGTTCTAAAAGTATTGTTGATAAATTAATAAATACATGATTTCAAGCCCTTACCAAAAATATGATGCAAAACATACAAGCACAACAAAAAATTAGATCCCTACCACTTTTTTCTAAAGATTAAGATCTCAAGAACTTCAACCAATCAAAATTCTCACGTACGGTGCAACGAAGATTATACCTTAACACGCAGAATACCTATCTTTCCAATATGATCTTCAGCATTGATCCTGAATAGAGGAAGTACCTATATGACACCAGCCACACTCTGTTACAGGTTCAAAAGCTTACATCGGATGAATGGTTTGACAAAAATGCACAAAAGGAACAGATCAAGTAAAAGTACGAACAAATTATTATGCTCCCTAAAAACGACATCACAACCATGAATCACCTTATTGCATTTGAGACGCATTGCAAACTTCACCATATTCTCGTAGAATGCGCTGCATAAAAAGGCCCATGTTAGAGCGCACAATTAGCCAACAGTGCAAACTTGTGCCCCATTCATGTTCGTTAGTGATATTATTCACTACCCCGGAAAAAACAAAGAGTTCACGTAAACAACCTTGAAAGTTGCTATTTGTAACCAACCAAATCAGTTCCAAAATTAACTTCTCAACACAAACCTTACTTCCTCAAAGTTAGCAACGAGATTACCATTTTACTATGCAATGGCCCAACAAAATCAGTTCCAAAATTAACTTCTTATCACCAACCTTACTTCCTCAAAGTTAGCAGAGAGGTTTCCTAATTTACTATGCAATGGCCCCTATTACACACAATTGCTAAAGCTACTAAGAATAGTAATTGTAAACTCTTTTCATCAAGAAGGAAACCCACGATGGAAACCAACATAAAGCTTGTCTGGAAGAAAGTGAAGAAATATTCTGGGAACTCTCAAGACTTCTGGCTGTATAGCTAGTGTTTGAAAAGATAGTGTAGTGTTTTGATCTTACAAAACCAGGTATGGGTTTCCACTTTATATTGACATCGAGAACAAATATTTTAAGGTTTTGTAATATGTTCTTTGCTTTCAAGTCTCTGCAATTGCTTTTTAATGGAGTTGTTCAGTCCTTGTGCAAGGTTTTCTAAAGAGTGATCTATGCCTTTCAGCTCAAGGTTTTTAAAATCAGGATCCTAGGTGGGATCCTAGGATCGGATCGAGGATCGTAAGATCCTACAAAAACTTCAAAAATGGCACATTTTATCTAGGTTTGATATTTTATTCATTTAATGCTACGTCATCATTTCTTCTACTTGAACCCCAATGAACCTTATGAACCATAAGCCCCTACCCTCATCCTCCACCACATAATCCCCATGTACTAGAAAGACAAAAATCAAATATCTCTTCATCACTCACTATCCTAACACCATCCCCTAAATCTAGGGTACTTCCAAGTACACATCTCACTTTATGTCACTCACAAATCCAACCTTATCTCTTCATCACTCACAACCCCAACACATTCCCACAATCAAGGGATGTACACTAGGTACAAATCACCTATATCTCCATTAATCCATCACCTTTATGTCGCCCCACCTCCACACTCCACCTTTCTCCACCACACACATCACCTCACACCCAAACCACATGTGTATATGTGTGTGTAAGCCTAGGTGTATTAGTGTATGAAGGATCCCCCTATAAATACCCCCCTTTTCCCCTCACTTTCTCTTCACAATTCTCTTCACTCTCTTCTCCCCCCAAGGTGACTCCGAAGTTAAACGAGGAAGCAGCGAAACGAGTCATAAATCAACTCTCACACAACACACAGAAAATCAGAGAAGGATTAGAGAGAAAAACAGAGAGAGAAAAGCTCCATAGCCATAGCCAAAAGCTTGGCTTATTTCTTGAAAACCTCTACACACTTCACCTCCACTCTCGGTGAGCATATCAACTCACTCACCATGTATATTAAAGTGTTCTTATAGCTTATTTAGGACTACATGCTATATATATATTTGTATGTGTATATATGGTGCAAAATGTGAATAAATGTTAAGCTCTGCTTGTGTAACATTTATCTCCACATTTATTATGTACTTAACATTTATTCATAATGATCCCCACGGCAATTATTACATCACTAGAGTTTGGGCAACAAAGCCACTTACAATTATAGTCTTAATTACATATTGCTCAAAGACAATTTATTACATGATAGAAACATAAGTAAAAGCCTTCTTGGGGGGTACTTGTGCCTTTAACTAGCATAGCCATAATCTTCAAGGTTATCTCCACCCGGGAAATCTGGACGTGGGCTTGTCTAGGGCATAAAACACCATCTGCTTGAATACAAGCCAAGTGAGCATATAAACATATACGCACAATGTATATAAAAGTAAACTTAAAGTCATCGTGGTTTAGCATTTTAAAATACAATTAATAGTTTATTCAAGACGTCGTCTAAAAGAGAGAGATGAAGTATAGATAAACATGCGAGCATAACAGATTAACATATACTTGCCTTCATCATTCTCAACATATGTACAATAAAGTATGTGACCGTGCATGAACAATGAAACCCCCGCTCATGCCGACTCTTTTCCTTTGACCACACTTGCCCAAAACATCATATCTTAGGACACATCATAACATAACATCGTGGCTCTTGTTATCATACTAGGATAAGTACTTATGATAACATCGAGGCTCTTGTTATCATATTAGGATAACATCATTCTCTGGATTGTTTCGTAACATCGTGGCTCTTGTTATTGGTCTGGGATAAGTACTTGTGATAACATCGTGGCTCTCTAATATTACCCATGGTTCTGACCCATATTATGCATGCTGACATTGACCTCATGATGTTCATAGAGTCAACATGAATTCATTTACAGGAACTAAGCATGAAGTCTTACAAACGTGTATAGTAAACAGGGACTGAAATGTCAGTTTTGAAAACTTATTGAAACGTGTCATGTGACCAACCATTCTCTTCCATTTTTCATATTGATCGCGGATATATAAAAATTACTCCCTCCGTCCCATTTTATGTGTCCCTCTCAGGGAATCCAACTATTTAAGGGAACAAAAAGAATTTGGGAAATTAAGTAAAATTTGCATACTAATTTAGGAAAGTGGACAACAATTTTGGGACATCCCAAAAAGGAAAGGGGGACACATAAAATGGGACGGAGGGAGTATGTCTTTAACGCTATGATTGGGAGTTTAGGAGAGAAAAGAAAAGAAGAGAAAGTCATAAGTGAGGAGAGAAAAGAAGAGAAGAGAAATGATGGTGTTTTCTTTCATCTTGATTGGAAGTTGAGGAGAGAAGAGAAAGTAACTTTCTTTCCCCTTGATTGCAAGTTGAGAAGAAAAGAAAAGAAAAGAAAAAAAAATAAGTTACCATTCTACCCATCAATAACTTGGACTAACAAACCCTCATACACTCACGCCATACATACCTAGGAAAGTAAACTGGCAATGGAAGGTTTGGTTGTCGCTGGTTTTCTAAGCTGTGTTTTGTTTTTATTTTTATAATATATGTATGTGTATTATAATACAAGCCCTAGGACTTAGATGGAATTACAATTAGGTAAGACTAAACTAGAAGGGTATAGTGGGTATTAGGAAGTATTAATTAATCCTCACTTTCTTTTCTCTCCTTTTCTTCCCAATTTGGAGAGAAAGAAATTGAAAGAAAGTGAGGGTTAGTTTTCTCTCCCTTTCTCTCCTTTTCTCTCCTCATTAAAACTCGCAATCGAGAGAAAGCGAGAGAAAGTGAGGTACTTTCTCTCCCTTTCTCTTCTTTCTCTCATATTTTAAACTCCCAATCATAGCGTAAGGCTACTTTTGGCCCTCCAAAACTGGAGATACTGCCATTTCACAAAAACTTTAAAAGCTCGGTTCATTGCCATACTTATGTAATTTGAAAAATTGTTTTAAACCAAGCTAATATAGGTACTAAGCTACCATTTTCCATTCACGGAACTCGTTTTCATCAACATTTATGAAAATCACATTTTTGCACCATATATACACATATACAAATATATACATATACATATCAGTGTTCTAAAATCGGCCTAGGCGGTTGCGTAGGCGCTAGGTGGTACCCGGCCACCGCGACTTTCCCCTATTCGTTTGCTAAAATCGGCCAGGAGATTAGTCGGGAGTTAGGCGGGGCTAGACGGGGCTGGGTAAGAGTGTATTTTAGTAAAATAAAAGAGAAAAAAGGGAGAGAGAGAGAGAGAGAGAGAGAGAGAGAGAGAATCTGTCGACTGCCAAGAAGAAGAAGAAGAAGAAGAAGAAAAAGAAGAAGAAGAAGAAAGAGAAAGAGGTACATACCTTCTGAATTAGGGTTTCTAATTTTTGATTTCTCAAATAATCAAAATCAAATTAGGGTTTTGAAATTGGGGGTTTCCTTGTATCTTCTCTCTTCAGATCTGCTCTGCTCCACTGCTCCGGTGATATGTTTATGTGTTCGTCAAGTGTGTGCGAGTGTGTGTCGTCGAGTGTGTGTGTGTGTGTGTGTGTGTGTGTGTGTGGGTGTGTGCGAGAGTGTGTCGTGTGACGCAATGAGTGTGTTGTGTGTCTCTGTGTGTTGTTGTGTGGACTGAGATTTACTAAATGTAAAATGTGTATATATTCACTTGAGGTTTATGGAAATTATTAATACATCCCATATAGTTTTACAAATATTAAAAATCTTCTTCAATCATTACTTATTTTCAAACACCACCACATAATTGTTATATCTATCTATTCTTTGAACCCCAAATCTATAATTATTTCTAAATAACTCCACATAACATGTATATATATCCACTATGTTACTATTTTTATTAATAAAAAAAAATTCCACCTAGGCATCCGCCTAGGCCCCTAGGCGCTAGGTCCCCCCTCCACAGCCCGACTAGCGCCTAGTGATTTTTAGAACATTGTATATATATATAGCATGTTGTCCTAAAAAAGCTATAAGAACACTTAAATGCACATGGTGAGTGAGTTGATATGCTCACCGAGAGTAGAGGTGAAGTGTGTAGAGGTTTTGAAGAAACAAGCCAAGCTTTTGGCTATGGCTATGGCTATGGCTATGGAGCTTTTCTCTCTCTGTTTTTCTATCTAATCCTTCTCTGATTTTGTGTGTTGTGTGAGAGTGAGAGGGAGTAGAGAGTGAAGAGAAAGTGAGGGGAAAAGGGAGGTATTTATAGGGTGTCCTTCACACACTAATACACCTAGGCTTACACACACCCTAAGAAGCACGAGTGCTTCAAAAATGGTGCCGCACGCGCACTTAGTGCGTATGGAGTGCGAGTGCGGCTGGAGTGCGCCTTAGTGCGCGTGTAGTGCGTGTGGACTCCATGTGAGTGCTTGGTTGTGCTCGAGTGCGGCAGAGTGCGTCGTGAGTGCGTCCCGACACTCCGTGAGTGCGGCGACATCTGATTTTTTTTTTATTTTTTATTTATTTAATTTTTTTTATACGGGGTTTCTTACATTATTATTACAACATTTGGGGTTCATATTACAAATATATAAAGAAAGGAGAAGTAAATATAGGTTGAGATACAATCGCACCTTCACAAACTCACAAATCAGTGCTTGTTGGGGATCGTCTCTCCGGCTAGGGCTCACGTTGCAGCACGATGTCCGAATCTCTGCCTCTCTGTTCGTCTCTCTCCCCTCTCTCTGTTCCGTCTCTCTATTTCACACACACACACACACTAACTCTCTATCTATCTCACGGTTTGTAGCGGCGCAGCTTTGCGCTGATTCTTGATCGATCGAGATCTACTCTCTCCCTCTCTCTTCAAGATCTTCTCTATCTTTGTCCGTGATATCCAAGTTTGGTTCTCTCACTCTGTTTGTTATTTCTTTTCATTCTTTTTTTTTTGGTAGTCATCTGTTTGTTATTTCTATGATTCCTTGTATGTTTTTTATTCTCTCATTGTTGTTTTCTTGCTAGTTTAATTACATTGTTTATTAGTAAACAAGTAATTTATGTGTATTTTGTGTTTTAATTACAAAAAAAAAAAAAAATAGTAGAATATTTTGTATATACTATATAGTAATATATAAAATATATTTTTAATAATTTACACAAGTACCCCTGCCGCACGCGCACTGGTGATTTTGGGGAAATTGCCGAACTCTCCGCACTCGCGTCCCCGCATCCGCACTGGTGCTTCCTAGCACACACCTATACACATGTGGTTTGGGTGTGAGGTGAGGTGTGTGGTGGAGAAAGGTGGAGTGTGGAGGTGGGTGACATAAAGGTGATGGATTGATGGAGACAAAGGTGATTTGTACCTAGTGTACATCCCTTGATTGTGGGAATGTGTTGGGGTTGTGAGTGATGAAGAGATAAGGTTGGATTTGTGAGTGACATAAAGTGAGATGTGTACTTGGAAGTACCCTAGATTTAGGGGATGGTGTTGGGATAGTGAGTGATGAAGAGATATTTGATTTTTGTCTTTCTAGTACATGCGGATTATGTGGTGGAGGATGAGGGTAGGGGCTTAAGCTTCATAAGGTTCATTGGGGTTCAAGTAGAAGAAATGATGAAGTAGCATTAAATGGGTAGATTGGATGGCATAGGCTAGATTTGTCTCTCTAGATCCATGTGTAGAACTGAGTGGAGGGAAAGTTACTTAGAAGTTAGGGGTTTCATAAGGTTCAAAGGAGGAAAACAAAAATGACTATGTTAAATAAGCACAATTAAAATAACATCACTATTCAAAATATATAATAAAAAAAATAAAAAAGAGATGTATTTTATTGAAATAAAATACAGGGTATAAAATACAGGGGGTTACACATTCTTTACTTATTCTCAAATCTCGATCATGGGGTCTTGGATCTGCATTGTGTAATCAATTAAGTCTGATAATGTCCTTCGATAGTTATGTTATTTTTGCATGATGCCAAAGGTTTTTGTTGTTTATTCTTTTTTCTCAGTTTTCCTTCCTTTTTACTTTTTGCTACATAGTTCTTTGATGCTCTTGAGTTATGCGCTTCCTGTGTACATGGGTGCATCCCCTTTGGTGCCTTTTCAATGCAATACAATTACCTATCCATAAATATATATATATATATATATGTGGTGTTAGTTTAGCCTATGTAGGGCATTGGACATACTCAACTACTTTTGTGATACACTGATACTATGGAAAGCAGCAATTCTCAAGCTTGCACCCACGTTTAGAAGCCATAGGCAGTCACACAACTACAACTGGCTTATAAGTTATAGAGTAATGCTATGCTTCCCAAATTTTGAATCCCAAATACATGTGGCAGTGGGCTCACTAAATTTTGATTGGATGAGGTTGAAGTGGTACCATCATTGTTGAAGGTGGTCCCACTGCCACATGTATTTGGGAAGCATTTGGGATTCAAAATTGGGGAAGCATAGCATTAGTCCACTTATAACTTATAAGGGCATCGTATTTAAGCTCTTGGCTTATAGCATATATATATATAATATAAAATTATATGATATGATATATATTAATATTCTATTAAGGCTTGGTTGGGACTAAGAAAACCCTTATAAGTTCTGTCGGCATCCCTTGTACAGCCCTGTTTCACTTCAAATCCAAATATTTTTTGGGTCGGCAGCCCTGTTATTCGCAGCTGAGTAACGCTATATAATATATAATATACGTATATATATATAGCACTATAACATTGTATAACAACTGTTGGTCGCAAAGATATTTGGATCGACAACCTTCGCATGGATGGGCTTCGCATGAAAAAACCCAAAAAGAGTCGAAATGTGGACAAAAAACCAATCGATCAGCATGCGGAAAAGAATCGAAGAATCGTGAGTTCCGATTTGATTCATACGATTCGCTTCACTACTGAATCATATCGGATCGCACGATACATATCGAGTATCGTACGATTTTAACAACAGTGATAATGATAACCTAAATAAAGAAGTTATCGATTCATCCTGATAAAATAAATAAAATAATATAAGTAAAGGATCCGATCCTCCAGGATCAAGTACAAATAATTCTTGGGACCACCCTTTTTGTTCCCTGTCGGGCTGTCACAATATTTATTCCCTCTAATCCATAAACATGGGGTAGAGAAAGGGAAACCTTGGAGGACACATTTTGCATGGCATGTACATCTCCATGGGTAATTAATATTGAAAGAATAACAATTTAACATGGGACCATTCCAAGGCAAAATCAGCTTTAAAAGGGTGAGAAAAAGAAACATTAAATTAGCAAGATTCTACAGTAAGCTGGTCTGATTGATTACTTCTACGAAAAAGCTTTAATTTAACATGTAGAACACTTACCCACGAACAAAATCAAGATTCGAGAATATGAAGGTCTTTGAAATGTCAAAGCCACATGCTATGACGTCTTTAGCATCTTCACGAGTACCCCTCATGCACTCCTCCACTGACAGATCGTTCAAAAGGAACTTGTCATCATCCGCTAGTTGTATAACAACAGGAACCTTAAACGCATCTTGCAAATATCTGCAAACAATTGTGTTTTGGCTAAAAATTATTTGTGATCGGGCGTGCCAGGGGCTTTGTACGAAGACCCAAACGTGTAACCGTAACGATTCCTATCCGTGGTGTGGTAAGGAACAAGCGATGTTGGGAAGTAGGGATGACCCATCCCTTAAGGTCCAACCACCCTGATGCAAATAATTTGGTTGAGTGATGAAACGAAAGTTGAAAATGCAATTCAACTGAAAAATAAAATTGATCTCAAACAGATTGCAAATTTTACTGAAACTACATTACATTAAAACTTTGAAAAGTGGACAAATCAAAAAGAACAAAAAGAAAATGAACAATAGCAAGAAGGAAAGAAACAGTACTACAACACAAGTCAGAGACTTGAATTAACTTGATAATTACATGGACCGAGAATATAAGCAAAGAAAATGAATCAAACAAGGCTCTAATGTCACCAAGTACACGGATAGAAGGAAAACGTGGAAAGCAAAACATACGAACAGACACTAGGTGTTGTTTGGTTTGAGCCGCATGGGCTTTGGCCGTGTGTGAGCACTTTGTCTTCTTAGTGGTCTAATGCTTATATAGAGTTGCATGTTACAAGTAACTCCCATCTTGTAACCACCCACTAGTGGAAGTAACTTCCACATCCAATAACCACTACCCACTAGTAAAAACTTCCCACTAGTGTGTGGTTAACTTCCCACTTGCATAAAAAATAACCGGTCATAATATAAAAATATAATTTTTATATTAGGGTGTAAAAATTGCCCCCCTGGTTCTTTAAAAATGAAATGAAATGTAATTTTTGAAGAACCATGTATACAAATGGACCAAAGCAAACTCCAAAAACGGGGCCCTATACATATTCAAATTTTTTTTTTTTACATTTTCATTTTCTAGAACCGACATTAAAATTATCAAATTATCTGCAAAAAAATTTTACATTAATTAAAAAAAAATACAATATGTAGCAAGATAAAATTTTCTCTAGCTTATTGCTTTTTAATTCAACAAAATTCAGTATACAACAAGAATAAAAAATCTATTAAACAATGTTAAAGCAAAAATAAAAATAAAAAAAATATTGGAATGGCCCAAGTGACCAAACATCGGTCGTTGCTGCCCGACAACGAATTTGGCTATTTCAAACCTCGAATTTTAAAGAAAAAAGCTTCTTCGGTGTGGGAGGATAACTGACAATGATGAATGTGTGGTACTTTCACGATGTGCCTGTGTGATATTTCAACTTTCACCGAGGGGAGTGATAATTGACAATGGTGAATGTGTGACACATTACGGTGTGCCTGTGTGATGTTTCAACTTTCACGTTGCTTGGTGGTTCAAAAGCGAAAGAGATATATACAGAACACTTACACCCTGACCCCACATAAGTATATACAATAATTATGACACAAATGTACCAAGGAGAAGAAAAAATGGAGAGCTTACTTGGTGAACATCAAGGGTACTAGATGCCCTAGATTTGACAATTCACAGTCGGCTCCTATGCTTAAGAACAAGTAGAACTTCTCTCCGCTTTCATAAGCATCTAGAATGACATCCAAATCCCTGTATGTATGTATGTGTATAAACATAAATATATATGTATATATATATATGTATATGTATATCAACCTCTCAAATAGAACAACCGATGGAGAGAGAAAATAGAGGGGGTGAGGGGTACCGGTGAGCGAAGAATAGGCCGCGGCGCAGGAAGACGTGGGACGGACGGCCAGTGAGGCGCTCAACTCTGTCGATGAGAGTTTGTTCAATCCTTTTACACCCAAACTTGTCGACTAGCTTGTCATATTCTATCTTTCCTCCGTCTTTCGCCGTCACTTCCCCTGAATTCACCACCTGCTCTTCTCCGTGTTTCGCCGACATATTTACTCCTCTCTCTCGCAGTTGCCAATCCCTCTTATGCATTTGATTATAAATACGAATTTGGCGGTCCGCTTCTCGTGCGGACTCGGTAGTTTGATCGTGATTTCATTAAGGGTATATCGGTTATTTCACACCGATTCATGCCGATCCAACGGCCGAGAAAGAAGTACGCAAGTTATTAACTTGCGGACGGTCCGCACAAGAAGTGCTCTGACGAATTTGGTATGAGACTTTTTTTTTTTTTTTATCAAAGAGAACCAATTTCATTCAGACGGATTCCACAAGGTAACAAGTACAAACTGATTACAAGTGGAGAAATAAATAATCACAAAAATTGAAAAAAAAAAAACATAGCAACAAAGCAAACAAAAGAACAGAACACAACATCACCACTTGTAAAGTCGTACTACAACCTCCAATCCCAAGATAAGACCGTCTGTAGTGCAGCTCAAAAACGAGCCGGCTGAGGAGGAAGCTGCCATAGACCCGCACTAAAGATCATCCAAACCGCACCAAGTCTACGAAGAGACCCGCCAAAACTTCAGATCTGTAAAGAGGGGGCCGGATCTAACCACAGAGAAAGCAGATCTAAAAGATCCAAGGTGAAGACACACACCCAACAAGCAAAGAAAGAGAAAAAAAAAAAAAAAAACCACAACCCCACAAAAAGGGAGAGAAACCCTCACAAAAGGAGGGACAAAACCCCACAAAGGGGGACAGATCTCTCAACAAGAGAGAAAAAATAACAAAAACTATTAAGTATAAGTGAATTTTGGTATATTAATGACCAATTCCTAAATATATAAATTTTAGAGAATAAGTTGATCAAAATATAAATATTAGCAACCGATTCATAAACAGCCATTAAAATAGTCACTTTTTTTTACTTCTTTTGAAGGGAACAACAAATATCCCAAAACTTGCTAATCCAAATGCAATTACACATATTACAATATATGAATCCTAAATTTGAGAGAAGAAGTTGACTAAATTGTAAATATTATGACCAATTCCTAAATAGTTGCCAAAATAGCCGCAATTTTTGACTTTTTTTAAGTGAATAATAAATATTCCAATAATTGCTGACCCAAATGTAATTAGACACAAGATTGTTGATTGAAACCTCATTATTATATTAAATAAAATTTTAAAAGCTGACCTGAATGTAATAATATTCTAAAATGACATAATTACCCTCACACAAATTAATGTATCATTATGATGAGTACCACGATATACACGTAATTAAGGTATAGTGAAGGGGTATTATTTTAAAAGCTGATCTGAATGTAATAATATTCTAAAATGACATAATTACCCTCACACAAATTAATGTATCATTATGATGAGTACCACGATATACACGTAATTAAGGTATAGTGATGGGGTATTATGGTCTAGAGAAGATGTAGAAGGGCAGTATGGTAATTGACTAAGTCTGGTTTCAGCTGCTGCATTCTTATATATATATATATATACTAGTTGGAGCCCTGCGCGTTGCGCGGGGAATTTAATTGTGTCGTTTCATGTGGTTAAGTGGTTGTTAAACGTGTATAATAAGATGTTAAAACAGTTAAATAGGAAACTGTAAATGTAACTATTTAATCTAAAACTCTTCTCACGGAAGAAGTTGATAATTCTGACTATCTTATAAATGAGTAGTAAATGTACCTAATAAAGCGCCACTAAAAATATATGACACAAGTAGGATATTTCCTCTATAAAAAAAGGCCATGAATGTGTTTGTAGGCCTTAATTGATATTCGAATACAATCTATAAATCCTGAATTTGAGGGAAGAAGTTGACCAAGATGTAAATATTAGTGACTAATTCATAATAGCTACTAAAATAGCCACTTTATTTGACATTTTAAATATTCCAGAGCATAAATATTAGAGAAGAAGTTGACCAAAATGTGAATTAGTGACCAATTCCTAAATAGTTACTAAAATAGTCACTTTTTAAAACTTTTTTTAATGTGAATAATAAATATCCCAAAACTTGCTGACCTAAATGCAATTACACATATTACAATATATGAATCCTAAATTTGAGAGAAGAAGTTGAGCAAATTGTAAATATTAGTGACCAATTCCTAAATAACCACTAAAATTGCCACTTTTTTTAAAAAAAAATTTATGAAGTGAATAATAAATATCCCAAAAAAAATTGACCCAAATGTAATTAGACACAAATTGTTGATTGAAACCTCATTTGAGAGAAGAAGTTGATCAAATTATAAATATTAGTGATCAATTCCTAAATAGCCACCAAAATAGCCACTTTTGTTGACTTTTTTTGAAGCCAATAATAAATATCCCAAAAATTGTTGACCCAAATGTAATTAGACACAAGATTGTTGATTAAAATCTCATTATTATATTAAATAAATTTCAAAAGCTGACTTGAATGTAATTATTTATCTAAAATGACAGATTTACCCTCAGATAAATCAGTATATCCTTACGATGTACCTTACGATGTATAGATAAATATATGGGTAATTATGGTGTTGTGAAGGGCAAAAGAGAAAGTTCATATTTGTTGACATGCTTGTTTATTCGTTTGTATAGTATAGTAGATATATATATATATATATAATATATAAATAAAATTTTAAAAGCTGACCTGAATGTAATAATATTTTGAAATGACATAATTACCCTCACACAAATTAATGTATCATTATGATGAGTACCACGATATACACGTAATTAAGGTATTGTGAAGGGGTATTATGGTCTGGAGAAGATGCTGAAGGGCAGTATGGTAATTGACTAAGTCAGGTTTTAGTTGCTGCATTCTTATATATATAAGGTTTGATATATATATATATATATGTTTGCAAAAATTGGGCACACACTTTTTGTTCAGTGCTGCATATGTAATAGTGCAAATTACACTGACATCTCCTAAAATATGAGGTATCTAATAATGACAGAAATCTCTATAGTGTTTCAAGAATTACACTTATCTTTTTTCTATTTTGGAAATAACTATTATACTTTTTGACAAATCATTAAAAAAATTATCTACTATCTCTTGAAAATGAAAAAAAAAATTTAAAAATAAAAATTAAAAAGTAATAATAATAATAATAATAATCGACAAAATTTCAGTATATACAAACCAAATCATTATATTTCATTTCATAAGGAAGGAAGGTTATTGTAACAACCCGAAAATTTGTAAGTGCTTAAATAATATTTTTATTGAAATTTCAGTTAGCAATATTATATGAGTGTGCCTATGTAAGACATGTGTTTGGAAAATTTTAAGTGTTTGGTGGACATATAAATTAAATCATGAATGAGCGTATTTAGTTTGGGAGTTATATTTTATTAATTTATATTTGTTAAAAAATAAAATGAAGGGTTGATATATATTTTTGTTATATAGTGTTTACAAGCCCGCGAATGTGTTAAATAATGTAATTAACATTAAAACTTAGTACCGGGGTCATGGGTACCCATTGGTCTACTCATTTTAACACTTTGTACTGCATTCTGGGCTCATATAGGTCTCTTTTGTGAGCCCACAAGAAGAAAAACGGGATTTATATATTTTTGTGTGTTTTATTGACATGTGTTGTGTGTGTAGTGTACATATATCTTATATTAAAAACCCTAGCCACCCAAAAGAAAGAACAGACGTGTGTGTGTGTGTGTGTGTGTGTGAGAGAGAGAGAGAGAGAGAGAGAGAGAGGGAGAGAAGAAGAAGAAGAAGAAGAAGAAGAAGAAGAAGAAAAGGGAGGAGAAAGGAGAAGGATTCCGGATTCGTGGTCACGTGGGGAATCGCGGAGCATTCGTGGTTGTCAATTTTGGATTGAACTAGGTGAGTTAAACTTTGTGTATTCATATATATATATATATACACGTATGTATATGTGTATACGGGGGTAATTAAATTAGTATGTACACTTTTAATTTAATTTTTAGGGTTAAATCTGTGTAATGAATATACGCTATTGTTGAAGTAATTTAGATAGTTTAATTTCCTTCGGATGACTTTGCGATCATGACATTAGGGTATTCGAATGGGTAGGTGAATCATTAGTTTGATCAAAACCATAGGTGAAATATTCATATTTGTTAGCAAATAGATGTGAAATTCGTTTTATGTGTAATTTATACAGTCGCAGAAACTTTAGAAAATTATTAGAAAATCGTGGCTTTGAATTTGAACATTCTGTCCGCGTGTCTTATGTAAAACGTGATTCTGCACACTTTTCGTGTTTTAAGTTTTTCCTGATTCTACACCGTTTGGGCAGAAATTTAAGATTACAGTAGCAGTTTTTAATATAGTTCAACGTGCAAATTGGAGAATATGATTTCTTATTATGTGCTTTATGTATGCTAATATTGAATGTTGGGTTGAGATTATTATACCTAAAATAACTGATCTTATTTTGTGGTCATTTTGATAAAAATGAGTAAATTAGATACGTTGAATAGTATATTAGAGATCTTGTAATTTGATTGGAAATTTTGAGGGAAGATTGTTATGGGTTAATTGATAAAACCCTTTATTGTAAGAAATTGGAATACATCTAAAAGTTAGAGATGTGATTGGATGATAAGACGGAACTATGTAATAAACGTGAAATTTACAATTATTGGGATAATACGAACGATAAGTGATAATTGCAACATAGTTCTTTAGTGTTCACCGCTCCCCGTTGTGTGATAGGTTTTTTTTTTTTGTAGCTCGACTTGCTGAGTGTACCCTTTTGCCAGTGGCTTCGTGATCAAGCTGGCCTAAGCCTTATGCCCGGCTTATTTGTTAGACGTCTAGGCATATTGACTGGCCTTCTGTGTGTATACCTAGTTTGGTTGATACCCCAACCAAACTAGCACCAGAGTGGATGTTAGTAGTATGTCCGGGCACACATGGGATATATGTGTAGGTGTACCATGGAGGGTGGCCAAGTGGTGAACCTAGGGAACACAAAGATAAATTAAAGGCTAATAAATAATGACAATGGAGTATTTCATAAGACTGATAAGCGTGGAAAAATGAATGCGATGTTTGAGCTAGAATGTGAACGGGTTGTATACAGAATTGTTTGCTTGGTTTATGATCATTCAATTTGCAGGGTGCGCCCACTAACGTATTACAGGTTTGGCTCACCATAAGTAATGGGTAAGTATGAAACTCGTAGTAACTTTGAATTTTGGGCAAGAAACTACTTGCCACCACATAAATGAAAACTACTCTATTGTCCAGATATGTGTGTGGAACTACCTGTCTTGACCCAAGAGTACTGTAGTGTAATTTGTTGTCTACGGGTTCAAATTGGATCCCTAAGACTTGTTGTTTTGTTTAACTCATACCAGTCATGTGACTGACCCGAGTGTGTTATACATTCGGGGGCGTTTCTATATGAAACGTAGTCGAATGTATTTGTGCAGGTTTAGTTTTTGGAGATTTTCGTTGGAGCTTCTGTTTGGGTGAAGAGATGGTCATTGTGTTGTTTATTATTGGAGTTGTACTTATTTTTGTTGTACTTGATTGTATTTTATTTTCTGGCATTGTGGGTCAGTATGAATAATTGTAATAAATATGATATATTGGGTATTGGGAACGTTGTAGTTACTCTGACCAATGGATGTATAGATTTTATTCTTATTTATTTTTATTCCCGCTGAACTCTGTATGTGGACATTTTATTTATGAAAATGATTTTTTTTTTTTAATTGAAAAGTGATTTAATATTTATTATGGAACTTTAGTTCTTTTATAATGAAATAGATGTTTGGGAATACAGGTTTATTAATAAAATTTTTTTTTTAAAAACACAAGATCACATGTCTTTATTTAAGGAGTATTAAATACTGTTTTCAATAAATTATCTGTTAGCCTGTGTGAGGGTAATTGAATATTAGTCCGGATACAAGCTCTGGATTGAATATTTGGTTGTCCAAAAATCGGGGTGTGACAGTTTGGTATCAGAGCTTAAGGTTAGCTTAGAGAGTCTAGGTGATCCTCGGAATGTGGAGTAAGGAGTTGGTCAGAGTTATAGGTTTGCGATTTATTGGGTTCGGGTCATGTGTGTCTATGTGTTTACTTATGTAAAAGTTAACTACAGATGTGTACCTATTATTAAAAAAAAAAAAAAAAAATTTAGTTGATTTTAAATGTATACCATATTAGGAGTATTGGTAACGTTATTTAATATTGATTAATAGAGCATGCATCATTTTAATTCTCATGGGATGAAATAGTAGAGGGGAGATGTAATTTTCTTCGTCAGGCGGTTGAGTTCAGGAGTAGTACTGGAATATCTTCTTCGAGTTATTATTATCTGGCAGTATCAACTTAACATTCAGAAGGGTATTATTCTATTGGAGTATCGGGATTCTCTTATTCTCAGAAGACTTATTATTTTATCAGCAGGATTTCTATTGTCCCTTTTATTATCTACTGAGTTGATTATTGGACTTAATTTATTGGGCATTTGGATATTCTCAGAAGACTTATTATTTTATTAGCAGGATTTCTATTGTCCCTTTTATTATCTACTGAGTTGATTATTGGACTTCATTTATTGGGCATTTGGACTTCTTATACTATCGGCAAATCTGTCATATTCTCTATGGGTGTTCTGTACAACCGTCTATTATTACGGATTTTCTTGATTTCTGATTATTACTCTGATTATTACCAGACAAGGATATATTTCTCTTCAGTGCCAGTAAATATTTCTCAGATGTGGTTGGAGCGGTAAGTAAGTATTGGATATCCCGATGAAGTGTTGTGCGGGACACAGTAAGAGGGGAACATGTGCACTCACGTAGTCATATCTTTGTGAAATTAATCAATTCTTGCTTTTAATAAATGGTTAATATCTAGTGCTTTATGTGAAATTATGTGCTTTACCTTACTGGTGTTGTGTCTTGTGTGTCTGTTAAAATTTAACAAGCGACTATATGAGACTATGGGTATATACATGAGTGTTTCCTTGTTTGGATTATTCGCTCAATGTACCAGGTCTCATTACTGTCGGGAGTTAAACGATAGCGACATTTCGATGTTGGATTGCTTTCATTGTGTGTTTAACGTCATGCATATTAATTATCTGTATTTGTTGTACCCCAAATTTCGGGACGAAATTTCTTTAAGGAGGGTAGAATGTAACAACCCGAAAATTTGTAAGTGCTTAAATAATATTTTTATTGAAATTTCAGTTAGCAATATTATATGAGTGTGCCTATGTAAGACATGTGTTTGGAAAATTTTAAGTGTTTGGTGGACATATAAATTAAATCATGAATGAGCGTATTTAGTTTGGGAGTTATATTTTATTAATTTATATTTGTTAAAAAATAAAATGAAGGGTTGATATGTATTTTTGTTATATAGTGTTTACAAGCCCGCGAATGTGTTAAATAATGTAATTAACATTAAAACTTAGTACCGGGGTCATGGGTACCCATTGGTCTACTCATTTTAACACTTTGTACTGCATTCTGGGCTCATATAGGTCTCTTTTGTGAGCCCACAAGAAGAAAAACGGGATTTATATATTTTTGTGTGTTTTATTGACATGTGTTGTGTGTGTAGTGTACATATATCTTATATTAAAAACCCTAGCCACCCAAAAGAAAGAACAGACGTGTGTGTGTGTGTGTGTGTGTGTGAGAGAGAGAGAGAGAGAGAGAGAGAGAGAGAGAGGGAGAGAAGAAGAAGAAGAAGAAGAAGAAGAAGAAGAAGAAGAAGAAAAGGGAGGAGAAAGGAGAAGGATTCCGGATTCGTGGTCACGTGGGGAATCGCGGAGCATTCGTGGTTGTCAATTTTGGATTGAACTAGGTGAGTTAAACTTTGTGTATTCATATATATATATATATACACGTATGTATATGTGTATACGGGGGTAATTAAATTAGTATGTACACTTTTAATTTAATTTTTAGGGTTAAATCTGTGTAATGAATATACGCTATTGTTGAAGTAATTTAGATAGTTTAATTTCCTTCGGATGACTTTGCGATCATGACATTAGGGTATTCGAATGGGTAGGTGAATCGTTAGTTTGATCAAAACCATAGGTGAAATATTCATATTTGTTAGCAAATAGATGTGAAATTCGTTTTATGTGTAATTTACACAGTCGCAGAAACTTTAGAAAATTATTAGAAAATCGTGGCTTTGAATTTGAACATTCTGTCAGCGTGTCTTATGTAAAACGTGATTCTGCACACTTTTCGTGTTTTAAGTTTTTCCTGATTCTGCACCGTTTGGGCAGAAATTTAAGATTACAGTAGCAGTTTTCAATATAGTTCAACGTGCAAATTGGAGAATATGATTTCTTATTATGTGCTTTATGTATGCTAATATTGAATGTTGGGTTGAGATTATTATACCTAAAATAACTGATCTTATTTTGTGGTCATTTTGATAAAAATGAGTAAATTAGATACGTTGAATAGTATATTAGAGATCTTGTAATTTGATTGGAAATTTTGAGGGAAGATTGTTATGGGTTAATTGATAAAACCATTTATTGTAAGAAATTGGAATACATCTAAAAGTTAGAGATGTGATTGGATGATAAGACGGAACTATGTAATAAACGTGAAATTTACAATTATTGGGATAATACGAACGATAAGTGATAATTGCAACATAGTTCTTTAGTGTTCACCGCTCCCCGTTGTGTGATATGTTTTTTTTTTGTAGCTCGACTTGCTGAGTGTACCCTTTTGCCAGTGGCTTCGTGATCAAGCTGGCCTAAGCCTTATGCCCGGCTTATTTGTTAGACGTCTAGGCATATTGACTGGCCTTCTGTGTGTATACCTAGTTTGGTTGATACCCCAACCAAACTAGCACCAGAGTGGATGTTAGTAGTATGTCCGGGCACACATGGGATATATGTGTGGGTGTACCATGGAGGGTGGCCAAGTGGTGAACCTAGGGAACACAAAGATAAATTAAAGGCTAATAAATAATGACAATGGAGTATTTCATAAGACTGATAAGCGTGGAAAAATGAATGCGATGTTTGAGCTAGAATGTGGACGGTTTGTATACAGAATTGTTTGCTTGGTTTATGATCATTCAATTTGCAGGATGGTGCGCCCACTAAAGTATTACAGGTTTGGCTCACCATAAGTAATGGGTAAGTATGAAACTCGTGGTAACTTTGGATTTTGGGCAAGAAACTACTTGCCACCACATAAATGAAAACTACTCTATTGTCCAGATATGTGTGTGGAACTACCTGTCTTGACCCAAGAGTACTGTAGTGTAATTTGTTGTCTACGGGTTCAAATTGGATCCCTAAGACTTGTTGTTTTGTTTAACTCATACCAGTCATGTGACTGACCCGAGTGTGTTATACATTCGGGGGCGTTTCTATATGAAACGTAGTCGAATGTATTTGTGCAGGTTTAGTTTTTGGAGATTTTCGTTGGAGCTTCTGTTTGGGTGAAGAGATGGTCATTGTGTTGTTTATTATTGGAGTTGTACTTATTTTTGTTGTACTTGATTGTATTTTATTTTCTGGCATTGTGGGTCAGTATGTATAATTGTAATAAATATGATATATTGGGTATTGGGAACGTTGTAGTTACTCTGACCAATGGATGTATAGATTTTATTCTTATTTATTTTTATTCCCGCTGAACTCTGTATGTGGACATTTTATTTATGAAAATGATTTTTTTTTTAAATTGAAAAGTGATTTAATATTTATAATGGAACTTTAGTTCTTTTATAATGAAATGGATGTTTGGGAATACAGGTTTATTAATAAAGGATTTTTTTTTAAAACACAAGATCACATGTCTTTATTTAAGGAGTATTAAATACTGTTTTCAATAAATTATCTGTTAGCCTGTGTGAGGGTGTCGCTCTCGGTGTTTTGGTAATTGAATATTAGTCCGGATACAAGCTCTGGATTGAATATTTGGTTGTCCAAAAATTGGGGTGTGACAGTTATATATATTTGACAGGATTAACTTTTTGGTTGAAATGGGATGGCGTTCAAACTCCCGAAATGCAGTCTAGAAAGCAGGTCCTTCACTTTCTAACTGGACTGACTCGGGAAGGGTCAATCTCCTCCGGAGCATGCTTCACAACCACACATTCATCCTAACCAAATAGTATAATCTATTTCTCAACGATTCTTTTCTCCACTAATCACCCTTTCCAACCAACTCGCCTGATCGATCTTGTAAAATCAGCTAATTCAAAGGGGTTCATTTGGTCTGAAGTTCTCAGAACGAATCATTTGCTTTATCAAAAAAATGTTTGAGGGGGTCTTGGTTGGCTCCCTATTTTCAACCATTACAGTTGGTGTCGACCATGTAACCTCTAGAACCCTAAAGTATTTTCGTTATGTGCTGTAATACTTGAATCGTATTTTCTATATTGAATCTGTGGATTTCGATTTCATTTCTGTAATTAGTTTAACATTCCTAGTCTTTTATAGAAATAGACCTAGGATCGATTTTCTTAAGATCGATCTTGATAATCAATCCTACTAAGATCGATCTTGTCACGCCCTGGAACAGCAAAAATAGATAAAATAAATTCTTTTTTGGGTCCATGGGCAATGACTGGTGAAATCACTGAATTGGATCCAAAATAATACCAATCGATTAAAACTTTGGCAATCGATTGGGAGTCATACTATACCAATCGATTGCGATAAAATCCAATTGATTGGGTTCTATGGCAATCGATTGGGAAACAGCCCAATAAATTGGGACTTCGTCTTCTCCAAAAGAATGATAGTCCAGCAGAATTAAACGTTGGAAAGACGTTTTGCTATGTATTTCCTTCTTTAAAACTTGTAAAGCATCATTTTAAAGGGACCAAGTGAGTTAGAACTCACTTTGAGTGTGTGCATAGGTGTGTGTGGGTCTTGGGAGCTTCCAAGCTCACTTCCTCTCCTCCTCCTCCTTCTCCTTCTCAATCTCTCTTCTCTTCCTCTTCTGCTTACTCCTTCTTTCTGTTCTTCTCTTCTTTCTATTGTGCAGAGAGTGTGTGTGTAGAGAGGTATATATATAGGTGTGTATATATTGGTATATATGTGTATGTGAGTGTATATATATGATACACAAACTCTCTTTCTCCCCAAAACTATCAAAACCAACCCCATCCCACGAAATCATCTCATATATATATATAGGAAAAGAGAGTGCCACGATTCAGAACGCGAAGCAACTGGAAGACTAAGTTCAACTGGGTGGCAATCGATTGGCATTAGATATTTATGAGGGCAATCGATTGGATGCAGGGCAATCGATTGGAAATGTGGCCACGTCATGAATTCAGGTCGGCAGGGTGGTAATTGATTGAGAGTCAAAAAGTGGCAATCAATTGGGTTAAAAGGTCTAATCGATTGGGACCAAGAATTATCCAACAGAAAGGTAAGGATCATACAGGTGCACAAGGAATAGTATCAAGTCTCATTTATTAATATACACCCTAAAATATAGGGTATTACAAATCCTGTACTTCGTTTTTTGCCAATTGGCAGCAGCGTTTCTGCCCATCATCTGCACTCTCATCACCACCACTACACCACCTCTGGATCCTTGAAAACCCTCCCTGCACACTCATCATCATCCCCCGAGCCTCATCATAACATCTCCATGCACTTGTCACCTCACTTACACCACCATCATCACCTTACACCTTGATCATCATATAGACACCCTGATTTTGACCAACCGTCGAATTTAGGGGATTTTTACCTCCAATACCGTGATGACAGTGTTCGAAAAATTTGGGGTTCCCAAGGTGATCCAAGCTCTTCGAAAGGCTCTTCAAATTTCTAAAAAAAAATGATGATGAATTAAGAGAGAGAAAGAAAAAGAAGGGAAAAGAAAAGGGAAGAACAGGAGAAACATGAGAAAACGGCACACGGAGAGGTCTGCGGCAGTCACGAGTTGCCGCTACGGCACTCACAGACTACCGTGCCGGCAGTCAATAAAAGCCACACCGGCAATCATTGAATGCCGCAGACAACACTGCGAACGCCGCGAAAATAGAAGGGCATAAAAAGACGGCACTCGGTAGAGTTGTCTGCGGCACTCGATGAGTGCCGTTGTGGCAATCAATGAGTGCTGCACCGGCAAATGGTGAGTGTCGTTCCGGCAATCACCAAATGCCCCAGACAACTCCACCAAGTGCCGCATTTTCTAACAGCCTGCTTTGAAATAGTACGCATTGTACCATCAAAAGTACCTTCGGGATTACAGTTTTACCCCTGAATTTATCAAAATAACCCTTCAAATTTTGTCTATATAAAGGGATGAATATCCCCATTACAAAGGAGGGGTTTTTAAGGTAGTTAAGAAGAGATTCTTGAAACACATTCCTGAGAAAATTAAGAAATTGTGGTGAGAATTAAGAGAGTCATAGAGAGAATTAAGAAAAGAAGAGCTTGGAGATTCTTTGGAGATCCTTCAAAACACAAAGAAGTTGAGGATAATTGGAGGTAACTTCTAATCCTAATTAGTTCTTAGTTAAAGTCCAATCACAATTCATAGAGTTCCTTAGGATCTTTTACACAATTTTCAAAAACTCTCTTTCCACCTCATTTCATCACACACCACTTGAATTGTGATTGGATTTCTTCATGTGTTTGTTGATTTGGATCTAGATAGCTCTAGATTGGAAGTAAAACATATTTTCAAAGAGGAGTTAAACTTTGGATCATCAATTGGATTAGACTTTAGTTCTCTTTGTTGTTACTATTATTTTGAAAACTCGTGAGATTTTCCATATCCCATTGAGATAATTTGACTTAATCACTCAATCTTCCGTAAAATTACGATTTATGTGAAAGGAGAGATTGATTTTAGTTATGTGTTTAATCTAATGGTGTATATAAGTCTATACCCATGACTTAAGATCATCATATATGAGTTTCATGAAGCCATCTCATGCTTTATTGAAACTTACAAGGATTAGTGTACACAACCTTCAAGGACCATTAATTTGAGAGAAGGATTAGATGAGTTAGGTTTCAAACCCCTCAAGGATCATTAACTTGGGAGAAGGATTAGGCTTAGGAGAAGTTAATTTACATGGCTTAGATGATAGAGTTCAAAAACAAATGATGAACTTAACAATGGTGCAGTGAATTCATAAACCAAATTTGATCAAGGATTTTGAATTAAATCATGATCTATTGGAATTGAATGAGACCAATTGGAATGTGTTCATAACACAAACATCTACCACTGTAATTTTTATTTTAATGAGATTATGTAGTTAGCATGGTTTGACTTTAGGATTTGTGAACTAGTCATTCTCTGTCCAAAATTTTAGAACAGTAAGTCAGTATCGATTTGAGTAGATCAGAGCCTTAATCAAACATTCTTGACTTCAAATAAATTTTTCCATGCGGTTAAATGTGTTAATAAGATCCCCTAAAAAGATTGAAGTCATTATTATGATTCGTTTACTATTTTTAGAAAATCATAAAAAATCCCTAGACAAGCAGTTGATAATCCTGAGTGATGTCTAGTCTTGGTCCAATTCCCACAGATTGGACCGTTTGATCTTTGATTTTCTTTTTTGGGTTAGAAACTAGACTCATAGATAGAGGCACCTTGGGTCCAAAAATCATTGAAATCAAACCATGGGTGTTGGGTTTGTGCCCTCAAACCATTACTTTATGTATGAGACATTAGCATTTTAATATATGGATATCAGCTTTACATTTTATTGTGTATGTTACTTTCATGAGATGATTGCTTATCCTTAAATATCATAGTAAGTAATTCGTGTATGTATGAGATACATACCAGTGAGATACGAATTACTATTCTTTGATACTTAGAATTTGTCACAGTGGATGGTGAGACTGGATATCTCATCAGGTTTACACTGCAGCATATTAACTACCATTGGATGGAGTGATGAATCTTAGTCACTAGAGTTTAACTCTTAGTTAACATGCTAATGCTTATAGTGCATTGACAGACCTGAGCTTTCCTATTGACGCTTAAGGCTGTCAACAGTTGATAAGAACTCATAACTTGTGTAAGGTACGTGTTCTCAATCTTGAGACGATTATGAACATAGACTGTGGATATGACTGCTTTGACTTACCAATCAGTGAGGTCTATAGAAGATCAACACCTGGGTATCTTGGGTATGTCATGTTCATAGGGTTGTGAACATATATTGTCAAGATAGCATCTACCCTCTGATTCAGAGTAAGCATTCCCTTGAGAATGTCACCAAGTTGATTACTGGGAACTGCAGTCTTCTTGATAATAGTTATCGACATGTTTGGTAATCATGAGAGGTGAATGGGACTCAAGGAATATAAGAAGTAATCATAATTCAGGTTGACAGTAACAGTTATCCGACTACCTGAATATGATTACGAATGCTAATGGTAGAGGGACAATAGTACACCATACAAGTCTGGTTATCGCTTCAGATATGTTTTTTTGCATTGGAGTTTAGTTATCGTTTTATAGTAGAGTTAACGTTAACTGATCAGTCGGTTATTTTGCTGATCAAAGAGTTTGGTAATGGGAATTAATAAACTGATCTGAGCCAACAATAAAGAGCCTAGGAGGTCCCACACTTAGCTCCGTTAGGATGCTTGGAAAGGCACTTGAGGATGATGTCAAGACAGGTTTGATCGATCGAAGTCTAGACAGGTTCGATTGCTCAAATGTGGCTCGATCGATCGATCGAAGGTTAGGTCGGTTCTGGGAATCTATAAATAGGGCAGCAGCGTACTGAATGTTTTTTAATCATCATTTTTATACGTAGAAGCTGCAGAAACTGTTTAGGTTTCCCTAAACCTTCCCTATCCTCTCCATTAGGGTTCCCACCAACCCTAGTCCTTCCTGCAAGCATCCATAAGAGTCATAAGAGTGAAGACCGTCTAGTGGAGGCTGCTGGAAGTTGAAGTTTTTAGAATTGGGTTCAAGATCGTTAGGTATAATTCTTCTCCCTCTTGTTAGTACGCATCTATGGAATTGACAAGTAGTAGATCTTGGGCTACCAATAAGTTTTGTAACTTCATCCTTTCCACTGCGCATTTAAAACAATTTTAAACCTAATTTTCCTTCAATTGGTATCAGAGCCACGCTTTTTTGGATCTATAGATGCATTTTTGGAACACTAGTTTTGATTTGCATGTTGATTTTAGAACTGTTTTCAAAATTGCATCATCACAGATCTGTTTCTGCAGTGTTTATACAGCAGAATACAAATCTGTGATTGCATTGGATGCATGATGGTTTCGATCGATCGAAGTAGTCTCGATCGATCGAACATCTTCTGCTCTCAAGCGATCGAACAGGTTTCGATCGATCGAACTATGGTTCAGTTCGATCGATCGAATGCAGTTCGATCGATCGAGACTGATTCTCTGTCCAGGTGTTTAGTTTACAGTTTTAAAGTTTTTAAAATATATACTTTAATTTTTTAATTATTCTGTAAAATTTTCAAACCTTTCTGTGAAACTGGAAGTTCAAGCGATTGAACAGTGTTCAATCGATCGAAGGTTCGAGCGATCGAACGGTCTTCGATCGATCAAACAGTGACAGAGAGGTGAGATGCTGTTTCTAGTTCTAACTAAGTACCTAAAGAGTTTATGTACTGTGCGAATCAATTAGGGGTTCCAATAGATAAATATATTAGTTATATATGCGCGGATGTGCGTTCGACTAACCCTTTTGCAGCAAATTAGTCACTATCTCCCATGACACCAAGAGAATTTTTTTTGTGTTTGAATATTTTGAGATTGGTGTATATTACGTTTGAATATTGGTTTGGTATTAAGGCATATGTAAAGGGCGCTACGACTTCAATCCTACGAAAAGGAAAGTCGCACCGGTTTCCGTAGCCTTTTTTATTTTTGCTATTTCTATTTCTAGATAAATTGTAAGCTTCGAAAGAAGCATAGGACCAATGTAATAGAATTAGAAAGTCCATGAAGATGGAGCAATGAGCTGTTGTCCATGAAGATGGAGCTACATGCGATCAAACCAAAAAGGAGGTTCTATGCAGATAGAGCCATGAGAGATAGAGGCATCGTTTGGATGTTTTTATTCCATTTTAGTTTTTTGTTTTATGTGCTTGGTTTGTGATTGGCATTTAATTATATTCTTACTACATGCATGCACGTAAAACAAGTTTTCTAAAATAAAATTCAAAAACCGTTTCAACGCATTAGTAAACATTGGATGTTTATGGGTAATGTGTAGAAATAATTTTTTCTTTAAAAAGCAAAATCCTTAATTTACTAAATCTAGTGGGAGAGGGTCTTATTTATAACACCTACGATCTTTCATTAATGGTTCATTATAAGATGAGTAGTGTATTCTGTGTCACCTCGCCAGGGGTGATCATTCTATACGGAGGGTACACTGCTCATTGGTTACTAGATATGAACTTCCTATGGATAGGATCAATCAGACGTGTTAGAGGGTGACCACCACACGGAGGCGCTACTTGCGACGGTTGTGATTGGATCTTAGTTAATGGTACACACTAGCTAAGCTATGGATAAGGGATCCCACACAGGGCATTATTCAGAAACTTAGAGATCATGATAAATCATGATAAGTTAATGGTACACACTAGCTAAGCTATGGACAAGAGTTGTATAGCGGATAAGTCATGATTAGGGGTGTGTTTCGGCCGGATCGGATCAGAAATAGGGGTTTCGGAAAAAATTCCGAAATTTTCGAAAATTATTTCGGTGTTCCGATTCCTATTCCGAAAATTAGGAATTTTCATTTTCCGTTCTGATTATGAAATTTCGGAAATTTCGGAATTTTCGGAATCGGATCATTTTCGTAAAATTTTGAAAAATTTTTGGAATCGGATATTTTCGGAAAAATTTCGGAAATTTTCGGAATTTTCCGATACAAGCTTAGTGCTTGGACTAATGTGGATCAAGTTGGGACTAATTTATAGACTCACATTCCTTATCCTTTTTCATGGCTAACCGATGTGGGACAAGTAGTGTAAGGTAATTTCAGAATTTTTCGGAATTTTTTCGGAATATTTCGGAATTTTTTCGGAAAATTTTCGGCATATTTTCGGAATTTTCGAAATTCTGAAAAAAATTCCGATCCGAAATTTTTTGGAATTTTCGGAATTCGGAATTTCGGAATTCGAAATGTATTTTTACTTGCCAAAATCGGAAATTTTTGGATCGGAATCGGTCGGAATCGGAATTTCCGTTCCAAAACACACCCTTAGTCATGATAAATCGAAAGATTGAACATTGACCACCACACGGAGGCTTTATTCTTTCGTTTTGATATTCCGGCGACTTTGTTTTAAAATAAGAGTTTTTAAGGATTCCTTTATTTCAAATTGTCAAATTCTGATATCCACATTTATTTTCTTTTGATTTTTTCAGTAAATCATCATCCTGGATCTGCATTTAGTCCTCTTGCCACCATACTTACACAAAACAAGTTAACTGGAAATAACTACACAGAATGGAAATGTTACCTAGACATCGTCTTAACTGCAAGGATCACATATATGTCCTTACCACCCCATGGCTCGAAGAACCCACGGCAAATGCTTCGGCAGCTGCCAGACGCGAGTTCGACAAATGGAAGAAGTCGAATGGGATGGCTCGTTGTTACATATTGGCTTCTATGGCTAATGTGTTGCAACACCAATACCAGTCGAACAATTCTGCCAGTGACAATATCGAATCCCTGAAAAAGATGTTTGGGGAGCATTGTCACGCCCCGACGTAGCATAATTCAGGAAAGTATTTAATTTCCTTTATGGACTCGTAGGTCGTGACAAGTGAGTGTGACCAATTGTCCCTGCAATAAATATCTTAATAGCATTTCTAGAGCAAAGGATACTAATAAAAATAACCTCCAAAAATTAAAACTTACTACTATTACAGCAGTCATAACTTAGGCACAAAATGCCTTATTCAAATGTCTAAAACTAGTTTATTACAACCCGAAATAAATAGACATAGGAAATATAAAGTAGCCTCCTGGAAAGTCCCCTGCCTCTAACTAGCATAGTCGAAATACCCTGGCTACTCCTGACCCTGAAAATCTGGACGTAGAGTCCAGGACGCATCAACGCCGTCAGCTTATGAAAGCTGGTGAACAAAATAAACATGTGCTCGCAATGCATATATAAGCAAACAAACAACGGTACAATTTAACTTTAAAAGCAATAAATTCAAGGTTCCAATTCCAACATAAGTCACGGGGGAATATAGTAAGCAATAAATATGCGACCGTGCATGAACAATGTAATATCTCATCGTTCTGACTCTTTTCCCTCAACCAACTCGACTCAACCAAACCATTACCTCAGATACCAGGAATAATATCCGCTCGGTACCTAGGTCGCACAACACATCGTCGCCTTGGATACCAGGAATAATATCCGATCGATATCCAAACCGCACACTATACCATCGCTTCGGATACCAGGAATAATATCCGATCGATATCCGAAACGCGCGCCTTAGATACCAGGAATAATATCCGATCGATATCTAAGTCGTACACAACACTGTTGCCTCCAATACCAGGAATAATATCCGATCGATATTGAGGTCGTACACCACGCTATCGCCTCAGATACCAGGAATAATATCCGATCGATATCTGGGTCGATCATGACCAACCATCGCTTCGGATACCAGGAATAATATCCGATCGATATCCGAAACGCGCGCCGTAGATACCAGGAATAATATCCGATCGATATCTAAGTCGTACACAACACTGTCCCCTCCAATACCAGGAATAATATCCGATCGATATTGAGGTCGCACACCAGACCGCCACTTTTTACTCTTTTCACGTTTTCTCACACACATGCATGTCGACACAATCTCGACCCTAATATGTATGTCAATGTTCACAATTTGTAGTAACAGTTATTAATCTCAAAGCTGGATATTCGTACAACATGAATCTCTACTTTAGTTATTCTTATTCATTCAATTCTTAAAACATGGACTTTTAAAACAATATATTTACCAAACAGTTCCTTAAAAATTTCCAAAATCTTTTCCAAACAGTCCCTTTCACAAAAATACAAAAACTGCTCAAAATGCCCAGGTCGCGCGAGCGAGGGGGTCGCACGAGCGGGCAGCGTGGGCGATTAGGCCATTTTCGTAAAATCTGTTAAAATTCCTTTTCTGCCCAAAAATGCACACCTCGCCCGAGCGGGCCGCGCGAGCGAGCCTCGCGCGAGAGGGTCGAGCGCGCGAGTTGTTGCAGAACCTCATCTTCCTCGTTTTTCCCCTGTTTTCAATTTTCAAAACTGTTATATACCCATTTTCAAATTCTGTTTCAACCATATCATGCCATATATGGATTTCTCCGGTTTTCTGCGTAGATTAAGAATACGCAATCAATTTTAAGTAATACGGATTGTATCTCTAGATATTCGCGATTAAAGTAAGGGTGTCAAAAGTTTAAATTAACGGTACGTCGCGATACGGATGAATTACTTCGTAGGATTCGAACCGTAGCTTATTAGGACTAAGATCTTCCATTCCCAATTCACGGAATTGATTTTGGTTAACCTTTATAAAATTCTATTTTTCAAGCTTTAATGGTGTATGAATATATATACACATATACGCAGATACATATACTGAAATACATATATATAAACATGGCGAGTGAGCTTAAATTACTCACAGAGGTTAATTATTCAGAGAATTGGGACCGAGAGTTTCCGCCATTAAATCCGCCGTTATAAATTTCTCCTCCGATTTCTCTTTGATCTTGAGATGTATATATATATACCTATGTATCTGTATCTGTATGTATATATTTATATATAATCTGTTTTGTGTGTGTGTTCTTGAGAGGAAGAGAGAATTGAGAGAGAATTAGAGTTATAGAGAATGAGAGATGAGACACTGTGAGAGTTTGCAAGCATATATATAAACTGTTAGTTTTGGGCTCCAAGAAATCAATGGATTTTGCCCGGTGTGGTTGAGCTCACGTGCTCCCATACCCAAAATGCGGTATAACGCAGATTTAAAACATCAGCTGGTATATAACAGTTGAAAATAAAAATACAGAAATTTATATCAGTGTAGGAAATAAATTCCGGGTCGATACAAAAATATAGCTATTGTTTTTAAAACCATAGAAAGCATTTTTATATTTAAAGAAATTACGGTTTGACCCCAACCAAATATTTATAAAGTAGAAATAAAAAGAGATATTCATTTATTATTGAAAATAGAAATACAGGGTGTTACAAGCATGGCAGGCCTGCCAGGCATTTAGCTATGCAGAAGATAATGAGTGCTAAGATGTCGAAAGGGACTCCACTCAAAGAACATGTTTTAAAAATGATTGGTTATTTGAACGAACTGGAGACCCTAGGTGTCAACATCGATGCACAGAACCAAGTTGATATGATCCTCAATACGCTGTCACCATCATTTGCTCGATTTAAACTAAATTACAATATGAATAAAATGGATTTTTCAATGAGCAAATTAATGAGTTCTTTACTGGCAGCGGAAGGGGTGATCAAACCTGGGGGCAACATTCTGAACGTTGAGAGAAGCTCTTCCTCCTCCCGATCTATACCGAAAGGAAAGAAAGGGAAGAAGAAGGCTAGCACTGGTGGTCCAAGTGTTGGACCGGTCCCTAAGATTGCAAAATCTAAGGGAAAAGGTAAGGGCAAAGGGAAGGTGGGTGGCCAAGGCAAAGGAAAGTGTTTCCAATGCGGCGACAAGGGCCATTGGAAGAGGAACTGTCCAGAATTCTTAGCTACAAGAGTTCAAGGTATGATTGAATCACATGTGATTGAAGTAAGTTTTATTACGGATACTTCAAACACTTGGTGCATTGATTCTGGTGTGACTAACCATATCTGTAATTCATTGCAGGGGTTCAGATCAACCAGGAAATGCAGTGATGCGGAAATCGTGCTGACTCTAGGTTCTAGCGCAACCGTTTCCGCGGTTGCAATAGGAGTAGTAGTTTTAGAGTTTTTGGACAATAAGACAATAGTTTTATCAAATGTACTTTACGTCCTTTTAATGAGACGTAATTTAATTTCAGTTTCAAATTTATCGAATAATGGTTATTCTTTTCATTTTGGAACAGAAGTTGTTATTAAAAGAAATAGTTCTTTTATTTGTTATGGTGTTAAAACTAATGGCTTGTATGTGATTACTCCCAATATTTCTAAAGACTCTTGTATGGAACTTAATAACTCAGTGGTATCTGTACCATCTAAAAGAAAAGAACCTTCCACTAATCCAACAAGGCTTTGGCATATGAGGCTTGGCCATATCAATCTAAATAGGATTGGCAGACTAGTCAAAGAAGGAGTCTTAGGCGATTTGGTTCTCGAACCAATGGAAGTCTACAAGTCTTGTTCAGAGGGTAAGATGACCAAAAGGCCCTTTCCTGTAAAGGGCAATAGGACCAATGTATTGTTGGAATTAGTTCATACTGATGTGTGTGGACCAATAAATATTAGAGCACGGGGTGGTTATGAGTATTTCATAACATTTACCGATAACCACTCTAGGTATGGATATGTGTACCTAATGCAGCACAAGTCTGAAGCTTTTGAAAAGTTCAAAGAGTTTAGGGCTGAAGTGGAGAAGCAATTGGGCACACATCTCAAGGCCATTCGATCTGATCGAGGTGGAGAGTACCACTCTAATGAGTTTATTGATCACCTCGTACAGAATGAGATTCTGTCACAGTTGACTGCACCTGGTACGCCTCAGCAGAACGGCGTAGCGGAGAGAATGAATATGACTCTTTTAGACATGACTAGGTCAATGATGAGTTACTCTGAGTTGCCATTATTCCTTTGGGGTTATGCTTTGGAAACTGCTGCATACATACTAAATCTAGTACCAAGCAAATTTGTTCCCAGGACACCACGGGAGATGTGGATTGGGCGCAAGCCTTCTTTGCAACATCTCCGGATATGGGGGTGTCCGACACGTGCTGAAAGGAAAGATGAGCAAGTTGGATTCTAGATTGGAAGTATGTAATTTTGTAGGGTATCCAAAGGGTACTTATGGATGGTATTTTTATGATCCAAGAGAATAAAAAGTGTTTGTTAGTATAAATGCTATTTTCTAGGAGGATGATTATATCATGAACCATAAACCTAAGGGAAGGATAGATCTTAAAGAGATAGAAGGAGAGCCCTCAGTCCAACCCGCAGTTGATAACGATGTAAATCAAGAAAACACCACTTCTTCACCCATTTCCGCACCGGTACCTCGTCGTAGTGGGAGGATTATCAGCCAGCCTGATAGATACATGTTCTTAGGAGAAGTTTTTGAAGCTATCTCCATAGAATCTGAATCTGATCCTGCCACATACGAAAAGGCAATAGCTGATGTTGATTCAGCTCATTGGATTAAATCTATGAAGGCTAAATTGGAATCTATGGATTCCAATTAGGTCTGGGATCTTGTAGAACTTCCAGCCAATATTAAACCCATTGGCTGTAAGTGGGTCTATAAGAGGAAAAGAGGATCTGATGGAAAGGTTGAGACCTTTAAGGCTAGGCTTGTAGCAAAAGGCTATACTCAGAGGGAGGGCATGGACTATGAGGAAACCTTCTCACTAGTAGCCATGCTCAAGTCCATTAGAAGACTCTTATCCATTGCTGCATGCTTAAATTATGAGATCTGGCAGATGGACGTCAAGACTGCATTCTTGAATGACAATCTTGAGGAGGACATCTATATGCAACAACCAGAAGGGTTCATAGCTGGTCGGAAAGGTAACTTGGTATGCAAGTTGCAAAAGTCCATTTATGGGCTTAAGCAGGCATCAAGAAGTTGGAACATCCGATTTGACCAAGCGGTCAAGTCATTTAGTTTCATACAGAATCTGGATGAGCCTTGTGTATACAAGAAGTGTGAAGGAAAAGTGGTGGCTTTTCTTGTGCTTCACGTTGACGACATTCTACTCATTGGGAATGATGTAGCGGCGTTGTCAACGGTCAAGGTTTGGCTAGCTAGTACTTTCGATATGAAGGATCTAGGAGAGGCGAGCTATATTCTTAGGATAAAGCTCTTTCGGTAGCGCAAGCGAAAGATAATGGGATTATCTCCAGTTGGTTATATCGAGAAAGTGCTAACTAGGTTTTTAATGGATAATTTGAAGAAGGGTTTGTTACATTTCAGGTATGGGCTAGCGTTCTCCAAGGACCAGTGTCCAAAGACACAGGAGGAGAGGAATCGCATAGCAGGAATTCCCTATGCCTCGGCAGTGGGAAGTCTCATGTATGCGATGTTATGTACTAGACCAGATATCTGCTTTGCCGTTGGTATGGTTAGTAGATATCAATCGAATCCAGGTCCAGAGCACTGGACAGCCGTTAAGCACATTCTTAAGTACTTGAGAAGAACTAAAGATTACATGCTTATGCACGGCGGTAGTGAGTTAATTCTAGTGGGATATATTGACTCGGATTTTATGTCAGATAAAGATTCGAGGAAGTCGACATCTGGACATCTCTTTACCTTGGGAGGTGGTGCTGTTAGTTGGAGGAGCATTAAGCAGAAATGCATTGCAGACTCAACTACAGAAGCTGAGTATGTGGCTGCTTGTGAAGCCGCAAAGGAAGCTATTTAGCTCAAGAAGTTCCTTATAGAGCTCGAGGTGGTACTAGTGTCACTGTCACCTATTACGCTTTATTGTGATAATAGTGGGGTAGTGGCTTAGTCCAAGGAGCCAAGGAACCACGGAAAGGGAAAGCAAGTAGAGCGAAAATATCATCTTATCCTAGATATTGTTCATCGTGGATATGTGACTGTCACCAAGATTGCCACCATAGACAATCTTGCTGATCCATTTACAAAGGCCTTGCCTCAGAAGGTCTTTGATCTTCATCTAGATAGTCTAGGTCTCAGATATAATCCTGTATAGTTGTGAGTGCAAGTGGGAGTTTGTCGGGTTTGTGCCCTCAAACCATTACTTTATGTATGAGACATTAGCATTTTAATATATGGATATCAGCTTTACATTTTATTGTGTATGTTACTTTTATGAGATGATTGTTTATCCTTAAGTATCATAGTAAGTAATTCGTGTGTGTATGAGATACATACCAGTGAGATACGAATTACTATTCTTTGATACTTAGAATTTGTCACAGTGGATGGTGAGACTGGATATCTCATCAGGTTTACACTGCAGCATATTAACTACCATTGGATGGAGTGATGAATCTTAGTCACTAGAGTTTAACTCTTAGTTAACATGCTAGTGCTTATAGTGCATTGACGGACCTGAGCTTACCTATTGACGCACCTGAGCTTACCTATTGACGCTTAAGGCTGTCAACAGTTGATAAGAACTCATAACTTGTATAAGGTATGTGTTCTCAATCTTGAGATGATTATGAACATAGATTGTGGATATGACTGCTTTGACTTACCAATCAGTGAGGTCTATAGAAGATCAACACCTGGGTATCTTGGGTATGTCATGTTCATAGGGTTGTGAACATATATTGTCAAGATAGAATCTACCCTCTGATTCAGAGTAAGCATTCCCTTGAGAATGTCACCAAGTTGATTACTGAGAACTGTAGTCTTGTTGATAACAGTTATCGACATGTTTGGTAATCATGATAGGTGAATGAAACTCAAGGAATACAAGAAGTAATCATGATTCAGGTTGACAGTAACAGTTATCCGACTACCTGAATATGATTACGAATGCTGATGGTAGAGGGACATTAGTACACCATACAAGTCTAGTTATCGCTTCGAATATGTTCTTTTGCGTTGGAGTTTAGTTATCGTTTTATAGTGGAGTTAACGTTAACTGATCAGTCGGTTATTTTGCTGATCAAAGAGTTTGGTCATGGGAATTAACAAACTGATCTGAGCCAACAATAAAGAGCCTAGGAGGTCCCACTCTTAGCTCCGTTAAGATGCTTGGAAAGGCACTTGAGGATGATGTCAAGGCACATGGATGAGGATTTTATGTGCTTATGTGTCTGATGTGTTAGGATTAGAAGTTTCTTTGCTTTGGCATGTAGAGTAGGCACACACACACACATACATTGCATCCGTGTGACATATGAACCATTCATGAACATTTCAATAAAGATAATGATAAAGAAAATGAAAATAACAAGATGAAAATTCTTTTGAAAATTAATAAAATTTTCAAATGTGATTGTAGGGCAAAAATAGCACCTGATTCGAACATTGTTTTGTTTAGGGGTCCCACAGCAAGGTTAGTGAGGAGATAAAGAGACACTAAAATGGCACACGAAGGGAATACCGGGGAAGTAGCAGAACTAAGGGCTATGGTAAAAAGGCAGGAAGAGCACATGAGACGACAAGCTAAGAACATGAACCGTATGATAAACATGATAGAAACAATGACTCGCCAGCCGCCACCCGCAAATCCCCAAGTTGTCAACCCACCCCCTCCAGCGGCAAGAGAAGAAGACTGGTATGATGATCAGGAGGCGGCACAGAGGGCTAATATACTATAGGTTGAAAGAAAAAGGGAAAAGACTGAGAGAGAAATGGTAATGGCTGAGAAAGTGGAGAAGTTTGAAAGAGTGGTGCGTAAGGCTTAGGAGGTTGATACCTATTTGCTGGAATTAGAAGGGTTATACGATGGAGCCTATGAGATGCTGCCTGTCGATTTCAAAATGCCTATCTTTGACAAGTTTGATGGAACAGGGAATCCTCGCAGCCATGTGAGGATGTGTATCGGGGCTTTCCAGCCTAGTGGGTTAAGCACTACCATGATGGCTGTTCTATTTCAGCAGACCTTGACCAGGGCCACTTTGTCCTGGTATCTCATGCTTGAACTAAGCAAGACTAGGGTCTGGGAAGAGGTGGTGAAAGCATTTGTGGTGCAGTACGAGTACAACCAAGACTTAGACGTCATAGTCTGGGACTTGGAAACCACCAGGCAAGGAAACAAGGAATCATTTGCCGAGTACCTAAGTCGAGGGAGAGGAAAAACAGCCAAGATGGTGCAAAGGCCGTCTGAGAAAGAATAAATCCGGATGCTAATTAAGAACCTTCAGCCTGTCTGCCAAGAAAAGATGAGGTTCCAATCAATCAATACTATTGTCGAAGTCTTCGACGTAGGAACAAGGATAGAAGATGCAATCCAAGAAGGGGTAATTAAGAAGGAGGAGCAACCAAAAGGTATAGAAGGCCAAACTATGGGTCGAATGGAGGACATTTCAGAGGTCACTCGAGCCTCACTGACATCAACGCGTTAAGCGAATCAGAGAGGAAGTTTGACATAACAAGAGGTCGAACAGGAGCGGATAAGCCACAAAGGCAGTTTTCTAATTTGGGAGTTTCACTATTAACCGCTCTTGACAGGATGATGACAAGGGGGCATCTTTGCCCATTGGAACCTCGACCCCTGCCGAATCCTCTTCCTCCGAGCTTTCGGGAGGATCTCTATCGCAAGTTTCATCAGCAAAAGGGTCATGCTACGGACGATGCACAAGGTTAAGGCATGAGATTCAAGATCTCATCGATAACAAGGTGATATCTGAACCACCCGTCAAAGCTCTCAATTTTACCAGGAACCCGCTGCCAAATTACCATATTGTACCGCCACCACCGAGCATCTATTCCTTGGGGTTAGAGGAGATAACCTTTGATCCATCTAGGTTGATTACTAAAGTTGGGGAACCAATGAAGCCTTACCAGCTGCCAAAAGATTAGGTAATCTGTACCCTTGGGGATCAGTCAGAAAAATGTAAAGAAGAGACAACGAAGCAAATAGCCATGATGGATTGTTGGGTTTAAGAAACTAACAACTCCGCCTGGTATGCAGAAGATGACAGTCAAGATGTAGGTCAGGTAGAAGATGATTTATGGTACGAGAGTGACGAAGAAACAGAAGTGGGGAAGGAACATTTAGAAATTTGCTGGGGAAATAGACAATTTGTGGGCAACAGAGGAGGTCAGTCATCTAACTCGTTCGGGAAGACATTTTAAACTGCATGAGCTAGAGGAGGACCACCCAGGTAGAGAATTAGACAAAGGAAAAGGGAAGATGAATGATGAAGAGGAAGAGGATAGGGTTTTGAAACAAATGAAGAAGGCACAAGCCAATATTACCATCTGGGGGTTATTGATCACCTCTAAATGTCACAGGCAGGCAGTCCTGGATGCCCTGAATTAGTCTGATGTTTCTATCGATACGACACCAGAGGATCTCATGGGAATGATCGGCAGAATTCTGGCTCTTGCTATCACCTTTTCCTCAGATGACTTCCCCCCCGGAGGACCCGTTCACAATAAGCTGCTGTACGTCACTATTGAATGCTTGGGGAATACTGTACCCGCTTGTCTCATTGACAACGGGTCTGCTCTAAATATATGTCCATTCTGGACAGCCAAGAGAATGGGTCTAGATGAGTCGACTTTCATACCGTCTGAGCAAAAGGTGAGAGCATACGACAATACCCAAAGGATGGTCATGGGTATAATCTTCCTCAATCTTGTTGTTGGGCCTTTGGTAAAGGAAGCTGAGTTTCAAATCATCGACATCCCTGCCTCTTTCAACTTGTAACTGGGTAGGCCGTGGTTGGATAGTCTAGGTACTATACCCTCAACGATTCATCAGAAAGTTAAGTGTGTTTGGGAAAACAAGGTCTGCGATATTCTTGGGGATAGTTGGGTTCGTCTGTCTTGGTCTGTTTCTGAGTAGAACCACTCGGTCATTGAGTAGAGCCCATTTTGGGTGTATCAGTTGCCCCCCATTTCCAAGGTTGGCTTGATGCTATATCGAGTCAAGTTTGGAAATCTGTTGATTGCTCGAGAAAGTTATCTTGGAACTTTTGAGTTTGGTGAACTCGAGGGAATTGGCTAAGAGTTGAGACTTAGCCTAATTCGGAATCTTTAAGTGCTCAGAAATTGGCTAAGAGTTGGCTCCCAGGATGGTTATCTTCTGCCCGTAAACCTTCATTAAGGTTGTGGGTAAAAGAATTTGACCATGTTGGAAAAGTCGACCTAAAGCGTGTTGATTTAGGGTGCTTTTTATGCTAACTCCCCAGCCAACCTAAGAGGATTTAGTCACCTCTATAGTCGATTTGGACCTAAGCGAAGACCCAAAATGTATGGATTTTGGGGATTTTTATTACTCCTCGATCGTGGGCCAACCTAAGAGGATTCAGTCACCTCTATCGTTGGTTTGGGCCTAAGTGGAGTTTGTGCCTCTGAGTATTGTAGGCACCCGAGTTGTCTAAGAGTCCTACTCAGTTAACCCCAAGACCTGTAAATACTCGGTGTGACTTCCTATAGTTTTTATTCCGTCTTGCTCCCCAAGCTTCGATTGAGGTAGGCATCGCGAGAACAGTTACTGTAGGTAGCCGACCTAGAATGTTGGTAGTTCCAGGGTCTTTTGATGCCTTAGGGGTGATCACGAGGTCTTTGAGTGTCTTGGGTGTGACCCCGGGGTCTTTAGGTGCCTCGGGTGTGATCCCGAGATCTTTGTAGGAGCTCTCTGACAGCCTGTGGAGCCTCGCGTTATGATCGGGAAAAAGTACCACTGTAATTGGACTCGTTTAGACTGTTAGATACATGAGGTCAGGTCAGCACTGCCGGACTCAGACTGCTGTGAACTGTAGGTCGGGTTGGGGCTGCTAGACTCAGACCACTGGACACTAAAGGAACTACCAAAATTGCTAAGCTAATCTCGTTTCCGCTTGCTTCTTGAAGGCTCGTTGCTTTCTTGCCCGGGGTATTTGGTCTTTAGAAATTCTTTAGTGTCAATGTATTTTCCAACCCTCTATGCAAGTTCCACCAAGGTTTCAGGTCGGTTTCTGTGAAATGACTTAGCGCACTTGGTGTGTTGAACTCCAGGACAGAAAGCTGTAATTGCGACGGTTTCATCAAGGTCACAGATCCCAAGCTTCTCTTGGTTGAACTGATCGGTGAACTCCTTGAGGGAAGGCCAGGCAATATAATTCGTCAGCGTTGGTAGCCAGGTCCATCTAAGCCTTGTAGGTCCGGACATGGTCGATCGGGCTTCCAAAGTCGTTGTATGAATCTAGACGAGGTTGTTTAAATTTACGCGGGAGGGCAAACCTCGTGATTCGGTTGGAGAATGGTGACTCTGTCTCGGTATTGATATTAGTAGCATCCTGGCCCAAGTTTTTGGCCATGCCGTCGATCTATTTTTCCAAATTCTTGATATGAGCCACCACACCTTCCTGAGTGGTATCTGGGATGTAGGTTGCGTCAGTGAAAGAGGCTTCCTTCTCATGGCAGTGTGTTGTCCCTTGGGATCAGGCTCAGCTATGACTTCGGCTGATCGCGTGCCTAAGATCACCTCAGTTCTTGACCGAGTGACCCTGAACCGATTCTCGGGCCATACACTTATGTCTCTCCTCTCGGGAAGCACGCCTATCGTTGATGACTTCTCTTGTATCTCCAACACAGTTTGGGTTCTTCCGAGCACGTTGTTGGGTCCAGATGGGCTCCCGACCACACGCTGCGCTCTCGGGCTATGACCAGGCCGATGGTGGATTGTTCCGTTGGGCCAGTAGGGCTTCGATCTACTGTTGGGTTAGGCGTTGTCCCTCCAGAAGTCGTACTAGAGTTGCGGTGATCTGCTCTGAGGTGAGGATGACTGCTGCCGGCTACGAGACCGGCGGATCCACCTGACTAGTTTGGTGGGCAGTCTTCTTGCTCTTCTTCAGCGGCATGATTATCAGCTAAGAGATTTGTTCTTCGAGAAATCGGTCGATTCGCACAGACGGCGCTAAGCTGATGATGCAATTTTTTGGTATTGACCAAATCTAGGGTTTAATAGCATACACAAAACATAGAAGAGAAGAAGAGAGAGATATAGGCAGCATATTTGTATGTGGTTCGACCCTGTTAATGAAGGAACCTACGTCCACGTGTGTGTCTGAGCATGTTCATTATACCGTAAAAAGCTGGGCACCTTTGGTGAACCAATAATAGTTTGGAGCTACCAGAGGTTGGCCGGGCACGATTATGATTACTATAGGGGTGCTATGCAGACTGAAAAGTTGATCCCTTTCTATGGGGGTGAGTGGTCTCTTTTATAGATGCAAGAGACCTACTCGTACAAGGAAATTATACAGATTAGGTAATACAATCTGATTTAGGATTGATTGGCATCAATCGTGGGGGGTTCCTAATTGGATTAGGAAACAATTTTCATTTTTCATTAGTCTTCTAACTGAGATAGGAAACTGGCTGGAACGTTCTGGATCATGCCTCGGGGCCCAGGTGAGCTGTCCCTACGATGGGTCGAGCAACATTACAACCCTGACCTGTTTGGTCGGGCCTCGGGATGCCTGGTCTATCGCTCGGGATGAGTATGCTGATCTGCCCTAGACTATCTGATGACTGGTCGATGCTACCCCAATCCAGGGGTCGGGCTTCCCCTCTGGCAGAGCCCTGTGCTATAGGATCAGGAGGCCTACGGAGCCCAAGACCGCTCAGGAAATCAGGGTAGGGGCCGGTTGTTGAGTAAAACTGCTCGATCATTGAGTAGAGTCAATTTTGGGTGTATCACATTCCATACAAGTTCTTAAGTGAGTTAGTAGACTCACAATTGCTTGAAATTGAGCTTGAATGTAGGATTTGAGCTTAAGTTGCTTGAGTTTAAGCTTCTATGGTAGAAGCTTCTTCTTCTTCTTCAAATCCCCTTGATTCTGCACATCTTCTACTTTTAAGATCTTCCTCTAACAGTTTCTAAGTTCCTATGGTGTTGTTAAGTATATGGGTGTATGTATGGCTGTGTGTTTAAGGGAAGAGATATGAACTCTAGATTTTTCTCATACTTCACTTCTATCTCTCCATGAAATCTAGTTCTTTTAATTCTCTCTGTAAATGCAGATTATAGGTGTTAAAAGAGGGTGTAATGCTTTGTGCATTGGAGTATATATCTATGGTGGTGGAGGGGAGGTGTTTTCATGCATATGATAAGGTGTACATGCATGGACAAGTGTCCTAGGGGTGGACAAGTGGCTTGGGTGGTGATGCCATGTGGAGAGGGTGGCACATGGGCTGCCATGTGGGCGGTCATGGTGGGGCCCACTGATTGGGAGTGAATAAGTTCTAATTACACGCCTTAATTCACATTTGTTAGCACTTTTTATCCTATTTTCATGTACTTTTACTATGTTTTCCATTTTCTAGCAGGTTTTGGAAGAAAGCAAGAGTTCTAGGCTAAATGAGGTGTAAAAATAGAAGAAAAGAAGTAGAAAAAGCTATATCGCATGAGCGGCCCGCTCGCGAGACATTCTAGTACCTCGCTCGCGCGGCCCGCTTGCGCGACATACCAAAATCGTGCTCGCGCGGCCCGCTCGCGCGACCTGTACGAAAAAAGTGAAAACGCGTATTTTTGTGTGCTGAAGACTCCTACGCGAACGTAATTAGCTGAATACGTCCAGAAACGTAAGTAAAGCAGTTTTAGTGAGATTAGGTTTAGGAAAGCCTCCAAACTTGCTCCAAAACTATATATTCCCTATTCTAATTCACCTTTGGGGTTAGACATCAAGAGACATCAATATACCCAATACTATTCACACCAAAACTTCAGCCATTGAAGAGAGGAAAGCAAGGAGAAGAAGAAGAAGACCAAGGATTCCCATGGCCTCCTCCATCAACCTCTTGCCATTCATCTCTTTTATGGCATAGACCGAGATCTAGGGTTTTAATGAAACCCTAGCCAAGTAATAGGGTGTATTTTATGCTTTTCTTTTAGTTTTATTATGTATGGATGATGATTACATGTTTAGAGGATTTTTATAATAAAATCGAACTTCTATTGATTAAATCATTACTTTCAAAGTTTAGTCTTGTCTTAGATCTATTTTGAATGTGATGTGCTCAATGATCTATATTTACCGTGCTTGTATAGATTATTTACATGTAATGGTGCTTTTTTGAATTGTGATATCAAGTAGTCGAATAGTTCATGCCTAGGGAAGACGGAGTGTGCCGCAACCCTAGTATAGTGTGAGACAATCCGTGCCAACCAAAGATGAATTATGTTGATGCTTGAATCGTAGTTATCTTCTTGACGGAGGAATTGGACTTGTAGCTACAATTCCCCATTATCATCCAACGTAATAAGCTAATTGAATGCATAGATACCCTCCCGTATGGTCCCTGGACCCAATATTGGCTTCGATTTGAGTCTTTTGATGCATTTTTGATCAATTTTCATGATGTTGAGTGCTTGGAAACATTTATGAGATGGCATTTGCATGCATATGAATCCCCAGCAGAGAATTTAGTCTTATTTAGCATTGCATGACATGACTGCTAGAAGTCCCGCATTATTGTATTCATCCATTCAAGTAAGTTTCGAATCAAGCTTGGTTAGCCTCGAAGACTCCAGAAGTAATTTCCTAGCAGAATAGTGTCGCATATATTCCCCAGTAGAGTATTTAACCTCATCACAATAATCTCCCACATTGTTGCACTAGTCGAATCAAATGAACTTTGAGACCCACGTGGTTCTTGTGGTTCATCTTGAATGGATTCCACGAGTACCCTTTCCCAGCAGAGTTACATCAGATTGCATCGTATCCCATGGTTTGCCTTAAATGGCTCCATGTATTTGAGTTCCTCAACAGAGTTATCCTTCTTGTTTGGCTCGAAGAGCTATGCTCGAAGATGTCGATAGTCGCATTGGTAGTCGCAGTTGTGAATGCCGGTGATGTTCACCGTAACCGGCTCGTCACCGCGTCTTCTAGGTCCAGTTCACCTTAAATGGCTTTAGAGACCTTTTTGTCTCTACCTAGCTCGAAGAGCTATGCACGGAGATGTCGCGAAGCCCTCAAGATGAGGCAAACCATTGTCGTGAAGCCCTCAAGATGAAGCAAGCACTCGTGATGTTCGCTTGCAATTATGGCTCATCACTACGTATCCTAGGTCCAGTTCACCTTAAATGGCTCTGGACACCTTTTTGTCTCCACCTAGCTCAAAAAGCTATGCACAGAGATGTCGCAAAGCGCTTAAGATGAGGAAACTGTTGTCACAAAGCCCTCAAGATGAGGTAAGTGCTCGTGATGTTCGCCTATAATTATGGCTCATCACTGCGTATCCTAGGTCCAGTTCACCTTTAAAAGCTCTGAAGACCTTTTTGTCTCCACCTAGCTCGAGGAGCTATGCACGGAGATGTCGCAAAGCCCTCAAGATGAGGCAAACTGTTATTGCGAAGTCCTCAAGATGAGGCAAATCCTTGTCGTGAAGTCTCTAGATTGAGGCAACCCGTTGAATCTTCTGTGATAGGACATTCTCGTTGAATCATCCGCGATAGGATACCTCGTTAAATCGTCCGTGATAGGACACTCCGTTGTGATCATCCGTGGTTCCAGAAGGAACAATCCCGAGTATCTTGCTTGTTAGCATTATATTAGTTTAAGTCTCATATCATTCATTATGTTTTACTTGAATTATTGCTTGCATGTGGTGTGCTCATTGAACTACGGTTGGTCTAATTTCCTGTGAAGGAATACATAGACAACTCTTTCGAGCGCAACCACTTAATTTTTGAGGTTTTCTTTGTATGCTTGTTTGCATGCTTTGATTTTCTCAATTTTCTTCCTGAAGTGTTCCTGACTCACTAAAAGGCTATCATGCATGCTTTGACATTCCCTTATGATGCACGTTGCTTGCAAAGCTCTGTCAAAGGGGGGAAAACTATAGACAACCTATTTTGGTTCGTCCGTTCGACTGAAGGAAACCCGCCTTAAGAACAACCGGATGACTAGAATTAAGATTTGTGGAATGTCAGGTTTAGAAAGAAGAACTCCGTGAAGCACCGTGGTCTCCGAGATACGTTAGAATAAACCTCTAGGAAGAATTAGGTACGTTAGAAACTCAAATAAAAGACAAAAACCCAATTTAAGATAGTTTTTTCACATGAAATGACAAAAAATTGCCTTTTACTGAGCAAAATCTGAACCTAGGGGTGGGATCCTGAGAACTCCTTTTACAAAATATTCCTAAAATAAGCTAAATTAGTGACCCAAGCCTTCACTTTGGCCCAAAAAACCACTTAGGAGAATTTTCACCCTTTTTGCACCTCACATGTTTGCTCCTTCTTGGAGTCAGCCTCACTTTTTTGGTCAGAACTCAAAATCTACAAACAATTTTTAATTGAGACCAAAGCCGAAGTATTTTAAGAGAAGTTCTTGAGGTAAGCTCCTTTTTCTTCTTTCTTTTTCTGCTTTATTTTCCTATTTTGATCTTTATTTTCTTAGATCTAGGTTGAATTTCTTATTTATTCTTCGCGTTCTTCATTTTTATTCCTTTTGATCTTCAAAGTTCTAGGGTAGTTGTATTTCCTTGTTTGTAGTATCCATTAAAGTAGAGTTATCCCAGGCAGAGCTACCCCTAAATGTTGTCGTAGTCGGAGCTGTGGTGTTGGTATATATCCAATCCATGGATATCCGATCCCGGAGATAACAAAACCTTAATCGGATCTTCGAGTCTAGAATTAGGCCATTCATATAGGAATAATGTTGTAGTTCATACTAGTTGGGATAGTAGGCTATCCCTGTTTTATCCAGTCATAGTAGTTATTATCCATTTATCAATGCACATGCATACACATGCACACTATCCTCACTTAGAATGGTAGGTTATCCATAGTAGGGATAACACCCTAATTAGGCTTACACATGCACACTACCCCACACAGTAGTCATGTTTGGACATACATACATGCTTTCCATGCTTAGAATAGTAGGATATTCTTAGATTATCCTCTATATATTATGTTTTTATTGTCCTAACCATGGTAAAATTAGGATAATTGGCAGTGCTATGCTATCCCGGGTAAGTTCTCTAGCATCCCTCTTATTTACTACTTTCTTAGGATCACATAGAAGCATACATAGGTGGATAAAACACTGATTTGAATTCCTTACATGATTACTTGTGCTTAGAATTTATGTTTTTCTAGGGTTTTGAGTGTGATTTTCACGTTTAATTTTATTTTATTTCCTTTCTTATGCATAGGGGAGTGTAGTAATATGTTTAGTCCCCGAATCACTGCTTTAGCACATGCATTGCATATAATTGCTTAGTCTCTTGCATGATTTTCTTTTTATTAGTTGTTTATAACTTGAATTAGGATTGCATTAGAAAGAAATGAAACAGTCTACATAATGTCTAGTCAAACACCTTGAAAGCTGAGTAGAGGCCTGCCTTTGGACGGGGCGAGAGGGGGTGTTTTAGCACGATCTAGCTCCTTTCGCTCTCATACCTTAACCCCCGAACCGAGTTCTTTGGTGACGATGGGGCGGTGCTCTCTATCCATTGGACTTGATAGATCTAGTTTTCTTGGTTTCCTTTATCAAACCAAGTGGCGACTCTATTGGTGAGGATCTCTCTGGATTTAGCCTTGTGGGATATACATGAATTACACACTTGTGTAGCCTTGGATATGGATCATGGGCATTGATTGTTGCCTCGGGTTGGATAAAAAGCCCCATGGAATCCAAAATATGAGTAATTCAAATCGGTCGAATCGAATAAAGGCTAATAAAGGGTGGTGAACCTCACTCGTGGTTGTTGGCATAAGATTTGTAATGGGATCAATCAAGCGGGCTTAATCTTCTAGGCCGAAGCTTGGTTCGGGTACCCACAGCTGGCGACTCTGCTGGGGACTGCATTAGTTTTAGGAAGCTTGGGAGGACCAAAGCCGAGGGCTTGCAGCCTATCAGATCCCCTCCGTAGAGGACTTCCCTGCCCTAGCACATATCTAACGGTATAAAAAGTAGTCAACGTACCACACCAAACCCTGTAATGGGGGTTATATAGGACTCTCGCTGGGGGACCCTTTTTGACTCTATCCACCCTGATGCATATAGTAGCCATAGAGCCAATTCTTTAGGGCTTGACCTAATATGACAATATGTGTACACATGCTTTACTTACCCTTTGGGATTATGTGACATGATAAGGAAGCCTATACGACCTGTGGTACATAGCCCTGTCTAACGCCCAAGGCATTCTATCCATATGAAATGCTCACCACATGACATGAGGATGGTTTGCTTATGTGTTATACTAGGAATATGTGCCACGAGTCAGTAGGACTACAAATCATAACCTTGTTTGCGTCCTACTTTCTAGAAGTAGCCCTAATCAGATCTAGGCAATCATAAACCTTGCCACATGATAAGTTCCGAGTATGGAATGATTAGCGTGACATTGATTATGGAGGCCGTGGGATGATGAGGAATACTCGATGATGCGACTAGGACTTATATGGCTTCATGATAGATGGTTACTAAGTCTATTCTCTTCGTATAAGCATACATAAGCATGCATAGCATTGAGAGAACCTAAAGTGGAAAGATAAAAAAAGAAAAAGAAAAAAAAGAGAGAAAATATTTCCAAAAAGGGGGACACAATCAATCTGGGTGTAGACACCCCGATTTTGAACAATCATCAAATTTAGGGGAGTGTTACCTCTAAGACCGATGATGACAGTATTCGACAAATTTGGGGTCTCCAAGGTGATTCAAGCTCTTCGAAAGGCTCTTCGATTTCAAAGAAAATGAAATTAATTAGGTAAGAAAGAGAAGGGAGATAAATAGGAAGAACATGAGAAAGAGAGGAAAACGACACGCGGCAAGGCCTGCAGTAGTCACCTGGTTCATTGACTGCTGCACCGACATTTAGTGAGCACCGTACTGGCAATCATTGAATGTCGCAGACAACTCGCCAAATGCCGCAAAAATAGAAGGAGTTTTTTAAAGCAAAAAAGAAAGGAAAAGAATTAAAAAAGAAAAAGAAATTGAAAACAAAACAAAGTGAGGAGCACAAAAAGATGGCAGTCCGTGAGTTATATGCAGCACTCTTTGAGTGCCGCCCCGACACTCAATGAGAGCCGTGCCGGCAATTGGTGAGTGCCGTTCTGGCAATTGCTGAGTGCCGCGGACAACTCCATCGAGTGCCGCATTTTTTAACAGTCTGCTTTAAAATAGTACGCATTGTACCATCAAAAGTGCTTTTGAGATTAGGGTTTTACCCCCCGAATTTTACAAAAATGACCTTTAAAATTGGCCTATATAAAGGGATGAATATTGATCTTGTCAGAATCAGGATAAAAAGTATACTCTACTTTAAAAGATTTGTAGTGTGGAAGTAGAGGTCGAACCCACAGAGATTGAAATACCAAAGCACTTTAATTTTAAAACCTAAACCTAGTTAATTAAGAAAACATAATTTTAATTTTAATTTTAATTAAATGAGAAACTAATGAAAATAAATCTAAACTATGAAAGTAATTAAAAGTTGTTTTAATAAATATGTGTATTGAACCTAGGATTGCAAATCCACCACTAGCTTCATAATAAGGGTATCTATGCACTCAATTAGCTTATTAAGTTGGATGATAATGGAGAATCGTAACTACAAGCCCAATTCCTCCGTCAAGAAGATAACTACGATTCAAGCACCAACATAATTCATCTTCGGTTGGCACGGATTGTCTCACACTAAACTAGGGTTGCGACACAATCCGTCTTTCCTAGGCATGAACTATTCGGCTACGTGATATCACAATTCAATTAAGCACCATTACATGTAAATAATCCATACAAGCACAACAAATATAGATCATTGAGCACATCACATTTAAAATAGATCTAAGACAAGAATAAACTTTGAAAGCAATGATTTAATCAATAGAAATATGATTTTGGTATAAAAAATCCTCAGAACATGTAATCATCATCCATACATAATAAATCTAAAAGAAAAATATAAATAAAACCCTATTACTTGGCTAGGGTTTCATTGAAACCCTATTACTTGGCTAGGGTTAGTCTAGGCTGCCATAGAATCGAGTATGGGCAAGAGGTTGATGGAGGAGGCCATGGAAATCCTTGGTCTTCTTCTTCTCCTCCTTGCTTCTCTCTCTTCAATGGCTGAAATTTTAGTTGTAGATGGATGTGTATAATGTTGTGTATTGGTGTCTAACCTCAAAATTGAATTAAAATAGAGTATATATAGGTTTTGAGCAAGTTTTGGAAGCTTTCCTAAGCCTAATCGCACTGAAACTGCTATATTTTACATTCTGGATGTAATTAGGCAATTTTGTTAACTCAGGGCTCTTCAGTACATTGAAATACGTAACTTTGGTTTTTACATAGGTCGTGCGAGCGCAATTTTGGGAAGTCGCGCAGGCGAGGTACCGGTTTGTCGCGCGAGCAGGCCGCTAGCGCGAGATGCCTTTTTCTGCTTCTTTCACTTTGTTTTTACACCCTGTTTAGCCTAGATTCTTGATTTCTTCCAAAACCTGTCAGAAAATAGAAAACGAAGTAAAAATACACAAAAATAGGATAAAAAGTACTAACAAATGTGAGTTAAGGCGTGTAATTAGGACTTGTTCACTTCCGATCACACCCCCAAACCTACATTTTGCTAGTCCTTAAGCAAAAAGAAAATAAAAACTAAAGTAATGAAAATAAAATCCTACTCCATTGTCGCATGGATCGCGATTGCACTTAGCACATGCAACAAGCCTTTTAAACCCCTAGGTGTCCCTAGTAGGACGAGTGAAGTCTCGTGAGACACCCACAATCATTTTTATTTCATTCTACATTTAGAAAGTTTTATTAAAAACGAAAAACATACAATTCAATACTCCTTATTATAAAACAATGATTTGAAATAGAATAACGAACACGAAAAAAACATGATGATACATCCACTTGCATCATGAAAAGCAATCCTAAGAACACGCATCGTATAAATCAATAGAGTTTCTCATAAACTTGCACGTGTGTGATGTGGTAGTCAAATGAACACGCGCATGTAATGAACTTGGAATATAACTCGGATAACCATCCAACTATGCTTTGACTACGAATCACACAATGTTAATTACACTCTCAAATGAAACACTCAAAAACAAGTGTAATTTCTTCAGTATATGGGAGCAAAGGAAATATGTTTTCAAAATGAGAAATGCTCACCTATGACTCGAAAAAGACGCATGACACGATAGAACAGTAGTCTCATGGATAGGACGCCAACAATTAAGAAAAATTAATCTTCACCATGTTTTAATCCCCCTCCCATTGTTTACATATCCAAACCATGTTTTCTAGGATCAAATAGGATTTTTCAAAGGTTGTAACACAGCTCAGGTAATGAAAAAGGATAGAAAGGACTCATTAAGTAGTTTTAGAGTGGTGTTGTAAGGCATCTTCGATTTCTTTCATCATCTCTTTTACCAACTTTCATCTTTTCATTCTCTTCTTTCATTTTTCTTTTTATTTCTTTCCTCTCTTTTTTTTTCTTTTTCTTTTTTTTTTTCTTTTTATTTTTTTTCTTTCAATATATTCTTTTTCCTTTTTTTTTTTTTTTTTTTCGTTTTCGTTACTTTTGAAACGATTATTCATTGAATACCAAGGCAACTACCCCAAACATCATCTTGTTTTCTTCTTCTTCATAATCAACACATCGCCTTATCACCACTAAAAGTTGATCAATCTTTCAGTGGTAAACTCCAGGTTGGTCAGGTTGGAGCAAAAAAAAGGTAATGGTGATTAAATAAAGAGAGGTACTTTAAAGGCTCAAAGGGGCGACGTAAGGAAATTTATCTTTTATCTGGATAGGTCAAAGGTCAAAAGGGTGGGAAATAAAGAAGGCCTAAAATCATGTCCTAGGGTGATATGGTTCTTCAATGTTTACGATAGAAGATTATTTAGCATGGTAACAAATATTTTAACTTGACTATCAACCAAAACAAGAATAATGAGACTAAACAACGAGTTAATGTGCTATTTCAATGAAATTCGACAAACACAATTTATATTTATAACCCTCTAAAAAGAAAAGATAGGCTCAAAAGCTCACTGGGTCTAGTCTCCACCATGTGTTATCTAGAAATCCGAATCATATTATAGTTCACATCAAATATGTATTCAAGCGACTACGTGCAGTGCATAGGTTTGTGTGCAAATCTATGATATAAACTACGATTCAAATGATACATAACCTGAAACGTTGCATCATGATTTCAGCAAATGTTTAACCACACTTCTCTTGTTTGCCATCCTATAACAATCTAAGTTACATAACAAGAAGTATCGACTCGAGATTGCAAAAACGTCGGTAACATCATTTATTTAAGCACAAGTATCGAATTTGTTTTTGAAAAAATTGGTGCATAATAATGTGCATGTGAGTGCATACCCCCAAACATACACCTTTCATTGTCCCTAATGAAACAAGAAAATAAAAGAAAGGAGAGTACGTAAGGAAGGAACGATATTACCTCAATCTCGGCAATCACAAACCAGGTGAACGTTTATGAATATGGCAATAAAGTTCAATTGCTCTAAATAGAGCCACTAATTCACCTGTCAATACTCGACAATAGAAAATAAACAAACAAAAGAATAATAATAACTACTAGAAATATATATATATATGTGTGTTACGCAGACTAATACGTACTTGTTAAGAAACTAAACTAAAACTAAAAGACTCAAAAATAAAAACATAAATAGAACTATGAAAACAACGAATGACTCAATCTAAAAAAAACTAAGAGAGCAAACAGAAAGGAGAAAAACACATACGTTAGGGTCAGGGTAGAAAACAAGAGACAAAAGAGAGAAACCCTGAAAACCCTCCCTCGAGCGACTACGCGAACGACCCTCGCGCGCGCGATTCCCCACAAGAGGTAAAACTGAGCCTCGTTTTCTAAAATAACCCAAAATATTTCTAAGTCCAAACGTCGCGCGCGCGGGCTGCCCGGGAGAAATCCTATCACGCGCGCGCGATTTGGCGAGCGACTAGAACCTGAGGCATGTTTCTTTTAAAAAGTAAAATTTTTCTCCAAGGCAATATCTCATGCCAGTGGGCCGCGCGAGTGACGTCTCACGCTAGCGGGCCGCGCACGCGAGTTACTCATTACTCTATTTTCTTTCCTTTTACTATGAATAAGTTCAAAATAAATTGACCCCGACCCCCAAACCTATCCAGAAAATGAAAAACTGACTCAAAATGACCCAAAAAGTGTACAAAAACATGAAATCGGAACGATAAAAACTTGGGTTGCCTCCCAAGAAGCGCTGTTTTTTACGTCTTCAACTAGACCATGCTAACTTAAGACTTATGGAGGCCAAAACACGGACTTTGCACCCCTATTTCTATGAAGAAAACCATCGTTTAAACCTGAAATGACATCTTTATGAGTTAATTCATTCGACGGCTCCTCTTTTTCAGTTCCAAATTGATTCTTAACCTTTTGAGTAAAGCTTTCGTTAGGATCTGGATTATTCGAATTAATCCGTTCACTACTCACGATATTATTCTCCTTACTCCCTTTTATTTCCTTATTAGGTTCAACAATTCGTCCAACCTCACTCTCCTCCACACATGGGTAATCATCCTCATTGGCAGGTTGATCAATAGCATTAAAAACATTTAATTTTAGGTTCATATTCCCAAATGACACCTTCATCACCCCCGTTCGATAGTTGACACGCGCGTTAGCAGTTGCTAAGAATGGACGACCAAGAATGACAGGAGTGTGTTTCCTAACATCTATCACCGATTCAGTATCAAGGACCATGAAATCGACATGATAATAGCATTTGTCAACTTTAACTAGGACATCTTCGACGATCCCTCTAGGTACTTTAACAGAATAATTCGCTAATTGTATGGTAGTGGCTATGGGTTTAAGTTCACCTAAGCCCAGTTGTTTATAGACGGTGTAAGGTAGGAGTTTAACACTTGCTCCTAAGTCAAGGAGAGTCCGATGAATTAAAGTGTCACCTATATGACAAGAAATGGTAGGCGTACCAGGATCCTTATACTTTGGAGAAGCGTGTTGAAAAATTGAACTTATTTTTTCGGTGAGAAAGATCTTTTTCGGAGTATGACTGCGCAACTTGCGCTTTTGAGTGCATAGGTTTTTAAGGCATTTAGCATAAGCGGGAATTTGTTTTATCGCATCGAGGAATGGGATATTATTTTCACTTATTTAAACACCTCGAGTATATCTTCAGTTTTTGACCCTTTCTTTGGAAAATGTGACGATTCCTCAACGTTTGGTGGAAAGGGCATTTCCGGAACATAATCTGTCGGGGTCATTAGATTTTCTTTCCTAATTCGACTCACGTCCTCACCCTTCTCTTGATTTGAATTAATGTTCACATCTTTTTCATTCTCAATCAAAATTTCTATCTCTTCTTCATCTCGTATAGTCATCCTAGTCGAGACGGTGTTTACTTGCTCACTCGTACCCTCAATCTCATATTGTCCCTTAGGGTTTTGAATTGTTTAACTAGGTAACTTACCCTCGTTTCTACGACTCACTGCATTAGCTAGTTGTCCCATTTGGGACTCAAGCTTCGCAATGGATTGTGTGTGAGAGTGCACTATTTGTGGTTGTGCTTGTGCTTGTACTTGTACTTGCATTTCGATAGTCTTAAGGGACACCAACACCTTTTCCTCAAAAGTGTTAACCCTTAGAGGGTTAGGATTAGGAGGAGGGTATTGGTATTGACTTTGTTGAAATTGGGGTCGGTATGCATTAGGAAAATTAGTCGTCTCATTATTATTATTAGATCTCCATGAGAAGTTAGGATGACTTCTCCATGGGGCATCCGGATTGTTTGTCATAGCATTATAATTATTTCGTGGGAATTGTTGAATAGAGTGTATGTGTTGCTCCACAAATTCAAGAAATTGAGACACAGATGGACATGCAAGTGAATAATGAGAATGGTCGGAACATATTTGACAAATTTCGTAATAGGGTGAGCCCGACGTTTGGTTCATCTTCATAAATCGGTCAAGTTTTTTAGATAGTTCTTGCAATTTAATTGAGTGACTTGACTCGAACCGCTCCTCTCGCTTAGGTTTAGGGGGAAGGCACCCCTCAGGACGTACCGACACGTCTTGATGCATCGAATTTTCGCTTAACATTTTAAAAATTTTCCATGCCTCATCAGCGCTCTTGTGTAGGAAGGAACCTGCACAAACGGCATCGACGGTATTACGAACTAAGGGAACAAGTCCCTCATAGAAGATCTGCACCAATTGCCACTTGGGAACCTGATGATGTGGGTAAGAGCGTAATAATTCTTTAAATTACTCCCAAGTGTCATAAAGCGTTTCCCCATCTTGCATCACAAAGTTCGTTATGGATTTTATTATCTGATTAGTTCTTGTGATAGGGAAAAGCTTTTGTAAAAAAGCAGAATGTAATGCTTCCCATGTTCTAATAGTGTTTGGCTCAAGAGATTGGAGCCAATGCTTTGCTTTATCTTTTAAGGAGAATGGGAAGAGACGCAATTTTAATTCATCATCAGTTAGGTTTTGGATTTTTAATGTAGATCATATGTCTTGGAAACCTCCTAAATGATGATACGGATCTTCATTAATACGGCCATGGAATGAAGGGAGTAGCGCGATGGTAGATGACTTTATCTTAAAGTGAGATGCCGACACCTCTTGTAATTCGATACATGCTTGTGGTGTGTAAGTCTTAGGAATAAAATAATCTTTAATCGAAGGAGGCGGGGGTATATTAGGATTATTATATTATTTCTGTTGTTATCATTGTTTCCAATGTCGGCCATTGGAATAGGTTCGAAGCTATTGACGCGTGTTTTCTTTAGTCGTTTAAGGGTACTTTGTATTTTGGACTCAAAAAGAGACGACGGTTTTGGAGCCGATTCGTCGTCGATTATCAACCGAGCTCTAGAAGCTCGGGTTGAAGACTTACTGACTCTTAGGGTACGTACAAGTTCAGGATCGAAAGAATGTAATTCTGGTTTACTTGAACGTGTACCAAACATAAACTAAAAAAACGACACTAAAATAAAGATGGACTCAAGTAACTACAAAAAGCAACCACGCAAATAAGACAACAAACACACAACTACTATGATGCATGAAAGTTATCCTGTAATGCAGTGTTTCGCGTCAAAGCCCAGCGCCCCGGGTTTCCTAGCTAATGCAAGTGCAATTTACCCCTAAACTAATGCAAATAGTGCGTCTTAGCACCCTGACTTATAGTGGTTTGAAGCAAATTTTTAAGGAAGCGATTTACTTGAATATTTATTTTATTGCAAATTTATTTAGAATTTGCGTAAGCTCCACTGATGTGCACTGCTACTCCACTCGAACTTGCTATGACTTGACGGCTTGGGAGCTGCAAACAAAGGATAATTTCAGCGACTTGAAAAATTCAACAAGAAAATAAATAAAGGAAATAAAATCTAACTTAATATTCACTGACTAACTAAATTAAGATTCTAAAAATTAATGGCAAAAATATTGGAATCCCCGGCAACAGCGCCAAAAAATGATCTTGTCAGAATCAAGATAAAAAGTATACTCTACTATAGAGATTGAAATACTAAAGCACTTTAATTTTAAAACCTAAACCTAGTTAATTAATAAAACATAATTTTAATTTTAATTAAAATGAGAAACTAATGAAAATAAATCTAAACTATGAAAGTAATTAAAAGTTGTTTTAATAAATATGTGTATTGAACCTAGGATTGCAAATCCACCACTAGTTTCATAATAAGGGTATCTACGCACTCAATTAGCTTATTAAGTTGGATGATAATGGGGAATCGTAGCTTCAAGCCCAATTCCTTCGTCAAGAAGATAACTACGATTCAAGCACCAATATAATTCATCTTCGGTTGGCACGGATTGTCTCACACTAAACTAGGGTTGCGGCACAATCCGTCTTTCCTAGGCATGAACTATTCGGCAACTTGATATCACAATTCAATTAAGCTCCATTACATGTAAATAATCCATACAAGCACAGTAAATATAGATCATTGAGAACATCACATTCAAAATAGATCTAAGATAAGAATAAACTTTGAAAGCAATGATTTAATCAATAGAAGTACGATTTCATTGAAACCCTAGATCTTAGTCTAGGCTGCCATAGAATCAAGTATGGGCAAGAGGTTGATGGAGGAGGCCATGGAAATCATTGGTCTTCTTCTTCTCCTCCTCGCTTCTCTCTCTTTAATGGCTGAAATTTCAATTGTAGATGGATGTGTATAATGTTGTGTATTGGTGTCTAACCTCAAAATTGAATTAAAATAGAGTATATATAGATTTTGAGCAAGTTTTGGAAGCTCTCCTAAGCCTAATTGCACTGAAACTGCTATATTTTACATTCTAGACGTAATTAAGCAATTTTGTTCACGTAGGGCTCTTCAGTACATTGAAATACGTAACTTTGGTTTTTATATAGGTCGCGCGAGCGTGATTTTGGGAGGTCGCTGATCGGCGACGAATAGTTGCCGTTTATAGTCCTAAAAATACGCTTTGTTAGCCCATTTCATGTAGTTATTAAGTGATTTTTAATAAGTATTCTATATTTTGTAGGTTTTGGAGCTTTAATATGAAAATGCACAAAAATCTAATGATTAGTGGCTTTGGAAGTCATTCTGGGCTCAAACGGTGATTCCGGTGAGAGCTGAATGCAGTAGCAGCCTTGGAAAATCGCATTTTTGACAAGGAATACTTCAGATTTAAGAAATTTCTCCAGAGATATAAAATGTAGATCTTCGAGTTACAGACACGTGGCCATAAACAGTGAGTCAATACGAGGTTCGAGTCAAAAGTTATCGGAATTCTACGATCGGTGCGCAGAGTAGCGAAAATGTGAGAAAAATCTGGAAAATGCCCAGGTCGCTGGAGCGACCCGCGCGAGCGACCAGTTGAAAAAGTCAAAGTTGTGTATTTCGAGGTCCTGAAGGGCCCTGTGCGATCTGAATTGGCTGAATACGTCCAGAAACGTAAAAACAGCTGTTTTAGTGCGATTTGGCTTAGGAAAGCTTCCTAAATCCATCCAAACTCTATATAAATCCTATTCTAACTCAAATTTAAGGTTACATATCATTATACAACATTATACACAGCCATATACACATATAGTTTCAGCCATTGAAGAGCGAAAGGCAAGGAGAAGAAGAAGAAGACCAAGGATTTCCATGGCCTCCTCCATCAACCTGTTGCCGTTCATCAATTCTATGGCCAACTAAACTCAAGATCTAGGGTTTCAATGAAACCCTAGCCGTGTAATAGGGAGTATTTAATGTTTTTCTTTTAGTTTTATTAGTGTGGATGACAGTTACATGTTTCGAGGATTTATATATAAAATCGTACTTCTATTGTTTAAATCATTACTTTCAGAATCTATTCTTGTCTTAAATCTATTTTGAATGTGATGTGCTCAATAATTTAGATTTGGTGTGCTTTTATAGATTATTTACATGTAATGGTGCTTTAATGAATTGTGATACCAAGTATCCGAATAGTTCATGCCTAGAGTAGATGGATTGTGTCGCAACCCTAGTTTAGTGTGAGATAATCTGTGCTATCCGAAGATGAATTATGTTGGTGCTTGGATCGTAGTTATCTTCTTGACGGAGGAATTGGGCTTGTAGCTACAATTCTCCATTATCATCCAACGTAATAAGCTAATTGAATGCATAAATGTCCTTATTATGAAGCTAGTGGTGGATTTGCAATCCTAGGTTCACTTTAAATATCATTAAAAACAACTATTTTAATTACTTTCATAATTTAGATTTATTTTTATTGTTATTAGTTTAATTTAAATTAAATCCAAAATCCATTTTTCTTAATTAACTAAATTTAGGTTTTAAAAATTAAAGTGCGTAGTATTCAATCTCTGTGGGTTCGACCTTTGCTTTCACACTACAAATCTTTTGAAAAGTAAAGAACACTTTTTATATCTTGATTCTAACAACATCAATTTTTGGCGCCGTTGCCGGGGATTGCAAATTACTACCTTTAGTTTTAGAATCTTAGTTTAGTTAATTCGTAAATATTAGATTAGGTTTTCTTTTTCTTATTTTTCGTTTTATTTTGAGTCACTAACTTTTCTTTTTATTTTGTAGTTTCTCGAGTTATCAAATTCTAACGTTTCCGGGAGGATTAGCTTAGCACATCAAAGGAGCTTACGCGAAAAAATATAAATAAAATAAAATAAAATAAATTGCTTCTTTTGAAATTCGTTTCAAGCCACTGTAAGTCAGGGCACTGTAATGCACTATTTGCATTAGTTTAGGGTGAATTGCACTGCATTAGCTAGGAAACCCGGGGCGCTGGGCTTTGACGCGAATCACTGCATAAGGATAATTACATGCATCATAGTAGTACTGTGTGCTTGCTTGTTGTCTTATTTGCGTGATTGCTTTATGTTTTTGTAGAGTCAGACGTTATTTTAGTTTAGTTTTCTTTTTAAGTTTATGTTTGGTACGCGTTTAAATAAACCTAAATTACATTTTATCGATCTTGAACTTGAACGTACTGTAAGAGTTAGTAAGTCCGCAACCCAAGCTTCTAGAGCTAGGTTGCAAGACGACGAATCAACGCCGATTTCGTCGTCGTTGTTTGAGGCCGAAATTCAAAGTACCCTTAAACGGTTAAGGAGAACTCGAACTTTTAAAATCGAACCGATTAAAATGGCTGATGGAAATAACAGAAATAATATGAATAATCTTAATATACAGCCACCTCCTCCACTTAAAGATTACTTTATTCCTACGACTTACATGCCACAAACATGTATCGACTTATCGGAGGCGACGACATCTCACTTTGAGATAAAGTCGTCTACCATCTCGCTACTTCCATCTTTCCATGGCCGTCTAAATGAAGATCCATATCAACACTTAGGAGATTTTCAGGATGTATGCTCTACTTTGAAAATTCAAAACTTAAATGATGATGAATTAAAATTGCGGCTCTTGCCATTCTCTTTAAAAGATAAAGCGAAGTATTGGCTCCAATCTCTTGAGCCAAACACAATTAAAACTTGGGAAGCCTTACACACCGCATTTTTACAAAAGTTTTTCCTATTATGCGTACAAATCGAATAAGAAAATCTATAACTAATTTTGTGATGCAAGATGGGAAGACGCTTTATGACACTTGGGAGAAATTTAAAGAACTATTACGCTCTTGCCCACATCATCAGGTTCCTAAGTGGCAGTTGGTATAGGTTTTCTATGAGGGACTTATTCCCTCTGTCCGTAACACCGCCGATGCTGTTTGTGCGGGTACCTTCCTACACAAAAGCGCCGACGAGGCATGGAAATTTTTTGAAACATTAAGCGAGAATTCGATGCATCAGGCTGTGTCGGTACGTTCTGAGGGATATCTTCCGCCACCCAAACGTGAGGTAAAGTTAGAGTCAAGTCATTCAATTGAATTTCAAGAATTATCTAAAAAACTTGACCGACTTATGACAATGAACCAAACGACAGCCTCACCTGCTCATGAAGTGTGTGCATTATGTTCTGAACCTTCTCATAATATATTTGCATGTCCTTCCGCGTCTCAATTTCGAGAATTCGTAGAGCAACACCTAAACTCTATTCAACAATTCCCACGGAATAATTCTAATCCTATGCCGACTAATTTTCCTAATACGTACCGACCCCAATTTCAACAATATGGATATACACAAGCCAACCCTCTACCTCCTCCACCTCTACGCAATAATGCATTTGAGGAGAAGGTGTTGGCCTCCCTTGAAAATTTTGCGTCGGTGATTCAGTTAGTACACTCTCACACACAGTCCATCGCAAAGCTGGAGTCCCAAGTGGGACAAATAGCTAATCACTAAATCGTTTGACCGAGAGTAAGTTGCCAAGTCAACCTATTCAACAACCTAAGGGACAATACGAGATGGATGGTACGAATGAGCAAGTGAACGCTGTGTCAACTAGGATAACTATTCGTGAGGAGAAAATTGTTGAAATTCCGAATGCAAGAGAGAATGTGGAGGATGTGAATATTAACTCTAATCAAGAGAAGGGTGAGGAAATGAGTAAAATTAGAAAAGAAGAAGAGTCGGTCCTAACTAATTATATTCCGAAGATGCCTTTTCCACCGAATGTTAAGGAACCGTCTAATTTTTCAAAGAAAAGTTCAAAAATGGAAGAAGTACTCGAGGTATTTAAACAAGTTAAAATCAATATTCCATTCCTCGATGCTATAAAACAAATACCCGCTTACGCGAAATGTTTAAAAGACCTTTGTACTCAAAAGCGCAAGTTGCGCAGTCATATACCGAAAAAGGTCTTTCTCACGGAAAAAGTTAGCTCAATATTTCAACACGTTACTCCGAAATATAAAGATCCAGGTACGCCTACGATTTCATGTGTCATAGGTGTCACTATCATTCATCGGGCTCTCCTTGACTTAGGAGCTAGCATAAATCTCTTACCTTATCACATCTATAAACAATTAGGACTAGGTGAACTTAAACCTACGGCCGCTACAATACAATTAGTGGATCGTTCAATTAAAATACCTAGAGGAATCGTCGAGGATGTATTGGTTAAAGTTGATAAATGCTATTTTCCTGTTGACTTCATGGTCCTTGACACTGAACCCGTGCTAGATGCTAGGAAACACACTCCTATCATCTTAGGCCGTCCATTCTTAGCAACCGCTAACGCTCGTGTTAACTGTCGTACGGGAGTAATGAAGGTGTCATTTGGGAACATGAACTTAAAATTAAATGTTTTTAATGCTATGGATCAACCTCCTAAAGACGACGATTACCTATGTGAGGCGGAATGTGAAGTAAGACAGAATATTGAGCCTAACAAAGAACTGAATATGGGTGAGGAAAATAATATAAGTCGTAATGAGCAGATGAATCCTGACAACCAAGACCCGAATGATGAATTTACTCGAAAGGTAAGAAATCGATTTGAACATAATTCGGGAGAACCGTCGGTCGAATTAATTCAAAGCGACGTTATTTCTGCTTATCACCGGGCTCTTCGTGATATCTAAGGGGTACAAACTCCGATTTACGGCCTCCGTGAGTCTTGAGCTAGAATGGTCTAGCTAAAGACGTAAAAGATAGTGCTTATTGGGAGGCAACCTAAGCTTTATTTCGTTGGTTTTCCTTATTTTTAGTCATTTTTGAGTCCTTTTGAGTCTGTTTTGGACATTCTGGACAGATTTAGGGGTCGGAATAAACTTATTTTGAACTTATTTACCTTGAAATAAAGAAAAAAGAGGAAAAGACCAAAGTCGCATGCGCGACCCACTCGCGCGACAGGTCGCTCGCGCGAGATTCCCCTATAGACAAATTTTTTCAAGTTTTTTTATATTGAGCCTCAGTATCTACTCGCGCTTGAATTCGCGCGCGCAGTAGGTCGCCCGTGCGGCTCGCTCGCGCGAGTTTGTGCCTTAGAAACTTTTCTGAAAAAAATTCAAAAAGAGGCCTCAGTATTACCTCACGGAGGGATTCGCGCAAGCGAGGCTCGCTTGCGCGGTCCGCGTGCGCGAGGTGGGAATTTCTCAATTTTTCTCTTTGTTCTTTGACCTTCTGTTTTCCCAAACTATCTAGTTGTTTTTCATTTCTGTTTGTTCTTTTCAGTTCTTTGTGTTTAAAGTTTATCTTTGTTTCTATAGTTCTAGTTTTGTTTTTCTTTATTTCTTTTACGTTCTTTTAATTCTAGTTTAGTTTCTATTGTTTTCAAAGTTTAAAAATAAAAAATAAAAAAAATAAAAAAAAAAATAAATAAATAAAAAAAATAAAAAAACATGTGTATTATATATTAGCTTATATTATTTGTTTGTTTAGTTTTCTTTTGTTAAGACTGAACAGGGAATTCGTGATTAAACGTTAACTCCATATTTATACGTTCACCTGTTGTGATTGCTGAGATCGAGGTATTATCGTTCCTTCTCTACGTACTTTCCTTTCTTTCATTTTATTGTTTTATTGGGGATAATGAAAGGTTTAGGTTTGGGGGTATACATTCACATGCACCGATTTTTTAAAATTTTCAATACTTGTGCTTAAATAAACGATATTTTCTATGTTTTTACAATCTCTAGTCGATACATCTTGTTATGTAACTTGGATCGTTATAGAATGGTAAACAAGAGAAGATGTAATTAAATATTTGCTGAAGTCATGATTTGACGTTTTAAGTTATATATTGTTCGAATCGTAGTTTTGTATCATAGATTTGCACACAAACCTATGCACTTCACGTAGTCGCTTGAATACATGTCTGATGTGAACTATAATATGATTCGAATTTCTAGATAACACAAGGTGGAGACTAAACCCAGTAAGCTTTTGAGCCTATCTTTTCTTTTTAGAGGGTTATAAATACATTGTGGTTGTCGAATTTCATTGAAATAGCGCATTAACTTGTTGTTTAGTCTCATTATTCTTGTTTTGGTTGATAGTCAAGTTAAAATATTTGTTACCATGCTAAATAATCTTCCGTTGTAAACATTGAAGAACCATATGACCCTAGGACATGATTTTAGGCCTTCTTTGTTTATTACCGACCGATAAATGATAAAAATTTCCTTAGTCGCCCTTTGAGCCGTTGAAGTGCCTCTTTTTCTTTGTTCACCATTATCCTGTTTTTGCTCCAACGTGGCCAATTTGGAGTTTACCATTGAAAGATTGATCAACTTTTAGTGGTATTAAGGCGATGTGTTGTTTAAGAAGAAGAAAAAAAATAAGATGCTATTGGGATAGTTGCTTTGTATTTTGATGATTACGTATGCGAAAAGCAACGAAAAGAAAAGGAAAAAAATAGAGAAAGAAAGGAAAGAAGAAAAAAAAAAGAAATTAAAGAAATATATGAAAAGAGAATGAAAAGATGAATGCTGGTAGAAGAGAAGAATGAAAGAAATCGAACATGCCTTACAATGCCATTCTAAAGCTACCTGACGAATCCTTTCAATCCTTTTTCATTACCTGAGCCACATTACAACCGTTGAAAAGTCCTATTTGATCCTAGCAAACATGGTGTGGATATGAAAACGATGGGAGGGGATTAAAACATGGTAATGATTAATTTTTCTTGACTATTGGCATCCTATCCATGAGACTATTGTTCTTTCGTATCATGCGTCTTTTTCGAGTCATATGTGAGCATTTTCTTATTTTGAAAACATATTTCCTTTGCTCCCATATACTAGAGAGATTACACATGTTTCTAAGTGTTTCATTTGAGAGTGTAATTAACATTGTGAGATTCGTAGTCGAAGCATAGTTTGATGGTTATCCGAGTTATATTCCAAGTTCATGACATGCGCGTGTTCATTTGACTACCATATCACACACGTGCAATTTTATGAGAAACTCTATTGATTTATACGATATATGTGCATGGGATTATTTTTCATGACGTAGGTAGACGTTTGATTCCGTTTCTTTTTGTTCGTTATTCTATTTCAAATCTCTGTTTTATGATAAGAAGTATTGAACGTTATATTTTTCGTTTTAATAGTAAAAGAAAAAAAAAATTAAATTGATAATTAAGTTAATAAAGATGGTTGTGGGTAACTTGTTGACGAGAACCCTCACGAGACTTCACTCGTCCTACTAGGGACACCTAGGGGTTTAAAAGGCTTGTTGCATATGCTAAATGCAATCGCGTTGCCTGCGACAGTGAGTTAGGATATTTGAATTGTACTTCAGTTTTATTTTATGTTTGATCTTGTCAGAATCAAGATATAAAAAGTGTTCTTTACTTTTCAAAAGATTTGCAGTGTGGAAGTAAAGGTTGAACCCACAGGGATTGGTTAACTACAGCAACTTAATTTTAAAACCTAACTTTAGTTAATTATAAAAACGGATTTTGATTTGATTTATAATTAAACTAAGAACAATAAAAGTAAATCTAAACTAAGAAAGCAATTAAAGTTGTTTTAAATAATGTTTAAGGGAACCTAGGATTGCAAATCCACCACTAGCTTCATAATAGGAATATTTATGAATTACTTTAGCTTACTACGTTGGATGATAATGGGGAATTGTAGCTACAAGCCCAATTCCTCCTACAAGAAGATAATCATGGTTCAAGCACCAACATAATCCATCTTCGGTTAGCACGAATTATCCCACACTAAACTAGGGTTGTGATCTAATCCGTCTAATCTAGGCATGGACTATTCGGATACTTGATAACACAAATCAATAAAGCACCATCACATGTAAACAATCTAACAAGCACAGCAAGCATAGATTGTTGAGCACATCACAGTCAAAATAGATCTAAGACAAGAATAAATTCTGAAAGTAATGATTTAATCACTAGAAGTACAATTTATTTATAAAAATCCTCGGAACATGTGACTGTCATCCATACATACTAAACCAAAAATAAAAACATAAATAAAACCCTATTACTCGTCTAGGGCTTCATTGAAACCCTAGATCTATGATCTAGCCGTCCATGGAAGTGATGGATGGCAAGTAGTTGATGGAGGAGGCCATGGAAACCCTTGGTCTTCTTCTTCTTCTCCTTGCTTCCCTCCCTTCAATGGCTGGAAGTATGGTTGTAGAATGTGTGTATAATAATTGCCAACAATGTCTAACCCTCTTATTGTAATAAAATAGGGTATAAATAGATTTACAACAAGTTTTGGAAGCCTTCCTAACCCGAAACGAACTGAAACTGATGTAATTTACAGTCTAGACGTCGTTTAGCAGTTTCGTTTGCACAGGAGTCTTCAGTATACTGAAATATGCAACTTTGATTTCTGTACGGATCGCACGAGCGGACCGCGCGAGCGCGACATTTGGAACTTCGCGCGTGCGGATCGCGCGAGCGATTTTGGGATTTCGCGCGAGCGGATCGCGCACGCGAATTGGCTTTTTCAGCTTCTTTTCTTCTGCTTTTTCACCCTGTTTAGCCTGGTTTACTTGATTTCTTCCAAAACCTGTCAAAAACTAGAAAACGAAGTAAAAATATACAAAAACAGGATAAAAAGGAACTAACATATGCTCGTTAAGGCGTATAAATAGGATTTGTTCTCTCCCGATCACACCCCCAAACCTACATTTTGCTAGTCCTCGAGCAAAACTAAAATAAAAACTAACTACTACTAAAAATCTACTATTCCATTTTCGCATGGATCACAACTGCATTTAGCGTATGCAACAAGCCTTTTAAACCTCTAGGTGTCCCTAGTCGGACGAGTGAAGTCTCGTGAGGGTTCTCATCAACAAGTTACCCACAACCATCTTTATTAACTTGTAAATTTAAAAACAAATTTTATTAAAAACGAAAAACAGAACATTCAATACTCCTTATTATAACACAATGATTTGAAATAGAATAATGAACAAGAAGAAACGGAATCAAACGTTCACCTATATCATGAAAAACAATAAAGTGTATGCAATGTACGAATCAGTAGAGTTTCTCATACAATTGCACGTGTGTGATATGGTAGTCAAATAAACACGCGCATGTCATGAACATGGAATATAACTCGGATAACCGTCTAACTATGCTTCGACTACGAATCTCACAATGTTAATTACACTCTCAAATGAAACACTCAGAAACAGGTGTAATTTATCTAATATATGTGAGTAAAGGAAATATGTTTTCAAAACGAGAAATGCTCACATATGACTCGAAAAGGACGCATGACACGAAAGAATAGTAGTCTCATGGATAGGATGCCAACAATCAAGAAAAATTAATCATTACCATGTTTTAATCCCCCTTCCATCGTTTTCATATCCGAACCATGTTTCCTAGGATCAAATAGGACTTTTTAAAGGTTGTAATGTGGCTCAGACAATGGAAAAGGATAGAAAGGATTCATTAGGTAGTTTTAGAATGGCATTGTAAGGCATGTTCGATTTCTTTCATTCTTCTTCTAAAAACTTTCATCTTTTCTTTCTCTTCATTCCTTTTCATTCATTTTTCTTCTTTTCTTTCATTTTTCATTTTTTTTTCAACCTTCCTCTTCTTTATTTTTTTCTTTTCCTTTTTCTTTTCTCGCTTCTCAAATGACTATGCATTGAATACCAAGCAACTACCCCAATAGCATCTTATTTTCTTCTTCTTAATCAACACATCGCCTTAATACTACTAAAAGTTGATCACTCTTCCAGTGGTATACTCCAAGTTGATCAAGTTGGAGCTTTTACAGAGGATAATGGTGAACCAAGAAAAAGAGGCATTGTAACGGCTCAAAGGGGCGAACTAAGAAAATTTTTATCTTTTATCGGTCGGCAGTAAACAAAGAGGGCCTAAAATCATTTCCTAGGGTAATACGGTTCTTCAATGTTTACAATGGAAGATTATTTAGCATGGTAACAAATATTTGAACTTGACTATTAACCAAAACAAGAATAATGAGACTAAACAACAAGTTAATGCGCTATTTCAATGAAATTCGACAAACACAAGATGTATTTATAATCCTCTAAAAAGAAAAGATAGGCTCAAAAGCTCATCGGGTTTAGTCTCCACCTTGTGTTATCTAGAAATCCGAATCATATTATAGTTCACAACCAACATGTATTCCAATTACTACGTGCAGTGCATAGGTTTATGTGCAAATCTATGATATAAAACTACGATTCAAACATACATAACTTAAAACGTTTCATCATAACTTCAGTAAATGATTAATCACATATTCTCTTGTTTATCATTCTATAACAATTCAAAGTTACATAACAAGAAGTATCAAATCAAGATTGCAAAAACGTCGGTAACATCGTTTATTTAAACACACTTATTGAAAAATTTTAAAATTTTGCATAAACTAATGTGCATGTGTGCATACCCCCAAAACTAAACCTTTCATTGTCCCTAATGAAACAATAAAATGAAAGAAAGGTGAGTACGTAATGAAGGAACGATAGTACCTCAATCTCGGCAATGACAAACAGGTAAACACAATAAAATATTGCAATAAAGGTCAATGTTACCTGTTAATACTGGATAAAAGAAACTAAACAAACAAAATAATAAAATCAGCTAGAAAAACTATAACTAAACTAAAATAAACTAAATAAACTATAAGACTTAAAGAAAGTACAAAAAAAAAACAAAATAATAAACTATAAAAGAAAGTAAAACATATCTAGAACAAAGAAAACAACAAACGACTCGATCTAAAAGTACCGAAGAAACAAAAACAGAAAAGTAAAACCTATCAGACAGGTGTGGAGGAAATAGGTAAGACAACAAAAGAAAACATCCATAAAACGGGAAATCGCGCGAGCGCGACATTTGGAACTTCGCGCGCGCGGATCGCGCGAGCGATTTTGGGATTTCGCGCGAGCGGATCGCGTGAGCGATATCTGGGTTTTCGCGCGAGCAGATCGCGCGCGCGAACTGGCTTTTTCAGCTTCTTTTCTTCTGCTTTTTCACCCTGTTTAGCTTGGTTTACTTGATTTCTTCCAAAACCTGTCAAAAACTAGAAAACGAAGTAAAAATATACAAAAACAGGATAAAAAGGAACTAACATATGCTCGTTAAGGCATATAAATAGGATTTGTTCTCTCCCGATCAATGTTTTTCTTTGCTTGAGGACTAGCAAAGTGTAGGTTTGGGGGTGTTATCGGCGATGAATAGTTGCCGTTTATAGTCCTAAAAATACGCTTTGTTAGCCCATTTCATGTAGTTATTAAGTGATTTTCAATAAGTATTCTATATTTTGTAGGTTTTGGAGCTTTAATATGAAAATGCACAAAAATCTAATGATTAGTGGCTTTGGAAGTCATTCTGGGCTCAAACGGTGATTCCGGTGAGATCTGAATGCAGTAGCAGCCTAGGAAAATCACATTTTTGATAAGGAATACTTCAGATTTGAGAAATTTCTCCAGAGATATAAAATGTAAATCTTCGAGTTACGAACGCGTGGCCGCAAACGGTGAGTCAATACGAGGTCCGAGTCAAAAGTTATCGCAATTCTACGATCGGTGCGCAGAGCAGCGGAAATGTGAGAAAAATCTGGAAAATGCCCAGGTCGCTGGAGCGACCCGCGCGCGCGACTCGCTCACGCGACCCGCGCGAGCGACCTGTTGAAAAAGTCAAAGTTGCATATTTCGAGGTCCTGAAGAGCCCTGTGTGATCCGAATTGGCTGAATACGTCCAGAAACGTAAAAACAGCTGTTTTAGTGCGATTTGGCTTAGGAAAGCTTCCTAAATCCTTCCAAACTCTATATAAATCCTATTCTAACTCAAATTTAAGGTTACATATCATTACAAAACATTATACATAGCCATATACACATATACTTTCAGCCATTGAAGAGAGAAAAGCAAGGAGAAGAAGAAGAAGACCAAGGATTTCCATGGCCTCCTCCATCAACCTCTTGCCGTTCATAAATTCTATGGCCAACTAAACTCAAGATCTAGGATTTCAATGAAACCCTAGCCGTGTAATAGGGAGTATTTAATGTTTTTCTTTTAGTTTTATTAGTATGGATGACAGTTACATGTTTTGAGGATTTATATATAAAATCGTACTTCTATTGTTTAAATCATTACTTTCAGAATCTATTCTTGTCTTAGATCTATTTTGAATGTGATGTGCTCAATAATTTATATTTGCTGTGCTTTTATAGATTATTTACATGTAATGGTGCTTTAATGAATTGTGATACCAAGTATTCGAATAGTTCATGCCTAGAGTAGATAGATTGTGTCGCAACCCTAGTTTAGTGTGAGATAATCTGTGCTATCCGAAGATGAATTATGTTGGTGCTTGGATCGTAGTTATCTTCTTGACGGAGGAATTGGGCTTGTAGCTACAATTCCCCATTATCATTCAACGTAATAAGCTAATTGAATGCATAAATATCCTTATTATGAAGCTAGTGGTGGATTTGCAATCCTAGGTTCACTTTAAATATCATTAAAAACAACTATTTTAATTACTTTCATAATTTAGATTTATTTTTATTGTTATTAGTTTAATTTAAATTAAATCCAAAATCCGTTTTTCTTAATTAACTAAATTTAGGTTTTAAAAATTAAAGTGCGTAGTATTCAATCTCTGTGGGTTCGACCTTTGCTTTCACACTACAAATCTTTTGAAAAGTAAAGAACACATTTTGTATCTTGATTCTGATAACATCAGTCGCGCGAGCGGGTCGCACGAGCGAGGTACCCGTTTGTCGCGCAAGCGGGTCTCTCGCGCGAGATGCCTTTTTCTGCTTCTTCCACTTTGTTTTTACACCCTGTTTAGCTTGGATTCTTGATTTCTTCCAAAACATGTCAAAAAATAGAAAACGAAGTAAAAAAACACAAAACAGGATAAAAAGTACTAACAAATGTAAGTTAAGGCGTGTAATTAGGACTTGTTCACTCCTAATCAAATATCCCATGACAAAGGAGGAAGGATCTTGAACTTCTAAGAGGATTCTTGAACCACTACTTGAGATAATTAGGAGAGAATCTTGGAGAGAATTAGAAAAATTATTGTAAGGGTTGGAAGAAGAGCTTGAATATCCTTTGGAGACCTTCAAACCACAAAGAAGTTGAGGATAATTGGAGGTAACCTCTAATTAATTAGTTCTTAGTTCAAGTTCAATCACAATTTATAGAACTACTTAGGATCTTTCACACATTTTCCAAAAGTCTCTTCCTACCTCATTTCATCACACACCACTAGAATTGTGATTGAATTTTCACTTGTTTTTCATTGATTTGGATCTAAATAGATTTGGGTTTAAGACTAAATAAGTTCTAAAGTGAAGTCTAACTTAGGACATCAATTGAGTTTTGATCCCATCTCTTTTTGTTTATGTTCCTCTCTTGGGATTCATGAGATCTTCAATATCTCATTTGATTCCCTTGAGTTTGATTTAAATGGGAATTAAGGTAGGTCATAGCTATATCCATACATAATTAGTGGATCCAAGTTAATCCATTACTTGAATCCTCTAATTTGAAGTCTCATGGAATTCTCTTCATATTCCATTGAGATGAAGGAAAAATAGGTTTAAAATTAATTTAAACGCGCAGCGGAATGATTGAGTTTCAATACTTATTGGTAGCACAGGATTTACTACTCGTCAATTCCATAGATGCGTACACAAGAGGGGACAAGAATTATACCTAACGGTCTTGAACCCAATTCTGAAATCTCTAACTTCCAGCAGCTTTCACTAGATGGTCTTCACTCTTATGACTCCTGCGGATGCTCCCGGAGAGGCTAGGGTTGGTGGGAACCCTAATAGAGAAGATAGAGAAGGTTTAGGGAAACCTTAAACAGTTTCTGCAGCTTCTACGTATAAAACGACGATTAAAAATATTCAGTACGCAGCTGCCCTATTTATAGATTCCTAGAACTGACCTAACGTTCGACCGATCGAAGTGACCTCAATCAATCGAATAACCTTCAAACGATCGAACATGTCAAGACTTCAATCGATCGATACTCTTCGATCGATAGAACCCGTCATGACAAGATCCTCAAGTGCCTTTCTAAGCATCCTAGCGGAGCTAAGAGTGGGACCTTCTAGGTTCTTAATTGTTGGCTCAGATCAGTTGATTAATTCCCATGACCAAACTCTTTGATCAGCAAATTAATCGACTGATCAGTTAACGTTTATTCCACTATAAAATGATATCTGAACTCCAACGCAAAAGAACATATCCGAAGCGATAACTAGACTTGTATGGTGTACTAATGTCCCTTTACCTTCAGCATTCATAATCATATTCAGGCAGTCGGATAACTGATACTGTCAACCCGAATCATGATTACTTCTTTTATTCCTTGAGTCCCATTCACCTCTCATGATTACCAAACACGTTGATAACTACTTATCAACAAGACTGCAGTTCTCAGTAATCAACTTGGTGACATTCTCATGGGAATGCTTACTCTGAATCAGAGGGTAGATTCTATCTTGACAATATATGTTCACAACCCTATGAACATGACATACCCAAGATGCCCAGGTGGTGATCTTTTATAGACCTCACTGATTGGTAAGTCAAAGAAACCATATCCACAGTCTGTGTTCATAATCGTCTCAAGATTGAGAACACGTACCTTATACAAGTTATGAGTTCCTATCGACTGTTGACAGTGTTAAGCGTCAATAGGAGAGCTCAGGTCCGTTAATGCACTATAAGCACTAGCATATTAACTAAGAGTTAAACTCCAGTGATTGAGATTCATCACTCCATCCAATGGTAGTTAATCATGCTACAGTGTAAAGCTGATGAGATATCCAGTCTCATCATCCACTGTGACACACTCTAAGTATCAAAGGATAGTAATTCGTATCTCACTTGTATGTATCTTATACACACACAAATTACTTACTATGATACTTATGGATCAAACAATCATCTCATGAAAGAAACATACACAATGAAATGTAAAGCTGATATCCATGTATTAAAATGCTAATGTCTCATACATAAAGTAATGGTTTGAGGGCACTAACCCAACAAACTCCCACTTGCACTCACAACCATACATGATTACATCTGAGACCTAGACTATCCAGATGATGATCAAAGACCTTCTGTGGCAAGGCCTTTGTAAACGGATCAGCAAGATTGTCAGCAGTGGCAATCTTGGTGACAGTCACATCTCCACGTTGAACAATATCTCGGATAAGATGATATTTCCGCTCTACGTGCTTTTCCTTTCCGTAGTTCCTTGGCACCTTGGACTGAGCCACTGCCCCACTATTATCATAATGAAGTGTAATAGGTGACAACGACGCTGGTACCACCTCGAGCTCCATAAGGAACTTCTTGAGCCAAATAGCTTCCTTTGTGGCTTCACAAGCAACCACATACTCAGCTTCTGTAGTTGAGTCTGCATTGCATTTTTGCTTAATACTCCTCAAACTAACAGCACCACCTCCCAAGGTAAAGAGATGACCAGACGTCGACTTTCTCGAATCTTTATCTGACATAAAGTCCGAGTTAGTATATCCTACTGGGATTAACTCACTGTCGTCGTACATAAGCATGTAATCTTTAGTCCTTCTCAAGTACTTAAGAATGTGCTTAACAGCCATCCAGTGCTTTGGACCTAGATTCGATTGATATCTACTAACCATGCCAACGGCAAAGCAGATATCTGGTCTAGTACATAACATCGCATACATGAGACTTCCCACTACTGAAGCATAGGGAACTCCTGCCATGCAATTCCTCTCCTCCTGTGTCTTAGGACACTGGTCCTTGGAGAACGCTAAACCATGCCTGAAAGGTAACAAACCTTTCTTCGAATTATCCTTAGAAAACCTAGTTAGCACTTTCTCGATATAACCAGCTTGAGAAAATCCCATTATCTTTCGCTTACGATCTCGAAAGAGCTTTATTCCAAGAATATAGCTCGCCTCTCCTAGATCCTTCATATCGAATGTACTAGCTAGCCAAACTTTAACCGTTGACGATGCCGCTACATCATTCCCAATGAGTAGAATGTCATCAACGTAAAGAACAAGAAATGCCACCACTTTCCCTTCACACTTCTTGTATCACAAGGTTCATCCAGGTTCTGTATTAAACCAAACGACTTGACCGCTTGGTCGAATCGGATGTTCCAACTCCTGGATGCCTGCTTGAGTCCATAAATGGACTTTTTCAACTTACATACCAAGTTACCTTTCCCACCAGCTATGAACCCTTCTGGTTGTTGCATATAGATGTCCTCCTCAAGACTGCCATTCAAGAAAGAAGTCTTGACATCCATCTGCCAGATCTCATAATCTAGGCATGCAGTAATGGATAAGAGTATCCTAATGGACTTGAGCATGGCTACAGGCAAGAAGGTTTCCTCATAGTCAATGCCCTCCCTCTGATTATAATATTTCGCTACAAGCCTTGCCTTAAAGGTTTCAACCTTTCCATCAGATCCTCTTTTCCTTCTTGTAGACCCACTGTAGACACCCCATTTTGTCGGCTATCAGATTTAGGAGACCCATAGCTTGGTGGTTCACAATGATCGTAAAAGACTCAAAAGGACTCTCGGAAGTCAGCTCTATCTCTCAGAATGCTCAGAATGACCAAAATGCCCCTAAAAGCCCGAAAACTCCCGGGTTTGGCCCCAAATTTCTGGAAACATGCTACGTCGTAAGAAAATTAATAAAATGAGTTTTTAAGAAAAATCAGATGAAATCGTCAGCTCCCAGAGACCCCCGGAAGTCCCGGAAGTTCCCAGAAAGTCCCCGTTGACCGATTTGACCAAGGTTTGACCAGGTTTGACCAATGTTTGACCAGGTTTGACCAGGTTTGACCAAGTTTGACCGAAATCGTCCGAATTCACCAGAATCATTTCAAATCATGAGAAAAGTGTTAAAAAAAGTTCCAAAAGAAAATCGAGCGAAAACATCAGCTCCCGGGAACTCCCGGAGGTTTCCAGAACTTCCCGGGAATCCCAGGTTTGACCAGTTTGACCAGAATTTGACTTTGGAACCGGGGCACCAAAACAATTTTCAAACATTTTTCATGGACACTAGAGGTCAATAGCTTTCTAACGGTATATCGCATATAATTTCCGGATTTAAAACGAATTTATTATGAATTTCCAAAGGCGAAAAAGGCGATCAAATCGGCCTTTATCGCGAATACCGCAAAACTTTTCAAAGTGACCTATCCCCGAACTATTTTTTATGTAAAGTAGACTCCAATACCTTTCCAACGGTATATCACAACCTTAGTTTGGAGTTTATATACATTTTCTATGAATTTCGGACGAAATAGGGCCTTTTCGCGAATACCGGAACCTCAGGGGGCCTAAACAGCATTATCTGGACGAAGGGAGGAGCAGTGCCGCCGCGGCACTGGCCCAATGCCGCCGCGGCACTGGCCCCAGTGCCGCTGCGGCACTCCCCTCCAGAACAGTGAGTTTTTGTAATTTCTTTTGGGGTCCCATTTTGATTAATTAAAAACCAAAAAGACGTAGTTTTGGTTCCCAGCTTATTTTGGACCAATGGGAGACCATTTTAAACTTTTTAAAACTCCATTTACCACCCCTCCTTTGCCTATACAAGAAGCCATTTACTTCCATTTAGAGGAGAGACATGGAAGCTTAGAGAAAGCTTAGGAAGAAACTCTTGGAAAATATAGAGAGAGAAAGAGAAGAAGTAGTCTTCTTCTTCCATTTTTTCCAATCAAAGTGAGTTCTAATCTTGTTTTCCTCCACCATTTTTCTATATACTTCATCATCAATATACCCAATCACCATTCTTGAGCATTCTTGAGTTAGGAAGCTACTTCCATGTCCAAATGTCAAAATCTATGAGTGAAACACCAAGCTACAAGTCCAAAATCATATTGATTATCATCTATTGATTGTTATTTACTTGCTTGTTCATATTATGTTCATCTCTTCTTAATCTCATTTCTTTTTATTTTCTTTATTTACTTACTAGTTCATCATCATCTAAGTGATGACATGAAGTTTGGGGTGAGTGAATCCTTATGGATAGTAGCTCTTGACCTCAAAAACATGTTTGATAGATGATGATCATAACCTCAATACTTCCAAGATGTTCTTGAAATGTATTGAAGTTATGTCCAAAATAAAAATGAATCTCTCCAATAATATTGGGAGTTCTTTGATGATTCAAGGTTGGATGAGGTTCTAAGTGGTCACATGGTCATCTCAAGAGTTTAAGTTCATGCTTTGAACATCTATTTCAAAACCCCCAATCAAGAACTCAAACTCTATTTCAAACCCAAATCCATTTTCTTCAAGAATGATCCAAAACAGTGAGCTGTTCAGATTCAAAGATTTGTTTTGAATTAAATGCTTGAGTTATGATGATGAAACCACTTGGAAAATCTTCCTAAGACATCATAGTTTATCCCCAATTTTTCCCATCAATTATAGAAATGTGAAAGTATTTGTTTTGGATGTGAGAAGTTCATATTCATAATCTGCCTCTGTTCTCACAGAATGTTCACCCAACTTCTTGCACTTATTCTGGATATTTTCGTCACTGTACATATATCTTTTATATTTTTTTATAAAACTTGGGTGTCTTAGGAAACTTTTGGTATATAATGGGTCATCATAAACCTTTTCTTTGATTTATGAAAAATCATACAAAATCAGTCAACAGTGCAGCTTTTGTTTCTGAGTCATGTGTACATTCTGATTTATTTCTTTTAATCTGTGATAGCTATTGATGTTTGGCTTTTTGGGTTATTTTCTAGACACAATAAGGATGATCTCTGATTTGTCTCACATTTTTCTAGGCACGTTTGACCTCCCATTATAATGTTACAAAGTAATGCATACAGTCTGTCCACTATTCACAGCATTTCACTTTTTGGCTTTCACACTTTGATGCAACACTCTCTTGTATCTAGATGAACCCATATCCCATGCACATGTTCTTTACCACTTTTAGCATGCTATATCATATCATGTATCATCTATCCTCTCATGTATCATACTCCCATAGACTCTTGAGTTTGGTTTCCAAATAAAACCATGTTTTGCAAATACTTGGGAAGCTCTTGAAATAAGTTAGGAATTGATATTCCAAGTGGTTAGAATATTCATCCAAGTTCTGGAAGTATACTTTCAAAACCCCCATTTCAAAACCCCCCTCTTAAACCCCTCATTTTGATTCCAAGAAATAAACCTTGTTTTTCTCAAAACCCTCAAAACAGTGAGTCATTTAAATTCAAGGAATTATTTTGAGTTCAATAATCAATGTATGAATGTAAGACCACTTGTAAAGTCTTCCTAACTCACTATAGAACACCCATGATTTTTGGCTTGACTTGGAAGTACTTGAAAATGGTCCATTTGGACCCAAACATTCCTTCCAAACATTCTGTTTTTGCTGTCACAGCAGCTAGGTCAACTTACGACCTCTTTTCCAGAAAACTTTTCCCAAAGGGGTGGTCCTAACTTATTTTCCCCTTAAAATTCAATGTCTTAGGGAACTTTCTGTATAAAATAGGCCTCTAGATCATTCTTTTTCATTTTCTAAGATTTTCTAACATTTCAGTCGACAGTACAAACTCTGTTTCTGAGTGACCTCTATTGTTTATATAATTTCTCTCAATCTGTGATAGCTATTCAAGATTGGCATTTTGGGTTGTGTTCTAGACACAATAAGGAACATCTCCATAAAAAATCATGCATTGAAAACATTCCTAACCCCTCTTTTCAAATTCCAAAAGATCATGCTACTGTTCTGTCCACTATTCACAGCAAGTACATTTCAACTTTCATTCTTTGATTTGATGCTCATATGCATTCCAAATTAGTTCATATCTTAGGAAGTAGTTCATACTACATTTGTACACATCCCATGATAATTTCATTCATTCATTTATACACATTTTAGACTTTTAAGTCATTCTAGAAATCCATGTACACAAAACACACTACAACCTTTGCACATTTTAGATACATACATTGCATTCATGCAAGATTTGGGGTTTTTGTAACTCTTAATCTAAGGAGATTATAAGGAATGAACTCGATCACCCGTTCATGCTTCCCCTTGATCTAATCATCCTTTCTCATCCATCCCGGGGATTGTGAGGTCTTCTTTTATCAAAGAATAACATGCATCATACTAGTTTGCTAAGCATATTTTACTTTCTTTGATTTATTTGTTTCAAGAACAATTCATGTCCCTTTAGATTAGGAAAACTTTATTATCTGATACGTGATTAGACGATTTTTCCTAGGTTCATTTGTGTGATCTTTCACTTTGCATTGTGTGATATTTGGCTTAGATCTTATGAATGATATCTTATCTTTAGATCTTCCATTTCAAGTTTCTTATGTGATGTAATATACTATCGTAGTATTATTTGTCGAACCATACATAGTATAAGATGATTATTTGGATGCTAATTGAGGCCCGTCGAAAGACGGGGCGAGTTGAGGGTGTTTTAGTCGCGACAAAGGCTCCTTCCTCTCTCGTACCAAAACCCCGAACCAAGTTCTTTGGTTATGAAGGGCCGTTGCCCTTATCCGCTTGGGTGAGTCAAAATTAGGTTTCTTGGTTCCTTAAAGACCAAGTGGCGACTCTGTATCTGTTTTCAACAGACCTTTTCTTTTCCTTTTCAAAACAATCTCAAACAAGAGAAGTGGTCCGAAGCCCGGTATCCACAATCTGGCGACTCTGCTGGGGATTTTTATTTTAAAAACAAAATAATACAGAGGTTTGACTCATAAGAAGCATCCTTAAAATCATCTTTTTACTGTGTTTGGTTCACCGCATTGCACTCTTGCATTTCCCCCCTCCGACTGTGTCTGAAACGCGGCGCTGACATTGTTCAGGTCTTGCTGTGCCAGGGCACAAGTCACCGTTGATACTGTACCTTCCAAGGTATATCAAAAAGAGTAAAACCTCCGTACTGTCTCCCCGACGGTATATTGGAACTCTCGTTAACGGACCCTCTTTGACTAAACCCAGCCTTTGCATATAGATTCCTGTAGAACCTTTCATAGGACTGTTCATTTATCTTTTCAGATAGGACAATGTGATATAACTGCTGTATGCCCTGACGGGATTACCTGCGCGATGTAGACGCTTATGTGGCATAGAACAGAACCTCTTTTCTTATGATTCCCAAGGCAATCACTCACATGTGATCACATTGAGTTGACTTGCCTAGGCACCATGATAAGGATGTCTGCTCTATGCTCACAAAGATATACACCGCAAACCTTGTTTACTGGTCCTGAGACATAGGAGTATGAAAACTTGCTAGACAGTATGATCACCATCATCACCTATTCTCGTCGTATATTCCTATTTCTTCCATAAACTCTACCCAACTCATCAGGATATCCCTGTTTCTCCTAGAAACTCTGTCCGAATCACCCAGATTTCCTAGAAATCCCTATTTCTCCCCAGATTACCCAGAAATCTCAATTTCTTCCAGAAACTCCGATATACTTATGTCCCCCAGATATTCTTGCTTCCCCCAGAATACCCAGAAACCTCAATTTTCCTTAGAAACTCCGATATACTTGTTTCTCCCAGAAACTCTGTCCGACTTACCCAGTTATACCTGTTTTCCCAGAAGCTCTGTCCAAATCTCTCAGATTACCCAAAAATCAGAATTTCTCCCAGAAATTCTGGTATACTTGTTTCTCCCAGAAACTCTGTCCAACTTACCCGAGTTTTCATGTTTTCCCATAAGCTCTATCCAAATCTTCAAGATTTCCCAAAAATTCCAACAACTCCATCCAAACTTCCCAAAAATGCCTAGATGTACCAATTTCTCCCAGAAATTCTGATTTTCCAATTTCTCCTAGAAGCTCAGTCCAAATCAACCAGAAATCCCTATTTCTCCTAGAAACTCAAATGACTTCTAGAAATTTCTCCGAATCTTCCGAATCCCTGTTTCTCCCAGAAACTCTGTCCAAAATTCCCGAAGTATCCCGAAAATCCCTGTTATCCCTTGGTGATCATACTGGATAGTAAGGTTAGCACACTCTGTATGACTAGGACCTTATTTGTTTAACTGCTATCTGTTAGAAGTAGGGGCATCATATAGATTAGGGCCTGCATCCGCATGCTTGTCTCATGTGCATACACGATTCATATCGGTTCGCTTGCACGCACGTCTTGTCAGTTTCACATGTGTCAGTCTCTACACATCAAATGCATACGTATCATCATCCCCACCCATCTCAATCGTTGTATAGAAGTCGTATACTTACTGTAACCGTCCTCGGTTTGCATCGTTAAATCCTTCAAAACTCTGATCATCTCTTCCTGATATGAGTCCATAAGAAGTGTTTCGCGCCTCTGCTAATTTGGACTTTTACTTCTATTTGCAAAAAAATTGTAGCCCCGGGTAAGGACACTGTTGTACCGCCCCAAATTCATTATCATGATCATGGGCTAGCACAGACCATCATCGATCCACCAATGGCCTACAAAGTTCTGGAAGAGAAAGTGAACAAGCTACAAACCACTGTTGAGCAGTTGAGTTTAAGGGTGAGTCGATTTGAGAAGATGGCACGGAGCATTAGCAAAGAACTGCTTGAAATGGGGACCAGAATTGAGGATGCCATCATAGAAGAAAAGTTCAAGAATGATGAACCCCAACACCAGTCCAAGAGACCTAACTACTCCCTGGACTCCCCGGATATCAATGCACTTAGCAACCAATCAATGGCCTGCGCCCTTCGTCCATACCAGTCCATTCCGCCAAATCGCCCAAAAGGCCCTCGCGAATTCTCCAAACTTGATGTTCCTCTTTCCACAGCCTTGGACCACTTACTCAGAAAGGGCCACCTACAGCTCCTCCCTCACAAACCGCTACCGGATCCCATACCCTCCCACTACAACATGAGCCTACGATGTGCTTACCATCAAAATCTAGGCCATGCCACCGATCAATGCATCCGCCTCCGCCATGACATTCAGAACCTCATAGAGGATGTATCCCATCCTAATCCAATCCACTATCTTGGCTTGGACCAACCGATCGAATGATCCCTTCCGTCGATGCTAATGAATGTTGAAGCTACGCAGTAAAGTGATGGTGTTTGGAACTTCTGCTAAAAAATTTAATAAATGGGTCGCAAAGACACTCCATTTGAGACCAGGTCGAGTCAAGTTGAGTCTGTTCTATGTTTCGAGTCCATTTCAATTCTAGTCTTGTGATCAAGTCTGTCTGTCATCGAGTTGTTAATAAGTCTGTAAACCTTCTCTATTGATGGAATGAAATCTCATTTTGCTTAATCTAATGTGCCCAGTCATAAATGCATGAATCACTAAACTGAAGTGTCACATTTCGAATTACCATGGATATTACTCTGGTAATAATTTTTCTACGACAAAACAAAAAAGAATCCTGAAAGGTTAAAGTCGATTTCACGCTGACACTGATGAAGAGCTGGAATTGAATAGTCTTACTTTAAGAATTTAAAGATGCTTTTGCCTCAATCTTGAAAAGACATACTTGAAACTGACTTGGGGCTTGCCCAACACCCTTTTTTCCACCATTTCGAAGCCTTAAGCCCGATCCAATTGGGAGCCACGCAATCTGTCCGATTGAAAGCAATGCAAACTTAGCCCTTGATGGTAGCCAAACATTTCAGTGAGTTTCATCTCCACTTTCAAAAAAAAAGGGGAAAAGAAAAAAAAAAAAAAAAAAAAAAGCTCGCTAGGTTGAAAACCCGAAAGGGCACCCAGGCAAAAGTTAGAGCTGAAAAAGGTGTTGATTTCCAAAATCTGACCCTAGCCAGTCAAAATGTTGGAGAAAATTTTGATGAAACAAATAAGAGAATCATACGCTTCAAGATACATCTTAAGAACGTGCCAAGATCACATTTCAAAAGGCACGGAATGACCACAAATAAATTCCGAGAGCTGACATGCACATTCTGGAATTCTGAGATTGCGATTAAAGGATCTTGCAAGAATCAACTACATAAAAAGCAAGAATTGACTGGCTAGGCTAAAGTGAAAAGGATCAATCCTCAAAAGAAAAAGAAAAAGAAAAAGAAAAAGAAAAAGAAAAAGAAAAAGAAAAGAAAGGGAGATTGAAACTGAATCTTTTTTATTCAAAGCTACCACAAGTGGCTCAAGTTTGAACTTCTTTGACGATTGGTTTGAAAAACCCTCATACCTCAAACCCCTTATTTCAAGCCTTGCCTTGAACTACGCTCGACCTGATTCCCGCTCGGGGATACGTAGGCAACCACAACGGTTCGGTCAACCCACCTACCTAAAAATCAACCCGCTTCTTTCCGACCATGGCCCGAACTACGTTGGACCTGATCCCCACTTGGGGGTACGTAGGCAGACTTTCAAAAAAAGAAAAAAAGAAGGATGGCTCGCTAGGCCGAAAATCCGAAAGGACGCCTAGGCAAAAATTAGAGTTAAATCCAAGGTGAGCAATAACAAAAGAGAGAAAAGAGCTTGCTAGGTCACCTCATTGGTGCCTAGGCAAAAGTTATGAGCATTTGAGAGATTAAAGTCACGGTCCATGCCTCAAGCTAGAAAATCACCTTCCACACTAGGGGCAAACTTCGGCTACCCGCCTCGTTTGCCTGACTTTTACTATCTACCCTTCACACAAGGGGCAAACTTCGGTCACCTACCTCGTTCGCCCAAAACCTCCAATGAACCTTCCTCCAAACTAGGGGCAAACTTTGGTCATTTACCTCGTTTGCCTACCGATCCCACTTCATGCCCTTCAAACTAGGGGCAAACTTCGTTTGCCACCCGATCCCTATACACCAATGGTAAGCCTTCAAGTCACAAACATTGTCTTGAACAGATGGAAATGGAGCGTCTTTCATTCCATAAGCTAAGGCACTAATTCAAAGCACATCTTGAGAGAAGCAAAGAAATTGATTAGATCAGTAGGGAGGAATTTTCAAAAATAAGATTCACCATCAAAGTGATGCCACGTTAAGGAGAGAAGTAAACATAAAAGAGAAATGGTACATCATTTATGACAAAAGCACATTAAGTTTTGGCAAGTCGACCTCGTTTCATTTTGGTGTCAAATGTGTCGTCCTCGTGCGTCAATGTCTGTCAAGTTTTTGAGTCTGTTGTAGTCTCAAATGTGTAAATCAACAGTGACTAATAAAATTTTCAAATCAAGTTATAAAGAGCATGCCAATACAAGCAGGAGTACCAAACACCATTACTGCACCGGTCAAGGCGTCAGCATGAGAAGCGTCAAAACTTGGGGAAGATTTCATCTCTTTCCAAACTGCCAAAAGCTAATCGTCTTTCTTCATGCAACATAAGTCCATGAGTGGCTGTTGATCTTCCGTCTTTCTTCATGCAACATAAGTCCATGAGTGGCTGTTGATGATCTTCCTTTCTCCTTGCAACATAAGTCCATGAATGGCTGTTGATCTTCCGTCTTTCTTCATGCAACATAAGTCCATGAGTGGCTGTTGATGATCTTCCTTTCTCCTTGCAACATAAGTCCATGAATGGCTGTTGATCTTCCGTCTTTCTTCATGCAACATAAGTCCATGAGTGGCTGTTGATGATCTTCCTTTCTCCTTGCAACATATGTCCATGAGTGGCTGTTGATCTTCCGTCTTTCTTCATACAACATAAGTCCATGAGTGGCTGTTGATGATCTTCCTTTCTCCTTGCAACATAAGTCCATGAGTGGCTGTTGATCTTCCGTCTTTCTTTATGCAACATAAGTCCATGAGTGGCTGTTGATGATCTTCCTTTCTCCTTGCAACATAAGTCCATGAGTGGCTGTTGATCTTTCATCTTTCTTCATGCAACATAAGTCCATGAGTGGCTGTTGATCTTCCATCTTTCTTCATGCAACATAAGTCCATGAGTGGCTGTTGATGATCTTCCTTTCTCCTTGCAACATAAGTCCATGAGTGGCTGTTGATCTTTCATCTTTCTTCATGCAACATAAGTCCATGAGTGGCTGTTGATGATCTTCTTTTCTCCTAGCAACATAAGTCCATGAGTGGCTGTTGATCTTTCATCTTTCTTCATGCAACATAAGTCCATGAGTGGCTGTTGATGATCCTCCTTTCTCCTAGCAACATAAGTCCATGAGTGGCTGTTGATCTTTCATATTTCTTCATGCAACATAAGTCCATGAGTGGCTGTTGATGATCTTCCTTTCTTCTAGCAACATAAGTCCATAAGTTGCTACTGATTATCACCCTCCATCAGTGTCAAACCACCGCAAATCATCTCTGTCACAAATAGAATGATACCTTGACTCCCATTTAAAAGACATATTTCCTTCTTCCTAGCAGAGTACATTATCCTTCAGCTCCCAGAGGCCCTGACCGGCCCTCTTGGATTGAGCGCCAAAAGAGATTCTCCGAGAACCCTACATCATCCCCCGAGGACAGAAACTGATAGATACCAGCTCCCGGAGGCCCTGACCGGCCCCCTTGGATTGAGCGCCAAAAGAGATTCTCCGAGAATCCTACATCATCCCCCGAGGACAGAAACCGATAGATACCAGCTCCCGGAGGCCCTGACCGGCCCCCCTTGGATTGAGCGCCAAAAGAGATTCTCCGAGAACCCTACATCATCCCCCGAGGACAGAAATCGATATATACCAGCTCCCGGAGGCCCTGACCGGCCCCCTTGGATTGAGAGCCAAAAGAGATTCTCCGAGAACCCTACATCATCCCCCGAGGACAGAAACCGATAGATACCAGCTCCCGGAGGCCCTGACCGGCCCCCTTGGATTGAGCGCCAAAAGAGATTCTCCGAGAACCCTACACCATCCCCCGAGGACAGAAACCGATAGATACCAGCTCCCGGAGGCCCTGACCGGCCCCCTTGGATTGAGCGCCAAAAAAGATTCTCCGAGAACCCTACATCATCCCCCGAGGACAGAAACCGATAGGCCCTAACCGGCTCTTTTGGATTGAGCATTGCGAGATCTGACCAACCACGAGAGATTCAGAGATGGATCCTGGTTCTAGGTCAAGAATTGAAGAGAGATTCTTAGAGAGTCCATCACCTCCCGAAGGCCCTAACCGGCTCTTTTGGATTGAGCATTACAAAATCTGACCAACTACGAGAGATTCAGAGATGGATCCTGGTTTTAGGTCAAGAATTGAAGAGAGATTCTCAGAGAGTCCCCTACCATCCCAGCAGAAGATAACAGAAGTCCGAACCAATTCTCCGGACTTTGTCATCATAAGGATCGGCCAACGATTGAAAACATCACCCGCAGTCGAATCACCCGAATTCCCAGGGCAAGCATTGTCTATTCGCAATTCAAGGATCCGTGTCCACTGATTATCATGAGCTTTCTCACCTGTTAGTCATCATGAGTTTCCTCACTTATCGCGAGCTTCTTCACTCCGGTTATCTCACCTGTCAATTATCGTGAGCTACCTATTATGAGCCTCCTCGCTTTGGTTATTATAAAACTGTCGGTTATCATGAACTCCCTCACCTATGGGTTATCTTTTGTTGTCATCCTCAAAGACCCCACATCCGATCCCATTCGCTTGTAAAGCACACTTCCCGTAATTCCAGAAGTTTGCCCCTAGACCCAGAGTCTTCTAAACCTTGCTGTCCTTATCTGAGTCATCCACCACATCACGGTCGCAAACACTAGCACAACACCAGCCACTCGGAGTGGCACACCCCACAACACATGCTCATACTAGGGTCATAACACTAGACATGATATGACTCATGACACAATTCATATCACATCCATGCATTGCATATCATCCTCATATAGCATGGCATCCGCCTGATTGTTGTGTATGTGTAATTTATTCCTTTGTGCCCTGAACTACGTCCTGGTCTGATTCCCCTTGGGATACGTAGGCAGCTCACGCGGAGCACGACCAACACTGACCTCAGCATCTTTCTTTTTTTTTCTTCATTGCATCTTTTGCAACGTTTTTTATCCTAAATCTATAGCCTCCAAAAGACTTGTCTCTTCAAAACTTTGGCACTCGCTTGCGACATGCGTTGCCTCGCAAGTTCATGCCAAAGAGGGGCAAACTGTAGACACCCCATTTTGTCGGCTATCAGATTTAGGAGACCCATAGCTTGGTGGTTCACAATGATCGTAAAAGACTCAAAAGGACTCTCGGAAGTCAGCTCTATCTCTCAGAATGCTCAGAATGACCAAAATGCCCCTAAAAGCCCAAAAACTCCCGGGTTTGGCCCCAAATTTCTGGAAACATGCTACGTCGTAAGAAAATTAATAAAATGAGTTTTTAAGAAAAATCAGATGAAATCGTCAGCTCCCAGAGACCCCCGGAAGTCCCGGAAGTTCCCAGAAAGTCCCCGTTGACCGATTTGACCAATGTTTGACCAGGTTTGACCAGGTTTGACCAAGTTTGACCGAAATCGTCCGAATTCACCAGAATCATTTCAAATCATGAGAAAAGTGTTAAAAAAAGTTCCAAAAGAAAATCGAGCGAAAACATCAGCTCCCGGGAACTCCCGGAGGTTTCCAGAACTTCCCGGGAATCCCAGGTTTGACCAGTTTGACCAGAATTTGACTTTGGAACCGGGGCACCAAAACAATTTTCAAACATTTTTCATGGACACTAGAGGTCAATAGCTTTCTAACGGTATATCGCACATAATTTCCGGATTTAAAACGAATTTATTATGAATTTCCAAAGGCGAAAAAGGCGATCAAATTGGCCTTTATCGCGAATACCGCAAAACTTTTCAAAGTGACCTATCCCCGAACTATTTTTTATGTAAAGTAGACTCCAATACCTTTCCAACGGTATATCACAACCTTAGTTTGGAGTTTATATGCATTTTCTATGAATTTCGGACGAAATAGGGCCTTTTCGCGAATACCGGAACCTCAGGGGGCCTAAACAGCATTATCTGGACGAAGGGAGGAGCAGTGCCGCCGCGGCACTGGCCCAATGCCGCCGCGGCACTGGCCCAGTGCCGCTGCGGCACTCCCCTCCAGAACAGTGAGTTTTTGTAATTTCTTTTGGGGTCCCATTTTGATTAATTAAAAACCAAAAAGACGTAGTTTTGGTTCCCAGCTTATTTTGGACCAATGGGAGACCATTTTAAACTTTTTAAAACTCCATTTACCACCCCTCCTTTGCCTATAAAAGAAGCCATTTACTTCCATTTAGAGGAGAGACATGGAAGCTTAGAGAAAGCTTAGGAAGAAACTCTAGGGAAATATAGAGAGAGAAAGAGAAGAAGTAGTCTTCTTCTTCCATTTTTTCCAATCAAAGTGAGTTCTAATCTTGTTTTCCTCCACCATTTTTCTATATACTTCATCATCAATATACCCAATCACCATTCTTGAGCATTCTTGAGTTAGGAAGCTACTTCCATGTCCAAATGTCAAAATCTATGAGTGAAACACCAAGCTACAAGTCCAAAATCATATTGATTATCATCTATTGATTGTTATTTACTTGCTTGTTCATATTATGTTCATCTCTTCTTAATCTCATTTCTTTTTATTTTCTTTATTTACTTACTAGTTCATCATCATCTAAGTGATGACATGAAGTTTGGGGTGAGTGAATCCTTATGGATAGTAGCTCTTGACCTCAAAAACATGTTTGATAGATGATGATCATAACCTCAATACTTCCAAGATGTTCTTGAAATGTATTGAAGTTATGTCCAAAATAAAAATGAATCTCTCCAATAATATTGGGAGTTCTTTGATGATTCAAGGTTGGATGAGGTTCTAAGTGGTCACATGGTCATCTCAAGAGTTTAAGTTCATGCTTTGAACATCTATTTCAAAACCCCCAATCAAGAACTCAAACTCTATTTCAAACCCAAATCCATTTTCTTCAAGAATGATCCAAAACAGTGAGCTGTTCAGATTCAAAGATTTGTTTTGAATTAAATGCTTGAGTTATGATGATGAAACCACTTGGAAAATCTTCCTAAGACATCATAGTTTATCCCCAATTTTTCCCATCAATTATAGAAATGTGAAAGTATTTGTTTTGGATGTGAGAAGTTCATATTCATAATCTGCCTCTGTTCTCACAGAATGTTCACCCAACTTCTTGCACTTATTCTGGATATTTTCGTCACTGTACATATATCTTTTATATTTTTTTATAAAACTTGGGTGTCTTAGGAAACTTTTGGTATATAATGGGCATCATAAACCTTTTCTTTGATTTATGAAAAATCATACAAAATCAGTCAACAGTGCAGCTTTTGTTTCTGAGTCATGTGTACATTCTGATTTATTTCTTTTAATCTGTGATAGCTATTGATGTTTGGCTTTTTAGGTTATTTTCTAGACACAATAAGGATGATCTCTGATTTGTCTCACATTTTTCTAGGCACGTTTGACCTCCCATTATAATGTTACAAAGTAATGCATACAGTCTGTCCACTATTCACAGCATTTCACTTTTTGGCTTTCACACTTTGATGCAACACTCTCTTGTATCTAGATGAACCCATATCCCATGCACATGTTCTTTACCACTTTTAGCATGCTATATCATATCATGTATCATCTATCCTCTCATGTATCATACTCCCATAGACTCTTGAGTTTGGTTTCCAAATAAAACCATGTTTTGCAAATACTTGGGAAGTTCTTGAAATAAGTTAGGAATTGATATTCCAAGTGGTTAGAATATTCATCCAAGTTCTGGAAGTATACTTTCAAAACCCCCATTTCAAAACCCCCCTCTTAAACCCCTCATTTTGATTCCAAGAAATAAACCTTGTTTTTCTCAAAACCCTCAAAACAGTGAGTCATTTAAATTCAAGGAATTATTTTGAGTTCAATAATCAATGTATGAATGTAAGACCACTTGGAAAGTCTTCCTAACTCACTATAGAACACCCATGATTTTTGGCTTGACTTGGAAGTACTTGAAAATGGTCCATTTGGACCCAAACATTCCTTCCAAACATTCTGTTTTTGCTGTCACAGCAGCTAGGTCAACTTACGACCTCTTTTCCAGAAAACTTTTCCCAAAGGGGTGGTCCTAACTTATTTTCCCCTTAAAATTCAATGTCTTAGGGAACTTTCTGTATAAAATAGGCCTCTAGATCATTCTTTTTCATTTTCTAAGATTTTCTAACATTTCAGTCGACAGTACAAACTCTGTTTCTGAGTGACCTCTATTGTTTATATAATTTCTCTCAATCTTGGATCATAAAAATACTAACCATAAGTACCCTTTGGATACCCTACGAGATAACATACTTCAGATCTAGAATCCAACTTGCTCATTTTTCCTTTCAGCACATGTGCCGGACACCCCCATATCCGGAGATGTTGCAAAGAAGGCTTATGCCCAATCCACATCTCCCGTGGTGTCCTGGGAACATATTTACTTTGTACTAGATTTAGTATGTATGCAGTGGTTTCTAACAAAGGAATAATGGCAACTCAGAATAACTCATCATTGACCTAGTCATGTCTAAAAGAGTCCAATTCCTTCTCTCTGCTACATCGTTCTGCTGAGGCGTACCAGGTGTAGTCAACTGTGATAGAATCCCATTCTGTATGAGGTGATCAATAAACTCATTAGAGAGGTACTCACCACCTCGATCAGATCGAATGGCCTTGATATGTGTGTGCAATTGCTTCTCCACTTCAGCCATAAATTCTTTGAACTTTTCAAAGGCTTCAAACTTGTGCTGCATTAGGTACACATATCCATACCTAGAGTGGTCATCAGTAAATGTTATGAAATACTCATAACCACCCCTTGCTCTAATATTTATTGGTCCACACATATCAGTATGAACTAATTCCAACAATGCATTGGTCCTATTGCCCTTTGAAGGAAAGGGCCTTTTGGTCATCTTACCCTCTAAACAAGGCTTGCAGACTTCCATTGGTTCGAGAACCAAATCGCCTAAGATCCCTTCTTTGAGTAGTCTTCCAATCCTATTTAGATTGATATGGTCAAGCATCATATGCCAAAGCCTTGTTGGATTAGTGGAAGGTTCCTTTCTTTTAGATGGTATAGTTACCACTGAGTTATTAAGTTCCATATAAGAGTCTTTAAAAATATTGGGAGTAATCACATACAAACCATTTGATTTAACACCAGAACATATAAAAGAACTATTTCTTTTAATCACAACTTCAGTTCTAAAATGAAAAGAATAACCATTATTCGATAAATTAGAAACTGAAATTAAATTACGTCTCATTAAAGGGACGTAAAGTACATCTGATAAAATCAAAACTTTATTGTCCAGAAATTCTAAAACTACAACTCCTATAGCAACCGCATATACGGTTGCATTAGAACCCAGAGTAAGTATGATTTCCCCATCACTGCACCTCCTGGTTGATCTAAACTCCTACAATGAATTACAGATATGGTTAGTCGTACCAGAATCAATGCACAAAGTGTTTGAAGTATCCGTTATAAAACTTACTTCAATCACATGTGATTCAATCATACCTTGAACTCTTGTAGCTAATAATTCTGGATAGTTCCTCTTCCAATGGACCTTGTCGCCGCATTGGAAACACTTTACTTTGCCTTGGCCACCCACCTTCCCTTTGCCCTTACCTTTTCCTTTAGATTTTGCAATCTTAGGGACCGGTCCAACACTTGGACCACCAGTGCTAGACTTCTTCTTCCCTTTCTTACTTTTCGGTGTAGATCGGGAAGAGGAAGAGCTTCTCTCAACGTTCAGAACGTTGCCCCTAGGTTTGATCACCCCTTCCGCTGCCAGTAAAGAACTCATCAATTCGCTCATTGAGAAATCCATTTTATTCATATTATAGTTTAGTTTAAATTAAGCGAACGATGGCGACAGCGTATTGAGGATCATATCAACTTGGGTCTGTGCATCGATGTTGGCACCTAGGGTCTCCAGTTCATTTAAATAACCAATCATTTTTAAAACATGCTCTTTGACTGGAGTCCCTTCCGACATCTTTGCACTCATTATCTCCGCATGGCTACCTGCCTGGCAGGCCTGCCATGCTCCCCAAACATCTTTTTCAGGGATTCGATAATATCACTGGCGAAATTGTTCGACTGGTATTGGTGTTGCAACACATTAGCCATAGAAGCCAATATGTAACAATGAGCCATCCCATTCAAGTTTTTCCATTTATCGAACTAGCGTTTGGCAGCTGCCGAAGTATTTGCCACGGGTTCTTCGGGGCATGGGGTGGTGAGGACATATATGTGATCCTTCGTAGTCAAAACAATGTCGAGGTTTCGTTTCCATTCAATGTAGTTATTTCCAGTTAACTTGTTTTGTGTAAGTATGGTGGCAAGAGGACTAAATGCAGATCCAGACATGATGATTTACTGAAAAATCAAAGACAAAATAAATGTGGATATTAGAATTAGACAATTTAAAATAAAAGAATCCTTAAAACTCTTATTTTAAAACAAAGTTGCCGGAATATCGAAACGAAAGAATAAAGCCTCCGTGTGGTGGTCAATGTTCGATCTTTCGATTTATCATTACTTATCCGCTATGCAACTCTTGCAAAACAAGTCATGACTCCCGAACCTATTTGATCTCTAAGTTTCTAAATAATGTCCCGTGTGGGATCCCTTATCCATAAGCAGCTAGTGTATACCATTAACTAGGATCCAATCACAACCGCCTCAAGTAGCGCCTCCATGTGGTGGTCACCCTGTAACACGTCTGATTGATCCTATCCATAGGAAGTTTACGTCAAGTAACTAATGAGTACTGTACCCTCCGTATGGAATGATCACCCCTGGCGAGGTAACACAGAATGCACTACTCATCTTATAGTGAACCATTAATGGAAGATTGTGGATGTTATTTTAAGACCCTCTCCCACTAGATTTAGTAAATAAGGATTTTTCTTTTTGAAAAAGTTTTCACACATTACCCATAAACATCCAATGTCTACTAATACGTTAAAAACGGTTTTTGAATTTTATTTTAGAAAACTTGTTTTACGTGCATACAAGTAGTAACAACATAATTAAATTCCAATCACAACCAAGCACATAAAATAAAAAACTAAAATTGAAGAATAAAGACATTCAACAATGCCTCTATCTCCCATGGCTCTATCTCCATAGAGCCACCTCCTTGGTTTGATCACCTCCAGCTCCATCTTCATGGACAATGGCTTGCTCCTCCATCTTCATGGAATTTCTAATTCTATTACACTGGACCTATGCTTCTTCCGAAGCTTACAGTTTATCTAGAAATAGAAATCAACAAGAAGAAAATAAAGAAGGCTAGGGAAACCAGTGCAACTTTCCTTTTCGCAGGATTGAAGTCGCAGCGCCCTTTACACATGCCTTAAAACCAAACCAACAATCAATACAAAAACACTAATCTCACACAATTTAAATATGAAATTTAAAACAACTTGGTGCCATGGGAGATAGCGACAAACTTGCTGCAAAAAGGGTTAGTCGTACGCACAACCATACATATATAACAAATATATATAACTATTAGAACACCTAATTGATTCACACAGTGCATAAACTCTTTATGTACTGAATTAGAACTTGAAACAACATCTATTTTCTCTGTCACACTTCGATCGATCGACAAATCGAACCTTCGATTGATTGAACATAGTTCAATCGGTTGAACTTTCAATTTCACAGAAAGGTTTGAAAATTTTATAGAAATTTTTTTAAAATTAAAGTAGATAATTTTTAAAACATTTAAAACTGTGAAAAGAATAACTAGACAGAGAATCGATCTCGATCGATTGAACCCTATTCAATCGATCGAACAAAACCAAAGTTTGATCGATCAAAACTTGTTCGATCGCTTGAGAACAGAAGATGTTTGATCAATCGAACCTACTTAGACCGATCGAATCCATCTTGCATCCAATGCAATCACAGATTTGTATTCTGCTGCGATAACACTGCAGAAACAGATCTGTGACAATGCAGTTTCGAAAACAGTTCTAAAATCAACATGCAAATCAAAACTAGTGTTCCAAAAAGCATCTATAGGTCCAAACAAGCGTGGCTCTGATACCAATTGAAGGAAAAATAGGTTTAAAATTAATTTAAACGCACAGCAGAAAGATTAAGTTTCAAAACTTATTGGTAGCCCAGGATCTACTACTCGTCAATTTCATAGACGCGTACACAAGAGGGGACAAGAATTATACCTAACGGTCTTGAACCCAATTCCAAAATCTCTAACTTCCAGCAGCTTCCACTAGATAGTCTTCACTCTTATGACTCCTGCAGATGCTCCCGGAGAGGCTAGGGTTGGTGGGAACCCTAATAGAGAGGATAGAGAAGGTTTAGGAAAACCTTAAACAGTTTTTGCAGCTTCTACGTATAAAATGACAATTAAAAAAATTCAGTACGCAGCTGCCCTATTTATAGATCCCCAGAACCGACCTAACATTTGACCGATCGAAGTGACCTCGATCGATCGAACCATCGATTGATCGAATAATCTTCAATCGATCGAACATGTCAAGACTTCAATCGATCGATACTCTTTGATCAATCGAACCCGTCATGAAAAGATCCTCAAGTGCCTTTCTAAGCATCCTAGCAGAGCTAAGAGTGGGACCTCCTAGGATCTTAATTGTTGGCTCAAATCAGTTGATTAATTCCCATGACCAAACTCTTTGATCAACAAATTAATTGACTGATCAGTTAATGTTTACTCCACTATAAAATGATATCTGAACTCCAACGCAAAAGAACATATCCGAAGCGATAACTAGACTTGTATGGTGTACTAATGTCCCTCTACCATCAGCATTCATAATCATATTCAGGTAGTCGGATAACTGATACTGTCAACCCGAATCATGATTACTTCTTTTATTTCTTAAGTCCCATTCACCTCTCATGATTACCAAACATGTTGATAACTACTTATCAACAAGACTGCAGTTCTCAGTAATCAGCTTGGTGACATTCTCAAGGGAATGCTTACTCTGAATTAGAGGGTAGATTCTATCTTGACAATATATGTTCATAACCCTATGAACATAACATACCCAAGATACCTTGGTGTTGATCTTTTATAGACCTCATGATTGGTAAGTCAAAGCAGCCATATCCACAGTCTGTGTTCATAATCATCTCAAGATTGAGAACACGTACCTTATACAAGTTATGAGTTCCTATCGACTGTTGACAGTGTTAAGCATCAATAGGAAAGTCAGGTCCGTCAATGCACTATAAGCACTAGCATATTAACTAAGAGTTAAACTCCAGTGATTGAGATTCATCACTCCACTCAATGGTAGTTAATCATGCTACAGTGTAAACCTAATGAGATATCCAGTCTCATCATCCACTGTGACAAACTCTAAGTATCAAAGGATAGTAATTCGTATCTCACTTGTATGTATTTCACACACACAAATTACTTACTATGATACTTATGGATCAAACAATCATCTCATGAAAGAAACATACACAATGAAATGTAAAGCTGATATCCATATATTAAAATGCTAATGTCTCATACATAAAGTAATAGTTCTATCAATCACAATTCATAGAACTGCTTAGGATCTTACACACATTTTCCAAAAGTCTCTTCCTACCTCATTTCATCACACACCACTAGAATTGTGATTGAATTTTCACTTGTTCTTCATTGATTTGGATCTAAATAGCTTTGGGTTTAAGACTAAATAAGTTCTAAAGTGAAGTCTAACTTAGGACATCAATTGAGTTTTGATCCCATCTCTTTTTGTTTATGTTCCTCTCTTGGGATTCATGAGATCTTCAATATCTCATTTGATTCCCTTAAGTTTGATCCTTAAATTTTTTGTAAATGTAATACCTGTAATTTCCTTTTCTTTAATAATATCAGTTTCTGAATTTTTGCATTTGACTGTCTAATTTTATATTATTATTTTAATATTGTGACGATCTTAACGTATCATAAGATTACTGACTAGACTGTCGTAACCGTACCGACTCAACCGTAATTAGAATTAACTTAGTCCCGTACCTGGACCCGGACAATAGAAATAATACCCGTCTGCATGTAAATTGAGATCGACACGCATAACGAGGAACTTATGCACGTAAACCGAGAAAGTAGCATGCAACCCAAAGTGGGCCCCACCTGGCCGGCCACATGGCAGCCCCATGTGCCACTCCTTACACTTGTCATCTCCTCCCATGACATTTGTCCACATATTGGACATGTGTCTTTGCATGAACTCATGCAATTGACACCTAGCCATGCCAATCTCCTATATATCATGCACATACACACAATTGAGACACTTTTGTCTCTACAATATGCACATAATTGAGAGGGAGAGAGAGCTGGAGTTATAGCTCCATGGAAGAATAGAAGAAAGAGGAAGTCCATCCTTGAAGTTTGAAGATTCAAGCTTCACTAAGCTTCAACCAATATCAAGCTTAAATTTCAAGCTTGGGTGAGTATTCTAACTCACTTTAGAACCTATATAGTATGTAGTAAATATTTAGTAAGTGTTTGATGCTGTATTTTGAGGTTCTATGCAACATGCAAGTCAAATATTTAAATATGAGAAACAGAAACCTCCAACAGAATGTAGTTTAGTAGAATGAGTGTTTTAAGCAGCTCCAAAATCTGAATCAAGCTAGGTTTTTTGTGTGGATAAAGCTAACTCATTTATATACAAATAACTATTCTATAGCCCAGTCTGAAAATCACTTCTTCATAGGTGAAATGTACATACAACGCAATACTTTAAATCTGAGAAACAGAAACCTCCAGCAGAATGTAGTTTAGTAGAATGAGTGTTTTAAGCAGCTCCGAAATCTGAATCATGCTAGGTTTTTTTGTGGATAAAGCTAACTCATTTATCTACAAATAACTCTTCTATATATCAGTCTAAAAATCACTTTTTCATAGGTGAAATGTACATACAACGCTGTACTTTAAATATGAGAAACTGAAACCTCCAGCAGAATGTAGTTTAGCAGAATGAGTGTTTTAAGTAGCTCCAAAATCTGAATTAAGCTAGGTTTTTTTGTGGATAAATCTAACTCATTTATATACAAATAACTCTTCTAAAGCTTAGTCTAAAAAGCACTCATTCATAGGTAAAATGCACATACAATGCAGTACTATAAATCTGGGACAGAGCAGTCCGAAAATATAGAAATGTCTAAGTAAAATAAATATTTTGAGTAGCTCAAAAATGTAATTGAAGCTAGATTTTGTTGTACATGAAGATAATCCAACTATATACAATGTTTTAGTTTTGAGTTTGATCTACAAAGTAATTTATCATGCCCAAATAAATCATATCAATTCAGTCGACATAGTAAAATTAATTCCTGGCAGATTGTATAACTACTTGTATGATGTGTTTATTGATGATGCTTGCTTTCCGGTACCTGTGTGGTTATGGATATCTTGTGCTATGGTAGTGCTATCGTGTAGATGAGTATGTTAAGGGTTTCATCTATATGGTTATTGATATCAAATCCATATTATAGATCTATGAGCTACATGCTATGTTTTTCCGTTATCGCAAATTTAGTGTAATGACCATCAAAAGTTCATACCCAAGCTTTTAGTATGTTGTACGGCATGAGTATTGCGTCGATAGCGATTGGGTAAGTTTCCATTGTAAGTATATCATAACAAAATAGAATGACGGATAAATAACGTAACTTCGAAAGTACAAATGAAAGTAATTAGCAAACTAAACTATGGAACGAGTGACGCGAATGCGATCAAGGATACATACGGATTAGTTGTATTTGATCAGGAGCAGCGTATGTCAAGGATAAGTGTTGGATAGGTAAACCAGGCCACTGTGGATACCGGGCTTCCACCTCTTTTTGATGTTTTGAAATTCGTTTGATTTTGAATCAAGGAGAGAGAAAAGGTCTGTTGAAAACAGATACAGAGTCGCCACTTGGTCTTTAAGGAACCAAGAAACCTAATTTTGACTCACCCAAATGGATAAAGGGCACCGGCCCTTCCTAACCAAAGAACTTGGTTCGGGGTTTTGGTACGAGAGAGGAAGGAGCCTTTGTCGCGACTAAAACACCCTCAACTCGCCCCATCTTTCGACGGGCCTCAATTAGCATCCAAATAATCATCTTATACTATGTATGGTTCGGCAATTAATACTATGGTAGTATATTACATTACATAAGAAACTTGAAAATGGAAGATCTAAAGATAAAATATCATTCATAAGATCTAAATCAAATATCATGCAATGTAAAGTGAAAGATCACACAAATAAACCTAGGAAAAATCGTCTAATCATATATCAATTAATCAAGTTTTCCTAATCTAAAGGTGACATGAATTGTTCTTGAAACAAATAAACAAAGGAATCAAAATATGCTTAGCAAACTAGTATGATGCATGTTATTCTTTGATAAAAGAAGACCTCTCAATCCCCGGGACGGATGAGAAAGGATGATTAGATCAAGGGGAAGCATGAACGGGTGATCGAGTTCATTCCTTATAATCTCCTTAGATTAAGAGTTACAAAAACCCCAAATCTTGCATGAATGCAATGTATGTATCTAAAGCGGGCAAAGGTTATAGTGTGTTTTGTGTACATGAATTTCTAGAATGACTTAGAAGTCTAAAATGTGTATAAATTAATGAATGAAATTGACATGGGATATGTACAAATGTAGTATGAACTACTTCCTAAGATATGAACTAATTTGGAATGCATATAAGTATCAAATCAAAGAATGAAAGTTAAAGTATACTTGCTGTGAATAGTGGACAGAACAGTAGCATGATCTTTTGGAATTTGAAAAGAGGGGTTAGGAATGTTTTCAATGCATCATTTTTTATGGAGATGTTCCTTATTGTGTCTAGAAAACAACCCAAAAGTCCAATTCTTGAATAGCTATCACAGATTGAGAGAAATTATATAAACAATAGAGGTCACTCAGAAACAGAGTTCGTACTGTCGACTGCAATGTTAGAAAATCTTAGAAAATGAAAAGGAATGATCTAGAGGCCCATTTTATACAGGAAGTTTCCTAAGACATTTAATTTTAAGGGAAAAATAAGTTAGGATCACTCCTTTTGGAAAAGTTTTCTGGAAAAGAGGTCGTAAGTTGACCTAGCTGCTGTGACAGCAAAAATAGAATGTTTGGAAGGAATGTTGGGACCCAAATGGACCATTTCCAAGTGCTTCCAAGTCAAACCAAAAATCATGGGTGTTCTCCAATGAGTTAGGAAGACTTTCCAAGTGGCCTTGTATCCATATGTTGAGTATTGTATTCTAGAAAAATCTTTGAACTCAACTCACTCACTGTTTTGACTCATTGTTTTGAAGATTTTGGAGAAAACAAAGTTTTGTTTCTTGAAACCAAATGAGAGGGATTGAGAGGGGTTTTGAAATAGATATTTTGAAAACATGTTTTCAACACTCAATAAGGATCATAGCCACTTAGAATACCTACATCAAACTCATCATTTAAGAACCTCCAAGATTGTTGGAGAGATTTATTTTATTTTTAGACATAACTTCAATACATTCCAAGAATACCTTGGAAGTATTGAGGTTATGACCATCATCTATCAAACATGTTTTTGAGGTCAAGAGCTACTATCCATAAGGATTCACTCACCCCAAACTTCATGTCATCACTTAGATGATGATGAACTAGTAAGTAAATAAAGAAAATAAAGAAGAAATGGGATGAGAAGAGATGAACAATAAATAAACAAGCAAGTAGATGATAATCAATAGATGATATTCATGAAGCATGAGACTTGTAGATTGGTGTATCACTCATATGTAATGACACTAGACATGGAAGAAGCTTCCACACTCTTGAATGCTCACTAAAATGGTGGTTGGGAGTATTGAATGTTGAAGTAAATGGAAGTAATGAAGTAAAAACAAAGTTAGAACTCACTTTTGTTTTTGAAAATCAAAGAAGAAAGCTTCTTTTCTCTCTACTCTAGCCTTATCTCTACAACTTTCTCTCCCAAACTTTTTCCAAAACTCACATTTGACTCTCCTAAAATGAGGAGTAATGGGGTGTTTATATAGGCCAACTTGGGGTGTTTTTGGGATTTAGAAAGTACTCCCATTGGCTCCAAACATCTGAAATCATAAAACTACGTCGTTTTGGCTTTTAATTAATCAAAATGGGACCACAAAACATATTACAAAAATACACTGCTCTGGGGGGAGTGCCGCGGTGGCACTAGGCCAGTGCCACGGCGGCAGTGGGCCAGTGCCGCGGCGGCAGTGCTCCTCCCTTCGTCTGGATAATGCTGTTTAGGCCCCCCGAAGTTCCGGTATTCGCGAAAAGGCCCTATTTTGTCCGAAATTCACAGAAAATGTATATGAACTCCAAATCGAGGTTGTGATATACCGTTGGAAAGGTAATGGAGTCTACTTTACATAAAAAATAGTTCGGGGATAGGTCACTTTGAAAAGATTTGCGGTATTTGCGATAAAAACCGATTTGATCGCCTTTTTCGCCTTTGGAAATTCATAATAAATTCGTTTTAAATCCAGAAATTATGTGCGATATACCGTTGGAAAGCTATTGACCTCTAGTATCCATGAAAAATATTTGAAAATTGTTTTGGTGCCCCGATTCCAAAGTCAAATCTTGGTCAAACTGGTCAAACCTGGGATTCCCGGGAAGTTCCGGGAACCTCTGGGAGCTCCCAAGAGCCGACGTTTTCGCTCGATTCTCTTTTAAAACTTATTTTAATACTTTTCTAATGATTCCGGTGAATTTGGACAATTTCGGTCAAACTTGGTCAAACTTCGGTCAAACCTGGTCAAATCTCGGTCAAACCTGGTCAAACCTTGGTCAAACCGGTCAACGGGGACTTTCGGGGAACCTCCGGGACTTCCGGGGGTCTCTGGGAGCTGACGATTTCTTCCGATTTTATTTAGAAACTTATTTTATCATTTTTCTTACAACGTAGCATGTTTCCAGGACTTTTGGTCCAATATCTGGGAGTTCAGGGGCATTTTGGTCATTCTGAGCATTCTGAGAGATAGAGCTGACTTCCGAGAGTCCTTTTGAGTCTTTCACGATCATTGTGAACCACCAAGCTATGGGTCTCCTAAATCTGATAGCCGACAAAATGGGGTGTCTACAGTTTGCCCTTCTTTGGCATGAACTTGCGAGGCAACGCATGTCGCAAGCGAGGGCCAAAGTTTTGAAGAGACAGGACTTTTTGGAGGCTATAGATTTAGGAAAAACAGCGTTGCAAAAGATGAAAGGATGATGCTGGTCGTGCTCCACGTGAGCTGCCTACGTATCCCAAGGGGAATCAGACCAGGACGTAGTTCAGGGCACAAAGGGATAAATCACATATGCACATACACAACAATCAGGCGGATGCTATGCTATATGAGGATGATATGCGATGTGTGGATGTGATATGATCTCATACATGAGTCCTATCATGCCTAGCTTTCTGATCCTAGAATGAACAGGTGCCATGGGGTGTACCACTCCGAGTGGGCTGGTGTTGTGCTAGTGTTTGCGATTGTGACGTGGTGGGTGACTCAGATAAGGGTATTGAAGTCTAGAAGACTCCGGGTTTAGGGGCAAACTTCTGGAAGTGCGCTTCTTAAACAAACGTAATTGGGTGTGGGGTCTCAGAGGACTATGATCGAAGACATCTTTTGGAAAATAACCGACGGACACAGGGGCCCTGGAAATTAAGAGACTGACACAGAAGTCACGGGACGATCGTGAGATCCTGAGATGTCACATGATGAACATGGAAGCCCCATGGTGTAATGAGAGCGATGATGATTAATGGACCGACGATGTTTGCATTGAGATGACGAGTCGACAATGGACTATTGTGATTGAACTGACAATGTATAAATCCGCTGAGGATTAATTTGAATCTGCTGGGGATGAAGCGATACTTTCTAGGATCTTTCTTCAACTGCTCCTTTTGATCAAATCTTACGGGCCTGTCGGGGTCTCCGGGAACTGGTATCTTTCTACTTCTGTCCTCGGGGGATAATGCAGGGTTCTCGGGGAATCTCTTTCGGTGCTCAATCCAAGAGAGCCTGTCGGGGTCTCCGGGAGCTGGTATCTTTCTGCTTCTGTCCTCGGGGGATAATGCAGGGTTCTCGGGGAATCTCTTTCGGTGCTCAATCCAAGAGAGCCTGTCGGGGTCTCCGGGAGCTGGTATCTTTCTGCTTTAGTCCTCGGGGGATAATGCAGGGTTCTCGGGGAATCTCTTTCGGTGCTCAATCCAAGAGAGCTTGTCGGGGTCTCCGGGAACTGGTATCTTTCTATTTCTGTCCTCGGGGGATAATGCAGGGTTCTCGGGGAATCTCTTTCGGTGCTCAATCCAAGAGAGCCTGTCGGGGTCTCCGGGAGCTGGTATCTTTCTGCTTCTGTCCTCAGGGGATAATGCAGGGTTCTCGGGGAATCTCTTTCTGTGCTCAATCCAAGAGAGCCTGTCGGGGTCTCCGGGAGCTGGTATCTTTCTGCTTTTGTCCTCGGGGGATGATGCAGGGTTCTCGGGGAATCTCTTTCGGTGCTCAATCCAAGAGAGCCTGTCGGGGTCTCCGGGAGCTGGTATCTTTCTGCTTTTGTCCTCGGGGGATAATGCAGGGTTCTCGGGGAATCTCTTTCGGTGCTCAATCCAAGAGAGCTTGTCGGGGTCTCCGGGAACTGGTATCTTTCTACTTCTGTCCTCGGGGGATAATGCAGGGTTCTCGGGGAATCTCTTTCGGTGCTCAATCCAAGAGAGCCTGTCGGGGTCTCTGGGAGCTGGTATCTTTCTGCTTCTGTCCTCGGGGGATGATGCAGGGTTCTCGGGGAATCTCTTTCGGTGTTCCATCCAAGAGAGCCTGTCGGGGTCTCCGGGAGCTGGTATCTTTCTGCTTTTGTCCTCGGGGGATAATGCAGGGTTCTCGGGGAATCTCTTTCGGTGCTCAATCCAAGAGAGCCTGTCGGGGTCTCCGGGAGCTGGTATCTTTCTTCTTTTGTCCTCGGGGGATGATGCAGGGTTCTCGGGGAATCTCTTTCGGTGCTCAATCCAAGAGAGCTTGTCGGGGTCTCCGGGAGCTGGTATCTTTCTACTTTTGTCCTCGGGGGATGATGCAGGGTTCTCGGGGAATCTCTTTCGGTGTTCAATCCAAGAGAGCCTGTCGGGGTCTCCGGGAGCTGGTATCTTTCTGCTTTTATCCTCGGGGGATAATGCAGGGTTCTCAGGGAATCTCTTTCGGTGCTCAATCCAAGAGAGCCTGTCGGGGTCTCCGGGAGCTGGTATCTTTCTGCTTCTGTCCTCGGGGGATGATGCAGGGTTCTCAGGGAATCTCTTCTCTTGATCGGGAAACAGGATCCGTTACCAGAATTCTCATGTTTGATCGAAATTCACGACGGTTGTCCTGAAACGACCGATACGGGTCTTCGGGAGCCGATTTTTCCCAGTTTTTGCCTGCTGGAGGTAGCTCTGACGACTTTTAGTCTGCTTGGGGTAAAACCTCATAAATCTCAACTAGAATGGGCCACCGGGGCTGATCGGGGCCAAAAACGGGCTGAAAAAGGCCAAAACGGGCCAGAACGGGGCGAAACGGAGCAAAACGGAGCGAAGCGGGGCCCACAGGGAGCAGTGCCGAGGCGGCACTGGGCCACTGCCGCGGCGGCAGTTGGCCAGTGCCGCGGCGGCACTGGGTGACCGGACTTCATCTTCCTATATCTCGGGTTTTTGAGCTTTTGAAGCTCATTCTTGGCCATTTTGGGGTGTTTTTGAAGCCAAAATTCATCAAAACGCAGCTTGTGCGCGCTCAGGTGAGTAATCTTTCCCCGTAGTTGGATTTTTGATTGGTGTTTTGGTTTGCCCAAATTTTCAAGAAGAAAGTTTAAATGTGACTTCCATTTTTCTTGTAGATCCATGGCTTCGAGCTCAAGGAGACCGTCTAAGAAGGCCAAAGGACGGATGAAGGCCGAGGTGCAAGCTCCGGACTTGATTTTACAGGACCCTCAACGCCATCTTTCGGCCGCGGCTCTAGCGAGCTTGGTATGTGAAACTTTTGACATTTTAGGACCACTTTCATGTACTATGCTAGTTTTGTGAGCCGTAGCGTGCACTTAGAGACCGTTAGAAGTTCGACTTGTGCTCAAATGTGGATTTTGTGAATTCGGCTCTCGGGTCGTGAATAGTGATTTTGTGCATCTTTTGTCGCCTTTGTTGTGTGCAGGTGCTGGAAGTGGCATTGAAAGGCCATGGTAGCCTTGCCCATGCTTTCTTATGGTATACCCAGCTTTCGCCCACCGTTAAGAGGATGGTTGATGATGCCGGGTTCGGAGGCTTCGTCCGCTTGGTTTCGAAAAGTAGCAATGATTTGGCTCACTTCTATGCACTGGCCGAGAGGTGGTGGGACACTACCAACACTTTCCACCTGCCGTTCGGAGAGATGACTATGACGCCTTTTGATTTCTCCATGATCACGGGTTTGAGGGTTGGCGGGAAGCGCCTGGTTCTGGACTATTTTTATGAGATTGACCCGGAGGCGGTGGAGATGTTGATTGGGGCTGTTCCCCCTAACCTAGAGAGGCATTGGTTCCCCTGCGGCTGGCTTTACCGGGCCTATGGTAGAGGTAATCACAATCTGAACAATTCCCAGCTTTTGAGGGTTTATCTTCTGTATGTCCTCGGGTGCTCCATCTTTGCGACAAGGAACGACCGGGTGAGCTTGAGGCTCCTTTCTTGCCTGGCGACCATTGATGAGATCCCCTCCTACAATTGGGCCGGTGCTGCCCTGGCCCATCTCTACAAGCATATGGGGGAGGTCTCTCGGGGCGATGTTAAATCTACTGGGGGATTCTGGCGAGCTTGGGAGGTACGCACTATTTCCTCTTTTATTTTTCCATCTTTTTGATTTCCATATTTGTTCTGATTTCTCCTTTGTCTGTGCAGCTTTGGAGTTTTGAATACTTGAATATGTTGGCTCCTTCCCCGACGGATGAATCAGGCGAGGATGAGGATGGCATGGCTCCTGTGCCTTTATTCCCATGAGGTTTGAGATGGCGGAGGGACGTTGTTGGGATGAAGAGCGGGGCCCACCAGATTGTTTTGCTCAGAAACTTCTTAACTGAGCTGACGGCCTCTAGTGTTGATTGGACGCCTTGGGAGGGCGTCGCTTATGCCGCCCCAGAGGAGATACAAGCGGTTATATCTCTTACCTCTTGCCGCCTTCTGCTGGAGAGTACCGAGTGCAGGCAGTGGTTCCTTGGGGAGCGGGTCTCCCGGCAGGTGGTTGGTGGTTCTCGGTATCGCGTCCCTCATGATCCTCCTGCGATGGATGCTGGTGACCTCTCTGGAGATGCTCTGCTGGCGGCCTTAGCCGGCACTGATGTCTGGGACCATTTTCTTTCTGAGACCGGTTACGAGGCTTACCCTGGCCGTTTCCTGATGCCTAACTTCCCACTCCTAGAGGTGAGTTCTTTTTGTATTTTTTGTTTATATTCATTGTCCATGTTTTTGATTTATCTTTTCCTAACTTATTCTGTGCCTTCAGCTTCGCGAGATGTACAGGAGGCAGGCTCCTCAGGCTCCCAACCCTATCCCCTCTTCGGATTGGAACGTCAACGTTCTAGGCGCTGATGGCACTCCCCAAGTGATGGAGGTGCCACGAGTCACATGTGGGTACCCTACTCAGCCAGCGGGCGTCCTCAATGTTCCTTGGAGTTATGCTGAGGAGGGTCACGCCTTGGCGGCTAGCCTACGGTCCTTGGTCCTTACACGAGACCACCGGGTATGTCTCTAATTTTGCACTTTCTTAAGGTTATAAGGTTCTAACCCTGGATTTTTTTTTTATTTTGACAGATGGATGGTATGCGGCAATTTGCCGCCAATCAGATGGCGTCCTTGGTAAGTCTCTGACTCGACTCTGTTTTTGTACTTTTTTGTTGTTCCCTTACTGATTGCCTTCATTTTTATTTGTGTGTGCAGTACCGTGGAGGCGGGGCTGGCTCATCGAGGACTGGTCCGAGATGTAGAGGTGGTAGGAGGAGGCCGTCGCCGACGTACACTCCGGGCGGTCCGACGTAGGACGAAGAAGAGGAGGACTGAGGCTTCCCAAGCGGGAATTATTATTTTATTTTCTTTTCCTATTTTTGATTGGGTTGTACTGAGGATATGATTATTTGGACAGTGTAGGACGATGTGTAGCACAATTTGTGACCTTTTGACAGAGTATTATGATGTTTTGCCTCCTAGGCCGGATATCTTCTGGTTTAGAGGCGCAGTTGTGTGCTTGTTGATACATGTGCATTGTGATTGCTGGATGTTCCTGCGATGGGCAGTTTTGTGATAGTGAGTGCTTTTGCCTTGCAGGTGGGATAGTCCGTGAAACGGGGAGGTGCTGCCGAAATTTTGAATTTTGCTAGAGCCGCGACAGAAAAAATGGCTTCGTATGATCCCGCTCAACTCACAGCTTGGCTGCTGAACATTACGGATGGCGTGGAGCGGATCAACCTCTTTAGCTACGGCTTGACCGAGCTGTTTTCTCTTTGCCAGGTGACCTTGAACACTGAGTTCTTGCGTGCTGCCATTGCCCACTGGGACCCGGTGAATCATGTCTTCAACTTCAATGGCCTGGAGATATGCCCCATGTTTGAGGAGTTCTGTGCTATTCTTGGCTTCGATTCTGACTCTGACTTGATTCTCCCTTCTGCTGATACCCTCAGCCCTACGCGAGCCTTGGCTGAATACCTGAATTGCTCTGTCACTATTTCCCGCCGGTTGATTCAAGGTGAGGTTCTCAACATTGCTTCTATTATTGCCCGGTACGCCAGTCCTGGGAATCCCAGCGTGTATGATGCTTCCCGTGGGGCCGCTTTGATATTGTGCATGACTTCGCACTTCTTGTTCTCGAGTACTTCCATTGACTTGGTGCATGTGTGCCTCGGGCTGAAACTTAGCAGAAATCCCATGGCCATGGTTCTAGCTGAAACTTTGAATGGTTTGGATAATGCCTTCAACCAAGGGACTCCTCTTCTTTCTGGGGCACCTTTGGTGTTACAGGCTTGGCTTTACGAGCGCCTTCAGCTGTGGACGGGCCGTATACCACCAATTTACTTTCGTCGAGCCGTGCTTCATTCTCACTATACCTTTGCCGATTGGGTGGGCATGATGAGCGCCTTATCTGAAGCTGACATTTGCTGGATCGTGAGGCGTTGGGGCCTCTATGCTATCACCACGAGCCTCATGGGTCACCAGAGAGTGTGGTTGATGGGTCTGAGAGAGACTTCTTTCTATCATCCTCGCCATTTGGCCAGACAGTATGGACAGGTTCAGGAGGTTCCCCGGGGGTTTACTGAGAGGGTCTTTGCTTCCAGGATCAGAGCTACCACTATTGCTGCTTTTATTGATGGTTGGACTGACCGAGTAAAGGCCTACTTCTAAAGACCTTTGAAGAAATAAAAGACACTAAGACAAAACTAGTCCTGACTGATTCTGCTCATTCCTCCAAGTGTCTTTGAACATGTGGTTGCTTTTTTTTGAAAGACTTTTATTTCTTTGATTATTCCTGCCTATGTAATATTCAAAGTTTGTTTATCGGTGAACCTTGGTTATTTTGGGAATCTCATTTTATGCATTTTAGCTTTCTAAAAACATGTTGTAACTTGAGATTTCAATTAGTTGTTGCTTTTGGTACTTGCTTGAGCATGCTGGGGTCGTTAGAGGCAAACGAGGCGGGTAGCCGAAGTTTTCCCCTAGTTTGGGATGTATATGGTTGTGAGGCAAACGAGGTAGATGACCGACGTTTGCCCCTAGTTTAGAAGAGGTTCAGGCAAACGAGACGAGTGGCCGAAGTTTGCCCCTAGTGTGGAGGGTGGTTTTTGGGTTATGGTAAGGACCGCGACTTTATTTCTCTCACGTGCTCATAATTTTTGCCTAGGCACCAAGGAGGTGACCTAGCGAGCTATTTTCTCTCTTTTGTTATTGCTCACTTTGGATTTAGCTCTAATTTTTGCCTAGGCGTCCTTTCGGATTTTCAACCTAGCGAACCATCCTTCTTTTTCTTTTTGAAAGTCTGCCTACGTACCCCCTGAGCGGGAATCAGGTCGAGCGTAGTTCAAGGCAAGGCTTGAAAGGAAAGGTTAATTTTGTTGGTGGAGTGACCGAACCGATGTGGTTGCCTACGTATCCCCGAGCGGGAATCAGGTCGAGCGTAGTTCAAGGCAAGGCTTAAAAGGAAAGGTTATTTTTGTTGGTGAAGCGACCGAACCGATGTGGTTGCCTACGTATCCCCGAGCGGGAATCAGGTCGAGCGTAGTTCAAGGCAAGGCTTGAAAGGAAAGGTTATTTTCGTTGGTGGAGCGACCGAACCGATGTGGTTGCCTACGTATCCCCGAGCGGGAATCAGGTCGAGCGTAGTTCAAGGCAAGGCTTGAAAGGAAAGGTTATTGGATAGTCAAGCATAGTACTTTTTGAGACGATCCATGTTGATTGGTTCTTTGAATTCGACACCATCGAGGTCCATGAGATAAGTTGCTCCTCCAGAAAGAACAGTCTTGACGATATAAGGGCCGACCCATTTAGGTTTAAACTTCCCACGGGGATCAAAGATCGGAGCTCGCAACTCCTTAAGGACAAGGTCGCCCTTGACAATCTTCCTTGGACGAACCCTTTTGTTGAAAGCACGGGCTATCCTCTTCTGATAGATTCGGACATGGTCGACCGCCGCTAGACACTTTTCATCTATGAGGGCCCATTCTTCATACCTTTCTCTCAACCAATCTGATTCCGAAATTTCACACTCTGCCATTACGCGTAGGGATGGTAATTCTATCTCCACTGGAAGTACCGCTTCCATCCCGTACACTAGTGAGTAAGGAGTCGCTCCTGTGGACGTCCTTATCGATGTTCTGTATCCCCAAAGTGCAAATGGTAGCTTTTCATGCCAGTCTTTGTAGGTATCAGCTGATTTTTGCAGTATGGCCTTGACATTCTTATTCGCAGCTTCGACTGCCCCATTGGTCTGTGGTCGGTATGACGACGACTTGTGATAGGTGATTTTGTATTCCTCGAACAGATCCCTGACTTCTGCCTTGAAATGACTTCCGTTGTCCGAAATAATCTCATGGGGAACTCCATAACGGCAGATGAGATTTCTCTTGATGAATTTGGCTACTTCCTTGGCCCCCAACTTGGTGTAGGATGCAGCTTCTACCCATTTTGTGAAGTAGTCTATGGCCACCAGGATGTACCGATTTCCATTTGAGGCCTTTGGAATGATTTCACCAATAATATCGATTCCCCAGGTGGAGAATGGCCAAGGCGAGGTCATGCTGTATAGAAGAGATGGTGGTACATGCATCATATTTGCATGAATCTGACACTTGTGACACTTTCTCACGTATTCGCAACAATCTTTTTCCAATGTTGTCCAGTAGTACCCTTGTCTCACGATTTTCTTGGCCAGCATGTGACCGTTCATGTGTGGGCCGCATACCCCTTCGTGTATTTCTTCCATCATTCTTCTGGAGTTCTTCCCAAACAAGCAAGTCAGGTTGTGACCGTTGTGTCCTTTCTTTAACAATTTCCCGCCGCAAATGATGAATTACGCTGCGAATCTTTGAATTGCCCTTTTGTCTCTCTCGGTGGATTCTTGGGGGAACGTCCCCTTTTCTATGAAATCCCAGACATCCTGGTACCATGGTGCTTCATTCTCTTCTTCTTCGACTGTGGCGATTATGTTGAACGAAGGCTCGTACCTCTGCTCAATTACCAAGGGCATCATCCTGACTCCCACAGGGATTTTGATCATCGAAGCTAGAGTGGCCAAGGAATCTGCCAGCTGGTTCTCTTCCCTGGGCAAGTAGAGGAATGTGATATTTTCGAATTGCCTCTTGAGTTGGTCGAGACGATCATGATAGGGCTTCAACCTTTCTTCTTTTACTTTCCATTCTCCTCTGGCTTGTGATATGATGAGGTTTGAATCCCCGAAGACATCCAACCTCTGAACCTTCAACTCTAAGGCTGCCTCCATTCCCAGAATGCATGCTTCATACTCAGCAGTGTTGTTGGTGGAGTTATAATTGAGCTTGACTGCTAACGGAGTATGGTCCCCACTCGGCGATACTAGGATCATCCCTACTCCGTATCCCTTCATGTTGGCTGCTCCATCGAAGTACAACTTCCACTGTTCTTCCTTGATTTCCATGATGCTCTCGTCCGGAAACGGAAAGTCCCCACTTTCTTCGGAGTCAACGGCATGTTCTGCGAGATGCTCAGCTACGGTTCTCCCTTTTACTGACTTGCTCGTAACATATTTGATATCGAATTCAGATAATAGAAGTAACCAACGGGATATACGACCGGTCAGGGCGGGTTTTTCGAGAAGGTATTTTAGAGGATCCATGCGGGATATGAGCACAACCGGAAAGGCCAGCATGTAGTGCCTTAGTCGGCGAGTGCACCAAACCAAGGCCCAACATGTTTTTTCGAGGGTAGAATAGTTGAGCTCATACCCAGTCATCCTCTTGCTGAGGTAATATATGGCTTTCTCGGAGTGGCTTTCTTCTCCTTCTTGGGCTAGCATGCAACCCATGGCATTTTCAGAGACGGATAGGTAAAGGAATAAGGGCTTATGAGGCATTGGTGGTGAAAGGACAGGCGGATTTTGAAGGTAGGCTTTTATTTTGTCGAAAGCGGCTTGGCATTGGTCATCCCATTGGAACTTCTACCCTTTTCTCAACAATCGGAACAGAGGATCGCATGTAGCTGTGAGCTTAGAAATGAAGCGGCTGATGAACTGGATTCTTCCGAGGAACCCCCTTACTTCTTTTTCATTCCGTGGTGGCGTCATTTCGAGGATTGCCTTGATCTTAGAGGGGTCCACCTCTATTCCCCTTTGTGTGATGAGAAAACCCAGGAGTTTACCGGAGGTTACGCCGAAAGTGCATTTCTTTGGATTCAGCCTCATCTTGTATTTGCGCAACCTTTCGAAGAACTTTTCCAGCGCTACCAGGTGCCCTTCTCTATCCTTGGATTTTACAATCATGTCGTCTACGTATACTTCTACCTCTTTGTGAATCATATCATGCAGCAGAGTGGTGGCAGCTCTTTGGTAAGTCGCCCCCGCGTTCTTGAGTCCAAAGGGCATTACTCTATAACAGTAGGTTCCCCAAGGGGTGGTGAATGTCGTCTTTTCCCGATCTTCTGGCGCCATTAGAATCTGATTGTACCCTGAGAAGCCATCCATGAAAGACAGTAGCTCATGTCCCGCGGTGTTATCTACCAAGACGTCAATGTGGGGAAGCGGGAAGTCATCCTTGGGACTGGCCTTGTTCAGATCACGAAAGTCGACGCACACACGAACTTTTCCATCCTTCTTCGGGACTGGCACGATATTGGCAACCCATTCCGGGTATTCGGTGACAATGATGAACCCTGCCTTGAACTGCTTCTCCACTTCTTCTTTAACCTTGAGTGCCCATTCCGATCTCATGCGCCTCAGTTTCTGCTTGACAGGTTTAGAATTAGGGAGGAGAGGAATATGATGTTGGACGATGTCGGGATCGACCCCGGGCATGTCTTCGTAAGACCAAGCAAAAACATCTTTGAACTCTTTTAGCACGAGGGTTAATTTTTCTTTTTCTTCTTTATTAAGGGTTGAGCCAATTTGCACAATCTGTGGATTATCTATTTCACCTAAGTTAACTGATAAAGTATCTTCGATTATTTCATAAGCAGGTGGTTTTTCAATTAGTTGCTTTAGTTCGATTGGGAGATCCTCGGAAGGATCTGTGCATTCACAAGTGTCAGACACAGAGGAGTAAGCAGAATCGTCTTTCATTTCATTCATGATAGGTGAAGTGATTACATTGGATAGTGGTGGGCTTACAGCAGCCGACTCCAGTACAGACTCGATAACCGGTAGTACAGACTTCGGGGGAATAGGGGATTGGTAGACACAGACAGATGACTCTACAGCCTGGTTGCTCAGACCCTCCTCAGTTGGCTTGATCTGATCATCTTGACTCTTGGCCCTCTTTTCTTCCTCCTCCTCAGCGGATTCCTCCCACATCTTCTTGATTGCTTCAGTGTCAAGGTATTTCAACCAGTCTTCCTCTGGGGTCTTTTCAACTTCTTTGGGATAGAGCGGGTCTTGATATGGGGGCCTCTCGCAGTCAGCGAAGATTTCAAGCCCGGGGTGCCTTCTCCCAGTGGGTCGATGGATCCAGGGTTCAGGGAACCCGAAGTAAGGGAAATCATCCCCTTCCTTGACGAATTGTCCATTCAAAGTCTTGCGGTATGGTGGGAGACCCTTCACCCTTTTCTTCCATGGCCTCTATAGCTCGGCGTCTTCATCAGTGGGCTTGTACCCCAGCCCGAAAGTGCCTTGTTGCCCTTTGATCTGCGGGAATTCCCGAATTCCTTGCTGGCGTCGACCCAACCCCATTCCGGGGAAGTAGTTCATCTTGCGGACAATGTTGACGACTGCGGAGTGGACCTCAGGGAATCGGTCTTCATCTTCGATCATATGAACTTCTTCTATGAAGAATCCTCCGATTTCTCCTTCTTCCAGCTCAGGTATTTGGACTTCAAAAATGGGAGCGTAATTTGGGAAAGCTTCATTACCCCAACTATTACCGAGGATGATATTTACCTCCTTCTCATGAATGTACTTGATCATTTGATGCACAGTGGATGATACAGCTTTGTTGGCATGAAGCCAGGGCCTTCCAATCAGCAGATTGAACGAGGCAGGTATGTCCATGACTTGAAAGATCTCAGTGCTCACCAAAGATCCTACCCGGATTTGGAGAGGGATGGTTCCCATCACATTTCTTCTAGTGTTGTCATAGGCTCTCACAGATTGCACAGATGGCGTGATGTCAAGGACATTGACCCCCAAGGCGGTGGCAGTCCTCAGGGCACAGACATTTAAGGCCGAGCCTGTGTCAACTAGACAAAACGGCACCTGTTGTTCCTTACATCCCACGGTAATGTATAATGCCTTGTTATGCGCGGATCCCTCTGGCGGCAGGTCCTCATCGGAGAATGTAATGATGGGGTCGGGGGTAAGCGCACCCAAGAAAGCTACCATGTCCTCCGGTGCGGCGTCGATGGGGACTTCAATCCCAGCCAAGGCATTCAACACGGCTTGCCTGTGCTTATAGGATGTTACCATGATGTCCCACATCGAGAGATGTGCTTGGGTTTTCTTTAGCTGCTTGATCAGCTCATTGTCTTCTTCGATGACCTCATCCATCTTACCCTTTCCCTTGTCTTTAACTGGACCTTTTTCGACGGCTTCGGTGGCAGGCTGTGGAGGCTGATAATGACGGCCTGACCTGGTTAGGTGATCAATCTCGGCAGGAGTAGGCCCTTCTACAGTCCCATCCTTCTTAAACCAATCACAATCCGTTCCTACAAATGGCTTTTCTGGCTCGTTCCAGATGGAAGCATCACTCTCGTCGTTAGGATCATACCATTTGAGGTCTACCGCCCTAGGACATGCTCTTCCAGGAAGAAAAAGTCCTGCTCGTCGTCAAGCTGCTGCTGCCACTCGTCATTCTCCCCTCCGATCAGATGAATCCCCTCAGAATCCGGGATGTCAATGCAAAGCAAGGGTTGTCCTAGGGGGGTGATATAAGTAGCAGGGTTGAAGGGTACAGGACTGGACTCAATGAGGTTGACATTTTGGTGGTTTGGTAGGGGATTTTGGGTGATATGAGGCTGCTTTGGTGGTGGCTCGATGATATTCTGGTCGATGAGGTCTTGGATGTCATGGCGGAGGCGCATGCAATCATCAGTGTTATGGCCGGGGGCTTGGTGGTAAGTACATCGCTTGGACATATCGCAGTTAGGCGGGAGCGGGGTATTTCGAGGCTGGAGTAATTGGAGATGGCCTTTTTTGAGGAGGCGATCTAGGGCTGATGAGAGAGAGATTTCTAGCTTGGCAAAATTGCGAGGGGGCTTTTTCTGGAAAGGGCGGTTGGAGGAATTTGCCTTGTTGGAGGGTTGGTATGGCCTTGGAGGATATGCCATGGGTTGGCCGCTAAGGGCATTGACATCCGGGGGATTCCGGGAGTAGTTGGGCCTTCTTGGCTGACTCGGAGGGTCTTCCTTTTTGATCTTCCCCTCCCTGATAGCATCTTCGATTCGGGTTCTGACTTCAAACAACTCCTCAAAGGTGGAGATGGACTGGTAGAATAATTTCTCATGATAGAGCGGCTGCAGATTCCGGATGAGCATCCTTACCTGTTCTTTCTCGATTGGCCGGTGGGTCATTTGGGCTACCTTGTTCCTCCATCTGCTCAGAAATGCAGTGAAGGATTCATTGTTGCTTTGCCGGGTTGTTTCCAAATCCCTGATGGTGACATCCAGCTCTTGATTGTAAGAGTAATGATCGACGAAGACTCGAACAATGTCCTCCCAGGCCCGGGTTTTGGAGGCTTCCAAGGTTAGGAACCACGATAGTGCAGATTTTGCCAGAGTTTGCGGGAATAGCATCGCAATGTGCTCGTGGGTGCAACCCATGGACTGGAAGATACTCATACATAGCTTCACGTGGCTTTTCGGGTTTCCAGTTCCATCAAAGCGATCGATGGCAGGCATTTTGAAATTCTCTGGCAGTTTCAGCTTGACAGGCTCGAAGAGGCCTTCCAGATCTAACATGTAATCGTCGATACCCTTGCTTTTCCTGAGTACGCTTTCCAGTTTGTCAACCTTGTCCATCTTTTCTTGGAGCTTCTTCTCGTATGCGGACGGTGGGACCCCCTGAAACCAGTCTTCTTCCCCATTATTCTCAGGTGGGGGTAGTTCAAACTCCGGTGGTGGAAACCCGGGCGGAGGTTGCGGTCGCCGCTGCTTTAGTTCTTCCATGAACTTCAAAACCTGGGCCAGGCTATCGGACTGCTGGCTTATGGTCGCTCCCAATTCAGTAACCTTGTTTTCCAACTCTTCCCTATTCATGCTGACGTAAGCTGTCGGACTGATTCTGATTAACCGATTATCCGAACTCCTGACCCACGAATAAGACCCTGACTGCTGCCCTTGGGAATCTATACTGACCTGACATATTTTGAAAGGACTAGATTAGATCTTTGACAGTGGCGACTTTAGGCAGACAAAGATAGTGATGTGGACCGACTCGAAACAGTGCGTGCAAATTGATGGGGGATGGTGCATGCAAATGGGACAAACATGCGGATGTAAGCCCTAATCTATATGATGCTCCTATTTCTAACAGATAGCAGCTAAACAAATAAGGTCCTAGCCATACAGAGTGTGCTAACCTTACTTTCTAGTATGATCACCAAGGGATAACATGGATTTCCAAGATACTTCGGGAATTTTTGGACAGAGTTTCTGGGAAAAACTGGTTAATGTGGTTATATCTGGGATATTTGGACAGAGTTTCTGGGGAAACTGGTTAATGTGGTTATATCTGGGATATTTGGACAGAGTTTCTGGGGAAACTGGTTAATGTGGTTATGTTTGGGATATTTGGACAGAGTTTCTGGGGAAACTGGTAAGTACGGTTATAGTGATTATACTTTCTAGCAGGTTTTCATACTCCTATGTCTCAAGACCGACAAACAAGGTTTGCGGTGTATATCTTTGCGAGCATGGAGCAGACATCCTTGTCATGATGCTTAGGCAGGTCAACTCAATGTGACTACATGTGAGTGATTGCCTTGGGAATCATAAGAAAGAGGTTCTGTTCTATGCCACATAAGCGTCTACACCGCGCAGGTAATCCCGTCAGGGCATACAGCAGTTATATCGCATTGTCCTATCTGGAAAGATAAATGAACAATCCTATGAAAGGTTCTACAGGAATCTATATGCAAAGGCTGGGTTTAGTCAAAGAGGGTCCGTTGACGAGAGTTCCAATATACCGTCAGGGAGACAATACGGAGGTTTTTACTCTTTTTGATATACCTTAGAAGGTACAGTATCAACGGTGACTTGTGCCCTGGCACAGCAAGACCTGAACAATGTCAGCGCCGCGTTTCAGACACAGTCGGAGGGGGGGGGAATGCAAGAGTGCAATGCGGTGAACCAAACACAGTAAAAAGATGATTTTAAGGATGCTTCTTATGAGTCAAACCTCTGTATTATTTTGTTTTTTAAAATAAAATTCCCCAGCAGAGTCGCCAGATTGTGGATACCGGGCTTCCACCTCTTTTTGATGTTTTGAAATTCGTTTGATTTTGAATCAAGGAGAGAGAAAAGGTCTGTTGAAAACAGATACAGAGTCGCCACTTGGTCTTTAAGGAACCAAGAAACCTAATTTTGACTCACCCAAATGGATAAAGGGCACCGGCCCTTCCTAACCAAAGAACTTGGTTCGGGGTTTTGGTACGAGAGAGGAAGGAGCCTTTGTCGCGACTAAAACACCCTCAACTCGCCCCATCTTTCGACGGGCCTCAATTAGCATCCAAATAATCATCTTATACTATGTATGGTTCGGCAATTAATACTATGGTAGTATATTACATTACATAAGAAACTTGAAAATAGAAGATCTAAAGATAAAATATCATTCATAAGATCTAAATCAAATATCATGCAATGTAAAGTGAAAGATCACACAAATAAACCTAGGAAAAATCGTCTAATCATATATCAATTAATCAAGTTTTCCTAATCTAAAGGTGACATAAATTGTTCTTGAAACAAATAAACAAAGGAATCAAAATATGCTTAGCAAACTAGTATGATGCATGTTATTCTTTGATAAAAGAAGACCTCTCAATCCCCGGGACGGATGAGAAAGGATGATTAGATCAAGGGGAAGCATGAACGGGTGATCGAGTTCATTCCTTATAATCTCCTTAGATTAAGAGTTACAAAAACCCCAAATCTTGCATGAATGCAATGTATGTATCTAAAGCGTGCAAAGGTTATAGTGTGTTTTGTGTACATGGATTTCTAGAATGACTTAGAAGTCTAAAATGTGTATAAATGAATGAATAAAATTGACATGGGATATGTACAAATGTAGTATGAACTACTTCCTAAGATATGAACTAATTTGGAATGCATATAAGCATCAAATCAAAGAATGAAAGTTAAAGTATACTTGCTGTGAATAGTGGACAGAACAGTAGCATGATCTTTTGGAATTTGAAAAGTGGGGTTAGGAATGTTTTCAATGCATAATTTTTTATGGAGATGTTCCTTATTGTGTCTAGAAAACAACCCAAAAGGCCAATCTTGAATAGCTATCACAGATTGAGAGAAATTATATAAACAATAGAGGTCACTCAGAAACAGAGTTCGTACTGTCGACTGAAATGTTAGAAAATCTTAGAAAATGAAAAAGAATGATCTAGAGGCCCATTTTATACAGAAAGTTTCCTAAGACATTGAATTTTAAGGTAAAAATAAGTTAGGACCACCCCTTTCGGAAGAGGTTTCTGGAAAAGAGGTCGTAAGTTGACCTAGCTGCTGTGATAGCAAAAACAGAATGTTTGGAAGGAATGTTGGGACCCAAATGGACCATTTCCAAGTGCTTCCAAGTCAAACCAAAAATCATGGGTGTTCTCCAATGAGTTAGGAAGACTTTTCAAGTGGCCTTGTATCCATATGTTGAGTATTGTATTCTAGAAAAATCTTTGAACTCAACTCACTCACTGTTTTGACTCATTGTTTTGAAGATTTTGGAGAAAACAAAGTTTTGTTTCTTGAAACCAAATGAGAGGGATTGAGAGGGGTTTTGAAATAGATATTTTGAAAACATGTTTTCAACACTCAATAAGGATCATAGCCACTTAGAATACCTACATCAAACTCATCATTTAAGAACCTCCAAGATTGTTGGAGAGATTTATTTTATTTTTAGACATAACTTCAATACATTCCAAGAATACCTTGGAAGTATTGAGGTTATGACCATCATATATCAAACATGTTTTTGAGGTCAAGAGCTACTATCCATAAGGATTCACTCACCCCAAACTTCATGTCATCACTTAGATGATGATGAACTAGTAAGTAAATAAAGAAAATAAAGAAGAAATGGGATGAGAAGAGATGAACAATAAATAAACAAGCAAGTAGATGATAATCAATAGATGATATTCATGAAGCATGAGACTTGTAGATTGGTGTATCACTCATATGTAATGACACTAGACATGGAAGAAGCTTCCACACTCTTGAATGCTCACTAAAATGGTGGTTGGGAGTATTGAATGTTGAAGTAAATGGAAGTAATGAAGTAAAAACAAAGTTAGAACTCACTTTTGTTTTTGAAAATCAAAGAAGAAAGCTTCTTTTCTCTCTACTCTAGCCTTATCTCTACAACTTTCTCTCCCAAACTTTTTCCAAAACTCACATTTGACTCTCCTAAAATGAGGAGTAATGGGGTGTTTATATAGGCCAACTTGGGGTGTTTTTGGGATTTAGAAAGTACTCCCATTGGCTCCAAACATCTGAAATCATAAAACTACGTCGTTTTGGCTTTTAATTAATCAAAATGGGACCACAAAACATATTACAAAAATACACTGCTCTGGGGGGGAGTGCCGCGGCGGCACTGGGCCAGTGCCGCTGCGGCAGTGGGCCAGTGCCGCGGCGGCAGTTCTCCTCCCTTTGTCTGGATAATGCTGTTTAGGCCCCCCGAAGTTCCGGTATTCGCGAAAAGGCCCTATTTTGTCCGAAATTCACAGAAAATGCATATAAACTCCAAATCGAGGTTGTGATATACCGTTGGAAAGGTAATGGAGTCTAATTTACATAAAAAATAGTTCGGGGATAGGTCACTTTGAAAAGATTTGCGGTATTCGCGATAAAAACCGATTTGATCGCCTTTTTCGCCTTTGGAAATTCATAATAAATTCGTTTTAAATCCAGAAATTATGTGCGATATACCGTTGGAAAGCTATTGACCTCTAGTATCCATGAAAAATATTTGAAAATTGTTTCGGTGCCCCGATTCCAAAGTCAAATCTTGGTCAAACTGGTCAAACCTGGGATTCCCGGGAAGTTCCGGGAACCTCTGGGAGCTCCCAGGAGCCGACGTTTTCGCTCGATTCTCTTTTAAAATTTATTTTAATACTTTTCTAATGATTCCGGTGAATTTGGACAATTTTTGTCAAACTTGGTCAAACTTCGGTCAAACCTGGTCAAATCTCGGTCAAACCTGGTCAAACCTTGGTCAAACCGGTCAACGGGGACTTTCGGGGAACCTCCGGGACTTCTGGGGGTCTCTGGGAGCTGACGATTTCTTTCGGTTTTATTTAGAAACTTATTTTATCATTTTGCTTACAACGTAGCATGTTTCCAGGACTTTTGGTCCAATATCTGGGAGTTCAGGGGCATTTTGGTCATTCTGAGCATTCTGAGAGATAGATCTGACTTCCGAGAGTCCTTTTGAGTCTTTTACGATCATTGTGAACCACCAAGCTATGGGTCTCCTAAATCTGATAGCCGACAAAATGGGGTGTCTACAGCCACGGGGGCCAGGAGGGTAAGAAAAGGGATGTGTTGTTGAGTTGTGAAGTGGTGACTCTTCAGTATCCTTTTGGTTCTTCGTGACGAAAGGGATACGGTTAAAATGTGACTATTGTAAGTATCCTTTCGGTTCTTCGTGACGAAAGGGATTCACGTAATGCTTTCGGTTCTTCATGACGAAGCTGTGATTCTTTGAGTAAAGACTCTTTTCGGTTCTTCGTGAGAAAATGGATGTTCTTGTACTCCATAACGCTTTCGGTTCTTCGTGACGAAGCGGTGATTATTTGAGTGAAGACTCCTTTCGGTTCTTCGTGAGGAAATGGATCTTTTTGCACTCCGTAACGCTTTCGGTTCTTCGTGACGACGCGGTGATTCTTTGAGTGAAGACTCCTTTCAGTTCTTCGTGAGGAAATGGATGTTCTTGCACTCCGTAACACTTTCGGTTCTTCGTGACAAAGCGGTGATTCTTTGAGTAAAGACTCATTTAAGTTCTTCGTGAGGAAATGGATGTTCTTGCACTCCGTAACGCTTTTGGTTCTTCGTGACGAAGCGGTGATTCTTTGAGTGAAGACTCCTTTCGGTTCTTCGTGACAAAATGGATGTTCTTGCACTCCTTAACACTTCGGTTCTTCGTGACGAAGTGGTTGATGAAAGATGTTTTGGTTGATGAAAGATGGTTTGGTTAGCAAGAGATACTTGGGTTTGTAAATGACGTCGGATGTTAGAAATGAATGGTAGTGGCATTAAGAATGTCTAGACGGGTCTCCTGAATTGTTTGTATTCCTATCGAATATGTAGTCAGGTACGCTAATAGTTATAATTCGACGGTGAGAACGTAAAGATCCTAAAAGACATGTTGAAAGGTAGTAAATGTATTCTTATTATTTTTTACTATATACGTTCCATTTGATTTAGCTTACTCACTCAGCTTTCATAAGCTGACGAAGTTTATGTCGCTGGACATTCCCATGTCCAGCTTATCCAGGTGAGGAGTACCCAGGTTATGAAGCTACGCAAGAAGGAAACATTGAAGAAGATTACACTGAAGATGACTATGGTTATGCTAGTTAGAGAGAAGACTAGCAGTTATCCTCTGTAAATGTTTTTGATTATAACCAGAAGACTTAGGATATATTTTGTAAGGCCAAGAGCCATAAGACTCTGATGTATTTATAATGATTCATTAACTAGCTAAGTACTTTGACTTCTCATTGTAATATATTCCAGTAAGTAAATGATGGTTTTATCCTTTTATTATATCGTTTAGTTATTATTATTTGGTCATGGACAATTCGGCACTGCAACCAGTCACGCGCCTCAGGGTCCAAGATGAAAATTTTAAAATTTTCTATATTTTGGCTACGTCGGGGCGTGACAGGGATTTTTGGTATCAGAGCCTTAGGTTAAGACATGTACACCGATTGTCCTACACACTTAAGTTATAAATCGTTGGACCTTTTTCCATCCATGAAGATATAAACCTTATGATAGTTTTGTGTTTCGCATGGTACCTTATTACGTCCCGGATGGATATAGAGGATGGGGTTGATGGGAAAATTGACCCAGCAGAGGATGTTGACCCAACAAAGGATGCTGGTGAAGAGGGAGCGATGGTATTCATGGAGGATGGAGAGCTAGAGGTTGAGGATAAATTTAAGGATGAAGAGATGATCGATGAGTTTGATCCATACTTGGATTGGGTTGCACCTGAGGAGATTCCAACCCAGGATGATGTTCCACTATATAAGTCAGACATGAAGAAGGACTTTTGGGATAGGATTCCCAATATCTAGAACGTTACTTGTAATAGGGTTAGTAGCCCATATTTTGTGTATATAGTTGTACTCAGGCTTGAAACACGTATTAGTAGTAATGTGTATGCCTTTTCTATGTAAATGTTTTCTTTGTAGCTATGTTGCACCATGAAAATATTTGAAGTTATCATTAAAGACTTATTTCTTTTATATGATGCTCTACATGATAATGTGAATCCTTGATATATTATGTACTTATATTAGAATTGCTATCTATACATTCAGCCGTTTATATCTCGTATCCCTGTTTAGGATTGGAGAGTAACCGATACATATTCATGTAGGTACATAAGCACACAAGCACAATGCGGGAAGACCAAGAAGAAATCGTAATGGAGGACCACCAGATCCTATTCCTGAAGGAATCGATCCTATTGGAATCTTAAGCGCATTTCTGCAGCGTCTGGACCATATAGGCAACAACCACGGCAATGGAAATGGCAACAACAATGACAATCGCCAAAGACCACCACCTCAGACACACGACAGATTAATGGAAGGATTCAGGGCTTTGCGTCCTGATAGGTTCGATGGCACCGGTGAATCCTGGTGAGCAGAGCAATGGCTAAGGGATATGGATCGTATCTTCGAATCAATCGAATGCTCCAAGACAGAGAAGCACCGTCTAGCCACTTTCCAACTCACTTATGCAACAGCCGATTGGTGGGAAGCCGAGAGAGCAACTATTGGAGTAGAAGCTTCAAGGAGGATGACATGGACTACCTTCCGGGAGAAGTTTTTGGAGAAGTATTTCCCCGACGATGAAAAGGACCAGAAAGAGAAAGAATTCATCGATTTGACCCAAGGAAATAGGAGTGTAAGAGAGTACACGACACAATTCGAACGCCTATCCCGCTTTGCCCCTCACATGATTGACACTCCTCAAAAGAAGATCAAGAAGTTTCACTGAGGACTCAATCCGCACCTCCGGCATCTAACATTGGGCACCTGAATCAAACTTTCAAAGCTTTGGTCAGGTTGGCGGCAGGTTTGGAAAGAGATGGCTACCAAGGCCTGAAGCAAATGGTACACCGACCACCCCCGCCAAGGAACGGACCACGAGGAAGACCTTTGACTCAGTTCCAAGGAAACAAGCGCCCATGGAATAATGGCAAGAAACTAGGACCCACCCTTCCCTGAGACAAGAACGTAGTACCTCCTATACCACAAGTATCAACCACTACTACCGAGAACAACAGGGACGGATGCTTCAAATGTGGGATCCCCAGACACATGGCTCGAGACTGCACAGTCCCCAGAGACAATTATCGAATTAATGTTGTCTGTTACAACTATGGCAAGAGGGGACACATGGGCAGAGAGTGTAAGGCACCAAAAGGAAACTATCATGGGCCTACTACTCAAGGCCAAGCTGGTAAGGCACAACTCAATGCTATCATACCCGAGGCAGCTGGCTATGATGAAAGGGAACAACAGAACTTGGAAGGTACACTCTCATTATATGCTAGACAAGTTAAAGTACTTTTTGATACGGGTGCTACGAATTCGTTTATTACCTTTGAGATTGTACGAAGATTGGGTTTAGTACCCCAAACACTTGAGGTAGCCCTGAACGCGGTATCACCTTTGGGAGTGACCGCGAAGCTAGGAAAGGTGTGCAAGGACTGCACTTTGACATTAGAGAATAGGAAACTAACCGCAGACTTAATTGTTCTATCAATGAAGGAATTTGATGTAATATTAGGATTTGACTGGCTTACTAAGTATCATGCCAAGTTAGACTGTGCGAGTAGGTCAATTACGTTTTCTGTACCTGGAAGTGCACCCTGCAGTTTTCAATGCAACCCCACTAGTGACGCCTTTCTTACAAGTCGCTTAGCCGCTGTGGAAACTACAGGCTCAGAATTGACGATTGCTCGGATTCCAATAGTTCGAGACTATGAAGATGTCTTTCAGAACATTTCTGGATTACCACCTAAGCACGAGATCGATTTTGTATTGAGTTAGTACCCGGAACGACACCAATATCTAAGGCTCCTTATCGTATGGCCCCAACGGAAATGCTGGAGCTGAAGAAATAAGTACAAGAGTTAGAAGATCTTGGATTTATTAGACCAAGCACGTCACCTTGGGGAGCCCCGGTGCTGTTTGTTAAAAAGAAGGATGGAAGTCTTCAACTCTGTATCGAGTACAGAGAATTGAATAAGGTCACCATCAAGAATAAATACCCCTTCCCAGGATAGATGACTTATTCAACCAACTTCAAGGAGCGACAACCTTTTCAAAGATCGATTTACGATCTGGTTACCACCAGTTACTTGTTAGAACAGAGGACATATCGAAAATAGCTTTCAGAACAAGATATGGACACTATGAATTCTTAGTTATGCCTTTTGGATTAACTAATGCCCCGGCGGTATTCATGGATTTGATGAATCGGGTGTTCAGACCCTTCTTGGATCAATTCATCATCGTGTTTATCAACGACATTCTTATTTATTCGAAGAGTGATGAAGAACACGAGAAGCATGTACAGATTGCACTCCAGACACTCAGAGAGAATCGCCTCTATGCCAAGTTTAGTAAGTGTGAATTTTGGCTGAAAGAATTTAAATTCTTGGGACATGTAGTTTCACAGAACGGAATTTCAGTGGACTCAACCAAGACGGACGCAGTTTCTAGTTGGAATAGACCAACCAACGCATCAGAAGTACGAAGTTTCCTTGAATTGGCTGGGTACTACAGGAGATTCGTGGAGGGTTTTTCAAGGATCGCGTCTCCTTTAACTGGACTAACAAAGAAGGATTCAAAGTTTGAGTGGAATGACAAGCACGAACGCGCCTTTCAAGAATTAAAGGAGAGATTGACCTCAGCGCCAGTGCTAGCCATACCCAAGGGTGGTGAACAGTACATGTTGGAAAAACAGGTTTAAATGGAAAGTTTAAACGCGCAGCGGAAAAATCAAGTTATGAAACTTTATTGGCATGCCCGGATCTACTACTCGTCAATTCTACAGATGCGCACAAGAGGGGACACGAGTTATACCTTAGTGTCTTGAACCCAATTCTGATCTTCAACTTCCAGCAGCCTCCACTAGATGATCTTCATCCTTATGACTCCTGCGGATGCCTGCCAGAAAGACTAGGGTTGGTGGGAACCCTAATGGAGAGGATAGAGAAGGTTTTGGGACTCCAAAACAGTTTCTGCAGCTTCTGACGTTCAAAACGACGAACAAAACTTTTCCAGAACGCAGCTGCCCTATTTATAGATTCCCAGAACCGACCTAGACTTCGAGCGATCGAAGTGCCTTCGATCGATCGAACATTCGATCGATCGAACCATCTTCGATCGATCGAACCTTCAGACTTCAATCGATCGAGACATCTTCGATCGATCGAACCTGTCTGGACATCATCCTCAAGCATCTTTCCAAGCATCCTGGCGGAGCTAAGAGTGGGACCTCCTAGGCTCTTTATTGTTGGCTCAGACCAGTTTGTTAATCACCATGACCAAACTCTTTGATCAGCAAACTAACTAACTGGTCAGTTAAAGTTTACTCCACTATAAAACGATAACTGAACTCCAACGCAAAAGAACATATCCGAAGCGATAACTAGACTTGTATGTTGTACTAATGTCCCTCTACCGTCAGCATTCGTAATCATATTCAGGTAATCGGATAACTGTTACTGTCAACCTGAATCATGATTACTTCTTGTATTCCTTGAGTCCCATTCACCCTTCATGATTACCAAACATGTTGATAACTCTTATCAACAAGACTGCAGTACTCAGTAATCGACTTGGTGACATTCTCAAGGGAATGCTTACTCTGAAAAACAGAGGGTAGATTCTATCTTGACAATATATGTTCACAACCCTATGAACATGACATACCCAAGATACCCAGGTGTTGATCTTTTATAGACCTCACTGATTGGTAAGTCAAAGCAGTCATATCCACAGTCTGTGTTCATAATCGTCTCAAGATTGAGAACACGTACCTTATACAAGTTATGAGTTCCTATTGACTGTTTGACAGTCTTAAGCGTCAATAGGAAACTCAGGTCCGTCAATGCACTATAAGCACTAGCATATCAACTAAGAGCTACACTCTAGTGATTGAGATTAATCACTCCATCCAATGGTAGTTAATTATGCTACAGTGTAGACTTGATGAGGTATCCAGTCTCATCATCCACTGTGACACATTCTAAGTATTAAAGAATAATAATTCGTATCTCACTTGTGTGCATCTCATACACACACGAATTACTTACTATAATACTTAAGGATTAACAATCATCTCATGAAAAGAACATACACAATAAAATGTAAAGCTGATATCCATATATTAAAATGTCAATGTCTCATACATAAAGTTATGGTTTGAGGGCACAAACCCAACAGTACACTATCTATAGTGACGCTTCATATCAAGGACTAGGATGTGTACTTATGCAGAATGGACAAGTGATTGCTTATGGATCCAGACAATTAAAGCCACCCGAATTGAACTACCCCACACACGACCTAGAATTGGATGCAATTGTCTTCGCACTTAAGATTTGGAGGCACTACCTCTACGGAGAGAAGTTCGACCTGTTCTCAGACCACAAAATCTTGAAATACTTGTTCTCTCAGAAGGAACTAAACATGAGACAACGACGCTGGATGGAGCTGCTTAAGGACTACGACTTTAATTTGCAGTACCACCCCGGTAAGGCAAATGTAGCTGCAGATGCTTTGAGTAGGAAACCCCAAAGATTGATTTCTTCACTTTTAGTCAGGGAATGGAAAGCCTTAGAAACTTTAACCGAATTTGACTTTCAGACTACAAGACTAGGTATTGGACGACCTTTTGGATGTCTTATAGTGCAGCAAACCCTCATTAACCGAATACTCAAAGCTCAAAAGAAGGACGAAGGATTGAGGAAATGGTTTGAGAAGGCGGAAGCAAAGGATCCGACTGAATAGAATATTGGAACAAACGGGGGATTCAGATGTAAGGACAGGTTATGTGTACCCAACACGGATAATTTAAGGAAAGACATTCTGAATGAAGCCCACAAGTCAAGGATGACTATACACCCCGGCGGAACCAAGATGTACAAAGACTTAAAAAGGAACTTTTGGTGGGAAGGCATGAAGAGAAAAGTTGCAGAATATGTAGCAAAATACCCTACTTGCCAGCAAGTCAAGGCGGAACACCAACGACCTCCGGGATTACTACAACCTCTACCAGTCCCAGAATGAAAATGGGAGCATATCACCATGGATTTTGTGGTGGGATTGCCAAAATCTCAGCAGAACCATGATGCTATTTAGGTAGTTATTGATCGATTGACCAAATCAGCCCATTTTATTGCCTACAACATGACCTATCCTGTCAAGAAGATGAGTAGACTATACTTGCATCAGGTGGTGCAGTTGCATGGAGTACCGGTATCAATAGTATCAGATCGAGATTCGAGATTCACCGCTGGATTTTGGGAGAGACTTCAGAAAGCAATGGGAACATCTCTGAAGTTAAGTTCTGCATTTCATCCACAAACTGACGGACAAACAGAAAGGATGAATCAAGTAATGGAGGACATGCTCCAAGCATGTGTAATCGATTTCGAAAGTTTGTGGGAAACTCACTTACCTTTGGTTGAGTTTTCCTATAACAACAGTTTTCATTCGAGCATAGGGATGGCATCGTTTGAAGCACTATATGGAAGACCGTGCCGATCACCTTTGTGTTGGGCTAAAATTGGGGATGGCAAACTGTTGGGACCAGACTTAGTCTAGGAGACCAATAAAGGAATCAATACGGTAAAGGAAAGAATGAAGGCAGCACAAAGTAGATACAAGAGCTACACGGATAAACGACGTCGAGACCTAGAATTTGATGTCGGAGATCATGTGTATCTAAAAGTTTCCCCGATTCGAGGTGTTGTAAGGTTTGGACAGAAGAAGGGAAAACTATCGCCGCACTACATTGGACCGTTTAAAATTCTGGATCGCGTGGGGAAAGTCGCCTACAGGTTGGCGTTACCACCAAAGATGTCAGGGGTACATAACGTCTTCCATGTAAGCATGTTAAGGAAATGTCTTCATAACTCGGCACACGAGATTGATTTCAGAGATATCAAAGTAAACGACAATGCTACGTTCATTGAAGGACCTGTAAAGATTCTGGATCATGGAATCAAGAAGTTGAGAAACAAAGAGATTCCACTGGTAAAGAGATTCAGTGGAAACACCATGAAGAAGGAGAAGCCTCTTGGGAACTGGAATCCGAGATGCGGGAGAAATTTTCTTTTCTAATTAATGACTAGATAGTCCAAATTTCGAGGATGAAATCCTGTAATAGGTGGTAGAAGATGTAATACCTGTAATTTTCTTTTCTTTAATAATATCAGTTTCTGAATTATGCATTTGACTGTCTCATTTTATATTATTATTTTAATATTGAGACGATTTTGACGTATCATAAGATTACTGACTAGACTGTAGTAACTGTACCGACTCGACCGTAATTATAATTAACTTAGTCCCGTACTTGGACCCGGACATTAAAAATAATACCCGTCTGCACATAAACTGAGATCGACACGTATAACGAGGAACTTATGCAGGCAAATTGAGAAAGTAGCACGTAACCCAAAGTGGGCCCCACCTGGCCGGCCACATGGCAGCCCCCATGTGCCACTCCTTACACTTGTCATCTCCTCCCATGACATTTGTCCACATATTGGACATGTGTCTTTGCATGAACTCATGTAATTGACACCTAGCCATGCCAATCTCCTATATATCATGCACATACACACAATTGAGACACTTTTGCCTCTACAATCTGCACATAATTGAGAGGGAGAGAGCTGGAGTTATAGCTCCATGGAAGAATAGAAGAAAGAGGAAGTCCATCCTTGAAGTTTGAAGATTCAAGCTTCACTAAGCTTCAACCAATATCAAGCTTAAATTTCAAGCTTTGGTGAGTATTCTAACTCACTTTAGAACCTATATAGTATGTAGTAAATGTTTAGTAAGTGTTTGATGCTGTATTTTGAGGTTCTATGCAACATGCAAGTCAAATCTTTAAATCTGAGAAACAGAAACCTCCAGCAGAATGTAGTTTAGTAGAATGAGTGTTTTAAGTAGCTCCGAAATCTGAATCAAGCTAGGTTTTTTTGTGGATAAATCTAACTCATTTATCTACAAATAACTCTTCTATAGCTCAGTCTGAAAATCACTTCTTCATAGGTGAAATGTACATACAACGCAGTACTTTAAATCTGAGAAGCAGAAACCTCCAGCAGAATGTAGTTTAGTAGAATGAGTGTTTTAAGCAGCTCCGAAATCTGAATCAAGCTAGTTTTTTTGTGGATAAATCTAACTCATTTATCTACAAATAACTCTTCTACAGCTGAGTCTGAAAATCACTTCTTCATAGGTGAAATGTACATACAACGCAGTACTTTAAATCTGAGAAATAGAAACCTCCAGCAGAATGTAGTTTAGTAGAATGAGTGTTTTAAGAAGCTCCAAAATCTGAATTAAGCTAGGTTTTTTTGTGGATAAAGCTAACTCATTTATATACAAATAACACTTCTAAAGCTTAGTCTAAAAAGTGCTCATTCATAGGTAAAATGCACATGCAATGCAGTACTATAAATCTGGGACAGAGCAGTCTGAAAATATAGAAATGTCTAAGTAAAATAAATATTTTGAGTCTCTTAAAAATGTAATTGAAGCTAGATTTTGTTGTACATGAAGATAATCCAATTGTATACAATGTTCTAGTTTTGAGTTTGATCTACAAAGCAATTTATCATGCCCAAATAAATCATATCAATTCAGTCGACATAGTAAAATTAATTCCTGGCAGATTGTATAACTACTTGTATGATGTGTTTATTGATGATGCTTGCTTTCCGGTACCGCTGTGGTTATGGATATCTTGTGCTATGGTAGTGCTATCGCGTAGATGAGTATGTTAAGGGTTTCATCTATTTGGTTATTGATATCAAATCCATATTATAGATCTATGAGCTACATGCTATGTTTTTCTGTTGTCGCGAATTTAGTGTAATGACCATTAAAAGTTCATACCCAAGCTAGTTTTTTTGTGGATAAATCTAACTCATTTATCTACAAATAACTCTTCTACAGCTGAGTATGAAAATCACTTCTTCATAGGTGAAATGTACATACAACGCAGTACTTTAAATCTGAGAAATAGAAACCTCCAGCAGAATGTAGTTTAGTAGAATGAGTGTTTTAAGAAGCTCCAAAATCTGAATTAAGCTAGGTTTTTTTGTGGATAAAGCTAACTCATTTATATACAAATAACACTTCTAAAGCTTAGTCTAAAAAGTGCTCATTCATAGGTAAAATGCACATGCAATGCAGTACTATAAATCTGGGACAGAGCAGTCTGAAAATATAGAAATGTCTAAGTAAAATAAATATTTTGAGTCTCTTAAAAATGTAATTGAAGCTAGATTTTGTTGTACATGAAGATAATCCAATTGTATACAATGTTCTAGTTTTGAGTTTGATCTACAAAGCAATTTATCATGTCCAAATAAATCATATCAATTCAGTCGACATAGTAAAATTAATTCCTGGCAGATTGTATAACTACTTGTATGATGTGTTTATTGATGATGCTTGCTTTCCGGTACCGCTGTGGTTATGGATATCTTGTGCTATGGTAGTGCTATCGCGTAGATGAGTATGTTAAGGGTTTCATCTATTTGGTTATTGATATCAAATCCATATTATAGATCTATGAGCTACATGCTATGTTTTTCTGTTGTCGCGAATTTAGTGTAATGACCATTAAAAGTTCATACCCAAGCTTTCCGGTATGTTCGATCGATTGAAATTTACTCGATCGCTTAAACTTTGAATTACTCGAGCGCTTGAACTGAATTAGATCGATCGAAAGCTCGATCGCTTGAACATTCTTCGATCGCTCGAACTCCACTTTTTAGCTTTGACTTGCCTTGCTTGTATTCTAGCCCTCCCTTTATCCTGTTATAATAGCTAAAACACACAACTTATCAGAGATTTGTCACATTGTGTAAAAGCTGGCAGTGTAATACAAATTGCAGATATAACATGGAATTGTAAACTATATCAGTATATTTCCTTACTTAGCACAGTTGTATTTTACAAATACCCCCGCTTGTCACAACCCCCATCTAGCTTATTGCTAGTCCCTAGCGATAAAGCGATAATAAAAACAAGCTAAACTACTACTACAATGACTAAAAGAAATTAAAAATAACTAAAACAAATTAACCTAAGTAGAGAGATATACTTCCTAACTCACTTTCGCAGGAATCGCTGTTGCATTTAGCGAAGCCAACAAGCCGTTAAACCCCTAGGTTCCCCCTAGTGGACGAGTGTTGTCTTGTGAGGGTTTACAGTGAATGTACCCACAAAATTCTCAATTTTAAGTTAAAAAAGATATAGAAAAACTTTTAAACACTCCCTCCCATTCAACTGTTAACTTTGCTCTACAAAGACATATTAACCTCAATCAAACCATGAAAGGAATCCATATGCTCCTCATGCCACCAAGATAGATATAATATATGTATCGCAGTCATGTATCCGTGTGTGTATGAAGTTAACAGCTATGCATCCAACTTTGTTTAGAGTTATTTAGACTATCGTACTTCCAGAACTTGTAGTTTCTACTCAAATCTCACATTGGTTTACACTCATAAAAGAACGCCGCACAGAACTTGCTTAATATTGATCGCACATGGTATGAAAGCTTTGATAAGAGTGAATTTTCGGATACTAATGCTTTCATACTTGACTCCACGAAAGACGAACATTTATAGTGCATAGTCTCATGAATATAATACTACTTACTAGAGGAGCGAACTACCGTGGATAACTCAACTCACACATTCATGTTCAAACTAATTCGCTAAGAATCTTTAAGACTTTGAATTTTTAGTTTCTTATGTAGTGGAGGAAAATGAAAGGAGAAAATACGCATCTAAGCATGATGGGCTTAACTTTTTCATTCTTATTCTTTTCACATCTCCAACCAACTTCCACTATTGCATATTCTTTCTTCTTCTTCTTTTTTTTTTTTTTTTATATTATTCCCCTCTTCCACATTCACTTGTTTCTTTATATGATTCTTTTTATATGGCAACTCCCACAACTACTTCCTTCCAATCACATACTTTGATAATTTATTCATATTGAGGGTCCATTGAGGTCAAGGTATAAGGCTAGGAGATTGTATTCTTGTAATAGAATTGAAAATATTTAATCAGTGTGGGGTTAGAAACGAAACAACTTCTTTGACTGTAGGTAAAGGGCTATGTATAGCTTAAAGAATGGGTAGCGATGGCTTAAATCATTTTCTTAAGTTCTTAGTTTTAGCACTACAGTGTTTATCGAGTTTAGTTGGTAGATCCTGAACGTTCTCCTCTAATATGCTGCCAAAATGAAGAATTAATTGAGAATATTGCAACGAATTTAATAAGCATAATCAAGAAAAACAATTCGGATATATGTGACAATTCCCTCAGAAATGAAAATTGGATCAAAAGCTCACTAAGGGTAATTAGTTTCCACTACTCGTTCTTTTAGCACAAAAGTCGTATTAACTCACTTTTAGGTTTTCTACATAGCTATCAACTAGTGCATATGGATGTTGGATACATGAACGGTCTACACATGCAATCATCCTAGTGATACTAGAAAAACACGTGAGCGTATTTCATAAAAGGATGAGGCTAATACGATTGTGTCATTGCATAATAACAATTACGCAGGAGTGTATGTTCAAAGTTATTCTACCAATAAAGTTCAAAATTTTCAAAAATTTTCAATTTTTTTCAATTTTTTTTAAACGATTGTATGATAATTTTAAACGATTGTATGATAATTGCAATGAAATTATCCAGAATGCTAACATGTACAGGTGACTATCTATCTGCATCCCACCCCCAACTGAAAATAATAATGTCCTTAGAAGTTGATTTTCAAATGAAAATAGATGGATAACACCTGATAGAAGCAAAGGAACAACAGCAATCATCGCAACCTGTAACTTAAGTAGACAATCTCCAAACAGCCAAGATCAAAAGAAATAATATATAATGACAAAACATGATCCATACATAAGAAAAATAACCAATCACTGGAATGATAAAACAATAAAAGTACAGAACCAGAAGAGTACTAAGAGAGCGGAGAGAGAAAACAGAAATAAAAAAATACAACAAAACTCCTAAATGCTCAACTAGCAGAACAAACTAATCATCAGCAATAATGGATTAAATCTCAATGGGCGCAGCCGGAGCATTAGCATCTCCACCCTCAGTAACCGAAGGTGGTAGAAGTGGGGTCTCAGAGGTGGTCGACAGTGCTATCTACGTAGAAGGAGCAGCTGGATCAGAGGGTGGTGGAGGTGGCGGAGCAGAGGATGAAGGATCGGAAGTAGGTGTTGCAGCTGGGGGATGTGAAGGTGTATGCAAAGACTGAGCAACCCACAATTGAACCAGTAGTGTATCAAGCTGGGTAACCAGGTGGTTAACCTTGCCCTCAAGTTTAATCCGGGCCTCTCTCTCTCTCTCCTCTAAAAATAATGCGTGAATGATCTAGAGAGACACGAAAGAAGACTCTCCCTGGGCAGGAGCCTGAGACCTCTGTCTCAGCTCGAACTGCTCAACCTCAATGCGAGGATCAACCACGTCATCTGAATCATGCTCCTCAGCCTTAGAAGATGTCCCAGAAGCCACGCCCTCTGTGTCAGTTCCTCCAACTCGTCTCTTCTTTCCAACCTTTTCTTTTCCTTTGCCTTTTCTCTTCCTTTTTTGGGCATCTGAGCGGCGGGAAGCCGTCTCACCAAAACGGTTAGAGGAAGTTCGAACCTCATCAGTGGACAGCTTGAGGAGTCCTGACTGAGCGATGACTCGATGGATAGCCTAAGCACCCTTCAAGTGCTTTTTGGCGGCTATGTAGCGGGTGGGGTGGATCATGAAATCAATATAGAGGCGAGGCAAATAGACTGGCTACCCTGTCCCTACTACATGTAAAACTTGTGCATACCAAGCCGCTATCTTCTCCTAGTAGGATGTCACCAAGATACAGTTGCTGAGAGCGAGGTGAAGCATGTGATAATCATCAGTAAGGTAGTGGTCCTCGATCAAAGAAGTGCCGTTCCACTATGGAGTGGCACCACCTGTGTTCTCTAGGATAATGGTGGATGGGGATGGCTCTAGTGCTCCCGGTCGGTGCGGGCAAATATAATCGGGGACCTCAGGTACCCCTAGAGCAGCTGTGACAGTGGCTGGACTGAAAATAATCTCTCGGCCACGGAAGAATGATCTATATGTGAACGGAGCGGTCGGATCTCGGATCATCGTTGCACAAGCCTTCTGGATCCAAGAAAGATTTACTCTCTTAGACTGGGGGAGTAAATCAAACTAATGCGGCATCGCTCGTATCCGGGCTAAGGACCAGGGAGCTGATAGCCACGCTGTCTCTAGAGGTTGCTCTATCATAACCTTCCGCAACTGGAAGTATCGGGTGAACCACTAACGATCAGGAGTATGTCGGAAGCTATGGTGCAGGACCAGGTTTGGAACGACAAGATTGAATGGCTTCTCGTTATGATATCCTATAACAGGATTCATGGCAAGAGACCTGAAATAGGAAATGAGAAGAAAAGACTAATTAAAACAAGAATAAAAGAACAAAAGATGAATCTGCCTCTGCATCAGCTCGATCGATCGAACAATTTTTGAACGATTGAAAAAGGGGCTGAGCTCGAGCACTTGAACCCAACCCGATCGATCGAGCATAGCGTACACGTAGAGACAGAAAAAGAAACACAGAAATGAAAAACAAACAAGATCCCTAAGACTATGATGACTATTAGATGGTCTTAGGACCAATGTGGGGCACCCCCTCTCATTTTTAACAGAAAAATGAAATGGGAAGGGTCATAATGACCTTACCTCAATAAAAACGTAGTGACGAGGGAGAGGCAATGATGATGATGCTGAGGAGGGCTGGTGGGTAAGGGTCTCCAATTGATGGGTGTGAGTGTGGGAGACACCAAGAATCGTCGGAGCTCTTCTCTCTCTGTTTGTAATCGCTTGAGAGTGAGGGAGAGGAAGAGACTGAAGAAGTGTACGCTAGATGCCTCGTTTAAATACAAGTTTCGACCGATCGAGAAAGTTAGATCGATCGAACCATCAATCGATTGAGGATTGTTCAAGCACTTGAGGATTCTACGACGTCGATCGATCGAGAGGCTTTCGATCAATCGAACCCTAAAATTCTAAGAACTCCTGGAATAGAATACTTATGCATCCCCAACTAACAAAAATTGTTTTGGACAAGCAGGAATACTATATAGCAGTGTAACACAGAGCTTGCAAGCTAGAATTGATCATCATAGTAATATAAACTGCAAATTTTTAAATATAAATTCTAATAGCATCCTGTTGCAAAATTATTTCCCCCAACCTAGTACTTAAGACCTTATTACAAAGAAAAAACTAGAATTAAAACCGAAGATAACAAGGTTTTGTCTAGGAGTACACTTCAATTGCTAAAAGATGGACAAATGAACAAATACAACTGAAGTGATCACTATGCTTTGAACATGAAAACTTCCTCTTCCGCAATTGCTTCATACTCTGCCAAATCTTCAAAAATGGAGTCCAAACTTGACAATTCACGATCCAGAAGGATCTGAAAGCGTCAAGAATATCATCGAATGCCTCTGAAACCTCCAAGGAATTGAAAGCACAAGCAAGAGGTGATTTTGGTGGGCCTGACGATGTCAAGGATAAAGGAGTATAACTCCTCAGCTGTTCTTTCTCTTGCGGCAGAGTACCAGGAGACCCTATGGGAGGTCCATGAAATAGTAAGTGCGGAAGGAACACTGGTAGACCGTTGTGGTTCATAGTGATAATCCTGGACAAGGAAAAACAGAAGAAAACAAAAAGGAAAATAAGACAAGGAAAAACAAGCAATAGAAACAAATGAAAGAAATAAAACAAAGGAGAATATGACATTGTCCTAACCTCACTATTGGCATGAATGCCCAGTGTGCACTAGGTGGTAAGGGACATTGAAGCCTAAACATCAAGTAGCTCAGGTGCACATAGAGGTATGGGACCAGCTCGAGAATGAGAAAGTCATCAACAAATGTGAAAACAGCATTGTGGCGTTCCGGCACAACATCTTGTAAGTCATTCTCGTCCCAAGGTTCCCACATCGAGTCATTCTCCCACTACTGTAGGATTTCATCAGTAACTTCACCAACAAAGTAATCCTCCTCTTTTCCTTCTTCTTTAGGGAAATCCATATTTTCAAAAGGATTGATGTCGAGGAGAGCTGGTGGGTAAGGGATGTATCCATGAGATATGTCGGTGAGAACAATCGCATTCGGCCCTTTATATGGTGAAAGGCAGAATGCGACCTCCTCAGTTATCCACAGGGGGGTTTTGATATTCAGAATCAGCCCAAGAGCCTATCGAATGGACATCATCATCTCTCATCTAGGAACCTACAGTTGAGTAATATGAGGAGTAGCGGATTAAGAACAACGTCGAATTCTCAAAAGAAAAGGCAAAACAGATGTAAATGAAAATAACAAAGTGCTATAAAAGTAAAGAATACAACAACAATTGAGGACACGCTTTTGGGTTTTAGATCGAGGAGTTGTTGGGCTCATCCAGTTGGATGTGCTCAACTTCGGGTTGGAAGTTGTCCAAGAATGGCTTCAATCTTTGGCCGTTGACCTTGAAACTTTCATCGTTCTTTGGATTTAATAACTCGACGACCCTATGTGGAAAAACATATTTGACTATGAATCGACCTGTCCACAGGGATCAGAGTTTTCCTGGGAAAAGGTGAAGGCGAGAGTCATACAGCAAGACTTTCTGCCCCGGCTCGAATAATTTACAAAAAATCGTTCTATCGTGGCGAGCCTTCAACCTTTCCTTATGTAACTTGGCAGAGTCATACGCATCTCTACAGATTTCCTCCGGCTCTGCAAGTTATAGTTTTCTTAACTGACCTCCCTCTTTAATATCAAAGTTTAATGAGCGTGTTGCCTAATATGCTTTATGCTCGATCTCGACAGGGAGGTGACATGCCTTTCCATACACTAGCCTGTATAGGGACATTCCCAAGTTTGTTTTGTAAGCAGTACGGTATGCCCATAGAGCATCGGTCAATTTATATGCCCAATCTTTTCTGTTCGAGCTAACCGTTTTTTCTAGAATATGTTTTATTTCTTGATTTTCCAACTCCGCTTGTCCGTTTGTCTGTGGGTGATAGGCTAAGGCAATTTTATGGTTAACCCCATACTTTTTGAGAAGTGACTCCAAGGGTCTATTGCAGAAATGCTTACCTTGGTCACTAATTAATGCCTTGGGGGTTCCAAAACATGAAAGAATATTTTCTTTTAGGAAAGAAATAACTGTTCGATGATCATTTCGCCTTGTTGGGATTGCCTCTACCCATTTCGAGATATACTCTACAGCTAGGAGTATGTATTCACAGTTGTTCGATTTTGGGAACGGGCCCATTAAATCTATGCCCCAACAATCAAATATTTCAATTATGATAATAGGAGTTAGGGGCATAGAGTTCCTTTTTGAAATTGTACCAAGCTTTTGATAGCGTTGGCACGATCTACAAAAAGAATAGGCATCTTTAAATATAGTTGGCTAATAGAAACCGCTATGTAAGATTTTTTGTGCAGTCTTCTGTAAAGCAAAATGGCCACCGCAGGCTTCAGAATGGCATAAGGCCAGGATTACGGTTATATCCTCATTCAGAACGCAACGTTTGATGACCTGATCAACGCAATACATGAAAAGGTACAGGTCATCAAAGAAAAAAAGACGCGCGAATAAGAGGAATCTCTTCCTATCTTGATTTGACCAATGCTCGGGGGTTTCTCCCGTGACTAGATAGTTTACGATATCCGCATACCATGGTAGAGCGCACACAGTCATTAGTTTTTCACTGGGAATTCGTCCTTGATAGGTAGCGGTTCAGTATTGTCAACAAAAGTTAACCGAGACAAATGATCCGCGACCACATTTTCTACTCCCTTTTTATCTTTGATTGTGATATCAAACTCTTGGAGTAGGAGTATCCAATGAATCAGCCTTTGTTTTGCGTCTTTCTTGGATAACAGGTATTTGAGGTCTGAGTGGTTTATAAAACATACAATTGGGGACCCTATCAGATAAGACCTGAATTTATCCAAGGCAAAAACTATGGCCAGTAGCTCTTTTTTAGTAGTTATATAATTCATTTGAGCTTCGTCAAGCGTTCGAATGGCATAGTAAATCACATACGACTTATTGTCCTTCCTGTGTCCTAGAACTACGCCAATAGCGTAGTCACTAGCATCGCACATTAGTTTGAACGGCAAACCCCAGTCGGGTGCCTGTATTATTGTTGCGGAGGTAAGGTGCTCTTTTAGTGCATCAAAAGATGTTTGACAACTTTCTGACCACTCGAATGGTGTGTCCTTAATGAGCAGTTGATAGAGTGGTCGGGATATTGCACTAAAATTCTAGATAAATCGGCGATAGAATCCTACATGCCCCAGAAAATAGCAGATGTCTTTGACTGTATGGGGGACATGTAGATTCGAGATTATGTCGATTTTTGCATTATCCACTTGGATACCTTTGTCAGAGATAATGTGGCCGAGGACTATTCTTTTGGTCACCATGAAATGGCACTTTTCCCAGTTTAATACTAGGTGTTTGTCCTCGCATTGTGCTAGCACACGTTCAAGGTTTTCAAGACAGTTTTCAAAACTATGGCCGAACACAAAAAAATTGTCCATGAAGACTTCGAGTATTTGCTCGACCATATCACTGAATATACTGAGCATGCACCGCTGAAATGTAGCAGGTGCATTACACAAACCGAACGACATTCGTAGGTAGGCGAAGGTACCAAAAGGATATGTAAAATTTGTTTTCTCCTAATCTTCAGGAGCGATTTTGATCTGATTATATCCACTGTATCTGTCTAGAAAGTAGTAGAACTTGTGACCTGTCACTCGTTCTAGCATTTGGTCTATAAACGACAAAGGAAAGTGGTCTTTCTGGGTCACGATGTTTAACTTTCTATTATCGATACACATCCTCCATCCGGTGGGGATGCACGTCGGTACCAACTCACCATCTTTATTTGGGATAACCGTTATGCCAGCTTTCTTTGGTACTACTTGGGTTGGACTGACCCAAGGGCTGTCAGAAATTGGATATATGATCCCAACGTCAAGTAGTTTTAAGACTTCCTTTTTGACTACTTCTTGCATGCTGGGATTCAAACGCCTTTGCATTTGTCGTGAAGGTTTAGCGTCTTCCTCCAAATATATTTTATGAGTGCAAACAGACGGACTTATACCTTTGAGGTCAGCAATAGTCCATCCCAGTGCTCCCTTATGTTGTTTCAGCATTTGGATTAGTTTGCCCTCTTGTTCTAGACTTAGAGTAGATGATATGATAACAGGATATGTCTTTTTAGTCCCTAGAAAAGCATATTTGAGCTCCTTAGGAAGCTCTTTTAATTCCAAATCGGGAAACTGAAAGTTTGAGGGCATAATTAATTTTATTTTTGGAGGCAATGGTTCATATGGTATTACACACATGTATTTAGCTCTATCCTCCTCATTCGTTTCCATCATGAGGTAAGTGTGATTTAAGTCAGCATCCAATGGAGTAAAATCTTTCGGTTGATAGACAGCATTGAATTGTGACATAACTACCTCCAAAGGATCTTTGTAATCAACAAAATCAGCCTCATCTTCAATGACTGTCTTGATGTAATTTACTTCTTCCTCATCCTCGTATTCTTCAGGTCGGGGATTTGAAAAGATTTTGACGTTTAGAGTCATATTCCCGAATACGATGGTCATTATACCACTTCTTATTTTTATTATGGCATCGATTGTGTTGAGGAATGGACGTCCGAAAATCACCAAGATTTGTGCACATGGGTTAGACACAGGTTCAGTGTCTAGAATTACAAAATTGATCGGGAAGACAAACGAGTCTATCTAGACGAGGACGTCCTCCAGTATCCCTCTAGGGTATTTGACCGACCTATCTGCCAATTGTAGTGCAACTCGAGTAGGTTTGAGTTCACCCAACCCTAGTTGTTTATAGACGGAGTATAGCAGTAGGTTTACGCTTGCTCCTAGATCGAGGAGTGCGTTGTCTATTCTTTGATTCCCAATTTAACATGAGACAGTAGGAGTATCGGGGTATTTGAGTTTCGGTGGCAGTTCATTTTGGATAATTGCACTTGCTTAGCAAGCAATATAGGCGTGTTTCTTCACACTCTGCCGCCTCTTGACCGTGCATAAGTCTTTAAGATACTTAGCATAAGCCGGCACTTGTTTGATTACATCAAGGAGTGGAAGGTTTTTTTTGACTTGTTTAAACAGTTCCAAGAACTCCTGATTCTTGATCTCATTTTTGGGTTTCTTTAGCCTTTGAGGATAAGGGGCAGGGAAAGGGCATTTAGGTAATTCATCATTAGTGGGCTCCTTTCCAGGCCTTCTCTCAACTTCTTCCACTTCTTTGGGAGCTTCATCATTTGATTCTAATGGTTTGCTATTAGTAGATGGCTCATTTTTATTTACCACTTCATCCTCTTCATACTCTTCAGGAGTAAAGAGAGGCATGTTGTGCCCTATAATCTTGTCGCTTCTCAGAGTAGTCACGGCTTTTGCATGTTCTTGATTATTGGGTCCATTGTTGTATCCCTTAGGGTTTTGAAGTGGTTAGGTAGAAAACGTTCTACCCGATCCTTCTTGTCGTGCGTCCATTCTCTCTAACGTTGCAGACATTTTGCTCATCATTTGAATTAACTGTTGTGTTAAGTTTGCGTTAGAGAGTGGATCTTGCTCTTGCACCTTTTTGTATGGTGGCACGTACACATTTGATTTTTGGTTATTAGAGGGTTGAGCTTGGTTGTAGTTATTAGATCTGTTTTGGTTGAATGGTTGGGGCTGCCTATTGTATTACCCTTGATATTGATTATTGTTGTTGTAGGGCTGATGTTGCTATTGATTTTGGGTCCCAGTGTCATTTTTCTAATCAAAACCGGGGTGATTCCATCGATTGTTATTATTTTGAAAATTATTATTGTTATTATAGGAATTCCCCGCCCCTCTATACCCTTGCATGGCGTTCATCTCCATGGGGGCCTGTTCTTGAAAATACGGCACATTAGGACAGTATTGAGTGGTGTGTCCCGACATATTGCATGAGCCGCATGGTTCTTTAGGCAAAACTTGCCTAGAACTTTCTCCTTTCATCCCTAACTCCTCCACTTTCTTTGCTAGTTCTTCGTATTTGGTCATTAAATGATCTTCACTTTTTAACTAATATATACTTTTCTCCTCTACACCTGATATCTGTGCACGTGAGACATCTTCAGAGTTAGACCATTCATGAGCATGTTCGGCTAACCACTCGAAGTGGGCTTCAGCCTCTTTGGTATTTTTGCTAAGAAATGCGCTTACGCTCATGGTTTCAACTAGTTTTTTCGTTTCACCATTTAGTCCTTCATAAAAGTAGCTAATGGTTCGCCACTTCTCATACCCGTGATGTGGGCATAAGAGAAGCAAATCTTTGAAACGCTCCCAAGTTTGGGTGAAGGTTTCATTGCTCTTTTGTTTATAGGAATTTATTTGACGTTTAAGTTCAGTGGTCATGCAAGGTGGAAAGAATTTCTTTAGAAACGCAGTGTTCATCGCATGCTAGGTGAAGATTGAATTTGGCTTGAGGGTGAGCAGCCACGCTTTTGCTTTATCCTTCAGAGTGAAGGGAAATAACATTAGGCGTGTCACATCTATAGGACAGTTTTGGGAGAATGTTTTACAAACATCTTCGAAATCCTTGACATGTAGATATGCCTTCTCGCTCTCCATTCCATGAAAGGTCAGAAGGAGTTGAATCATTTCGTTGCGAAATTGGAATTCGGCCGCATGTGGTGGAATGAGAATACAAGAAAGAGTAGGTACATGTTCGGGTTGCATGAGATCGCACAAAGGACTCAGTGAATCATCAATAGGCACAACCACATTCTCACCATTTTCACTTTGATTGTCACCCATTGAATTTGTAGGTGTAGCTACTGGATTAATAGAACTAGAGGAATCATATTAGTAGAGTGGATTTCCGTAAATTCTTTCAATGGAATTATCATACATGAAAGGGAAAAGCTCCTAAAAGGTTTTAAACCTAAAGAGAAAGAAAATGAAAATAGAAATGGATGAAGAAAAAGTGAGGTAATCTAAGGTTAGCTTGTCGCCTTCCCCGGCAATGGCGCCAAAAACTTGGCACAAAATTTATTTTGTGTGCTCTTGTGTGCAATACCCAAGTGTAGGTAGACGTGCAAGTAGTATTGGATAGGTCCAGGTCGATCTCACAGGGAAGGTGGAAAACTATTAACTTAGATTAAACTCTAAAAGAAAATGAAAATTCAAGTTTTAAGCAAGGTGTAGAACACGAAGTTCCACAATTAACAACTACTAAAAGTCAAGCAACTAAATTAACTATGAATTAACTAATTAACTAAAGCGAAATCTAACCGGTTTTTAACTTTATAAAAGGGGAACGTTGGGATCACACGAATCCGCAGTGACCTAGCCATCTACCATGCAATTACATTAATGCTCAATGGAGTACATCTTCTACAGTATTCCGTATTTCTATATAAATAAAGAATCAATAGTCCTTTCATGACCGGGACTATATCATCACAGTTGATTTGAAACACGTGAAATGACACGAGAATTTTTTTGTGTGCGCTTGTGTGCTATACCCAAGTGTAGGTAATCGTGCAAGTAGTAACTGGTTAAGACCAGGTCGATCCCACAGGGAAGGTGTTAAACTAATTACCTAGATTAATCTCAAACAAGAAAATAAAAATCAATATTTTAAAGGAGTGTAGAACACAAAGTTCCACGGTTTATCAACTACTAAAGATAAAGCAATTAAACTAGACTAAACTAATTACTAACTAATTAATTAAAGCGATGATTTAAAACGTGTTTTTTTTAATAAAAGAGAATGTTGGGATTACACGAATCCACCGCGACCTAGCCATCTACTATGCAATTACATTGAAGCTCAATGGAGTACATTTTCTACAGTATTCCGTATTTCTCTTAGGATAAAGAATCCATAGTCCTTTCATGACTGGGACTATATCATCACATTTAAGTTTGAAATACATAAAAGCGGTTTGGATCAATAGTTAAGACTCGCACCTACAATGGTGTTAGCATTGAGGGTGGTTTGCAAAATGTATTGAAGAAAAATGCCTTGAGACTTTAAGTTTAAAGACTGCTTTGACAAACTGAGCATTTGGGGATAGTTTGATAACAAATCAGTAAAGCAGAAAGTCTAGGAATACTGCATAGAATGTCCTCAAGAATCAGAGGGTTCGATCGATCGACGCGCTTTCGATCGATCGAACATCTTCTTCTTTCGATCGATCGAACTGTCTTCGATCGCTCGACAATGCTCTGGTCCGATTGATCGAACTACCTTCGATCGATCGAACACAGGAATTATTCTGCTGCATGGCAGAGGCTCGAGATCACGGTTTCATCGTGATCTCCCAACCCGGGAACTACTCAGGCATGGTCTGGGGTGTCACAGATTGGTTTTTAATAAAAAGATTCATTAAGGATGCGTTTGTTTGCGATTTAAACATGAAAATTATATAAAACAATGGTGTAAACTTATCTAGCATTCAAAACTATGAGTTTAACAGATTATACTACTATAAACTAAGTGCAGAATGTAAATAAACAATAAAGAGGTTGGAATGAAGAACTATATAGAACTTTAGAGTAATCAAGCTACAATACCAAGAATCTTTGAAAAACCTACAAAATAAGAAGAAAACTCCTCTCTCTCTCTCTACAAAAACTGATGAAAAGTAATGTAGGCGTCCTTGTGGACGTATACAATACAAGTATATATATTGAAAACCTAATGCTAGGGTTAAAAACCCGTTTCTGCTGCGTGCGCGTATAACCTGATAAAAGCCATGTTCGATCGATCTAACATTTCTCGATCGATTGAACTTCTGGGACTTCGATCGCTTGAGCTTCTCTCGATCGATCGAACCTTCGATCGATCGAATGTTCTTCAATCGATCGAGCTCTGTATTTCAGCTTTTGATTGTCTTCATTAGAATTCAGCACTTCCTTTTATTGTTATCTTTCAATTCTTCACACAACAACCGTAGTCTGCACAAATTACAGCTAAAACACACAACTTATCATAGATTAATCATAATGTGTGGAAACTAGCATTATAATTCAAATTGCAGATAAACAAGGGAATTGAAGACTAAATAAGTGTATTTTCTTCTTTTAGCGCGGTTGTATTTTACAAATACCTCCGCTTGTCACAACCCCCAACTAGCAATTTGCTAGTCCCTAGCAATAGAGCGAAATTAAAAACAAGCTAAACTAATACTACAATGACTAATAATAAAATAAATTAAACTCAAGTCAACTAAAATAACAAGAAAGAAACTACCTAACTCACTTTCACAGGAATCGCGATTGCATTTAGCAAATGCAATAAGCCGTTAAACCCCTAGGTTTCCCCTAGCGGATGAGTGTTGTCTCGTGAGGGTTTGCAGTGAATATACCCACAAAATTCTCTGATTTTAAGCTCAAAATGATATAGAGTAACTTTTAAATAGTCCCTTTTATTCAACTATTAATTTAGCTCTACAAAACATGTCATCCTCATTCAAACCATGAAAGAAATACACATGCTCCTCATGTCACCAAGATAAAAACAACATATGCATCACATCCCTGTATCCGTGTGTGTGTGAAATTAACAGCTATATATCGAACTTTATTTAGAGTTGTTTAAACTATCATACTCTCAAAACTTGTAGTTTCAACTCAATCCTCACATGGTTATTATACTCAAAAATGAACATCCCATAGAAACTTGGCTAATGATGATCGCACATGGTATGAAAGCTTTGATAGGAGTGATTTTTCGGATACTAATGCTTTCATACTCGACTCTATAGAAGACGAACATTTTAGAGTGTATAGTCTCACGAAAGGAATACTACTTACTAGGGGAGCGAAATACCGTGGATAACTCAAATTACACGTTCGTGTTTAAACTAAGTTGTTGAAAATCATTAAGACTTTGACTTGACTATTTTTAATTAGGAGGGTAGAAATGAAAGGGTAAGAAGTTGCACATCTTTATCATGTGATTGAATTTAACAATTTCCTCTTTACTTCATCCAACCATCCCCTATATATATATATTTTATTATTTGCTTTTCTCTCTGTTTTTTTTTTTTGAATGCAGCCCCTCCCTCTACTACTCCCTCCTCATAACATACTTCAACAATTTAATCACATTAGATGTGCAATGGGGTTCATTGAGGTCAAAGTATAAGATTAGGGATTTAGAATTTTATAATGGCTTTGGCAATATTTACTAGGTGTGAGGTTAAGAGCGACACATATTCTTAGAACGTTGATACAGGTATATGGAAAGATAAGGAGTAAATAACGATGGCTTAAATCATTTTCTCAACTTCTTAATTTTTAACACTTGAATGTTCATTGAGTTTAGTTGGTAAATCCTGAACGTTCTCCTCTAATAAATAGCCAAAATGAAAAATTAGAGACTCTTCAACGAATTTAATACGCTTATTCAATAAGAACACTTCGAATTTAATGTGATAATTCCCTCAGAATTGAAGATTGGATTCAAAAGCTCACTAAGGGTAACTAGTATCCACTACTTTATTCCTTAAAGTACAAAAGTCGCATTAACTCTTGTTTTAAGTTTTCTGCATAGCTATTAACATGTGCAAATGATTTGGATACAAGAATGGTCAACATATGCATTCATCCTAGAGAACTAGAAAAACGCGTGAACTTAATTCATAAAAGGATGAGAATAAAATAGTTGTGTCATTGCTTGATAACAGCTAAATAAAGTGAATATTCAAAATTTTTCTACCAATTTAATTCAAAAACTTGGTTAATAGTTTGAAAATTTTGAAATTTTTGTAATTTAATTTATTTGTTTAAACTTCTAATGGAGATTGTATGACACTTGCAATAGAAAGAGTGATCCAGATTGCTAAGTAAAAATATGCACAGGTGATTATCTATCTATATCCCACCCCCAACTGAAAATTGCAATGTCCTCAGAAGTTGATTTTCAAAAATAGATAGAGAGATATCACCTGATACGTCATTGTAAGAATCACAAGTGTAACAACCTGTGCAGAAAGCATACAAACTCCAAGCAGCAAAGATAAAAAAGATATGAAATATAGAGCATCAGATCCATACATAACGTAGAACTAATCACTGGAAATATAATAAAGTGAAAGAACTAAACAGTGATAAGATACTCCATACAAACTAAAAACCAACATAATCAACCACAACCAACAATGAACAAAATATCCCAACAATGTCCAAAATATCCATCAAACCAACCAACAATATCCAAAAACAACCAACAATAACCAAAAATCCATCAAACGGAACCAACAGACTACCCATCATCGGGAACATCAGATAATATCTCGATCAGTAATCTGGAGCCTCCGCAACTCCACCCTCAGCAATAGTGGTAGCCGTCGCCGGGTCACTCGCGATCGTGGCAGCTGGAGTAGCTATAGGTGTGTCAGCCACAACAGGAGGTGGTGGAAGCGGTATCTCAGCAGCAGGCGGTGTCACCGATGTAGATGGGGCAATAGGTGGTACAGAAGGAGAAGGGTCTGAAATAGATGGTGCTACCGATGTAGATGGGGCGGAAAGATCAACCGGAGGAGCTGAAGATGTAGGTGGTGGTGCATAGGCTGCGTGAACTGACTGATCGACGCCAATCTGGATCAAGATTGCCTCCAGCAGAGTCGTCATCTGGTCAACCTTGCCCTCGAGTCTGATCTGGGCCTCTCTCTCCTCTAATAACAACTCGTGAATAGTTGGGAGAGGCGCAGAAGAAGACTCTCCCTGGGCGGGAGCCTGAGACCGCTGTCTTAACTCAAAACGGGCAACCTCCTCCACAGGATCACCCTCCTCCTCAGAATCACGCTCCTCAGCCTTTGTGGGCGTCCCAGAAGCTACGTCCTCGGTGTCTGTCCCTCCTCGCCTCCGCTTCGCTCCTACTTTAGCTTTTCCTTTTCCTTTTCTTTTTCTCTTCTGAGCGTCGGAGCGACAAGCGGGGTCTCCCCAAATCGGCTCTTGGAAGACTGCGGGACATCGGTACGAAGAGGGATCAGGCCGCTCTGAGTCACCAGGCAATGGATGCCCCACGCTCCTTTCAGGTGCTTCTTGGCCGAGATATAGCGTGTGGGCTGCACCATGAACTCTATATACAAACGCAGGAGGCATACCCGTCTCCCTATACCCACACAAAAAAGTGCCCTCACATACCAAGCCGCCAGCTTCTCGTGATAGGAGGTCGGAAAGATACAGTTGCAGAGTACGAGGTGGAGCATGTGGTATCTATCCGTCAAGAACTGGTCCTTGATATGAGACGAGCTGTTCCAGAACTGAACGGCACCGCCTGTGATCTCTCGGACAATCGTGGCATGGGGGATCTCAGGAGTACCCACGCGGTGAGGACAATCACTCTCCAACTCCTCAGGGACACCCAAAGTAGTAGATAAGGTGGCAGGACTGATGATGATCTCTCAGTCGCAGAAGAAGGATCGGTAGGTGTACGGTGCAGCCGGGTCCTTGATCATTGTTGCGCAGACCTCTCGTACCCATGAAACGTTGACCTGTTTAGGCTGGGTCAACATTTTGTACCATTGCGGCATGTCCTTGATTCTGGCTAAGAACCAAGGAGCTGAAAGCCAGGTCGTCTCTAGGGGCGCTCGATCATCACCTTACGGTGACTGAAAAACCGCGTGTACGCCGACTGATCAAAAATATTCCGAAACCCGTGATCGGGTACCGGATTTGGTATAGCCATGTCGAATGACTTCTCCCGAAAATAGCCTGTGGAGGGATTCATAGTGGGCGACCTGAAATTGAAAAGGAGAAACAAATGAAAACAGGAAAACAAAACAAAAAGTCAAAACTGCCACTGAACTGGTTCGATCGATCGCAGTTTGTTCGATCGATCAAAGAGTTCAGGTTTCGATCGATCTCAGTTTGTTCAATTGATCGAATCATGGCTGGGTTCGATTGCTCGAGCCATGTTCGATCGATCGAACACAGCGAAACTGCGGTGACTACTAACGGGAATGGGAAAAGCCCTCAAACGCAAAATAACACAAAAAGAAGAACTAAAAGGGGTTGAAAAACCAATGGGGGGCACCCCTATTAGATTTCGAATGAAAAGGACAAGAGGGGGAGTGAGTGGGCTTTACCTTGAGTCACACGTGGATAGAGGGTGAGGGGGATGATGATGGTGATGATGAGGCATCCCAATGAGGTGTGTGAATAGTGGGAGGAACGAAATCGCCCCCAGTTCCTCTGTCTCCAATCGCTCGAGAGTGGTTGAGGGAGAGAGAAAACTGACGAAGTCTCTCGGTGATGCCTCGTTTAAATACAGGTCTCGATCGATCGAGAAAGGTCGATCGATCGAACGTTCGATCAATTGAGACCTTCTGAAGCGCTTGAGGTTCTGGTATGTTCGATCGATCGAGAGTTGTTCGATCGATCGAACTTGGGAATCCTACAATATGTCTGCATTTAGAAATTATACACCCCCAACTAACCAACATTGGTCTGGACATACAGAATAGTGATAAAACAGTGCATTGACAGAACGTGTAAGCCAAAAACATCATCCTCATAGTAGAAAATTGCAAATTTATATAAATAAATCCTTATAATAGCATCTATTTGCAACATTACTGCCCCCAAACATGGTATTTAAAACCTTATTGATAAAGAAAAACTAAAATAAAGCTGAAATTAACAAAACTTCGTCTAGGAATACACTTCAATTGATGAACGAAAGATGAAATGGCAGAAAATAATTGAAGTTAAACACTACTCTTTAAGAATGAAGATTTCTTCTTCCACATATTCTATCTCTGCCAGAACTTCAAATGTAGAGTCTAAACTTGATGATTCCCTTTCCCAGAATAGTTGAAAAGCAGCGAGGACATCATCGAGCAAGTCTGAACTCTCTAAGGAATTGATTTCACAGGCAATCGGTGATCCAGATGGAGACAAGGATAATGGAGTGTAATTGCGCATCGGACTTTCCTCTTGCGGCGGAGTATCCGGGGACCATATGTATGGTCCAAATCCATGAAAGAGTTGATGTGGAAGGTACAACGGTGGAAATGGTGGATTCATAGTGATATTCCTGACAAAGGAAAACAAAAAGGAAACGAAGAAAATAAATTAACTAGAGCAAAAGAAAGAACAAACAGGAAGAAATTAACAAAACAAAACGAAAAGAAAAAGAAGGGAATGTGACCAAGAATTAACCTCACTATTGGCATGATGGACCCAAATGCACTAGCAGGTAGCGGGCAGTGAAGCCGGAACAACACATAATGCATGTGCACATAATCATAAGGAACCGATTAGATGACAAGGAAGTCATCAACATACGTGAATACCGTATTATGGCGCTTTGGCACCACATCCTGCAAATCTTCTTCTTCCCACGGCTCCCACATTGAGTCATTTTCCCATTGGGCCAACAGTGCATCATCCACTTCTCCAACAAAGTACCCTTCATGTTCTCCTCCCTCTCCAGAGAGGTCCATATGCTCGAAAGGGTTAATTTGGAGGAGAGCAGGATCGTAAGGGATGTGCCCATAGGTCAGGTCCACTACATCATCTGCCCCTAGTCCTTCATAGGGAGAAAAGCAGAATGCTATCTCGTCGGCAGTCCAAGGGGTGTTAGGATATTCTGAATCAGCCCATGACCCTATGGAATGAACGTCGTCGTCCCTCATTTTGATATCCTGCAAGGGAGAGAAAGTAAGGAATGGAAGATTAAGAATCAAAGTCACATTCAAAAAGACAAAAAAGAACAAAACAAAATGAAATGCAGTAAAAGAAAGAGTACAACAACATTGTGAAAACGCACTCGAGCGTTTTAGGTTGAGGAATAATCGGGCTCATCCAGTTGGATGTGCTCGATCTCGGGTTAGAAATCCTCTAAGAACGGTTTTAACCTTTGGCCATTGACCTTGAAACTTCTGTCATTCTTAGGATTTAATAACTCGACTCGACGGCCCCATGTGGAAAGATAGATTTGACTATGAAGGGTCCTGTCCACCTAGATCGGAGTTTTCCTGGGAAGAGATGAAGGCGAGAATCATATAATAAAACTTTCCGCCCCGGCTTGAAAGATTTTTGACAAATCGTTCTATCATGGCGCGTCTTCAACCTTTTCTTGTGGAGTTTGGCGTTGTCGTATGCATCTCGACGAATTTCTTCCAGTTCAGCTAACATGAGTTTTAGGAGATGACCTCCCTCTTTAATGTCGAAGTTTAGTGAGCGTGTCGCCCAATATGCTTTGTGCTCTATTTCGACAGGAAGGTGACATGCCTTACCGTGTACTAGCCTATACGGGGACATTCTCAGATTTGTTTTAAAGGCCGTACGGTATGCCCATAACGCGTCAGTCAGTTTATAGGCCCAGTCTTTTCTGTTGAAACTATCCGTCTTTTCGAGTATATGCTTGATTTCACGGTTAGCCAACTCTGCCTGCCCGTTTGTTTGTGGGTGGTAAGCTAGAGCGATCTTATGGTTTACCCCATATTTCTTAAGTAGTGACTCCAAAGGCCTATTACAAAAGTGCTTGCCTTGGTCACTTATTAATGCTTTTGGGGTTCTGAAACGTGACAGGATATTTTCCTTAAGGAAGGACATTACTATTTTGTGGTCATTGCGTCTCGTTGGTATCGCTTCCACCCATTTTGATACATACTCCACAGCTAGGAGTATGTATTCACAGTTATTAGATTTAGGAAATGGACCCATGAAGTCTATGCCCCAACAATCGAATATTTCAATTGTGATGATAGGAGTTAAGGGTATATAATTCCTTTTCAAAATTATACCAAGCTTTTGACAGCGTTGGCACAATTTACAAAAGGCATAGGCATCTTTGAACACGGTGGGCCAGTAGAAGCCGCTGTGTAGGACTTTTTATGCGGTCTTTTGGGAGGCAAAATGGCCACCGCAAGCTTCAGAATGACAAGAGGCCAAAATTACAGTGATGTCCTCATTCGGGACGCAACGTCTGATGACCTGATCAGCACAATACTTAAATAAGTAAGGGTCATCGAAAAAGAAATGACGTGCGAACGAAAGGAATCGTTTCTTGTCCTGATTTGACCAATGTCTCGGGGTTTCTCCCGTAACAAGGTAATTTATTATATCCGCGTACCAAGGGAAACTGGAAACAACCATCAGTTGCTCGTCTGGGAATTCATCTTTTATTGGTACGGGCTCAGTGTTGTTAGTAAATGTCAGCCGAGATAAATGGTCGGCAACCACATTCTCTACTCCTTTTCTATCCTTTATAGTGATATCAAATTCCTGGAGTAGGAGTATCCAGCAGATAAGCCTCTGTTTTGCATCTTTCTTAGATAACAGGTACTTGAGGGCCGAGTGGTCTGTAAAACAGACGATTGGGGACCCTATCAGATAAGACCTGAATTTGTCCAGAGCGAAGACTATTGCCAGTAGCTCTTTTTCAGTAGTTGTATAGTTCATTTGAGCTTTGTTGAGTGTTCGGCTGGCATAGTATATAACATAAGGCTTGTCATCCTTCCTCTATCCTAGGACTGCACCAATGACGTAGTCATTAGCATCGCACATTAACCCAAATGGCAAACCCCAGTCGGGTGCCTGTATTATCGGTGCGGAGGTAAGGTGTTCCTTTAGTGCGTCAAAAGATGTCTGATAGTTATCTGACCACTCGAAAGGTACGACTTTGACTAAGAGTTGGCACAGTGGTCGGGAGATCGCACTAAAGTTTTGGATAAAGCATCGATAAAATCTTGCGTGTCCCAGAAAAGAGCAGATGTCTTTAACTGTACGGGGGACCGGTAAGTTTGAGATAATATCGATTTTTGCTTTATCGACTTGGATACCTTTGTCAGAAATAATGTGGCTGAGGATAATTCCCTTGGTCACCATGAAGTGACATTTTTCCCAGTTTAGTACTAGGTGTTTGTCCTCGCATCTCGCTAACACTTTCTCAAGGTTTTCTAGGCAGTTATTGAAACTATGGCCGAACACTGAGAAATCTTCCATGAAGACCTCAAGTATCTATTTAACCATGTCACTGAATATGCTTAACATGCACCGCTGAAAGGTAGCAGGAGCGTTGCATAAGCCGAAGGGCATATGACGGTAGGCGAATGTACCGAATGGATAAGTGAAAGTAGTTTTCTCCTGAGCTTCAGGAGCAATTTCTATTTGGTTGTACCCACTATATCCGTCCAAGAAGCAATAATATTTATGACCCGCCACTCTTTCTAGCATTTGATCCATGAATGGCAATGGAAAGTGGTCTTTTCGGGTCACAGTATTCAACTTTCGATAATCAATACACATCCGCCATCCAGTGGGGACGCGTGTTGGTACTAACTCGCCGTCTTTGTTTGGAATAACCGTTATACCAGCCTTTTTGGGCACCACTTGGGTAGGGCTAACCCAAGGGCTGTCAGAGATAGGATATATAATCCCAATGTCAAGAAGTTTTAGGACTTCCTTTTTGATGACTTCTTGCATATTGGGATTCAGACGCCTCTGTATTTGTCGTGAAGGTTTAGCGTCTTCCTCCAGATATATCTTATGGGTGCAAATGGATGGGCTTATGCCTTTTAGGTCGGCAATAGTCCATCCCAATGCTCCCTTATGCAGTTTGAGCATTTGAATTAACTTTTCCTCTTGTTCAGAATTCAACGTGGCTGAGATTATAATGGGATAAGTCTTCTCAGACCCCAGAAAAGCGTACTTGAGCTCTTTTGGAAGCTCTTTTAATTCTAGATCGGGAAACTGAAAGTTCGAAGGCATAGTTAACTTCGTTTTTGGAGGTAAGGGTTCATATGGTGTGACCCACATGCATTTGGCTCTTTCTTCCTCTTTAGTTTCCATCATGAGGCAAGCATGATTTAGGGCAGCGTCCAATGGAGTTGAATCATTAGGTTGGTAGACTGCATCACATTGGGCCACTACTACCTCCAAAGGATCTTTATAGTCAACAAAATCGGCCTCGTCTTCGATGACCGTCTCAATGTAGTTGACTTCCTCTTCATCTTCGTATTCGTCAGGTCGGGGATTAGAGAATATCTTGACATTCAAGGTCATGTTCCCGAATACGATGGTCATGATACCACTTCTTATTTTAATTGTGGCATCTATGGTGTTGAGGAATGGACGTCCAAAAATCACCGGGATTTGTGAGCATGGGTTAGACACCGGTTCAGTGTCCAAAATCACAAAATTGATCGGGAAGACAAAAGTGTCTATCTGCACCAGAATGTCCTCTGACACGACTAAATAGTTGTGCGCTCTTGTGCAACACCCAAGTGCAGGTGATCGTGCAAGTAATATAGTACTGGAAGTCCAGGTCGATCCCACAGGGAAGGAATAGGGAGAATGTCTACTAAGTTAAAACCTAAAGAAAATAAAAGAAAATAAAAATATAGAAGTGGAGTTTCTACGAATCCTAATTAATTAACTTAAACTAAATAACAAACTAAAGTATAAAGAAACATAACTAATTAAACGAGTAAATTAAAGGTGTTGGAAATACGAGAATCCACATTAATCCTAACCATCTACCATGCATATTCATTAATGCTCTATGGAGTACATCCCTTTTCAGCATTCCGTATTTTTCTAAAGGTATAGAATCAATAGCCCTTTCATGACCGGGACTACATCATCACGGTTGGTTTAAAATACTTGGAAGACGGTTTAAAACAATGGTTATTACTTGCACTCTAAATGGTGTTAGCATTCAAAGTGGTTTTCAAAAGTCATTGAAGAAAATAGCCTTAAGGCTTTAAGTTCTAAAAACTGTTGTGACAAACTGAGCTTATTGGGACAATTTGATGACAGATATCTAAAACAGAAAGTCATGGAATACTTAAAAGAATCATCTCAGGAATTAACAAGTTCGATCGATCGAAGCGCTCTCGATCGATCGGACTGCATCATCCTTCAATCGATCGAAAGGTGTTCGATCGCTTGACTATAGCTCTGGTTCGATCGATTGAAATACCTTTGATCGATCGAGCCCAAGGTTTCTAAAGATTGCATGGCAGAGGTTGGGAATCAATGTTTCATCACATATTCCCAACGTCTAAACTACAGAAACATAACAAAAGTAGTGCAGAAGTAGTAAAACATAGCAATCATAACAACTAGATTAACAAACAATCAAATAAAGAAAAGGAACAGAAAAACCTGGAATAAATCTGAATATAACTTGTAATAAACTTGAAACAAACTTGAATCTTGAATCCACAATGGAAAAGGAGGAAGAAAGCATCAAACTAAACTAATCTACTCCTAAACTAACCCTAAAACTACCCTAAACTGCTGTTCTGTGCGTTCTGGAGCGTCCTCCCTTCGTCTGGCGTCAAAATGGCTTATATATAGGGTTCCCACAGAGTTTACGCAACTTTTGGGTGAATATAAAGTTCGATCGATCGAACTTAGTTCGATCGATCGAAGGTTCGATCGATTGAACTCTTCTTCAATCGCTTGAACTCTATGATTTTGACAGCTCTGCGCACTGATGGGAGAATAGCCATAACTTTTCACTCAGACCTCGGATTGACCTCCCGTTTGCGGCCACGCGACCATAACTCAAAGATCTACATTTTATATGTCTGGGAAATGTTCCAAATCTGAAGTCTTCATTGTCAAAATTGGCGTTTTCTCACCTGCTTCTGTTATTTTCTTCACCAGAATCACTTTTCTTCAGCTCCACTTCATTGATTTACATCCTAACACCTATAAAACAATGCAAAAACATATATTTAAGCATTAACACAATAAGAAGAGCATTGTTATTAGAATGCACCTAAATGTAGGGACTTTGGGGATAAAAATATGCATAAAAGACCATATAATATGCTATGAACATGCACTTTTCACCTCGAATCACACCCCCCAACTAGCTCGTTGCTAGTCCCTAGCAATGAAGCAAACTACAGCAATGTTTAATTAACTCTAAAAATTGAAAACAAAAGAAAATAAAAATCCTAACTCACTTTCGTAGGAGTCGCGATTGCATTTAGCATATGCAACAAGCCTTTAAACCCCTAGGTTCCCCCTAGTGGACGAGTATTGTCTCGTGAGGGTTTGCAGTGAATCTACCCACAAAATTCATGGTTAAGGCAATGGTTCTCATTTAAATGTTTTCAAGGAATTTTCCTCTCATTAACAATATAGTTAAGCTCAACAATCTCATAAAACTCTCTAGTATGCCATAGCCATGCAACACACACATTACAGTTAATCTACTATCAAAGTCATTAGAATGTTCCATACCTATTAATCTTCAAGTGTGTATGTGAATGGACAACCAAAATACAAAACTTTAATTTCAAAGCTTGCATAACCTAAGACACTATCAAGACGTTCATTTTGACTCAACTCTCACCGGGATTACACTCTTAAGATGAAATCACTCTGAATTAGGTGTAATAATTATCACTCATGATATGGAAGCTGTAAAGAGTAATTGTAAATGGAATCTAATGCTTCTCATATCTAAATAGAAAAACGGACATTTTAGTGCACAAAGTCTCATGAAATGATACTTTTCACTAGAAGAGCGAGATACCGTGGAGAACTCTCTCATTACCTTAACTTCAAATCCAATTTACCTAGCATCATTAGGACTTTGAAAAAGAGGTGTTCGATGAAAGAAGAAAAAGCTCGTGATATTCAATTGGGTCAAAGGATGTGATTGGAATGTCTACTACATTTTTTTGAAACTTCCCCCACATCTCCAATCTCTCTCTTTTCTTCTTCTCTTCTTTTTTTTTTCTTTTCTTTTTCACACTCTTCTTTTTATTATTTTTTTTCTTTTGTAACAACCATTGGCACTTTTTTTTTTCTTTTCATGCTTTTTTTTTTTTTTCATTTTCTTCATCATTTTTTTCTTTGCCAACTTTCTATTATTCACACAACCAAACTTCTTGTCAATGCAACACATCCCAATCACACCTAAATAAAGAACTGATGCTTTAACTCCTAATTTGGAGTTTGGTATAGACTTTAGGATTATGAAGACAAGGCGATTATGATAAGCTCAAGAGGTGAAGTAAAGGAATAGCATAGAGGTAGGCCAAGGCTGTATTATCCATGTATGGTCAAAAGATGGCCTAAATCATCTTCTAAGTTAATAGGATAATTCATTTCAGTAAATTCAAGAGCTCTAAAGTTTGGTAAATCCTGAACGTTCTCTTCTAGTGATCAGTCAAAATGAAGAAGAAAAATGAGACTTTCAACGAATTAATACGCTTTTCAAAAATAAGAGTAATTTTACAAAACCCTCAAAAACAAAGAATGGCACAAAAGCTCACTTGGGTTATTAGTCTCCACTACAGTCTTTCAAGACACTTAAACTATGCTTACTAATCCATTTAAATGAAGTACAAGGTTGTCACAACGTGCTCAACGTATTTGAAGATTAAAAAAACATAGAACATACTATAACTAAGATAGTAAAGAAACTACCATAGTATATCACATACTAATAACATATAAAAAATAACACTAATGCATCATAACTAACTACACTAACTAAGAGAGAAATACAATAACCATTTTATTATCTTTAAAAAATAAAAATAAAAATTTAAAATTTTTGCAGATTTTAATTTACTGAGTTACATGTTGCTAAGCAGGTATATGACACTAAAGTACAATAAAAAGATATGAGGCATGCAATGACTCACTCCCCCCCAACTAAAACTAGACATTGTCCTCAATGTTCTAAACTAAGCACATGGACATGTAAAGTAAAGCGAGAGAAGGAAAGATGTTACCTCGAAGCGTTAATATCCATTTTTTTAAGCTACCTGCAAGATCATTAGTAGCAACAAGGAAACATAGATACAACTACTCAGTAAACAAATTCGATTAATCAAGATTTTTATCATAGATTAACAACCGAAATTTTTGAGGATCTTACCAATAAAATAATTTAACAGTGAGAAGAATGTTGGGATCCTCATAAAAATGCAACTCCCCCCAACTAATGTCAGGCTCAAGGTCAGAGGAGATGATGCAAAACCTATGGCTTCCAAATTTTTTTGGGACAGTTATAAAAGGAATACCACACTTTTTAGGAATTATATGCAAGAAACGATCTTTAGTGGTTGTATTTCCTATAACAGCCTCTATTTTAATACTAAAAATAGGTGGAGGCCATGGTTCAATAAAAGGGGCAGGGTCGAAGTGATGTTCTAATGAAGCTTCACCACCCTCCGCTTGTCCTAGAACAGAATCTATGGAGATATAATCATAAGAATTGAATTTCTGTTCTATGCACATGGTTTTGGACTGGACTTGGATAAAGCTATCTATTTGGGCCTCAATGTCATAATCACTCAAGAAGGTCAAGCAGTCTAGATGATTGCTAGCTTCTTGTTGAATTTTAAGATCATCTAAAGTGGGCCCAATATTTTCCAAGTCTTCTCTCAAAGAATTTTGAAAGTTAAAATTTTGTGAAAAACATGTGCTAGTATCCTTACCATCCTCTTCCACAACACATTCTGTTTGTTCACGAATGGGGTACACATAACATTCAAGCTCAGGACGAGAGATTTGATTGATAGCAAGGATAGGTGATAGGCAACTTGGTGACACCACCTCTTCGGTCGAAAGAGGTGAGTGTTCATGAATATCACAAGAATCTAAATCAGATTTAGATTTTTCAATTATGTCCTCTCTAGGGTCACTTTCAAAGGTAGGGTTAGAGTCAACAGGGGACTCTTCCTTTCCTAATTGCGTGCAATCACCTAAACACTCGTCATCTTTTAAAACCTCATTCTCATCCTTGTAACTCTCCTCACTATATATGTCATCTATTGAGGTGCTCTGGACAAAGAGATTGTGCAGGTTTATCCAGGCAGTGAAGGAGTTGATGTCTGGGGTTGTATGTTGAGGAGAAGATGGTACTACAACTTCATGCTCAATGGTTTGGTTTTGAAGTTCTTGTTGGGTTATCACTTTCTCAAATGAGTTGTTAACCTCACTCGGTATGAACCCATCATTGTCCTCTAATTCCATTCCATTGTTAGTGTCTTGAAATTCAGGTTGTAGCGTTGAAGGACTGGTATAGTCTTCTAAAGGTTGGCTATCAAATGCTTGTTGATATCTAGCTCCTAATTTATCAATTGCACTCTCTAGCCTTTTCATTTCACTAAGCAGCAATTCTAACATACCATTATCCTCAACTTGGTTATTCTCCTCATTATAACTATATGAAGTTTCACCCCATTGTTGTTGGTAATAGTCCCCTTCCCATTGTGTTTGTGTGCAAGACTCCCCAGAAGGAAAGTCTTGGTGCATTTGGTAATCGTGGGAACTACTACTATATCCTACACTATCATTTTGGTTATATCCCCATTGCGATTGATAGAACTCTCCAGGTGGAGATTCTTGATACGTTTGATAACATGGGGGACTAACACGATGGTTTTCCCATTGTGGTGATTGGTTGCACTCAGGTTTATAATGTGCATCATATGTGGGTGCTTGCCAACTCGGGGTATAGTTCTCATTACCTAATGTGTACCCATTCGTGGTATTTGTGTTGTATGGAGGGTAATATGGACAAGACATGTTTACCCAAAATATTTAAACAAAAGAATTTTTTTTTTTTTTTCTTGTGAGAGAAAAAGTCCAATGATTTTTTTTTTTAAAAGTAAAAGAAGAAAAATGGAAAAACTTAGTAAAATCCTAACCTAGTTGCCTTCCCCGGCAACGGCGCCAAAAACTTGACACGACTAAATAGTTGTGCGCTCTTGTGCAACACCCAAGTGCAGGTGATCGTGCAAGTAATATAGTACTGGAAGTCCAAGTCGATCCCACAGGGAAGGAATAGGGAGAATGTCTACTAAGTTAAAACCTAAAGAAAATAAAAGAAAATAAAAATATAGAAGTGGAGTTTCTACGAATCCTAATTAATTAACTTAAACTAAATAACAAACTAAAGTATAAAGAAACATAACTAATTAAACGAGTAAATTAAAGGTGTTGGAAATACGAGAATCCACATTAATCCTCACCATCTACCATGCATATTCATTAACGCTCTATGGAGTACATCCCTTTTCAGCATTCCGTATTTTTCTAAAGATATAGAATCAATAGCCCTTTCATGACCGGGACTACATCATCACGGTTGGTTTAAAATACTTGGAAGACGGTTTAAAACAATGGTTATTACTTGCACTCTAAATGGTGTTAGCATTCAAAGTGGTTTTCAAAAGTCATTGAAGAAAATAGCCTTAAGGCTTTAAGTTCTAAAAACTGTTGTGACAAACTGAGCTTATTGGGACAATTTGATGACAGATTTCTAAAACAGAAAGTCATGGAATACTTAAAAGAATCATCTCAGGAATTAACAAGTTCGATCGATCGAAGCGCTCTCGATCGATCGGACTGCATCATCCTTCAATCGATCGAAAGGTGTTCGATCGCTTGACTATAGCTCTGGTTCGATCGATCGAAATACCTTTGATCGATCGAGCCCAAGGTTTCTAAAGATTGCATGGAAGAGGTTGGGAATCAATGTTTCATCACATATTCCCAACGTCTAAACTACAGAAACATAACAAAAGTAGTGCAGAAGTAGTAAAACATAGCAATCATAACAACTAGATTAACAAACAATCAAATAAAGAAAAGGAACAGAAAAACCTGGAATAAATCTGAATATAACTTGTAATAAACTTGAAACAAACTTGAATCTTGAATCTACAATAGAAAAGGAGGAAGAAAACATCAAACTAAACTAATCTACTCCTAAACTAACCCTAAAACTACCCTAAACTGCTGTTCTGTGCGTTCTGGAGCGTCCTCCCTTCGTCTGGCGTCAAAACGGCTTATATATAGGGTTCTCACAAAGTTTACGCAACTTTTGGGTGAATATAAAGTTCGATCGATCGAGCTTAGTTCGATCGATCGAAGGTTCGATCGATTGAACTCTTCTTCAATCGCTTGAACTCTATGATTTTGACAGCTCTGCGCACTGATGGGAGAATAGCCATAACTTTTCACTCAGACCTCGGATTGACCTCCCGTTTGCGGCCACGCGATCGTAACTCAAAGATCTACATTTTATATCTCTGGGAAAATCTTCCAAATCTGAAGTCTTCATTGTCAAAATTGGAATGCACCTAACACCTATAAAACAATGCAAAAACAATGCAAAAACAATGCAAAAACATATATTTAAGAAACCTTGGGCTCCAGAATCACTTTTCTTCAGCTCCACTTCATTGATTTACATCCTAACACCTATAAAACAATGCAAAAACATATATTTAAGCATTAACACAATAAAAAGAGCATTGTTATTAGAATGCACCTAAATGTAGGGACTTTGGGGGATAAAAATATGCATAAAAGACCATATAATATGCTATGAATATGATATAGAGGATAGTATATTATAATACTATCATTGTTTACCCATTCTTTTACCTGATATAGCTTTCACTTACATTCATTGAATTGTTTCATCCCTGATCCCACCCCAATTAAATATTTCCAATGTAATCACAAGAATCCAAATCCTTGATCCATACCGTGACCTAATTGAGCCGTTTGATATATTTGTTGAGAATGAGTCATCAAAGTATGTGAAATGGAAGGAAGTAGTTGTGGGACGTTGCAGGTTAAAAAAAAATAAAAATAAATAAATAAATAAAAAAATAAAAAAATAAAAAATGATGAATGAAGGAGAAGAGAAAAAGAGCATATGAAATGAATGGGAGATTGGGTGGAGAAAAGAATAAAGAATAAAAAAGAGAAGTTGAAATTCCATCACATACTAAAAAGCACACTCTTCTCTACAACATTCCCACCGACTAAATAAAAGCTGCAATTCAAAGTCTTGAAGATTCTCAACAATTGATTTGAACATGGAAGCGTGAGTTGAGTTATCCACGGTATTTCGCTCCTCTAGTAAGTAGTGCTCCATGCATGAGACTATACACTCTTAAATGTCCGTTTTTTATAGAGTCAAGTATGAAAGCATTAGCATTTAGAATATCATCCGTGTCAAAGCTTTCATACGATGTGCGATCATTGTAAAGCAAGTTTCTGAGAGACGTTCTTTTCGAGTGTGACCAATGTGAGAATTGAGCTAAAACTGCAAGTTTTATTAGGTACAATAGTCTAAATAACTCTTACTAGGGTTGGACGCATGGTTGTTAAATTCACACACACACGGGTGCATGATGGTAATACATTTGTTATATTTTACTTAGTGATATAGGGGAGCATGTGGATCTCTTTCATGGGATTGATAGAGGATAGTATATTATTGTAGAGCTAAATTAACAATTTAATGGAAGGGGGAATTCTACAAGTTATTCTAAATCTTTTTGAGCTTAAAATTGGAGAATTTTGTGGGTATATTCACTGCAAACCCTCACGAGACAACACTCGTCCACTAGGGGGAACTTAGGGGTTTAACGGCTTGTTGCATATGCTAAATGCAACCGCGATTCCTGCGAAAGTGAGTTAGGATTTTTCTATCTTAGTTTAGGTTGTTTTTTTTTAAGTTTCCTTTGTTTTCTTAGTCATTGTAGTATTAGTTTGGGAGTTTTTATTTTATTTTATTTTATTTTATTTTCGCTTTATCGCTAGGGACTAGCAATAAGCTAGTTGGGGGTTGTGCAAAGCGGGGGTATTTGTAAAATACAACCGCGTTAAAAGAAAGAATTGTATTAGTTTTTATCACAACTTCCCGTTTTATCTACAATTTGCATTACAAGGCTAATTTTCATACAATATGATTAATCTATTATAAGTTGTATTGTTTGAGCTGTTGTTTGTGCAGATCACTGCTGTGTGGACTAAACAGATGAACATCAGGATAAATGGAATGCTGGAATAAAAACAAAAGAAGTCAAAGCTGAAATTTGGAGTTTGATCGATCTAATCCAGTTCGATCGATCGAGCGTTCGATCGCTTAAAGAGTGTTGAAGCGCTTGAGGATTACGGGTTCGATCGCTTGAAAGCAGTTCGATCGATCGAACGTGGTATTTCCAGTAACCTTCGTGTGCGCAGCAGATGCGGGTTTTTAACCCTAGTTCTTAGTTTTTCTTATATATAGGTGTATTGTATACGTTCAGGAGGACGGACACATTTTGGTTTTCCAGTTTTAGAGAGAGAGATAGAGGTTTTGTGTTTATTCTGTAGGTTTTTCATTGGAGTTTACTTGGTGCATTGGATTTCTTTAGTTTAATACAAGTACTCTGCGTTCCAGGTTATTTATATATTGTCTATCTACATTCTGCACTTTGTAGTCGTAGTTTAATCGTTCATCTAGTAGTATTACATGCTAGATACTTCCAAACCCATAGTTTTCATAGTTTCCATGAAAAACTCGCAACCAAACAAGGCTTTGATGTTTTCTTACGTTAAATATCAATCTGTGACATTCCAGACAATGTCTGAGTAGTCCCAGGTTGGGAGGACACGATGAAACAGTGATCTCCAGCCTCTGCCATGCAGCAGGATAATCGCTGTGTTCGATCGATCGGAGCTAGTTCGATCGATCGAACCAGAGACAGTCAAGCGATCGAAGCCATTTCGATCGATTGAGGGATGAAGGTCTTCGATCGATCGAAAGCGCATCGATCGATCGAACTCCCTGATTCTTGAGGATGTTCCCTGCAGTATTCCAGGACTTTTTGTTATCATTCTGTCCCAAAAAAAATGCTCAGTTTGTCAAAACAGTTTTAAAACTAAGGCCCTAAGGCATTTTCTTTCATTATATTTTGCAAACCACCTTCAATGCTAACACCATTGAGGGTGCGAGTCTTTACTATTGAATTAAATCGCTTTCATGTATTTTAACTTAACTGTGATGATATGGTCCCGGTCATGAAAGGACCATGGATTCTCCATCTTTAGAGGAATACGGAAAACTATGGGTAATGTACTCCTTCGTGCTTCAAGGCAAATGCATGGTAGAGAGCTAGATTACTGTGGATTCGTGTAATCCCAACACTTTCTTTTTAAAGTTAAACATCCTAATTTAGAGTACTGTTTTAACTAGTTAGTTAGATCGTTAATTTAATCTGAATTATTTTCATTAGTAATCTTAGTTTGTGGAACTTTGTGTTCCGCACCATTGTTCAATCTTATTCGTTTTTATTTTGCTTTCTTTTGAGGTTAGTCTAATTCGATAGGTTAACACCTTCCCTGTGGGATCGACCTGGTCTTACCAGTTATTACTTGCACGTCTACCTACACTTGGGTATTGCACAAGAGCGCACAGAAAAATTCTCGTGTCAAGTTTTTGGCCTGCGCACTGATGGGAGAATGGCCATAACTTTTCACTCGGACCTCGGATTGACCTCCCGTTTGCGGCCACGCGACCGTAACTCAAAGATCTACATTTTATATCTCTGGAAATATCTTCCAAATCTGAAGTCTTCATTGTCAAAATTGGCGTTTTCTCAGCTGCTTCCGTTGTTCTCTTCACCAGAATCACTTTCTTTAGCTCCACTTCATTGATTTACATCCTAACACCTATAAAACAATGCAAAAACATATATTTAAGCATTAACACAATAAAAAGAGCATTTTTATTAGAATGCACCTAAATGTAGGGACTTTGGGGATAAAGTATGCATAAAATACTACGTAATACACTAGAAATATGCACTTTTCACCACGAATCACACCCCCCAACTAGCTCGTTGCTAGTCCCTAGCAATGAAGCGAACTACAGCAATGTTTATTTAACTCTAAAAATTAAAAATAAAAGAAAGTAAAAATCCTAAATCACTTTCGCAGGAATCGCGATTGCATTTAGCGTATGCAACAAGCCTTTAAACCCCTAGGTTCCCCCTAGTGGACGAGTGTTGTCTCGTGAGGGTTTGCAGTGAATCTACTCACAAAATTCATGTTTATGGTAATGGTTCTCATTTAAATGTTTTCAAGAAATTTTTCCTCTCATATAGCAATATGGTTAAGCTCAACAATCTCATGAAACTCTCTAGTATGCCATAGCAATGCAACACACACATGCATTATAGTTAATCTACTATCAAAGTCATTAGAATATTCCATATCTATTAATCTTCAAGTGTGTGTGTGAATGGACAACCAAAATACAAAACTTTAATTTCAAAGCTTGCATAACCTAAGACGCTATCAAGACGTTCATTTTGACTCAACTCTTACCAGGATTACACTCTCAAGATGAAATCACTCCGAATTAGGTATAATAATTGTCACTCATGATATGGAAGCTATAAAGAGTAAATGCAAATGGAATCTAACGCTTCTCATATCTAAATAGAAAAACGGACATTTTAGTGCACAAAGTCTCATGAAATGATACTTTTCACTAGAAGAGCGAGATACCGTGGATAACTCTCTCATTACCTTAACTTCAAATCCAATTTACTTTAAATCATCAGGACTTTTAAAAAGAGGTGTTAGATTAAGAAGAAAAAGGCTCGTGATATGCAATTGGGTCAAAGGATGTGATTGGAATGTCTACTATAACTTTTCAAACTTCCCACATCTCCAATTTCTCTCTTCTTCTTTTCTTTTATTTATTTTTTTCACACTCTTCTTTTCATTCCTTTTTTTTTTTCTTTTGTAACAACCATTGGCATTTTTTTTTCTTTTTCTTCTCATGCTTTTCTTTTTTTCTTTCATTTTTTCTTTGCCAACTTTCCCTTATTCACACTAACATACTTCTTGTTAACGCAACACATCCCAATCACACCTAAATAAAGAACTGATACTTGAACTCTAATTTCGAGTTAGGTATTGACTTAAGGATTGTGAAGACAAGGCGATTACGATAAACTCAAGAGGTGAAGTAAAGGAATATCATGGAGGTAGGCCAAAGCTGTATTATGTGTGTATGGTCAAAAGATGGCCTAAATCAACTTCTAAGTTAATAGAATTATTCATTTTAGTAAATTCAAGAGCTCTAAATTTGGTAAATCCTGAACGTTCTCTTCTAGTAATCAGTCAAAATGAAGAAGAAAAATGAGACTATCAACGAATTAATACGCTTTTCAAAAAGTAAGAGTAATTTTATAAAACCCTAAAAAACAAAGAATGGCACAAAAGCTCACTTGGGTTATTAGTCTCCACTACAGTCTTTCAAGACACTTAAACTATGCTTACTAATCCATTTTAGCTATGTACAAGGTTGTCACAATGTGCTCAAAGTTGTTTGAAGATTAAAAACTATAAAACATACTATAACTAAGATAGTAAACAAACTATCATAGTATATCACATACTAATAACATACAGAAAATAACACTAATGCATCATAACTAACTACATTAACTATGAGAGAAATACAAGAACCATTTTATTATACTTAAAAAAAATAAATAAATTAAAATTTTAAAATTTTTGCAGATTTTAATTTACTGAGTTACATGTTGCTAAGCAGGTATATGACACTAAAGTACAACAAAAAGATATGAGGCATGCAATGACTCACTCCCCCCAACTAAAACTAGACATTGTCCTCAATGTTCTAAACTAAGCACATGGACATGTAAAGTAAAGCGAGGGAAGGAAGGATTTTACCTCAAAGCGTTAATATCCATTTTTTTCAAGCTACCTGCAAGATCATTAGTAGCAACAAGGAAACATAGATACAACTACTCAGTAAATAAATTCGGTTAATCAAGATTTTTTTCATAGATTAACAACCGAAATTTTTGAGGATCTTCCCAATAAAATAATTTAACAGTGAGAAGAATGTTGGGATCCTCATAAAAATGCAACTCCCCCCAACTAATGTCAGGCTCAAGGTCAGAGGAGATGATGCAAAACCTATGGCTTCCAAATTTTTTTGGGACAGTTATAAAAGGAATACCACACTTTTTAGGAATTATATGCAAGAAACGATCTTTGGTGTTGGTATTTCCTATAACAGCCTCTATTTTAATACTAAAAACAGGGGGAGGCCATGGTTCAATAAAAGGGGCAGGGTCGAAGTGATGTTCTAATGAAGCTTCACCACCCTCCGCTTGTCCTAGAACAGAATCTATGGAGATATAATCATAGGAATTGAATTTCTGTTCTATGCGCATGGTTTTGGACTAGACTTGGATAAAGCTATCTATTTGGGCCTCAATGTCATAATCACTCAAGAAGGTCAAGCAGTCTAGAAGATTGCTAGCTTCTTGTTGAATTTTAAGATCATCTAAAGTGGGCCCAATATTTTCCAAGTCTTCTCTCAAAGAATTTTGAAAGTTAAAATTTTGTGAAAAACATGTGCTAGTATCCTTACCATCCTCTTCCACAACACATTCTGTTTGTTCACGAATGGGGTACACATAACATTCAAGCTCAGGACGAGAGCTTTGATTGATAGCAAGGATAGGTGATGGGCAACTTGGTGACACCACCTCTTCGGTCGAAAGAGGTGAGTGTTCATGAATATCACAAGAATCTAAATCAGATTTAGATTTTTCAATTATGTCCTCTCTAGGGTCACTTTCAAAGGTAGGGGTAGAGTCAATAGGGGACTCTTCCTTTCCTAATTGCGTGCAATCACCTAAACTCTCGTCATTTTTTAAAACCTCATTCTCATTCTTGTAACTCTCCTCACTATATATGTCATCTATTGAGGTGCTCTGGACAAAGAGATTGTGCAGTTTTATCCAGGCAGTGAAGGAGTTGATGTCTGGGGTTATATGTTGAGGAGAAGATGGTTCTACAACTTCATGCTCAATGGTTTGGTTTTGGGGTTCTTGTTGGGTTATCACTTTCTCAAATGAGTTGTTAACCTCACTCGGTATGAACCCATCATTGTCCTCTAATTCCATTCCATTGTTAGTGTCTTGAAATTCAGGTTGTAGCGTTGAAGGACTGGTATAGTCTTCTAAAGGTTGGCTATCAAATGCTTGTTGATATCTAGCTCCTAATTTATCAATTGCACTCTCTAGCCTTTTCATTTCACTAAGCAGCAATTCTAACATACCATTATACTCAACTTGGTTATTCTCCTCATTATAACTATATGAAGTTTCATCCCATTGTTGTTGGTAATAGTCCCCTTCCCATTGTGTTTGTGTGCAAGACTCCTCAGAAGGAAAGTCTTGGTGCATTTGGTAATCGTGGGAACTACTACTATATCCTACACTATCATTTTGGTTATATCCCATTGCGATTGATAGAACTCTCCAGGTGGAGGTTCTTGATACGTTTGATAACATGGGGGACTAACACGATGGTTTTCCCATTGTGGTGATTGGTAGCACTCAGGTTGATAATGTGCATCATATGTGGGTGCTTGCCAACTCGGGGTATAGTTCTCATTACCTAATGTGTACCCATTCGTGGTATTTGTGTTGTATGGAGGGTAATATGGATAAGACATGTTTACCCAAAATATTTAAACAAAAGAAATTTTTTTTTTGTGAGAGAAAAAGTCCAATGATTTTTTTTTTTTTAAAAGTAAAAGAAGAAAAATGGAAAAACTTAGTAAAATCCTAACCTAGTTGCCTTCCCCGGCAACGGCGCCAAAAACTTAAAAGATATGAGGCATGCAATGACAAAGTTATGGCATGACTCACTCACTTGGGTTATCCCCGGCAACGGCGCCAAAAACTTGACACGACTAAATAGTTGTGCGCTCTTGTACAACACCCAAGTGTAGGTGATCGTGCAAGTAATACTGGATAAGTCCAGGTCGATCCCACAGGGAAGGAATAGGAAGAATGTCTACTAAGTTATAACCTAAAGCAAAAGAAAAGAAAATAAGAATATGAAAGTGGAGGTTCTACGAATCCTAATGAATTAAATTAAAATAAATAATAAACTAAGCATATAGAAACATAACTAATTAAACAACTAAATTAAAGGTGTTGGAAATTTATGAATCCACATTGATACTAACCATCTACCATGCATATTCATTCACGCTCTATGGAGTTCATTCCTTTTCAGCATTCCGTATTTTTCTAAAGATAAAGAATCAATAGCCCTTTCATGACCGGGACCACATCATCACAAGTGATTTAAAATACTTAAAAGATGGTTTAAAACAATGGTTATTACTTGCACTCTAAATGGTGTTAGCATTCAAAGTGGTTTTCAAAAGTCATTGAAGAAAAGGCCTTAAGGCTTTAAGTTCTAAAAACTGTTGTGACAAACTGAGCTTATTGGGACAATTTGATGACAGATTTCTAAAACAGAAAGTCATGGAATACTTAAAGGAATCATCTCAGGAATTAGCAAGTTTGACCGATCGAAGCGCTCTCGATCGATCGGACATCTTCATCCTTCAATCGATCGAAATATCTTCGATCGCTTGACTATGGCTCTGGTTCGATCGATCGAGCCCAAGGTTTCTAAAGGTTGCATGGCAGAGGCTGGAAATCAATGTTTCATCAAATATTTCCAACGTCTAAACTACGGAAACATGAACAAATCAATACAGAAATAGTAACCTAGAGTAATCATTAACATCTAAAGCAATAAACAATGAAACAAAGAAAAGGAGAGGAAAAACCTGGAAACAATCAGATTATAACTTATAATAAACTTGAATCTTCAATAATCTTGAGAATAACAATGGAAAAGAGAAAGAAAAACAAGAATCTAACCTAATCTACTCCTAATCTAACCCTAAAACTACCCTAAACTGCTGTTTTCTGCGTTCTGGAGCGTCCTCCCTTCGTCTGGCGTCAAAACGGCTTATATATAGGGTTCCCACAGAGTTTACACAACTTTTGGGTGAATATAAAGTTCGATCGATCGAGCTTAGTTCGATCTTCGATCGATTGAACTCTCTTCAATCGCTTGAACTCTCTGATTTTGACAGCTCTGCGCACCGATGGGAGAATGGCCATAACATTTCACTCGGACCTCGGATTGACCTCCCGTTTGCGGCCACACGACCGTAACTCAAAGATCTACATTTCTTGTCTCTGGGAAAATCTTCGAAATCTGAAGTCATCATTGTCAAAATTGGGGTTTTCTCAGCTGCTTCTGTTGTTCTATCCACCAGAATCACTTTCTTTAGCTCCACTTCATTGATTTACATCCTAACACCTATAAAACAATGCAAAAACATATATTTAAGTATTAACACAATAAAAAGAGCATTTTTATTAGAATGTACCTAAATGTAGGGACTTTGGGTATAAAGTATGCATAAAATACTACGTAATACACTAGAAATATGCACTTTTCACCACGAATCACACCCCCCAACTAGCTCGTTGCTAGTCCCTAGCAATGAAGCGAACTACAGCAATGTTTATTTAACTCTAAAAATTAAAAATAAAAGAAAGTAAAAATCCTAAATCACTTTCGCAGGAATCGCGATTGCATTTAGCGTATGCAACAAGCCTTTAAACTCCTAGGTTCCCCCTAGTGGACGAGTGTTGTCTCGTGAGGGTTTGCAGTGAATCTACCCACAAAATTCATGTTTATGGTAATGGTTCTCATTTAAATGTTTTCAAGAAATTTTTCCTCTCATATAGCAATATGGTTAAGCTCAACAATCTCATGAAACTCTCTAGTATGCCATAGCAATGCAACACACACATGCATTATAGTTAATCTACTATCAAAGTCATTAGAATATTCCATATCTATTAATCTTCAAGTGTGTGTGTGAATGGACAACCAAAATACAAAACTTTAATTTCAAAGCTTGCATAACCTAAGACGCTATCAAGACGTTCATTTTGACTCAACTCTTATCAGGATTACACTCTCAAGATGAAATCACTCCGAATTAGGTATAATAATTGTCACTCATGATATGGAAGCTATAAAGAATAAATGCAAATGGAATCTAACGCTTCTCATATCTAAATAGAAAAACGGACATTTTAGTGCGCAAAGTCTCATAAATGGATACTTTTCACTAGAAGAGCGAGATACAGTGGAGAACTCTCTCATTACCTTAACTTCAAACCCAATTTACTTAAAATCATTAGGACTTTGAAAAATAGGTGTTAGGTGAAAGAAAGAGGCTCATGATATTCAATTGGATCAAAGGATGTGATTGGAATGTCTACTACATCTTTTTAAACTCCCCCACATCTCCAATCTCTCTCTTTTCTTTTCTTTTCTTTTATTCTTTTTTTTTCACACTCTTCTTTCTATTATTTTTTTTCTTTTGTAACAACCATTGGCACTTTTTTTTTCTTTTCATGTTTTTTTTATTTTTATTTTTTTCATCATTTTTTTTCTTTGCCAACTTTCTATTATTCACACAACCAAACTTCTTGTCAATGCAACACATCCCAATCACACCTAAATAAAGAACTGATGCTTGAACTCCTAATTTGGAGTTTGGTATAGACTTTAGGATTATGAAGACAAGGCGATTATGATAAGCTTAAGAGGTGAAGTAAAGGAATAGCATAGAGGTAGGCCAAGGCTATATTATCCATGTATGGTCAAAAGATGGCCTAAATCATCTTCTAAGTTAATAGGATAATTCATTTCAGTAAATTCAAGAGCTCTAAAGTTTGGTAAATCCTGAACGTTCTCTTCTAGTGATCAGTCAAAATGAAGAAGAAAAATGAGACTTTCAACGAATTAATACGCTTTTCAAAAATAAGAGTAATTTTATAAAACCCTCAAAAACAAAGAATGGCACAAAAGCTCACTTGGGTTATTAGTCTCCACTACAGTCTTTCAAGACACTTAAACTATGCTTACTAATCCATTTTAGCGAAGTACAAGGTTGTCACAACGTGCTCAAAGTATTTGAAGATTAAAAAGCATAGAACATAATATAACTAAGATAGTAAAGAAACTACCATAGTATATCACATACTAATAACATACAGAAAATAACACTAATGCATCATAACTAACTACATTAACTATGAGAGAAATACAAGAACCATTTTATTATCTTTTAAAAAAAAAATTTAAAATTTAAAAATTTAAAAATTTTTGCAAATTTTAATTTACTGAGTTACATGTTGTTAAGCAGGTATATGACACTAAAGTACAACAAAAAGATATGAGGCATGCAATGACTCACTCCCCCCCAACTAAAACTAGACATTGTCCTCAATGTTCTAAACTAAGCACATGGACATGCAAAGTAAAGCGAGGGAATGAAGGATTTTACCTCGAAACGTTAATATCCATTTTTTTCAAGCTACCTGCAAGATCAATAGTAGCAACAAGGAAACATAGATACAACTACTCAGTAAATAAATTCAGTTAATCAAGATTTTTATCATAGATTAACAACCGAAATTTTTGAGGATCTTCCCAATAAAATAATTTAACTGTGAGAAGAATGTTGGGATCCTCATAAAAATGCAACTCCCCCCAACTAATGTCAGGCTCAAGGTCAGAGGAGATGATGCAAAACCTATGGCTCCCAAATTTTTTTGGGACAGTTATAAAAGGAATACCACACATTTTAGGAATTATATGCAAGAAACGATCTTTGGTGTTGGTATTTCCTATAACAGCCTCTATTTTAATACTAAAAACAGGGGGAGGCCATGGTTCAATAAAAGGGGCAGGGTCGAAGTGATGTTCTAATGAAGCTTCACCACCCTCCGCTTGTCCTAGAACAGAATCTATGGAGATATAATCATAGGAATTAAATTTCTGTTCTATGCACATGGTTTTGGACTGGACTTGGATAAAGCTATCTATTTGGGCCTCAATGTCATAATCACTCAAGAAGGTCAAGCAGTCTAGAAGATTGCTAGCTTCTTGTTGAATTTTAAGATCATCTAAAGTGGGCCCAATATTTTCCAAGTCTTCTCTCAAAGAATTTTGAAAGTTAAAATTTTGTGAAAAACATGTGCTAGTATCCTTACCATCCTCTTCCACAACACATTCTGTTTGTTCACGAATGGGGTACACATAACATTCAAGCTCAGGACGAGAGCTTTGATTGATAGCAAGGATAGGTGATGGGCAACTTGGTGACACCACCTCTTCGGTCGAAAGAGGTGAGGGTTCATGAATATCACAAGAATCTAAATCAGATTTAGATTTTTCAATTATGTCCTCTCTAGGGTCACTTTCAAAGGTAGGGGTAGAGTCAACAGGGGACTCTTCCTTTCCTAATTGCGTGCAATCACCTAAACTCTCGTCATCTTTTAAAACCTTATTCTCATCCTTGTAACTCTCCTCACTATATATGTCATCTATTGAGGTGCTCTGGACAAAGAGATTGTGCAGTTTTATCCAGGCAGTGAAGGAGTTGATGTCTGGGGTTGTATGTTGAGGAGAAGATGGTTCTACAACTTCATGCTCAATGGTTTGGTTTTGGAGTTCTTGTTGGGTTATCACTTTCTCAAATGAGTTGGTAACCTCACTCGGTATGAACCCATCATTGTCCTCTAATTCCATTCCATTGTTAGTGTCTTGAAATTCAGGTTGTAGCGTTGAAGGACTGGTATAGTCTTCTAAAGGTTGGCTATCAAATGCTTGTTGATATCTAGCTCCTAATTTATCAATTGCACTCTCTAGCCTTTTCATTTCACTAAGCAGCAATTCTAACATACCATTATCCTCAACTTGGTTATTCTCCTCATTATAACTATATGAAGTTTCATCCCATTGTTGTTGGTAATAGTCCCCTTCCCATTGTGTTTGTGTGCAAGACTCCCCAGAAGGAAAGTCTTGGTGCATTTGGTAATCGTGGAAACTACTACTATATCCTACACTATCATTTTGGTTATATCCCCATTGCGATTGATAGAACTCTCCAGGTGGAGGTTCTTGATACGTTTGATAACATGGGGGACTAACACTATTATTTCCCCATTGTGGTGATTGGTATCACTCAGGTTGATAATGTGCATCATATGTGGGTGCTTGCCAACTCGGGGTATAGTTCTCATTACCTAATGTGTACCCATTCGTGGTATTTGTGTTGTATGGAGGGTAATATGGATAAGACATGTTTACCCAAAATATTTAAACAAAAGAAATTTTTTTTTTCTTGTGGGAGAAAAAGTCCAATGATTTTTTTTTTAAAGTAAAAGAAGAAAAATAGAAAAACTTAGTAAAATCCTAACCTAGTTGCCTTCCCCGGCAACGGCGCCAAAAGTTATTGCATGCCTCATATCTTTTTGTTGTACTTTAGTGTCATATACCTGCTTAGCAACATGTGACTCAGTAAATTAAAACTGTCAAAATTTTTTAAATTTTTTATTTTTTTTTAAAGATAATAAAATGGTTCTTGTATTTCTCTCATAGTTAATGTAGTTAGTTATGATGCATTATTGTTATTTTCTGTATGTTATTAGTATGTGATATACTATGGTAGTTTCTTTACTATCTTAGTTATAGTATGTTCTATGTTTTTTAATCTTCAAACAACTTTAAGCACGTTGTGACAACCTTATACATAGCTAAAATGGAATAGTAAGCATAGCTTAGATGTCTTGAAAGGCTGTAGTGGAGACTAATAACCCAAGTGAGCTTTTGTGCCATTCTTTGTTTTTGAGGGTTTTATAAATTACTCTTACTCTTTGAAAAGCGTATTAATTCGTTGAAAGTCTCATTTTGTTCTTCATTTTGACTGGTCACTAGAAGAGAACGTTCAGGATTTACCAAATTTAGAGCTCTTGAATTTACTTAATTGAATAATCCTATGAACTTAGAAGATGATTTAGGCTATCTTTTGACCATACACGCATATTACAGCTTTGGCCAACCTTCATGATATTACTTTACTTCACCTCTACAGTTTATCATATTTGCCTTGTCTTCATAATCCTAAAGTCTATACCTAACTCGAAATTAGAGTTCAAGCCTCAGTTCTTTATTTAGGAGTGATTGGGATGTGTTGCATTGACAAGAAATTTGTTAGTGTGAATAAGGGAAAGTTGGCAAAAAGAAAAAAAAAAAAGAAAAAAAGAAAAATGAAAAAAAAATGAAAAAAAAATGCATGAAAAAGAAAAAAAATGCCAATGGTTGTTACAAAAGAAAAAAAAAGGAATGAAAAGAAGAGTGTGAAAAAAAAAATAAATAAAAGAAAAGAAGAAGAGAGAGATTGGAGATGTGGGAAGTTTGAAAAGTTATAGTAGACATTCCAATCACATCCTTTGACCCAATTGAATATCACGAGCCTTTTTCTTCTTAATCTAACACCTCTTTTTCAAAGTCCTGATGATTTTAAGTAAATTGGATTTGAAGTTAAGGTAATGAGAGAGTTATTCGCGGTATCTCGCTCTTCTAGTGAAAGGTATCCTTTCATGAGACATTATGCACTAAAATGTCCGTTTTTCTATTTAGATATGAGAAGCATTAGATTCCATTTACAATTACTCTTTACAGCTTCCATATCATGAGTGATAACTATTACACCTAATTCAGAGTGATTTCATCTTGAGAGTGTAATCCAGGTGAGAGTTGAGTCAAAATGAACATCTTGATAGCGTCTTAGATTATGCGAGCTTTGAAATTAAAGTTTTGTATTTTAGTTGTCCATTCACACACACACTTGAAGATTGATAGGTATGGAACATTCTAATGACTTTGATAGTAGATTAACTGTAATGTATGTGTTGCATTGCTATGGCATACTAGAGAGTTTCATGAGATTGTTGAGCTTAACTATATTTCTAAATGAGAGAAAAATTTCTTGAAAACATTTAAACTAGAACCATTACCATAAACAGGAATTTTGTGGGTAGATTCACTGCAAACCCTCACGAGACAACACTCGTCTACTAGGAGGAACCTAGGGGTTTAAAGGCTTGTTGCATACGCTAAATGCACTCGCGATTCCTGCGAAAGTGATTTAGGATTTTTACTTTCTTTTGTTTTCAATTTTTAGAGTTTAAATAAACAATGCTGTAGTTCGCTTCATTGCTAGGGACTAGCAACGAGCTAGTTGGGGGGTGTGATTCAAGGTGAAAAGTGCATGTTTATAGCGTATTATATGGTCTTTTATGCATACATTTATCCCCAAAGTCCCTACATTTAGGTGCATTCTAATAACAATGTTCTTTTTATTGTGTTAATGCTAAACCATATGTTTATGCATTGTTTTATAGGTATTAGAATGTAAACCAATGAAGTGGAGCTAAAGAAAAGTGATTCTGGTGAAGAGAACAACGGAAGCAGCTGAGAAAACGCCAATTTTGACAATGAAGACTTCAGATTTGGAAGATTTTTCCAGAGATATAAAGTGTAGATCTTTGAGTTACGGTCGCGTGGCCGCAAACAGGAGGTCAATCCGAGGTCCGAGTGAAAAGTTATGGCCATTCTCCCATCAGTGCACAGAGCTGTCAAAATCATAGAGTTCAAGCGATTGAAGAAGAGTTCAATCGATCGAACCTTCGATCGATCGAACTAAGCTCGATCGATCGAACTTTATATTCACCCAAAAGTTGCGTAAACTCTGTGGGAACCCTATATATAAGCCGTTTTGACGCCAGACGAAGGGAGGACGCTCCAGAACGCAGAAAATAGCAGTTTTAGGGTAGTTTTAGGGTTAGATTAGGTGTAGATTAGGTTAGATTCTTGTTTTTCTTCCTCTTTTCCATTGATTTACTGAAGATTATTGAAGATTCAAGTTTCTTTCATGTTTATTTCAAGTTTATTTCAGATTATATCCAGGTTTTTCTTTCCAATCCTTGTTATTTGATTGCTATTAGTTTATATGCTATGATTACTCTAGTTTGTTATTCCTGTATTAGTTTAATCATGTTTCTGTAGTTTAGACGTTGGGAATATGTGATGAATCATTGATTCCAAGCCTCTGCCATGCAATCTTTAGAAACCTTGGGCTCGATCGATCGAAGGTATTTCGATCGATCGAACCAGAGCCATAGTCAAGCGATCGAAGTCATTTAGATCGATTAAAGGATGATGCTGTCCGATCGATCGAGAGCGCTTCGATCGATCGAACTTGCTAATTCCTGAGATGATTCTTTTAAGTATTCCATGACTTTCTGTTTTAGAAATATGTTATCAAATTGTCCCAATAAGCTCAGTTTGTCACAACAGTTTTTGGAACTTAAAGCCTTAAGGCCTTTTCTTCAATGACTTTTGAAAATCACTTTGAATGCTAACACCATTTAGAGTGCAAGTAATAACCATTGTTTTAAACCATCTTTTAAGTATTTTAAATCACTTGTGATGATGTGGTCCCGGTCATGAAAGGGCTATTGATTCTTTATCTTTAGAAAAATACGGAATGCTGAAAAGGAATGAACTCCATAGAGCGTGAATGAATATGCATGGTAGATGGTTAGTATCAATGTGGATTCATAAATTTCCAACACCTTTAATTTAGTTGTTTAATTAGTTATGTTTCTATATGCTTAGTTTATTATTTAGTTTAATTTAATTCATTAGGATTCGTAGAACCTCCACTTTCATATTCTTATTTTCTTTTCTTTTGCTTTAGGTTATAACTTAGTAGACATTCTTCCTATTCCTTCCCTGTGGGATCGACCTGGACTTATCCAGTATTACTTGCACGATCACCTATACTTGGGTGTTGCACAAGAGCGCACAACGTTTTAGTCGTGTCAAGTTTTTGGGTGAGTAACTTGACACGAGAATTTTTCTGTGCGCTCTTGTGCAATACCCAAGTGTAGGTAGACGTGCAAGTAATAACTGGTAAGACCAGGTCGATCCCACAGGGAATGTGTTAACCTATCGAATTAGACTAACCTCAAAAGAAAGCAAAATAAAAACGAATAAGATTGAACAATGGTGCGGAACACAAAGTTCCACAAACTAAGATTACTAATGAAAATAATTCAGATTAAATTAACGATCTAACTAACTAGTTAAAACAGTACTCTAAATTAGGATGTTTAACTTTAAAAAGAAAGTGTTGGGATTACACGAATCCACAGTAATCTAGCTCTCTACCATGCATTTGCCTTGAAGCACGAAGGAGTACATTACCCACAGTTTTCCGTATTCCTCTAAAAATGGAGAATCCATGGTCCTTTCATGACCGGGACCATATCATAAGTTAAAATACATGAAAGCGATTTAATTCAATAGTAAAGACTCGCACCCTCAATGGTGTTAGCATTGAAGGTGGTTTGCAAAATGTATTGAAAGAAAATGACTTAGGGCCTTAGTTTTAAAACTGTTTTGACAAGCTGAGCATTTTTTTTGGGACAGAATGATAACAAATCTTAAAACAAAAAGTCCTGGAATACTGCAGGGAACATCCTCAAGAATCAGGGAGTTCGATCGATCGATGCGCTTTCGATCGATCGAAGACCTTCATCCCTCAATCGATCGAAATGGCTTCGATCGCTTGACTGTCTCTGGTTCGATCGATCGAACTAGCTCCAATCGATCGAACACAGCGATTATCCTGCTGCATGGCAGAGGCTGGAGATCACTGTTTCATCGTGTCCTCCCAACCTGGGACTACTCAGACATTGTCTGGAATGTCACAAATTGATATTTAACGTAAGAAAACATCAAAGCCTTGTTTGGTTGCGAGTTTTTCATGGAAACTATAAAAACTATGGGTTTGGAAGTATCTAGCATGTAATACTACTAGATGAACGATTAAACTACGACTACAAAGTGCAGAATGTAGATAGACAATATATAAATAACCTGGAACGCAGAGTACTTGTATTAAACTAAAGAAATCCAATGCACCAAGTAAACTCCAATGAAAAACCTACAAAATAAACACAAAACCTCTATCTCTCTCTCTAAAACTGGAAAACCAAAATGTGTCCGTCCTCCTGAACGTATACAATACACCTATATATAAGAAAAACTAAGAACTAGGGTTAAAAACCCGCATCTGCTGCGCACACGAAGGTTACTGGAAATACCACGTTCGATCGATCGAACTGCTTTCGAGCGATCAAACCCGTAATCCTCAAGCGCTTCAACACTCTTTAAGCGATCGAACGCTCGATCGATCGAACTGGATTAGATCGATCGAACTCCAAATTTCAGCTTTGACTTCTTTTGTTTTTATTCTAGCATTCCATTTATCCTGATGTTCATCTGTTTAGTCCACACAACAGTGATCTGCACAAACAACAGCTCAAACAATACAACTTATCATAGATTAATCATATTGTATGAAAATTAGCCTTGTAATGCAAATTGTAGATAAAATGGGAAGTTGTGATAAAAACTAATACAATTCTTCCTTTTAACGCGGTTGTATTTTACAAATACCCCCGCTTTACACAACCCCCAACTAGCTTATTGCTAGTCCCTAGCGATAAAGCGAAAATAAAATAAAATAAAATAAAATAAAAACTCCCAAACTAATACTACAATGACTAAGAAAACAAAGGAAACTTAAAAAAAAACAACCTAAACTAAGATAGAAAAATCCTAACTCACTTTCGCAGGAATCGCGGTTGCATTTAGCATATGCAACAAGCCGTTAAACCCCTAGGTTCCCCCTAGTGGACGAGTGTTGTCTCGTGAGGGTTTGCAGTGAATATACCCACAAAATTCTCCAATTTTAAGCTCAAAAAGATTTAGAATAACTTGTAGAATTCCCCCTTCCATTAAATTGTTAATTTAGCTCTACAATAATATACTATCCTCTATCAATCCCATGAAAGAGATCCACATGCTCCCCTATATCACCAAGTAAAATATAACAAATGTATTAACATCATGCACCCGTGTGTGTGTGAATTTAACAACCATGCGTCCAACCCTAGTAAGAGTTATTTAGACTATTGTACCTAAAAAAAAACTTGCAGTTTTAGCTCAATTCTCACATTGGTCACACTCGAAAAGAACGTCTCTCAGAAACTTGCTTTACAATGATCGCACATCGTATGAAAGCTTTGACACGGATGATATTCTAAATGCTAATGCTTTCATACTCGACTCTATGAAAAACGGACATTTAAGAGTGTGTAGTCTCATGAATGGAGCACTACTTACTAGAGGAGCGAAATACCGTGGATAACTCAACTCACGCTTCCATGTTCAAATCAATTGTTGAGAATCTTCAAGACTTTGAATTGCAGCTTTTATTTAGTCGGTGGGAGTGTTGTAGAGAAGAGTGTGCTTTTTAGTATGTGATGGAATTTCAACTTCTCTTTTTCATTCTTTATTCTTTTCTCCACCCAATCTCCCATTCATTTCATATGCTCTTTTTCTCTTCTCCTTCATTCATCATTTTTTTTAACCTGCAATGTCCCACAACTACTTCCTTCCATTTCACATACTTTGATGACTCATTCTCAACAAATATATCAAACGGCTCAATTAGGTCACGGTATGGATCAAGGATTTGGATTCTTGTGATTACATTGGAAATATTTAATTGGGGTGGGATCAGGGATGAAACAATTCAATGAATGTAAGTGAAAGCTATATCAGGTAAAAGAATGGGTAAACGATGGCTTAAATCATTTTCTCAACTTTCAATTTTTCGCACTTAAGTGTTCATTGAGTGTAATTGGTAAATCCTGAACGTTCTCCTCTAACAAGCAATCAAAACTTTTAAAGAAAACTGAGACTTAACAACGAATTCACCAAGTATATGCAAGAAAGACCATTCGACAATGTATGAGAATCCCCTCAGAAATGACGATTGGCTCAATAGCTCACAAAGGGTTATTAGCTTCCACTACTTGTTCTTTTCGCACAATATTCATACTAACTCAACTTTCAGGTTTTCTACATAGCTGCCAATTAGTGCGCAAAAGTATTGGGTACATAATAGCTTCACAAATGAAATTCATTTCAGTGATATAGAAAACGCGTGGATTTAATCCATAAAAAAGATGAGAATACTACAAATGTGTCATTGTCTAATTAACAAGCAGGAGAGATTATTCAGAGTTATTCTATCAATACGATTCAATATTAAAAATTTTCAAAATTTTCAAAATTTTAACAGACTGTGTTCTCATTAAACATATCCAAGTGCAAAACTCCGGGTGTATACCTATCTATTATCTCCTACTCCCAACTGAAAACAACAAAGTCCCCAGAAGTTGATTTTCAATAAATAAAATAGATGGGTATCACCTGTATGGAGCAAATTGATGATAGCAAGCATAGCAACCTAGCATAGAAAAGTAGAACACAATCTCCAAAACAACCAGGATCAATAGATAAAAGTAACACGATAAAAACCATGATCCAAACAATCTAAACCACTGTAATAGGAACAAAATAAGATAAAAGCAATGATAAATAATGTCCATACAGAACCAACCAACCAAATAGTCCAACCAACACAACCAACATGTCCAACCAACCAAAACCATAACCAACATCAGTATAATAATTAACCAAAAACACATAAACACCACCTCCCAAACTAAACTAATCGACACCGGACGGTGCATCATCAGCTACATCAGAAGGGATGTCGATGGGAGCAGGTGGCAACAGAGTAGTAGCAGGAGCAGCAGCAGAAGGATCAGCAGCAGTAGATGATGGATCAGTAGTAGGTGGTGCATCAGTAGTAGGTGGTGCAGACGGGGCCATCGATGGATGCTGAGTAGAGGGAACAGCCTGATCAACCCCAATATGAACCAATATGGACTCCAGCAAGGTCTGCAGATGGTCCATCCGGCCCTCAAGTCTAATCCTGACCTCTCTCTCCTCCAATAGCAGCTCGTGAACCGTCGGGAGAGGCACAGAGGAAGAAGACTCTCCCTGGGCCCGAGTCTGCGACCGCTGTCGCAGCTCAAACTGCCGAACCGCAGCAACCGGATCATCCTCATCATCATCGGAATCAAGCTCCTCCACCTCGGTGGGTGTCCCTGAAGCTCCCGCCTCCGTGTCCGTCCCACCACGCCTCATCTTCTTCCCCCTCACCCGCGATTTCCCTTTTCCCTTTCGCTTTCTCTTCTGACCGTCAGAGCGGCGAGCCGCCGCCTCGCTGAAACGGCAGGGGGAAGGGCGAACATCATCTCCAGCAAGCTCGGGCAAACCGGCGTCAGCCATAACCCTGTGAATGGCCCAAGCACCCTTCAGGTGCTTCTTGGACGAGATAAAACGGGTGGGGTGGACCAGAAAGTCAATATAGAGGCGTGGTAGGCAAATCGGCTGTCCCGTCCCCACTGCAAATAAGACTCGCGCATACCAAGCCGCGATCTTCTCTCGATAGGAGGTCACTAGGAGGCAGTTGCTGAGGACCAGGTGGATCATGTGGTAGCCATCAGTGAGAAAGTGGTCCTCAATCAAAGCATCGCCATCCCAAGACGGAACGGCGCCTCCAGTGAGCTCACGGATAATGGTGGAGGGTGGGGTCTCAGGTGCATCAGGCCTGTGGGGGCAAACATAATCTGGTACCTCTGGTATCCCCAACGCGGCCGAAACAGTAGCGGGACTGATGATGAACGGGCGACTCTGGAAGAAGGCATGATATGTGAATGGTGCAACCGGGTCGCGGATCATCGTCGCGCATGCACCTCTTATCCAGGACAGATTTACACTCTTGGCCAATGAAAGGAGATGGAACCAGTGGGGCATAGAGCGGATCTGTGTCAGGAACCATGGGCTCTCCATTCAAGTTTTTGGGTGAGTAACTTGACACGAGAATTTTTCTGTGCGCTTTTGTGCAATACCCAAGTGTAGGTAGACGTGCAAGTAATAACTGGTAAGACCAGGTCGATCCCACAGGGAAGGTGTTAACCTATCGAATTAGACTAACCTCAAAAGAAAGCAAAATAAAAACGAATAAGATTGAACAATGGTGCGGAACACAAAGTTCCACAAACTAAGATTACTAATGAAAATAATTCAGATTAAATTAACGATCTAACTAACTAGTTAAAACAATACTCTAAATTAGGATGTTTAACTTTAAAAAGAAAGTGTTGGGATTACACGAATCCACAGTAATCTAGCTCTCTACCATGCATTTGCCTTGAAGTACGAAGGAGTACATTACCCACAGTTTTCCGTATTCCTCTAAAGATGGAGAATTCATGGTCCTTTCATGACCGGGACCATATCATCACAGTTAAGTTAAAATACATGAAAGCGATTTAATTCAATAGTAAAGACTCGCACCCTCAATGGTGTTAGCATTGAAGGTGGTTTGCAAAATGTATTGAAAGAAAATGCCTTAGGGCCTTAGTTTTAAAACTGTTTTGACAAACTGAGCATTTTTTTTTTGGGACAGAATGATAACAAATCTTAAAACAAAAAGTCCTGGAATACTGCAGGGAACATCCTCAAGAATCAGGGAGTTCGATCGATCGATGCGCTTTCGATCGATCGAAGACCTTCATCCCTCAATCGATCGAAATGGCTTCGATCGCTTGACTGTCTCTGGTTCGATCGATCGAACTAGCTCCGATCGATCGAACACAGCGATTATTCTGCTGCATGGCAGAGGCTGGAGATCACTGTTTCATCGTGTCCTCCCAACCTGGGACTACTCAGACATTGTCTGGAATGTCACAGAGGTTTTGTGTTTATTTTGTAGATTGTGGATCTCTTTCATGGGATTGATAGAGGATAGTATATTATTGTAGAGCTAAATTAACAATTTAATGGAAGGGGGAATTCTACAAGTTATTCTAAATCTTTTTGAGCTTAAAATTGGAGAATTTTGTGGGTATATTCACTGCAAACCCTCACGAGACAACACTCGTCCACTAGGGGGAACCTAGGGGTTTAACGGCTTGTTGCATATGCTAAATGCAACCGCGATTCCTGCGAAAGTGAGTTAGGATTTTTCTATCTTAGTTTAGGTTGTTTTTTTTTAAGTTTCCTTTGTTTTCTTAGTCATTATAGTATTAGTTTGGGAGTTTTTATTTTATTTTCGCTTTATCGCTAGGGACTAGCAATAAGCTAGTTGGGGGTTGTGCAAAGCGGGGGTATTTGTAAAATACAACCGCGTTAAAAGGAAGAATTGTATTAGTTTTTATCACAACTTCCCGTTTTATCTACAATTTGCATTACAAGGCTAATTTTCATATAAAATGATTAATCTATGATAAGTTGTATTGTTTGAGCTGTTGTTTGTGCAGATCACTGCTGTGTGGACTAAACAGATGAACATCAGGATAAATGGAATGCTGGAATAAAAACAAAAGAAGTCAAAGCTAAAATTTGGAGTTTGATCGATCTAATCCAGTTCGATCGATCGAGCGTTCGATCGCTTAAAGAGTGTTGAAGCGCTTGAGGATTACGGGTTCGATCGCTCGAAAGCAGTTCGATCGATCGAACGTGGTATTTCCAGTAACCTTCGTGTGCGCAGCAGATGCGGGTTTTTAACCCTAGTTCTTAGTTTTTCTTATATATAGGTGTATTGTATACGTTCAGGAGGACCGACACATTTTGGTTTTCCAGTTTTAGAGAGAGAGATAGAGGTTTTGTGTTTATTTTGTAGGTTTTTCATTGGAGTTTACTTGGTGCATTAGATTTCTTTAGTTTAATACAAGTACTCTGCGTTCCAGGTTATTTATATATTGTCTATCTACATTCTGCACTTTGTAGTCGTAGTTTAATCGTTCATCTAGTAGTATTACATGCTAGATACTTCCAAACCCATAGTTTTTATAGTTTCTATGAAAAACTCGCAACCAAACAAGGCTTTGATGTTTTCTTACGTTAAATATCAATCTGTGACATTCCAGACAATGTCTGAGTAGTCCCAGGTTGGGAGGACACGATGAAACAGTGATCTCCAGCCTCTGCCATGCAGCAGGATAATCGCTGTGTTCGATCGATCGGAGCTAGTTCGATCGATCGAACCAGAGACAGTCAAGCGATCGAAGCCATTTCGATCGATTGAGGGATGAAGGTCTTCGATCGATCGAAAGCGCATCGATCGATCGAACTCCCTGATTCTTGAGGATGTTCCCTGTAGTATTCCAGGACTTTTTGTTTTAAGATTTGTTATCATTCTGTCCCAAAAAAAATGCTCAGTTTGTTAAAACAGTTTTAAAACTAAGGCCCTAAGGCATTTTCTTTCAATACATTTTGCAAACCACCTTCAATGCTAACACCATTGAGGGTGCGAGTCTTTACGATTGAATTAAATCGCTTTCATGTATTTTAACTTAACTGTGATGATATGGTCCCGGTCATGAAAGGACCATGGATTCTCCATCTTTAGAGGAATACGGAAAACTGTGGGTAATGTACTCCTTCGTGCTTCAAGGCAAATGCATGGTAGAGAGCTAGATTACTGTGGATTCGTGTAATCCCAACACTTTCTTTTTAAAGTTAAACATCCTAATTTAGAGTACTGTTTTAACTAGTTAGTTAGATCGTTAATTTAATCTGAATTATTTTCATTAGTAATCTTAGTTTGTGGAACTTTGTGTTCCGCACCATTGTTCAATCTTATTCGTTTTTATTTTGCTTTCTTTTGAGGTTAGTCTAATTCGATAGGTTAACACCTTCCCTGTGGGATCGACCTGGTCTTACCAGTTATTACTTGCACGTCTACCTATACTTGGGTATTGCACAAGAGCACACAGAAAAATTCTCGTGTCAAGTTATGGTTATTACTTGCACTCTAAATGGTGTTAGCATTCAAAGTGGTTTTCAAAAGTCATTGAAGAAAATAGCCTTAAGGCTTTAAGTTCTAAAAACTGTTGTGACAAACTGAGCTTATTGGGACAATTTGATGACATATTTCTAAAACAGAAAGTCATGGAATACTTAAAAGAATCATCTCAGGAATTAACAAGTTCGATCGATCGAAGCGCTCTCGATCGATCGGACTGCATCATCCTTCAATCGATCGAAAGGTGTTCGATTGCTTGACTATAGCTCTAGTTCGATCGATCGAAATACCTTTGATCGATCGAGCCCAAGGTTTCTAAAGATTGCATGGCAGAGGTTGGGAATCAATGTTTCATCACATATTCCCAACGTCTAAACTACAGAAACATAACAAAAGTAGTGCAGAAGTAGTAAAACATAGCAATCATAACAACTAGATTAACAAACAATCAAATAAAGAAAAGGAACAGAAAAACCTGGAATAAATCTGAATATAACTTGTAATAAACTTGAAACAAACTTGAATCTTGAATCTACAATGGAAAAGGAGGAAGAAAACATCAAACTAAACTAATCTACTCCTAAACTAACCCTAAAACTACCCTAAACTGCTGTTCTGTGCGTTCTGGAGCGTCCTCCCTTCGTCTGGCGTCAAAACGGCTTATATATAGGGTTCCCACAGAGTTTACGCAACTTTTGGGTGAATATAAAGTTCGATCGATCGAGCTTAGTTCGATCGATCGAAGGTTCGATCGATTGAACTCTTCTTCAATCGCTTGAACTCTATGATTTTGACAGCTCTGCGCACTGATGGGAGAATAGCCATAACTTTTCACTCAGACCTCGGATTGACCTCCCGTTTGCGGCCACGCGACCGTAACTCAAAGATCTACATTTTATATCTCTGGGAAAATCTTCCAAACTGAAGTCTTCATTGTCAAAATTGGCGTTTTCTCAGCTGCTTCTGTTATTTTCTTCACCAGAATCACTTTTCTTCAGCTCCACTTCATTGATTTACATCCTAACACCTATAAACAATGCAAAAACATATATTTAAGCATTAACACAATAAAAAGAGCATTGTTATTAGAATGCACCTAAATGTAGGGACTTTGGGGATAAAAATATGCATAAAAGACCATATAATATGCTATGAACATGCACTTTTCACCTCGAATCATCCTCCGGTATTCCTCTAGGGTATTTGACTGATCTGTCTGCCAGTTGTAATGCAACTCGGGTAGGTTTGAGTTCACCCAACCCTAGTTGTTTATAGACTGAGTATGGCAGCAGGTTTACACTCGCTCCTAGATCAAGGAGTGCATTGTCTATCCTTTGATTCCCAATCCGACACAAGACGGTTGGGGTGCCAGGGGTCTTTGAACTTCGGAGGCAATTCATTTTGAATGATTGCGCTTGCTTGTCAAGCGACATAGGCATGTTTCTTTACACTTTGCCTCCTTTTGACCATGCATAAGTCCTTTAGATACTTAGCGTAGGTTGGCACTTGTTTAATTGCATCAAGGAGTGGGAGATTGATTTTAACTTGTTTGAACAACTCCAAAAACTCCTGATTCTTTGCCTTGTTCTGGGGTTTCTTAAGCCTTTGAGGGTAAGGCGCAGGGAAAGGGCATTTAGGTAATTCATCAATGACGGGCTCCTTTCCAGGCCTTCTCTCAACTTCTTCTACTTCTTTAGGAGCTTCCACATTTGGTTCTAATGGTTTGTCATTAGTAGACGACTCCTTTTCTTGAGTAGGTGGTTTGCTCCTAGTCACCACTTCCTCCTCTTCATACTCTTCGGGAGTAGAATGAGGCATGTTTTTCCCTATGACTTTATCGCTTCTCAGAGTAGTCACGGCTTTTGCCTGTTCATGATTAGGGGGACCATTGTTGTCTCCCTTAGGGTTTTGAAGTGGTTGAGCAGGAAACGTTCCACTCGACCCCTCTTGACGTGCATCCATCCTCTCTAATGTCGCGGACATTTTACTCATCATTTGAATTAACTGTTGTGTTAAATTCACGTTAGAGAGTGGTTCTTCCTCTTGCACCTTTTTGTGAGGTGGCACGTAAACATTTGGCTATTGATTATTAGAGGGTTGAGCGTTGTTGTAGTTATTTGATCTATTTTGATGGAATGGCTGGGATTGCCTGTTGTATTGCCCTTGATATTGATTATTGTTATTATAGGGCTATTGTTGTTGATATTGGTTTTGTGTCCCAGCATCATTTTTCCAATCAAAACTAGGGTGATTCCATTGATTGTTATTACTTTGCGAGTTATGATTATTGTAGGAATTCCCCGCCCCCCCTATACCCTTGCATGGCATTCATTTCCATGGGGGGTTGTTCTTGAAAATACGGTACATTGGGACAGTATTGATTAGTATGTCCCAGCATGTTGCATGTGCCGCATGGTTCTTCAGGTAAAACCTGCCTAGAACTCTCTCCTTTCATTCTCAACTCTTCTACTTTCTTAACCAGTTCTTTATACTTATTCATAAGATGATCCTCACTTTTTAGTTCTTATAAACTCTTCTCTTCCACACAGGATATCTGTGAGCGTGGGACATCTTCCGAATTCGACCACTCATGGGCATGTTCAGCTAACCACTCGAAGTGAGCTTCAGCTTCTTCAGTGTTTTTGCGAAGAAATGGCCCTGAACTCATGGTCTCGACCAACTTCTTAGTTTCACCATTCAATCCTTCGTAGAAATAGCTGATGGTTCGCCATTTCTCGTATCCATGATGTGGGCATGAGAGTAGCAAATCCTTGAAACGCTCCCAAGTTTGGGTGAAGGTTTCATTGCTCTTTTGTTTGTAAGAGTTTATTTGTCGTTTAAGCTCAGTGGTCATGCGAGGTGGAAAGAATTTTTTAGGAAAGCAGTGTTCATCGCATGCTATGTGTAGATTGAATTTGGCTTTAAGGTAAGTAACCATGCTTTTGCTTTATCCTTCAAGGTGAAGGGAAATAACATTAGGCGTGTCACATCTACAGGACAGTTCTGTTAAAATGTTTTACAAACATCTTCAAAGTCCTTGACATGTAGATACGCTTTCTCGCTTTCCATTCCATGGAAGGTAGGAAGGAGTTGAATCATTCCATTGCGAAATTGAAATTCACCTGCATGGGGTGGAATGAGAATGCAAGAAGGCGTAGGCGCATGTTCGGGTGTCATGAGATCGCACAAGGGACGAAGTGAATCGTCAATTGGTACGATGACATTCTCACCGTTCTCGCTTTGGTTATCAGCCATTGAATCGGTGGGTGTGGTTACAAGGTTTATTGAACTGGACGAGTTGGATGAATAGAGTGGATTTCCGTAAATTCCTTCGATGGAATTATCGGACATAAAGGACGGAGTCCTAAATGGTTTGTATCTAAAGAACAAAAGACAAAAGAAAAAAAAAATAGAAAGAGATAAGGATAGATTGAGGTAATCTAAGCGTTAGCTCGTCGCCTTCCCCGGCAACGGCGCCAAAAACTTGACACGAGCATTTTTCTGTGTGCGCTTGTGTGCTATATCCAAGTGTAGGTAATCGTGCAAGTAGTAACTGGTTAAGACCAGGTCGATCCACAGGGAAGGTGTTAAACTAATTACCTAGATTAATCTCAAACAAGAAAATAAAAATCAATATTTTAAAGGAGTGTAGAACACAAAGTTCCACGGTTTATCAACTACTAAAGATAAAGCAATTAAACTAGACTAAACTAATTACTAACTAATTAATTAAAGCGATGATTTAAAACGTGTTTTTCTTAATAAAAGATAATGTTGGGATTGCATGAATCCACCGTGACCTAGCCATCTACCATGCAATTACGTTGAAGCTCAATGGAGTACATTTTCTACAGTATTCCGTATTTCTCTTAGGATAAAGAATCCATAGTCCTTTCATGACCGGGACTATATCATCACATTTAAGTTTGAAATACATAAAAGCGGTTTGGATCAATAATTAAGACTCGTACCTACAATGATGTTAGCATTGAGGGTGGTTTGCAAAATGTATTGAAGAAAAATGCCTTAAGGCTTTAAGTTTAAAGACTGCTTTGACAAACTGAGCATTTGGGGACAGTTTGATAATAAATCAGTAAAGCAGAAAGTCTAGGAATACTGCATAGAATGTCCTCAAGAATCAGAGGGTTCGATCGATCGACGCGCTTTCGATTGATCTAACTGTCTTCGATCGCTCGACAATGCTCTAGTCCGATCGATCGAACTACCTTCGATCGATCGAACACAGGAATTATTCTGCTGCATGGAAGAGGCTCGAGATCACGATTTCATCGTGATCTCCCAACCCGGGGACTACTCAGGCATGGTCTGGAGTTTCACAGATTGGTTTTTAATAAAAAGATTCATTAAGGATGCGTTTGTTTGCGATTTAAACATGAAAATTACATAAAACAATGGTGTAAACTTATCTAGCATTCAAAACTATGAGTTTAACAGATTATACTACTATAAACTAAGTGCAGAATGTAAATAAACAATAAAGAGGTAACCTGGAATGAAGAACTATATAGAACCTTAGAGTAATCAAGCTACAATACCAAGAATCTTTGAAAAACCTACAAAATAAGAAGAAAACTCCTCTCTCTCTCTCTCTCTCTCTCTCTCTCTCTCTCTCTATAAAAACTGATGAAAAGTAATGTGGGCGTCCTTGTGGACGTATACAATACAAGTATATATATTGAAAACCTAATGCTAGGGTTAAAAACCCGTTTCTGCTGCGTGCGCGTATAATCTGATAAAAGCCATGTTCGATCGATCTAACATTTCTCGATCGATTGAACTTCTGGGACTTCGATCGCTTGAGCTTCTCTCGATCGATCGAACCTTCGATCGATCGAATGTTCTTCAATCGATCGAGCTCTGTATTTTAGCTTTTGATTGTCTTCATTAGAATTCAGCACTTCCTTTTATCGTTATCTTTCAATTCTTCACACAGCAACCATAGTCTGCACAAATTACAGCTAAAACACACAACTTATCATAGATTAATCATAATGTGTGGAAACTGACATTATAATTCAAATTGCAGATAAACAAGGGATTTGAAGACTAAATAAGTGTATTTTCTTCTTTTAGCGCGGTTGTATTTTACAAATACCTCCGCTTGTCATGAAGCCAGTTTAAAACAATAGTTGAGACTCGCACTCTGAATGGTGTAAGCATTCAAAGTGGTTTGCAAAAGTTATTGAAGAAAAATGCCTTAAGGCTAAAAGTTCAGAAACTGTTTTGACAAACTGAGCATATGGGGACAGTTTGATAACAAATCTCAAAAGCAGAAAGTCTAGGAATACTATATAGGACGATCTCTAGAATCTGAGTATTCAATCGATCGTCGCGCTTTCGATCGATCAAACATCGTCATCTTTCAATCGATCGAAATGTCTTCGATCGCTTAACTGTATCTCTAGTCCGATCAATCGAACTAACTTCGATCGATGGAACACAGATTTTATTCTAGTGCATGGCAGAGGCTAGAGATCACTGTTTACTCGTGATCTCCCAACTCTAGGACTACTCAGACATGGTCTGGAGTGTCTCAGATTGGTTTTTAACATAAAAGTTCATTAAGGCTACGTTTGTTTGTGATTTTAACATGCAACTTATGCAAACTATGGAATAACAATAAACTAACGTGCAAAACTTTAAGCTATTCAGATTAAAAACTACTAAAACTACTAACAGAGTATAAAGAAAACTAATATAAAAACCTGGAACATAAACAACTTGTATTAACTGTTGAAATCTTCGAAATCTAAGCAATACCCATAGTTTAACCTACAAAGATAAGCAACAACTCTCTCTCTACATAAAAACTGTAAAACAAAATGTTGGGGGTCCCTTGGGATGTGTATAAAACTAATATATATAGAAAATCCTAAGGCTAGGGTTACAATATTCGTTTCTACTGCGTACGCGTAAATTCTGATAAAAGGCATGTTCGATCGATCAAACTTTACTCGATCGCTTGAACTTTGAATTACTCGAGCGCTTGAACTGAATTAGATCGATCGAAAGCTCAATCGCTTGAACATTCTTCGATCGCTCGAACTCCACTTTTCAGCTTTGACTTGCCTTGCTTGTAATAAAGCCCTCCCTTTATCCTGTTATTTATTTCTTCAAACAGCAAAATACTGATCTGCACAAATAATAGCTAAAACACACAACTTATCATAGATTTGTCACATTGTGTAAAAGCTGGCAGTGTAATACGAATTGCAGATATAACATGGAATTGTAAACTATATCAGTATATTTCCTTACTTTAGCGCGGTTGTATTTTACAAATACCCCCGCTTGTCACATATCATATTGAGTCGTTAGGAGACTGCCCATCCTACCACTTGATTTCGTGCAACCCAAGGTCTAGTTCTTCTAAGAAGAAGAGGTCTGCCTCATAATCATCTTCAAAATAACCATCATCTTCAAAGAAGTTTAGTTCTTCTCCATAGCTCAAACTACAAATTGCATCATCTTTTGGGAAGATAACTGATCGGCGACGAATAGTTGCCGTTTATAGTTCTAAAAATACTCTTTGTTAGCCCATTTCATGTAGTTATTAAGTGATTTGTAATAAGTATTCTATATTTTGTAGATTTTGGAGCTTTAACATGAAAATGCACAAAAATCCAATGATTAGTGGCTTTGGAAGTCATTCTGGGCTTAAAAGATGGTTCCGGTGAAGGAAGAATGTTGTAACAGTCTCGGAAAATTGCATTTTTGACAAGTAATACTTCAGATTTGAGAAATTTCTCCAGAGATATAAAATGTAGATCTTCGAGTTACGGACGCGTGGCCGCAAACGGTGAGTCAATCCGAGGTCCGAGTCAAAAGTTATCGTAATTCTACGAAAGTGGTGCAGAGCAGCGAAAAATCTGAGAAAATTCTGGAAAATGCCCAGGTCGCTGGAGCGACCCGCGCGCGCGACCCGCTCGCGTGACCCGCGCGAGCGACCCTTTGAAAAAGTCAAAGTTGTGTATTTTGAAGCCCTGAAGAGCCCTGTGCGATCCGAATTGGTTAAATACGTCCAGAAACGTAAAAACAGCAGTTTTAGCGCGATTTGACTTAGGAAAGCTTCCTAAATCCTTCCAAACTCTATACAAATCCTATTCTAAATCAAATTTATATATAAAAATCATTACACACTATTATAGACATGAATATACAGCCATAATATACATTATTTTCAGCCATTGAAGAGAGAAAAGCAAGGAGAAGAAGAAGAAGACCAAGGATTCCCATGGCCTCCTCCATCAACCTCTTGCTATCTACTACTTCCATGGACGGCTAGATCATAGATCTAGGGTTTCAATGAAGCCCTAGTCGAGTAATAGGGAGTATTTTATGTTTTTATTTTAGTTTTATTATGTATGGATGACAGTCACATGTTCCGAGGATTTTTATAAATAAATCGTACTTCTATTGATTAAATCATTGCTTTCAAAGTTTATTCTTGTCTTAGATCTATTTTGACTGTGATGTGCTCAACGATCTATTCTTGCTGTGCTTGTTTAGATTGTTTACATGTGATGGTGCTTTATTGATTTGTGCTATCAAGTATCCGAATAGTCCATGCCTAGATTAGACGGATTATACCACAACCCTAGTTTAGTGTGGGATAATTCGTGCTAACCAAAGATGGATTATGTTGGTGCTTGAACCATGATTATCTTCTTGTCGGAGGAATTGGGCTTGTAGCCACAATTCCCCATATTCATCCAACTTAATAAGCTAAGTGAATGCATAAATATTCCTATTATGAAGCTAGTGGTGGATTTGCAATCCTAGGTTCCCTTTAAATATCTTTTAAACAACTTTTAATTGCTTTCATAGTTTAGATTTATTTTATTGTTCTTAGTTTAATTAAATTCAAAATCAAAATCCGTTTTCATGATTAATTAAATTTAGGTTTTAAAATTAAAGCATTGTAGTATTTCAATCTCTGTGGGTTCGACCTTTACTTCCACACTGCAAATCTTTAGAAAAGTAAAGTATACTTTTTATATCTTGATATTGACAACATCAATTTTTGGCGCCGTTGCCGGGGATTGCATTACTACCTTTAATTTTATAATCTTAGTTTAGTTAATTCGTAAATATTAGAGTAGTTTTTATTCTTCTTATTTTCCGTTTTTGTTTTAAATTACTAACTTGTTCTTTTATTTTATAGGTTTTCGAGTCATCAAATTCTAACGTTTTCGAGTGGAGTAGCTAATTACATCAAAGGAGCTTACGCAAATAAAATAAATAAAAATTAAGTAAATTGCTCGCTTTAACTTCGCATCCAATCACTGTAAGTCAGGGTGCTGAGACGCAATTACTTGCATTAGTTTAGGGTGAATTGCACTGCATTAGCTAGGAAATCCGGGGCGCTGGGCTTGACGCGGTCATTGCATTACAGGATAATATTCATGCATCATAGTAGTACTGTGTGCTTGCTTGTCGTCTTATTTGCGTGATTGCTATTTGTTTCTTTTGTTTAGTCAGTCTTTGTTTTTAGTTTCTTTTTCTTTATTTTAGTTTATGTTAGGTACACTTTCAAATAAACCAGAATTAAAATCTTTCGATCTTGAACTTGAACGTACCTTAAGAACTAGTAAGTCCACAACCCAAGCTTCTAGAGCTGGGTTGCAAGACGACGAATCAACTCCGATTCCGTCGTCGTTGTTTGAGGCCGAAATTCAAAGTACCCGTGAACGGTTAAGGAAAACTCGAACTTTTAAAATCGAACCGATTAAAATGGCTGACATTGGAAATAACGACAACAACCAAAATAACAACGGAAATAATATGAATAATCGTAATATACCGCCACCTCCTCCACTTAAAGATTATTTTATTCCGACGACTTACACGCCACAAACATGTATTGAATTACCGGAGGCGATAGCATCTCACTTTGAGATAAAGTCGTCTACCATCTCGCTACTTCCATCTTTCCATGGCCGTATAAATGAAGATCCATATCAACACTTAGGAGATTCCCAAGATATATGCTCTACTTTGAAAATCCAAAATTTAACTGATGATGAATTAAAATTGCGGCTCTTTCCATTCTCTTTAAAAGATAAAGCTAAATACTGGCTTCAATCTTTGGAGCCTAATACAATTAAGACATGGGAAGCCTTACACACCGCATTTTTACAAAAGTTTTTTCCTATTATGCGTACGAATCAAATAAGGAAATCCATAACTAATTTTGTGATGCAAGATGGGGAGACACTTTACGACACGTGGGAAAAATTTAAAGAATTATTACGTTCGTGTCCACATCATCAGGTCCCTAAGTGGCAACTTGTTCAAGTCTTTTACGAGGGGCTTATTCCCTCTGTTAGGAATACCGTTGATGCCGTTTGTGCAGGAACTTTCCTACACAAAAGCGCCGACGAGGCCTGGAAAATTTTCGAAACTTTGAGCGAGAATTCGATGCACCAAGCGGTGTCTGTCCGTTCTGAGGGATACCTTCAACATAAGCGAGAGGTGACAGTTGAGTCAAGTCAATCAATTCAAATACAAGAATTAAATAGAAAACTTGACCGACTTATGCAAATGAACAAAACGTCTAATCCACCTTCTTCAGAAGTATGTGCATTATGTTCTGAACCGTCCCATAATATCTTTGCATGTCCTTCTGCATCTCAATATCCAGAATTTGTGGAACAACACGTAAATGCTATGCAACAATTCTCACAAAATAATTATAATCCTAGGTCGACTAATTTTCCTAATACGTACAGACCCCAATACCAACAAGGTCAATATCAACAACCCAATCCTCCTCCACCTCCACGCAATAATGCATTTGAGGAGAAGGTGCCGGCCTCACTTGAAAATTTTGGGTCGGTAATTCAGTTAGTACACTCTCACACTCAGTCTATTGCAAAGCTAGAGTCCCAAATGGGACAAGTAGTTAATACATTAAACCGTTTAACTGAGAGTAAGTCGACAAGTCAACCTAGTCAGCAACCTAAGGGGCAATACGCAGTGGGTAGTACGAGTGAGAGCGTGAACGCTGTTTCGACTAGGACGACTACTCGAGATGAGGAAGTTGTTGTAATTCCGGATGGGGGTGAGAAAAATAAAAATTTAAATTTGAATAAAGAAAAAGGTGAGGAAGTGAATCAAAATAAGAAAGATAAAGGACCGGCCCCAACGAATTATATTCCGAGAATGCCATATCCACCAAACATTGAGGGACCGTCACATTTTACAAATAAAAAGTCGAAAGTTGAGGATATACTTGAGGTGTTCAAACAAGTTAAAATTAATATTCCTTTCCTCGACGCAATTAAACAAATTCCCGCGTATGCTAAATGTTTAAAAGACCTATGTACTCAAAAGCGCAAAATACGCAGTCATACGCCTAAAAAGGTCTTCCTCACGGAAAAAGTAAGCTCTATATTCCAACACGCTCCTCCAAAGTATAAGGATCCCGGTACGCCTACGATTTCATGTGTCATAGGTGACACTATCATTCATAGGGCTCTTCTTGACTTAGGAGCTAGTGTTAATCTCATACCTTATCACGCCTATAAACAATTAGGTTTAGGTGAACTGAAACCTACGGCCGCTACAATACAATTAGCGGATCGTTCTATTAAAATACCTAGAGGAATCGTCGAGGACGTCTTGGTTAAGGTTGATAAATGCTATTTTCCTGTCGACTTCATGGTCCTTGACACTGAACCCGTGCTAGATGCTAGGAAACACACTCCTGTCATTCTAGGCCGTCCATTCTTAGCAACCGCTAACGCACGTGTTAACTGCCGGACGGGGGTAATGAAAGTGTTGTTTGGGAACATGAACTTAAAATTAAACGTTTTTAATGCTATGGATCAACCTCCTAAAGACGACGATTACCTATGTGAGGCGGAAGGTGAGGTAAGAGGGAATACTGAGCCTAACAAAGTAATAAATATGAGTGTGGAGAATAATATAGTAGAAAATGATTGGATGAATCCTAATACCTTGGCCCCTAATGAAGAATTTACTCGAAAGGTAAAGAATCGATGTAATAACGAGAAAGGTGGGCCGTCAAATGAATTAACACATATCGACATTGTTTCGACATTTCACCAGAATTTCCCTAATGCCCTAAAGGGTACAAAATTCAATTTACGGCCTCCTTGAGTCTTGAGCTAGAATGGTCTAGCTAAAGACGTAAAAGTTAGCGCTTCTTGGGAGGCAACCCAAGTTTAATTTCATCCTTTTCTTTGATTTTTGATGTTTTTGGGTGGTTTTGGTCAGTTTTTGAGTTTTCTGGATAGGTTTGGGGGTTGGAGTAAAGTTATTTTTAATTTATATACATAAAATAAGTGAGCCAAGAGAAAATACCATTCTCGCTCGCGCGGCCCGCTCGCGCGAGATGTCGCTCGCGCGGCCCGCTGGCGCGAGAATGTGCCTTAGTGTTTTTCTTTCGTTTTCTTTGTATGAGCTCTCAGGTTCTCCTCGCGCCTGATATCGCGGGCGCGAGATATTATTAAAAAAAAAAAAAAAAATCAGAATTCGCGCGCGCGACGGCCGCTCGCGCGGACCGCGCGCGCGATTTCCCCATTTTCTTGTTTTTCCCTTTTGTTTTCTATATCCTTCCTCCATACTGGTTCTGATAATGTTTTCGTTTCTGTTTTTGTTTATTATGCCAGTTTAGATCGAGTTAGTTGTTGTTTTCCTTATTACATTTATACTTTTTCGTTTATTTCTTTTCCATTTATTCGTTTAGTTTAGTTTTGATTAGTTTATCGATTTATATTTTGTATTTAGATTTCATTTACTTTTAATATTTTTGTTAGTTTCTTTTCGTTTATCTAGTAGTAACAGGTAACATTGAACTTTATTGTCACATTCTTGTGTGTTAACCTGTTCTGTCATTGCTGAGATCGAGGTATTATCGTTCCTTTCTTACCTACTTTCCTTTCTTTCGTTTTATTGTTTCATTGGGGACAATGAAAGGTTTAGGTTTGGGGGTATGCACATGCACATTATTACACTAAATTTATTACACTAAATTTTCAAAAAATTTTGATACTTGTGCTTAAATAAACGATGATTACCGACATTTTTGCAATCTTAATTTGATACTTCTTGTTATGTAACTATGATTGTTATAGAATGGTAAACAAGAGAAGATGTGATTAAATATTTGCTGAAGTTATGATGAAATGTTTTAGGTCATGTATCGTTTGAATCGTAGTTTTATATCATAGATTTGCACATAAACTTATGCACTGCACGTAGTCGCTTGAATACATGTTTGATATGAACTATAATATGATTCGGATTTCTAGATAACACATGGTGGAGACTAGACCCAGTGAGCTTTTGAGCCTATCTTTTCTTTTTAGAGGGTTATAAATACATTGTGTTTGTCGAATTTCATTGAAATAGCGCATTAATTTGTTGTTATAGTCTCATTATTCTTGTTTTGGTTGATAGTCGAGTTAAAATATTTGTTACCATGCTAAATAATCTTCCGTCGTAAATATTGAAGAACCGTATTACCCTAGGAAATGATTTTAGGCCTTCTTTGTTTACTGTCGACCGATAAATGATAAATTTCCTTAGTTCTCCCTTTGAGCCGTTAAAATGCCTTTTTCTTTAACTACCATTATCCTGTTTTTGCTCCAATTTGGCCAACTTGGAGTTCACCCCTGAAAGATTGATCAACTTTTAGTGGTGTTAAGGCGATGTGTGATTGAGAAGAAGAAGTAAATAATATGATGTTTGGGGTGGTTGCCTTATTGTTTATTGAATATTCGTTTCAAAAGCAACGGGGAGGAAAAGAATATAGAAAAAGAACGAGAAGGAAAGAAAAAAAAAGATACGGATTGGAAAAAAAGTAAAAAGTAGAAAGAAGAATAAAAGAAAAGAAACAGAAGGAGAAAAAAATTGAAAAGAATGAAAAGAAGGGAATGAAAAGATGAAGTTGGTAGAAGAGATGAATGAAAGAGATCGAACATGCCTTACAATGCCATTCTGAAAACTACCTGATATATCCTTTCTATCCTCTTTCATTACCTGAGCCACGTTACAACCTTTGAAAAGTCCTAGATGATCCTAGGAGACATGGTTTTGATATGAAAACGATGGGAGAGGGATTAAAACATGGTAATGATTAATTTTTCTTGATTGTTGGCATCCTATCTATGAGACTATTGTTCTTTCGTGTTATACGTCTTTTTCGTGTCGTATGTGAGCGTTATTCGTCTTGAAAAAATAACTCCTTTGCTCACGTATACTAGAGAAATTACACATGTTTCTGAGTGTTTCATTTTAGAGTGTAATTGACATTGTGAGATTCGTAGTCGAAGCATAGTTGGATGGTTATCCGAGTTATATTCCAAGTTCATGACATGCGCGTGTTCATTTGACTACCATATCACACACGTGCAATTTTATGAGAAATTCTATTGATTTATACGATTCACGTACTTGGGATTGTTTTTCAGGACGTAGGTGAACGTTTGATTCCGTTTTCTTCTTGTTCATTATTCTATTTTGAATCATCGTTCTATGATAAGGAGTATTGATTGCTTTGTTTTTCGTTTGAATAAAACTTTTTAAATTTACAAGTTAATAAAGATGGTTGTGGGTGACTTGTTGATGAGAACCCTCACGAGACTTTACTCGTCCGACTAGGGACACCTAGGGGTTTAAAAGGCTTGTTGCATATGCTAAATGCAATCGTGATCCATGCGAAAATGGAGTAGTATTTGTAGTAGTAGTTTTATTTTTATTTTCTTTTTGCTCGAGGACTAGCAAAGTGTAGGTTTGGGGGTGTGATCGGCGACGAATAGTTGCCGTTTATAGTTCTAAAAATACTCTTTGTTAGCCCATTTCATGTAGTTATTAAGTGATTTGTAATAAGTATTCTATATTTTGTAGATTTTGGAGCTTTAACATGAAAATGCACAAAAATCCAATGATTAGTGGCTTTGGAAGTCATTCTGGGCTTAAAAGATGGTTCCGGTGAAGGAAGAATGTTGTAACAGTCTCGGAAAATTGCATTTTTGACAAGTAATACTTCAGATTTGAGAAATTTCTCCAGAGATATATAATGTAGATCTTCGAGTTACGGACGCGTGGCCGCAAACGGTGAGTCAATCCGAGGTCCGAATCAAAAGTTATCGTAATTCTACGAAAGTGGTGCAGAGCAGCGAAAAATCTGAGAAAATTCTGGAAAATGCCCAGGTCGCTGGAGCGACCCGCGCGCGCGACCCTTTGAAAAAGTCAAAGTTGTGTATTTTGAAGCCCTGAAGAGCCCTGTGCGATCCGAATTGGTTAAATACGTCCAGAAACGTAAAAACAGCAGTTTTAGCGCGATTTGACTTAGGAAAGCTTCCTAAATCCTTCCAAACTCTATACAAATCCTATTCTAAATCAAATTTATATATACAAATCATTACACACTATTATAGACATGAATATACAGCCATAATATACATTATTTTCATCCATTGAAGAGAGAAAAGCAAGGAGAAGAAGAAGAAGACCAAGGATTCCCATGGCCTCCTCCATCAACCTCTTGCTATCTACTACTTCCATGGACGGCTAGATCATAGATCTAGGGTTTCAATGAAGCCCTAGTCGAGTAATAGGGAGTATTTTATGTTTTTATTTTAGTTTTATTATGTATGGATGACAGTCACATGTTCCGAGGATTTTTATAAATAAATCGTACTTCTATTGATTAAATCATTGCTTTCAAAGTTTATTCTTGTCTTAGATCTATTTTGACTGTGATGTGCTCAACGATCTATTCTTGCTGTGCTTGTTTAGATTGTTTACATGTGATGGTGCTTTATTGATTTGTGCTATCAAGTATCCGAATAGTCCATGCCTAGATTAGACGGATTATACCACAACCCTAGTTTAGTGTGGGATAATTCGTGCTAACCGAAGATGGATTATGTTGGTGCTTGAACCATGATTATCTTCTTGTCGGAGGAATTGGGCTTGTAGCCACAATTCCCCATATTCATCCAACTTAATAAGCTAAGTGAATGCATAAATATTCCTATTATGAAGCTAGTGGTGGATTTGCAATCCTAGGTTCCCTTTAAATATCTTTTAAACAACTTTTAATTGCTTTCATAGTTTAGATTTATTTTATTGTTCTTAGTTTAATTAAATTCAAAATCAAAATCCGTTTTCATGATTAATTAAATTTAGGTTTTAAAATTAAAGCATTGTAGTATTTCAATCTCTGTGGGTTCGACCTTTACTTCCACACTGCAAATCTTTAGAAAAGTAAAGTATACTTTTTATATCTTGATATTGACAACATCAATAACCACAAGTTCAAGGTCGGTTATAGGTGTGATGTATATGGATGGGTCATAGTTTGTTGGGTCGAGGCTAATTAAGTTGATATTCTGGGATGGTGGCACAACATGGTGATGTGGTAGCAAGTTTTGGTGGATATTGCGTTGAGTGGACGAGGGTACAATGATTTTGTTATCAATGAGTCTTGGACTTCATGACGAAGTCGGGTACAATGATCAGTAGCATGGCCCTGTCCTTAGTGAAAAGCGCAATATTTGGCAGGGTTATATCTCGGTGGAAGAAGATTTGGAGTAGGCCTTGGGTTTAAGGGTTGGAGATGCCCTTTATTAACAAGTCGTTCAAGGGCAGTAGATAAGGAATGCCTAGCTTGGTAAAGTTCCTACGGTTATTGCTTCGGGATGATGTTGGGTTTTGGTCAGTATTTCGATGGAAAGTGTTGATATCAAGTGTGGCATGATTGGTTGAATAGTTTTCTCCTGCAGTTTTCCTCCTCTGATTGTTTTCTTCTTTCTTGATCTTTCCATTCCATAGTGCATCCTCTATCTTAGTCCCTATATCAAATAATTGCTCAAAGGTACTAATCGGCGTGAAGCACATGCGCTCGTTGTATGTGGGCTGTAGGTTCTTTAGAGCATCTCCAATGGGGCTACCAAATCCACTACCAAAGCCATAAAATGATAGCTCATCAAATTTAACCCACTCCAATGCTAGGCCAAATGCTCTACCAAAAAATGACAAAGTCATTTATATTGTCAAATTTGAGAGCTCAAATGACTTTTGTCAAATGAGTGGGCCCCACAAATATTTGCAATACCAATGAATATATTTTGTGCTTTTACTTTTATACCCTTCCAAATGTCTATAAATAAAAAACTTAGAACCCAATTTTTATATTGTGCTCTCTTGTCCAATTTTATTATTTATTTATTTTTCCTTACAATGGTTGGTTAAGTGTCACCCAAGATCCAATTGTTGGTAACTTGCAGTCACAAAATAATTGAGTGTCTCCATCTCCATGATTATGTATTTTTTTTTGACTAATAAAAATATTAAGTTCTTGTTAAATTCATTAAGTCGTAGAGATTCATAGATTAACATTTAATTACAAACATGCATACTAGCATTTAGCAGTATTGTAGGTGAAAGTTGAGAATGGTAGGTGAAAGTTGACTAGGAGAATGGTAGTTGACCCAAAATTTAGTAGTTTGGATGAAATCTACCATTGGAGCATTATTGTCAAAATATAGCTTTTTGGTACTGTAGCAGTGTCAAATTATAGCTTTAAGATGGAAAAAAATAGCTTTTTGCATTGGAGATGCTCTTATAATCATATGGACCTGTTCTTTCTCGGTTGGTCTATTTGCCATTTTGGCGGCTTTCTTCCTCCAACGGGTCAAGAACATGGCAAAAGACTCCCGATTGTCCTGCCTGGTAGTCTCAAGGTCCCTAACAATAATATCGAGCTCGGTGTTATAGGCGTATTGCTTTACAAACTCAGTCACAATATCCTCCCAATGACGGGTCTTAGAGGATTCGAGGGCTAGGAACCATTGCAAGGCTCCTCCAAACAGATAACGGGAGAATAGTTGGGCCAAGTGTTCGTTCCCTAACCCCATAGGTCTCAAGGCAGTGACATACATCTTCAGATGCCTCTTAGGATTCCCGATCCCAACAAACTTTTCTAAGTCTGGCATCTTAAACTTCTCAGGGTATTTAATCTTTGCAAGTTTGAAGAAACCTTCAAGGTCTAACAAATAGTCATCAACACCACGGGACTTCCTCACTACGCTTTCTAGATGGTCCAACTTGTCTTTTATAATTTTTTTCGGGATCTCCGCGTACACTGTCATTGAGCCAAACCTCCTCCTTGACAGGATTTGGATCAACGGGGTTCATAGGTACAATAGGCGGAGGAGGTGGAGGTGGTATGAGTGGCTCAACAGTAGGCAGACCTTGTGGGTTAATGGTAGCTTACCCCAAACAGTCTATAAGAAGCTGCAACTGTTACCCCTAACAGGCTAAGGTATTTCTAACTATTCCATTCTTTCCTGTTCTTCAGCCATAGGTATCCCAATACTAGTAGCTCGAACTAGTCTTCCTAAACCAGGGGGACAAACCCAAGAAGGTGTGCTTACGGTCTTCTTTGGAGCTATGTTCACTTGTTTCTCTACAATTTCAATGTAAAAATTTCGTTTAAACCCAGAATGATTGTGTCCTCTTTTTGAATTTTAAAATATTTTCTATTCTTTTTTCTTTTCAAAATTTTCTTATAACATGCATGATATGCAATGTAAAATAACAACCTTATTCCTATTCACATAGTCATATAAGTCCTAATCGCGTCATTGAGAATCCCTTCTTTTCCCAGGGCCACCATAATCAATGTCACCCTATCCATCCCAAGCTGTAGAATTTTATGTGTGACAAGGTTTATGATAGCCTAGGTCTAATTAGGGCTAATGCTAGCGAATGAGACACAAACAAGGTTATGATTCGTAGTCCTACGGACTTATGGCACATATTCTCAGTATAACACATAAGCAAACCATCCTCATGTCATGTGGTGAGCATTTCATATGGATAGAATGCCTTGGGCGTTAGACAGGGCTATGTACCACAGGTCGTATAGGCTTCCTTATCATATCACATAATCCCAAAGGGTAAGTAAAGCGTGTTGTGCACATTGTCATATCAGGTCAAGCCCTAAAGGATTGGCTCTATGGCTAATATATGCATCAGGGTGGATAGAGTCAAAAAGGGTACCCCAGCGAGAGTCCTATATACCCCCCATTACAAGGTTTGGTGTGGTATGTGGACTACTTTTTATACCGTTAGGCACGTGCTAGGGCAGGGAAGTCCTCTGTGGAGGGGAACTAACAGGCTTCAGGCCCTCGACTTTGGTCCTCCCAAGCTTCCTAAAACTAATGCACATGCGATCCTCATAATATACCGTCAAAGAACCTTGAAAGTTTTGGAGTATAACCCTCTTAGTTCAGTCCCCAGTAGAGTCGCCAATTGGGGGCACCCGAACCAAACTTTAGGGCCTTGAAGGATTAAGCTCGCTTGATTGATCCCATTTCAAATCTTATGTCAACAACCACGAGGGAGGTTTACCACCCTTCATTAGCCTTTAATCGATCCGACAGATTTAGATTACTCGTATTTTAGATTCCATGGGGCTTTTTATCCAACTCGAAGCAACAATCAATGCCCATGATCCAAATCCAAGGCTACGAGTGTGTAATCCATGGTTTATCCCACAAGGCTAAATCTGGAGAGATCCTCACTAATAGAGTCGCCACTTGGTTTGACAAAGGAAACCAAGAAAACTAAATCTATCAAGTCCAATGGATAGAGAGCATCGCCCCTTATCACCAAAGAACTCGGTTCGGGGGTTAATGTACGAGAGAGGAACGAGCTAGATTGTGCTAAAACACCCCCTCTCGCCCCATCGTGAGATGAGCCTCTACTCAGCTTTCAAGATGTTTGACTAGACATTATGTATACCGTTTCATTTATTTCTAATGCAATCCTAATTCAAGTTATAAACAACTAATAAAAAGAAAATCGTGCAAGAAACTATACAAGTACATGCAATGCATGTGCTAAAATAGTAATTCAGAGACTAAACGTATTACTACGCTCCCTATGCATGCGAAAGACAATAAAAGGAAATTAAACATGAAAGCCGCACTCAAAACCCTAGAAAAACATGATATCTAAGCACAAGTAATTAGGGCCATTTAAACGTATTACTACGCTCCCCTATGCATGCGAAAGACAATAAAAGAAATTAAACATTAAAGCCGCAATGAAAAACCCTAGAAAAACATGATATCTAAGCACAAGTAATTAGGGCTGTTAAAAAAAATCGCCACACTGAACCGGCCGGCCGAGACTGACTGGATTTCACGATTTTGTTCGGTTTATATCAGAAATGGTCGGTGCTCGATTTTCAAAATTAGAAAAACTTAGTTTACAGTCGGTGCACGGTTCTTCAAATTAAAAAATCAATTTCTACCGAACCGACCGAATGTAAATAACATATAGACCTATTATTAAATACACCCTGACTCTACTTTGTATACTTCCAATACACCGATCATAGACTTTTCAAAGGTTAGTGTATTTTTCTCTTTATTTTATTCCTTCTCTCTCTCTGAATGAGACAACCAACTGACAATGTAATACATGCTGACAACTCTACAGAATACATACACTTGGCTTTAAAGTTCGTTTAAATTTTTATATTAATAATAGTTACATACGTATATCTTTTATATATGTACTTTTCCACAGACTCCTGACTTCTCACATTGATTGAGAAGCTTTTTACTTTCTTTTTATCATTACCAAGAAAGCCTTCCCTTACCAAGAAAATCTTTATTCTTTCTTTTCATGCTTACAAATTAACCCTTTGCTTACCCTTATCATCTTCTTTACTAAGAAACCCTAACACACCTTCAATCCTTGCCGCCATAGCAACCCTCTAGCAGTCCTCTCTATGACTGATCTGAAGTGAAGATCTCAACTCTTAAGTCGCGCCGTCGCAAATCTGTAGGTAATACCCATTACTCCCTCTTAGTCTCATGATCTCATCCCCCTCTCTCTTGAAACAAAAAAATCAATGTGTGTATAAATACACCCAAAACTCGAATCCATATATGTATACTGATATATGTGTAGATTTGTTTGATTTGATTTGTTTTTGTTCTTTTTTACTTTTGGATTTCTCATCCTTTGACGGTGTTTCTTGGATTCAAATGTCCAATGGGCTATGAAATCTTCAAAACAGAGCTCCAAACGAACCCTGAAGTCTTGGTCGGTGATCAACATAAAACCGAATTGGCCGATCGAAATCGGTTGCTTATGTAACTAAACCGGGCAAATCGGTTCGGCTAAGTGTTATGATAGAAAATTGAAAAAAATCGACCGATATCACCCCTGCAAGTAATCATGTAAGGAATTTAAAATCTGTGTTTTATCCACCTAACCATGCTTCTATGTTATCCTAAGAAAGCGGTAAATAAGAGGGAATACTAGAAAACTTACCTAGGATAGCATAACATTCCCAATTATCCCGAATTGACCATGGTTAGGACAATAAAGCATAATATATATAGGATAATCCAAGAATATCCTACTATTCTAGGCATGAATATCATATATGTATGTCCAAACATGACTAATATGTGGGGTGGTATGCATGTGTAAGCCTAATTAGGGTGTGATCCCTAGTATGGATAACCTACTATTCTATGTAAGGGTAGTGTGCATGTGCATGGATAATAACTACTATGCATGGATAAAGCAGGGATAGCCTACTATCCCAACTAATATGAACTGCAACATTATTCCCGTATGAATTCCCTAATTATAGACTCGTAGATCCGATTAAGGCTTTGTTATCTCCAGGGTCGGATATTCATGGATTGGATACCAACCCCACAACTTTGGCTACCACAACATTTGGGGGTAGCTCTGCCTAGGATAACTCTAATTTAATGGATACTACAAACAAGGAAATTCAACTACCCTAGAACTTTAAAGATTAAAAAGCAATAAAAATGAAGAACGCGAAGAATAAACAAGAAATTCAACCTAGATCTAAGAAAAAAAAGATCAAAATAGGAAAATAAAGCAGAAAAACAAAGAAGAAGAAAAAGGAGCTTACCTCAAGAACTTCCCTCAGAATGCTTTTGCAGGGCTTCGCGGGCACCGCGGACTCCATGAACCCTAAAATCTATAAGATTAAACTTTTTAAAGAACTTTGAGTGCTTCGAAATCCTCCAAGGGAGTTTCCTTGAGCTCTCTAGTTCTTAGGATTTTTAGGTATGTTGGATGGGGAGGGGAGGACTCCCTTTTACAATTGAATATTTGGGTGAAAAACTCTATAGCTAAGCGATGTGGGACAAAAGAAAGATAAATTTTTAATTTTTTTTGGGTATTTTCATGTGAATTGGGCTCAAATCAAGAGTCCAAAATGCATCTGGAGTATTTGATAGCCATAGTGGCACTCAGAGGTGCCATGCAGCAGTCCAAGAGTGCCATGTGGCACTCAGCTGAGAGCCACCGTGACTTTTAGCCCAGATGTTGTGTTTTCACTCCAGATTCCCAAACTTCATTCTCTCACCTCGGTTATCCTTTTTGGGCTTGTGATATACCGTTGGAAAGGTATGGAAGTCTAGTTTAAGATGTTTTTGGTCTCATTTAAAAAGAGTTTGTAGATTTTGAGTTATGGTCAAAAGAGTGAGGCTGACTCCAAGAAGGAGCAAACCAGTGAGGTACAAAAAGGGTAAAAATTCTCCTAAGTGATTTTTGGCCAATGTGAAGGCTTGGGTCACTAATTTAGCCTATTTGAGGAATATTTTGTAAAGGGATTTCTCAGGGACGCCACCCCGAGGTCTGGAGTTTGCTCGATAAAAGGCGATTTTTCGTCATTTTATGTGAAAAAGCTCCCCTAAATTGGGTTTTTGTCTCTAATTTGAGTTTCTAACGTACCTAAGTCTTCCTAAAGGTTATTCTAATGTATCTCGGAGACCACGATGCTTCACGAAATTTTGCTTTATAAAACTGACATTCCACAAATCATGATTCCGGTTATCGGGTTATTCTTGAGGCGGGGTTCCTTCAATCAAACGGATGAACCAAAATAGGGTGTCTACAACACTATAATGAATTGATCTAGATATGGTCTGAGTACTCTATTCATCAAGTCCATGAATACTACTGGCGCCTTCGTTAATCTAATAGGCATAACTAAAAACTCATAATCCCCGTATCTTGTCCTGAACTCAATCTTCGTCACATCCTCTGGTCGAACCAATAGTTGATGATATCCCAAACACAGATCGGTCTTTGAAAAGATCCTTGATCCTTGTAACTGGTTGAATAGATCATCTATCCTAGATAGTGGATACCTATTCTTGATCGTAACCTTATTCAACTCACGGTAGTCTATGCAGAGTCGAAGTGCTCCGTCCTTCTTCACAAATAGAACTGGTGCTACCCAAGGTGACGTACTCGGGCGAACAAATCCCAAATCTTCAAGTTCCTAAACTTTCTTCTTCAGTTGCAACATCTCAATTGGCGCCATCCTATATGGAGTCTTAGATATTGGCAATGTGCCAGGTACTAGTTCCATACAAAAGTTTATTTCCTCTTTGGTGGAAATCCTTTAATATCCTAGAATACATCTTTGAAATCTTGTACGGTAGGAATCTAATCCATCGTGAGTTTGGTACTCGTACTGTACTTCTGGTTATAGCTAAACCGCTTGTTAGAAACATGTCACTTGTTGACTGGTACTGAAATCTGATCATCGGTCGTCCTAGTATTAGAAATACAATCGTCCTGATAGGGCAGTCCAAATTGGCATCATACTTGGTCAACCAATCCATCCCTAGGATAATGTCGAACTCTGACATTGACAGAACTACTAAGTCTGCTAGAAGATTATGATCTTCTAGAGTCAATAGGCAATCTTTACACACTTTACCCAACTTAACAATCACTCCCAATGGTGACACAGCATTAAGTGCTGGCTTAAGTGTCTGGGGTTCTAAACCCAACTGACGCACAATCTTAACAACAATAAATGAACGTGTAGCTCTAGTATCAAATAAAGCTTTAACTGGAGTATGAAAGAGTATGAGCGTACCTTCCAAATGTTGCTGCTCATCAGCATTAAAGCCTGCTTCCATGGGAATAATAGCATTCATCGTAGTTTGATCTGGGGGTTCTTGAATTCCTTGAACTGGTGCCCCCCATAGTATCCTCCTCATGGTGCATGACAATCCCTGCTCATGTGCCCTAGCTTGCTGTAATGTTGGCAGTTAGCATTTATCTGGTGGTTAACCCTGAAAGCTGTGCAGAACTTGGTAATATGCACTGGCTTCCTACAATTAAAACATCCTTCGTTGTTGGTTGGCGGGGCAGTAAGTAGTGCCTAAGGTTGCGGTCATCGATGTTGATATTACTGGGGTCGAGGATAGCTTGACTGAGGCTTCCTGGTTCCATCCCAGGTTATCTTATTACCTTGAAAGTTACCCTGAGGTCTCCACCCTTGGGTATTCCTTGGCGGCGGGTTCTGGAAATTCCAATTCTGGAAACTTCACAATGGCTTTCACCTTAGCTAGATCAGCTTCAATTCCTCTCTCATTCACGATGAAAGCTTATCCAAGGTTCTCTTGTTGCCTTGAAAGTTACCCCGAGGTCTCCACCCTTGGGTATTCCTCGGCAACGGGTTCTGGAAATTTTGCTACTGGAAACCTCTTGTCGATTGGGGTTGATTTATCTGTTGTCGCTGTGCTGGATAAGCGTCCTTTTCTAATACTACTGCAAATCTGATAATCCCCTCAAATGACTGATTCAGAGGACCAACCATCATAGGTCTGAGGTGGGGGTTCAATCCTTGGTGAAATCTCTTTACCTTCTTCTATGGTGTATCGATCATGTGCGGAGCGAATTGAGACAATCGCTCAAATTGTGTAGTATATTCTCGTACAATCCATCCTCCTTGGACGAAGCTCATGAATTCCTCTCATGTTGATCACTCTCATCTTCTGGGAAGTACTTTTCCAGAAATCTTTCCCAGAATATCCCCTAGGCATTCTCCGTACAGCTTCAGCTCCTATTGTAGCTCTTTCGGCTTCCCACCAATCTGCAGCAGCGTAAGTCAACTGAAATGTGGCAAGACGACACTTATCTTGCTCAGTACATTCTAAAACTTCAAAAATCAATTCCATTTCCCATATCCACTGTTTCGCCTTCCATGACTCCGTTAATCTGTCAAATTTCTCTGGGCATAATCCATGAAAATGTTTGAGTAACTTATCACCAGTCTGTCTTGGTGGCGGTGGTGCAATAGGTCTTTGGTGAGTAGAGTGGTTTTAAGTATCTCCCACATGATCTATGCTTGCATGAAGGCTTCAAAAACTCCCGTTGGATCCATACCTTCTGGAATAGGGTCTCCTAATCGTGCTTGATTCCTCGGTCTAACCATAGTGATAATGTGTGTCGTGTACCTACAAAAGACCTATTGATTAGCTGAAAGTCATCTCGTAGAAATGAAATCAAGATAGAGCAAGAAGCAACAAGAACTAACAGTTCTACTAATCAGCATATATCACTCAAACATACAATCAATATCAAAAGTACTGCTCATATATATATCAAAAGATGCATCCGCATAGAACACACTAGTCACACTATGTACCATATGGGACATAGGGTAAAACAATACTAATGTCATCTATTTACAATACTACTACTACTGATAATACCTATACAAAGCTATGGTCAAATAGCTATCTCTCAAGTTCCCAAAAATCATGTGGACAACATGTCCTAATATGAAACTAGCAAAAACTAAACTCTGTAGATCCTGACTCAAAAGTCGTCAGCATCAGATCCTGCTGGTGGTGCGTCATCCTCTAAAATGATATCCATCTCCTCAAGGGGAACATCCTCAACCGGTGGAGCAAGATCTCCGACTACCACTCTGATATCCTAATCCTCATCTATCCCTATCTCTGTGTCCTCTCCCATCATCGTTTGATTAGCGACGTCAACGGTTACAACAGCGAATCCATCATCTTTATCTTATGCCCCTGCTAATGTAGCCTCTCCTATAATAAATCCAGCTCGTTGTCCGACCATCTAAGCTATCCATCCTACTGCCATATCAGCCATAGTTTCCATATGCACTATAGGTCCAACTAGTAACTCTGGCATAATGGGAACCTCCGGCACAACTATCTCCTCGTTAGGAACGTCCTCTTCTACTCCCTCTATCACAGTATCACCCTTTCCAACCACGATATCTGCCTCAGGGCCCACTGGCTCCTGTACTGGGTAAACTCTAGCTCCTCCAGGTCATCCTCTGCCTCATCATCATCATCTACAGGCTCCTCCTCTGTTGGGTCCTCATCGTCTATAGGCTTCTCCTCTTCATCCCCGTCAATATCCTCGTCAGGACAGGCTCTGGAACTGGTACATCGGGTACTTGTGATGGTGGGGCTATTGGTACTGGTACTGGTACTGGTGCAGCTACAAGCTTAGGTGGAATAGGCCTGGCTATAATAGCTCACAACTCAATCTAGTCTACCTCTGGCTTACTCTGAATTAATCTAGCCATCTCCTGGTATATGGCTGCTCGAGTCATAGCAGAGTTATATGCATCCATGCGTATCTCTGTCGGGTGTGTCGTGCCCACAACATAGAGAGAAGTCCACATCCTCTCCTCCAAATAACGACTAACTGTCTGGTGAATGTGACTCTGGTATATCTCTGGAATTGCTAGCTCCACTGTGTCCCCATGAATAACATATCCGCCAAAAGAATTATCCACAAACAGGTGGAAATCCAAATCCATGCTAACCTGCAAAGGAAACTATCTATCGTTAGAAGGACAAACTTATCTTATCGTATCTCATCTCAGGGATCTTAAGATACTAGGACCAGATGGTGTGGAATGGTTAGTGAATGAAAGTATCACAACCTAGAGCTCTGATACCAAAGATCCTATCACGCCCCGGAATAGCAAAAATAGAGAAAAATAAATTTCCATTTTGGGTTCATAGGGAATGACGGGTGAATGTCACTAATTATCCACACCACACAGTACCAATCAACTAAAGAATAAGAATAGCAACATAATCAAACTGAATATAATAACAATTCTATCTATTACAATATCAGAGTGCTCCTCAGGATCACAATAGGTCTGGAGACAACATATGCCCAAGAACCTGTTTACTAATAAAATGAAACAGTAATAACAGAAATATAAACTAGATATCACTTCTTCTTCTCTAGCTGGGGTAAGGTTAGTCGTCAGCGTAACAGTCTTCTCCAGCATAATCGGCATTAGTGGGGCCACCCTCTACATATTCCCCTTTAGGATAGTAGCCATCGTCATAAGCTCCATTATCTGCAGTATTAAGAACAGAGTAGCCTGGGCGGGGAATGTCTAGGCAATAACGGCTATCAGCTTACTGAGAGTTGAGTGAATAGAAACTCACAAGGTACAAATTATATAATGTAATAACAAGTTATGAAAGTCATTAAATATAGTTCTACTAAGTAATATCTCCTCTTTATTCAACATCGTTACTCAACTCTTATCGTCTTATTATCCTAAGACCGATAATCGACACGATAACCAATACCTTGACTGAAAGAACAGACTCAATCATTTAACTTATATAAACATACCATCATTCTGTCCATCACTCGTTAAGGATATATACCATCCACCGCTCGTTAAGGATATAACCCATCCACCGCATGTCAGGGATACAATGCTTCGAACAACAACATATTAAATCTATTGCCATGATTCATCGATGTCTACCAGTGATCCCCATCTACTGCTCGTTAAGGATATAACACATCCACCACTCGTTAAGGATATAACATGGATCATCTGGCTATCTCAAGACTACTTAGCCCTGCCCACGTACCATACCTAGAACTTATCAAACCTACTTATGTTCCGTACTAACGTTAATACATGACTTCCCATTGTGGCCTGACTACTCTAATGAAATGAACATATATCAAACCCATACATGAACTGTATAGTATCTAACATCATCATGTTAATCCATTATTCTTAATCATACTTATCTTTGTTGTCACATTGTCCCTGATCAACCCATAATCGCATAATAGAAGTCCGAATCGAGAATCAAACAATCGATCCCTTTATATAATAAACAAAAGAAACAAAACATGTTCTTCTAATGCCACTCGATTGGGACAAGGGTCAATCGATTGGGATAATGTAACAATCGATTGGGAAAACATGTCAATCGATTGGATCCAAAACAATGTCAATCGATTGATAACTTTAGCAATCAATTGGGCTACAAATAATGGCAATCGATTGGGAATCTATCCAATCGATTGGGACTCAACTGATGTCAATCGATTGGGAAAAGTCCAATCGATTGGAACTTCATCTTCCCCAGCAGATTTGTAAAACAAAATATACAAACATCTTAAGGACGTTTTTAACACATCTAATTATCACCAAAACTTGTAAAACCTTTATATAGTAAGACCAAGTGAGTTTAGAACTCACCGAGGGCTCGTATTATCGTATTGGGCCCATACAAAGAGCCTTAATTGAAGTGTATAATTCTATGTATCACTAACCCAATAAGTGGTGGTTCGCTAGGTTGAAAACCTGAAAGGGCACCTAGGCAAAAGTTAGAGCTGAAATGGTATTGATTTCCACGATCTGACCCTAGCCAGTCAAAATGATGGAGAAAATGAAAGAAAGAAAATTTTGGTGATACATAGAATTATACACTTCAAGGTACATCAGGAGAATGTGTCTAGATCATGTTTTGGAATGCTCAGAAAGGCCATAAACAAATTTTGAGAGCTGACATACACGTTGTGAAATTATGATCAGAAGATCTCGCACGAATCAACGACATGAAAAGAAAAATTGACTGGCTAGGCGAAAGTGAAAAGGATCATTCCTCAAAACAAAAAGAAAAGAAAATTTAAAAAAAAAGGGGGGGGGGGGGGGGAGAGATCGAAACTAAATCCTCTTATTCAAGGCTACCACAAGTAACCTAAGTTTAAACTTCTTTGATGATTAGTTTGAAAAACCCTTATACCTCGACTTTTTCAAAGTCTTGCCCTGAACTACGCTCGACCTGATTCCCACTTGAGGATACGTAGGCAACCGCATTGGTTCTGTCGTTCCACCTGCAAAAATAGCCCATTTCTTTCAAGCCTTGCCTTGAACTACACTCGACCTGATTCCCACTCGGGGATACATAGGCAACCGCATCGGTTCGGTTGTCCCACCCATAAAAATAACCCATTTCTTTCAAACCTTGCCTTGAACTATGCTCGACGTGATTCGCACTCGGGGATACGTAGGCAACCGTGTCGGTTCGGTCGACACCATCGTAATTAACCCCTCTTCTTTCAAGGTCTTGGCCCGAACTACGTTAGACCTGATCCCCGCTCAGGGGTACATAGGTAGAATTTCCAAAGAGAAAAGAAGGATGGCTCACTAGGTCGAAAATCCGAAAGGACGCTTAGGCAAAAATTAGAGCTAAATCCAAGGTGAGCAATAACAAAAGAGAGAAAAGAGCTCGCTAGGTCACCTCACTGGTGTCTATGTAAAAGTTATGAGCGTTTGAGAGATTAAAGTCATGGTCCTTGCCTCAAGCCAGAAAATCACCTTCCACACTAGGGGCAAACTTCGGCTTCCCGCCTCATTTGCCTAAATTTTACTATCTACCCTTCATACAAGGGGCAAACTTCGGTCACCTACCTCATTTGCCCAAAACCTTCAAAGAATCATCATCCAAACTAGGGGCAAACTTCGGTCACCCACCTCGTTTGCCTATAAATTCTACTTCCTACACTCTAAACTAGGGGCAAACTTCATTTGCTGCCCAACCCCTTCACACCAAGGGTAAGTTTTCAAGTCACCAAGTTGTTTTGAAAATTTTTGAAACAGAGTATCTTTTATTCTATAAGCTAAGGCACTAATTCAAAGCATATCCTAGGAAAGGCAGAGAATCGACTATATCAATAGGAAGGAATTTTCAAAAATCATATTTATCAGCAAAGTGCTACCATGTTAAGATGATGAGTGAAATGGTATCATCTATGACAAATGCACATAAAATCTTAGTAAGTTGAGTTTCTTCCAATTTGGTGTCAAATGTGTCGCCCTCGTACGTGCATTGATGTCTGTCAATTTTTGAGTCTGTCATAATCTCAAATGTGCAAGTCAACAGTGACTAATAATGAAATTTTCAAATCAAGTGATAAAATTTTTAAGAGCATTCCAAGGACAATACAAGCAGGAGAACCAAACACTATTACTGCACCAATCAAGGCGTCAGCATGAGAAGTGTCCAAACTTGGGATAAATTTCATCCCTTTCCAAACCGCCGAAAGTTAACCATTATCTTCTAGCAACATAAGTCTATGAGTGGCTGTTGATCATCTTTCTTCGTTTTAGCAACATAAGTCCATGAGTGGCTGTTGATTATCTTCCTTCATTCATGCAACATAAGTCCATGAGTGGCTATTGATTATCTTCCTTTCTCCTAGCAACATAAGTCCAAGAGTGGCTGTTGATCATCTTCCTTCACCCATGCAACATAAGTCCAAGAGTGCCTGTTGATCATCTTCCTTCGTCCTAGCAACATAAGTCTATGAGTAGCTGTTGATCTTCCTTTTTCCTAGCAACATAAGTCCATGAGCGGCTGTTGATCTTCCTTCCTCCATGCAACATAAGTCCATGAGTGGCTGTTGATTACCTTTCCCCATCCACACAATATAAGTCCATGAGTGGTTGTTGATCATCGTCCTCCATCAATGTTAAAACTCTAGCTGGTCGCAGATTATCTCCGTATCCTTCGTCCTAAATAGAATGATACCTTTACTCCCATTCAATGGGCATATTTCCTTCTTCCTAGCAGAGTACATTATCCATTCCCTCCCAGTGGTCCATTTCAGTAAAGATTGACAAGGTTTTATCCCCAGTAGTCTGAAAGTCTGTCAGACCATCCCTAGAAGGAAAAGACAAGGAGAAATCGACTCCCAGAGGCCCTAACCGGCTCTTTTGGATTGGGCGTTGAAAAATTTGATCAACCGGGAGAGATTCAAAAATGGGTCCTGGTTCTCGGTCAAGAGATTTGATCAACTGTGAGAGATTCGGATTTGAATCCTGGTTCCTGGTCAAGAGAAACAGTTAAAGAGAGATCCCAAAAAGAGTCGTTTCATCCCCAGCAGATTCAGCTTAATTCCCAGCAGGCATATCGATTCGTACATCGTCAATTCTTTTGGTCACGGTTATTCCAACCGTTGGTCCAATCCATGATAGTCACAGTAATTCACTGTCAACTCGTCATCTCGATTCGTACATCGTTAGTCTTTTTTATCACGGTTAGTCCAACCGTTGGTCCAATCCATGACAATCACAATAGTTCACTATCAACTCGTCATCTCGATTCATACATCGTCAGTCTTTTTGATCACGGTTAGTCCAACTATTGGTCCAATCCAAGACAGTCATAGTAGTTCACTGTCAACTTGTCATCTCGATTCGTACATCGTCAGTTCTTTTGATCATGATTAGTCCAACCGTTGGTCCAATCCATGACAGTCACAATAGTTCACTGTCGACTCGTCATCTCAATTTGTACATCGTTATTTGTCCAACCATTGGTCCAATCCATGACAGTCATAGTAGTTCACTGTCAACTCGTCATCTCGATTCGTACATCATCAGTTCTTTTGGTCATGATTAGTCCAACCATTGGTCCAATTCATGACAGTCACAATAGTTCACTATCGACTCGTCATCTCGATTCGTACATCGTCAGTCTTTTTTATCACGGTTAGTCCAACCGTTGGTCTAATCCATGACTGTCACAGTAGTTCACTGTCGACTCGTCATCTCGATTTGTACATCGTCAGTTCTTTTGGTCACGGTTAGTCCAACTGTTGGTCCAATCCATGATAGTCATAGTAGTTTACTGTCGACTCGTCATCTCGATTTTTACATCATCAGTCTTTTTTATCATGGTTAATCCAACCGTTGGTCCAATCTATGACAGTTACAGTAGTGCACTGTCGACTAGTCATCTCAATTCATACATCGTTAGTTCTTTTGATCACGGTTAGTCTAAACCGTTGGTCCATTCTATGGCAGTCACAGAAGTTCACTGTCGACTTGTCACCTCAATTAGTACACCGTCAGTTCTTCTGATCATGGTTAGCCCAACCGTTGGTACAACCCATGACAGTCATAGTAGTTCACTATCGACTCATCGTCTCGATTTCTACATCATTAGTTCGTCAATCATCATTAGTTTGCCATCACTCTTATTCAAAATATGTCGTGTTCATCGTTCTCATTCAAAAGCACATAATTTGCCCATTCTCTTCGTGTTAAGTCACATTGTGCAACCCACCACTCTTAAATCATCCTTCGCTTGAACACATTGTGCTCTCAATCTGACACAATTCCATTAGACATGACACTTGCACTTTACAAACCCACTCGGAGTGGCACACCCCACAGCACCTGCTCATACTAGGATCAGAACACTAGATATGATAGGACTCATGACACAATTAATATTACATCCATGCACTGCATATTATCCTCATAGCATAGCATCTGCCTGTCTTGTTGTGCATGTGTGATTTGTTCCTTTGTGCCCCGAACTATGTCATGGTCTGATTCCCCTTGGGATATATAGACAGCTCACGCAGAGCACGATCGGCACTAGCCTTAACATCAGTTTCTCTTGCATCTTTTGCAACATTTTTGTCCTAAATCTATAGCCTCCAAAAAGACCTGTCTCTTCAAAGCTTTGGCACTCACTTGCGACATGCATTGCCTCGCAAGTTCATGCCAAAGAGGGGCATACTATAGACACCCCATTTTGTCGGCTATCAGATTTAGAAGACCCATAGCTTGGTGGTTCACAATGATCGTAAAAGACTCGAAAAGGATTCCTGGAAGTTAGTCCTATCTCTCGAAATGCTCAGATAGTGGTAAAAATGTCCAAAATGCCCCTGAAAGCCCAAACACTCCCAGATTTGGACCCAAAGTTCTGGAAACAAGCTACGTCGTAAGAAAAGTAATGAAATGAGTTTTAAAGCAAAATCAGGAGAAATCATCAGCTCCCAGAGATCCCCGGAAGTCCCGAAAGTTCCTGTTGACCAATTTGACCTAGGTTTGACCAGGGTTTGACCGAAATCATCCGAATTTTCCCGAAAGTTTAGAGATCATTCTAGATCATGTGAAAAATACCAAAACAAGTTTTAAAAGAAAATCGGACGAAAACGTCAACTCCTTGGAGCTCCCAGAGGTTCCCAGAACTTCCTGGAGGTCTCTGGTTTGACCGATTTGACCCAAAAGTTAACCCGAAGACTGCAGTACCATATCATTTTTCAAACATTTTTCATGGATAATAGATGTCAATAGCTTTCCAACGGTATATAATACATAATTTCTTGATTTAAAACAAATTTATTATGAATTTTCGAAGGTAAAAAAGATAATCAAATCGGCTTTTATCACGAATACCGCAAAACTTTTCAAAGTGACCTATCTCTGAACTACTTTTTATGAAAATTAGACTCCATTACCTTTCTAATTGTATATAACAACCTCGGTTTGGAGTTCGTATGCATTTTTTGTGAATTTCGGACGAAATAGGGCCTTTTTAAGAATACCGGAACCTCTGGAGGCCTAAACAGCATTATCTGGACATCTGAGGAGCAGTGCAGCTACGGCACTGGGCCACTGCCACGAGGGCACATGGACAGTGCCGCATTGGCACTCAACCCCTGACGGGTCCATTTTTGTAATTTATTTTGAGGGTCCGAATTGAATAATTGGATGTCAAAACGATGTAGTTTCTTGTTCATAACTGTTTGGGACGAATGGGAGCACTTTCTAAATCCCAAAATCAGCCCAAATTGGCCTATATAAACCCCCCTTTGCTCTTCATTTGGGGGGAGGGGGGGGGGGGACAAGTGCAAAGCGTGAGAAAGTAGTAGAGAAAGAGAGATATAGATAGGTTTAGAAGAGAGAAAGGGAGCTTCTCCCACTGATTTTCTATAAGAAAGTGAGTTTTAATCTTATTTTCTTCCATTACCTCTCTTATACTTCACATTCAAATCCTCCCCAACCACCATTCTTAAGCATTCATGAGATAGGAAGCTACTTTCATGTCCAAATGTCACCACATATGAGTAATACACCAAGCTACAAGTCCAATATATCATTGAATATCATCTATTGATTGTTTATTTGTTTGTTTATATACAATGTTCATCTCTTCTTAATCTCATTTCTTTTTTGATTTTTCTTTATTTGCTTACTAGTTCATCATCATCTAGATGACGACATGAAGTTTGAGGTGAGTGAATCCTTATGGATAGTAGCTCTTGACCTCAAAAACATGTTTGATAGATGATGATTATAACTTCAATACTTCCAAAGTATTCTTGAAGTTTTACTCAAAAGAAAACAATACTCTCCAACAATCTTGGAGATTCTTGATGATGAGTTGGATGTTGATATTTCATGTGGTTATAATCTCCATTTAAGTGCTAAAAATATACTCTCAAAACCTCTATTTCAAAACCCCTCTTAAACCCCTCATTTTGATTTCAAGAAATAAAACCCTAGTTTTTCCCAAAATCTTCAAAATAGTTAGTTATTCAACTTCAAAATAATATTCTGTGTTCAATACTCAATGGGTGATTACAAGACCACTTGGAAAGTCTTCCTAATTCAGTAGAGAACACTCATGATTTTTGGTTTGATCTAAAAACACTTGAAAGGGTTCCATTTTGGTCCAAACATTCCTTCCAGATATTCTATTTTTACTGTCATAGCAGCTAAGTTGACTTTCAACTAGTTTTTTAGAAACCTTTTCCAAAAGGAGTTGTCCCAACTCATTTTTCCCTTGAACTTCAGTGTCTTAGGGAACTGTTTGTGTAATATGAGGTTCCAAATGTTTTGTTTTCATTTTCTATGATTTTTCTACATTTCAGTCGATAGTACGAGTAAAATTGTCTTAAACATCCAGATTATTCTCTAAAATGTCTTAAACATCCAGATTATCGATTCACGAGTAAAATTTCTTATTCCATAAAAGTTTTCATCTAAGTTCCGTTTGGGTCCGTAGTTACGTTCTGAAAACTAGTTTTGTAGAATTTCTAGATAACCTACCTTTAATGTAACGTATCTTATTGGTTATCATTAAACCAATCAAAACGATCTTAATCAAGATTAAAACAATCAGAATTTACAGTTACAAAGATAAAATTACTATTCATAATTACCAGATAACTTAAATAACATTTAAATTATATAAATATCATTTAATCACATGAATGTCTCATTGAGTATTAGATTACCGTGCCCTCACTTGACACCTTCCTTTGACTCACGTCAACCACTTCCATACTTATCAAATAATATTGATAATCTCCCAAAGTTCAATTATGCATTTAATATGAAAGTAATTTCTAGGCTGGGTGTGACAATAAGTGTCGCGCCCGCGCCCTCGGAACAGGCCAATTGTTGTACTAGCCCGACTTTCTGAAAGTGGGTGAAATACGACGGATTTGTATTAGAAAGGGTGAAAAGAGTATGGTAGGGCCATTTGAAATATATCAGAGTCGCCACCTAACATTATTCGCGTGTTAGGATCCCTACAAAGACAATTAATGTAATCATCTTTTGACTTTTGAAAACAATTTTGAGAGAAGTGGGCCCTTTAATAGTGTGACTCTGAATAGCCATGCGAAAACTAGAGATTTTGAGATTGGTTCGGGGACTCGATTATGTTTAGGGAAGGTGTTAAGCACCCTCGAACATCCGTGAAAGCACGGTTGCCGATTCTAGTGGTTTTCATGATAATGGGGCATAAGTGAAAGATAATAGAGTGTGAGGGTGTACAAGAAATAGAAAAAGATGTGGTTATGGTCGCACCCAAATGAGGGATTGCATATGTATCTCAAGTCGAGAATCAGGCCGTACGTAGTTCTGTGCTTTGTATATGTGTGAGTGTATGCAAGTGTTTTGAAAAAGTTTCTTGATCTAGACCATACGAATGTGAAGTAGTGTTTTGAGCAAAAGATGTTGTAGCTAGGAACTTTAACCTATGCGGTGTAATCCTAGACTTTAACCTTTAAAAGAGTATTGAGTTTTGAAAAGTGATTTATGAGAAAATCGGTGTAGCTAGGAAGTTTTTGGAAAGTGATTGAGCTTATGTGAGTGAGCGGAGAATGAAGTGGTTTTACTTTTTTGTATTTTTGTATTTTTCATTTTTCTGTCCTTTTATCCCTACGTCGGAAGTAAGGGTGAGTGCCAAACTTTAAGAAATATGATAAAGTCATGTACGATAAGGAAACTTACCTGACTTTACCTGCGTCGCTTGAAGATCTTGAGCAAGGGAAGCATTTGAGTTTATTGAAGGATGTCCATTTTTTTTTTGGTATTTTATTTTCATTCTTCTTTTTCTTTTTCTTTTTTTTTCAGAAGAAAGTTTCAGTGCCCAAATGACTGAAAAGTGTTTTTTTTTTCATATTTTTATTTTTATGCTGGAAGTAAGGGTCGATGCCCATTAAGAATGAGAAGACTTGCTTGTCCTACCTATGCTATTTGCAGATTCCAAGCAAATGTGACATTGGAGTTTTATTTTGAGAAAGTCCATTTTTGTATTTTTCTTTTTGTCTTCTTTTTTTGTATTTTTGATTTTATACTGGAAGAAAGGGACGGTGCCCATGAAAAATGTTTGAATTTCGTTTTATCAAAGTTATTGATCAACTTGTTAAGTCAGGCATATTCGATTTTAATAAAAGTGAAAAATGCTCAAATTTCTATTTATCAAAGTTATTGAACTTGATAAATGTGAATATTTGGTAAAAGAGAAAGGAAATTTCGTTTTTTGTTTTTGTTTTCTGTTTTTTTATTCTTTTTTTGTAAAACAAATATAAATAAATAAAAAAAAGTTTTCTAATATTCTGGAAATTCTTTTTTTTTACTAGACTTTACTCACTTTTAAAAAATCAAAACCCCAAATGAAAGAGAGAAAAGAAAAGTTTTATAAAAGTTTATGTCGAAGTGCAGTTTTTTCACAGCTTTGAGAGAAGTATTCCCAAAATGGAACGGAGGGGTTCCGGTGCTCCCAATTTTTTGAAATTCGAATGACGCCTAGTAAAATGAGTCTAGTCTTTGTGGGAGAAAATCGTTTGGTCATACCCATTATAGATTTGGAGAAATTGAGTTTAGAAGCACCCTTACTCAGAAATAGGGATTGCACTATCGACTGAAATTGGACGATTTTTTACAAAAATTAAACTGATCCAAAAAATCAAACAAATTCACAGGGGTAGGTAAGAGGCTATAGTTAATGGACAACAAAATGCAGTGAATAAAAAATCTTGTAGTAGTCCAAATAGTGAACGTGATCTGGTGTCACTACTGTGATGTTTCTGGCAGATTATATACCTTATGTGTTCGTGTTTTGAAAATGGATCATACGATCTTTGTAAATTCTGAAAAAAAATCATAGACCAACATCATTGAGTTAGGAACACTCTCTAATTGGTTTCATTTGATTTGAATCAAAAAAGAATTTGTGGTGATGTTTTGATTATCATCATAGCAGTGGACTTTAGCAAACATGGATTGTTTGGTGCTTCAATGGCGATTGAGTTTGGAGAAGAGAGATGAGGTCTGGGGTTGCTCCCTCCCTTGTGTAGATGTGAAGGTGTTGTATTTGTAGATCAGAAGAGGGGAGGTTTAGTGGAGCATGGGTCTTGGAACCTTAAGGTGGAAAGGTGATGGTGGAGCATGGGTCTTGGAACCTTGAGGTGGAAAGGTGATGGTGGAGCATTTGTCTTGGAATTTTGAGGTGGAAAGTGATGGTGGAGTATTTGTCTTGGAATGGAATCTCGAGGTGGAAAGGTGATGGTGGAGTATTTGTCTTGGAATCTTGAGGTGGAAAGGTGATGTTGGAGCATAGGTGAGTATGGGTTAGAGAAAAGTGAGATAAGAGTTGTCTCCATTCTATGAATCAGCCGTGTATATGTATACATGGTTGATGAGACGGAGAAATGATTCAATGGTGTAGGTGCATTGCAAGTTCGGTGAAATTTTGATTTTTTAACTTTGATTTGTGATATTTCTTTCACCCAACGTCTGATTGGAAAAGCAACATGCTCATGTCAATGAGTACTTTATTTTGAAATGATTTAGTTGAGAAAAAATGGGGTGTCTACAGCTGCCCCTCTTTGTCATGTTTTGCGAAGAAAATCGTGGCAAAGATAAGGACACACCCATTTTTGCCTCAAATCTTTCTTGAAAAAAAAAACGTTGTTTCTTTTTTTTATGATGAGAAGTATGTACAAGAATACGAATGATTTCAAAGTCTGTTCAAAATGTCTACGTATCTTATGTAGAGTAGAATCCTATCGAGCATAGTTCAAGCGAGTGACACTATGATTGGTGAAGAGTGTAGTGAAGTGCCAGAGTAGGTAAGTGAGTAGACAAGTGAGTAGGCAGCCGGGAATTGGGAGTATTGCCAGATTAGGCAAGTAGCTCCACTGGGGATTGAGAGTGTCAACAGAATGGGCGAAAGTCGCTGTTGGAGATTTATATGAGAATAGAATAGAAGAAGGATGGTGTAGTCAAAAAGTGCATAACCACGTAATCTCAAACTCTAACCAAAAGTGTATTAAAGCAAGGGTACGGTTGAGCTCGCTGAGCTGCCTACGTATCTCCTACAAGGAGGATCAGACCGAGCATAGTTCATAAAAACCTGGGTAGTTGGGAGATGGTGAGAGATGATGTAGTCGAGAAGTATGTAGCCGCATAATCTCGAACTTTAACCAAGAATGTATTAAAGTAAGGGTATGGTCGAGCTCGTCGAGCTACCTACGTATCTCCTACGAGGAGAATCAGACTGAGCATAGTGCGTGAGATGAAGAGGATTCCATGTTAGGATAGTGAAGAGAAAAATACCACGTCGGGGCGTGATTACAGTGGATATGAGATAGCAAAATGCCACGTGGGGCGTGATCGCTGTGAGATAGGAGAGCAAAATACCACATACGACATGATTGTTGTAGGATATAGAATGGAAAAATGCGATACGCGTGATTGTCGTGAGGATATGAGAGATCAAAATTCCACGTGGGGCGTGATCGCTGTGAGATTGGAAAGCAACATGATTATCGTAGGATATAGACTGGCAAAATGCGATAAGCATGATTGTCGTGAGGATACAAGTGAGCGAAATGCCACGTGGGGCATGATCATATCAGATAAGAGAGTAAAATGCCACGTAGGGCATGATTGCTGTAGGATATTGGCTAGCAAAATGCGATACGTGTGATTGCTGTGACGATACAAGAGAGTGAAATGCCACGTGGGGCATGATCTCTATGAGATAGGAGAGCAAAATGCCATGTGCAGCGTGATTGCTGTAGGATATAGATTAGCAAAATGTGATACATGTGATTGCTGTGAGGATATGAGAGAGAGAGAAATGCCATATGGGGCGTGATCATTGTGAGATAAGAGAGCAAAATGCCACGTGCGGCGTGATTGCTGTAGGATATAGATTGGCAAAATGCAATACGTGTGATTGCCATGAGGATATGAGAGAATGAAATGCCACATGGGGCATGATTGCTGTGAGATAGTAGAGCAAAATGCAATGTGTAGCGTGATTGTTGTAGGATATAGAATGGTAAAATGCGATATGCGTGATTGCCGTGAGGATATGAGAGAGCGAAATTCCATGTGGGGCGTAAGTGTTGTGAGATAGGAGAGCAACGTGATTGCTGTAGGATATAGACTGGCAAAATGCAATACGCGTGATTGCCGTGATGATATAAGAGAGCAAAATGCCACGTGGGGTATGATCGTTGTGAGATAGGAGAGCAAAATGCCACGTGGAAAGTGATTGTTGTAGGATATAGGCTGAAAAAATATGATACGCGTGATTGCCGTGAGGATATGAGAGATGAAATGCCACATAGGGTATGATCGTTGTGAGATAGGAGAGCAAAATGCCACGTGCGACGTGATTGCTATCGGATATAGATTGGAAAAATGCGATACACGTGATTGTCGTAAGGATATGAGAGAGCAAAATGCCACATGGGATGTGATCGCTGTGAGATAGGAGAGCAAAATGCCATGTGCGGCGTGATTGTTGTAGGACATAGATTGGAAAAATACAATACACGTGATTGTCGTGAGGATACAAGAGAGTGAAATGCCATGTGGGGAATGATCGCTGTGAGATAGGAGAGCAAAATGCCACATGGGGCGTGATTGTTGTTGGATATAGACAGGCAAAATGCGATATGCAATGATTTCCATGAGGATATGAGAGAGCGAATTACCATATGGGGCATGATCGTTGTGAAAAAAAAGAGTGGAAAAATGCCACATGTGGCGTGATTGCTATAGAGTGCGGGATAGTAAGAGAAATACCTGATGCTTGATGATATGCACAGAATGCCACTTGACGGGCTTATACTTGATGCCGAATGATATGAATAGGATGCCACTTGACAGACTCATACCTGAGAGTGGGTGAGATGAACAGGATGCCCCTTGACGGACTCAGACCTGATGCTAGAGGAGATGAACAGGATGCCCCTTGAAGAACTCACACCTGATGCTGAGGCTGATGCTGAATGAGATGGATAGGATGCCACTTGACGGACTCACTCCTGATTCTCGATGATATGATTAGGATGCCACTTGACGGACTCGTACTTAATTTTGTTGAAGTTGTGAACGGGATGCCACTTGACAGACTCATACCCGATGATCGAGAATGTGAACAAGATGTCGGACTTGTTTCCTGGCGATCAAGATATGTGAACAGGATGTCTCTGACAGACTCATTTCCTGGTAATGGGAAATATGAACAGGATGTCTCTGACGAACTCGTTTCTTGGTAATTAGAAATGTGAACAGGGTGCCCCTTGACGGACCTATTCCTGGTAGTGAGATTGTGAACGGGATGCCTCTTGATGAACTCATTCCCAATAGTGAGATTGTGAACAAGATGCCTCTTGACAGACTCACTCCTGAGCTTACAGATATGAACGGGATGCCACTCGACGGACTCATTCCCGATAGTGAGATTGTGAATAGGATGCCTCTTGATGGACTCACGGACTCACTCCTAAGCTGGATGATATGAACAAGATGCTCCTTGACGGACTTATACCTGAGATTGAATGAGATGAACAAAATGCCACTTGACGGACTCATACCTGATGCTAGAGGAGGTAAACAGGATGCCCCTTGACAAACTTACACCTAAGACTGGATGAGATGAACTTCATGATCCCGAGTATGGGACATACTTCTTGATGATCTATAGAGGGGTGGCTGACAAGTAGATCTGAGCTGAGGGGTTGTTGAAGAGTTGGCGAGCCAGAGCAAATGTTGTATGAAGTGGGGGGTTTTGGAAGTATGTTGGGCCAGTGGTGAGGCTTTTGGAGCTATGTTGGGCCAGTAGTGAGGTTTCTGGAAGTATGTTTGGCCAGTGGCTAGGATTTTGGAAGTATGTTGGGCCAGTGGTAAGGCTTTTGGAAGTATGTTGGGCCAGTGGTAAGGCTTTTGGAAGGATGTTGGGCCAGAGGTGCGTGTTCTCCATACAAGGATGATTGAAGTATTATGACCAATTGCACTGTTACAAAAGATGTGAATTTTCTGCTATACTGTAAAATACGAATGATTTTTTTTTGTTTTGTTTTTTAATGCGTTGTTATGCTATGCACAGAGTATTTACAAAATGTTTGATGCATGAGTTTATCATCTGTGAAAGAATGTTCATAAGTTGGTGGATATTATTTGTCTTGTTGCTTGTTGGAACACTAGAAGACAATGTATTTTGACTTCATGGGCTCAGTACCCCAGTATTCGCTGAATGCCCTGTCCTTGTCTATATTTGCTGTGTCGACAGTTTTGCCATAGTCATGATTTTTACTCGTGGCGCCCTTTTTGAGGTTTCCACTACGCCCGTTGGACTATCTTGAACTTGATGGTATGAGATGTCTTTGAAATGATGCAAAAGTATGATTTAATGGATCCAACAAGACTTGTGTCAATCAGAATGGACTTTTAGTAGGTTGTATTGTAGGCCAGGGTCATGGGTTAAGTAATGAAGGATCGCATGAAGGCTCAAAATTTTTTTTTGTTTTTTTTAAAGGTTGATCGGAATGCTTGAGATCATCTTATGCTCTGTTTTTTTTTTCTTTTGCCCGCCCCAATCTAGTATGGGGTAAGTATTGTGGAGTAAAATGTGACTTGGGGAAGAATTGGCCCAGTTCGAAGTGAGTATCCATGTCAGATAGTAATTTTGTCGATTTATTTTCAGCTTCTGTGTTGAGCTCTCTTTTTTCCCTTTTTTTTTTGCCGAGCTTCTTTTCTTTTTCCTTTTTTTTTTGCATTGTCCCAGTGTGGGGGGTGATCCTCAGGGGGTTTGAATTTGAAGAAAAATTTTAATTGTATGGCTCAAGTGGGCTAGCAAGTGGATAATAGTGTTTGGATAGCTGAAATGATTGCCTTTCATCATTTTGACACAAGTATATGTGGATTTTAGAAATCATATATATGCAACTTTGAAATGAGGAGCAATGGGCTACACCAATCGATACTTGATCAATGTGTGGCACGCCTTGAGTTTGGATTTGAGGTATCCTCACCCCTGAGAGTGTGCCGTTCATATGCTACAGCAGTTGTAGAGCAGTATGCACTTGCGATGATGAGCAGTGTCGGACACTATAATGTTCAATTATAGACATGAAGCCTTTTGGCGCGTTCTGTCATGGACTACGATTGTAGGGTAAGTTGGACACGTATTGCATCCAAAAGTCTAATTGCGATGTCTAAATTGGCTTCGATCAACAAGTTACAAGACAGTCATATCCAATGAATCATGAGATTTTAAAGCAAGATGATAATTATTGAATGATGGAAAAGTTTTTTTTTTAAATTGTTTTTTTTTTAATTTTTTTTGAAAGAAATGTATGTACTTATACAAAGTAGACAATGCATATATTTAGTAGTAGAGAAACTACCCATGTGTGGCATTTTGATGCCTTGTAAAGAGTGGCATTCTAGGCAGTGGGTGAAGTATCGGCTTTTTGCGAGAGTGACCAAAGGCTTGTGCATGTATCGATGGAGAATCAGACTGTTGGTAAAGGATATAGAAACAGTGCATGGACTGGATGACTAGGAACAACACATATGATAGGTTGCCCATGTGTTTACATAATCCTTGACATTCTCTTTTTATTGATGATTTTTTTTTCCGATACATATTAGAGCAAAAAGAGAACAACAAGAAAACCCTTACATTTTCACCAACTCATTATTCATTGGTAAGGTCACTCCATCCAACAAATGATCTGAATCACAAGAGTGGGTCGAGTTTCTAAGAACATATTTGCTAGTCTTCATGAACTTCTTCATTAAAATCATCAAGCCATGCCAACAAAATGCAACACACAGCCAACACAGCCATACCAAGAAGAAAACACACTTCCCAAAGTATAATCATCTTAGCCAAATCCATATTGTTTGAGAATAGTAGGTACTAAGTATTATCACTTGGGTGGTATGTATACTAAACTTGTTGAGAAGCGTGGAGAGTCAAGCACCCCAAACTTTCCTGATAAGTGCCCGCAAGCCTAAAACAAGATCAACCCCTTGGTCTTTGTTATAATCGCAACGCACAATGGTAAAGGACAATGACTATGAGTATGATAAGTAGAGAAAAGGGAGAAAATAGTGAGCAAGATGTTAGGCCGAGGAGGGAGAGGAGAGAGAGAAATGCAGAGATGCAGAGATGAGGGAAGAGCCGCGTTCGAGGAGGAGGAGAAGGAGATGTAAGGAAATAAGAAATGAGGGAGAAATAGAATATTTATGCTCTTTGTTTTTTCACCGACATAGTCTCTCTCTCTCACTCTCTCTCTCTCTCTCTCTCTCTCTCTTCTCCTTTTTCTTTTTCTTTTCTTTTCTTTTTCTTTTTTCTTTTCCTGCACACAGTTTCTCTTTCCTCTTCGCCTGTTTCTTTTTCACTTCTTTTTCTTTTTCTTTTTGGTTTTTGTTTTGTTTTTGAAAAAGTAAGAATGTATTTGAGAAGACAAAGCAGCCTAATGACTTGGCAACGAGATGATTTGGATAGTTGCGATTATGTTGGTACTGCTTGGACTTGATAATATCAGTGTTCGTAGTTTTGACTTGCACGCGTTGTCATTGTATCGAATTAGGCCTGAATGAAGGATTAGAAATGATCAAGCATGTCTTTTTTTACTTGGGACATATGTCAACCTTTGAGCTAGTTCATATTGATGATAGCAAACACAAGTGGATTATGAAAGTGATGATGAGGGATTAGAATCCTCATTTTAGAAAGTGCACTTATGTTACTAACAAGAGATAGTATTTTCATAGCTGATTCTTGAACTGATAGCCCAATGTGAGGGTACATTCCATAAGAAGCAAAAATAGTGCTAAGGAAGACTTTTTTTTTGAAGCAGTAGAGATTATAACATGTATATACATTTGGATGAGCGGGGGGTTAACTGAGTTCTGCCAACGTGAGGCTTCCTTCCAGAGGTTGAATGCTAACGACATCCTATGCACTTTTCAGCAACCGTATAGATCCTATAGTCCGTTCCACAGAACCCTGGGTTAATGTTCTTCAGGGCTTACTTCTGAGGACAATACCGTCCTAGGATGCTTACTCTCCCAGTTTCCCTATAAATCAGTACCCAAAGGTCCAAACCACATTAAGCTGGTAGAGGGACACGCATAGTAAGACATGTAAGCTTAATCCCAAGCACACTCGATGTACAGGGACTACCTCAAATCCGGACCATGTGATGTTCATTCTAATTTTTTTTTAAGAAAGAACAAAAAACCTTAGTTCTAGGGCTCAAACCACATTGTGAATTCTCTTCTCTTCTTTTTAAAGACATGTTGGCTCTCCATCTCGTCAATTAAACCCAAGAAGGAGCTTTGAGCTAAGTTATTAATAGTGAAGAAAGAGTGAGGTCCAGTGGATGGAGTAGGCGCTTATGACGAACTTGCTTGAAGATTTGGGGGGGAGATTTGGTATCTGGGAACTCCCGGTTTTTCCGTTTGATCAAGGGGAATCTAGGACTTACTAGATTGTGAGTGTTGGACTTGATCAGACTAGCGGGAGCAAGTTGGAGAAACAAAGGGGGTGTGGGTAGGATTAAAGACTATAGAACTTGTGTTGGAAGTAGCGAGATCCAACGGACTTAGAGAAGTTTGGTGGTTGTTGCTAGATTGTAAGTACTGGATCAGATCAGACCAAGAAAAGGTTGTACAAATTTGAGTGACAAGGGGAATATGGGTAGGGCTAGAGATTTCAGAAGAGATTGTAGCAGTTGTGGTGGGAGAAATGAGATTGGAACTCTTTTGAAGAATTTCTATGTCACGATCTAGATCTTTCATGGCATAGTTGAGCCAGGGATCTAGATTAGGTTCTTTGGATTGTTTGGGTGATTCCTCTTTTGACTGAGCTTGAAGGTGCGAGATATGTTCCCTTAGTTCTGGAACTTGTTGTTCAAGGAAAAAGACGTAAGAAACACATTCCAAAATGGGCTCCTAAAGTCTAGCTGTGGCATTATACACAAGGGATTTGATAGTTTGTTGATGATCTGCCTCGGATACTCTTTGAATAAGGCATAAAAAGTTCCTATATTCGAAAACCCGTGAATTACCTCATAATCCCTCATACTTCCTGTATACCGAAAGTAGGGAGCCAAGGGACAATCACTTCTGCACCGTCTTCTATTATACTCACATGAACCACAACGATTTGTGTCAATAATCCTCTCAAAAACCATTTTTGGTATGATTCTCCTCTTCTCGATCTCTCTGGGAAGCTCCTGTACATGGCTTGTTTTAGCTTACTCTTATTCAGATTTAGGTTGGGTGAAGTTTTTTTTTCAAGAAGAGAGACAAGTTTTTGCCAAGAGGTAGAAGGAAGAGGAAGAGAATAATATAGAGGGGAGGAGAGTGAGACAGAGAGAGGTTCATCAAAGAGAGAGAGAATGAGTGAGAAGGATAGAGAGAGGGGGGACATGGAGGGTCTTTAAAAGGAGAGGAAGAGAGAGGGGGAGTAGATCCATGAGGGGGATAAGGAAAAGGGGACATGTGAGAAATAAAAGAGAAAGAGAGAGAGCGGGTCAGTGAGAGTAACAGAGAGAGAGAGAGAGAGAGGTTGTTGAGATTGACAGAGAGAGAGAGAGAGGGAGCGAGAGTCCGTGAGAGGGAGAGAAAGAGAGGGAGCAGGTGAGAAAGAAAGAGAAAGAGAAAGAGAAAGAGAGGGGGTCAGTAAGAGTGACAGAAAGAGAGAGAGCGAGAAAGAGATAGAGAGAGAGAGAGAGAGAGAGAGACAGAGAGAGAGCTTGTGGAGAGTGACAGAAAGAGAGGGAGTAGGTGAGAGATAGAGAGGGGGCATTCTTAGAGAGAGAGAGAGCACGTGGAGAGGGAGAGAAAGAGAGGGAGCAGGTGAGAAAGAAAGAAAAGAGAGGGGGGTAAGAGAGAGAGAGAGAGAAAGATAAAGAGAGAGAGCACGTGGAGAGAGTGAGAGCATGTGGAGAGGCTGATCTCTAATACAAACTTAAATCAGCCCTGGTCCCCAAACCTTCAAACCTCCAGCGCCGAAGCACTTTCTCAGGTTGGTGGTTCGAGCGGGAGAGTTTTTTGTGCAGTACCGACGGTGACACCGCGACGGTCATGCCACATACTCATCTCCCTATCTAATCTTTTAAGGTTTCCTCTTGAGGACGGGTTATGTTATGCTTGTATGCCAATGTGCATTGTGCATAATGATTTACAAAAGAAAAGGTGAAACGAAAACTGTTAGTACAAAGAAATGCCCTATTATTAATGAAAAATTACTAAGTGACAGCCTGAGTCCTCTTAAGTGAGAGTCCCCAGCAGAGTCGCCAACCGTCGCGCTCGCACCCTCGGAACAGGTAGTCTGTCGTGTGGGCCTGGCTTTCTGAAAGTGGGTGAAATGCAATGGATTTTTATTGGAATGGGTGAAAAGAGTATGGTAAGGCCATTTGAAATGTTTCAGAGTCACCACCTAACATTTTTTAGGTGTTAGGATCCCTACAAAGACAATTAATGTAATCATCTTTTGACTTTTGAATACAGTTTTGAGAAAAGTGGGCCCTTTGAAAGTGTGACTCTGAATAGCCATGCAAAAACCAGAGATTTTGAGATGGGTTCGGGGACTCAATTATGTCGAGGGAAGGTGTTAGGCACCCTCGAACATCCCATGCAAGCACGGTTGCCGATTCTAGTGGTTTTCATGATAATATGGCATAAGTGAAAGATAATACAGTGTGAGGATGTACAAGAAATAGAAAAAGATGTGGTTATGGTCGCACCCAAATGAGGGGTTGCATGCCTATCTCAAGTCGAGAATCAGGCCGTACATAGTTTTGTGCTTTGTATATGTGTGAGTGTGTGCATGTGTATTGAAAAAGTTGGTCGATCTAGACCATGCGAGTATGAAGTAGTGTTTTGAGCAAAAGATGGTGTAGCTAGGAACTTTAACCTGTGCAGTGTAGTCCTAGACTTTTACCTTTGAAGAGTAATGAGCTTTGAAAAGTGATTTAAGAGAAAATTGGTGTAGCTAGGAGTTTTTGGAAAGTGATTGAGCTTATGCAAGTGAGTGGAGAATGAAGCATTTTTTTTTTTGTATTTTTCATTTTTCTGTCCTTTTATTCCTATGCCGGAAGTAAGGGTCGGTGCCCAACTTTAAGAAATATGAGAAAGTGCATGTAGGATAAGAAAACTTACCTGACTTTACCTGCGTCACTTGAAGATCTTGAGCAAGGGAAGCATTTGAGTTTATTGAAGGATGTCTATTTTTTTTTTTGGTATTTTCTTTTCATGCTTCTTTTTCTTTTTCTTTTTCTGTTTTTTTTTTTTCAGAAGAAAGGGTCAGTGCCCAAATGACTATAAAGAGAAATTTTTTTCATATTTTTTATTTTTATGCCGGAAGTAAGGGTCGGTGCCCATTAAGAATGAGAAGACTTACCTGTCCTACTTGTGCTGTTTCAAGATTCCAAGCAAAGATGGCATTGAAGTTTTATTTTGAAAAAGTCCATTTTTGTTTTTTTTCTTTTTCTTTTTGTCTTCGTTTTTTGTATTTTTGATTTTATACCGGAGGAAATGGACGGTGCCCATGAGAAATGTTCGAATTTTCTTTTATCAAAGTTATTGATCAACTTGATAAGTTAGGCATATTCGGTTTTAATAGAAGTAGAAAGATGCTCAAATTTCTATTTATCAAAGTTATTGAACTTGATAAACGTGAATATTTGGTAAAAGAGATTTCTTTTTTTGTTTTTGTTTTCTATTTTTTATTCTTTTTTTTTGTAAAAAAAAAAAAAGGTTTTCTAATATTCTGGAAATTCTTTTCTTTTACTAGACTTCGTTCACTTTTAAAAAATCCAAACCCCAAATGAAAGAGATAAAAGAAAAGTTCTATAAAAGTTTATGTCGAAGTGCAGTTTTTTCATAGCTTTGAGAGGAGTATTCCAAAAATAGAATGGAGGAGTTCCGGTGCTCCCAATTTTTTGAAATTCGGATGACGCCTATTATAATGAGTCTTGTTTCCGTGGGAGAAAACCGTTTGGTCATACCAATTATAGATTTGGAGAAATTGAGTTTAGAAGCACCCGTACTCAGAAACAGGGACTGCACTATCTACTGAAATTGGACAATTTTCTACAAAAATTAAACTGATCCAAAACAAAATCAAAAAAATTCACAGGGGTAGGTAAGAGGCTATAGTTAATGGACCAAAAAAAAATAGAGAAGAAAAAATCTTGTAGTAGTCTAAACAGTGAACGTGATCTGGTGTCACTGCTTGTCATACCCCGGAGAAGCAAAAATAGAGAAAACGAGTTCCTTTTTGGTCCCGTAGGTTCGTGACTGGTGAATAACCGCATTTTTATCTACTCAAACCGATAAACACAACGATAGGGAGGATGCTATTCATAGAACATATCTTATTAACATAATCAGAGGCTACAACAAAAATATAAAAGGTTTGAAAGCAACATATGCCCAAGTACCTGTAGACACCCCGATTTTGACCAAACGTCAAATCCAGGGATTGGTTACCTCTTAAAAGACCGATGATGACAATGGCTGGTTACACCCGAAGATTTCCCAGAATATTCAAAATCTTCATTTGATTCTTCAAGGCAAATTTCAAAATTAAAATAGAAAAATATAAAAAAGGAGAAGGAAGAGAGAGAGAGTTTGGGTATTCGGGAGAAACCCGAATAATACAGAACGCGTGAGAAACCCAGTCTGGGAACCAGATTTTAAGAAAATAGAAAATAAGAATAAAAGAGTTCTTTTGAGAGAAATGGGAGGACAAAATAAATAAAAATCTTGGAAAAAGAGAAAATACAAAAAAGAGAGTAGTATATTCAAAATATACCATGCACATGGTTGATACCATGCACATGGGGGATCTTAATACAAATATATATATAGAATAAAAAATTTTTGTGTTTACACCAACATATTTTTGAAAAATCAAAAAGAGGGACAAAATTCAGTTAGCCCCGGCACGCGGAAAACGCGGCGGCACTCACTGAGTGCCGCGCCGGCACTCAGTGTTTGCCGCCCGGCATTCAGGGAGTGCCGCCCGGCATTCAGTGAGTGCCGCCGGCACCCGTCGAGTGCCGCCGGCTGTAACAGACTGCTTTTCTCACATGTTCTAGAAGAAATCTTTGCACATGGGTTTCTACCCCGAATTTACCCATTTATCCCTGGATTAATGGTCTATATAAACAAACTTTCACCTTCATTGTTGAGAGACTTGAAAAAATATACTTGAACTTGAGAATTAAGAGAGAGAGATATACAAGAATCATATATATTTTGAGAGAGAGAGAAGAAGAAATTCTTGAAGAACTTGAAGAATTTGAAGAATTTTTGGGAAATCTTGGAAGGTTTTCACAAGAAGTTGAAGAAATACTTGAGGTCTTAGAGGTAACCTCTCAATCCTTGATAGATTTAGGACTATTCAATCACAAGTTCATAGTTCTAGGAACTTTACACATTTTCAAAACCTCTCTTCTTACCTCATTTCTTCACACACCACTTAGAACTTGTGATTGAATCTCATATTATTTCATTAATTTGGGTCTAATTGATGCCTTGGGTTTAAAATAAATTCAATTTTGAAGAATTTGTGTTCTTGGTTTCTCAAAGCAAACTTTGATTTCTTATTTCTACTTATTTCTTGTAAGGTTCATGAGATCTTCCATATCTCATTGAACCTCTTTGAGTTTGATTCTTCAACTTCTAAGATCTCATGATCTACATGGAGGTTAGAATGAATCATAATTTTAATCTATATATAGTTAGAGAGATTCAAGTTCAATCCATAACTTGAATCTCTTCATTAAGGAATCTTATGGAATCCCTACTATATTCCAATAAGGTTTCATTAGATTTTAACTTCATTTAGACTCCAATGACCATCAAATGGTAGGAGTGATCTTAGTTTCTCTAAGTAATCTTTGATTTTCCTTACTTCTATTTCACTAAAAAGGCTCATGAGATCTTCCATATCTCATTGAACCTCTTTGAGTTTGATTCTTCAACTTCTAAGATCTCATGATCTACATGGAGGTTAGAATGAATCATAATTTTAATCTATATATAGTTAGAGAGATTCAAGTTTCAATCCATAACTTGAACCTCTTCATTAAGGAATCTTATGGAATCCTTACTATATTCCAATGAGGTTTTGAGTAGATGTTAACTATATTTAGACTCCAATGACCATCAAATGGTAGGAGTGATAAGTTGAATTCAAACTTGGATCCATAGGTTTGAGTTCTTTATTTGAGGATTTTGTGAAGTTCATTTCAATATTTCATCAAGATCCACTTGTGTAGTATGCCTTATAATCTTCAATGACCATTAAATGGTAGAAGAAGTAGTTTGGTTTGAGTCCCAACTTCATGTTCTAATAGTTGAGGCCAATCAATAATTTGAGCTAGCAAAATGAAACAGTGGGTTCATAAACTGTTTTTGATCAAGGATTTTTAGTTTGAAATCCGACCGTTGGAATCGAATGAAACCAACGGGAAAATGTTCATAACACTTTGATTTACCACTGTGATTTTTGTTTTAGCAAGATTTTGTGATTAGAAGGGTTTGATCATGGTTTTTGTGAGCTAATCACAATCTGTCCAGAGTTCTAGAATACTTTCAGAATAATAAGTCCGTTTTGAAATTAATAAATCAGAACCTTAATTAAGTTTTTGGGGTCTTAAATAATTTTTTATAAGTACCTTAATGTGTTAGGAAGGTACCCTAAAACGATCTAAGTGTTTCTCATTTTTTTACTATTTTTAGAAAATCATACAAGATCTCTGGACAGAGAGTTGCAGAATCCTGAGTGAGGTCTAGTATTTTCCATATTCCCAGAGATCTAACCGTTGAAACCTCGATTTTTTTTTTGGGTTAGAAACTAGACTCACAGAGGCATGACATATCCAAAAATCAGTAAGATCCAACCGTTGAAAGTATTTTATATTCATTTTTGAACGTCGGGTCTGCTCTCTGTAAATCACAAAAAACTGCTACTGTTTTTGTCTAATCTTATTTGTTTCAACTCAAATGGTCTCTTAATGTCTTGGGACTCAAACCATGTTTTGAATAATGATAATTTAGATTAAACCCAGAGGCTTAGGGATCCAAATTAGTGAATAAATTCATGTCTCATCCTTGTTCATAATCATTCATTCATTCATGTACGTTGATGCTTATAGTTAGAACTAGTTCTTGGATGAAGTTGGACTTAGTTGAATTTAATTGAACATGACCTATGATTAATTACCTTTTGATATTATATCTTGTCTAAGGCATGTGTACTAACCTTTGTTTTGTAGCGCTTTGAGGTACACTTTCTCAACCCTTCTCTAGTTTAATCTATTTTATTGATTTTAATTGATTTTTCGACCCCATGTGCGACACCTTAGCTTAGGTTTTGCCTTATGTGTATATATGTGTTAGAGACCTTTCTTAGGTTTATTTTTGCATGCATTGCACGTTTGATATTCGCGGACGGATCCCGGGTATGTTTTCTAGTTCTCTATTGCATATCATGATGTTTGCTAGTTGAATTATGTGACTTATGAATGATATTTTACCGTTAGCAATTTTGCACCCTTTCAACATGCTTGTGTTATGTATACCTACATATATGTATTAATTGAGGGCATGCTTAGATTATTAATTTGATTAAAAAGGATGTTGAGTAGAGGCCTATCGTGAGATAGGATGAAAGGGGGTGTTTTAGTCCGCCGGGCTCCTTCCCCTTTCATTCCATGATCCCCGGACCCAGTTTATCTTTGGTTTCGCAATAGATCAGTTTGCTTTTAAAATGGTTTCTTAATTTTTTCCTTTTAAAAATTAAGTGGCGACTCTTTAAATTTGAAAAATATTTGTTTTTAAAAGTGGGTAAAATTTGAAAAAACCTGCGATATCCACAATGGGGATTTATCTCTAGAAATCAATGATGAATAATGTCCCGACGATTTTCTTCAAGTTCATCGCTTCGACTTCTGAAAAGCTTCAAGTTCCCAAACCTTACTCCTAATATCCCTAGATTTGGCCAATCACTGACCATTTGTCTTGAGCTCACTGGATCATGGGTTACTTTCTAAAAAAATAGAATAGATTGAATAATAATAATAATTATTATTATATTTTCTAAAAATAACATTGTTTCCTGTATTTTATTTAGATTTAAAAAGAAAAAATATACTATTTGGTAACTCATATGATTAATTTAGATTTTAAAAAAAAAAGAAAAAATGTGTCTATATATATATATATATAGGAAAAAGAAAATAATAAAAGAAAGTAGCCCATGTGATTTGGAGAGTTAGAGATCCCTTGGCATATTCCTTATCTAAGAAATACCCAAAAAGCCCTTTGTTGGGCACTAATCTCCCATGTGTTTTGAAGATGCTCTAGAATGTTCCTTTATTCTAGCCAACTTAAATGCCTTTCAAGTTTATTGGAATTACATAGAAGTGCCATGGAGAGTTAGAGATGCCATAGAATATTCCTAACCCACCCCAAATTGACCTATCTACCCTTATCTTGGCCCCTAAGATAATGAAAGTCTATAAAAAAACCCATTTCTCTCATTTTGGGGGGGAGACACTTGAATTGTATAGAGAAATATTGGGAAAGTTTTAGAGGAAAGAAATATAGAGAGAGAAACTCTACCAATTATTTTACCCAAATCCCACCAAAACTCTACCCAACCATCAAATCACCATTGAAGGAGCTTGAAGCTTGAGGAAGAAGAAGAGGAAAAGCTTGAGGAATTCAACATCTCTACAAGTTTTGAGAAGATCTAGAGGTAAAGCCTTCAAATATATATATATATATAATAATAATTCAATCACAAGTTCTTAGATCTAGGAACTTTACACATTTTCAAAACCTCTCTTCTTACCCCATTTCATCACACACCACCAAGAACTTGTGATTGAATCTCATGACATCTCATTAATTTGGATTTAATTAATGCCTTGGGTTTGAGATAAATTAGTTTTGAAGTATTTGTGTTCCTAAATAAAACTTTGATTTCTTATTTCTACCATCTCTTGTAAGGCTCATGAGATCTTCCATATCTCATTGAACCTCTTTGAGTTTGATTATTTAATTTCCTATGATCTTATGATCCATATGGAGATTGGTCATAATCTACACATAGTTGGTGAGATACTAGTATCAACTCATGACTAGGATCTCTTTACTATGAATTTTATGGAATTCCTACTATATTCCATGGAAGATTAGAGTAGAGTTGTTTTTTTTAGTCTCCAATGACCATCAAATGGTAGGAGAAGTACTTTAGTTTGAGTCTATCTCTATGGCTTAGACTAATTCCTTCCTTGGGTTTTGGGAAGTTCTTCATACTTCATCCAAAACTTACATGTATGTGTGTCTTTATCCTCCAATGACCACCAAGTGGTAGGGGTAATATTTTGAACTCAAGTTTTGGTCCATAGGTTTGAGTTCTTTATTTGAGGATTTTGTGAAGTTCATTTCAATACTTCATCAAGATCCATAAGTGTGGTGTGCCTCATAGTCTTCAATGACCATCAAATGGTAGAAGAAGTAGTTTGGTTTGAGCCCCAACTACTTATTTTGTAGCGCTTTGAGGTACAATTTCTCAACCCTTCTCTAGTTTAATCTATTTTATTGATTTTAATTGATTTTTCGACCCCATGTGCGACACCTTAGCTTAGGTTTTGCCTTATGTGTATATATGTGTTAGAGACCTTTCTTAGGTTTATTCTTGCATGCATTGCACGTTTGATATTCGCGGCCGGATCCCGGGTATGTTTTCTAGTTCTCTATTGCATATCATGATGTTTGCTAGTTGAATTATGTGACTTATGAATGATATTTTACCGTTAACAATTTTGCACCCTTTCAACATGGCTGTGTTATGTATACCTATATATGTATTAATTGAGGGCATGCTTAGATTATTAATTTGATTAAAAAGGATGTTGAGTAGAGGCCTATCGTGAGATAGGATGAAAGGGGGTGTTTTAGTCCGCCGGGCTCCTTCCCCTTTCATTCCATAATCCTCGGACCCAGTTTATCTTTGGTTTCGCAAAAGATCAGTTTGCTTTAAAATGGTTTCTTAATTTTCCTTTTAAAAATTAAGTGGCGACTCTTTGAATGTGAAAAATGTTTTAAAAGTGAGTAAAATTTGAAAAAAACCTGCGATATCCACAATCTGGCGACTCTGCTGGGGATCGAACCCAGAATCTCCGGTTTCGCAGACCAGAATTCTGATTTTTGGTTCACTCGAGGATTAGACTTGAAAGCATCCTTTTAATCAAATTAATTAATTTTTGTGTGCCTGTTGCATTGCAATTGCATGTTTCGCCAGTCGATTGCATGGAACTATGACCTTGGAGGCTCGGGGCAACCCGGTCGGTCAAGTCATCATGGGACCGTGTGATCACCCTTGATCTCGTACCATGTTTTGGTATATGAAGCATCCTATCGGGTGTGTGTCAAGGGTCCCTTATTTGACCAAAACCCGGCCTTTGCATGGTAGCTTCCATAGAACCTTTCGATCTTAGGAAATTAATTCTTGATTGGGATTATGTGCTAGGGAGTTTTGTATGCCCGAAAGGGGTTATTTGAGATGATGACGATGCTTGCTTGATAAAAGATGTGTAACCCTTTAATCACCTTTTAGCAATTCCTTCTCATGTCCCACGACATTTGGGAACATGCTGGATCTTGATTATGTGATTACATCTCTTACATCTTGCTAAGCTAAGCATCATTGACCTTGTATGCATCCAAATTCATGAAGAGTATGACAACAATCCGATCATGTGATCCTCCTACCCAAAGAATTTTAAATACGTTTTTGGAAGCAAATAGATTTTTGGTATCTTTATTCCAAGGCATTCAATCACTCTTTCAAAATTTTTGGAGTTCACTTTTGGATTAAAATTTCAAATCAACCATATTTGAAGAAAGAACCTAAAATTCTTGGAACCCAAAATTCTTGAAAGAGTTTGAAAAGTTTTACCAACTAAAGGAATGCTTTCTCAAAGCAAAATTTGGACCTAATCACCTTTTTGTTAAGGAATATAATCCAAGAAATCTCTGCAATTAAAGAAATCATTTTCAAATAAATTTCAAAAGCAAAGTTTCACCCCAACCATCTTTTGTTTAGAAATGTTGTTGTTTTCAAAGGAAAGCTTCTTAAGGAATTTTGAAAAGATCCCATCATCTAGGGGAAATACTTGTTAAATGGATTTCAAAAATTCTAAATTTGAAAACCTTGAAGGGGTAAAAAAGGATCACAATGAAAGGAGAAATTAGCACACTCAACATGGATGAGGATTTTATGTGCTTATGTGTTTATGTGTTAGGATTAGATTTTTCATTTTTTTTGGCATATAGAATAGGCACACACACACATGCATTGCATTCGTGTGACATATGAATCATTTATGAGCATTTCACTTGGCATAAAAATTTAATAAAAATCAATAGAAGTATAAGATTCTCTTGAGAAAATCAGTCAAAGTTAATTAAAGATAAGTGTTGTTGTAAGCGAAATAGCACCCGAGTCAAGCACTATTTGGTACAGAGATTCAAATACGAGATTAGTCAGGAAGGAACAGATTATAGGAAGAGAGATGTTTATGCACATATATTGCTAGTAAGGTGATAGTGTTTTGAAATACGGCTGCTAAAGCAAATATGGATGCTCCTGGGGACCCAATAATTTGAAAGTCGTCTGTGACACTCCAGTTGAGACCAAGTCGAGTCCAGTCTGTAGTCGAGTTGTGTTAAGTTGGAGTCAAATGTCAAGTCCAGTCGAGTCTTCTGGTCAGTCTGTTATCAAGTTTGTTTGCAAGTCATTGTCGAGTTTATTGAGTCGAGGGATGTAATCCTTTTTCCCTACTAGTTGAATAAAATCTCATTCTGTTTGATTCAGTGTGCCAAGTCGTGAATGTATGGATCATTAAGCCAAGAAAGAAAAAAAAGAAGAGAAAAAAATAAAAATCATTTTTCAAATGATCATGGAAAATACTTTGTTAATAAATCTTTGCATTAAAAAGGATCCCCAAGTGATCAAAGTAAATTCTGTGCCAAAACCACGGAGGAGTAGAGAATTGATTTGCTTTACTTTAAGAATTTAAAGATGCTCTTGCTTAATCTTGAAAAGATGAACTTGGAACTTGAAGCTTGCTCACCATCTCCTTTTTTTAAATACCAAGCCTAAAAGATGAGCCCAACCAGTCCAAAGTCATAACTTGATCCTTGATGGTAGCCAAATATTTTAAATGAACTTCTTCTTCCAAAAAAAAAGAGAAAAAAAAGAAGAAGAAAAGAAAGAGCTCGCTAGGATGAAAACCCAAAAGGGCGCCTAGGCAAAAGTGAGAGCACGAAAAAAAAGAGAAATTAAAAAAAAAAAAAAAAGAAAAAGAAAAAAAAATGAAGATGAAGGAGCTCGCTAGGATGAAAACCCGAAAGGGCGCCTAGGCAAAAGTTAGAGCAAGAATAAGATGCGTGTTGATTTCAAAATCCGAATCCTAGCCAGTCAAAATCATGAAGAGAATAAGAGATAGTGAGGTAGAGAAAAGAAAGGAAAGAGAAAAGAAAAGGCAAAGAATAAATAAGATTGAGAATTCTTGAGCACTTCAAAGTACATCATTGGTAGATGAATTATCCCAAAGCTTTGTGTTGTTCTCAACAAAGAAAATAAATTGGAAAGAGAGATTTGAAAGTATCAATTAGTATCAAAATTTTGTGAGAGGCTCATGAATAAGTGGGCCTATAACAATGCAAAAGTATCTTTAAGAAAAATAAAGAGTGATTTGGAGGGCTGCTATTGCTTTATGAGTATGGTAGAGTATGATTCAAACACGATGTGTTATGATAGTTGTAAAGATTGACTGGCTAGTGAAAAGGTGAAAAGAATCAACCGCCAAAAAAAAAAAAAGAGAATAAAAGAAAAAAAAATTAAAAGGGAGACGTAGTTCATGTTCTCATCATTTTGTTCAAAAGCTACCACAAGGAATCTGTTTTAGAAAATCTGCCCAGAAAAAAGCACTCATTGGACTCAAATGAAAACATGGCTCGAAAAGCCCATAATTCTTGAAGCCTTATTCTTTCAAGACCTCTAGAATCGATGAACTACGATTTTGACCTGATTCCCACTCAGGGATACGTAGGCAGCCTACCCGGTTCGGTCACCGCCCTTGCTATGATCTGGCACTTTCTTTCAGGCCTTAGCCGAACTACTTTGGGCCTGATTCCCGTTCGGGGATAAGTAGGCGAACCTCCCAAGGTTCTCGGTCCATAACCATCCCTAAACCATAAGCATCACCCTTTGTGCCTTTGGTTTCCTTCCTTTAGACTAGGGGCAAACTTGCGTAAGTTTGCCTGAAGCCACATATATATTGCCAAACTAGGGGCAAACAAAGTTTTCCCATCAGCATTGGGATGTCCTACTTCAACCCACCGCATTCATGATGATTACCTCTAGGTTGGGAGTAAATGCACTGCAGGCATCCTGCACCATCATGTTCTCAAAACCCTTGGATAAGCCTATTTGCCCTTAAGACTAGGGGCAAGCTTCATTTTCTGAACACCTTATTTAATCCCAGAAGCAAGGCCTTCGAGTCCTATTCAAACTAGGGGCAAACTTCGTTTGTCAAAAATCCCTCTATGTCAGAGAAAAGTTCTCAAGTAATCGAGTTTGTTTTGAATGGATTGAAATAGAATGTCTTTTATTCTCTAAGCTAAAGCACTAATTTGAAGCACACTCTGGATAGGCAAAGAACCAGCTAACTCGAAAGGGGAGAATCTTCAAAGTTTAGATTTGTTGGTGAAGTACTACCATTGTAAGATGATGAATAAATGAAAGGTGAGATGATACATTATCCACTGATCGGGAGAGAACTAATCCTAAATATACGCCTTAATGAACATTTGTTAGTACCTTTTTATCCTGTTTTTGTATAGTTTTACTCTGTTTTCTAGTTTTTGACAGGTTTTGGAAGAAATCAACTAAACCAGGTTAAACAGGGTGGAAAAGTGTCAAGAAAGAAGCTGGAAAACCAATGTCGCGCGCGCGGTCCGCGGGAGCGAGAATCCAGAACTCGCGCGCGCGATCCGCTCGCGCGAGACCCCCAATAATTCGCTCGCGCGATCCGCGCGCGCGAAGGACCAAAAGTCGCGCTCGCGCGATATGCCCAAAAATCAAAGTTGCGTATTTCTGTGTACTGAAGACTCCTGTGCAAACGAGACTGCTAAACGACGTCTAGACTGTAAATTACATCAGTTTCAGTCCGTTTCGAGTTGTAAAGGCTTCCAAAACATGTTGTAAATCTATATAAACTCTATTTTACTTCAATTAGAGGGTTGGCAACTATTATACACACATTCTACAACCATACTTTCAGCCCTTGGAGAGGGAGAAGCAAGGAGAAGAAGAAGAAGACCAAGGATTTCCATGGCCTCCTCCATCAACTACTTGCCGATTTCTACTCCTATGGCAGCTTAGATCATCGATCTAGGGTTTCAATGAAGCCCTAGATGAGTAATAGGGTTTTATTTATGCTTTTATTTTAGTTTTATTATGTATGGATGACAGTCACATGTTTCGAGGATTTTTATAAATAAATCGTACTTACATTGATTAAATCATTGCTTTCAGAATTTATTCTTGTCTTAGATCTATTTTGACTGTGACGTGCTCAACGATCTATTCTTGCTGTGCTTGTTTAGATTGTTTACATGTGATGGTGCTCTATTGATTCGTGCTATCAAGTATCCGAATAGTCCATGCCTAGGTTAGACGGATTAGATCACAACCCTAGTTTAGTGTGAGATAATTCGTGCTATCCGCAGATGGATTATGTTGGTGCTTGAACCATGATTATCTTCTTGTCGGAGGAATTGGGCTTGTAGCTACAATTCCCCATTATCATCCAACGTAATAGGCTAAAGTAATTCATAGATATTCCTATTATGAATCTAGTGGTGGATTTGCAATCCTAGGTTCCCTTTAAATATTATTTCAAACAACTTTAATTGCTTTCATAGTTTAGATTTATTTTTATTGTTATTTAGTTTAATTCAAATCAAATCAAATCCGTTTTCCCTAATTAACTAGACTTAGGTTTTAAAATTAAATCGCTGTAGTAATCAATCTCTGTGGGTTCGACCTTTACTTCCACACTGCAAATCTATTGAAAAGTAAAGAATACTTTTATATCTTGATTCTGACAAGATCAATTTTTGGCGCCGTTGCCGGGGATTGCATTACTACTCTTAGTTTTATAATCGTAGTTTAGTTAATTCGTAAATATTAGATTAGTTTTTATTCTTCTTATTTTCTGTTTTTGTTTTTAGTTACTAACTTTTTCTTTTATTTTGTAGTCAACGTTTCCGAGTGGAGCAGCTAATTACATCAAAGGAGCTTACGCAAATAAAATAGAAATAAAATTAAATAAATTGCTTCCTTTGGAATTCGCTTTAAACCGCTGTAAGTCAGGGCGCTGTGACGCACTATTTGCATTAGTTTAGGGTTAATTGCACTGCATTAGCTAGGAAACCCGGGGCGCTGGGCTTGACGCGGTCATTGCATTACAGGATAATTTGCATGCATCATAGTAGTTGAGTGCTTGTTATCCTAGTCGCGTGATTGCTTGCTATTTGTTTTTTTAGTTGAGTCAATCTTTGTTTTTAATTTCTTTTCTTTTCTTTTAGTTTATGTTAGGTACACGTTCAAACAAACCGGAATTACAACCTTTAGACTCTGAACTTGAACGTACATTAAGACTTAACAAGTCTTCAAATTTAACTTCTGGAACTAGGTTTGTAATAGACGACGATTTGACACCAAAACCAACGTCTTTATTTGAGTCCGAAATACGTAGTACTCTTCAAAAACTAAAGAAACCACGCTTTAATAACATAGAACCGATTAAAATGGCAGACATTGGCAACAATAACAATAACAATCAAAATAACGGAGATAATATGAATAATCCTAATATCCCTCCACCTCCTCCACTTAAAGATTATTTTATTCCGACGACTTACACGCCACAAACGTGTATTGAATTACCGGAGGCGACGGCATCTCACTTTGAGATAAAGTCGTCTACCATCTCGCTACTTCCATCATTCCATGGCCGTCTAAATGAAGACCCTTATAAACACTTAGGAGATTTTCAGGACATATGCTCTACGTTGAAAATCCAAAATCTTACTGATGATGAACTAAAAATGCGGCTCTTTCCATTCTCATTAAAGGACAAAGCTAAATATTGGCTCCAATCTTTGGAGCCAAACACAATTAGAACATGGGAAGACTTACACACCGCATTTTTACAAAAGTTTTTCCCGATTATGCATACAAACCAGATAAGAAAATCAATAACCAATTTTGTAATGCAAGATGGGGAATCACTTTACGACACGTGGGAAAAATTTAAAGAATTACTACGCTCGTGTCCACATCATCAAGTCCCTAAGTGGCAACTTGTTCAGGTCTTTTATGAGGGACTTATTCCCTCTGTTAGGAACACCGTCGATGCCGTTTGTGCGGGAACCTTCCTACACAAAAGCGCCGACGAGGCCAGGAAAATGTTTGAAACGTTAAGCGAGAATTCAATGCACCAAACGGTGTCTGTCCGTTCGGAAGGATATCTTAATCAACCTAAGAGGGATGTAAAATTCGAGTCAAGTCAATCAATTGAAATAAAAGAACTATCTAACAAACTTGACCGACTTCTAACGATGAACCAAACGACAGCCTCACCCGCTCGTGAAATTTGTGCATTATGTTCTGATCCTTCACATTCGATACTTGCATGTCCATCGGCGAGTCAATTTCCGGAATTCGTGGAGCAACACATTAATTCTATTCAACAATACCCACGAAATAATTATAATGCAACTACTAATAATCCGGATGCGCCATGGAGAAACCATCCTAACTTCTCGTGGAAAAATAACAATAATAATCCTAACGAGGCGACTAATTTTCCTAATGCGTATCGACCTCAGTTCCAACCTAACCAATACCAACAACCGCCTCCTAATGCTAATCCTTCAAGGGGAAATATTTTTGAGGAAAAGGTGTTGGCGTCCCTTAAGACTATTGAAACGCAAGTTCAGGCACAAGCACAAATAGTGCACTCTCATACGCAATCCATTGCGAAGCTTGAATCCCAAATGGGACAACTAGCTACTGTAGTAAGTCGTAGAAACGAGGGGACGTTGCCTAGTCAAACAATCCAAAATCCTAAGGGACAATATGAGGTTAAGGGGTCGAATGAACAAGTGAACGCCGTCTCAACTAGGTTGACTACCCGAGAGGAGGAGGTAATAGAAATTCCGAATGGGAATGTGAAAGGTATGAATATTAACTCTAATAAAGAGACGGGTGAGGACATGAGCCAAAATAAGAAAGAAAAAGACGCAGTCTCAACGAATTATACTCCTAGAATGCCATATCCACCTAATGTTGAGGAGCCGTCTAATCTTACAAATAAAAAGTCTAAGGTTGAAGATATACTCGAGGTATTTAAACAAGTCAAAATCAATATTCCTTTCCTCGATGCTATTAAACAGATTCCCGCTTATGCTAAATGTTTAAAAGACCTTTGTACTCAAAAGCGAAAAATACGGAGTCATACTCCTAAAAAGGTCTTCCTTACGGAAAAAGTAAGCTCTGTATTCCAACACGCTCCTCCAAAATATAAAGATCCAGGTACGCCTACGATTTCATGTGTCATAGGTGACACTATCATTCATAGAGCTCTCCTTGACTTAGGAGCTAGTGTTAATCTCATACCTTATCACGTCTATCAACAACTAGGATTAGGTGAACTGAAACCTACGGCCGCTACTATACAATTAGCGGATCGTTCTATTAAAATTCCTAGAGGAATCGTCGAGGACGTCTTGGTTAAAGTTGATAAATGCTATTATCCTGTCGACTTCATGGTCCTTGACACTGAACCCGTGCTAGATGTTAGGAAGCATACTCCTGTCATCTTAGGCCGTCCGTTCTTAGCAACCGCCAATGCACGTGTTAACTGTCGGACGGGGGTAATGAAAGTGTCATTTGGGAACATGAATCTAAAATTAAACGTTTTTAATGCTATGGATCAACCTCCTAAAAACGACGATTTCCTATGTGAGGTGGAAGGTGAGGTAAGACGGAATATTGAGCCTACCACAGAAATAAATGTGAGTGAAGAAAATAATATAGCGGACGATGATGAGTGGATGAATCCTAATCCCGTGGACCCTAATGCGGAATCTACTCGGAAGGTAAGAAATCGATTCGAACATAATGACAAACCATTAATCGATTTAATTCAAAGCGATGTAATTTCTGCGTACCACCGAGCTCTGCCTGACATTCTTAGGGGTACACAGTCCGATTTACGGCCTCCATGAGTCTTATGCTAGAAAGGTCTAGCTAAAGACGTAAAAGTTAGCGCTTCTTGGGAGGCAACCCAAGCTTTATTTCATTCGTTTTTCTTGTTTTTGGTTGTTTTTGGGTCTGTTTGTGTCTGTTTTGGACATTCAGGATAGGTTTGGGGGTTAGAATTAATGTATTTTAATAATATACACATAATTTTAGTTACAAAATGGAAGAAACCAATCTCGCGCGCGCGGCCCGCTCGCGCGAGACATCGCTCGCGCGGCCCGCTGGCGCGAGATTGCCCCTTAGTGGTTTTTCCTTGTTTTCTTTATTACGAGGCCTCAGGTTCTCCTCGCGCCTCATTTCGCAGGCGCGAGGTACCTCGCTGGCGCGGAAAAAAAAAAAAAAAAAAAAAAAAAAAATTTCTGGGAATTCGCGCGCGCGACGGCCGCTTGCGCGGACCGCGCGCGCGATTCCCCCATTTATGCATATTTTCTTTTCTTTTCTGTATCTTTCCCCCGTACTTGTTCTGATAATGTTTTTGTTTCTGTTTATTACGCCATTTTAGATCGAGTTAGTTATTGTTTTCCTTATTATATTTATATTTTTTCGTTTTTATTTGATAGTTTAGTTTAATTTAGATTAGTTTTACATTTCTATTTTATATTTCTGTTTCTTTTCCTTTTAAATATTATTTTGTTAGTTTCTTTTCGTTTATCTAGTAGTAACAGGTAACATTGAACTTTATATGCATATTCATTTGTGTTCACCTGTTCTATGCTGGTCAAGATCGAGGTACTATCGTTCCTTTCTTCTGTACTCTCCTTTCTTTCGTTTTATTGTTTCATTGGGGACAATGAAAGGTTTAGGTTTGGGGGTATGCACACACATGCACGTTATTATGCGCTAAATTTTAAAATTGTTCAAAAAGTGTGTTTAAATAAACGATAGTACTAATGTTTTTGCAAGATTAATTTGATACTTCTTGTTCAATAACTTTGAATTGTTAGAAAATGATAAACAAGAGAAGATGTGATTAAATATTTGCTAGAGTCATGTTGAAATGTTTTAAGTTATGTATAGTTTGAATCGTAGTTTTATATCATGAAATTGCACATAAACATATGCACTGCAAGTAGTCGTTTGAATACATGTTTGATGTGAACTATAATATGATTCGGATTTCTAGATAACACATGGTAGAGACTAAACCCGGTGAGCTTTTGAGCCTATCTTTTCTTTTTCGAGGGTTATAAATACATCTTGTGTTTGTCGAATTTCATTGAAATAACGCATCTACTTGTTGTTTAGTCTCATTATTCTTGTCTTGGTTGATAATCAAGTTAAAATATTTGTTACCATGCTAAATAATCTTCCATTGTAAACATTGAAGAACCGTATTACCTAGGACATGATTTTAGGCCTTCTTTGTTTACTGCCGGCCGATAAAAGATAAAATTTCCTTAGTTTGCCCCTTGAGCCGTTAAAATGCCTCTTTTTCTTTGTTCACCATTATCCTCTTTAAAAGCTCCAACTTGATCAACTTGGAGTATACCACTGGAAGAGTGATCAACTTTTAGTAGTATTAGGGCGATGTGTTGATTGAGAAGAAGAAAATAAGATGCCATTGGGGTAGGTGTTTGGTATTCAATGAATATTCATTTGAGAAGCGAGAAAAGAAAAAGGAAAAGAGACAAAATAAAGAAGAGAATGTTGAAAAAAAAAAAAGAAATGAAATGAATAAAATGAAAGAAAATGAATGAAAAGGAATGAAGAGAAAGAAAAGATGAAGTTGGTAGAAGAGATGAATGAAAGAAATCGAACATGCCTTACAATGCCATTCTAAATCTACCCATATATCCATTTTATCCTTTTTCATTACCTGAGCCATGTTACAACCTTTGAAAAGTCCTATTTGATCCTAGGAAACATGGTTTGGATATGAAAACGATGGGAGGGGATTAAAACATGGTAATAATTAATTTTTCTTGATTGTTGGCATCCTATCCATGAGACTACTGTTCTTTCGTGTTATGCGTCTTTTTCGTGTCATATGTGAGCATTTTTCTTTTTGAAAACAATATTTCCTTTACTCACATATATTAGAAAAATTACACCTGTTTCTGAGTGTTTCATTTGAGAGTGTAATTGACATTGTGAGATTCGTAGTCAAGACATAGTTAGATGGTCATCCGAGTTATATTCCAATTTCAGGACAAGCGCGTGTTCATTTGACTACCATATCACACACGTGCAATTTTATGAGAAACTCTATTGATTTATATGATGCATGTGCTTGAGATTGTTTTTCATGATGTATGTAGACGTTTGATTCTATTTCTTTATGTTCGTTATTCTATTTCAAATCTTTGTTGTATAATAAGGAGTATTGAATATTATGTTCTTTGTTTTAATAAAACTTTTTAAATTTCCAAGTTAATAAAGATGGTTGTGGGTAACTTGTTGATGAGAACCCTCACGAGACTTCACTCGTCCGACTAGGGACACCTAGGGGTTTAAAAGGCTTGTTGCATACGCTAAATGCAATCGTGATCCATACGAAAATGGAATAGATTTTTATTAGTAGTTTTTATTTTAGTTTTGCTCGAGGACTAGCAAAATGTAGGTTTGGGGGTGTGATCGGGAGAGAACTAATCCTAAATATACGCCTTAATGAACATTTGTTAGTACCTTTTTATCCTGTTTTTGTATAGTTTTACTCTGTTTTCTAGTTTCTGACAGGTTTTGGAAGAAATCAACTAAACCAGGTTAAACAGGGTGGAAAAGTGTCAAGAAAGAAGCTGGAAAACCAATGTCGCGCGCGCGGTCCGCGGGAGCGAGAATCCAGAACTCGCGCGCGCGATCCGCTCGCGCGAGACCCCCAATAATTCGCTCGCGCGATCCGCGCGCGCGAAGGACCAAAAGTCGCGCTCGCGCGATATGCCCAAAAATCAAAGTTGCGTATTTCAGTGTACTGAAGACTCCTGTGCAAACGAGACTGCTAAACGACGTCCAGACTGTAAATTACATCAGTTTCAGTCCGTTTCGAGTTGTAAAGGCTTCCAAAACATGTTGTAAATCTATATAAACTCTATTTTACTTCAATTAGAGGGTTGGCAACTATTATACACACATTCTACAACCATACTTTCAGCCCTTGGAGAGGGAGAAGCAAGGAGAAGAAGAAGAAGACCAAGGATTTCCATGGCCTCCTCCATCAACTACTTGCCGATTTCTACTCCTATGGCAGCTTAGATCATCGATCTAGGGTTTCAATGAAGCCCTAGATGAGTAATAGGGTTTTATTTATGCTTTTATTTTAGTTTTATTATGTATGGATGACAGTCACATGTTTCGAGGATTTTTATAAATAAATCGTACTTACATTGATTAAATCATTGCTTTCAGAATTTATTCTTGTCTTAGATCTATTTTGACTGTGACGTGCTCAACGATCTATTCTTGCTGTGCTTGTTTAGATTGTTTACATGTGATGGTGCTCTATTGATTCGTGCTATCAAGTATCCGAATAGTCCATGCCTAGGTTAGACGGATTAGATCACAACCCTAGTTTAGTGTGAGATAATTCGTGCTATCCGCAGATGGATTATGTTGGTGCTTGAACCATGATTATCTTCTTGTCGGAGGAATTGGGCTTGTAGCTACAATTCCCCATTATCATCCAACGTAATAGGCTAAAGTAATTCATAGATATTCCTATTATGAATCTAGTGGTGGATTTGCAATCCTAGGTTCCCTTTAAATATTATTTCAAACAACTTTAATTGCTTTCATAGTTTAGATTTATTTTTATTGTTATTTAGTTTAATTCAAATCAAATCAAATCCGTTTTCCCTAATTAACTAGACTTAGGTTTTAAAATTAAATCGCTGTAGTAATCAATCTCTGTGGGTTCGACCTTTACTTCCACACTGCAAATCTATTGAAAAGTAAAGAATACTTTTATATCTTGATTCTGACATGATCATCCACGATGAAAGCACATTGATTCATAATAACACAGAGTTTGAGTCAGTCGTCTTGTATAAATTGTCCTCCTTCGATGAGTCAATAATGGTCTCAAATGAGCGGGTTTAAGGTGATGAATAAAGATTTGAAGAGTCTCCATGAGCATCCCAAAAGCAATGCAAGCAGGATTTTTAAACACTATCATAACACAATGCTAAAGTGGAAATATGAAGGGTCCAAGACTAGGGGAAAAAGGTGACTTCCCTCTTTTGATAGAATTGATATGTTTCTTCCAAAGGTCCGCAGATACAGAAAATCATTCTTTCCAATTCTTTGAGTCCAAGGAGACTCCCAAACCTTGCATTAGTCCTCAATGGCAGTATTATATGTGTTAGTCCTCAATGGCAGCATTATATTTGTTAGTCCTCAATGGAAACCTTGCATTAGTCCTCAATGGCGACATTATCAGTGTTAGTCCTCAATGGCAACCTTGCGTTAGTCCTCAATGGCAGCATTATCGGTGTTAGTCCTCAATGGAAACCTTGCGTTAGTCCTCAATGGCAGCATTATCGGTGTTAGTCCTCAACGGCAACTTTGCATTAGTCCTCAATGGCAGCATCATTGGTGTTAGTCCTCAATGGCAACCTTGCGTTAGTCCTCAATGGCAGCATTATCGGTGTTAGTCCTCAATGGCAACCTTGCATTAGTCCTCAATGGAGACATTATCAGTGTTAGTCCTCAATGGCAACCTTGCGTTAGTCCTCAATGGCAGCATTATCGGTGTTAGTCCTCAATGGCAACCTTGCGTTAGTCCTCAATGGCAGCATTATCGGTGTTAGTCCTCAATGGCAACCTTGCGTTAGTCCTCAATGGCAGCATTATCGGTGTTAGTCCTCAATGGCAACCTTGCGTTAGTCCTCAATGGCAGCATTATCGGTGTTAGTCCTCAATGGCAACCTTGCATTAGTCCTCAATGGCGACATTATCAGTGTTAGTCCTCAATGGCAACCTTGCGTTAGTCCTCAATGGCAGCATTATCGGTGTTAGTCCTCAATGGCAACCTTGCATTAGTCCTCAATGATTTGTTGAGTCTCGTTCAAACTCCTGATTTGGAAATTCTAAATTCTTTGTGAATCGAATTGACTCCAATTTTGTGAAACAGAAATTCTTTGAGTCTAATTGACTTTTGAATTGGTGAAATAGAAATTATTTAAGTCTGATTGAATTCTAATTTTAGAATATGGAACTGAAATGAGGCTGATTGACTCCAAATTTTGAAAAATTGAATTGAATTGAGCCTAATTGACTCCCGATTCTGAAAGTTGAATTGAATTTGACTAACTTCTGATTTAGAATTTGAATAAAACTGAGTTTGACTAACTCTGATGAACTGAATTGAAATAAATTGAGTCTAATTTGACTCCCGATTTTGGGAAATTGAAATAAATTGAGTTTGATTTAACTCCTGATTTTGAAAATTGGAATTTTTTGATTAAGTCAAAATTGACTCTGATTAAGAAAATTTGAAATGTTATAAATTAACCCTCGATTTTGAAATAGGAAATTCTTTGAGTCCGTGTGACTCCATTTGTATAAATAGAAAATTCTTTGAGTCCGTGTGACTCCATTTGTATAAATATATATATATATATACATTTGTTGAGTCTGTATGACTCCATTTGTATGAAATGTGAGTTTGATCGAGTCTGTATGATTCTATTTGTATAAAAAAGTGAATTTGTTGAGTCCGTGTGACTTCGTTTGAATAACGAAATGAAATTTTGAGTCCGCGTGACTCCGGCTTTGTGAAATATGAAATTTTGAGTCCGCATGACTCCGTCTCTGTAAAATATGAATTTTTGAGTCTGCATGACTCTGTCTGTGTAAAATATGAATTTTCGGGTTTGCATGACTCCGTCTATGTAAAATATGAAATCTTGAGTCCGCATGACTCTGTTTGTGAAAAATGTGAATTTGTTGGGTCCATGGGACTTCATTTGTGTAAAATACTGAGTTCTAGAGTCCGCGTGACTCTGTCTTTTTTAAATATATATATATTTAGTCTGTATGACTTCCTTCGTGTTTATAGAATGTGAATTTTTGAGTCCGTATGAATTCGTGTTTGAGAAATGTGAAAATTTTCAAGATCATATGACTCTCCTTTGTAAAATGTGAATCAGTGCAACTCTCCTTTGGAAATAGGAATTGTTTCAAGTTGAATCGACTCCGAACTCTGGATTTTGAGAATTTGAATTTGTTTGAGTCTAATTGACTCCTAATTCATGAGTTTGAACTAAATTGAGTCTGATTGACTCCCAATTTTGTGAAGCAAGAATTCTTTGAGTTTTATCAACTCCTAATTTTGTGAAACTAAAATTCTTTGAGTCTGTTTTTTGAAATTCTTTGAGTCTAATTGACTCCCGGTTTTGTGAAATTGAATTTGCTTCGAGTCCAATTGACTCCTGTTTTTAGAAATTTGAAATTCTTTAAGTATGATTGATTCCTGATTTTAGAAAATTGAATTTATTTGAATCTGATTGACTAAATGATTTTAGAAGGTGAATTTATTTGAAATGAGTTTGATTGACTCCGGATAAGTGGAATTTGAATTCGAAATTGAGTCAAAGTGACTCTTGATTGGGCAAATTTTTTATTTGAGTCTGATTGACTCCTGATTTTAAAAGAATGAATTGAATTGAGTTTAGTTGATTTTAAGAAACTAAGTTGAATTGAGTCTGATTGACTCTTGATTTTAAAAAGAATGAATTGAATTGAGTTTGGTTGATTTTAAGAATCTAAGTTGAATTGAGTCTGATTGACTCTTGATTGTAGGAAAATTGAATAAATTGGAGTCTGATTAACTCCAGACTTCTGAAAATTGATTTGATTAGGAGTCTAATTGACTCCAATTTTGGACAATTGAATAAATTGGAGTCTGATCGACCCCGGACTTCTGAAAATTGATTTGATTAAGAGTCTAATTGACTCCTGATTTTGGAAAATTGAGTAAATGAGAGTTTGGTTGAATCTAAGCTTATTTGAGTCTGACGGACTCCTGGTTTTAGAAGAATGAATTGACTCGAGTCCGAAAGGCTCCGATTTTGAGAAGATGAGTTGATTTCGAATTTGAATGACTCCGAAATTTTGGAAATTGATTTGGTTCGAGCTTGATTGGCTCCGATTCTTTGGAAATTTGTTAAATTAGAACCTAATTAACTTCGATTTTGGAAAATTAAATAAATTGGAGTATGATTAAGAGTCTGATTGATTCTGGGATTTGCGGAAGCATGTATTCACCCGAAGTCTAATTGACTCCGAACTTTGAAAATTGATTCAATTTGAGCCTGATTGGCTCCAATTCTTTGAAAATTGATTTGCTTTGAGCCTGATTGGCTCCAATTCTTTAAAAATTGATTTGATTTGAGCCTGATTGGCTCTGATACTTTGAAAATTGATTTGGTTTGAGCCCGATCGGCTCCGGAACTTTGAAGTTGATTTGACTTGAGCCTGATTGGCTCCAATTCTTTGAAAATAGATTTGAATTGAGCCTCACTGGTTTCAACTCTTTGGAATTTGATTTGATATGAGAGTCTTGTTTGATTCTGGAACTTTGAAAATTGATTTGGTTCGACTCCAGGTTAGGAGAAAATTCAGCCGACTTTAATATGATTGATCTTCGGTTTCGAAAATTAAAAGCAAATATGAATCCAAGTGTTTCCAGGTTTAGGAAAATTAATTCAAAATTTAATCAGCTCCTGAAAATTAGGAGTTATGAATTGAACCAAGTCAACTTTGATTTTACTTGGTAAGGCAGTAAATTCGCATCTCATCTTTCAGCGTGCTACCTGATTCGGCTCAGCCGATCAGATGATTTTTGGGGATTTTGAGCATAGAGCTGCTCAATCTCTCTGCGTGCTACCTGATTCGGCTCAGCCGATCAGATGATTTTTGGGGATTTTGAGCATAGAGCTGCTCAATCTCTCTGCGTGCTACCTGATTTGGCTTAGCCGATCAGATGATCTTTGGGGATTTTGAGCATAGAGCTGCTCAATCTCTCTGCGTGCTACCTGATTCGGCTTAGCCGATCAGATGATCTTTGGGGATTTTGAGCATAGAGCTGCTCAATCTCTCTGCGTGCTACCTGATTCGGCTTAGCCGATCAGATGATCTTTGGGGATTTTGAGCATAGAGCTGCTCAATCTCTCTGCGTGCTACCTGATTCGGCTCAGCCGATCAGATGATCTTTGGGGATTTTGAGCATAGAGCTGCTCAATCTCTCTGCGTGCTACCTGATTCGGCTTAGCCGATCAGATGATCTTTGGGGATTTTGAGCATAGAGCTGCTCAATCTCTCTGCGTGCTACCTGATTCGGCTTAGCCGATCAGATGATCTTTGGGGATTTTGAGCATAGAGCTGCTCAATCTCTCTGCGTGCTACCTGATTCGGCTTAGCCGATCAGATGATCTTTGGGGATTTTGAGCATAGAGCTGCTCAATCTCTCTGCGTGCTACCTGATTCGGCTTAGCCGATCAGATGATTTTTGGGGATTTTGAGCATAGAGCTGCTCAATCTCTCTGCGTGCTACCTGTTTCGGCTTAGCCGATCAGATGATTTCTTTGGGGATTTTGAGCATAGAGCTGCTCAATCTCTCTGCGTGCTACCTGATTCGGCTTAGTCGATCAGATGATTTTGGGGATTTTTGAGCATAGAGCTGCTCAATCTCTCTGCGTGCTACCTGATTCGGCCATGGAGTGTAAGGCGCAAGGCGCATCTCAGTCAATCAGACGATTCTCAGAACGCATGTAAAATGTGTATACATCAATCATGATGTTCCTAGAGTAGGACGGTATCATAATAGGATAATTCAACGTATAGGGTGCATTTCTGATAATAGGAAAAGTAACGTGACTCGGGATCATCACGTTTGGGAGCATAAGATATAAGATTGCATGAGCATGTGCATCACGATAAGATAAGAGCATTCATCCGTGTGATTATTTGCATTTGTGTGTTATCCCTTACCCGAACTACGTCCTGGTCTGATTCCCGTTGGGATACGTAGGCAGCTCACCATTGAGCACGACCAGCACCGACCGTCTCTGCGAATGTTTTGCAACGCATTTTATTTTTACCTAAGTTCAATAGCCCGGTCAAAGGCTTGTCTTCACACAGGCTTCGACATTCACTTGTGATACGCGTTGCTTCACAAGCTCTGCCGAAGAGGGGCAAACTGTAGACACCCCAATTTTGACCGAACTATTAAACTTAGGGGGATTTATCTCTAGAAATCAATGATGAATAATGTCCCGACGATTTTCTTCAAGTTCATCGCTTCGACTTCTGAAAAGCTTCAAGTTCCCAAACCTTACTCCTAATATCCCTAGATTTGGCCAATCACTGACCATCTGTCTTGAGCTCACTGGATCATGGGTTACTTTCTAAAAAAATAGAATAGATTGAATAATAATAATAATTATTATTATATTTTCTAAAAATAACATTGTTTCCTGTATTTTATTTAGATTTAAAAAGAAAAAATATACTATTTGGTAACTCATATGATTAATTTAGATTTAAAAAAAAAAGAAAAAATGTGTCTATACATATATATATATATATAGGAAAAAGAAAATAATAAAAGAAAGTAGCCCATGTGATTTGGAGAGTTAGAGATCCCTTGGCATATTCCTTATCTAAGAAATACCCAAAAAGCCCTTTGTTGGGCACTAATCTCCCATGTGTTTTGAAGATGCTCTAGAATGTTCCTTTATTCTAGCCAACTTAAATGCCTTTCAAGTTTATTGGAATTACATAGAAGTGCCATGGAGAGTTAGAGATGCCATAGAATATTCCTAACCCACCCCAAATTGACCTATCTACCCTTATCTTGGCCCCTAAGATAATGAAAGTCTATAAAAAAACCCATTTCTCTCATTTTGGGGGGGAGACACTTGAATTGTATAGAGAAATATTGGGAAAGCTTTAGAGGAAAGAAATATAGAGAGAGAAACTCTACCAATTATTTTACCCAAATCCCACCAAAACTCTACCCAACCATCAAATCACCATTGAAGGAGCTTGAAGCTTGAGGAAGAAGAAGAGGAAAAGCTTGAGGAATTCAACATCTCTACAAGTTTTGAGAAGATCTAGAGGTAAAGCCTTCAAATATATATATATATATATAATAATAATTCAATCACAAGTTCTTAGATCTAGGAACTTTACACATTTTCAAAACCTCTCTTCTTACCCCATTTCATCACACACCACCAAGAACTTGTGATTGAATCTCATGACATCTCATTAATTTGGATTTAATTAATGCCTTGGGTTTGAGATAAATTAGTTTTGAAGTATTTGTGTTCCTAAATAAAACTTTGATTTCTTATTTCTACCATCTCTTGTAAGGCTCATGAGATCTTCCATATCTCATTGAACCTCTTTGAGTTTGATTATTTAATTTCCTATGATCTTATGATCCATATGGAGATTGGTCATAATCTACACATAGTTGGTGAGATACTAGTATCAACTCATGACTAGGATCTCTTTACTATGAATTTTATGGAATTCCTACTATATTCCATGGAAGATTAGAGTAGAGTTGTTTTTTTTAGTCTCCAATGACCATCAAATGGTAGGAGAAGTACTTTAGTTTGAGTCTATCTCTATGGCTTAGACTAATTCCTTCCTTGGGTTTTGGGAAGTTCTTCATACTTCATCCAAAACTTACATGTATGTGTGTCTTTATCCTCCAATGACCACCAAGTGGTAGGGGTAATATTTTGAACTCAAGTTTTGGTCCATAGGTTTGAGTTCTTTATTTGAGGATTTTGTGAAGTTCATTTCAATACTTCATCAAGATCCATAAGTGTGGTGTGCCTCATAGTCTTCAATGACCATCAAATGGTAGAAGAAGTAGTTTTGTTTGAGCCCCAACTTCATGTTTTAATAGTTGAGGCCAATCAACAAACTTGAACTAGCAAGACAAAAACAGTGGGTTCACAAACTGTTTTTGATCAAAGATATTTAGTTTAAGATCTAACCGTTGAAATCAAGTGAAACCAACGGGAAAATATCAGTAACACATTGTTTTACCACTGTGATTTTTGTTTTAGCAAGATTTTGTGATTAGAGAGGTTTGATCATAATTTTTGTGAGTTAATCACAATCTGTCCAGAGTTCTAAAATGCTTTCAGAATAATAAGTCTGTTTTGAAATTAATAAATCAGAACCCTAATAAAGTTTTCGGGGTCTCAAATAATTTTTTATAAGTACCTTAATGTGTTAGGAAGGTACCCTAAAAAGATCTAAGTGTTTCTCATTTTTTTACTATTTTTAGAAAATCATACAAGATCTCTGGACAGAGAGTTGCAGAATCCTGAGTGAGGTCTAGTATTTTCCATATTCCCGGAGATCTAACCGTTGAAATCTTGATTTTCAAGTTGGGTTAGAAACTAGACTCACAGAGGCATAACATATCCAAAAATCAATAAGATCCAACCATCAAAAATATTTTATTTCCATTTTTGAACGTCTGGTCTGCTCTCTGTAAATCACAAAAAACTGCTGCTGTTTTCATCTAATCTTATTTATTTTAACTCAAATGGTCTCCTAATCTCTTGAGACCCAAACCATGTTTTGAATAATGATAATTTAGATTAAACCCAGAGGCTTAGGGATCCAAATTAGTGAATAAATTCATGTCTCATCCTTGTTCATAATCATTCATTCATTCGTGTACATTGATGCTTATAGTTAGAACTAGTTCTTAGAAGAAGTTGGACTTAGTTGAATTTAATTGAACATGACCTATGATTAATTACCTTTTGATATTATATCTTGTCTAAGGCATGTGTACTAACCTTTGTTTTGTAGCGCTTTGAGGTACAATTTCTCAACCCTTCTCTAGTTTAATCTATTTTATTGATTTTAATTGATTTTTCGACCCCATGTGCGACACCTTAGCTTAGGTTTTGCCTTATGTGTATATATGTGTTAGAGACCTTTCTTAGGTTTATTCTTGCATGCATTGCACGTTTGATATTCGCGGCCGGATCCCGGGTATGTTTTCTAGTTCTCTATTGCATATCATGATGTTTGCTAGTTGAATTATGTGACTTATGAATGATATTTTACCGTTAACAATTTTGCACCCTTTCAACATGCTTGTGTTATGTATACCTATATATGTATTAATTGAGGGCATGCTTAGATTATTAATTTGATTAAAAAGGATGTTGAGTAGAGGCCTATCGTGAGATAGGATGAAAGGGGGTGTTTTAGTCCGCCGGGCTCCTTCCCCTTTCATTCCATAATCCTCGGACCCAGTTTATCTTTGGTTTCGCAAAAGATCAGTTTGCTTTAAAATGGTTTCTTAATTTTCCTTTTAAAAATTAAGTGGCGACTCTTTGAATGTGAAAAATGTTTTAAAAGTGGGTAAAATTTGAAAAAAACCTGCGATATCCACAGTACCAAATATAAAAGTCTACGAAATCTATTAGAACAGCTGACTTAGAGTATGAAGCCTACAACAAATATTAATAGAAGACAACAGATGTATATATAAACTAACTATTACAAAGCGGCACATCTTCGTCTTTAAGCCTTCAACTCCAAGTCCAGCAGAATATCAGTCTCTGTCATCAAGACCTGCAAAGCTCTAGATATTGGAATGTCCGGAGCACAAACGCCATCAGCTTTGAATACAAAGCTGAGTGAGAACATCAAACACTCTCCTCGCCTGTTACTATTCAGTATCTTGAAATGCGGTTAATCTCTTATCAATGACATCTCTCACGGATATAGCAGAGGTCTTATTAAACTACACATTTAAATCAATGATAACAGGAAACATGTTAAGTAACGACAAAGATACAAATCATGTTATAACATCTCATCATGCTACTCAATGTCCAGCATTACCAAATCCATGCATGTAACCCATGCAACCACCCCATGCTTCTACTTTCATGCCAGGGTGCTAAATCCATGACTGAACAATCATCTTACTAACCATTCTCATATTCATATCCATTTCCGTGTCCATTCATCGATACAACAATACCAATCTGTATCCATACGTCAATACAATAATACAATTCTGATATCCATACGTCGATGCCATAATACCAATTTGATATCCATCCGTCGATACCATAATACCAATCAAAATCACCCGACTAGGCAGTAGGTCCCACGATCCCTTGATAGGGTTACCGATCGTCTACACGGTACGTCCTATCTATAAACAATGGGAGTAGCACATCGGACGTCTTCAACGATATGTATATCCTCACTGGTCGTCTACACAGCTGATAATGCATTGGAGCACTAGTCGGACGTCTTCAATGGTACACTGGATGTCTTTAACAATGCATACGCATCACTGGACATCTTCAACAATGAGAGGCGCACTAGGAACCCTAACCATCCGACGTCCACCTGGCTTGTCAGCCGTTGATCCCACGGATCCAAAGTATACATATCTCATATTTCACATAAGTCGCATATCTCGATTCTCATCATATCCTCTTATCTCTTCATACCACTATCCCATGCATGTAGACCACATATTGTGGAATGCTCATCCTTTAGATAACCAAACTGCCACATGCTATGTGTTCAACATAACTACTTATTATTGATTATTAACATGCGGTTGTGTTCCATTCCACTATTCAGTTTAACAATATCAACATATGGAATCATGGTACAACATTTAACCAACTAAACAGTTCGTATAATAATCAACAGAAAGTCATCATGTTCTGTGAGTTTTGATGGATTGAACTCTATTCAATCGATTGAGGAAAAGTCATTTTGATCGATCGAAGTCGTTTCGATCGATCGAAGTCCTTCGATCGATCGAGGAAATAGCACGTTCGATCGATTGAGGAAAATAAACTTTGATTGATTGAACCAAGTTCAATCGCTCGAGAATCATCTTCTACCCTGGGTAGAAGACGAACAGATGTTTCGGGGTCACAATATATACGTTCTAAACATACAGAAACCATCATAGAATTATCCCTTGAGTGAGTTAATGAACTCACCTCTCTCCGGCGGTCTGGTGACGGCGTTCCCGAGCTCCGCGGCGGCGGCTATGGTGAGCTTCTTCTCTCTCTCCTTATTCTCTTCTCTGTCTCTCTCTATCTTCTGCTTTCTCTTCTTCTTCTTCTCCTCTTCTTCTTCTGTCTAAGCATATATATATATCACACACACGCATGGTTATATATATATGAAACACAAATACACACTCCAACGCTCTCTCTCTCTCAAATCTCTAAACTGTCCAAACACCACACACACACACACACACAGAGATCACACATATATATAAGGAGACAAGAGGGGCATGTGGCAGATACGAGGTAAAGATAATAACACTTTCGGTCGATTGAAGTGAGTTCGATCATTCGAGAATAGGTCGGTCAAGGTTCAATCGATTTAAAGAAGTTCAATCGCTCGAGAAAGGGTCTATATCACAGAATCAGGTCGGCAGAGTTTCGATCGATGAAAAAACAAAAGTTCAAGCGATTGAGAAGACTTCGATCGATTGATAAAGGTTCTTTACCAAGGGTTCACACAAGCAAACAGGGTCTTATTTATGTAACCATGTATCCGAAAAATACAAGGTATTACATTATCCACCACTTATCAAAAGATTTCATCCTCGAAATCTAAAGCAGTAGCCCCTAAAAGAAGGAAATCCATCTCCTAAAACATACTCCAAAATGCTCAAGTTCTCGTTTTACATAAACGATCACATCAGCGACCAACTAGTTAAGTTCTAAACATGCGATACAAAGACATAAATGATCTATGAGTACTAGGGTAATAGCTACCAATCCTCGAGTTTAGCTATATGAAATTCGTATATCAAACTTCGGGAAAAGGTTCTAGGTAGCACAATCTAGTTATCTTACAAATCTGAAATAACTAGTCTCCAAACATAGAAGGTTCCTCCCTTAGGTCAGACTCTACGTTGTGAGGGTTCTATTGATCAAGTGTTCTAATCTTATCTAAGTCGTCGCAAAACGTTGCCGTCTACTCTAGTCCCCGAAGTTGTTTGTACTGTGCTAACAATGTCTCTACTGTATCATCAGTTGGCTGTCTCCCATCTCTGGACTCCTTATTATGATTATTAGCATACTCAGTCGATCTCTTGTTGTACACGACGTCCTTGTTAACTCCCGTATTATTGTCATCATCCCTCAGGATGTTGACTGGAAAGCATTGTGACACTGACATCGTAGTTGGCGAGTTAAAATTCCTCATGGGTCTCCAAATTCCCATGTACTATTGATATAATTAACTCTCGAGGTCCTACCTTCCGTTGATTACTCGTTCTACTTCCACATACTAATTAAATAGGTTAGGCAGGGCTATATACTAACATCGTGAGCCGATCTACTGTATAACATCTTGTCTGGATGAAAGCAACAAGCAATCGGTGTTGAAAAGCAATCTTCTGTGGTACTCTTTGTAATTCTGGTGTTATCTCTGTATTACTCGTATCTCTTCTCATATACTTGTAATCTTCTAGTTCGTCCTCTCCTGTCAAGGCTACGTCTTAAAAAAATTGAGATTCTTCATCTCTAGTCTCGATCCAACTTACCAACGGTTGGCATAATCTTTCGTATACGGAGGCAAATGATGTCATATAAGGATGCAAATGATGTTGTATGGGGATGCAATTGACGGCAGGTAAGGATGCAAAAGATGTCATATGGGGATGCAATTGATGTTATATCTATACTTGGATAACTACTATCATAGACGACTATCAATCAGTGCCAAATGAGTTGTTCGGATATCTCAATTTATGGTGTAGGCTCAAAATTGTAGGGTGAGCTAATTAGTCTAATCCTCTTACTATCAAATCAAAAGAATGCCAAACTTCCTGCAATATCGAGATCATATATAATACATGATGTGGGTGTTGAGCATTGTGTCTTCTGTCTATCGTCCATTTTTAAGTCGAGATCAATTATTTGTTCGAGGAGTCTGCTCTCTTGGTACTTGATGTGGTGGAGCATTATGTTGCATCTCTAGTTCTGGACAAAACTTAAGAACATGAACGACTTTACCACAGTTAACGCATTGTACTCCTCGTCTATTAGATTTCCTTGATGCTCTGCATTCTTAGGAATGGTGTCTTGGTACTCCACAATTATAGCAGATATCTCGTTCCCTATGTTATGTTGGAGTCGCCACTGGTTTTGATTCTTTCTTGTTGTTCTCCAATCTCTTACGCTTATGGCAGTTACCCATATAACTTTTCTCTGTGTTTCCTTGTTGAACTTGGTTAGCTGCCAACACCACCTGACTGTCTCTTATTCTCTGATCTATTAGGAAAAGTTGATCATTTTCTGGCAATGTTTGATCAGAGTATGGTCCTTCACTAATCTGAGTGTCGTCTTCAAGTTCGTTGCCATTTCTACCAAAGCTTCGAAGGATTGGTCTAAATATCCTATGGTCTCATGACGGATATGTGGAAACTAATCCCTGATGATATCTCTTGATCTTTCTCCTTAATGTATTGATCATATGCGGTGCAAATCGTGATAGCCTCTCGAATTGAGTTGTATATTCTGGCACTATAAAACTACCTTGGACTACTTGTATAAATTCCATTTCCCTTTTGTTCTTCTCGAATTCTGGGAAGTAATTCTCTAGAAATCGAGTCTTGAATAATTCCCAAGTCATCCTTCCTACAGCTTCTTCACCTATCGTAGCTTTCACTGCGTCCCACCAATCTGCTGCTGAGAACATTAGTTGAAATACAATGTCTCTCACGGACATAGCAATGATAACAGAAACATGTTAAGTAATGACAAAGATAAAGATCATGTTATAACATCTCATCATACTACTCAATGTCCAGCATTACCAAATCCATGCATGTAACCCATGCAACTACCCCATGCATCTACCTTCATGCCAGGATCCTGAATCCCTGATTGAACAATCATCTTTTAAACCATTCTCATATACATATCCATTTTCGTATCCATTCGTCGATACAACAATACCAATCTGTATCCATACGTCGATACAATAATACAATTCTGATATACATACGTCGATACCATAATACCAATCTGATATCTGTACATCGATACCATAATACCAATCGGAATCACCTGACTAGGCAGTAAGTCCCATGATCCCTTGATAGGGTTACCGGTCATCTACATGGTACGTCTTATCTATAAATAATGGGAGTGGCACATGGAATGTCTTTAACGATGTGTATATCCTCACTGGTCATCTATACAGCTGATAATACATTAGAGCACTAGCCGGACGTCTTTAATGGTACATTGGACGTCTTCAACGGTGCATACGCATCACTGGACGTCTTCAATAGTGAGAGGCGCACTAGGAACCCTAACCATCCCATATTCACCCGACTCGTCAGCCATTGATCCCATGGATCCAAAGTACACATATCTCATATTGATCAACCGGGAGAGATTCAAAAATGGGTCCTGGTTCTCGGTCAAGAGATTTGATCAACTGTGAGAGATTCGGATTTGAATCCTGGTTCCTGGTCAAGAGAAACAGTTAAAGAGAGATCCCAAAAAGTGTCGTTTCATCCCCAGCAGATTCAGCTTAATTCCCAGCAGGCATATCGATTCGTACATCGTCAATTCTTTTGGCTACGGTTAGTCCAACCGTTGGTCCAATCCATGAAAGTCACAGTAATTCATTGTCAACTCATCATCTCGATTCGTACATCGTTAGTCTTTTTGATCACGGTTAGTCCAACCGTTGGTCCAATCCATAACAATCACAATAGTTCACTATCAACTCGTCATCTCGAATCATACATCGTCAGTCTTTTTGATCACGGTTAGTGCAACTATTGGTCCAATCCAAGACAGTCATAGTAGTTCACTGTCAACTCATCATCTCGATTCGTACATCATCAGTTCTTTTGATCATGATTAGTCCAACCATTGGTCCAATCCATGACAGTCACAGTAGTTCACTGTCGACTCGTCATCTCAATTTGTACATCGTTAGTTGTCCAACCATTGGTCCAATCCATGACAGTCATAGTAGTTCACTGTCGACTCGTCATCTCGATTCGTACATCATCAATTTTTTTGGTCACGATTAGTCCAACCGTTGGTCCAATTCATGACATTCACAGTAGTTCACTATCGACTCGTCATCTCGATTCGTACATCGTCAGTCTTTTTGATCACGATTAGTCCAACCGTTGGTCCAATCCATGACAGTCACAGTAGTTCACTGTCGACTCATCATCTCGATTTGTACATCGTCAGTTCTTTTGGTCACGGTTAGTCCAACTGTTGGTCCAATCCATGATAGTTATAGTAGTTTACTATCGACTCGTCATCTCGATTTGTACATCATCAGTCTTTTTTATCACGGTTAATCCAACCGTTGGTCCAATCCATGACAGTAACAATAGTGCACTGTCGACTCGTCATCTCAATTTGTACATCGTTAGTTCTTTTGATCACGGTTAGTCTAAACCGTCGGTCCATTCTATGGCAGTCACAGAAGTTCACTGTCGACTTGTCACCTCAATTAGTACACCGTCAGTTCTTTTGATCATGGTTAGCCCAACCGTTGGTACAACCCATGACAGTCACAGTAGTTCACTATCGACTCATCGTCTCGATTTCTACATCATTAGTTCGTTAATCATCATTAGTTTGCCATCACTCTCATTCAAAATATGTCGTGTTCATCATTCTCATTCAAAAGCACATAATTTGCCCATTCTCTTCGTGTTAAGTCACATTGTGCAACCCACCACTCTTAAATCATCCTTCTCTTGAACACATTGTGCTTATCATTGTGCTCTTAATCTGACACAATTCCATTAGACACGACACTTGCACTTCACAAACCCACTCGGAGTGGCACACCCCACAGCACCTGCTCATACTAGGATCAGAACACTAGACATGATAGGACTCATGACACAATTAATATTACATCCATGCATTGCATATCATCCTCATAGCATAGCATCTGCCTGTCTTGTTGTGCATGTGTGATTTGTTCCTTTGTGCCCCGAACTATGTCATGGTCTGATTCCCCTTGGGATACATAGACAGCTCACGCAGAGCACGATCGGCACTAGCCTTAACATCAGTTTCTCTTGCATCTTTTGCAACGTTTTTGTCCTAAATCTATAGCCTCCAAAAAGACCTGTCTCTTCAAAGCTTTGGCACTCACTTGCGACATGTATTGCCTCGCAAGTTCATGCCAAAGAGGGGCATACTGTAGACACCCCATTTTGTCGGCTATCAGATTTAGAAGACCCATAGCTTGGTGGTTCACAATGATCGTAAAAGACTCAAAAAGGATTCCTAGAAGTTAGTTCTATCTCTTAAAATGCTCAGATAGTGGTAAAAATGTCCAAAATGCCCCTGAAAGCCCAAACACTCCCAGATTTGGACCCAAAGTTCTGGAAACAAGCTACGTCGTAATAAAAGTAATGAAATGAGTTTTAAAGAAAAATAAGGAGAAATCATCAGCTCCCAAAGATCCCCAGAAGTCCCGAAAGTTCCCGTTGACCGGTTTGACCTAGGTTTGACCAGGGTTTGACCGAAATCATCCGAATTCGCCCGAAAGTTTAGAGATCATTCTAGATCATGTGAAAAATACCAAAACAAGTTTTAAAAGAAAATCGGACGAAAACGTCAACTCCTGGGAGCTCCCAGAGGTTCCCAAAACTTCCTGGAGGTCTCCGGTTTGACCGATTTGACCCAAAGGTTAACCCGAAGACTGCAGTACCATATCATTTTTCAAACATTTTTCATGGATAATAGATGTCAATAGCTTTCCAACGGTATATAATACATAATTTCTGGATTTAAAACAAATTTATTATGAATTTTCGAAGGTAAAAAAGACAATCAAATCGGCTTTTATCACGAATACCATAAAACTTTTCAAAAAGACCTATCTTCGAACTATTTTTTATGAATATTAGACTCCATTACCTTTCCAATTGTATATAACAACCTCGGTTTGGAGTTCGTATGCATTTTTTGTGAATTTCGGACAAAATAGGGCCTTTTCAAGAATACTGGAACCTCTGGGGGCCTAAACAGCATTATCTGGACATCTGAGGAGCAGTGCAGCTACGGCACTGGGTCCCTGCCACGACGGCACATGGCTTGTTCCGCGGTGGCACTCAACCCCTAACGGGTCCATTTTTGTAATTTATTTTGAGGGTCCAAATTGAATAATTGGAAGTCAAAACGATGTAGTTTCTTGTTCATAACTGTTTGGGACGAATGGGAGCACTTTCTAAATCCCAAAATCAGCCCAAATTGGCCTATATAAACCCCCCTTTGCTCTTCATTTGGGGGGAGGGGGGGGGGCAAGTGCAAAGCTTGAGAAAGTAGTAGAGAAATAGAGATATAGATAGGTTTAGAAGAGAGAAAGGGAGCTTCTCCCACTGATTTTCTATAAGAAAGTGAGTTTTAATCTTATTTTCTTCCATTACCTCTCTTATACTTCACATTCAAATCCTCCCCAACCACCATTCTTGAGCATTCATGAGATAGGAAGCTACTTCCATGTCCAAATGTCACCACATATGAGTAATACACCAAGCTACAAGTCCAATATATCATTGAATATCATCTATTGATTGTTTATTTATTTGTTTATATACAATGTTCATCTCCTCTTAATCTCATTTCTTTTTTGATTTTTCTTTATTTGCTTACTAGTTCATCATCATCTAGATGACGACATGAAGTTTGAGGTGAGTGAATCCTTATGGATAGTAGCTCTTGACCTCAAAAACATGTTTGATAGATGATGATTATAACTTCAATACTTCCAAAGTATTCTTGAGGTTTTACTCAAAAGAAAACAATACTCTCCAACAATCTTGGAGATTCTTGATGATGAGTTGGATGTTGATATTTCATGTGGTTATAATCTCCATTTAAGTGCTGAAAATATACTCTCAAAACCTCTATTTCAAAACCCCTCTTAAACCCCTCATTTTGATTTCAAGAAATAAAACCCTAGTTTTTTCCAAAATCTTCAAAATAGTTAGTTATTCAACTTCAAAATAATATTCTGAGTTCAATACTCAATGGGTGATTACAAGACCACTTAGAAAGTCTTCCTAATTCATTAGAGAACACTCATGATTTTTGGTTTGATCTAAAAACACTTGAAAGGGTTCCATTTTGGTCCAAACATTCCTTCCAGATATTCTATTTTTACTGTCATAGCAGCTAAGTTGACTTTCAACTTGTTTTTTAGAAACCTTTTCCAAAAGGAGTTGTCCCAACTCATTTTTCCCTTGAACTTCTGTGTCTTAGGGAACTGTTTGTGTAATATGAGCTTCCAAATGTTTTGTTTTCATTTTCTATGATTTTTCTACATTTCAGTCGATAGTACGGATTCTATTTCTGAGTAACCTCTGTTGTTTATATGATTTCTCTCAATCTGTAACTTCCATAGTGGTTTGGATTTTTGATATGTGTTCTAGACACAATAAGGATGATCTCTATAAAAATCATGAACTAAAAACATTTCTAACCTCACTTTCCATTTTTACAAAATCAACTCACTGTTCTGTCCACTATTCATAGCAAGCATGTTTTGAGTTCTTTCCTTTGATTTGATGCTTACATGCAATTCAAATTAGCTCATGTCTTAGGAAGTAGTCCATACTACATTTGTACATATCCTATGATGATTTCCTTCATACATTCATGCATATTTTAGACTTCTAAATCACTTTAGCAAATCCATAAACACAAACACACTACTACTTTGCACATTCTAGGATCATACATTGCATTTATGCAAGATTTGGAGTTTTTGTGACTCCTAATCTAAGAAGATTATAAGGAATGAACTTGATCATATGTTCATGCTTCCTTCGATCTAATCTTCCTTTCTCATCCATCCCGGGGATTGAGAGATCTTCTTTTCCTCAATACTCAACATGCATACATTATAGATTGCTATGCTATTTGTTTTCTTTGATTTATTTGTTTCAAGAACAATTCATGTCACCTTTAGATTAGGAAAACTTAATTACTTGATATGTGATTAGACAATTTTCCCTAAGTTTGTTTGTGTGATCTTTCATTTTACATTGTGTGATATTTGGCTTAGATCTTATGAATGATATCTTATCTTTTGTTCTTCCATTTCAAGATTCTTGTGTAATGTAATATACTATCATAGTATTAATTGTCGAACCAAACATAGTATAAGATAATTATTTGGAAGCTAATCGAGGCCCGTCGAGAGACGGGGCGAGTTGAGGGTGTTTTAGTCATGGCAAAGGCTCCTTCCTCTCTCGTACGAAAACTCCGACCCAAGTTCTTTGGTTATGAAAGGCCGGTGCCCTTTATCCGTTTGGGTGAGTCAAAATTAGGTTTCTTGGTTCCTTAAAGACCAAGTAGTGACTCTGTATCTTTTTTCAACAGACCTTTCTTTCTTTTCTTCAAATCAATCTCAAAACAAAAGGGGAGACCAATTTTGCGTGTCCACACCCCAGATGAAATTTTATAAATCCCCCCTTTGACCCATATAATCACCTAGCATGCTCACGTAAACAAATAGACATGCTTTTCATAATTATTCGCATGCATAATTAATGGGTCTAAGACTAACACATGAATTTTGCCCAGATCACAATTTCGCCTTTGATAATTTAAACATGGAATTTTCCTATATACATAGATTATAAATTCATACCTCGAGCTATAGTCCTATAACTTTGAGGGAAGTACTAGAATACCAAAACTACGCTGAACCTCTGATTGTTCGCAAAACCTACAACTATTCACATACTTTTCCCATATTTCTAGAATTAGGATTTTATAAAAACTAAGCCAAACAAGGCCTAAGAGGTATCAAAATGAAACTCTTACCTCAAGGAGTTCGAATATGTAATTTGGAGAAAACTGACAAACAACGAACGTCGATTGGCATCGGGAAGCTCTAAGCCCCAAAATCCCCCTCTTGATTTTAAAGTTTAGGTTATAGATATTATGAAAATATCTTGGGCTTGCTATATACAGGCAACATTTTTGAAAATTGTGTTTACCTCCCCACGAGTTCTCTAATCATCCAATTATTCTCTGAAATGTCTTAAACATCCAGATTATCGATTCACGAGTAAAATTTCTTATTCCATAAAAGTTTTCATCTAAGTTCCGTTTGGGTCCGTAGTTACGTTCCGAAAACTACTTTTGTAGAATTTCTAGATAACCTACCTTTTATGCAACGTATCTTATTGGTTATCATTAAACCAATCAAAACGATCTTAATCAAGATTAAAATAATCAGAATTTACACTTACAGAGATAAAATTACTATTCATAATTACTAGATAACTTAAATAACATTTAAATTATATAAATATCATTTAATCACATGAATGTCTCATTGAGTATTAGATTACCGTGCCCTCACTTGACACCTTCCTTTGACTCACGTCAACCACTTTCATACTTATCAAATAACATTGATAATCTCCCAAAGTTCAATTATGCATTTAATATGAAAATAATTTCTAGGCTGGGTGTGACAATAAGTGTCGCGCCCGCGCCCTCGGAACAGGCCGATTGTCGTACGGGCCCGGCTTTCTGAAAGTGGGTGAAATGCGACGGATTTTTATTAGAAAGGGTGAAAAGAGTATGGTAGGGCCATTTGAAATATATCAGAGTCGCCACCTAACATTATTCGGGTTTAGGATCCCTACAAAGACAATTAATGTAATCATCTTTTGACTTTTGAAAACAATTTTGAGAGAAGTGGGCCCTTTAATAGTGTGACTCTGAATAGCCATGCGAAAACTAGAGATTTTGAGATTGGTTCGGGGACTCGATTATGTATAGGGAAGGTGTTAGGCACCCTCGAACATCCGTGAAAGCACGGTTGCCGATTCTAGTGGTTTTCATGATAATGGGGCATAAGTGAAAGATAATAGAGTGTGAGGGTGTACAAGAAATAGAAAAAAGATGTGGTTATGGTCGCACCCAAATGAGGGGTTGCATATGTATCTCAAGTCGAGAATCAGGCCGTACGTAGTTCTGTGCTTTGTATATATGTGAGTGTATGCAAGTGTTTTGAAAAAGTTTCTCGATCTAGACCAAACGAATGTGAAGTAGTGTTTTGAGCAAAAGATATTGTAGCTAGGAACTTTAACCTATGCGGTGTAATCCTAGACTTTAACCTTTAAAAGAGTAATGAGTTTTGAAAAGTGATTTATGAGAAAATCGGTGTAGCTAGGAGTATTTGGAAAGTGATTGAGCTTATGTGAGTGAGCGGAGAATGAAGTGGTTTTACTTTTTTTGTAATTTTTGTATTTTTCATTTTTCTGTCCTTTTATCCCTACGTCGGAAGTAAGGGTGAGTGCCCAACTTTAAGAAATATGATAAAGTCATGTACGATAAGGAAACTTACCTGACTTTACCTGCGTCGCTTGAAGATCTTGAGCAAGGGAAGCATTTGAGTTTATTGAAGGATGTCCATTTTTTTTTTTGGTATTTTATTTTCATTCTTCTTTTTCTTTTTCTTTTTTTTTTTTCAGAAGAAAGTGTCAGTGCCCAAATGACTGAAAAGAGTTTTTTTTTTTTCATATTTTTATTTTTATGCTGGAACTAAGGGTCGATGCCCATTAAGAATGAGAAGACTTGCTTGTCCTACCTGTGCTATTTGCAGATTCCAAGCAAATGTGACATTGGAGTTTTATTTTGAGAAAGTCCATTTTTGTATTTATCTTTTTGTCTTCTTTTTTTGTATTTTTGATTTTATACTAGAAGAAAGGGACGGTGCCCATGAAAAATGTTTGAATTTCGTTTTATCAAAGTTATTGATCAACTTGTTATGTCAGGCATATTCGGTTTTAATAAAAGTGAAAAATGCTCAAATTTCTATTTATCAAAGTTATTGAACTTGATAAATGTGAATATTTGGTAAAAGAAAAAGGAAATTTCTTTTTTTGTTTTTGTTTTCTGTTTTTTTATTCTTTTTTTGTAAAAAAATATAAATAAATAAAATTTTTTTTTCTAACATTCTGGAAATTCGTTTTTTTTTACTAGACTTTACTCACTTTTAAAAAATCAAAACCCCAAATGAAAGAGAGAAAAGAAAAGTTTTATAAAAGTTTATGTCGAAGTGCAGTTTTTTCACAGCTTTCAGAGGAGTATTCCCAAAATGGAACGGAGGGGTTCTGGTGCTCCCAATTTTTTGAAATTCGGATGACGCCTAGTAAAATGAGTCTAGTCTTTGTGGGAGAAAATCGTTTGGTCATACCCATTATAGATTTGGAGAAATTGAGTTTAGAAGCACCCTTACTCAGAAATAGGGATTGCACTATCGACTGAAATTGGACGATTTTTTACAAAAATTAAACTGATCCAAAAAAATCAAACAAATTCACAGGGGTAGGTAAGAGGCTATAGTTAATGGACAACAAAATGCAGTGAATAAAAAATCTTGTAGTAGTCCAAATAGTGAACGTGATCTGGTGTCACTACTGTGATGTTTCTGGCAGATTATATACCTTATGTGTTCGTGTTTTGAAAATGGATCATACGATCTTTGTAAATTCTGAAAAAAAACATCACAGACCAACATCATTGAGTTAGGAACACTCTCTAGTTGGTTTCATTTGATTTGAATCAAAAAAGAATTTGTGGTGATGTTTTGATTATCATCATAGCAGTGGACTTTAGCAAACATGGATTGTTTGGTGCTTCAATGGCGATTGAGTTTGGAGAAGAGAGATGAGGTCTGGGGTTGCTCCCTCCCTTGTGTAGATGTGAAGGTGTTGTATTTGTAGACCAGAAGAGGGGAGGTATAGTGGAGCATGGGTCTTGGAACCTTGAGGTGGAAAGGTGATGGTGGAGCATGGGTCTTGGAACCTTGAGGTGGAAAGGTGATGGTGGAGCATTTGTCTTGGAATCTTGAGGTGGAAAGTGATGGTGGAGTATTTGTCTTGGAATGGAATCTCGAGGTGGAAAGGTGATGGTGGAGTATTTGTCTTGGAATCTTGAGGTGGAAAGGTGATGTTGGAGCATAGGTGAGTATGGGTTAGAGAAAATTGAGATAAGAGTTGTCTCCATTCTATGAATCAGCCGTGTATATGTATACATGGTTGATGAGACGGAGAAATGATTCAATGGTGTAGGTGCATTGAAAGTCCGGTGAAATTTTGATTTTTTAACTTTGATTTGTGATATTTCTTTCACCCAACGTCTGATTCGAAAAGCAACATGCTCATGTCAATGAGTACTTTATTTTGAAATGATTTAGTTGAGCAAAAATGGGGTGTCTCCAGCTGCCCCTCTTTGTCATGTTTTGCGAAGAAAATCGTGGCAAAGATAAGGACACACCCATTTTTGCCTCAAATCTTTCTTGAAAAAAAAACGATGTTGTTTCTTTTTTTTATGATGAGAAGTATGTACAAGAATACGAATGATTTCAAAGTCTGTTCAAAATGTCTACGTATCTTATATGGAGAAGAATCATATCGAGCATAGTTTAAGCGAGTGACACTATGATTGGTGAAGAGTGAAGTGAGGTGCCAGAGTAGGCAAGTGAGTAGACAAGTGAGTAGGCAGCTGGGAATTGGGAGTATTGCCAGATTAGGCAAGTAGCTCCGCTGGGGATTGAGAGTGTCAACAGAATGGGCGAAAGACGCTGTTGGAGATTTACATGAGAATAGAACAGAAGAAGGATGGTGCAGTCAAAAAGTGCATAACCACGTAATCTCAAACTCTAACCAAAAATGTATTAAAGCAAGGGTACGGTTGAGCTCGCTGAGCTGCCTACGTATCTCCTACAAGGAGGATCAGACCGAGCATAGTTCATAAAAACCTAGGTAGTTGGGAGATGGTGAGAGATGATGTAGTCGAGAAGTATGTAGCCGCATAATCTCAAACTTTAACCAAGAATGTATTAAAGTAAGGGTATGGTCGAGCTCGTCGAGCTACCTACGTATCTCCTACGAGGAGAATCAGACTGAGCATAGTGCGTGAGATGAAGAGGATTCCATGTTAGGATAGTGAAGAGAAAAATACCACGTCGGGGCGTGATTACAGTGGATATGAGATAGCAAAATGCCACGTGGGGCGTGATCGCTGTGAGATAGGAGAGCAAAACACCACATGTGACATGATTGTTGTAGGATATAGAATGGAAAAATGCGATACGCGTGATTGTCGTGAGGATATGAGAGATCAAAATTCCACATGGGGCGTGATCGCTGTGAGATTGGAAAGCAACATGATTGCTGTAGGATATAGACTGGAAAAATGCGATAAGCATGATTGTCGTGAGGATACAAGTGAGCGACATGCCACGTGGGGCATGATCATATCAGATAAGAGAGCAAAATGCCACGTAGGGCATGATTGCTGTAGGATATTGGCTAGCAAAATGCGATACATGTGATTACCGTGAGGATACAAGAGAGAGAAATGCCACGTGGGGCATGATCTCTATGAGATAGGAGAGCAAAATGCCATGTGCAGCGTGATTGCTGTAGGATATAGATTAGCAAAATGTGATACACGTGATTGCTATGAGGATATGAGAGAGAGAGAAATGCCATATGGGGTGTGATCACTGTGAGATAAGAGAGCAAAATGCCACGTGCGGCGTGATTGCTGTAGGATATAGATTGGCAAAATGCAATACGTGTGATTGCCATGAGGATATGAGAGAATGAAATGCCACATGGGGCATGATTGCTGTGAGATAGTAGAGCAAAATGCAATGTGTAGCGTGATTGTTGTAGGATATAGAATGGTAAAATGCGATATGCGTGATTGCCGTGAGGATATGAGAGAGCGAAATTCCATGTGGGGCGTAAGTGTTATGAGATAGGAGAGCAACGTGATTGCTGTAGGATATAGACTGGCAAAATGCAATATGCGTGATTGTCGTGATGATATAAGAGAGCAAAATACCACGTGGGGCATGATCGTTGTGAGATAGGAGAGCAAAATGCCACGTGGGAAGTGATTGCAGTAGGATATAGGCTGAAAAAATACGATACGCGTGATTGCCGTGAGGATATGAGAGATGAAATGCCACATAGGGCGTGATCGTTGTGAGATAGGAGAGCAAAATGCCACGTGCGACGTGATTGCTATCGGATATAGATTGGAAAAATGCGATACACGTGATTGTTGTAAGGATATGAGAGAGCAAAATGCCACATGGGATGTGATCGCTGTGAGATAGGAGAGCAAAATGCCATGTGCGGCGTGATTGCTGTAGGACATAGATTGGAAAAATGCAATACACGTGATTGTCGTGAGGATACGAGAGAGTGAAATGCCATGTGGGGCATGATCGCTGTGAGATAGGAGAGCAAAATGCCACATGGGGCGTGATTGTTGTTGGATATAGCCGGGCAAAATGCGATATGCAATGATTTCCATGAGGATATGAGAGAGCGAATTACCACGTGGGGCATGATCGTTGTGAAAAAAAAGAGTGGAAAAATGCCACATGTGGCGTGATTGCTATAGAGTGCGGGATAGTAAGAGAAATACTTGATGCTTGATGATATGCACAGAATGCCACTTGACGGGCTTATACTTGATGCCGAATGATATGAATAGGATGCCACTTGACAGACTCATACCTGAGAGTGGGTGAGATGAACAGGATGCCCCTTGACGGACTCACACCTGATGCTAGAGGAGATGAACAGGATGCCCCTTGACGAACTCACACCTGATGCTGAGGCTGATGCTGAATGAGATGGATAGGATGCCACTTGACGGACTCACTCCTGATTCTCGATGATATGATTAGGATGCCACTTGACGGACTCGTACTTAATTTTGTTAAAGTTGTGAACGGGATGCCTCTTGACGGACTCATATCCGATGACCGAGAATTTGAACAAGATGTCGGACTCGTTTCCTGGCGATCAAGATACGTGAACAGGATGTCTCTGACAGACTCATTTCCTGGTAATGGGAAATATGAACAGGATGTCTCTGACGAACTCGTTTCTTGGTAATTAGAAATGTGAACAGGGTGCCCCTTGACGGACCTATTCCTGGTAGTAAGATTGTGAACGGGATGCCTCTTGATGGACTCATTCCCAATAGTGAGATTGTGAACAAGATGCCTCTTAACAGACTCACTCCCGAGCTTACAGATATGAACGGGATGCCACTCGATGGACTCATTCCCGATAGTGAGATTGTGAATAGGATGCCTCTTGATGGACTCACGGACTCACTCCTAAGCTGGATGATATGAACAAGATGCCCCTTGACGGACTTATACCTGAGATTGAATGAGATGAACAAAATGCCACTTGACAGACTCATACCTGATGCTAGAGGAGGTGAACAGGATGCCCCTTGACAAACTTACACCTAAGACTGGATGAGATGAACTTCATGATCCCGAGTATGGGACATACTTCTTGATGATCTGTAGAGGGGTGGCTGACAAGTAGATCTGAGCTGAGGGGTTGTTGAAGAGTTGGCGAGCCAGAGCAAATGTTGTATGAAGTGGGGGGTTTTGGAAGTATGTTGGGCCAGTGGTGAGGCTTTTGGAACTATGTTGGGCCAGTAGTCAGGTTTCTGGAAGTATGTTTGGCCAGTGGCTAGGATTTTGGAAGTATGTTGGGCTAGTGGTAAGGCTTTTGGAAGTATGTTGGGCCAGTAGTAAGGCTTTTGGAAGTATGTTGGGCCAGAGGTGCGTGTTCTCCATACAAGGATGATTGAAGTATTATGACCAATTGCCCCTGTTACAAAAGATGTGAATTTTCTGCTATACTGTAAAGTACGAATGATTTTTTTTTTGTTTTTTTTTTAATGCGTTGTTATGCTATGCACAGAGTATTTACAAAATGTTTGATGCATGAGTTTATCATCTGTGAAAGAATGTTCATAAGTTGGTGGATATTATTTGTCTTGTTACTTGTTGGAACACTAGAAGACAATGTATTTTGACTTCATCGGCTCAGTACCCCAGTATTCGCTGAATGCCCTGTCCTTGTCTATATTTGCTGTGTCGACAGTTTTTCCATAGTCATGATTTTTACTCGTGGCGCCCTTTTTGAGGTTTCCACTACGCCCGTCAGACTATCTTGAACTTGATGGTATGAGATGTCTTTGAAATGATGCAAAAGTATGATTTAATGGATCCAACAAGACTTGTGTCAATCAAAATGGACTTTTAGTAGGTTGTATTGTAGGCCAGGGTCATGGGTTAAGTAATGAAGGATCGCATGAAGGCTCAAATTTTTTTTTTTGTTTTTTTTAAAAGGTTGATCGGAATGCTTGAGATCATCTTATGCTCTGTTTTTTTTTTTTGCATGCCCCAATCTAGTATGGGGTAAGTATTGTGGAGTAAAATGTGACTTGGTGAAGAATTGGCCTAGTTCGAAGTGAGTATCCATGTCAGATAGTAATTTTGTCGATTTATTTTCAGCTTCTGTGTTGAGCTCTCTTTTTTCCCTTTTTTTTTTTGCCGTGCTTCTTTTCTTTTTCCTTTTTTTTGCATTGTCCCAGTATGGGGGGTGATCCTCAGGGGGTTTGAATATGAAGAAAAATTTTAATTGTATGGCTCAAGTGGGCTAGCAAGTGGATAATAGTGTTTGGATAGCTGAAATAATTGCCTCTCATCATTTTGACACAAGTATATGTGGATTTTAGAAATCATATATATGCAACTTTGAAATGAGGAGCAATGGGCTACACCAATCGATACTTGATCAATGTGTGGCACGCCTTGAGTTTGGATCTGAGGTATCCTCACCCTTGAGAGTGTGCCGTTCATATGCTACAGCAGTTGTAGAGCAGTATGCACTTGCGATGATGAGCAGTGTCAGACACTATAATGATCAATTATAGACATGAAGCCTTTTGGCGCGTTCTGTCATGGACTACGATTGTAGGGTAAGTTGGACACGTATTGCATTTAAAAGTCTAATTGCGATGTCTAAATTGGCTTCGATCAACAAGTTACAAGACAGTCATATCCAATGAATCATGAGATTTTAAAGCAAGATGATAATTATTGAATGATGGAAAAGTTTTTTTTTAAAATTGTTTTTTTTTTAATTTTTTTGAAAGAAATGTATGTACTTATACAAAGCAGACAATGCATATATTTAGTAGTAGAGAAACTACCCATGTGTGGCATTTTGATGCCTTGTAAAGAGTGGCATTCTAGGCAGTGGGTGAAGTATCGGCTTTTTGCGAGAGTGACCAAAGGCTTGTGCATGTATCGATGGAGAATCAGACTGTTGGTAAAGAGTATAGAAACAGTGCATGGACTGGATGACTAGGAACAACACATATGATAGGTTGCCCATGTGTTTACATAATCCTTGACATTATCTTTTTATTGATGATTTTTTTTTTTGCGATACATATTAGAGCAAAAAGAGAACAACAAGAAAACCCTTACATTTTCACCAACTCATTGTTCATTGGTAAGATCACTCCATCCAACAAATGATCTGAATCACAAGAGTGGGTCGAGTTTCTAAGAACATATTTGCTAGTCTTCATGAACTTCTTCATTAAAATCATCAAGCCATGCCAACAAAAAGCAACACACAGCCAACACAGCCATACCAAGAAGAAAACACACTTCCCAAAGTATAATCATCTCAGCCAAATCCATATTGTTTGAGAACAGTAGGTACTAAGTATTATCACTTGGGTGGTATGTATACTAAACTTGTTGAGAAGCGTGGAGAGTCAAGCACCCCAAACTTTCCTGATAAGTGCCCGCAAGCCTAAAACAAGATCAACCCCTTGGTCTTTGTTATAATCGCAGCGCACAATGGTGAAGGACAATGACTATGAGTATGATAAGTAGAGAAAAGGGAGAAAACAGTGAGCAAGATGTTAGGCCGAGGAGAGAGAGGAGAGAGAGAAATGCAGAGATGCAGAGATGAGGGAAGAGCCGCGTTCGAGGAGGAGGAGAAGGAGATGTAAGGGAATAAGAAATGAGGGAGAAATAGAATATTTATGCTCTTTGTTTTTTCACCGACATACTCTCTCTCTCTCTCTCTCTCTCTCTCTCTCTCTCTTCTCCTTTTTCTTTTTCTTTTTCTTTTCTTTTTCTTTTTTTTTTTCCTGCAGACAGTTTCTCTCTCCTCTTCTCTTGTTTCTTTTTCACTTCTTTTTATTTTTCTTTTTCTTTTTGGTTTTTGTTTTGTTTTTGAAAAAGTAAGAATGTATTTGAGAAGGCAAAGCAGCCTAATGACTTGGCAACGAGATGATTTGGATAGTTGCGATTATGTTGGTACTGCTTGGACTTGATAATATCAGTGTTCGCAGTTTTGACTTGCACGTGTTGTCATTGTATCAAATTAGGCCTGAATGAAGGATTAGAAATGATCAAGCATGTCTTTTTTTACTTGGGACACATGTCAACCTTTGAGCTAGTTCATATTGATGATAGCAAACACAAGTGGATTATGAAAGTGATGATGAGGGATTAGAATCCTTATTTTAGAAAGTGCACTTTTGTTACTAACAAGAGATAGTATTTTCATAGCTGATTCTTGAATTGATAGCCCAATGTAAGGGTACATTCCATAAGAAGCGAAAATAGTGCTAAGGAAGACTTTTTTTTTTGAAGCAGTAGAGATTATAACAACATGTATATACATTTGGATGAGCGGGAGGTTAACTGAGTTCTGCCAACGTGAGGCTTCCTTCCAGAGGTTGAATGCTAACGACATCCTATGCACTTTTCAGCAACCGTATAGATCCTATAGTCCGTTCCACAGAACCCTGGGTTAATGTTCTTCAGGGCTTACTTCTGAGGACAATACCGTCCTAGGATGCTTACCCACCCAGTTTCCCTATAAATCAGTACCCAAAGGTCCAAACCACATTAAGCTGGTAGAGGGACACGCATAGTAAGACATGTAAGCTTAATCCCAAGCACACTCGATGTACAGGGACTACCTCAAATCCGGACCATGTGATGTTCATTCTAATTTTTTTTTAAGAAAGAAAAAAAAAACCTTAGTTCTAGGGCTCAAACCACCTTGTGAATTCTCTTCTCTTCTTTTTAAAGACATGTTGGCTCTCCATCTCGTCAATTAAACCCAAGAAGGAGCTTTGAGCTAAGTTATTAACAGTGAAGAAAGAGTGAGGTCCAGTGGATGGAGTAGGCGCTTATGACGAACTCGCTTGAAGATTTGGGGGGGAGATTTGGATATCTTGGAACTCCTGGTTTTTCCGTTTGATCAAGGGGAATCTAGGACTTGCTAGATTGTGAGTGTTGGACTTGATCAGACTAGCGGGAGCAAGTTGGAGAAACAGAGGGGGTGTGGGTAGGATTAAAGACTATAGAACTTGTGTTGGAAGTAGCGAGATCCAATGGACTTAGAGAAGTTTGGTGGTTGTTGCTAGATTATAAGTACTGGATCAGATCAGACCAAGAAAAGGTTGTACAAATTTGAGTGACAAGGGGAATATAGGTAGGGCTAGAGATTTCAGAAGAGATTGTAGCAGTTGTGGTGGGAGAAATGAGATTGGAACTCTTTTGAAGAATTTCTATGTCACGATCTAGATCTTTCATGGTATAGTTGAGCCAGGGATCTAAATTAGGCTCTTTGGATTGTTTGGGTGATTCCTCTTTTGACTGAGCTTGAAGGTGCGAGACATGTTCCCTTAGTTCTGGAACTTGTTGTTCAAGGAAAAAGACGTAAGAAACACATTCCAAAATGGGCTCCTGAAGTCTAGCTGTGGCATTATACACAAGGGATTTGATAGTTTGTTGATGATCTGCCTCGGATACCCTTTGAATAAGGCATAAAAAGTTCCTAAATCCAAAACCCCGTGAATTACCTCATAATCCCTCATACTTCCTGTATACCGAAAGTAGGGAGCCAAGGGACAATCACTTCTGCACCGTCTTCTATTATACTCACATGAACCACAACGATTTGTGTCAATAATCCTCTCAAAAACCATTTTTGGTATGATTCTCCTCTTCTCGATCTCTCTGGGAAGCTCCTGTACATGGCTTGTTTTAGCTTACTCTTATTCAGATTTAGGTTGGGTGAAGTTTTTTTTTCAAGAAGAGAGACAAGTTTTTGCCAGGAGGTAGAAGGAAGAGGAAGAGAATAATAAAGAGGGGAGGAGAGTGAGACAGAGAGAGGTTCATCAAAGAGAGAGAGAATGAGTGAGAAGGATAGAGAGAGGGGGGACATGGAGGGTCTTTAAAAGGAGAGGAAGAGAGAGGGGGAGTAGATCCATGAGGGGGATAAGGAAAAGGGGACATGTGAGAAATAAAAGAGAAAGAGAGAGAGGGGGTCAGTGAGAGTAACAGAGAGAGAGAGAGAGAGAGGTTGTTGAGATTGACAGAGAGAGAGAGAGAGGGAGCGAGAGTCCATGAGAGAGAGAAAGATAGGGAGCAGGTGAGAAAGAAAGAAAAGAGAAAGAGAAAGAGAAAGAGAAAGAGAAAGAGAAAGAGAAAGAGAAAGAGAGGGGGGTCAGTAAGAGTGAGAGAGAGAGAGAGAGAGAGAGAGAGAGAGAGACAGAGAGAGAGCTTGTGGAGAGTGACAGAAAGAGAGGGAGTAGGTGAGAAATAGAGAGGGGGGATTAGTGAGAGAGAGAGAGCACGTGGAGAGGGAGAGAAAGAGAGGGAGGAGGTGAGAAAGAAAGAAAAGAGAGGGGGGGTCAGAGAGAGAGAGAGAGAGAAAAAGATAAAGAGAGAGAGCACGTGGAGAGAGTGAGAGCATGTGGAGAGGCTGATCTCTAATACAAACTTAAATCAGCCCTGGTCCCCAAACCTTCAAACCTCCAGCGCCGAAGCACTTTCTCAGGTTGGTGGTTCGAGCGGGAGAGTTTTTTGTGCAGTACCGACGGTGACACCGCAACAGTCATGCCACATACTCATCTCCCTATCTAATCTTTTAAGGTTTCCTCTTGAGGACGGGTTATGTTATGCTTGTATGCCAATGTGCATTGTGCATAATGATTTAGGCATTGGCCTTTGTAATTTTGTCATTGGCCTTGCAATTTCATTTTAGCCTGAGTTGTGAACACCTGTGCAAAAGAATATGAATTTACAAAAGAAAAGGTGAAACGAAAACTGTTAGTACAAAGAAATGCCATATTATTAATGAAAATCACTAAGTGACAGCTTGAGTCCTCTTAAGTGAGAGTCCCCAGCAGAGTCGCCAACCGTCGCTCCCGTACCCTCGGAACAGGTAGTCTGTCTCTGAAAGTGGGTGAAATGCAACAGATTTTTATTGGAATGGGTGAAAAGAGTATGGTAAGGCCATTTGAAATGTTTCAGAGTCACCACCTAACATTTTTCAGGTGTTAGGATCCCTACAAAGACAATTAATGTAATCATTTTGGACTTTTGAATACAGTTTTGTGAAAAGTGGGCCCTTTGAAGGTGTGACTCTGAATAGCCATGCAAAAACCAGAGATTTTGAGATAGGTTTGGGGACTCGATTAAGTCGAGGGAAGGTGTTAGGCACCCTCGAACATCCCGTGCAAGCACGGTAGCAGATTCTAGTGGTTTTCATGATAATATGGCATAAGTGAAAGATAATACAGTGTGAGGATGTACAAGAAATAGAAAAAGATGTGGTTATGGTCGCACTCAAATGAGGGGTTGCATGCATAGCTCAAGTCGAGAATCAGGCCGTACATTATTTTGTGCTTTGTATATGTGTGAGTGTGTGCATGTGTATTGAAAAAGTTGGTCGATCTAGACCATGCGAGTATGAAGTAGTGTTTTGAGCAAAAGATGGTATAGCTAGGAACTTTAACATGTGCAGTGTAGTCCTAGACTTTTACCTTTGAAGAGTAATGAGCTTTGAAAAGTGATTTAAGAGAAAATTGGTGTAGCTAGGAGTTTTTGGAAAGTGATTGAGCTTATGCAAGTGAGTGGAGAATGAAGCATTTTTTTTTTGTATTTTTGTATTTTTCATTTTTCTGTCCTTTTATTCCTACGCCGGAAGTAAGGGTCGGTGCCCAACTTTAAGAAATATGAGAAAGTGCATGTAGGATAAGAAAACTTACCTGACTTTACCTGCGTCACTTGAAGATCTTGAGCAAGGGAAGCATTTGAGTTTATTGAAGGATGTCTATTTTTTTTTTTTTGGTATTTTCTTTTCATCCTTCTTTTTCTATTTCTTTTTCTTTTTCTTTTTCTGTTTTTTTTTCAGAAGAAAGGGTCAGTGCCCAAATGACTATAAAGAGAAATTTTTTTCATATTTTTTATTTTTATGCCGGAAGTAAGGGTCGGTGCCCATTAAGAATGAGAAGACTTACCTGTCCTACTTGTGCTGTTTCAAGATTCCAAGCAAAGATTGCATTGAAGTTTTATTTTGAAAAAGTCCATTTTTGTATTTTTTTTTTCTTTTTGTCTTCCTTTTTTGTATTTTTGATTTTATACCGGAAGAAATGGACGGTGCCCATGAGAAATGTTTGAATTTCCTTTTATCAAAGTTATTGATCAACTTGATAAGTTAGGCATATTCGGTTTTAATAGAAGTAGAAAGATGCTCAAATTTCTATTTATCAAAGTTATTGAACTTGATAAACGTGAATATTTGGTAAAAGAAAAAGGAGATTTCTTTTTTTGTTTTTGTTTTCTATTTTTTTATTCTTTTTTTTGTAAAAAAAAAAAAAAGGTTTTCTAATATTCTGGAAATTCTTTTCTTTTACTAGACTTCGTTCACTTTTAAAAAATCCAAACCCCAAATGAAAGAGATAAAAGAAAAGTTTTATAAAAGTTTATGTCGAAGTGCAGTTTTTTCATAGCTTTGAGAGGAGTATTCCCAAAATAGAATGGAGGAGTTCCGGTGCTCCCAATTTTTTGAAATTTGGATGATACCTATTATAATGAGTCTTGTTTCCGTGGGAGAAAACCGTTTGGTCATACCAATTATAGATTTGGAGAAATTGAGTTTAGAAGCATCCGTACTCAGAAACAGGGACTGCACTGTCTACTGAAATTGGACAATTTTTTACAAAAATTAAACTGATCCAAAACAAAATAAAAAAAATTCACAGGGGTAGGTAAGAGGCTATAGTTAATGGACAAAAAAAATAGAGAAGAAAAAATCTTGTAGTAGTCTAAACAGTGAACGTGATCTAGTGTCACTGCTTGTCATACCCCGGAGAAGCAAAAATAGAGAAAACGAGTTCTTTTTTGGTCCCGTAGGTTCGTGACTGGTGAATAACCGCATTTTTATCTACTCAAACCGATAAACACAACGATAGGGAGGATGCTATTCATAGAGCATATCTTATTAACATAATCAGAGGCTACAGCGAAAATATAAAAGGTTTGAAAGCAACATATGCCCAAGTACCAATTATAAAAGTCTACGAAATCTATTACAACAGCTGACTTAGAGTCTGAAGCCTACAAAAAATATTAACAGAAGACAACAGATATATATAAACTAACTATTACAAAACGACACGTCTTCGTCTTTAAGCCTTCAGCTCCAAGTCCAACAGAATATCAGTCTCTGTCATCAAGACCTGCAAAGCTCTAGATATTGGAATGTCCGGAGCACAAATGCCATCAGCTTTGAATACAAAGCTGAGTGAGAACATCAAACACTCTCCTTACCTGTTACTATTCAGTATCTTGAAATGCGGTTAATCTCTTATCAATGACATATCTCACGGATATAGCAGAGGTCTTATTAAACTATACATTTAAATCAATGATAACAGGAAACATGTTAAGTAACGACAAAGATACAAATCATGTTATAACATCTCATCATGCTACTCAATGTCCAGCATTACCAAATCCATGCATGTAACCCATGCAACCACCCTATGCTTCTACTTTCATGCCAGGGTGCTAAATCCATGACTGAACAATCATCTTACTAACCATTCTCATATTCATATCCATTTCCGTGTCCATTCATCGATACAACAATACCAATCTGTATCCATACGTTAATACAATAATATAATTCTGATATCCATACGTCGATGCCATAATACCAATTTGATATCCATACGTCGATACCATAATACCAATCGAAATAACCCGACTAGGCAGTAGGTCCCACGATCCCTTGATAGGGTTACCGATCGTCTACACGGTACGTCCTATCTATAAACAATGGGAGTAGCACATCAGACGTCTTCAACGATATGTATATCCTCACTGGTCGTCTACACAGCTGACAATGCATTAGAGCACTAGCCGGACGTCTTCAATGGTACACTGGATGTCTTTAACAATGCATACGCATCACTGGACATCTTCAACAGTGAGAGGCGCACTAAGAACCCTAACCATCCCACGTTCACCTGGCTTGTCAGCCGTTGATCCCACGGATCCAAAGTATACATAACTCATATTTCACATAAGTCGCATATCTCGATTCTCATCATATCCTCTTATCTCTTCATACCACTATCCCACGCATGTAGACCACATGTTGTGCAATGCTCATCCTTTAGATAACCAAACTACCACATGCTATGTGTTCAACATAACTACTCATTATTGATTATTAACATGCGGTTGTGTTCCATTCTACTATTCAGTTTAACAATATCAACATATGGAATCATGGTACAACATTTAACCAACTAAACAATTCGTATAATAATCAACAGAAAGTCATCATGTTCTGTGAGTTTCGATGGATTGAACTCTATTCAATCGATTGAGGAAAAGTCATTTCGATCGATCGAAGTCGTTTCGATCGATCGAAGTCCTTCGATCGATCGAGGAAATAGCACGTTCGATCGATTGAGGAAAATAAACTTTGATTGATTGAACCAAGTTCAATCGCTCGAGAATCATCTTCTACCCTGGGTAGAAGATGAATAGAGGTTTCGGTGTCATAATATATACGTTCTAAACATACAAAAACCATCATAGAATTATCCCTTGAGTGAGTTAATGAACTCACCTCACTCCGGCGGTCTGGTGACTGCGCTCCCGAGCTCCGCGGCGGCGGCTATGGTGAGCTTCTTCTCTCTCTCCTTCTTCTCTTCTCTGTCTCTCTCTATCTTCTGCTTTCTCGTTTTCGTCTTCTCCTATTCTTCTTCTGTCTAAGCATATATATATATCACACACACGCATGGTTATATATATATATGAAACACAAATACACACTCCAACGCTCTCTCTCTCTCTCAAATCTCTAAACTGTCCAAACACCACACACACACACACACACACACACACAGATCACACATATATATAAGGAGACAAGAGGGGCATGTGGCAGATACGAGGTAAGGATAATAACACTTTTAATCGATTGAAGTGAGTTCGATCAATCAAGAACAGGTCGGTCAAGGTTCGATCGATTAAAAGAAGTTCAATCACTCGAGAAAGGGTCTACGTCACAGAATCAGGTCGGCAGAGTTTCGATCGATGAGAAAACAAAAGTTCAAGCGATTGAGAAGACTTCGATCGATTGATAAAGGTTCTTTACCAAGGGTTCACACAAGCAAACAGGGTCTTATTTATGTAACCATGTATCCGAAAAATACAAGGTATTACATTATCCACCACTTATTAAAAGATTTCATCCTCAAAATCTAAAGCAGTAGCCCCTAAAAGAAGGAAATCCATCTCCTAAAACATACTCCAAAATGCTCAAGTTCTCGTTTTACATAAACGATCACATCAGCGACCAACTAGTTAAGTTCTAAACACGGGATACAAAGACATAAATGATCTATGAGTACTAGGGTAACAGCTACCAATCCTCGGGTTTAGCTATATGAAATTCGTATATCAAACTTCGGGAAAAGGTTCTAGGTAGCACAATCTAGTTATCTTACAAATCTGAAATAACTAGTCTCCAAACATAGAAGGTTCCTCCCTTAGGTCAAACTCTACATTGTGAGGGTTCTATTGATCAAGTGTTCTAATCTTATCTAAGTCGTCACAAAATGTTGCCATCTACTCTAGTCCCCGAAGTTGTTCGTACAGTGCTAACAATGTCTCTACTGTATCATTAGTTGGCTGTCTCCCATCTCTGGACTCCTTATTATGATTATTAGCATACTCAGTCGATCTCTTGTTGTACACGACGTCCTTGTTAACTCCCGTATTATTGTCGTCATCCCTCAGGATGTTGACTGGAAAGCATTGTGACACTGACATCGTAGTTGGCGAGTTAAACTTCCTCATGGGTCTCCAAATTCCAATGTACTATTGATATAATTATCTCTCGAGGTCCTACCTTCCGTTGATTACTCGTTCTACTTCCACATACTAATTAAATAGGTTAGGTAGGGCTATATACTAACATCGTGAGCCGATCTACTATATAACATCTTGTCTGGATGAAAGCAACAAGCAATCGGTGTTGAAAAGCAATCTTCTGTGGTACTCTTTGTAATTCTGGTGTTATCTCTGTATTACTCGTATCTCTTCTCATATACTTGTAATCTTCTAGTTCATCCTCTCCTGTCAAGGCTACGTCTTAAAAAAATTGAGATTCTTCATCTCTAGTCTCGATCCAACTTACCAACGATTGGCATAATCTTTCGTATACGGAGGCAAATGATGCATATAAGGATGCAAATGATGTTGTATGGGGATGCAATTGACGGCAGGTAAGGATGCAAAAGATGTCATATGGGGATGCAATTGATGTTATATCTATACTTGGATAACTACTATCATAGACGACTATCAATTAGTGCCAAATGAGTTGTTCGGATATCTCAATTTATGGTGTAGGCTCAAAATTGTAGGGTGAGCTAATTAGTCTAATCCTCTTACTCTCAAATCAAAAGAATGCCAAACTTCCTGCAATATCGAGATCATATATAATACATGATGTGGGTGTTGAGCATTGTGTTCTGTCTATCGTCCATTTTTAAGTCGAGATCAATTATTTGTTCGAGGAGTCTGCCCTCTTGGTACTTGATGTGGTGGAGCATTGTGTTGCATCTCTAGTTATGGACAAAACTTAAGAACATGACTGACTTTACCACAGTTAACGCATTGTACTCCTCGTCTATTAGATTTCCTTGATTCTCTGCATTCTTGGGAATGGTGTCTTGGTACTCCACAATTATAGCAGATATCTCGTTCCCTATGTTATGTTGGAGTCGCCACTGGTTTTGATTCTTTCTTGTTGTTCTCCAATCTCTTACGCTTATGGCAGTTACCCATATAACTTTTCTCTGTGTTTCCTTGTTGAACTTGGTTAGCTGCCAACACAACCTGACTGTCTCTTATTCTCTGATCTATTAGGAAAAGTTGATCATTTTCTGGCAATGTTTGATCAGAGTATGGTCCATCACTAATCTAAGTGTCGTCTTCTAGTTTCGTTGCCAGTTCTACCAAAGCTTCGAAGGATTGGTCTAAATATCCTATGGTCTCATGACGGATATGTGGAACTCATCCCTGATGATATCTCTTGATCTTTCTCCTTAGTGTATTGATCATATGCGGTGCAAATCGTGATAGCCTCTCGAATTGAGTTGTATATTCTGGCCCTATAAAACTACCTTGGACTACTTGTATAAATTCCATTTCCCTTTTGTTCTTCTCGAATTCTGGGAAGTAATTCTCTAGAAATCGAGTCTTGAATGATTCCCAAGTCATCTTTCCTACAGCTTCTTCACCTATCGTAGCTTTCACTGCGTCCCACCAATCTGCTGCTGAGAACATCAGTTGAAATACAACCAAAAGTCTTTTCTCAGTGTCAGTACATTCAAGTGTCTTAAATATCAATTCTATCAAGCGAATCCATTGCTCAGCTTGCCATGCTCCTATTAATCTGATAAAGGTTCTTGGTTGAAGAGCACGAAATTCCTTTAGCAGCTTAACTCCCGTCTGATGTACTGGTGCTTCATTGTCGATGACATAATCAACACGATTGATAATTCATTCCATACGATGGATGAAAACTCCAACCATTCCTATTGGATCTATCTCAGGAGGTACTACATCAGGTACTCCATTCAGTTGGCTCAGGTTTTCTCGAGTCGTTCTAACCATAACGAGTGCTGGTAGTGTTCGATGTCTCAACCTATAAATGAAAATCTATTTAGTCAGTCGCATTCTATCTTACAGCTCAGGCAAGAACATGCGGTAACAAATATATAGTGCCACTATATAATACGATCACACAAGCAATACGGATACCTCACATAAATAATAATATTAACCATAGAGGCCAGTCTACCTACCAGGTATTCTTAAAGGTACCAATGCTAAGAATTAAGGTTACGAACTACAGGTTCTATGTGTAACGTGAAATCTAAATGTTCTATCTCTATTCTCAGGTTCCAAACTACGAGTACTGCTCAACTAACATGTGAGACCACTCAACTAACATGTGGCTCAAGGTAATATGATAATCTTATACATAACCTCCTTCTACTTCTAGGTCACACTGAATGTTCCACGATCGCCTAGGAATTCGTCCGTGTCTAAAATCCAACAGTTCTATATTTATGATCTCCACAACCACAACTAACTCTAGACGCCTTGTTCTCCGTGAACTCAGCTACCAACATTCTTATTGGTTCCAACAGTTATTATCCTCCAGAGAAACATACTAAGACAGATTCATCTAACTTCTCATCTACGTGACAAGATAACAACTCCATCTTATCTCATCTAATCCTCATGCTATCAACATTAACTTAGAACTCGAGTTATAATCACAAAAGACAAGCAGTTAACAACTAAAACCTAGGCTTTGATACAAATCCTGTCACGCCCCGGAGAAGTAAATATAGAAAACTAGTTCCTTTTTGGTCTTGTAGATTCGTGACTGGTGAATAACCGCATTATCATCCACTCAAACCGATAAACACAACGATAGGGAGGATGCTATTCATAGAACATATCTTATTAACATAATCAGAGGCTATAGCGGAAATATAAAAGGTTTGGAAGCAACATACGCTCAAGTATCAATTATAAAAGTCTACTAAATCTATTACAATAGCTGACTTAGAGTTTGAGGCCTACAACAACTATTAACATAAGACAACAGGTATATAAACTAACTATTACAAACCAGCACGTCTTCGCCTTTAAGCCTTCAGCTCCAAGTCCGGTGGAATATCAGTCTCCATCATCAAGACCTGCAAAGCTCTAGACATTTAAATGTCCAGGGCACAAATGCCATTAACTTTGAATACAAAGCTAAGTGAGAACATCAAACACACTCCTCACCCGTTACTGTTCAACATCTTAAAATGCGGTTAATCTCTTATCAATGACGTCTCTCACGGACATAGCAGAGATCTTATTAAACTATACATTTAAATCAATGATAACAGAAACATGTTAAGTAATGACAAAGATAAAGATCATGTTATAACATCTCATCATACTACTCAATGTCCAGCATTACCAAATCCATGCATGTAACCCATGCAACTACCCCATGCATCTACCTTCATGCCGGGATGCTGAATCCCTGATTGAACAATCATCTTACAAACCATTCTCATATTCATATCCATTTTCGTATCCATTCGTCGATACAACAATACCAATATGTATCCATACGTCGATACAATAATACAATTCTGATATACATACGTCGATACCATAATACCAATCTGATATCCGTACATCGATACCATAATACCAATCGGAATCACCTGACTAGGCAGTAAGTCCCACGATCCCTTGATAAGGTTACCGGTCATCTACATGGTACGTCTTATCTCTAAACAATGGGAGTGGCACATGGGATGTCTTCAAAGATGTGTATATCCTCACTGGTCATCTATACAGCTGATAATACATTAGAGCACTAGCCAGACGTCTTTAATGGTACATTGGACGTCTTCAACGGTGCATACGCATCACTGGACGTCTTCAACAGTGAGAGGCGCACTAGGAACCCTAACCATCCCATGTTCACCCGACTCATCAGTCGTTGATCCCATGGATCCAAAGTACACATATCTCATATTGATCAACCGGGAGAGATTCAAAAATGGGTCCTGGTTCTCGGTCAAGAGATTTGATCAACTGTGAGAGATTCAGATTTGAATCCTGGTTCCTGGTCAAGAGAAACAGTTAAAGAGAGATGCCAAAAAGAGTCGTTTCATCCCCAGCAGATTCAGCTTAATTCCCAGCAGGCATATCGATTCGTACATCGTCAATTCTTTTGGTCACGGTTAGTCCAACCATTGGTCCAATCCATGACACTCACAGTAATTCACTATCAACTCGTCATCTCGATTCATACATCGTTAGTCTTTTTATCACGGTTAGTCCAACCGTTGGTCCAATCCATGACAATCACAATAGTTCACTATCAACTCGTCATCTCGATTCATACATCGTCAGTCTTTTTGATCACGGTTAGTTCAACTATTGGTCCAATCCAAGATAGTCATAGTAGTTCACTGTCAACTCGTCATCTCGATTCGTACATCGTCAGTTCTTTTGATCATGATTGGTCCAACCGTTGGTCCAATCCATGACAGTCACAGTAGTTCACTGTCGACTCGTCATCTCGATTTGTACATTGTTAGTTGTCCAACCATTGGTCCAATCCATGACAGTCATAGTAGTTCACTGTCGACTCGTCATCTCGATTCGTATATCATCAGTTCTTTTGGTCACGATTAGTCCAACCGTTGGTCCAATCCATGACTGTCATAGTAGTTCACTATTGACTCATCATCTCGATTCGTACATCGTCAGTCTTTTTGATCACGGTTAGTCCAACCGTTGGTCCAATCCATGACAGTCATAGTAGTTCACTGTCGACTCGTCATCTCAATTTGTACATCGTCAGTTCTTTTGGTCACGGTTAGTCCAACTGTTGGTCCAATCCATGACAGTCATAGTAGTTTACTGTCGACTCGTCATCTCGATTTGTACATCATCAGTCTTTTTAATCACGGTTAGTCCAACCGTTGGTCCAAACCATGACAATTACAGTAGTGCACTATCGACTCGTCATCTCAATTCGTACATCGTCAGTTCTTTTGATCACGGTTAGTCTAAATCATTGGTCCATTCTATGGCAGTCACAGAAGTTCACTATCGACTTGTCACCTCAATTAGTACACCGTCAGTTCTTCTGAATCATGGTTAGCCTAACCGTTGGTATAACCCATGACAGTCACAGTAGTTCACTATCAACTCATCGTCTCGATTTCTACATCATTAGTTCGTTAATCATCATTAGTTTGCCATCACTCTCATTCAAACTATGTCGTGTTCATCGTTCTTATTCAAAAGCACATAATTTGCCCATTCTCTTCGTGTTAAGTCACATTGTGCAACCCACCACTCTTAAATCATCCTTCGCTTGAACACATTGTGCTTATCATTGTGTTCTCAATCTGACATAATTCCATTAGACATAACACTTGCACTTCACAAACCCACTCGGAGTGGCACACCCCACAACACCTGCTCATACTAGGATCAGAACACTAGACATGATAGGACTCATGACACAATTAATATTACATCCATGCATTGCATATCATCCTCATAGCATAGCATCTGCCTGTCTTGTTGTGCATGTGTGATTTGTTCCTTTGTGCCCCGAACTATGTCATGGTCTGATTCCCCTTGGGATACATAGGCAGCTCACGCAGAGCACGATCGGCACTAGCCTTAACATCAGTTTCTCTTGCATCTTTTGCAACATTTTTGTCCTAAATCTATAGCCTCCAAAAAGACCTGTCTCTTCAAAGCTTTGGCACTCACTTGCGACATGCATTGCCTCGCAAGTTCATGCCATTTTGTCGGCTATCAGATTTAGAAGACCCATAGCTTGGTGGTTCACAATGATCGTAAAAGACTCGAAAAGGATTCCTGGAAGTTAGTCCTATCTCTCGAAATGCTCAGATAGTGGTAAAAATGTCCAAAATGCCCCTGAAAGCCCAAACACTCCCAGATTTGGACCCAAAGTTCTAGAAACAAGTTACGTCATAAGAAAAGTAATGAAATGAGTTTTAAAGCAAAATCAGGAGAAATCATCAGCTCCCAGAGATCCCCGGAAGTCCCGAAAGTTCCCGTTAACCGGTTTGACCTAGGTTTGACCAGGGTTTGACCGAAATCATCCGAATTCGCCCGAAAGTTTAGAGATCATTCTAGATCATGTGAAAAATACCAAAACAAGTTTTAAAAGAAAATCGGACGAAAACGTCAACTCCTGGGAGCTCCCAGAGGTTCCCAGAACTTCCTGGAGGTCTCCGGTTTGACCGATTTGACCCAAAAGTTAACCCGAAGACTGCAGTACCATATCATTTTTCAAACATTTTTCATGGAGAATAGATGTCAATAGCTTTCCAACGGTATATAATACATAATTTCTGGATTTAAAATAATTTATTATGAATTTTCGAAGGTAAAAAAGATAATCAAATCAGCTTTTATCACGAATACCGCAAAACTTTTCAAAGTGACCTATCTCCGAACTATTTTTTATGAAAATTAGACTCCATTACCTTTCCAATTGTTTATAACAACCTCGGTTTGGAGTTCGTATGCATTTTTTGTGAATTTCGGACGAAATAGGGCCTTTTTAAGAATACCGGAACCTCTGGGGGCCTAAACAGCATTATCTGGACATCTGAGGAGCAGTGCAGCTACGGCACTGGGCCACTGCCACGACGGCACATGGCCAGTGCCGCGGTGGCACTCAACCCCTGACGGGTCTATTTTTGTAATTTATTTTGAGGGTCCAAATTGAATAATTGGAAGTCAAAACGATGTAGTTTCTTGTTCATAACTGTTTTGGACCAATGGGAGCACCTTCTAAATCCCAAAATCAGCCCAAATTGGCCTATATAAACCCCCCTTTGCTCTTTATTTGGGGGGAGGGGGGGGGGGGCAAGTGCAAAGCTTGAGAAAGTAGTAGAGAAAGAGAGATATAGATAGGTTTAGAAGAGAGAAAGGGAGCTTCTCCCACTGATTTTCTATAAGAAAGTGAGTTTTAATCTTATTTTCTTCCATTACCTCTCTTATACTTCACATTCAAATCCTCCCCAACCACCATTCTTGAGCATTCATGAGATAGGAAGCTACTTCCATGTCTAAATGTCACCACATATGAGTAATACACCAAGCTACAAGTCCAATATATCATTGAATATCATCTATTGATTGTTTATTTGTTTGTTTATATACAATGTTCATCTCTTCTTAATCTCATTTCTTTTTTGATTTTTCTTTATTTGCTTACTAGTTCATCATCATCTAGATGATGACATGAAGTTTGAGGTGAGTGAATCCTTATGGATAGTAGCTCTTGACCTCAAAAACATGTTTGATAGATGATGATTATAACTTCAATACTTCCAAAGTATTCTTGAGGTTTTACTCAAAAGAAAACAATACTCTCCAACAATCTTGGAGATTCTTGATGATGAGTTGGATGTTGATATTTCATGTGGTTATAATCTCCATTTAAGTGCTGAAAATATACTCTCAAAACCTCTATTTCAAAACCCCTCTTAAACCCCTCATTTTGATTTCAAGAAATAAAACCCTAGTTTTTCCCAAAATCTTCAAAATAGTTAGTTATTCAACTTCAAAATAATATTCTGAGTTCAATACTCAATGGGTGATTACAAGACCACATAGAAAGTCTTCCTAATTCATTAGAGAACACTCATGATTTTTGGTTTGATCTAAAAACACTTGAAAGGGTTCCATTTTGGTCCAAACATTCCTTCCAGATATTCTATTTTTACTGTCATAGCAGCTAAGTTGACTTTCAACTTGTTTTTTAGAAACCTTTTCCAAAAGGAGTTGTCCCAACTCATTTTTCCCTTGAACGTCTGTGTCTTAGGGAACTGTTTGTGTAATATGAGCTTCCAAATGTTTTGTTTTCATTTTCTATGATTTTTCTACATTTCAGTCGATAGTACGGATTCTATTTCTGAGTAACCTCTGTTGTTTATATGATTTCTCTCAATCTGTAACTTCCATAGTGGTTTGGGTTTTTGATATGTGTTCTAGACACAATAAGGATGATCTCTATAAAAATCATGAACTAAAAACATTTCTAACCTCACTTTCCATTTTTACAAAATCAACTCACTGTTCTGTCCACTATTCATAGCAAGCATGTTTTGAGTTCTTTCCTTTGATTTGATGCTTACATGGAATTCAAATTAGCTCATGTCTTAGGAAGTAGTCCATACTACATTTGTACATATCCTATGATGATTTCCTTCATACATTCATGCATATTTTAGACTTCTAAATCACTTTAGCAAATCTATAGACACAAACACACTACTACTTTGCACATTCTAGGATCATACATTGCATTTATGCAAGATTTGGAGTTTTTGTGACTCCTAATCTAAGATGATTATAAGGAATGAACTTGATCATACGTTCATGCTTCCTCCGATCTAATCTTCCTTTTTCATCCATCCCGGGGATTGAGAGATCTTCTTTTCCTCAATACTCAACATGCATACATTATAGATTGCTATGCTATTTGTTTTCTTTGATTTATTTGTTTCAAGAACAATTCATGTCACCTTTAGATTAGGAAAACTTAATTACTTGATATGTGATTAGACAATGTACCCTAGGTTTGTTTGTGTGATCTTTCATTTTACATTGTGTGATATTTTGCTTAGATCTTATGAATGATATCTTATCTTTTGTTCTTCCATTTCAAGATTCTTGTGTAATGTAATATACTATCATAGTATTAATTGTTAAACCAGACATAGTATAAGATAATTATTTGGATGCTAATTGAGGCCCGTCGAGAGACGGGGCAAGTTTAGGGTGTTTTAGTCGTGGCAAAGGCTCCTTCCTCTCTCGTACCAAAACTCTGACCCAAGTTCTTTGGTTATGAAAGGCCGGTGCCCTTTATCCGTTTGGGTGAGTCAAAATTAGGTTTCTTGGTTCCTTAAAGACCAAGTAGCGACTCTGTATCTGTTTTCAACAGACCTTTCTTTCTTTTCTTCAAATCAATCTCAAAACAAAAGGGGAGACTAATTTCGCGTGTCCACACCCCAGATGAAATTGTATAAATCCCCCCTTTGACCCATATAATCACCTAGCATGCTCACGTAAACAAATAGACATGCTTTTCATAATTATTCGAATGCATAATTAATGGGTCTAAGACTAACACATGAATTTTGCCCAGATCACAATTTCGCCTTTGATAATTTAAACATGGAATTTTCCTATATACATAGATTATAAATTCATACCTCGAGCTATAGTCCTATAACTTTGAGGGAAGTACTAGAATACCAAAACTACGCTGAACCTCTGATTGTTCGCAAAACCTACAACTATTCACATATTTTTCCCATATTTCTAGAATTAGGATTTTATAAAAACTAAGCCAAACAAGGCCTAAGAGGTATCAAAATGAAACTCTTACCTCAAGGAGTTCGAATATGTAATTTGGAGAAAACTGACAAACAGCGAACGTCGATTGGCATCGGGAAGCTCTAAGCCCCAAAATCCCCCTCTTGATTTTAAAGTTTAGGTTATAGATATTATGAAAATATCTTGGGCTTGCTATATACATGTAACATTTTTGAAAATTGTGTTTACCTCCCCACGAGTTCTCTAATCATCCAATTATTCTCTGAAATGTCTTAAACATCCAGATTATCGATTCACGAGTAAAATTTCTTATTCCATAAAAGTTTTCATCTAAGTTCCGTTTGGGTCCGTAGTTACGTTCCGAAAACTACTTTTGTAGAATTTCTAGATAACCTACCTTTTATGCAACGTATCTTATTGGTTATCATTAAACCAATCAAAACGATCTTAATCAAGATTAAAATAATCAGAATTTACACTTATAGAGATAAAATTACTATTCATAATTACCAGATAACTTAAATGACATTTAAATTATATAAATATCATTTAATCACATGAATGTCTCATTGAGTATTAGATTACCGTGCTCTCACTTGACACCTTCCTTTGACTCACGTCAACCACTTTCATACTTATCAAATAACATTGATAATCTCCCAAAGTTCAATTATGCATTTAATATGAAAGTAATTTCTAGGCTGGGTGTGACAATAAGTGTCGCGCCCGTGCCCTCGGAACAGGCCGATTGTCGTACGGGCCCGGCTTTCTGAAAGTGGGTGAAATGCGATGGATTTTTATTTGAAAGGGTGAAAAGAGTATGGTAGGGCCATTTGAAATATATCAGAGTCGCCACCTAACATTATTCGGGTGTTAGGATCCCTACAAAGACAATTAATGTAATCATCTTTTGACTTTTGAAAACAATTTTGAGAGAAGGGGGCCCTTTAATAGTGTGACTCTGAATAGCCATGCGAAAACTAGAGATTTTGAGATTGGTTCGGGGACTCGATTATGTTTAGGGAAGGTGTTAGGCACCCTCGAACATCTGTGAAAGCACGGTTGCCGATTCTAGTGGTTTTCATGATAATGGGGCATAAGTGAAAGATAATAGAGTGTGAGGGTGTACAAGAAATAGAAAAAGATGTGGTTATGGTCACACCCAAATGAGGGGTTGCATATGTCTCTCAAGTCGAGAATCAAGCCGTACGTAGTTCTGTGCTTTGTATATGTGTGAGTGTATGCAAGCGTTTTGAAAAAGTTTCTCGATCTAGACCACACGAATGTGAAGTAGTGTTTTGAACAAAAGATGTTGTAGCTAGGAACTTTAACCTATCCGGTGTAATCCTAGACTTTAACCTGTAAAAGAGTAATGAGTTTTGAAAAGTGATTTATGAGAAAATCGATGTAGCTAGGAGTTTTTGGAAAGTGATTGAGCTTATGTGAGTGAGCGGAGAATGAAGTGGTTTTACTTTTTTGCATTTTTGTATTTTTCATTTTTCTGTCCTTTAACCCTACGTCGGAAGTAAGGGTGAGTGCCCAACTTTAAAAAATATGATAAAGTCATGTACGATAAGGAAACTTACCTGACTTTACCTGCGTCGCTTAAAGATCTTGAGCAAGGGAAGCATTTGAGTTTATCGAAGTGAGTATCCATGTCAGATAGTAATTTTGTCGATTTATTTTCAGCTTCTGTGTTGAGCTCTCTTTTTTCCCTTTTTTTTTGCCGAGCTTCTTTTCTTTTTCCTTTTTTTTGCATTGTCCCAGTGTGGGGGGTGATCCTCAGGGGGTTTGAATTTGAAGAAAAATTTTAATTGTATGGCTCAAGTGGGCTAGCAAGTGGATAATAGTGTTTGGATAGCTGAAATGATTGCCTCTCATCATTTTGCCACAAGTATATGTGGATTTTAGAAATCATATATATGCAACTTTGAAATGAGGAGCAATGGGCTACACCAATCGATACTTGATCAATGTGTGGCACGCCTTGAGTTTGGATCTGAGGTATCCTCACCCTTGAGAGTGTGCCGTTCATATGCTACAGCAGTTGTAGAGCAGTATGCACTTGCGATAATGAGCAGTGTCGGACACTGTAATAATCAATTATAGACATAAAGCCTTTTGGCGCATTCTGTCATGGACTACGATTGTAGGGTAAGTTGGACACGTATTGCGTCCAAAAGTCTAATTGCGATGTCTAAATTGGCTTCGATCAACAAGTTACAAGACAGTCATATCCAATGAATCATGAGATTTTAAAGCAAGATGATAATTATTGAATGATGGAAAAGTTTTTTTTCTTTAATTTTTTTTGAAAAAAATGTATGTACTTATACAAAGCAGACAATGCATATATTTAGTAGTAGAGAAACTACACATGTGTGGCATTTTGATGCCTTGTAAAGAGTGGCATTCTAGGCAGTGCGTGAAGTATCGGCTTTTTGCGAGAGTGACCAAAGGCTTGTGCATGTATCGATGGAGAATCAGACTGTTGGTAAAGGGTATAGAAACAGTGCATGGACTGGATGACTAGGAACAACACATATGATAGGTTGCCCATGTGTTTACATAATCCTTGACATTCTCTTTTTATTGATGATTTTTTTTGCGATACATATTAGAGCAAAAAGAGAACAACAAGAAAACCCTTACATTTTCACCAACTCATTGTTCATTGGTAAGGTCATTCCATCCAACAAATGATCTGAATCACAAGAGTGGGTCGAGTTTCTAAGAACATATTTGCTAGTCTTCATGAACTTCTTCATTAAAATCATCAAGCCATGCCAACAAAAAAGCAACACACAGCCAACACATCCATACCAAGAAGAAAACACACTTCCCAAAGTATAATCATCTCAGCCAAATCCATATTGTTTGAGAATAGTAGGTACTAAGTATTATCACTTGGGTGGTATGTATACTAAACTTGTTGAGAAGCGTGGAGAGTCAAGCACCCCAAACTTTCCTGATAAGTGCCCGCAAGCCTAAAACAAGATCAACCCCTTGGTCTTTATTATAATCGCAACGCACAATGGTGAAGGACAATGACTATGAGTATGATAAGTAGAGAAAAGGGAGAAAACAGTGAGCAAGATGTTAGGCCGAGGAGGGAGAGGAGAGAGAGAAATGCAGAGATGCAGAGATGAGGGAAGAGCCGCGTTCGAGGAGGAGGAGAAGGAGATGTAAGGGAATAAGAAATGAGGGAGAAATAGAATATTTATGCTCTTTGTTTTTTCACCGACATAATCTCTCTCTCTCTCTCTCTCTCTCTCTCTCTCTCTTCTCCTTTTTCTTTTTCTTTTCTTTTATTTTTCTTTTTTCTTTTCCTGCAGACAGTTTCTCTCTCCTCTTCTCTTGTTTCTTTTTCACTTCTTTTTCTTTTTGGTTTTTGTTTTGTTTTTGAAAAAGTAAGAATGTATTTGAGAAGGTAAACCAGCCTAATGACTTGGCAACGAGATGATTTGGATAGTTGCGATTATGTTGGTACTGCTTGGACTTGATAATATCAGTGTTCGCAGTTTTGACTTGCATGTGTTGTCATTGTATCGAATTAGGCCTGAATGAAGGATTAGAAATGATCAAGCATGTCTTTTTTTACTTGGGACACATGTCAACCTTTGAGCTAGTTCATATTGATGATAACAAACACAAGTGGATTATGAAAGTGATGATGAGGGATTAGAATCCTCATTTTAGAAAGTGCACTTATGTTACTAACAAGAGATAGTATTTTCATAGCTGATTCTTGAACTGATAGCCCAATGTGAGGGTACATTCCATAAGAAGCGAAAATAGTGCTAAGGAAGACTTTTTTTTTTTGAAGCAGTAGAGATTATAACAATATGTATATACATTTGGATGAGCGGGAGGTTAACTGAGTTCTGCCAACGTGAGGCTTCCTTCCAGAGGCTGAATGCTAACGACATCCTATGCACTTTTCAGCAACCGTATAGATCCTATAGTCCGTTCCACAGAACCCTGGGTTAATGTTCTTCAGAGCTTACTTCTGAGGACAATACCGTCCTAGGATGCTTACCCTCCCAGTTTCCCTATAAATCAGTACCCAAAGGTCCAAACCACATTAAGCTGGTAGAGGGACACGTATAGTAAGACATGTAAGCTTAATCCCAAGCACACTCGATGTACAGGGACTACCTCAAATCTGGACCATGTGATGTTCATTCTAATTTTTTTTTAAGAAAGAAAAAAAAACCTTAGTTCTAGGGCTCAAACCACCTTGTAAATTCTCTTCTCTTCTCTTCTTTTTAAAGACATGTTGGCTCTCCATCTCGTCAATTAAACCCAAGAAGGAGCTTTGAGCTAAGTTATTAACAGTGAAGAAAGAGTGAGGTCCAGTGGATGGAGTAGGCGCTTATGACGAACTCGCTTGGAGATTTTGGGGGGAGATTTGGATATCTTGGAACTCCTGGTTTTTTTGTTTGATCAAGGAAAATCTAGGACTTGCTAGATTGCGAGTGTTGGACTTGATCAGACTAGCAGGAGCAAGTTGGAGAAACAGAGGGGGTGTGGGTAGGATTAAAGACTGTAGAACTTGAGTTGGAAGTAGCGAGATCCAACGGACTTAGAGAAGTTTGATTGTTGTTGCTAGATTGTACGTACTGGATCAGATCAGACCAAGAAAAGGTTGTACAAATTTGAGTGACAAGGGGAATATGGGTAGGGCTAGAGATTTCAGAAGAGATTGTAGCAGTTGTGGTGGGAGAAATGAGATTGGAACTTTTTTGAAGAATTTCTATGTCACGATCTAGATCTTTCATGGCATAGTTGAGCCAGGGATCTAGATTAGGCTCTTTGGATTGTTTGGGTGATTCCTCTTTTGACTGAGCTTGAAGGTGCGAGACATGTTCCCTTAGTTCTGGAACTTGTTGTTCAAGGAAAAAGACGTAAGAAACACATTCCAAAATGGGCTCCTGAAGTCTAGCTGTGGCATTATACACAAGGGATTTGATAGTTTGTTGATGATCTGCCTCGGATACCCTTTGAATAAGGCGTAAAAAGTTCCTATATCCGAAAACCCGTGAATTACCTCATAATCCCTCATACTTCCTGTATACCAAAAGTAGGGAGCCAAGGGACAATCACTTCTGCACCGTCTTCTATTATACTCACATGAACCACAACGATTTGTGTCAATAATCCTCTCAAAAACCATTTTTGGTATGATTCTCCTCTTCTTGATCTCTCTGGAAAGCTCCTGTACATGGCTTGTTTTAGCTTACTCTTATTCAGATTTAGGTTGGGTGAAGTTTTTTTTTCAAGAAGAGAGATAAGTTTTTGCCAAGAGGTAGAAGGAAGAGGAAGAGAATAATAAAGAGGGGAGGAGAGTGAGACAGAGAGAGGTTCATCAAAGAGAGAGAGAATGAGTGAGAAGGATAGAAAGAGGGGGGACATGGAGGGTCTTTAAAAGGAGAGGAAGAGAGAGGGGGAGTAGATCCATGAGGGGGATAAGGAAAAGGGGACATGTGAGAAATAAAATAGAAAGAGAGAGAGAGGGTCAGTGAGAGTAACAGAGAGAGAGACAGAGAGAGAGAGGTTGTTGAGATTGACAGAGAGAGAGAGGGAGCGAGAGTCCATGAGAGGGAGAGAAAGAGAGGGAGCAGGTGAGAAAGAAAGAAAAGTGAAAGAGAAAGAGAGGGGGGTCAGTAAGAGTGACAGAAAGAGAGAGCAAGAGAGTGAGAGAGAGAGAGAGAGAAAGAGAGAGAGAGAGAGAGAGAGAGAGAGAGAGAGAGAGAGAGAGAGCTTGTGGAGAGTGACAGAAAGAGAGGGAGTAGGTGAGAGATAGAGAGGGGGGATTAGTGAGAGAGAGAGAGAGAGCACGTGGAGAGGAAGAGAAAGAGAGGGAGCAGGTGAGAAAGAAAGAAAAGAGAGGGGGGGGGGTCAGAGAGAGAGAAAAAGATAAAGAGAGAGAGCACGTGGAGAGAGTGAGCATGTGGAGAGGCTGATCTCTAATACAAACTTAAATCAACCCTGGTCCCCAAACCTTCAAACCTCGAGCACCGAAGCACTTTCTCAGGTTGTTGGTTCGAGCGGGAGAGTTTTTTGTGCGGTACCGACGGTGACACCGCGACGGTCATGCCACATACTCATCTCCCTATCTAATCTTTTAAGGTTTCCTCTTGAGGACGGGTTATGTTATGCTTGTATGCCAATGTGCATTGTGCATAATGATTTAGGCATTGGCCTTTGTAATTTTGTCATTGGCCTTGCAATTTCATTTTAGCCTGAGTTGTGAACACCTGTGCAAAAGAATATGAATTTACAAAAGAAAAGGTGAAACGAAAACTGTTAGTACAAAGAAATGCCCTATTGTTAATGAAAATCACTAAGTGACAGCCTGAGTCCTCTTAAGTGAGAGTCCCCAGCAGAGTCGCCAACCGTCGCGCCCGCACCCTCGGAACAGGTAGTCTGTCGTGTGGGCCTGGCTTTCTGAAAGTGGGTAAAATGCAACGGATTTTTATTGGAATGGGTGAAAAGAATATGGTAAGGCCATTTGAAATGTTTCAGAGTCACCACCTAACATTTTTCAGGTGTTAGGATCCCTACAAAGACAATTAATGTAATCATCTTTTGACTTTTGAATACAGTTTTGAGAAAAGTGGGCCCTTTGAAAGTGTGACTCTGAATAGCCATGCAAAAACCAGATATTTTGAGATGGGTTCGGGGACTCGATTATGTCGAGGGAAGGTGTTAAGCACCCTCGAACATCCCGTGCAAGCACGGTTGCCGATTCTAGTGGTTTTCATGATAATATGGCATAAGTGAAAGATAATACAGTGTGAGGATGTACAAGAAATAGAAAAAGATGTGGTTATGGTCGCACCCAAATGAGGAGTTGCATGCATATCTCAAGTCGAGAATCAGGCCGTACATAGTTTTGTGCTTTGTATATGTGTGAGTGTGTGCATGTGTATTGAAAAAGTTGGTCGATCTAGACCATGCGAGTATGAAGTAGTGTTTTGAGCAAAAGATGGTGTAGCTAGGAACTTTAACCTGTGCAGTGTAGTCCTAGACTTTTACCTTTGAAGAGTAATGAGCTTTGAAAAGTGATTTAAGAGAAAATTGGTGTAGCTAGGAGTTTTTGGAAAGTGATTGAGCTTATGCAAGTGAGTGGGGAATGAAGCATTTTTTTTTTTTTTTGTATTTTTGTATTTTTCATTTTTCTGTCCTTTTATTCCTACGCCTGAAGTAAGAGTCGATGCCCAATTTTAAGAAATATGAGAAAGTGCATGTAGGATAAGAAAACTTACCTGACTTTACCTACGTCACTTGAAGATCTTGAGCAAGGGAAGCATTTGAGTTTATTGAAGGATGTCTATTTTTTTTTTTGGTATTTTCTTTTCATCCTTCTTTTTCTTTTTCTTTTTCTTTTTCTGTTTTTTTTTCCAGAAGAAAGGGTCAGTGCCCAAATGACTATAAAGAGAAATTTTTTTCATATTTTTTATTTTTATGCCGGAAGTAAGGGTCGGTGCCCATTAAGAATAAGAAGACTTACCTGTCCTACTTGTGCAGTTTCAAGATTCCAAGCAAAGATGGCATTGAAGTTTTATTTTGAAAAAGTCCATTTTTGTATTTTTTTTTTCTTTTTGTCTTCGTTTTTTGTATTTTTGATTTTATACTGGAAGAAATGGACGGTGCCCATGAGAAATGTTCGAATTTCCTTTTATCAAAGTTATTGATCAACTTGATAAGTTAGGCATATTCGGTTTTAATAGAAGTAGAAAGATGCTCAAATTTCTATTTATCAAAGTTATTGAACTTGATAAACGTGAATATTTGGTAAAAGAAAAAGGAGATTTCTTTTTTTGTTTTTGTTTTCTATTTTTTATTCTTTTTTTTTTGTAAAAAAAAAAAAAAGGTTTTATAATATTCTGGAAATTCTTTTCTTTTACTAGACTTCGTTCACTTTTAAAAAATCCAAACCCCAAATGAAAGAGATAAAAGAAAAGTTCTATAAAAGTTTATGTCGAAGTGCAGTTTTTTCATAGCTTTGAGAGGAGTATTCCCAAAATAGAATGGAGGAGTTCCGGTGCTCCCAATTTCTTGAAATTCGGATGACGCCTATTATAATGAGTCTTGTTTCCGTGGGAGAAAACCGTTTGGTCATACCAATTATAGATTTGGAGAAATTGAGTTTAGAAGCACCCGTACTCAGAAACAAGGACTGTACTGTCTACTGAAATTGGACAATTTTCTGCAAAAATTAAACTGATCCAAAACAAAATAAAAAAAATTCACAGGGGTAGGTAAGAGGCTATAGTTAATGGACAAAAAAATAGAGAAGAAAAAATCTTGTAGTAGTCTAAACAGTGAACGTGATCTGGTGTCACTGCTTGTCATACCCCGGAGAAGCAAAAATAGAGAAAACGAGTTCCTTTTTGGTCCCGTGGGTTCGTGACTGGTGAATAACCGCATTTTTATCTACTCAAACCGATAAACACAACGATAGGGAGGATGCTATTCATAGAGCATATCTTATTAACATAATCAGAGGCTACAACAAAAATATAAAAGGTTTGAAAGCAACATATGCCCAAGTACCAATTATAAAAGTCTACGAAATCTATTACAATAGCTGACTTAGAGTCTGAAGCCTACAACAAATATTAACAGAAGACAACAGATATATATATATAAACTAACTATTAAAAAACGGCACGTCTTCGTCTTTAAGCCTTCAGCTCCAAGTCCAGCAGATTATCAGTCTCTGTCATCAAGACCTGCAAAGCTCTAGATATTGGAATGTCCGGAGCACAAACGCCATCAGCTTTGAATACAAAGCTGAGTGAGAACATCAAACACTCTCCTCACCTGTTACTATTCAGTATCTTGAAATGCGGTTAATCTCTTATCAATGACATCTCTCACGGATATAGCAGAGGTCTTATTAAACTATACATTTAAATCAATGATAACAGGAAACATGTTAAGTAACGACAAAGATACAAATCATGTTATAACATCTCATCATGCTACTCAATGTCCAGCATTACCAAATCCATGCATGTAACCCATGAAACCACCCTATGCTTCTACTTTCATGCCAGGGTGCTAAATCCCTGACTGAACAATCATCTTACTAACCATTCTCATATTCATATCCATTTCCGTGTCCATTCATCGATACAACAATACCAATCTGTATCCATACGTCAATACAATAATATAATTCTGATATCCATACGTCGATGCCATAATACTAATTTGATATCCATACGTCGATACCATAATACCAATCGAAATCATCCGACTAGGCAGTAGGTCCCACGATCCCTTGATAGGGTTACCGATCGTCTACACGGTACGTCCTATCTATAAACAATGGGAGTAGCACATCCGACGTCTTCAACGATATGTATATCCTCATTGGTCGTCTACACAGCTGACAATGCATTAGAGCACTAGCCGGACGTCTTCAATGGTATACTGGATGTCTTTAACAATGCATACGCATCACTGGACATCTTCAACAGTGAGAGGCGTACTAGGAACCCTAACCATCCCACGTTCACCTGGCTTGTCAGCCGTTGATCCCACGGATCCAAAGTATACATATCTCATATTTCACATAAGTCGCATATCTCGATTCTCATCATATCCTCTTATCTCTTCATACCACTATCCCATGCATGTAGACCACATGTTGTGCAATTCTCATCCTTTAGTTAACCAAACTACCACATGCTATGTGTTCAACATAACTACTCATTATTGATTATTAACATGCGGTTGTGTTCCATTCCACTATTCAGTTTAACAATAACAACATATGGAATCATGGTACAACATTTAACCAACTAAACAATTCGTATAATAATCAACAGAAAGTCATCATGTTCTGTGAGTTTCGATGGATTGAACTCTATTCAATCGATTGAGGAAAAGTCATTTCGATCGATCGAAGTCGTTTCAATCGATCGAAGTCCTTCGATCGATCGAGGAAATAGCACGTTCGATCGATTGAGGAAAATAAACTTTGATTGATTGAACCAAGTTCAATCGCTCGAGAATCATCTTCTACCCTGGGTAGAAGACAAACAGAGGTTTCGGGGTCACAATATATACGTTCTAAACATACAGAAACCATCATAGAATTATCTCTTGAGTGAGGTAATGAACTCACCTCACTCCGACGATCTGGTGACGGCGCTCCCGAGCTCCGCGGCGGCAGTTATGGTGAGCTTCTTCTCTCTCTCCTTCTTCTCTTCTCTGTCTCTCTCTATCTTCTGCTTTATCTTCTTCTTCTTCTCCTCTTCTTCTTCTGTCTAAGCATATATATTTATATCACACACACGCATGGTTATATATATATATAAAACACAAATACACACTCCAATGCTCTCTCTCTCTCTCTCTCAAATCTCTAAACTTTCCAAACACCACACACACACACACACACACACACACACAGATCACACATATATATAAGGAGACAAGAGGGGCATGTGGCAGATACGAGGTAAAGATAATAACACTTTCGATCGATTGAAGTGAGTTCGATCAATCAAGAACAGGTTGGTCAAGGTTTGATCGATTAAAAGAAGTTTAATCACTCGAGAAAGGGTCTACGTCACAGAATCAGGTCGGCAGAGTTTCGATCGATGAGAAAACAAAAGTTCAAGCGATTGAGAAGACTTCGATCGATTGATAAAGGTTCTTTACCAAGGGTTCACACAAGCAAACAGGGTCTTATTTATGTAACCATGTATCCGAAAAATACAAGGTATTACATTATCCACCACTTATCAAAAGATTTCATCCTCGAAATCAAAAGCAGTAGCCCCTAAAAGAAGAAAATCCATCTCCTAAAACATACTCCAAAATGCTCAAGTTCTCGTTTTACATAAACGATCACATCAGCGACTAACTAGTTAAGTTCTAAACACGGGATACAAAGACATAAATGATCTATGAGTACTCTTTGTAATTCTGGTGTTATCTCTGTATTACTCGTATCTCTTCTCATATACTTGTAATCTTCTAGTTCATCCTCTCCTGTCAAGGCTACGTCTTAAAAAAAATGAGATTCTTCATCTCTAGTCTCGATCCAACTTACCAACGGTTGGCATAATCTTTCGTATACGGAGGCAAATGATGTCATATAAGGATGCAAATGATGTTGTATGGGGATGCAATTGTTGGCAGGTAAGGATGCAAAAGATGTCATATGGGGATGCAATTGATGTTATATCTATACTTGGATAACTACTATCATAGACGACTATCAATCAGTGCCAAATGAGTTGTTCGGATATCTCAATTTATGGTGTAGGCTCAAAATTGTAGGGTGAGCTAATTAGTCTAATCCTCTTACTCTCAAATCAAAAGAATGCCAAACTTCCTGCAATATCGAGATCATATATAATACATGATGTGGGTGTTGAGCATTGTATTTTCTGTCTATCGTCCATTTTTAAGTCGAGATCAATTATTTGTTCGAGGAGTCTGCCCTCTTAGTACTTGATGTGGTGGAGCATTGTGTTGCATCTCTAGTTCTGGACAAAACTTAAGAACATGACCGACTTTACCACAGTTAACGCATTGTACTCCTCGTCTATTAGATTTCCTTGATGCTCTGCATTCTTGGGAATGGTGTCTTGGTACTCCACAATTATAGCAGATATCTCGTTCCCTATGTTATGTTGGAGTCGCCACTGGTTTTGATTCTTTCTTGTTGTTCTCCAATCTCTTACGCTTATGGCAGTTACCCATATAACTTTTCTCTATGTTTCCTTGTTGAACTTGGTTAGCTTCCAACACAACCTGACTGTCTCTTATTCTCTGATCTATTAGGAAAAGTTGATCATTTTCTGGCAATGTTTGATCAGAGTATGGTCCATCACTAATCTAAGTGTCGTCTTCTAGTTTCGGTGCCATTTCTACCAAAGCTTCGAATGATTGGTCTAAATATCCTATGGTCTCATGACGGATATGTGGAACTAATCCCTGATGATATCTCTTGATCTTTCTCCTTAGTGTATTGATCATATGCGGTGCAAATCGTGATAGCCTCTCTAATTGTGTTGTATATTCTGGCCCTATAAAACTACCTTGGACTACTTGTATAAATTCCATTTCCCTTTTGTTCTTCTCGAATTCTGGGAAGTAATTCTCTAGAAATCGAGTCTGGAATGATTCCCAAGTCATCCTTCCTACAGCTTCTTCACCTATCGTAGCTTTCACTGCGTCCCACCAATCTGCTGCTGAGAACATCAATTGAAATACAGCCAAAAGTCTTTTCTCAGTGTCAGTACATTCAAATGTCTCAAATATCAATTCTATCTAGCGAATCCATTGCTCAGCTTGCCATGCTCCTATTAATCCGATAAAGGTTCTTGGTTGAAGAGCACAAAATTCCTTTAGCAGCTTAACTCCCGTCTGACGTACTGGTGCTTCATTATTGATGACATAATCAGCACGATTGATAATTCATTCCATGCGATGGATGAAAGCTCCAACCATTCCTGTTGGATCTATCTCAGGAGGTACTACATCAGGTACTCCATTCAGTTGGCTCAGGTTTTCTCGAGTCGTTCTAACCATAACGAGTGCTGGTAGTGTTCGATGTCTCAACCTATAAATGAAAATCTATTCAGTCAGTCGCATTCTATCTTACAGCTCAGGCAAGAACATGCGGTAACAAATATATAGTACCACTATATAATACGATCACACAAGCAATACGGATACCTCACATAAATAATAATATTAACCATAGAGGCCAGTCTACCTACCAGGTATTCTTAAAGGTACCAATGCTAAGAATAAAGGTTACGAACTACAGGTTCTATGTGTAACGTCAAATCTAAATGTTCTATCTCTATTCTCAGGTTCCAAACTACGAGTACTGCTCAACTAACATGTGAGACCACTCAACTAACATGTGGCTCAAGGTAATATGATAATCTTATACATAACCTCCTTCTACTTCTAGGTTACACTGAATGTTCCACGATCGCCTAGGAATTCGTCCGTGTCTAAAATCCAATGGTTCTATATTTATGATCTCCACAACCACAACTAACTCTAGATGCCTTGTTCTTCGTGAACTCAGCTACCAACATTCTTATTGGTTCCAATAGTTACTATCCTCCAGAGAAACATACTAAGACAGATTCATCTAACTTCTCATCTACGTGACAAGATAACAACTCCATCTTATCTCATCTAATCCTCATGCTATCAACATTAACTTAGAACTCGAGTTATAATCACAAAAGACAAGCAGTTAACAACTAAAACCTAGGCTTTGATACAAATCCTGTCACGCCCCGGAGAAGTAAATATAGAAAACTAGCTCCTTTTTGGTCTTGTAGATTCGTGACTGGTGAATAACTGCATTATCATCCACTCAAACCGATAAACACAACGATAGGGAGGATGCTGTTCATAGAACATATCTTATTAACATAATCAGAGGCTATAGCAGAAATATAAAAGGTTTGGAAGCAACATATGCTCAAGTATCAATTATAAAAGTCTACTAAATCTATTACAATAGCTGACTTAGGGTTTGAGGCCTACAACAAATATTAACAGAAGACAACAGATATATAAACTAACTATTAGAAAGCAGCACGTCTTCGCCTTTAAGCCTTCAGCTCCAAGTCCGGCGGAATATCAGTCTCCATCATCAAGACTTGCAAAGCTCTAGACATTGAAATGTCCAGGGCACAAATGCCATCAACTTTGAATACAAAGCTGAGTGAGAACATCAAACACACTACTCACCCGTTACTGTTCAACATCTTAAAATGCAGTTAATCTCTTATCAATGACGTCTCTCACGGACATAGCAGAGATCTTATTAAACTATACATTTAAATCAATGATAACAAAAACATGTTAAGTAATGACAAAGATAAGGATCATGTTATAACATCCATCATACTACTCAATGTCCAGCATTACCAAATCCATGCATGTAACCCATGCAACTACCCCATGCATCTACCTTCATGCCGGGATGCTGAATCCCTGATTGAACAATCATCTTACAAACCATTCTCATATTCATATCCATTTTCGTATCCATTCATCGATACAACAATACCAATCTGTATCCATACATCGATACAATAATACAATTCTGATATACATACGTCGATACCATAATACCAATCTGATATCCGTACATCAATACCATAATACCAATCGAAATCACCTGACTAGGCAGTAAGTCCCACGATCCCTTGATAGGGTTACCGGTCATCTACATGGTACGTCTTATCTATAAACAATGGGAGTGGCACATAGGATGTCTTCAACGATGTGTATATCCTCACTGGTCATCTATACAGCTGATAATACATTAGAGCACTAGCCGGACGTCTTTAATGGTACATTGGACGTCTTCAACGGTGCATACGCATCACTGGACGTCTTCAACAGTGAGAGGCACACTAGGAACCCTAACCATCCCATGTTCACCCGACTCGTCAGCCATTGATCCCATGGATCCAAAGTACACATATCTCATATTCCACATAAGTCACATATCTCAATTCTCATCATATCCTCTTATCTCTTCATACCACTATCCCATGCATACTGACCACATGTTGTGCAATGCTCATGCTCTAGATAACCAGGCTACCACATGCTCTGTGTTCAACATAACTAGTCATTATTGATTATTAACATGCAGTTGTATTCCGTTCCAGTATTCAGTTTAACTATATCAACATATGGAATCATGGTACAACATTTAACCAACTAAATAATTCATATAGTAATCAATAAGAAGTAATCATGTTCTGTGAGTTTCGATGGATTGAACTCTGTTCAATCGATTGAGGAAAAGTCATTTCGATCGATCAAAATCCGTCGATCGATCGAGGAAATAGCATGTTCAATCGATTGAGGAAAATAAATTCCGATTGATTGAACCAAGTTCAATCGCTCGAGAATCATCTTCTACCCTGGGTAGAAGACGAACAGAGGTTTTGGGGTCACAATATATACGTTCGAAACAGACAGAAACCATCCTATAATTATCTCTTGAGTGAGTTAATGAACTCACCTCACTCCGGCGGTCCAGTGACGGCGTTCCCGAGCTCCACGGCGGCGGCGGCTATGGTGAGCTTCTTCTCTCTCTCCTTCTTCTCTTCTCTGTCTCTCTCTATCTTCTGCTTCATCTTCTTCTTCTGTCTAAGCATATATATATCACACACACGCACGGTTATATATATATGGAACACATATACACACTCCAATGCTCCCTCTCTCTCAAATCTCTAAACTATCTAAATACCACACACACACACATACACAGAGCACACATATATATAGGGAGACAAGAGGGGCATGTGGCAGATACGAGGTAAAGATAAAAACACTGAAAAGAGATTTTTTTTTCATGTTTTTATTTTTATGCTGGAAGTAAGGGTCGATGCCCATTAAGGATGAGAAGACTTGCTTGTCCTACCTGTGCTGTTTGCAGATTCCAAGCAAATGTGACATTGGAGTTTTATTTTGAGAAAGTCCATTTTTGTATTTTTCTTTTTGTCTTCTTTTTTTGTATTTTTGATTTTATACTGGAAGAAAGGGACGGTGCCCATGAAAAATGTTTGAATTTCGTTTTATCAAAGTTATTGATCAACTTAATAAGTTAGGCATATTCGGTTTTAATAAAAGTGGAAAATGCTCAAATTTCTATTTATCAAAGTTATTGAACTTGATAAACATGAATATTTGGTAAAAGAAAAAGGAAATTTCTTTTTTTGTTTTTGTTTTCTATTTTTTTTATTCTTTTATTTGTAAAAATAAAAATATAAACAAATAAAAAAAACAAGTTTTCTAATATTCTGGAAATTATTTTTTTTACTAGACTTTATTCACTTTTAAAAAATCAAAACCCCAAATGAACGAGAGAAAAGAAAAGTTTTATAAAAGTTTATGTCGAAGTGCAGTTTTTTCACAGCTTTGAGAGGAGTGTTCCCAAAATGGAACGGTGGGGCTCCGGTGCTCCCAATTTTTTGAAATTCGGATGACGACTAGTAAAATGAGTCTAGTTTTTGTGGGAGAAAATCGTTTGGTCATACCCATTATAGATTTGGAGAAATTGAGCTTAGAAGCACCCTTACTCAGAAATAGGGATTGCACTATCGACTGAAATTGGACGATTTTTTATGAAAATTAAACTGATCCAAAAAAAATCAAACAAATTCACAAGGGTAGGTAAGAGGCTATAATTAATGGACAAAAAAATGCAGTGAATAAAAAATCTTGTAGTAGTCCAAACAGTGAACGTGATCTGGTGTCACTACTGTGATGTTTCTGGCAGATTATATGCCTTCTGTGTTTATGTTTTGAAAATGGATCATACGATCTTTGTAAATTCTGAAAAAAAATCGCAGACCAACATCATTTGGTTAGGAACACTCTCTAATTGGTTTCATTTGATTTGAATCAAAAAAGAATTCGTGGTGATGTTTTGATTATCATCATAGCAGTGGACTTTAGCAAACATGGATTGTTTGGTGCTTCAATGGTGATTGAGTTTGGAGAAGAGAGATGAGGTACTGGGGTTGCTCCCTCCCTTGTGTAGATGTGAAGGTGTTGTATTTGTAGGCCAGAAGAGGGGAGATTTAGTGGAGCATGGGTCTTGGAACCTTGAGGTGGAAAGGTGATGGTGGAGCATTTGTCTTGGAATCTTGAGGTGGAAAGTGATGGTGGAGTATTTGTCTTGGAATTGAATCTCAAGGTGGAAAGGTGATGGTGGAGTATTTATCTTAGAATCTTGAGGTGGAAAGGTGATGGTGGAGCATAGGTGAGTATGGGTTGGAGAAAAGTGAGATAAGAGTTGTCTCCATTATATGAATCAGCCGTGTATATGTATACATGGTTGATGAGACGGAGAAATGATTCAATGGTGTAGGTGCATTGCAAGTCCGGTGAAATTTTGATTTTTCAACTTTGATTTGTGATATTTCTTTCACCCAACGTCTGATTCGAAAAGCAATGTGCTCATGACAATGAGTACTTTATTTTGAAATGATTTGGTTGAGCAAAAATGGAGTGTCTACAGCTGCCCCTCTTTGTCATGTTTTGCGAAGAAAATCGTGGCAAAGATAAGGACACACCCATTTTTGCCTCAACTCTTTCTTGAAAAAAAATTGTTTTTGTTTCTTTTTTTTTTTTTATGATGAGAAGTATGTACAAGAATAGGAATGATTTCAAAGTCTGTTCGAGATGTCTATGTATCTTATGTGGAGAAGAATCATATCGAGCATAGTTCAAGCGAGTGACATTATGATTGGTGAAGAGTGAAGTGAAGTGCCAGAGTAGGCAAGTGAGTAGGCAGTTGGGAATTAGGAGTATTGTCAGATTAGGCAAGTAGCTCCGCTGGGGATTGAGAGTGTCACCAGAATGGGCGAAAGACTCTGTTGGAGATTTATATGAGAATCGAACAGAAGAAGGATGGTGTAGTCAAAAAGTGCATAACCACGTAATCTCAAACTCTAACCAAAAATGTATTAAAGCAAGGGTACAGTTGAGCTCGCTGAGGTGCCTACGTATCTCCTACAAGGAGGATCAGACCGAGCATAGTTCATAAAAACCTGGGTAGTTGGGAGATGGTGAGAGATGGTGTAGTCGAGAAGTACATAGCCGCATAATCTCAAACTTTAACCAAGAATGTATTAAAGTAAGGGTATGGTCGAGCTCGTCGAGCTACCTACGTATCTCCTACGAGGAGAATCAGACTGAGCATAGTGCGTGAGATGAAGAGGATGCCATGTTAGGATAGTGAAGAACAAAATACCATGTCGGGGCGTGATTACAATGGATATGAGATAGCAAAATGCCACATGGGGCGTGATCGCTATGAGATAGGAGAGGAAAATGCCACATGTGACGTGATTGTTGTAGGATATAGACTGGTAAAATGCGATACGAGTGATTGTCGTGAGGATATGAGAGATCAAAATTCAACGTGGGGCGTGATCGTTGTGAGATTGGAAAGCAACATGATTACTGTAGGATATAGACTGGCAAACTGCGATAAGCATGATTGTCGTGAGGATACAAGAGAGCGAAATGCCACGTGGGGCATGATCATTATCAGATAAGAGAGCAAAATGCCACGTAGGGCATGATTGTTGTAGGATATAGGCTAGCAAAATTCGATACGAGTGATTGCCGTGAGGATACAAGTGACACGACTAAATAGTTGTGCGCTCTTGTGCAACACCCAAGTGTAGGTGATCGTGCAAGTAATACTGGATAATTCCAGGTCGATCCCACAGGGAAGGAATAGGAAGAAAATATACTAAGTTACAACCTAAAGAAAAAGAAAATAAAAATGAATAATTGGAGGTGTACTAACAAATCCTAATTAATTAAATTAAACTAAATAATAAACTAAAACATAAAGAAACATAACTAATTAAATAAATAAACTAAAGGTGTTGGAAATACGAGAATTCACATTGATCCTAACCATCTACCATGCATACTCATTAACGTTCTATGGAGTTCATTCCTCTTCAGTATTCCGTATTTTTCTAAAGATAAAGAATCAACAGCCCTTTCATGACCGGGACTATATCATCACAAATGATTTAAAATACTTAGAAGACGGTTTAAAACAATGGTTATTACTTGCACTCTAAATGATGTTAGCATTCAAAGTGGTTTTCAAAAGTCATTGAAGAAAATAGCCGTAAGGCTTTAAGTTCTAAAAACTGTTGTGACAAACTGAGCTTATAGGGACAATTTGATGACAGATTTCTAAAACAAAAAGTTATGGAATACTTAAAAGAATCATCTCAGGAATTAGCAAGTTCGATCGATCGAAGCGCTCTCGATCGATCGGACAGCATCATCCTTCAATCGATCGAAAGGTGTTCGATCGCTTGACTGTGGCTCTGGTTCGATCGATCGAAATACCTTCGATCGATCGAGCCCAAGGTTTCTAAAGATTGCATGGCAGAGGTTGGAAATCAATATTTCATCACATATTCCCAATGTCTAAACTACAGAAACATAAATAAACTAACACAGAAACAGTAACCTAAAGTAATCATAGCATATAAACTAATAACAATCAAATAACAAAGTTTGAAAAGAAAAACCTGGATATAATCTGAAATAAACTCAAAATAAACATGAAATCCACTTGAATCTTCAATAATCTTCAATATATTAATGAAAAAGAGGAAGAAAAAGATGAATCTAGCCTAATCTACTCCTAATCTAACCCTAAAACTACCCTAAACTGCTGTTTTCTGCGTTCTGGAGCGTCCCCCCTTCGTCTGGCGTCAAAACGACGTATATATAGGGTTCCCGTAGAGTTTACGCAACTTTTAAGTGAATATAAAGTACGATCGATGGAGCTTAGTTCGATCGATCGAAGGTTCGATCGATTGAACTCTCCTCAATCGCTTGAACTCCTCTGATGTTGACAGCTCTGCACACCGATGGGAGAATGGCCATAACGTTTTACTCGGACCTCGGATTGACCTCCCGTTTGTGGCCACGCGACCGTAACTCAAAGATCTACATTTTATATCTCTGGGAAAATCTTCCAAATTTGAAGTCTTCATTGTCAAAATTGGCATTTCTTCAGCTGCTTCTGTTGTTCTCTTCACCAGAATCACTTTTCTTTAGCTCCACTTCACGATTTACATCCTAATACCTATAAAACAATGCAAAAACATATATTTTAGCATTAACACAATAAAAAGAACATTTTTATTAGAATGCACCTAAACATAGGGACTTTGGGGATAAAAGTATGCATAAAAGACCATATAATACGCTATGAACATGCACTTTTCACCACGAATCAATAAGAGAGCGAAATGCCACGTGGGGCATGATCTCTATGAGATAGGAGAGAAAAATGCCATGTGCAACATGATTGCTGTAGGATATAGATTAGCAAAATGCGATACACGTGATTGCTGTGAGGATGTGAGAGAGAGAAATGCCATATGGGGCGTGATCACTGTGAGATAAGAGAGCAAAATACCACGTGCGGCATGATTGCTGTAGGATATAGATTGGTAAAATGCAATACATGTGATTGCCATGAGGATATGAGAGAATGAAATGCCACATGGGGCATGATTGCTGTGAGATAGTAGAGCAAAATGCCATGTATAGCGTGATTGTTGTAGGATATAGACTAGTAAAATGCGATATGCGTGATTGTCGTGAGGATATGGGAGAGCAAAATTCCATGTGGGGCGTAATTGTTGTGAGATAGGAGAGCAATGTGATTGCTGTAGGATATAGACTGGAAAAATGCAATACGCATGATTGCCGTGATGATATAAGAGAGCGAAATGCCACGTGGGGCATGATCGTTGTGTGATAGGAGACCAATGTCACGTGGGGCGTGATTGTTGTAGGATATAGGCTAGAAAAATATGATACGCGTGATTGCCGTGAGGATATGAGAGATGAAATGCCACATAGGGCGTGATCGCTGTGAGATAGGAGAGTAAAATGCCACGTACGACGTGATTGCTATCGGATATAGATTGGAAAAATGTGATACACGTGATTGTCATAAGGATATGAGAGAGCAAAATGAAACATGGGACGTGATCACTGTGAGATAGGAGAGCAAAATGCCACGTGCGGCGTGATTGCTGTAGGAAATAGATTGGAAAAATGCAATGCGCGTGATTGTCGTGAGGATATGAGAAAGTGAAATGCCACGTGGGGCATGATCGCTGTGAGATAGGAGAGCAAAATGCCACATGGGGCGTGATTGTTGTTGGATATAGACGGGCAAAATGCGATACATGGTGATTTCCGTGAGGATATGAGAGAGCGAAATACCACGTGGGGCATGATCGTCGTGAAAAAAAAGAGTGGAAAAATGCCACGTGTGGCGTGATTGCTATTGTCATGCCTCGGAGCAGCAAAAATAGGGAAAAGTAAATTTACTTTTTGGGTCCATAGGGAATGACGGGTGAATAACCGCATTGTCATCTACTCAAACCAATAAACACAACGATAGGGAGGATGTTATTCATAGAACATATCTTATTAACATAATCAGAGGCTACAGCGGAAATATAAAAGGTGTGGAAGCAGCATATGCCCAAGTACCAATTATAAAAGTCTACTAAATCTATTACAATAGTTGGCTTATAGTCTGAAACCTATAACCATAATTAATAGCAGTACAACAGATACGCATACTAACTATTACAAATCAACACGTCTTCTTCTCCAAGTCTTCAGCACTAACTCCGGCGAAACCTCAGTCTCCCATCCTTACTACCTGCCAAGCTCTAGACATTGGAATGTCCAGGGCATAAACGCCATCAGCTTTGAATACAAAGCTTAGTGAGCACATTAAACAACACTCCTCACCGTTACTGTTCAGCATCTTAAAATGCGGTTAATCTCTTATCAGTGATGTCTCTCACGGACATAGCAGAGGTCTCATTAAACTATACATGAATTCAATGATAGCAGGAAACATATTAATAAATGACAAGGATAACATCATGGTATAATATCTCATCACGTATTAACCAAATCCATGCATGTAACCATGCAACCATCCATGCATCTACCTTTACGTCGGGATGCTGAATCCACGATTGAACACCATTTATCTCGTCATATCCGTACTCATATTCATATCCCTATCCATCTCTGTATCCATACGTCGATACCATAATACCAATCTGATATCCATATATCTATCCATAATACCAAATTTGTATCTATTCGTCGATACAATAATGCCAATTTGTATCCATTCATCGATACAATAATGCCAATCGCAATCACCCGACTAAGCAGTAGTTCCCACAATCCCTTGATAGGGTTACCGGTCGTCTACACGGTACCACCTATCTGTAAACGATAGAACGGCACATCAGATGTCTTCAACGATGCGTATACCCTCACTGGTCGTCTACACAACTGAGAATACATTAAAGCACTAGCCGGATGTCACGTCTTCAATAGTGCATACGCATCACTGGACGTCTTCAACAGTGAGAGGCGCACTAGGAACTCTAACCATCCCACGTCCACCCGGCTTGTCAGCCGTTGATCCAACGGATCCAAAGTACATATATCTCATATTCCACATAAGTCATATATTCCATTTCCATATTGAGGCACAGTTCCCGATTCTCATCATATTCTCTCATATCTTCATATCCCGATTCTCATCGTATTTTGTTATCTCTTCATACCAATATCCCATGCATGCTGACCATATGTTGTGCAATGCTCATGCTCTAGATACAGGAAATACCACATGCTCTGTATTCATCATATGTACTCGTAACATGCAATTGTGTTTTGTTCTACTATTTAGTTTAACAGTATCATCATGTAATAGTTAAACAGCTCATCCCATAATAGTGCTGCATTATCTCTTAAATTAACAATATCGCATGTTAAAAGCATGGATCAACATTTAACCAACTAAACAATTCATAATATAATCAACAGGAAATAAACGTGTTCTGTCAGGTTCGATCGATTGAGGTCTTCTCGATCGATTGAAGTCAGACTAAGTTCGATCGATCGAAGTCCCTTCGATCGATTGAGGAAACGATAAGTTTGATCGATCGAGAATAGTTTGATCGCTCGAACATCATCTTCCACCCAGAAACTGGGCAGAGACGAACAAAGGTTTCGGGGTCACAATATATACGTTCTAAAACACACAAAAACCATACTAAAGTCATCCCTTGAGTGAGTTAATGAACTCACCTCACTCCGGCGGTTCAGTGACGGCGCTCCCGAGCTTTGCAGCGGCGAATATGGTGGCGGCGAGCTTTCTCTCTCCTCTCCTTCTTCTCTGTCTCTCTCCGGTCTCTCTCTGTCTCTCTTCTTCAAGTATATATATATACACACACATACACACACGGTTATATATATATATATGTATATGTATAGAACACACATACACACACAAGCTCTCTCTCTTTAACTCTTTGAACTACCAAACACCACACACACACAAAACATACATATATATAGGGAGGCAAAGAGGTACAGGTGGCAGAATACGTATACTGAATATACAAAGTTCGATCGATCGAAGTGAGTTCGATCGATTGAGAACAGGGTTTGATTGATTGAGAAGAGTTCAATCGCTCGAGAAAGGGTACACGTCACAGAATCAGGTCGGTAGAGTTGCGATCGCTCGAAGTATGTTCGATCGCTCGAGAAAGGCACAAGTTTGATCGATCGAGATGAGTTCAATCGATTGAGGACAACTTTATACTAAGGGTTCATACAAGCATACAAGGTCTTATTTATATAACCATGTATCCAGAAATACAGGGTACTACATTATCCACCACCTATCAAAAGATTTCGTCCTCGAAATCTGGAGCAGCAGTCTTAAAACAAAAAGAAAACCATCTCGCAACACATACTCTAAATGCCCAAGTTCTCATTTTACATAAACGATTACATCAGCAGCCAATGGGTTACGTTCTAAACGCGTGATACGAAAACAACAATGGTCTATGAGTACTAGGGTGACAGCTACCGATCCTTGGGTTTAGATATATGAAATTCGTATGTCGAACTTCAGGAAAAATAATCCTAGGTACAATCTAATCATCTTACAAAATCTGAAACGGCTAGTTCCCAAACACAGAAGGTTCCTTCCTCAAGTCAAACTCTACGGTGTGAAGGTTCTACTGATCAAATGTTCTAATCTCATCTAAGTCGTAGCGAAGCGTTGCCGTCTACTCTCGTCTTCAAAGATGCTTCAAACTGTGCTGACGACATCTCCACTACATCATCAATTCACTGTCTCCCATCTCTAGACTCCTTGTTATAATTGTTATGTCCTCAGTCGGTCTCTTATTGTACACAACGTTCTGGTTAGCTCCAATGTTGTCACCATCATCCTTTAGTATGTTGACTTGAAAACAATGTGACTCTAGCATCATAATTGATGACTCAAATTTCCTCATGGCTCTCCAAATTCCCACGTATTATTGATATAACCACTTCTTCGAGGTCGTAATGTCCATTGAATACTCGTTCTACCGTGTAACCTCTTGTCTGGATGAAAGCAATAGGCAATCGGTGTCGAAAAGCGATCTTTTATGGCACTCTTTGTAATTCTGGTGTTGTCTCTGCGTTACTCATATCTCTTCTCGTATACCCCAATCTTCTAGTTCGTCCTCTCATGTCAAGGCTGTGTCTCAAGAAAGTTGAGATTCCTCATCTCCAATCTTTGTCCAACTTACCAATGGTTGGTGTCGTCTTTCATGTAGGGAGGCAAATGACGTCATATAAGGATGCAATTGATGTCTTATGGGGATGTAATTAACGTCAGGTAGGGATGCAAATAATGTTATACAAGGATGCAAATAATGTTATATCCATACTCGGATAGCTACTATCGATCAGTGTCAAATGAATTATTCTGGTATCTATAATTTATCGTGTAGGCTAATCCTCTTATAATCAAATCAAAAGAATGCCAACTTCCTGAAATATCGAGATCATTTGTAATACAAAATGTAGGTGCTGAGGGTAGTACCTTTTGTCTATCGTTCCTGTCTAATGTTGAGACCAATTATTTGTTCGACGAGTTTGTCCTTGTGGTACTTGTTGCGATGGAACATTGTATTGCAACTCTATTTCTGGACAAAACTTACAAACATGACCAACTTTAGCGCAGTTGAAGCATCGTATTCTACGACCATTAGATTTCCTTGTTGTTCCTCATTCTTGGTAATGGTGTCCTGGTATTCCACAATTGTAGCAGATATCTCATTCTCTGTGCTGTGTTGGAGTCGTCACTGGTTTTGATTCTTTCTTGTCATTCCCCATTCTCTTACACTTCTGGCGATTGCCTATGTAACTTCTCTCTGTGTTTCCTTGTTGAACTTGGTTAGCTGCCAACACCACCTGATTGTCTCTTCCTCTCTGATCCGTTAGGAAAAACTGGTCGTTTTCTTAAAATGTTTGATCAAAGTGTTGTCCTTCACTAATTTGAGTGTCATCTTCCAGTTTTGTTGCCATTTCTACCAAAGCTTCAAAAGATTGGTCTAAATGTCCTATAGTCATATGACGAATATGTGGAACTAATCCCTGATGATATCTTTTGATCTTCCTTTTTGGTGTATCGATCATATGCGATGCAAATCGTGATAGCCTCTCGAATTGAGTGGTATATTCCGGTACTGTCAAACTACCTTGGATTAATTGTATGAACTCCATTTCCCTTTTGTTCCTTTCGGATTTTGGAAAATACTTTTCTAGAAATCGAGTCTTGAATGATTCCCAAGTCATTCTTCCTATAGCTTCTTCACCTATTGTAGCTTTTACTGCGTCCCGCCAATCTACTGCTGAGAACGTCAGTTGAAATATGGCCAAATGTCTTTTCTCAATGTCAGTACATTCAAGTACTTCAAATATCAATTCTATCTGGCGGATCCATTGCTCAGCTTGCCATACTCCTGTTAATCCTGTAAAGGTTCCTGGCTGAAGAGCACGAAATTCCTTTAGCAACTTGACTCTTGTCTGTCGTACTGGTGCTCCATTACCGATGACATGATCTGCACGATTGATAATTTGTTCCATGCAACGGATGAAAACTTCGACCATTCCCTTTGGATCTATCTCAGGAGGTACTACATCAGGTACTCCATTCAGCTGGCCCGGGTTTCATTGAGTCGTTCTAACCATAACGAGTACTGGTAGTGTTCAGTGTCGCTACCTACAAATGAAAATCTATTCGGTCAGACGCATTCTATCTTACAGATCAGGCAAGAACATGCAGTAACAAATATATAGTACCACTATATAATACGATCACATCAAAGCAATACGAATACCTCACATAAATAATAATATTAACCACAGAGGTCAGTCTACCTACCAGGTACGCTCAAATGTATCTATGCTCAAAACAAGGGTTATGAAACGACAGGTATAACGTCAAATCTAAACGTTCTATTTCTATTCTTAGGTTCCAGGCTACGAATACTGCTCAACTAGCATGTGAGACCACTCAACTAATATGTGGCTCAAGGTAAAAAAATAATCTTATCCTTAACCACTTTCTATTTCTATGTCATACTGACTGTTCCGAGATTGCTCAGGAATTTGTCAGTGTCTAACATCCAACAGCTCTACACTTATGATCTCTGCACCCACAACTAATTCTCAATGCCTTGTTCCCCGTGAACTCAGCTACAAACAGCTCTAATGATTTCTTATTGGCTCCAACAGTTACTACTCTCCACAGAATCATCCTAAGACGGATTCTTCTAACCTCTTGTCTACGTGACAAGACAACAGCTCCATCTCATCTCAGCTAATCCTCATGCTATAGACATTAACTTAGAACTCGGGTTCTAATCACAAAAGACAAGCGGTCAACAATTGAAACCTAGGCTCTGATATCAAAAATCCTTCATGCCCCGGAGCAGCAAAAATAGGGAAAAGTAAATTTCCTTTTTGGGTCCATAGGGAATGACGGGTCAATAACCGCATTGTCATCTACTCAAACCAATAAACACAACGATAGGGAGGATGCTATTCATAGTACATATCTTATTAACATAATCAGAGGCTACAGCGGAAATATAAAAGGTGCGGAAGCAGCATATGCCCAAGTACTAATTATAAAAGTCTACTAAATCCATTACAACAGCTGGCTTATAGTCTGAAACCTATAACCATAATTAACAATAGTACAATAGATACGCAAACAAACTATTACAAATCAACACGTCTTCTTCTCCAAGTCTTCAGGTCCAAGTCCGGCGAAACCTCAGTCTCCCATCCTCACTACCTGCCAAGCTCTAGACATTGGAATGTCCAGGGCATAAATGCCATCAGCTTCGAATACAAAGCTGAGTGAGCACATTAAACAACACTCCTCACCGTTACTGTTCAGCATCTTAAAATGCGGTTATTCTTTTATCAATGATGTCTCTCATAGACATAGCAGAGGTCTCATTAAACTATACATGAATTCAACGATAGCAGGAAACATATTAAGAAATGACAAGGATAACATCATGGTATAATATCTCATCACGTATTAACTAAATCCATGCATGTAACCATGCAACCATCCATGCATCTATCTTTACGTCGAGACGCTGAATCCACGACTGAACACCAATTATCTCGTCATATCCATACTCATATTCATATCCCTATCCATCTCTGTATCCATACATCGATACAATAATACCAATATGATATCCGTACATCTATACCATAATACCAAATCTGTATCTATTCATCGATACAATAATGCCAATCTGTATCCATTCGTCGATACAATAATGCCAATCAGAATCACCTGACTAGGCAGTACTTCCCACAATCCCTTGATAGGGTTACCGGTCGTCTACACGGTACTACCTATCTGTAAACGATAGAACGACACATCAGACGTCTTCAACAATGCGTATACCCTCACTGGTTATCTACACAACTGAGAATACAATAGAGCACTAGCTGGACATCTTCAATGGTACAGTGGACGTCTTCAACAGTGCATACGCATCACTGGATGTCTTCAACAGTGAGAAGCGCACTAGGAACTCTAACCATCCCACGTCCACCCGGCTCGTCAGCCGTTGATCCAACGGATCCAAAGTACATATATCTCATATTCCACATAAGTTACATATTCTATTTCCATATTGAGGCGTAGTTCCCGATTCTCATCATATTCTCTCATATCTTCATATCCCGATTCTCATCGTATTCTCTTATCTCTTCATACCAATATCCCATGCATGCTGACCACATGTTATGCAATGTTCATGCTCTAGATACAGGAAATACCACATGCTCTGTATTCATCATATGTACTCGTAACATGCAGTTGTGTTTTGTTCTACTATTTAGTTTAACAGTATCATCATGTAATAGTTAAACAGCTCATCCTATAATAGTGTTGCATTATCTCTTAAATTAACAATATCGCATATTGAAAGCATGGATCAACATTTAACTAACTAAATAGTTCATATTATAATCAATAGGAAATAAACGTGTTCTGTCAGGTTCGATCGATTGAGGTCTTCTCAATCGATTGAAGTCAGACTAAGTTTGATCGATTGAAGTCCCTTTGATCGATTGAGGAAACGGTAAGTTCGATCGATCGAGAATAGTTCGATCGCTCGAACATCATCTTCCACCCAGAAACTGGGCAGAGACGAACAAAGGTTTCGGGGTCACAATATATACGTTCTAAAACACACAGAAACCATACTAAAGTCATCCCTTGAGTGTGTTAATGAACTCACCTCACTACAGCGGTTCAGTGACGGCGCTCTCGAGCTTTGTGACGGCGAATATGGTCCTTCTTCTCTGTCTCTCTCCGATCTTTCTCTGTTTCTCTTCTTCAAGTATATATATATACACACACATACACACACGGTTATATATATATATGTATATGTATGGAACACACATACACACATAAGCTTTCTCTCTTTAACTCTTTAAACTGCCAAACACCACACACACACACACAAAACATGCATATATATATAGGGAGGCAAAGAGGTGCAGGTGGCAGAATACGTATACTGAATATACTAATTTTGATCGATCGAAGTGAGTTCGATCGATTGAGAACAGGGTTCGATTGATTGAGAAGAGTTCAATCGCTAGAGAAAGGGTACACATCACTGAATCAGGTCGGTAGAGTTTCGATTGCTCGAAGTATGTTCGATCGCTCGAGAAAGGCATAAATTTGATCAATCGAGATGAGTTCGATCGATTGAGGACAACTTTATACCAAGGGTTCACACAAGCATACATGGTCTTATTTATATAGCCATGTATCCAGAAATACAGGGTATTACAGCTATAGAGTGCGGGATAGTAAGAGAAATACCTGATGCTTGATGATATGCACAGAATGCCACTTAACGGGCTTATACTTGATGCCGAATGATATGAATAGGATGCCACTTCACAGACTCATACCTAAGAGTGGGTGAGATGAACAAGATGCCCCTTGACGGACTCACACCTGATGCTAGAGGAGATGAACTTAATGAGAATTTAGAAATGTTTATTCAGCTTCCGCTTTTTAATATAAGTGATTTAGTAGTTATAGCTTTAATCAAATATATTTGAGTATTTTCGGAACCGCATGAGTGTTTTTTTTATGGAAACGTGGTGGTTTTGTTTTAAAAACATAAATGGAGATTTATTACAAATGTTTTAACCAGGTTTTTAAGAACATCTATTTCCATTAAAAAGTTTTATTAGGATGGGCTTCGTGGTGTTCACTCCGATAGTTGGGCAGTCGAATAGTAGTATAGATTTAGTTCTACGCTGATTATTTAGCTTTCCAAAAATCGGGGTGTGACAGTTCCTTGACAGACTCACACCTGATGCTGAGGTTGATGCTGAATGAGATGAATAGGATGCCACTTGACGGACTCACTCCTAATTCTCAATGATATGATTAGATGCCACTTGACGGACTCGTACTTGATTTTGTTAAAGTTGTGAATGGGATGCCACTTGACGGACTCATACTCGATGATCAAGAATGTGAACAAGATGTCGGACTCGTTTCCCAGTGATCGAGATACGTGAACAGGATGTCTCTAATAGACTCATTTCCTGGTAATGGGAAATATGAACAGGATGTCTCTGACGAACTCATTTCCTGTTAATTAGAAATGTGAACAGGGTGCCCCTTGACAGACCTATTCCTGGTAGTGAGATTGTGAACGGGTTGCCTCTTGATGGACTTATTCCCAATAGTGAGATTGTGAACAAGATGCCTCTTGACGGACTCACTCCTGAGCTTAAAGATATGAATGGGATGCCACTCGACAAACTCATTCCCGATAGTGAGATTGTGAATAGGATGCCTCTTGATGGACTCACGGACTCACTCCTGAGCTGGATGATATGAACAAGATGCCCCTTGACACACTTATACCTGAGATTGAATGAGATGAACAAAATGCCACTTGACAGACTCATACCTGATGCTAGAGGAGGCGAACAGGATGCCCCTTGACAGACTTACACTGAAGACTGGATGAGATAAACTTCGTGATCCCGAGTATGGGACATACTTCTTGATGATCTGTAGAGGGGTGGCTGACAAGTAGATCTGAGCTGAGGGGTTATTGTAGAGTTGGCAAGCCAGAGCAAAGGTTATATGAAGTGGGGGGTTTTGGAAGTATGTTGGGCCAGTGGTGAGGCTTTTGGAGCTATGTTGGGCCACTAGTGAGGTTTCTGGAAGTATGTTTGGCCAATGGCTAGGATTTTGGAAGTATGTTGGGCCAGCGGTAAGGCTTTTGGAAGTATGTTGGGCCAGTGGTAAGGCTTTTGGAAGTATGTTGGGCCAGAGGTGCGTGTTCTCCTCCCAAGGATGATGGAAGTATTATAACCAATTGCCCATGTTACAAAAGATGTGCATTTTCTGCTATACTATAAAGTACGAATGATTTTTTGTTTTTTTTTGTTTTTTAATGCATTGTTATGCTATGCACAGAGTATTTACAAAAGTGTTTGATGCATGAGTTTATCATCTGTGAAAGAATGTTCATAAGTTAGTGGATATTTTCTGTCTTGTTGCTTGTTGGAACACTAAAAGACAATGTATTTTGACTTCATAGGCTCAGTACCCCAGTATTCGCTGAATGCCCTATCCTTGTCTATATTTGCTGTGTCGACAGTTTTGCCATAGTCTTGATTTTTACTCGTGGCGCCCTTATTGAGGTTTTCACTACGCCCGTCATACTATCTTGAACTTGATGGTATGAGATGTCTTTGAAATGATGCAAAATTATGATTTAATGGATCCAACAAGACTTGTGTCAATCAGAGTGAACTTTTAGTGGGTTGTATTGTAGGCCAGGGTCATGGGTTAAGAAATGAAGGATCGCATGAAGGCTCAAAATTTTTTTTTTTGTTTTTTTTAAAGGTTGATCAGAATGCTTGAGATCATCTTATGCTCTGTTTTTTTTTCTTTTGCCTGCCCCAATCTAGTATGGGGTAAGTACTGTGGAGTAAAATGTGACTTGGGGAAGAATTGGCCCAGTTCGAAGTGAGTATCCAAGTCAGATAGTATTTTGTGGATTTATTTTCAGCTTCTATGTTGAGCTCTCTTTTTTCCCCTTTTTTTTTTTTTTTTTTTTTTTTACCGAGCTTCTTTTCTTTTTCTTTTTTTTTGCATTGTCCCAGTGTGGGGGGTGATCCTCAGGGGGTTTGAATTTGAAGAGAAATTTTCATTGTATGGCTCAAGTGGGCTAGCAAGTGGATAATAGTGTTTGGATAGATGAAATGAATGCCTCTCATCATTTTGGCACAAGTATATGTGGATTTTAGAAATCATATATATGCAACTTTGAAATGAGGAGCAATGGGCTACCCCAATCGATACTTGATCAAGGTGTGGCACGCCTTGAGTTTGGATCTGAGGTATCCTCACCCTTGAGAGTGTGTCGTTCAGATGCTACAGCAGTTGTAGAGCAGCATGCACTTGCGATGATAAGCAGTGTCGGACATTGTAGTGATTGACACGCGGGGGTATTTGTAAAATACAACCATGCTAATAGAAGAAAATACGTTGATTTAGTTCACAACTCCTTGTCATATCTGCACTTTGTGTTACAATGCTAGTTTATACACAATAGGATTAATCTATGATAAGTTGTATTGTTTTAGTTTTTATTTGTGCAGATTACTGCTATGCTGTGTGAAGAAATGAATAGCAGGATAAAAGGAATGCTTAACTTTAAGGAAGACAATTCAAACATGAAAAGTGAAGTTCGAGCGATCGAAGTGCCCACAAGCGATCTTCGAAGGGTGTTCAAGAGCTTGAGGATTCCAGAAGTTCAATTGATCGAGTGATGTTCGATCGATCGAGCATGGCTTTTATCAGAACTTACACGCACGCAGCAGAGACGGAGTTTTTAACCCTAGCTCTAGGTTTTAGTATAAATACTCATTTTGTATACGGCCATAAGGACGCCCACATTGCTTTTCAACAGTTTATAGAGAGTAGAGAGTTTGTTCTTGGTTTTTGTAGGTTTCTCAAGGATTATTGTTAATTTGGCTTGGATTCTCTTAAGTTTAATCAAAGTTCACTGTTCCAGGCTTTTATATATCGTTTTATTTACATTCTGATGATGCCAAAATTTGGTAAGACAGCTAAGAAGGAAAAAAGAAGAAGATTTGTATGTGGTTCGGCCCCGTTAATTAGGTGACCTACGTCCACGTGTGCATCGGTGCGCTTTCACTAACAGATCACCAGCGGGCCTGGTGAGTCAACAGTTTTGGGCGGCACTACCAGTAACACCGGTCGGGTGTATGTTGTACAGTGAAATCTATGTGCTATTCTCCTAGGTTAAGAATGTGACCCCTTGAATGGGGGTGGGTGCCCCCTTTTATAGATGCAAGAGGCCACCCATACAAGGTAAGTGATCAGATTAGGAAGCCTAATCTGATCGCATCACGATTTACACAAATTCAGGAGAGTTTCCAAAGTGGTTTGGGAAACTTCTTGCTCCTTCAATTTAGACCTCTAGCTTGGTTAGGCAACTGGCTGCTTGCTTGCTGAATGAGGAACCGTGCCTCCTGAGAAGACTCCCATGTGGGGCCAGCCTCGAGTGAATGCCCGAGTCGTCGACCATCCCGGGCGGTCTGTGTAACGACCCGGCTAGACTGGGCGGTGGGACCAGATTCAAGATGACTTGGCTCCCCTTTGTTAAGGTAGCAAAGCTTAACTTTGACTTGATATTTTTGTATGTATCAGCTGCCCCCCATTTTCGAAGCTGATGTGATGCTTTGTCAGATGAGGTTTGAAAATTAAGATTAGTTCCGGATAACCGCTCGGGAAAAAGAGTCAGGGCATTACCAGGGATGTCACCGGTCGCGCTGGTCTTTCGGGGTTTGGACCAAGTGGTGGACATGTGGGCCCGGTGCCGACTTCTGCCACATGTCAGCTGGTTACTGGCTTGGCCAGGATCCAGCAAGGCTAGTTTGAACGTAGCGGGACAGTCGCGGGGTAATCGAGCCATCACGTCGTGCATTTATTACGCGCGCCTTCCAAGACATCGTTTCACGTGCCCGACGGGACAGTTATTTGGCAGTTTTGGCACGAATTTTTCTTGGCCGTCAGATCTAGTTTAATCCTGACCATTCGTGATTCCTATATAAGAGACCCCTGTATATTTCTTTCACACCTGCTACCTTGAGATAGAGCTACCGAGCGGTTTTGAGAGCAAAAAAGTATCCGACCAAGTTTCCCGAGCTCCTTTCTTGCCTTGATTCTTGTAAGTCTCCTTCCCCCAAAGTTCCCATTCATTGCTTTCTTCTCCCTCTTTTCTTTTTTCCTTTTCGGAGCGAGGCTAGAGAGAACGAGTCCATTAGGATTCGCTAGGGAGTGGGATTTCTTTTTCCTGAGATTCATCTTCCTCTTTAGGTTAGGTGATTCTTCCTCTGTGGTCGCACGGTTAAACCGGTTGGGCTGCTCTGCGCTCGTGTTAACCGAGTGTTATACTACCTTTAAGAACCTATGCACCTTGCCTTATAGGTTGGTAAGCCTACCTTCCTTGTACACCAGACTAGAAGTTCTTGACCCCTACATAGGCCGTCGACTATTAGCCCATCCGATTGCAGGAGGCTTTAGGATGTGTCACTCGGGATTTGATTCATCATCCCGGTCAGAGGATGAGCAGTCTCGCTCCGGCACGCCGGATACCAGCTTGGATTCTCCCTCTATGACCCCCGTCTGACCGACAAAGTGAAGGGGTAATCTCTCCTGAACTGTCTCACGCCGGGGGGGATCCTGACGTGCCCTTCGCTTCGATGTCTGGGAGGCCAGCCTCAGAGGAATCCGTTCCGAATAGCCCGGGCATGGTCTTCTCTTGCGAGCAGATCGCCAGCATCCTGCGTTCCTCTGACCTAGGCCGGATCAGGGAAAAATACGACGTTCCCGATTACTTTTCCACGGGCGTTCACAACGGGGGGCCTCATATCCACCAATCGGGTTTCGTGACCCTCTATGAGGACACCCTCATGGCGGGCCTTCGTCTGCCGCTTCATCCCACCGCTCGGGATGCTCTGATATATCTTGGAATCTCCCTCGGGTAACTTGCCCTGAACAGTTGGAGGTTCTTGATGGGAGCTATCTCCCTGTGGCCTCAAGTCCTGGGGTATGAGCTCACCCTACAAGAGTTTTTTTGGGCCCACTGGGCATTCAAGGTGTACGGGGAGACCGGTTTCTTCTCACTGTCATCCAGGCAGGGGAAAAAGATAATAATAAACTGCCCGAGCAATAACAGAGGGTGGAAGAAGAAGTTCTTCCAGATATCCACCCTCGGGTTCTGCGACGAGGCACCGGGCATCCGGCTGAGGACCTCTTGGGCGAGGGAGTTGAGGAATAAGCCCTCGCATCTTCTATTGCTTTGCACTGGCATTTTTCTGTTTTATTTTTGAACTAGCGATCTTTTGTTCTGCAGTGGGCTTCGTCGACTCACCCAGCATCCCGGACGAGTGCCGGGCGAGGATCCTGTCGCTGGTTGAGGACCCTACAGACGTCAACCAGGTTCTTACCCGGTCGGGAAGTCCCAAGACCTCATTCAAACCAAAGCGCCATTACGAGGCTCCCATTTTTCCTGCGATTATTCCTGGTATGCCCTAAGGTACATCATTTTCCTTGATTTTGTAGCTTACTAACATACGCTCTTCCTGGACTTTGTAGAAATGGCTCCCACGGACGTTACAGCCTTGAAGGAGAAGGAGGCAGCTTTGTTACCCCGGGCGGGGCAGAGGAGGAAAAGGCAAGACCCTGTCAAGGGCCAGCCACTGAAGAGGCTCTCCCGGGGGATAACCGTCCGGGCTGGTAAGGAGAAGGTCGGGATGTCAATGCCCAGGGTAACCGTTGCCGCCTCCGAAGCTGCCTCCCTCAGCCATGCCGACCGGGGTGTCTTTCCTCAGTATGGACGCGCCGTCCCGCGCTGGACCATTCGTGACACCGGCGGTGGAGACCTCGGACGAAGTCTGCGGGAGGGTCAGGCCCGGGCTTCTGCAGAACCAGATAGACAAATGCACTCTGCTGAGTCCCGAGGCCATGATTGGCTGGCTTTACAGCATCAACCACATGGTAAGCTCCTCTGTATGCACTTTACGAGATACTCACCTCCAAGCTCGGGGTTCTAATAGCTGAGTTCTCCCCTTCTCTTGTTCGCAGGTTGGCTGTATTATTGCGGGGGTTGAGGCTTCCTTGCTTGGGCTGGCTGGGAGACTGACTGCCATCGAGGCCGCCCTGTCTGTGGAGAAAGAGGCACGGGAGGCTGCTGAGTACGCCCTCTTCGTTGAGGAGGAGAAATCCGGGGCCCTGGCACTAGAGCTTGGAGAGGCCCGTGACACGATCTCTGCTGAGCGAGCATCTCGGAAGACTGCAGAAGCCAAGGTGGTGGTCACTGAAGCCGGGAGGGTGGCGGCTAAGAAGGAAACAGCAGTGGTTTCAGCGACCCTTTTTGAGCTCGCTGCCGCCCAGGAAGCGGAGGCCAAGGATCTAGAGGAGGAGTTTGAGGCTGGCTTTCTCAAAGGCTACGCAGACCTGACCGCCCAGGCTGCCTCTGATCATCCCGACTGGGACCTCTCGGGGTACTCCTGGGCTAAGTCCAAGTTCTAGAAGGAGTCGGCCCGTGCCACCGAGGAGGCCCTAGCTGAAGCTGCTGTGACTGGGGGTACTGAAGAAGTTCCGGCCGAGGAGATTGAGAAAGTCGTCGTGGCGGATGCCTAGCTCTCTTCTTTTTTGTTTGTTTGGATGGGTTTGTTGGGGAGGCTAATTAGATTGCCCCCCAAAGTCTGTAAAAAAACTTTTTAACTAATGAAAAGGTCCTCTGAGGCCGCTTTTTGCATCAATTAACTATTTTGTTTACTTGCTTGTATTTTGCACTCGTACGCTTATTTGCGATTGCCAATAGCCGACCGGTTTTCAGTTACTTTGAACCTCTGCCTTAGCAAAAGATTTAGAACTATAACCGATAGAGAATCATTGGTCTTGTAGACCTGTTTTGCAGGTCCCGCCCGGGTATAGTGTAGGTTTATCATGTTATCTATCCGGGTGGTTTCTCTGGACACTGTAGGTACTCAGGAATGTTAGAAGTATTCTAGGATTCCATGTCCTGTTAGTACCCAGTGTGATTTCCTGTTCAGCCTGGGTATTCCCCCTGGCCCTGCCCCTGCCCCCCAAGCGCTTGCTAAGGTAGGTGTTTGGAAAAAACTGGGGAGTGACCGTAGGAAACCGACCTAGAACATGGGTGGTTGCAGGGTCCTTTGAGGCTTGCCATCGTCAGTCACCTAGGGGTTTTTTCCCCCCATCGTTGGTTGGATCTAAGCGAAGCCCGTGCCTCAAGGTTAGGCCCGAGGTCTTTTGTGCCTTGGTTTTGAGCCAAGGTCTTTTGTGCCTTGGTTTTGAGCCAAGGTCTTTTGAGTGCCTGGTGTCTGGCCCCGAGGTCTTTTTGTGCCTTGGTTTCGAGCCAAGGTCTTTTGAGTGCCCGGGGTCTGGCCCCAAGGTCTTTTTGTGCCTTGGTTTTGAGCTAAGGTCTTTTGACTGCCTGGGGTCTGGCCCCGAGGTCTTTTTGCGGAAAGCTATCAGGAATAATTCCACGATGTAAAATAGAGAACCTTTGTTTTATTTGAAAATTTATGAAGGTTGCTCGAGTAGAGCTACAAAAGAGAGAATCCTAGCCAGTGCTAACCCGCTCGTCCCCGAGCACTATTGAAAGAATCTGCGGAGGTGTTGTATGTTCCATGGGTGAGAAAGCTCATGCCCGTTAAGAGTTTGTAACTAGTAGGTGCCCGGTCGGTTGACCCGGGTAACTTTGTACGGACCTTCCCAGTTTGGTCCGAACTTCCCGTGGCCCGGAACTTTGGTAGACTGGTTTACTGCCTTTAAAACGAGATCCCCGACCTAGAAACTTCGGTGCTTGACTTTGCTATTGAAGTACCGGGAGACCCTCTGTTTGTAAGCTGCCACCTTTAGATATGCCCGGTCTCTTTTTTCTTCTACCAGGTCCAGCTCTGTCCTGAGGGCATCTTCGTTGCTCTGCTCGCTGAAGTTAGCTACCCGATACGTGGGTAACCTGAGCTCTGTGGGTACCACCGCCTCGGAGCCATAGGTGAGTGAGAATGGCGTCTCACCGGTTGCCGCCCGAGGAGTGGTTTGATAAGCCCACAAGAGGGTTGGTAATTCCTCCGCCCATAGTCCTTTGGCGTCTTCAAGCCTTGTTTTAATTGAATGAAGAATAGTCCGGTTGGTTACCTCAGCCTGGCCATTAGCCTGTGGATGCTTAGGGGATGAGTAATGATGGGATATCCCGTAACCTGAGCAAAACTGCCTGAACACTGGGGTGTCAAACTGCCTACCGTTGTCACTAACCAGAACTCGGGGGACGCCGAACCTGCTGAGGATGTTCCTCTCCATAAAGCCTTCCATCTTTTTCTCGGTGATGGTTGACAAGGGCTCGGCCTCCGTCCAGTTGGTGAAATAATCCACTGCTATGACAACGAACCTAACTTGCCCTTTTCCCATCAGGAGGGGACCGACAATGTCGATGCCCCACTGAGCGAATAGCCACGGGCTATGGATGGGTGTTTAGAGTTCACCCGGCTGGTTGACCATGGGGGAGTATTGCTGGCACTTGTCGCATCACTTGACATACTCTTGGGAGTCCCGTGCCATTGTCGGCCAGTAGTAGCCTTACAGCAGGGCTTTTCGGGAGAGTGCCCGACCTCCTACATGGTTACCACAGACTCCTTCGTGGATTTCATGTAATATTGCTTGAACTTGCGTGGGATGGACACAGCGGAGATATGGGATGGAGAACCCCCTTTTGTAGAGGATGCCGTCAACAAGATGGTATCTGGCCGCCCGATATTTCACCCGGCGGGCTTCTTCCTTTTCGTTTGGCAACGAACCAATTGTGAGGAATGCCGTTATCGGATCCATCCAGCTGTGGCCTAAGGCGACCGGCTCGACCTCCATGCCTTCCGAATTGGTCACACTTGGCTCGGATAAGTGTTCAATCCTTATTCCGGGCAAGTTTGATTCGGGGGATGAAGCGAGGCGTGCCAACCGATCGACCCGGGTGTTCTCTTCCCTCAGGATTTGCATGATTGAGAAACCTTCAAGCTTCTTCGAAACTGCTCGGACGAGGGCGAGGTAAGCTATCATGTTGTCTTCTAGGGCTTCATACTCCTGAGTTACCTGATTGACTACGAGCTGGGAGTCGTTGTACCCCTGGACCTGCTGCGTACCCATCGATGTGGCCAATTCTAGTCCGACCAGCAGAGCTTCGTACTCGGCCTCGTTGTTGGAGGCCTGGAACCCGAACCGCAAGGCATACTCAAGCTGAATCCCGTCAGGGGTAGTCAAGATGATTCCTGCCCCACTGCCTTGCTTGTTGGAAGACCCGTCTACGTAAAGTATCCAGGTCAGGATGTCTTTTTTTAGCCCGGGCGGCGAATCGGGTGGTCTGAGCTCTTCAACCGGGTCCGCCGGGTATGTGAACTCCACCAGAAAGTCCGCTACGGCCTGTCCCTTGATCGTCGTGCGGGGTCTATAGTTTACTTCGAATTCTTCTAACTCCAAGGCCCACTTAACGAGCCTTCTGGATGTTTCGGGCCTGCACAAAATCTGGCGGAGAGGCTGTTCAGTTAGCACCATGATTGCGTGGGCTTGGAAGTATGGGCGAAGTCTCTGGGCAGAAGTGATGAGGGCGAAAGCGAGCTTTTCTACGCGAGAATATCTGCTCTCAGCACCTTGAAGTGCACGGCTGGTATAGTAGACTGGGAATTGTATCCCGTGTTCCTCCCGGATGAGAGCCGAGCTGACTGTTGAGGGTGACACTGCCAAGTACAAAAACAACTCCTCGTCCGGCATAGGTGTTGAGAGTAGAGGGGGCAACACTAAGTACTTCTTGAGGTCCTGGAACGCCTCCTCGCACTCTTCCGACCACTGGAAGGCCTTGCGGAGAATTCTGAAGAATGGCAGACATCGATCGGTAGCTCGGGAGATAAACCTGTTCAACTCGGTGACCCATCCGGCCAAGCTCTGAACCTCTTTGGTGGACCTGGGTGACCGCATGTTTATAATGGCTTGGATTTTTTTGGGGTTTGCTTCGATGCCCCGTCTGCTGACCAGGTGACCCAGGAACTTCCCGGACGAGACGCCGAATGTGAATTTGGCCGGGTTCAACCTCATCCCAAACTTTCTCAAAATGCTGAAGGCCCCGGCTAGATTCTCCAGATGGTTTGAATCGTCTTGGCTTTTGACCAAGAGATCATCGACGTAGACCTCCATAGATTTCCCGATTAGGTCTTTAAACATATGATTGACCAGTCGCTGATAGGTTGCCCCAGCATTTTTAAGGTCGAAGGGAATTACCTTGTAGCAATACGTTCCTTGGTCCGTGATGAAGGAAGTCTTCTCTTCGTCTCCGGGGTACATGCTGATCTGGTTGTACCCTGAGTAGGCGTCCATCAACGTGAGGAGTGCGTGTCCGGCTGTGGAGTCCACCAAGAGGTCTATCCTGGGCAGTAGATAACAATCCCTCAGGCTGCCCTATTGAGATCGGTGAAATCCACGCACATTCTCCACTTCCCGTTGCTTTTCTTGACCAGAACCACGTTCGCTAACCAGTCAGGATATTGGACCATTCGGATGGAGTTCGCCTTTAGGAGTTTTTTAACCTCATTGCTCACCGCAGCCTGCCTTTCGGGTGCCATGCCCCGTCGCTTTTGCTTGACCGGTCGGGAGTCCGGGTTGATATTCAGCCGGTGAGACATGACTCGGGGATCTATCCCGGGCATGTCCCCGTGGCTCCAGGCGAAAACATCCTGACTCTGCCGCAGGAATAGGATCAACTTCTCTTTGAGGCCTGGGTCCAAGAGGGTACCTATGCTGACAGACCGGTCGGGGAACTCTAGGTCCAGCGTTACTTGTTCCAATTCCTCCATCAGGCCTATCCCATCTTTTTGGTCCCTCGGATTCATCTCCTGAATGTTCAATGTTTCAGTGACGGCATCTTTACACAGAGAGCTAACATAGCAGCTTCGGGCGGTCGCTTGATCTCCTTGTAAGCTTCCAGGTCCTTGGGGGGGTCGGGAACTTGACCACCAGGCTGTACGTTGACACAACCGTCCTGGCTTTGTTGAGAGTTGGCCTCCCCAGGATGACGTTGTACGCGGATGGAGCTTCCACGACTACAAAGTTGGCAATCGCAGACGTCTGCTGGGGGTAAGTTCCCATCAGAACCAGGAGCTCGATAGTGCCAAGTGGTTGTGTGCTGGACCCATTGAAGCCTACCAGGGGTGTGGCCACTAGTCAGAGCCGATCCCTGGATATCCCGAGCTGATTGAAGGCTGAGGCGAACATGATATCAGAGGAACTGCCGGTGTCCACCAACACTCTCTTAACCACGTAGTTTGCTACAGAGAGCGTCACCACTAGCGGGTCATCGTGAAGCCTGTGCAGGTCTCGCATATCCTCGGATGAGAATACTACTACGTCGGTCGGGGGGGAGTCGGTGGATTGGACATGCCAAACATCGGATCGGGATGCCCGTACATGCCTCTTCTTGGCCGAGTGTGAATGTCCTCCGCCCGAGGTGCCCCCTGAGATCACATTAATTTGCCCAAGGGGTCGCGGCTGCTCGGATTCCCGGGTGTCTTGCCAAGGTCGTCCATCGGCTGCTACGAACTCGGCCAGGTGGCCTTGCTCGATGAGCTTTTCTATGGCAATCTTGAGCTTGAAGCAATCCTCTGTGTCATGCCCGTGATCTTTGTGGTAGCGGCAGAACTTATCCCGGTTCCTCCTACCGGGCGCGCTTTTTAGCTTCGTCAGTTGCTGGAGTAGCCGCTGGGTCTCGGCGGCAGCCATTACCTCGTGGATTGGTCGGGAGAATGGTGTGAAGGTTACCGGGGGCTAATCCCGACCGCTCCTCTACTGATCTTGTCTGGGCTTCTTTCCCGGACCCTTCTCGGAACCTTCGTGTTTTCGCTTAGCTTTTGGGGATTCGTCCTCCGGGAAGTTGGCACGCTTGGACTTCAGAAACTCCTCCATGTCGATGTGCTTTCCGATCCTTTCCGAGAGCTCTACCAGGGTTGCCGGTCGGTTACGATGGAACGATGTAGCAACCTTGGTGTGTTGCACTCCCGAGCACAAGGCCATGATAGCGGTTGTTGCATTCAAGTGGCGAATCTGAAGCCTCTGGTGATTGAAACGGTCCACGTAGTCCTTTAGGGACTCTCCCTTGCGCTGCTTGATAGTCAGTAATTGGGTATCCGGTTGTGACCAGTCCAGCATTCCCACGAACTGGCTTATGAAAAGTTTGCTTAGCATCTTGAAGTCGTCAACCGTTCGCGACTTAATAGCATGGAACCACTGTGCAGCCGGCCCCTTGAGGGTACTGGGAAAGGCCAGGCACAGTAGCTCGTCAATGGTGGTGACTAACGCCATCTGGGCCTTGTAGGTGCAGACATGATCCACTGGACTTCCCGTTCCGTCGTAAGAGCTGAGATACGGTGGTTTGAACTTACGTGGGATGGGGAATCCAGTGACTCGAGCGGTATAGGGCGACTCGGTCTCTGTGTTAGTATGATCATGGTGCTGCTTACGACCAAACTACTCAATATGCCTCTGCAGGTCCTGGATTTGAGCATTCACATCCCTCTGCTCGGTCTTTTTCTCCAAATCCGAGCGGTAGGTCGGGTCAGATGACGAGGCCTCCTCTTCGAAGTGCGTTGCCCTTAGGGGTAGAATCCGGCTCCGGCTCTGGGTGATCGTGTGCCTTAGATCTCCCTGGCTCCTGGCCGGGGGGTCCTCGGCCGATTCCCGGGCCGTACGTCCTGGCTCCTCCCTTCGGGTAGCACACCTGCTATTGATGATATCTCTGGCATCTCCCGTCCGGCGTGGATTAGCTCGGGTATGCCGTCGAGTTCGCCGGGGAGCCTGACTACGTTCGTCACCCCCACACTATCTCCAACCCGGCGGGGATGCTGGTGCAGTATGGGTATGTTGTCTGACCCGTGGGGGTCTTCCTTTCCCGGACTGCTCCTCGATTCGAGGGAGCTTATCCTGTAATGCTAGCAGCGCTTTGATCTACTCTTATGTTAGTCGCTGGCCCTCTAGGAGTTGTGCGAGGGCCGAGGTGACTTGCTCGAAGGTCATGGAGGCGGTCGGCCGCCCAGGCTGTGAGTCCTCACGACCGGCTTGATCATCGTGACCGGTTTGATCCTCCTGACCATTTTGAGCAGTAGCCTTCTTAGTTTTCTTTGGTGCCATGGTGATGGCTATTAGCTAAAAATTTGTTTTGGCGAGAAAACTATCGTTTCCCACAAACAGCGCCAAACTTATGATGCCAAAATCTGGTAAGAGAGCTAAGAAGGAAAAAAGAAGAAGATTTGTATGTGGTTCGGCCTCGTTAATGAGGTGACCTACATCCATGTGTGCGTCGGTGCGCTTTCACTAACAGATCACCGGCGGGCCTGGTGAGCCAATAGTTTTGGGCGGCACTACCAGTAACACCCCCGGGTGTATGTTGTACAGTGAAATCTATGTGCTATTCTCCTAGGTTAAGAATGCGACCCCTTGAATGGGGGTGGGTGCCCCCTTTTATAGATGCAAGAGGCCACCCATACAAGGTAAGTGATCAGATTAGGAAGCCTAATCTGATCGCATCACGATTTACACAAATTTAGGAGAGTTTCCAAAGTGGTTTGGGAAACTTCTTGCTCCTTCCATTTAGACCTCTAGCTTGGTTAGGCAACTGGCTGCTTGCTTGCTAGATGAGGAACCGTGCCTCCTGAGAAGACTCCCATGTGGGGCCAGCCTGGAGTGAACCCCCGAGCGGTCGACCATCCCGGGCGATCTGTGTAACAGCCCGGCTAGACTGGGCGATGGGACCAGATTCAAGATGACTTGGCTCCCCTTTGCTGAGGTAGCAAAGCTTGACTTTGACTTGATATTTTTGTATGTATCACATTCTGCTTGCTTAATATCATAGTATAATCTGTCAATCTCGTAGCCTTGCATGTTATCTAGTGTTAGATCATTAGTATTCATAGATTCCATGTTTAAATCACAACCAAACACAACTTTAATGAACTTTTACGTTAAAAACAAATCTATAACACTCCAGACCATGTCTGAGTAGTCCTAGGGTTGGGAGATCACAATAAAACAGTGATCTCCAGCCTCTGCCATGCATCAGTTTAGAACCTGTGGTCGATCGATTGAAGTTAGTTCGATCAATAGTTCGATCGATCGAACCCTGGACACTGTCACGCGATCGAAGCCATTTCGATCGCTTGAAAGATGATGATTCTCGATCGATCGAATGCGAGTCGATCGATCGAGCAGTCTAATTCTTGAGAAGATCCCCTATAGTATTCCTAGACTTTCTGCTTTAGAGATTCGTTATCAAACTGTCCCCAAATGCTCAGTTTATCGAAACAGTCTCTGAACATAAGGCCTTAAGGCATTTTCTTTCAATATCTTTTGCAAACCACCTTCAATGCTAACACCATTGTAGGTGCGAGTCTTAACTATTGATTTAAACCGCTTTCATGTGTTTCAAATTAACTGTGATGATATAGTCCCGGTCATGAAAGGACTATTGATTCTTTATTTTTAGAGAAATACGGAATACTATAGAGAAATGAACTCCTTAGAGCTTTAATGTAGGTGCATGGCAGATGGTTAGGTCATTGTGGATTCGTGTGATCCCAATGTTCCCCTTTTATTAAGTAAAAACCGTTTTTAAAATACCGCTTTAGTTAATTAGTTAATTCGTAATTTAGTTTAATTGCTTTACTTTTAGTAGTCGTTAATTGTGGAACTTAGTGTTCTACACTTTCCTTAAACATTGAATTTTTATTTTCTTTTAGAGTTTAATCTAAGTAATTAGTTTACAACCTTCCCTGTGGGATCGACCTGGTCTTAACCAGATTACTACTTGCATGATCGTTTACACTTGAACGTAGCACATGCACACATAAATAATTCTCGTGCCAAGTTTTTGGCGCCGTTGCCGGGGAAGGCGACGAGTTAATACTTAGATTACCTCATTCTGTCTTTATCTATTTCTATTTTCATTTTCTTTTTCTTTAGGTTTCAAATCCTCTTAGACTTTTCTCTTTAATGTCTGATAATTCCATTGAAGGAATTCTCAAAAATCCATTCTACTTATCTGATTCCTCTGATTCTATTAATCCCGTAGCCACACCTACAGATTCAATGGGTGACAATCAAAGTGAAAATGGTGACAATTTGGTTGTGCAATTAGACGATTCATTGCGTCCTTTGTGCGATCTCATGCAACCTGAACATGTACCTATGCCTTCTTGTATTCTCATTCCACCCCATGCGGGCGAATTCCAATTTTACAATGGAATGATTCAACTCCTTCCAACCTTCCATGGAATGGAGAGCGAGAAGGCATATCTACACGTTAAGGATTTTGAGGATGTTTGTAAAACATTCTCACAAAACTATCCTGTAGATGCGACACGCCTAATGCTATTTCCCTTCACCTTGAAGGATAAAGCAAAAGCGTGGCTGCTCACCCTTAAGCCAAATTTAATCTTTACCTGGCATGCGATGAACACCGCATTTTTAAAGAAATTCTTTCCACCTTGCATGACCACCGAGCTCAAACGTGAAATAAATTCCTATAAACAAAAGAGCAATGAAACCTTCACTCAAATGTGGGAGCGTTTCACAGATTTGCTTCTCTCATGCCCACATCACGGGTATGAGAAATGGCGAACCATCAGCTACTTTTATGAAGGATTAAATGGTGAAACGAAAAAACTGGTTGAAACCATGAGCTCAGGTCCATTCCTTCGCAAAAACACTGAAGAGGCTGAAACCCACTTCGAGTGGTTAGCCGAACATGCACATGAATGGTCTAACTCTGATGATGTCCCACGCGCACAAATATCAGGTGTAAAGGAGAAAAGTATATATCAACTAAAAAGTGAAGATCACCTAATGACTAAATAAGAGGAACTAGCTAAGAAAGTAGAGGAGTTAGGGATGAAAGGAGAAAGTTCTAGGCAGGTTTTGCCTGAAGAACCATGTGGCACATGCAATATGTTGGGACACACCACCCAATACTGTCCCAATGTGCCGTATTTTCAAGAACAACCCCCAATGGAAATGAATGCCATGCAAGGGTATAGGGGGGCGGGGAATTCCTATAATAACAATAACTTTCAAAATAATAATAACAGATGGAATCACCCCGAGTTTGATTGGAAAAATGATGCTGGAACCCAAAATCAATACCAACAACAGCCTTACAACAACAATAATCAATATCAAGGGCAATATAATAGGCAGTCCCCGCCATTCAACCAAACAGACCTAATAATAACTACAACCAAGCTCAACCCTCTAACAATCAACAGTCAAATGTGTACGTGCCACCACATAAAAAGGTGCAAGAGGAAGATCCACTCTCTAATGCCAATTTAACACAGCAATTAATTCAAATGATGAGTAAAATGTCTGCAACGTTAGAGAGAATGGACACATGACAAGAGGGATCGGGTGGAACATTTCCTGCCCTACCACTTCAAAACCCTCAGGGATACAACAATGGTCCCACTAATCATGAATAGGCAAAAGCCGTGACTACTCTGAGAAGCAGCAAGATTATAGGGCACAATATGCCTCTCTCTACTCCCGAAGAGTATGAGGAGGACGAAGTGGTAAATAAAAATGAACCTTCTACTCAGGAAGAGGAGCCATCTACCAATAACGAACCATTAGAAACAAACACTGAAGCTCCTAAAGAAGTGGAAGAAATTGAGAGAAGGCCCGGAAAGGAGCCCGTTAATGACGAATTACCAAAATGCCCTTTCCCCACACCTTATCCTCAAAGGTTAAAGAAACCCAAAAATGAGGCAAAGAATCAGGAGTTCTTGGAATTGTTTAAACAAGTTAAAATAAACCTTCCACTCCTTGATGCAATAAAGAACGTACCGGCATACGCCAAATATCTAAAAGATTTATGCACGGTCAAGAGGAGGCAAAGTGTGAAGAAACACGCTTATGTCGCTTGCCAAGCAAGTGCAATTATCCAAAATGAATTGCCTCCAAAACTCAAAGACCCCGGTACTCCCACTGTCTCATGTCAAATTGGGAATCAAAAGATAGACAACTCACTCCTCGATCTAGGAGCAAGCGTAAACCTTCTGCCATATTCAGTTTATAAACAACTAGGTTTGGGTGAATACAAACCTACCCGAGTTGCATTACAATTGGCAGATAGGTCGGTTAAATACCCAAGAGGGGTATTAGAAGACGTCCTTGTGCAAATCGACTCATTTATCTTCCCAGTTGATTTTGTAATCTTAGACACTGAACCTGTGTCTAACCCAGGTACACAAATCCCGGTCATATTCGGACGTCCGTTCCTCAACACAATCGATGCCATAATAAAAGTGAGAAGTGGTATAATGACCATCGTATTCGGGAATATGACGTTAAATGTCAAAATTTTCTCAAATCCCCGACCTGAAGAATACGAGGATGAGGAGGAAGTGAATTACATCGAGACAGTCATTGAAGATGAGGCCAATTTCATTAATTACAAAGATCCTTTAGAGGTAGTTGTGTCACAATTCGAAGCTATCTATCAACCTAAAGATTCTACTCCATTGGATGCTGCTTTAAATCACACTTGCCTCATGATGGAAATGAAAGAGGAGGATAGAGCTGAATGCATGTGGGTAACACCATATGAACCATTGCCTCCTAAGACAATGTTAGTCATGCCCTCAAACTTTCAGTTCCCCGATTTGGAATTAAAAGAGCTTCCAAAAGAGCTCAAATATGCTTTCCTAGGGACTGAAAAGACTTATCCTGTCATAATTTCATCCACTTTAAATTCTGAACAAGAGGGTAAGTTAATTCTGATGCTAAAACAACATAAGGGAACATTGGGATGGACTATTGCCAATCTCAAAGGCATAAGTTCATCTATGAGGAAGACGCCAAACTTTCGCGATAAATGCAAAGGCGTCTGAATCCCAACATGCAAGAAGTAGTCAAAAAGGAAGTCTTAAAACTACTTAATGTTGGGATCATATATCCTATCTCTGACAGCCCCTGGGTCAGTCTGGCTCAAGTGGTGCCCAAAAAGGTAGGCATACCGGTTATTCCTAATAAAGACGGCGAATTAGTACCAACACGCGTCCCCACCGGATGTGTATTGATTACAAAAAATTGAATACCGTGGCCCGAAAAGACCACTTTCCATTACCATTCATGGATCAAATGCTAGAACGAGTGGTGGGTCATAAGTACTATTGATTTTTGGACGGATACAGTGGATATAATCAAATTGAAATCGCTCCTGAAGATCAGGAGAAGACAACATTCACGTGTCTGTTCGGTGCTTTCGCTTACCGTCGTATGCCTTTCGATTTATGCAATGCACCTGCTACATTTCAGCGGTGCATGTTAAGTATCTTTAGCGATATGGTCGAGCAAATACTCGAAGTATTTATGGACAATTTTTCTGTGTTCAGCCATAGTTTTGAAAATTGCTTAGACAATCCGGAATGTGTGCTAGCACGATGCGAGGACAAGCACCTGGTGCTAAACTGGGAAAAGTGTCACTTCATGGTGACCAAGGGAATTGTCCTCGGCCACATTATCTCCGACGAAGGTATCCAGGTGGATAAAGCTAAAATCGACATAATCTCAAATCTACCTATCCCTCATAAAGTCAAAGACATCCGATCTTTTCTGGAGCATACGGGATTCTATCGTCGCTTTATCCAAAATTTTAGTGCGATCTCCCGACCACTGTGTCAACTGCTCGTTAAAGACACACCATTCGAGTGGTCGAAAAGCTGTCAAACGTCTTTTGATGCACTAAAAGAGCACCTTACCTCCGCACCGACAATACAGGCACCCGATTGGAGTTTGCCTTTTGAACTAATGTGCGACGCTAGCGACTATGCCATTGGCGTAGTTCTAGGACAGAGGAAGGATAATAAACCCTATATTATCTGCTACGCCAGTCAAACGCTGAACGAAGCTCAAATGAATTATACAACTACTGAGAAAGAGTTACTGGCTATAGTCTTCACCTTGGATAAATTCAGGTCTTATCTGATAGGGTCCCCTATTGTCTGTTTCACAGACCACTCGGCCCTCAAATACCTATTATCCAAGAAAGATGTGAAATAAAGGCTGATTCGTTGGATACTCCTACTCCAAGAATTTGATATCACAATCAAAGACAAAAAGGGAGTAAAGAATGTGGTTGCGGACCATTTATCTTGGTTAACGTTTGTTGACAAAACTGAACCCATACCGATCAAGGACGAATTCCCAGATAAGCAACTGATGACTGTGTCTGCTCTACCCTGGTATGCAGATATAGTAAATTATCTAGTTACGGGAGAGACCCCGAGTCATTGGTCAAATCAAGATAAGAAATGGTTCCTATCTTTCGCACGTCATTTCTTCTTCGATGACCCGTACTTATTCAAGTATTGTGCTGATTAGGTCATCCGACGTTGCGTCCCGATTGAGGATATAACCGTAATACTGGCCTCATGCCATTCGGAAGCCTGCGGTGGCCACGTTGCTTCACAGAAGACCGCACAGAAAATTCTACATAGCGGTTTCTATTGGCCAACCATATTCAAGGATGCCCACGAATTTTGTAAATCGTGCCAACACTGTCAAAAGCTAGGTGCAATCTCAAAACGAAACTCTATGCCTTTAACTCCCATAATCACAATCGAAATTTTTGATTGTTGGGGCATAGATTTCATGGGCCCATTCCCGAAGTCAAATAACTGCGAGTATATACTCCTCGCTATCGGGAATGTCTCGAAATGGGTAGAGGCAATCCCAACAAGGTGAAATGATCATCGAACAGTTATTTCTTTTTTAAAAGAAAACATTCTTTCGCGTTTTGGAACCCCAAAGGCATAATTAGTGACCAAGGAAAGCACTTATGCAATAGACCCTTGGAGTCACTTCTCAAAAAATATGGGGTTAACCATAAAATTGCCTTAGCCTACCACCCACAAACTAACAGGCAGGCTAAATTAGCTAACCTAGAAATAAAACATATTCTCGAAAAAATGATTAGTTACAATAGGAAAGACTGGGCATATAAGCTAACCGATGCTCTGTGGGCGTACTGTACTGCTAACAAGACAAACCTGGGAATGTCCCCATACAGGTTAGTATACGGTAAGGCATGTCACCTCCCTGTCGAAATTGAACACAAAGCGTATTGGGCGACATGCTCATTGAACTTCGATATAAAAGATGGAGGACATCTCCGTAAACTCTAGTTGGCTGAACTGGAAGAGATACGTCGAGATGCGTACGGAAATGCAAAATTACATAAGGAAAGGTTGAAGGCTCGCCATGATAGAACGATCTTTCGTAAATCATTCGAGCCAGGGCAAAAATTCTTATTATATGACTCTCGCCTTCACCTTTTCCCAGGAAAACTCCGATCTCGGTGGACAGGACCGTTCATAGATAAATCTGTCTTTCCACATGGGGCCGTTGAGTTATTCAATCCTAAGAACGATGGAAGTTCAAGGTCAATGGCCAAAGATTAAAACCATTCTTGGAAGGTTTCCAACCGAAAGTTGAGCACATCCAATTGGATGAGCCCAACTATTCTTCTACTTAAAGCGTCAAAGCGCGTTTGCAAACTGTTGTTGTATTCTTTATTTTTACTGCTCTTTATTTTTGTTTCTTTTCATCTATTTCTGCTTTATTTCTCCTTTATGAGTGTGACTTTGATTCTAATCTGCTATTCTATATTATCTCTCCCCTACAGGCTGTAAAAATGAGGGACGACGACATCCATTCAATCGGGTCATGGACTGATTCAGAACATCCTAACCCTCCCTGGATTGCCGAGGATATTGCATTTTTCCTTTCTCCTTATCAAGGGCCAGGGGTAGATGATGTAGTTGACCTGACCCAAGGGTACATCCCTTACAACCCTGCTCTCCTCCATATTAATCCTTTTGAGCACATGGACTTTCTTAAAGAGGAAGGAGAGCCAGAGGGGTATTTTGTTCGGGAAGTAGATGATGCACTTTTGGCACAGTGGGAGAACGACTCGATGTGGGAACCATGGGATGAAGAAGATTTACAGGATGTGGTGCCAGAACGCCATAATGTTGTCTTCACATATGTTGATGACTTCCTTGTCATCGAATCGGTTCCTTACATTTATGTGCATTTAAGCTTTTTGTTGTTCCGGCTTCAATGCCCTCTACCTGCTAGTGCACATGGTTCAATCAAGCCAATAGTGAGGTTAATTCATTGTCACATTTCATTCTCTTTTCATCTTTCTTTATTTGTTCCTTCCTTTTAGTTCTTTCATTTGTTTTATTTATTTCTATTCTTTTTGTTTCTGTTCCTTTGTCCAAGATTATCACTATGTTCCACAATGGTTAGACACTGAACCTGTGTCTAACCCAGGTACACAAATCCCGGTTATATTCGGATGTCCGTTCCTCAACACAATCGATGCCACAATAAAAGTGAGAAGTGGTATAATGACCATCGTATTCGGGAATATGACGTTAAATGTCAAAATTTTCTCAAATCCCCGACCTGAAGAATACGAGGATGAGGAGGAAGTGAATTACATCGAGACAGTCATTGAAGATGAGGCCAATTTCATTAATTACAAAGATCCTTTAGAGGTAGTTGTGTCACAATTCGAAGCTATCTATCAACCTAAAGATTCTACTCCATTGGATGCTGCTTTAAATCACACTTGCCTCATGATGGAAATGAAAGAGGAGGATAGAGCTGAATGCATGTGGGTAACACCATATGAACCATTGCCTCCTAAGACAATGTTAGTCATGCCCTCAAACTTTCAGTTCCCTGATTTGGAATTAAAAGAGCTTCCAAAAGAGCTCAAATATGCTTTCCTAGGGACTGAAAAGACTTATCCTGTCATAATTTCATCCACTTTAAATTCTGAACAAGAGGGTAAGTTAATTCTGATGCTAAAACAACATAAGGGAACATTGGGATGGACTATTGCCAATCTCAAAGGCATAAGTTCAACTGTGAGGAAGACGCCAAACCTTCGCGATAAATGCAAAGGCGTCTGAATCCCAACATGCAAGAAGTAGTCAAAAAGGAAGTCTTAAAACTACTTAATGTTGGGATCATATATCCTATCTCTGACAGCCCCTGGGTCAGTCTGGCTCAAGTGGTGCCCAAAAAGGCAGGCATACCGGTTATTCCTAATAAAGACGGCGAATTAGTACTAACACGCGTCCCCACCGGATGGCGGATGTGTATTGATTACAAAAAATTGAATACCGTGACCCGAAAAGACCACTTTCCATTACCATTCATGGATCAAATGCTAGAACGAGTGGTGGGTCATAAGTACTATTGCTTTTTGGACAGATACAGTGGATATAATCAAATTGAAATCGCTCCTGAAGATCAGGAGAAGACAACATTCACGTGTCTGTTCGGTGCTTTCGCTTACCGTCGTATGCCTTTCGATTTATGCAATGCACCTGCTACATTTCAGCGGTGCATGTTAAGTATCTTTAGCGATATGGTCGAGCAAATACTCGAAGTATTTATGGATGATTTTTCTGTGTTTAGCCATAGTTTTGAAAATTGCTTAGACAATCCGAAATGTGTGCTAGCACGATGCGAGGACAAGCACCTGGTGCTAAACTTGGAAAAGTGTCACTTCATGGTGACCAAGGGAATTGTCCTCGGCCACATTATCTCCGACGAAGGTATCCAGGTGGATAAAGCTAAAATCGACATAATCTCAAATCTACCTATCCCTCGTAAAGTCAAAGACATCCGATCTTTTCTGGAGCATACGGGATTCTATCGTCGCTTTATCCAAAATTTTAGTGCGATCTCCCGACCACTGTGTCAACTGCTCGTTAAAGACACACCATTCGAGTGGTCAAAAAGCTGTCAAATGTCTTTTGATGCACTAAAAGAGCACCTTACCTCCGCACCGATAATACAGGCACCCGATTGGAGTTTGCCTTTTGAACTAATGTGCGACGCTAGCGACTATGCCATTGGCGTAGTTCTAGGACAGAGGAAGGATAATAAACCCTATGTTATCTGCTACGCCAGTCAAACGCTGAACGAAGCTCAAATGAATTATACAACTACTGAAAAAGAGTTACTGGCTATAGTCTTCACCTTGGATAAATTCAGGTCTTATCTGATAGGGTCCCCTATTGTCTGTTTCACAGACCACTCGGCCCTCAAATACCTATTATCCAAGAAAGATGTGAAATAAAGGCTGATTCGTTGGATACTCCTACTCCAAGAATTTGATATCACAATCAAAGGAAAAAAGGGAGTAAAGAATGTGGTTGCGGACCATTTGTCTCGGTTAACGTTTGTTGACAAAACTGAACCCATACCGATCAAGGACGAATTCCCAGATAAGCAACTGATGAATGTGTTTGCTCTACCCTGGTATACAGATATAGTAAATTATCTAGTTACGGGAGAGACCCCGAGTCATTGGTCAAATCAAGATAAGAAATGGTTCCTATCTTTCGCACGTCATTTCTTCTTCGATGACCCGTACTTATTCAAGTATTGTGCCGATTAGGTCATCCGACGTTGCGTCCCGATTGAGGATATAACCGTAATACTGGCCTCATGCCATTCTGAAGCCTGCGGTGGCCACGTTGCTTCACAGAAGACCGCACAGAAAATTCTACATAGCGGTTTCTATTGGCCAACCATATTCAAGGATGCCCACGAATTTTGTAAATCGTGCCAACACTGTCAAAAGCTAGGTGCAATCTCAAAACGAAACTCTATGCCTTTAACTCCCATAATCACAATCGAAATTTTTGATTGTTGGGGCATAGATTTCATGGGCCCATTCCCAAAGTCAAATAACTGCGAGTATATACTCCTCGCTATCGGGAATGTCTCGAAATGGGTAGAGGTAATCCCAACAAGGTGAAATGATCATCGAACAGTTATTTCTTTTTTAAAAGAAAACATTCTTTCGCGTTTTGGAACCCCAAAGGCATAATTAGTGACCAAGGAAAGCACTTCTGCAATAGACCCTTGGAGTCACTTCTCAAAAAATATGGGGTCAACCATAAAATTGCCTTAGCCTACCACCCACAAACTAACAGGAAGGCTAAATTAGCTAACCTAGAAATAAAACATATTCTCGAAAAAATGATTAGTTACAATAGGAAAGACTGGGCATATAAGCTAACCGATGCTCTGTGGGCGTACTGTACTGCTAACAAGACAAACCTGGGAATGTCCCCATAGAGGTTAGTATACGGTAAGGCATGTCACCTCCCTGTCGAAATTGAACACAAAGCGTATTGGGCGACATGCTCATTGAACTTTGATATAAAAGATGGAGGACATCTCCGTAAACTCTACTTGGCTGAACTGGAAGAGATACGTCGAGATGCGTACGGCAATGCAAAATTACATAAGGAAAGGTTGAAGGCTCGCCATGATAGAACGATCTTTCGTAAATAATTCGAGCCTGGGCAAAAAGTCTTATTATATGACTCTCACCTTCACCTTTTCCCAGGAAAACTCCGATCTCGGTGGACAGGACCGTTCATAGACAAATCTGTCTTTCCACATGGGGCCGTTGAGTTATTCAATCCTAAGAACGATGGAAGTTCAAGGTCAATGGCCAAAGATTAAAACCATTCTTGGAAGGTTTCCAACCGAAAGTTGAGCACATCCAATTGGATGAGCCCAACTATTCTTCTACTTAAAGCGTCAAAGCGTGTTTGCAAACTGTTGTTGTATTCTTTATTTTTACTGCTCTTTATTTTTGTTTCTTTTCATCTATTTCTGCTTTATTTCTCCTTTATGAGTGTGACTTTGATTCTAATATGCTATTCTATATTATCTCTCCCCTACAGGCTGTAAAAATGAGGGACGACGACATCCATTCAATCGGGTCATGGACTGATTCAGAACATCCTAACCCTCCCTGGATTGCCGAGGATATTGCATTTTTCCTTTCTCCTTATCAAGGGCCAGGGGTAGATGATGTAGTTGACCTGACCCAAGGGTACATCCCTTACAACCCTGCTCTCCTCCATATTAATCCTTTTGAGCACATGGACTTTCCTAAAGAGGAAGGAGAGCCAGAGGGGTATTTCGTTCGGGAAGTAGATGATGCACTTTTGGCACAGTGGGAGAACGACTCGATGTGGGAACCATGGGATGAAGAAGATTTACAGGATGTGGTGCCAGAACGCCATAATGTTGTCTTCACATATGTTGATGACTTCCTTGTCATCGAATCGGTTCCTTACATTTATGTGCATTTAAGCTTTTTGTTGTTCCGGCTTCAATGCCCTCTACCTGCTAGTGCACATGGTTCAATCAAGCCAATAGTGAGGTTAATTCATTGTCACATTTCATTCTCTTTTCATCTTTCTTTATTTGTTCCTTCCTTTTAGTTCTTTCATTTGTTTTATTTATTTCTATTCTTTTTGTTTCTGTTCCTTTGTCCAAGATTATCACTATGTTCCACAATGGTTTGCCAGTGTTCCTTCTGCACCAACTATTTCATGGACCTGGACCGTACATAGGGTCTCCTGGTACCCCGCCGCAAGAGGAAAGTCCGTTGAGAAATTACACTCCTTTATCTTTGTCTCCTTCCGGATCACCTCCTGCCTATACAATCAATTCCTTAAAGATTTCAGACTTGCTCGATGATGTCCTTGCTACTTTCTGACTGTTCTGGGAAAGGGAATCATCAAGTTTGGACTCCACATTCGAAGATTTGGCGGAGAAAGAAGCAATTGTGGAAGATGGAATATTCATGTTCGAAGATTAGTGTTTCACTTCAATTGTGTTTTGTCTTTTGATCATTCTTTTATCAATTGAAGTGTAATCCTAGACAGAGGTTTTATTAGTTCCAGTTTTATTTTAGTTTTTCTTTATTAATAAGGTCTTAAATGCCAACGTGGGGATTATAATTTTGCAAAATGGATGCTATTAAGAATTATATTTATAAAATTTGCAACTTTCTATTATTTTGATGATGAATTCTGGCCTACATGTCCTTTGAATGAACTATTTTTATCATTTTCCTGTATGTCCAGAACAATCTTGGTTAATTTGGGGGTGCATAGATTTTCCATTCAGAGATATCTTAGAATTTTCAGGTTCGATCGATCGATCGATCGATCGATCGAAGGTGTCAAATCCTCAAGCGCTTTAATAGGTCTCAATCGATTAAGAGTTCGATCGATCAAACAGTCTCGATTGATCGAGACTTGTATTTAAACGAGGCGTCGTTCATACACTTCATCAGTTTCTTTCTCTTCCTCTCCCTCACTCTCGAGCGATTCAACACAGAGAGAGAGCTCGGCGATTCCCCCCCCACCCCCCCCCCCCTTCCATTTCCATCACTTGGGGGCACCCTTGATCATCACCTCATATCATCATCATAACCTCTCCCTCTCCGCTGCACTCAACTTGAGGTAAGATCTTGAGACCCCTCCTTTTCCATTTTTCGTTTGAAAACGAGAGGGGGTGCCCCCATTGGTCCTAAGACCAAGTATTGTTGTTTTTTTATCTCTTAGTTCTTATTTTCTTTTCATTTGCGTGTTGTTTCTCTGTCCCTGCTGCATTTCTGTGCTCAATCAATTGAGTTGGGCTCAAGCACTCGAGCTTGGCCCTTGTTCGATCGATTGAGAAATGTTTGATCGATCGAACCCAAGCAGTGACAGTTTCTTTTCTTTTCATCCCTGATTTGATCTGTATCTTCTTTTGCTCTATTTTCAGGGCCTTTGCAATGAACCTGATTACCTGATTACGGGGTATTACAAATCCAAACCCCTCAATCTTACTATACCAGATCCAATACCCGATCACGGGTTTTGGAACGCCGAAGAGCGCGTATAGTTCAACTGCTATTGTGACAAGCGGAAGGTTATGTTGGAGCGACCACTTGAGTCCGTGTGGCTATCAGCTCCGTGGTTCCTGGCAAGGATCAAAGACATGCCTTTATGGTATGATGTGTTGACCCAAACCAAAAAGGTCAACATCAATTGGGTTCAGGAAGCCTGTGCCACGATGATTAAGGATCCTGCAACTCCATTCACATATCGATCCTTTTTCTGCGGGCATGAGATCATCTTCGGGCCCACCACTATTTCTGCTACTCTGGGGGTATCTGAGGTGCCTGACTGTTTCTATCCTCAGCTACCAGGAGCCCCGGAGATCCCTCCTACCACTATTATCCTAGAGCTTATGGGAGGTGCCGTCTAGTTTTGGAACGGCGAGTCTCTCATCGAGGATAAGTTTCTTACTGAGGATTACCATCTCCTCCATCTAGTGCTTGTCAGCTGGATTTTGATGACTTTTTACCACGAGAAGTTGGTAGCATTGTATGCCCGGGCTCTTTATTCTATTGGGACAGGACAGCGAGTTTGCTTGTCTCGCCTCTATATCGAATTCTTTATCCAGCCGACGAGGTACATTGCCGCCAAGCGCCATCTGAAGGGCTCTTGGCCTATATATTAGGTTATTGAGCGGGCTGGGTTACTCTCGTTGGCCACAAATAATATTACTCAGGCCTCTAGTCAATTCGGCGAGACGGCGGCCCGCCGTTCTAATGCGCAGAAGAAGAGAAAATTGAAAGGGAAAGCAAAGGTCAGAGCAAAAAAGAGGAGAGGTGGAGGCACCGATATTGAGGGTGCGGCTTTTGGGACACCTACTGAGGTTAAGGAGCTCGATTTGGATTATGAGGTTGATCCTCGTGTGGAGGTTGAACAGTTCGAGCTGAGACAGCGGTCTTAGTCTCAGGCCCAGGGAGAGTCATCTTCTGTGTCTCTTCAGACTCTCCACAAACTCTTTTCAGACTCTCCACAAACTCTTTATCGAGGAGAGAGAGGCGCGGATGTGACTCGAGGGCAAGGTTGACCACTTGGTCACTCAGCTTGATACATTACTGGTTCAGTTGGTGGTCGCCCAGTCATTGCATACACCTCACCACCCCCCGACTGCACTGCCTACTGCACCACCCACCAACGGTCCATCTTCTTCCGCTCTGCCACCACCTTCTGATCCTGTTGCTCCATCCACATCCACGACTCTACCGACTATCTCTGAGACTCCACCTCCACCACCACCGATCATTACAATTCCCTCTTTGACCATTCCTTCCGACACCACTTTTGGTCCTCCACTACCACCGCCGTCGGTTGCTGAGGGCAGCGATGCTGATACTTCTACTGCACCGATTGTGATTTTATCCGACGTTGGGGATGATTAGATTATGCCAGTTGAGAGTGGGAGTTTTGTTGTATTTTGTTTATTTCTATTTTTTTTCTCCTCTCTCTTCGTTTCTTTTGGTTATGTGTATATTTTGGACTGTTTGGATTGTTTGGATATTATGATCACTGGCCTGTTGCTTTTATTGTTTTATCATCCCAGTGATCAGTTTTTATATAATGTATGGATCTCGTGTTCTATCATTTCATATTTTATTTCTTTTGATCTTGGTTGCTTGGAGTTTGTATGCCTTCTTTATAGATTGCTATGCTTGCGGTTATTGCTTTGCTTTATCAGATGATATCTCTCTATTTATATTTGAAAATCAACTTCTGAGAACATTGCAATTTTCAGTTGGGGGTGGGATGTAGATAGATAATCACCTGTACATGTTTATACTTAGCAATCTGGATAATTTTATTGCACATATCATACAATCTCGATTAGAATAGGATTAAATTTAAACTTAAACAAATTGGAAAAAATTGAAGAAATGTGAAACATTTTGAAATTTTTATTCTGAACTTTATTGGTAGAACAACTTTGAATGTTCACTCCTATTTAGCTGTTATCAAGCAATGATACATTCATATTAATCTCATCCTTTTATACGCGTTTTTCTAGTTTCACTAGGATGATTGCATATGTTGACCATTCTTGTATCCAAAATCCATATGCACATGTTAATAGATATGTAGAAAGCCTAAAATAGAGTTAATATGACTTTTGTGCTCTAAGGAATGAGTAGTGGAAACTAGTTACCCTTAGTGAGCTTTTGAATCCAATCTTCAATTCTGAGAGAATTATCACATTAAATTCGAATTATTTTTCTTGAATACGCATATTAAATTCGTTGAATAGTCTCTAATTCTTCATTTTGGCTGCTTGTTAGAGGAGAACGTTCAAGATTTACCAACTAAACTCAATGAACACTGAAGTGCTAAAAACTAAGAAGTTAAGAAAATGATTTAAGCCATCGTTATTCGCTCGTTAACCTTTTCATATACCTGTATCAACATTCAAGAATCTGTTTTGTTCTCAACCCCACACCGATTAAATATTGCCAATTCTAGTATGGAAACCCGAATTCCTAATCTTATACTTTGACCTCAATAAACCTCATTGCACATCTAATATGATTAACCTGTTGAAGTATGGGAGGGAGTAGTTGTGGGAGTGACCTTATAAAAAAAAGGAATATGCAAGGAGATGTTTGAATGTGGAAGTAAAAAAAAAAAAGGGAAAAGGAAAGAAGAGGGAGTAACAAAAAATATATCTATGAAAATAGAGGATGGTTGGAGTGAAGTGAAGAAGAAATAAATTAGTCTCCATCACATGCTAAAGATGTGCGATTCGTTCCCCTCTTATTTCTATCCAACTATATAAAAAACCAAAAAGTCAAAGCCTTAGTGATTCTTAACAACGTAGTTTGAACATGAACGTGTAATTTGAGTTATCCACGGTATTTCGCTCCTCTAGTTAGTAGTATTCCATTCATGCGACTATACACTCTAAATGTTCGTCCTTTATAGAGTCAAGTATGAAAGCATTAGTATCCGAAAATTCACTCCTATCAAAGCTTTCATACCATGTGCGATCATTATTAAGCCATTTTCTGAGAGACGTTCATTTTTTAGTGTAAACCATGTGAGAGTTGAGTTGAAACTACAAGTTCTGAGAGTATAATAGTCTAAACAACTCTAAACAAGGTTTGATACATAGTTGTTAACTTCACACACACACGGATACATGGATGCAATGTATATGTTATATTCATCTTGGTGACATAAGGAGCATGTGTATTTCTTTCATGGTTTGAATGAGAGTGATATGTTTTGTAGAGCTAAGTTGACATTTGAATGGGAGGGAGTGTTTACAAGTTTTTCTATATCTTTTTGAGCTTAAAATTGGAGAATTTTGTGGGTATATTCACTGCAAACCCTCACAAGATAACACTCGTCCACTAGGGGAACCTAGGGGTTTAACGGTTTGTTGCATTTGCTAAATGCAACCGCAATTCCTGTGAAAGTGAGTTAGGTAGTTTCTCTTTCTATTTAGATTAGTTTGCTTTAGTTTATTTTGTTTTAGTTTAGTCGTTGTAGTAATAGTTTAGCTTGTTTTTATTTTTGCTTTATTGCTAGGGACTAGCAATTCGCTAGTTGGGGGTTGTGACAAGCGGAGGTATTTGTAAAATACAACTGCTCTAAAAGAAGAAAATACGTTGATTAGTTCACAACTCCTTGTCATATCTGCACTTTCTGTTACAATGCTAGTTTATACACAATATGATTAATCTATGATAAGTTATATTGTTTTAGTTTTTATTTGTGCAGATTACTGTTCTGCTGTGTGAAGAAATGAACAGCAAGATAAAAGGAATGCTTGATTTTAAGGAAGACAATTAAAACATGAAAAGTGAAGTTTGAGCGATCGAAGAGCCCGCAAGCGATCGAGGTTCGATCGATCGAAGGATGTTCAAGCGCTTGAGGATTCTAGAAGTTCAATCGATCGAGTGATGTTCGATCGATCGAGCATGGCTTTTATCATAATTTACGCGCACGCAGCAGAGACGGAGTTTTTAACCCTAGCTCTAGGTTTTAGTATAAATACTCATTTTGTATACGTCCACAAGGATGCCCACCTTGCTTTTCAACAGTTTATAGAGAGTAGAGAGCTTTTTCTTGATTTTGGTAGGTTTCTCAAGGATTATTGTTAATTTGGCTTGGATTCTCTTAAGTTTAATCAAAGTTCACTGTTCCAGGGTTTTATATATCGTTTTATTTACATTCTGCTTGCTTAATATCGTAGTATAATCTGTCAATCTCATAGCCTTGCATGTTATCTAGTGTTAAATCATTAGTTTTCATAGTTTCCATGTTTAAATCACAACCAAACACAATTTAATGAACTTTTATGTTAAAAACGAATCTGTGACACTCCAGACCATATCTGAGTAGTCCTAGGGTTGGGAGATCATGATAAAACTATGATCTCCAGCCTCTACCATTCATCAGTTTAGAACCTGTGGTCGATCGATTGAAGTTAGTTCGATCAATCGAACCCTGGACACTGTCAAGCGATCGAAGCCATTTCGATCGCTCGAAAGATGATGATTCTCGATCGATCGAAAGCGCGTTGATTTTTTGAGCAGTCTAATTCTTGAGAAGATCCCCTATAGTATTCTTAGACTTTCTGCTTTAGAGATTCGTTATCAAACTGTCCCCAAATGCTCAGTTTGTCGAAACAGTCTCTGAACTTAAGGCCTTAAGGCATTTTCTTTCAATATCTTTTGAAAATCACCTTCAATGCTAACACCATTGTAGGTGTGAGTCTTAACTATTGATTTAAACCGCTTTCATGTGTTTCAAATTAACTGTGATGATATAGTCCCGGTCATGAAAGGACTATTGATTCTTTATTTTTAGAGAAATACGGAATACTATATAGAGATGAACTCCTTAGAGCTTTAATGTAGGTGCATGGCAGATGGTTAGGTCATTGTGGATTCGTGTGATCCCAACGTTCCCCTTTTATTAAGTAAAAACCATTTTTAAAATACCGCTTTAGTTAATTAGTTAATTCGTAATTTAGTTTAATTGCTTTACTTTTAGTAGTCGTTAATTTTGGAACTTAGTGTTCTACACTTTTCCTTAAACATTGAATTTTTATTTTCTTTTAGAGTTTAATCTAAGTAATTAGTTTACAACCTTCCCTGTGGGATCGACCTGGCCTTAACCAGATTACTACTTGCACGATCATTTACACTTGATCGTAGCACAAGCGAACACAAATAATTCTCGTGCCAATGATCAATTATAGACATGAAGCCTTTTTGGGGTGTTCTGTCATGGACTACGATTGTAGGGTAAGTTGGACACGTATTGCGTCCAAAAGTCTAATTGCGATGTCTAAATTGGCTTCGATCAACAAGTTACAAGACAGTCATATCCAATGAATCATGAGATTTTAAAGCAAGATGATAATTATTGAATGATGGAAAAGTTTTTTTTTTTAATTTTTTTTGAAAGAAATGTATGTACTTATACAAAGAAGACAATGCATATATTTAGTAGTGGAGAAACTACCCATGTATGGCATTTTGATGCCTTGTAAGGAGTGGCATTCTAGGCAGTGGGTGAAGTATCGTCCTTTTGTGAGAGTGACCAAAGGCTTGTGCGTGTATCGATGGAGAATCAGACTGTTGGTAAAGGGTATATAAACAGTGCATGGACTGGATGACTAGGAACAACACATATGATTGGTTGCCCATGTGTTTACATAATCCTTGACATTCTCTTTTTATTGATGATTTTTTTTTTTACGATACATAGTAGAGTAAAAAGAGAACAACAAGAAAACCCTTACATTTTCACCAACTCATTGTTCATTGGTAAGGTCACTCCATCCAAAAAATGATTTGAATCACAAGAGTGGGTCGAGTTTCTAAGAACATATTTGCTAGTCTTCATGAACTTCTTCATTAAAATCGTCAAGCCATGCCAACAAAAAGCAACACGCAACCAACACAGCCATACCAAGAAGAAAACACACTTCCCAAAGTATAATCATCTCAGCCAAATCCATATTGTTCGAGAATAGTAGGTATGAAGTATTATCACTTGGGTGGTATGTATACTAAACTTTTTGAGAAGCGTGGAGAGTCAAGCACCACCAAACTTTCCTGATAAGTGCCCGCAAGCCTAAAACAAGATCAACCCCTTGGTCTTTGTCATTATCGCAATGCACAATGGTGAAGGACAATGACTATGAGTATGATAAGTAGAGAAAAAGGAGAAAACAGTGAGCAAGATGTTAGGCCGAGGAGGGAGAGGAGAGAGAAAAATGCAGAGATGCAAAGATGAGGGAAGAGCCACGTTCGAGGAGGAGGAGAAAGAGATGTAAGGGGATATGAAATGAGGGAGAAATACAATATTTATGCTCTCTTTTTTTCACCGATACTCTCTCTCTCTCTCTCTCTCTCTCTCTCTTCTCCTTTTTCATTTTTTTTTCTTTTCTTTTCTTTTTGTTTTTTCTTTTCCTGTATACAGTTTCTCTCTCCTCTTCTCCTGTTTCTTTTTCATTTCTTTTTCATTTCTTTTCTTTTTATTTTTGGTTTTTGTTTTGTTTTTGAAAAAGTAAGAATGTATTTGAGAAGGCAGAGCAGCCTAATGACTTGGCAACGAGATGATTTGGACAGTTGCGAATATGTTGGTACTACTTGGACTTGATAATATCAGTGTTCGCAGTTTTGACTTGCACGTGTTGACATTGTATCGAATTAGGCCTGAATGATGGATTAGAAATGATCAAGCATGTCTTTTTTTACTTGGGACACATGTCAACCTTTGAGCTAGTTCAGATTGATGATAGCAAACACAAGTGGATTATGAAAGTGATGATGAGGGATTAGAATCCTCATTTTAGAAAGTGCACTTATGTTACTAACAAGAGGTAGTATTTCCATAGCTGATTCTTGAACTGATAGCCCAATGTGAGGGTACATTCCATAAGAAGCGAAAAAAGTGCTAAGGAAGACTTTTTTTTTGAAGTAGTAGAGATTATAACATGTATATACATTTGGATGAGCGGGAGGTTAACTGAGTTCTGCCAACGTGAGGCTTCCTTCCAGAGGTTGAATGCTAACGACATCCTACGCACTTTTCAGCAACCATAGAGATCCTATAGTCCGTTCCAAGAACCCTGGATTAATGTTCTCCAGGGCTTACTTCTGAGGACAATACCGTCCTGGGATGCTTACCCACCCAGTTGCCCTATAAATCAGTACCCACGTGTCCAAACCACATAAGCTGGTGGAGGGACACACGTAGTAAGACATGTAAGCTTAATCCCACGCATACTCGATGTACAGGGACTACCTCGAATTCGGACCATGTGATGTTCATTCCAATTTTTTTTTAAGAAAGAAAAAAAAACTTTAGTTCTAGGGCTCAAACCACCTTGTGAATTCTCTTCTCTTCTTTTTAAAGACAAGTTGGCTCCCCATCTCGTCAATTAAACCCAAGAAGGAGCTTTGAGCTAAGTTATTAATAGTGAAGAAAGAGTGAGGTCCAGTGGATGGAGTAGGCGCTTATGACGAACTCGCTTGAAGATTTGGGGGGAGATTTGGATATTTTGGAACTCCTGGTTTTTTCGTTTGATCAAGGGGAATCTAGGACTTGCTAGATTACGAGTGTTGGACTAGATCAGACTAGCGGGAGCAAGTTGGAGAAACAGAGGGGGTGTGGGTAGGATTAAAGACTGTAGAACTTGTGTTGGAAGTTGCGAGATCCAACGGACTTAGAGAAGTTTGGTGGTTGTTGCTAGATTGTAAGTATTGGATCAGATCAGACCAAGAAAAGGTTGTACAAATTTAAGTGACAGGGGGAATATGGGTAGGGCTGGAGATTTCAGAAGAGATTGTAGCAGTTGTGGTGGGAGAAATGAGATTGGAACTCTTTTGAAGAATTTCTATGTCGCGATCTAGATCTTTCATGGCATAGTTGAGCCAGGGATCTAGATCAGGCTCTTTGGATTATTTGGGTGATTCCTTTTTTGACTGAGCTTGAAGGTGCGAGACATGTTCCCTTAGTTCTGGAACTTGTTGTTCAAGGAAAAAGACATAAGAAACACATCCCAAAATGGGCTCCTGAAGTCTAGCTGTGGCATTATACACAAGGGATTTGATAGTTTGTTGATGATCTACCTCGGACACCCTTTGAATAAGGTGTAAAAAGTTCCTGTATCCGAAAACCCGTGAATTACCTCATAATCCCTCATACTTCCTATATACCGAAAGTAGGGAGCCAAGGGACAATCACTTCTGCACCGTCTTCTATTATACTCACATGCACCACAATGATTTGTGTCAATAATCCTCTCAAAAACCATTTTTGGTATGATTCTCTGCTCCTCTTCTCGATCTCTTTGGGAAGCTCCTGTACATGGCTTGTTTTAGCTTACTCTTATTCAGATTTAGGTTGGGTGAAGTTTTTTCAAGAGGTAGAAGGAAGAGGAAGAGAATAATAAAGAAGGGAGGAGAGTGAGACAGAGAGAGGTTCATCAAAGAGAGAGAGAGAATGGGTGAGAAGGATAGAGAGAGGGGGGACATGGAGGGTCTTTAAAAGGAGAGGAAGAGAGAGGGGGAGTAGATCCATGAGGGGGATAAAGAAAAGGGGACAGGTGAGTAATAAAAGAGAAAGAGAGAGAAGGGGTCAGTGAGAGTAACAGAGAGAGAGAGAGGTTGTTGAGATTGAGAGAGAGAGAGAGAGGGAGGGAGCGAGAGTCCGTGAGAGGGAGAGAAAGAGAGGGAGCAGGTGAGAAAGAAAGAAAAGAGAGGGGGGTCAGAGAGAGAGAGAGAGAGAGAGAGAAAGATAAAGAGAGAGAGCACGTGGAGAGAGTGAGAGCATGTGGAGAGGCTGATCTCTAATACAAACTTAAATCAGGCCTGGTCCCCAAACCTTCAAACCTCCAGCACTGAAGCACTGTCTCAGGTTGGTGGTTCGAGCGGGAGAGTTTTTTGTGCGGTACTTACGGTGACACTGCGACGGCCATGCCACATACTCATCTCCCTATCTAATCTTATAAGGTTTCCTCTTGAGGACGGGTTATGTTATGCTTGTATGCCAATGTGTATGTGCATAATGATTTAGGCATTAGCCTTTGCAATTTTGTCATTGGCCTTGCAATTTCATTTCAGCCTGAGTTGTGAACACCTGTGCAAAAGAATATGAATTTACAAAAGAAAAGGTGAAACGAAAACTGTTAGTACAAAGAAATGCCCTATTATAATGAAAATCACTAAAGTGACAGCCTGAGTCCTCTTGAGTGAGAGTCCCCAGCAGAGTCGCCAGCCGTCGCGCCCGTGCCCTCGGAACAGGCAGTCTGTCGTGTGGGCATGGCTTTCTGAAAGTGGGTGAAATGGAACAGATTTTTATTGGAATGGGTGAAAAGAGTATGGTAAGGCCATTTGAAATGTTTCAGAGTCACCACCTAACATTATTCAGGTATTAAGATCCCTACAAAGACAATTAATGTAATCATCTTTTGACTTTTGAAAACAGTTTTGAGAAAAGTGGGCCCTTTGAAAGTGTGACTCTGAATAGCCATGCAAAAACCAGAGATTTTGAGATGGGTTCGGGGACTCGATTATGTCGAGGGAAGGTGTTAGGCACCCTCGAACAACCCGTGCAAGCACGGTTGCCGATTCTAGTGGTTTTCATGATAATATGGCATAAGTGAAAGATAATACAGTGTGAGGATGTACAATAAATAGAAAAAGAGGTGGTTATGGTCGCACCCAAATGAGGGGTTGCATGCATATCTCAAGTCGAGAATCAGGCCGTACATAGTTTTGTGCTTTGTATATGTGTGAGTGTGTGCAAGTGTATTGAAAAAGCTGGTCGATCTAGACCATGCGAGTATGAAGTAGTGTTTTGAGCAAAAGATGGTGTAGTTAGGAACTTTAACCAGTGCAGTGTAGTCCTAGACTTTTACCTTTGAAAGAGTAATGAGCTTTGAAAAGTGATTTAAGAGAAAATTGGTGTAGCCATGAGTTTTTGGAAAGTGATTGAGCTTATGCAAGTGAGTGGAGAATGAAATTTTTTATTTTTTTTTGTATTTTGTATTTTTGTATTTTTCATTTTTCTGTCCTTTTATTCCTACGCCGGAAGTATGGGTCAGTGCCCAACTTTAAGAAATATGAGAAAGTGCATGTAGGATAAGAAAACATACCTGACTTTACCTGCGTCACTTGAAGATCTTGAGCAAGGGAAGCATTTGAGTTTATTGAAGGATGTCTATTTTTTTTTTGGTATTTTCTTTTCATCCTTCTTTTTCTTTTTCTTTTTTTTTTCAGAAGAAAGGGTGCCCAAATGACTATAAAGAGAAAAAAAATATTTTTATTTTTATGCCGGAAGTAAGATTCCAAGCAAAGGTGGCATTGAAGTTTTATTTTGAAAAAGTCCATTTTTGTTTTTTTTTTTTCTTTTTGTCTTCTTTTTTGTATCTTTGATTTTATACCGGAAGAAATGGACGGTGCTCATGAGAAATGTTCGAATTTTCTTTTATCAAAGTTATTGATCAACTTGATAAGTTAGGCATATTCGGTTTTAATAGAAGTAGAAAGATGCTCAAATTTCTATTTATCAAAGTTATTGAACTTGATAAACATGAATATTTGGTAAAAGAAAAAGGAGATTTCTTTTTTTGTTTTTGTTTTCTATTTTTTTATTCTCTTTTTGTAAAAAAAAAAAGGTTTTATAATATTCTGGAAATTCTTTTTTTTTACTAGACTTCATTCACTTTTAAAAAATCCAAACCCCAAATGAAAGAGATAAAAGAAATGTTTTATAAAAGTTTATGTCGAAGTGCAGTTTTTTCATAGCTTTGAGAGGAATATTCCCAAAATAGAATAGAGGAGTTCCGGTGCTCCCAATTCTTTGAAATTCGGATGACGCCTATTATAATGAGTCTAGTTTCCGTGGGAGAAAACCATTTGGTCATACCAGTTATAGATTTGGAGAAATTGAGTTTAGAAGCACCCTTACTCAGAAATAGGGACTGCACTGTCGACTGAAATTGGATAATTTTTTACAAAAATTAAACTGATCCAAAACAAAATCAAAAAAATTCACAGGGGTAGGTAAGAGGCTATAGTTAATGGACAAAAAAAAAAGAGAAGAAAAAATCTTGTAGTAGTCTAAACAGTGAACGTGATCTGGTGTCACTGCTTGTCATACCCCGGAGAAGCAAAAATAGAGAAAATGAGTTCCTTTTTGGTCCCGTAGGTTCGTGACTGGTGAATAACCGCATTTTTATCTACTCAAACCGATAAACACAATGATAGGGTGGATGTTATTCATAGAACATATCTTATTAACATAATCAGAGGCTACAGTGAAAATATAAAAGGTTTGAAAGCAACATATGCCCAAGTACCAATTATAAAAATCTACGAAATCTATTACAACAGCTGACTTAGAGTCTGAAGCCTACAACAAATATTAATAGAAGACAACAGATATATAAACTAACTATTACAAAGCGGCACGTCTTCGTCTTTAAGCCTTCAGCTCCAAGTCCGACAGAATATCAGTCTCTGTCATCAAGACCTGCAAAGCTCTAGACATTGGAATGTCCATAGCACAAACGCCATCAGCTTTGAATACAAAGCTGAGTGAGAACATCAAACACTCACCTCACCTGTTACTATTCAGTATCTTGAAATGCGGTTAATCTCTTATCAATGACATCTCTCACAGACATAGCAGAGGTCTTATTAAACTATACATTTAAATCAATGACAACAGGAAACATGTTAAGTAACGGCAAAGTTACAAATCATGTTATAACATCTCATCATGCTACTCAATGTCCAGCATTACCAAATCCATGCATGTAACCCATGCAACTATCCCATGCGTCTACTTTCATGCCGGGATGCTGAATCCCTGACTCAACAATCATCTTACTAACCATTCTCATATTCATATCCATTTCCGTGTCCATTTATTGATACAACAATACCAATCTGTATCCATACATCGATACAATAATACAATTCTGATATCCATACGTCGATACCATAATACCAATTTGATATCCATACGTCGATACCACAATACTAATCGAAATCACCCGACTAGGCAGTAGGTCCCACGATCCCTTGATAGGGTTACCGGTCGTCTACACGGTATGTCCTATCTATAAACAATGGGAGCAGCACATCAGACGTCTTCAACAATATGCATATCCTCACTGGTCGTCTACACAGCTGAGAATACATTAGAGCACTAGCCGGACGTCTTCAATGGTACGATGGATGTCTTTAACAATGCATACGCATCACTGGACATCTTCAACAGTGAGAGGCGCACTAGGAACCCTAACCATCCCACGTCCACCTGGCTTGTCAGCCGTTGATCCCACGGATCCAAAGTATACATATCTCATATTCCACATAAGTCACATATCTCGATTCTCATCATATCCTTTTACCTCTTCATACCACTATCCCATGCATGCGGACCATATGTTGTGCAATGTTCATGCTCTAGATAACCAAACTACCACATGCTATGTGTTCAACATAACTACTCATTATTGATTATTAACATGCAGTTGTGTTCTGTTCCACTATTCAGTTTAACAATATCAACATATGGAATCATGGTACGACATTTAACCAACTAAACAGTTCATATAATAATCAACAGAAAGTAATCATGTTCTGTGAGTTTCAATGGATTGAACTCTGTTCAATCGATTGAGGAAAAGTCGTTACGATCGATCGAAGTCCTTCGATCGATCGAGAAAATAGCACGTTCGATCGATTGAGGAAAATAAACTTCGATCGATTGAACCAAGTTCAATCGCTCGAGAATCATCTTCTACCCTGGGTAGAAGACGAACAGAGGTTTTGGGGTCACAATATATATGTTCTAAACATACAGAAACCATCATAGAATTATCCCTTGAGTGATTTAATGAACTCACCTCACTCTGGCGGTCTGGTAACGGCGTTCCCTAGCTCTGCGGCAGTGGCTATGGTGAGCTTCTTCTCTCTCTCCTTCTTCTCTTCTCTGTCTCTCTCTATCTTCTGCTTTCTCTTCTTCTTCTCCTCTTCTTCTTCTGTCTAAGCATATATATATCACACACACACACACGGTTATATATATATATATGAAACACAAATACACACTCCAACGCTCTCTCTATCTTAAATCTCTAAACTGTCAAAACACCACACACACACACACAAATCACACATATATATAAGGAGACAAGAGGGGCATGTGGCAGATACGAGGTAAAGATAATAACACTTTCGATCGATTGAAGTGATTTCGATCAATCGAGAATAGGTCGGTCAAGGTTCGATCGATTAAAAGAAGTTCAATCGCTCGAGAAAGGGTCTAGGTCATAGAATCAGGTCGACAGAGTTTTGATCGATTGATACAAACTCGATCGCTTGAGAAAACAAAAGTTCAAGCGATCGAGAAGACTTCGATCGATTGATAAAGTTCTTTACCAAGGGTTCACACAAGCATACAGGGTCTTATTTATGTAACCATGTATCTGAAAAATACAAGGTTTTACATTATTCACCACTTATCAAAAGATTTCGTCCTCGAAATCTAATGCAGTAGCCCCTAAAAGAAGGAAATTCATCTCCTAAAATATACTCCAAAATGCTCAAGTTCTCGTTTTACATAAACGATCACATCAGCGACCAACTAGTTAAGTTCTAAACATGCGATACAAAGACATCAATGATCTATGAGTACTAAGGTAACAGCTACTAATCCTCGGGTTTAGCTATATGAAATTCGTATATCAAACTTCGGGAAAAGGTTCTAGGTAGCACAATCTAGTTATCTTACAAATCTGAAACAACTAGTCTTCAAACATAGAAGGTTCCTCCCTTAGGTCAAACTCTACGTTGTGAGGGTTCTATTGATCAAGTGTTCTAATCTTATCTAAGTCGTTGCAAAACGTTTCCGTCTACTCTAGTCCCCGAAGTTGCTCGTACTGTGCTAGCAATGTCTCTACTGTATCATCAGTTGGCTGTCTCCCATCTCTGGACTCCTTATTTTGATTATTAGCATCCTTAGTCGATCTCTTGTTGTACACGACGTCCTTGTTAACTCCCGTGTTATTGTCGTTGTCCCTCAGGATGTTGACTAGAAAGCATTGTGACACTGGCATCGTAGTTGGCGAGTTAAACTTCCTCATAGGTCTCCAAATTCCCATGTACTATTGATATAATTATCTCTTGAGGTCCTACATTCCGTTGATTACTCATTCTACTTCCACATACAAATTAAATAGGATAGGCAGAGCTATATACTAACATCGTGAGTTGATCTACTGTATAACATCTTGTCTGGATGAAAGCAACAAGCAATCGGTGTTGAAAAGCAATCTTCTGTGGTACTCTTTGTAATTCTGGTGTTATCTCTGCATTGCTCGTATCTCTTCTCGTATACTTGCAATCTTCTAGTTCATCCTCTCCTGTCAAGGCTACGTCTTAAAAAAATTTGAGATTCCTCATCTCTTGTCACGCCCCGATTTTCACTACCAAAAATAAAAGAAATATTTACATTGAAATTGCAAATTGTCAAGTGTATTTTAAAACAACAAAAATAATTACACTTGAGTGCCCAAAAATTACATTTAAATTCATTTACACGACTAGGACCCAAATAACTCGAACCCACACGGTACTCTAATGTGCTCCAATTTGACTGCTACCAATGGTACCTGCATCTAAAATAACACACGGGGAAGTATACAATATGACAGGAATAACGAAAGCTCAAAAGTACAATGAACAACTACGACGACATAAAAATTGCTAGGATCAAATAAAATAAACCAAATCACACAATCGCCTCAGATACCAGGAATACTATCCGATCGATATCTGAGTCACACCACCACACAATTTACCCGCTCACCTACAAGAGCATCATGCCAAGTTCCTCTGGTCACATAGCAAAGAGCCACCTCACCTCACCTCACCCGTCTCCAGTACGTCGGTCCCTAGGGCCTGTTGGCCTGTTGGTAGGTGCTCCTTACTCATGTACCCTTTAGTCCCATAGCACTTAGCCCAAAATAATATATAATAAAATATAACCAAAAAAACATGGATTCCAATAAAAAGACAACATAAGCAAAGAGAGTACAAATAGGGATAACAAGAAAATACTCCGGAGATTTAAGAGCATATTGTACACAACCCCGTACCTTAAAAATAACATTGAGCAATTCCTCCACTCTCTGAATATATATGGTTGTGTGAATATATATAACTATATGTGTGTGTATCAATATATGTGTGTGTGTAAAATGAATATATATATATGCCGAGAGATAGAGAGGCAGTGAGTGAAATGAGAGAGGCAGAGAGCTATGAGAGTTGAGAGTGAATGGTTGGGGGTAGGTGTTTATTTATAGAATTTGTTATGCTTGGGCACCAAGCACAAACACACACCACACACTCAAACACACACTAAAACACACGCAGACACTCACTGCACAAATAAAATGTTTGGGCTCCAAGTTTAACATGAGAGATTCTTGTGTGTGTTGAGCTCACAAGCTTAACCACACACACAGATAAAAATAATACAGTATAAATCTCAAACTGGTATATTTTCTAAGGAAAATAAATGTATATATATATTTTTTAAATACTCGTTAAATTTTCTGGGTCACTACACTCTCCCCCCTTAAAAGAATTTCATCCGTGAAATTACAGAATAAATATTTTGACAAACAACTTGAAATTTCAAATTTTTTTTTTTTTGTAGAGAAAAAATCCAAGTAGTAAAAATAAATAGTACTATGCTCATCGATTCCCCCAGGCGATGTAGAACTTCCGGCTGGGTACAGGCTCTGATACCAAATTGTCACACCCCGATTTTCACTACCAAAAATAAAGAAATATTTACATTAAAATTGCAAATTGTCAAGTGTATTTTAAAACAACAAAAATAATTACACTTGAGTGCCCAAAAATTACATTTAAATTCATTTACACGACTAGGACCCAAATAACTCGAACCCACACGGTACTCTAATGTGCTCCAATTTGACTGCTACCAACGGTACCTGCATCTAAAATAACACACGGGGAAGTATACAATATGATAGGAATAACGAAAGCTCAAAAGTACAAAGAACAACTACGACGACATAAAAATTGCTAGGATCAAATAACATAAACCAAATCACACAATCGCCTCAGATACCAGGAATACTATCCGATCGATATCTGAGTCACACCACCACACAATTTACCCGCTCACCCACAAGAGCATCATACCAAGTTCCTCTGGTCACATAGCAAAGAGCCACCTCACCTCACCTCACCCGTCTCCAATACGTCGGTCCCTAGGGCCTGTTGGCCTATTGGTAGGTGCTCCTTACTCATGTACCCTTTAGTCCCATAGCACTTAGCCCAAAATAATATATAATAAAATATAACCAAAAAAACATGGATTCCAATAAAAAGACAACATAAGCAAAGAGAGTACAAATAGGGATAACAAGAAAATACTCCGGAGATTTAAGAGCATATTGTACACAACCCCGTACCTTAAAAATAATGTTGAGCAATTCCTCCACTCTCTGAATATATATAGTTGTGTGAATATATATAACTATATGTGTGTGTATCAATATATGTGTGTGTGTAAAATGAATATATATATATATATGCCGAGAGATAGAAAGGCAGTGAGTGAAATGAGAGAGGCAGAGAGCTATGAGAGTTGAGAGTGAATGGTTGGGGGTAGGTGTTTATTTATAGAATTTGTTATGCTTGGGCACCAAGCACAAACACACACCACACACTCAAACACACACTAAAAAACAGGCAGACACTCACTGCACAAATAAAATGTTTGGGCTCCAAGTTTAACATGAGAGATTCTTGTGTGTGTTGAGCTCACAAGCTTAACCACACACACAGATAAAAATAATACAATATAAATCTCAAACTGGTATATTTTCTAAGGAAAATAAATATATATATATATATTTTTAAAATACGCGTTAAATTTTCTGGGTCACTACATCTCTAGTCTCCATCCAACTTACCAACGGTTGGCGTAGTCTTTCGTATACGAAGGCAAATGATGTCATATAAGGATGCAAATGATGTTGTATGGGGATACAATTGACGGCAGGTAAGGATGCAAAAGATGTCATATGGGGATGCAATTGATGTTATATCTATACTTGGATAACTACTATCATAGACGACTATCAATCAGTGCCAAATGAGTTGTTCGGGTATCTATAATTTATGGTGTAGGCTCAAAACTGTAGGGTGAGCTAATTAGTCTAATCCTCTTACTATCAAATCAAAAGAATGCCAAACTTCCTGCAATATCGAGATCACATATAATACATGATGTGGGTGTTGAGCATTGTGTCTTTTGCCTATCGTCCATTTTTAAGTCGAGGTCAATTATTTGTTCGAGGAGTCTGCACTCTTGGTACTTGATGTGGTGGAGCATTGTGTTGCATCTCTAGTTCTGGACAAAACTTACGAACATGACCGACTTTACTACAGTTAACGCATTGTACTCCCCGTCTATTAGATATCCTTGATGCTCTGCATTCTTGGGAATGGTGTCTTGGTACTCCACAATTATAGCAGATATCTCGTTCCCTATGTTATGTTGGAGTCGCCACTGGTTTTGATTCTTTCTTGTTATTCTCTAATCTCTTACGCTTATGGCAGTTGCCCATATAACTTTTCTCTGTGTTTCCTTGTTGAACTTGGTTAGCTGCCAACCCAACCTGATTGTCTCTTATTCTCTGATCTGTTTGGAAAAGTTGATAATTTTCTGGCAAAGTTTGATCAGAGTATGGTCCTTCACTAATCTGAGTGTCGTCTTCTAGTTTCGTTGCCATTTCTACCAAAGCTTCGAAGGATTGGTCTAAATGTCCTATGGTCTCGTGACGGATATGTGGAACTAATCCCTGGTGATATCTCTTGATCTTTCTCCTTAGTGTATCGATCATATCCGGTGCAAATCGTGATAGCCTCTCGAATTGAGTTGTAAATTCTGGCACTATAAAACTACCTTGGACTACTTGTATAAATTCCATTTCCCTTTTGTTCTTCTCGGATTCTGAGAAGTAATTCTCTAGAAATCGAGTCTTGAATGATTCCCAAGTCATCCTTCCTATAGTTTCTTTACCTATCGTAGCTTTCACTGCGTCCCACCAATCTGCTGTTGAGAACATCAGTTGAAATACAGCCAAATGTCTTTTCTCAGTGTCAGTACATTCAAGTGTCTCAAATATCAATTCTATCTAGAGAATCCATTGCTCATCCTGCCATGCTCCTATTAATCCTGTAAAGGTTCTTGGTTGAAGAGCATGAAATTCCTTTAGCAGCTTGACTCCCGTCTGACGTACTGGTGATTCATTGCCGATGGCATAATCAGCACGATTGATAATTTATTCCATGCGACGGATGAAAACTCCAACCATTCCTGTTGGATCTATCTCAGGAGGTACTACATCAGAGATTCCGTTTAGCTGGCTCAGTTTCCTTGAGTTGTTCTAACCGTAACGAGTGCTAGTAGTGTTCAATGTCTCAACCTACAAATGAAAATCTATTCGGTCAGTTGCATTCTATCTTACAGCTCAGGCAAGAACATGCGGTAACAAATATATAGTACCACTATATAATACGATCACACAAGCAATACGGATACCTCACGTAAATAATAATATTAACCATAGAGGCCAGTCTACCGACCAGGTATTCTTAAAGGTACCTATGCTCAGAATAAAGGTTACGAACTACGGGTTCTATGTGTAACGTCAAATCAAAATGTTCTATCTCTATTCTCATGTTCCAAACTACGAGTACTGCTCAACTAACATGTGAGACCACTCAACTAACATGTGGCGCAAGGTAATATTATAATCTTATCCATAACCTCGTTCTACTTCTAGGTCACACTGAATGTTCCACGATAGCCTAGGAATTCATCCGTGTCTAAAATCCAACGGTTCTATATTTATGATCTCCACAACCACAACTAACTCTAGACGCCTTGTTCTCCGTGAACTCAGCTACCAATATTCTTATTAGTTCCAACAGTTACTATCCTCCAGAGAAACATACAAAGACAGATTCATCTAACTTCTCGTCTACGTGACAAGATAGCAACTCCATCTCATCTCATCTAATCCTCATGCTATCAACATTAACTTAGAACTCGAGTTCTAATCACAAAAGATAAGCGGTTAACAACTAAAACCTAAGCTTTGATACAAATCCTGTCACGCCCCGGAGAAGTAAATATAGAAAACTAGTTCCTTTTTGGTCTCGTAGATTCGTGACTGGTGAATAACCGCATTGTCATCTACTCAAACCGACAAACACAACGATAGGGAGGATGCTATTCATAGAACAAATCTTATTAACATAATCAGAGGCTATAGCAGAAATATAAAAGGTTTGGAAGCAACATATGCTCAAGTAGCAATTATAAAAGTCTACTAAATCTATTACAACAACTGACTTAGAGTTTGAGGCCTACAACAAATATTAACAGAAGACAACAGATATATAAACTAACTATTACAAAGCAGCACGTCTTCGCCTTTAAGCCTTCAGCTCCAAGTCTGGCGGAATATCAGTCTCCATCATCAAGACCTGCAAAGCTCTAGACATTGGAATGTCCAGGGCACAAATGCCATCAGCTTTAAATACAAAGCTGAGTAAGAACATCAAACACACTCCTCACCCGTTACTATTTAGCATCTTAAAATGCGGTTAATCTCCTATCAATGACGTCTCTCACGGACATTGTAGAGATCTTATTAAACTATACATTTAAATCAATGATAACAGAAACATGTTAAGTAACGACAAAGATAAAGATCATGTTATAACATCTCATCATACTACTCAATGTCCAGCATTACCAAATCCATGCATGTAACCCATGCAACTACCCCATGCATCTACCTTCATGCAGAGATGCTGAATCCCTGACTAAACAATCATCTTACAAACCATTCTCATATTCATATCCATTTTCGTATCCATTCGTCGATATAACAATACCAATTTGTATCCATACGTTGATACAATAATACAATTCTGATATCCATACGTCGATACCATAATACCAATCTGATATCCATACATCGATACCATAATACCAATCGGAATCACCCGACTAGGCAGTAGCTCCAACATTCCCTTGATAGGGTTACCGGTCATCTACATGGTACGTCTTATCTATAAACAATGGGAGCGGCACATGGGACGTCTTCAACGATGTGTATATCCTCACTGGTCGTCTATACAGCTGATAATACATTAGAGCACTAGCCGGACGTCTTTAATAGTACATTGGACGTTTTCAACAGTGTATACGCATCACTGGACGTCTTCAACAGTGAGAGGCGCACTAGGAACCCTAACCATCCCACATCAACCCGACTCGTCAGCCGTTGATCCCATGGATCCAAAGTACACATATCTCATATTCCACATAAGTCACATATCTCGATTCTCATCATATCCTCTTATCTCTTCATACCACTATCCCATGCATGCTGACCATATGTTGTGCAATGCTCATGCTCTAGATATCCAGACTACCACATGCTCTGTGTTCAACATAACTTGTCATTATTGATTATTAACATGCAAATGTGTTCCGTTCCACTATTCAATTTAACAATATCAACATATGGAATCATGGTACAACATTTAAGCAACTAAATAGTTCATATAATAATCAATAAGAAGTAATCATGTTCTGTGAGTTTCGATGGATTGAACTCTGTTCAATCGAATGAGGAAAAATTGTTTCAATCGATCGAAGTCCTTCGATCGATCGAGGAAATAGCACGTTCGATCGATTGAGGAAAATAAACTTCGATCGATTGAACCAAGTTCAATCGCTCGAGAATCATCTTCTACCCCGGGTACAAGACGAATAGAGGTTTCGGGGTCACAATATATACGTTTGAAACAGACAGAAACCATTCAAGAATTATCCCTTGAGTGAGTTAATGAACTCACCTCACTCCGGCAGTCCAGTGATGGCTTTCTCGAGCTCCGCGGCGGCAGCGGCAGCGGCTATGGTGACCTTCTTTTCTCTCTCCTTCTTCTCTTCTCTGTCTCTCTCTATCTTTTGCTTCCTCTTCTTCTTCTGTCTAAGCATATATATCACACACACACACACACGCACGGTTATATATATATGGAACACAAATACACACTCCAATGCTCTCTCTCTCTTAAATCTCTAAACTATCTAAATACCACACACACACACACACACATACACAGAGCACACATATATATAGAGAGACAAGAGGGGCATGTGGCAGATACGAGTTAAAGATAATAACACTTTCGATCGATTGAAGTGAGTTTGATCGGTCGATAACAGGTCGGTCAAGGTTCGATCGATTGAAAGAAGTTCAATCGCTCGAGAAATGGTCCACGTCACAGAATCAGGTCGGCAGAGTTTCGATCGCTTGAGAAAACAAAACTTCAAGAGATCGAGAAGACTTCGATCGATTGAGAAAGGTTCTTTACCAGGGGTTGAGACAAGCATACAGGGTCTTATTTATGTAACCATGTATCCAAAAAATACAAGGTATTACATTATCCACCACTTATTAAAAGATTTCGTCCTCGAAATCTAAAGCAGTAGCCCCTAAAAGAAGGAAATTCATCTCCCAAAACATACTCCAAAATGCTCAAGTTCTCATTTTACGTAAACGATCACATCAGCGACCAACTAGTTAAGTTCTAAACACGCGATACAAAGACATCAAGGATCTGTGAGTACTAGGGTAACAACTACCAATCCTCGGGTTTAGCTATATGAAATTAATTCGTATGTCAAACTTCGCGAAAAGGTTCTAGGTAGCACAATCTAGTTATCTTACAAATCTGAAATAACTAATCTCAAAACACATAAGGTTCCTCCCTTAGGTCAAACTCTACATTGTGAGGGTTCTATTGATCAAGTGTTCTAATCTTATCTAATTCATCACAAAACATTGCCGTCTACTCTAGTCCCCGAAGTTGTTCATACTATACTAACAATGTCTCTATTGTATCATCAGTTGGCTATCTCCCTTCTCTGGACTCGTTATTATGATTGTTAGCTTCCTCAGTCGATCTCTTGTTGCAGACGACGTCCTTGTTAACTCCCGTGTTATTGTGGTCGTCCCTCTGGATGTTGACTGGAAAGCATTGTGACACTGGCATCGTAGTTAGCGAGTAAAACTACCTCATGGGTCTCCAAATCCCCATGTACTATTGATATAATTATCTCTCGAGGTCCTACCTTTCATTGATTACTCGTTCTGCTTCCACATACTAATTAAATAGGTTAGGCAGGGCTACATACTAACATCGTGAGTCGATCTACTGTATAACATCTTGTTTGGATGAAAGCAACAAGCAATCAGTGTTGAAAAGCAATCTTCTGTGGTACTCTTTGTAATTCTGGTGTTGTCTCTTCATTACTCGTATCTCTACTCGTATACTTGCAATCTTCTAGTTCATCCTCTCCTGTTAAGGCTACGTCTTAAGAAAATTGAGATTCCTCATCTCTAGTCTTTGTCCAACTTACCAACGGTTGGCGTAGTCTTTCATATATGGAGGCAAATGATGTCATATGAGGATGCAAATAATGTTGTATGGGGATGCAATTGACGGCAAGTAAGGATGCAAAAGATGTCATATGGGGATGCAATTGATGTTATATCTATACTTGGAAAACTACTATCATAGACGACTATCAATTAGTGCCAAATGAGTTGTTCGGGTATCTACAATTTATGGTGTAGGCTCAAAACTGTAGGGTGAGCTAATTAGTCTAATCCTCTTACTATCAAATCAAAAGAATGCCAAACTTCCTGCAATATCGAGATCACATGTAATACATGATGTAGGTGTTGAGCATTGTGTCTTCTGTCTATTGTCAATTTTTAAGTCGAGATCAATTATTTGTTCGGGGAGTCTGCCCTCTTGGTACTTGATGTGGTGGTGCATTGTGTTGCATCTCTAGTTTTGGACAAAACTTACGAACATGACCGACTTTACCCAAGTTAACGCATTGTACTCCTCGTCTATTAGATTTCCTTGATGCTCTGCATTCTTGGGAATGGTGTCTTGATACTCCACAATTATAGCAGATATCTTATTCCCTATGTTATGTTGGAGTCACCACTGGTTTTGATTCTTTCTTGTTGTTCCCCAATCTCTTAGGCTTATGGCAGTTGCCCATATAACTTTTCTCTGTGTTTCCTTGTTGAACTTGGTTAGCTGCCAACACAACCTGATTGTCTCTTATTCTCTGATCCGTTAGGAAAAGTTGATCATTTTCTGGCAATGTTTGATCAGAGTATGGTCCTTCACTAATCTGAGTGTCGTCTTCTAGTTTCGTTGCCATTTCTACCAAAGCTTCGAAGGATTGGTTTAAATGTCCTATGGTCTCATGACGGATATGTGGAACTAATCCCTGATGATATCTCTTGATCTTTCTCCTTAGTGTATCGATCATATCCGGTGCAAATCGTGATAGCCTCTCGAATTGAGTTGTATATTCTGGCACTGTAAAACTACCTTGGACTACTTGTATAAATTCTATTTCCCGTTTGTTCTTCTTGGATTCTGGGAAGTAATTCTCTAGAAATTGAGTCTTGAATGATTCCCAAGTCATCGTTCCTATAGCTTCTTCACCTACCGTAGCTTTCACTACGTCCCACCAATCTGCTGTTCAGAACATTAGTTGAAATACAACCAAATGTCTTTTCTCAGTGTCAGTAAATTCAAGTGTCTCAAATATTAATTCGATCTAGCGAATCCATTGTTCAGCTTGCCATGCTCCTATTAATCCGGTAAAGGTTCTTGGTTGAAGAGCACGAAATTCCTTTAGCAGCTTGACTCCCGTCTGACGTACTAGTGCTTCATTGCTGATGACATAATCAGCACGATTGATAATTTATTCCATGCAATGGATGAAAACTCCAACCATTCCTGTTGGATCTATCTCAGGAGGTACTACATCAGGTACTCCATTCAGCAGGCTCAGGTTTCCTCGGGTCGTTCTAACCATAACAAGTGCTGGTAGTGTTCGATTTCTCAACCTATAAATGAAAATCTATTCGGTCAGTCGCATTCTATCTTATAGCTCAAGCAAGAACATGCGGTAACAAATATATAGTACCACTATATAATACGATCACACAAGCAATATGGATACCTCACGTAAATAATAATATTAACCATAGAGGCCAGTCTACCTACCAGGTATTCTTAAAGGTACCTATGTTCAGAATAAAGGTTACGAACTACAGGTTCTATGTGTAACGTCAAATCTAAATGTTCTATCTCTATTCTCAGGTTCCAAACTACGAGTACTGCTCAACTAACATGTGAGACCACTCAACTAACATGTGGCTCAAGGTAATATGATAATCTTATCCATAACCTCGTTCTACTTCTAGGTCACACTGAATGTTCCATGATCGCCTAGGAATTCGTCCGTGTCTAAAATCCAACGGTTCTATATCTATGATCTCCACAACCACAACTAACTCTAGACGCCTTGTTCTCCGTGAACTCAGCTACCAACATTCTTATTGGTTCCAACAGTTACTATCCTCCAGAGAAATATACTAAGATAGATTCGTCTAACTTCTCGTCTACGTGACAAGATAACAGCTCCATCTCATCTCATCTAATCCTCATGCTATAAACATTAACTTAGAACTCGAGTTCTAATCACAAAAGACAAGCGATTAACAACTAAAACCTAGGCTTTGATACCTATCCTGTCATGCCCCGGAGAAGTAAATATAGAAAACTAGTTCCTTTTTGGTCTCGTAGATTCGTGACTGGTGATAACCGCATTGTTATCTACTCGAACCGATAAACACAACTATAGAAAGGGTGCTATTCATAGAACATATCTTATTAACATAATCAGAGGCTACATCGGAAATATAAAAGGTTTGGAAGCAACATATGCCCAAGTACCAATTATAAAAGTCTACTAAATCTATTACAACAGCTGACTTAGAGTTTGAGGCCTACAACAAATATTAACTGAAGACAACAGATATATAAACTAACTATTACAAAGTAGCATGTCTTCGCTTTTAAGCCTTCAGCTCCAAGTCCGGCAGAATATCAGTCTCTGTCATCAAGATTTGCAAAGCTCTAGACATTGGAATGTCCAGGCCACAAATGCCTTCAGCTTTGAATACAAAGCTGAGTGAGAACATCAAACACACTCCTCACTCGTTAAAATGTGGTTAATCTCTTATCAATCACGTCTCTCATGGACATAGCAGAGGTCTTCTTAAACTATACATTCAAATCAATGATAACAGGAAACATGTTAAGTAATGACAAAGATAAAGATCATGTTATAACATCTCATCATACTACTCAGTGTCCAGCATTACTAAATCCATGCATGTAACCTATGCAACTACCCCATGCATCTACCTTCATGCCGGGATGCCGAATCCCTGACTGAACAATCATCTTACAAACCATTCCCATATTCATATCCATTTCTGTATCCATTCGTCGATACAACAATACCAATCTGTATCCATACGTCGATACAATAATACAATTCTGATATCCATATGTCGATACCATAATACTAATATGATATCCATACATCGATACCATAATACCAATTGGAATCACCCGACTAGGCAGTAGGTCCCACGATCCCTTGATAGGGTTACCGATTATCTACACGGTACGTCTTATCTGTAAACAATGGGAGCGGCACATTGGACATCTTCAACGATGTGTATATCTTTACTGGTCGTCTACACGGCTGATAATACATTAGAGCACTAGCCGGATCTCTTTAATGCTACACTGGATGTCTTCAATAGTGCATACGCATCACTGGACGTCTTCAACAGTGAGAGGCGCACTAGGAACCCTAACCATCCCACGTCCACCCTACTCGTCAGCCGTTAATCCCACGAATCCAAAGTACACATATCTCATATTCCACATAAGTCACATATCTCGATTCTCATCATATCCTCTTATCTCTTCATACCACTATCCCATGCATGCTGACTACATGTTGTGTAATGCTCATGCTCTAGATAACCAGACTACCACATGCTCTGTGTTCAATATAACTACTCATTATTGATTATTAACATGCAGTTGTGTTACATTCCACTATTCATTTTAACAATATCAACATATGGAGTCATGGTACAACATTTAACCAACTAAACAGTTCATATAATAATCAACAGGAAGTAATCATGTTCTATGAGTTTCGATGGATTGAACTCTGTTCAATCGATTGAGGAAAAGTCATTTCGATCGATTGAAGTCCTTCGATCGATTGAGGAAATAGCTCATTCGATCGATTGAGGATATAGCTCATTCAATCGCTTGAGAATCATCTTCTACCCTGGGTAGATGATGAACAGAGGTTTCGGGGTCACAATATATGCGTTCTAAACATACAAAAACCATCCTAGAATTATCCCTTGAGTGAGTTAATGAACTCACCTCACCCTGGCGGTCCGGCGACGGCATTCTCGAGCTCCACGACGGCGGAGGCTATGGTGAGCTTCTTCTCTCTCTCTTTCTGTAGACACCCCATTTTGTCGGCTATCAGATTTAGGAGACCCATAGCTTGGTGGTTCACAATGATCGTAAAAGACTCAAAAGGACTCCTGGAAGTCAGCTCTATCTCTCAGAATGCTCAGATTGACCAAAATGCCCCTGAAAGCCCAAAAACTCCCAAATTTAGTCCCGAAGTTCTGAAACAAGCTATGTCATAAGAAAAATGATAAAATGAGTTTTTAAGTAAAAACCGGAAGAAATCGTCAGCTCCTAGAGACCCCTGGAAGTCCCGGAAGTTCCCCGAAAGTCCCCGTTGACCGGTTTGACCAAGGTTTGACCAGGTTTGACCAGAGTTTGACCAAGTTTGACCGAAAGTGTTCGAATTCACCGAAATCATTAGAAAAGTATTAAAATGGGTTTTAAAAGAGAATCGAGCGAAAACGTCCGCTCCTGGGAGCTCCCAGAGGTTCCCAGAACTTCCCGGGAATCCCAGATTTGACCAGTTTGACCAAGATTTGACTTTGGAATCGGGGCACCAAAACAATTTTCAAATATTTTTCATGGATACTAGAGGTTAATAGCTTTCCAACGGTATATCGCACATAATTCCTGGATTTAAAACAAATTTATTTTGAATTTCCGAAGGCGAAAAAGGCGATCAAATCGGATTTTATCGCGAATACCGCGAAACTTTTCAAAGTGCCTTATCCCCGAACTATTTGTTATGTAAAGTAGACTCCATTACCTTTCCAACGGTATATCACAACCTCAGTTTAAAATTCATATGCATTTTCTGTGAATTTCGGACAAAATAGGGCCTTTTCGCGAATACCGGAACCTCAGGAGGCCTAAACAGCATTGTCTGGACGAGGGAGGAGCAGTGCCGCCACGGCACTGGCCCACTGCCGCCGCGGCACTGGCCCAGTGCCGCCGCGACACTCCCCTCGAGAACAGTGTATTTTTGTAATTTGTTTTGTGGTCCCATTTTGATTAATTAAAAACCAAAACGACATAGTTTTATGATTTCAGATGTTTGGAGCCAATGGGAATACTTTCTAAATCCCAAAACCACCCCAAGTTGGCCTATATAAACCCCCTATTGCTCTTCATTTTGGGGGAGTCAAATGCAAGTTTAGAGAAAGTTTGGGAGAGAAAGTTGTAGAGATAAGGTTAGAGTAGAGAGAAAAGAAGCTTTCTTCTTTGATTTTCAAAACAAAAGTGAGTTCTAAACTTTATTTTTACTACATTACTCCCATTTACTTCAACATTCAATACACCCAACCATCATATTAGTGAGCATTTAAGAGAGTGGAAGCTTCTTCCATGTCCAATGTCATTACATATGAGTGAAACACCAATCTACAAGTTCAATACTTCATGAATATCATCTATTGATCATTATCTACTTGCTTGTTTATTCATTGTTTATCTCTTCTCACCTCATTTGTTTTTTATTTTCTTTATTTTACTTACTAGTTCATCATCATCTAAATGATGACATGAAGTTTGGGGTGAGTGAATCCTTATGGATAGTAGCTCTTGACCTCAAAAACATGTTTGATAGATGATGATCATAACTTCAATACCTCCAAGGTCTCCTTGAAGTGTATTGAAGTTATGCTCAAATAAAAATAAGTCTCTCCAACAATCTTGGAGGTTCTTGATGATGAGTTGAATGTTGGCATTTTAAGTGGTTGTAATCTTTATTGAGTATTGAAAATACACTTTCAAAACCTCTACTTCAAAACCCTCCTCAATCCCTCTCATTTTGATTTCAAGAAAGAAAACCTTATTTTCCCCAAAATCTTCAAAACAGTGAGTCAAAATAGTGAGTGAGCTGAGTTCAAAGATTTCTCTAGAACTCAATATTCAACATATAGATTCAAGGCCACTTGTAAAGTCTTCCTAACTCATTGGAGAACACCCACGATTTTTGGTTTGACTTGGAAGTACTTGAAAATGTTCATTTGGACCCAAACATTCCTTCCAAACATTCTGCCTCTGCTGTCACAGCAGCTTGACTAACTTCCAACTTCTGGTTCAGAAATATTTTCCAAAACGGGTGGTCCCAACTTATTTTTCCATTAAACTTAAATGTCTTAGGGAACTCTCTGTATAAAATGGGCTTCTAGATCATTTGTTTTCATTTTTTAAGATTTTTCAACATTTCAGTCGATAGTACGGACTCTGTTTCTGAGTGACCTCTGTTGTTCATATGATTTCTCTCATTCTGTGATAGTTATTAAAGATTGGCTTTTTGGGTAGTGTTCTAGACACAATAATGAACATCTCCATAAACAATCATGCATTGAAAGCATTCCTAACCCCTCTTTTCCATTTTTACAAGATCATGTTACTGTTCTGTCCACTATTCACAGCAAGCACATTCTAACTTTCATTCTTTGATTTGATGCTTACATACATTCCAAATTAGCTCATGTCTTAGGAAGTAGTTCATACTACATTTGTATATATCCCATGATGATTCCTTCATACATTCATACATAGTCTAGACTTCAAAGTCATTCTAGGAATTCATGTACACAAACACACTACAACCTTTGCACATTTTAAGATCATACATTGCATACATGCAAGATTTGGGGCTTTCATGGCTCCTAATCTAAGAAGATCATAAGGAATTAACTTGATCATACATTCGTGTTTCCCCCCGATCTAATCTTCCTTCCTCATCCGTCCCGGGGATCGAGAGGTCTTCTTTTCCTCAAAGAGTAACATGCATCATACTAGCTTGCTAAGCATATTTTGATTTCTTTGATTATTTTGTTTCAAGAACAATTCATGTCCCCCTTTAGATTAGGAAGTCTTGATTATTTGATATGTGATTAGAAGATTTTTCCTAGGTTTATTTGTGTGATCTTTCACTTTGCATTGTGTGATACTTGGCTTAGATCTTATGAATGATATCTTATCTTTAGATCTTCCAATTTCAAGTTTCCTTATGTAATGTAATATATTATCATAGTATTAATTGCCGAGCCATACATAGTATAAGATGATTATTTGGATGCTAATTGAGGCCCGTCAAAAGACGGGGCGAGTTGAGGGTGTTTTAGTCGCGACAAAGGCTCCTTCCTCTCTCGTACCAAAACCCCGAGCCAAGTTCTTTGGTTATGAAGGACCGGTGCTCTTTATCCATTTGGGTGAGTCAAATTAGGTTTCTTGGTTCCTTAAAGACCAAGTGGCGACTCTGTATTTGTTTTTGAAAGACCTTCTTTTCTTCGAAATCAACCTCTTGTTTTCTTTCAAATCAATTTCAAAATAAAGGAAAATCAATTCCGAAACCCCGGAAACAAACAGGAAAAACCGGGAGTGGACGACGGATTCCGCGTGTCCACAATCTGGCGACTCTGCTGGGGATTTTTTTTTATTCTAAAACAAAATAATACAGAGGTTTGACTCATAAGAAGCATCCTTAAAATCATCTTTTTACTGTGTTTGGTTCACCGCATTGCACTCTTGCATTTTCCCCCTCCGACTGTGTCTGAAACGCGGCGCTGACATTGTTCAGGTCTTGTTGTACCAGGGCACAAGTCACCGTTGATACTGTACCTTCCAAGGTATATCAAAAAGAGTAAAAACCTCCGTACTGTCTCTCTGACGGTATATTGGAACTCTCGTCAACGGACCCTCTTTGACTAAACCCAGCCTTTGCATATAGATTCTTGTAGAACCTTTCATAGGACTGTTCATTTGTCTTTTCAGATAGGACAATGTGATATAACTGCTGTATGCCCTGATGGGATTACCTGAGCGGTGTAGACGCTTATGTGGCATAGAACAGAACCTCTTTCTTATGATTCCAAAGGCAATCACTCACATGTGATTACATTGAGTTGACCTTCCTAGGTACCATGACAAGGATGTCTGCTCCATGCTCACAAAGATATACACCGCAAACCTTGTTTATTGGTCCTAAGACATAGGAGTATGAAAACCTGCTAGACAGTATGATCACTATCACCACACATTAACCAGTTTTTCCCAGAAGCTCTGTCCAGATATCCCAGATATAACCCTATTAACCAGTTTCTCCCAGAAGCTCTGTCCAGATATCCCAGATATAACCATATTGACCAGTTTTTCCTAGAAACTCTGTCCAGATACCCCAGATATAACCATATTGACCAGTTTTTCCCAGAAACTCTGTCCAGATACCCCAGATATAACCATATTGACCAGTTTTTCCCAGAAACTCTGTCCAGATACCCCAGATATAACCATATTGACCAGTTTCTCCCAGAAACTCTGTCCAAAATTACCCGAAGTATCCCGGAAATCCCTGTTATCCCTTGGTGGTCATACTGGAAAGTAAGGTTAGCACACTCTGTATGGTTGGGACCTTATTTGTTTAACTGCTATTTGTTAGAAATAGAAGCATCATATAGATTAGTGCTTACATCCGCATGTTTGTCCCATTTTGCATGCACCATTCCCCATCAATCTGCACGCACTGTTTCGAGTCGGTCCACATCACTGTCTTTGTCTATCTAAAGTCACCACTATCAAGATCTAATCTAGTCCTCTCCCAATCTGTCAGGTCAGTATAGATTCCCAAGGTCAGCAGATAGGGTCCTCTTCGTGGGTCAGGAGTTCGGATAATTGATTGATTAGAATCAGTCCGACAGCTTACTTCAGCATGAATAGGGAAGAGTTGGAAAACAAGGTTACTGAATTGGGAGCGACCATAAGCCAGTAGTCCGACAGCCTAGCCCAAGTTCTGAAGTTCATGGAAGAACTGAAGCAGCGGCGGCCTCAACCTCCGCCCGGGTTTCCACCACCGGAGTTTGAACCACCCCCTGAGAATAATGGGGAAGAAGACTGGTTTCAAGGGGTCCCACCGTTCGCGTACGAGAAAAAGCTCCAAGAGAAAATAGACAAGGTCGACAAGCTAGAAAGCATACTGAGAAAAAGCAAAGGGGTCGATGATTACATGCTAGACCTGGAAGGCCTCTTCGAGCATGTCAAACTGAAACTGCCAGAGAATTTCAAGATGCCTGCCATCGACCGTTTTGACGGAACTGGGAATCCGAAAAGTCATGTGAAGCTATGTATGAGTATCTTCCAGTCCATGGGTTGTACCCACGAACACATCGCGATGTTGTTCCCGCAAACTCTTGCAAAGTCTGCACTATCATGGTTCCTAACCTTGGAAGCCTCCAAAACCCGAGCCTGGGAAGACATCGTTCGAGTCTTCGTCGATCATTACTCCTACAATCAAGAGCTGGATGTCACCATTAGGGATTTGGAAACAACCCGGCAAAACAACAATGAATCCTTCGCTGCATTTCTGAGCAGATGGAGGAACAAGGTAGCCCAAATGACCCACCGGCCGATTGAAAAAGGACAGGTAAGGATGCTCATCCGGAATCTGCAACCCCTCTACCATGAGAAATTATTCTACCATGAGAAATTATTCTACCAGTCCATATCCACCTTTGAGGAGTTGTTTGAAGTCAGAACCCGGATTGAAGACGCTATCAGAGAAGGAAAGAAAAAAAAGGAAGATCCCCTGAGTCAGTCCAGAAGGCCTAACTACTCCCGGAATCCCCCGGATGTCAATGCCCTTAGCAGCCAACCCATGGCGTACCCTCCTAGGCCGTACCAGCCCTCCAGCCAGGCAAACCCCTCCAATCGCCCCTTCCAAAAAAAGCCCCCTCGCAACTTCGCCAAGTTAGAAATCTCTCTCTCCTCAGCTTTAGACCGCCTCCTCAAAAAAGGCCATCTCCATCTACTCCAACCCCGAAACACCCCCCTCCCGCCAAACTGCAATATGTCCAAGCGATGTACCTACCACCAAGCCCCAGGCCACAACACTGATGATTGCGCGCGCCTTCTCCATGACATTCAAGACCTTATTGACCAGAACATCATCGAGCCGCCACCAAAGCAGCCCCATATCACCCAAAATCCTCTACCAAACCACCAAAATGTCAACCTCATTGAGTCCAACCCCGTACCCTTCAACCCTGCTACTTATATCACCCCCCTAGGACAACCCTTGCCTTTCATTGACATCCCAGATTCTGTGGGAATTCATCTGATTGAAGGGGAGAATGACGAGTGGCAGCAACAGCTAGACGATGAGCAAGACTTGTTCTTTCTGGAACAACACGATCTGGGGGTGGTAGACCTCAAATGGTATGATCCCAATGATGAAAGTGATGCTTTTATCTGGGACGAGCCGGAGAAACCATATATGGGAACGGATTATGATTGGTTCAAAAAGGATGGGACTGTAGAAGGGCCTACTCCTGCTGAAATTGATCACCTGACCAGGTCAGGCCGTCACTACCAGCCTCTGCAGCCTACTACTGAAGCCATCGAGAAGGGTCCAGTTAAAGACAAGGAGAAGGGTAAGATGGATGAGATCATCGAAGAGGATAATGAATTGATAAAACAGCTGAAGAAAACCCAAGCACATCTCTTAATGTGGGACATCATGGTAACATCCTATAAGCATAGGCAAGCCGTGTTGAATGCCTTGGCTGGAATTGAAGTCCCCATCGACGCCGCGCCGGAGGACATGGTAGCTTTCTTGGGCGCGCTTACCCCCGACCCAATCATTACATTTTCTGATAAGGACCTGCCACCAGAGGGATCCGCACATAATAAGGTATTGTATATCACCGTGGGATATAAGGGACAACAGGTGCCATTTTGTCTAGTCAATACGGGCTCGGCCTTAAATGTCTGTGCCCTAAGGACTGCCACCGCCTTGGGGGTCAATGTCCTTGACATCACACCATCTGTGCAATCTGTGAGGGCCTATGACAACACCAGGAGAAATGTGATGGGAACTGTTTCTCTCCAAATCCGGGTAGGATCTTTGGTGAACACCGAAGTCTTTCAGGTCATGGAGATACCTGCCTCTTTCAACTTGTTGATCGAAAGGCCCTGGTTGCATGTCAACAAAGTCATATCGTCCACTGTGCATCAAATGATCAAGTACATCCATGAGAAGGAAGTGAAAATCATCCTCGGTAATAGTTGGGGTAATGAAGCTTTCCCGAACTACGCTCCCGTCTTTGAAATCCAAATACCTGAGTTAGAAGAAGGAAAAATTGGGGGATTCTTCATGGAAGAAGTCCACATGATCAATGATGAAGACAGGTTCCCTGAGATCCACTCTGCGGTTGTCAACATCGTTCACAAAATGAACTACTTCCCTGGAATGGGATTGGGCCAACGCTAGCAAGGGATTCGAGAGTTCCCTCAGATCAAAGGATAGCAAGGTACTTTCGGGATAGGATACAAGCCCACTTAAGAAGACATCGAGCTACAAAGGCCATGGAAGAAAAGGGTAAGGGGTCTCCCACCATACCGCAAGACCTTGAATGGATAATTCATCAAAGAGGGGGATGACTTCCCTTACTTCGGGTTCCCCGAACCCTGGATCCACCAAACCACTGGGAAAAGGCACCCTGGGCTTGAAATCTTCACTGACTGCGAGAGGCCTCCATATCAAGATCCGTTCTATCCCAAAGAAATTGAGAAAACCCCGGAGGAAGACTGGTTGAAATACCTTGACACTGAAGCCATCGAGAAGGAAGAAAAGAGGGCCAAGAGCCAAGATGATCAGATCAAGCCAACTGAGGAGGGTCTAAGCAACCAGGCTGTAGAGTCATCTGTCTGTGTCTCCCTATCCCCTATTCCCCCAGAGTCTGTACTGCCGATTATCGAGTATGTACCAGAGTCGGCTGCTATAAGCCCACCACTGTGCAATGTAGTCACTTCACCTATCATGAATGAAATGAAAGACGATTCTGATTACTCCTCTGTGTCTAATACTTGTGAATGCACAGATCCCTCCGAGGATCTCCTAATTGAACTTAAGCAACTAATTGAAAAACACCTGCTTATGAAATAATCGAAGATACTTTATCAGTTAACCTAGGTGAAACAGATAATCCCCAAATTGTGCAAATTAGCTCAACTCTTAATAAAGAAGAAAAAGAAAAATTAACCCTCTTGCTAAAAGAATTCAAAGATGTTTTTGCTTGGTCTTACGAAGACATGCCTGGGGTCGATCCCGACATTGTCCAACATCATATTCCCCTCCTCCCTAATTCTAAACATGTCAAGCAGAAACTGAGGCGCATGAGGCCGGAGTGGGTGTAGCACCCAGAATTTCTAGAAATTCCATGTAGGAAAAATAAGATTAGTGACATATGGCGTCACCAGGATGACGGCTACAGAAGGCCCATTAGGATAACCTATATTAGAAATCTAGACAAGATCCCATAGTCAACATTTTGACGACAACATTAATTCTAACTTAGAACCTAATAGCATAGTCGTAACCTCGATATTTTAAATTTCATTAGAAGTTATAGTCAGATTTACGTCTAGGCATTTACACAGCCCCGTACCTGCACAATTTACAATTGTGACTCATTTCACAGTATTGCTTATCTATTGGAACACTGGCTCATGCCATAAAGTACTTAACCTGTGAGTGGGACCCACAATGTATTTAGGAGTTATGTGGGACCCACACTACCTCCCTAGGTAGACCTCACTCAATCTACCCTTGGATACACACAACATACACCTGCACGTACTTTGGGACTCAGGAACACATCCATATGCACAACCTGAGAATGGGACCCACACCACCCTTGACGGTCATGTGGACCCCACCCTTGACCTACCCTTGGACACACAAACATACACACACTCATACACTATGGTACACCCTTGCTCATGGGATAACCTCCATCCCATCTTCCTCTATAAATAGGACACACCCCCCTCTCATTCTTGTATCACCTCCCTCTCCACACAATCTGATCTATACAGATTGTATAAAGAGAAAGAGACCGAGAGAGAGAGAGAGAGAGCTTGAGAGAGAGAGCAACATTCCCCCTCATCCTTGACCTATACACATACACGCACCCCTCTCTGACCATTCCCTCTATATACACACACACACACACTCCCCTAGCTGCCCAGAAAGAAAGAAGAAGGCAGAAAGAGGAAGAAGACTCACCAGAGAAGAAACCGAAGAAGAAAAGATAGAGATCTGAGCTTCTGTAGACACCCCATTTTGTCGGCTATCAGATTTAGGAGACCCATAGCTTGGTGGTTCACAATGATCGAAAAAGACTCAAAAAGACTCCTGGAAGTCAGCTCTATCTCTCAGAATGCTCAGAATGACCAAAATGCCCCTAAAAGCCCGAAAACTCCCAGATTTGGTCCCAAAGTCCTGAAAACATGCTATGTCATGAGAAAAGCAATAAAATGAGTTTCTAAGAGGAATCGGGTGAAATCGTCAGCTCCCAGAGACCCCCGGAAGTCCCGGAAGTTCCCGAAAAGTCCCCGTTGACCGGTTTGACCAAGGTTTGACCAGGTTTGACCGAGATTTGACCAGGTTTGACCGAAGTTTGACCAAGTTTGACCGAAATTGTTCAAATTCACCGGAATCATTAGAAAAGTATTAAAATAAGTTTTAAAAGAGAATCGAGCGAAAACGTCGGCTCCTGGGAGCTCCCAGAGGTTCCCAGAACTTCCCGGGAATCCCAGGATTGACCAGTTTGACCAAGATTTGACTTTGGAATCGGGGCACCGAAACAATTTTCAAATATTTTTCATGGATACTAGAGGTCAATAGCTTTCCAACGGTATATCGCACATAATTTCTGGATTTAAAACGAATTTATTATGAATTTCCAAAGGCGAAAAAGGCGATCAAATCGGCTTTTATCGCGAATACCGCAAAACTTTTCAAAGTGACCTATCCCCGAACTATTTTTTATGTAAAGTAGACTCCATTACCTTTCCAACGGTATATCACAACCTCGATTTGGAGTTCGTACGCATTTTCTGTGAATTTCGGACAAAATAGGGCCTTTTCGCGAATACCGGAACTTCGGGGGGCCTAAACAGCATTATCCAGACGAAGGGAGGAGCAGTGCCGCCGCGGCACTCCCCTCCAGAACAGTCCATTTTTGTAATTAAGTTTGTGGTCCCATTTTGATTAATTAAAAGCCAAAACGACATAGTTTTATGATTTCAGATGTTTGGAGCCAATGGGAGTACTTTCTAAATCCCAAAAACACCCCAAGTTGGCCTATATAAACACCCCATTACTCCTCATTTTGGGAGAGTAAAATGCAAGTTTAGAGAAAGTTTGGGAGAGAAAGTGTAGAGATAAGGTTAGAGTGGAGAGAAAAGAAGCTTTCTTCTTTGATTTTTCAAAACAAAAGTGAGTTCTAACTTTGTTTTTACTTCATTACTTCCATTTACTTCAACATTCAATACTCCCAACCACCATTTTAGTGAGCATTCAAGAGTGTGGAAGCTTCTTCCATGTCTAGTGTCATTACATATGAGTGATACACCAATCTACAAGTCTCATGCTTCATGAATATCATCTATTGATTATCATCTACTTGCTTGTTTATTTATTGTTCATCTCTTCTCATCCCATTTCCTTTTTATTTTCTTTATTTACTTACTAGTTCATCATCATCTAAGTGATGACATGAAGTTTGGGTGAGTGAATCCTCATGGATAGTAGCTCTTGACCTCAAAAACATGTTTGATAGATGATGACCATAACCTCAATACTTCCAAGGTATTCTTGGAATGTATTGAAGTTATGTCCAAAAACAAAATAAATCTCTCCAACAATCTTGGAGGTTCTTAAATGATGAGTTTGATGTAGGTATTCTAAGTGGCTATGATCCTTATTGAGTGTTGAAAACATGTTTTCAAAACATCTATTTCAAAACCCCTCTCAATCCCTCTCATTTGGTTTCAAGAAACTAAACTTTGTTTTCTCCAAAATCTTCAAAACAATGAGTCAAAACAGTGAGTGAGTTGAGTTCAAAGATTTTTCTAGAACACAATACTCAACATATGGATACAAGGCCACTTGGAAAGTCTTCCTAACTCATTGGAGAACACCCATGATTTTTGGTTTGACTTGGAAGTACTTGGAAATGGTCCATTTGGGTCCCAACATTCCTTCCAAACATTCTGTTTTTTTGCTGTCACAGCAGCTAGGTCAACTTACGACCTCTTTTCCCGAAAACTTTTCCAAAAGGGGTGGTCCAAACTTATTTTTCCCTTAAAATTCAATGTCTTAGGAAACGTTCTGTATAAAATGGGCCTCTAGATCATTCTTTTTCATTTTATAAGATTTTCTAACATTTCAGTCGACAGTACGAACTCTGTTTCTGAGTGACCTCTATTGTTTATATAATATCTCTCAATCTGTGATAGCCCCTCTTTTGGGTTTTGTTCTAGACACAATAAGGAACATCTCCATAAAAAAGCATGCATTGAAAACATTCCTAGCCCCTCTTTTCAAATTCCAAAAGATCATGCTACTGTTCTGTCCACTATTCACAGCAAGTATACTTTAACTTGCATTCTTTGATTTGATGCTTATATGCATTCCAAATTAGTTCATATCTTAGGAAGTAGTTCATACTACATTTGTACACATCCCATGTTAATTTCATTCATTCATTCATACACATTTTAGACTTCTAAGTCATTCTAGAAATCCATGTACACAAAACACACTACAACCTTTGCACATTTTAGATACATACATTGCATTCATGCAAGATTTGGGGTTTTTGTAACTCTTAATCCAAGAAGATTATAAGGAATGAACTTGATCACACATTCATGCTTCCCCTTTGATCTAATCATCCTTTCTCATCCGTCCCGGGGATTGAGAGATCTTCTTTTCTCAAAGAATAACATGCATCATACTAGCTTGTTAAGCATATTTTGATTTCTTTGCTTATTTGTTTCAAGAACAATTCATGTCCCCCTTTAGATTAGGAAAACTTGATTAATTGATATATGATTAGACGATTTTTCCTAGGTTTGTTTGTGTGATCTTCCACTTTACATTGCATGATATTTGATTTAGATCTTATGAATGATATTTTATCTTTAGATCTTCCATTTTCAAGTTTCTTATGTAATGTAATATACTATCATAGTATTAATTGCCGAACCATACATAGTATAAGATGATTATTTGTATGCTAATTGAGGCCCGTCGAAAGACGGGGCGAGTTGAGGGTGTTTTAGTCGCGACAAAGGCTCCTTCCTCTCTCGTACCAAAACCCCGAACCGAGTTCTTTGGTTATGAAGGGCAGGTGCCCTTATCCGCTTGGGTGAGTCAAAATTAGGTTTCTTGGTTCCTTAAAGACCAAGTGGCGACTCTGTATCTGTTTTCAACAGACCTATTTTCTTTCTTTGATTCAAATCAATTTCAAAACAATCTCAAACAAGAGAAGTGGTCCGATTCCCGGTATCCACAATCTGGCGACTCTGCTGGGGATTTTATTTTAAAAAAACAAAATAATACAGAGGTTTGACTCATAAGAAGCATCCTTAAAATCATCTTTTTACTGTGTTTGGTTCACCGCATTGCACTCTTGCATTCCTCCCCCTCCGACTGTGTTTGAAACGCGGCGCTGACATTGTTCAGGTCTTGCTGTGCCAGGGCACAAGTCACCGTTGATACTGTACCTTCCAAGGTATATCAAAAAGAGTAAAAATCTCCGTACTGTCTCCCTGACGGTATATTGGAACTCTCGTCAACGGACCCTCTTTGACTAAACCCAGCCTTTGCATATAGATTCTTGTAGAACCTTTCATAGGACTATTCATTTATCTTTTCAGATAGGACAATGTGATATAACTGTTGTATGCCCTGACGGGATTACCTGCGCGGTGTAGACGCTTATGTGGCATAGAACAGAACCTCTTTCTTATGATTCCCAAGGCAATCACTCACATGTAGTCACATTGAGTTGACCTGCCTAAGCATCATGACAAGGATGTCTGCTCCATGCTCGCAAAGATATACACCGCAAACCTTATTTGTCGGTCTTGAGACATAGGAGTATGAAAACCTGCTAGAAAGTATGATCACTATACCCATACTTACCAGTTTCCCCAGAAACTCTGTCCAAATATCCCAGATATAACCACATTAACCAGTTTCCCAGAAACTCTGTATCCCGGATATAACCACATTAACCAGTTTCCCAGAAACTCTGTCCAAAATATAACCACATTAACCCGTTTCCCAGAAACTCTGTCCAAATATCCCAGATATAACCACATTAACCAGTTTCCCAGAAACTCTGTCCAAATATCCCAGATATAACCACATTAACCAGTTTCCCAGAAACTCTGTCCAAAAATTCCCGAAGTATCTTGGAAATCCATGTTATCCCTTGGTGATCATACTAGAAAGTAAGGTTAGCACACTCTGTATGGCTAGGACCTTAGTTGTTTAAGCTGCTATCTGTTAGGAATAGGAGCATCATATAGATTAGGGCTTACATCCGCATATTTGTCCCATTTGCATGCACTATTCCCCATCAATCTGCACGCGCTGTTTCGAGTCGGTCCACATCACTTTCTTTGTCTGCCTAAAGTCGCCACTGTCAAAGATCTAATCTAGCCCTTTCAAAATCTGTCAGGTCAGTATAGATTCCCAAGGTCAGCAGTCAGGGTCTTATTCGTGGGTCAGGAGTGCGGATAATCGGTTAATCAGAATCAGTCCGACAGCTTACGTCAGCATGAATAGGGAAGAGTTGGAAAACAAGGTTACTGAATTAGGAGCGACCATAAGCCAGCAGTCCGACAGCCTGGCCCAGGTTTTGAAGTTCATGGAAGAACTAAAGCAGCAACAGCCGCGACCTCCGCCCGAGTTTCCGCCACCAGGGTTTGAACCTCCTCTACATGAGAATAATGGGGAGGAAAACTGGTTTCAAGGGGTCCCATCGCTTACGTATGAGAAGAAGCTCCAAGAGAAAATGGACAAGGTCGACAAACTGGAGAGCGTGCTGAGAAAAAGCAAGGGAGTCGACGATTACATGTTAGATCTGGAAGGCCTCTTCGAGCCTGTCAAGCTGAAACTGCCAGAGAATTTCAAAATGCCTGCCATCGATCGCTTTGATGGAACTGGAAACCCGAAAAGCCATGTGAAGCTATGTATGAGTATCTTCCAGTCCATGGGTTGCACCCACGAGCACATTGCGATGCTATTCCCGCAAATTCTGGCAAAATCTGCACTATCGTGGTTCCTAACCTTGGAAGCCTCCAAAACCCGGGCCTGGGAGGACATTGTTCGAGTCTTCGTCGATCATTACTCTTACAATCAAGAGCTGGACGTCACCGTCAGGGATTTGGAAACAACCCGGCAAAGCAACAATGAATCCTTCGCTGCATTTCTGAGCAGATGGAGGAACAAGGTAGCCCAAATGACCCACCGGCCAATCGAGAAAGAAGAGGTAAGGATGCTCATCCGGAATCTGCAGCCGCTCTATCATGAGAAATTATTCTACCAGTCCATCTCCACCTTTGAGGAGTTGTTTGAAGTCGGAACCCGAATCGAAGATGCTATCAGGGAGGGGAAGATCAAAAAGGAAGACCCTCCGAGTCAGCCTAGAAGGCCCAACTACTCCCAGAATCCCCCGGATGTCAATGCCCTTAGCGGCCAACCCATGGCATATCCTCCAAGGCCATACCAATCCTCCAACCAGGCAAATTCCTCCAACCGCCCTTTCCAGAAAAAGCCCCCTCGCAATTTTGCCAAGCTAGAAATCTCACTCTCCTCAGCCCTAGATCGCCTCCTCAAAAAAGGCCATCTCCAATTACTACAGCCTCGAAATACCCCGCTCCCGCCTAACTGCGATATGTCCAAGCGATGTACTTACCACCAAGCCCCCGGCCATAACACTGATGATTGCATGCGCCTCCGCCACGACATCCAAGACCTCATCGACCAGAATATCATCGAGCCGCCACCAAAGCAGCCTCATATCACCCAAAATCCCCTACCAAACCACCAAAATGTCAACCTCATTGAGTCCAGTCCCGTACCCTTCAACCCTGCTACTCATATCACCCCCCTAGGACAACCCTTGCTTTGCATTGACATCCCGGATTCTGAGGGGATTCATCTGATCGGAGGGGAGAATGACGAGTGGCAGCAGCAGCTTGACGACGAGCAGGATTTGTTCTTCCTAGAAGAGCATGACCTAGGGGCAGTAGACCTCAAATGGTATGACCCTAACGACGAGAGTGATGCTTCCATCTGGAACGAGCCAGAAAAGCCATTTGTGGGAACGGATTGTGATTGGTTTAAGAAGGATGGGACTGTAGAAGGGCCTACTCCTGCCGAGATTGATCACCTAACCAGGTCAGGCCGTCATTATCAGCCTCCACAGCCTGCCACCGAAGCCATCGAAAAAGGTCCAGTTAAAGACAAGGGGAAGGGCAAGATGGATGAGGTCATCGAAGAAGACAATGAGCTGATCAAGCAGCTAAAGAAAACCCAAGCACATCTCTCGATGTGGGATATTATGGTGACATCCTATAAGCACAGGCAAGCCGTGTTAAATGCCTTGGCTGGGATTGAAGTCCCCATCGACGCCGCGCCGGAGGACATGGTAGCTTTTTTGGGCGCACTTACCCCCAACCCCATCATTACATTCTCCGATGAGGACCTGCCGCCAGAGGGATCCGCGCATAACAAGGCGTTATACATTACTGTGGGATGCAAGGAACAACAGGTGCCGTTTTGTCTAGTCGATACGGGTTCTGCTTTGAATGTTTGTGCCTTAAGAACTGCCACTGCTTTGGGGGTCAATATCCTTGACATTACGCCATCTGTGCAATCCGTGAGAGCCTATGACAACACTAGAAGAAATGTGATGGGAACTGTTTCTCTCCAAATCCGGGTAGGATCTTTGGTGAGCACCGAGATTTTTCAAGTCATGGACATACCTGCCTCGTTCAATCTGCTAATTGGGAGACCCTGGCTTCACGCCAACAAAGCTGTATCATCCACTGTGCATCAAATGATCAAGTACATTCATGAGAGGGAGGTAAAGATCATCCTCGGTAATAGTTGGGGTAATGAGGCTTTCCCGAATTACGCTCCCATTTTTGAAGTCCAAATACCCGAGCTGGAAGAAGGAGAAATCGGAGGATTCTTCATGGAAGAAGTTCATATGATCGAAGATGAAGACCGATTCCCTGAGGTCCACTCCGCAGTGGTCAACATTGTCCGCAAAATGAACTACTTCCCCGGAATGGGATTGGGCCGACGCCAGCAAGGAACTCAGGAGTTCCCGCAGATCAAAGGGCAACAAGGCACTTTCGGGTTGGGGTACAAGCCCACTGATGAGGACGCCGAGCTACAAAGGCCATGGAAGAAGAGGGTGAAGGGTCTCCCGCCATACCGCAAGACTTTAAATGGACAATTCGTCAAGGAAGGGGATGATTTCCCTTACTTCGGGTTCCCTGAACCATGGATCCATCGGACCACTGGGAGAAGGCACCCCGGGCTTGAAATCTTCACTGACTGCGAGAGGCCCCCATATCAAGACCCGTTCTATCCCGAAGAAGTTGAAAAGACCCCAGAGGAAGACTGGTTAAAATACCTTGACACTGAGGCGATCAAGAAGATGTGGGAGGAATCCACTGAGGAGGAGGAAGAGAAGAGGGCCAAGAGCCAAGATGATCAGATCAAGCCAACTGAGGAGGGTCTGAGCAACCAGGCTGTAGAGTCATCTGTCTGTGTCTCCCAATCCCCTATTCCCCCAAAGTCTGTACTACCGGTTATCGAGTCTGTACTGGAGTCGGCTGCTGTAAGCCCACCACTATCCAATGTAATCACTTCACCTGTCATGAATGAAATGAAAGACGATTCTGCTTACTCCTCTGTGTCTAACACTTGTGAATGCACAGATCCCTCCGAGGATCTCCCAATCGAACTAAAGCAACTAATTGAAAAACCATCTGCTTATGAAATAATCGAAGATACTTTATCAGTTAACTTAGGTGAAATAGATAATCCACAGATTGTGCAAATTGGCTCAACCCTTAATAAAGAAGAAAAAGAAAAATTAACCCTCTTGCTAAAAGAGTTCAAAGATGTTTTTGCTTGGTCTTACGAAGACATGCCTGGGGTCGATCCCGACATCGTCCAACATCATATTCCTCTCCTCCCTAATTCTAAACCTGTCAAGCAGAAACTGAGGCGCATGAGACCGGAATGGGCACTCAAGGTTAAAGAAGAGGTGGAGAAGCAGTTCAAGGCAGGGTTCATCATTGTCACCGAATACCCGGAATGGGTTGCCAATATCGTGCCAGTCCCGAAGAAGGATGGGAAAGTTCGTGTGTGCGTCGACTTTCGTGATCTAAACAAGGCCAGTCCCAAGGATGACTTCCCGCTTCCCCACATTGACGTCTTGGTAGATAACACCGCGGGACATGAGCTACTGTCTTTCATGGATGGCTTCTCAGGGTACAATCAGATTCTAATGGCGCCAAAAGATCGGGAAAAGACGACATTCACCACCCCTTGGGGAACCTACTGTTATAGAGTAATGCCCTTTGGACTCAAGAACGCGGGGGCGACTTACCAAAGAGCTGCCACCACTCTGCTGCATGATATGATTCACAAAGAGGTAGAAGTATACGTAGACGACATGATTGTAAAATCCAAGGATAGAGAAGGGCACCTGGTAGCGCTGGAAAAGTTCTTCGAAAGGTTGCGCAAATACAAGATGAGGCTGAATCCAAAGAAATGCACTTTCGGCGTAACCTCCGGTAAACTCCTAGGTTTTCTCATCACACAAAGGGGAATAGAGGTGGACCCCTCTAAGATCAAGGCAATCCTCGAAATGACGCCACCACGGAATGAAAAAGAAGTAAGGGGGTTCCTCGGAAGAATCCAGTTCATCAGCCGTTTCATTTCTAAGCTCACAGCTACATGCGACCCTCTGTTCCGATTGTTGAGAAAAGGGGAGAAGTTCCAATGGGATGACCAATGCCAAGCCGCTTTCGACAAAATAAAAGCCTACCTTCAAAATCCACCTGTCCTTTCACCACCCACTCCTCATAAGCCCTTATTCCTTTACCTGTCTGTCTCCGAAAATGCCATGGGTTGCATGCTAGCCCAAGAAGGAGAAGAAAGCCACTCCGGAAAAGCCATATATTACCTCAGCAAGAGGATGACTGGGTATGAGCTCAACTATTCTACCCTCGAAAAAACATGTTGGGCCTTGGTTTGGTGCACTCGCCGACTAAGGCACTACATGCTGGCCTTTCCGGTTGTGCTCATATCCCGCATGGATCCTCTAAAATACCTTCTCGAAAAACCCGCCCTGACCGGTCGTATATCCCGTTGGTTACTTCTATTATCCGAATTCGATATCAAGTATGTCACAAGCAAATCGGTAAAAGGGAGAACCATAGCTGAGCATCTCGCAGAACATGCCGTTGACTCCGAAGAAAGTGGGGACTTTCCGTTTCCAGACGAGAGCATCGTGGAAATCAAGGAAGAACAGTGGAAGTTGTACTTCGATGGAGCAGCCAACATGAAGGGATACGGAGTAGGTATGATCCTAGTATCGCCGAGTGGGGACCATACTCCGCTAGCAGTCAAGCTCAATTATAACTCCACCAACAACACTGCTGAGTATGAAGCATGCATTATGGGAATGGAAGCAGCCTTAGAGCTGAAAGTTCGGAGGTTGGATGTCTTCGGGGATTCAAACCTCATCATATCACAAGCCAGAGGAGAATGGAAAGTAAAAGAAGAAAGGTTGAAGCCCTATCATGATCGTCTCGACCAACTCAAGAGGCAGTTCGAAAGTATCACATTCCTCTACTTGCCCAGGGAAGAGAACCAGCTGGCAGATTCCTTGGCCACTCTAGCTTCGATGATCAAAATTCCTGTGGGAGTCAGGATGATGCCCTTGGTAATTGAGCAGAGGTACGAGCCTTCATTCAACATAATCGCCACAGTCGAAGAAGAAGAGAATGAAGCGCCATGGTATCAGGATGTCTGGGATTTCATAGAAAAGGGGACGTTCCCCCAAGAATCCACCGAGAGAGACAAAAGGGCAATTCGAAGATTCGCAGCGCAATTCATCATTTGCGGCGGGAAACTGCTGAAGAAAGGATACAACGGTCACAACCTGACTTATTTGTTTGGGAAGAGCTCCAAAAGAATGATGGAAGAAATACACGAAGGGGTATGCGGCCCACACATGAACGGCCACATGCTGGCCAAGAAAATCGTGAGACAAGGGTACTACTGGACAACATTGGAAAAAGATTGTTGCGAATACGTGAGAAAGTGTCACAAGTGCCAGATTCATGCAAACATGATGCACGTGCCGCCATCTCTTCTATACAGCATGACATCGCCTTGGCCATTCTCCACCTGGGGAATCGATATTATTGGTGAAATCGTTCCGAAGGCCTCAAATGGAAACCGGTATATCCTGGTAGCCATAGATTACTTCACAAAATGGGTAGAAGCTGCATCCTACACCAAGTTGGGGGCCAAGGAAGTGGCCAAATTCATCAAGAGAAATCTCATCTGCCGTTATGGAGTTCCCCATGAGATTATTTCGGACAACGGAAGTCATTTCAAGGCAGAAGTCAGGGATCTGTTCGAGGAATACAAAATCACCTATCACAAGTCGTCGCCATACCGACCACAGACCAATGGGGCAGTTGAAGCTGCGAATAAGAATGTCAAGGCCATACTGCAAAAATCAGCTGATACCTACAAAGACTGGCATGAAAAGCTACCATTTGCACTTTGGGGATACAGAACATCGATAAGGACGTCCACAGGAGCGACTCCTTACTCACTAGTGTATGGGATGGAAGCGGTACTTCCGGTGGAGATAGAATTACCATCCCTACGCGTGATGGCAGAGTGTGAAATTTCGGAATCAGATTGGTTGAGAGAAAGATACGAAGAATTGGCTCTCATAGATGAAAAACGTCTAGCGGCAGTCGACCATGTCCGAATCTACCAAAAGAGGGTGGCCCGTGCTTTCAACAAAAGGGTTCGTCCAAGGAAGATTGTCAAGGGCGACCTTGTCCTTAAAGAATTGCGAGCTCCGATCTTTGATCCCCGTGGGAAGTTTAAACCTAAATGGGTCGACCCTTATATCGTTAAGACTGTTCTTTCCGGAGGAGCAACTTATCTCATGGACCTCGATGGTGTCGAATTCAAAGAACCGATCAACATGGATCGCCTCAAAAAGTACTATGCTTGACTATCCAATAACCTTTCCTTTCAAGCCTTGCCTTGAACTACGCTCGACCTGATTCCCGCTCGGGGATACGTAGGCAACCACATCGGTTCGGTCGCTCCACTAACAAAAATAACCTTTCCTTTCAAGCCTTGCCTTGAACTACGCTCGACCTGATTCCCGCTCGGGGATACGTAGGCAACCACAACGGTTCGGTCACCCCACCTACCTAAAAATCAACCCGCTTCTTCCCAACCATGGCCCGAACTACGTTGGACCTGATCCCCGCTCGGGGGTACGTAGGCAGACTTTCAAAAAGAAAAAGAAGGATGGCTCGCTAGGTCAAAAATCCGAAAGGACGCCTAGGCAAAAATTAGAGCTAAATCCAAAGTGAGCAATAACAAAAGAGATAAAATAGCTCGCTAGGTCATCTACTTGGTGCCTAGGCAAAAATTATGAGCACATGAGAGAAATGAAGTCGCGGTCCTTACCATAACCCAAAAACCACCCTCCACACTAGGGGCAAACTTCGGCCACTTGCCTCGTTTGCCTGAACCTCTTCTAAACTAGGGGCAAACATCGGTCGTCTACCTCGTTTGCCTCACAACCATATATATCCCAAACTAGGGGCAAACTTCGGCTACCCGCCTCGTTTGCCTCTAACAACCCCAGCATGCTCAAGCAAGTACCAAAAGCAACAACTAATTGAAATCTCAAGTTACAAAATGTTTTTAGAAAGCTAAAATGCATAAAATAAGATTCCCAAAGTAACCAAGGTTCACCGATAAACAAACTTTGAATATTACATAGGCAGGAATAATCAAAAGAATAAAAGTCTTTCAAAAAGCAACCACATGTTCAAAAGACACTTGAAGGAATGAGCAGAATCAGTCAGGACCAGTTTTGTCTTAGTGTCTTTTATTTCTTCAAAGGTCTTTAGAAGTAGGCCTTTACTCGGTCAGTCCAACCATCAATAAAAGCAGCAATAGTGGTAGCTCTGATCCTGGAAGCAAAGACCCTCTCAGTAAACCCCCGAGGAACCTCCTGAACCTGTCCATACTGTCGGGCCAAACGGCGAGGATGATAGAAAGAAGTCTCTCTCAGACCCATCAACCACACTCTCTGGTGACCCCTGAGGCTCGTGGTGATAGCATAGAGGCCCCAACGCCTCACGATCCAGCAAATGTCAGCCTCAGATAAGGTGCTCATCATGCCCACCCAATCGGCAAAGGTATAGTAAGAATAAAGCACGGCTCGACGGAAGTAAACTGGTGGTATACGGCCCGTCCACAGCTGAAGGCGCTCGTAAAGCCAAGCCTGTAACACCAAAGGCGCCCCAGAAAGGAGAGGAGTCCCTTGGATGAAGGCATTGTCCAAACCATTCAAAGTTTCAGCTAGAACCATGGCCATGGGATTCCTGCTAAGTTTCAACCCGAGGCACACATGCACCAAGTCAATGGAAGTGCCCGAGAACAGGAAGTGCGAAGTCATGCACAATATCAAAGCGGCCCCACGGGAAGCATCATACACACTGGGATTCCCAGGACTGGCATACCGGGCAATAATAGAAGCAATGTTGAGAACCTCACCTTGAATCAGCCGGCGGGAAATAGTAACAGAGCAATTCAGGTATTCAGCCAAGGCTCGTGTAGGGCTGAGGGTATCAGCAAAAGGGAGGATCAAGTCAGAGTCAGAATCATAGCCGAGAATAGCGCAGAACTCCTCAAACACAGGGCATATCTCCAGGCCATTGAAGTTGAAGACATGATTCACCGGGTCCCAGTGACCAATGGCAGCACGCAAGAACTCAGTGTTCAGGGTCATCTGGCAAAGAGAGAATAGCTCGGTCAAGCCGTAGCTGAAGAGGTTGATCCGCTCCACGCCATCCGTAATGTTCAGCCAAGTTGTGAGGTGGGCGGGATCATACAAAGCCATATTTCCTGTCACGGCTCTAGCAAAATTCAAAATTTCGGCAGCACCTCCCCGTTTCACGGACTATCCCACCTGCAAGGCAAAAGCACTCACTATCACAAAACTGCCTATCGCAGTAACATCCAGCAATCACAATGCACATATATCAACAAGCACACAACTGCGCCTCTAAACCGGAAGATATCCGGCCTAGGAGGCAAAACATCATAATACTCTGTCAGAAGGTCACAAATTGTGCTACACATCGTCCTACACTGTCCGAATAATCATATCCTCAGTACAACCCAATCGAAAACAGGAAAAGAAAATAAAATAATAATTCCCGCTGGGGAAGCCTCAGTCCTCCTCTTCTTCGTCCTCCGTCGGACCGCCCGGCGTGTATGTCGGCGACGGCCTCCTCCTGCCACCTCTGCATCTTGGACCTGTCCTCGATGAGCCAGCCCCGCCTCCACGGTACTGCACACACAAATAAAAATGAGGGCAATCAGTAAGGGAACAACAAAAAAGGTACAAAAACATAGTCGAGTCAGAGACTTACCAAGGACGCCATCTGATTGGCGGCAAATTGCCGCATACCATCCATCTGTCAAAATAAAAAATCCAGGGTTAGAACCTTGTAACCTTAAGAAAGTGCAAAATTAGAGACATACCCGGTGGTCTCGTGTAAGGACCAAGGACCGTAGGCTAGCCGCCAAGGCGTGACCCTCCTCAGCGTAACTCCAAGGAACATTGAGGACGCCCGCTGGCTGAGTAGGGTACCCACATGTGACTCGTGGCACCTCCATCATTTGGGGAGTGCCATCAGCGCCTAGAACATTGACGGTCCAATCCCAAGGGGGGATAGGGTCGGGAGCCTGAGGAGCCTGTCTCCTGTACATCTCGCGAAGCTGCAGGCACAGAATAAGTTAGGAAAAGATAGATCAAAAACATGGGCAATGAATATAAACAGAAATACAAAAAAAAAAAAAAAAAAAAAAAAAAGAACTCACCTCCAAGAGTGGGAAGTTAGGCATCAGGAAACGGCCACGGTAAGCCTCATAACCGGTCTCAGAAAGAAAATGGTCCCAGACATCAGTGCCGGCTAAGGCCGCCGATAGAGCGTCTCCAGAAAGGTCACCAGCATCCATCGCAGGAGGATCATGAGGGACGTGATACCGAGAACCACCAACCACCTGCCGGGAGACCCGCTCCCCAAGGAACCACTGCCTACACTCGGTACTCTCCAGCAGAAGGCGGCAAGAGGTAAGAGATTTAACCGCTTGTATCTCCTCAGTGGCGGCATAAGCGACGCCCTCCCAAGGCGTCCAATCAACACTAGAGGCTGTCAACCCAGTTAAGAAGTTCCGAAGCAAAACAATCCGATGGGCCCCGCTCTTCACCCCAACAACGTCCCTCCGCCATCTCAAGCCTCGTGGGAATAGAGGCACAGGAGCCATACCATCCTCATCCTCGCCTGACTCGTCTGCTGGGGAGGGAGCCAACATCTTCAAGTATTCAAAACTCCAAAGCTGCACAGACAAAGGAGAAATCAGAACAAGTATGAAAATCAAAAGATGGAAAATAAAAGAAGAAGCAGTGCATACCTCCCAAGCTCGCCAGAATCCCCCAGTAGATTTAACATCGCCCCGAGAGACCTCCCCCATATGCTTGTAGAGATGGGCCAGGGCAGCACCGCCCCAGTTGTAGGAGGGGATCTCATCAATGGTTGCCAGGCAAGAAAGGAGCCTCAAGCTCACCCGGTCGTTCCTTGTCGCAAAGATGGAGCACCCAAGGACATACAGAAGGTAAACCCTCAAAAGCTGGGAATTGTTCAGATTGTGATTACCTCTACCATAGGCCCGGTAAAGCCAGCCGCAGGGGAACCAATGCCTCTCCAGGTTAGGGGGAACAGCCCCAATCAACATCTCCACCGCCTCCGGGTCAATCTCATAAAAATAGTCCAGAACCAGGCGCTTCCCGCCGACCCTCAAGCCTGTGATCATGGAGAAATCAAAAGGCGTCATAGTCATCTCTCCGAACGGCAGATGGAAAGTGTTGGTAGTGTCCCACCACCTCTCGGCCAGTGCATAGAAGTGGGCCAGATCATTGCTACTTTTCGAAACCAAGCAGACGAAGCCTCCGAACCCGGCATCATCAACCATCCTCTTAACGGTGGGCGAAAGTTGGGTATACCATAAGAAAGCATGGGCAAGGCTACCATGGCCTTTCAATGCCACTTCCGGCACCTGCACACAACAAAGGCGACAAAAGATGCACAAAATCACTATTCACGACCCGAGAGCAAAATTCACAAAATCAACATTTGAGCACAAGTCGAGCTTCTAACGGTCTCTAAGTGCACGCTATAGCTTACAAAACTAGCATAGTACATGAAAGTGGTCCTAAAATATCGAAAGTTTCACATACCAAGCTTGCTAGAGCCGCGGCCGAAAGATGGTGTTGGGGGTCCCGCAAAATCACGTTCGGGGTGTGCATCTCGGCCTTCATCCGTCCTTTGGCCTTCTTAGACGGTCTCCTTGAGCTCGAAGCCATGGATCTACAAGAAAAATGGAAGTCACGTTCAAAATTTTCTTCTTGAAAATTTGGGCAAACCAAAACACCAATCAAAAATCCAACTACGGGGAAAGATTACTCACCTGAGCACGCACAAGCTGCGTTTTGGTGAATTTTGGCTTCAAAAACACCTCAAAATGGCCAAGAATGAGCTTGGAGAGCTCAAAAACCCGAAATATAAGAAGATGAAGTCCGGCCACCCAGTGCTGCCGCGGCACTGGCCAACTGCCGCCGCGGCAGTGGCCCAGTGCCGCCGCGGCACTGCTCCCCGTGGGCCCCGCGTCGCTCCGTTTTGCTCCGTTTCGCCCCGTTTTGGCCCGTTTTGGCCTTTTTCAGCCCGTTTTTGGCCCCGATCAGCCCCGATGGCCCGTTCCAGTCAAGATTTATGAGGTTTTACCCCAAGCAGACTAAAAGTTGTCAGAACTACCTCCAGCAGGCAAAAACTGGGAAAAATCGGCTCCCGAAGACCCGAATCGGTCATTTCAGGACGACCGTCGCGAATTTCGATCAAACACGAGAATTCTGGTAACGGATCCTGGTTCCCGATCAAAGAAAAGAGATTCCCTGAGAACCCTGCATTATCCTCCGAGGACAGAAGCAGACAGATACTAGCTCCCAGAGGACCCGACAGGCTCTCTTGGATTGAGCACCGAAAGAGATTCCCCGAGAACCCTGCATTATCCTCTGAGGACAGAAGCAGACAGATACTAGCTCCCAGAGGCCCCGACAGGCTCTCTTGGATTGAGCACCGAAAGAGATTCCCTGAGAACCCTGCATCATCCCCCGAGGACAAAAGCAGACAGATACCAGTTCCCAGAGGCCCTGACAGGCTCTCTTGGATTGAGCACCGAAAGAGATTCCCCGAGAACCCTGCGTCATCCTCCGAGGACAAAAGCAGACAGATACCAGCTCCCGGAGACCCCGACAGGCTCGTAAGATTCGATCAAAAAGAGCAGTTGAAGAGAGATCCTAGAAAGTATCGCTTCATCCCCAGCAGATTCAGATTAATCCTCAGCGGATTTATACACCGTCAGTTCAAATCACAGTAGTCCATTGTCGACTCGTCATCTTGATGCAAACATCGTCGGTCCGTCGCTCTCATCACACCATTGGGGCCTCCATGTTCATCATAGGACGTCCCAGGATTTCACGTTCGTCCCGTGACTTCTATGTCAGTCTCTTAATTTCCAGGGCCCCTGTGTCCGTCAGTTATTTGCCAAAAGACATCTTCGATCATAGTCCTCTGAGACCCCACACCCAATTACGTTTGTTTACGAAGCACACTTCCAGAAGTTTGCCCCTAAACCCAGAGTCTTCTAGACTTCAATGCCCTTATCCGAGTCACCCACCACGTCACAATCGCAAACACTAGCACAACACCAGCCCACTCGGAGTGGCACACCCCATGGCACCTGCTCATTCTAGGATCAGAAAACTAGGCATGATAGGGCTCATGTATGAGATCATATCACATCCACACATTGCATATCATCCTCATATAGCATAGCATCCGCCTGATTGTTGTGTATGTGCATATGTGATTTATTCCTTTGTGCCCTGAACTACGTCCTGGTCTGATTCCCCTTGGGATACGTAGGCAGCTCACACAGAGCACGACCAGCACTAGCCTCAGCATCATCCTTCCATCTTTTGCAACGCTTTTTATCCTAAATCTATAGCCTCCAAAAGACCTGTCTCTTCAAAACTTTGGCACTCGCTTGCGACATGCGTTGCCTCGCAAGTTCATGCCAAAGAGGGGCAAACTGTAGACACCCCATTTTGTCGGCTATCAGATTTAGGAGACCCATAGCTTGGTGGTTCACAATGATCGAAAAAGACTCAAAAAGACTCCTGGAAGTCAGCTCTATCTTTCAGAATGCTCAGAATGACCAAAATGCCCCTAAAAGCCCGAAAACTCCCAGATTTGGTCCCAAAGTCCTGAAAACATGCTATGTCATGAGAAAAGCAATAAAATGAGTTTCTAAGAGGAATCGGGTGAAATCGCCAGCTCCCAGAGACCCCCGGAAGTCCCGGAAGTTCCCGAAAAGTCCCCGTTGACCGGTTTGACCAAGGTTTGACCAAGTTTGACCGAGATTTGACCAGGTTTGACCGAAGTTTGACCAAGTTTGACCGAAATTGTCCAAATTCACCGGAATCATTAGAAAAGTATTAAAATAAGTTTTAAAAGAGAATCGAGCGAAAACGTCGGCTCCTGGGAGCTCCCAGAGGTTCCCAGAACTTCCCGGGAATCCCAGGATTGACCAGTTTGACCAAGATTTGACTTTGGAATCGGGGCACCGAAACAATTTTCAAATATTTTTCATGGATACTAGAGGTCAATAGCTTTCCAACGGTATATCGCACATAATTTCTGGATTTAAAACGAATTTATTATGAATTTCCAAAGGCGAAAAAGGCGATCAAATCGGCTTTTATCGCGAATACCGCAAAACTTTTCAAAGTGACCTATCCCCGAACTATTTTTTATGTAAAGTAGACTCCATTACCTTTCCAACGGTATATCACAACCTCGATTTGGAGTTCGTACGCATTTTCTGTGAATTTCGGACAAAATAGGGCCTTTTCGCGAATACCGGAACTTCGGGGGGCCTAAACAGCATTATCCAGACGAAGGGAGGAGCAGTGCCGCCGCGGCACTCCCCTCCAGAACAGTCCATTTTTGTAATTAAGTTTGTGGTCCCATTTTGATTAATTAAAAGCCAAAACGACATAGTTTTATGATTTCAGATGTTTGGAGCCAATGGGAGTACTTTCTAAATCCCAAAAACACCCCAAGTTGGCCTATATAAACACCCCATTACTCCTCATTTTGGGAGAGTAAAATGCAAGTTTAGAGAAAGTTTGGGAGAGAAAGTGTAGAGATAAGGTTAGAGTGGAGAGAAAAGAAGCTTTCTTCTTTGATTTTTCAAAACAAAAGTGAGTTCTAACTTTGTTTTTACTTCACTACTTCCATTTACTTCAACATTCAATACTCCCAACCACCATTTTAGTGAGCATTCAAGAGTGTGGAAGCTTCTTCCATGTCTAGTGTCATTACATATGAGTGATACACCAATCTACAAGTCTCATGCTTCATGAATATCATCTATTGATTATCATCTACTTGCTTGTTTATTTATTGTTCATCTCTTCTCATCCCATTTCCTTTTTATTTTCTCTATTTACTTACTAGTTCATCATCATCTAAGTGATGACATGAAGTTTGGGGTGAGTGAATCCTCATGGATAGTAGCTCTTGACCTCAAAAACATGTTTGATAGATGATGACCATAACCTCAATACTTCCAAGGTATTCTTGGAATGTATTGAAGTTATGTCCAAAAACAAAATAAATCTCTCCAACAATCTTGGAGGTTCTTAAATGATGAGTTTGATGTAGGTATTCTAAGTGGCTATGATCCTTATTGAGTGTTGAAAACATGTTTTCAAAACATCTATTTCAAAACCCCTCTCAATCCCTCTCATTTGGTTTCAAGAAACTAAACTTTGTTTTCTCCAAAATCTTCAAAACAATGAGTCAAAACAGTGAGTGAGTTGAGTTCAAAGATTTTTCTAGAACACAATACTCAACATATGGATACAAGGCCACTTGGAAAGTCTTCCTAACTCATTGGAGAACACCCATGATTTTTGGTTTGACTTGGAAGTACTTGGAAATGGTCCATTTGGGTCCCAACATTCCTTCCAAACATTCTATTTTTTTGCTGTCACAGCAGCTAGGTCAACTTACGACCTCTTTTCCCGAAAACTTTTCCAAAAGGGGTGGTCCAAACTTATTTTTCCCTTCCAATTCAATGTCTTAGGAAACTTTATGTATAAAATGGGCCTCTAGATCATTCATTTTCATTTTGTAATATTTTCTAACATTTCAGTCGACAGTACGAACTCTGTTTCTGAGTGACCTCTATTGTTTATATAATTTCTCTCAATCTGTGATATCTATTCAAGATTGGCCTTTTGGGTTTTGTTCTAGACACAATACGGAACATCTCCATAAAATATCATGCATTGAAAACATTCCTAACCCCTCTTTTCAAATTCCAAAAGATCATGCTACTGTTCTGTCCACTATTCACAGCAAGTATACTTTAACTTGCATTCTTTGATTTGATGCTTATATGCATTCCAAATTAGTTCATATCTTAGGAAGTAGTTCATACTACATTTGTACACATCCCATGTTAATTTCATTCATTCATTCATACACATTTTAGACTTCTAAGTCATTCTAGAAATCCATGTACACAAAACACACTACAACCTTTGCACATTTTAGATACATACATTGGATTCATGCAAGATTTGGGGTTTTTGTAACTCTTAATCCAAGAAGATTATAAGGAATGAACTTGATCACACATTCATGCTTCCCCTTTGATCTAATCATCCTTTCTCATCCGTCCCGGGGATTGAGAGATCTTCTTTTCTCAAAGAATAACATGCATCATACTAGCTTGTTAAGCATATTTTGATTTCTTTGCTTATTTGTTTCAAGAACAATTCATGTCCCCCTTTAGATTAGGAAAACTTGATTAATTGATATATGATTAGACGATTTTTCCTAGGTTTGTTTGTGTGATCTTCCACTTTACATTGCATGATATTTGATTTAGATCTTATGAATGATATTTTATCTTTAGATCTTCCATTTTCAAGTTTCTTATGTAATGTAATATACTATCATAGTATTAATTGCCGAACCATACATAGTATAAGATGATTATTTGGATGCTAATTGAGGCCCGTCGAAAGACGGGGCGAGTTGAGGGTATTTTAGTCGCGACAAAGGCTCCTTCCTCTCTCGTACCAAAACCCCGAACCGAGTTCTTTGGTTATGAAGGGTCGGTGCCCTTATCCGCTTGGGTGAGTCAAAATTAGGTTTCTTGGTTCCTTAAAGACCAAGTGGCGACTCTGTATCTGTTTTCAACAGACCTATTTTCTTTCTTTGATTCAAATCAATTTCAAAACAATCTCAAACAAGAGAAGTGGTCCGATTCCCGGTATCCACAGCTTCCCTGAGGTAACCACACCCCCATTTGCATACCTGATGACACGAGAAAAATCTTGTGCGCTCTTGTGCAACACCCAAGTGTAGGTGATCGTGCAAGTAATACTGGATAAGTCCAGGTCGATCCCACAGGAAAGGAATAGGAAGAATATCTACCAAGTTATAACCTAGAGAAAAAGAAAATAAGAATGGCTGATTGGAGGTGTACTAACAAATCCTAATGAATTAAATTAAACTAAATAATAAACTAAAGCACAAAGAAACATAACTAATTAAATTAACAAACTAAAAGTGTTGGAAACACATGAATCCACATTAATCCTAACCATCTACCATGCACAGTCGTTAACGTTCTATGGAGTTCATTCCTTTTCAGCATTCCGTATTTTTCTAAAGATATAGAATCAATAGCCCTTTCATGACCGGGACTATATCATCACAAGTGATTTAAAATACATGAAAGACGGTTTAAAACAATGGTAATTACTTGCACTCTAAATGGTGTTAGCATTCAAAGTGGTTTTCAAAAGTCATTGAAGAAAAGGCCTTAAGGCTTTAAGTTCTAAAAACTGTTGTGACAAACTGAGCTTATAGGGACAATTTGATGACAGATTTCTAAAACAGAAAGTCATGGAATACTTAAAAGAATCATCTCAAGATTCTGCAAGTTCGATCGATCGAAGCGCTCTCGATCGATCGGACAGCATCATCCTTCAATCGATCGAACTATCTTCGATCGCTTGACTATCTCTGGTTCGATCGATCGAACTCTCCTTCGATCGATCGAACCCAGGTTTCTAAAGATTGCATGGCAGAGGCTTGGAATCAATGATTCATCACATATTCCCAACGTCTAAACTACAGAAACATAATAAAACTAATACAGGAATAACAAACTAGAGTAATCATAGCATATAAACTAATAGCAATCAAATAACAAGGATTGGAAAGAAAAACCTGGATATAATCTGAAATAAACTTGAAATAAACATGAAAGAAACTTGAATCTTCAATAATCTTCAGTAAATCAATGAAAAGGATGAAGAATAATATGAATCTACCCTAATCTACACCTAATCTAACCCTAAAACTACCTAAAACTGCTGTTTTTCGCGTTCTGGAGCGTCCCCTCTTCGTCTGGCGTCAAAACGACGTATATATAGGGTTCCCACAGAGTTTACGCAACTTTTGGGTGATTAAAGAGTTCGATCGATCGAGCTCAGTTCGATCGATCGAAGGTTCGATCGATTGAACTCTCTTCAATCGCTTGAACTCTCAGATTTTGACAGCACTGCACCCCGATGGGAGAATGGCCATAACTTTTTACTCGGACCTCGGATTGACCTCCCGTTTGCGGCCACGCGACCGTAACTCAAAGATCTACATTTCATGTCTCTGGGAAAATCTTCCAAATCTGAAGTCATCATTGTCAAAAATGGCGTTTTCTCAGCTGCTTCTGTTGTTCTATCCACCAGAATCACTTTCTTTAGCTCCACTTCTTTGATTTACATCCTAATACCTATAAAACCATGCAAAAACATATAGTTTAGCATTAACACAATAAAAAGAACATTGTTATTAGAATGAACCTAAATGTAGGGACTTTGGGGATAAAGTATGCATAAAATACTACGTAATACACTAGAAATATGCACTTTTCACCACGAATCACACCCCCCAACTAGCTCGTTGCTAGTCCCTAGCAATGAAGCGAACTACAGCAATGTTTATTTAAACTCTAGAAATTAAAAACAAAATAAAGTAAAAATCCTAAATCACTTTCGCAGGAATCGCGATTGCATTTAGCATATGCAACAAGCCTTTAAACCCCTAGGTTCCCCCTAGTGGACGAGTGTTGTCTCGTGAGGGTTTGCAGTGAATCTACCCACAAAATTCATGTTTATAGTAATGGTTCTCATTTAAATGTTTTCAAGAAATATTTTCCTCTCATTTAGCAATATAGATAAGCTCAACAATCTCATGAAACTCTCTAGTAAGCCATAGCAGTGCAACACACACATTACAGTTAATCTACTATCAAAGTCATTAGAATGTTCCATACCTATTAATCTTCAAGTGTGTGTGTGAATGGACAACCAAAATACAAAACTTTAATTTCAAAGCTCGCATAACCTAAGATTCTATCAAGACGTTCATTTTGACTCAACTCTCACTAGGATTACACTCTCAAGATGAAATCACTCCGAATTAGGTGTAATAATTGTCACTCATGATATGGAAGCTATAAAGAGTAAATATGAATGGAATCTAATGCTTCTCATATCTAAATTGAAAAACGGACATTTTATAGTGCATAAAGTCTCATGAATGGATACTTTTCACTAGAAGAGCGAGATACCGTGGAGAACTCTCTCATTACCTTAACTTCATATCCAATTTTACTTAAAATCATCAGGACTTTGAAAAAGAGGTGTTAGATTAAGAAGAAAAAAGCTCGTGATATTCAATTGGGTCAAAGGATGTGATTGGAATGTCTACTATAAATTTTCAAACTTCCCACATCTCCAATCTCTCTCTTCTTCTTTTCTTTTATTTATTTTTTTCACACTCTTCTTTTCATTCCTTTTTTTTTTCTTTTGTAACAACCATTGGCATTTTTTTTCTTTTTTTCTTCTCATGCTTTTCTTTTTTTTCTTTCATTTTTTCTTTGCCAACTTTCCCTTATTCACACTAACATACTTCTTGTTAACGCAACACATCCCAATCACACCTAAATAAAGAACTGATGCTTGAACTCCTAATTTGGAGTTATGTATCGACTTTAGGATTATGAGGACAAGGCGATTATGATAAGCTCAAGAGGTGAAGTAAAGGAATAGCATAGAGGTAGGCCAAGGTTGTATTATCCATGTATGGTCAAAAGATGGCCTAAATCATCTTCTAAGTTAATAGGATAATTCATTTCAGTAAATTCAAGAGCTCTAAAGTTTGGTAAATCCTGAACGTTCTCTTCTAGCAATCAGTCAAAATGAAGAAAATTGAGACTTTCAACGAATTAATACGCTTTTCAAAAAGTAAGAGTAATTTTATAAAACCCTCAAAAACAAAGAATGGCACAAAAGCTCACTTGGGTTATTAGTCTCCACTACAGTCTTTCAAGACACTTAAACTATGCTTACTAATCCATTTTAGCTAAGTACACGGTTGTCATAACGTGCTCAAAGTTGTTGAAGATTAAAAAGTACAAAATATGCTATAACTAAGATAGTAAAGAAACTACCATAGTATATCACATACTAATAACATATAGAAAATAACACTAATGCATCATAACTGACTACATTAACTATGAGAGAAATACAAGAACCATTAAAAATTTCAAAATTTTTGCAATTTTGATTTACTGAGTCATGTTGCTAAGCAGGTGTATTGACACGAAACCATAAAAAGAAATAAACGAGGCATGCAATGACTCACTCCCCCCAACTAAAACTAAACATTGTCCCCAATGTTCTAAACTATGCACATGGACATGTAAAGTAAAGTGAGAGAAGGAAAGATGTTACCTCGAGGCATTAATATCCAATTTTTTTCAAGTTACCTGCAAAATCATTAGTAGCAACAAGAAAAATAGAGAATATAATACAACAACTCAGTTAATAAATTCGGTTAATCAAGATACTTATCATAAAGTAACAACTGAAATTTTTGAGGATCTTCCCAGTGAAATAATTTAACAATGATAAGACTTTTGAGATCCTCATAAAAATGCAACTCCCCCCAACTAATGTCAGGCTCAAGGTCAGAGGAGATGATGCAAAACCAATGGCTTCCAAAGTTATTGGGGACAGTTATAAGAGGAATACCACACTTTTTAGGAATTATATGCAAGAAACGAGCTTTGGTGTTGGTATTTCCTATAACAGCCTCTATTTTAATACTAAAAACAGGTGGAGGCCATGGTTCAATAAAAGGGGCAGGGTCGAAGTGATGTTCTAATGAAGCTTCACCACCCTCCGCTTGTCCTAGAACAGAATCTATGGAGATATAATCATAGGAATTGAATTTCTGTTCTATGCACATGGTTTTGGACTGGACTTGGATAAAGATATCTATTTGGGCCTCAATGTCATAATCACTCAAGAAGGTCAAGCAGTCTAGAAGATTGCTAGCTTCTTGTTGAATTTTCAGATCATCTAAAGTGGGCCCAATATTTTCCAAGTCTTCTCTCAAAGAATTTTGAAAGTTAAAATTTTGTGAAGAACATGTGCTAGTATCCTTACCATCCTCTTCCACAACACATTCTGTTTGTTCACGAATGGGGTACACATAACATTCAAGCTCAGGACGAGAGCTTTGATTGAGAGCAAGGATAGGTGATGGGCAACTTGGTGACACCACCTCTTCGATCGAAAGAGGTGAGGGTTCATGAATATCGCATGAATCTAAACAGGATTTAGATTTTTCAATTACGTCCTCCCTAGGGTCACTATCAAAGGTAGGGGTAGAGTCAACAGGGGACTCTTCCTTTCCTAATTGCGTGCAATCACCTAAACTCTCGTCATCATTTAAAACCTCATTCTCATCCTCGCAACTCTCCTCACTATATGTGTCATCTATTGAAGTACTCTGGACAAAGAGATTGTGCAACTTTATCAAGGCAGTGAAGGAGTTAATGTATGGGGTTGTATGTTGAGGAGAAGATGGTTCTACAACTTCATGCTCAATGGTTTGGTTTTGGAGTTCTTGTTGGGTTATCACTTTCTCAAATGAGTTGTTAACCTCACTCAGTATGAACCCATCATTGTCCTCTAATTCCATTCCATTGTTAGTGTCATGAAATTCAGGTTGTAGCGTTGAAGGACTGGTATAGTCTTCTAAAGGTTGGCTATCAAATGCTTGTTGATATCTAGCTCCTAATTTATCAATTGCACTCTCTAGCCTTTTCATTTCACTAAGCAGCAATTCTAACATACCATTATCCTCCACTTGGTTATTCTCCTCATTATAACTATATGAAGTTTCACCCCATTGTTGTTGGTAATAGTCCCCTTCCCATTGTGTTTGTGTGCAAGACTCCCCAGAAGGAAAGTCTTGGTGCATTTGGTAATCATGGGAACTACTATATCCTACACTATCATTTTGGTTATATCCCCATTGCGATTGATAGAACTCTCCAGGTGGAGGTTCTTGATACGTTTGATAACATGGGGGACTAACACGATGGTTTTCCCATTGTGGTGATTGGTAGCACTCAGGTTGATAATGTGCATCATATGTGGGTGCTTGCCAACTCGGGGTATAGTTCTCATTACCTAATGTGTACCCATTCGTGGTATTTGTGTTGTATGGAGGGTAATATGGATAAGACATGTTTACCCAAAATATTTAAACAAAAGAAACTTTTTTTTTTTTCTTGTGAGAGAAAAAGTCCAATGATTTTTATTTTTTTTTTTTTTTTTTTTTTTTTTTTTTTTAAGTAAAAGAAGAAAAATGGAAAAACTTAGTAAAATCCTAACCTAGTTGCCTTCCCCGGCAACGGCGCCAAAAACTTGACACGAGAAAAATCTTGTGCGCTCTTGTGCAACACCCAAGTGTAGGTGATCGTGCAAGTAATACTGGATAAGTCCAGGTCGATCCCACAGGAAAGGAATAGGAAGAATATCTACCAAGTTATAACCTAGAGAAAAAGAAAATAAGAATGGCTGATTGGAGGTGTACTAACAAATCCTAATGAATTAAATTAAACTAAATAATAAACTAAAGCACAAAGAAACATAACTAATTAAATTAACAAACTAAAAGTGTTGGAAACACATGAATCCACATTAATCCTAACCATCTACCATGCACAGTCGTTAACGTTCTATGGAGTTCATTCCTTTTCAGCATTCCGTATTTTTCTAAAGATATAGAATCAATAGCCCTTTCATGACCGGGACTATATCATCACAAGTGATTTAAAATACATGAAAGACGGTTTAAAACAATGGTAATTACTTGCACTCTAAATGGTGTTAGCATTCAAAGTGGTTTTCAAAAGTCATTGAAGAAAAGGCCTTAAGGCTTTAAGTTCTAAAAACTGTTGTGACAAACTGAGCTTATAGGGACAATTTGATGACAGATTTCTAAAACAGAAAGTCATGGAATACTTAAAAGAATCATCTCAAGATTCTGCAAGTTCGATCGATCGAAGCGCTCTCGATCGATCGGACAGCATCATCCTTCAATCGATCGAACTATCTTCGATCGCTTGACTATCTCTGGTTCGATCGATCGAACTCTCCTTCGATCGATCGAACCCAGGTTTCTAAAGATTGCATGGCAGAGGCTTGGAATCAATGATTCATCACATATTCCCAACGTCTAAACTACAGAAACATAATAAAACTAATACAGGAATAACAAACTAGAGTAATCATAGCATATAAACTAATAGCAATCAAATAACAAGGATTGGAAAGAAAAACCTGGATATAATCTGAAATAAACTTGAAATAAACATGAAAGAAACTTGAATCTTCAATAATCTTCAGTAAATCAATGAAAAGGATGAAGAATAATATGAATCTACCCTAATCTACACCTAATCTAACCCTAAAACTACCTAAAACTGCTGTTTTTCGCGTTCTGGAGCGTCCCCTCTTCGTCTGGCGTCAAAACGACGTATATATAGGGTTCCCACAGAGTTTACGCAACTTTTGGGTGATTAAAGAGTTCGATCGATCGAGCTCAGTTCGATCGATCGAAGGTTCGATCGATTGAACTCTCTTCAATCGCTTGAACTCTCAGATTTTGACAGCACTGCACCCCGATGGGAGAATAGCCATAACTTTTTACTCGGACCTCGGATTGACCTCCCGTTTGTGGCCACGCGACCGTAACTCAAAGATCTACATTTCATGTCTCTGGGAAAATCTTCCAAATCTGAAGTCATCATTGTCAAAAATGGCGTTTTCTCAGCTGCTTCTGTTGTTCTATCCACCAGAATCACTTTCTTTAGCTCCACTTCTTTGATTTACATCCTAATACCTATAAAACCATGCAAAAACATATAGTTTAGCATTAACACAATAAAAAGAACATTGTTATTAGAATGAACCTAAATGTAGGGACTTTGGGGATAAAGTATGCATAAAATACTACGTAATACACTAGAAATATGCACTTTTCACCACGAATCACCTGACCTTCTGCATGTCATCTAGGAGACCCTAGACCTGCATGCAAGCTTCCAAACAGAGCCCTAAGCTCTGGATATGCTCCGGCAGCCATTAGAGCTCAAAATGGAGCTTGATTTTACAAATCACAAACAAGGCCCCTAAAATCTATACCATTCAGACCTACTTGGTCCCAGTAGAACCCCTTTGTAGCAGGTTTGAATTTGGGTAGAGTTTGAATGGTCATGCAGGCCATTATTCTCTCAAATGGCCGAAAGGATAATCGGCTAGTAGGACCACCAAATGAATGAACCGGACGTTAGGCTTATAGTATGTTATAGGGTGAGGGATTCCGGTCATTTCCCCGTTGACCTCGTGCATTTTGGTTGAGAAATGAGAGAGATATGAGGAGAGAGAGAATCTCCGGCGAGGCCCAATTTTTCGGCGGCTCAAGCTCGCCGGAGAAGAAGATGATGACCCGTTTGGGTTCGGGTTATAACAACTGGGTTAGGGTCGGGTTTGGTTAGGGTTTAGTTGTGTGTCTAAGTGGGTAGGATAGCGGGTCGGGTGTGGGTTTTTTTAAAACCCGTGGGTATTTTAAGTGGGACGACGCCGTTTTGAATGTCGGGTTGTAGATCGGGTCGGGCTGTGCTATGGGTGGGTCAGCCTGAGAGTGCATATGGGTAAGGGTTTGGGTTTGGTTCGAACCGAGTAGGACCCGTGGGTCCTTTAAATGACACGACGTCGTTTTAACGTCGGGTCTTGTTCGGGTAGGGTTTCAGGTTTTGGTTTAGGTCGTGTTGTGTCTGTGTGTGGGTCAGGGTTTGATTTGGGTCTGGTTCGGGTTTCGGTTAGCGGGTAGGTTTAGTTTGTGTCTGTGGTTGGGTTCGGGTTTCGGTTAGCGGGTAGGTTTAGTTTGTGTCTGTGGATGGGTCAAGTTCGGGTTCGGGTTTGGGTTAATGGGTAGGTTTAGGTTGTGAGTATAAACGGCTGATCCGTTTAGTCTTGGGTCGGGTCGGGTCTGATCCAACAGGTCATGCCTTTGGGTTTCTTTGTGAGTACATCCGGGTTACCCGTTTAGGTCGGGTCGGTTCGGGTTTGACCCGTGGGCTCTCAGAATATATTTATTATTATTATTATTATTATTGATGATGCTGGAAATTGGTAAGGGTAATCTAGACAGAAAATAAAGCCACAAAAGATTTGTGTGTGGTTCGGTCCCGTTAACGAGGTGACCTACATCCACGGGTGCGTCTGTGCGCGTCTCACTAGCAGATCACCGGCAGGCCTGGTGAGCCAACAATGGTGGGCGGCACTACCAGTAATACCGGCCGGGTGTATGCGTGTAAATGGTGAGTTCTCTAGTACAGGCTTATATGCTTAGAGAATTGATAGTCGGATCCCCTTTGAGAGGGCAGGTGGGCTCTTTTATAGGTGCAAGAGTCCACCTTTACATGGTAAGCTTGTCAGATTAGGAAGCTTAATCTAATCACAATGAGTCTGTACAATGTTTGGAAAGTTTCCTAAGTGGTTTAGGCAACCATTGATTCCTCTTGATAGAGTCATGGATGTATAAGGAAACAGTTTGGAAACATAACTGATGCCGCATCTCTTGGGACTTCACCACGACCGCCCGGGTATCCCGGTCAGCAACAGCAGGACACCTCAGGAGTGTGGGCTCCACGCCTCAGATCCGGCTTTCCCAGGCCATCGCTGAACACGTGGCGGTTGAACAATTGCAGAATATTTCTTGACATATCAGCTGCCCCCCATTTTCAAAACTGAGATGGCACCTTGTCAGATGAGATTTGAAAATTAAGAACGCCTCTCACATACCGGCCGGGAAAGGACCAGGACTCCCGCCGGAACGGGGCTAACTTGGAATGACCCGGTGATACATCGACTGAGTGATAACTATACAGGCCCGGTATAGTTCGGACTCAAAGCATCCAGTTCAAGAAGTAACCGAATCGTCCAGCTGGCAGCGAAAACATCACGTCGCGCATTTAATACTCACGCTTTCTGAGGCGATGCCCCACGTGCCCGAAACGACAGTTTCGGCGGGAGAGCATGTGAGCCATCCGATCAAACTGGATCCCAACCATTCGTGCTGCTTATATAAGGAGCACTCATTCAACCTTGTTCCTTCACTACACAGCATCAACTGAATCGCTTGAGTAAAACACTCCGAGCCCCCTCTTTTCTGCCGTCTTCGTTTTCCCAGACCCTCATCTACATCAAATGGCCTCGCGTATTGACCTGACATCAGATGAAGGGCTTAAAGCATTCCGAGAGGATTGTCAAATCCCGGACAACGTAGTGGTCCGCCCGTTCATTGAGGGGGAGGAAATAGCCTTTCCCTTCGTCCTCATCAGCAGCTATCTGCTGCTCATCGTGGGATTGCGCTTTCCCCTCCTGGTCTCCTTTTGCGACCTGCTTGAGGGGTTGCGTATTCCTCTCCACAAGTGCCGCCCAAACGTTGCCCGCCTCCTATGAGGAATATCAGCGCTGAACAAGCGATTGGGACTGTTCCTCTGGCCTACCGACGTCGCGAGGTGCTACATATTGGGCATCGACAACAGAGGCCCCTACTTCCGCCCCAGGACCGAGGGAAAGGACCTTGTCCGAGGTCTGGATTTCCCGAACAAGAACTGGCAGCGGTACCCTTGGGTTGTGGTCACCGACAACTGGCTGGAGGATGCCGTTCTCTGTCCTCCGGCAGCTTTTGACCCCGATCTTTGCAATCAGGCTTTTGCCGCCCTCCGTGGAGTTGCCCCTACTGCTGATGACACGGAGGCGTTTGACCAAGCTATTGAGGCCAGCATGTCGTTCTCTTATCTGGCAGGGAGACCTGCGGAGGGCACGGATGCCGGACCTTCTTCTGCAGCTCCTGCCGTTGTGGCTTCCGGGTCGCGCCGCTATACCCGATCCATGGAGACCGGGGCGCGCCCCGCCTGTCCGAGGGACCGGTCACCTTGTCCACCAGCAGTGATTCCTCCTCATCTGAGGACGTAAGCCCGCCACCAGGCCCATCCAAGAAGGGCAAGGAGAAAGAAGTTGAGGAAGAGGCTCAGCCCCAACCGAAAAGGAGCCGGTCAGAAGCATCCGTCGGTCTTCGCATACCCGGCTCACGGTCGGACTTCTCTCTTGCGAACATGGAGAGCCATTTGCAGGAGGTGGAGAAGATGGGCGACGAGCTGCAGATGGATTCCGCCCTTCGGGGGGTGGACGTTCATGCCCTGGAGCTCGCCGTAGAGGGGCTGGTGGCGAAGGTGGCGGCCTTAGAAGAGGAGGTCAAGGCTTTGAAAGGCCAAGGACCTTGAAGGCATTTTTCTCTTTTTTTTTTTTTTTTTTTTTTTCGGGAAGGCTATTATAACTGCCCCCGGCTTCTGTATAGTTCACCCTTTACAGCAATAAAAAGGTCCGTGAGGCCAACTTTTTTCTTCACCATGCCCTTCAAACTATTTATCAATTCTGTACGACACCGGGCGGTTAACACCCGACCGGCCTGCAAATGCGCCCGGGTTGCCAATGCTCGGGCCCGGACCACTGCTATCCTGTACCAACCAATCATTGGTCAGGTTAGATCCTAACAAGTGGAGACATGGTCGTAACTGAACCGCTCGCAGACTAACGGAACCGTCTTTCCGCGTATTTAATGCGCGCGCCTTTTGAGGCGACTTCCCACGTGACTGAAGCGACGGTTCGGGCGGGAATTCTTCTGAACCACTGGATCTGTTCTGATCTTGGCCGTTCAAGGTCTCTATATAAGGATCGCTCGCCTCATTTCTTGCATCCCTTTCTGGTCTTCTATTTTTAGCTTTCCTTTCCTTCTTCCTTTCAGAGTAAGGCTGGAGAGAACAAATCTAGTGAAGTTCGAGCGGGAGTGGGATTTCTTCCTTCTTAGATTCTGTGCGTTTTTCGAGTCGGGTGGAACTCTAAGTCTTCTTGATCGAGCGGTTATTTCTTGCGCTGCTTTGAGAGAGTGTTATCTGGTGCTGAGGAGCGTCTATTCGTTACCGTTCAGGTTAGTAACTCTGCCCCCCCTGTACATCAGGTTTGGGGTTTCCAATCCATTCGCCGGTCGTAGTTTGTGTCCGTTCCTTCCCGTTGGAGAGCCAGAGATGGAACACTCCGGCTTCAACTCTGCGTCGAGATCAGAGAGTGAGCAATATCGGTCGGGGTCTCCCGGTGCCAGTCTGGGCCGGCTTCCTGAGTCCTTGTCCGACCACCAAAGTGGGGCCAGGATCCCCATTCGTCTGTCCGACAGTGAGTCTTCTGAGGAGGCCCCCGTTGCCTCCGTTTTGAGGGGTTATGGCGACGAGTTGCCTGAGGGGACTGACCGCGCGGTCTTCGCTTGTGAGTCCACCTCTTCCGTCCTGCGCTCTGGAGACCTTCTCCGGATCAGGGAGAGGTATTCCCTCCCTGATGGTTGCGCCCTAGCCGTAAACACCAGCGGCGCGCATCTATATCAGTCGGGGTTCGTCACCCTGTTTGAGGACGCTATGATGGCGGGTCTCCGACTTTCGCTTCACCCTGTGGCTCGGGACATGATGATCCTTCTCGACATCGCTCCCGGTCAGTTGGCCCCCAACGGGTGGAGGTTCCTGATGGGGTGTATATCACTGTGGCCCCAAGTGTTCGGGTATGAGCTTACCCTCCAGGAGTTCCTCTGGGCCCACCGACCATTTCCCGTGCATAATGAATTGGGGTTTTTCTCCTTTTCTGCCCGTCCGGGCAGGAAAATTATCGACAATTGCCCTAGCAATAATAAGGGGTGGAAGGGCAAATTCTTCCAGGTGTCTACCCTTCGCCTCTGCGACATGGCTCCGGGAAGCCAACTGAGGACATCCTGGGCTAGGGAGTTGAGGGGTAAGACCGTCCTTCCAGCTTCGTCTATTATCTTAGTATTTCGGGGACACGGTGGATTAGTGACTAACTTCTTTTCCCTGTCCGCAGCGGGCTCAGCTAAACCCCCAAAAATCCCTGAGGTGTGCCAGGCCAGGATCCTGAGGCTAGCAGAGTTGCCCACCAGTGTTTGGAATGTATTATCCCGAACAGGGGACTTTGTTGAGACCTATTCCCCTGAGGAACCCATTCCAGCCCCCAATTTTTCGCCCATCATTCCTGGTGAGTATATTGGCTACATTATGAGTTAACTTTGCATTTTTTCCTTGCACTTCTGATTGAGCAACCTTGGTTTCTGCAGAAATGGCCCCCAAGCGCAATTTGGACCAACAGCGGGAGAGGCAAGCTGCCGCCGCCGTCGCTACTGCCGCTCGGGCGGCCATCGCCCAAGGAAAGAGGCCAGCCGCCGAGACCCTGGGTGGCGATCGCCCGCTCAGGCATATTCGCCACGGGACCACTAACCGTCCCGACCTGTGGGGACGTCGGCTCCCCATAGGCCGGCTATTGACGAGCCCGCGCCCAGGGCCGATATTCCGTCAGGTCTGTCCCTGGGCAGGCCTGATGAGGTCCGAGAAAGGCTGAGATCCGTCCTTGTCCCAAGCCAGGTGGAAGCATGCGCCGGGCTATCACCCCAAGGCTTTCAAGGGTGGCTATATAGCATATCCCATCTGGTAAGCGTACTGTCCTTCTTCAAACATCGGCTCGCTCCCCTTTTTGCCTGCTTAACTGATTTTCATCCTCCTGCCGTAGGTTGGCTGCATGGCTGCGGGGTCTGAGTCCGTCCTGTCCTCTCTGACCGGGAAAGTCAGCGCTGCTGAGGCCGCCCTTTCAAAGGAGCAGAAAGAGCTGTAATTAGCGAAAGCTGCCTTGGCCGTCGAGACGAGCAAGGCGAAGTCGTTGGCCTTGAGTTTGGGTGCAGCTCAGGCGGACATAGCAGCGGCCTTGGCCGAACTGGAAGCTTCCAGGGCCCTTACTGCGGCAGCTGAAGCGCAGGCAAAGGCGGCGGCCGAGACACCAGCTGCAGGGGCCTTGGAGGGCGCTTTTGATGATGGCTTCTTCCAGGGCTATGACGATCTGAAGCGGCGGGTAGCCCGGGATCACCCCGAATGGGTCCTCTCGGCCTACGAGGGGATTGACTCGGATTACTGGGATGTCGGTGAAGATCCCATAGCCAGTGACGCTCCTGCGGTTGGTGAAAACCCCGAGGCCATTGCTGAAGCCACAGAACTCGCCCCGGGCGGGGATGTGGGGGACGAAGGACTTGCAGTGTCAAGGGAGCAGACCGGGGAGACCGGGGATGTGGTCAATGTGGAAGACTGACTCCCCAGTTCCTTCTTGTTGTTTTTATTTTATTGCTTGTAGTTTTTTTTTATTTTGGGGAGGCTGCTACAATTGCCCCCAGGCTTTGTATATTAATGAAAAAGACCCTTAAGGTCAACCTTTCATCAACTTTGTATATATGCCCTTTTTTTTTTTTTGCTGTTTGCTAGCATCCGTACGGTTGTGGCCGACCTAACACCTGCCTTAGCAAATGTTTTAGGACCGTAACCAACAGAACACCTAGTAAAATGGTATGATTCCCTGTTTTAGCTTCTCTACGTTCCCCTTATTCCCCTGCCCCCCAAGCATTTTGCTAAGGCGGGAGTATGGGAGTACGGGAGTGAGTGGCCGTAGGGAACCGACCTGGGACATGGGTGGTCGCAGGAGCGTTTTAAGCTTGCCATCGTCGGCCACCTAGGGGTTCGGCCCTGTCGTTGGCTGGACCTAGGCGAAACATTAGTTAATTTCCTGTTTAGGTGTGAACCCTCTTGCCCCCGAGATTCCTGTTAAGGCGGGGGCGTGCTGGGGATCGACCATAGGAAACCGACCTGGAACATGGGTGGTTGCAGGGTCCTTTGATGCCTGGGTTCAGAGCCCGAGGTCTTTTTGTGCCTCGGGATTCGGCCCAAGGTCTTATTAGTGCCTCGGGGTTAAGCCCGAGGTCTTTTTAGTGCATCGCACGATGTACTGACAGGAGTAAGTTTTCAAAGCAAACTTTTCAATTTTATTTAAAAGGTAACAATCTGTAATAATTGTCCCATCAGGACTACATGAAAAGAATTTTCCTTATAACACTAAACTCCCGTAGCCAGATGCTACTGATAATACTTGCGGAGGTGTTGCACGTGCCAAGGATGGGTGAGATCGTGCCCGTCCATGCTCTGTAGCCAGTAGGTTCCCGGTCGGTTGACCCGAGTTACTATATACGGTCCTTCCCATTTTGCTCCCAACTTCCCATGGCTCAGGACTCGGGTGGACTGGTTCACTGCCTTAAGGACAAGGTCCCCGACCTGAAAGCTACGATGCTTCACCTTACTATTGTAATACCGCGAGACCCTTTGCTTGTAAGCTGCCACTTTTAGATAGGCCTGGTCTCTTTTTTCTTCCACCAGGTCTAGTTCTGTCCTGAGGGCTTCTCCATTATCTGGGCCATTGAAGGTAGTGTGGACACCGGAATCGGACCACTTCTCTTGTTTGAGATTGTTTTGAAATTGATTTGAATCCAGGAAAGAAAACGAAAGGTCTGTTGAAAACAGATACAGAGTCGCCACTTGGTCTTTAAGGAACCAAGAAACCTAATTTTGACTCACCCAAATAGATAAAGGGCACCGGCCCTTCATAACCAAAGAACTTGGTTCGGGGTTTTGGTACGAGAGAGGAAGGAGCCTTTGTCGCGACTAAAACACCCTCAACTCGCCCCATCTTTCGACGGGCCTCAATTAGCATCCAAATAATCATCTTATACTAGGTTTGGTTCGACAATTAATACTATGATAGTATATTACATCACATAAGAAACTTGAAATGAAAGATCTAAAGATAAGATATCATTCATAAGATCTAAGCCAAATATCACACAATGCGAAGTGAAAGATCACACAAATAAACCTAGGAAAAATCGTCTAATCATATATCAATTAATCAAGTTTTCCTAATCTAAAGGGGGACATGAATTGTTCTTGAAACAAATAAACAAAGAAATCAAAATATGCTTAACAAGCTAGTATGATGCATGTTATTCTTTGAGAAAAGAAGATCTCTCAATCCCCGGGACGGATGAGAAAGGATGATTAGATCAAAGGGGAAGCATGAATGTGTGATCAAGTTCATTCCTTATAATCTCCTTGGATTAAGAGTTACAAAAACCCCAAATCTTGCATGAATGCAATGTATGTATCTAAAATGTGCAAAGGTTGTAGTGTGTTTTTGTGTACGTGGATTTCTAGAATGACTTAGAAGTCTAAAATGTGTATGAATGAATGAATGAAATTAACATGGGATATGTAAAAATGTAGTATGAACTACTTCCTAAGATATGAACTAATTTGGAATGCATATAAGCATCAAATCAAAGAATGAAAGTTAAAGTATACTTGCTGTGAATAGTGGACAGAACAGTAGCATGATCTTTTGGAATTTGAAAAGAGGGGTTAGGAATGTTTTCAATGCATGCTTTTTTATGGAGATGTTCCTTATTGTGTCTAGAACACAACCCAAAAGGCCAATCTTGAATAGCTATCACAGATTGAGAGAAATTATATAAGCAATAGAGGTCACTCAGAAACAGAGTTCGTACTGTCGACTGAAATGTTAGAAAATCTTAGAAAATGAAAAAGAATGATCTAGAGGCCCATTTTATACATAACGTTTCCTAAGACATTTAATTCTAAGGGAAAAATAAGTTAGGACCACCCCTTTTGGAAAAGTTTTCTGGAAAAGAGGTCGTAAGTTGACCTAGCTGCTGTGACAGCAAAAACAGAATGTTTGGAAGGAATATTGGGACCCAAATGGACCATTTCCAAGTACTTTCAAGTCAAACCAAAAATCATGGGTGTTCCCCAATGAGTTAGGAAGACTTTCCAAGTGGCCTTGTATCCATATGTTGAGTATTGTGTTCTAGAAAAATCTTTGAACTCAACTCACTCACTGTTTTGACTCATTGTTTTGAAGATTTTGGAGAAATCAAAATTTTGTTTCTTGAAACCAAATGAGAGGGATTGAGAGGGGTTTTGAAATAGATGTTTTGAAAACATGTTTTCAATACTCAATAAGGATCATAGCCACTTAGAATACCTACATCAAACTCATCATTTAAGAACCTCCAAGATTGTTGGAGAGATTTATTTTATTTTTGGGCATAACTTCAATACATTCCAAGAATACCTTGGAAGTATTGAGGTTATGATCATTATCTATCAAACATGTTTTTGAGGTCAAGAGCTACTATCCATAAGGATTCACTCACCCCAAACTTCATGTCATCACTTAGATGATGATGAACTAGTAAGTAAATAAAGAAAAGAAAAAGAAATGAGATAAGGAGAGATGAACATATATATAATCAAAGCAAGTAAATAGCAATCAATAGATGATAATCAATGTGATTTTGGACTTGTAGCTTGATGTTTCACTCATAGATTTTGACATTTGGACATGGAAGTAGCTTCCTATCTCATGAATGCTCAAGAATGAGGGGTGGAGTGGACTTTGAATGTGAAGTATATAGAAGGATGATGGAAGAAAACAAGAATAAAACTCACTTTCTTATGGAAAATCAATGGGAGAAGCTCCCTTTCTCTCTTCTAAACCTATCTCTATCTCTCTTCTTCTCTACAACTTTTTAAGCTTTGCACTTGGCCCCCCCAAAATGAAGAGCAATGGGGGGTTTATATAGGCCAATTTGGGGTGGTTTTGGGGTTTTAGAAGTACTCCCATTGGTCCCAAACAACTGTGAACATAAAACTATGTCGTTTTGGCTTTCAATTAATCAAATTGGACCCCCAAAAAAATTACAAAAATGGACTCTGCGAGGGATGAGTGCCGCGGCGGCACTGGGCCAGTGCCGCGGCGGCAGTGCTCCTCTGAAGCCCAGAAAATTACGCTTAGGCCCCCAGAGGTTCCGGTATTAGCGAAAAGGCCCTATTTCGTCCGAAATTCACAGAAAATGCATACGAACTCCAAATTGAGGTTGTGATATACCGTTGGAAAGGTAATGGAGTCTACTCCACATAAAAAATAGTTTGGGGATAGGTCACCTTGAAAAGATTTACGGTATTCGCGATAAAAGCCGATTTGATCGCCTTTTTCGCCTTTGGAAATTCATAATAAACTCGTTTTAAATCCGAAAATTATGTGCGATATACCGTCGAAAAGCTGTTGACCTCTAGTATCCATGAAAAATATTTGAAAATTGTCACGGTGCCCCGGTTCTAAAGTCAAATTCCGGTCAAACCTGGGATTCCCGGGAAGTTCTGGAAACCTCCGGGAGTTCCCGGGAGCTGATGTTTTCGCTCGATTTTCTTTTGGAACTTGTTTTAATACTTTTCTCATGATTTAGAATGATTCTGGTGAATTCGGACGATTTCGGTCAAACTTGGTCAAACTTGGTCAAACTTGGTCAAACCTTGGTCAAACCGGTCAACGGGGACTTTCCGGGAGCTTCCGGGACTTCCGGGGGTCTCTGGGAGCTGACGATTTCACCCGATTTTCTCTTAAAAACTCATTTTATCGCTTTTCTTACAACGTAGCATGTTTCCAGAACTTTTGGTCCAAATCTGGGAGCTTTCGGGCTTTCAGGGGCATTTTGGTCAATCTGAGCATTCTGAGAGATAGAGCTGACTTCCAGGAGTCCTTTTGAGTCTTTTACGATCATTGTGAACCACCAAGCTATGGGTCTCCTAAATCTGATAGCCGACAAAATGGGGTGTCTATAGGTAGCCACTCGGTATGTGGGCAGCCCGAGCTCTGTGGGGACTACTGCCTCGAAACCATAAGTCAAGGAAAATGGGGTTTCACCCGTAGCTTCCCGGGGTGTGGTGCGGTAGGCCCACAGGAGGGCTAGGAGTTCATCAGCCCATAGGCCTTTGGCACCTTTCAGCCTCGTTTTAATCGACTACAAGATAGTGCGGTTGGTTACCTCGGCCTGACCATTAGCTTGTGGATGCTCGGGAGAAGAGTAATGATTCAGTATCCCATAGTCCGAGCAGAACTGTCTAAAGATAGGTGTATCGAATTGTCTTCCATTTTCGCTGACCAGGACTCGTGGAATGCCGAACCTGCTAAGGATATTTCTCTCCACAAAATGCTCCATCTTTCGCTCGGTTATCGTTGTCAGGGGCTCGGCTTCTGCCCACTTGGTGAAGTAGTCAACGGCTATTACGGCAAACTTAACCTGCCCTTTTCCTGTCGGTAAGGGATCAACGATGTCGATCCCCCATTGGGCGAATGGCCAGGGGCTATGGACCGGGGTCTGAAGTTCTCCCGGTCGGTTTATCATTGGAGAGTACCGTTGGCACTTGTCACATCTTCGAACGTACTCCTGCGAGTCTCGGGCCATGGTTGGCCAGTAATAACCTTGCAGTAGGGCCTTTCTGGAAAGTGTCCGGCCTCCCACGTGGTTCCCGCACACACCTTCGTGGATTTCAAACAATATGGCTTGAACTTGCGTTGGATGAACGCAGCGGAGGTACGGGATAGTGAATCCTCTCTTGTAGAGGACACCATCGAGAATATGGTATCGTGCTGCCCGGTATTTGACCTGCCTTGCTTCCTCTTTGTCGTTTGGCAGCCCTCCTGTCATCAAGAATGTCACGATCGGGTCCATCCAACTGGGCCCCAGAGTGACCGGGTCGACCTCCATGCCTTCCGAGTTGATCACACTTGGCTTGGGCAGGAATTGTATCCTTATTCTGGGCAAGTCGAATTCAGACGACGAGGCGAGGCGAGCAAGCCGGTCAGCTCTAGTGTTCTCTTCTCTAGGTATCCGAGTGAGGGAGAATCCTCGGAGCTGCTTGGAAACCGTCCGGACGAGGGCTAAGTAGGCTATCATGCTATCTTTCCGTGCTTCATATTCCTGGTTTACCTGATTGACCACGAGCTGGGAGTCGCTGTAGCTCTTGACTTGTTGTGCACTCATTGAAATGGCTAATTGTAACCCGACCAGGAGGGCTTCATATTCGGCCTCGTTGTTGGAGGCACGAAACCCAAATCTCAAAGCATATTCGAGCTGGATTCCGTCGGGGGTAGTCAAGATGATCCCGGCACCACTACCTTGCTGGTTAGAAAAACCATCGACATACAGTACCCAAGTAGGGATGCCGGATTGCAATCCAGGCGGTAAGGCCGCAGGCTCGGGTTCTTCAACCGGGTCTTCGAGATACGTAAACTCGACCAGAAAATCTGCGACGGCTTGTCCCTTGATGGCCGTCCGCGGCCGGTAAGTCACCTCAAACTCCTCCAGTTCCAAAGCCCACTTAACGAGCCTTCCGGACGTGTCTGGCCGAGAGAGAATTTTGCGGAGAGGTTAATCGGTGAGTACTATAATGGCATGGGCCTGGAAGTACGGCCGGAGCCTTTGGGCGGAGGTAATGAGGGCGAAGGCCAATTTCTCGATGCGGGAGTATCGGCTCTCCGCCCCTTGCAGCGCCCGGCTGGTGTAGTACACTGGGAACTGTATCCCGTGCTCTTCTCGGATAAGTGCTGAGCTAACCGCCGATGGTGACACTGCCAGGTACAGGAATAGTTCCTCTCCGGCTGTAGGTGTCGTCAGTAGAGGAGGAGAGGCCAGGTACTTCTTGAGGTCCTGGAATGCCTCCTCGCACTCCTCCGACCATTGAAAAGCTTTACGGAGGATTTTAAAGAACGGGAGGCACCGGTCAGTAGCTCGGGAGACGAATCTGTTCAGTGCGGCCACCCGTCCGGCTAGGCTTTGAACTTCCTTTGTTGACTTGGGAAACCGCATGTTGATGATAGCCTGGATTTTGTCGGGGTTTGCTTCGATTCCCCGTCTGCTGACTAGATGACCGAGGAACTTTCCGGATGAGACCCCCAAGGTGCATTTGGCCGGGTTCAACCTCATCCTGAATTTTCTCAAAATACTGAAGGCCCCGGCCAGATGATCCAGGTGATCGGTTTCATCTCGGCTCTTGACCAGGAGATCGTCCACGTATACTACCATGGACTTTTCGATGAGGTCTCTGAACATGAAGTTGACCAGGCGTTGGTATGTAGCCCCGGCATTCTTGAGGCCAAATGGCATAACTCTGTAACAGTACGTGCCTTGGTCGGTGATGAACGTCGTCTTCTCTTCATCCCCAGGGTACATGCTGATCTGATTGTACCCCGAGTAGGTGTCCATGAACGAGAGGAGTGAGTGGCCTGCCGTTGAATCGACAAGGAGGTCTATCCTGGGCAGCGGATAACAGTCCTTGGGGCAGGCCTTTGTTGAGGTCGGTGAAGTCCACACACATCCTCCATTTGCCATTGCTCTTCTTGACCAGGACAACATTGGCCAACCAGTCGGGGTAGTGGACCTCCTGGATGGAGTTAGCTTTTAAGAGCTTCGCGACCTCCTCACTTACAGCTTTTTGTCTTTCGGGGGCCATGCCCCTTTGCTTCTGCTTTATCGGACGGCAGTCTGGGCTGACATTGAGACGATGGGACATTACTCGGGGATCAATTCCGGGCATGTCCTCGTGACTCCAAGCAAAAACGTCCTGGTTTTGCCTCAGGAACTGGATCAACTTTTCTTTCAAGGCGGTCTCCAGTAGTGCGCCTATGTTGACCGTGCGGCCCGGGTGTTCTGGATCTAGCACAACTTGCTCCAATTCTTCCATAGGCCCGATCACGTCCCTCTGGTCCCGGGGGTCCATTTCTTGGACGTTCAGTGATTCGGTGATTGCCCCCCGGTGCAACGAGCTGACATAACAACTTCGAGCCGTGGTCTGGTCTCCTCGCAAGCATCCAGGTCCCTGGGGAGTCGGGAATTTCACGATCAAGCTGTATGTGGAGACAACTACTCGGGCTCTGTTGAGGGTCGGCCTCCCGAGAATGACGTTGTAGGCCGATGGGGCCTCCACTATCACGAAATTGGTGAGCATGGAAACCTGTTGCGGGTAGGTCCCCATGAGAACTGGGAGTTCGATCGTGCCGAGCGGTTGAGTGCTGGAGCCGTTGAATCCGACCAGGGGAGTAGCAACTGGCCGGAGCCGATCCCGGTCAATCCCGAGTTGGTCGAACGCTGCTGTAAACACTATGTCAGACGAACTGCCAGTGTCAACCAGCACCCTCTGGACCATATAGTTAGCTATAGAAAGCGTTACTACTAGCGGGTCATCATGGGGGCAGTGGAGGCCCTGTGCGTCGTCGGACGAGAACGTCAGAACATCGGCTGGTGAGGAGCCGGTGGATTGGACCTGACATACATCCGCTCGGGATGCTCGGGCATGCCTCTTCCGCGCCGACTGAGAATCACCTCCGCCAGATGTTCCTCCGGAGATCACATTAATGTGGCCGAGTGGTGGAGGGGGCTGACCGGGAGCTTGGGCTTCCAGTCGGGGCCGTCTATCCGTTGTGACGAACTCGGCAAGATGCCCCTGCTCGATCAGCTTCTCGATTGCTATCTTTAACTTGAAGCAATCCTCCGTTTCGTGGCTGTGATCCCGGTGATAACGGCAAAACTTCTCCCGGTTTCTCTTACCGGGTGGGGCTCTGAGTTTAGCTGGCTGCGGGAGCAGCCTCTGTGCTTCTGCAGCGGCCATCACCTCATGTATGGTTCGGGAAAGGGGAGTAAAAGCTGTTGGGGGCTGGCCCCTAACATCCCGTTGATCTTGCTTCGGCTTCTTTCCCGGACCCTTCTCTGATCCCTCGTGCTTGCGCTTGGCTTGCGGGGATTCGTCTCCCGCCTGGCCGGCGCGTTTTGCCTTCAAAAATTCTTCGGTGTCTATATACTTCCCAACTCTTTTCGAGAGTTCCACCAGGGTGGCCGGTCGATTCCGATGAAAAGACGTGGCCACCTTGGTGTGTTGAACTCCTGAACAGAAGGCCATGATTGCGGCCGTCTCATTGAGGTTGCGGATCAGGAGCCTCTGCTGGTTGAAACGATCCACGTACTCCCTTAAAGATTCACCCTTTTGCTGCTTGACGGCTAGCAGCTGGGTATCTGGTTGGGAGCGGTCTAGCATCCCGACAAACTGGCTGATGAAGAGTTTGCTGAGGGCTTTGAAGTTGTCGACCGTCCGGGGCTTCAGGGCATGGAACCACTGTGCGGCCGATCCCTTGAGAGTACTAGGGAAGGCCAGACACAGCAGCTCGTCTATCGTAGTGACCAGTGCCATCTGCACCTTATAAGTACGGATATGGTCCACCGGACTCCCCTTGCCGTCATATGAGCTGAGGTGAGGGGGTTTGAACTTCCGCGGAATTGGAAATTGCGTCACCCTGATAGTGTAGGGAGACTCCGTTTCTGTATTTGTGAGGTCGTGGCCGGACTTGCGGTTCAGCCTCTCAATCTGCTGCTGCAACTCCTCAACCTGGGCCTTGACGTCCGTGTGCCCGGTCCTCCTTTCTGTGTCCGAGTGGTAGGTAGGGTCAGATGACGAAGCCTCATCCTCAAAGCGCGTCGACCTCGGGGATAACACTCGGCTGTGGGTCCGGGATAGTCTGTGCCTAAGATCCCCCCGGCTCAGGACGGGTGGATCATTGACAGAATCCCGGGCTTTGCGTCCGGGCACTTCTCCCCTCGCAGCTCGTCTCCTCTCAATGAGGATCCTGGCATCCTCCACGCGGCGCGCTCGGCGAGGGACGTACCGAGGTCCTCTCTGCGAGCGCTTGGTAGCATGGCTACGTTCTCCCTCCGGATGACGTTCGCGATCTGGTTGGGACACTGGAGCAGATCGGGTTTTTTCGCGCGTCCGAACAGGCCCTTGGCTGGGAGCGCTCTTTTCGGGCCGCTTTCCCGACGAAGGGCTTTTCTCATGGTCCCCAACCGTTTTTTCGTGCTGGGCCATAAGTGCCTCTATTTGCTGTTGTGTTCGGTGCTGGCCCTCTAAGAGCTGTTCCAGCGCCGCCGTGACCTGGTCGATGGTCATGGAGGTAGCCCGCGGCTCGATCTGCAGGTCTTCGTGACCGGCTGAATCGGCGGTTTTCTTACCCTTCTTTGGCGGCATATCGATCAGTCAAAGATTTTTGTTGATGAGAAAACTATGTCGTTTCCCACAGACGGCGCCAAACTGATGATGCTGGAAATTGGTAAGGGTAATCCAGACAGAAAATAAAGCCACAAAAGATTTGTGTGTGGTTCGGTCCCGTTAACGAGGTGACCTACATCCACGGGTGCGTCTGTGCGCGTCTCACTAGCAGATCACCGGCAGGCCTGGTGAGCCAACAATGGTGGGCGGCACTACCAGTAATACCGGCCGGGTGTATGCGTGTAAACGGTGAGTTCTCTAGTACAGGCTTATATGCTTAGAGAATTGATAGTCGGATCCCCTTTGAGAGGGCAGGTGGGCTCTTTTATAGGTGCAAGAGTCCACCTTTACATGGTAAGCTTGTCAGATTAGGAAGCTTAATCTAATCACAATGAGTCTGTACAATGTTTGGAAAGTTTCCTAAGTGGTTTAGGCAACCATTGATTCCTCTTGATAGAGTCATGGCTGTATAAGGAAACAGTTTGGAAACATAACTGATGCCGCATCTCTTGGGACTTCACCACGACCGCCCGGGTATCCCGATCAGCAACAGCAGGACACCTCGGGAGCGTGGGCTCCACGCCTCAGATCCGGCTTTTCCCGGGCCATTGCTGAACACGTGGCGGTTGAATAATTACAGAATATTTCTTGACATATCAATTATTATTATTATTATTATTATTATTATTATTATTATTATTATTATTATTATTAGTATTAATTAGTTTAAAAGAGTTATAATTAGTTTTAATAATTATAAATTAATTTATAATTAATACCATTAAGGTTTAATATTATAGAATATTATTTTAATATTCTATATATCACTATTATATTATACATATTATATATTTATTATTTATATGGCTAATATAAATAATAAATATTAGTTTTAAATGGTTTTAATTAGTTAATAAATACCTACGTGTATTTATAAATTCTAAAAAATTAGGGTAATGACCCAGGGACTATTTTACTACATAGTGTAAGTTATAAAGCTATAATATTATAGTCTAATATTTTTAATAATTAATAAGGAGCTATTTAATAAGAATATTAATTATTAAAAATACCAAACGAGCTCCGAAAATTATGAAATAAATACTAGTGGTGTATTTTAATATCTAGTATTTAATAAAAATACTTCTAAGCACTGATATCTTAGTATAATTATAATTACATATTTAAATCCCGTTTCGGGTATTTTCTAGTATATATTATCTTTAATAATTCTTAATAAATAATCTAGGACTCCGAAAATTACGCGGTCAGTTCCCAGAGTCTTAGAATAATGTCTAGAACATTTCTGTAAAGTTTGGTGACTTTTCGACTCGGTCAAAAATACAGCTTGTCTTTTAGGGCCCGCATTAGTGTAGTAAGCCATGTATATTACCTAGTAAAACGCGACGGACTCCGATTTGAGTCTAGTCAATGGCATTAGACTTAGTATGACACGTAGATCACTACCTTGAGGTTTATGACCTCATTTGGTAAAATTACCATTTTGCCCCTATAGTTGTACTCATACCTTGTTATTGTTTATTCCGTTTATTGTTGTAGAATTTGACGGTTATCAGCGTTCCGAGGATCGGTGACTCGAGGTGAGTTTCCTAACCTCACTCTAATCCTAATAAGACTAATATAAGATGATTTAAAGTTACATGTATGATGTTTTGTATGAATGATATGCTAATTTATGATGTCACATGTATTTCCAATAATTATAAGAATATGAAAAGCATGTATTGGCAGTGCTATCGCATACCTGAGCATGTCAAGGGTTTTATCTATATGTTTATCGGTATCAATTCCATGTTATATGATCCATGCTCTATATGTTACGTTTCTACTGATAATTGTTAAAAGCACATTTTACGATGTTGTTGACTGAATAAATACGCATGCCATGTTAATAATAAAGAGAAAGGAAAGTGGTTTTGCATGTGCATATTGATAATGGATACACGTGCATTTCATGACATGTGTTAGCATGCGTTGTGTGAGGAAGAGAGGTGTTTGATGGGAATGTAAATGAGATGAGATGTGATTTCTGGATCCTATGGATCAACGGCTGACGAGCCGGGTGGACATGAACGGTTAGGGTTCCTAGCGCACCTCTCGCCGTTGAAGACGTCTGGTGATGCGCATACATGGTTGAAGATGTCCCATGTATCGTTGAATACGTTCGGCTAGTGCTCTAATATACTTCTCAGCTGTGTAGACGACCGGTGAGAGTATACACATGGTTAAAGACGTCCCATGTGCCAGTTTCATTGTTTACAGATAGTGTGCGCTGTGAAGACGTCCGGTGGCCTATCAAGGGAATGAGTATGAATTGGCTGTGATAGTATGTTATCATCCTTGATATACCGCGTGTTGTCAAGTGGATGAGAAAGAGAAAGCAAATGATGAGATTGAGTTGATGAGAAAATGATTTGGATCAAATGATTTGGTTTTGGAAAGCTTTGGTTTTAAAATAAAATGGTTTTGAGAATATCTGTTTTAAAAGCAAGTGTCTTTGAAAAGAGTTGGGAATGCATCTTATTGATCATGCATTTGCACGCACTAGTTTATAATAAGGAGAATGTATTCTATGATGTTATGATTATCTGTTACCTTTCTTGTTGAGACCTCTGCTATGCCCGTGGTGAGAATACGTCTTTTGATAAGAGAATAACCATACTTTAAAGTACTAAACCTTGGCGTGAGTTGAGAGATATTCTGTATTACTGAATATTGTGCGGTTGAGACTCTCACTCAGCCTTGTTCCAAGGCTGACGGCATGTTACGTCCTGGGCATTCGTATGCCCAGAGTGTTGCAGGTTTGGGGATAGATAGAAGAGTTCAGGAGGCAGCACCGTGGAGCCAAGGAGAATAAAGCCTTGCCCAAGACCTGATAGACAGTTCCTCAAGTTTTAAGATTGTATAAATTGTTTAGTATGGCCTCTTGTATTAAGATTGAAGTTATTGTAACCCTTATTTATTTTCCGCTGCTGTATATATACTCTGATAAGTTTAGATCATGCTTATGCCCTAGCATTTCCCTTATGATTGCATGGTGCGGAGTTAGAAGGACAGAACGGTTATCAAACTAGTCACGTGTCTACGGACCCATAAAGGAAAATTTTTATTTTCCCTATTTTTGGCTTACTCCGGGGCGTGACAGGGTTTTAGTGGTATCAGAGCCTAGGTTAGGCATTTACCGTTTGTCCTATACACTTTAAGTTATAAACCATTAGATCTTTTCCTCACTTATGAAGATACTAACCCTATGATAGTTTATATTGGACAGGTTAGCATGGAACCATTCTATGTCCAAGACGGGTTTGGAGGACATTTGGTTACCCAGATCGTATAGAGCCTGTGGACCCAGTGTTGTACCGGCAAAGGATCCGACGAAGTGCTCAGCTACATTTGGAGGAAAATATGTGGCACGATGTACATGTGTTGGGGATTGAGGACCCAGAGATTCTGCAGAGAGAGGCATATTACCGAGAAAACACCCTTAGACTTATTCATCAGGAAGCAGCTGAGATGACTCATGACAGCTATACCCTCCGAGTCATGACCTTTCGAGTTAAGCTGACACCTCCACCAGGACCCGTAGGACCATCTTCTGCTATGCCACCCCCAGTACCAGAAGAATCCATAGCTGATACACCCTTGACTGTTGAGTCAGTCATGGGGACTGATAGGGAGGAAGATGATGATGGAGGAGTTCCGGAAGAGAGGACCATTTCTGTGGAAGATGCTGATTCCGCAGCCAATGTTTACCCAACTAAGAAAGTGGGCAAGAAACCACCTAAGAGAGACATAGCTGGGAAGGGAAAGTCGAAGGTCGAGGATCAGGATGATTGAAGGATTTTGTAATAAAACTAGTATTTTATCTTTTGTGTACTCAGGCATGTAACACGTAGTAGTAGTAACGTGTACGCCTTTCATGTATCTGTTGTTGGCACTACCCCCTACTATGTAGTAACTTAGTGTACGCACCTCTAATGCGAATGTTTTATATAACTATGTTGCACTATGTTTAAATCTATTTATGGAGATTTTCTTTAACCTAGTATATATATATATTCTTACATGGATGTACTGCTCGCTTTTAATTAGTGATTTATTTAAACTTGTATACTCTTAGTCTATAAGAATGACTGATAAATCCCTACGATGAGTTAAGCCATAGAAGTCATAAGTGTAATAAATATAGAATTAGGAACTAATGTAGGTTCAGGGAGTCAGATATGGAACACTTGGCATTAACTTGAGGGTTAGAAAGAATTAAGAAAGGTACCCCCTTATTACTATAAAATTTTAAGATATTCCTTTAATTAGCACCAGTACTAAGTTAGTTTTCTGTGTTGGGCAGGCTAGCATGGAGTACGAGATAGAGCACGATGCTGAGGATGGACAGTACAGAGTTACCGTAGAGAGACAGTTTGCCCCTCGAGGATTTGGCTATGTTAGCAACGCCATCAAGCATACAGTTCGCCAGAGTTTAAGGAGATGGACACGTTGTTTCTTCCGTGAGAGACCTGTTCCAGAGATAGCATATCACAGAGTGGTAGCACCGCGGTTACTGTCCACTGAGATGGAGGGGGTTTCGCACGCCCTTGGAAACCTTGCGATCCATGACCAGGACGAGCCACAAGAGGACATAGTACACTATGTCACCCCTGCAGGTTCTGACGATGACTCAGATGATGATCCAGATGAGGACCCGCTAGCGGAGCCGGAGATGATAGAGGATCCTGATTGGCCCCTAGGGCCAGCCTGGGATGCATTTGTTGGTATCCCTCCAATTGACTTTCCACCATCTAGTGATTTAGGAGAGGTGACCTCAGACTCTGATGTGGAGAGAGATGGAGGATGGATTCTTAGCTAGTTCATCTTATGTTTTTATTTGTTCCACTTCTTTTTGGTGTATCGCAGATTTGTAGAACTAGTATTCGTACTGTTGTTGTACCCTTTTATTTTCTGATCAGTAGTAGTTTGTTTCTGACTTAACTTAGCTATAATTGTATGGATGAGACGTATTCTTGTTAATTGCTAATTTTACCTCTTATACATTTATTACTAATAAGATTATAGGCTTGACCATTAGTTGATAGATGTTTAGGCACTGACGAACTTCCTGAGATGGATCTCGGAACAGTCAGTTCAACCTAGAGTCTAGAAAAAAAAAAAAAAAAAAAAAACCAAGGATATGGATACCGTACCCTTGATCCTAATAGTAGTTGTGGCAACCATTATACACTGGAAATCTCTGTTAACTCAATATTGTTACTTGTCTTATGATCAGACAAGATAAGATAAGGTATTGACTAAATAGGTGTTAACACGTAGGTATAACCCTTGCTAGCGTACACCATGGTTAAGAGAAAACGGAATACTCAGAATTCATCCAACGGACCAACAAATGTGATACCTCCAGCAGTAGATCCAACTGGATTGATAGGAGCCCTTGTCCAACGTGTGGAGCAAGAAAGTGATCACTTGGACCGCGTCATCAACAGCAGGGATACTTGTCAGACAGGAGATAAACTGCTTGAGAGATTCCGTGCACTTAAACCAGGAACTTTCACTGGAATGACAGAGGCATGGGAAGCTGAGCAATGGCTTCGTGATATGGAACGAATGTTTCAAGCCCTCGAATGCAACGAAACAGAGAAAAGACGCCTGGCTATTTTCCAATTGACGTATTCAGCAGCAGACTGGTGGGAATCTGTTGAAGCTACAGTGGGCGAAGATGTTACAAGGAAAATGACGTGGGAAGCATTCAAAACGAAATTCTTAGCAAAGTACTTCCCAAGAATAGAAAGAAACAAGAAGAAAAAGGAATTCATAGAGCTAGTTCAAGGCAACATGACAGTACAAGAATACACGGCGAAATTTGAGAGACTATCACGATTTGCTCCGTACATGGTAGATACTCAGCGAAATAAGACACTGCAATATTATGAAGGACTTAATCCAGATATTCAGAAGACAGCAGCAGTATACCTAGACCAACCATTCAAAGAAATGGTCGAATTAGCCACACAACTGGAGACCATAGCTCTAAATAGCAAGAAACTAGAGAGCCACCAACAAAGAGGAAAAGATAACTGGTTCCAGGCAACCAACCCAGGAGGAAGTCGAAGAGGCAATCAAGTGTCACGAGCAACCGCTCGAATGCAGTCTGTAATCACTAGAGGAAACTCTGAGCGCATCCAGAATCATCACAAGAGACAGAGAAGCAATGACAGAAGAGTTAGTCAGACAGCCGTTCAAACACATGCAAAGCAACGTGACATCTGCTACAACTGTGGAACACTTGGACACCACTCCAAAGAATGCACAGCACCGAGACAACTCGCCGGGAAACAAGTACGGTGTTTCAATTGTGGAAAGGCTGGACATGTACGCAAAGAATGCCCCGAACAAGAAGTTCAGAACAATGCTCCACCACCACAGAGATCCAGAAAGAGAGCACGCTGATCAGGGAATCATTCTCAGCACTGAATAAAATGGAAGACTGAAGGTACCATGCCCACTGCTAGAACTCTAAACCCTATATAGAAATGATGTTACAAGATGATTGGGGACATTCAAGAGAAATTATGAGGAAGAACTGGTATATTTCTAGGAAACTCAGACCCCGGAACAGTGGACAACAAGTAGACCATTTAGATTGATAAGAGCGCCTGAGTTGGTATAGAACGACAAACCTTATGAGTAAGACTTTGTACATTTAAGATCTAGCAAACTCTAGATTTCGAGGACGAAATCCTCAAATAAGGTGGGTAGAGATGTAGCACCCAGAATTTCTAGAAATTCCATGTAGGAAAAATAAGATTAGTGACATATGGCGTCACCATGATGACGGCTACAGAAAGCCCATTAGGATAACTTAAATTAGAAATCTAGACAAGATCCCATAGTCAACATTTTGACGACAACATTAATTCTAACTTAGAACCTAATAGCATAGTCGTGACCTCGATATTTTAAATTTCATTAGAAGTTATAGTCAGATTTACGTCTAGGCATTTACACAGCCCCGTACCTGCACAATTTACAATTGTGACTCATTTCACAGTATTGCTTATCTATTGGAACACTGGCTCATGCCATAAAGTACTTAACCTCTGAGTGGGACCCACAATGTATTTAGGAGCTATGTGGGACCCACACTACCTCCCTAGGTAGACCTCACTCAATCTACCCTTGGATACACACAACATACACTTGCACGTACTTTGGGACTCAGGAACACATCCATATGCACAACCTGAGAATGGGACCCACACCACCCTTGACGGTCATGTGGACCCCACCCTTGATCTACCCTTGGACACACAAACATACACACACTCATACACTATGGTGCACCCTTGCTCATGGGATAACCTCCCTCCCATCTTCCTCTATAAATAGGACACCCCCCCTCTCATTCTTGTATCACCTCCCTCTCCACACAATCTGATCTATACAGATTGTATAGAGAGAAAGAGACCGAGAGAGAGAGAGAGAGCTTGAGAGAGAGAGCAACATTCCCCCTCACCCTTGACCTATACACATACACGCACCCCTCTCTGACCATTCCCTCTATATACACACACACACTCCCCTAGCTGCCCAGAAAGAAAGAAGAAGGCAGAAAGAGGAAGAAGACTCACTAGAGAAGAAATCGAAGAAGAAGAGAGAGAGATCTGAGCTTCCCTGAGGTAACAATACCCCCATTTACATACCTGACCTTCTGCATGTCATCTAGGAGCCCCTAGACCTGCATGCAAGCTTCCAAACAGAGCCCTAAGCTCTGGATATGCTCCGGCCAGCCATTAGAACTCAAAATGGAGCTTGATTTTACAAATCACAAACAAGGCCCCTAAAATCTATACCATTCAGACCTACTTGGTCCCAGTAGAACCCCTTTGTAGCAGGTTTGAATTTGGGTAGAGTTTGAATGGCCATGCAGGCCATTATTCTCTCAAATGGCCGAAAGGATAATCGGCTAGTAGGACCACCAAATGAATGAACCGGACGTTAGGCTTATAGTATGTTGTAGGGTGAGGGATTCCGGTCATTTCCCCGTTGACCTCGTGCATTTTGGTTGAGAAATGAGAGAGATATGAGGAGAGAGAGAATCTCCGGCGAGGCCCAATTTTCCGACGGCTCAAGCTCGCCGGAGAAGAAGATGATGACCCGTTTGGGTTCGAGTTATAACAACCGGGTTAGGGTCGGGTTTGGTTAGGGTTTAGTTGTGTGTCTAAGTGGGTAGGATAGCGGGTCGAGTGTGGGTTTTTTTAAAACCCGTGGGTATTTTAAGTGGGACAACGCCGTTTTGAGCGTCGGGTTATAGTTCGGGTCGGGCTGTGCTATGGGTGGGTCAGCCTGAGAGTGCATATGGGTAAGGGTTTGGGTTTGGTTCGAACCGAGTAGGACCCGTGGGTCCTTTAAATGACACGACATCGTTTTGACGTCGGGTCTTGTTCGGGTAGGGTTTCGGGTTTTGGTTTGGGTCGTGTTGTGTCTGTGTGTGGGTCAGGGTTTGATTCGGGTCTGGTTCGGGTTTCGGTTATTGGGTCGGTTTAGTTTGTGTCTGTGGTTGGGTTCGGGTTTCGGTTAGCGGGTAGGTTTAGTTTGTGTCTGTGGATGGGTCAAGTTCGGGTTCGGGTTTGGGTTAATGGGTAGGTTTAGGTTGTGAGAATAATTTAGTCTTGGGTCGGGTCGGGTCTGATCCAACGGGTCATACCTTTGGGTTTCTTTGTGAGTACATCCGGGTTACCCGTTTAGGTCGGGTCGGTTCGGGTTTGACCCGTCGGGTCTCAGAATATATTTATTATTATTATTATTATTATTATTATTATTATTACTATTAGTATTAATTAGTTTAAAAGAGTTTTAATTAGTTTTAATAATTATAAATTAATTTATAATTAATACCATTAAGGTTTAATATTATAGAATATTATTTTAATATTCTATATATCACTATTATATTATACATATTATATATTTATTATTTATATGGCTAATATAAATAATAAATATTAGTTTTAAATGGTTTTAATTAGTTAATAAATACCTACGTGTATTTATAAATTCTAGAAAATTAGGGTAATGACCCAGGGACTATTTTACTACATAGTGTAAGTTATAAAGCTATAATATTATAGTCTAATATTTTTAATAATTAATAAGGAGCTATTTTATAAGAATATTAATTATTAAAAATACCAAACGAGCTCCGAAAATTATGAAATAAATACTAGTGGTGTATTTTAATATCTAGTATTTAATAAAAATACTTCTAAGCACTGATATCTTAGTATAATTATAATTACATATTTAAATCCCGTTTCGGGTATTTTCTGGTATATATTATCTTTAATAATTCATAATAAATAATCTAGGACTCCGAAAATTACGCGGTCAGTTCCCAGAGTCTTAGAATAATGTCTAGAACATTTCTGTAAAGTTTGGTGACTTTTCGACTCGGTCAAAAATACAGCTTGTCTTTTAGGGCCCGCATTAGTGTAGTAAGCCATGTATATTACCTAGTAAAACGCGACGGACTCCGATTTGAGTCTAGTCAATGGCGTTGGACTTAGTATGACACGTAGATCACTACCTTGAGGTTTATGACCTCATTTGGTAAAATTACCATTTTGCCCCTATAGTTGTACTCATACCTTATTATTGTTTATTCCGTTTATTGTTGTAGAATTTGACGGTTATCAGTGTTCTGAGGATCGGTGACTCGAGGTGAGTTTCCTAACCTCACTCTAATCCTAATAAGACTAATATAAGATGATTTAAAGTTACATGGATGATGTTTTGTATGAATGATATGCTAATTTATGATGTCACATGTATTTCCAATAATTATAAGAATATGAAAAGCATGTATTGGCAGTGCTATCGCATACGTGAGCATGTCAAGGGTTTTATCTATATGTTTATCGGTATCAATTCCATGTTATATGATCCATGCTCTATATGTTACGTTTCTACTGATAATTGTTAAAAGCACATTTTACGATGTTGTTGATTGAATAAATACGCATGCCATGTTAATAATAAAGAGAAAGGAAAGTGGTTTTGCATGTGCATATTGATAATGGATACACGTGCATTTCATGACATGTGTTAGCATGCGTTGTGTGAGGAAGAGAGGTGTTTGATGGGAATGTAAATGAGATGAGATGTGATTTCTGGATCCTATGGATCAACGGCTGACGAGCCGGGTGGACATGAACGGTTAGGGTTCCTAGCGCACCTCTCGCCGTTGAAGACGTCCGGTGATGCGCATACATGGTTGAAGATGTCCCATGTATCGTTGAATATGTTCGGCTAGTGCTCTAATATACTTCTCAGCTGTGTAGACGACCGGTGAGAGTATACACATGGTTGAAGACGTCCCATGTGCCAGTTTCATTGTTTACAGATAGTGTGCGCTGTGAAGACATCCGGTGGCCTATCAAGGGAATGAGTATGAATTGGTTGTGATAGTATGTTATCATCCTTGATATACCGCGTGTTGTCAAGTGGATGAGAAAGAGAAAGCAAATGATGAGATTGAGTTGATGAGAAAATGATTTGGCTCAAATGATTTGGTTTTGGAAAGCTTTGGTTTTAAAATAAAATGGTTTTGAGAATATCTGTTTTAAAAGCAAGTGTCTTTGAAAAGAGTTGGGAATGCATCTTATTGATCATGCATTTGCACGCACTAGTTTATAATAAGGAGAATGTATTCTATGATGTTATGATTATCTGTTACCTTTCTTGTTGAGACCTCTGCTATGCCCGTGGTGAGAATACGTCTTTTGATAAGAGAATAACCATACTTTAAAGTACTAAACCTTGGCGTGAGTTGAGAGATATTCTGTATTACTGATTATTGTGCGGTTGAGACTCTCACTCAGCCTTGTTCCAAGGCTGACGGCATGTTACGTCCTGGGCATTCGTATGCCCAGAGTGTTGCAGGTTTGGGGATAGATAGAAGAGTTCAGGAGGCAGCACCGTGGAGCCAAGGAGAATAAAGCCTTGCCCAAGACCTGATAGACAGTTCCTCAAGTTTTAAGATTGTATAAATTGTTTAGTATGGCCTCTTGTATTAAGATTGAAGTTATTGTAACCCTTATTTATTTTCCGCTGCTGTATATATACTCTGATAAGTTTAGATCATGCTTATGCCCTAGCATTTCCCTTATGATTGCATGGTGCGGAGTTAGAAGGACAGAACGGTTATCAAACTAGTCACGTGTCTACGGACCCATAAAGGAAAAATTTTATTTTCTCTATTTTTGGCTTACTCCGGGGCGTGACAGTGGGCACTTAAGGTTAAGGAAGAAGTGGAGAAGCAATTCAAGGCATGATTCATCATTGTCACCGAATATCCGGAATGGGTTGCCAATATCGTGCCAGTCCCGATGAAGGATGGAAAAGTTCGTGTGTGCGTCGACTTCCGTGATCTAAACAAGGCCAGTCCCAAGGATGACTTCCCGCTTCCCCACATTGACGTTTTGGTAGATAACAACGCAGGACATGAGCTACTATCATTCATGGATGGTTTCTCAGGGTATAATCAGATTCTTATGGCGCCAGAAGATCGAGAAAAGATGACATTCACCACCCCCTGGGGGACCTACTGTTATAGAGTAACGCCTTTCGGACTCAAGAATGCTGGGGCAACCTACCAAAGAGCTGCCACCACTCTGCTGCATGACATGATTCACAAGGAAGTAGAAGTATACGTAGACGACATGATCGTGAAGTCCATGGATAGAGAAGGACACCCAGTGGCATTAGAAAAGTTTTTTGAAAGGTTGCGTAAGTACAAGATGAGGTTGAATCCAAAGAAATGCACTTTCGATGTGACCTCCGGTAAACTCCCAGGTTTCCTCATCACACAAAGGGGGATAGAGGTGGATCCCTCCAAGATCAAGGCAATCCTAGAAATGGCACCACCACGGAATGAAAAAGAGGTAAGGGGGTTCCTCGGAAGAATCCAATTCATGAGCCGCTTCATTTCCAAGCTCACAACTATATGCGATCCTCTGTTCCGATTGTTGAAAAAAGGGGAGAAGTTCCAATGGGATGACCAATGCCAAGCCGCTTTCGACAAAATAAAAGCTTACCTTCAAAATCCTCCTGTCCTTTCACCGCCAACGTCTCATAAGCCCTTATTTCTTTACCTATCTGTCTCCGAAAATGCCATGGGTTGCATGCTGGCCCAAGAAGGAGAAGAAAGCCACTCCGAAAAAGCCATATATTACCTCAGCAAGAGGATGACTGGGTATGAGCTCAACTACTCTACCCTCGAAAAAACGTGTTGGGCCTTGGTTTGGTACACCTGCCGACTGAGGCACTACATGCTGGCCTTCCCGGTTGTGCTCATATCCCGCATGGATCTTCTAAAATACCTCCTCGAAAAACCTGCCCTGACTGGTCGTATATCCCGTTGGTTACTTCTACTATCCGAATTCGATATCAAGTATGTTACAAGCAAATCGGTAAAAGAGAGAACCGTGGCTGAGCATCTTGCGGAACACGCCATTGACTCCGAAGAAAGTGGAGACTTCCCATTCCCGGACGAAAATATCATGGAAATCAAGGAAGAACAATGGAAGTTGTACTTTGATGGAGCAGCCAACATGAAAGGCTACGGAGTAGGAATAATCCTAGTATCACCAAATGGGGACCACACCCCACTGGCAGTCAAGCTCAATTATAACTCCACCAACAACACTGCTGAATATGAAGCGTGCATTCTGGGGATGGAAGCGGCCATGGAATTGAGAATTCAAAAGCTAGATGTCTTCAGAGATTCGAATCTCATCGTGTCACAAGCCAGAGGGGAATGGAAGGTGAAGGAAGAGAGGTTGAAGCCCTACCATGACCATCTCGATGGACTCAAGAAGCACTTTAAGAGCATAACGTTCTTCTACTTGCCTAGGGAAGAGAACCAGCTAGCTGATTCGTTGGCTACCTTAGCCTCCATGATCAAAATTCCTGTGGGAGTCAGGATGATGCCTTTGGTAATTGAGCAAAGGTACGAGCCTTCGTTCAACATGATCGCCACAATCAAAGCAGAAGAGAATGAAACACCGTGGTATCAGGATGTCTGGAACTTCATAGAAAATGGAACGTACCCCCAAGAATCTACCGAAAAAGACGAAAGGGCCATTCAAAGATTCGCAGCGCAATTCATCATTTGCGGTGGGAAACTGCTGAAGAAAGGATACAACGGCCACAACCTGACTTGCTTGTTTGGGAAAAGCTCCAGAAGAATGATGGAGGAAATACACGAGGGGGTATGCGGCCCGCACATGAACGGTCACATGCTGGCCAAGAAAATCGTAAGACAAGGGTACTACTGGACAACATTGGAGAAAGATTGTTGCGAATACATGAGAAAGTGTCACAAGTGCCAGATCCATGCAAACATGATGCATGTACCACCATCCCTTCTATACAGCATGACCTCACCTTGGCCATTCTCCACCTGGGGAATCGATATTATCGGTGAAATCATTCCGAAAGCTTCAAATGGAAATCGGTACATTCTGGTGGCCATAGACTACTTCACAAAATGGGTAGAAGCTACATCCTACACCAAGTTAGGAGCCAAGGAAGTGGCCAAATTCATCAAGAGAAATCTCATCTGCCGTTATGGAGTTCCCCATGAGATTATTTCGGATAACGGAAGTCATTTCAAAGCAGAAGGTAGGGATCTGTTCGAGGAATACAACATCACTTATCACAAGTCATCACCATACAGACCGCAAACTAATGGGGCAGTCGAGGCTGTAAACAAGAATGTTAAGGCCATACTGCAGAAATCAGTCGATACTTACAAAGACTGGCATGAAAAGCTACCGTTTGCACTTTGGGGCTATAGAACCTCGATAAGGACGTCCACAGGAGCAACTCCTTACTCACTAGTGTATGGGATGGAAGCGGTACTTCCGGTAGAGATAGAATTACCGTCCCTACGCGTGATGGCAGAGTGTGAAATTTTGGAAACAGATTGGTTGAGGGAAAGGTATGAAGAATTGGCCCTCATAGATGAAAAGCGCCTAGCGGCAGTCGACCATGTTCGAATTTATCAAAAGAGGATAGCCCGTGCTTTCAACAAAAAGGTTCGTCCGAGGAAGATTGTCAAGGGTGACCTTGTCCTTAAGGAGTTGCGAGCTCCGATCTTTGATCCCCGTGGGAAGTTTAAACCTAAATGGGTCGGCCCTTACATCGTCAAGATTGTTCTTGCCGGAGGAGCAACTTATCTCATGGACCTCGATGGTGTCGAATTCAAAGAACCAATCAACATGGATCGTCTCAAAAAGTACTATGCTTGACTATTCAATAACCTTTTCTTTCAAGCCTTGCCCTGAACTACGCTCGACCTGATTCCCGCTCGGGGATACGTAGGCAACCACATCGGTTCGGTCGCTCCACCAACAAAAATAACCATTTTCTTTCAAGCTTTGGCCTGAACTACGCTCGACCTGATTCCCGCTCGGGGATACGTAGGCAACCACATCGGTTCGGTCGCTCCACCAACAAAAATAACCATTTTCTTTCAAGCTTTGGCCTGAACTACGCTCGACCTGATTCCCGCTCGGGGATACGTAGGCAACCACAACGGGTCGGTCACCCCACCTACCTAAAATCAACTCGCTTCTTTCCGACCATGGCCCGAACTACGTTGGACCTGATCCCCGCTCGGGGGTACGTAGGCAGACTTTCAAAAAAAAAAAAAAGGATGGCGCGCTAGGTTGAAAATCTGAAAGGATGCCTAGGAAAAAGTTAGAATTAAATCCAAAGTGAGCAATAACAAAAGAGAGAAAAAAGCTTGCTAGGTCACCTAACTGGTGCCTAGGTAAAAGTTATGAGCATTTGAGAGAATAAAGTTGCGGTCCTTACCATAACCCAGAAGTCACCCTCCACACTAGGGGCAAACTTCGGCCACTCGCCTCGTTTGCCTGAACCTCTTCTAAACTAGGGACAAACATCGGTCATCTACCTCGTTTGCCTCACAAACATACATATCCCAAACTAGGGGCAAACTTCGGCCACTCGCCTCGTTTGCCTCTAATCGTCCTAGCAAGTACCAAAAGCAACATCTAATTGAAATCTCGATTACAAAATGTTTTTAAAGCTAAAATACATAGAATGAGATTCCCTAAGTAACCAAGGTTCACCGATAAACAAACTCTGAATGTTACATAAGCAGGAAAGATCAAAAAATCAAAGTCTTTCTAAAAACAATCACACATGTTCAAAGACACTGGGAGGAATGAGCAGAATCAGTCAGGACTAGTTTTATCTTTGTGTCTTTTATTTCTTCAAAGGTCTTTAGAAATAGGCCCTTGCTCGGCTGGCCCAGCTCCTGATGAAAGCAGCAATGGTAGTGGCTCTGACTCTGGAAGCAAAGACCCTCTCAGTAAACCCCCGGGGGGACCTCTTGAACTTGCCCATACTGTCTGGCCAATCGACGAGGATGATAGAAGGAGGTCTCTCTCAGTCCCACCAGCCACACCCTCTGGGAATCCCCAAGACTAGTGGTCAGCATAAAGGCCCCAACGCCTCACGATCCAGCAAGTGTCAGCCTCAGATAAGGCGCCCATCATACCCACCCAATCAGCAGAAGTAAAATGAGTATGAAGCACAGCTCTGTGAAAATAAACTGGCGGCACATTACCGGTCCATAACTGAGGACGTTCGTAGAGCCAAGCCTGTAACACCAGAGGCACCCCAGAAAGTAGAAGCATTCCTTGACTTGAAGCGCGATCCAAACCATTCAGGGTCTCGGCCAGAACCATGGCCATGGGGTTCTTACCTGCCTTCAGCCCGAGACATACATGCACTAAGTCGCTAGAAGCGCTCAAAAACAAGAAGTGTGAAGTCATACATAGAATCAGAGCAGCCCCACGAGTAGCATCATACACGCTGGGATTCCCAGGACTGGTATATCGAGCAACTATGGAAGCAATGTCAAGAACCTCACCTTGAAGCAGTCGGTGGGAAATAGTGATGGAACAATTCAGATACTCAGCCAAGCCTCGCGTAGGACTGAGGGTATCAACAGAAGGGAGAATCAGGTCCAAATCAGAATCATAGCCAAGGATGGCACAGAACTTCTCAAACAAGGGGCATATCTCCAAGCCATTGAAATTGAAGACATGGTTCACCGGGTCCCAGTGAGCAATAGCAGCGCGCAAGAACTCAGTGTTCAGGGTCATCTGGCAAAGAGAGAATAGCTCGGTCAAGCCGTAGCTAAAGAGGTTGATCCGCTCCACACCATCCGTGATGTTCAGCCAAGCCGTGAGTTGAGCGGGATCATACAAAGCCATGTTTTCGGTCGCGACTCTAGGAAGATTCGAAATTTCGGCAGCACCTCCCCGTTTCACGGACTATCCCACCTGCAAGGCAAAAACACTCACTATTACAAAACTGCCCATCGCAGTAACACCCAACAATCACAGTGCACATGTATCATCATCAACTAAAACAAGCACAAAACCGCGCCTCCAAACCGGAAGCTATCCGGCCTAAAAGGCAAAACATCATAATAATTTGTCAAAGGTCACAAAATGTTCCACACATCATCCTACACTGTCCAAATAGTCACATCACCAGTACAACCCGATCGAAAACATAAAAAGAAAATAGAATAAAATTCCCGCTTGGGGGGAGGGGCCTCAGTCCTCCTCTTCTTCGTCCTCTGTCGGACCGCCCGGAGTGTATATCGGCGACGGTCTCCTCCTACCACCTCTGCACCTTGGACCAGTTCTCGATGAGCTAGAACCACCTCTATGGTACTGCACACACAAATAAAATGAAGGCAATCAGTAAGGGAACAACAAAAAGTACAAAAATAGAGTCGAGTCAGAGACTTACCAAAGACGCCATCTGATTGGCGGCAAATTACCGCATGCCATCCATCTGTCAAAGGGTAAAATCCAGGATTAGGACCTCATAACCTTAAGGAGGGCCAAAAATTAAAGACATACCCGGTGGTCTCGTGTGAGGACCAAGGACCGTAGGCTAGCCGCCAAGGCGTGACCCTCCTCAGCGTAACTTCAAGGAACATTGAGGACGTCCGCTGGCTGAGTAGGGTACCCACATGTGACTCGCGGCACCTCCATCACTTGGGGAGTGCCATCAGTGCCTAGAACGTTGACGGTCCAATCCCAAGGAGGGATAGGATCAGAAGCCGGAGGAGCCTGCCTCATGTACATCTCGCGGAGCTGTAGGCACAAAACAAGTTAAGAAAAGATAAATCAAAAACATAGGCAACTAATAAAAGACAAAAATAAACTCACCTCCAGGAGTGGGAAGTTGGGCATCAGGAAACGGCCGCGGTAAGCCTCATAACCGGTCTCAGAAAGAAAATGGTCCCAAACATCGGAGCCGGCCAAGGCCGCCAGCAGAGCATCACCAGAAAGGTCACTAGCATCCATCGTAGGGGGATTATGAGGGACCCGATACCTGGAACCACCAACCACCTGCCGAGACACTCACTCACCAAGGAACCACTGCCTGCACTCGGTACTCTCCATCAAAAGTCGACAAGAGGAAAGAGGTTTGACCGCTTGTATCTCCTCAGGGGCGGCATAGGCAACACGCTCCCAAGGCGTCCAATCAACATTAGCAGTCGTCAGTCCGGTTAGGAATTTTCTGAGCAAAACAATCCGGTGGGCCCCACTCTTCACCCCGACAACATCCCTCCGCCATCTCAAGCCTCGTGGGAACAAAGGCACAGTAGCCATGCCATCCTCGTCTTTGCCTGATTCATCCGCAGGGGAGGGAGCCAACATCTTCAAGTACTCGAAGCTCCAAAGCTGCACAGACAAAGGAGAAAATCAGAAAAAAAAAAAAAAAAAAAATAGAAACTGAATATAAAGCAAGATGCAGCACATACCTCCCAAGCTCGCCAAAATCCCCTTGTCGATTTAACATCACCTCGGGAAACCTCACCCATGTGCTTGTAAAGATGGGCCAAGGCAGCACCGCCCCAGTCGTAAGAAGGGATCTCATCGATGGTCGCTAGGCAAGAAAGAAGTCTCAAGTTCACCCGGTCGTTTCGCGTTGCAAAGATCGATCAGCCAAGGACATATAGAAGATACACCCTCAAAAGTTGGGAATTGTTCAGGTAATGATTCCCTCTGCTATAAGCCTAGTAAAGTCAGCCACAAGGAAACCAGTGCCTCTCCAAATTGGGGGGAACAGCCCCAATCAACATCTCTACAGCCTCAGGGTCGATCTCATAGAAATAATCCAGAATCAAGCGTTTCCTGCCTACCCTCAAACTAGTAATCATAGAGAAGTCGAAGGGCGTCATGGTCATCTCTCCGAATGGTAGGTGGAAAGTATTGGTGGTATCCCACCACCTCTCAGCCAAAGCATAAAAGTGTGCCCAATCATTGCTGCTCTTCGAAACCAGACAGACAAAGCCTCCGAACCCGGCGTCATCAACCATCCTCTTGACGGCGGGCCAGAGTTGAGTATACCACAGGAAAGCATGAGCGAGGCTACCATGGCCCTTCAATGCTACTTCTGGCACCTGCACATACCAGAGACGACAAAAGCGATGCACAAAATCACTATTCATGACCCGAGGTCCAAATTCGCAAAATCAACATTTGAGCACAAATCGAACTTCTAACGATCTCTAGGTGCACGCTACGGCTCACAAAACTAGCACAATACATGGAAATAGTCCTAAAATGTCGAAGGTTTCACATACCAAGCTCGCTAGAGCCGCGGCCAAAAGATGTTGTTGGGGGTCCCGTAAAATCAAGTCCGGGGTTTGCATCTCGGCTTTCTTTCGTTCCTTGCCCTTCTTAGACGGTCTCCTCGAGCTCGAAGCCATGGATCTACAAAGAAAATGGAAGTCAAAGTTAAACTTTCTTCTTACAAAATTGAGCAAACCAAAACACCAATCAAAATTCCAACTACAGGGTAGGATTACTCACCTGAGCGCGTACAAGCTGCGTTTTAACGATTTTTGGCTCCAAAAACACCCCAAAATGGCCAAGAATGAGCTTCAAAAGCTCAAAAACTTGACATATACAAAGATGGAGTCCAGCCACCCAGTGCCGCCGCGGTACTGCTCCCTGCGGGCCCCGCTTCGCTCCGTTTTGCTCTATTTCGCTCTGTTTTGACCTATTTTGGCCTTTTTCAGCCTATTTTTGGCCCCGATCAGCCTTAGTGGCCCATTCCAATCAAGATTTGTTAGGTTTTACCCCAAGCAGGCTAAAAGTTGTCAGAACTACCTCTGGTAGGCAGAAATTGGGAAAAATTGACTCCCGAGGACCCAAATCGGCTATTTTAGAACAACCGTCGTAAATTTTGATCAAACACGAGAGTTCCGAGAATGAATCCTGGATTCTGGCCAAGGCACCAAAAAATAGAAAAGAGATTCCCCGAGAACCCCGCATCATCCCCCAAGGACAGAAGCGGAAAGAAACCAGCTCCCGGAGGCTCCGACCGGCCCTCTTGGATTGAGCACCGCAAGATTTGATCAACCGTGAGAGATTCAAAGTTGGGTCCTAGTTTCTGATCAAGAAAAGAGATTCCCCGAGAACCCTGTATCATCCCCCGAGGACAGAAGCAGAAAGATACCAGCTCCCAAAAGCCCCGATAGGCTCTCTTGGAATGAGCGCCAACACATGTTTGATCAACCGTGAGAGATTCAGAGATGGGTCCTGGTTTCCGATCAAGAAAAGAGATTCCCCGAGAACCCTGCATCATCCCTCGAGGACAGAAGTAGAAAGATACCAGATTGCAGAAGCACCGACAGGCCCTCTTGGATTGAGCGCCGACACATTTTGATCAACCGTGAGAGATTCAGAGATGGGTCCTGGTTTCCGATCAAGAAAAGAGATTCCCTGAGAACCCTGCATCATCCCACGAGGACAGAAGCAAAAAGATACCAGCTTCCAGAAGCACCGACAGGCCCTCTTGGATTAAGCGCCGACACATTTTGATCAACCGTGAGAGATTCAGAGATGGGTCTTTGTTTTCGATCAAGAAAAGAGATTCCCCGAGAACCCTGCATCATCCCCCGAGGATAGAAGCAGAAAGATACCAGCTCCCAGAAGCCCCGACAGGCTCTCTTGGAATGAGCGCCGACACATATTTGATCAACCATGAGAGATTCAGAGATGGGTCCTGGTTCCCGATCAAGAAAAGAGATTCCCCGAGAACCCCGCATCATCCCCCGAGGACAGAAGCAGAAAGATACCAGCTCCCGGAGGCCTCGACCGGCCCTTTTTTTAGCACCAAAAGATCTTGATGAAATCAAATTTCGATCAAAAGAAGCAGTTGAAGAGAGATCCCCGAGAGAGTCGCTTCATCCCCAGCAGAGTCAGATTAATCTTCAGCAGATTCGTACACCGTCAGTTCAATCACAGTAGTCCATTGTCGACTCATCTTCTCGATTCAAACGTCGTCGGTTCATTAATCGTCGTCGCTCTCATTTAAAATATGCCATGGAGCTTCCATGTTCATCATCATCCCTTGACTTCTGAGTCCGTCAGTTATTTGCCAAAAGGCGTCTTCGATTATAGTCCTCTGGTACCCCACGTTTGATTACATCCGCTTGCAAAGCACACTTCCCAAATTCCAGAAGTTTGACCCTAGACCCAGAGTCTTCAAAAACTTAATGTCCTTATCCAAGTCATCCACCACATCACAGTCACAAACACTAGCACAACACCAGCCCACTCAGAGTGGCACACCCCACAGTACCTACTCATACTAGGATCATACAATAGGCATAATAGGATTCATAACACATCACATCCACATAGCATAGCATCCGCTTGGTTGTTGCGTGTGTACATGTGTGATTCATTCCTTTGCGCCCCGAACTACGTCCTGGTCTGATTCCCCTTGGGATACATAGGCAGCTCACACAGAGCGCGACCAGCACTAGCCTCAGCATCATTTCATCTTTTGCAACGCTTTTTATCCTAAATCTGTAGCCTCCAAAAAGTCATGTCTTTTCAAAACTTTGGCACTCGCTTGCGACATGCGTTGCCTCGCAAGTTCCTACCAAAAAGGGGCAAATTGTAGACACCCCATTTTGTCGGCTATCAGATTTAGGAGACCCATAGCTTGGTGGTTCACAATGATCGTAAAAGACTCAAAAGGACTCCTGGAAGTCAGCTCTATCTCTCAGAATGCTCAGATTGACCAAAATGCCCCTGAAAGCCCAAAAACTCCCAGATTTAGTCCTGAAGTTCTGAAAACATGCTATGTCATAAGAAAAATGATAAAATGAGTTTTTAAGTAAAAATCGGAAGAAATCGTCAGCTCCTAGAGACCCCCAGAAGTCCCGGAAGTTCCCCGAAAGTCCCCCCGTTGACCGGTTTGACCAAGGTTTGACCAGGTTTGACCAGAGTTTGACCAAGTTTGATCGAAAGTGTATGAATTCACCGGAATCATTAGAAAAGTATTAAAATGGGTTTTAAAAGAGAATCGAGCAAAAACGTCGGCTCCTGGGAGCTCCCGAAGGTTCCCAGAACTTCCCGGGAATCCCAGATTTGACCAGTTTGACCAAGATTTGACTTTGGAATCGGGGCACCGAAACATTTTTCAAATATTTTTCGTGGATACTAGAGGTCAATAGCTTTCCAACGGTATATCGCACATAATTCTTGGATTTAAAACGAATTTATTTTGAATTTCCGAAGGCGAAAAAGGCGATCAAATCGACTTTTATCGCGAATACCGCGAAACTTTTCAAAGTGACCTAACCCCAAACTATTTTTTTATGTACAGTAGACTCCATTACCTTTCTAATGGTATATCACAACCTCATTTTGGAGTTCATACGCATTTTCTGTGAATTTCGGACGAAATAGGGCCTTTTCGCGAATACCGGAACCTCAGGGGGCCTAAACAGCATTATCTGGACGAGGGAGGAGCTATGCCGCCGCAGCACTGGCCCACTGCCGCCGCGGCACTGGCCCAGTGCCGTCGCGGCACTCCCCTCCAGAACAGTGTATTTTTGTAATTTATTTTGTGGTCCCATTTTGATTAATTAAAAACCAAAACGACATAGTTTTATGATTTCAGATGTTTGGAGCCAATGGGAATACTTTCGAAATCCCAAACCACCCCAAGTTGGCCTATATAAACCCCCTATTGCTCTTCATTTTGGGGGAGTCAAATGCAAGTTTAGATAAAGTTTGGGAGAGAAAGTTGTAGAGATAAGGTTAGAGTAGAGAGAAAAGAAGCTTTCTTCTTTGATTTTCAAAACAAAAGTGAGTTCTAAACTTTATTTTTACTACATTACTCCCATTTACTTCAACATTCAATACACCCAACCATCATTTTAGTGAGCATTTAAGAGAGTGGAAGCTTCTTCCATGTCCAATGTCATTACATATGAGTGAAACACCAATCTACAAGTTCAATACTTCATGAATATCATCTATTGATCATTATCTACTTGCTTGTTTATTCATTGTTTATCTCTTCTCACCTCATTTCTTTTTTATTTTCTTTATTTTACTTACAAGTTCATCATCATCTAAATGATGACATGAAGTTTGGGGTGAGTGAATCCTTATGGATAGCAGCTCTTGACCTCAAAAACATGTTTGATAGATGATGATCATAACTTCAATACCTCCAATGTCTCCTTGAAGTGTATTGAAGTTATGCTCAAATAAAAATAAGTCTCTCCAACAATCTTGGAGGTTCTTGATGATGAGTTGAATGTTGGCATTTTAAGTGGTTGTAATCTTTATTGAGTATTGAAAATACACTTTCAAAACCTCTACTTCAAAACCCCCCTCAATCCCTCTCATTTTGATTTCAAGAAAGAAAACCTTATTTTCCCCAAAATCTAAGAATTTTCAACATTTCAGTCGACAGTACAGACTCTGTTTCTGAGTGACCTCTATTGTTCATATGATTTCTCACATTCTGTGATAGTAATTAAAGATTGGCTTTTTGGGTAGTGTTCTAGACACAATAATGAACATCTCCATAAACAATCACGCATTGAAAGCATTCCTAACCCCTCTTTTCCATTTTTACAAGATCATGTTACTGTTCTGTCCACTATTCACAGCAAGCACATTCTAACTTTCATTCTTTGATTTGATGCTTACATACATTCCAAATTAGCTCATGTCTTAGGAAGTAGTTCATACTACATTTGTATATATCCCATGATGATTCCTTCATACATTCATACATATTCTAGACTTCAAAGTCATTCTAGGAATTCATGTACACAAACACACTACAACCTTTGCACATTTTAAGATCATACATTGCATCCATGCAAGATTTGGGGCTTTCATGGCTCCTAATATAAGAAGATCATAAGGAATGAACTTGATCATACGTTCATGTTTCCCCCCGATCTAATCTTCCTTCCTCATCCGTCCCGGGGATCGAGAGGTCTTCTTTTCCTCAAAGATTAACATGCATCATACTAGCTTGCTAAGCATATTTTGATTTCTTTGATTATTTTGTTTCAAGAACAATTCATGTCCCCCTTTTGATTAGGAAGTCTTGATTATTTGATATGTGATTAGACGATTTTTCCTAGGTTTATTTGTGTGATCTTTCACTTTGCATTGTGTGATACTTGGCTTAGATCTTATGAATGATATCTTATCTTTAGATCTTCTAATTTCAAGTTTTCTTATGTAATGTAATATATTATCATAGTATTAATTGCCGAACCATACATAGTATAAGATGATTATTTGGATGCTAATTGAGGCCCGTCAAAAGACGGGGCGAGTTGAGGGTGTTTTAGTCGCGACAAAGGCTCCTTCCTCTCTCGTACCAAAACGCCGAGCCAAGTTCTTTGGTTATGAAGGATCGGTGCCCTTTATCCATTTGGGTGAGTCAAATTAGGTTTCTTGGTTCCTTAAAGACCAAGTGGCGACTCTGTATCTGTTTTCGAAAGACCTTCTTTTCTTCGAAATCAACCTCTTGTTTTCTTTCAAATCAATTTCAAAAAAAAGGAAAATCAATTCCGAAACCCCGGAAACAAACAGGAAAAACCGGGAGTGGACGACGGATTCCGCGTGTCCACAATCTGGCAACTCTGCTGGGGATTTTTTTTTATTCTAAAACAAAATAATACAGAGGTTTGACTCATAAGAAGTATCCTTAAAATCATCTTTTTACTGTGTTTGGTTCACCGCATTGCACTCTTGCATTTTCCCCCTCCGATTGTGTCTGAAACGCGGCGCTGACATTGTTCAGGTCTTGCTGTGCCAGGGCACAAGTCACCGTTGATACTGTACCTTCCAAGGTATATCAAAAAGAGTAAAAACCTCCGTACTGTCTCTCTGACGGTATATTGGAACTCTCGTCAACGGACCCTCTTTGACTAAACCCAGCCTTTGCATATAGATTCCTGTAGAACCTTTCATAGGACTGTTCATTTGTCTTTTCAGATAAGACAATGTGATATAACTGCTGTATGCCCTGATGGGATTACCTGAGCGGTGTAGACGCTTATGTGGCATAGAACAGAATCTCTTTCTTATGATTCCAAAGGCAATCACTCACATGTGATTACATTGAGTTGACCTGCCTAGGTACCATGACAAGAATGTCTGCTCCATGCTCACAAAGATATACACCGCAAACCTTGTTTATTGGTCCTAAGACATAGGAGTATGAAAACATGCTAGACAGTATGATCACTATCACCACATATTAACCAGTTTTTCCCAGAAGCTCTGTCCAGATATCCCAGATATAACCATATCAACCAGTTTTTCCCAGAAACTCTGTCCAGATATCCCAGATATAACCATATTGACCATTTTTTCCCAGAAACTCTGTCCAGATACCCCAGATATAACCATATTGACCAGTTTTTCCCAGAAACTCTGTCCAGATACACCAGATATAACCATATTGACCAGTTTTTCCCAGAAACTCTATCCAGATACCCCAGATATAACCATATTGACCAGTTTCTCCCAAAAACTCTGTCCAAAATTACCCGAAGTATCCCGGAAATCCCTGTTATCCCTTGGTGGTCATACTGGAAAGTAAGGTTAGCATACTCTGTATGGTTGGGACCTTATTTGTTTAACTGCTATCTGTTAGAAATAGAAGCATCATATAGATTAGTGCTTACATCCGCATGCTTGTCCCATTTTGCATGCACCATTCCCCATCAATCTGCACGCACTGTTTCGAGTCGGTCCACGTCACTTTCTTTGTCTGTCTAAAGTCACCACTGTCAAGATCTAATCTAGTCCTCTCCCAATCTGTCAGGTCAGTATAGATTCCCAAGGTCAGCAGTCAGGGTCCTCTTTGTGGGTCAGGAGTTCGGATAATCGATTGATTAGAATCAGTCCGACAGCTTACTTCAACATGAATAGGGAAGAGTTGGAAAACAAGGTTACTGAATTGGGAGCGACCATAAGCCAGCAGTCCGACAGCCTAGCCCAAGTTCTGAAGTTCATGGAAGAACTGAAGCAGCGGCGGCCGCAACCTCCGCCCGGGTTTCCACCACCGGAGTTTGAACCACTCCCTGAGAATAATGGGAAAGAAGACTGGTTTTAAGGGGTCCCACCGTTCGCGTACGAGAAAAAGCTCCAAGAGAAAATGGACAAGGTCGACAAGTTAGAAAGCATACTGAGAAAAAGTAAAGGGGTCGATGATTACATGCTAGACCTGGAAGGCCTCTTCAAGCCTGTCAAGCTGAAACTGCCAGAAAATTTCAAGATGCCTGCCATCGACCGTTTTGACGGAACTGGGAATTCGAAAAGTCATGTGAAGCTATGTATGAGTATCTTCCAGTCCATGGGTTGTATCCACGAACACATCGCGATGTTGTTCCCGCAAACTCTTGCAAAGTCTGCACTATCATGGTTCCTAACCTTGGAAGCCTCCAAAACCCGAGCCTGGGAAGACATCGTTCGAGTCTTCGTCGATCATTACTCCTACAATCAAGAGCTGGATGTCACCATTAGGGATTTGGAAACAACCCGGCAAAACAACAATGAATCCTTCGCTGCATTTCTGAGCAGATGGAGGAACAAGGTAGCCCAAATGACCCATCGGCCGATTGAAAAAGAACAGGTAAGGATGCTCATCCGGAATCTGCAACCCCTCTACCATGAGAAATTATTCTACCAGTCCATCTCCACCTTTGAGGAGTTGTTTGAAGTCGGAACCCGGATTGAAGACGCTATCAGAGAAGGAAAGATAAAAAAGGAAGAGCCCCCGAGTCAGTCCAGAAGGCCTAACTACTCCCGGAATCCCCCGGATGTCAATGCCCTTAGCAGTCAACCCATGGCGTACCCTCCTAGGCTGTACCAACCCTCCAGCCAGGCAAACCCCTCCAATCGCCCCTTCCAAAAAAAGCCCCCTCGCAACTTCGCCAAGTTAGAAATCTCTCTCTCCTCAGCTTTAGACCGCCTCCTCAAAAAAGGCCATCTCCAACTACTCCAACCCCGAAACACCCCCCTCCCACCAAACTGCAATATGTCCAAGCGGTGTACCTACCACCAAGCCCCGGGCCACAACACTGATGATTGCGTGCGCCTTCGCCATGACATTCAAGACCTTATTGACCAGAACATCATCGAGCCGCCACCAAAGCAGCCCCATATCACCCAAAATCCTCTACCAAACCACCAAAATGTCAACCTCATTGAGTCAAACCCCGTACCCTTCAACCCTGCTACTTATATCACCCCCCTAGGACAACCCTTGCCTTTCATTGACATCCCAGATTCTGTGGGAATTCATCTGATTGAAGGGGAGAATGACGAGTGGCAGCAACAGCTAGACGATGAGCAAGACTTGTTCTTTCTGGAAGAGCACGATCTGGGGGTGGTAGACCTCAAATGGTATGATCCCAATGATGAAAGTGATGCTTCTATCTGGGACGAGCCGGAGAAACCATATGTGGGAACGGATTGTGATTGGTTCAAAAAGGATGGGACTGTAGAAGGGCCTACTCCTGCTGAAATTGATCACCTGACCAGGTCAGGCCGTCACTACCAGCCTCTACAGCCTACTACTGAAGCCATCGAGAAGGGTCCAGTTAAAGACAAGGGGAAGGGTAAGATGGATGAGATCATCGAAGAGGATAATGAATTGATAAAACAGCTGAAGAAAACCCAAGCACATCTCTCAATGTGGGACATCATGGTAACATCCTATAAGCATAGGCAAGCTGTGTTGAATGCCTTGGCTGGAATTGAAGTCCCCATCGACGCCGCGCTGGAGGACATGGTAGCTTTCTTGGGCGCGCTTACCCCCGACCCAATCATTACATTTTCTGATGAGGACCTGCCACCAGAGGGATCCACACATAATAAGGCATTGTATATCACCGTGGGATGTAAGGGACAACAGGTGCCATTTTGTCTAGTCGATACGGGCTCGGCCTTAAATGTCTGTGCCCTAAGGACTGCCACCGCCTTGGGGGTCAATGTCCTTGACATCACACCATCTGTGCAATCTGTGAGGGCCTATGACAACACCAGGAGAAATGTGATGGGAACCATTTTTCTCCAAATCCGGGTAGGATCTTTGGTGAGCACCGAAGTCTTTCAGGTCATGGACATACCTGCCTCTTTCAACTTGTTGATCGGAAGGCCCTGGTTGCATGTCAACAAAGCCGTATCGTCCACTGTGCATCAAATGATCAATTACATCCATGAGAAGGAAGTGAAAATCATCCTCGGTAATAGTTGGGGTAATGAAGCTTTCCCGAACTACGCTCCCATCTTTGAAATCCAAATACCTGAGTTAGAAGAAGGAGAAATTGGGGGATTCTTCATGGAAGAAGTCCACATGATCAATGATGAAGACATGTTCCCTGAGATCCACTCTGCGGTTGTCAACATCGTTCGCAAAATGAACTACTTCCCTGGAATGGGATTGGGCCGACGCCAGCAAGGGATTCGAGAGTTCCCTCAGATCAAAGGATAGCAAAGTACTTTCGGGCTAGGATACAAGCCCACTTAAGAAGACATCGAGCTACAAAGGCCATGGAAGAAAAGGGTAAGGGGTCTCCCACCATACCGCAAGACCTTGAATGGACAATTCATCAAAGAGGGGGATGACTTCCCTTACTTCGGTTCCCCGAACCCTGGATCCACCAAACCACTGGGAAAAGGCACCCCGGGCTTGAAATCTTCGCTGACTGCGAGAGGCCTCCATATCAAGATGCGTTCTATCCCAAAGAAATTGAGAAAACCCCCGAGGAAGACTGGTTGAAATACCTTGACACTGAAGCCATCGAGAAAATGTGGGAGGAATCCGTTGAGAAGAAGGAAGAAAAGAGGGCCAAGAGCCAAGATGATCAGATCAAGCCAACTGAGGAGGGTCTAAGCAACCAGGCTGTAGAGTCATCTGTCTGTGTCTCCCTATCCCCTATTCCCCCAGAGTCTGTACTGCCGATTATCGAGTCTGTACCAAAGTCGGCTGCTGTAAGCCCACTACTGTGCAATGTAGTCACTTCACCTATCATGAATGAAATGAAAGACGATTCTGCTTACTCCTCTGTGTCTAATACTTGTGAATGCACAGATCCCTCCGAGGATCTCCTAATTGAACTTAAGTAACTAATTGAAAAACCACCTGCTTATGAAATAATCGAAGATACTTTATCAGTTAACCTAGGTGAAACAGATAATCCCCAAATTGTGCAAATTGGCTCAACTCTTAATAAAGAAGAAAAAGAAAAATTAACCCTCTTGCTAAAAGATTTCAAAGATGTTTTCGCTTGGTCTTACGAAGACATGCCTGGGGTCGATCCCGACATTGTCCAACATCATATTCCCCTCCTCCCTAATTCTAAACCTGTCAAGCAGAAACTGAGGCGCATGAGGCCGGAGTGGGCACTAAAGGTTAAGGAAAAAGTGGAGAAGCAATTCAAGGCAGGATTCATCGTTGTCACCGAATATCCGGAAAGGGTTGCCAATATCGTGCCAGTCCCGAAGAAGGATGGAAAAGTTCGTGTGTGTGTCGACTTCTGTGATCTAAACAGGGCCAGTCCCAAGGATGACTTCCCGCTTCCCCACATTGACGTTTTGGTAGATAACACCGCAGGACATGAGCTACTATCATTCATGGATGGTTTCTCAGGGTATAATCAGATTCTTATGGCGCCAGAAGATCGAAAAAAGACGACATTCACCACCCCCTGGGGGACCTACTATTATAGAGTAATGCCTTTCGGACTCAAGAATGCTGGGGCAACCTACCAAAGAGCTGCCACCACTCTGCTGCATGACATGACTCACAAGGAAGTAGAAGTATACGTAGACGACATGATCGTGAAGTCCAAGGATAGAGAAGGACACCTAATGATATTGGAAAAGTTTTTTGAAAGGTTGCGTAAGTACAAGATGAGGTTGAATCCAAAGAAATGCACTTTCGGTGTGACCTCCGGTAAACTTCTGGGTTTCCTCATCACACAAAGGGGGATAGAGGTGGATCCCTCCAAGATCAAGGCAATCCTAGAAATGGCACCACCACGGAATGAAAAAGAGGTAAGGGGGTTCCTCGGAAGAATCCAATTCATCAGCCGCTTCATTTCCAAGCTCACAACTACATGCGATCCTCTGTTCCGATTGTTGAGAAAAGGGGAGAAGTTCTAATGGGATGACCAATGCCAAGCCGCTTTTGACAAAATAAAAGCTTACCTTCAAAATCCGCCTGTCCTTTCACCGCCAACGTCTCATAAGCCCTTATTTCTTTACCTATCTGTCTTAAAAAATGCCATGGGTTGCATGCTGGCCCAAGAAGGAAAAGAAAGCCACTCCGAAAAAGCCATATATTACCTCAGCAAGAGGATGACTGGGTATGAGCTCAACTACTCTACCCTCGAAAAAACGTGTTGGGCCTTGGTTTGGTACACCTGCCGACTGAGGCACTACATGCTGGCCTTCCCGGTTGTGCTCATATCCCGCATGGATCCTCTAAAATACCTCCTCGAAAAACCTACCCTGACCAGTCGTATATCCCGTTGGTTACTTCTACTATTCGAATTCGGTATCAAGTATGTTACAAGCAAATCGGTAAAAGGGAGAACCGTGGCTGAGCATCTTGCGGAACACGCCATTGACTCCGAAGAAAGTGGAGACTTCCTATTCCCGGACGAAAATATCATGGAAATCAAGGAAGAACAATGGAAGTTGTACTTTGATAGAGCAGCCAACATGAAAGGCTACGGAGTAGGAATAATCCTAGTACCACCAAATGGGGACCACACCCCACTGGCAGTCAAGCTCAATTATAACTCCACCAACAACACTGCTGAATATGAAGCGTGCATTCTGGGGATGAAAGCGGCCATAGAATTGAGAATTCAAAAGCTAGATGTCTTCAGAGATTCGAATCTCATCGTGTCACAAGCCAGAGGGGAATGGAAGGTGAAGGAAGAGAGGTTGAAGCCCTACCATGACCATCTCGATGGACTCAAGAAGCACTTTAAGAGCATAACGTTCTTCTACTTGCCTAGGGAAGAGAACCAGCTAGCTGATTCGTTGGTTACCTTAGCCTCCATGATCAAAATTCCTGTGGGAGTCAGGATGATGCCTTTGGTAATTGAGCAAAGGTACGAGCCTTCGTTCAACATGATCGCCACAATCAAAGCAGAAGAGAATGAAACACCGTGGTATCAGGATGTCTGGAACTTCATAGAAAATGGAACGTACCCCCAAGAATCTACCGAAAAAGACGAAAGGGCCATTCAAAGATTCGCAGCGCAATTCATCATTTGCGGTGGAAAACTACTGAAGAAAGGATACAACGGCCACAACCTGACTTGCTTGTTTGGGAAAAGCTCCAGAAGATGGAAGAAATACACGAGGGGGTATGCGGCCCGCACATGAACGGTCACATGCTGGCCAAGAAAATCGTAAGACAAGGGTACTACTGGACAACATTGGAGAAAGATTGTTGTGAATACGTGAGAAAGTGTCACAAGTGCCAGATCCATGCAAACATGATGCATGTACCACCATCCCTTCTATACAGCATGACCTCACCTTGGCCATTCTCCACCTGGGGAATCGATATTATCGGTGAAATCATTCCGAAAGCTTCAAATGGAAATCGGTACATTCTGGTGGCCATAGACTACTTCACAAAATGGGTAGAAGCTGCATCCTACACCAAGTTAGGAGCCAAGGAAGTGGTCAAATTCATCAAGAGAAATCTCATCTGCCGTTATGGAGTTCCCCATAAGATTATTTCGGATAACGGAAGTCATTTCAAAGCAGAAGTTAGGGATCTGTTCGAGGAACACAAAATCACTTATCACAAGTCATCACCATACAGACCGCAAACTAATGGGGCAGTCGAGGCTGCAAACAAGAATGTTAAGGCCATACTGCAGAAATCAGCCGATACTTACACAGACTGGCATGAAAAGCTACCGTTCGCACTTTGGGGCTACAGAACCTCGTTAAGGACGTCCACAGGAGCAACTCCTTACTCACTAGTGTATGGGATGGAAGCGGTACTTCCGGTCGAGATAGAATTACCGTCCCTACGCGTGATGGCAGAGTGTGAAATTTCGGAATCAGATTGGTTGAGGGAAAGGTATGAAAAATTGGCCCTCATAGATGAAAAGCGCCTAGCGGCAGTCGACCATGTTCGAATCTATCAAAAGAGGATAGCCCGTGCTTTCAACAAAAAGGTTCGTCCGAGGAATATTGTCAAGGGTGACCTTGTCCTTAAGGAGTTGCGAGCTCCGATCTTTGATCCCCGTGGGAAGTTTAAACCTAAATGGGTCGGCCCTTACATCGTCAAGACTGTTCTTTCCGGAGGAGCAACTTATCTCATGGACCTCGATGGTGTCGAATTCAAAGAACCAATCAACATGGATCGTCTCAAAAAGTACTATGCTTGACTATTCAATAACCTTTTCTTTCAAGCCTTGCCCTGAACTACGCTCGACCTGATTCCCGCTCGGGGATACGTAGGCAACCACATCGGTTCGGTCGCTCCACCAACAAAAATAACCATTTTCTTTCAAGCTTTGGCCTGAACTACGCTCGACCTGATTCCCGCTCGGGGATAGTAGGCAACCACATCGGTTCGGTCGCTCCACCAACAAAAATAACCATTTTCTTTCAAGCTTTGGCCTGAACTACGCTCGACCTGATTCCCGCTCGGGGATACGTAGGCAACCACAACGGGTCGGTCACCCCACCTACCTAAAATCAACTCGCTTCTTTCCGACCATGGCCCGAACTACGTTGGACCTGATCCCCGCTCGGGGGTACGTAGGCAGACTTTCAAAAAAAAAAAAAAAAAAGGATGGCGCTAGGTTGAAAATCCGAAAGAACGCCTAGGCAAAAGTTAGAGTTAAATCCAAAGTGAGCAATAACAAAAGAGAGAAAAGAGCTCGCTAGGTCACCTAACTGGTGCCTAGGTAAAAGTTATGAGCATTTGAGAGAATAAAGTTGCGGTCCTTACCATAACCCAGAAGTCACCCTCCACACTAGGGGCAAACTTCGGCCACTCGCCTCGTTTGCCTGAACCTCTTCTAAACTAGGGGCAAACATCGGTCATCTACCTCGTTTGCCTCACAAACATACATATCCCAAACTAGGGGCAAACTTCGGCCACCCGCCTCGTTTGCCTCTAATCGTCCTAGCAAGTACCAAAAGCAACATCTAATTGAAATCTCGATTACAAAATGTTTTTAAAGCTAAAATGCATAGAATGAGATTCCCAAAGTAACCAAGGTTCACCGATAAACAAACTCTGAATATTACATAAGCAGGAAAGATCAAAAAATCAAAGTCTTTCAAAAAACAATCACACATGTTCAAAGACCCTGGGAGGAATGAGCAGAATCAGTCAGGACTAGTTTTATCTTTGTGTCTTTTATTTCTTCAAAGGTCTTTAGAAATAGGCCCTTGCTCGGCTGGCCCAGCCCCTGATGAAAGCAACAATGGTAGTGGCTCTGACTCTGGAAGCAAAGACCCTCTCAGTAAACCCCCCGGGGGACCTCTTGAACTTGCCCATACTGTCTGGCCAATCGACGAGGATGATAGAAGGAGGTCTCTCTCAGTCCCATCAGCGACACCATCTGGGAATCCCCAAGACTACTGGTCACAGCATAAAGGCCCCAACGACTCACGATCCAGCAAATGTCAGCCTTAGATAAGGCGCCCATCATACCCACCCAATCAGCAGAAGTAAAATGAGTATGAAGAACAGCTCTGCGAAAATAAACTGGCGGCACATTACCGGTCCATAACTGAGGACGTTCGTAGAGCCAAGCCTGTAACACCAGAGGCGCCCCAGAAAGTAGAAGCATTCCTTGACTTGAAGCGCGATCCAAACCATTCAGGGTCTCGGCCAGAACCATGGCCATGGGGTTCTTACCTGCCTTCAGCCCAAGATATACATGCACTAAGTCGCTAGAAGCGCTCGAAAACAAGAAGTGTGAAGTCATACATAGAATCAGAGCAGCCCCACGAGTAGCATCATACACGCTGGGATTCCCAGGACTGGCATATCGAGCAATTATGGAAGCAATGTCAAGAACCTCACCTTGAAGCAGCCGGCGGGAAATAGTGATGGAACAATTCAGATACTCAGCCAAGCCTCGCGTAGGACTGAGGGTATCAACAGAAGGGAGAATCAGGTCCAAATCAAAATCATAGCCAAGGATGGCACAGAACTCCTCAAATAAGGGGCATATCTCCAAGCCATTGAAATTGAAGACATGGTTCACCGGGTCCCAGTGAGCAATAGCAGCGCGCAAGAACTCAGTGTTCAGGGTCATCTGGCAAAGAGAGAATAGCTCGGTCAAGCCGTAGCTAATGAGGTTGAACCGCTCCACACCATCCGTGATGTTCAGCCAAGCCATGAGTTGAGCGGGATCATACAAAGCCATGTTTTCTGTCGCGGCTCTAGGAAGATTGGAAATTTTGTTAGCACCTCCCCGTTTCACGGACTATCCCACCTGCAAGGCAAAAACACTCACTATTACAAAACTGCCCATCGCAGTAACACCCAACAATCACAGTGCACATGTATCATCATCAACTAAAACAAGCACACAACCGCGCCTCCAAACCGGAAGCTATCCGGCCTAAAAGGCAAAACATCATAATAATTTGTCAAAGGTCACAAAATGTTCCACACATCATCCTACATTGTCCAAATAGTCACATCACCAGTACAACCCGATCGAAAACATAAAAAGAAAATAGAATAAAATTCCCGCTTGGGGGGGGGACCTTAGTCCTCCTCTTCTTCGTCCTCTGTCGGACCGCCCGGAGTGTATATCGGCGACGGTCTCCTCCTACCACCTCTGCACCTTGGACCAGTTCTCGATGAGCCAGCACCACCTCCACGGTACTGCACACATAAATAAAATGAAGGCAATCAGTAAGGGAATAACAAAAAGTACAAAAATAGAGTTGAGTCAGAGACTTACCAAAAACGCCATCTGATTGGCGGTAAATTGCCGCATGCCATCCATCTGTCAAAGGGTAAAATCCAGGATTAAGACCTCATAACCTTAAGGAGTGCCAAAAATTAAAGACATACCCGGTGGTCTCGTGTGAGGACCAAGGACTGTAGGCTAGCCGCCAAGGCGTGACCCTCCTCAGCGTAACTCCAAGGAACATTGAGGACGTCCGCTGGCTGAGTAGGGTACCCACATGTGACTCGCGGCACCTCCATCACTTGGGGAGTGCCATCAGCACCTAGAACGTTGACGGTCCAATCCCAAGGAGGGATAGGATCAGAAGCCGGAGGAGCCTGCCTCCTGTACATCTCGCGGAGCTGTAGGCACAAAACAAGTTAAGAAAAGATAAATCAGAAACATAGGCAACTAATAAAAGACAAAAATAAACTCACCTCCAGGAGTAGGAAGTTGGGCATCAGGAAACGGCCACGGTAAGCCTCGTAACCGGTCTCAGAAAGAAAATGGTCCCAAACATCGGAGCCGGCCAAGGCCGCCAGCAGAGCGTCACCAGAAAGGTCATTAGCATCCATCGCAGGGGGATTATGAGGGACCCGATACCTGGAACCACCAACCACCTGCCGAGACACTCGCTCACCAAGGAACCACTGCCTGCACTCGGTACTCTCCATCAAAGTCGGCAAGAGGAAAGAGGTTTGAACGCTTGTATCTCCTCAGGGGCGGCATAGGCAACACGCTCCCAAGGCGTACAATCAACATTAGCAGCCGTCAGTCCGGTTAGGAAGTTTTTGAGCAAAACAATCCGGTGGGCCCCACTCTTCACCCCGACAACATCCCTCCGCCATCTCAAGCCTCGTGGGAACAAAGCCACAGGAGCCATGCCATCCTCGTCTTCGCCTGATTCATCCACAGGGGAGGGAGCCAACATCTTCAAGTACTCGAAGATCCAAAGCTGCACAGACAAAGGAGAAAATTAGAAAAAAAAAAAAACAGAAACTGAATATACAGCAAGATGCAGCACATACCTCCCAAGCTCGCCAAAATCCCCCTGTCGATTTAACATCACCTCGGGAAACCTCACCCATGTGCTTGTAAAGATGGGCCAAGGCAGCACCACCCCAGTCGTAAGAAGGGATCTCATCGATGGTCGCTAGGCAAGAAAGAAGTCTCAAGTTCACCCGGTCGTTTCGCGTCGCAAAGATTGATCAGCCAAGGATATACAGAAGATACACCCTCAAAAGCTGGGAATTGTTCAGGTTATGATTCCCTCTGCCATAAGCCCGGTAAAGCCAGCCACAAGGACACCAGTGCCTCTCCAAATTGGGGAGAACAACCCCAATCAACATCTCTACAGCCTCAGGGTCGATCTCATAGAAATAATCCAGAATCAGGCATTTCCCGCCTACCCTCAAACCAGTAATCATAGAGAAGTCGAAGGGCGTCATGGTCATCTTGCCGAACGGCAGGTGGAAAGTATTGGTGGTATCCCACCACCTCTCAGCCAAAGCATAAAAGTGTGCCAAATCATTGCTGCTCTTCGAAACCAGATGGACAAAGCCTTCGAACCCGGCGTCATCAACCATCTTCTTGACAGTGGGCGAAAGTTGAGTATACCACAGGAAAGCATGAGCGAGGCTACCATGGCCCTTCAATGCTACTTCCGGCACCTGCACATACCAGAGACGACAAAAGCGATGCACAAAATCACTATTCACGACCCGAGGTCCAAATTCGCAAAATCAACATTTGAGCACAAATCGAACTTCTAACGATCTCTAGGTGCACGCTACGGCTCACAAAACTAGCACAATACATGGAAATAGTCCTAAAATATCAAAGGTTTCACATACCAAGCTCGCTAGAGCCGCGGCCGAAAGATGATGTTGGGGTCCCGTAAAATCAAGTCTGGGGTTTGCATCTCGGCTTTCATCCGTTCCTTGGCCTTCTTAGATGGTCTCCTCGAGCTCGAAGCCATGGATCTACAAAGAAAATGGAAGTCAAAGTTAAACTTTCTTCTTGCAAAATTGAGCAAACCAAAACACCAATCAAAATTCCAACTACATGGTAGGATTACTCACCTGTGCACGCACAAGCTGCATTTTGACGATTTTTGCCTCCAAAAACACCCCAAAATGGCCAAGAATGAGCTTCAAAAGCTCAAAAACTCGAGATATACAAAGATGGAGTCCGCCCACCCAGTGCCGCCGCGGCACTGGCCAACTACCACTGCGGCAGTGGCCCAGTGCCGCCGCGGCACTCGCTTCGCTCCGTTTTGCTCTGTTTCGCTCCATTTTGACCCGTTTTGGCCTTTTTTAGCCTATTTTTGGCCCCGATCAGCCCTTGTGGCCCATTCCGGTCAAGATTTGTCAGATTTTACCCCAAGCAGGCTAAAAGTTGTCAGAACTACCTCTGGCAGGCAGAAACTGGGAAAAATTGACTCCCGAGGACCCAAATCGGCTATTTCAGAACAACCATCGTAAATTTTGATCAAACACGAGAGTTCCGAGAACGAATCCTGGATTCTGAGCAAGGCACCAAAAAATAGAAAAGAGATTCCCCGAGAACCCCGCATCATCCCCCGAGGACAGAAACGGAAAGATACCAGCTCCCGGAGGCCCCGACCAGCCCTCTTGGATTGAGCACCGCAAGATTTGATCAACCGTGAGAGATTCAGAGTTGGGTCCTGATTTCCGATCAAGAAAAGAGATTCCCCGAGAACCCTGCATCATCCCTCGAGGACAGAAGCAGAAAGATACCAGCTCCCAAAAGCCCCGACAGGCTCTCTTGGAATGAGCGCCGACACATGTTTGATCAACCGTGAGAGATTCAGAGATGGGTCCTAGTTTCTGATCAAGAAAAGAGATTCCCCGAGAACCCTGCATCATCCCCCGAGGACAGAAGCAGAAAGATACCAGCTTTCAGAGCCACCGACAGGCCCTCTTGGATTGAGCGCCGACACATTTTGATCAACCGTGAGAGATTCAGAGATGGGTCCTGATTCCCGATCAAGAAAAGGGATTCCCCGAGAACCCTGCATCTTCCCCCGAGGACAGAAGCAAAAAGATACCAGCTTCCAGAAGCACCGACAGGCCCTCTTGGATTGAGCACCGACACATTTTGATCAACCGTGAGAGATTCAGAGATGGGTCCTGGTTCCCGATCAAGAAAAGAGATTCCCCGAGAACCCCGCATCATCCCCCGAGACAGAAGCAGAAAGATACCAGCTCCCAGAAGCCCCGACAGGCTCTCTTGGAATGAGCGCCGACACATATTTGATCAACCGTGAGAGATTCAGAGATGGGTCCTGGTTCCCGATCAAGAAAAGATATTTCCCGAGAACCCTGCATCATCCCCCGAGGACAGTAGCAGAAAGATACCAGCTTCCAGAGGCACCGACAGGCCCTCTTGGATTGAGCGCCGACACATTTTGATCAACCGTGAGAGATTCAGAGATGGGTCCTAGTTTTCAATCAAGAAAAGAGATTCCCCGAGAACCCCGCATCATCCCCCGAGGACAGAAGCAGAAAGATACCAGCTTCCAGAAGCACCGACAGGCCCTCTTGGATTGAGCGCCGACACATTTTGATCAACCGTGAGAGATTCAGAGATGGGTCCTGGTTCCCGATCAAGAAAAGAGATTCCCCGAGAACCCCGCATCATCCCCCGAGGACAGAAGCAGAAAGATACCAGCTCCCAGAAGCCCCGACAGGCTCTCTTCGAATGAGCGCCGACACATATTTGATCAACCGTGAGAGATTCAGAGATGGGTCCTGGTTCCCGATCAAGAAAAGAGATTCCCCGAGAACCCCACATCATCCCCCGAGGACAGAAGCAGAAAGATACCAGCTCCCGGAGGCCCCGACCGGCCCTTTTTTTAGCACCAAAAGATCTTAATGAAATCAAATTTCGATCAAAAGAAGCAGTTGAAGAAAGATCCCCGAGAGAGTCGCTTCATCCCTTGCAGAGTCAGATTAATCTTCAGCAGATTCGTACACCGTCAGTTCAATCACAGTAGTCCATTATCGACTCATCATCTCGATTCAAACGTCGTCGGTTCATTAATCGTCGTCGCTCTCATTTAAAATATGCCATGGGGCTTCTATGTTCATCATCATCCCTTGACATCTGTGTCCGTCAGTTATTTGCCAAAAGGCGTCTTCGATTATAGTCCTCTGGGACCCCACGTTCGATTACATCCGCTTGCAAAGCACACTTCTGAAATTCCAGAAGTTTGACCCTAGACCCAAAGTCTTCTAAAACTTGATGTCCTTATCCAAGTCATCCACCACATCACAGTCACAAATACTAGCACAATACCAGCCCACTCGGAGTGGCACACCCCACAGCACCTGCTCATACTAGGATCATACAATAGGCATAATAGGATTCATAACACATCACATCCACATAGCATAGCATCCGCTTGGTTGTTGCGTGTGTACATGTGTGATTCATTCCTTTGCGCCCCAAACTACGTCCTAGTCTGATTCCCCTTGGGATACATAGGCAACTCACGCAGAGTGCGACCAGCACTAGCCTCAGCATCATTGCATCTTTTGCAACGCTTTTTATCCTAAATCTGTAGCCTCCAAAAAGTCATGTCTTTTCAAAACTTTGGCACTCGCTTGCGACATGCGTTGCCTCGCAAGTTCCTGCTAAAGAGGGGCAAACTGTAGACACCCCATTTTGTCGGCTATCAGATTTAGGAGACCCATAGCTTGGTGGTTCACAATGATCGTAAAAGACTCAAAAGGACTCCTGGAAGTCAGCTCTATCTCTCAAAATGCTCAGATTGACCAAAATGCCCCTGAAAGCCCAAAAACTCCCAGATTTAGTCCTGAAGTTCTGAAAACATGTTATGTCGTAAGAAAAATGATAAAATGAGTTTTTAAGTAAAAACCGGAAGAAATCGTCAGCTCCCAGAGATCCCCGGAAGTCCCGGAAGTTCCCCGAAAGTCCCCGTTGACCGGTTTGACCAAGGTTTGACCAGGTTTGACCAGAGTTTGACCAAGTTTGATCGAAAGTGTTCGAATTCACCGAAATCATTAGAAAAGTATTAAAATGGGTTTTAAAAGAGAATCGAGCGAAAACGTCGGCTCCTGTGAGCTCCCGGAGTTTCCCAGAACTTCCCGGGAATCCCAGATTTGACCAGTTTGACCAAGATTTGACTTTGGAATCGGGGCACCAAAACAATTTTCAAATATTTTTCATGGATACTAGAGGTCAATAGCTTTCCAACGGTATATCGCACATAATTCCTGGATTTAAAACGAATTTATTTTGAATTTCCGAAGGCGAAAAAGGCGATCAAATTGGCTTTTATCGCGAATACCGCGAAACTTTTCAAAGTGACCTAACCCCAAACTATTTTTTATGTAAAGTAGACTCCATTACCTTTCCAACGGTATATCACAACCTCAGTTTGGAGTTCATACGCATTTTCTGTGAATTTTGGACGAAATAGGGCCTTTTCGCGAATACCGGAACCTCAGGGGGCCTAAACAGCATTGTCTGGACGAGGGAGGAACAGTGCCGCCGCGGCACTGTCCCTGTGCCGCCGCGGCACTCCCCTCCAAAACAGTGTATTTTTGTAATTTGTTTTGTGGTCCCATTGTGATTAATTAAAAACCAAAACGACATAGTTTTATGATTTCAGATGTTTGGAGCCAATGGGAATACTTTCTAAATCCCAAAACCACCCCAAGTTAGCTTATATAAACCCCCTATTGCTCTTCATTTTGGGGGAGTCAAATGCAAGTTTAGATAAAGTTTGAGAGAGAAAGTTGTAGAGATAAGGTTAGAGTAGAGAGAAAAGAAGCTTTCTTCTTTGATTTTCAAAACAAAAGTGAGTTCTAAACTTTGTTTTTACTACATTACTCTCATTTACTTCAACATTCAATACACCCAACCATCATTTTAGTGAGCATTTAAGAGAGTGGAAGCTTCTTCCATGTCCAATGTCATTACATATGAGTGAAACACCAATCTACAAGTTCAATACTTCATGAATATCATCTATTGATCATTATCTACTTGCTTGTTTATTCATTGTTTATCTCTTCTCACCTCATTTCTTTTTTATTTTCTTTATTTTACTTACAAGTTCATCATCATCTAAATGATGACATGAAGTTTGGGGTGAGTGAATCCTTATGGATAGTAGCTCTTGACCTCAAAAACATGTTTGATAGATGATGATCATAACTTCAATACCTCCAAGGTCTCCTTGAAGTGTATTGAAGTTATGCTCAAATAAAAAAAAGTCTCTCCAACAATCTTGGTGTTAGGGATATATACTAAAAGCCATGCTTTATGTAGTTGATTTATTATTCATTTAATAAAATCAGTTAATCCATTTTTTATGAGAATCTGTGTGGGCAATGTTTGTATTATATTATTCATTTAATGTGTGTCTCTCATTCTATATAGTAGGTGGTTTGGTGTGTAGAGTTCGGCTTACACACGAAAGATCAGGCCATCAGATATTATAGAATGTAAGATTTTGGTTTACAGTCTTAGATGGGATTGGACACACCATCGGTAGGACTGCAGCATGGCGTTGTAGTAGGTTTGTCTTGACTGCGGAAAACGGTATAGTTTCAACTCACCATGCTGGTACATTTTGTGTATTAAACAGGACCGACTTGGGGTAATTATCTTTATACTGACTTATAAGATAATTAATACCTCATGGCTATTATGAGTGCTTATGCTCTAAATCCTAATTTAATTTATAGACACGTACATTTGATATTTATACTTTGATCCCTAAAAGGGTGAGATCCTTAAATGGGTCAATATCTCATTGGATTGGGTGGCAATATTAATTGTGTGGTGGATATTAATTAATGATGGAATCCATGTCTCAATTTTGGGATTGATGATATCCCCTTGAGAAAGCTTATAAGTTTTGATTATGTCAAACCCTGCAGGTGGATTTTGTATCCGACATATCAGATAAGTTAAGCAGAGGATCTCAAGGAATTTTAAGAAATTAATTAAATATGATTGTCAGTAATTATATTTAATTAATGGATATCTGTAATCTTAACATGGGGAGATAATAAGCATTTAATAACATGGAGCTCGAAATATATTTTTGAGATAAGGGTAGGAGTGCAATTATAATTCTTTAGTGGTATGAATTATAATTTATGAAAATAGGAATCTGATTCAGTTCGAATTAGGGCTTTCTAATTCCATAAGGAAGCCTATTCCTTATTGACTTCTTATGGTCCCTATCGTAGCCTATATATATGTTGCCTTGGCTCTTCTCTCAGGTTGCATGATTTCATATTCTAAGCTTCCCTTGACCTCCTAGCTTTCTTCTAGAAGGGTTTCCACCAAACCCTAGTCTCTGTGAGCATTCAAAAGACATAGGAGTGTAGATTGCTAGCGTCGGACAACGCTCACTAAAAGAGCTTCGGACTGCTCGATACTGATCGAAAGTTGCTAAAGTTTTTACACAACGTTCCTGACGTCGAGACGGAGCTGCTGTTAAAAATTCAAGTAAATCGGAGATCGTTTGATCCTCCTGACGAACACATCTTTGTCGGATCAGTGTGATCAGGATTGAATCGTCACAGCAATCAAAGAGAGTGTTATAACTGAGAGTAGAAAATAGAACGTAAAGAGGGAAGAGCAGAAAACTAAAAGGAGTTTGAAAGAGCCCACACTCAGTTTGATATTCTGGCAGCAAAGGAATACGGTAGAAGATCGTGAGCTATTATCGAGCCCGTGTTCTCGATTCGTCTACTACAGCAATCCAATTTTGCAGTTCAAGGTAACCCTAGTTCCGCCCTTGTAGGGTTATTATAGATTTCATGAAATTTTTTGCAGTACCAACTTAAACCCACTGTCAACGGATTCTGGGAACGCAGTTTCCTAACAGTGGTATCAGAGCAACGTTGATTCTGCGTATGGGTTGGACGCAACCATGTTGTCCAATAAAACAGATCTTATGCGTGTTTTGATGGATGGATAGAACGTAGAGCTGTGCTAACCCTTGTTTTGCAGCGTTCTTATTCCACTATTATGGTCACTGATTTTGTGTGATTGGATCCCACGATGGTTTTATCCGTGGTTAATTTTGCTGTTTTAATATAGCATGTGAACTCCTTTATTGAGGCATAGGATTTGTGTGTATTGGATCCCACGCTTGATTGATGTGTGGTTAATTTACTGCAAAGAAATAGCATGTGAACTCTTTTATGGAGGCATAGGGTTTGTGTAATATATCTCAAGTAAATCCGTGAAGACAGTTCGTGAAGATAGTTTACAAGCAGTTTCAGAAACCAATCTAGAGGCAATTTCTGGAGGCTATTTCAGAAAACAGTTCTGGAAGGCAGTTGCGTAGTTGCGACATAGAGCTAATCGGGTTCCATGAAGATTTCTTCACAAGAGTTGCAGCTTGACCATAATAGTGGGATTCCTATTTTATTGTGGTTTCCTTATTTATGTGTGATTGAATGATTATTATTGTTTCATGTTTAATGAATAGGACAACATGGATAATTGTTCCTAGACGTATTTCAGATGTCTAGCTGCATGTTTAATTTATATTAATTTAAAATGATGGACAACTACATGTGTATTTAGAAATAAAACGAATTCCATAATTTGAAAACATAAGTACTTATTTTCTAAAATCATGAGAATAGAATAATTTTATTATCTACACATGTGGGTTTCACAAGTAAGGATGAATTAATCCTTGTCAAGTATTCCATTATTTTTTATTAATTAAATTAAAAGTTTTTCTAAAAAATTATAACCCTCAAATTTTTTTTTAAAAATTCTAAGTGGGAGAGGGAATTTATCAAGTATAAATCCCATGGTCTCCATCACTGGTTGGTAGATGATATGATTAATTCTATGTGATGGCACTAGTGTCATCCTCCCCATCGGATGTAGTTGATCATGGAATCATCAGTACAAACTTCTTTAAAAGAATGTTTTGGGTGATTGTTGGTGTGGGTCACCTCTCCATCAGAGGTGTTCCTCACAGAACTCTTGACCTAGAATTAAGTAATGGTATACACTTAGCTATAAATAATAATATCCTCTCCATCTGAGTCACTGTTATTATTTATAAGATCAAAGCAAGTCAGCAGTTTAATTTTATTAGGCAAAGTGCATTGCCTGGATAGTAAAATTAAAAGGCAATTGTCTATCTGAACAAATGATGGATAGTATATGGCTTCCCATCGAGTCATACTATTCGCGGTGTATCAGGTTGCTGGTGGATTCCTTTCAAATATGGTAGAGGGAACCAATATTTTCAACTCGAATCCATAGTAAATTTTGCCCAAACGTAATTATTTATGTTATGTGATTCTCAGGCTTTCAAATGGGTACTTTCAATCCACTTGCTGTTATACTTAAAGAAAAAAAACTTACTGGACCAAACTATATAGACTGGAAAAGAAATTTGGATATTGTGTTAACTGCTGAAGAGTACAAGTTTGTGCTTACTCAAGAATGTCCTGAGCAACCTGGTGAGGGGGCAACCGCTGAGGAAACCCAGGCTCACAAGAAATGGGTCAAGGCTGATGAGATGGCGCGGTGTTACATTTTGGCATCCATGTCAAATGTTCTGCAACATCAGCATCAGTCAATGATCAGTGCCTATGACATGTTGGAGAGCCTCCGAGAGATGTTCGGGGATCAAGGTCGTGCTGCTAGGCAGGTTGCTATGAAAGACTTGATGAACACAACCATGGCTGAGGGGACGCCTGTAAGGGATCATGTTCTTAAGATGATATCTCTTCTTAATGAACTAGAGATCCTTGGAGCTGAAATTGACCGGGAAACCCAGGTCGATATCGTACTCCAGTCACTGCCAGAGTCTTTTAAGCATTTCTGCCTCAATTACAACATGAATAAATTTAAATATACCTTGGCGGAGCTGCTTAAAGAACTTCAGGCAGCTGAGGGTCTCAACAGAAAGTCAGGGAGTGCTCTTGTATTTGAGAAAGGTTCTACTTCAAAGCCGAAAGGCAAGAAGAAATGAAAAAGGCTCAAAAGAAAGCCGCGGGTCCTCCGCCAATCCAAAGGCCACGAGGACAACCGGGAAAGCCTAAAGGCAAATGTTTTGTTTGCAAGCAGCCAGGACACTGGAAGAAGCAATGTCCAGTTTATCTCTCTAGACAGAACAATCAAGGTAAATCTCATTTACTAGTTGTTGAATCGTGTTTAGCGGTCCGATCTACCGGTACCTGGTGTGTAGATACGGGAGCCACTGATCATGTATGCAATTCTTTGCAGGGGTTCCAGGGAACCAGGCAGCTCAGTGATGGAGAGATTTATCTATATATGGGAAATGCTACGAGAGTAGCAGTAGTTGCAGTAGGAGATCTACATCTTAGTTTTGGTAGAGATAGGAATCTAATATTAAGAAATTGCTTTTATGTACCTTCTATTAGAAGGAATTTAGTTTCAGTTTCTAGTTTAGTAAAGAATGGATATTCAGTTCATTTTAATAAAGTAGTAGTTATTAAAGAAAATAAACGTTTTATTTGTTCTGGTCAATTGGTGGATGATCTTTATATTATAAATCCTATCTCTCCTATACTACAACTTAATGAATTGAATAACACAAATAGTTCGAGGATGAACCAAACGCATCTTTGGCACTTACGCCTTGGTCATATTAATTTGAAAAGGATTCAAAGACTGGTTCAAAATGGGCCATTAGGCTCATTGGAAGTGGAGGCACTTCCAGTTTGTGAATCCTGCTTGGAAGGTAAAATGACCAAGAGGCCATTCTCGGCCAAGGGCTATAGAGCAAAAGAGCCGTTGGAACTGGTTCACTTTGATTTGTGTGGTCCTATGACTGTCCAAGCAAGAGGGGGATTTGAGTACTTTGTCACTTTCATCGATGATTACTCAAGGTATGGGTACATTTATTTGATGCGGCGTAAGTCTGAATGCTTTGAGAAATTCAAAGACTTCAAGGCTGAAACGGAGAAGCGTCTAGGTAAATGTATCAAGACACTACAATCTGATCGTGGTGGAGAGTACCTCTTGGGAGAGTTTAGGGAATACTTATTGGAGCAAGGGATTACATCCCAATTGTCTGCACCCCGTATGCCTCAGCAGAACGGTGTGGCAGAAAGAAGGAACAGGACTCTTATGGACATGGTAAGATCTATGATGAGTTATTCGGATTTACCAATTTCCTTTTGGGGACACGCGTTAGAGACAGCCGCATACATTCTAAACTTGGTACCTTCTAAGTCAGTACCTACTACTCCCACGGAATTGTGGACTGGGCGAAAGCCTAGTCTGCGGCATGTTCGGATCTGGGGTAGTCCAGCACATGTACTGAAAGGGAACGCAGAAAAGTTGGAATCAAGAACAGAAGTATGTTTCTTTGTTGGGTATCCAAGAGGAACTAAAGGTGGTCTATTTATAGTCCTAAGGATCAGAAGGTTATTGTTAGCACCAATGCCATATTCTTTGAAGAGGACTATGTTATGGACCACAAGCCCAGAAGCCGTATTGTTCTAGAGGAAATGAGAAGAAAGACACCGAGACATACTTCTTCGATACCAACGGTACGAGAAGAAACACCACAAGAAAGAGTTTTCGATATTCCATTACCACGTCGTAGTGGGAGGATTATCGAAACTCGTGTAGATCCCGAACCAACCATTAACACGCAGGTTCCTGAACCAGTACAACGTGTAGATAATGGTGTATTAGGTTCAGAATCTTCACAACGAAATATCAGTGATGCACAGACACGAGTTGTGCCTCGTCATAGTGGGAGGGTTATTATTCGACCTGACCGGTATATGTTCTTGGGAGAGTCTTATGACCGGGTCCCTGATGAACAAGGTACCGACCCCTGTAACTACAATGAAGCACTTCAAGATAAAGATGCAGATCTTTGGCAAAAGGCTATGAAGTCTGAAATGGAGTCCATGTACTCCAATCAAGTCTGGGATCTTGTAGAACCACCCAATGAAATAAAACCCATTGGATGTAAGTGGATCTATAAGAAGAAGAGAGGAGCAGATGGTAAGGTGGAAACCTTTAAAGCAAGGCTTGTTGCGAAAGGGTTCACTCAAAAAGAAGGAATCGATTATGAGGAAACTTTTTCGCCGGTGGCAATGCTGAAGTCTATCCGGATTCTCTTATCCATTGCTGCACATTTCGATTATGAAATTTGGCAAATGGATGTCAAGACAGCATTTCTAAATGGAAATCTTGACGAGTGCATCTATATGATGCAACCAGACGGGTTCATTGCGAAGGGCCAAGAACACATGTTGTTCAAGCTTAAGAAGTCCATTTATGGACTTAAGCAGACATCTAGATCTTGGAATATCCGCTTTGATCAAGCAATCAAGTCTTTTGGTTTTGATCAATGTACGGATGAATCTTGTGTGTACAAGAAACATGATGGAAGAGTGGTGGTGTTCTTAGTACTATATGTGGATGATATCTTGCTAATCGGAAACGATGTGGGGGTATTATCTTCTGTAAGGGTATGGTTATCCAGTCAATTCGATATGAAGGACTTGGGAGAAGCCGGTCATATCCTAGGGATCAAGCTTATGCGAGATCGCAAGAATAGGATGTTGGGCTTGTCACAAGGCACTTATATTGACAATATTCTTGCAAGGTTTAGCATGCAAGATTCCAAGAAGGGATTCCTTCCCTTCAGACACGGAATTACTCTATCTAAGGATCAGTGTCCTAAGACACCTGATGAGATAGAGAAGATGAAGGCAGTTCCTTATGCCTCGGCAGTAGGAAGCCTAATGTATGCTATGCTATGTACTAGACCTGACATCTGCTTTGCTGTTGGCATGGTTAGTAGATACCAGTCCAATCCAGGGCAAGAACATTGGACTGCGGTGAAAAATATTCTCAAGTACCTGAAAAGGACTCGAGACTATATGTTAGTTTACCAAGCAGACAGTCTTGTACCCATTGGGTACACAGATTCTGATTTCATGTCAGATAGGGATTCTAGAAAGTCTACCTCAGGATATGTGTTTACCCTAGGAGGTAGAGCCATTAGTTGGAGTGAGGTGTGTCACTTCATGGCTTTGAGTCTAAGTGGGAGATTGTTAGGGATATATACTAAAAGCCATGCTTTATGTAGTTGATTTATTATTCATTTAATAAAATCAGTTAATCCATTTTTTATGAGAATCTGTGTGGGCAATGTTTGTATTATATTATTTATTTAATGTGTGTCTCTCATTCTATATAGTAGGTGGTTTGGTGTGTAGAGTTCGGCTTAGACACGAAAGATCAGGCCATCAGATATTATAGAATGTAAGATTTTGGTTTACAGTCTTAGATGGGATTGGACACACCATCGGTAGGACTGCAGCATGGTGTTGTAGTAGGTTTGTCTTGACTGCGGGAAACGGTATAGTTTCAACTCACCATACTGGTACATTTTGTGTATTAAACAGGACCGACTTGGGGTAATTATCTTTATACTGACTTATAAGATAATTAATACCTCATGGCTATTATGAGTGCTTATGCTCTAAATCCTAATTTAATTTATAGACACGTACATTTGATATTTATACTTTGATCCCTAAAAGGGTGAGATCCTTAAATGGGTCAATATCTCATTGGATTGGGTGGCAATATTAATTGTGTGGTGGATATTAATTAATGATGGAATCCATGTCTCAATTTTGGGATTGATGATATCCCCTTGAGAAAGCTTATAAGTTTTGATTATGTCAAACCCTGCAGGTGGATTTTGTATCCGACATATCAAATAAGTTAAGCAGAGGATCTCAAGGAATTTTAAGAAATTAATTAAATATGATTGTCAGTAATTATATTTAATTAATGGATATCTGTAATCTTAACATGGGGAGATAATAAGCATTTAATAACATGGAGCTCGAAATATATTTTTGAGATAAGGGTAGGAGTGCAATTACAATTCTTTAGTGGTATGAATTATAATTTATGGAAATAGGAATCTGATTCAGTTCGAATTAGGGTTTCCTAATTCCATAAGGAAGCCTATTCCTTATTGACTTCTTATGGTCCCTATCGTAGCCTATATATATGCTGCCTTGGCTCTTCTCTCAGGTTGCATGATTTCATATTCTAAGCTTCCCTTGACCTCCTAGCTTTCTTCTAGAAGGGTTTCCACCAAACCCTAGTCTCTGTGAGCATTCAAGAGACATAGGAGTGTAGATCGCTAGCGTCGGACAACGCTCACTAAAAGAGCTTTGGACTGCTCGATATTGATCGAAAGTTGCTGAATTTTTTACACAACGTTCCTGACGTCGAGACGGAGCTGCTGTTAAAAATTCAAGTAAATCGGAGATCGTTTGATCCTCCTGACGAACACATCTTTGTCGGATCAATGTGATCAGGATTGAATCGTCACAGCAATCAAAGAGACTGTTATAACTGGGAATAGAAAATAGAAAGTAAAGAGGGAAGAGCAGAAAACTAAAAGGATTTCGAAAGAGCCCACACTCAGTTCAATATTCTGGCAGCAAAGGAATACGGTAGAAGATCGTGAGCTGTTATCGAGCCCGTGTTCTCGATTCGTCTACTACAGCAATCCAATTTTGCAGTTCAAGGTAACCCTAGTTCCGCCCTTGTAGGGTTATTATAGATTTCATGAAATTTTTTGCAGTACCAACTTAAACCCACTGTCAACGGATTCTGGGAACGCAGTTTCCTAACACTTGGAGGTTCTTGATGATGAGTTGAATGTTGGCATTTTAAGTGGTTGTAATCTTTATTGAGTATTGAAAATACACTTTCAAAACCTCTACTTCAAAACCCCCCTCAATCTCTCTCATTTTGATTTCAAGAAAGAAAACCTTATTTTCCCCAAAATCTTCAAAACAGTGAGTTAAAACAGTGAGTGAGCTGAGTTCAAAGATTTCTCTAGAACTCAATACTCAACATATAGATGCAAGGCCACTTGGAAAGTCTTCCTAACTCATTGGAGAACACCCATGATTTTTGGTTTGACTTGGAAGTACTTAAAAATGGTCCATTTGGACCCAAACATTCCTTCCAAACATTCTGCCTCTGCTGTCACAACAGCTTGACTAAATTCCAACTTCTTTTTCAGAAATATTTTCCAAAAGGGGTGGTCCCAACTTATTTTTCCATTAAATTTCAATGTCTTAGGGAACTTTCTGTATAAAATGGGCTTCTAGATCATTCGTTTTTATTTTATAAGATGTTTCAACATTTCAGTCGACAGTACAGACTCTGTTTCTGAGTGACCTCTGTTGTTCATATGATTTCTCTCATTCTGTGATAGTTATTAAAGATTGGCTTTTTGGGTAGTGTTCTAGACACAATAATGAAAATCTCCATAAAAAATCATGCATTGAAAGCATTCCTAACCCCTCTTTTCCATTTTTACAAGATCATGTTACTGTTCTGTCCACTATTCACAACAAGCACATTCTAACTTTCATTCTTTGATTTGATGCTTACATACATTCCAAATTAGCTCATGTCTTAGGAAGTAGTTCATACTACATTTATATATATCCCATGATGATTCCTTCATACATTCATACATATTCTAGACTTCAAAGTCATTCTAGGAATTCATGTACACAAACACACTACAACCTTTGCACATTTTAAGATCATACATTGCATCCATGCAAGATTTGGGGCTTTCATGGATCCTAATCTAAGAAGATCATAAGGAATGAACTTGATCATACGTTCGTGTTTCCCCCCGATCTAATCTTCCTTCCTCATCCGTCCCGGGGATCGAGAGGTCTTCTTTTCCTCAAAGATTAACATACATCATACTAGCTTGCTAAGCATATTTTGATTTCTTTGATTATTTTGTTTCTAGAACAATTCATGTCCCCCTTTAGATTAGGAAGTCTTGATTATTTGATATGTGATTAGACGATTTTTCCTAGGTTTATTTGTGTGATCTTTCACTTTGCATTGTGTGATACTTGGCTTAGATCTTATGAATGATATCTTATCTTTAGATCTTCCAATTTCAAGTTTCCTTATGTAATGTAATATATTATCATAGTATTAATTGCCAAACCATACATAGTATAAGATGATTATTTGGATGCTAATTGAGGCCCGTCAAAAGACGGGGCGAGTTGAGGGTGTTTTAGTCGCGACAAAGGCTCCTTCCTCTCTCGTACCAAAACCCCGAGCCAAGTTCTTTGGTTATGGAGGACCGGTGCCCTTTATCCATTTGGGTGAGTCAAATTAGGTTTCTTGGTTCCTTAAAGACCAAGTGGCGACTCTGTATCTGTTTTCGAAAGACCTTCTTTTCTTCGAAATCAACCTCTTGTTTTCTTTCAAATCAATTTCAAAACAAAGGAAAATCAATTCCGAAACCCCGGAAACAAACAGGAAAAACCGGGAGTGGACGACGGATTCCGCGTGTCCACACTTTCCTTCTTCTCTTCTCTGTCTCTCTCTGTCTTCTACTTCCTTTTCTTCTTCTCCTCCTCTTCTTCTTCTTCTGTCTAAGCATATATATATATATCACACATACACACACACACGATTATATATATATGGAACACAAATACACACACACCAACTCTCTCTCTCTCTCTCTCTTTCTCTCTCAAATCTCTAAACTATCCAAACACTACACACACACAGAGCACACATATATATATAGGGAGACAAGAGGGGAAGGTGGCAGATACGAGGTAAAGATAATAATACTTTCGTTCGATTGAAGTGAGTTCGATCAATCGAGAACAGGTCGGTCAAGGTTCGATCAATTGAAAGAAGTTCAATCGCTCGAGAAAGGGTCCAAGTCACAGAATCAGGTCAGCAGAGTTTTGATCGATTGATACGAGTTCGATCTCTTGAGAAAACAAAAGTTCAAGCGATCGAGAAGACTTCCGATCGATTGAGAAAGGTTCTTCACCAAGGGTTCACACAAGCATACAGTGTCTTATTTATATATCCATGTATCTGAAAAATACAGGGTATTACACTACTGTGATGTTTCTGGCAGATTATATGTCTTTTGTATTTGTGTTTTGAAAATGGATCATACGATCTTTGTAAATTCTGAAAAAAATCACAGACTAACATCATTGAGTTAGGAACACTCTCCAATTGGTTTTATTTGATTTGAATCAAAAATGAATTCGTGGTGATGTTTTGATTATCATCACAGTAGTGGACTTTAGCAAACATGGACTGTTTGGTGATTCAATGGTAATTGAGTTTGGAGAAGAGAGATGAGGGAGAGATGAGGGAGTGGGGCTGCTCCATTCCTTGTGCAGATGTGAATGTGTTGGTATTTGTAGACCAAAAGAGGGGAGGTTTAGTGGAGCATAGGTCTTGGAATCTTGAGGTGAAAAGGTGATGGTGGAGCATTTGTCTTGGAATCTTGAGGTGGGAAGGTGATGGTGGAGTATTTGTCTTGAAATTTTGAGGTGGAAACATGATGGTGGAGCATGGGTGAGTATGGGTTGGAGAAAAGTGAGATAAGAGTTGACTCCATTCTATGAATCAGCTGTATATGTGTATACATGGTTGATGAGATGGAGAAATGATTCAATGGTGTAGGTGCATTACAAGTCCGGTGAAAGTTTAATTTTTTAACTTTAATTTGCGATATTTCTTTCACCCAACGTCCGATTCGAAAAGCAACATGCTTGTGTCATTGAGCACTTTATTTTCAAATTATTTGGTTGAGCAAAAATGGGGTGTTTACAATAAGGGATAAAAATGAAATTGTAAGTAGAGAGTTCTGGACTTTTAGGGAAGTGCAAAAATCACAGTTTTGAGAAGTCAGGATTTTTGACTTCTCAAAATGGGCATTCTAAATGTATGTCTTTTCAAGAAATTCATTCCCAACCCTCACCAAACGTATTTCACTTATGCAAATGGACTTCTTCTTTCAGAAGCTCATTCCCAAAGCTTTCCAAACACCCTCTAAATGTTGGGAAGTACAAATGTTGAAAAAGTTTTATTTCAAAGTTTAAACAACAATAGTGATACACACATTATTCCACACTTTTTCACACCCAACAATTCTAGCCCTTGTTACTAATGATTCCCATGTATTTTTGCATGGGACCCATGTATGAATGAACCTGGGATCCACTAAAATCAAGAGCCATAATGATTGGGAGTGGAAAAGTGTGATGGTTGGGTGTGAAAAAGCGTATAAAATTTTGTGTGTATCATTACTCTGCAAACAATTTTATACTCCCTCTGTTCCACAATAAGTGTCCACCTTTCCTTTTTTAGATGTTCTAAAATATATGTCCACTTTCTATTTTGGACAAAAATGTGTGGTTGATAATGTGTCACCCCAAAAGGTGAATAAACATCCACCACAAATTATTGTTTTTATAAACTACGTGCAAAAAGGTAATGGACACTTGTTTTGAAACGGAGGGAGTAAAAGACTTTTCCACCTTCACAATTATAACACACTCTCCAACAAAAACTCAAAAGCAGGGAAAAGGCTACCATGTGGAAGGGAGGTTTCTCCGCATGGAAAGTTTTGGTGCAGACAATAATGGAGGGTTAAGATTCATCCAGGTATACCATCTAAGGGTATAGATTAATTCAGCACATTGTGATTGACAGCTTCGACTCTGACAGCTGGCGCATTAAATGCGCATTAAATGCCCATTAACTGGTGCAGTCGGTTGTTATAACAGTTTGTAAGAAATTTTGTTCTTTGTGTAAGAAATTTTGTTCCTCTCTAATAAGACTTGTTCCTCAGCTAAAATTTGTTATACTTATAATGTAATATTTTGTTGTACATAAATAACCATGTATGCAGTATGTAACATAATGTAACATTTTGGTTGTTTATTAAATAACACACCAACCACATCATTTATTGAATAACAACACAAATCTTATAAACAACCTTAAACACACAGATTATTCCTTTCATTTATTATTTCTTCATTTCTTCTCATTTCAAGCATAAACAAAATGTTCCTTTCATTTATTTTTTTTCTTCATTTCTTGCTTATCATTTCAAGCATAAATAGATTGTTCCTTTCAATTATTTTAATTTTCATTTCAAGCATAATCCAAGTATAGACATTTGGATTATACTTGAAGCAATTCGGATTACACTTGAAGCCATTTGGATTTCAAGCCATTTGAAGCTCTCCATACAAGAGAAGACAAAATTGTCTTGTGAAGTAGGTAATATTTCTATTTGATGATAAATTTATCATATTAATTTTTTTTTTGAAGTGTTCTTCCTTTATTAGTGAAATAGAAAAAAAAAAAAAAAAACAAAATAGGTATTTGTTTAAACATTTTTGGAAATATGAGTGTTGTTACTTTAGTGTAGTGAAATAAAAAATGTGATGCAACATTTTTTTCATACATTCTCTTACAAACATGATGTGAAAATGAATGTTATAGAAAAATTTATTGAATTGAAAATAAATGTGATACCCCACTCGTACAAATATTTGTAGTAATTAATATGAGAGTTTTTACTTTTGTAGTGAATAGTATACATGGAACAATAAGGGTATAATATTTCTTAATTATGGAATAATACGGGTACAATATTTCTTAATCATGGAACAATACGGGTACATAATATCTTAATCATAGAACAATAAGGGTACAGAATATATTAATCATGAAACAATAAGGGTACAAAATTTCTTAATCATAGAACAACAAGGGTACATAATATCTTAATAATGGAACAACAAAAGTACAGAATTTATTAATGATAGAATAACAAGGGTACATAATATCTTACATGCATACTTAAATAGATGTTCACTACACAACATTGTCTTGAAAAAATAAGGGTATAGAATTTCTTAATCTTAAAATAACAAAGGAACAAAATTTCTTAATATAATAGAATTTTATTAAACATAGTCCATATTAGACGCATACTTATCCATATTACACGCATAATTTCATTAAACATAACCCAATTGTGGCCAATGTGCCAACGACAATATACTTCGCACTCACACCTTATGCTAAACAATTTTGTCCATCGTAGATCATCTCCAATAAGAACTGCATTGTTTGGTAGTTGAGCGTGAGCGTCATCAATGATTATGTGGCCAACAATTGAGAAAGAGAAATTATAAGGTATGGGAGTGTTGACAAAAGAACGTCTTTTTCCATACCAAGTTTGACATTTATGATCTGTGTAAAAGCAATATATATGTCATACATCGCTAATTGAAGCTACAGTAGGTTTTAATGAAAGCTACAGTAGGTTTTCTACATCATTAATCAGACAGTTTAGTCACATCACTACGGACATTTCCAGTGAAAGTTTAGTCTCATCACTTAGATGTGTCACTTTTAAACTTTTTGTAAAAATTAATCTTTAATTAATTAAAAAATATTACATTGTTAAGGAACTATTCAGAAGTAGGCCACAATAAGTGTTTTGGTGAGTAAGCAACAAGAAGGGTGTAGAATTTCTTAATCATGGAACAAGAAGGGTACAAAATTTATTATCACTGGAACAATAAGGGTATATAATTTCTTAATCATATAACAACAAGGATACAAAATTTCTTAATCATGGAATAATAAGGGTACATAATTTCTTAATCTTGGAACAACAAAGGTACATAATTTCTTAATCATGGAACAATAAGGGTACATGGATTTCTTAATTATGGAACAACAAGGGTACAATATTTCTTAATTATGGAACAACAAGGGTACATAATTTCAAGATCCCCTTCTAGAAGTCAACCTAGGCGAAGGAGGAGAACATAAGCCTACTTATGTAAGTCAGATTCTAGAACCACAGTTTCAGGTTGAGATGATAGCACTCTGACAGTTGTCGCCTCGGGCACGCGAAGCGTCGCCTCAAAAGATTCTGCTAAAGTCAAACTGCCACATCAGCAGTGAAGGACCCGGATTATCCGAAAGGGGAGCTGGTGGCCCACCAATCCCGAGGCCTTGCCACCGTTACCGCTTGGGGTGCCCGCACAGCCCGGGTGTGTTGCACATCAGCCCTTCACGAGATGCAGTCCAACAACCAAGCCGCACAGCAGTTTCCTAAACCAGTCAGAAGACTAATGGAAAGTGTAAATAGTTTCCTAAGCTACTTAGGAAACCTTCCATGATTTATGCTCATCAAATTGTAATTAGATAGAGCTTCCTTATCTAATCGCAGTAGAAACGGTAACCAACGCAGCTCATCAAATGCATATGACATAAACAAGATAATGATAACCAGAGAAAGCATTTATTTAAAAACATTCATCCGAACAGCCACTAGTTAAAAGAAAGTTTCTCATAGCTCCAGACTTCATAAACAATATACTTCGCACTCATACCTTATGCTAAACAATTTTGTCCATCGTAGATCATCTTCAATAAGAACTGCATTGTTTGGTAGTCGAGTGTGAGCGTTACCAATGATTATGTGGCCAATATTTGAGAAAGAGAAATTATAAGGTATTGTGGTGTGTGGACACGCGGCCTCTGGGGTCCACCCCCTTCCGAGTTTCGGAATTGATTTTTCTTTGAAAATTTTTAAAAGAATGTTTGTGAAAATAGATACAGAGTCGCCACTTGGTCTTTAGGGAACCAAGAAACCCAATTTTAACTCACCCAAACGGATAAAGGGCATCAGCACTTCATAACCAAAGAACTTAGCTCGGAATTTTGGTACGAGAGAGGAATGAGCTTTTGTCACGACTAAAACGCCCTGTCTCTCGATGGGCTTCAATTAGCACTCAGATGTGTCACTTTTAAACTTTTTGTAAAAATTAAAATTTAATTAATTAAAAAGATTATATTGTGAAGGAACTATTCAGAAGTATGCAACAATAAGTGTTGAGTAAGCAACAAGAAGGGTACAAAATTTCTTATTCATGGAACAATAATGGTACAAAATGTCTTATTTATGAAACAATAAGGATACAAAATTTCTTAATCATGGAACAACAAGGGTACATAATTTCTTAATCATGGAACAACAAGGGTATAGAATTTCTTAATCATGCAATAATAAGGGTACATAATTTCTTAATCTTAGAACAACAAGGGAACAAATTTTCTTAATAATAGAATTTCATTAAACATAGTCCATATTACACGTATACTTGTAATTTGGAATGTGCGTCTCACATGAGCAAATTCCATCATATTTCTTGACGGAATGTGATGGCAGGGTTGATATTGCAACATGAAAGATACTTTAGGGAAACATTGCAACACAGACGATAGTTCAGATGGGACATTATTGCAACCCTAAATAAAGTTCAAGGGGGATATTGTAACTTTTTAATTGCAACCCTACATTAACCACGACCATTCCCAAGTTCCACGCAGCCTTGTCGACTTCCATTTTTACTTCTTCGAGCCATCTCCTTTATCACCTATAATGGTTCTTCAATAACCACTATATTATATAAGCTATATGCTTATGGATAGCAATAATTATGCACATGGATAATAAACATGTCCAATCTTATCTCTTACACATAATTATGGTCTATAGGAACACAAGTACCAACCACCCTTTCACACTAGTCCGCGACTTCTCCATAAGTCCTCGCGACTAGCAGAGACCCACGTTTTGATTCAATATTGCATCCCCAAGTTTTACAAGTTTTGCGTTTATACCCTTGCTAGTTATGAAACTTATTAAAACTATCCCAAACTTAAATGAGTATTTGTCTATATCCTGTATGGCTTCCATAAACGGTCCCATGTAATATTATGAAGTTGCTAATTAACCTACTATTTATGCAACGTGTCGCATTCGCTCTCACAAAGGTATCACTAAGTGCCACCAAAGTGGTTTCTAACAATTAACATATTATTAAAACATCTTAGTGAGATAAAACTCACTTAACATATGTAACCACATCATTAATATAATATTAATAATACATGCTAATTCTATTAAATAGCTATCAAATATAACCCGTGGGAGCGGGTGTTACGCAAGACATGCAATTTTTTTTATTTTTTTTAAACTCAAAACATATCAACAATGGTACTAGTTGTGTAGCCCTCATCATCACGATTCCAATGGTATAAAATTTATAAAAAAACAGAATTATGAATCAAAAATTATGAAGATTTAAAATTATAAAAATACTTTTGAAATGAGTTCTCAAATAATGCATATACTCACACGGTACGAGTGCATTGTGAAGGAAGCATGTGGGGCACTCATGTGTTTCTGTGACCGGCTGCGCCTTTGGTAGGTAGAAGTTTTAAAAAAAATTTAAAGCACAATTGATTTTCTCATGAATGGCCAAGATTTCTTCAACCACTAATCCAATGGCTATGGGTCATGGTCAAACTTCCGCATGGTGCGGCCAAAACCGCTCCTCCGTATCACAGCCTTGGCCGTTAAGGAGGCAGATTTAGATTTAGGTATGCAAAGACTAGAGCCTGTTTTTTTTTTTTGTTGATTCTGAGTTAAGGGTTTTGGGGGCATGAGCCATGGAAGTAGCTATGTATCCATCAGCTACAACCATCAACACGACCACAAAAATCTCTGTTAAACCCTCCAAAACACCATCTCAAACTTCCAATTTCTTCCCTGTAACCATCAAATTTCCCCAAAACAACAGAAACAATCTCTTCATTCTTTCTTCTTCTTCTTCTTCTTCTTCTTCATACTCATCTATTTGTTGTGTAAATTCACCAACAAGAACAAGTGCTACATCAATATCTACAACTTCCACTTCCACTTATCCATCTACTTCCAGTTCTCAAAATCACCACTGGATGGTTATCATGGAGAGTTCCACAAGGGCTCAATTCCAAACCAGATATCATCAATTACTATGTCAAAACCCTAGAGAGAGTTTTGGACAGGTGGGTACGTTTTTCTAAACATTCTTTATGTTTTACATACATATTTTCATAATTGTGTTTGAGAGTTTCAAAGTTGGACCCACAGTTTATTTTCTGAGTTTTTTTTTGGGGGGGGGGCTAAGCTAAGATTGGTTCCAATTGAGGTTTGCTCAGATGTGCATATATGATGCTTCCTTGGACACCCATTTTGGTTTCTGCTGCGACATTGATGAAGAAACTTCCCGCGAGCTTGCTGGTAAAAATTTCCTGTATCTATTATTATATTATTTATATATACTCACTCTGTCGTATAATGGTGAATGGAATAATGAATCGGTCTGCGAAATTCATGAATTTTGAATTGCATCACAGATTCACTGTTTTTTTTTTTTTTTGTTAAAAGAAACTAAGTAATAACACGTGTGTACAATGGTTAATATGAGCATAATAATTAGTTAACACGAGTTTCATGCACTACCAAGACTCAAAATGTTGAAAATTTTCCACTTAAAGCATCAACATTATTATCTTCAATTGCATGGGTTGTGTGAAACTCACATTGACTCATATGAATCGATCCATTCTAACAACCATGTATTTGTATCCATATATAGAAATTCGTTCTGTTCCATCTTTCTATGTTGCATATACTGTAGAATGAATCAGCTAATGACAGAAATAGGACAGATCCTATTATTATTGGCAATAAATGATGTGTCCATTACTCTGTTTCTCGACCGTAATGAAATGAACTTTTCTGGATTTTCTAGTTGAAGGGTGATTGATTTTGAAATGCATTGTAATGAAGGTCTTATGTTGAATCATTGATGGGTTTGTTTAATTTGTATTAATGCATTTTAGGTATACCTGGGGTGTTCTCTGTTACGCCTGACCCGGATTTCAACTCTGTAAAAAAGGACTATAGTTGTCCAAAGGGTCAATCTAGTCCACTATTGAACTCATTTCGTGAAAGTTCTTTACTATTTCCTTTGGGGGATTCCAAACAATGGCTTGTTCGAATCGAGAAGTCAGCGATTGGAGTCATTACCAAGGCAAGAATGGTTGATTATTGTACTCAAATGCTGACAAAGGTTATGGGGAAGTGAGTATTTAACTAAGTGTGTATCTTTCAGTTAGGCTCTGTTCGGTTCATGGATTAACCGAGGAAAAGGAAAAGAAAATACGAGAAAAACACCTTTTTTTTTTGTTTGGTTAATAAGGAAAACAACGAGGAAGGGAAAGAAAACAAAATATGGTATAATAAAAATAAACATTTCGGATTTTGTGTGTTATTCCATTCCTATTTTCTCTGAGTTTGTATTACGTTTTTGAGAAATTTTCATTTCTAATGTTATTTAAGCAGGAAAACACAAAGGAAATGGTTTTCCTGCTCGTCTTCTTTTCCTCTAGTAAATCAGCAAACCAAACAGAGCCTTGGTTTCTTCAATCTAATGTTAGAATATATATTTGCCTCAGCGAGCAGAATGCTCAAATGTGTATATATCAAGTTTCTTGGGAATCCAACTTTGGATTTTGTTGTGAGCTGAACGACGAGTGTGCACAGGAGCTAGCCGGTCAGTAGTTGCATATTTCATTTTGGACCTGAGTTTTTCTATTTATATGCCGGTAGTTGTGAGGAAAAAATGACTTAATATGGTGCAGGTTTACCTGGTGTGTTGTTTGTTCAGCCCGATGAAAGTTTTGAAGCGGATAACAAGAACTATGGAGGTTTGTCTTTAAGTCCAACTTGGATAACTGTATCAGCTGATTCATGATTGATGAGTTCATAACTATGATCCAAGTATGATTAATTATTTACCTGCTCATAGTACAATCGTCATGCTCTGTTTGGTTTTCAGATTTAGAGAAGGAAAAAAGCAAAGGAAAACAGGAAGGAAAATTAGTTCTATTGTGTTTTTCCCCCATGGTTAAACAACATTTGCAATTAGAAACATCAGATATATATTTGTAACATAACAAAAAAGGAAAATAAATGACTCACAACATTCACAGTTTATAACTTAAGCAAAGTAAAGAAGTGCTTTCCTTAGTTGCTTTCCTTTATGGACGGCCTAAGACCTTCCGTTTGGTTCATGGATTTAGTGAGGAAAAAGAAAGGAAAACAACAAGGATAGCTTTTTACTTTGTTTGGTACTAGGGAAAATAGAGAGGAAAATAGGAAAGAAAAGAATAGCGAGAGAGAGATTAGATCTTTTGAACTTTGTGAGTCACTTTCCTCCCTTTTTTCTTTTAGTTACAAATTTGCAATCATGTGTGAAAATTTTTAACTTAAATGGAAGCTAATTTTCCTTATTGTTTTCCTTTCCCTTTCCTTTTCCTTTAATAAATCATAAACCAATTGAAGCCCAAGAGTTTGCAGCTCAGGATAAAACTTTTTTGAATATGCGTTCAGTTGTGCTTTTCTCTTTTCTTGTCTTTCATTCTTTATGTTCACAATTAGATTTTGATTACAAACATGCTCGTTTCAAAACTGATTCAAATAGGCTGGTCTGGGTTTGGATAGGAGAGTAAAGAACGTAAGTGGTATCACAAGTCACAATACAAACGCCATAATTGTGTGAGTATCAGAGGGTAAGGTAGTTGAAATTCATGCCATCACTATGGACATCAGATCTCCAAACACCATTCGTATGGTATGGAGAGTTGAGTAATATTGAAAAAAAACTCCACCTTGTTTCGTTGAGGCAAAATGATCAGGATATTAATTGGCAGGTACAGACGTTAGAAATGAGGAAAGCAGATTCCACTATCTTCTTCATTGACATTGTAATTTGTACAATCATGCATCATGGAGCCGCAGACCATATATATATATATATGTACATGTAGATGTGTGTACGTATTCAAAGTAAATGTGTCTTAAGAAAATGGCAATTTCATGTACACAAGATGTGAAATTTTAATAAAACTATAAACCTCTAACCCCAAAGAAGAGTCCACTGAACTATTCATTTATACTAAGGCTTTGTCGGGTTCCCCCATAAATGTAGTGAGGCAAAAAATGAAAAAGAAAAAAAAGTGTGGATGATTTCTTTTCAATATTTTCATTATTTATCTGCACTTGAGTATTATGCCATGTTCACTTGGATAGTGTATGCATATTACGTTATATACACTGTTTGGGGGAATACTACTCGAGTATCTCTCTGTTTTTTGTTAGATATATTGATATTTTGTTAGAGTAATTTGTGATGGGGGTAGTTTTTGTCTTTTTGTTTTTTTTACCCCTACTATAAAGGGTTGTGTATATTCTCCTTATGATGGCTGTTATAAAGTTACTTTTTGTTTTTCTTCCCCTACTATAAAGGGTTGTCTATATTCTCCTTACAATGGTCATCTTTCTTTTCTCCCTCTCTCTCCTTCTTCATATGTCTGAAGTTAAGATTTTTAATTGAGTTTCTACCAATGCATTTCATTTGTACAAATGTTTAACATGTGACAACTAATCCACCTACAAAAACATGATTCTATCATTCAGGTGATAATCCACAGCAGTTAGCTGAATCCCCTGATTCTTCAGCTGCAAACCAACCAACCAACATAAAAACAAAGAAGCTTTTTGTAACAGGTATGTTTATGCATATATGTATGTTATATGATAATTCCTGCTAAGATAAGATTATCTGTTACTTCACCTCATAATGGAAACTATACACAACATCTCTATTCCTGTATTCTAAGTTTTCCCCTTTAAATTCTCCGCACTAAGGCGTTGTCTAGTTCATGAATTGAGTGAGGAAGAGGAAAAGAAAGCATGGAAAAAGATTTTCCGTTTTGTTTTGTTAGGAAGGGAAATAATGAAGAAAGTTTGGAGGAAAAGAAAATAGAGCAAAAATTAAATTAAATCAAATTTTTTTGGATATTGTGGATCACCTAATGTCCCATTTCTTGTTCTCATTATATATTTTATAAATTTTGATTTCAAATTTATTTAAGCATGAAGAAAAATACTAGGGAAATAGTTTTTCTCATCATTTTCCTTTCTTCTCTCTTGGAGCTTAAGGCTTTGTTTAATTTGTGAATATATGGAAGGAAAAGAAAAGCGGAAGGAAAACAAGAAGGAAAAGTAGTTCCTTTAGGTTTCCTCCATTCTTAAACATCATCAAAAGTCTAACCTATCCTTTACTCTATCTCATGCATCCCATTCTTGGTAGCTGTAAATTTCTTATTCCCATGTTTCCTTTCTATTTTTTGCTGACATGAATGCTTGTGTGTGTTTTGGCGGCAGGTCTGTCATTTTATACATCCGAGAAAACTTTACGTGCAGCTTTTGAAGGCTTTGGAGAAATAGTTGAAGGTTCTAATCGTAAAGTACTACTCAGGTTTTTTAGGCACGAAGACCAAATTCATCAAAAGAGCACTCTTTATTAACTTTTTCTCTCCCTTTTTATTTAATTTTTTTTTAAAATTTTATTTTATTTTATCTTGACAGTGAAAATTATAATGGACAAGATTTCTAAAAGGTCTAAAGGATATGCCTTTATAGAGTATACTACCGAGGAGGCTGCAAGTGCTGCTCTCCAAGAGATGAATGGCAAGGTGAGTGCAGCTTGCAAGCTAGAGTACTTTTTTATCCTAAGCTCTTACACATCGAATATTAGCCTTGCACTCGTAAAAAAGAGAGACTGAGCGTCATTTTTGTCATTTGTACTGTTTTCAGATTATCAATGGCTGGATGATAGTTGTTGATGTCGCTAAGACGACTCCGCCAAAGTACAGCAGGGACCGCCCAAGACGGGCTGTCTAATGTGTATTGTGTGTGCGCGCGAACGCGAGAGAGAGAGAGAGAGAGAGAGAGAGAGAGAGAGAGAGAGAGAGAGAGAGAGAGAGAGAGAGAGAGAGAGAGATGAGAGTGCAGGAGTAGATCAACAACAGGAGTTGCATTAGACTATTTTTAAAACCAATCACTTAAATTATGAGGGTATTGTTTTCTTGTAATTTACCTTTGGCAATTGGGGCTCCTATGTCGAGCTTCATTCATCTATGTTTCTTTTTTATCCCTGTTTGCTGCATTCTGAATATCAGTGGTGCATATCACTTTCTTTGGATTATAAATTTGTGAGGGAGGAACGATATTGAGGCTTTATTTGGTTTGTGGATTTAGAAAAGGAAAAGAAAAGAGGAAAAAAAAAAAAAAAGGAAATTTATTTTCCTGGTGTTATTTGGGTTTGGTTTGGTTTGGTTCATGGATTCAGTAAAGGTAAATGAAAAGTGACACTTAAGTTAACACTTGAAGTCTCTATTTGGTTCGTGGATTTAGTAAGGGAAAAGAAAGGAGAATATGAAGGGAAATGATTTCCTTGGTCTGGTTGCCAAGGAAAATAGGGAGGAAACTAGAAAGGAAAAGAAATATAGAGTGGATATGAATTTAAAATTTTTGATCTTATGAATCACTTTCCTCTCTTATTTCTTAAGTTACAACATTAATTTGAAAAATTTTAACTTTTAATGTTATTTAAGCATGGAAAAAAGCACAAGGGAAATAGATTTCCTTTCCTTTTAACTTTTCCTTCTATGAATTTGTAAACCAAACAAAGTCAGCTTCTATTTGGCTCATGGATTTATTAGGGGAAAATAAAGGTAAACATAGAGGAAAAACAGTTACCTTTGTTTTACAATTATGGTTTAAAAAGTTTAATGGTATTTAAGTAAGGATTAACTTTCCTTCTCGTCTTTCTTTCTCTTAACCCGCATTCCAATTTTACCAAAGGAAAACATTTGCAATTGCTTGGTTAATTGTGATTTTTTATTTTTATCCTTCTCTAAAATTTTCACATTCAAAGATATGTTGTTCATGGGTTGTTGATTGAGTGTGTTTGGTTGTTCTTCGAGGTGTGCAGGTGTTGTTTGGTTGTTACTTGGTTAGCTTCTTCTTCTCCTTTCTTTTTTGTGTCTGGAAGTGTGAGAATCAAAGAATTTAGAGAAAGGGATAATTTTATTCAATATAATCCCATATATATACAATTACAGAGAAGAACATAAAAGGAAAGAGAATAAAGGAAAATAAAAGCTAGTAAGAGTGGTGAACATGACCCATAAATAAGACATAAAATAAGGAATAAAATTCCTTGATTCCAACACTCCCCCTCAAGTTGAGGCGAAGATATCGATGAGCTCCAGCTTGCCGAGAGAAGATTGTAGAAGTCCTGAACCAACAGACTTGGTAAACATATCAGCAACTTGATCAGATGAGGATACAAAGTTCGGCGTGACAACTCCAGATCAGACTTTCTCACGAATGAAATGAACATCAACTTCTATGTTTCGTTCTTTCATGAAGGATTGAGTCAGAGGATAACATAATAGCGGACTTATTATCGCAAAACAAAGTAGATGAATCTGTTACTGGGAAGCCCAACTTGTTGAGAAGATAACGAAGCCAAAGAAGTTCACATGTACCTTGAGCTATGGCACGATACTCTGCTTTAGCGGAAGAACGTGAAACAACTACTTGCTTCTTACTTTTCTAGGACTTCTTACTTTTCTAGGATATGAGATGACTACCACGAAAAGTACAGAAGCCAGAGGTAGAATGCCTATCATTCTTTGAGCCCGTATAATCTGCATCTGTAAAACATGAGAGACCGGACTGTGCTCCTGTTTTCAAGAAGAGTCCTAGACCAGGACAGGTCTTAAGATACCGAAGAATGTGATAGACAGCATCCAAATGAGAGGTACGCGGGGAGTGCACAAATTGACTTACAATGCTGATAACAAATGTGAGATCCGATCTTGTGTTCGTCAAGTAGATGAGACGACTGACAAACAATGAATATTGCATATTTATGTGTCAATATAATAGATATAGTGCTCATTTAATCCCCCAAATCCCTAGTTTTACATGCATATTTGAATTAATATAATTTAATGATGGTGTCACTCAAATGTGTGTAATTATGTGCTTTTATATATTTTGTATGTTTAGGTGAAAATGAAGCGAAATAAAGAGAAGTAAAGAAGTAGCAACCACACCGAAGTATTTCTCATATGTTGTGATACTCAAAACTTAAACAGTGAAATTTCTGTAAACTAGAACAAAACAAGACAAAGAAAAAAAAAAGTAACTAACTATGAAAAGATGTATATGCATCCAATATCCTGACAATGACATTGATGCATATACACCTAATTATGTAGGAAGTTTTGGAATCTTCCTCAATTCTTCTTATCTTTCCTTTTTATCTCTCTCTCTCTCTCTCTCTCTCTCTCTCTCCCTCTGTACAGTGTGTCAGAGTTGTTTGAAAATATGGGCAAGAAGGATTGACGAAATTGGACGAGATTCTCATTTCTTCGGTTCAGAATGACGAATACAGTGACGAATTCGCATCACAATTTTGTCTATAAAATAGAGGCAGAAGAGAAGGCACAGAGGAGGGCATCAAAACACAGAAAAATGATACAACGCACAATCACTGAGAGAGAATAGTTTAGGGAGGTTACCATGTGAGCACTTGTCCCTAGGAGTAGGAAACTTAAGTTTTTTCTTTACTTTTTCTAGTTCTAGAAGTTGTAAAAATTTATTTTTATGTAATTGATGATTTCATGTTCAAAAATATGTAACAAGACTTTGTGTACTGTATTTCTCAAATTAAAATATTTGTTTTCTTGTAGGTCCTTTACTAATTTGTAGTAAAATATTCCTATTAAAATTTAGATTTAATATTTTTAGTCTAGTAGTACTTGTAGTTGTCCCCTAAAATAGTTTGAAACCCCAAATTTCTAATTTTTAAAGCAATAATTCCATTCACTAGAAGACAAAATTTGCAAGGAAATGCCAGATTTCTTTGCTACATAATTGTTATAATCACCTACTAAAGCCCCAAGCACAACCTTTCCATATCTCATTCCCAAATTAGATTAGGATTTGGTTCGGCCTTGCTTGTGTTATTGGAGTTCAACCATATGACCTCACAAGAATTCAAAGTCAAAGGTTTAGTATTTTATTTTTGGTTCAGTATTTCCATTTATTTATGTTTTATTAGCTTAGTTGTACTAAACTTTGTTATATTGAAAATCCCACAAATTCAACCCCAACTCATGTTAAGTAAAGAAAAAGCATATTAATATTATATTTCACTCTTACCTTGGTGTTATAACCTTAATTTTAATTGGACAGTCACTGTGTACATCTATTTAATCTTTCTTTAAAAATGTCATTTAGAAGACAATTTCAATTCCAAAATAGTAGGCTAAAACTTTAATTGGGGATATGCAATAAACTTAGAAACCACAGCTTCTGTGCACTAATCTTAAATGAGCAAATTTATCTAGATGGATTGTTTTTCCATTTATGGCAAAAAATATTTATGTATCTATAGTTTATGACCATTTAACATGTTTATAGACTATGGCTATATTGGACATCAAAAGATTACATATTTGAAATAAGAATATAATTATGTGAATTGTCAAACTATGCCTTTTGTCATAAAAAACACCTAGCATATTCAAACAATTCATTTGACAAAGTTATATTTCAAATATGTGTATATATATATATATATATATTTTTTTTTTATCAATTAATGGACATGCAATTGTGTAGTGGCAGAGTGGTGGGGATTGGGCCTCGAATATCCCACGTCCGTGGCGGGTCACGGTTTGAACCTGGCTACTGCCCAATTGCCTCTTTATTTTTCTTTAAACCAAACGACGTCGTTTCATATCAAACCTGACACACTTGATATGACCTCGACTAGTAAAAGTTTATTTTCAAATAAAAAATCACTCTGTTTAGAAATGCCAAATTCTTTACAAAAGCACAAAAGTTGTGTGATCGAGCGTTGATTTGCATATTCCCAATTCCTTTAAATCATTTCTCTCAAGTTAATTAATATTCCTTGCTTTTAGACAACTTAGATTAAATATTTGTATTATTTCTATCTTTCGCTATAATAAAATCCAAAAAGTCATTTCATGTAAATCTAGTTTTTATTTCTTTTTCTTCCTTTTCTTACTAGTATCTTAGTTAATTTATTTTGTACTGTTAGAATCTTTACTGTAAATTACTTAGAAAAAAATAGCTTTTAATTTAGTTTTACTGCAAAAATATAAAAACTAGTAGTTTAGGAAGGGGTAATTCTTGGGACACAACATTCATACAACTTTCACACAACCTCTTAGATGTGTCTATCTCTCTCCTGTGTCACTGTGGGGTCCAGTGACATCACAAGAGAGAGATAGACACATCTTTTAAGGAGGTTGTGTGAAAGTTGTATAAAAGTTGTGTCCCAAGAATTACTCTTTAGGAAAAGTCCCAAAAATTCATCATCTTTTATTTTCTTTTTAGGGACAAAATAGTTACTGCCTATCTTTATAAATTTAATTTTCCGTTCCCTGTGGGTTCCACTTGGTCTTACCAGAACTTGATTATTTGTACAATCACCTACACTTGGGTGTTGATAAGAAAACGCGTCACTAGGATGTCGTCAAGTTTTTGGCGCTGTTGTCGGGGAACAGTTAAAAAATTAAAAAAACAAATTTAGGTCTAAAACTATTTCTCCCGCTATATATATAAACTTATTCTACCTTATAAATAATCTAGTGATTCTTTTTAAGAAAAAATAATTATAGTATTAAAAAAAATAATATAAAAAAGCTATAGATAATTTTTCTTTGATAAATATTTATAAATATATATTTATAAGTATCTACATGTCTATCTTCTTAAAAAAAGACATATATATACATATATAAACCTATTTTCTAAAAAATATATATATAAAAAAATATAAAAATATAAAAATAAAAAAAGGAGTTTTTTGTTTAGTTAGCTATAAATAATAATAATAAAATAATAATATTTTTAAAATTTAGCTTTTCTTTTATTTCATATGTCCTTAGATACTACTGAAGCTTTATATCCAGTACCACATAATTCTAATATTTCTAGTGATTCATCTAGTATACAGTTCTTAGAATCATAGCTGAAATTGAAGGCATAGAAGGAATAGCTGATGATGCTCATAGTGAACATGGGGAAAATATACCACAATTTGTTTTACCAGAACGTGAACAACGCTCTTTACGTGATTTATTTACCCCAGTACGAAATATCACTCCTTCTTGCATCACTCTGTGGATATCGCAATTTCTCCTTACCCACAGCTTTTCAAAATGTTTTCTCTTTCAAAGTACAAAACATGAGTCGCCACTTAATTTTTTGAAAGGAAAATTAAGAAACCATTTAAAAGCAAACCGATCTTTTAGAAACCAGAGATTAACTAGGTCCGGGGATTATGGAATGAGAAGGGAAGGAGCCCGGCGGACTAAAACAGCCCTTCTCATCCTATCTCGCGATAGGCCTCTACTCAATATCCTTTTTAATAAAATTGTTAATCTAAGCATGCCCTCAACTAATACATATGTATAAATATACATTACAAAAGCATGTCTAAAAGGGTGCAAGATTGCTAACGACAAAATAACATTCAAAACCATATATTTCAAGTAGCAAGCAGAATGATGTGCAAATAGGGAACTAGGGAACTTACACGAGATACAGCTGCGAATTTAAATGTGCAATGCACACAAATAAAGATAAAACCTAAGAAAATGTCTCTAATTCGTGTATATAAATAAAACAAGGCCTAATTCTAAGGTGTCGCACATGGAGTCGAAAAATCAATAAAATCAAGAAATTAAAAAAGAGGAGTCTGAGAAATCATACCTTGATAGCGCTACAAAACAGAGGTTAGTCCACATGATATACAAGATATAAAGTTGGATCTTAAATAACATTCCTAGACTTCTAGCTTAAATCTATCACATGCAATTTAATTTAAAACAAATGAATCCTAATTACAAGCATCAAGCCACATGGATGAATGTATACATGAACAAGAGTAAATTATGAAATATTCATTGGTTTGGATCACTTAAACTTTGAATTCAAGTTTAACCAATCATTATCAAAACATGGTTTAAGCCTTAACTCATGAAAATATCATTTGAGCCATTATTTACAAACTTTACCAAATCTGTTACAAAATTCTAGAAATTCCAGAGAGCAGACCCAGACTTTAAAAATTCGAAAAGCACACTTCCAACGGTTTGATCTTGATGATTTTTGGACACAAGGTGCCTTTGTCAGTCTAGTTTCCAACCCAAAAAGAAAAATCAAAGATCAACGGTTCGATCTCTGGGAATTGGACAAACACTAGACATCACTCAGAACTTCACAACTCTCTGTCCAGAGTTCTTGTATGTTTTTCTAAAATAGTAAAAAAAAAAAATCAAAAACACTTTGATCTTTTTAGGGTATCTTCCTAACACATTAAACTACCCAGAAAAAATTATTTGATGCCAAGAAAACTTGATTAAGGCTCTGATTTATTTATTTCAAAGAAGTGTTGCTGTTCTGAAATTCTGGACAGATTGTTGTTGTTCAGCAAAACTCATGAAGAAAACACTTTAAACATGAAATCTCATTAAAACAAAAATCACAGTGGTAGAACTTCGTGTTATTGACATTCTCCAGTTGGTTTCACTTGATTCCAACGGTTCATTATTTAACTAAAAATCTTTGATCAAAAGTGGTTAATGGATTCACTACCCCTTTGTCAAATATACCTTTTACTTGCTAACTCCAACTAACAAGCCATTAAGTTTGGATTAGTTTAAACCACTTCCCCTACCATTTGATGGTCATTGGGGGTTAATGACACTTATAATTGATAGAATTCAATGAAGCATGAAGAAACTTCATAAAGTTCTAGAATAACAAGTTCAAACCATGGAGATGGATTTGAACTTGTCAACCAAACATGCTAAGTATCAACTCTGATGATGCCAAAAATTGGTAACAGTAAAGTAAAGCAATTTAGGAGAAAGAGAGAGTGAGAGACTATTTTTGTATGTGGTTCGGCCCTGTTAATGAAGGTACCTACGTCCACGGGTGTGTCTGAGCACGTTCACTAGCAGATCTCCGGCGGGCCTGGTGAGCCAACAAAGAGGGGCGGCACTACCAGTAATACCGGCCGGGTGTATGCGTATAATGGTGATTTTGTAGAGGTGCTGTGTAGATTAAAGAGTTGGCCCCCTTCATGGGAGGTGAGTGGTCTCTTTTATAGATGTAAGAGACCTACTCATACATGGATAAGGAAATATAATCCTATTAGGGTGTGATTGACACCAATCAAGTAAGTTTCCTAATTGTATTAGGATTGATTGACATTAATTGTGGGGGTTTACCAATTGGATTAGGAAATAGATGCACTTTCCATTAGTCTTTTAGCTTGAGTAAGAAACTGCCCGTAATGCTCGGGATTACGCCTGTGGGTCCGGATGAGCTGTTCCCGTGGCGGGATGTGTCTGTGCGATTTTCCCGACCTGTTGGCCGGGTCGCTGATGAACCGCTCGGGATGATGCTTGTCCGAAGAGTTGTGCATGATTTGATCGGGACATGGACTCGCTGATGGTTTGAACTGCTCAGTCATAGGATAGAGCCAAATTTGGGTGTATCAGCTGCCCCCATTTTCTAAGGTTGGCCAGATGCTATATCGGGGCAAGTTTGGAAATCAGTTTGATGTCACTTGCCACTGTCTGAGTGCTTGAGGAAGCTGCCTCGAGGCTTTTGAGCCTGGTGAGTCCTCGGGAACTGACTGAGAGTTGAGACCTAGCCTAGCTCGGGACCTTTAGGTGCTCGGGAACTGACCAGGAGTTGAGACCCGGCCTAATTCGGAGTCTTTGAATGCTCGGGAAGTGACCGAGAGTTGCGACTCGGCCTACTTCGGAGTCTTTTTTGCTTGAGTTAGCTCCCAGGATGGTTATCTTCTGCCCGTAAACCTTCATCAAGGCTGTGGGTAGAAGGATTTTACCATATTGGAAAAGCCGACCTAAAGCGCATGGCTCTAGGGTCCTTTTTACTGTTAAATCCCCAGGATGGTTGTCTTCCACCCGGCTAGCATTCATCAAGGCTGTTGGGAGAAGAACTTGACCATGTTGGTGGAACCGACCTAAATCACGTTGCTTTAGGGTCCTTTAACCCCTCTATCGTCGGCCAACCTAAGAGATTTTAGTCACCTCTATCGTCGGTCTGGACCTAAGTAGAGTTAATGTCTCTGAGTACTGTAGGTGCTCGGGTTGTCCAAGATTTTGACTTGGTTATCCGCGAGGCCTGTAAATACCCGGTGTGATTGCCTGTTTAGTTCACTACGCCGTCTTGCCCCCCAAGCTTTCGCTAAGGCGAGGGTCTTACAGAGGCTATGATCTGTAGGTAACCGACCTGGAACATGGTGGTTGCAGGGTCTTTTGAAGCTTGCCATCGTCGGCCACCTAGGGGGTTTACCCCCATCGTCGGTTGGACCTAGGCGAAGCCGGTGCCTCGGGTGTGACCCCGAGGTCTTTTGTGCCTGGGTTCGGAGCCCGAGGTCTTTTTAGTGCCTGAGTTCGGAGCTCAAGGTCTTCTTGGTGCCTCGGGGTTAGGCCTGAGGTCTTTGGATGCCTCGGGATTAGGCCCGAGGTCTTTGTATGCCTCGGGGTTAGGCCCGAGGTCTTTGTATAAGTTCTTTGACAATCGGTGGAGCCTCATATGGTGATCAAGCAAGTACCAATGTAGTCAGGCTCTTCTAGACCGATGGAGATAGGAAGTCGGATCCGGATCGTCAGGCTTCTGACTTCTCTGTGCTGGAGGCAAAGTCAGAACTGTTTGATCCTGACCGATATGAAATGGAGGTCGGGTCGGGGCTGCCGGACTCTGCTTGCTGTGAGCTGGAGGTCGGGTCGGGGCTACCGGACCCGGACTGATGTAAACTGGAAGAACTGCCGGAACTCCCGGGCTGATCTCGCTTTCGCTTACTTCTGGAAGACTCGTTACTTTCTTGCCCGGGGTCTTTGGTCTTCAGAAACTCTTCAGTGTCAATGTATTTTCCAACCCTCTCAGAGAGCTCGACCAAAGTTTTCAGTCGATTTCTGTGGAACGACACAGCGCACTTGGTGTGTTGAACTCCCGAGCAGAAGGCTATGATAGCGGCGGTTTCATCAAGGTCGTAGATGTTGAGCTTCTCTTGATTAAACCGGCCGGTGAACTCCTTGAGGGTCTCATTATTCCGTTGTCTGACTATCAGTAGCTGCATGTCTGGCTTTGGCCGTTCATGCATACCGGCGAACTGGTTGATGAACTGCTTGCTGAGTTGTTTGAAACTGCAGACCGATCGGGGCTCCAAGGAGTAGAACCACTGCATGGACGGGTCTTTCAAAGTGCTGGGGAAGGCTAGGCAGTGTAGCTCATCGGAGTTGGTGGCTAGGGCCATCTGAGCCTTATAGGTCCGGACGTGGTCGACCGGGCTTTCCGAGCCGTTGTATGAATCTAGCCGAGGCTGCTTAAATTCGCGCGGGATAGAGAACCTCGTGATCTGGCTGGAGAATGGTGACTCTGTCTCGGTATTGGCTTGATTCGGAACACGGTTTTGACCAAGCTTCTTGGCCACTCCGTCGATCTACTTCTGTAAGTACTTGATTCGGGCTTCCACTCCTTCCCGACCGGTATCTGAGGAGCTGGTCGGGTTGGTGGAAGAGGCTTCTTCATGGCAGGGTGTTGTCCTCTGGGATCGGGCTCGGCTATGACTCCGGGTAACCGTTCGCCTAGGGACAACTTGGCTCTTGACCGAGTGACCCTAGACTGATTTCCGGGCCATATGCTCCTGCCTTTCCTCTCGGGTAGCACGCCCACTGTTGATGTCTCTGGCATCCTCAACATGGGACGGGTTGGTTCGGGTCCGTTGTCTGGTCAAGATCGGTTCTCGACCGTACGCAATATTCCCGGGTCGTTTCCCGGCCACTGGAGGATTGTTTTGCTGGGCTAGCAGTGCTTCGATCTATTGCTGGATTTGACGCTGGCCCTCCAAGAGTTGTGTGAGGGTTGCGGTGATTTGCTCATATGTCAGGACTGCTGCAGTCGACGCTGGGGCCGAAGGAACATCCCGGTCGGACTGCTGCGCAGCCTTCTTACCCTTCTTTGGTGGCATATTGATCAGTCAAGAATTTGTTGATGAGAAAAATTATCGTTTCCCACAGACGGCGCCAAGCTGATGATGCCAAAAATTGGTAACAGTAAAGTAAAGCAATTTAGGAGAGAGAGAGAGTAAGAGACTATTTTTTGTATGTGGTTCGACCCTGTTAATGAAGGTACCTACGTCCACGGGTGTGTTTGAGCACGTTCACTAGCAGATCTCCGGCGGGCCTGGTGAGCCAACAAAGAGGGGCGGCACTACCAGTAATACCGGCCGGGTGTATGCGTATAATGGTGATTTTGTAGAGGTGCTGTGTAGACTAAAGAGTTGGCCCCCTTCATGGGAGGTGAGTGGTCTCTTTTATAGATGTAAGAGACCTACTCATACATGGATAAGGAAATATAATCCTATTAGGGTGTGATTGACACCAATCAAGTAAGTTTCCTAATTGTATTAGGATTGATTGACATTAATTGTGGGGGTTTCCCAATTGGATTAGGAAATAGATGCACTTTCCATTAGTCTTCTAGCTTGAGTAGGAAACTGCCCGTAATGCTCGGGATTACGCCTGTGGGTCCGGATGAGCTGTTCCCGCAGCGGGATGTGTCTGTGTGATTTTCCCGACCTGTTGGCCGGGTCGCTGATGAACCGCTCGGGATGATGCTTGTCCGAAGAGTTGTGCATGATTTGATCGGGACATGGACTCGCTGATGGTTTGAACTGCTCGGTCATAGGATAGAGCCAAATTTGGGTGTATCAAACTCTAATCTTCTTATAAACCATGAACTTATAAGAAGGCTAGGAGATTTCAAGTCAAGAGATTCAAATGAGACATTGAAAGTTCTCATAAATCCCAAGTGATGAATACAATCAAAAAGTAGAGACTCAAAGTTCAAACATTAGCCAAATTAACATGCATTTAAGGAATGACTAGTCTAGAGTCTACCTCTAAATATCCTCAACTTAGTGATTTGGAGGATTTCCACAAGTTTATCAAACTCTTCAACTCTAACTCATACACAACTTTTTTTCAAGCTACAAAAGTAACTCTTAAGTATATTTAGAAAATTCTCTAGAGGTTTAGGGGAGGGAGAATCAAGATAAGGTTAGAAGATTAAAAAAAACCTCATCCCTTTGTAATGGGATATTCACTCTCCTTATATAGGCAATTTTTAAGAGGGTATTTCAATCATTTCACAGTAAAAACTCTGATCCCGAACGTCCTTTCATAGGTACAAAACGTGCTGTATTACAGCTGTATGCTAAAAAACGCAGCACTCACTGGAGATGGAAGCGGCACTTGATGAATGCTGTCGCGACATTCATTGATTGCCGCACCGGCATTCAGCGAATGCCGCGGACAACTCCAGGGATTGCCGTTTCTTAAATTTTGTGGCATTTGAATGAAATTGGCAGCAGTCACTAACTGCTGTTGCAGCACATATTGACTGCCGGACGGCAGTCAGAGAGTGCCGCACCGGCAACCCGAGAGTGCTGCAGAAGTGTGCCATGTGCCGTTTTCTCTATTCTCTCTTTTTCTTTCTCATTTTCTTCTTTTTTTTTTTTTTTTTTGAATTGAAGAGCCTTTTGAAGAGCTTGAATCACCTTTGGAAGCCCTCGATTAGTCGGACATTGTCATCATCGGATCTTAGAGGTAATACTCCCCTTAAAAGATAAAGATAAAGCTAAATCTTGGCTTTTATCTCTTCGTCCTAGATCTATAACTTCATGGCATGATATGAATGAAGCCTTTCTTAAAAAAAATTATCCTAAAAATATAACTAATAGTATGATGCGCCAAATTAAACTTTTTACTCAAAAAGAAAAGGAACCATTCCCTGAAGTTTGGGAACATTTTAAAGATTTTCTACTAGCTTGTCAACATCATGGATTTGAAAAATGGTGTCTAATTAATTTCTTTTATGAAGGATTAGAACCAAAATCAAAGAAATTAGTTGAAACTATGGGCCAAGGAGAATTTTTGAGTAAAACTGCCGACGAAGCTGAATCACACTTTGATTGGCTTGGAGAAAATGCTTCCCAATGGGAAATAGAAGAAATTAGTAGGATGGAAAAAGCAAAAAGTTTATACCAATTACAATCAGAAGATGAATTAACACTGAAATATGAAAAATTAGCACGTAAAGTGGAAGCTATAACAGTAGAAAAAAATAATCCACCTAAGAAGAAAAGAGACCTTTGTGATAACTGTCATACGCTAGGACATCCTACGAATGAATGTCCTAACAGTTCAAATTTTCAAGAAATTGCTCCAACAGAGATAAATGCTATGAATAATTATAGGGGTCCCCAAAACTCCTATGGTAATTCATACCAGTCTAACCGGAGGAATCCTCCAAATCATATGTCTACCAAAGAAGATATTTTACAATTTCAACCTCAACAGTATCCTCCTCAAAATAATCAGTAGTATTTACCTCCTCCACCTCAATTTCAACAAACACAAAATACATATCCTAATACACAACAAAATTCTAATATTTATGTGTCTCTGCACAAGAAAGTACAAGAGAAAACTTTATAGTCTATGATGCAACAATTAAAACAAATCATGGGAAAACTACAAACATCTGTGCATAGGATTAATAATCAACATGATTCTAAAGGAAAATGCATTTTTCCTGCCCAACCATAACCTAATCCGAGGGAACAACCACAAGGTGATCCCTCAACTTCTGGTAATAGTTAACATGAACAAGTAAAAGCTGTAACTGTACTAAGAAGTGTCAAGGCTGTTGGACAAGAAATTTCACCCTCTTTAGAAGAAATTGAGACTATAAATAAGGATGATAATATGCTAGAAATTGAGGAAGAAATAGATGAAGATAAAAGTGCTAATGAAGTTGAAATTGAAACCCTTGAAAAACAACAAATTTCTCAAGAAAATGAAACATCTGATTTACCAGTGGAAAAAGAAACAGAGGAAACTCCTGAATATTCTCCTCAAATTCCTTATCCACAACATTTAAGAAAACACCAAAATGCTAAGAATCAGGAATATTTAGAATTATTTAAACAAGTGCATATTAATATTCCTCTCTTAAATGCGATTAATCTAATACCTTCTTATGCAAAATTTTTAAAAGATCTATGTACTGTCAAACGTAAGTAAAATGTAAGAAAGGATGTGTATTTCACTGACTTCGTAGAAGAAATTAATTCCATCGTACAACATAATTTACCAATAAAATTTAAAGACCCAGGTACACCAACAATATCGTGTATTATTGGAAATCACAAAATTAATCACGCACTCCTTGACTTAGGAGTTAGTGTAAACTTGCTTCCTTATTCTGTTTATCAACAACTTGGATTAGGTGAACTAAAGCGTACTCGCATGGTATTACAACTTGCTGATAGATCTACAAAATACCCGCGAGGAATTTTGGAAGATGTTCTTGTCAAAGTTGATAAATTTATTTTCCAAGTAGATTTTGTCATCCTTGATACAGAACCAGTATTAGATGCTAATGTGCAAATACCAGTCATTTTTGGAAGGCCCTTCTTAGCTACCATTGATGTCACTATTCGAATCTGTAGTGGTATGATGACTGTAGTATTTGAAAATATGACTTTAAATATTAAAGTTTTTTCTAATCCACAACATCAAGAAGAAGATGAGAATATTGAAGAAGTTCATACTATTGAATCTCTATTACGAGAATATTTTAACTTGACTTGTTATAATGATCCAGTAGAATCTGTTATTAATAACTCTTCAGAAGCTAGACAGCAATAATCTACAAAAATATCTTATCAGTCAAGCATGTTTTAATGAAGATTCAATAGAAGAAATAATTCAAGAAGCAAAGTGGACCACACATTTTGAACCTTTACCACCAAAGACTACATTAACACTTCCATCTAATTTACAAACTCCATAGTTGGAATTAAAAGAACTCCCTAAAGAGCTTAAATATGCTTTCCTTGGTAGTAATAATACTTATCCCGTAATAATATCATCTCTTCTAGACTCCAGTCAAGAAAATAAACTCATTAGTATGCTTCAGAAGCATGAAAGTGTCATTGGTTGGAGTATAGCAGATTTAAAAGGAATAAGCCCTTCAATATGCACTCATAATATATATCTTGAAGATAATGCTAAAACCTCAAGAGAAATGCAAAGAAGATTTAATCATATTATGCAGGAAGTAGTTAAGAAGGAAGTTCTCAAGCTACTCGACATGGGCATTATATATTCAATATCTGATAGTAAATGGGTAAGTCCAACAAGTTGTGCCAAAGAAAGTAGGAATTATAGTTGTTCTGAATTCAAAGGGAGAATTAATTCCCACTCGTGTCACTACTGGATGGCGTGTATGCATAGACTATAGAAAACTCAATGCTGTAACCCGTAAGGATCACTTTCCTTTACCTTTTATAGAATGTTAGAAAGAATAGCGGGCCATAAGTATTACTGTTTTCTAGATGGTTATAGTGGTTACAATCAAATATAGATCGCACCAGAAGATCAAGAAAAAGCTATTTTCACATATCCATTTGGAACTTTTGCCTATCGCCGAATGCCCTTTGGTCTTTGCAACGTACTCGCGACCTTTCAAAGGTGTATACTAAGTATTTTCAGTGATATGGTAGAAAAGAATTTAGAAGTTTTTCAAATCCTATGATGATTGCCTTGGCAATCTTCAAAAAGTTCTCCAGAGATGTGAAGAATAAAGTTTAGTTTTAAATTGGGAAAAATGTCATTTTATGGTCACTAAAGGTATTGTCTTAGGACACATTATTTCTCAAAATGGAATACAAGTATACAAAGCCAAAATAGATCTTATAGCTAATTTACCTATTCCCAAGACTGTAAAAGACATTCGTTCATTCTTAGGACATGCAGGTTTTTATAGTCGACTCATAAAAAAATTTAGTACTATTTCTAGGCCTTTACGTCAATTATTGGCCAAAGACACACTTTTTGAATGGACTAAAGAACGTCAAAACTCCTTGGAGCAATTAAAAGAGCATCTCACTACTGCATCTATTATGCAATCTCCTGATTAGAGCTTACCATTTGAATTTATGTGTGATGCAAGCAACTTTGCCATTGGAGATGTCTTAGGGCAGAGAAAGGATCAAAAGGCATCAGTTATATACTACGCGAGTAGAACTCTGGATAATGCTCAAATGAACTACTCAACTACTGAAAAAGAATTGCTAGCCGTGGTATTCGCCCTTAATAAATTTAGGCAATACTTGATTAGTTCCTCTATTGTTTGTTTTACGGACCATTCAACTCTGAAATACCTACTTTCGAAGAAAGATACTAAGCCTAGGCTTATTAGGTGGATACTCCTACTATAGGAATTTAATTTAATAATTAAAGACAAAAAAGGAGTAGAAAATGTGGTAGCCGATCACTTATCCCGCCTCACTTTTGAAGACAATACCAGTGAACCCTTACCTATTCATGACTCTTTTCCTGATGAACAATTATTTTCTGTGACTTTCCTGCCATGGCATACTGATCTTGTTAATTATTTAGTAACTAAAAAAATGGCAAGCAATTGGTCATCATCAGATAAAAAGAGATTCTTAGCTATTGCTAGGCATTTCTACTTTGATGACCCATATTTGTTTAAATATTGTGCTAATCAGGTAATTAGGAAATGTGTTCCTAATGAAGAAATCGAAAATGTACTCTTCATGTGTCATTCATCATTTTGTGGAGGACATTTTTCATCTCGAGTAACTGCCATGAAAATTTTACAAAGTGGTTTATATTGGCCCACTATATTTAAAGATTCATATTTATACTGTAAGGCTTGTAACCGCTGCCAAATGTTGGGCAGTATTACAAAAAGAAATCAAATGCCAATGACCCCTATAATTACAATTGAAATCTTTGATTGTTGGGGCATTGACTTTATGGGACCTTTTCCTCCATCTTGCCAATATGAATATATTTTATTCGTAGTCGAATCTGTTTCAAAATGGGTAGAAGCTATTCCTACAAGAAAGAATGATCACAGTACAATTATTACATTTTTAAAAGATAATATACTTTCTCGATTTGGAACTCCAAAAGCAATAATAAGTGATCAAGGAACTCATTTCTGTAACAAGCCATTTGAAAAATTAATGAAAAGATATGGAGTGACCCATAAGGTGTCAACTACATACGATCCATAAACAAATGGACAAGCTGAATTAGCTAATAGGCAAATTAAGCATATTCTCGAAAAAACTGTGAATTCTAATCGTAAAGACAGGTCTTCAAAATTAACAGATGCTTTATGGGCATATAGAACTGCTTATAAGACCCATCTGGGGATGTCTCCATATAGACTTGTTTATGGAAAAGCTTTTCACCTACCAGTAGAATTAGAACATAAGGCATATTGGGCTACTAGGACTTTAAATTATAATATTGAAGAGGGAGGAATTTTAAGAAAATTACAATTAAGTGAGCTTGAAGAAATTCGTAAAGACGCATATGATAATGTCCGAATTCATCAAGCAAGAACTAAAATGTATCATAATAAGAATCTTTTGTGCAAAAGATTTACCCCCGTGCAAAAAGTTCTATTATATGACTCAAGACTACATCTTTTTAAAGGAAAGATGAAACCTCGATGGATTGGTCCATACATAATCAAAAATGTTTATCCTTATGGAACTGTCAAGATAGAAGACCCTAAAGATGGAATTACATTTAAAGTTAATGGGCATAGATTAAAGCCATTTTTAGAAGAATTTGAACCTGAGTTGGAGTCCATTCCTTTGTAGGACCCCAACTATAATACTCCTTAATATCAGAGTATTTATGTTTTCATAGTCCTATACTCCTATTTTGATTACTTTTTATATATGAGTTAATTTTGTCATTATTATTCTATCTTTTTTTTGTTTGTTTCTTTTTATTACAGGTGTTATCCTTGGATTCTTTTTCTCATCTAACTCATTAAGGACAATGTCAGACTCAGTTGGGGAGGACGGTTTTACAATTAATACCTGTTTGTTTGTTTTATCTTTATTTCTTACAAAAAAAAAAATTTATATAAAAAAAATAGTTTTTCTAAGGAGAGCTACACTGAAAAGAGAAAATGGCTATATATAGAGCTTTAAACCCTAAAAACTTTCCCCATCTCTCTTTTTCCTTTCTTTTTCTTCTTCCTCTCTTTTCTCTTCCCTGACTCATCGCGGATCACTCTCTCGCTTCGATGTCTCATTCTCTCATTTTCTTTCCATTTTTTTTTATTTTCTACGATCTAAAATCAAGATCCACTCTATCGATCACTAAATGTAAAATCTGTAATCCAGAGAAAAGCTTGATTTTGATTTTATTTAGTTTTTTTTTTCTTTCTGATCCGGCTTAAATTTTAAGTTTTTATTTTTGATTTTTTATTTTCTCTCTTTTCCATTACTTAACAAAAATGAAATTCACAAGTGTTGGTACCCACTCACCAAAGAAGCTTAGAAATACCACTCGATCCACGGTCTTACCAGGTTCTCAGATTTCCAAGAGACAGGTGATATTTTTTCATTTCTTTTATAAAAAAAATGAATGACGCACAAGCCAGCGCTCTTATAATTTTTTATGTTTATACCATAATTTTTCTTATTATTATTGTTGTAATGCTGCATTTTCTTAAACTTTGCTAATTAAAAAAAAAAAGAATGAAAAATGTAACTTTCTAGTTTTCTGTTTTAAAAAAATAGTTAGAATTTAAAAATAAAAAATAAAAAAATTATTAGTTTTTTGTAGTTCCTGAAATATGTCTATTTCTTAAATATAAATATTTATAGTTTTTAAATAAAATTCCCACCCACCCCCTCTAAGCTCTTTTTAATTAGATCTTAGTTGATAGTTGGAAGAAGTGGAGGGTTGAGTCTAGCCTCTCTTGTTGGCTGAGAGTATAAAAAATGGTTCCGATAGTCGATGACCAGACGTTAATGGGTCGCTCACTTGTTTATGGGCAGAAGAAACCTTTTACTAGCACTAGCCTTTATGCCATCAAAAGGAAAGCTAAAAGGTTAGGATGGTGTTTGAATTGTTATAGAGAAAAATGTCCTGGTTTAATTACTCATAATGGCATATCTTTTAAAGTTTACTACTGTTACAAAAGACAATTCAAATCAAAACAAAAGAAAATTTTGGTTGAGAAAGAGGACTGGATCCTTTGATACCCAAATAAATTTTGTTTTCCATCCCTCATTTCTTTTTATTTTTATTGTTTGTTTTTAAATTTATTTTCAATGCATTCAATAATTTTCAATCAGGTCAGACTTTAAAATGATCCTACGTGTACATCTAGCTTTCATTAGCTGGTTCGATAGGAGTAATTTGCATGATCCCAACATCACCAGATATGTCTAGTGCGGTGACGTACTCTAGAGGTAGCGAAAAATTAGGTAAAGCCATAATTATCTCCTAGCCTCTTACTGGTGTTTTAGCTTGCTAGTGGTTCTAGACCCATCTCTTTTACTAGAAGTGGATGGGCGATCGTGACAACTTGGACGCTCCGGATTGCGTAGCCTCTTTTGTATAGGTGCAGAGGATACTAGTCACACCATATATATATATCCAACCTAGTGGATGCGCTTAGGATTTTTTTTCAGAAGTTTTGCTTTTACTTCCATATAGGATAAAATTTGACATGTTAATGTTATTTTGGGTATGTTAATAGCATACAACACATTGTCACATGATTACCTATTTTCAAATGCTAGAAATTCTTTAAAAACTTTAAACATTTTGAAACAATGTGAAAATACTTACTGAATCCAAATGGATGAGTAAACATAAACTATGCAGTTTAACAACAAGTAGTGGAAACTAATTAACCAATGTGAGCTTTTGTGTCAATCTTCCTTTATAAGGGTTACTGTTCTTTTCAATCTCATTTTCTGTTTATCATATCACTCGTTGAAAGTCTCATTATTTTTCTTTTCTTTGACTGATCATTAGAAGAGAACGTTCAGGATTTACCATTAGAACTTCTAAATTGCTTGAATGAACAAAGTCAATCTATTTTGAAAATGATTTAGGCCATCTTTTCTTTCAAATGCACCCCCCTTCACCTAATATTGCGTTATTCTCAGTTCTCTCCAAATCATGCCTTGCTCCACCTGAGAGTACAAACCTCACTTCTATATTCAGGTATGTGATTGGACTGTAATGATATTGCAAGAAGTGGTAAAGAAAGAAAGTAGTTGATTTTAAAAAAAACCCGGTACAAATGATAAAAATGAGAATAAAAAGAAGAGGTTGGAATGAATTGCACAAACACTCCAATCACATGCTTAAAACAAATACACCCCAAATCTCCTAAGCATCTTAATTTCTAACCTACCAATCAAAGTCCTAATGATTTAAAAGAAATTGATTTTTAAATTTAAGTGATAAGGATGTTCTCCATGATAGATCGCTCTTCTAATGCTAAGTATCCTTTCATGAGACTTATTGTACTCCAAATGCCAATATATTGAGTCATCAAAATGGAAGCAATTTCTATATATTTGGTTCCCTACCATGTGAGATGTTCTCTACATCGGTTTCTGAGAGTTTCTCCTTAAAAGAGTGATATCCCAGTGAGATTTGAGTTAAAACTACAAGTTTTATGACTGCTAATAGTTATGTAAACTTTGAATTTAAGATCAACTGTTTGATTTTTCAACCACACACTATAAGTTTAAAGAGTATAAAAAAATGCTGCCACTGACAAACTGTGAGTGTGTTTGTTGGGTTTGTGCCCTCAAACCATTACTTTATGTATGAGACATTGACTTTATAATATATGGATATCAGTTTTACATTTCATTATGTATGTTTCTTTCATGAGATGATTGTTAATCCTTAAGTATCATAGTAGGTAATTCGTGTATGTATGAGATGTATGCAAATGAGATATGATTACTATTCGTTGATACTTAGAACTTGTCACAGTGGATGATGAGACTGGATACCTCATCAGGTTTACACTGTAGCATGATTAATTACCATTGGATGGAGTGATTAATCTCAATCACTAGAGTGTAACTCTTAGTTAGATGCTAGTGCTTATAGTGCATTGATGGACCTGAGCTTTCGTATTGACGCTTAACACTGTCAACAGTCGATAGGAACTCATAACTTGTATAAGGTACATGTTCTCAATCTTGAGACGATTATGAACACAAACTGTGGATATGACTGCTTTGACTTACCAATCAGTGAGGTCTATAAAAGATCAAAACTTGGGTATCTTGGGTATGTTCACACGGTTGTGAACATTTATTGTCAAGATAGAATCTACCCTCTGATTCAAAGTAAGCATTCCCTTGAGAATGTCACCAAGTTGATTACTGAGAACTGCAGTCTTGTTGGCAAGTAGTTATCAACATGTTTGGTAATCATGAGAGGTGAATGAGACTCAAGAAATATAAGAAGTAATCATGATTCAGGTTGACAGTAAAATTATCTGACTACCTGAATATGATTACGAATACTGATGGTAGAGGGATATTAGTACACCATACAAGTCTAGTTATCGCTTCGGATATGTTCTTTTGCGTTGGAGTTCAGTTATCGTTTTATAGTGGAATAAACGTTAACTGATCAGTCGGTTAGTTTGCTGATCAAAGAGTTTGATCATGGAAATTAACAAACTGGTCCGAGCCAAAAATAAAGAGCCTAGGAGGTCCCACTCTTTGCTCCTCCAGGATGCTTGGAAAGGCACATGAGGATCTTGTCAAGGCGGGTTCGATCGATCGAAGGTGTCTCAATCGATTGAAGTCTTGGCGAGTTCGATCGCTCGAATGTGATTCGATCAATCGAAGTCTTGATCGATCGAAATCACTTCTTTCGGTCGAAGGTTAAAGTTGGTTTTGGAAATCTATAAATAGGGCAGCTGCGGTCAGGGTTTAAGGATCGTCGTTTTTCCTATACGAAAACTGCAGAACCTGTTTAAGGCTTCCCAAACCTTCCTATCCTCCGTATTAGAGATCCCACCATCTCTAGTCTCTTCGGGAAGCATCGATAGGAGACATAAGGGTGAAGACAACCTAGTGGAGGCTGCTGCATCATCAAGAAGTTTAAAGATTTTAGAATTGGGTTCAAAACACTAAGCTATAATTCCTGTCCCCTCTTTTACGCATCTATAGAGCTAACAAGTAGTAGATCGGGGCTACCAATAAGCTTTTGTAACTTGTTCTTTCCGCTGCACGCTTAAAATAGTTTTAAACCCATTTTTTCATCAATTGGTATCCGAGCCACGCTTATTTGGATCTATAGATGTGTTTTGGAATACTATTTTGATTTGCATGTTGATTTTAGAACTGTTTTCGAAACTGCATCATCACAGATCTGTTTCTACAGTGTTATTGCATCAGAATATAAATCTCTGATTGCATTGGATGCATGATGTATTCGATCGATCGAAGCTTGTCTGTGCTCAAGCAATCGAACTGGTTTCGATCGATCGAACTTTGTTTCTGTTCGATCGATCGAATGGGTTTCGATCGATCGAGTGTGATTCTCTATCCAGGTTTTCAGTTTGCATTTTTAAAGTTTTTTAAATATTTACCTAAATTTTTGTTATTATTCTGTAAGTTTTTCCAAAACAATCTGTAAATTTGAATATTCAATCGATTGAACTATGTTCAAGCGATCGAAGGTTTGATCGATCGAACCTTTGTCGATCGATCGAACTAAGACAGAGAATTGTGATGCTGTTTTATGTTCTAAATCAGTATCTAAAAAGTTTAGGTGCTCCAATAGTTATATATATTTGTTATATATGCGTGGATGCGCGTACGACTAACCCTTTTGCAGCAAGTTAGTCCACTATCTCCCATGGCACCAAAACTTTTCAAATTATTGTATTTAATTGTCTAAGATTGGTGTATGTTGTTTTAATTATTGGTTTGGTTTTAAGGCATATGTAAAGGGCGCTGCGACTTCAATCCTACAAAAAGAAAAGTCGCGCCGGTTTCCCTAGCCTTTTATTTTATTATTATTTTTTCTATTTCTAGATAAATTGTAAGCTTCGAGACAAGCATAGGACCAATGTAATAGAATTAAAAAATCCATGAAGATGGAGCAAGGAGCCGTTGTCCATGAAGATGGAGCTGGAGGCGATCAAACCAAAAGGAGGTTCTATGGAGATAGAGCCATGGGAGATAGAGGCATCGTTTGGATGCTTTTATTTCATTTTAGTTTTTTTGTTTATATGCTTGGTTTGTGATTGGCATTTAATTATATTGTTACTACTTGCATGCACGTAAAACAAGCTTTTCTAAAATAAAATTCAAAAACTATTTCCAACGCATTAGTAAACATTGGATGTTTATGGGTAATGTGTAGAAATAATTTTTTTCTAAAAAGCAAAATCCTTATTTACTAAATCTAGTGGGAGAGGGTCTTAATAAAACACCCACGATCTTCCATTAATGGTTCACTATAAAATGAGTAGTGCATTCTGTATCACCTCGCCAAGGGTGATCATTCCATACGGAGGGTACACTACTTATTGGTTACTAGATGTGAACTTCCTAAGGATAGGATCAATCAGAAGTGTTAGAGGGTGACCACCACACTGAGGCGCTACTTGAGGCGGTTGTGATTGGATCCTAGTTAATGGTACACACTAGCTAAGCTTTGAATAAGGGATCCCATATGGGACATTATTCAGAAACTTAGAGATCAAATAGGTTTGGGAGTCATAACTTGTTTTGCAAGAGTTGCATAGCGGGCAAGTCATGATTAATCAAAAATCGAGTATTGATCACCACAAGGAGGCTTTACTCTTTCGCTTTGATATTCCGGCGACTTTGTTTTTAAAATACGAGTTTTAAGGATTCCTTTATTTCAAACTGTCAAATTCTGATATCCATATTTATTTTGTGTTTGATTTTTTTCAGTAAATCATCATGTCTGGATCTGCATTTAGTCCTCTTGCCACCATACTTACATAAAACAAGTTAACTGGAAATAACTACTCTAAATGGAAACGAAACCTTGACATCATGTTAACTGCGGAGGATCACATATATGTCCTCACCACCCCATGCCCTGAAGAACCCGTGGCAAATGCTTCGGCAGCTGCCGGACGCAAGTTCGATAAATGGAAAAAGTTGAATGGGATGGCTCGTATTTATATATTGGATTCTATGGCTAATGTGTTGCAACACCAATACCAGTCGAACAATTCTGCCAATGATATTTTTGAATCCCTAAAAAAGATGTTTGGGGAGCATGGCAAGCTTGCCAGTCAGGTAGCCATGCAGAAGATAATGAGTGCTAAGATGTCGGAAGGGACTCCAGTCAAAGAACATATTTTAAAAATGATTGGTTATTTGAATAAGCTGGAGACCCTAGGTGCCAACATCGATGCACATACCCAAGTTGATATGATCCTCAATACGCTGTTGCCATCATTCGCTCAATTTAAACTGAATTATAATATGAATAAAATGGATTTTTCAATGAGCAAATTGATGAGTTCTCTTTTAGCAGCGGAAGGGGTGATCACACCTGGGGGCAACGTTCTGTACGTTGAGAAAAGCTCTTGCTCTTCCCGATCAACTACGAAAGGTAAGAAAGGGAAGAAGAAGGCTATCACTGGTGGTCTAAGTGTTGGACCGGTCCCTAAGATTGTAAAATCTAAGAGAAAAGGTAAGGGTAAAGGGAAGGTGGGTGGCCAAGGCAAAGGAAACTGTTTCCAATGCGGTGAAAAGGGCCACTAGAAGAGGAACTGTCCAGAATTCTTAGCTACAAGAGTTTAAGGTATGATTGAATCACATGTGTTTGAAGTAAATTTTATAACGGATACTTCAAACACTTGGTGCATTGATTCTGGTGCGACTAACCATATCTGTAATTCATTACAGGGGTTCAGATCAACCAGGAGGTCCAGTGATGGGGAAATCGTACTTACTTTAGGTTCTAGCGCAACCGTTTCTGCGGTTGCTATAAGAGTCGTAGTTTTAGAATTTCTAGACAATAAAGTTTTGATTTTATCAGATGTTCTTTACGTCCCTTTAATGAGACGTAATTTAATTTCAGTTTCTAATTTATCGAATAATGGTTATTCTTTTCATTTTGGAACTGATGTTGTGATTAAAAGAAATAGTTCTTTTATATGTTCTAGAGTTAAATCAAATGGTTTGTATGTGATTACTCCCAATACTCTTAAAGACTCTTGTATAGAACTTAATAACTCAGTGGTAACTGTACCATATAGAAGAAAGGAACCTTCCACTAATCCAACAAAGCTTTGGCATATGAGGCTTGGCTATATCAATCTAAATAGGATTGGCAGACTAGTCAAAGAAGGGGTCTTAGGGGATTTGGTCCTAGAACCAATGAAAGTCTGCGAGTCTTGTTTAGAGGGTAAGATGACCAAAAGGCCCTTTCCTGCAAAGGGCAATAGGACCAATGCATTGTTGGAATTAGTTCATACTGATGTGTGTGGACCAATAAATATTAGAGCATGGGGTGGTTATGAGTATTTTATAACATTTACTAATGACCACTCTAGGTATGGATATGTGTACCTAATGTAGCACAAGTCTGAAACCTTTGAAAAGTTCAAAGAGTTTAGGGCTGAGGTGGAGAAGCAATTGGGCACACATATCAAGGCCATTCGATTTGATCTAGGTGACGAGTACCTCTCTAATGAGTTTATTGATCACCTCGTACAGAATGGGATTCTATCACAATTGACTGCACCTGGTACGCCTCAGCAGAACGGTGTAGCAGAGAGAAGGAATCAAACTCTTTTAGACATGACTAGGTCGATGATGAGTTATTCTGAGTTGCCATTATTCCTTTGGGGTTATGCTTTGGAAACCGCTGCTTACATACTAAATCTAATACCAAGCAAATCTGTTCCTAGGACACCACGAGAGATGTGGATTGGGTGCAAGCCTTCTTTGCAACATCTGCGGATATAGGGGTGTCCGGCGAATGTGCTGAAAGGAAAGATGAGCAAATTGGATTCTAGATCGGAAGTATGTTATTTCGTAGGGTATCCAAAGGGTACTTATGGATGGTATTTTTATGATCCAATAGAATAGAAAGTGTTTGTTAGTACAAATGCTATTTTCTTGGAGGATGATTATATCATGAACCATAAACCTAAGGGAAGGATAGATCTTAGAGAGATAGAAGGAGAGCCCTCAGTCCAACCCGTAGTTAATAACGATGTAAATCAAGAAAATACCACTTCTTCACCCATTTCCACACCAGTACCTCGTCGTAGTGGGAGTAGTATCAGCCAGCTTGATAGATACATGTTCTTAGGAGAAGTTTTTGAAGCCGTTTGCATAGAATCTGAATTTGATCCCGCCACATACGAAGAGGCAATGACTGATGCTGATTCAGTTCATTGGGTTAAAGCTATGAAGGCTGAATTAGAATCTATGGATTCCAATCAGGTCTGGGATCTTGTAGAACTTCCAGCCAATATTAAACCCATTGGCTGTAAGTGGGTCTACAAGAGGAAAAGAGGATCTGATGGAAAGGTTGAGACCTTTAAAGCAAGACTTGTAGCGAAAGGTTATAGAGGGAGGGCATTAACTATGAGGAAACCTTCTTGCCGGTAGCAATGCTCAATTCCATCAGAATACTCTTATCCATTGCAGCATGCCTAGATTATGAGATCTGGCAGATGGACGTCAAGACTGCATTCTTGAATGGAAATCTTGAGGACGACATCTATATGCAGTAACTAGAAGGATTCATAGCTGGTTGGAAAGGTAACTTGGTATGCAAGTTGCAAAAGTCCATTTATGGGCTTAAGCAAGCATCCAGAAGTTGGAACATCCGATTTGACCAAGTGGTCAAATCGTTTGGTTTCATACAGAATCTGGATGAGCCTTGTGTATACAAGAAGTGTGAAGGGAAAGTGGTAGTTTTTCTTGTTCTCTACGTTGACGACATTCTACTCATTGGGACTGATGTAGCAACATTGTCAACGGTTAAGGTTTGGCTAGCTAGTACTTTCGATATGAAGGATCTAGGAGAGGCGAGCTATATTCTTGGGACAAAGCTCTTTCGAGATCGCAAGCGAAAGATAATGGGATTATCTCAAGCTGTTTATATCGATAAGGTGCTAACTAGATTTTTAATGGATAATTCGAAGAAAGGTTTATAACCTTTCAGGCATGGTTTAGCATTCTCTAAGGACCAGTGTCCTAAGACACAGGAGGAGAGGAATCGCATGGCAGGAGTTCCCTATGTCTCAGCAGTGGGAAGTCTCTTGTATGCAATGTTGTGCACTAGACCAGATATCTGCTTTACCGTTGGCATGGTTAGCAGGTATCAATCGAATCCAAGTCTAGAGCACTAGACAACTATTAAGCACATTCTTAAGTACTTGAGAAGGACTAAAGATTACATTCTTATATATGGCGATAGTGAGTTAATTCCAATAGTATACACTGATTCAGACTTTATGTTAGATAAAGATTCGAGGAAATCAACATCCGGACATCTCTTTACCTTGGCAGGTGGTGCTATTAGTTCGAGGAGCATTAAGTAGAAATGCATTACAGACTCAACTGCAGAAGTTGAGTATGTGGCTACTTGTGAAGCCGCAAAGGAAGCTGTTTGGCTCAATAAGTTCCTTGTGGAGCTCGAGGTGGTACCCGCATCGCTGTCACCAATTACGCTTTATTGTGATAATAGTGGAGCAGTGGCTCAGTCCAAGGAGCCAAGGAACCACGGGAAGGGAAAGCACGTAGAGTGAAAATATCATCTTATCCGAGATATTGTTCAACTTGGAGATGTGACTGTCACCAAGATTGCCACCGCTGACAATCTTGCTGATCCGTTTACAAAGGCCTTGCCACAGAAGGTCTTTGATCGTCATCTAGATAGTCTAGGTCTTAGATGTAGTTCTGAATGGTCATGAGTGTAAGTGGCAGTTTGTTGGGTTTGTGCCCTCAAACCTTTACTTTATGTATGAGACATTGACTTTATAATATATGGATATCAGTTTTACATTTCATTGTGTATGTTTCTTTCATGAGATGATTGTTAATCCTTAAGTATCATAGTAGGTAATTGGTGCATGTATGAGATGCATGCAAATAAGATATGAATTACTATTCATTGATACTTAGAACTTATCACAGTGGATGATGAGACTGGATACCTCATCAGGTTTACACTGTAGCATGATTAATTACCATTGGATGGAGTGATTAATCTCAATCACTAGAGTGTAACTCTTAGTTAACATGCTAGTGCTTATAGTGCATTGATGGACTTGAGCTTTCCTATTGACGCTTAACACTATCAACAGTCGATAGGAACTCCTAACTTGAATAAGGTACATGTTCTCAATCTTGAGACGATTATGAACACAGACTGTGGATATGACTACTTTGACTTACCAATCAGTGAGGTCTGTAAAAGATCAACACCTGGGTATCTTGGGTGTGTCATGTTCACAGGGTTGTGAACATATATTGTCAAGATAGAATCTACCATCTGATTCAGAGTAAGCATTCCCTTGAGAATGTCACCAAGTTGATTGCTGAGAACTGCAGTCTTGTTGGTAAGTAGTTATCGACATGTTTGGTAATCATGAGAGGTGAATGGGGGACTCAAAGAATATAAGAAGTAATCATGATTCAGGTTGACAGTAACAATTATCCGACTACCTGAATATGATTACGAATGCTGATGGTAGAGGGACATTAGTACACCATACAAGTCTAGTTATCGCTTTGGATATGTTCTTTTGCGTTGGAGTTCAGTTATCGTTTTATAGTGGAATAAACGTTAACTGATCAGTCGGTTAGTTTGCTGATCGAAGAGTTTGATCATGGGAATTAACAAACTGGTCTGAGCCAACAATAAAGAGCCTAGGAGGTCCCACTCTTAGCTCCGCCAGGATGCTTGGAAAGGCACATGAGGATCTTGTCAAGGCGGGTTCGATCGATCGAAGGTGTCTCGATCGATTGAAGTCTTGGCGAGTTCGATCGCTCGAATGTGGTTTTATCGATCGAAGTCTCGATAGATCGAAATCACTTCGATCGGTCGAAGGTTAAAGTTGGTTTTGGAAATCTATAAATAGGGCAGCTGCGTTCAGGGTTTAAGGATCGTCGTTTTTCCTATATGAAAGCTGCAGAACCTGTTTAGGGCTTCCCAAACCTTCCTATCCTCTGTATTAGAGATCCCACCATCTCTAGTCTCTTCGGGAAGCATCGGCAGGAGACATAAGGGCGAAGACAACCTAGTGGAGGCTGCTGCATCATCAAGAAGTTTGAAAATTTCAGAATTGGGTTCAAGACACTAAGGTATAATTCTTGTCCCCTCTTATACGCATCTATAGAGTTAACAAGTAGTAGATCCGGGCTACCAATAAGTTTTTGTAATTTGCTCTTTCCGCTGCACGTTTAAAATAGTTTTAAACCCATTTTTCCATCAGTGTTGCATTACTATTACATACTTGGAAATTTCAATTTTATTGTCAAATTTAATCTTATCTTTTGTAAAAGGAGAAAATCTACCTTTATTTTTATTTTATTTTATTTTTACCTTTTGAAATTTAAAATTGATTTTTCTGAAAAAAAAAATTTTAAATTGAATTTTGTGGGTATATTCACTGCAAACCCTTATGAGACAACACTCGTCCACTAGGAGTAACCTAGGGGTTTAACGGCTTATTGCATATGCTAAATGCAATCGCGATTCCTGTGACAGTGAGTTAGGTTTTATTTTCCTTAGTCTACTCCTACTTTTTAATAAAACTTTTAGAACAATTTCTCTTTCACTTCATTGATAGGGACTAGCAATAAGCTAGTTGAGGGGTGTGAGAAACAATGAATATTGTATATTTATGTGCCAATATAATAGATATCGTGCTCATTTAATCCCCCAAATTCCTAGTTTTACATGCATATTTGAATTAATATAATTTAATGATGATGTCGCTCAAATGTGTGTAATTATGTGCTTTTATATATTTTATATGTTTAGGTGAAAATGAAGTAAATAAAGGGAAGGAAAGAAGTAGCAACCACACCGAAGTATTTCTCATATGTTGCGATAGTCAAAACTTAAACAGTGAAATTTCTGTAAACTGGAACAAAACAAGATAAAGAAAAAAAAAGTAACTAACTATGGAAAGATGTATATGCATCCAATGTCTTGACAATGACATTGATGCATATACACCTAATTATGTATGAAGCTTTGGAGTCTTCCTCTTTTCTTCTTATCTTTCCTTTTTTTTTTATTATCTATTTCTCTCTCTCTCTCTCTCTCTCTCTCTCTCTCTCTCTGTGTGTGTACAGTGTGTCAGAGTTGTTTGAAAAAATGGGCAAGAAGGATTGACGAAATTGGCCGAGATTCTCATTTCTTCTGTTCAGAATGACGAATACAGTGACGAATTCGCATCAACATTTTGTCTATAAAATAGAGACAGAAGAGAAGGCACAGAGGAGGGCATCGCAACACAGAGAAATGATACAACGCACAATCACTGAGAGAGAATAGTTTAGGGGGGTTACCATGTGAGCACTTCATAGTGTCCCTAGGAGTAGGAAACTTAAGTTTTTTCTTTACTTTTTCTAGTTCTAGAAGTTGTAAAAATTTATTTTTATGTAATTGATGATTTCATGTTCAAAAATATGTAACAAAACTTTGTGTACTGTATTTCTCAAATTAAAATATTTGTTTTCTTGTAGGTCCTTTGCTAATTTGTAGTAGTAAAATATTCCTATTAAAATTTAGATTTAATATTTTTAGTCTAGTAGTACTTGTAGTTGTCCCCTAAAATAGTTTGAAACCCCAAATTTCTAATTTTTATAGCAATAATTCCATTCACTAGAAGACAAAATTTGCAAATAAATGCCAGATTTCTTTACTACATAATTGTTATAATCACCTACTAAAGCTCCAAGCACAACCTTTCCATATCTCATTCCTAAATTAGATTAGGATTTGGTTTGGCCTTGCTTGTGTTCTTGGAGTTCAACCACTGTGACCCCACAAGAATTCAAAGTCAAAGGTTTAGTATTTTATTTTTGCTTCAGTATTACTATTTATTTATGTTTTATTAGCTTAGTTGTACTAAACTTTGTTATTTTGCAGATTCCACAAATTCAACCCCAACTCATGTTAAGTGGAGAAAAAACATATTAATATTATATTTCACTCTTACCTTGGTGTTATAACCTTAAAGTCACTGTGTACATCTATTTTATCTTTCTTCAAAAAGGTTATTTAGAAGACAGTTTCAATTCCAAAATGGAAGGCTAAAACTTTAATTGGGGATATGCAATAAAACTTAGAAACCAAAGCTTCTGTGCACTAATCTTAAATGGGCAAATTTATCTAGATAGGTTATTTTTTCATTTATGGCCAAAAATATCTATGTATCTATAGTTTATGACCATTTAACATGTTTATAGACTATGGCTATATTGGACATCAAAAGATTACATATTTGAAATAAGAATATAATTATGTGAATTGTCAAACTACGCATTTTGTCATAAAAAAACACCTAGCATACTCAAACAATTCATTTGACAAAGTTTATATCTCAAATATGTGTATATATATATTTCTATCCATTAATGGATATACAATTGTGTAGTGGCAGAGTGGTGGGGACTGGGCCGAATAACCCACCTCCGCGGCGGGTCACGGATCGAACGTGGCTGCTGCCCAGTTGTCTCTTTATTTTTCTTTAAACCAAACGACGTTGCTTCATATCAAACCTGACACACTTGATATGGCCTCGACTAGTAACAATTTATTTTCAAATAAAGAATCACTCTGTTTAGAAATGCCAAATCCTTTGCAAAAGCACAAAAGTTGTGTGATCTAGTGTTGATTTGCATATTCTCAATTCCTTTAAATCATTTCTACCAAGTTAATTAATATTCCCTGCTTTTAGATAAATTAGATTAAATATTTGTATTATTTCTATCTTTCGCTATAATAAAATCCAAAAAATCATTTCATGTAAATCTAGCTTTTATTTCATTTTCTTCCTTTTCTTATTAGTATCTTAGTTAATTTATTTTGTACTGTTAGAATCTTTACCGTAAACTACTTAGAAAAAAATAGCTTTTAATTACATTTTACTGCAAAAAAATAAAAACTAATAGTTTAGGAAAAGTCTCAAAAATCCATCATATTTTATTTTCTTTTTAGGGACAAAATAGTTACTTCCTATCTTTATAAATTTAATTTTCCGTTCTCTGTGGGTTCGACCTGGTCTTACCAGAAATTTATTACTTGTGCGATTACCTACACTTGGGTGTTGATAAGAAAATGCGTCACTAGGATGTCATCAACAGCCCACAAGACGCTGATACACTGAAGGATCTAGTAGACGTTCCCCCATATCTATAGTTAACTTAAGATTTGGATCCATTAGAGAGGAGGCCGGCTTACACCCAAGCATACCTGTATCCTGAAGAAGGTCCAGAGAATACTTTCTCTGGGATAAAGAGATACCATGGCGAGATCTAGCTACCTCAATACCAAGAAAATACCAAAGAGAACCCAAATCCTTAATATCAAAAGACATACCAAGATCACGCTTCACTTGAACAATCCCCGGTGCATCATCACCAGTAATAATAATATCATCAACGTACACAGAGATAATAATACATTGCCCTTGAGACCGACGACAAATAAAACATGTATAATCTGAGTGACACTGAACAAATCCCATACTGAGAATCACATCACTGAAACGGCTAAACCAAGCTCGAGGAGATTGCTTCAGACTGTAGAGTGATTTTTGAAGGTGACAAACTTTTCCCAAACACTCCCCCTGAGCTCGAAAACTCGGCGGTGGATCCATATAAATTGTCTCAGTCAAGTCACCATTAAGAAATGCATTTTTTACATTGAGCTGGGGAAGAGGCCAAGAATAGGAAGCGGCCATTGAGACAAGAAGTCGGACAGTAGTTAACTTGGCCATAGGAGCAAAGGTGGCACTGAAATCTTTACCAGGAACCTAAGTAAAGCCTTTAGCAACAAGATGAGCCTTATAACGATCGATAGTGCCATCCACCAAATACTTCAGACTAAATACCTATTTACAGCCAACTGTGCGTTCACCATGTGGAAGGGCAACAAGCTCCCACATCTGATTTCCTTAGAGGGAATCCATTTCCACTTTCATAGCAGCCACCCACTTAGAATTCTGAAGAGCCTCATGAACAGACCGAGGAATAGAGACCGAATCAACTTTACTGATATAGGACTGATAGGAATTAGACAAGCCCTAGTAAGAAACATACTCAAAAATAGGATGGTTAGTACTTCTTGAAAGAAGGAAACGGGAAGGGGGGTGCCGAAAACGAGTAGGATAACGGGGAGGGACAATATCAGGGACTAAAGGAGGAGACGAGTTACCTGATTATGGAGAAGAAGCTGGCGGAGGGTCTGGAGAGCGTGGACGACGAGAATATACGTGCATGGGATTAGTCGGGACAACTGGAGGCAAAGATACACTAGGGTACTCAAGAATAGGAACCGAGCGCGGAAGCACAGAAGTGTCTTCCTCAGCAGTCTCCACGACGGTGGCTGGAGAGGAAGAATAACTTGTAAAAAAAGGAACAGTCTCCAAAAAAGTAACATCTAAGGAGTGATAAAAGTGAAGAGTGGCAGGAGCATAGCACCGATACCCTTTGGACATGGAGGAATACCCTAGGAATACACACCGAATAGCCTTATTATCAAGTTTAGTTCGAGTAGGACTTCGGTTTTGAACAAAACAAGTGCATCCAAAGACACAGGGGACAAAAGGAAAAAGAGTACAATCAAGTTTGAGGACATGAAGAGGAGACTTACCTTGTAGGACACGACTGTGAGTACAGTTTATAAGGTAAGTAGCACTAAGAATTGCCATGTGCCAAAAATACTTAGGAACACCCATACCACATAAGAGACACCTAACAGTAGCCATAATATGACAGTTTTTCCGTTCTGCCACACCGCTTTGCTCAGGAGTGTAGGGACAGGTAAACTGTTGAAGAATTCACTCTTATTAAGTTCATACCTAAACTCATCAGTGATATATTCCCTACCATTATCAGACCGAATATTCCGCACAACTGTATGAAATTGAGGTTTTATCATTTGCAGAAAGTTTTAAAGTGAGTGAAAACTTCAGACTTTTTCTTCATGAGATAACCCCTCGTGCAACGAGTGTAATCATCAATAAAGGTGACATAATAACGGTGGTGAGATTGAGCTGTGATAGGTGAAGGTCCCCATACATTTGAATGAATAAGATCAAAGGCACTAGGTGCCCTGTGCATGCGAGGAATATAAGAAGTGTGAATGTGCTTGGACAATTCACAAACCACACATTTGAAATGAAAATCCTTGCAAGCTTTATTCAAAGGGGAAAATAACCAACATAAATACTGAAAATTTGCATGTCCTAGACGAGCATGCCACAAATCTAATGTTTGAAGTGAAAAAACATTATTATTTGAATATGGTAAAACATAATTATTAGAGACTGGCAAAACAGAGGCTTACAAACTGGAAGGAGGAGGATCGCCAAAGTAATAGAGACTGTCACACTCATACGCCCTGCCAAAAATCTTCTTCGAAGTCAGGTCCTACAAATAACAAGAAGTAGGTAAGAACACAACAACACAATTATAGGTTTTAGCAAGACGATTAATAGAAAGAAGATTAAAAGAAAAATTGGGGACATAGTCGACAAATGAAAGGGTGATGTTAGGAGATAAACGAGCATCACCCTGACTATGAATGGGAATGAACGACCCATCAGCGATACAGACAGATTGATCAATGGGAGTAAAAGGAGATGTAAACGAAGAAAGTTCACTAGTGATATGATTATTAGCACCGGAATCTAGAATCCAGGTGGGACGGACGGACTTACCATGAAGAGTGGTAGTATTACTTGCAGCAATAGCTGCCGTGGGGCTGGAAGAAGATGAAGAAGTACCCAAGCCCAAATGTGGCTGTAATTGGGCAATTTAAGACTGAATTTGATCATAATCTAGTGGAGTTGGAGTCGAAACCATCTCAACAACAGCACCAGTACGAGGAGCACCCCTGCCACAACCAGTAGGGTGGTTCCGGAACTGCTGCTTCAACTTAGGATGAAGGTCAAAGCAACGATCAATAGTATGACCCGGCTGGAGACAATACTGATAGAAAGGACGGTTAACTCCAGCATAGGGACGGTTATTATCGGGACTATAGCTAGAAGGTGTAGCAAATGCCATCTGATCAGGAGCCGTAGGAGGAGACTCAAGCACAGGAGAGGGCAATAGAAGCCGGCGTTGCCGCTCATCACCATCAACAATAACAAATGCCTCATATAGAGAAGGCATAGGAGTGATATTGAGGATCTGGGTGTGAAGGGCTTCAAACTCAGGCTTTAAGCCCATCAAAAAATGGTAAGTATGGCAACGATCAAGGTGCTTGGACTCAACAACACCATCAGTAGTAAAGTCACTAAATGGCTCATATTGGGCTAGATCATCCAAGATGGTCTAGAGATACCCAAAGAAATCAACAACAGTGAGGCCCAAAGTGGCCCGAGAGCATGAGAAATATCCTGGTAGAGCTCAAAAATGCGGGAATCACACTGAGCATGAGCATACATTTTGGACAAAGCAGTCCACAAACCATGAATAGTATCATGATACATGAACATATTGTAGATACGTTCCTCCATAGAATTAAATATCCAACCCAAAATAATGCAATTATCACTGTACCACTCATCATACTTGGGATCGGTTTCAGGAACTGTAGGCACTTTGCCAAGAATCCACCCAATCTTGCATACCCAAGAAAGAGATGAAGGGAGCGAGACCAGGCATGAAAGTTCTTTCCATTTAATAACACACTTGTGACACATTGAGCTGGTGTAGGATAGGAAAGAGAGAGAGCGGAGGTGCAGTAGGGTTGGTAACGATGTCTTTACCAGTATCGGCCATTGATCAACACAAGAACTAGGTAAAGAAAGACAAAGGAGGAACAAACACGGTTGGAGACTCGGCGAAGACGATGGGGGCAACCGGACACTCAATTACCCAGACGGGAGATGAAGAGCACAAGACGGGCTCTAATACATCACAAATCAACAAGGGCAAGAGAAGCAACCAGACAGGCTGCTAGACTAGGCCAAAGGTCTTGTGGGGTGCGCCGTGATGAGGGTCGCGACTGCAAGAGGAAGGAGGGGGGCGCTGAGGCTTGGGTGGGCTCTGGGAGGCCTCGGGAAAGCAGTGGCAAGGGTGGTGGTGGCGGTATAGCAGTGGTGGTGTTGGTGGTTTAGGTTTGGCTCTGATACCAAAAAGAATTTAGAGAAAGGGATAATTTTATTCAATATAATCCCATGTATATACAGTTACAGAGAAGAGCATAAAAGGAAAGATAATAAAGGAAAATAAAAGCTAATAAGAGTGGTCAACGTGACCCATAAATAAGACATAAAATAAGGAATAAAATCCCTTAATTCCAACAGAATCAATTGAAACGTCTCCAAGAGACTGAAAGTTTAGGGACATAATCTCTAAAGGCATTATGTCTTTGAAAATGTCTCTAAAAATCTTAATTTTTTAGAGTTATACTCGATGATGTCTCTAAAAGCACAAAATCTATTAGTCTATCTAATAGCGGAAGACTCAATCGGAGGATGAATTTCGTGATGACACGTGGCACAATAACTTAATTCTCTTTTTTTTATAAAGGCAGATTCAGTAAATTAACTTAATTCTCATTCTCTGTATTAACCTACCTATAGAAATTGTGAAAAATCAGCACCACTCTCTCTCTCTCTCTCTCTCTCTCTCTCTCTCTCGATCTCGATATCGATCTCGAAACTGAAACGTCTTTGCCTCTGCCTCTCTTTCTTTTTCAATCTTTTAAGTTTCTCCATTTTCTTCTTCCTCACCAGTACTAAGTTACCAACTACTGGACTACCCACAATGAAGAACATCACCAACGACCAGTATCAATCTCTTTCCGTTTATATGTACATATGTGTGTATATATATATGTGTGTGTGTATGTGTGTGTGCATGCGTACATATTTATCTGATATTCCTCTGGTATTTTTCTATTTCTGATTTGCAGTTTCATCTCTCTCAGCAGTAAGTAGTCGAACAACCACAGGGTTGCAAGCGGACGTGATTTAATTCATATAGGTGTCGGAAGCAAGATTGGACTGCAAATTTTGTGGGTTTCATGCTTGCCAGTCAGTGTGTGTTTTATGCCTATCTCATAGGTTTTTCCACTCGAATTCTTTAATTTTACTTTTGTTTAACCTCGATTGTGATTTTGTGTCTCATTCATTCTTTATGTTCTGATCTTCCGTTAATCTGAAAAAATCAACTAAATCTGAAACTAAATCGTTGTTCAATTTTTAGCAATTAATGGAATCTGATTCATCATTTATTCAACAAAGATATCATGTTATTATGCTGGTATGAAGTTGTGTTGGAACTGTTTGGTTTAATCACTGGAGCTTTTTGATGCTCAATTGATGCTACATCTTCTTTAGGAAAGCCGCAAGATAGTTTAATTTTTGTGGAGTATAAGGGTGGAAACAATCTACGACTCGGTAGTGTTAGGGATTAGTGCATGTGACATGGTGATTGTTCGACAGTAATGTTGAGGACGGTATGGCTATGTATGTCAGTTTTTCCTCTAATGTTCTTACTTTCGGGATTGGTGAATTTTTAACCATGCTGTTTCTGATTGCTGGTTGCCTAAATTCATTGTGTGATTACAGTTTTTGCTATATATTAATTGAAATTTTTTTTTGTGTTCTTGATTCAGTGGGCACCTTTGTATGAAGTCTTAAATATTTCTTTCTAGAAACTGATATAATTGCTATCCTGCAACCATAGATGAAACTACAGTATGTTGGCATTGCAAACGATGCTTTCTATAAGTTACCCAAATGGAATAGAATAAGTAGAAAACGGCCCTTCAATTGTTCATACTTTTCTTAAGGCCACAAAATAAGTTCCCACTTTTTAGCTTCTTGCAATTTAGATTGTAGATAAAGGAAACCATGTTTTGAAATTCTTACGGTGGTTATCTTGTGATATTTTCTATTTGTGTGCCTTTTCTATCTCCTCCTCTCATTCCCATTGCCATTTCTTTTGCAGTGGGAGACTCAAGCTTTCGTGTCGGAGGGACAACATTGTTAAATTTTAGCTGCTTTTCCATTTCTGATATGAAGGTTAGCTTCTTTTTTTTCCTCCTTTGAGTGGTGATTTAATATTAAAATTTACTTGGGTTACAAATTGGGTCACTGTTAAATTTTTAGTGACTTTTGGAATCTAACTTTTTGTTCGTTAAGAAAATAGGGCATATTATCCTTGGAATATACACAAGCACACACAAGTTACACATACAGTGGTTTGGTCATTGAAATTCAAGCAACTGTGTTTGGCTACAGACTTAATTGAGGGCAAAAAAAGTATATTGGAGATTGAATTTTACAATATTTTCCACTTGGTTTCTAAGTAAGTGAAGAGACTCTAGACAATCATACACTGATTGAGTTGATTTTTCTCGTGTTCGTTGTTTAAACCTTGGTTTGCTCTGATCACAGAAGTGTACATGCAGTATAAGTGTTTAATTTTTAATACATTATGAATATTTGGTATATCTATAGTGTTCTATTCCATTTATGAATTGTTTCAGCCATATGTTTTGTACTAATGGTAGAACCTAAGCTTAAGGACTGGCAATCTTGTAACCAAAATTAATCATATGAGTTGTTTCAGATAAAGATAACTTTCCCCTGATTAGTAGATAAGATACTAGTGGTGATGGCGGAAGAAAAATTTGCAGATTTTGTTCTTTGTTTTTGTGGTTCTTTACTTGAAAACAAGAAGAATAGGATTAGTCCAATTTGTTATCATGAAATACAGTCACGTTGCATTTGATTTTGTCATCATGTGAAAATATCTAAATCATAAGACAGTTGAGCTGGGAATGTATTAGAGATGGAAGTGTGTTTCCTATTCTAGATTCAAGAATTTTTTACATATCCAACAAAGCTTAGTCAAGGACATGTACGTGTTTTAATATTACGGAGTCATGATCACTAAGGCACTGCGCCGTACCATTTGATTTTCTGTTAGGTAACTAAGGTGTCCGACTACCATAGGCCATGTCTCTACCATCATGAGGGCAGTGATAGAGTATCCTTTTCTTGTGGTGTTTCACATGATGATCAAGTAGTCAATGTGATATGTATTGTAGAACACTATGGCATATAAATTTTAGAGTATAAATTTTGATTTATTATTGACCTTTAATTTTTCTTTTTAATGTGAAAATAAGGCTACATACTTGTCCGGTTGACATATTCTGGTGTTTATTTTGGTTATATACTCATTTTACTGCCCATTTACTGGACTAAGTTTTTAGATTATTTTACTATGAATTCGTGCATAGCTTGCTTTTAAAACTTTAATATGTCCTTGGCAACTATTAGACAACCCATGTTCAAGGATTAAAATTTTGTTTCGCAGGTTGTTTTGGTCCACTAGGAAATAAAAATGTTTCGGACACAAGAATAGGAATTGAACCAGAGAATTACACTGTTCAATCTTCCCTAAAGATCCTTTGTTGTGTTGTTCATATTGAGAATTTGCTATGTTGATTTTTTAATGATTTAGTTTGTGTTTGGTTGCTGAGAACAGCTCACAAAATTTTGGATCTCATTATATCTTGTGTTAAATTGTCATTAGTTCAAGTAGATATTAGGCTCAATAGTAGTTATTTTCTGCTCATATACGTATACTTTGAAATTAAGTGATTTTCGTTAGTTTTGGAACAGTGGGAATGGGAACTTATGATGGTCTCCCTGGCAAGCAGATGAAGCTGATGAAAAACCAAGAATCTGTTTCATTGCCTAAAGATTTGAAGTCAGTGTCAAATCAGATCCAAAGAAAAAACCGTCGATTATTGGGAATTTTTTGGTAGTGTGCCTAGAAAAAAATCTGATGTCTCTGCTAATAAGTCATAAATTGAGATTGAGTGCCAAGTTTGAGCACGATAAAGCGGTTCATGAGTGGTCGTGATAAGTTTGCCAATTTTAATTGTACGATTTATATTAATTGCTAGGATTGCAATTCCATTGAAGAGAGGATGAGAAGAGGAAAAGGTGATTATTCATCATTGGAGGTAATGAAGGGATGGCTATAGAGCCTGGGAAAGAAATAGATCTAATGGAAGAGTAGAACCATGGCTCAACCTAGACCTCTTCAATTCATCTGGTTGTGTCAAATTGATAAAAGATTACTTAGGAATAATTCTCTTTCTGAAATTCTTCGATCTCTTTTTTGTTTTTTTGGTGTGTTTTTTTGGTTGTTAGTTGATCATTGAGGAGGCAGTATCTGGTGAGAATAATTCTTCTAATTTGTTGAGAGGGAAGCGTTGTCTAAATTTCTATGTTTTGGTGGCTGTTCAATTTGATTAGAATGCCTCATCTCTCCTTTGGCTTAATGAAAATGTGTCTTAACTTCTTGGATTACAAAAACATGTTAAGATAGTTCGGATGAAGTTGTAGAGGTGCTAATCACAATCATTTGAAGAAGAGTTCACTACGTTTTTGTTGGGCTTTACTCTTTTTTAAGGTACTACATGTAGGCTTTTGTATATAGGAATTGTCCTTATGGTTTAGGAATAATGTCATGCTTCCTAAATTCGAATCCCAAATTTGGTTTTCAAGTAGCTTACTATATAGTTGCACTACATGCTTTAACAATCATCTATTGTACCATACCACTGCATGCGATACGATTCGAAGAAGAGTTCGCTATGATTTTGTTGCGTTTTCACTCTTTTTTTAAGTACTACAAGTAGGCTTTTCTATATAAGAATTGTCCTTGCGGTTTAGGAGTAATGCTAGCCTCCCAAATTCGAATCGCAAATCTTTTAATAGTTATACCACATGCTTTAATAGTCATCTATTGTACCATGCCACTGCATGTGATACAATTTACTAAGCATTTGAGAATCGGGTTTGGGAAGCATAGCTCTAACCGAATATAAACGTTTTGTGAAGTATGAACTATTTGGTTAGTGTTATGCTTTTCAAATTTCCATCACAAAAGTGGTTCCCAACACATGTGGTATAGGTCACTGAATTTTCAGTAGAAGATGTTGAAGTGGTTACATTATTATTGAAGGTGGTCTCACTATCGCATATGTTGGGAACCACATTTGGGATACAAAATTTAGGAAGCATAGCATTACTCGAACTTTTTTTAGATTAAAGCTTTGAGATATTTTGTAGGACAAATAGTGTATCCGGCGCATCGCGCGGGTTACATGCTAGTATCTCTAAATTTTAAGAGACATTCTCTAAAGTTGTCTCTAAAATTTCCAAGGGGTTAAATACATTTTACACCCTTATAGTTTGTCACCTGTGTCAATTTTGTCCCTGTAATTTAGAAAGTGTTACTTTAGACCCTGTAGGTTCACAAGTGTGTCAAATAAGTCTAATAAGTCCTTTAGTGATAAATAATTTTGTCACTGAAAGTAAAACATTTGTCACAAAAAGTGTCTGAGGGACTAAAAGACACTTATGAAACTATAGGGACGAAAATGACACTTTCTAAACTACAGGGACGAAATTGGCACAAAGAGAAAATTAGAAGGGTGTAAAATATAGTTAATCCAATTTTCAACTAGTTTAAAGGCTTTGGCATAGAGCAAAATTCAAAATTTAAAAGAATGTCTCAAAAATTCAAAGAGATTTGAGAGATTTTCTAAAATGTCTTTGAAGTCTCTAAGATTCAGAGACATTGTCTAAAGCAATGTTCAAAATTTGAGAGAATGTCTCTAAAATTTCGGAGAATGTTTCAGAGACAATTGAGAAATTTTCTAAAATGTCTTTGAAGTATTTAGGTTTCATAGACATTTTTTTAGTTATCTGTTTTTGAGTTATCTGTTGCTTCGTTTGCACAAAAATATTGGTTCAACAAGTTACATCCAAGGCACATCAATGCTAACAATGAGAAAATAATTTCTATCTGTTGCAACCAAAAAAAAAAAGAAACAAAGAACACATCACCTATGTACTCACATAGGAAGGTGATCATTTGATCAATAGCATTTAGATCAACATCAAAGGTAGTCAAGATTCTTATACCTAAATATATGCCCTCAAAATATCTCTGAAAATCATTCCTCTACCCTTTCAATAGCCATTTTTCAAAATGTCTCTGAAAATCATAATTTCTTTGAATTTAAAAGACATTCTCAAATACGTATGCAAATCATACAATCTTTCAAGATTTGTAGAGACATTCTCGGATTTTCGAGATATTTTCTGAAATGTCTTTGAAAATCACAAAATGTATCTAAATTTTTAGAGATATTATCAAATTTTGGAAGATTCTTTATGAGAATGTCTTTGATTTTTTTTAGTTTAGAGACATCCTTCGAAAATGCCTTTAAAATTTTCAGAGCTAGAGACAGTCTATAAGTTACTCTTTCTGTCCTATTTTTTGTGACCATTTTTTTTTTTTTTTCGTTCAAAAATAATGATCACTTGAACTATTAAATGTACATATTTAATTCAGTTTTCAACACTAGCCTCACTAAATTTAAAACATATATATAAGAGTACTTGTTTACTTAAAAAAATTGGATATACTAGTCACATAAATTGAAACAGAGTGGTATATATATTTATTTATTTTTTTTAAAATTTTATATCCAATATTGGTCTTGTTTGAAAGATCTTGAGTAACTGATTCCAAACATAAAATTATTTAATCTTATTTAATATTTTTTTAATCAAAATTAGAGTTATTGTTTGGAAGATATAGCAAATATGGAAAAGGGAAAAAAAAATAAGAGTAATACTTGGACATAATCAAACACACAACTTTTGGGATACAACCTAATTAATGTGTCTATCTCTCTCCTGTGTCATTGTGGGGTCCAGTGACATCACAGGAGAGAGATAGACACATTAATTGGGTTGTGTCACAAAAGTTGTGTGTTTGGTTGTGCCCCAAGTATTACTAAAAAAATAAATAAAAAGCTGCATCACGCTGACATCAACATTTGACTTCAGACATGCATACATCATGCTGACATCAACATTGGACCATGCATCATTCTTATGTGCGCAGCGCGCGCATGCTGGAGGGTTATTTGTCCAAAAAAAATTGAAGAACCTTATTACAAGTGATTGAAAATATTTGTGAACCGAATTGGTTGAACCTTTATTTACTATGGAACTTGGACCAACCTCCCCTAAAATAGAACTAGTTCAGCACTCATTCTAGGATACCCACACATTTACTTTATCAATTTAGACCAACAACGCTTTTACTTTACATAATGCTTTATTTAGTAGACAAGATCTCTCACATCTATACTATTACAAAAGAGAAAGGGTGGTATCAATATTATTTTTTAAATTTTTTATAATTACAATTAAACCATTTTATTTTATCTTTTTGAAAAATATTAGAAGGGTATTAAAATGTCCAATTAATTAAAAAAAAAAAAACTACTTTAACAAATGGGAAAAAATTGTCTAAATTAGTTGACTAAAAAAAAACTATCTAAAAAACAAACAAACAAACAAACTAGCACACACACGGAGTGTGTTGCCCTATTCTAGTATAAATTTATGGAAAAAACTGGAAAGAGTCCCTTTTGGGACTTCCTTGCACCTAATTTGCCATTTCTGACAAGAAAAACAGTTTTTAATGCAACCGTCTTGCATTGAAAACTTGCATTGAAAATTGTTTTCTTGTCATAAATGACAAATTAGGTCCACAAAAAATCCCAAAAGGGAGTCGCCATAGAACTTCTCTAAATTTATATGAGTAATGCTAGATGCACAACAAAAGTGCACAACGAAATGCACAAACTGCTTTAATTTATTGGACCTCGGACTGAAAAAGCTGTACACTGCATTTTTTTATCTTTTTGTGTGTACAAACTTTTCAGCACGAAGTCTAACAATTTTAAGCTGGTTGTGCATTTCGTTGTGCACTTTTGTTGTGCATCTAGCACTTCCGAATTTATATATGCAGTGATCATCAGTCATCATCCTGTTACTCCTATATATATATATATATATATACCTCCCCATGCACTTCCTTCCACATATATAGAACATGAACCTCTTTTTCTCCAAAATTCTTCACCCCACAGAGTAACACACCGCCAATGGAGACCAAGCAACTTCAGTTCACCTTCTTCTTCCTCTTCTTTTTCCTCACTGCTTTTACAGGTAATTAGTTTAGTAAGAATGCTCAGAGCTAAGGCCCTGTTTGGCACCACTTTTTGAAATCCATACGTGATTATGAAACTTCAACAATAAAAAGAAACTGTTTGACAAACCAAATCTTGCAATTCACTCACCAAAAAACAGTTTTCTTTGCTAATTTAACTGCAGAATGAGAAGCTGCAGCAAACAGGCCCTAACTTTTGTTGCTATTTTCTTTTTTCTTGTTCTTTTTGGGGGTGTTCTGATCTATGAGCCCCTGAAAAGGTTCTTATTACATACAAATACAATATATTTGGCATTGATTTATCTCAGAAGCTGAGAAGGTGGGAGGATCATATAGGCATAGGCATGGGTCAAGTACAGTTAAGCTATTTGTATTTGGGGACTCATATGCTGATACTGGTAATTCCCCCAAATTTTTTGCAAGCTCATGGAACGACCCTTTCGGGATCACTTTTCCCGGTAAACCCGCCGGTCGCTTCTCCGACGGCCGTGTCCTAACTGATTACATAGGTCAGTACTCTTTCTCTCTCTCTCTCTCTCTCTCTCTCTCTCCCTTCTTTGTATGTTTCGATACAACTCTATGTGGAGAAGTTATTCAGTGAGCCCGTCACGCCACATCAGCATGCTGACGTGGTGTGACCATCTAATCTTAACCACCCAATTGCCCCCTACTTTATGGGGGATCATGACAAGTGGTTAGTGAAATTTTAAAATTTAAATCTGATAGCCATTTGTCATGATCCCCCATAAAGGAGGGGGCAAGTGAGTGGTTAAGATTAGATGATCACACCACATCAACATGCTGACGTGGCGTGACGGGCTCACTGAATAATTTCTCCTCTATGTGTGTACATGTAGGTATGTATTATGCTCATTAAGATGAGAAGTTACTCAGTGAGCCCGTCACGCCACGTCAGCATACTGACGTGGTGTGACCATTTAATATTAACCACCCACTTGTCCGTTACTTTTAAGGAGATCATGACAAGTGGTTAGTGAAATTTTAAATTTTAAATCTGATAGCCACTTGTCATGATCCCCCATAAAGGAGGGGGCAAGTGGGTGGTTAAGATTAGATGGTCTCACCGCATCATCATGCTGACGTGGCGTGACGGGCTCACTGAATAATTTCTCCATTAAGATAAGGGACATAATTAATTTAAGAAATTACTATTAGCACTCCAAAAATGAACTAATACATTTTAGGATACCACTCTAACAATTGTCAAGGACTGTAGATGAGATCTATTGAAGTTCGGAAATATAAAATTCGCAGCAATTCAAACAAATTTGAAGGTTAATGAATTTTGTGAGGGATAAGAAAATAGAAGATGCTTTTCTTTGGGTATTAAGAAAAATAAAGATGAAAATCGTAAGGAAAATAAAGTGAGGAATTACTTGCTAATTTCAACTTTTGCCTATCATTTTTTTTTAGATAGAAGGGGTGAGGCTTAACACCCGTCTCGGCGCCAAACGAGTTATACTCACTTTATACTTTTATATTTTCTTAATTGCTATTATATTTGGTGGAATTTTAATTTCTGATATTATTAAGGTGCATTTGCTGAAAAACACTATGGTAACAGTTATTTTCTTGTTTTCCTTTCGTTATAATTTTTCTGTCTAAATTACAAGCCGATTGGAGCCTAAAACAATACATCAATAGGGTTTAACTGTTGCCTAAACTCTCTCTCTCTCTCTCTCTCTCTCTCTCTCTCTCTCTCTCTCTCTATATATATATATATATATATATATCATACCCTTAAGATATAAGAATGCAGCAGCTGAAGGAGGACTTAGTTAAATACCATTTTGCCATCTCCAAAACTTATATACACACGTCTCATAAGAATACATTGATTTGTGTGAAGGCAATTTTGTCATTTCAGCCCACCAAGTATCTTTAGGAAAACTTGTAATTACAAGTGCACTCTTTTAGTATACATAATGACTCATACATCTCGATACTCATCATAATGATATATTTGTTTGTGTGATGGTAATTATGTCATTTCAAATGAATTACTACCTCCGTCCCATTTTATGTGTCCATCTTGGGAAATCCAACTATTTAAGGGGACAAAAAGAATCTACACCTACTTTCCACAATTGCCCATAATCATTGCATTTTCTTTTTTTGTTTTGTTTTGGTGTTGATTGCAAGGAAGGGTAGTTTGGAAAATTAAGTAAAATTTGCATACTAATTTAGGAAAGTGGACAACAATTTTGGGACATCCCAAAAAGGAAAGATGGACACATAAAATGGGACGGAGGGAGTATTACATTCAGGTCAACTTTTAAAATTTTATTTAATATAATAATGAGGATTCAATCAATAGTGTTATGCCTAATTACATTTGGGTCAGCAATTTTTGGAATATTTATTATTCACTTCAAAAAAAGTCAAAAAATGCGGCTATTTTGGTGCCTATTTAGGAATTGGTCACTAATTTTTACAATTTGGTCAACTTCTTCTCTCAAATTTAGGATTCATATATTGTAATATGTGTAATTGCATTTGGGTGAGCAAGTCTTGGGATATTTATTATTCACTTCAAAAAAAGTCAACAAAAGTGGCTATTTTAATGGCTATTTACGAATCGGTCACCAATATTACATTTTCGTCAACTTCTTCTCTAAAATTTATATATTTAGGAATTGGTCATTAATATACCAAAATTCACTTATACTAAAATCTCATACCAAATTCATATCTTATACTGACCCTAGTATATATATATATATATATGTATCTACTATGTACTATATATAAAAGACCCTAACATGTCTATGGAAGCGTGCAATTCCAAATTAATTTTAACAATTTCGATATTTCTCTATTTGTTCTGTCCTTTAATTGCATAGTTACTCAAATACTATAATATTCCTTTAATATACTATAATTACTCGTACATGTGTACAACTACATAAAGTTATATTGATTTGTGTGAGGCTAATTCTGTCATTTGTACAATAATTACATTCAAGTCGACTAATAATTACAATCAGGTCAACTTTTGAAATTTTATTTAATATAATAATGAGGATTCAATTAACTTTGGCTTAAATATATCAGGTTCAATCAACTTTTTCAATCATATTTACAATTAGCTTCAAACAAAAGTCAATAAAACAGCTGATGACATAATATTTACATATAGGTCATTTTTTGTAAGAAAAAAAATAAAGAATAATCCGCTTTTGGCACAATATTTACATATAGGTCAATTTTGTTAGATAAATTATAGAATGGTCATCTTCAGCCACGACATTTACATATAGGTCAATTTTCTTCAGGAAAATTAAAGAATGGTCATCTTCTCGCACAATATTCACATACAAGTCAAGTTTAAAAGAAAAATTACAAAATAATCTACTTGCTTACATAAGCGCGCATACACAACATGCGTATATATTTTAATATGGAGGGATAGGCACGTGAACATAAATACTTATAAAATTATCAAATTATAATACTCTCACATGCATTACTAACTTTTCCTCAATTTACATAAAGCGCACATATATCACAAATTTCATCCGCATTTATTGAAGGCACGCGCAACGCGTGTGCTATGCCCCTAGTATATATATATATATATATACATAGTATTTTTTTTATTTTTTTCAAACACACCGGTGGGTCAGTGATAGAAAAAGATAAGCCTTGGAACGAGACATTAACTTGGATGTCTCATGTCTTTGGTTGAACTCTCACGTACATCACCAATACTTAAGTGACATCTATGTTTCTCAGGTGTTGCGCGTATTGGGCCACTAATAAACTTTTCTTGGGGCTTAAAGAAAAGGCCTTTCATTAAAGGGTATTACTTGTTACACACCCAACGACACAATTTTTAGGACACAATTCAAGAGATGTGTCTATCTCTCTCCTGTAACACTGTGGGGTCCAGGGCCGGCCTTGAGATGATAAAAATTGTCCGAGGCCTCAAGCGAACTTTCAAGAAGCCTTAAGCGAACTTTCAAAGGGGCCTAAAAAATAAGGCCTCTATACTAAGTTTTATAAAAATTAGGTAGAAATTTGAAGAAAATAGGCCTAAAAGTGATAAGTTTCATAAAAATTAAAAAGAAATTAGAAGAAAATAGACCTAAAAATGATAAATTTTGAGGCCTAAAAATTTGAGGCCTAAAGCGGCCGTTTGGCTCGCTTGTGCCAAGGGCCGGCCCTGGTGGGGTCCAGTGATATTATAGGAGAGATATAGACACATCTTTTGGGTTGTGTCCCAAAAGTTCTATCTTTGGGAGTGTCCCAAATTCCCAATCTTTACTCTTCATTAAAATAATGATAGAGACACAGTAAAGAGAAAATGGATGAGTTCATTAATTACACAAGAAAAGAACACAAATTTAGATCTAATTTCAAAATTGTCATTAATAAATTCATTCCATTAATCATTTTCCTTTTCCTTTTAAATATGTATGTATATATTTAAAAAAAACTTTTTAATTGATCTCATTTTTGTCTTTCCACATCATGGCATGTAGCTTCTTTTTTGGGCATAAGATCTCCACCACCATACAAATTAAGAAAATTAGGTAAGAATTTGCAAAAGTATGGGATGAATTTTGCTCATGGAGGGACGGGTGTCTTCACCACATTGGTTAATGAACCAAACATGACAACCCAAATCAATTTCTTCCAACAAATACTTGAGGAAAAAGTGTACACCAAACGCGACTTAAATTCTTCAATCGCTCTGGTATCCCTTGGAGGCAACGACTATGCTACTTACATGGCACACAATGGCACCCTACAGGTGAGTGGTTTAGCTAATTATATACCTGTGAGTTTATGGTAGGTGATCTGTGGGCGTGGCTATGTTATTTTGCTTAAAATCTTCAAAAAAATTATAACTAAATACTGTTGTGATTCCTAAATTTATTTTTCAATGATTTGGCAATTGAGTAATTGTTGAATGGGACTGATTCACAATCGATTCATATGTTTCCGCTAAAAGTACGAAAAAATAAAAGGGATGTCAAATTTGTAATTTGACAAGGTTCAAATAGAACAATCCTATTTCACAAATGATTCACGTGTTCAACGGTACGTGTAGTGCACTCTCAATTTGTGGTGTCATTCTATTAAAACCACATTTTTGTGATGCTTGAACCTCATCAAAGTGCTTCCTATTGCACCCATATTTTGTAATATTATTTTAGGAAATTCTAGGATACATCCTAGCTGTTTAGGTTGTACAATACATTCTAGTGGATTGGGTGCTAAAATATCTAGTTGGATCCTAAAATATGTAACTAAGTACCAAAATGTTGTAATTAGAACACCTATTTGTTTATGTTTTTTTATAAAAGCAATGTGATTTTTAAAGTCACCACACTTGTGACCTAGTTACAAATTTTGGTACATGAGTTACACCATCTTGGCACTAAATTTGGTTGTATGACACAGCCAAAACTACTAGGATGTATCATAGAAATTTTTGTGATTTTTGGTTTTAGAATGACACCATTGAAAAAAAGATTATGGCTACGCCACTATTTGGTGTGAGGTTCCCATACTGTGGAGCCATGTGCTTCTTACTTTTAAGGGGCATATGACTAGTAGTTTTTGACTTCAAACAACTACTCATGTCTCCACTACTTGTCATGTGCCTCCCATTTTTAGGGGAATGTGGCTCCATATTATTTTAGGGTCATATCACATCAACACGATGATGTAGTATGACAGTCTAACCGAATAAATTCACGTGGCAATTATGGTATGTTGCGTAGGTTATAATATTTTAAAGGAAAGTGTTGTTTTCTTGTCCCACATCCGAAAACAACGGAACTTTCCTTACTTTCCTAATCCATGTATATGAGAGCACAATCTTCTAAAGGTGTAACTCAATGAGTAAAGATTTGGGCACAAATACGCAACAAACAAATTACATTAACACCAGTGGAAGAGTGTCAAGTGGAAGAGTGTCATGTGGTAGAGTTGTCTGCCACACAGGGTAAAGATTTGGCTACATACACTCTACAAACAAATTATATTAAGACCAGTGGAAGACTGCTATGTGACAGAGTTAATACGTACATTTTTGTCCCCTATGTGGTAGACAACTCTGCCTGTTTGCACCCAAAAACCGCCAAAGGTTTTTGAGCCCGAATGGAATGATGGAATGGGCTAGAGAGTGGCCAGCCTGAAACTTGCCTTGAAGAGCCTTGCCGAGTGGTTGCAAAGGCCCATTGGGCTCAGGGAGGTAACACCAGGTGGTTTAAGAAGGCAAGGCTGCCATCTAAGTTTGGTGGAGCCCGATGGTCAGTATGAGTCATGTACTAACCAATCGGACAGCATCTTCAGAATCAGGCATACATTGGAGTCCGATTGGTAAGCCAAGCATGGATGACAGCGATCGGGCATCCGAGAGACAACCAGCGTCAGAACGGAAGCCCGATGGATGGAGAGGATACCCTGAGTAATCGGACACCATATAAAGAGACATAGGTAAAAGCTGGTTGCATAAGTTCGATTGTCCACGAGCATTCATAATACTGCCATCGGGCATGGAAGACAGAAAGCATGACAAAAGGGGGTTGCACGAGCCCGATAGAGTTAAAGGCGTGATCATCTGAGCCCGATGATAAGAGAGGGGAAAGCGGTTCTGCTCTTAGCTATCATGGTGACGTCACCTTGAAAGTAAGGAAGCAGAGTCCGTTTAGGAATGAAATCTAATCACGTCTACCTGGATTTGGAAGGAGAATCCCTAAAATAGTGGAATTGATTCAATCAAAATTCGGATAAGGCAAGAATTTGAGTTTAGGAAGGATTCTCCAATCAACCAACTACTTGGAGCGCAAGCTAAGGAGTCTTTGCCTTATCAAAATTGTCAGAGGCCGCTATAAATATAGAAGCAGGCCAACCGTGCAAATGACTTCGCGTCATCTCGAAAAATAGCATTCATACACAGCATTCAAAGCATTCAAACCTTTACGTTCTTGTTATTCTGCATGCATAGCAAATAGGTTCGCCTCTTTGTTATTTTCTTTTAACGTTTTTTTTGTTATTCTGAACAATCAGAGCCTGTTCTGATCTTGTTCTTTGGTCGTATGTTTAATTTTCCAAATAGTTAATAAAATATCTATATTTTATTATCTGTATGTGATTGTTTACCTAGTAAGCTCTAACACTATTTGGCTTGTGCGCTTCAGTACTGCCAAGGGATTTTTGGTGAGGCTACTTTCCTACTCATCGTACACAATCACTCTATTTAGAAGTCAGATCTAGAAAGCCTTAAGTATCACTCACTCAAGCGTATAAGAAATTAGTTTGCACACATACACCCCGAGCCCGTTTGGCTCTGGCACGCTCGCGTAAAACTACAGGCAAACATTTTGGCATGCCCGGTGGGACACATACCGTTAAGATATGCCTCCGAAGAAGAATGGGAAGAACGAACAAGAAGATCCAATCGTTGACCCATGTGCTGAAGAGAGTACAGGCTACTCTCCTGTGGAAAGTGGCGTGACTCTTGAGGCGATCTCAGAAGTCCTAAGAATGAAAGTCGAACTTATGAGGCGAGACTATAACGCCTTGATAGGTTCGATGAGCAACTTCAAAGAGTTAGTCGGCCAAACGGTCGAAATACATCGGGGTCAGATCGACCTCGTCTCATCTACTAGGACCACGCACGATAAGTTAGACGGCCTGACCTTAGAGATCTCAGGCTTGTCAAAAATCCTCGTCACAGTGGCTAGGAGGCTGACTCCAGAGAACCTTAAAGAACACATCAGCTCTTCTGGATGGGCCGATAAGAAGAAAGACCGTCCTTATGTCATTCCAAACCTACGAGGGCAGAATGGGTTAAGTAAGCAGCCCGACCCACAAGGGGAAGGATCGGGCAGCGGGGAAGATACAGATCCCAATGGATCGGCAACACCAGTTTTTGTCCAACCATTAGGCCATAACGGAGATCTAGTCGGCCACACACCCCCCCCCCCCTTGTCCACACTATTGGGGGGCAAAGAGCCAATGGTGCGTTTTGGACTCATCAGGCCAATAACAACCAACACCAATTACCACCTCCGATAGTTCCCCTTATGGTGGTGGCTCAGCCCGTAGCTCCATAACCCATCAATAGGGACGAGCTGGTCGCGGCTATACACGAGGAGTATGGTCCGTTCATGAGGGGGATGGAGAGGCCGACATACAGACGGCCATACCCGCCTGAAATTGACCAAGTCAACTTTTCCCAAGGGTACAAAGTTCCAAACTTTGCTCTATTTTCTGGGAAAAGTAAACAGTCCTCGGTAGAGCATATTAGCCGTTTTATAGTACAATGCGACCACGTGGGTAGCAATGACCCGTTGAAACTTAGGTTATTTCCAAACTCACTAATGGGCATAGCGTTTTTGTGGTATGTCAATCTCCCAGCCAACTCCGTGCAGAATTGGAAGGGGATGAAAGAATTGTTTCATGGCCAGTTCTACAGCACTGAGCCCGAAACATCGTTGGCTGATCTGTCCAGGATGCTCCAACTGGCGGGAGAGATAGTGGAAACCTATATAGCCCAATTCAGGAAGGCAAAGTATAGGTGCAGGACCGTCTTGCCCGAAGAAGAGTATGTTAAAATGGCAATAGGAGGAATGTCCTTCGAACTTCGCAAGAGGTTTAAAGGGACTGATTTCTATTATTTATTCGAGCTGGCCACGCGGGCCGCTCTCTATAAGCGTATACTCTTGTATGAACAGGAGCAGAAGAATTCGTCCAAGGGTACCTATTATAAAGATCCGAATTACGAGATCCATCTAGCAGATTGCGACCTTGAAACAGAAGTTGATACGGCCGAGTTAATTTGCAAACAGCCGATTGTCTGCAATGCCTTGAATAAGCCAATCAATAATAATGCGGCTGCAAAAAAGATGGCATTCGAGGCAGGAAAAAACTACACGTTTGATTTCACAATGGCTGATCAAATTTTTGATGCCCTTCTGGCCGATAAAGTGATCAAGCTTAGTGATGGTCATCGGATCCCTAAGGTCGATGACATAAAAAATAAAGAATACTGTAAATGGCACAAATCCTGGAAACATTCTACTAATAACTGTGTTGTATTTCTAATGTGATACAGGAAAACGTAGAGAAGGGAGTGTTCAAGTTCTCGGATAAAACCATGGGAGTTGATGCTAATCCATTCCCTCAAATCACCAGCACCAACATGTTGACGCCCGATTTGACCAAGCTAAACAGGCCAAGGCCGAAGGTGGACCTGACCGAGAGGGAGGAGTTGCCAAGGCAAAGAGAAGGAAAACATGTTGCTATTTCGGCCACAGAAGGGCCGAAGGTGACCATCCACGAGCTCCAGAAGACGTACCAGGAGCGGAAGAAAAAAGAGTGAAAGGCCGAAGTTGAAACAGCCCGATTAACCACTAATAGATTGATTGCTGACCTACGACATCAACTTGAGCTAATAGAACAAAGCCTCTGCCCAAGATGCAAGGCTGATATTAAGAAGGAAGCCTCCAGCCCAAGCAAGAGGCCTAGAGTTAACGAATACCGGGAGCACATCCCGAGAAGGCCTGTGCATGAGAGGCTTTCGCTGCCCAAGCGTGGTCAGTTTAGGCCCGAATGGCAGCACTAGCCATCGCCTGCTCTGCATACCGGCCGAAGGGATTCGGGCCGCTTGGGGGCAAGGTACGATCAGACTTTCAAGAACCCAGAGGTGAAAGGGGAGGCCCCAGCCCCAGCCCCAGTCATGCATCCAAGGATGATACTGCCACCAAGAATGGATGAGGGAAGGTGGTATAAGGCTGAACATCCTAAATTCCCAATACAGCCCAAGTACAACAAGTCTTAGAAAAGGAGATATCAACGCGCGAGGCAAGCTAAGCGTGAATGTCAATATTGGGAGAATCGGGCTCACAGTTCTCCTAAACCCAGTGCACCCGAATTTCCCGATTCCAAAGAACATCCAACTGCGGAGGAACTCATTTTTTTTTACAAAAAATGCTGGTAAAGGAGCGATGCACGCCACTGAGCACCTGAAAGAAATCTTTAGGCAGGAGGAGCTAAAGGAAAGGTGTAAGCCCAAAACAGACGTAATGGACATGGAGTCCGATGATGATCTTTCAGATTTGGACGCTACGCCAATCCAATTTGGGACCATCCCTGTAAGTCTGTCTTCAAACAAGATTTTTACTTTGCCCATGTCTTTTATGGCCAAGCTAGATAGCCCACGGCCATGAAGGGGGACGTGGTAGAGGGTCAGACCGAAGAGTCAACCACAATAGAAGACATATTTTGGAGCGGAGGGGAGACTGTCAAACCCAACGTGGTGGAAGCCACAAGCAAGAATGTGGATGCTACCGATCTATAGACCGATCGGCCTAAGATCACCATCTTGAGGCCGAGAGGGAATCAGACAGAGGAGGGGCAACAGCCAGGAGGTCCTGTCAATGTAGTTTTTGAGAAGCCAACCTATCAAATGACCCAGCATTTAAAGCCACTATACGTGAAAGGACATATTGAAGGGATCCCGATAAACAGAATCCTCGTTGATGGAGGGTCATTATGCCTCAGATAATGCTGAGAGTTCTCCAGAAGTCTGAGTCAGAGTTGATACCGACTGAGATGAACGTACAAAGTTTCACGGGAACACCCTCAAGAACCAAGGGTATTCTACCTTTGGAACTGACTGTTGGAAGTAAGACGGTCATGACTGCTTTCTTCATCGTGGAGACATCGGCCGCCTACAATGCATTGTTGGGTTGAGACTGGATTCATCCTAACTACTGTATCCCTTCAACCCTCCATTAGTTGTTAATTTTTTAGAGGGAAAATGAAGTTGAGGTAGTTGGAGTAGATACGAAGCCGTTCGTGGCTCGCGTGCAAACGGCTGATGTAGTCCTGCATGAAGACGACATCGGGCCAGTCAAGTTACTAGGATGTGGCAAGCTAGGAAAATCAAATGCAGCTATATTCCGCAAAGGAGTTCCACTAGACTTGAAGTCCTACTACCACAACCTCAATCGGACTGAGGAGTTAAGGCCGATTGAGACCAACGAACATGATGTGATCGATGAGTCTACAACTGATTGAGACTCGGAGATAGCTGGCCCTAAAGGCCAGCATGGCCAGATGGTGTGCATATCTGGCTGATAGAAGATTAGAAATCGGCCCAACCGATGGTATGGTTAACTTGGCCGATTGTATCTACGAAGAAGAATTACCAAGGAAAGAAGAGATCCAAATGGAGGAATTAGAAGCGACCACTGCAAAGCTGGATGATTTGAAGGCCGACGTTCAAGATCCCCTCTTGGAGGTTAACCTGGGCAATGAACGAGAACATAAGCCAACTTATGTAAGTCAGATGCTAGAACCCGAGTATCAGGCCGAGGTAATAGCGCTTCTACATAAATATAAAGATTGTTTTGCCTGCGATTATGATAAAATTCCAGGGCTATCTAGGAAGCTGGTGGAACACCGATTGCCAATCAAATTGGGGTTCAGGTCGTTCAAGCAGTTATCTAGGCGCATGTCACCAGAAGTCACGCTGAAAGTGAAAGAAGAGATTGAAAGACTCCTCAAGGCCCGCTTCATTTAGACTGCCAGGTATGTAGAATGGGTCTCGAATGTAGTCCCAATGGTGAAAAAGAATAGAAAGCTCAGAGTCTGCATTGATTTCAGAAACTTAAACCCGGCAACCCCGAAGGACGAATATCCAATGCCATTGTCCGATCAACTTATCGATTCGGCCGCCAAACACAAGAACTTGTCCTTTATAGATGGGCATTCAGGGTACAATCAAATTTATATCGCTGAGGAGGATGTTCCGAAGATAGCTTTTCAGTGCCCGGGGGCAATTGGAACCTTTGAATGGGTTGTCATGCCTTTCAGGTTGAAGAATATAGGAGCCACCTATCAACGGGCAATGAACTCAATCTTCCATGACATGATTGGACGATTCATGGAAGTTTACATTGATGATGAGGTGGTAAAGTCCGGTGATAATGCTGATCATTTAAGGGGATCTGGAAAGGGCGTTTGAAAGAATGAGGGGTCACAAGCTGAAGATGAATCCCCTTAAATGTGCATTCGGCGTTTCAACAGGGAACTTCTTAGGTTTCTTGGTACACCAACGAGGGATAGAGATAGACAAGAACAAGGCTCGGGCTATCCAAACAGCAAAAGCCCTAGCCAACAAGAAGGAATTACAAAGGCTACTCGGGCAGATCAATTTTCTGAGAAGATTCATATCCAACTACGCCGGAAAGACTCAAGTTTGGACTCCACTACTGAAGATCAAGACCGATGAAGAATTCAAGTGGGAAGCCAACCATCAATAGGCCTTTGAAGGGATAAAATAATACTTGTCTACTCCTCCAGTGTTAATGCCACCAAAAAAGGGTAGGTATCTTAAGCTGTATATATCGGCCTCGGATTGCTCAATAGGAAGAATGTTAGATCAAGATAACGAGTAAGGTAATGAGCAGACCATTTACTACTTGAGTAGAATTTTAACTCCAATCAAGCAGTGATATGTGCCGATTGAGAAGTTATGCTTGGCTTTGTATTTTTCATCACAAAAGTTAAGAACGTATATGCTGCCTGTTTCTACTTATATCATATGTCAAACGGATGTGATTAAATATATGTTGTCAAGACCAATCATGTGTGGCTGATTTGAAAATGGACCTTGGCTTTGATGGAATTTGCCATCCAGTACCGTTCACATCAATCGGTCAAGGGCCAGGCCATAGCCAATTTTCTGGCCGATCACCCAGACCCCACTGACCTGGGAGACTTATCACTAACACCAGAAATACTAAATACGTCCTTAGTTCCATGGACACTGATCTTTGATGGGTCTAAAAATGCAGAAGGTGCTGGGGCAGGGGTGGTTATCATATCACCCAAGTATAAAAAAACCAAGATGTCATTTCGGCTTGATTTCAAATGCCCAAATAACCAAGCCGAATATGAAGCACTCATCATCGGACTTGAGATACTCCTTGAAATGGGGGCATCATCCGCACATATAAAAGGAGACTCAGGGTTGGTTATTGCACAAATATCAGGTGAATTCCAGATAAAGAGTTGGGAGCTCTGCCCGTTTCATTCTGTGGAAACCCAACTCATGGATTCTTTTGATGATATAAGTGTAAGTTATATTTCTAGGTCAACTAATACAGAGGCTGACAAGTTAGCCAAGACAGGATCGGCCTCATCTGCTGGAAAAGGGTTAGAAGATCAAGCTATCACGGTGCAAGTCCGATCTTTACCATCAGTGGCAAAAAGAGGTTGGTATACCACCACCAATTCGGTCCTAATGGATGACGATGATTGGAGAATCCCTATCATCGAATATCTAAAACACCCAAATGTTAGGGCAGATCGGAAAGTCAGACTGTTCGCAGTCCGATTCGTGGTGCTTGACGGAGAACTGTTCAAGAAACCCATCGGTGATGACGTGATCCCAAAATGCCTCGGGAAGAAACAGGCTATGAGGGTGATGGACGAAGTCCACGAAGGAATTTGTGAAGCTCATCAGGCCGGGACAAAGATGAAATGGCTCCTGAGGAGATATAACTACTACTGGCCAGGCATGCTAAAAGATTGCATCAGCTATGCTAAAGGATGTCAGGCCTGCCAGAAGCACGGCTCGATTCAACGGGTACCAGCCAAAGAACTTCAGCCCGTCATCAAGCCATGGCCGTTCAGAGGATAGGCCATGGATTTGATTGGCAAGGTTCTTCCACCTTCATCGGGCTAACATTGTTTCATTATAGTGGCTACGGATTACTTTACTAAGTGGGCCGAAGCCATACCTTGCAGAATGGTGACTCAGGCAACAGTGATTAAATTTATTGAGGAACACATAATACACCGTTTCGGCCTTCCAGAGACCATTGTGGCCGATCAGGGATCTGTGTTTACAGGGACTGAAACGTCAGCCTTTGTAGAGAGTAGGGGAATTAAGATCCTTAACTCCACTCCATACTATGCTTAGGCTAACGGATAGGCCGAGTCAACAAACAAGATCCTTAAAGGGATCATTGAGAAGATGATAGATGAAAACACAAGGGAGTGGGACAAGCTACTGTCCGAAGCACTATGGGCCTATCGGACTTCTAAGCGGTCCAGCACTGGAGTTATACCATTCATGCTAACTTATGGGCATGATGCTATGCTACCTATGGAGGTCACAGTCCGATCGGCTAGGAGAGCATTGCAAAATCATCTTAAGCCCACTGAGTACACAGAGGCCATGATAGCTAAGTTAGAAGGGCTTGACGAAACAAGACTAGCAGCCTTAGACTCATTAAAAGTACAGAAGGTACGTGCAGCCCAAGCGTACAACAAGAGGGTGAAAGAGAAGTCTTTCTGCACAGAGGATTTGGTTTGGAAGGCCGTTTTGCCTATCGGAGACAAGGATAACCGATATGGTAAATGGTCTGTCAATTGGGAAGGTCCCTTCATCGTTCACCAGTTCAAGAGAGGTGGAGCATACAAGCTACGTGATATGGATGGGATAGTGCATGTTAGGTTAATAAACTGTCAGTATTTAAAGTCTTATTATCCTACTTTGTGGGAAACTATTGATTTGGAATATAGACCGAATCCAGGTTTAGAGTATGATCATTTAGTCAATTATGAGCCTTAGAGCGAATAATAAAAAAAATTGTATTATATAAATGCTGGGCACAGCTTACCTACAAAGGTTCAGCACAAAAGAGTAAATATATATACTACGAAGTACAAAAGATAAAGAGTCTGCCTCTAGGCCGACTCAAAGTTCCTAAGTTTTGTCTTAAAATCCTCCCACATTTTTTCGGCCCCAGCTTGATCTTGCTTGGCTTTGTTGAGCTTCTGGGCCTAGATTCGGGCAGTTAAAGTGTTAGCCTGTAGTTGGTCACTGCATTTTTGAGCATCGTTCCCTAGCTGAGCCAAAACCCCATCCACCTTCGCCAGAGCCGCATCATTGGCTACTACTTCGGCCTCATACTTCTCCAACTGCGCCTTGAGAGCTGTAATGCGAGCTTAGAGCCAGGCGTCTCGGGTAATCACTTGAGCCCGGGTCATTTTCCCAGTCTCATATTTTGCCTTGGCACCCTTCAGGAACTGCAGTGCTTTCTGTCGTGCTCCAAGATGAGATTCGGCCTCGGTCTAAACAGCAAAGGCCGATTGATGTAGAACACGGGAGCCCGGTAGTCGTTCCTGGACCTCAATGAGAAAAGCCAGTTCCCGAGGGAAAGGGAAGGATCAGTCATGAGAGTGGCCAATGCGTTATCGAACTCAGAAGCCACAAGGAGACTAGCTAGACCACATGAAGTCAGTCCAAGAACAAGGTCTTTAGACTGCTGTAAACGAGTGGGAGACACCGCCTCAGGCTCAAATGAACCCAAGTCAAATGCCCCGAGGTCTAGACCGGAGAAGAAGTCGGGAATGAATGGTTCTGGACCTAGAGGAACGACCTGTTCAAGGATTGAAGGTTAAGGGTTAGTATTAGTCAAAAGACTGAGAAGGAAATACATGCCCGAATGGAACATAATACCTGGGAAGGCAGTGATGAGGAGGCTGAAGTGGTTTGGGGAATAACGACCTTGACATCGGGCCAAGAAGTGGATGGTTGGGTTGATTGTTGACTTGGTCCAAAAGGGGGAGTGAGGGGCGTTTCTTTTGATGGTACACCAACACCCTCACCTGAAGTAGTTTGAATTGCCTCTGTGGAGACCGAGGCACCAGCCATAACAAGATCTTCACTACTTGAAGGTAAAGGAGTTGCAGGAGTTGAAGAGGCAGGATCGGCCACTTCTTGGGTATGCTCAGGGGCTGGTTCTGGTGCAACAGCGGGATCTGCCTGACCTAAGGGAACATCTTGATTGGTTTCCACAGCGGGGGGCCGTTTGTTCTACTTCTTCTTCTCCATTTGTCTCTATAGTTGTTTTGCCCCCAAACAGACTTTCACTGCTGGCCGAGAGAATCACTTGCTCAGGTGCGTCCCCTCTAATTGTGGGAGCATCATCTCTGTCTGATGGAGTAAGGGGTGGGATAACTCTCAGGGGTACCACCTTTGTGGCTACTTGTTCGAGGAAGGTCGCCGCTTGTTCAAAGGGTGGCGCCGATTTGCTCTGTTGACTAGCAGGCGATGCCTCCTCTTCAGAGCCTTCATCCACAAGCTAAAATACAAAAAAAAAGGCGTTCAGAGAGAAGAAATGGAAATCGGGCAATCAAGGGTTTAAAGAAGATAGAATAATACCTGGGTGGATGAAGTTGTAGTCTGTTTTTGCTTTTTCGACGGTCTTTGGCTTGGCACTTGTTTACGAGCCGGTTTCTTGGCAACTTGTTTCCGTCAGGCAAGCACTGGTGCAACAATTGGTACATCGACCTCAGAGGCCGATGATACGGCAAATTGGAGAAGGGCCTCAGCAGCAGTGCCTTTGAAAATCTGGGTAGCCCTATCGGACCACCACCTCCCGAATTCATCAGAAACTACCGGTTGGGCTGAGAATGGAACGAACTTGAACGCTGCTTTCAGCTTGATCGATCGCTCTTTGATTTTCTTCACCTGCCCGTTGTTCACAACGAGGCCACATTCTACCCAATCCACATTCATGGGGTGATAGCTGGTGGAACGGCACCAGTTGTGAAAGCCTGAATTGATGGGCATAGAGAGGTGCAAAGTAATACTCCACCCCGCATTTGTTGTTAACAGAAGGAATACTCGGACTGAAGATGATGTCCCTGGCCACCAAGTACCTGGAGAAAACTTCATTGTAGGTGGCCTGGGTGCCTGGTCCCCAGTTGGCAGGATTATGGGGAAGTTGAAGGAATGAGGAAAATTGAAGAGAGGAAAAGGGTTAAAACAGAGGGGGAGCCCGATCAGAGCATCCTTCATAAAAGAAAGTGAAACACCTCAAAGGAGTGGGAAGTAGGGGTAACGTCCATAAAGTGGACAGTGAAAATAGGAATGCTATCCAGCTGGCGGGTGGCCGGCCGGAACTGCTGAAAATATGAATACAGCTAGAGCTGTAGTATCCATATTAGACTTCCTTTAGCACTGAAGCCCGATTGGACAAAATCGGTCACTCCCCGAACCAAGTGCGCCCAGATGAGGGTTGCCAAAGCTAGAGGCTTGCCCGAGGCCAGGGCAAGAGCTAAGGTGGTGTACTCCTTTGTGATGGCCTGGCTGGCTGAGCAGAAGAGGTATTTGTTTAGCCAGTAGATGAGAAAGGTGGTGTGTTCAGCATCGGTCACATCCGTTTCTTCTTTGCCCATTGAGGTTGCCAGAAAGCCGCCGAAGGCTGTAATTGGCCTGAAGGACATGGCCCCATCTCTGACAGATTCTTGTTGGGGGTAAGAAAAGCTGGCCGTCCTGACGTCAAGGCTGGGCACAATCTCCTGCCCATGAGGGTGCAGCCCGAGTAGACAACTAACGTCCTGATCGTTGGGCCCATCGGGCCGCAACGAAAGAGAAACCCGTTGCAGGAAGAAGACCAGAACAGAAGGGCTGAGAAGAAGAGAGGTCAGTCTATTTCCAGTCTTGAACGGCTGAGCATGATGGCGTCGTGGATGCCTGTTTGTTTCAAGACATCAACCTTAGAGGCCGATACCCTAACTACCCATTTGTCCCAGTCTGCAGCAGGGGTGGGCCAGCCCCTGATTGGGTGTGTATCAGTCCAGACTTTGCTCTAGTTAGCAGGTGACTGGAGGAATGATTCATTCTCCACTGGCGGGAAGTAGGGGTTGAAGGCTGCCGGAGGACCACCACGAAACGCCGTGCCAAGGCCAGGCGCAGCCGGAGTACCATCAGAAGTGCAGTGGTGGGTAAAGCTTTCAGTGGAGATTTCGGAAGCATGGGTTTTGGCCAGGGCCCTTACCTCTTTGCATCTGTTCTGTGGTGGATGAGCATCTACGAAAGTCTTCTTGCCTTTAAATGATGCCGCCGGAGCAGTTTTTGGGGCCATTTCAGCAGTAGAGATGGAAGTTTTCTTTGCCGGAAATAATGAGGGTTTAGAGAGAGAAGCTTTAGGTGCTGGTTGGTTATAGAGAGAGAGAGAGAGAGGAAGACGCAAATGAAGGAGGTGAAGAGATTTTTGAAAATCTCGTCATTTTATACGCATCACATTTAATGTAGAGTGACTGGTGGGATTCTCCAAGATCTGACAATCACTGCATGATTGACACATGGTAGCTTCAAATTCAAAACGTCACATCAACCAAGAGTGGGACGTTTGATCTGACCTTTTGGGGGGCAATTGTTTGCACCCAAAAACTGCCAAAGGTTTTTTGAGCCCGAATGGAATGTTGGAATGGGCTAGAGAGTGGCCAGCCTGAAACTTGCCCTGAAGAGCCCGGTCCAGTGGTTGCAAAGGCCCATCGGGCTCAGGGAGGTAACACCAGGTGGTTTAAGAAGGCAGGGCTGTCATCCCAGTTTTGAGGAGCCCGATGGTCAGTATGAGTCATGTACGAACCAATCGGGCAGCATCTTCAGAATCAGGCATACATTGGAGTCCGATTGGGAAGCCAAGCATGGATGACAGCGATCGGGCATCCGAGAGACAACCAGTGTCAGAACGAAAGCCCTGTGGATGGAGAGGATACCCTGAGTAATCGGACACCATGTAAAGAGACACAAGTAAAAGCTGGTTGTACAAGTCCGATTGGCCACGAGTATTCAAAATACTGCCATGGGGCATGGAAGACAGAAAGCGTGACAAAGAGGGTTGCACGAGCCCGATGGAGTTAAAGGCGTGATCATCTGAGCCAGATGATAAGAGAGGGGAAAGTGGTTCTGCTCTTAGCTGTCATGGTGACATCACCTTGAAAGTAAGGAAGCAAAGTTCGTTTAGGAATGAAATCTGATCACGTCTAGCTGGATTTGGAAGGAGAATCACTAAAATAGTGGAATTGATTCAATCAGAATTCGGATAAGGCAAGAATTTGAGATTAGGAAGGATTCTCCAATCAACCAACTACTTAGAGCGCAAGCTTAGGAGTATTTGCCTAATCCAAATTGTCAGAGACCGCTCCAAATATAGAAGCAGGCCAACCGTGCAAATGACTCCGCGTCATCTCGAAAAACAGCATTCATACACAGCATTCAAAGCATTCAAACCTATATGTTATTGTTATTCTGCATTCATAGCAAATAGGTCTGCCTCTTTGTTATTTTCTTTTAACGTTTTTTTCGTTCTTCTGAACAATCAGAGCCTATTCTGATCTTGTTCTTTGGTCGTATGTTTTATTTTCCAAACAGTTAATAAAATATCTATATTTTATTATTCGTTTGTGATTGTTTACCTAATAAGATCTAACACTATTTGACTTGTGCGCTTCAGTACTGCCAAGGGATTTTTAGTGAGGGTACTTTACTACTCATCGTACGTAATCACTTTGTTTAGAAGTCAGATCTAGAAAGCCTTAAGTATCACTCACTCAAGCGTATAGAAAATTAGTTTGCACACCCACACCCTGAGCCCGTTTGGCTCTGGCACGCCCACACAAAACTATAGGCAAACACTGCGATATGACAGTCTCCCACTAGTGTTAATGTAATTTGTTTATAGAGTATTTGTGCCCGAATCTTTACTCCTAACTCAATAAGATAAAGAGATTGAAGGAATTACTCCACGTGCTCCAGTGCAAAGCACAGGAGTGCTGGCGACTTGACACGTGATCATAGGATTGTGAATTGACTTAGCACCTTAGACCAAACCACCCATTAGCATAAGAAAAATGCTAGACTTATACAGTGAATTACACACTTTTTTCACACACAGCTTTAAATGCTTGTATCATGTACTGTAAAAGTGGGGCACAAAAAAATATAAAAAATTCAAACAGCACAAGGTACAAGTATTTAAAATTGTGTGTAGAAAAAGTGTGTAATTCACTGTGTGGGTCTAGTATGATTGTTAACATAATAGTAGCATGTACATGGCACTGGATCATTACCCGTAGCTATTAATTTCTGGACATTTTAATTATTAACAGTCAATTCATGTCTATTGTGCTATTTTTCAAAAATAAAAATAAAAAAATTATTTGTCTATTGCGCTATTAACCATTTTGATGGTTATTTTTTCAACGGTTTGCAACTTCTTGGAAGTAGAGGATGTGTCCGGACATTTATATTTATTTAAATTAGCGTTGGCTCTTGTTATGTACGGATATCATTGATTTTTTTATGCTTACTTAAAAAATTATATATATGCAGTTAGGCTTTAAAGAGGGCTCCCTCTCTTTATTAAAGAGAGGGCCTCTGTTTTGGCCGTTAGATTTAGTTTTTAAACACGATCCGACGGTCAAAACAGAGGCCCTCTATTTAATAAAGAGATGGCACCCTCTCTGGAGAATTTTTGTATGTATATATATATGTACATATATATATATATATATATATCTACCTAGGAAGTCTAAAAAAATGAAAAATAAAAAATGTGAAAAAATAGGATATATGGTGGAAGAGAAGCGGTTACAGAAAGTGTGATGAAAGTTATTGCAAAAATGTTGCTGCATAGAAGGCATGTTTTTTTTTTTAAATATTATTTCAATTCAAATGTCTATCTATATATATCCACAATATTATATCTATACTATAGTATTGTGTAGCAATGCCATGTGGCATCCCAACTACATGGGACGTGCCACGTGGCACCTGCATTGCTATATATATATATATATAGATATGTGTACTCGCCTATCGTTAATTACTTCTAATATTGATTCTCTTTCCTTCTATTCAAGTTAGGGTGTGTTTGATAATTGCCATTAAAAGTTGTAAATGAAAATTTTCAGCAGTGTGTTTGATAACCCAATTAAGTGGCGAAAATGAAAATTTTGAGCACTTATTTATTTTCAGTGCGTTTGATAACATACCACTTAATTGAAAAACTAACTAAAAACTTGCTAAAAATTTTAAGTGAAAAATTTCTACTGAAAATAATCATTGAATGCACTCCATTTCAGTACTTGAAATACTGTTTTAATTATTGCAAATTCAATCACTTAAAATTTTCAGTACTTAAAATTCAGCACTTAATTTTCAGTACTCTTTTTCAGTGCGTTTAATAATGTATCACTTAATTTAAAAAGTAGCAAAAAATCACTAAAAACTTTTAAGTGAAAAATTCTACTGAACATAGTCACTGAATACATTCTATTTCAATACTTGGAACACGGTTTTTAGTATTGTAAATCCAATCACTTAAAATTTTTAGTACTTAAAATTCAACAATTAATTTTCAGTACTTAATTTTCAGTTTTATTAAATAGACCCCTGGTCACGAATTATATGCCCATAGAATAGAATTCCAAGTTTTGTTGTATTCTCGAAGAGATTTGCTAGCGGTAGTAACCAAAACTCTTTACTAGTGGGGGAGAGACAAACATCATTTGAATTAAAGCGAATACGCGCCTCATAAACTGATATTGTTTTTGTACATGTTTTTTTTTTTTTTTTTTTTTTTTTCCGATTCTTCTTATTGGATTAACAGACATCACTTAAAATTATTTGATTAGAAACTATCTTAAGTGGTCCCACTTCCAGTTGAGTTAATAAACCAAATTGGAGATATGAATGAGTCATGCTACACCCACACAATGAACCACACACTTTTTTCACACCCTTCTTTAAATACTTGTACCTTGTGCTGCTTGAATTTTTTTACACTTTTTTGTGCCCCACTTATACAGCATAAGGTATAAGCATTTAAAGAAATGTGTGAAAAAAATGTGTGGTTCATTGTATGGGTCTAGCCTTTTTCGATATGAATTCGGAAACTTTACTTATTATTGTGTATACTTAACCTTTTAAATAGTACTTTACTCACAAAAACTCCGAACTTAATTACTAGTAACATGCACTGGTTTGGACTCTGTTTTGACCTCAAATTATGCATAATAATATCTCATTATCTTGTTGAACATGATATGAGGATCATAGGGTTTTCCAGCAGCATTCACTACCACTGTTATAAATCAGCTTGCCTTGAACCTTAAACGCATTCATGGATTGGGAGTACCAAAAATTGCTATAACAGCAATGGAACCCATGGGGTGTTTGCCTGCAATCACTGCCAGATCTTTGTACAAAAACTGCAGCCAAACAGAGAATGAAGTCACAAAGTTCCACAATCAAATGTTACAGCAAGCTGTGCACGAGTTGAACAATGGAAGCATCACTAATTCTTCAGGGTTTGTTATCCTTGATTTGTATCGCGCTTTCATGTCCGTGTTGAAGATTCAAGAAAACCACCCAGGTGATTAATTTATAATATGTAGATACTGTATTATAATATGTAGATACTGTATATAAGTATTGTCAAACCTTGATACACATTTGTTTGGCTTTTTCTTCTTTATTTTTATTATTATTTTAATTGCTTACGCTCTTGGAGCAGCTGTAACATAGTATCGATCAATGTCTTGATAGTATTCCTTCTTGTTTTCCCTCTCTAAGTTCATAAACCAAACAAAGCCTAAACCAACTTTTAATTTCCTTCGGTAATTAAGGGGTGGAGCAATGTTCGAAAATATATGGTAGGCGCACACACACACACACACAAAAGAGTATGATGTAGAGGAGGAAAGCTCGTCACTAGATTTATCCAGAGCCCGGCCGTTTGGGTTAACCGAGCCTGAGACATTAAGTGATTGTCTATTAAGTGATGAATTATTAAGCTATTTGGTCTTTGGGGTAGCAGAAATATTTCATTACTTAAAAAACAAGAGCGTTTGGTAAACAAGTTGAAAAAATGATTGTTTGTGTAAAATGACAAAAAAGTTCAACATGTAAATTTTTTCAACTCTTTTGTTTTAAAGCATTTTTGTCTTTTGACAACTCAAAAATAAAATTAAGCAATTGTTTGAAAAATAAGCTACTTTTTTCAGCTTTATTTTTCAACTCATTTAATTAACACAAATCCATTTTGCAAAACAATCACTTTTTTTTCCCTCAAAATTCGCAATTCATCACTTAAGTTTGAAGTTTCAGCTACCCCAAACGGGCTCTCAATGTGATTCTACCAAAAATTTGAGAACATAGGCATTGTATATGACATTTACAAACATATGTAATAGCCACTACCCAACTAACTAGCTTTATAGCCGCTTACGTGCTTATAATGGCATAGGCTATGAATTGCACGACACGGATACACTGACACGACAAAATTCTAAAAATAATTGCACGTCGACACTCAAGGAAAAGTATATGTGAAGTATCGTGTCCGTGTGTCGGACACTATAAGATACACGACACGTTATCTTCTTAGAAGTGTCGGTGCTTCCTAGGTATAGGTTACACAAGTTACAAAATAAAGACTCTTCTTATTCTTGTAGATTGGCAACACTTCATGTTCCTGTTGTGATTATGCTAATTATTAGGATAACAGTACTAACTCTAAACAACTTTATTTTACCAAGAAGCAAGAAATGCAATCTTTCATTTGTCATAACACTTTGTCCCTGTTTGGATTTGCTTTTTGTTATATGCCAGTACTGCTCCAATTTGTTTGGTGATTCCTATTTATTTTTTTCTTTTATTTAAGTTATAGCCAAAAAATAAGAGCTCTCTTTTCCAAGTCATCGAGAAAGTGATTCAATAAAAAAGAACAACACTTGATTCCTACTTATAAAATTGAGCAAAGTAAGTAAAAAAAAAAAATAATTATCACTAAATCCGTTTGCATGTGCATCAACCTCCAACCATTTGTGCGAAAATGTTGGACTGTCTTTCATATTTTTATTTTTCATTTATTTTATCATAATATTGAAGTCTACTTAACCCATATGAAATTGAAACATCTTTTCTTGGTGTATATACATATTTGCAGGTAATTCAGAGTTTGAGAATCCATTGAAACCATGCTGTGTGGGCATGGTGAAAGGAACTTCATGCGGTAGCATAGATGAAAATGGCTCCAAGAAGTACATTTTATGCAACAACCCAAAGGTATCGTTCTTCTGGGACGTGATTCACCCTACACAGCAAGGCTGGCATACCGTTTATTCTTCTCTAAGATCTTCTCTTAAAAATCTCTATCATTGAGAACAACTTGTTTTGGTATTGGTATTGTTGTGGCTTGCATTGAGGTTTATTACTAGGATTGATGAGATGTAACTTAGTCGACTTGTTGGGGTATGTTCTCTTTGCGGTGAATTTGAATTTCAAAATGCTTAAATGAAATCTGATTGAGTTTCAGTCTCAATTTCTATATGATTTTGATAAGAACCAAGATTATATAGGTTTTAAAAAGAACTAGTTTTAAGTGAGATATCAAGACTAGCTAGAGACGGAGTCCTATCAACCAAAAAAATAAAAATATAAATAAAAATAAAAATGGACATAAACCAGATGCTTGAATTTATAGAACTGATTCATTCATAAATCCCAAAACATATCCGTAGCCTTCCCAAACATCCCCTAGTTTAGAAAATTAAGCTCACAATTGGTTTTGTGTGGTGAGGAGAGAAAATTAACATCGTTGGAGAATCAAACATGTATGGTAAACAATATCATGCATACTTAAATAGGTATGTATAAATCTTAAATGGAAAGCCACTTGACACTTTCTTTCTTTTATTTTTTTCGTCTATGAGTGATGAACGAGTCAATCCCATATCAGGCAAAAAGTGGTCGAACGAGTCAGATTTTATTGCTCCTCCTAACGAAGGTTCGCCCTTTTAACCATAATTAGGCCACATGGTTTTTCTCATGTACTTCTCATGTGTTTTCCAATGTTTCCAATCTCATTTCCCAATTAATTTTTGTATGCTATGCATAATTTTAGTGTCACGCACCAAGAGTTGCTTCCTTCATTCAGGATAAGCAATTAACTGCAAACCCACTTGGAAATTAAACAAAGAGTTAGGAGGCAACATTTACAACATGCACATAAGCTGTATCTTTAGACTTTAGCTAGCCAGGAGAAGTGCATATACACACATATATATATATATATATATATACACATAATAGCAAATTAAGAACAAGTAATGATCAACCAGTCACCAGAGAAGGGACTTTTTTGGAATAATCAACCTTTGAAGATGATTCAAAGAGTTGTTTCTCATAATTATAGCACTGACACTGACTATGACCAACAACCTCTTTCTCCTCTTCAATGGTTTCCAACTTCTTTTCCAAACTCTGCCGCCTTTCCATCTGAAGAAGCCGTGGTGCCGCCGCTTCAACTGATTGCCATGTGGCACTCCCTTGCCTCGACATTTGTGATTTTATTCCCTAGTGATTTTTTTAGCTAGAGTGATTGGCCTGTTATCTACAAGGATTTAGCATTGAAGCCATATTTATATGTAGAGAACTAACAATAACACACCCCCTCTTGGATGTGATTTTTCTATTCTTATACACTGTGTATGTAGAACCAATTCTTACTAATCTTATCCTTTTCTCCACTAGGAATCTTTGCATACGAATTATTCCTCCAAAGTTGGTTGTTAATAAATTTCTAGAAAAGCCTTAAAAGACTGTTTCGTATCTGTAGAAATAAAAGATTTTTCATTACGAGATTTTTTTTGGGTAATGATATTGTAAGAAACTTCTCATATGAGAAAACACCTTATAACTCTTAGATGAGAAAGCAGCCACAAGATTACTGAGGATCTCAAGATGTATTTATGACTACTTTCTCATTCAAATGCTTTCTCATATGAGAAGTTTCTTACAATATCATTACTCTTTTCTTTTTTTTTTTTAAGATCTTTCAAAAACTGTTTCGAATTTGGTATTACTACGGGGATTAAGGATTTTTTTTTAGCTATTTATAGAACGTTTCCATTTTCTACTTTAAAATTTAATCCTTTTTTTATAATAATTTTATTTTAGCTTTTTCAAAATTTTGGAATATTTGATTTTTGAAAAAGTTGCAAAATTTTTTTTGTCAAACAGACTCGACCTTTTCAATTATCTGAGATAATTGGTTACGAAATTGGCATTAATTAGACTCTCAACATATGTGGCAAAAGCTATTTAGCTATATAAAACTTAGCTACATTGTAGACCAATAGTTGTATTTCTCATTCACAAATCCATCTTTGTTTTCTTCCAACTTCTACAATTATGTGCTTCATTTGTTTATCACTAGATCGGGGTATATTGCTTGAATTCCCTTTTTGTGGCATAAAGAAGATAAAAATTGACAATCGATTTCAGCTGATATTAAAGATGAGTACACCGGTTTATCTCAACATTTGCATGTATATGTTGTGCGAAAGCACCCACAAAGACAAAATTCAAATGAGAAAGAGCGAAAAAAACACACATAAGAATAAGATTGTTTGTGATTTGTGTAAGCCTACGTCCAATGGAGTAAATGAATAATTTCACTACTTCAAACAGATGATTATAGTATACCAAGAATGTTTCACTAGAAACTCTCACAAGAAAGTCGTCACAAACACACAAATTGATCTCTCTAAAAACCCCCACAAAATCCTTCGAAAGGCTTTCAAAATATCAAAGATCAATATTCCAAAATTCAACAATTGTAAGTAACTAACAAGGACCCAAATGCACGGACCATCTGAATGCCTATAAGATGGTGTTTAACTGTCCGAATTACCGTCAGAACAACTTGTGTACGCCTGTCAAATGGTACAAACTAATTTTTTCGGAAAAAAAAAAAACTTGCGATCGAGCCACAAAACAAAAACTATCCAATAAATGCTCCAAGTAGCCCCCATATAAGGGCCCCAAATCCAACAGTCTGTTACACTAATTTATCAACAAGATGTTACTTAGTTGTCCAATATTATGTTCCATTGAGCATGACCAGATTAATAGTATCCTATAAAAAGATTTTTATTTAATTTTATCTAATATAGGCCTATAGGGTGATCACAAAATGTGCAAGAGTTAATTACATTATAATTTATCTCCAATCTCACCGTCCCAATAAATAAGGAAATCTTACAACTTAACTGGTTCGATAATTGGCTCCCTTTGGGACTCTTGTTTGACAAATATTTAGAAAGTATTGCTTATGAGTCCGCATTTAATCTTAATGTTAAGGTTAGCCGCATCACTAGAGGTCTGGATTGGATTTGGATACAACTCCATTGATCCTATTGAAGTTAGAAATGTTTTGTCTAATTTCTATAAACCTAAAAGTTGTCTTGCTAATGTGAAATGGACTATGACCCCTAATAGTGTGTTCAACACCTCTCTTTTTTGGGACCATTTGAGAATTCATATCGCCCTGTGGTTCCATGGTTTACTACTGTGTCACTATCTCAGTGTATTTCCAGACATAGCTTTGTTCTTTGGTTAGCTGTCCAAAATAGACTTTCTACCCATGAAAGAATTTCTAATTTTATTCTTGGCTCATTAGTTTGCATGCTTTGTTATAAGCATATGGAAACACGTGACCACTTGTTTTTTTTTTACTTGTTCTTATTCTGCTTTTGTGTGGCAGGACCTTATGAATAGATGTGGATTGCATGGCAAGGTCATAGATGGGTTGATACTTTGGATTTGATGGGTCAAATGTTGAAAGACAAGACAATCCAATATGTGATACCTAAAATGTGTCTTGGAGTGACAGTTTATGGTTTATGGAGAGAGCAAAATAATAGGAAGTTTAAAAATTAACGCCACCAATCCCAAAGAAATTCTTCTGAAGAACCTGATATCTCAAGTCAATGCACAAATTAAGGTGAAATGGGGAAGGCATTCAAATTTCAATAGGATTATTTGTATCTGGATCTAATGGCCCTTGTGGGGGTGGGGGGTGGGGTTTGCACATTTTGTTTTGTTCAGTTTGTAACTTGCGGGTTACCTTGGATGCTTAGTTGTCCATTCTTTTTGATGTTTTGGTTGCTTTTGTTTCATATCCTCATGCAATGAGCTTATTGTTTTTTCTTGGGGTATATCTCTTGTACTTTTTGTACATCATTTTTTGAAATATTTTTACATTTTTCTGAAAAATTAAATTATTTATATACTTATTTCTCCATACCTTGATCCTTATCATGACAACCCTATTTGTAATCTACGATTACTAAAATTACATGATAATATGAAGTTGTTGATTTATCTTATAAACTCTACTTTTCAGTTTATGGCTTCTCTTCAAACTTCTCCACTTACCCATACCCTAATTTGATAAATATATTAAATTAATGGAGCACATGAAATCTCCTCTTGAGTATGTCTCTTAAGTACCAAGGGCCTTGTGGCCCAAATGGTATGACCCCACTTTCTGTTTGGAGAGAAGGTTTATGTAATGTGGGTCTTTACCCACCCCTCCCGCGGTAAGTGTGTACAATTGGCCCTAGCAAAAATTTTATAATTAGTGAAAATTAATTAGTTCAAGTCCCCATATTTTAAAAGTTATGTGAAATTCGTATAATTTTTTATGTGAAATTTCACATAGACTTTTCACTAAACTTAAAATAGGATTGAAGCTATACACTTAAAAAGTCTATTATAAAGGACTTATGACTAAAATTCCGTTTTTTAAGCACCCACTATAACAAAAAAAATCTTTGAGACACTATCAAATCATTTCTCCCAATCTACAAAAATCATATTGTCGAATCTTGATATACATTGTTGAAATATTCTCTAATACCATAAGCTTATGGGGCAAGTTTAGAGGAGAAAAATAAAAACTTTTGGGGCAAGCGGTAACTTAGGCATCACATTTCGGTTTTTGTTTTCATTTTTTGAACTAATCACAGTCGACCACTAATACAAAAAATGAAAACAATAATTGAAAACTAAAAACTACAACGTTACCAGGCGAGCCCTTAACAGTTATCTTCTTCCTTTTGAATCTTTTCTTACTCACCTCAACACAAAGATATAGCTTCCATAAAGTTTAATTAACGTTTTCATATTGTTGTATATCATAGCCTCGCTCAAGTTTAGGGTATATATGTTTGGAATAACAACTTATTTTAAAGATGTATTTTAATGATATTTATATATTTTTTTTTCCAGAAAAGTAAGTCTTACTTGTCTTTTGCTTTCGAATTGGAGATGAAATTTTGCACATATTCTTTGAAAAAAAAAATTGAAAAGAAAAAAAGAGTCACTTTTGTTCCAAACTATAGTATAACTCATTAATTTAATTAATTGGCATAGCTTCATGTTCATATTGGAACATGTAGCTTTCGGTAGCTTTCTCGGATTCAAATTGGTCAAAAAAAAGAATAGAGAATAAAATTGTGGGTACTCAAATTGCTCAAGATAAAGCCTATTTGATTCAAAAGATAGAGAGTATGAGAACCTACCCCCGCCATTCAAAAATGAATCTATTCAAAAGAGAAAGATATGATTGCATCATTCTCCATTAGATATTTTTGAACTCCGAGTAATGTTTGGAACACATAAAACATACACATAAAGTTGTTCACAAAAATTTATTATGTCTATCTCTCTTTTCAATAGGTCTCACAGTGTCAGTGGACCATATCAGAAGAGAGATAGACACAATAACTTTTTGTGATTAACTTTATGTGGATGCTTTATGTGTCCCAAGTATTACTCTTGAACTCCAGAATTAATTCTTTCCTCTTTTTCTTCATTTTGCACTTAATCTGTTAGAAGATGGCTGGGATTCGGCTTCTAGATAATTCACGTTTGAATGGAGCAGTTTGCTTCAGCGAACTATATATTGGTAGTGGCAAATCTCGCTTGAGTGGGATTGAGATTCGCTTAAGAGTCCTTTCTCGGTTGAATGAGCACGATGATGATTTCTGATTGTGAAGTTTGTACAGCGCAAGCTCATTTGAGCGAGTCTTGTGCCCGCTCGAGGCTCGAGCGAGATATGTGAAAAACAATGCGAGCGTGATATTTAAAGAGTCTTTCTAGAAGAAGTTGAGTGAATTGTTGATTGCATTTCATATTGAGTAGAGTACTGGATGCATTGGTTCCTACACCATGGTCTGATGGTCGTGGGGCGGAGCCATTGAGGGGGTTAGGGTGGGCCTAGTCTCCTGATTTTTAAAAATTAAAATTTTACTCTCTGAAAAATAACATATTTGAAATTAGTCCCTCTAGAATTTGAAAGATACCATACAATATTTACGTGTCACCAAATAGACACATATATAAGTAGATACTAAAATAATTGCCAATTATGTATAAGTAGACCCTAAAAAAATGGCCAATTATATATATGTCACGCCCCGGAATAGCAAAAATAGAGAAAAATAAATTTTCTTTTTGAGTCCATAGGGAATGACGGGTGAAGTCACTCATTTGTTCACACCACGCAGTTCTAAACGACAGTAATTAATAGGGGTGGGCATACTTCGGGTCACCTCGAACAACCGAACCAAACTCGAAATTTTTACACAATTCGGTTTGGATAAAATCGACCGGAACTAATTTTAGTTCGAACGAACTGTACTAATTACTTTAGTTATGTTTTCGAGAGGTGAAATTAATTCGGTTCAAAACAGAATATCCAAAGTTTTCATGAATATATAAAAACATGTTTAGGAATTAGGGTTGCCTCAAATCAAGAATTAAACTCTCAAGTCTCAAGTCTCTCATCTCTTAGACCCCTGAACGGCAACTCAAGGGCTGAGATCTCTTTCTCTCTGACTCAGTCCAGTGATGACTTGTCTCAGTCCAGCGAGACTCTCTCTCTCAGTCACTCTTTCCCTCTCTCCGGTGACTCAAGGGGTGAGGTGTGGTACTCTCTCTCTCTCTCTCTCTCTCTCTCTCTCTCTCTCTCTCTCGACTATTTTTGTGTGTGTATGTCTGTGTGTGTATATCTGTGTGTGTGTGTGTGTGTGTGTGTGTGTGTGTGAGTCATATGACAGTATGACTCTGTGTGTGTATATATATGTATGTATGACTATGTGTGCGTATGTGCATATATAGGTATAAGTGCATATGCGTGTGTCGGTGTGTGAGATGTGAGTCAACTGTTAAGTGGGTTATGTCATTTGTGTTGTATTGATTCAAAATTTCAATTCTTTTATCTTCCAATTCCTTGATTTGAACATTTCCCCAATTCTGAAATTCGGTTGAATCGGTTCGAACCGAACCTGAACTTTTATTTCAGAGCCCGAACTGTATTTTCGATATTTACTATAGTTCAGATATCGGTACCATAATTCCTAACCCAAACCTGACCTGAGCTTCATAGTTCGAACCCGAACCGACCGATTGCGCACCCCTAGTAAATAAGAGCAACAGTAATATAAACAATTGAGTAATGTTTAGAAAACCGGACCGGTCATTGAACCAAAAAATTGACCAGGTCACGGGTCACTGGTTCAACCGTTGGGTCAACCGAAATTGAACTGTGATGTCATAATTATGTGATAAATATTAATAATAATACAAAATAAAAAAAATAATAAAATTAAAAAATCAAAAAATTTCCGATTTTCCGGTTCAATTGTCGGTTTACCGGTTCAATCACCGGTTCACCGATTTTTACAAAATTGTCTGGATTTTTGCATTTTTTGGTTTTCCAGTTCAAATCGGACCGTTTCTTGAACCGGTCGACGGTTCAACCGGTCGGTCTGGTCTGATTTTTTAAAACAATGTAATCGAGTATGTTACACATGGTGAGTGTCACAGTCAAGCTAAGGCTGGAAGTGGTGTTCTCTTGTTGGCTCTTTAATCAGTCATTTGTTGTCTTCTCCGATAGAGTGAGAGGGCTAAAGGGAAAGGGTGGGTGGCCCTTTAGCACTGGTTCTTGGTTATTGATTGTATGAGCCTCCACTAAGAAAATGTGGTTGTTATCTTTTAGGATAGTAAGTTAAACACCTGAAGTAAGCTGTTTATTCTCGGCCGCTAATCATGACGAATGACTCTATATAAGAGAGCTAGAAGACAATCCTATGCCGTTGACAAGCAATAAATATTGCATATCCATGTGCCAATATAATAGATGTAGTGCTCATTTAATCCCCAAATTCTTAGATTTACATGCATTTTGGAATTAATATGATTTAATGATAATGTCACTCAAATGTGTGTAATTATGTGCTTTTATATGTTTTATATGCTTAGGTGAAAATGAAGTTGAAATAATGCAGTGAAAGGAAGGAAAGAAGCAACAACCGTACTGGATTATCTCCCATGTGCCTATTGTAATTTATGTTAGTTAAAATCCTAATAGTAAACTTTCAGCAAAAGAAGAATAGAAAAAGACAAAGAAAGGAAAAAAAAAAAAAAAAAAAAAAAAAAAAAACTAAGCATTTAATGCTTAGATAGTGGTGGATATATTTATATTTTTCGGTAGGAAGAAACTTTGGATAATCTCTCTCTCTCTCTCTCTCTCTCTCTCTCTCTCTCTCTCAGATTGATGGTGTCAGAAGAAAAAATGGGCGAAGAAGAAAAAAAATCAGCAAACCTTCACTTTCATCCCTCTTTATGACGATTACAATGATGAATTCTTCCCTCCTACAATTAGCAAGGCAGATGATTAAAGAGAGGAAGACACGAAAGACACAGAACACACAGCCTCAGACAGAGAGAAAACCATAGGAAGAATTCCATAACCAAAGGTACCATGTAGAAATTTAAGCCTTCCTTTGTTTAATTTTGTTCTAAAAGTTGTAAAAGATTTTGTTTTCTATAATTGATAATTTCAAGTTCAAAAGTCTATAATTATTTTCATCTACTATGTAAAAAATTAGTTTTTAGATTTGAGTGTTATTAATGTTTTTAGTATAGTTGATAGTTGTAAACGTTCCCTAAAATAGTTTGAAATCCCAAATTTTTAGTTTTTGTAACAAAATTCCACTCATTGTACGACACAATTTTTAATTAAATATATTCTAGATTTCTTTGCTACTTAGTTGTTATAATTGTCTATTAGAGCCCCAATCTTATCCTACCCATATTCCATTCCCAAAATTAGATTAGGATTTGGTTTGGCCTTGCTTGAGTTCTTGGAGTTCATCCACTGTGACCCAGCAAGAATACAAAGTCAAAGGTTTAGTATCTTATTTTTGGTTTAGTATTTCAATTATTTATGTTTTATTAGCTTAGTTGTACTAAACTTTGTTATTTTGAAGATTCCAAGAATTCAATCCCAACTATTATTAAGAGAAGAAAAAGTGTATTAATGTTAGTTTTCACTCTTACCTTGGTGTTATGACCTTAATCTTAATTAGACGGTGATTGTGTACATCTATTTAATCTTTCTTTAAAATTTAGTTAGAAAGTTTCAATTCCAAAAATGGTAGGCTAAAACTTTAATTGGGAATATATAATAAAAGCTTAGAAATCACAACTTCTGCGCACTAATATTAAATGGGCAGATTTATCTAGATGGGTTGTTTTTTCATTTCTGGCCAAAAATATCTATCGTTTACTATTTAACATATTTACAGACTATGACTGTGTTAGACTTTAAAACATTACGTATTTGAAATAAGAATTTAACTATGTGAATTGTCAACTATGCCTTTTGTTATAAAAAATATCTAGCATACAAAATAATTTATTTATTAAAGTTAATATTTCTAGTATGTGTGTGTGTGTGTATATATATATATATATATTTTCTATCCATTAATGGACAGGCAATCGTGCAATGATAGAGTGGTGGGCGCGCCCCCAGTAGGCGTGATTTTTTGGTTAGCAAGCCTCCAGGCAGTTTCCTATCCCAGTTAGAAGACTAAATGGAAGGAGCAGGCAATTTCCTAAACCACTTAGGAAACATCCCTAAATTCATGTAAATTAAGCTGTATATAGATTAGGCTTCCTAATCTATAAACTTACCTTGTATGGGCAGTCTCTTTCACCTATAAAAGAGGCCACCTGCCCCCATTGAAAGGGGTCGTATTCTAACAAAAAGAATAGCATATTATTCTCACTCATACGCATACACCCGGTCGGTTTTACTGGGAGTGCCGCCCAATTGTTGGCTCACTAGGCTTGCCAGTGATTTGCTAGTGAAGCGCTCCGACGCACCCGTGGACGTAGGTCACCTCGTTAACAGGGACCGAACCACATACAAATCTCATTGTGTCCAGCTATCTCTTTTGTATATTTCTTCTTATCCAAATTTGGGCATCATCAGTTTGGCGCTGTTTGTGGGAAACGATAAGTTTTTCATCAATAATTTTCTTGACTGATCAACATGCCACCAAGATGGGTAAGAAAAATACTGCCCAGACCAGTCAGGAGAACTTGCAGCTCGAGCAGCAGGCCGCCTCCATGACCTCCGAGCAAGAGACAGCGGCGCTCGCGCAACTTCTGGAAGGCCAGTGGCAAACCCAGCAACAAATCGAAGCGTTGTTGGCCTTGAAGGAAAAGCGTCCTCAATCCGAGAACCAGACCGGGAAGAGTGCCCCCGATCGGGACCCCGCACGAGTCCAGAACCATAACCACTCTGCGTCGGTGTCACCGTCGAATTAGGAACACGTCCGGGATGGTGAGCATAGCAGAGTGCCAGGCGCACCAGGCGGCAAGCTCGGACCAATCCTCGCTGGGTGGAAGATGCTAGAGATATCATCAACAGACGACGTGCCACAAGGAGGGAGGAATTAGGACCAAAGGCCCGAGAATCAGCCAAAGACCCTCTGGTCTGGAGTCTAAGAGATCTTAGGCATACGATTACCCAGAGCTGGAGCTGGGTTCTATCCTCTAGGACGACGCACATCGAGGAGGAGGCCTCATCATCAGACCCGACGTACCGCTCGGATGTAGAAAGGAGAACCGGGTGAAAGGTAAAGGCCCAGATCAAGGACTTGTAGCAGCAAATTGAAAGCTGAGCCGCAAGCAGCTCCACGATCATACCAATACAGAGACCGAGTTGCTCTACACGGCTCGGATCACCGTATTCCCCATCCCGCGGAAATTTAAACCACCACATCTCAACTCTTATGACCGTTCAAGGAGCCCAGTGGATCATGTCCGCACTTATAAGGCTCAAATGGCGCTAGTCACCACGTTCGACGAGTTACTATGCCTGGCCTTTCCTAGTACCCTTAAAGGCCCAGCCACGCAGTAGTTCCACGCTCTGAAAGCCCGAACGGTTGATGACTTCAAGACATTGAGCAAGCTCTTCATCAACAAGTTTGTGGGGATACTCGACCAGTCATAACCGGACACCCAGCTGTTTACTGTCAAGTAGCGAAGTGGAGAGTCCCTAAGGGAGTACATGGACCGTTTCAATCAGCAAAGGCTCCAGATCCGCAACCTGAACGAAATGGCCGCAATCATGGCTTTTTGCTCGGGGGTTCAACACACCAAAGTTGCTACGTCGTTCCACCGTGATCGACTGGCAACCCTGGTAGAACTGTCAGAGAGGGTCAGAAAGTACATCGATCGGAGGGGTTTCTGAAGTCCAAGCACGCCAGCTTTACGGAAGAAGGGTCCCTAAAAGCTAAACGGAAATGGGAGGGCTCTGAGAAGGGTCCGGGAAAGAAGCCCAGACAAGAACAGCAGAGAAGCATTCGGGTTCATGCCCCGATTACCTTCACCCCACTTTCTCGGCCAATCCACAAAGTTATGGACGCCGCAGAGATCCAGAGGCTACTCCAAGAGCCCGCCAAGTTGAAAAGCCCGCCCGGTAAGAGGAACCGGGACAAGTTTTGCCGCTTCCACAAAGACCACGGGCATGACACAGAGGATTGCTTTAAGCTTAAGATTGCCATTGAGAAGCTGATCGAGCAAGGCCACCTAGCTAAATTTGTGGTAGCAGACAGATGACCTCGGCAAGAAACCCGGGCTCCTAAGCAACCACGACCCCTCGGTCAAATCAATATAATCTCCGGAGACATTTTGAGCGGAGGGGATTCACAGTCGGCCAGGAAGAGGCATGCTCGGGTATCCCGATTGGATGTCTAGCATGTCCAATCCGCCCGTTCTCTCCCAACTGACGTGTTTACGTTCTCATCTGAGGACATGCAAGACTTGCACTACCCTCATGATGATCTGCTGGTGGTGATGCTCTCCATAGCAAACTACGTGATTAAAAGGGTGTTGGTAGACACAGGCAGCTCCTCCGACATCATGTTTGTCTCAGCATTTGATCAGCTCGGGTTATCCAGGGATCGGCTCTGACCAGTGGCCACTCCCCTAGTAGGGTTCAACGGGTCCTGTACCCAACCGCTCGGTACCATCGAGCTCCCGGTCCTCATGGGAGCCTAACCTCAGCAGCCATTTGTACTAGCAAGCTTTGTGGTCGTGGAAGCTCCATTTGCATACAATGTCATCCTTGGGAGGCTCGCGTCCTGGTGGTTAAATTCCCAAACCCCAAGGGCCGGGAGCCTCGCGGAGACCAAGCCGTCGCCCGGAGTTGCTATGTCAGTTCCTTGCGCCAGGAAGCCATTACGGAAACACTAAACATTCAGGAGATGGACCTAGAGGCAAGAGTGACAGAGTGGGTCCAATGGAAGAGCTAGAACAAGTGGTTTTGGATCCTCAGTTTCCTGACAGGACCATCAGCATTGGTACTCTCTTAAGCCAGTCCTCAACCAGGAACTGGTTCAATTTCTACGACGAGCCAGGATGTTTTAGCTTGGTGTCATGAAGATATGCCTGGGATTGACCCCTGGGCAATGTCTCACCGACTCAATGTCAGTCCAGAATCCTGGCTGGTGAAGCAGAAAAGATGGGGAATGGCTCCCGAAAGGCAAACGGCGGTGTCTGAAGAAGTAAAGAAGCTCCTGAAAGCAAAATCTATCTGAGAGGTCTACTATCCCGATGGTTAAAAAATGTAGTACTGGTCAAGAAAAGCAACAGGAAGTGAAGGATGTGCGTGGACTTTACCGATCTGAACAAAGCCTGTCCCAAGGAGTACTATCCACTGCCCAAGATAGATCTCCTTGTGGACTCCACAATCGGTCACGCGCTCCTCTCGTTCATGGACGCATACTCGAGGTACAACCATATCAACATGTACCCCGGGGATGAAGAGAAGAACTCCTTCATCATGGACTAAGGAATGTACTGCTACAAGGTAATGCCCTTCGGCCTCAAGAATGCTGGGGCAACCTATCAATGCCTAGTCAATCACATGTTCAAGGACCTGATCGGGAAATCCATGGAAGTCTATGTTGATGATCTTCTAGTCAAAAGCCAAGATGAGTCATACATCTTGAACATCTGGCCGGAGCATTTAGCATTTTGAGAAAGTTCGGGATGAGGTTAAACCCGGCTAAGTGCAAGTTTGGCGTCTCGACCGGAAAGTTTTTGGGGCACCTAGTAAGCAAACGGGGTATTGAAGCAAACCCTGACTAAATCCAGGCTATTATAAACATACGGTCACCCAGGTCAACCAAGGAAGTTCAGAGCTTGGCCGGGCTGGTCGCTGCATTGAACAGGTTCGTCTCCCGAGCTACCGACCAGTGCCTGCCATTCTTCAGAATCCTATACAAAGCCTTTCAGTGGTTAGAAGTGCGAGGAGGCATTCCAGGAGCTCAAGAAGTACATGGCATCGCCCCCCTTTACTCTCAACACCCGTGCCAAACGAGTAGCTATTCTTATATTTGGCAGTGTCACCATCAGCGGTTAGCTCGGCCCTTATCCGAGAAGAACACGGGATACAAATCCCAGTCTACTATACTAGCCGGGCGCTTCAAGGAGTAGAAAGCAGATATTCCCGGATCGAGAAGCTCACATTCGCCCTCATCACCTCTACTCGGAGACTCCGTCCGTACTTTCAAGCCCACGTCATCGTGGTCCTCACAGACCAATCTCTCCGTAGGATCTTGAGCAGGCCCGAGACGTCTGGGAGGATCATTAAATGGGCCTTGGAGTTAGAAGAGTTCAAAGTGGTCTACCAACCCTGGACGACGATCAAAGGACAAGCCGTAGCAGATTTTCTCGTTGAATTCACATACCTGGAGGATCCGGTAGAAGAGCTCGACCCGCCAGACCTACCGCCCGAGATACAGTCAAACATCCTAACTTGGACACTATACGTGGACAGGTCTTCCAACAAGCAAGGCAGCGGGGCAGGAATCATCCTGACCACACCGGATGGGATCCAGCTCGAGTATGCGCTTAGGTTCGGATTCAAGGCCTCCAATAACGAGGCCGAGTACCAAGCCCTACTGGTTGGACTACAAATGGTGACCTTAATGGGTGCACTACAGATTCAAGGGTACAACGACTCTCAGCTCGTGGTAAATCAAGTCAATCAAGAGTATGAAGCTCGAGAGAATAACATGATAGCTAATCTAGCCCTTGTCCGAGCAGTTTCAAACAAACTTCAAGGGTTCTCTGTCACACAATACCTAGGGAGAAAAACACTAGGGCCGATTGGTTAGCCCGCCTTGCTTCATCTTCTGAGTCAGACTTGCCTGGGATAAGGATAAAGTACCTGCCCGAACCAAGTGTGTTCAACTCGGAATGCATGGAAGTCGAACCGGTCACCCTAGAACCTAGCTGGATGGACCCAATCATGGCATTTATGGAAACAGGCGCATTACCAGACGGAAAGGAAGAAGCCCGCCGGGTTAAATACCGAGCGACAAGGTACCACATTATTGACGGCATCCTCTATAAAAGGGGATTTTCTATACCGTACCTCCGCTATGTCCACCCTGAATAGGTCCAAGCAATACTATACAAAATCCATAAAGGGGTGTGCGGGAACTACATCGGAGGCCAGGCACTCTCACGCAAAGCCCTGCTGCAAGGTTACTACTAGCCGATCATGACCAAAGACTCTCAAGAATACATCAAGAGGTGTGATACGCGCCAAAGATTTTTTCCCATGATCAACCATCCGTGAGAAAATCAGACGCCAATCCTCAACCCCTGGCCATTTGCTTAGTGGGGTATTAACATTGTCGGTCCTCTCCCGAAGGGAAAAGGACAAGTCAAGTTCGCCGTCACAGCAGTGGACTACTTCACCAAGTGGGCGGAGGCCGAACCCTTGGCAACAATCACCGAGAAGAAAGTGGAAAGCTTCATGGAGAGGAACATCCTCAGCAGGTCCGGCATCCCCCGGGTTCTAGTTAGTGACTACGGTAGACAATTTGACACCCTGGTATTCAGGCAGTTTTGTTCGGGCTACGGGATATCCAATCACTACTCATCTCCCGAGCACCCCTAGGCCAATGGCTAAGCCGAAGTGACCAACATGACTATTCTTTAGTCAATCAAAATGAGGCTTGAAAGTGCCAAAGGACTGTGGGCAGAGGAACTACCGACCCTTCTATGGGCCTACTGCACTACTCCCCGAGTGGCAACAGGCGAAACGTCGTTCTCCCTAACCTATGGTTTTGTGGCGGTGGTCCCCACGAAGCTTGGGTTACCTACTTACCGGGTGGCAAATTTCAGCGAGCTAGACAATGAATATGCCCTAAGGGCGGAACTGGACTTGGTAGAAGAGAAAAGAGATCGGGCGTATCTTAAAGTGGCAGCCTACAAGCAGAGAGTCTCCCGATACTAGAACAGTAAGGTAAAGCATCGCAGTTTCCAGATAGGAGATCTAGTCTCGAAGGTAGTCAACCAGTCCACGAAAGTCCCGAGCCATGGGAAGTTGGGGACAAACTGGGAAGGTCTATACCTAGTTACCCGAGTCAACCTCCCAGGCACCTATTGGTTACCAACTCTAGACGGGCACGACCTCTCTCATCCTTGGAATGTGCAGCACCTCCGTAAGTACTTCCAGTAAACCATGACAATAATGTTGTCTAGGAACTATGTAGCTCGACCAGAGCATATCTATTCATATAGTAACAAAAGTTTCTTTTACCAAACAACTCTTCTCCAAAAGGTCAGTTTTTTACAGTCACCCCCTCTATACGCCTGCCCTAGCAAAAGCTTGTGGGTAGGGTAGACTAAACAGGAAATCATACCGAATACTAACAGGACTTGGAATCCTAGAACACTTCTAACATTCCTAAAGTACCTACAGTACCCAGAGAAACTGCCTGGGTAGTAAACAGTCACAAACCTGTACTATACCAGAGCGGGACCCCATATCAAGTCCCTGAAAGACCAAGTGTTCTCTACCGGTTATGGTCCTAACTTTTGCTAAGGTAAGGTTCCTACGGGATTTACTACCGGTTGGTCATAGGCAATCACAAACAGGCATTCACGTGCAAAAACAATTGATGGAAAGATTGATCTCAAGGACCTTTTCATTAATTAAGAAAAAAAACACTTTGTACAGCTTGGGGGGCAGTTATAGTAGCCTCCCAAAAAAAAAAGAAGAAAGCAGTCTGGGGACCCTAATCGTCCATCTCGACCACGTCTTCAGTCTCTCCGGTCTCTCCCAACGGGTTAGCTTCTCCGCCTAGAACCGAGCTTCTGCCCAGGGCGGCCAAATCGTCAACAACTCTGGCTAAGGCGGTGGAGTTGTCAGCTTCTTCGGTGGGGCGGCAGCATTGGCAGCAGTAGGACCGAGGTCCCAGTATTCCGAATCAATCCCCTCATAGGATGAGATGTCCCATTCGAGGCGATCCCGCGCTAGCCTTTGCTTGAGGTTCTCGTAGTCTTGGAAGAAGCCATCATCAAAATCCTCCTCCGTGGCTCCCGTCGCCGTTGCCTCAGTCGCAGCCTTCGTCTTAGCCTCTGCAGCAGCCGCAATGGCCCGAGAAGCCTCCAAATCCGCCAGGGCAGTCACCAACTCTGCATGGGCTGTACTAAGGCTCAGGGCCAAGCCCTTCACCTTATCCTTCTCTAAAGCCAGGGCATTTTGCCTGGCCTCCGAGGTCGCTTGGTCCTCAAACAGAGCGGCTTCAGCAGCAGCGGCCCTCCCGGCCAAAGAGGGCAGGAAGGACTCAGCCCCTGCGGCCATGCAGTCGACCTGTGAGGAATTCAAGATGGTTAGTTAACAAGTTAAACACAGGAGAAGTTGTGGTGAAGAGGAGCAGAAGCGCCAAGTGCTTACCATATGGGAAAGACTGTATAACCATCCCTGAAACACCTTGGAAGACATATTCGCACACGCCTCCACCTGGCTAGGGAGAAGGGCGGACTTGACCCTCTCCCTGATCACTATCGATTCTTCAACCGGTGCCTCGGACGGTATTCCCGCTCAGGGGAAAGTGTCAGCCACCACCACACGGGGAGATGAAGTCCCAATGGGTTCCGGACGGTTCATAGTCTCGTGCCGGATTTGCCTCAGCGGGCGTTCGCTGCCCAAGGCTTCCGCGGCAAGCCTTTTTCCTTGTGCCACTGCCAACCGGGCAGCAGTAACAGTAGTAGCAGTGGCTTGCCTATCCCTTACCTGCTCCAAAATCCTCTTTGGGGCCATTTCTATAAAAGGAAAGCAGCCACAAAGTCAGTAATCAGAGCAATGAGATAATAAAGGATAACCAAAATTAAGTTGCCAATTAAACTCTTACCCGGGATGATTGAGGGAAGGACAGGGGCCTCGACGGGGTGTTCTGGTCGGTGATTGCCTCTCTGATCTCCCGAGTGGGTTAGAATGTCCTAAATATTGATAGGATAGTCCGCCAAGCTTCTAATTCTCTCTTGGCACTCCCCGGGAATACTAGGTGGGCTAGCTGACCCAGCTGTAATGCAAAATGTAACGCAGTTAGTCTCAAAGAAAAGTAAAAGAAGTGAGCAGAAAGTTACTGCACTAACTTACCCCTTAGTTCTCCCGCCCAGGAATTCCTCATCTGGATCCCTGGGGCCCGTTCACAGAGTCCAAGGGTGGATACTTGGAAGAATCTATTCTTCCAACCCTTGTTGTTGCTCGGGCAATTCATTATGATCTTTCTCCTCTGCCAAGCATCAAGAGAAAAGAACCCGGTCTCCCCATTTACGGGAAACGGTCGGTGCGTCCAGAGAAACTCCTGGACGGTAAGCTCATACCCAAAAACTTGGGGCCAAAGGGAGATGGACCCCATGAGGAATCTCCAACCATTCAGGGCCAGCTATCCCGGGACGATTCCTAAGTATATGAGGACGTCCCGAGCGACCGGATGGAGGGGAATACGGAACCCAGCCATGAGGATGTCCTCATATAAGGTGGTGAAACCCCGCTAGTAGATTTGGGCTCCGCCGACATTCACGGCCAGGGAGCAATAGTCGGGAAGGCTGTACCTATCCCTAATGCAGTTGAGATCTTCAGTACGCAGGGTGGACGGGATGAACTCACTGGCAAAGGCTACCTCGGGGTCGGGTTCCCCTAGTGTTTCATCACCCGAACCTCAAAAAATGGAAGCAACAGGGGCTCCTTGGTCCGACTCATCGTCAGATAGACGGATTGGGATTCTACCCTCGCTATGGTGATCAGAGGGGGATGCGGATGGTGAACTCATACTTGTGTCCGGCGTCTCTGATTCGGACCGCTCATCCTCTGACCGAGAAGATGAGTCAAAATTAGAGTGACACATCCTTGGGGTTTCGGTGACTGCGCTAGGAAGTAGAGGACGACCTAGGTATGGGTCAGGAACTCCGAGTCTGAGGTACAAAGGAGGCAGTGTTATTAACCTAAAAGGTAAAAAGTATACAGTCTTAAAGACAAGGTGACTCTCGGTCAGAACTACCCAAGGACAGCCCGCTCGGTTCAACCTATCTAACGTACCTCCTGACTTGAAGAAAGAGCAGAACCTGAGAAAGAAAATGTCCCACTCCCGTTCTAACCTAAGAGGGTTCGCCCTCTCTAGCCTCGCTCAAAAAAGAAGAGAAAAAGGAAGAGGAAGAGGATGATGAACTGAAACTGAAAAGGTAACACTTACAAAGATTATCACAGAAGAAGAGCTCGGGAAGCTTTACCGGACAATTTTTTTGCTCTCAAACCACTCGGTATCTCTATCGATTGGCAGCAGGAATCCCAGAAATGAACAAGTGTTCTTTATATCGGGAGCGCAGATGGTCCAGATCAAGTTACATCTAACGGCCAGGAAATTTTCCCGCCTAAACCTACCGACAACTGTCTTCTCGGGCATGCGAAACATCACCTCAAAAGACGTGCCTAACTAATGCCATACGTGACGGTCCGATTACGACGTGACTGTTCGGTTACATTTATACCAGCCTCGTTGGATCCTGACCAGGCCAGTGACAATGTGACATGTGGTAGAAGTTGGTCCCGGGCCCACATAGCCACCGCTCGGTCCTGACCCTGGAAGACCAGCCCGATCGGTCAAAACCCGGGTAGTAACCCGAGGCCATTTCCCGAACGGTTTTTTGTTAAAAGCAGTCTTAATTTTCAAACCTCATTCGATAAAGCATCCCATTAGTTTTGAAAATGGGGGGCAGCAGATATGCACAAAAATATCAGGTCAAAGTTAGGTCTCGCCACCTCAGCAAAGAGAATCCAAGTCATCTTGAATTTAGACTGACAACACAGCTATCCCAGGCTGTTATACAAAATCGCCCGGTTTGGTCGTAAGTCTGGTCATTCTTTCCAGATGGACCCCACATGGGTGCGTCCCCAGTAGGCGTGATTGCTTGGTCAGCAAGCCTTTAGGCAGTTTCCTATCCCAGTTAGAAGACTAAATGGAAGGAGCAGGCAGTTTCCTAAACCACTTAGGAAACATCCCTAAATTCATGTAAATTAAGCTGTAAATAGATTAGGCTTCCTAATCTATAAACTTACCTTGTACGGGCGGTCTCTTTCAACTATAAAAGAGGCCACCCACCCCCATTGAAAGGGGTTGCATTCTAAAAAAAGAATAGCATATTGTTCTTACTCATACGCATACACCCGGTCGGTTTTACTGGGAGTGCTGCCCAATTATTGGCTCACCAGGCCTGTCGGTGATCTGCTAGTGAAGCGCTCTGGCGCACCCATGGACGTAGGTCACCTCGTTAACAGGGGCCGAACCACATACAAATCTCATTGTGTCCAGCTATCTCTTTTGTATATTTCTTCTTATCCAAATTTCGGCATCATCAACTGGTATAAGTTTTTTTCAAATAAATTTGACTCTATTTAAAAATGCCAAACCCTTTCAAAAGCACAAAAGTTGTGTGATCTAGTGTTGAGTTGCATATTCCCAATCCCTTTAAATCGTTTATTCCAAGTTGATTTATATTTCTTGGTTTTAAATAACTTAGCTTAAATATTTGGATTATTTCCATTTTTCGCTATAATAAAATCTAAAACTTCATTTCATGTGAATCTACCTTTTATTTCTTTTTCTTCCTTTTCTTACTAGTATCTTAGTTAGTTTATTTTGTACTGTTTAAATCTTTACTGTAAACTAATAAAAAATAGCTTTTAATTAAGTTTTAATTAAGTGTTATTAATGTTTTTAGTATAGTTGGTAGTTGTAGATGTTCCCTAAAACAGTTTGAAACCCCAAATTTTCAATTTTTGTAACAAAATTCAATTCACTGTATGACATAATTTCCAATTAAATTCTGGATTTCTTTGCTACATAGTTGTTATAATCACCTATAAGAGCCCCAAGCTTACCCTACCCATATTCCATTCTCAAATTAGATTAGGATTTGGTTTGGCCTTGCTTGAGTTGTTAGAGTTCATCCACTATGACCCCACAAGAATTCTGTAATAACCTGCATTTTTTATTTAATTTAATTGTATTTGCATTGGCATAATTAAATTCAATTAGCATTGTCTGCTTTTATTTTATTTTCAGTCACATGTTTGGAATAATAATTTTATTGGGGGTCAAACTGCAATTTTTACAAAATTAGTAATACCTGTGTGGATTTCAAAATCTGTATTTCAAAACGGTGGAAGTATTTCCATTTGATTCAAACAGTATTTTTATAAAACCAGAAAACCATCTCTTACAATAAAATGAATTTCCTGTATTTTTGTGGTGACCACCGCACCCCGAAAATACCAGTTTAATTTCAAAACTGTCCGCGCTGTGCTAAACTTCCACAGATTTTTGGAAGTGATGTAAAGTTGGACATGACACTTGCTTTACTTTCCATTTATGGCAAGCAATGATTGGCTTAGGCCTTGTTTGGCAATGCTTGGTGTGTGTGTGTATTGATGTGACCAAAAGCTAAATTCCCAAACACTTCTAGCTTGCCCCCTACACACCTACACTTGCCCCTTCAGCACATGAGAATGTATATATACGTATGTATCATCTGTGTATAAAATCATTTTGTTTAGTGAATGACAATGAACTTGGTGGCCAAGTTTGGTTCTCTATACATACACTACACTCACACACACAATTGCAGCAGAATGAAACATTGAGAGAGTTTAGAGGGTTGCACAGAGAGTTCTACAGATTTTATTTTAGAGAGAGAAGAGCTCTTAATCCCCATAGCCAAAGCTTGGGTTTGAATTTCTTCATTTGGTTTCCTTTCTCAACAATCTCTTCTATCTATATCTCAGTGAGTATTCTAAACTCACTCTAGAATGTAAATTCATACTAAATTACTGAATTTGTGTATGTATTAATGATCCTCCATTGCTAAATTCGTTCATGGAAGCTTGAGCTTCAAAATCACAATTTTCCAAACTTAACCAAAACTTGTTTTTAGAGTTGATTATGAAAGATTATACCTCATTGATGATATGTCTAAAGTTTTAGAACCCAATTCGTTCATATAAGAAAGTATATTAGAAAATAAGTTTTGACATGTTTTAGTTTTTCATAAAATTGGAGAGTTATAGATTGATTCATGTTAAATTGATAATAGATTCTTAATCCTTGTTTAAAAACCAAGAGATCCATGTATAACATGATAAACATACTTACAGAATTGAAATGGGTCAAAAAGACCCCTGTTTCACTGAACCAGAGCAGTTTCTGCGGAGAAGATGAAGCCTCAGCTTCATCTCGCGCCACGATCGCGCGCGCGAGAATCGCGCGAGCGGCCCGCGCGAGCGACCCCTCGCGCGCGCGAGGTATGCTTCCCCAGGCAGAAAAGAAAGTTTATATATATAAATGAAATTTTAGGCAGATCGCGCGAGCGAGGGTCGCGCGAGGACCCCTTCGCGCGAGCGATCCGCGCGCGCGACCTATGCTTCCTCAGGCAGACAGAAAAGTTATATTATAAAAAGGAAGATGGGCATATCGCGCGAGCGGCCCGCGTGAGCGATCTTTCGCGCGAGCGGCCCGCGCGCGCGAGTTTTGACAGTTTCTATTTTTGTCTGTTTTGTGTTTAAGGTCTGTTTGGTTCAACTTTTCGTACTGATAAGGTTCTGTTTTGGATATTTAGTTAATCAGAATTATATTTGGTTATGTTTTGAATGATTGAAACATTATATTGCAAGTTATCAATCCCCGTACGCGTGCTGTTCCTTTAAATCAGTGTTTTGCTTAGGTTCATGTGCATGTCATTCATATGGGGTCAGTGGTACATGCATATGGGTGTCAGTCTGTGTGGAAAAAGAGTAATGGTAGTGTGGAAAGAGTATGAGTCTGAGTTTGTGGTTGTAGTTTGTGGTTGTGGTTGTGGTTTGTGGTTGTGGTTGTAGTTGTGGTTGTGGTTGAGGTTGAGTTTGTGGAGAGGGTATCTTTGAAATGCGACGGTGGCAAATATGGACACTCCCTGACGCCCATGGAAGCGTTAAAGTGTGTGACGCCGAACTTGGACATTCCCTGGCACCCATGGTAGTGCTAAAGTGTGGCCTACGGACACTCCCTGATAACTCAAGTCTGGATACTGTGTGAGGGGTTGCCCCGGTATTTGCATGGCGGTTAGGGTATTCAAAGTGTGAGGCATTGGACACTCCCTGGTACCCCGGACCAAAGTGTGAGGCAAACTGGACACTCCCTGGCGCCCTGTTGCTAAAGTGTGGCTATCTTAGTGTTTCAAAGATACCAGGAGTAGGATAGGGGGTTGTTGTGGCTGTCGAGAGAAAAGAGTCGGCAAGATGAGTGTGGTGCATTGTCTCATACACTATATTCCTTGTGGGTTTATAAAATAAATTCTTTCTGCGATTTAATGATGGATTTCGAAATTCAATAATGGAAAAAGGTAAATTGGTATGTTTTACATTCAAAGTCATGTTTTTAATACTCACCAGCTTCTTGAAGCTGACGACGTTGATGCGTCCTGGACATTCGTGTTCAGGCTTTTCAGGTTATAACCAGGAGGAGTCTTACGACTATGCTAATTGAGAATGGCTGCTGTTGGGATGAGAAACTGTTTATTTACTATGAGTTTTTAAGTTTAAAACTGTTTTGTTTTATAAGGATGACTGTAACAGACATTAAGCTATTGTTTTATATTCAAGGCGGTCTGTGCCTTTAGAAAACCCGTGCTGTAATATTTTTTAAGATTGAATAATTTTTGTAAGCTTTGATTGCTCTGCTCTGATTAATATGTTTTTGTTGTTTGACGTTTGGGACGGAATCGATCCTTCAAACTGTCACGACCTACGGGTCCATAAAGGAAATTAAACGCTTTCCTTATTTATGCTACGTCGGGGCGTGACAAATTCAAAGTCAAAGGTTGTAACACCCGTACCCGGGAAAAAAGGTTAATTATCATGTTAATATGTATTAATTCATGAGATTAGTGTATATAACGGTTAAGGGGAGGCTTTGGATTTGCCCGTGGAAAAGTCCCCTGTGAGTTGGATAGGTAATGAAGTGGGACCCAGTGAAGGGCCCAAATAATAATATTTACATTTTACATGATTAAATGCATTTATATGATTAAATAACTAATTGTTTAAATGCTTTCATATTATATGATGATATATATGTTAGCAATTGGTATTAGTTTGGATACCTAAATAAGGGAATAACTAAAAAAGATTCATAATTAGTAGGTGCGATAGCGACTTCACAAAATATTTGGGACCCAGGTTGTAACCCATACGGGACTTAGACAAATACTCACTAGATAATTGAGTAGTTGATGGAATGCTTGGGGGATTTCATAATAAGAACTTTAGAAGTTCCGGTGGTGCAAATGAAAGGAGAGGAAAATGAGGGTTTGACACCTCATGTAAGTTGCATGGGTGTGTGTCTGTGTCAAGGAAGAGAGAGGGAGACTCTCATTTATAGAAATTAAAACAATAACAAGAGAGAGCTCATCAAGAGAGAAAGACGAACTCGTCACCGATGTCGTAGAATCGCCGTTCCGTCGTCGCCCGTCGTCCAATTCGCGAACCGAAGTCGTTTTCTGACTCGTGGAGGTGAGACGATTGTTTCTATACTTTTAATTTATGTTTTAATCATCGTAATTTTGGTAGCTCACATTAATCGGTGACACGCAGTTGCTGAATTCTTGTAGGAATTTCTCCGGAGTGAACTTTGGGCTAGGATTTGGTAAAATTCTGCACTTTTTAGTTTAATTTAGGTAGATCTTGCTAAGGTGAGTTTTCTAATCAAAAGCGATTGTGGTTTAAGGTGTTCAATGCTTTTTTGTATATATATAGAATTGTTGAAATCACGCTTAGAAGTTATAAAATTGCTAGTTTTATGATTTGCATGTCAATATATGAAATTGCCATGTTTATGTGCTTATGTGTTTATGTGGTAATCAATGAGCACTGGGAAAATAATTCATTGTTGGGAGTAATAAGGGTGGTGAAGAGGAAGAATCCGATAAATATGGAAGTCCAAGGAATAGAAGTGACCACGGGACCAAGGGAGGTGTTTGGGTCTGAATGAATCATTGAACCGGTGACTCGGCGATTACGGATAGGATTTATGGGTTGAATTGTAGCATTGCACATTGTTGGCTCAAAAGTAATCCTTAGGGGGGGGGGGGGGGGGTGATTAAGATTACTAGCAATTAATGGCAAATTAAAAACTATAGCAAGAACAAAATTAATTATAACAAAAATTAAACAGAGAGAGAGAGAGAGAGAGAGGAACACTTGCAAACCAAGTTTTTCAAGTGGTTCAGAAATCCGTCCGCAGCTTACCTCCACCCCTCAAGAACATCGCTTGACGATTCCACTAATCAATCTTCTTTGGGTGAAGAACAAACCACTCCTTACAAGTTCTTTCTTGAACTCTTTTACACCTCCAATGAAGAATCCCTTCACTTAGATCAAGGGTTACACCAACCCTCCTTACAACTTCAAGGATATAATAAAGTTTGATTACAACTGAATAACACTCTCTTGTAGAGTAAATAGAAACAATAAATGCTCACAATGAAATCTCTCAAGGAATCACAAAATTAAAAAGAGAGCTAGAAGAGTGAATCTCAAATAATTAGGGCTTGAATCTTTGATTGCAATAAGTGAGTATTGAATAAGAGTAATGAATGTTCCAACAACCAATTTGAACTGAGTATATATACTCTCTCTTGAAAATCTGAACGTTCAAGGTAGTTGGGAGTATTAAATGCTAAAGCAAAAATAGAGGAAAAGAGCCGTTACTATTTCTGCGCAATAATCCAATCGACTAGGCTCGTGGTTCAGTCGACTACACTTACAAACTTAATGTATTGCGCCATTAAAATAGTCAATTGAAAATGGGTCCGGTCGACTTAAGATGGTGAAGCAAAATTCTTGCTTTTCATGTAGAAACCAGTCGATTGTGGGATATGTCTGGTCGACTTAAAAATGAAGGGTCCAGTCGACTGAATAATAGTCCACTCGACTGTTTTCCATGTGAAAAACAATTTTCTTGTTTTAGAAGAGTTTGTTCAATTTTAAGCCCTTGTCTTTGAGATTCAACCTAACTAACTTTACACAAAGTCCTATAAGAACAGTACAAGATACAACAATGCTTCCATGGGATATCTATCATCATTATAAGTCTCTATTTGGACAACACACTAAATGAAACCATAAGTACTTAACTTAAAAGTTTGTTAATCATTAAAATTACCTAAGGTAGAACCCTTGGGGCTAACAATCTCCCCCTTTTTTATGATGACAAACTACTAGTTGCCAAAGACAAACATAATAGCTAGTAATTATCCATTCAAGAAAAATGACACTTTGAAGAACATGTGAATAGATAAACCAAATTTTATAAGAAATGACAATCAATTCAAGGTGACTAAGCAGCAGGATATCCTTCCCCTTTTCTCATCAACAAAAACTACTTAGAGCGGAGAGAATCTCCCCCTCTGTGAGTGAGTTGATGGAAATGATGGGGGGGGGGGGGGGGGGAGAAGTGTGGGAATCACCAATAAACAGGGATCATCATCTTCCCACAGTTAGTACACAACATACAAGTATACCAATATCATGAGAAGCAACAAGAAATACAACCAGCGTACAAATATGAATGCATAGATAAGCATATATGGCAAATTGATATGGTGAAACTAAAAGAGATAAACGCATATAACAAAAGAGACAATATCTTATAATTTCCATTGAAATATTTTAAATAAAAATGAGATTATATAGATACAAAAAGAAATTGTAAGCCTATACTAATCCCAAAACCCAAAAACTATCTATCTAGAAGTCCATTCTATCTTATACAAAAAGCCTAAATCCAAAAGAGATCAAGAGGGCTGTCAAATCCCGAATCGACTCCTAATCACCCGAATGGCATCCCGAGTATCATCGAGGCTGAACTGCATCTCGGATAAGCGTCCATCCACTAAGTCCTAAGTGGCAGTAGAGGTGTTGCGACGTCCACAGCAGTGCCAATCTCCAGAATGTCAGAATAGAGAGTGTCAAAGTGAGAGACCACTATAGAAGAAAGAGTGGAGACACTAGAAGATAGAGTGGAGTGAAGTAAAGTGACAGTGGTGGAAAGAGAGTTAATAGAAGCGGTGACGATGGTGAACTGCTCTGAAAGATAAGCAGCTGGAGGAGGAGCTGAAGAGGATGGAATGTCGGTAAAGGGAGGAGTGGAAGTGGAAGGAGCATCATAGGATGGGGCAGTGATGATGGCAGGGTCAGTGGTGGTGGTGGCAGGAGGTGTAGCAGAAGAAGAAGGAGCACTGGTTGAACGAGTAGCTTTAGGGACAAACTTGTCACCCTCAAGCTTATAACTCATCAAAGAGAGAGTGGTGGTAGAATATACCTCATAGACAGTGGGGTCGTTGCAATCAATGTCATCAAGAGGGACCTTGAAGTGACAAAAGATAGTAGTGAGAGCCATGCCAAAAGGGAGGGAACTGGCTTTAGACTTCTTTTGCGTTTCACAAAAGTGTTTGCAAAAGAGATAAGTGAAATCGAATTTATTACCCTCAAGAATACACCAAAGAATAAAGACATCGTAATAGGAGACATAGTCTCGACCACCTACGCGAGGAATGATAGCATAAAAAATAATATAGTGGAGTAAACGACACTCAAAGGTAAGTTGGGAGGCAGAGGGTTTAAGTGGGCTAACTAGTTCGGGGTTCCCACAAATTTGACGATAGGAAATTAATGGGTCAAATCCATAGCCAGTATTCCATTTACTGTCCTCATAGCGACGAATGTTCCCCATTGGAATACCAAAGATTTGAACTATGTGACGGGAGTAACTGTGAATTTTACTCCTCGAACAAAAGAAGTGAAAGAAATGTGTTGTGGTGAGGGATGTAAATTTGTGTAGAATTCACGGACAAGAGTGGGGTAGTAGGGCTGAGAAATGGATAGGAAATTAGTCTACCCTAGGGCATCGAATAAAGCACCAATGTGCAGACCATAAGAAGTAGAGAATTCAGGGTGAAGAGTTTTACCTATGACATTTTTTTGATGAGCGAACCAAGCATTGTAGTTATCCCTGCGCTTAGCATCAAGGAAATGAGCAGGAGGACGAGAGGCAAGAGGAACAGCAGCCGGAGCTAGTGGAGAAGCAGATGGAGGGGCAGAGGGACCCTCGGATGTGTTTCACTTGAGAGATTTTGGAGGCATATTAGCAAAATCAGAGGGATAGAGAGGGTGACAGGAGATCGTAATTAAGTGGTAATGATTTGTGGTGGTGAGAGGTGGTCGGAGTGAGAGAGAGAGAAGATCGGAGCAGGGAAGGGAAAGGGTTAGTAGTTTGGAGAGAAAAGGAAGTTAGGGTTTGAAAAGAAAAATGAAGGAAATATATATAGATACAGAGTTTCAATCGACTGGGTCGTGCAGTCGGTCGACTGAGGTGAGAAATTGATAAGGGTTCGGTCGACTGAGGGAGGTATACAGTCGACTGGATGAAATCTAGCAGAATGGGTATTTGGCGATAGAATCTGGTCGACTGAGAAATTGTTCAGTCGACGAAAAGAAAAAGAAAAAGAAAATAAGCGTTCGGTCAACCGATCGAGGCTTCAGTCGACTGTGAGTATAAACTGAACAAAATTTGTAAAAAGGAAACAAATGTCCGGTCGACTGGACAAGAACATCAGTCGACTGGTTTGAGTCAAAAAATAGATTTGCAGAAAAGGAAAAGAAAGTGGATTCAAAACACGAATTTCCACAACCATGGCTTGACTAGCCATCCCCAATTCACAACGAATGATACAAAAAAGATCTTCTTGAAGAGGTTTAGTGAAAATATCTGATGTTGTCAATATCAAGATATAAAAAGTGTTCTTTACTTTTCAAAAGATTTGTAGTGTGAAAGCAAAGGTCGAACCCACAGGGATTGGTTAACTACAGCGACTTAATTTTAAAACCTAACTTTAGTCAATTATGAAAACGGATTTTGATTTGATTTTAATTAAACTAATAACAATAAAAATAAATCTAAACTATGAAAGCAATTTAAAAGTGTTTTTATAAATGTGTTTAAAGGAACCTAGGATTGCAAATCCACCACTAGTTTTATAATAAGGAATATTTATGAATTACTTTAGCCTATTATGTTGGATGATTATGGGAAATTGTAGCTACAAGCCCAATTTCTCCGTCAAGAAAATAATCATGGTTCAAGCACCAACATAATCCATCTTCGGTTAGCACGAATTATCCCACACTAAACTAGGGTTGTGACATAATTCGTCTAATCTAGGCATGGATTATTCGGATACTTGATAGTAAAAATCAATAAAGCACCATCACATGTAAATAATCTAAACAAGCACAGCGAGCATAGATCATTGAGCACATCACAGTCAAAATAGATCTAAGACAAGAATAAACTTTGAAAGTAATGATTTAATCAATAAAAGCACGATTTATTTATAAAAATCCTCGGAACATGTAACTGTCATCCATACATAATAAAACTAAAATAAAAATATAAAATACTCCCTATTACTCGACTAGGGCTTCATTGAAACCCTAGATCTAAGGTCTAGCTGTCCATGGAAGTGATAGATGGCAAGTAGTTGATGGAGAAGGCCATAGAGATCCTCGGTCTTCTTCTTCTTCTCCTTGCTTTCCTCCCTTCAATGGCTGAAAGTGTGTATATATTTTTTGTGTATAATAATTGTCAACCCTTTAATTGAAGTAAAATAGGGTATATATATATATTTACAACAAGTTTTTGGAAGATTTCCTAACTCGAAACTCATTAAAACTGTTGTATTTAGCTTTCCAGACGTAACTAGGCAGTTTCGTTCGCACAGGAGTCTTCAGTATACTGAAATACGCAAGATTGGTTTTTACACATATCGCGCGAGCGCGACAATTGGCACCTCGCGCGCGCGGATCGTGCGAGCGATTGAGCGGATCCGCGCGCGTGAGATGGCGTTTTCAGCTTCTTTTCTTCTGCTTTTTCACCCTGTTTAGCCTGATATACTTGATTTCTTCCAAAACCTGTCAGAAAATAGAAAACGAAGTAAAACTATACAAAAACAGGATAAAAAGATACTAACAAAGGCTCGTTAAGGCGTATAAATAGGATTTGTTCTCTCCCGATCACACCCCCAAACCTACATTTTGCTAGTCCTCAAGCAAAACTAAAATAAAAACTAACTACTAATAAAATACTACTCCATTTTCGCATGGATCACGATTGCATTTAGCATATGCAACAAGCCTTTTAAACCCCTAGGTGTCCCTAGTCGGACGAGTGAAGTCTCGTGAGGGTTCTCATCAACAAGTCACCCACAACCATCTTTATTAACTTATAAATTTAAAAAGTTTTATTCAAAATGAAAAACATAATAGACAATACTCCTTATTATAAAACAATGATTTGAAATAGAATAACGAACAAGAAGAAACGGAATCAAATGTCTACTTACATCATGAAAAGCAATCCCAAGCACATGCATCGTATAAATCAATAGAATTTCTCATAAAATTGCACATGTGTGATGTGGTAGTCAAATAAACCCGTGTATGTCATGAACTTGGAATATAACTCGGATAACCGTATAACTATGTCTCGACTACGAATCTCACAATGTTAATTACACTCTAAAATGAAACACTCAGAAACAGGTGTAATTTATCGCGTATATGCGAGAAAAGAAAATATGTTTTCAAAACAAGAAACGCTCACATATGACTCAAAAAAGACGAATGACATGAAAGAACAATAGTCTCATGGATAGGATGCCAATAGTTAAGAAAAACTACTCATTACCATGTTTTAATCCCCCTCCCATCGTTTACATATCCAAACCATGTTTCCTAGGATCAGATAAGACTTTTTAAAGGTTGTAATGTGGCTCAGGCAATGAGAAATGATAGAACGGATTAATTGGGTAGGTTTAGAATGGCATTGTAAGGCATGTTCGATCTCTTTCATTCTTCTTCTACAAACTTTCATCTTTTCTTTCTCTTCATTCCTTTTCATTCCTTTTTCTTCTTTTCTTTCATTTTTTCAACCTTCCTCTTCTTTATTATGTTTCTTTTCCTTTTTTTTTTCTTCTCTTGCTTCTCAAATGATTATGCATTGAATACCAAGCAACTACCCCAATAACATCTTATTTTCTTCTTCTCAATCAACACATCGCCTTGACACCACTAAAAGTTGATCAATCTTTCAGGGGTGAACTCCAAGTTGGCCAAATTGGAGCAAAAACAGGATAATGGTAGTTAAAGAAAAAGGCATTTTAATGGCTTAAAGGGCGAACTAAGGAAATTTTATAATTTATCGGTCGGCAGTAAACAAAGAGGGCCTAAAATCATTTCCTAAGGTAATACGGTTCTTCAATGTTTACAACTGAAGATTATTTAGCATGGTAACAAATATTTTAACTTGACTATCAACCAAAACAAGAATAATGAGACTAAACAACGAGTTAATGCGCTATTCCAAATGAAATTCGACAAACACAAAATGTATTTATAACCCTCAATAAAGAAAAGATAGGCTCAAAAGCTCACCGGGTTTAGTCTCCACCTTGTGTTATCTAGAAATCCGAATTATATTATAGTTCACATCAAACATATATTCAAATGACTACGTGCAGTGCATAAGTTTGTGTGCAAATCTATGATATAAAACTACGATTCGAACGATACATAACTTAAAACGCCATATCATAACTTTAGTAAATGTTTAATCACATCTTCCCTTGTTTACCATTCTATAACAATCCAAGTTACATAACAAGAAGTATCTAATTCGAGATTGCAAAACCTTTGGTAACATCGTTTATTAAATTTTTTTTTTTTAATCGCATAATAATGTGCCCGTGTGTGCATACCCCCAAACCTAAACCTTTCATTGTCCCCAATGAAACAATAAAACGAAAGAAAGGAGAGTACGTAAGGAAGGAACGATAATACCTCAATCTCGGCACTCACAAACAGGTGAACACAAGAATATGGCGATGACGTGCAATGGAACCTGTTAGTACTAGATAAACGAAAAGAAACTAAACAAAGAAAAGAATAAAAACAGCTAAAAGAAATGTAAATAAATTAACTAAACTAAATAAACTATAAGATTAACAAAAAGACGAAAACAAAAAGATAATAAACTATAAAAGAAAATAAAACAGATCTAGAACTACGAAACCAACAAAGGACTAGATCTAAAAGTGCTTATAAAAGAAAAACAGAAAAGTAAAAACTATCAGAACAAGCATGGGGGACTCTGATAGGGAAAACAAAAGAAAATATCAGAAAAATAGGAAATCGCGCGACCAGCCGTCACGCGCGCGAATTGCGATTTTTTTTTTAATCGCGCCAGTAGGACCCCCTCGCGCCCGCGAAATCAAGCGCGAAGAGAACCCGAGGCTTCAAAACAAAAAGTAAACAAAAATCTCACTAAGGCACAATCTCGCGCCAGCGGACCGCGCCAGCGATGTCTCGCGCGAGCGGACCGCGCGCGCGAGAAGGGTGTTTCTCGTTTTGCTTGCTCTGTTATGTATATAAATTAAAAATGAATTACTCCACCCCCCAAACCTGTCCAGAAAACTCAAAAACTAACCAAAAGAATCCAAAAACAACCAAAAACAAAGAAAACAGACGAAATTAAGCTTGGGTTGCCTCCCAAGAAGCGCTGACTTTTACGTCTTTAGCTAGACCATTCTAGCTCAAGATTTATGGAGGCCGTAAATCGGAGTTTGTACCCTTTAGGGCATCAGGGAGATTTCGGTGAAACGTCGAAACAAGGTCGCTATGTGTTAATTCATTTGACGGTTCACCTTTATCATTATTACATCGATTTTCTACCTTTCGAGTAAATTCTTCATTAGGAGCCGCGGTATTAGGATTCATCCACTCATCATTCACTATATTATTCCCCACACTCATATTTATTACGTTCTTAGGCTCAATATTCCGTCTCACATCACATTCCGCCTCACATAGGTTATCGTCGTCTTTAGGAGGTTGATCAGCAGCATTAAAAATATTTAATTTTAATTTTATATTCCCGAATGACACTTTCATCACCCCTGTTCTACAATTGACACGTGCGTTGGCCGTGGCTAAGAATAAACGACCAAGAATAACAGGAGTGTATTTTCTAGCATCTAGCACCGGTTCGGTGTCAAGGACCATAAAATCAACAGGATAAAAACACTGATCAACTTTAACTAAGACGTCTTCGACGACTCCCCTAGGTACTTTAACAGAACGATCCGCTAATTGAATAGTAGCAGCCGTAGGTTTAAGTTCACCTAAACCTAGTTGTTTGTAAACATGGTAGGGTAAAAGATTAACACTAGCTCCTAAGTCAAGGAGAGCCCTATGAATGATAGTGTCACCTATGACACATGAAATCGTAGGCGTACCGGGATCCTTATACTTCGGAGGTGCGTGTTGAAAAATTGAACTTACTTTTTCCGTGAGGAAGACCTTTTTAGGAGTATGACTGCGTATTTTGCGCTTTTGTGTACAAAGGTCTTTTAGACATTTAGCATAAGCGGGAATTTGTTTAATAGCATCGAGGAATGGAATATTGATTTTTACTTGTTTAAATACCTCGAGTATATTTTTAGTTTTTGACTTTTTCTTTGTAAGATTTGACGGTTCCTCAACATTAGGTGGAAAAGGTAACTTTGGAACATAGTTAGTTGGGACCGTTTCTTTATCTTTTTGAATTCTACTCTCCTCACCCTCCTTATTCAAGTTAATGTCATTTTGATCCGGAATCTTAACAACTTCGTCTTCCTGAATAGTCGTCCTAGTCGATACGGCGTTTACTTGTCCACTTGACCCCTTAATCTCATATTGTCCCTTAGGATTTTGAATAGTTTGCGCAGGCAACTTCCCCTCGTTTCTACAACTCACCGCAGTAGCTATTTGTCCCATCTGGGATTCAAGCTTCGCAATGGATTGTGTGTGAGAGTGCACTATTTGTGCTTGTGCTTGGACTTGAGTTTCAATATTCTTAAGGGAAGCCAACACCATCTCCTCAAAAGCGTTAGTCCTTGGGGGGTTAGGATTAGGAGGAGGGTGTTGGTATTGATTTTGTTGAAATTGGGGTCGATAAGTGTTAGGAAAATTATTCGACTCATTAGGATTATTATTATTATTTTTCCACGAGAAGTTAGGATGGTTTCTCCGTGGCGCATCCGGATTATTAGTAGTTGAATTATAATTATTCCGTGGGTATTGTTGAATAGAATTAATGTGTTGCTCCACGAATTTCGAAAATTGACTCGCCGATGGACATGCAAGGATAGAATGTGACGGATTGGAACATAATGCACAAACTTCGTGAGGAGGTGCGGTTGTCGCTTGATTCATTGTCATAAGTCGGTCAAGTTTTTTAGATAATTCTTGAAATTCAATAGAATGACTCGACTCAAACTTCACCTCTCGTTTGGGTGGAGAAAGATATCCTTCCGAACGTACCGACACAGCCTGATGCATCGAGTTCTCGCTTAAAGTTTCAAAAATTTTCCAGGCCTCGTCGGCACTTTTGTGTAGGAAAGTTCCCGCACAAACGGCATCGACGGTATTACGGACAGAGGGAATAAGCCCCTCATAGAAAACCTGTACCAACTGCCACTTAGGAACCTAATGATGTGGGCAAGAGCGTAATAATTCTTTAAATTTCTCCCACGTATCGTAAAGCGTTTCCCCATCTTGCATTATAAAATTAGTGATAGATTTCCTTATTTGATTTGTATGCATAATAGGAAAGAACTTTTGTAAAAATGCGGTGTGTAAGGCTTCCCATGTTTTAATTGTGTTTGGCTCAAGTGATTGAAGCCAATACTTAGCTTTGTCTCTTAAGGAAAATGGAAAGAGCCGCAATTTTAATTCATCATCATTTAAGTTTTGGATTTTCAAAGTAGAGCATATATATATCTTGGGAATCCCCTAAGTGCTGATAAGGGTCTTCATTTAGACGGCCATGGAAAGACGAAAGTAGCGAGATGGTAGACGATTTTATCTCAAAGTGAGATGCTGTCGCCTCCGGTAATTCGATACCGGCTTGTGGCGTGTAAGTAGTAGGAATAAAATAATTTATAAGTGGAGGAGGTGGCGGTATATTAAGATTATTCATATTATCTCCGTTGTTATTTTGGTTGTTATTGTTATTTCCAATGTCTGTCATTTTAATCGTTCGATTTTAAAAGTTCGACTTTTCCTTAATCGTGCACGGGTACTTTGAATTTCGGCCTCAAACAACGACGACAGAATCGGAGTTGATTCGTCGTCTTGCAACCCAGCTCTAGAAGCTTGGGTTGTGGACTTACTAGTTCTTAAGGTACGTTCAAGTTCAAGGTCGAAAGATTTTAATTCTGGTTTATTTGAACGTGTACCTAACATAAACTAAAATAAAGAAAAAGAAACTAAAAACAAAGACTGCCTAAAACAAAAGAAACAAATAGCAATCACGCAAATAAGACGACAAGCAAGCACACAGTACTACTATGATGCATGAATATTATCCTGTAATGCAATGACCGCGTCAAGCCCAGCGCCCCGGGTTTCCTAGCTAATGCAGTGCAATTCACCCTAAACTAATGCAAATAGTGCGTTACAGCGCCCTGACTTACAGTGATTGGATGCGAAGTTAAAGCGAGCAATTTACTTAATTTTTATTTATTTTATTTACGTAAGCTCCTTTGATGTAATTAGCTACTCCACTCGGAAACGTTGGAATTTGATGACTCGACAACCTATAAAATAAAAGAACAAGTTAGTAATTTAAAATAAAAACGGAAAATAAGAAGAATAAAAACTAATATAATATTTATGAATTAACTAAACTAAGATTATAAAATTAAAGGTAGTAATGCAATCCCCGGCAACGGCGCCAAAAATTCCGCGCGCGCGAGCTGACTTTTTCAGCTTCTTTTCTTCTGCTTTTTCACCCTGTTTAGCCTGATACACTTGATTTCTTCCAAAACCTGTCAGAAAATAGAAAACGAAGTAAAACTATACAAAAACAGGATAAAAAGATACTAACAAAGGCTCGTTAAGGCGTATAAATAGGATTTGTTCTCTCCCGATCAATATCCAACCATTGATGATTTGTATCGATGAAAACAAGTTCAACACCGCCCTTTTGAACATGATCTCCAATGAAATGGTGTCTAATCTCAATGTGCTTAGTTCTAGAGTGTTGAATGGGATTATTAGAAAGACTAATTGCACTAGTGTTATCACATCTAAGTGGGATGTGATCAAAGAGAAGTCCAAAGTCTTCTAATTGTTGTTTCATATAAAGAACTTGTGCCCAACAACTACCGGCGGCTATATATTCGGCTTCCGCCGTGGATAAAGCTATGAAATTTTGTTTCTTACTAAACCAAGAGACTAGGGAGTATCTTGAAAAGTGACACGTGCCACTTGTGCTCTTGCGATCCACTTTGCAATCGGCAAAGTCCGCATCCGAATAACTAACTAAGTCAAAGGGAGTGTTCTTAGGATACCATAAACCTAAGTCAATAGTGCCTAACAAGTATCTAAAAATGCGCTTAACGGCTACAATATGTGATTCTCTAGGTGAGGATTGGAATCTAGCACAAAGACACACACTAAAGCGGTGAGAAAAAGCAAACTACCTATCATGCCACGAAAATTTTTTGTATCAAGAAGTTTTCCGAATTCATCTTTGTCAAGCTTGAGAGATGAACTCATTGGAGTTGCAATAGGTTTGCAATTTTCAAAACCAAATCTTTTCAACAAATCTTTAATGTACTTAGATTGGTTTATGAAAATGCCATCTTATGTTGCTTGATTTGTAAACCAAGAAAGAAATTTAGTTCTCACATCATGCTCATTTCAAATTCATCTTGCGTGCAGTTTACAAATTCCTCACACATTTTTTCATTTGTAGCACCAAAGATGATATCATCCACATAGATTTGAATAAGTAGTATATCATTGTGTGAATGTTTAATAAAAAAAGTGGTGTCAATTTCTCCTCGAGTAAATCTAAGATCAAGCAAATACTTGCTAAGACTATCATACCAAGCACGAGGAGCTTGTTTTAAACCAAATGGAGCCTTTCAAAGTTTAAAGACATGATTGGGAAATTGTGAACTTTCAAATCTGGAAGGTTGCTTGACATAGACTTCTTCCACTATAAAACAATTTAAAAAGGCACTTTTTACATCCATTTGAAAAAGATTGAAATCTTTGTGGCAGGCAAAAGCAAGTAACATTCTAATGGCTTCTAATCTTGCTACGGGAGCATAGGTTTCTTCATTGTCTATTCCTTCTTCTTGGGTATACCCTTGGGCTACCAATCTAGCCTTATTTCTAACCATAACTCTGGATTCATCCTTCTTATTCCTAAACACCCTTTTGGTTCCTATGATGGAATAATCATTTGGTCTAAGAACTAAAGTCCAAACTTTGTTTCTCTCAAATTGGTTCAACTCTTCTTGCATAGCCATAATCCAATTATCATCTTGCTCAGCTTTCTCTATATTTTTAGGTTCTTTTTTAGAAAGGAAAGCTAGATTGTTGCAAATATTTCTAAGAGAGGATTTAGTAGCAATTCCTTGATCGGGGTCACCTATGATTTGATCTATGGGGTGACTAGGGAAGGTCTTCCAATCTATAGGGAGGGCATCTCTAACGTTGTCCCTAGGATGCTCTAGAGGGATAGGGGAACCTTCCTTAGGCTTTTCTAAAGGTAGGGAGTATGAAGTACTAGCTCCATCTAGACATTCTACAACAACATCATCATCATCATCTTTTCTTCTAAAGGGATTTGCCTCATCAAAAACTACATGCATGGACTCTTCTACAACCAAGGTCTTCTTAGTAAAAACTCTATATGCCTTACTTATTTGTGAATAACCCAAGAATGTACCCTCATCCAACTTAGCATCAAACTTACTTAAGTTATCCTTATTATTCAAGATGAAGCACTTACAACCGAAAACTCTAAAGTAACCAATGTTAGGTTTTTTACCCTTCCAAAGCTCATAGGGAGTCTTACCAACATTATTTCTAATAACAACACGATTAATAACATAACAAGAAGTGCTAGTTGCTTCGGCCCAAAAGTATTGAGGCAAAGAGTGTTCATTCAATAAAGTTCTTGCTATTTTTTGAAGTGATCTATTTTTCCTTTCAGCAACACCATTTTGGTGAGGAGTTCTTGGTGCCGAAAAATTATGTCCAAAACCATTTTCATCACAAAGCATTTTCATCACATAAATTTGAAATATCTTTATTGTCATATTTTCTTCCTCTATCACTTCTAAAATTGTTGATGGCATACCCTTTTTCATTTTGAATTCTTTTACAAAATTTGGGTAAGCCTCATTTTTATGAGCAAGAAAAATGACCCATGCAAATCTTGAGTAATCATCAACAATTACGAATGCATACACTTTGCCACTCATACTTGCTACATGATTAGGACCAAATAAATCCATATGAAGCAATTCAAGGGGTCTACTAATAGAGATCTCCATTTTCTTTTTGAAAGAAGTTTTTATTTGTTTTCCAAGTTGACAAGCATCACAAATCTTATCCTTAACAAACTTTGTTTTTGGTAAACCTGTGACTAAATCATTCTTTGATAAATTTGAAAGAAGATCCATACTAGCATGTCCTAATCATCTATACCAAAGCCAACTAGTTTCACTCAACATGGCAAAGCATTTAACATCTTGAGAAGAGATGTCATCAAAATCAATGGTATAAACATTTTCATCTCGATATGCAATAAATAACACTTTATCATCTTTAGCATTCATAATCATGTAATAATTTGATTCACATACAACTTTAAAACCTTTATCACATAATTGACTAATGCTCAACAAATTGTGTTTAAGATCATCAGCTAGTAACACATTTTCAATAGCTAAAGAGGAGTTCTTACCAACTTTACCTATGATGATGATTTTCCCTAGGAGTTGTCTCCGAAGGTGACGTTTCCACCATCCTTGGGAGGGAGAGAGAGAGGAGAACTTTGATTTATGTCTGGTCATGTGTCTAGAGCATCCACTATCCAAGAACCATCTATCCTTGCTTGAGGATTTTAAGAACACCTATAAAACAATCTTAAGTAACCGTCTTTGGTACCCAATATTTGTGGGTCCACTTTTGTTAGCAAAGGGAGGTGTGGTTCCCTTTTCAATCCAAACCATAGTGGTCTTTCTCCTATTTGGATATTTATAGTTCACATATCCCTTTCTCATGCAATAATGACAAGTCACATAAGGATTGAAATTGCTTGAAGTGAATCCTTTTGTAAAAATGCTTTGATGAGATTTGTTTGAAGAACTAGAACTAGTACAAGCATCACTTGAAAAGAAATTGTTGTACTTCTTTTCTTTGTAGGTAGGATTAAAACCCAATCTGGCTTTATCATAAATACATCTGTGTTTTCCTAAAAGTATATTTAAATTTTGCTCTCCATTAGTGAATTTTGCTAAAGTTTTAGTCAAGTCTTCAACTTGTTTCTTCAACTCAATAATTTCTTTTTCAAAATCATTTGAAGGAATGCTTCTTGAAGCAAGCATTTCATTTTCTTTTCTCAAAGATTCATTTTGTGATTTTAATTCACTAAGTTCATTTGAGAGCAAAGAAAAATTCATTTTGAGAGCAAGGTATATGGTTCCCAAACTTTCCAATTCCTCATGCAATTCATCAAATGCATTTTGAAGTTCATCACAGTTATGAGATTCATTACAAGAGTCATAGTTAGAATCTACCTCATCACTTTCATGTGCCATGAGACAAATATTTACAACTTCCTCATCACTTGATTCATCTTCGGATGTCTCATTTTTAGAATCATCCCAAGTTGTTGCCTTCATTGCCTTCTTCGCCTTTTGCTTAAAGTTCTTCCTTAACAATGGGCAATCGGCTTTGATGTGTATGGGCTTTTTGGACTTGAAGGTGATCATGGCTATTTCATCATCTTCATCACTATCATCATCTTGGTCATTTGAAGCCTTAAGACCAAGGTTGTTTTTTTTTTTTCATTGTCGAAGACGGCCAATTCCATTTCATGAGTGATGAGAGATCCTATGAGTTGTTCTATTGAAAGCCTTGAAAGTTCTTTTGCTTCTCTAACCGCCGTGACCTTTGGTTGCCAATGCTTTGGTAGAGACTGAAGCACTTTCTCAATCATCTCTTCCTTAGGATATACTCTGCCAAGATTTTTCAAACTATTAGTAATAGTAGTAAAGCAAGTAGACATTTCACTAATAGTTTCATTAGGAAGCATTTTGAACATTTCATATGATTGACAAGTAAACTAATCTTAGACTTCTTAACTTGGTTGGTTCCTTCATGAGTAACTTCTAATTTATCCCAAACTTTTTTAGCCGATTCACATGAAGAGATTCTATTGTACTCATCAGGATTTAAGCCACAATATAAGAGATTCATAGATATAGCATTCATTTGGATGAGTTTCTTATCACTATCAACATATTCATCTTCCATTTTAGGAATGCTTTTGGTGCCTACGATCTTAGTTGGAACATAAGGTCCTTTGACTACGATTTGCCATAAATCGAAGTCTTGAGCAATAATGTAAATTCTCATCCTATTTTTCCAATAAGCAAAATTTGTTCCATTAAAACAACGAGGTCTTTGGGATGATTGTCCCTCAACATATGTGATATTAGTATTGGTGTTTTCCATATGATCTTAACTCTAAGATATGTGAAATCAATACAAAAGCCCTTGCTCTGATACCAATTGTTGGCCCAAAAGTAATCCTTAGAGAGGGAAGGGGAGGGGAGGGTGAATAAGACTACTAGCAATTAATGGAAAATTAAAAATTATAGCAAGCATAAAATTAATTATGACAAAAACTAAATAGTGAGAGGGAGAGGAACACTTGCAAATCAAGTTTTTCAAATGGTTCGGCAATCCGCAATCCGCGGCCTACGTCCACCCCTCAAGAACACCTCTTAAGGATTCCACTAATCAATCTTCTTTGGATGAAGATCAAATCGCTCCTTACAAGTTCTTTCTTGAACTCCTTTACACCTCCAATGAATAATCCCTTTACTTGGAACAAGGGTTACACCAACCCTCCTTACAACTTCAAGGATATAATAAAGTTTGATTACAACTAAATAACACTCTCTTGTAGAGTAAATAGAAACAATAAATGCTCACACTGAAAGCTCTCAAGGAATTACAAAATTATAAAGAGAGCTAAAATAGTGAATCTCAAATAATTAGGGCTTGAATCTTTGATTGCAAAAAGTGAGTATTGAATAAGAGTAATGAATGTCCCAACAACTAATTTGAACTAAGTATATATACTCTCTCTTGAAAATCTGAACATTTAAGGTAGTTGGGAGAATTAAATGCTAAAGCAAAAACAGAGAAAAAGAGCCGTTACTATTTCTGGGCAATAATCCAGTCTACTGGGCTCACGGTTCAGTCGACTGCACTTTCAAACTTAATGTATTGCACCATTAAAATAGTCGACTGAAAATGGGTCCGATCGACTGAAGATGGTGAAGCAGAATGCTTATTTTTCTTGCAAAAATCAGTCGACTGTGAGACATGTCCAGTCGACTGAAAAATGAAGGGTCCAATCAACTGAATAATAATCCAGTCGACTATTTTCCATGTGAAAAATAGTATTCTTATTAAAGTTTGTTCAATTTTAAGCCCTTGTCTTTGAGATTCAACCTAACTAACTTTACACAAATCTTACAAGAATAATACAAGATAGAAATAATCATCCTCAAGGCTTCCATGGGATATCCATCATCATTATAAGTCTCTGTTTGGACAACACACTAAATGAAATCATAAGTACTCAGCTTCATAGTTTGTTAATCCTCAAAATTACTTAAGGTAGAACCCTTGGGGCTAACACACATGTTAAGCATTCAATCATGTTTAGATTTCTCACTAAGCGTAATGCTTAAGAAAATCTTTTTCCTTTTCTATTGTGGTAAATAATAACCACCACAGGTTCGGAGCAATGCTCGGAGAGGAAATGAAGTGCGATGGGAGAGATGGGGGATATTTGAGTTTGTTCATGTGTTTTTCCACTTAAACTTGTAATAGGTTGTAAGATGTACTTCCTTTAATGGTGATATTGGTATTTTGTTGTATTCGTGAGACTTTGATCCTTTAACTTGTCATATGGTAGTTTCAGAACTTGATTTGGTAAAATCCATGTAAATTTCTTATGTTTTGGTGGATGTGTGCAAGTTATTAAGTTAGACCATTTTGGAAAGTCTGGATGTTGTCACAAGTATTGTCGACAAGTTCCTTTCATTTGTATAATGATGGTTATGGTTTGAGTTCATGCTCAACATGTTTTATGAACTTTTGATAAGAATTGAGTTTTAAAGCTTGTTTTGGTTCAAAGAGTTGAATTCATGGTGTTTGATCCAATTGTGGTTGTGTTTTTGCTCTACATAGTTGGTTAATGTTTAAAAAGGTTTGGGAGTATTTGAAATGTTTTCCCAAGGTTTCTTGAGGTTTGGTTTGGTTTAGGCATGATTGGATATGTTTGGAATTGTTGAACAGGGAATTTCTACTATAAAATTGAGTTTTGTAGAAATTGGATCGATCCGGGCCTTGAGCAGATCGATCCGGAGCAGCTAGGTTAGGCAGAAATGTCATTTTTCTAAAATCGGATGGATTCGGGTTTGGGCGGATCGATCTGCAGGTCTGTTTCCAGCCAGACGGCTTTTACGAAAACGAACATAACTCTCTCTAGAAAATTCGAATTCGTGTGCCATTTTTTTGCGTTAGAACCGGGGCTCAAAGACCTATGTTTTGGTATAAAATTTGGTATACTTTATTAATGACCATTTTGCCCTTGAGGCTATTTTGTCACAATAGAGGTCTTTTACATTGTTAAACATATGTGTTTCTTAATATTTCGCATGTTTCTTGGGTAAGTAGTATAATTGAGCACTTGTAGCATTGTTTCACGTGTCCTAATCTACACGAGGCGGGTTGGGGTGTGAGAAATGTTTAGTATCTTATTTTTGGTTTAATATTTCAATTTATTTATATTTTATTAGCTTAGTTGTACTAAACTTTGTTATTTTGCAGATTCCAAGAATTCAATCCCAACTATTATTATGAGAAGAAAAAGTGTATTAATATTAGTTTTCACTCTTACCTTGGTGTTATGACTTTAATCTTAATTAGACGATAATTGTGTACATCTATTTAATCTTTCTTTAAAATTAATTTAGAAGACAGTTTCAATTCCAAAAATGGTAGGTTAAAACTTTAATTGGGAACATGTAATAAAAACTTAGAAATCACATCTGTGCACTAATCTTAAATGGGCAGATTTATCTAGATGGGCTATTTTTCCATTGTGGCCAAAAATATCTATAGTTTATGGCTATTTAACATATTTATAGACTATGACTATATTGGACTTTAAAAGATTACGTATCTGAAATACGAATTTTATTGTCAAATTATGCCCTTTGTCATAAGAAACACCTAGCATACAAAACAATTTATTTAACAATGTTTATATTTCAAGTATGTGTATACATATATTTCTATCCATTAATGGACATGCAATCGTGTAGAGGTAGAGTAGTGGGGATTAAGCGCCGAATAACCCACGTCTGCTGGCTTGAGTTTGAACCTGGCTACTGCCCTATTGACTCTTTATTTTTCTTTAAACTAAACGACATTGTTTCAAATCAAACCTGACACACTTGATATGACTTCATCTAGTAAAGTTTATTTTCAAATAAAGAGTCACTCTGTTTAAAAATGCCAAACCCTTTCAGCACAAAAGTTGTGCGATCTAGTGTTGATTTTCATATTCCCAATCCATTTAAATCATTTCTCCCAAGTTAATTAATATTTCTTGTTTTTAGATAATTTAGATTAAATATTTGTATTATTTTTACCTTTCTCTATGATAAAATCCAAAATTTTCATTTCATGTGAATCTAGCTTTTATTTCTTTTTCTTCCTTTTCTTCCTTTTCTTACTAGCATCTTAGTTGGTTTAGTTTGTAATTTTAAAATCTTTACCGTAAACTACTTAAAAAAAAGCTTTTAATTAGTTTTACTCCAAAAATATAAGGACTAATAGTTTAGGAAAAGATCAAAAAATCCATCATCTTTTATTTTCTTTTTAAGGACAAAATAGTTACTTTCTATCTAAAAATTTTTTTACCGTTCCCTGTGGGTTCGACCTGGTCTTACAAGAACTTTATTACTTGTACGATCACCTACACTTGGGTGTTAATAAGAAAACACGTTAGTGAGGTGTTGTCAAGTTTTTGGTGCTATTGCCGGGGAACAGCTAAAATAAATAAAAAAAACAAATAATTAAAGTTAGGTCTAAAAATATTTCTCCCACTATATATATACCTATTCTATCTTATAAAAATCTAGGTTTTTTTTATAAATAATTAAAAATAATAAAAAAAATATATAGATTATTTTTTTTTGAGAAATATATATTCATAAGTATGTACTTGTCCATCTTCTAAAAAAAAGAGAAAGACATGTATATATACATGTATAAACCTATTGTCTAAAAAATATAAAAAATAATATATTTTTTTTTACTTAGTTGTAAGTAATAATAACAACATTTTTAAAACATGTTGTCTTTTACTTCATATGTCCTTAGATACTATTGAAGTTTTATATTAAGTACCACATAATCTAATATTTCTAGTGATTCATCTAGTATACAATTTCCTAGAATAATGGCTGAAATTGAAGGCATAAAAGGAATAGTTGATGAAGTTCATAGTGAACATGGGGATAATATACCACAGTTTATTTTACCAGAATATGAACAACGCTCTTTACGTGATTTGTTTACCCCAGAATGAAACATCACTCCTTGCATCACTCTACTAGACATACAGGAAACTTTCACTTTAGACAAGGCACGATTCCACTCTTACCAACTTTCTATGGAATGGGGTCAGAACGTGCTTATCTTCATATTTGTGAATTTGAAGAAGTTTGTATTACGTTCTCTGATCAAAGTTGTCCTATTGAAATAATCCGTCTTAAGCTTCTTCCTTTTTCTTTAAAAGATAAAAATAAAGCTAAAGCTTGGCTTTTGTCTCTCCGTCGTGGATCTATACCTTCATGGCATGATATGAATGAATCCTTTCTAAAAAAATTCTATCCAAATAATTTAACTAATAGCATGATGCGTCAAATTAAACTTTTTACTCCAAAAGAACAGGAACCATTCCTTGAAGTTTGGGAACGTTTTAAAGATCTCCTACTAGCTTGTCAACATCATGGATTTGAAAAATGACATCTAATTAATTTCTTTTATGAAGGATTAGAACCAAAATCAAAAAAATTAGTTGAAACTATGTATCAAAGAGAATTTTTGAGTAAAACTGTCAACGAAGCTGAATCATTCTTTGATTGGCTTGGCGAAAATGCTTCCCAGTGGAAAAAAGAAGAAATTGGTAAAACGGAAAAAGATAAGAGTTTATACCAATTACAATTAAAAGATGAATTAACACTGAAATATGAAGAATTAGCACGTAAAGTAGAACCTATAATAGTAGAAAGAAATAATCCGCTTAAGAAGAAAAAAGAACTTTGTGACAACTGTCATACTTTAGGACACTCTGCAAATGAATGTCCTAATAGTTCAACTTGTCAAGGAATAGGTCTAGCAGAGATAAATGCTATGAATAATTATAGGGGTCCCCAAAACTCCTTTGGTAAATCATACCAATCTAACTGGAGAAATCCTCCAAATCATATGTATACCAAAGAGGGTATTCTACAATTTCAACCTCAACACCAACCTCCTCTAAATAATCAATATTTACCTCCTCCACCTCAATTTTAACAAACACAAAATACATATCCTAATACACAGTAAAATTCTAATGTTTATGCGCCTCCGTAAAAGAAAGTACAAGAGTAACATTTACAATCTATGATGTAACAATTAATACAAATCATGGAAACTACAAATATCTGTGGATAGGATTAATAATCAACATGATTCCAAAGGAAAAGGCATTTTTTCTGCCCAACCACAGCCTAATCTAAGGGGACAACCACAAGGTGACCCCTCAACTTCTAGTAATAGTCAATAAGAACAAGTAAAAGCTGTAACTTCCTAAGAAGTGGCAAGGCTGTTGGATAAGAAATTTCACATTCTTTAAAAGAAATTGAGCTTATAAATAAGGATGATAATATGCTAGAAATTGAGAAAGAAATAGATGAAGATAAATTGCTAACAAAGTTGAAGTTGAAACCCTTGCAAAACAACAAATTTCTCAAGGAAATAAAACATCTGATTTACCAGTGGGAAAAGAAACAGAGAAAATTCCTGAATATTGTCGTCCAATTCCTTATCCACGATATTTGAAAAAACACAAAAAAAACTAGGAATCAGGAGTATTTAGAATTTTTTAAACAAGTGCATATTAATATTCCTCTCTTAGATGCAATTAATCAAGTACCTGTTTATGCAAAAATTTTAAAAGATTTATCTACTGTCAAACATAAGCAAAAAAATGTAATAAATGATGCGTATTCCGCTGAATTCGCTTAAGAAGTTAATTCCATCACATAGAATACTTTATCAACAAAATTTAAATACCCAGGTACACCAACAATATCGTGTATTATTGGAAATCACAAAATCAAGCACGCACTCCTTGACTTGGGAGCTAGTGTGAACTTGCTTCCATATTTTGTTTATCAACAGCTTGGATTAGGTGAGGTAAAGCCTACTCACATGGTATTATAATTTACTGATAGATCTACAAAATATCCGCAAGGAATTTTGGAAGATGTTTTTGTCAAAGTTGACAAATTTATTTTTCCAGTAGATTTTATCATCCTTGAAACAGAACCAGTATTAGATACTAATGTACAAATACTAGTCATTTTTTGAAGGCCCTTCTTGGCTACCATTGATGCCACTATTCGAATCCGTAGTAGTATGATGACTGTAGTATTTGGAAATATGACTTTGAATATTAAAGTTTTTTCTAATCCACAATATCAAGAAGAAAATGAGAATATTGAAGAAGTTCATGCTATTGAATCTCTATCACGAGAATATTTTAACTTGACTTGTTATAATGATCCAGTAGAATTTGTTATTGATAACTCTATTCAGAAGCTATATAGTAATAATCTACAAAAATATTTTGTGAGTCAAGTATAATGTAATGAAGATTCAACAGAAGAAATAATTCAAGAAGCAAAGTGGATCACACATTTTGAACCTTTACCACCAAAGACTATATTAACACTTCCATCTAATTTATAAACTCCATAGTTGGAATTAAAAGAATTCCCTAAAGAGCTTAAATATACTTTCCTTGGTAGTAATGATACCTATCCTGTAATAATATCGTCTCTGTTAGACTTCATTCAAGAAAATAACTCATTAGTATGCTTCAGAAGCATAAAGTGCCATTGGTTGGAGTATAGCATATTTAAAAGGAATAAGCCCTTCAATATGCACTCACAATATATATATATATTTATATATATATCTTGAAGATAATGCTAAAATCTCAAGAGAAATGCAAAGAAGACTTAATCCTATTATGTAGGAATTAGTTAAGAAGGAAGTTCTCAAACTACTCTATAGGGGCATTATATATTCAATATTCGATAGTAAATGGATAAGTCCAATACAAGTTGTGCCAAAGAAAGTAGGAATTACAATTGTTCCTAATTCAGAGGGAGAATTAATTCCCACTTGTGTCACTACTGGATGGTGTGTATGCATAGACTACATAAAACTTAATGTTGTAACCCGTAAGGATCACATTCCTTTATCTTTTCATGGATCAAATGTTAGAAAGAATAGCGGGCCATAAGTATTACTGTTTTCTAGATGGTTATAGTGGTTACAATTAAATAGAGATCGTACCAGAAGATCAGGAAAAAACTACTTTTACGTGTCCATTTGGAACTTTCGCCTATCACCAAATGCCCTTTGGTCTTTGCAATGCACCCGTGGCCTTTCAAAGGTGTATGCTAAGCATTTTCAGTGATATGGTAGAAAAGAATTTAGAAGTTTTTATGGATGATATTTCAATTTTTGGCAAATACTATGATGATTGCCATAGTAATCTTTAGAAAGTTCTCCAGAGATGTGAAGAAAAGAGTTTAGTTTTAAATTAGGAAAAATGTCATTTTAAGGTCACTAAAGGAATTTTCTTAGGACTTATTATTTCTAAAAATGGAATACAGGTAGGCAAAGCCAAAATAGATCTTATAGCTAATTTACCTATTCCCTCCACTGTAAAAGACATCCGCTCATTCTTAGGACATACAGGTTTTTATCGCCGATTTATAAAAAAATTTAGTACTATTTCTAGGCTTTTATGTCAATTATTGGTCAAAGACACACCTTTTAAATGGACTAAAGAATGTCAAAACTCTTTTGAGCAATTAAAAGAGCATCTCACTACTGCAACTATTATGCAATCTCCTGATTGGAGCTTTCCATTTGAATTAATGTGTGATGCAAGCGACTTTGCCATTGGAGCTATCCTAGGGCAGGAAAGGATAAAAAGCCATCAGTTATATAGCATGCCAGTAGAACTCTGGATAGTGCTTAAATGAGCTACTCAACTACTAAAAAAGAATTGCTAGCCATAGTATTCGCCCTTAAAAAATTTAAGCAATACTTGATTGGTTCCTATATTGTCTTTTACTGACCATTCAACTCTATAATACCTCCTTTCAAAGAAAGACACTAAGCCTGTGCTTATTAGGTGGATACTCCTGCTACAGGAATTTAATTTAATAATTAAAGACAATAAAGGAGTAGAAAATGTGGTAGTTGATCATTTATCCCGCCTCACTTTTGAGGACAATACTAGTGAACCCTTACCTATTCAAGACTCTTTTCCTGATAAACAGTTATTTTCTGTGACTTATCTGCCATGGTATGCTGATCTTGTTAATTATTTAGTAACTAGAAAAGTACCAAGCAATTGGTCATCATTAGATAAAAAGAGATTTCTAGCTGTTGCTAGGCATTTCTACTTTGATGACCCATATCTGTTTAAATATTGTGCCGATCAAGTAATTGGAAAATATGTTCCTAATGAAGATATCAAAAATGTACTCAAGTGTCATTCATCCTTTTGTGGAGGACATTTTTCATCCCGAGTAACTGCCATGCGGTTTATATTGGCCCACTATATTTAAAGATTCATATTTATACTATAAGGCTTGTAACCGCTACCAAATATTAGGCAGCAGTACAGAAAGAAATCATATGCCAATGACCCCTATAATTACAATTGAAATCTTTGATTGTTGGGGCATTGACTTTATGGGACCTTTTCCTCTACCTTGCCAATATGAATATATTTTATTAGCAGTCGAATATGTTTCAAAATGGGTAGAATCTATTCCTATAAGAAAGAATGATCACCGTACAGTTATTACATTTTTAAAAGATAATACACTTTCTTGATTTGAAACTCCAAAAGCAATAATAAGTGATCAAGGAACTCAGTTATGTAACAAACCATTTGAAAAGTTAATGAAAAGATATGGAGTGACCCATAAGGTGTTGGCTGCATACCATCCACAAACAAATGGACAAGCTGAATTAGCTTAATAGGCAAATTAAGCATATTTTCGAAAAAAATGTGAATTCCAATCGTAAAGACTACTCTTCAAAACTTACAGATGTTTTATGGGCATATAGAACTGCTTATAAGACAATTTGGGGATGTCTCCATATAGACACTTGTCTATGGAAAATCTTGTCACCTACCAGTAGAATTAGAACATAAGGCATATTGGGCTACTAGGACTTTAAACTCTAATATTGTAGAGGGAGGAACTTTAAGAAAATTACAATTAAGTGAGCTTGAAGAAATTCGTAAAGATGCATATGATAACGGTTGAATTCATCAAGCAATAACTAAAATGAATCACAAAAAGGGTCTTTTGCGCAAAAGATTTACCCATGTGCAAAAAGTTCTATTATATGACTCAAGACTACATGTTTTTAGAGGAAAGATGAAATCTCGATGGAGTGGTCCGTATATAGTAAAAAATGTTTATCCTTATGGAACTGTCGAGATTGAGGACCCTAAAGATGAAAATACATTTAAAGTTAAATGGGAATAGATTAAAGCCATTTTTAGAAGGATTTGAACCTGAGTTGGAGTCCATTCCTTTGGAGGACCCCAACTATAATGCTCCTTAATATCTTAAATCATAATTAGTATAGGACATATTGTATTAGAGTATTTATGTTCTCATAGTCCTATACTCCTATTTTAATCACTTTATATATATAAATTAATTTTATCATTATTATTCTTTTTTTTTTTCTTTCTTTGTTTCTTTTCATTACTGGTGTTATCTTTAACTTCTCCTTACTTTTTTTCATCTCATTCATTGAGGACATTGTCAGACTCAGTTGGGGGCGACAGTTTCGCGATTAACACCTGTTTGTTTGTTTTATCTTTATTTCTTAAATTATTTAGCTAAAAAAAATATATTATAAAAATTTAAAAATATGAAGTTTTTTTAAAAAATTTTATTTTTACGAAGGGCTACACTGAAAAAGAGAAAATGGCTATATATAGGGCTTTAAACCCTAAAAACTTTCCCCATCTCTCTTCTTCCTTTCTCTTTCCTCTCTCGTGACGATCTCGGTCAGGTCAGACTTTAAAGTGATCCTACGTGTACATCTGGCTTTCATTATCTGGTTCGATAGGAGTAATTTGCACGATCCCAACGTCACCGGATATTGTCTAGTGCAGTGATTGACCATTGAGGAAGCGAAAAACTAGGTGAAGCAGAGGTATCTCCTAGTCTCTTACTGACGTTTTAGCTTGCTAGTGGTTTTAAACCCATCTCTTTTACTAGAGGTGGATGGTGATCGTGATAACTTGGACGCTCCAAATTGCGTAGACTCTTTTGTATTGGTGTATAGGATACTATTCGCACCATATATGTATCTAATCTAGTGGAATGGCTAAGGATTTTTTAGAAGTTTTCCTTTTACTTCAATATAGGATAAAATTGGACATGTTAATGTTATTTTGGGTATGTTAATAGCGTACAACACATTGTCACATTTTTAACTACTTTCAAATGCTAAAAACTCTTTAAACTTTAAATATTTTGATAGTGTGAGAATAATTATTGAATCCAAATGGATGAGTAAGCATAAACTATGCAGCTTAAAGACAATTAGTGAAAACTAATTAACCCATGTGAGTTTTTATGCCAATCTTCCTTTATGAGGGTTACTATTCTTTCCAGTCTCATTCTTTGTCATATCACTCATTGAAAGTCTCATTATTCTTTTTGACTCATCACTAGAAGTGAACGTTCAGGATTTACCAAAATTAGAACATCTAAAGTGCTTGAATGAACAAAGTCAGTCTATTTTAAAAATGATTTCGGTCATCTTTTCTTTCAAATGCATTTCCCTTCACCTAATATTGCCTTATTCTCAGTTCTCTCCAAATCATACCTTACTCCACCTGAGAGTACAAACCTCACTTCTATATCCAGGTTTGTGATTGGAATGTAATGATATTGCAAAAACAGAAAGAAGTGGTAAAGAAAGAAAGGAGTAGTTTTAAAAAAAAAAACTAAAAAACTGAAAACAGAGACGGTACAAATGATATAAAGAAGAAGAAAAAGAAGAGATTGGAATGAATTGCGCAAACACTCCAATCATATGCTTAAAACAAATACACCCCAAATCTTCCAATAATCTTAATTTCTACCGAATACCAGTCGAAGTCCTGATGATTTGAAAGAATTTGATTTTTAAATTTAAGTGATAAAGATGTTCTCCACGGTAGATCGCTCTTCTAGTGCTAAGTATCCTTTCATGAGACTCATTGTACTCCAAATGCCTATATATTGAGTCATCAAAAATGAAATCAACTTCTCTGTCTTTACTTTCCTACTATGTAAGATGTTCTCTACACCGATTTTCGAGAGTTTCTCATTAAAAGAGTGAAATCCTAGTGAGATTTGAGTTAAAACTACAAGTTTTATGACTGTTGTTAGTTATGTGAAATTTGAAGTTAAGATCAGCTGCTTGACTTTTCAAGCACACATTGTAAGTTTAAAGAGTATAAAAAATGCTGCTATTGACAAACTGTGAGTGTGTGTGTTGCATTACTATTACATACTTGAAAATTTTATTTTATTGCCAACTTTAAACTTATTTGTTGTAATAATTATGATATAACTTTTAGAATAATGTCTCTTTCACTTCATTGCTAGGGACTAGCAATAAGCTAGTTGAGGCGTGTGACAGCAATGAATATTGCATATTCATGTTCCAATATAATAGATATAGTGCTCATTTAATCCCCAAATCCCTATTTACATGCATTTTGGAATTAATATGATTTAATGATAATGTCACTCAAATATGTGTAATTATATGCTTTTACATGTGTTATATGTTTAGGTGAAAATGAAGTTGAAGTAATGTAATAAAAGGAAGGAAAGAAGCAGCAACCGCACTGGATTATCTCCTATGTGCCTATTGTAATTTGTTTTAGTCAAAATCGCAATAGTAAACTTTCAGTAACCGAAGAAAAGAAAAAGATGAAGAAAGAAAAAAAATAACTAAGCATTTAAAGCTTAGATAGTGATGGATATATATTTATATTTTTACTGTAGCACCTGTATTGTCCTATCTGTAATTCTCGAATTCTGTATTTCTCTTTCTAATACTCTCAGTTATTGACAAGCGGGGGTATTTGTAAAATACAACTGCGCTAAAAGAAGAAAATACATTAATTTAGTTCACAATTCTCCCATATATCTGCGATTTGAGTTACAACATCAGTTTCTACACATTATGATTAATCTATGATAAATTGTGTGTTTTAGCTGTGATTTTTGCAGATTACTATTGCTGTGTGAATAATTGATTTAGCAGGATAAAAGGGAGTGATTGGTTTTAATGAAGACAATTCAAAGATGAAAACTGAAGCCCGATCGATCGAGGTCCTCTCAAGCGATCGAGGTCTCGATCGATCTAACTTTCCTCAAGCGATCGACTAATCCAGAAGTTCAATCGATCGAGGTTTGTTCGATCGATCGAACATGCCTTTTAGCAGAATATGCGCATGCAGCAAAAGACGGGGTTGTTAACCCTAGCATTAGGTTTTTATTATAAAAACTCATTTTGTAAGCGTCCGCAGGGACGCCCCACTTTGTTTTTTTTAGTTTTCATAAGAGAGGAGAGATTTTTATTGTTTTGTAGGTTGTTAATCAAAGTTCTACATTGATAGCTTGGATTTCCTGTGGTTTAATACTAGTTCTTTGATCTAGGTTATTGAGTTATTGTTTTATTCGCGTACTGCACTTAGTTAATGGTAGTTAGTGTTTAATCTTACTGTTTGTTTATGCTAGATATATTAAAATCTCAATTTTTCATAGTTTAATGAAAAGCTTACAACCAAACGTCACCTTAATGAATTTTTACGTTAAGAACGCATCTGGGACACTTCAGACCATGTCTGAGTAGTCCGAGGTTGGGAAATCGCGATGAAACTGTGATTTTCAGGCCTCTGCCATGCACCAGAATAATATCTGTGTTCGATCGATCGGAGGTATTTCGATTGATCGAGACAGAAACATAGTCGATCGCTCTAAGACATTTCGAGCGATCGAGGGAAGATGATTGTCGATCGATCGAAAGCGCAACGATCGATCGAACTCTCAGATTCTTGAGAACATCCAATACAATATTCCAAGACTTTCTGTTTTAAGGAGTTGTTATCAAACTGTCTCCAAATGCTCAGTTTGTCAAAGCAGTCTTTGAACTTAAGGCCTTAAGGCATTTTCTTTCAATACATTTTGCAAACCACCCTCAATGCTAACACCATTGTAGGTGAGAGTCTTAACTATTGAATTAAACCGCTTTCATGTATTTCAAACTTAATTAAGATGATATAGTCCCGGTCATGAAAGGGCTATTGATTCTAGATCTTTAGAGAAGTACGGAATATTGTAGAAGATGTACTCCATTGAGCTTAATTGCAATTGCATGGCAGATGGCCAGATCACAGTGGATTCGCGTGATCCCAACACTTCTTTTTATTAAGTAAAACCATTTTTAAAATTTTGCTTTAGTTAAATAGTGAATCGTTAGTTAATTTAACTTAGTTGCTTTTAATTTTAATAGTTGTTAATTGTAGAACATTGTGTTCTACACTTCTTCCAAAATATTGAATTTTCTTTTCTGTTTGATTCTAATCTAGGTTAGTTAATTCTCATCCTTCCCTGTGGGATCGACCTGGACTTAATCCAGTTTACTACTTGCACGATTACCTACACTTGGGTATAGCTCACAAGCGCACAACTTTTTATTCGTGTCAGTTATATCTATAATAAGATCCGTTTTCTTTATTCTTTGTGGTTCATAGTGTTGCATATACGTTTGGGTGTTTGTTTGAGACCATGGGGAAGCTTTGTTGGAAAAACTGATCACCCGAGCGCCCGAACCTTCGGAGCGCTCGAGCCCCGAGCGCTCGAGCCACATGAGTGCCCGAGTTGTTAAAAGGATGAAATGACTCTTTTTCCCTTGGGACTCAAAAGTCATAAATACCCTTCATAATCTCAGTATTTGTACGTCTGTTTATATGTCAAGCCCCGGAAACCGAAGCACGAGGAAAGAGAAAAGATGGAGAGAAAAGAATTAAAATTCAATCACAATGCGAAAGCGACTTTGGAAACCCACAGGGTTTCCTACAAGGATGACTCACTAATACATAAATCCAAAATGGACTTACATGTTAATGAGTCCAACAAATATGGAAGCACTAGGAAATTTAGTTAAGAGACTATCCGGACAAGTACTAGTTTCAAGGAGAGAAAGAAAAATACAATAACTTTGAAAAATGGCATTTTTTTTATAGTTGCTGAATTTTAAAACACCCGTAAGTAACTATATCTTTGAAATTTTCACATTCTGTTCGCGTTAGTCCATGTAAAATTCGATTCTGCACAACTTTCATCAACTGATATTTTTTCCAATTCTGCACCATTTGGGCAGAAAATAAAGAAAACAGTAGCAGATTTTTTTTTTTGACAGCAACTTGACAGCACTTTGACAGCATTATGAAGTGTCTCCAATTATGCTAAATCCTCAAGTTTAAACCTCAATACATGACTAAACAATCCTAAATGACATATAACACATGCCTAGACCAAACGGAACTTCATATACTCGAAATTTATTAAAAACGAGAAGTGAAAGAGATAAAGAGAGGAAAAAGGGGAGAGGGAGAGATTGGGAGAGAGATATAGGGAGAGAGATATAGGGAATGTATTCTAAACACACACACATGTGTATTGTCACATTCGGAAACCTTTTAAAAACATATATATACATAATTCCAACATAAATAAAAGGAAAGAATATTTGAGAAAGGGAAAGAGATCAAAGAGGGGAGAGGAGAGAAGGAGAATGGGAGAGATTTAGAACGTTTAAATGTTTGAAACCTTGTTAGAATTAAAAGAGGGGTTTGACCCGGCAAGGACCCAACTATAAAACGAGCTAAACTACAACAAATGAAATCTCATAAAAGCAACCACCCAAACCAATCCGGCAAGGATTCAAACAAAAGAGGAAAACAAATAATTGACATGTAAATCAAAAAGACAAGAACTTAAAGAGGTTCACGACCTCGGAAAGTAAATACATCATCATAAAGTGAATTTAACAATTGAAAGAAATAACCATGAAATCAAGGGCTAACACTTGTCCCATTAAAATCAAAGAAGCTTCTCAAATACAAGGGATAAGAGCCTAAGCTCACGAAGTTTTTGTAAAACCTTAATACTCTAAGTTTCAATTCATTAAACATTTACAATCTTCCAAAATGGCTGAATCAACAAGAGAGCTATTTATATACATAACTAAGTATGAGTCTTCAAAATAGAACAAAATGCCTCCTAGTTCACGCGTCGGGTCACATATGCCCTTTGCCCTTATCAAGCTTACCTGAAAAATGTTTTGTCGTTTTTATGAGAACGACGACTCGTAGAAAACATTGTAACAAGTCTATATGCTATCCATGACTAAAATGAAATGAGGTGCAATGAATCGCCACCATGGCTACAATGAAATGTTTAAAGCCGCAAGGCTATGCGTGACAAATGCACATCTCTCTCGTTACCGGACCATGAGCCACCCACCCATGGAGTGTAGCATACCAACTTCTGGGAGCTACCCGAATATAGTTTGGAGTTTGAATGTTTCTAAGGGTCATTCTCCCTGTCTCACATCACAACCCACGTCCGGATTTCTTAAATCAAAATTCCCACACATGGGGTTTTTCTCTCTTTTTTAAATAAAACCTTTATGTCGTGATACGTGAATGCTTGCCGATTTGGCCTCAATGCATGAAATGTTTAAAATGACATTATAGATGCTCCAACAAATTAGTGAACATAATAATTCTTGCATGTTGAACATGTATCAAAGACATCAAGAGTTGAATTAAAAATTCATAATATGGCATTCCTAACAAGTATTTCTAAACTAACGTCCTAACATGCTTTTACACATAAAAGGAGCATCCTAAGCACCACTAGCATCACATACTCAATTATAGTACAATTAAAGCATGTAAATTCACAATTTGTCATACAACTCTAAATTTACTACTTTGGGGAAAACTTAATGCATGTGTCAAAATTATTCTCATAACATCATTTTAATTACATTTAACACCCCAAAATCACAACTAGCACAACCAAGGCATATAATCACATTTAGGCATATTAACTTTAACATTATAACTTTAGGGGAAAAGTCCTAATACATGTGTCTAAGTTTCTCTTAACATATAAATATACTCATAGCATCTTAGGCAAGTATAGCATATATAATTGTACAATGTAAATCTACCTCAATGCTTAGCTTCCAAAAGATCAATGGAAACTCAAGAGAGCTAAGCACAACCAAAATAACTTCAAGTCTTGTGCTAGGATCTTGAAGAATGCTTCAAGAATGCACCTCTAATCAAGAACAACCCAAGGTTAGGATAGAAGTCATGAAACTAGTAAACCCTAGGTTGTTAGAGATTGGGAAAACTGACCCACACTAGAAATCCTCCATAGAAATGGTTAGGATGTGAAAGAGATATTCTATATACTCCAAGGAAGCTATAAAAGAGAAGAGAAGTTCAATAAAAACCCAAAATTTTGAAATCTAGTGAAACGCTAGAATTTGGGGGTTTTCTAGAATGCTTACCAAATGATGCTTCCAAGCTCTAGGATGGTTAGAGATGCTAGATAATGTTCATCTTGAGCTTCTCTTGCAATCTTGTAGAAGGAAACCCAAGGAAGAAGAAGAACTTTGGATTTTCTTGGCTCTTGAAGTGTATAGAGAAGAAGAGATGAAGAGAAATGCTTCCAACCCGAAAACTAACATGAAAATGAAATGGGGAGGAGGGGTGGCCCGATATAGTGGTATGGGGTGGGACCCACATCACTTATTTGGTCAATACTGAATGTTTTGATACCCAAACGGACAGTCTGACCCAACGTGTAACCCCAAAATTAAATGAACACATCCACGGGTACAGAAATTAATTTCTAAAGCATATGAAAGACAAACTAAAATAATTTAATCATGCTCTGAAAAATTTAAATACAGTAAATTAAAATAACAGTCCACACAGAACATGTGAAATTACCCAATTATCCTTATTAAAATTATGAAACATTACAGTCTACCCCCCTTAAAAGGATTCCGTCCCGGAATCCGGAGCGGCGATCACGCAAAGGGGGCAACGACTTGTTCAACCTTAACAACAAGGGAAAAAAAAAACACAGCAAAACACATAGCATGTAAAGAAGCTTACACTACTCGGGAAAAAGCTGAGGATAATTCTTCCTCGATTCACCCTCGTCCCCCCAAGTCAACTCGGAAATACCATGATGATTCTACTGAATTCTCACCAATGGAATAACTCTACCTCGTTGCACACGGTCCTTCCTCTCAAGAATCTGAACAGGTTGTTCCTCATACAAAGCATCTCCACTAAGAGGCAAATCAGTCCAATCGAGTACATGCTATGGATCGGGATAAGGCTTATGGAGTGGATCGAAATTATACCAGCGAAGCATCGAAACATGGAACACATTATGAACGCTAGATAACTGTGGCAGAAGAGCCAAACGATAAGCAATGATGCCAATCCTCTCAAGAATCTCGAACGGTCCAATAAATCGCGATGCCAACTTACCACTCTGACCAAATCGTGGCAACCCACGACGGGGTGAAACTTTAAGAAACACAAGGTCACCAACCTCAAACTCAAGTGGTCAACGATGACAATCGGCATACGATTTCTGATGACTCTGAGCTGAAATCAACTTCTTACTAATTACTTTAATCTTTTCTAACGTCTCTCTAACCATATCGGGTCCATGAAGATGAGTCTCATCTACCTCACCCCAACACAAAGGAGATCGACACGAACGGCCATACAATGCCTCAAGCAATGCCATCTGATAACTGATGTTGGATGCAACCCGGCCAACGGAAACTTTTCTTCCCAATCACTACTAAGTGTCATAACACTACTCTCAACATGTTTTCCCAAAATTACTCAGAATTGAAGGAGTTGAATACCCCATACTTGCTGTATATTCTGCCAGGAAGGAAACACAACCTTCGTATCACAGTTAAACACATCGACACTGATACACTACGGCGTCTCATGATTGTACAGACATGAATCACACTATGGGAAACTACGATGTCGGTCACTCTAAACGGTAACGAACGTGTAGATGTGGTCCAAACGATCTACAAGGATCTAAAAGAGTGTTATCCTTGCGCAAAGTTCCTAGAAATGCTGTAATAGGTAATTGAAAAACGGTTGTAACAAACCTGTGATTCTCCGGTGTCGGTCTTTACCTGTTGGCAAATCAAATAAATTTGACAATGGAATTCTTTAACCCTTTCCACCAATACTGGCGACGCAAAAACATAGTACATCTTGTGCCTCCTAGATGTAGGGTAAAACAGGAATGGCGGAACTCTTTTAACAAATCTCCACGGCAAGCAACGGAAACAAACACTCAGTCTCGAGGTCTCAAACCACTAATGTCACCAAAAGTCTAATCCTGTCCAAAGTCTTCATTAATCATACGGTATGTCAAGGCAATGGTCTCATCATCGAGTTTCTGTACTGCTAACAACTTCAAGTCAGAACTTTCGATTACACATTTAAGTCAAACGCGGAAATTTGGGCAAAAGCCTCCGAACCACAATTCTTAAAGTCATCACAACGTCTAAGTATTCTCCACTCTTGCACCGGTAAATACTCTAGGGTATACGCGAGTCTCAACATTTTCCACTCTTGCATAGGTAAAAAAGTTAAGTCATAGTCATACTCCTCGGTCACGACATTAGCCTAGCTCAGGTGGCAATGCAATTCAAGTCATAGTCCGCTCTTGTCTCAAGGTCATCCAAAGTTACATTTATAGTTACAGTTATAATTACCCAACGGCATTGTCCCAAATTAATGTCTCTCTGAGTCAGAAATGTCTCATATATGGCGTCTCCTAGTCCTAAGTCATGGGTAGTTCAATCCACGTTTAGGAAGCATATGGTATAGTTCAATCAACTCACGCTCAATGCTCACAAGAACAGGTGCCTAAGTCAAACAAGTTTTCAACTTTGGTATAACACATTCTCACCCAAAGCATCTCAACAAAGTTCACCTCTATTTTAGTCAATGAAGTTAATTGCCAAACGGGAAACATTTCCAACAAAGTAATGGTAGTCACCTATTAGTCCCGAGAAACCATGAATCTCATATACAAAGCAAATCTATAATGGTCCCAATGTTAGAAGGATTCGCGGATACTCTATTACCAATGTCACACCCCGGCGTAGCCAAAATAGGGATAAATTTAAAATTTCCATCTTGGACCCTGAGGCACGTGACTGGTTGCATTACCGAATTGTCCATGACCAAATACTAATAATAAACAACGTAACCAAAAGGATAAAACCAACATCTGCTCATATTGATATATTACAAAGAAAGGCCACAGTACTAGTTAACTATAACATCATGGTAGATACATCAGAGTCTTATGGATCTAGGGCCTTACAAAAGCTATAATAAGTCTTCTGATAGAGCTTTCCACCAAAGACATTTACAAAAGACAGCCACTAGTCTTCTCTCTAACAAGTATATCCATAGCCATCTTCGATGTACTCTTCCTCCACGTTCTCCGCTTGCGTAGCATCATAACCCGTGTACTCGTTACCTGGATAAGCTGGACATGGGAATGTCCAGCGACATGAACGTCGTCAGCTTATGAAAGCTGAGTGAGTAAGCTAAATCAAATGGAACGTATATAGTAAAACACAATAGAAATACATTTACTACCTTTCAACATATCTTTTAGGATCTTTACGTTCTCACCGTCGAATTATAACTAGTAGTGTACCCGACTACGTATTCGATAGGAATACAAACAATTCAAGAGACCCGTCTAAACATTCTTAATGCCACTACCATTCATTTCTAACATCCGACATCATTTACAAACCCAAAGTGTCTCTTGCTAACCAAACCATCTTTCATCAACCAAAACATCCTTCGTCAACCGAAACATCTTTCATCAACCAAAAACATCTTTCATCAACCACTTCGTCACGAAGAACCGAAGTGTTAAGGAGTGCAAGAACATCCATTTCGTCATGAAGAACCGAAAGGAGTCTTCACTCAAGGAATCACCGCTTCGTCACGAAGAGCCGAAAGCGTTACGGAGTACAAGAACATCCATTTCGTCACGAAGAACCGAAAGGAGTCTTTACTCAAAGAATCACCGCTTCTCCATCATTAAGAACCGAAGCGTTTACGGAGTACAAGAACATCCATCCCATCACTAAAAACCGGAAGGAGTCTTTACTCAAAGAATCACCGCTTCTCCATCACGAAGAACTGAAGCGTTTACGGAGTGCAAGAACATTCATTCCATCACGAAGAACCGAAAGGAGTCTTCACTCAAAGAATCACCGCTTTGTCACGAAGAACCGAAAGCGTTACGGAGTATATGAACATCCATTTCGTCACAAAGAACCGAAAGGAGTCTTTACTCAAAGAATCACCGCTTCGTCACGAAGAACCGAAAGCATTACGGAGTACATGAACATCCATTTCGTCACGAAGAACCGAAAGGAGTCTTTACTCAAAGAATCACCGCTTCGTCACGAAGAACCGAAAGCGTTACGGAGTACAAGAACATCCATTTCGTCATGAAGAACCGAAAGGAGTCTTTACTCAAAGAATCACCGCTTCTCCATCAGGAAGAACTGAAGCGTTTACGGAGTACAAGAACATCCATTTCGTCACGAAGAACCGAAAGAAGTCTTTACTCAAAGAATCACCGCTTCTCCATCACGAAGAACCGAAGCATTTACGGAGTGCAAGAACATCCATTCCATCACGAAGAACCGAAAGGAGTCTTCACTCACAGAATCACCGCTTCGTTACGAAGAACCGAAAGCGCTACGGAGTACAAGAACATCCATTTCGTCACGAAGAATCGAAAGGAGTCTTTACTCAAAGAATCATCGCTTCGTCACGAAGAACCGAAAGCGTTACGGAGTACAAGAACATCCATTTCGTCACGAAGAACCGAAAGGAGTCTTTACTCAAAGAATCACCGCTTCGTCACGAAGAACTGAAAGCGTTACGGAGTACAAGAACATCCATTTCGTCATGAAGAACCGAAAGGAGTCTTTACTCAAAGAATCACCGCTTCATCACGAAGAACCGAAAGCGTTACGGAGTACAAAAACATCCATTTCATCACGAAGAACCGAAAGGAGTCTTTACTCAAAGAATCACCGCTTCTCCATCATGAAGAATCGAAGCGTTTACGGAGTGCAAGAACATCCATTCCATCACGAAGAAACGAAAGGAGTCTTCACTCAAAGAATCACTGCTTCGTCACGAAGAACCGAAAGCGTTACGGAGTACAAGAACATCCATTTCGTCACGAAGAACCGAAAGGAGTCTTTACTCAAAGAATCACCGCTTCTCCATCACGAAGAACCGAAGCGTTTACGGAGTGCAAGAACATCCATTCCATCACGAAGAACCGAAAGGAGTCTTCACTCAAAGAATCACCGCGTCACAACTCAACAACACATCCCTTTTTCTTACTATCCTGATCCCCGCTGTCCAGATTACCTATCCGACAATTATCCTTATTATAATCTGCTTCTAACATAGCACAACCGACCCTTACATTTTTCCGACCGCGCATTCGTCACTCATTTCGGAATTTAGTTCATTAAAGGACTTCCGAATATGCTTTCGAAATCACGATTATACATCCATCATTCTGTTTTATGTCATAATATACTTACAATGGAAACTTATCCAATCACTATCGACGCAATAATCATGCCGTACAACATACTTATAGCTTGGGTATGAACTCTCTATGGTCATCACACTATATTCATAACAACGGAAACCTAGCGTGTAGCTCGTGGATTTAATACCAATTACTATATAGATGAAGCCCCTAACATACTCATCTACTCGATAGCACTACCATAGCACAAGATATCCATAACCACACAGGTACTGGAAAGCAAGCATCATTAATAAACACATCATACAAGTAGTTATACAATCTGCTAGGAATTAATTTTACTATGTCGACTGAATTGATATGATTTATTTGGGCATGATAAATTGATTTGTAGCTCAAACTCAAAACTAGAACATTGTAGATAATTGGATTAGCTTCATGTACAAAAAAAATCTAGCTTCAATTGCATTTTTTAGCTACTCAAAATATTTATTTTACTTAGACATTTTTATATTTTCGGACTGCTCTGTCCCAGATTTATAGTACTGCGTTGTATATGCATTTCACCTATCAAGGACTCATTTTTAGACTAGGCTATAGAAAAGTTATTTGTAGATAAATGAGTTAGCTATTTCCACAAAAAAACCTAGCTTAATTCAGATTTCAGAGCTGCTTGAAACACTCATTTTACTAAACTACATTCTGCTGGAGGTTTCTGTTTCTCAGATTTAAAGTACTTCGTTGCATGTACATTTCAGCTATGAAGAATTGATTTTCAGACTGAACTATAGAAGAGTTATTTGTAGATAAATGAGTTAGCTTTCTCCACAAAAAAACCTAGCCTCATTCCCATTTTTTTACTACTCAAAATGTTTGTTTTACTAAACAACATTCTGTTGGAAGTTTCTGCTTCACAGATTTGAAAATGTATCTTGCATGGCATGGATCTCTCAAACTATCAACATCAAGTACTTAATAAATATTACTGCATACTATGTAGGTTCTAAAGTGAGTTAGAATACTCACTAAAACTTGAAATTGAGCTTGGGCTTTGGATTTGAGCTTAGGAAGCTTGAACACAACCTCAATGGTGGAGACTTCTTCCTAGTTCTTCTTCTCATCTCCATGTATCTCTTATCTCTCCATGGAGTTCATCTCCTAGCTCTCTCTAACTCTATATGCAGATTTTTAAGTGACTAAGAGGGTGAAATGCATGGATGTAGGCATCCTTATATAAAGAAAGGAAGGGATTATGTGTCACCATGCATGCTTGCATGCTAGGACATATGCCCAACATATGGACAAGTGTCAATGAGGTGGACAAGTGGCAAGGGAGGTAGTGCCATGTGGTGCATGCCAACCATGTGGGTCCACCTCGAGTTTTGTGCCACTACCTCAGTTTGCGTGCAAATATTCTTGATATGCGTGTCAGTCTCGATTTACGTGCAATCGGGTATTATTTCTAATGTCCGGGTCCGGTTACGGGACTAAGTTAATTCTAATTACGGTCGAGTCGGTGCAGTGATTACAGTCTAATTAGTAATTACATTACACTGATACAGTCACACAAATAAAATAATAATATAATAATAGACCAGATATAGAAATTCATAAAACTCGTATTATTGCACGTAGAGAAATTACAGGTATTACAACCAAAAACGACATATTCAAAAAACTTGTACCTCGGATAATCAATATCCACACTTAGATGATTTGGCATACGTGGTCATCGGTGCACAATCACAAACTTGTCCTGGAGAGGATTAAACACACGGCTTATCAAGTCTACTAAAGCAGCAGGTGCATTCATCAAACTGAAAGGTATAACAAGGGATTCACAATGTCAGTAACGTGGACGGAAAGTAGTCTTAGAAATCTCACGTTCCCTAGTGCGCAACTGGTGATAACTCTATTTCAAATCAATCTTTGAAACTAAACACGTTGAACCACGAAGTTGCTCAAAAGGATCTACTGATTCTTATAGTCACAAGATTCGATGTCATAAGCAATACTCGACTTAAGCGAACCATTTATCTTCTTGGCACAGGGAAATGGGTACTCTCCATAGAGACGGATTAATACGAAGAAATTGCTAACCTGTAAGTTCTCCAACTGAGCCCTCAACTCTTTCAACCCTGCGGATGTCCTACAATACAGGGGCATCGAAATAGATGGAGTACTGGGTATTAATCTGTCACAACTCAATTCTCATGGATAGGCAACAAGTCATGCAAATTCTCAGGAAACACGTCAGTGTACTAACCCACAACGGAAGAGAAATCAATCAAATTTGGTTCATTCTCATTGGAAAACAAAACAAGCTATTTAAGGAGTCAATACGACTTTTACAGTTGTACCAACTGTGAAGTGGATATATCGGAGTCTCTATACGATCACCCATGAAACAACTAAGATTCCCGAATGGTAATGCAAAAGCTACCTTCCTCTCGAAACAAGTCACAAGTGCTTGGTAAGTACTCACTAGTACATGCTCATAATCACAAATCAAAGATGGTGTGCTGGTCAATTATCACAGTTCGCAGTCACGACACACTCAGAACTAAGCCTCCAACGGAAGTATCAATTAACAACTAACAGTGTAGGAACCAAATGGCTCATTCCTCAACTCAATGATGATGCACAAGGTGGTATCCAAAGGGATATGATGCGTCGATATCTACAGGCATAGTGGCAATGGGACTAAAGACGAACGACTTACCTCATATCACAGAAGCATCGGTATTACCTACTGAAGGTGCGGCGGCAAAGAGATTAAACTATCATTATTGTCCCCCTAGGGACGCTTGACCAAAAATATGAGTTGAAGCAGTTGGCTGTGGTGGCAACAAAGGTGGCCTACAAGTCTGCTGAAAAGGTGGACGAGCTGGGGTTGGTTTAACTGACTGTTCTTAGTCGGTGCACGAAGTTCTCTAACTCTTTTATTCAAACTCAAATACCCAAATCCTAATATTTTCTGAACCACTTTACTAAGTACATTCAACTCGAATCCAGCCGCGTCTGGACGAAGTCCATTCTCAAAAGTTCTTACCTTCATTCTATTGTCCAATGTTATATCGGGAATGAGACTAGCCTCATACTCAGAAACTGTCACGGCTCCCTAATGGAGATTTCAAAAATTCAATCCTCTTAGCTCGACAAACTACGAACGGGAAATACTGCTCACAAAACAATTGGCTGAAGGTGTCCCATGTCCTACTCTCCATAGTCGGTGTAGTCAACACTAACCCCCACTTAAATCTGACTGAAAAACTACAGCGTCTACTCGAAGATCCTCCTCCAACTGTACCAAGGTACTCCAAATTATGAATACACACTCAAGCCACAGTTCCACGTGAACCGGGCACGAATCTATATAGGTTAAACATTAATTCACACACCACTTGGAGGATACGCATACCTAGCATGAGATCACATAGCTCACAACATTAATCATATTCACCTATAACATACAATGTTTCCCTTCATGATTCCATTTACATTTGCGAACGATGATACCATATTGTTTTATAATCAACTCGATACTTAACATAAACGGCAAGGATAGTATAGGAAAGGCAATCAACATTTATATGGATTAATAGCAACCTTAAGCAACTTATATCATGATTCATACTAATCAATGCCTATCATGACCCATGGGAACACATAGCACTGAGAATATGCACGGTTATAACATAACTGTATGGGCATGTCAAACATTAATGTACTTGGCATGTACCCTGAACATATATAAATGTTGGAACCGATAAGCTCATAGCATGTAGAACATGTACACATATCACGTGTGAACATTAACATAAACATCAAATTCACATAGAAGCATGCTCATCAACAATAAGGAATCACATTTCTCAACATGCATCAATACATATTAGAACGATTAAAAATCATATAAACACTTAGCACATCGGGTATGGAACATGTAATCTTTGACATGTAAGCACTTAGCATATACATACCTAGCCTCGAAGGTATTCAACATTAAGCATGTTAGCATTATACTCACCTTGCATGAAATACGTACCCTTCATATCATAGCCAAAGGAAATGCACAACACAATACATAGAGCATGTAGGCTTCATATGAACTCACATAACACGTAAGACATGAAACATGTAAACTGGACACGTAAGCACAAAAGCTCCAAAGACTTTCACTAAATAAAAAAAAATATGCCCATGCAACATCTCACTATGTAAAGTAAACGGCGGCATAGTTAAAATAATTTGCATTGAATGAGGAATTGAATGACTATTAACCACATTAAGCAACTCATAAGAGGACTAATGCTATCCCATGGAGTATGTAAACATTTAACATGTAAGCAGATACTACGTTGAATGTGAAACACGTAAATACTTTGAACATATAACCATATAGGTCCCGAAGGAATTCAACCTCTACGAATGCCCACACGACATAATATCATCTCAACGAAAAATCTCATTGAAATAAACGGAAGGCAATAAACAAACTTAAGCATGGACGGAAACGAAACAAGCCCGAAGTAAACACCCATAGCCCCTAGGTATTCAAACCCTGTTAGCTCTGATACCAATCTGTCACGCCCCAAAAACCGAAGCGCGAGGAAAGAGAAAAGATAGAGAGAAAAGAATTAAAATTCAATCACAATGCGGAAGCGACTTTGGAAACCCACGGGGTTTCCTACAAGGATGACTCACTAATACATAAATCCAAAATGGACTTACATGTTAATGAGTCCAACAAAGATGGAAGCACTAGGAAATTTAGTTAAGAGACTATCCGGACAAGTACTAGTTTCAAGGAGAGAAAGAAAAATACAATAACTTTGAAAAAGGGCATTTTTTGACAGTTGCTGAATTTTAAAACACCAGTAAATAACTATATCTTTGAAATTTTCACATTCTGACCGCTTAGGTCCATGTAAATTTCGAATCTGCACAACTTTTGTCTAATGATATTTTTTCCAATTCTGCACCATTTGGGCAGAAAATAAAGAAAACAGTAGCATTTTTTTTTTTTGACAGCAACTTGACAGCACTTTGACAGCATTATGAAGTGTATCCAATTATGCTAAATCCTCAAGTTTAAACCTCAATACATGACTAAACAAGTCCTTAATGACATATAACACATGCCTAGACCAAACGGAACTTCATATACTCGAAATTTATTAAAAACGAGAAGTGAAAGAGATAAAGAGAGGAAAAAGGGGAGAGGGAGAGATTGGGAGAGAGATATAGGGAGAGATAGGAAGAGAGATATAGGGAATGTATTCTAAACACACACACGTGTATTTTCACATTCGGAAACCTTTTAAAAACATATATACATAATTCCAACATAAATAAAAGGAAAGAATATTTGAGAAAGGGAAAGAGATCAAAGAGGGGAGAGGAGAGAAGGAGAATGGGAGAGATTTAGAATGTTTAAATGTTTGAAACCTTGTTGGAATTAAAAGAGGGGTTTGATCCGGCAAGGACCCAACTATAAAACGAGCAAAACTACAACAAATGAACTCTCATAAAAGCAACCACCCAAACCAATCCGGCAAGGATTCAAACAAAAGAGGAAAACAAATAATTGACATGTAAATAAAAAAGACAAGAACTTAAAGAGGTTCACGACCTCGAAAAGTAAATACATCATCATAAAGTGAATTTAACAATTGAAAGAAATAACCATGAAAGCAAGGGTTAACACTTGTCCCATTAAAATCAAAGAAGCTTCTCAAATACAAGGGATAAGAGCCTAAGCTCACGAAGTTTTTGTAAAACATTAATACTCTAAGTTTCAATGCATTAAACATTTACAATCTTCCAAAATGGCTGAATCAACAAGAGAGCTATTTATATACATAACTAAGTATGAGTCTTCAAAATAGAACAAAATGGCTCATAGTTCACGCGTCGGGTCACATATGCCCTTTGCCCTTATCAAGCTTACCTGAAAAATGTTTTGTCGTTTTTATGAGAACGACGGCTCGTAGAAAACATTGTAACAAGTCTATATGCTATCCATGAATAAAATGAAATGAGGTGCAATGAATCGCCACCATGAAAGCAAGGGCTCTCTCGTTACCGGACCATGAGCCACCCACGCATGGAGTGTAGCACACCAACTTCCGGGAGCTACCCGAATATAGTTTGGAGTTTGAATGTTTCTAAGGGTCATTCTCCCTGTCTCACATCACAACCCACGTCCGGATTTCTTAAATCAAAATTCCCACACATGGGATTTTTCTCTCTTTTTCAAATAAAACCTTTATGTCGTGATACGTGAAAGCTTGCCGTTTGGCCTCAATGCATGAAATGTTTAAAATGACATTATAGATGCTCCAACAAATTAGTGAACATAATAATTCTTGCATGTTGAACATGTATCAAAGACATCAAGAGTTGAATTAAAAATTCATAATATGGCATTCCTAACAAGTATTTCTAAACTAACGTCCTAACATGCTTTTACACATAAAGGGAGCATCCTAAGCACCACTAGCATCACATACTTAATTATAGTACAATTAAAGCATGTAAATTCACAATTTGTCATACAACTCTAAATTTACTACTTTGGGAAAAACTTAATGCATGTGTCAAAATTATTCTCATAACATCATTTTAATTAGATTTAACACCCCAAAATCACAACTAGCACAACCAAGGCATATAATCACATTTAGACATATTAACTTTAACATTACAACTTTAGGGGAAAAGTCCTAATACATGTGTCTAAGTCTCTCTTAACATATAAATATACTCTTAGCATCTTAGACAAGTATAAGATATATAATTGCACAATGTAAATCTACCTCAATGCTTAGCTTCCAAAAGATCAATGGAAACTCAAGAGAGCTATGCACAACCAAAATAACTTCAAGGCTTGTGCTAGGATCTTGAAGAATGCTTCAAGAATGCACCTCTAATCAAGAACAACCCAAGGTTAGGATAGAAGTCATGAAACTAGTAAACCCTAGGTTGTTAGAGATTGGGAAAACATACCCACACTAGAAATCCTCCATAGAAATGGTTAGGATGTGAAAGAGATATTCTATATACTCCAAGGAAGCTATAAAAGAGAAGAGAAGTTCAATAAAAACCCAAAATTTCGAAATCTAGTGAAACCCTAGAATTTGGGGGTTTTCTAGAATGCTTACCAAATGATGCTTCCATGCTCTAGGATGGTTAGAGATGCTAGATAATGATCATCTTGAGCTTCTCTTGCAATCTTGTAGAAGGAAACCCAAGGAAGAAGAAGAAATTTGGATTTTCTTGGCTCTTGAAGTGTATAGAGAAGAAGAGATGAAGAGAAATGCTTCCAACCCAAAAACTAACGTGAAAATGAAATGGGGAGGAGGGGGTGGCCGGATATAGTGGTATGGGGTGGAACCCACATCACTTATTTGGTCAATACTGAATGTTTTGATACCCAAACGGACAGTCTGACCCAACGTGTAACCCCAAAATTAAATGAACACATCCACGGGTACAGAAATTAATTTCTAAAGCATATGAAAGACAAAATAAAATAATTTAATCATGCTCTGAAAAATTTAAATACAGTAAATTAAAATACCAGTCCACACAGAACATGCGAAATTACCCAATTATCCTTATCAAAATTTCTGAAACATTACATTATACCCAAAAAACAGAGAGCTTATCCTAGAGGGAGTTCATGAGAGATCTCCTACATACATTCACATATACACTTGCATGTCCACCTATATACATGATCCAACTTCTCACTCATACACAAAAACTTAGATACACTCACACATGAGGTTTTGGAGTTGAGTATTGAAGGATCAAGAGAAGGAGTAGAGGATTCTAGTTCTCAAGCTCAAGATCTCAAGATTTGTTAACACATTCATCACATCTTTATCATCTATTTACAATCTAAGCTTGTGTGAGTATCAATCCTCACTTGGAAGCCTTTAGAAATATTCCTTACATGTTTTAATGACCATTAATTTCAGGTTACGACTCTTGCATGTTAATGAAAACTCATGATAAACTCTTTTTCATGGTTTTGGTGACTTTGATCATCACCCAAACACACCCTAAACTATTTTGATGCTCATCTCTAGATGTCTTTAACTATAGTTTTCACATATTTTTATGGTTTGCATGTGTCATTAGAATGAAGTTTAGGCCTTGCATATGTACTTCAACTTAGAATTTGTTTTTTGCTTAACCCGAGCGCTCGTGCTCGCGCTTTGAGGGCTCAAGCCCCTTGAGCGCTCAAGTTTAGCAGTTCTGCTAAAGTTTGTTTGTTTTATATACTTTGATCAGTTTTTGCTTAGAGATCATATGTACGAATCTAAGTTGAAGCATCCTTGCATTAGCCTATGCATGTTCACCTATCACACGAACACTTAGAATTAATTACGATTTGATGTCTTATGCATTTATGCACAACTTGTACATTAACTTGGACGTTAGAATTATTTATGAAACTTTTATTATGTGACAATGACTTCTGTTATGCATCAACTCTGATAATGAGATTAATATACGCGTAATAAGATCAGGACATTTTAATAACCAAGCACTCTATCGAGTTATACTTCAAGCATCAATACTCATACTTTGGTCTATCTCTTGATATAAATGTGTTGTTACGATATCATCGAGCATTGTCAATCTAGTGGTTGTTGATGTCTTGTTGGATGAGTTAGTATCGGGACTGAAGGAGTAGATTGTGTTTAGACATTGGTTATATAGTCGGCCGTTAAGGCTTGATACTATCTTGATGCACCGAGGGCGATCAAGCGGCTATTAAAGCACGTATAGTATACTAATCACTCGACTGTTAAAGCATGTTAGGACATGTCTTTGACCTTGAATATCTTGGTTGAGTCGGTCGTTAAGGCATGATACTATCTTGATGTGCCGAGGGCGATCAAGCAGCTATTAAAGCATGATAGTATCTCATCAAGCGGCCGGTATGGCATGGTATTCTAAACCAACGGCTTATGCCGGGAATGGGGAATTGAGTAAGAGTTGAGTTTGAAATCAGGGATCGAGTTAGTTGTTGTTCAATCCTTTCTATTGTGAGTCTCGATGAAGGTTTTTGAGGTCGTTCCTTATCGTGTTTTTCTGGTGACTGTAGTTCTTGATTTCTCATAACAATATAAATAAGCCGACAAATGGATAATAAACTTAACCATTGGATTTAACTGTTTCTAACTGAACTTTGTGAGACTTTATACTCACTCAACTTGTATTCAAGCTGACGGTGTTTTATACCACTGGACCTTCCACATCTAGCTATGCCAGATATAGTAGGTGGCACTCAGCCTGGAAGTAACCATTTAGACGAGGAGTATACTGCTGAAGGATATGTTGAAGGAGACTCCTATGGGAACCATTATGGCTTTGCCAGCTGAAGACTGCCAATCTAGTCTTCTTTTATCTTTCCTATTTATGATGTAATAAATCAGTTGTTTTGGATTTCTGTGATGAGTGTTGTCACTAGACTTGTTGTTTAATTATGTTTCTATTTAGGTCTGTAATATATATTGTTGACTTAAGACTGCTAATGTTTAATATAGTATTGTTGCATTTGAATTGGTCAGTTGTCATATTTTATTACACATTTTGTTATTATATTGCTGAGGACAGTCGAGTGAATTCCAACCAGTCACGTGTCTATGGACCGAAATTTTTAATTTTTCCTATTTTTGGCTTACTTTGAGGCGTAACAAGAATTTTTGGTATCAGAGCTCTAGGTTTAGGTGTGCTCGACGATTGGCCTACACTTCTTGAACCTAAGATAATTCATGCTAGTATAGACTATAAGGTAGTCATATTCACAGGACGATGGTGGTTCTTGATATGACCACATTATATATGCCTTCAATTGCTAGTATATTATTCTTGCCTCTACTTCGGAGATCGGTTTATTTATCGATATTTTCAATCCGTAATTATTTTCCTTATTGAATTTGTGAGGCATCCTTTTAAGTATTTGATTATGCGAACCACCTATTGAAAGATTTTGGTTTTGACAGAAAGTGCTTATGCTAATACACTAGTATTCAGGTCATTATGGCCCTAGACACTAGAGGAGCGAGGAACCAAAATGGAGCAGGACCCTCGAATCCTCTTCCTGCAGAGATTGATCCGACAAGCCTTTTGGAAGCTATAGTCAGAAGGATTGAAAGAGCTAATGCTGCAGTGGGGAATATGAAGAACCGAGGAAACAACAGGAATAACCGTCATGGTGCATATCCCATGCAGACTGGAGATAAATTGTTAAGAACATTTCTATGCTCTAAGGCCTGAGAAATTTGATGGATTAATGGAACCATGGAAAGTCGAACAATGGCTAAGGGAAATGAACCTTATTTTTTTTAGAGCTATCGACTGTAATGAAGTAGAGAAGTGTCGATTAGCAACTTTTCAGCTGAACCATGTAGCAGCTGATTGGTGGGAAGCAGAAAAAGCCGCCATGGGGGGAAGAAGTAGTCAGAGGACTTGTTTGTGCTGCATTCAAGGAAAAGTTCATGACCAAGTATTTTCTGTTGGTTGAGAGGAACTTGAAGAAGAAAGAGTTCATTGAGTTGACTCAGGGTAACCAGATGGTACATGAGTACACTACTCAATTTGAGTGTCTGTCATGTTTTGCGTATCACATGGTTGACAACCCTGCAAAGAAGAACGAGCAGTACCACCAAGGATTGTCATTGCCATTGGAAGAGGCCACAGTGGTGTATGTACACCAACTGTTTGAAAAACTAGTAGGATTGGCTGTTTAAATGGAAAACATACATAAGAAGAGGCAAGCTAGTTTAACTCACAGATTTCCACTGAGGTTCAACCCAGGGCTAAGGAACTAGGTCCCTTATCAAGGAAACAAAAGCACATGGATGTGAGAGAGGAAACCCCAGCTAGCACAACCTCGATGTCAGTCAACATAACCAGTAGCACCATGACCACCACCGGCACAGAACAAAGTGTCTGCCCCAATCGAAGGATATGTTGCATCCCCAGTTCCCCTGAGAGGAGATGATGGCAATTGTTTTAACTATAGAACCCCAGGGCATTTGGCCAAGGACTGTCGTGCACCAACGACTTTCAATCGAAAAGAGATCACATGCTATAATTGTGGTAAGCTAGGCCACTTGAGTCGCCAAGGATACTATGGACCTACATCTCAAGGTCTGACTGCTCAAACCCATTTAAATGTAATAATCCCGGAAGTAGCCGGATTTGATGCTGAAGCTCAGAACTTGGAAGGTATGCTCATGCTCTCAGTAATAGAGTTAAAGCCTAATTTGATACTAGTGCATCAAATTCGTTCATTGCTAGTAGAACTATTCAAGATTTGGGTTTAGTGCCCAGGACCTTCCCGTAGCTTTGAACGCCATGCCCCCGTTGGGAGTGCCTATCAGGTTGGGTAAAGTATGTAAGGATTATCCTGTTAACCTAGAGGATAGAGATCTTCTAGCAGACTTGGTAGTACTGTTGATGAGAGAGTTCGACATCATCTTAGGAATCGAATGGTTGACTAAGTGCCATGTGGTTGACTAAGTACCATGCCAACTTGAACTGTGTTAGCAAGTCGATTACCTTCTCATTACCTAGAAGCAAACCCTTTAGTTTTTAGTGTAATCCATTAAGCGATGCTTTTCTCACAAGCCGCTTATCTGCCATCCAGGGCATAAGTTCAGAGATTCCAGTCACTGAGATTCCAGTGGTGTGAGAATTTGAGGATGTATTCAAAGATATCTCAGGGTTACCCCCTAAGCGTGAAATAGACTTCTGCATAGAATTGGTACCTGGTATAACCCTAATATCCAAGACTCTGTACCGAATGGCACTAATTGAGATGCTAGAATTGAAGAAGAAAGTCCAAGAATTAGAAGATTAGGGTGTTATTCGACCTAGCACATCATCGTGTGGAGCACCGGTGTTGTTCGTGAAGAAGAAAGATGTATAGCTTCAACTCTACATAGATTATAGAGAGTTGAACAAAGTTACCATCAAGAATAAGTACCCATTACCAAGGATCGATGATTTATTCGATCAACTTCAAGGAGCAACGACATTTTCAAAGATTGACTTGAGATCCAAAATACCATCAGCTTTTGGTTAGGCCGGAAGATGTGCTGAAGAAAGCGTTCAGAACCAGATATGGTTATTATGAGTTTCTTCTGATGCCGTTCAGAATGACCAATGCCCTACCAGTGTTCATGGATTTGATGAATAGGGTGTTTAGACCCTACTTGGATCAGTTTATCATTGTCTTCATCGATGATATTCTGATTAATTCCAAAACCAAAGAAGAACACTGAAGTTCAGCAAGTGCGAGTTTTGGCTCAAGGAAATTAAGTTTTACGGACACGTTGTTTCTCGAGAAAAAATTTATGTGGATACTTCAAAGACTGGAGTAGTGCTGAATTGGAGGAGACCAAGTAACGCCTCAGAAGTTAGGAGTTTTCTTAGTCTGGCTGGCTATTATTGGAGATTCGTAGAAGGTTTTTCAAAAATTATAGCCCCATTAACTGGTCTGACGAAGAAGAACCTGAAGTTTGAATGGGGAGATAAGCACGAACGCGCATTCCAGGAGTTAAAAGAGAGATTGACTTCAGCGCCAGTGCTTGCAGTACCAAAGAGTAGTGAGAGATACACCATCTATAGTAACGCATCGCACCAAAGATTAGGGTGTGCTCTAATACAAGATGGAAAGGTTATCACGTATGGACCAAGATAGTTGAAGCCTCACGAGACCAACTATCCTACGCATGATCTTGAGTTAGCCGCAATCGTGTATGCTCTGAAGATCTGGAAACACTACTCTTTGGAGAACTATTCGATTTATTTTTGGACCATAAAAGCTTGCGATATTTGTTTTCATAGAAGGAACTCAACATGACCCGGAGAAGGTGGGTGGAGCTATTAAAAGATCATGACTTCACTTTGCAGTACCATCCTGGTAAGGCAAACGTAGTCGCAGATGCGTTGAGTCGGAAGCCTCGCGGGATAGTTGCTACTCTCATGATTTGAGAATGGAAAGCATTAGAGATCATAGGAGAATTCGATCTTCAACCTGCACAGTCAGTAGAAGGATGACATTTTAGGTGTCTCGTGGTTCAACCAACTCTCATTGGTCGTGTTTTGGAGGCTCAATAGAAGGATGATGAGTTAAAGAAATGGTTTGCCAATGTTTTAGCAAAGGAACTGGGAGAATGGAGTATTAGATCAGATGGAGGATTCAGATGCAGAGGTCGACTTGTGGTACCCAATGTGGGGAAACTAAGAACAAATATATTGGATGAGGCACACAAGTCTAGACTAACCGTTCATCCAGGAGGTACGAAGATGTATAAGGATATGAAGACTTCTGGTGGAAAGGCATGAGAAGAGAAGTTGCTGAGTATGTGTCCAAGTGCTTCACGTGTCAGCAAGTCAAGGTAGAGCATCAGAGACCGTCTGGACTCCTACTACCACTGTCGATTCTAGAATGGAAGTGGGAACATGTCACAATGGACTTCGTGGTTGGATTACCAAGATTATAGCAAGGTCACGATGCCATTTGGGTGATAGTAGATCAGTTGACAAAGTTTGATCATTTCATTGCCTACAACATATTTGGTGGAGAAGTTAAGTCAGATGTACATCCAGCAAGTCATTCGACTTCATGGTGTTCCAGTCTCGATAGTGTCAGATCATGACTCGATGTTCACCGCAAGATTTTGGGAGAGTCTACAAGCAGCCATGGGAGAGACCACAGATTGATGGACAGACCGAGCGGACAAATCAAGTTATGGAAGATATGCTCAGAGCTTGAGTCATTGACTTTGAGAGTTCGTGGGAGACCTACTTGCCCTTAATTGAGTTTGCATACAATAACAGCTACCACTCGAGCATTGAAATGCCACTATTTAAAGCATTGTATGGGAGACCGTGCCATTTACCACTATGTTGGGCCGAAGTCAGAGATGATAAACTCCTTGGACCTAATATGGTACGAGAAACTAGTGAGAACAAGATGAAAACTCCCCAGAGTAGACAGAAGAACTACGCAGACAACCATCAGAAGGACATGGAGTTCAAGGTGGGAGATCATGTGTTTCTAAAGGTATCTGCAGTACGAGGTGTGGTAAGATTTGGAAAAAAGAACGGGAAGCTATCACGTCGCTACATTGTACCTTTTGAGATTCTTGATCGCATAGGCAAAGTCGCTTATCGACTCGCACTGCCGCCGAGAATGTCTAGAATACACAACGTCATCAACATAAGCATGTTAAGGAAGTACGTTCATAGTTTAGTGCCAGTGATTAACTTCAAGGACATCGAAGTAAATGACAACGTGACTTATCATGAGAGGCATGTGCGTATCATGGGGAGAAAAATTAAGAAGTTAAGGAACAAGGAGATTCCTTTAGTAAAGGTATAGTGGAGCCACCATGATGAGAGAGAAGCTTCCTGAGAGATAGAATCAGAAATACTAGGAAAGTATCCAAAGTTATTACAAGATTAGTTTACACAGATTTCGGGTCAAAATCTTTTGATAGGTGGTGGAGAGATGTAGTACCTGTATTTTCCTATCTGTAATTCTCAAATTTTTGTAATTCTCTTCGTAATAATCTCGATTATATCTATAATAAATCCGTTTTCTTTATTCTTTGTGGTTCAGAGTGTTGCATATACGTTTGGGTGTTTGTTTGTGACCTTGGGGAAGCTTTGCTGGAAAAGCTGACCCGAGCGCTCGAGCCATGCGAGCGCTCGAGCTGTTAAAAGAATGAAATGACTCTTTTGCCCTTGGGACTCAAAAATCTATAAATACCCTTCATAATCTCAGCATTTGCATGTCAATTTATACCCAAAAATAGAGAGCTTATCCTAGAGGGAGTTCTTGAGAGATCTCCTACATACATTCACACATACACTTGCATGTCCACTTATATATATGATCCAACTTTTCATTCATACACAAACACTTAGATACACTCACACATGAGGTTTTGGAGTTAAGTATTGAAGGATCAAGAGAAGGAGAAGAGGATTCTAGTTCTCAAGATCAAGATCTCAAGATTTTTCAACACATTCATCACATCTTCATCATCTATTTATAATCTAATCTTGTATGAGTATCAATCCTCACTTGGAAGCCTTTAAAAATAGTCCTTGCATGTTTGTATGACCATACATGTGTTTGATTTGAAGTTACAACTCTTGCATGTTAATGAAAACTCAAGATCAACTTTTTTTCATGGTTTTGGTGACTTTGATCATCATCCAAACACACCCTAAGCTATTTTGGATGTAGATTCTCATCTAGACGTCTTTAATTTTAGTTTTTACATGTTTTTATGGTTTGCATGTGTCATTAGAACGAAGTTTAGGCCTTGTATGTGTACTTAAACTTAGAATCTATTTTCTGCTTAAACCGAGTGCTCGCGCTTGGTGGGAGCGCTCGAGCCCCTTGAGCGCTCGAGTTCAGCAGTTCTGCTAAAGTTTGTTTGTTTTATATACTTTGATCAATTTTTGGTTAGATGTCATACGTACGAATCTGAGTTGAACCATGGACACTTACAATTAATTGTGAATTGATGTCTTATGCATTTATGCACAAATTATGCATTTACTTGGACGTTAGAATTAGTTACGGAACTTTTATTATGCGACAACGACTTTCGTCATGCGTCAACTCTAATAATGAGATTAAAATGCGCATAATAAGATCGGAACATTTTAATAACCACGGGCTCTATCGAGTTGTACTTCGAGCATCAATACTCATACTTTGGTCTATCTCTTGATATAAATGTGTCGTCACGGTATCATCGAGCGTTGTCGATGTGGTGGTTGTTGTTGTCTTGTTGGATGAGTCAGTATCGGGACTGAAGGAGTAGATTGTGTTTAGACACTTGTGATATTGTCGGCCGTTAAGGCATGATACTATCTTGATGCGCTAAGGGCGATCAAGCAGCTGTTAAAGCACGTACAGTATACTAATCGCTCGGATGTTAAAGCATGTTAGGACATGTCTTTGACCTCAAATATCTTGGTTAAGTCAACCGTTAAGGCATGATACTATCTTCATGCATTGAAGGTGATCAAGCGGCTGTTAAAGCATGATAGTATACTCATCAAGTGGCTGATGTGGCATGATATTCTAAACCAACGGCTTATGCCGGAAATAGGGAAAGAGTAAGAGTTGAGTTTGAAATCGGGGATCAAGTTAGTTGTTGTTTAATCCTTTCTATTGTGAGTCTAGATGAAGGTTTTTGAGGTCGTTCCTTATCGTGTTTTTTCGGTGACCGTAGTTCTTGATTTCTCATAACAATGTAAATAAGCCGACGAATGGATAATTAACTTAACTATTGAATTTAACTGTTTCTAACGGAGCTTTGTGAGACTTTATACTCAATCGGCTTATATTCATTCTGAAGGTGTTTTACACCACTGGACCTTCCACGTCCAACTATGCCAGATATAGCAGATGGCGCTCAGTCTGGAAGTAACCATGGAGACAAGGAGTATACTGTTGAAGGATATGTTGAAGGAGACTCATATGGGAACAACTGTGGCTTTGCCAGCTGAAGACTACCCATCTAGTCTTCTTTTATCTTTCCTGTTTATGATGTAATGAATCAGTTGTTTTGGATATCTGTGACGAGTGTTGTCACCAGACTTGTTGTTTAATTATGTTCTATTTGGGACTGTAATATATATTGTTGACTTAAGACTGCTAATGCTTAATATAGTATTACTGCATTTGATTAGTCACTTGCCATATTTTATTACACATTTTGTTATTATATTGTTGAGGACAGTCGAGTGAATTCCAAAAGTCATGTGTCTACGGACCCATAATGAAAAATTTGTATTTTCCCTATTTTTTGCTTACTCCGGGCTGTGACATTTACGTAGGAAAAAACTTTGGAGAATCTCTCTCTCTCTCTCTCTCTCTCTCTCTCTCTCTCTCTACAGATTGATGGAGTCAGAAGAAAAATGGGCGAAGAAGAAAAAAATAAGCAAACCATCACTTTCATCCCTGTTCATGACGATTACAATGACGAATTCTTCCCTCCTACAATCAATAAGGCAGGTGATTTTCGTCTATAAATAGACAGCCACAGAAAGAGAGGAAGACACACAAGACACAGCCACTAACAGAGAAAAAAACATAGGAAGAATTCCATAGCCAAAGTTACCATGTAAAAATTTAAGCCTTTCTTTGTTTAATTTTCGTTTCTGTAATTGATGATTTCAAGTTCAAAAATTAGTAATTATTTTCATCTACTGTATGAAAAATTATTTTTAGATTTGAGTGTTATTAATATTTTTAGTATAGTTGGTAGTTGTAGATGTTCCCTAAAATAGTTTGAAACCCTAAATATCCAGTTTTTGTAACAAAATTCCATTTAATGTACAACACAATTTCCAATTAAATTATAGATTTCTTTGTTACATAGTTATATAACCTATTAGAGCCCCAAGCTTACCCTACCCAAATTCCATCCCAAATTAGATTCGGATTTGGTTTGGCCTTGCTTGAGTTCTTGGAGTTCATCCACTGTGACCCAGCAAGAATTCAAAGTCAAATATTTAGTATCTTATTTTTGGTTCAGTATTTTAATTTATTTCTATTTTATAAGCTTAGTTGTACTAAACTTTTTTATTTTGCAGATTCCAAGAATTCAATCCCAACTATTATTAAGAGAAGAAAAAGTGTATTAATATTAATTTTCTCTCTTACTTTGGTGTTATGACCATAATCTTAATTAGATGGTGATTGTGTACATCTATTTAATCTTTTTTTTAAATTTATTGAGAAGAAATTTTCAATTCCAAAAATGATAAGCTAAAACTTTAATTGAGAATATGTAATAAAAACTTAGAAATCACAATTTCTGTGCACTAATTTTAAATGGGCAGATTTATCTTGATGGGTTGTTTTTCTATTTCTGGCAAAAAATATCTATAGTTTATGACTATTTAACATTTTTATAGATTATGGCTATATTAGACTTTAAAAGATTACCTATTTGAAATAAGAATTTAATTATGTGAATTGTCAAAATATGCCTTTTGTCATAAAAAAAACCTAGCATACAAAACAATTTATTTAACAAAGTTTATATTTCAAGTATTCTATATATATATATATATATATATTTCTATCCATTAATGGACTGTCAATCGTGTAGTGGTAGAGTGGTGGGGACTGAGCACTGAATAACCCACGTTCACGAGTTTGAGTTCGAACCTGGCTACTGCCCGATTGCCTCTCTTTTTTTTTCCTTTAAACTAAACGACATCGTTTCATATCAAACCTGGCACATTTGATATGACTTCAACTGGCATAAGTTTATTTTCAAATAAAGAACCACTCTGTTTAAAAATGCCAAACCCTTTTAAAATCACAAAAGTTATGTGATCGAGTGTTGATTTGCATATTCCCAATCCATTTAAATCATTTCTCCCAAGTTAATTAATATTTCCTATTTTTAGATAACTTAGATTAAATATTTGTATTATTTCCATCATTTGCTATAATCAAATCCAAAAAGTTCATTTAATGTAAATATAGCTTTTGCTTCTTTTTCTTCCTTTTCTTACTAGCATCTTAGTTAGTTTTTTTTTTTTGTACTATAAAAATCATTACCGTAAACTACTAAAAAAAAAAAGCTTTTGATTAGTTTTACTCCAAAAATATAAGAACTAGTAGTTTAGGAAAAGACCCAAAATTCATCATCTTTTGTTTTCTTTTTAGGGACAAAATAGTTGCTTTCTATCTTAAAAATTTTTTTACCGCTCCCTGTGGGTTCGACCTGGTTTTACCAAAACTTTATTACTTGTACGATCACCTACACTTGGGTGTTAATAAGAAAATACGTTAGTAGGACGTTGTCAGCCATCCTATCTATTACAATAATTAGAGTCCGCGACAGAGGAAATATAAAAGGTTTAAAAGCAACATATGCCCAAGTACCAATTTTAAAGTTCTACAGAAATGGAAACTAATAGCTATCTAGTCTTTAGCTGGAGTAGACATAATCGTTAGTGTAGCAGTCTTCTCCTACATAACCATCCTCTGTAGGGCCACCCTCTACATGGTTTTCCTCCAGGTAGTAGCCATCATCATAATCTCCATCACCTGCATTATTAGGAGAAGGGTAGTCTGGACGGGGAATGTTCAGACAATAATAGCCGTTAGCTTACTGAGAGCTAAGTGAATAGAAACTAACAGGGTACTAGTTATATAACGTAATAACAAGTTATGAAGTGAATAACATATATTATAATAGTATCTTAATCATTATTCAATGCATCATAACTACCCCTTATCGCATAATTATTCCCAAACCGATAACCAACAAACTCTGACTGGAAAGAACGGACTCAATCGTTTTACATATATCGACATACCATCATTCTGTCCACCGCTCGTTAAGGATATAAACCATCCACCGCATGTCATGGACACCACGTCAGTCCATCCCTCGCTCGTACGTTAAGGATATAAACCATCCACCGCATGTCAGGGATATAACGTTTCAAACAACAGTATATCAAATCTATTTCCACGACTCATCAATGTCTACCAATGACCACCATCCACCACTCATTAAGGATATAACCCATCCACCGTTCGTTAAGGATATACCATGGATCATCTGGCTAGTTAGAACTCATTGGTCTTGTCCACTGCTCGTTAAGCATATGTACCATCCACTGCATGTCATGGACTTAATGTGACCAAGTGTCCGACCACGCACAATTCCCAAAACTTATCAAACCTACCTATGTTTAGTACTAATATTGATACATGAGTTTTGCTTGTGGCCTGACTACTCTTGACTGAAAGGAACCAGATATCGAACTCATCATGAGTGACACCTTAACTGACGTTATAATGTTAATCCATTATTCACTATTGTACTTATCTTTGGTATCACATTATCCCTGATTATCCCAATAGTCGCATAATGAATGTCCAAATCAAGAATCGAACGATCGAACCCCTTATATAATAAACAAAATAAACAATCCATGTTCTATAAATGCCAATCAATTGGGACCATGGTCTAATTGATTGGGATGAAAATTGTAACAATGGATTGGGGAAACATGGCAATCGATTGGATCTAGAACAATACCAATTGATTGCAAACTTCGGCAATCGATTGGGTTACAAACAACGTAAATTGATTGGAAACTGTCCAATCGATTGGGTCTAGACTAATGGCAATTGATTAGAACTTCGTCTTCTCCGACAGAATTATAAAACAACATATATAAACTGTTGGAAAAACCGGTTTAAATTGAAAGTTTAAACGCGCAGCGGAAAAAACAAGTTATAAAACTTTATTGGCATGCCCGGATCTACTACCCGTCAACTCCATAGAAGCGTACAAGGGGGTGCAAGATTTATACCTTAGTGTCTTGAACCCAATTCTGAATTTCAATTTCCAGCAGCCTCCACTAGATGATCTTCACACTTATGACTCCTGCGGATGCCTGCCGGAAAGACTAGGGTTGGTGGGAACCCTAATAGAGAGGATAGAGAGGGTTTTTGGGGCTCCAAAACAGTTTCTGCAGCTTCTGACGTTCAAAACGACGAACAACTTTTTCCAGAACGCAGCTGCCCTATTTATAGATTCCCAGAACCGACCTAACCTTCGATCGATCGAAGGACTTCGATCGATCGAACATTCGATCGATCGAACCTTTCTCGATTGATCGAACCTGATGCCTTCGATCGATCGAACTATCTTCAATCGATCGAACCTGTCAGGACAGTTTCCTCAAGCGTCTTTCCAAGCATCCTAGCGGAGCTAAGAGTGGGACCTCCTAGGCTCTTTATTGTTGGCTCAGACCAGTTTATTAATTACCATGACCAAACTCTTTGATCAGCAAACTAACCAACTGGTCAGTTAACGTTTACTCCACTATAAAACGATAACTGAACTCCAACGCAAAAGAACATATCCGAAGCGATAACTAGACTTGTATGTTGTACTAATGTCCCTCTACCGTCAGCATTCGTAATCATATTCAGGTAGTCGGATAACTGTTACTGTCAACCTGAATCATGATTACTTCTTGTATTCCTTGAGTCCCATTCACTACTCATGATTACCAAACATGTTGATAACTCTTATCAACAAGACTGCAGTACTCAGTAATCAACTTGGTGACATTCTCAAGGGAATGCTTACTCTGAATCAGAGGGTAGATTCTATCTTGACAATATATGTTCACAACCCTATGGACATGACATACCCAAGATACCCAGGTGTTGATCTTCTATAGACCTCACTGATTGGTAAGTCAAAGCAGTCATATCCACAGTCTGTGTTCATAATCGTCTCAAGATTGAGAACACGTACCTTATACAAGTTATGAGTTCCTATTGACTGTTGACAGCCTTAAGCGTCAATAGGAAAGCTCAGGTCCGTCAATGCACTATAAGCACTAGCATATCAACTAAGAGCTACACTCTAGTGATTGAGATTAATCACTCCATCCAATGGTAGTTAATTATGCTACAGTGTAGACCTGATGAGGTATCCAGTCTCATCATCCACTGTGACATATTCTAAGTATCAAAGAATAGTAATTCGTATCTCACTTGTGTGTATCTCATACACACACGAATTGCTTACTATGATACTTAAGGACAAAAACAATCATCTCATGAAAGAAACATACACAATGAAATGTAAAGCTGATATCCATATATTATAATGCTAATGTCTCATACATAAAGTAATGGTTTGAGGGCACAAACCCAACAAACTCCCACTTGCACTCACAACCATTCAGAACTACATCTAAGACCTAGACTATCTAGATGACGATCAAAGACCTTCTGTGGTAAGGCCTTTGTAAACGGATCAGCAAGATTGTCAGCGGTGGCAATCTTGGTGACAGTCACATCTCCACGTTGAACTATATCTCGGATTAGGTGATATTTCCGCTCTACGTGCTTTCCCTTCCCGTGGTTCCTTGGCTCCTTGGACTGAGCCACTGCCCCACTATTATCGCAGTATAGCGTAATAGGTGACAGCGACGCTGGTACCACCTCGAGTTCCATAAGGAACTTCTTGAGCCAAACAGCTTCCTTTGCCGCTTCACAAGCAGCCACATACTCAGCTTCTGTAGTTGAGTCTGCAATGCATTTCTGCTTAATGCTCCTCCAACTAACAGCACCACCTCCCAAGGTAAAGAGATGTCCGGATGTCGACTTTCTCGAATCTTTATCTGACATAAAGTCCGAGTCAGTGTATCCTACTGGAATTAACTCACTACCGCCGTACATAAGCATGTAATCTTTAGTTCTTCTCAAGTACTTAAGAATGTGCTTAACGGCTGTCCAGTGCTCTGGACCAGGATTCGATTGATACCTGCTAACCATGCCAACGGCAAAGCAGATATCTGGTCTAGTGCATAACATCGCATACATGAGACTTCCCACTGCCGAGGCATAGGGAATTCCTGCCATGCGATTCCTCTCCTCTTGTGTCTTTGGACACTGGTCCTTGGAGAACGCTAAACCATGCCTGAAAGGTAACAAACCTTTCTTCGAATTATCCATTGAAAACCTAGTTAGCACTTTCTCGATATAACCAGCTTGAGATAATCCCATTATCTTTCGCTTGCGATCCCGAAAGAGCTTTATCCCAAGAATATAGCTCGCCTCTCCTAGATCCTTCATATCGAAAGTACTAGCTAGCCAAACCTTGACCGTTGACAGCGCCGCTACATCATTCCCAATGAGTAGAATGTCGTCAACGTAAAGCACAAGAAAAGCCACTACTTTCCCTTCACATTTCTTGTATACACAAGGTTCATCCAGATTATGTATGAAACCAAACGACTTGACCGCTTGGTCAAATCGGATGTTCCAACTTCTGGATGCCTGCTTAAGCCCATAAATGGACTTTTGGAACTTGCATACCAAGTTACCTTTCTGACCAGCTATGAACCCTTCTGGTTGTTGCATATAGATGTCCTCCTCAAGATTGCCATTCAAGAATGCAGTCTTGACGTCCATCTGCCAGATTTCATAATCTAGGCATGCAGCAATGGATAAGAGTATTCTGATGGACTTGAGCATGGCTACCGGCGAGAAGGTTTCCTCATAGTCAATGCCCTTCCTCTGAGTATAGCCTTTCGCCACAAGCCTTGCCTTAAAGGTCTCAACCTTTCCATCAGATCCTCTTTTCCTCTTATAGACCCACTTGCAGCCAATGGGTTTAATATTGGCTGGAAGTTCTACAAGATCCCAGACCTGATTGGAATCCATGGATTCCAATTCAGCCTTCATAGCTTTAATCCAATGAGCTGAATCAACATCAGCCATTGCCTCTTCGTAAGTGGTAGGATCAGATTCAGATTCTATGGAGATAGCTTCAAAAACTTCTCCTAAGAACATGTATCTATCAGGCTGGCTGATAATCCTCCCACTACGACGAGGTACTGGTGCGGAAATGGGTGAAGAAGTGGTATTTTCTTGATTTTCATCGTTATCAACTGCGGGTTGGATTAAGGGCTCTCCTTCTATCTCTCTAAGATCTATCCTTCCCTTAGGTTTATGGTTCATGATATAATCATCCTCCAAGAAAACAGCATTTGTACTAACAAACACTTTCTGTTCTCTTGGATCATAAAAATACCATCCATAAGTACCCTTTGGATACCCTACAAAGTAACATACTTCCGATCTAGAATCCAACTTGCTCATCTTTCCTTTAAGCACATGTACCGGACACCCCCATATCCGGAGATGTTGCAAAGAAGGCTTGCGCCCAATCCACATCTCTCGTGGTGTCCTGGGAACAGATTTGCTTGGTACTAGATTTAGTATGTATGCAGCGGTTTCCAAAGCATAACCCCAAAGGAATAATGGCAACTCTGAATAACTCATCATCGACCTAGTCATGTCTAAAAGAGTCCGATTCCTTCTCTCCGCTACACCGTTCTGCTGAGGCGTACCAGGTGCAGTCAACTGTGACAGAATCCCATTCTGTACGAGGTGATCAATAAACTCATTAGAGAGGTACTCGCCACCTCGATCAGATCGAATGGCTTTGATATGTGTGCCCGATTGCTTCTCCACTTCAGCCCTAAACTCTTTGAACTTTTCAAAGGCTTCAGACTTGTGCTGCATTAGGTACACATATCCATACCTAGAGTGGTCATCGGTAAATGTTATGAAATACTCATAACCACCCCTTGCTCTAATATTTATTGGTCCACACACATCAGTATGAACTAATTCCAACAATGCATTGGTCCTATTGCCCTTTGCAGGAAAGGGCCTTTTGGTCATCTTACCCTCCAAACAAGATTCGCAGACTTCCATTGGTTCGAGAACCAAATCGCCTAAGACCCCTTCTTTGACTAGTCTGCCAATCCTATTCAGATTGATATGGCCAAGCCTCATATGCCAAAGCCTTGTTGGATTAGTGGAAGGTTCCTTTCTTTTAGATGGTAAAGTTACCACTGAGTTATTAAGTTCCAAACAAGAATCTTTTGAAATATTGGGAGTAATCACATACAAACCATTTGATTTAACACCAGAACATATAAAAGAACTGTTTCTTTTAATGACAACTTCAGTTCCAAAAAGAAAGGAATAACCATTATTCGTTAATTTAGAAACTGAAATTAAATTACGTCTCATTAAAGGGACGTAAAGTACATCTGATAAAATCAAAACTTTATTGTCTGAAAATTCTAAAACTACGACTCCTATAGCAACCGCAGATACGGTTGCGCTAGAACCTAGAGTAAGCACGATCTCCCCATCACTGCATTTCCTGGTTGATCTGAACCCCTGCAATGAATTACAGATATGGTTAGTCGCACCAGAATCAATGCACCAAGTGTTTGAAGTATCCGTAATAAAACTTACTTCAATCACATGTGATTCAATCATACCTTGAACTCTTGTAGCTAAGAATTCTGGACAGTTCCTCTTCCAGTGGCCCTTCTCACCGCATTGGAAACACTTTCCTTTGCCTTGGCCACCCACCTTCCCTTTGCCCTTACCTTTTCCCTTAGATTTTGCAATCTTAGGGACTGGTCCAACACTTGAACCACCAGTGCCAGCCTTCTTCTTTCCTTTCTTACCTTTCGGTGTAGATCGGGAAGAAGAAGCGCTTTTCTCAACGTTTAAAATGCTGCCCCCAGGTTTGATCACCCCTTCTGCTGCCAGTAAAGAACTCATTAATTCGCTCATTGAAAAATTCATTTGATTCATATTATAGTTAAGTTTAAATTGAGCGAATGAAGGCGACAGCGAATTAAGGATCATATCAACTTGGGTCTGTGCATCGATGTTGGCACCTAGGGTCTCCAGCTCGTTTAAATAACCAATCATTTTTAAAACATGTTCCTTGACTGGAGTCCCTTCCGACATCTTCGCACTCATTATCTTTTGCATGGCTACCTGTCTGGCAGGCCTGCCATGCTCCCCAAACATCTTTTTCAGGGATGTGATAATGTCACTGGCGGAATCGTTCGATTGGAATTGGTGTTGTAACACACCAGCCATTGAGGCCAGAATGTAACAACGGGCCATTCCATTCGACTTCTTCCATTTGTCGAACTCGCGTCTGGCAGCTGCCGAAGCATTTGCCGCGGGTTCTTCAGGGCTTGGGGTGGTGAGGACATATATGTGATCCTCCGCAGTTAAAACGATGTCAAGGTTACGTTTCCATTCAGTGTAGTTATTTCCAGTTAACTTGTTTTGAGTGAGTATGGTGGCAAGTGGACTAAATGCAGATCCAGACATTATGATTTACTGAAAATCAAACAAACAAAATATATATGGATATCAGAATTGACAGTTTGAAATAAAAGAATCCTTAAAACTCTTATTTAAAAACAAAGTCGCCGGAATATCGAAACGAAAGAATAAAGCCTCCGTGTGGTGGTCAATGTTCGATCTTTCGATTTATCATGACTTATCCGCTATGCAACTCTTGCAAAATAGCCATGACTCCCGAACCTATTTGATCTCTAAGTTTCTGAATAATGCCCCGTGTGGGATCCCTTATCCATAGCTTAGCTAGTGTGTACCATTAACTAGGATCCAATCACAACCGTCTTAAGTAGCGCCTCCGTGTGGTGGTCACCCTCTAACACGTCTGATTGATCCTATCCATAGGAAGTTCACATCTAGTAACCAATGAGCAGTGTACCCTCCGTATGGAATGATCACCCCTGGCGAGGTGACACAGAATACACTACTCATCTTACAATGAACCGTTAATGGAAGATCGTGGGTGTTATTTGATAAGACCCTCTCCCACTAGATTTAGTAAATTAAGGATTTTGCTTTTGAAAAAATGTTTCCACACACTACCCATAAACATCCAATGTTTACTAATGTGTTGAAAACGGTTTTTGAATTTTATTTTAGAAAACTTGTTTTAAGTGCATGCAACAATGTATTATACGCCAATCACTAAACAAGCACATAAAACAAAAAACTAAAATGAAATATAGGCATTCAAACAATGCCTCTATCTCCCATGGCTTTATTTCCATAGAACCACCTTCTTGGTTTGGTCACCTCCGGCTCCATCTTCATGGACAACGGCTCCTTGCTCCATCTTCATGGAATTTCTAATTCTATTACATTGGACCTATGCTTCTTTTGAAGCTTACAATTTATCTAAAAAAAGAAATAGCAAAAAGGAAATAAAAGGCTAGGGAAACCGGTGCGACTTTCCTTTTCGTAGGATTGAAGCCGCAGCGCCCTTTACATATGCCTTAAAACCAAACCATTAATAAATTACAACATGCACCAATCTCAAACAATTTAAATATAAATATTTAAACGACTAGGTGCCATGGGAGATAGCGACTAATTTTGCTGCAAAAGGGTTAGTCGTACACGCATCCACACATACATAACAAATATATGTAACTATTGGAACACTTAATTGATTCACACAGTATATAAACACTTTACATACTGAATTAGAACTTAAAACAGCATCTTACTTCTCTGTCACAGTTCGATCGATCGAAGACCGTTCGATCGCTCGAACCTTCGATCGATTGAACACTGTTCAATCGCTTGAACATTCTGTTTCACAGAATGATTTAAAAAATTTACAGAAATAATTTAAAATTAAAGTATAATTTAAAAAAAAACTTTACAACTGTGAACAGAACACCTGGACAGAGAATCTGTCTCGATCGATCGAACACGATTCGATCGATCGAACACCAGAAGGCTTCGATCGATCGAAACTAGTTCGATCGATTGAGAACAGAATGTTCGATCGATCGAAACAAGTTCGATCGATCGAACCCACCTTGCATCCTATGCAATCACAGTTTTGTATTCTGCTGCGATAACACTGCAGAAACAGATCTGTGACGATGCAGTTTCAAAAACAGTTCTAAAATCAACATGCAAATCAAAACTAGGGTTCCAAAAACGCATCTATAGATCCAAACGAGCGTCGCTCTGATACCAATTGTTGGAAAAACCGGTTTAAATTGAAAGTTTAAACGCGCAGCGGAAAAAACAAGTTATAAAACTTTATTGGCATGCCCGGATCTACTACCCGTCAACTCCATAGAAGCGTACAAGGGGGTGCAAGATTTATACCTTAGTGTCTTGAACCCAATTCTGAATTTCAATTTCCAGCAGCCTCCACTAGATGATCTTCACACTTATGACTCCTGCGGATGCCTGCCGGAAAGACTAGGGTTGGTGGGAACCCTAATAGAGAGGATAGAGAGGGTTTTTGGGGCTCCAAAACAGTTTCTGCAGCTTCTGACGTTCAAAACGACGAACAACTTTTTCCAGAACGCAGCTGCCCTATTTATAGATTCCCAGAACCGACCTAACCTTCGATCGATCGAAGGACTTCGATCGATCGAACATTCGATCGATCGAACCTTTCTCGATTGATCGAACCTGATGCCTTCGATCGATCGAACTATCTTCAATCGATCGAACCTGTCAGGACAGTTTCCTCAAGCGTCTTTCCAAGCATCCTAGCGGAGCTAAGAGTGGGACCTCCTAGGCTCTTTATTGTTGGCTCAGACCAGTTTATTAATTACCATGACCAAACTCTTTGATCAGCAAACTAACCAACTGGTCAGTTAACGTTTACTCCACTATAAAACGATAACTGAACTCCAACGCAAAAGAACATATCCGAAGCGATAACTAGACTTGTATGTTGTACTAATGTCCCTCTACCGTCAGCATTCGTAATCATATTCAGGTAGTCGGATAACTGTTACTGTCAACCTGAATCATGATTACTTCTTGTATTCCTTGAGTCCCATTCACTACTCATGATTACCAAACATGTTGATAACTCTTATCAACAAGACTGCAGTACTCAGTAATCAACTTGGTGACATTCTCAAGGGAATGCTTACTCTGAATCAGAGGGTAGATTCTATCTTGACAATATATGTTCACAACCCTATGGACATGACATACCCAAGATACCCAGGTGTTGATCTTCTATAGACCTCACTGATTGGTAAGTCAAAGCAGTCATATCCACAGTCTGTGTTCATAATCGTCTCAAGATTGAGAACACGTACCTTATACAAGTTATGAGTTCCTATTGACTGTTGACAGCCTTAAGCGTCAATAGGAAAGCTCAGGTCCGTCAATGCACTATAAGCACTAGCATATCAACTAAGAGCTACACTCTAGTGATTGAGATTAATCACTCCATCCAATGGTAGTTAATTATGCTACAGTGTAGACCTGATGAGGTATCCAGTCTCATCATCCACTGTGACATATTCTAAGTATCAAAGAATAGTAATTCGTATCTCACTTGTGTGTATCTCATACACACACGAATTGCTTACTATGATACTTAAGGACAAAAACAATCATCTCATGAAAGAAACATACACAATGAAATGTAAAGCTGATATCCATATATTATAATGCTAATGTCTCATACATAAAGTAATGGTTTGAGGGCACAAACCCAACAAACTCCCACTTGCACTCACAACCATTCAGAACTACATCTAAGACCTAGACTATCTAGATGACGATCAAAGACCTTCTGTGGTAAGGCCTTTGTAAACGGATCAGCAAGATTGTCAGCGGTGGCAATCTTGGTGACAGTCACATCTCCACGTTGAACTATATCTCGGATTAGGTGATATTTCCGCTCTACGTGCTTTCCCTTCCCGTGGTTCCTTGGCTCCTTGGACTGAGCCACTGCCCCACTATTATCGCAGTATAGCGTAATAGGTGACAGCGACGCTGGTACCACCTCGAGTTCCATAAGGAACTTCTTGAGCCAAACAGCTTCCTTTGCCGCTTCACAAGCAGCCACATACTCAGCTTCTGTAGTTGAGTCTGCAATGCATTTCTGCTTAATGCTCCTCCAACTAACAGCACCACCTCCCAAGGTAAAGAGATGTCCGGATGTCGACTTTCTCGAATCTTTATCTGACATAAAGTCCGAGTCAGTGTATCCTACTGGAATTAACTCACTACCGCCGTACATAAGCATGTAATCTTTAGTTCTTCTCAAGTACTTAAGAATGTGCTTAACGGCTGTCCAGTGCTCTGGACCAGGATTCGATTGATACCTGCTAACCATGCCAACGGCAAAGCAGATATCTGGTCTAGTGCATAACATCGCATACATGAGACTTCCCACTGCCGAGGCATAGGGAATTCCTGCCATGCGATTCCTCTCCTCTTGTGTCTTTGGACACTGGTCCTTGGAGAACGCTAAACCATGCCTGAAAGGTAACAAACCTTTCTTCGAATTATCCATTGAAAACCTAGTTAGCACTTTCTCGATATAACCAGCTTGAGATAATCCCATTATCTTTCGCTTGCGATCCCGAAAGAGCTTTATCCCAAGAATATAGCTCGCCTCTCCTAGATCCTTCATATCGAAAGTACTAGCTAGCCAAACCTTGACCGTTGACAGCGCCGCTACATCATTCCCAATGAGTAGAATGTCGTCAACGTAAAGCACAAGAAAAGCCACTACTTTCCCTTCACATTTCTTGTATACACAAGGTTCATCCAGATTATGTATGAAACCAAACGACTTGACCGCTTGGTCAAATCGGATGTTCCAACTTCTGGATGCCTGCTTAAGCCCATAAATGGACTTTTGCAACTTGCATACCAAGTTACCTTTCCGACCAGCTATGAACCCTTCTGGTTGTTGCATATAGATGTCCTCCTCAAGATTGCCATTCAAGAATGCAGTCTTGACGTCCATCTGCCAGATTTCATAATCTAGGCATGCAGCAATGGATAAGAGTATTCTGATGGACTTGAGCATGGCTACCGGCGAGAAGGTTTCCTCATAGTCAATGCCCTCCCTCTGAGTATAGCCTTTCGCCACAAGCCTTGCCTTAAAGGTCTCAACCTTTCCATCAGATCCTCTTTTCCTCTTATAGACCCACTTGCAGCCAATGGGTTTAATATTGGCTGGAAGTTCTACAAGATCCCAGACCTGATTGGAATCCATGGATTCCAATTCAGCCTTCATAGCTTTAATCCAATGAGCTGAATCAACATCAGCCATTGCCTCTTCGTAAGTGGTAGGATCAGATTCAGATTCTATGGAGATAGCTTCAAAAACTTCTCCTAAGAACATGTATCTATCAGGCTGGCTGATAATCCTCCCACTACGACGAGGTACTGGTGCGGAAATGGGTGAAGAAGTGGTATTTTCTTGATTTTCATCGTTATCAACTGCGGGTTGGATTAAGGGCTCTCCTTCTATCTCTCTAAGATCTATCCTTCCCTTAGGTTTATGGTTCATGATATAATCATCCTCCAAGAAAACAGCATTTGTACTAACAAACACTTTCTGTTCTCTTGGATCATAAAAATACCATCCATAAGTACCCTTTGGATACCCTACAAAGTAACATACTTCCGATCTAGAATCCAACTTGCTCATCTTTCCTTTAAGCACATGTACCGGACACCCCCATATCCGGAGATGTTGCAAAGAAGGCTTGCGCCCAATCCACATCTCTCGTGGTGTCCTGGGAACAGATTTGCTTGGTACTAGATTTAGTATGTATGCAGCGGTTTCCAAAGCATAACCCCAAAGGAATAATGGCAACTCTGAATAACTCATCATCGACCTAGTCATGTCTAAAAGAGTCCGATTCCTTCTCTCCGCTACACCGTTCTGCTGAGGCGTACCAGGTGCAGTCAACTGTGACAGAATCCCATTCTGTACGAGATGATCAATAAACTCATTAGAGAGGTACTCGCCACCTCGATCAGATCGAATGGCTTTGATATGTGTGCCCGATTGCTTCTCCACTTCAGCCCTAAACTCTTTGAACTTTTCAAAGGCTTCAGACTTGTGCTGCATTAGGTACACATATCCATACCTAGAGTGGTCATCGGTAAATGTTATGAAATACTCATAACCACCCCTTGCTCTAATATTTATTGGTCCACACACATCAGTATGAACTAATTCCAACAATGCATTGGTCCTATTGCCCTTTGCAGGAAAGGGCCTTTTGGTCATCTTACCCTCCAAACAAGATTCGCAGACTTCCATTGGTTCGAGAACCAAATCGCCTAAGACCCCTTCTTTGACTAGTCTGCCAATCCTATTCAGATTGATATGGCCAAGCCTCATATGCCAAAGCCTTGTTGGATTAGTGGAAGGTTCCTTTCTTTTAGATGGTAAAGTTACCACTGAGTTATTAAGTTCCAAACAAGAATCTTTTGAAATATTGGGAGTAATCACATACAAACCATTTGATTTAACACCAGAACATATAAAAGAACTGTTTCTTTTAATGACAACTTCAGTTCCAAAAAGAAAGGAATAACCATTATTCGTTAATTTAGAAACTGAAATTAAATTACGTCTCATTAAAGGGACGTAAAGTACATCTGATAAAATCAAAACTTTATTGTCTGAAAATTCTAAAACTACGACTCCTATAGCAACCGCAGATACGGTTGCGCTAGAACCTAGAGTAAGCACGATCTCCCCATCACTGCATTTCCTGGTTGATCTGAACCCCTGCAATGAATTACAGATATGGTTAGTCGCACCAGAATCAATGCACCAAGTGTTTGAAGTATCCGTAATAAAACTTACTTCAATCACATGTGATTCAATCATACCTTGAACTCTTGTAGCTAAGAATTCTGGACAGTTCCTCTTCCAGTGGCCCTTCTCACCGCATTGGAAACACTTTCCTTTGCCTTGGCCACCCACCTTCCCTTTGCCCTTACCTTTTCCCTTAGATTTTGCAATCTTAGGGACTGGTCCAACACTTGAACCACCAGTGCCAGCCTTCTTCTTTCCTTTCTTACCTTTCGGTGTAGATCGGGAAGAAGAAGCGCTTTTCTCAACGTTTAAAATGCTGCCCCCAGGTTTGATCACCCCTTCTGCTGCCAGTAAAGAACTCATTAATTCGCTCATTGAAAAATTCATTTGATTCATATTATAGTTAAGTTTAAATTGAGCGAATGAAGGCGACAGCGAATTAAGGATCATATCAACTTGGGTCTGTGCATCGATGTTGGCACCTAGGGTCTCCAGCTCGTTTAAATAACCAATCATTTTTAAAACATGTTCCTTGACTGGAGTCCCTTCCGACATCTTCGCACTCATTATCTTTTGCATGGCTACCTGTCTGGCAGGCCTGCCATGCTCCCCAAACATCTTTTTCAGGGATGTGATAATGTCACTGGCGGAATCGTTCGATTGGAATTGGTGTTGTAACACACCAGCCATTGAGGCCAGAATGTAACAACGGGCCATTCCATTCGACTTCTTCCATTTGTCGAACTCGCGTCTGGCAGCTGCCGAAGCATTTGCCGCGGGTTCTTCAGGGCTTGGGGTGGTGAGGACATATATGTGATCCTCCGCAGTTAAAACGATGTCAAGGTTACGTTTCCATTCAGTGTAGTTATTTCCAGTTAACTTGTTTTGAGTGAGTATGGTGGCAAGTGGACTAAATGCAGATCCAGACATTATGATTTACTGAAAATCAAACAAACAAAATATATATGGATATCAGAATTGACAGTTTGAAATAAAAGAATCCTTAAAACTCTTATTTAAAAACAAAGTCGCCGGAATATCGAAACGAAAGAATAAAGCCTCCGTGTGGTGGTCAATGTTCGATCTTTCGATTTATCATGACTTATCCGCTATGCAACTCTTGCAAAATAGCCATGACTCTCGAACCTATTTGATCTCTAAGTTTCTGAATAATGCCCCGTGTGGGATCCCTTATCCATAGCTTAGCTAGTGTGTACCATTAACTAGGATCCAATCACAACCGTCTTAAGTAGCGCCTCCGTGTGGTGGTCACCCTCTAACACGTCTGATTGATCCTATCCATAGGAAGTTCACATCTAGTAACCAATGAGCAGTGTACCCTCCGTATGGAATGATCACCCCTGGCGAGGTGACACAGAATACACTACTCATCTTACAATGAACCGTTAATGGAAGATCGTGGGTGTTATTTGATAAGACCCTCTCCCACTAGATTTAGTAAATTAAGGATTTTGCTTTTGAAAAAATGTTTCCACACACTACCCATAAACATCCAATGTTTACTAATGTGTTGAAAACGGTTTTTGAATTTTATTTTAGAAAACTTGTTTTAAGTGCATGCAACAATGTATTATACGCCAATCACTAAACAAGCACATAAAACAAAAAACTAAAATGAAATATAGGCATTCAAACAATGCCTCTATCTCCCATGGCTTTATTTCCATAGAACCACCTTCTTGGTTTGGTCACCTCCGGCTCCATCTTCATGGACAACGGCTCCTTGCTCCATCTTCATGGAATTTCTAATTCTATTACATTGGACCTATGCTTCTTTTGAAGCTTACAATTTATCTAAAAAAAGAAATAGCAAAAAGGAAATAAAAGGCTAGGGAAACCGGTGCGACTTTCCTTTTCGTAGGATTGAAGCCGCAGCGCCCTTTACATATGCCTTAAAACCAAACCATTAATAAATTACAACATGCACCAATCTCAAACAATTTAAATATAAATATTTAAACGACTAGGTGCCATGGGAGATAGCGACTAATTTTGCTGCAAAAGGGTTAGTCGTACACGCATCCACACATACATAACAAATATATGTAACTATTGGAACACTTAATTGATTCACACAGTATATAAACACTTTACATACTGAATTAGAACTTAAAACAGCATCTTACTTCTCTGTCACAGTTCGATCGATCGAAGACCGTTCGATCGCTCGAACCTTCGATCGATTGAACACTGTTCAATCGCTTGAACATTCTGTTTCACAGAATGATTTAAAAAATTTACAGAAATAATTTAAAATTAAAGTATAATTTAAAAAAAAAACTTTACAACTGTAAACAGAACACCTGGACAGAGAATCTGTCTCGATCGATCGAACACGATTCGATCGATCGAACACCAGAAGGCTTCGATCGATCGAAACTAGTTCGATCGATTGAGAACAGAATGTTCGATCGATCGAAACAAGTTCGATCGATCGAACCCACCTTGCATCCTATGCAATCACAGTTTTGTATTCTGCTGCGATAACACTGCAGAAACAGATCTGTGACGATGCAGTTTCAAAAACAGTTCTAAAATCAACATGCAAATCAAAACTAGGGTTCCAAAAACGCATCTATAGATCCAAACGAGCGTCGCTCTGATACCAATTGTTGGAAAAACCGGTTTAAATTGAAAGTTTAAACGCGCAGCGGAAAAAACAAGTTATAAAACTTTATTGGCATGCCCGGATCTACTACCCGTCAACTCCATAGAAGCGTACAAGGGGGTGCAAGATTTATACCTTAGTGTCTTGAACCCAATTCTGAATTTCAATTTCCAGCAGCCTCCACTAGATGATCTTCACACTTATGACTCCTGCGGATGCCTGCCGGAAAGACTAGGGTTGGTGGGAACCCTAATAGAGAGGATAGAGAGGGTTTTTGGGGCTCCAAAACAGTTTCTGCAGCTTCTGATGTTCAAAACGACGAACAACTTTTTCCAGAACGCAGCTGCCCTATTTATAGATTCCCAGAACCGACCTAACCTTCGATCGATCGAAGGACTTCGATCGATCGAACATTCGATCGATCGAACCTTTCTCGATTGATCGAACCTGATGCCTTCGATCGATCGAACTATCTTCAATCGATCGAACCTGTCAGGACAGTTTCCTCAAGCGTCTTTCCAAGCATCCTAGCGGAGCTAAGAGTGGGACCTCCTAGGCTCTTTATTGTTGGCTCAGACCAGTTTATTAATTACCATGACCAAACTCTTTGATCAGCAAACTAACCAACTGGTCAGTTAACGTTTACTCCACTATAAAACGATAACTGAACTCCAACGCAAAAGAACATATCCGAAGCGATAACTAGACTTGTATGTTGTACTAATGTCCCTCTACCGTCAGCATTCGTAATCATATTCAGGTAGTCGGATAACTGTTACTGTCAACCTGAATCATGATTACTTCTTGTATTCCTTGAGTCCCATTCACTACTCATGATTACCAAACATGTTGATAACTCTTATCAACAAGACTGCAGTACTCAGTAATCAACTTGGTGACATTCTCAAGGGAATGCTTACTCTGAATCAGAGGGTAGATTCTATCTTGACAATATATGTTCACAACCCTATGGACATGACATACCCAAGATACCCAGGTGTTGATCTTCTATAGACCTCACTGATTGGTAAGTCAAAGCAGTCATATCCACAGTCTGTGTTCATAATCGTCTCAAGATTGAGAACACGTACCTTATACAAGTTATGAGTTCCTATTGACTGTTGACAGCCTTAAGCGTCAATAGGAAAGCTCAGGTCCGTCAATGCACTATAAGCACTAGCATATCAACTAAGAGCTACACTCTAGTGATTGAGATTAATCACTCCATCCAATGGTAGTTAATTATGCTACAGTGTAGACCTGATGAGGTATCCAGTCTCATCATCCACTGTGACATATTCTAAGTATCAAAGAATAGTAATTCGTATCTCACTTGTGTGTATCTCATACACACACGAATTGCTTACTATGATACTTAAGGACAAAAACAATCATCTCATGAAAGAAACATACACAATGAAATGTAAAGCTGATATCCATATATTATAATGCTAATGTCTCATACATAAAGTAATGGTTTGAGGGCACAAACCCAACAAACTCCCACTTGCACTCACAACCATTCAGAACTACATCTAAGACCTAGACTATCTAGATGACGATCAAAGACCTTCTGTGGTAAGGCCTTTGTAAACGGATCAGCAAGATTGTCAGCGGTGGCAATCTTGGTGACAGTCACATCTCCACGTTGAACTATATCTCGGATTAGGTGATATTTCCGCTCTACGTGCTTTCCCTTCCCGTGGTTCCTTGGCTCCTTGGACTGAGCCACTGCCCCACTATTATCGCAGTATAGCGTAATAGGTGACAGCGACGCTGGTACCACCTCGAGTTCCATAAGGAACTTCTTGAGCCAAACAGCTTCCTTTGCCGCTTCACAAGCAGCCACATACTCAGCTTCTGTAGTTGAGTCTGCAATGCATTTCTGCTTAATGCTCCTCCAACTAACAGCACCACCTCCCAAGGTAAAGAGATGTCCGGATGTCGACTTTCTCGAATCTTTATCTGACATAAAGTCCGAGTCAGTGTATCCTACTGGAATTAACTCACTACCGCCGTACATAAGCATGTAATCTTTAGTTCTTCTCAAGTACTTAAGAATGTGCTTAACGGTTGTCCAGTGCTCTGGACCAGGATTCGATTGATACCTGCTAACCATGCCAACGGCAAAGCAGATATCTGGTCTAGTGCATAACATCGCATACATGAGACTTCCCACTGCCGAGGCATAGGGAATTCCTGCCATGCGATTCCTCTCCTCTTGTGTCTTTGGACACTGGTCCTTGGAGAACGCTAAACCATGCCTGAAAGGTAACAAACCTTTCTTCGAATTATCCATTGAAAACCTAGTTAGCACTTTCTCGATATAACCAGCTTGAGATAATCCCATTATCTTTCGCTTGCGATCCCGAAAGAGCTTTATCCCAAGAATATAGCTCGCCTCTCCTAGATTCTTCATATCGAAAGTACTAGCTAGCCAAACCTTGACCGTTGACAGCGCCGCTACATCATTCCCAATGAGTAGAATGTCGTCAACGTAAAGCACAAGAAAAGCCACTACTTTCCCTTCACATTTCTTGTATACACAAGGTTCATCCAGATTCTGTATGAAACCAAACGACTTGACCGCTTGGTCAAATCGGATGTTCCAACTTCTGGATGCCTGCTTAAGCCCATAAATGGACTTTTGCAACTTGCATACCAAGTTACCTTTCCGACCAGCTATGAACCCTTCTGGTTGTTGCATATAGATGTCCTCCTCAAGATTGCCATTCAAGAATGCAGTCTTGACGTCCATCTGCCAGATTTCATAATCTAGGCATGCAGCAATGGATAAGAGTATTCTGATGGACTTGAGCATGGCTACCGGCGAGAAGGTTTCCTCATAGTCAATGCCCTCCCTCTGAGTATAGCCTTTCGCCACAAGCCTTGCCTTAAAGGTCTCAACCTTTCCATCAGATCCTCTTTTCCTCTTATAGACCCACTTGCAGCCAATGGGTTTAATATTGGCTGGAAGTTCTACAAGATCCCAGACCTGATTGGAATCCATGGATTCCAATTCAGCCTTCATAGCTTTAATCCAATGAGCTGAATCAACATCAGCCATTGCCTCTTCGTAAGTGGTAGGATCAGATTCAGATTCTATGGAGATAGCTTCAAAAACTTCTCCTAAGAACATGTATCTATCAGGCTGGCTGATAATCCTCCCACTACGACGAGGTACTGGTGCGGAAATGGGTGAAGAAGTGGTATTTTCTTGATTTTCATCGTTATCAACTGCGGGTTGGATTGAGGGCTCTCCTTCTATCTCTCTAAGATCTATCCTTCCCTTAGGTTTATGGTTCATGATATAATCATCCTCCAAGAAAACAGCATTTGTACTAACAAACACTTTCTGTTCTCTTGGATCATAAAAATACCATCCATAAGTACCCTTTGGATACCCTACAAAGTAACATACTTCTGTTCTCTCTTTCTCTCAAGAATCTATGAAAAACAGGCCCTAAGGCCAAGAATGAATGCATATCTATACTTATATATAAAGAGAAAGGGAGGGGTACCAAAAAGTATTTAACCTACTTCAATAATTACAATAAAACCTACTCAATTTGTTAATTAAAATACTTTCATAGTGGCACTAAAATGTCATTTCAAAAAATTACAAAAAAAAACTTCTCCTAACTACCCACCCCACTAGTACATATAATTTGAGAGTGCCATATGTCAATCCACGAATCAAAGTTGAAGACCTATCTCTGCAGGTGACAATCGATTGGGCTCAGTGGCAATCGATTGGTATCTGATCTTTCAAGGCAATCGATTGGAACAAAGTGCAATCAATTGGTGCAGTGCCATGTAATGAATTCAGGTCGGCAACATGATATTGATTGGAAAAGATGTCAATCGATTGCTATATAAAAAGTGGCAATCGATTGGGATAACATGTCAATCGATTGGGACACAAAATTAACCAAAGGAAAAGTAAAGGTCATACAGGTATACATGAATTAGTATAAAGTCTTATTCAATAATATATGCTCCAAAATATAGGGTATTACAATATAAGTAGATATAAAAAAAATTGCCTTTGGAGCAACCCCTGACCAAAATTTTTGGCTCTGCCTCTGATGACCGTAGGCAATTCATTGATCCACATTACACCTTTTTTCCTATGTGTACGTTTGTGTATCTTTTCCTTATTCATTTATTTGATTGTTACGCTTTCGCAACATCAGTCACTAAACAGTTTTTTATAGAAATGGACATCTCTAGCTTCAGTCAAAATTTCAGTTGGCACATGACCAAATTCTTCCATGAGATGATCATGTTGGAGTTAATTTCGATTAAGGTAAATTCAGAATTAATTATTTCTTAATTTTATGTGGTTCATATAAAAATCTAGTTCTAATTAAGATATAATTGGGTAAGTCATTACTATTGGTTAGGATTGTGGGGATTAGTTTTCTAACTAAAGTCTACTATGATGGAAGGTAGAAATTAAAGGACTTCTATTAAAAATTGGGTCATTTCACTCCCTATAAATAAGTAGGAAGCTCTATCATAAACCTACTACTGTACATGTGAATACACAAAATACACATTATGAATTAAGGGTACATTGGGCAAGAGAGGGAGAAACCCAAAGTTCCAAGTTCACCTTTTATTTTTCGGCCCCAGGCAAATTTGATCGGAATTAGATGAAATTTTTACACAACATTCTTGACATCGAGACAAAGTTGCTGTATATATATAAAAAAAAAAAGGTCAATCGGAAATCGTTAAGTTCGTCTGACATGCACAACTTTATCGAAATAAGGTGTTCAAGGTTTTCCGCACTCAAATATTTTAACGGGTCAAGGTATGTATTTCTGATTAATTATATTACACAATATTATGTGAGACCATGAAAATTTAAGATCCTTAAAATAACATTGTAGGTGTGTTAGATCTATGATGGTCTCATGTTTTATGCATATTATTTTGGTCGTGAATTTCTAACATGTGGTATCAGAGCAAGTGTTTATGATCTCGTGATTCTCCGTTAATGTTACTGTCTATAATCGAAATCTTTAGAGGGCCCAAATTTCTTTAAGATAAAACAGTTTTATAACTGTCTTCGACTGTTTATGAAAAAGTCGACTTTCTCAGAATTTTATTGATTACATTACTTTCAACTTTATATTTTGAGATCTAAGTTTTAATTAAATTATCTTTTATTCCTTTCGGAAAGCAATTGTTACTCTTGTCTTTAAGTTGGTGTTTTATTTATAGGGGCAAAAGTCAGAGGTTGACGAAATCCCATCCTTATCAGGTTATTAAGCAAAAATATTTCAACTTGTTTCCATTTTCATTGGGTTGCTCTATCTCTTTGTTTTATTTGTTTCTCTATTTAAAGCTAAATAACAAGCGCGAATGCTATAATATACACTTCTGTTTGCTATATTTTGTGGTTTTGGCGTGCCAAAGTCTTGTGAGATAGACCAAAACTTATAAAAAAATAAAATTTTCTAAAACTACTTATGTGAGTGATACACAAGGTTTCATAATCTAACTTCTAAGAGGCATTGTAAAATGTAAGTAGGAAAGTACCCTCAGCTAAATGTCCCTAGACAGTGTTGAAGCACAGTTGTCTAGCAAGTGAGGAAAAGAAATAAAAGGAATTAAATAAAAAGTATATTTTATTTAATTAAAAGAAAAGATATTACAAGAAGTAATGTAAAAAGCTAAGAAAATAAAAAGAATGCTTTCATTTGCCTAAGAACTAAGAATGCATTGTTGAATGCTGTTTGAAAAGGCTTTCATTTGCCTTATTTATAGCCGCTTGGCTGGTCCTCGGGATAAGGCAAGAAAAATCCGCAATGATAATCTGGTAAAAAGTATCAAATTTATCTCCATAATTTGCTCTTGACTTCCATATCTTGGAAAAAATATATATACACATCTTGAATATGGTCTAAATTGAGACTTGATTCGATTGACTTTACATGCAAGCAAAGATATACTTCCATAATATTTTGTTATTATCTCTCCGAATTTATCTTGATAATCTTTCCAAAATATTGATAATATCTTGATAATATATAGAAATATTTTCACATGGAGAGTTTGTAGGAATAATTACTTCCCAAAAGTGCCCAAACATAATCTGAATAGCCAACTAAGAAAGTGCCCAAACATATCTGAATAGCCAAATATATGTGTTTCAGTACACAAACAAGGTATCTTCAGCGTATGCTACCTTGTTGATTTAATAGAGAAAGGGCTTGTCATTTCACTCTTTGTTGTGGATTGTCCGGCCGGCCAAACGGATAAAAATAAATAAAAACTCATTTTCAATTTAGACACAACTTGTTTGTGTTTAAATTGTTAGAATGCGTGATCCAATCCATATGTGAGGCAAAATACATGTTGTTAATTCAGTCTACCGGTGACCTAAGCTTCCGGTCCAACAATGAGCCGGTGTAATTTTGTCATTTAAGTTAACAATCCAAAAGGGCCATTATAGGAGAAGGTTATAAATGTTAAGACTCTTTGGTTGCGCCATACACTACACCCACATCTCCATTCGGAATACTCATGTTCGTGACTCTGATACTATGTTAGAATACTTGATTAAGTCCACATGCGAGGTTGCTTGCCTTTGGTCTATCTACCAGCCCACAATAAGCCTAAATTTCCAGTTCAGTGGCTAAGCTTCCAGTGGCACGCTTGTACGGTTTTGTTATCTTAGGTTCCAACCCAAATGCCCTCACAATGGAAAAGTCATTGCTCAGACTTAGGCCTAGTTTGGCCCCCATTTTGGGCGCTTTTTCTTTTCTTTTTTTTTTTTTTTTCTTTTTGAAAACACAATTTTATGTATATTTATTTGGTAACTAGTTTATGAGCTTTGTAAAAATTCAATTGGGGGGAGCTTTTGAAAGCTCTAGAATGGAGCTTTTAAAAGATCAAGGTTTCTTTTCGGTTTCATAATGTTTTTTTGAAGAGTAATGTGTCACTTGTACAAAATTATCAAACAACTTAATAATAAATTTTATAAGCTATTTTTAAAATGTCACGTGGGTGCTAAACTAAGCATTAAACGACAAACTCTTCTAACATTCGCTACCAATGTGAAATAGGATTGCTCTCTAAGCAATATTGCATAAAACAATTAGTGCTAGGGGTACACCCAAAAAGCATTCACACCGTGAGATGTACTATTGAGAATAGACTGACAGTGGACCCCGCAGTCTCTATCTCTCTTCTCATAAATCCACCTCAAAGTGTGAATATTTTTTAGGTGTAGATGAGTGTGACTCAAACATTACTCTATTGCATATATATATATATATATATGCCAATAAACAACAATGAATCTAGACTTAAATTCGAGCTAGCTCTTACACCAACGTCAGCCACAACAATGCAAAAAAAGTTAATGTATAAATTGAGTAATGTTGTCCATGATGACATGCTAGCCTCGTAACTAACTAGAACTTGTTTTTTGCTTTTGAATCTCACTTATTATAAAACACTTGGCTTCTTAGAGTTATGTATAGTCATTCATGACATGGACTTTTTTTCTATTTTTTTTTTGGTGTTTTGTTAACATTTTTTCTTCATGAATCGTTGTGCATGCTTACAATAAGAAAGATTAAATTAAAGAAAGGCGGTAGTACTCTTCTTAAACATTGGACTAAAACAATTAAAAGGTCAACTTAATTTGGCTATGGCAATGAAATGAAAATGAACTGTGTGAAGCTTTTTAAATATGAAAAATATGCTTGTTCTTGTACTTTGGTTCTCCCTGGTCTGTTGGAGGAACATGAAGTAGAAGAGTAATGAAAGGTTTACAAAAATAAATAAATGCATCTTGTGATCGTGCCACAATTAGAGGAAAGTTGTACATAAGGTAGTTAATTGCAATTGATCACAAAGCATACATACATTGTATATGTATACACTAGCGTTGACCTGTGTTATGCAGGGATTATTAATTTTTTTCAAAAAATTAATTACTAATTTGTCAGCCTCCAGAAAGTATACCAAAAAGATAGAATTTTATCGAAATAAGTTGTTATGTCTCGTTATATGGAAAGGACTGTATTTTTTACCGTAAAAAATTGTTTAAAAAAGTACGATGAATTGTCTACCTCGTGGTCATCACAGTGATGCATGCGCACAACAGTGTAAGGAAGTGAAGGCGGAATATCAGAAGCCTCCAGGACTTCTACAACCGTTACCAGTTCTCGGATGAAAGTGGGAACATATAACTATGGACTTCTTGGTAGGATTGCCAAGATCTCATCAAAACCACGATACTATTTGGGTAGTTGTGGATCGACTTACCAAATCGGCACATTTAATAGCTTATAGTATGTCGTACGCGGTCAAGCGTCTGAGCCGGATATATATACAACAAGTCGTGCGACTGCACGGTGTACCTGTCTTTATCGTATCTGACCGTGATTCGAGATTTGCTACAGAGTTCTGGAAGAGTCTATAAATAGCTATGGGGACGTCATTGAACTTAAGCACATCCTTTCATCCACAAACTAATGAACAGACTGAATAAGTCAACCAGATGATGGAGGACATGTTTTGAGCATGTGTTATTGATTTCGAGAGCTCATGGGAGACTCACCTACCGCTAATAGAATTCGCATACAATAACAACCACCATTCAAGTATAGGAATGGCATCCTTCGAGGCATTATATGGAAGACCGTGTCGATCGCCTTTGTGTTGGGCAGAGGTTGAGACAATCAATTGCTTGGACCAGAGTTAGTTCGAGAAACTAATGAGAAGATCCAGATCATAAAAGAAAGGATGCGAACGGCATAAAGTAGACACAAGAATTACGTTATTGATAAACGTCGTAGAAGTTTGGAATTCAGTGTTGGGGATCATGTGTTACTCAAAGTATCTCCAATACAAGGAATTGTCAGATTTGGACAGAAGAGACAAAAGATAGCACCGCATTTCATTGGACCGTTTGAGATTGTCGAATGTGTAGGAAAGGTTGCCTTTAGACTCGCGTTACCACCTAAGATGTCTGGAGTACACAACGTGTTTCATGTCAGCGTGATAAGAAGGTGTGCTCACAATCCAAATCACGAGATCAACTTTGAAGACATCGAGGTTAACGACAATGCGTCATTTTATGAAGGACCAGTGCGAATCCTGGATCGAGGAGTTAAGAAGCTGAGGAACAAGGAAATTCTCGTTGGTAAAGATCTAGTGGAAGTTTCACGATGAATGAGAAGCTTCATGGGAGTTGGAATATGAGATGCTCGTGTGAGAAGTATCCAGAGTTGTTCAACGACGTTTAGTTCGGATTTCGGGGATGAAATCTTCATTTGGTGGGGGATGATGTAATACCCTGTAATTTCTTTGTACTCCTGTATTTATGTATATATAAATAAAACCCTTTATTTGATTTCTTATCTTTGTTGAAATTCTGGTCCCAATCGATTGGCTTGTATACGAATCGATTGCCATCTTTTGAATACCAATCGATTGACACCTTTCCAATCGATTAGAATGCTGCACACCTGAAATTCATTACGTGGCACTATCCCAATCGATTGCCATAGATCCTATCGATTGCCATCAAATATCTGTGCCCAATCGATTGCAACTGGTACCAATCGATTGGCACCAGCAGAGACAAGTTTTCTTCCTTGCTTCGTGTTTTGACGTGTGGCACTCTCATTTCTCTATATCTACTACTATATTATAAGAATACAGGCCACAATTAAGCTAGCGTGTCAAATTTTTTTAACTTCAATTTTTGCCCCTTGTTTTATTGCTTAGCTCCTCATATTACCGTACTTTGTAGATAAATTTACACTGCGCAGCCATTCCTGCAGACCTCAATTATCCTAAGAATTGCTGGACACAACGCCACATATGTACTGTACCATATACACGCGTCGTTCATGGGCTCATTTACAAGTTGATTCATGTTTTCTCTTTCTCCCATATCGACACCGATCTTTCTCTTTTTCCTTACTACCGAGTACCGATTTCTCTCTCCTCTCCCTCTGATCTCTCTTCAGCGATCTCTGGCTTTCTCATCATTTCTTTCTTCTTCGTCTTCTATTTCTACTTCATCTTCTTCGCTTTTGATTCCTGGAACCCTAATCTAATCTCTGCTCTATCTGCTCTCTCTCTCTCTCTCTCTCTCTCTCTCTCACATTCACGACCGACCACGTCACGACTCACATTCTACTTTCTCTCCTTCTTCCATGTAATTCTTTTTTCCAACACTTCTTCCACGTAGCGATCGACCATGGCGATTTGGTGACAGGTAAGGGTTTGTATAGTTTTTCCTTCTCTCCTTCTTCTCCTATTTTTCTATCAATTTCTATGTGTGTGTATTTTATGGAGGCCAGAAAGTTGCAAAGTAGAAATCTAGGGTTTCATTTGGTCCCCTTCTGATGTTTTAAAGTGGTTTTTCTTGAAATATCAGTTCAATTTTGGGCCTGTACTTCAGTTTTTAAGATTTTGTGTGCTAATTGGGGTTTATTCTCAGGTAATGGTGATGGATTTGCGGAGCATTTAACACTTCCTTGCATCCACGTACTGAGTTGTTCAGATAAAAGGCATGTAAGGCATGTTTTGTGAAAACTCTAATTTTCTGCTTTATCTTTATCTACCCCATACTGGCTTGTTAAGATCTTGAGCAAGATCTTTATCTTCTTCTTTTGCCGGCGGAGTCACCATAAGAAACAGGTTTTGTCTTCCTCAGTTCAATATCGGTTGTATAAAGCTTTTAATTTTTTTTAGTTAAGATTTCTTTGATTACTACAAACATTATCTTTTCATTCAGGGACTCCATATTTGGAGTAGTGCTTAATGATTTTGTCTTCTCACTTCAGCTTGTATTTAGGAAAAAGTTGGGTTAGATGTTGCTGTAGCACAGCATTTGATGGATTCTCTTCACTTAGAATCCCATTTTCCATTTATTTCTAAAAGTGTTTCCAAACTTGGTGATTGACACTAACCCAAGATGTACACTCTCTCCTTTCAAGTTATTCATTAACTGATATGTCCAGAAATATTTTGTAGCGGTCTAACTGCCACGTGGTCAGTTAGTAGCCCGGGAAATCCGGATTTGGATCGAAGAGCCCACGCTCCTGAGATATCCAGCTGTTGCTGTCCGGGATACCCGGCAGCTCAGGTACCAGGAGTGATGAGGCCCCCGGAGGCGCGGCGTGAATCATGCTTCCTACAGTTTCCTTGTACGGCTGCAACTCTATTAAGGAAGAATCAGTGGTTTCCTAAACTACTTAGGAAACTCTCCAAACATTGTGCAAATCTATTGTGATTAGATTAGGCTTCCTAATCCAATAAACTTACCATGTAAGGGTGGACTCTTTCATCTATAAAAGAGCCCACCTGCCCTCTCGAAGGGGATCCGAATATCAATTCTCTAAGCATACCAGCACATATTAGAGAACTCACCACTATACACGCATACACCCGGCTGGTATTACTGGGAGTGCTGCCCACCTTGTCAGCTCACCAGGCCCGCCGGTGATCTGCTAGTGAGAAGCGCACAGACGCAACCGTGGACGTAGGTCACCTCATTAACGGGGCCGAACCACATACAAATCTTCTGTGATTTTATTTTCTTCCCAAGTTGTTCTTACCAATTTTCGGCATCATCAGTTTGGCGCCGTCTATGGGAAACGACACAGTTTCCTCGTCAACAAAAATCTTTGACTGATCAACATGCCGAAGAAGAAGGGCAAGACGACTGCCGATTCAACCGGTCAGGAGGACCTACAGATCGAGACGCGGGCGACCTTCATGACCTCCGAGCAGGTCACAGCGGCGCTGGAGCGGCTCTTGGAGGGCCAGCTCCGGACACAACAGCAAATAGAGGCGCTCATGGCCCAACATGAAAAAGTGGTCGAGGACCACGAGAAAGGCCCTTCGTCGGAAAAGCGGCCTGAAAAGAGCACTCCCAGTCATAGGGCCGCTCGGACGCACGGAAAAACCCGATCCGCTCCAGGGTCCCGACTAAACCGGGAAAGCCAGGCGGAGGGAGAACGTAGCCAGCCTACCAAGTGCCCGCAAGAAGAACCTCGGTACGTTCCTCGCCGAGCGCGCCGAGTGGAGGACGCCCGGATCCTCATTGAACGGCGGCGAGCCGCAAGGGGAGAAGCATCCGGACGAAAAGTCAAGGAATCGGTCGACGATCCGCCCGCCCTAAACCGGGATGATCTTAGGCACAGGCTATCCCGAACCCGCAGCCGAGTGCTATCCCCAAGGTCGACGCACTTCGAGGATGAAGCATCATCGTCCGACCCCACTTACCACTCAGATGCAGAGAGGAGGACCGGGCGCACTGACGTCAAAGCCCAGGTCGAGGAGTTGCAGCAGCAAATTGAGAGGCTGAACCGTAAATCCGGTCACGACCTCACAAACACGGAAACGGAGTCGCCCTACACCACCCGGGTGACACAGTTTCCCATTCCGCGAAAGTTCAAACCCCCGCACCTTAGCTCCTACGACGGCAAGGGGAGTCCAGTGGACCACATCCGCACCTATAAGGCGCAGATGGCACTGGTCACTACAACGGACGAGCTTCTATGCCTAGCGTTCCCCAGTACTCTAAAGGGATCACCCGCACAATGGTTCCATGCTCTGAAGCTGCGAACGGTTGACAACTTCAAAGCCCTCGGCAAACTCTTCATCAGCTAGTTTGTCGGGATGCTGGACCGATCGCAGCCAGACACCCAGCTACTAGCTGTCAAGCAGCAAAAGGGGGAATCTTTAAGGGAATACGTAGATCGTTTCAATCAGCTGAGGCTCTTAATTCGCAACCTCAATGAGACCGCCGCTATTATGGCTTTCTGCTCGGGAGTTCAGCACACCAAGGTGGCTACATCTTTTCATCGCGATCGACCGGAAACCTTGGTGGAACTCTCAAAAAGAGTGGGAAAGTACATAGACACCGAAGAGTTCCTGAAGGCAAAGCGCGCCAGCCATGCGGGAGATGAATCCCCAAAAGCAAAGCGCAAACGCGAGGGATTCGAGAAGGGTCCGGGAAAGAAGCCAAAGCAAGATCAGAGAGAGGCTAGAGGCCAGCCCCCAACAGTTTTCACACCTCTTTCCCGACCCATACATGAGGTGATGGCCGCTGCAGAGGCGCAGAGGCTGCTTCCGCAGCCTGCCAAGCTCAGAGCCCCTCCCGGCAAGAGGAACCGGGAGAAGTTTTGCCGTTATCACAGGGATCACGGCCATGAAACGGAGGATTGCTTCAAGTATAAGATAGCAATCGAGAAGCTGATCGAGCAGGGCCATCTTGCCGAGTTTGTAACAGCAGACAAACGACCCCGACAGGATGCCCGAGCTCCCGGTCAGCCCCCTCCACCGCTCGGCCACATTAACGTGATCTCCGGAGGAACATCTGGCGGAGGTGATTCTCAGTCGGCACGGAAGAGGCATGCCCGAGCGGATGTATGGCAGGTCCAATCCACCGGCCCTTCACCAACTGACGTTTTGACGTTCTCGTCCGACGACGTACAGGGCCTCCACTGCCCCCACGACGACCCGCTGGTAGTGACGCTGTCTATAGCTAACTATATGGTCCAACGGGTACTAGTCGACACGGGCAGTTCGTCCGACATAATGTTCACAACGGCATTCGACCAACTCGGGATTGACCGGGATCGGCGCCGGCCAGTTGCTACTCCCCTGGTCGGATTCAACGGCTCCAGCACTCAACCACTCGGCACGATCGAACTCCCAGTCCTCATGGGGACCTATCCACAACAGGTTTCCATGCTCACCAATTTCGTGATAGTGGATGCCCCATCGGCCTACAACGTCATCCTCGGGAGGCCGACCCTCAACAGGGCCCGAGCAGTTGTCTCCACATACAGCTTGACCGTGAAGTTCCCGACTCCCCAGGGACCTGGATGCTTGCGAGGAGACCAGACCACGGCTCGAAGTTGTTATGTTAGCTCGTTGCGCCGGGGGGCAATCACCGAGACACTGAACGTCCAAGAAATGGACCCCCGGGACCCGAGGGACGTGATAGGGCCTATGGAAGAATTAGAGCAGGTTGTGCTAGATCCGGAGCACCCGGATCGCACGATCAACGTAGGCGCATTGCTGGAGCCCGCCTTGAAAGAAAAGTTGATCCAGTTCCTGAACCAAAACCAGGATGTTTTCGCTTGGAGTCATGAGGACATGCCCGGGATCGATCCCCGGGTAATGTCCCATTGTCTCAATGTCAGCCCAGACTGCCGTCCGGTAAAGCAGAAGTGAAGGGGCATGGCCCCCGAAAGACAAAGGGCTGTAAGTGAGGAGGTCGAGAAGCTCCTAAAAACTAACTCCATCCGGGAGGTCCACTACCCCGACTGGTTGGCCAATGTTGTCCTGGTCAAGAAGAGCAATGGCAAATGGAGGATGTGTGTGGACTTCACCGACCTCAACAAGGCCTGCCCCAAGGACTATTATCCGTTGCCCAGGATAGACCTCCTTGTCGATTCAACGGCAGGCCACTCACTCCTCTCGTTCATGGACGCCTACTCGGGGTACAATCAGATCAGCATGTACCCCGGGGATGAAGAGAAGACGGCGTTCATCACCGACCAAGGCACGTACTGTTACAGAGTTATGCCCTTCGGCCTCAAGAATGCCGGGGCTACGTACCAACGCCTGGTCAACTTCATGTTCAGAGACCTCATCGGAAAGTCCATGGAAGTGTACGTGGACGATCTCCTGGTCAAGAGCCGGGATGAACCTGATCACCTGGAGCATTTGGCCGGGGCCTTCAGCATTTTGAGAAAATTCAGGATGAGGTTGAACCCGGCCAAATGCACCTTTGGGGTCTCATCCGAAAAGTTCTTTGGTCATCTAGTCAGCAGACGGGGAATCGAAGCAAACCCCGACAAAATCCAGGCTATCATCAACATGCGGTCTCCCAAGTCAACAAAGGAAGTTCAAAGCCTAGCCGGACGGGTGGCCGCACTGAACAGATTCGTCTCCCGAGCTACTGACCGGTGCCTCCCGTTCTTTAAAATCCTCCGTAAAGCTTTTCAATGGTCGGAGGAGTGCGAGGAGGCATTCCAGGAACTTAAGAAATACCTGGCCTCTCCTCCTCTATTGTCGACGCCTACCGCCGGAGAAGAACTGTTCCTGTATCTGGCAGTGTCACCATCGGCGGTTAGCTCAGCACTCATTCGGGAAGACCACGGGATACAGTTCCCAGTGTACTACACCAGCCGGGCTCTACAAGGTGCGGAAAGCTGATACTCCCGCATCGAGAAATTGGCCTTTGCCCTCATTACTTCAGCCCGAAGGCTCCGACCGTACTTCCAGGCCCACGCCATTGTAGTACTGACCGATCAGCCTCTCCGCAAAATTCTCTCTTGGCCAGACACATCTGGAAGGCTCGTCAAATGGGCTTTGGAACTGGAGGAGTTTGAGGTAACTTACCGACCACGGACGGCCATCAAGGGACAAGCCGTCGCAGATTTTCTGATCGAGTTTACGTATCCTGAAGACCCAGTCGAAGAACTCGAGCCTCCGGCCTTACCGCCCGGATTGCTCGCCGGCATCCCCACTTGGGTATTATATGTCGATGGCTCTTCCAACCGGTAGGGCAGTGGAGCCGGAATTATCCTGACTACCCTCGATGGCATCCAGCTTGAATATGCTTTGAGATTTGGGTTTCATGCCTCCAACAACGAGGCCGAGTACGAAGCCCTCCTGGTCGGGTTACAATTAGCCATTTCGATGAGTGCGCAATAAGTCGAAATCTACAGCGACTCCCAGCTAGTGGTAAATCAGGTAAACCAAGAATACGAAGCACGGGAAGATAGCATGATGGCCTACTTAGCCCTCGTCCGGACGCCATCCAAACAACTCTGAGGATTTTCCATCACTCGGATACCTAGAGAAGAAAACACCAGGGCTGACCGGCTCGCTCGCCTCGCATCGTCGTCTGAGTCAGACTTGCCCGGGATAAGGATACAATTCCTGCCCGAGCCGAGTGTGATCAACTCAGAAGGCATGGAGGTTGACCCGGTCACTCTGGGACCCAGTTGGATGGATCCAATCATGACTTTCTTGACGGCAGGAAGGCTACCGGACGAAAAAGAGGAGGCAAGGCGGGTCAAGTACCGGGCAGCACGATACCATGTTCTCGACGGTGTCCTTTATAAAAGGGGGTTCACCATCCCGTACCTCCACTGTGTCCATCCTACGCAAGTTCAAGCAATACTGTACGAAATTCACGAAGGCGTGTGCGGGAACCACGTAGGGGGTCGAGCACTCTCAAGAAAGGCCCTACTACAGGGATACTACTGGCCAACCATGGCCCGGGATTCGCAGGAGTACGTTCGAAGGTGTGACAAGTGCCAACGGTACTCTCCCATGATAAACCAGCCGGGAAAACTTCAGACCCCGGTCCAAAGTCCTTGGCCATTCGCCCAATGGGGGATCGACATCGTTGGACCCCTACCAACAGGGAAAGGGCAGGTTAAGTTTGCTGTGATAGCCGTTGACTACTTTACTAAGTGGGCAGAGGCCGAGCCCCTGGCAACGATAACCGAGCGAAAGATGGAAAATTTTGTGGAGAGAAATATCCTTAGCAGGTTCGGCATTCCACGAGTCCTGATCAGCGACAATGGAAGACAATTTGATACACCCATCTTTAGATAGTTCTGCTCGGACTACGGAATATTGAATCATTACTCTTCTCCCGAGCATCCACAAGCTAATGGTCAGGCCGAAGTGACCAACCGCACGATCTTGCAGTCGATTAAGACGAGGCTTGAAGGTGCCAAAGGCCTGTGGGCTGACGAACTCCCAGCCCTCCTGTGGGCCTACCGCACCACACCACGGGCGGCAACAGGCGAAACCCCATTTTCCCTGACTTATGGTTTCGAGGCAGTAGTCCCCACAGAGCTCGGGCTACCCACATACCGGGTGGCTATCTTCAATGACCCAGATAATGGAGAAGCCCTCAGAACAGAACTAGACCTGGTGGAAGAGAAAAGAGACCAGGCTTATCTCAAGGTGGCAGCTTACAAGCAAAGGGTCTCGCAATATTACAATAGTAAGGTGAAGCATCGTAGTTTCCAGGTTGGGGACCTTGTCCTTAAGGCAGTGAACCAGTCCACCCGAGCCCCAAGCCATGGGAAGTTGGGAGCGAACTGGGAAGGACCGTATATAGTAACTCGGGTCAACCGACCAGGAACCTACTGGCTATAAAGCATGGACGGCCACGATCTCAGTCATCCCTGGAACGTGCAACACCTCCACAAGTATTATCAGTAGCACCTAGCTACAGGAATTTAGTATTATACGAAAAATCCTTTTTATGTAGCCTTGCTGGGACAATTGTTACAGATTGTTATCTTTTAAATAAAATTGAAAAGTTTGTTTTGAAACATTACTCCCTTCAGTACATCGGGCAATACACAAAAAGACCTCAGGCCTAACCCCGAGGCGCCAAAAGACCTCGGGCCTAACCCCGAGGCACAAAAAGACCTCGGGCTCCGAACCCAGGCACCAAAGGACCCTGCAACCACCCATGTTCCAGGTCAGTTTCCTATGGTCGATCCCCAGCACGCCCCCGCCTTAATAGGAGCCCCGGGGGCAAGAGGGTTCTATACCTAAACAGGAAATTAACTAAAGCTTTGCTTAGGTCCAGCCGACGATGGGGCCAAACCCCTAGGTGGCCAACGATGGCAAGCTTCAAATGCTCCTGCAACCACCCATGTTCCAGGTCGATTTCCTACGGCCAGGTAGTCCCGAACACCCACACACCCGCCTTAGCAAAATGCTTGGGGGGCAGGGGATAGAGGAAAGTACTAAGGCCAAGACAGGGAATTACAACGCTCGACTAGGTGTTCTGTGGGTTACGGTCCTAAAGCATTTGCTAAGGCAGATGTTAGGTTGGCCAAAGCCACACGGGTACTAGTAAAAGTTAAAGCACAGTACAACAAAATTAATGGAAGGGTGACCTCAGGGGCCTTTGCATTAAATTAAACAAATGTACAAAGCCTGGGGGGCAGTTGTAGTAGCCTCCCCAAAAAATTAAAAACTACAGGCAATGAAAACAAACAAAAGGAAGGAGGGACCGGGGAGTCAGTCCTCCGCATTGACCACATTGTCAGTTTCCCCGGTCTGCTCCCCGGGAACGGCAAGTCCTTCCTCCGCTAAGCCCCCCTCCGGGGCGAGCTCAGTGGCCTCAGCGATGACCACAGGATCTCCAACGGCCGCCGGACCCTCGCCGGTAGGAGGAGCTTCACTGGCTGAAGGATCTTCACCGACGTCCCAGTAATCCGAGTCAATCCCCTCGTAGGCCGAAAGGACCCATTCGGGGTGATCCCGGGCTACCCGCCGTTTCAGATCATCATAACCTTGGAAGAAGCCGTCGTCAAAAGCTCCATCCAGGGCCACCGCAGAAGGTGTCTAGGTCACCGCCTTAGCCCGGGCTTCAGCTGCCGCGGTCAGGGCCCGGGAAACCTCCAATTCAACCAAAGCCGCTGCCAGGTCCGCCTGAGCCGCCCCCAAACTCAAGGCCATGGACTTCGTCTTGCTTGCCTCCACGGCTAAAGCGGCTTTAGCTACTGCCAGCTCTTCCCGCTCTTTCGCAAGGGCGGCTTCAGCAGCACTGACCTTCTCAGCCAGAGAGGATAAGACAGACTCTGCGCCCGCGGCCATGCAGCCAACCTACAGTAGGAGAATGAAAATCAGTTAGGCAAGTAGAAAGCGGAGCAGGCCAATGCTTAAAGGGGGACAAAATACTTACCAGATGGGATATGCTATACAGCCACCCTTGGAAGCCTTGGGAAGGTAGCCCGGCGCATGCGTCCACCTGGCTTGGGACAAGGACGGACCTCAGTCTTTCCCGGATCCCATCAGGCCCGTCCAGGGGCAGACCTGACGGGATGTCAGCCCTGGGCATGGGCTCGTCAGCAGCCGGCCTGTGGGGAGCGGATGTCCCCACAGGGTCGTGTCGGGTAGTCGTCCCATGACGAATACGCCTGAGAGGGCGCTCGCCGCCCAGGGCCTCGGTGGCTGGCCTCTTCCCTTGGGCGATCGCCGCCAGAGCGGTAGTAGTGGCGGCGGAGGCGGCCTGTCTCTCCCGCAGCTGGTCCAAATTGCGCTTGGGGGCCATTTCTGCAAAAAGCGAGTTCGCACGGTCAAAAGTGCAAGAAACAACAGCAACAGTGGTGAACCAACAAGTAAAGCAATCCAGATGCTCACCAGGGATGATCGGCAAAAAGCTGGGGGCCGGAACAGGTGGCTCAGTGGAATAGGTCTCGACGAAATCCCCCGTTCGGGACAATACGTTCCAAATGCTAGTGGGCAGCCCTGCTAGCCTCAGGATCCTGGCCTGGCACACCTCAGGGATTTTTGGGGGTTTAGTTGAGCTTGCTGTGAATAGAGAAAAAATTAGTCAGTAAGCCACTGTGTTCCAAAAAGACCAAGATAGCGGACGAAGTTGGAAGGGCGGTCTTACCCCTCAACTCCCTAGCCCAGGATGTCCTCAGTTGGCCTCCCGGAGCCATATCGCAGAGGCGAAGGGTAGACACCTGGAAGAATTTGCCCTTCCACCCTTTATTATTGCTAGGGCAATTGTCGATAATTTTCCTGCCCGGACGGGCAGAAAAGGAGAAAAACCCCAATTCATTATGCACGGGAAATGGTCGGTGGGCCCAGAGGAACTCCTGGAGGGTAAGCTCATACCCGAACACTTGGGGCCACAATGATATACACCCCATCAGGAACCTCCACCCGTTGGGGGCCAACTGACCGGGAGCAATGTCGAGAAAAATCAGCATGTCCCTAGCCACAGGGTGAAGCGGGAGTCGGAGGCCCGCCATCATATCGTCCTCAAACAGGGTGACGAACCCCGACTGATAAAGATGTGCGCCGCCGGTGTTTACGGCTAAGGCGCAACCATCAGGGAGGGAATACCTCTCCCTGATCCAGAGAAGGTCTCCAGAGCGCAGAACAGAAGAAGTGGACTCACAAGCGAAGACCGCGCGGTCAGTCCCCCCAGGCAACTCGTCACCCGAACCCCTCGAAACGGAGGCAAAGGGGGCCTCCTCAGAAAACTCATTATCGGACAGACGAATGGGAATCCTGGCCCCACTTTGGTGGTCGGACAGGGACTCAGGAAGCCGGCCTAGACTGGCACCGGGGGACCCTGACCGATACTGCTCACTCTCCGATCTCGACGCAGAATTGAAGCCGGAGTGTTCCATTTCTGGCCCTCCGGCGGGAAGGAACTGACACAAACTACGACTCGCAAAGGGATAGAAAACCCCAAACCTGATATACAGGGGGGGCAGAGTTACTAACCTGAATGGTAATGAGTAGACACTCCTCAACACCAGGTAACACTCTCTCAGAACAGTACAAGAGACACCCGCTCGGTTCAGATGAGTTAGAGTTCCACCCGACTCAAAAAACGCACAGAATCTAAGAAGGAAGAAATCCCACTCCCGCTCGAATCTCACAAGATTTGTTCTCTCCAGCCTCGCTTCGAAATAGAAAAGGAATGGGGGAAAGAAGGAAGAAAATCAGAAAGTAAAGAATCAGAAAGGTACGCAGGAGGTGGGGCGAGTGCTCCTTATATAAAGACCCTGAACGGCCCAGATCAGAAAAGATCCAGCGGTCCAGAAGATTTCCCGCCCAAACCGTCGCTTCGGTCACGTGAGGAGTCGCCTCAAAAGGCGCGCGCATTAAATACGCGAAAAGACGGTTCCGTTAGTATGCAAACGGTTCGGTTACGACCACGTTTCCACTTGTTAGGATCTAACCTGACCAATGATTAATGATTGGTTGGTACAGGATAGCAGTGGTCCGGGCCCGAGCAACTGCAACCCGGGCACATTTGCAAGCCGGTCGGGTATTAACCGCCCAGTGTCGTACAAAATTGATAAATAGTTTGAAGGGCATAGTGAAGGAAAAAGTTGGCCTCACGAACCTTTTCATTGCTATAAAGGGTGAGCTATACAGAAGTCGGGGGCAATTATAATAGCCTTCCCGGTAAAAAAAAAAATTTTAAAAATAAATAATATGTGTGTGCCTTCAAGGTCCCTGGCCCTTCAAAACCTTGACCTCCTCTTCCAAGGCCGCCACCTTTTCCACCAGCCCCTCAACGATGAGCTCCAGGGCATGGACGTCCACCCCCCGCAGGGCGGAGTCCATCTACAGTTCGTCGCCCATCTTCTCCACCGCCTGCAAACGGCTCTCCATGTGCGTAAGAGAGAAGTCCGACCATGAGCTGGGCATTCGGAGACCGGCGGGTGCTTCTGACCGGCTCCTTTTTGGTGGGGGCTGAGACTCTTCCTCAACCTCTTTCTCCTTACCCTTCCTGGATGGGCCTGGTGGAGGGCTTACGTCCTCAGATGAGGAGGAACCACTGCTGGTGGACAAGGTGACCGGCCCCTCGGACATGCCCGCCCTACCGGCGGGGCGCGCCCCGGTCGCCATGGAACGAGTATAGCGGCGCGATCCAGGAGCCACAGTGGCAGGAGCTGTAGAAGAAGGTCCGGCACCCGCACCATCCGCAGGTCTCCCGGTCAAATAGGAGAACGACAGACCGGCCTCAATAGCTTGGTCAAACGCCTCTGTGTCATCAGCAGTGGGGGCAACTCCGCAGAGGGCGGCAAAAGCCTGCTTGCAATGATCGGGATTATAAGCTGCAGGAGGGTAGAGACCGGCATCCTCCAACCAGTTGCTGGCAACCACAACCCAAGGGTACCGCTGCCAGTTTTTGTTCGGGAAGTCCAGGCCTTGGACAAGGTCCTTTCCCTCGGTCTTGGGGCGGAAGTAGGGGCCTCCGTTGTCGATGCCCAATATGTAGCACCTCGCGACATCGGCAGCCCGAAGGAACAATCCTAATCGCGCGTTCAGCGCTGATATTCCCCATAGGAGACGGGCAACGTTTGGGCGGCACTTGTGGAGTGGAATGCGCAACCCCTCGAGCAAGTCGCAAAAGGAAACCGGGAGGAGGAAGCGCAATCCCACGATGAGCAGCAGATAGCTGCTGATGAGGACGAAGGGAAAGGCTATTTCCTCCCCCCTCAATGAACGGACGGACCACTACATCGTCTAGGATTTGACAATCCTCTCGGAATGCTTTAAGCCCTTCGTCTGATGTCAGGTCAATATGCGAAGCCATTTGATGTAGATGAGAGTCTGGGAAAACGAAGACGGTAGAAAAGAGGGGGCTCGGAGTATTTTACTCAGGCGACTCAGTTGATGCTGTGTAGTGAAGAAACAAGGTTGAATGAGTGCTCCTTATATAAGCAGCACGAACGGTTGGGATCCAGTTTGATCGGATGGCTCACATACTCTCCCGCCAAAACTGTCGTTTCGGGCACGTGGGGGCGTCGCCTCAGAAAGCGTGAGCATTAAATGCGCGACGTGATGGTTTAGCAACAGCTGGACGATTCAGTTACTTCTTAAACTGGTTGCTTTGAGTCCGAACTATACCTATAACCAGCAGGCACGTGGCGTTGGGGATCCCGGGCCTGTAGAGTTACCGCTCGGTCGATGTGCCACCGGGTCATTCCAAATCAGCCCCGTTCCGGCGGGAGTCCTGATCCTTTCCCAGCCGGTATATGAAAGGCATTCTTAATTTTCCAATCTCATCTGACAAGGCGTCATCTCAGCTTTGAAAATGGGGGGCAGCTGATATGTCCAGAAATATTCTGTAGCGGTCTAACCGCCACGTGGTCAGTTAATAGCCCGGGAAATCCGGATTCGGATCGAAGAGCCCACGCTCCTGAGATATTCAGCTGTTGCTGTCCGGGATACCCGGCAGCTCGGGTACCAGGAGTGGTGAGGCCCCCGGAGGCGCGGCGTGAATCATGCTTCCTACAGTTTCCTTGTACGGCTGCAACTCTATTAAGGAAGAATCAGTGGTTTCCTAAACTACTTAGGAAACTCTCCAAACATTGTGAAAATCTATTGTGATTAGATTAGGCTTCCTAATCCAATAAACTTACCATGTAAGGGTGGACTCTTGCATCTATAAAAGAGCCCACCTGCCCTCTCGAAGGGGATCCGAATATCAATTCTCTAAGCATACCAGCACATATTAGAGAACTCACCACTATACACGCATACACCTGGCCGGTATTACTGGGAGTGCTGCCCACCTTGTCAGCTCACCAGGCCCGCCGGTGATCTGCTAGTGAGAAGCGCACAGACGCAACCGTGGACGTAGGTCACCTCATTAACAGGGCCGAACCACATACAAATCTTCTGTGATTTTATTTTCTTCCCAAGTTGTTCTTACCAATTTTCGGCATCATCATTAACAATTTCCAAGGTTAGCATTTTGTAAGAGATAGAGAAGGAGAATCTGATTGAATCTATATTTTTAAATCCTTCTGACTCAATAGTTAGTTGTTTGTTCTACTTAATGCACATAAAGTTATAACTTATGCAGTGAGTAAATCTGTCAAACTTGTAATCACAGATGGGCTAAGGTGATTTAGAAAGAGGAAATATCATATATGGAGATTCTCAACGAAGCACTACAACCAGGTACTTATCTTTACACATATGTACTCCTATCCAGAATTGTTGTAGCAATTAGGGCCTTTTTGTAGGAAAACTTGATTTTGTTTTCTGATTCCAAAATTTCTTGATATTGCTCTCCAATTCTAACATTTTGTACCATATGTTACCTTATAAGTTTCTAAATCCGTATAAAATGTACTAAAAATAGTTGGATTCAATATTACACATTCTTTTGGTAAATGCACAAGGGAAAGAAAACCTTGTAGATAGCTTTACAAGCAATTCAGATGCAATTGAAACTCCTAGTTCAACTACAAGTCCAATTACATCAAATGCAGCAAATTGAACAATTCCAAATGCCATGTGGAGAAACATGTCAATAACACACGAAATGAATGAGTTCTTCACCTCTGTAGGGCAACAGCAACAAAGGCTTTTCATTAAGAGTTGTTTTTCCCATTTATTTGTTTTCCCTTGCACAATAAATGCTGCAATGCATGCAATTATCCATGATTTCAACTAAAGAAGCCTTATTTTCATACTTTTTTTTTGTAGGAACAACTTGCACATTGTGAATGATTTATCCCTCCTGTAATGTCATGAAAAGGTAAGGCTGGAACTTCACAAAATTGAAACATTTTCTCGCCTGTCCGAAACATTATACTTGTGCAATTACTAACTCATTTATAAATCTATGTGTTTAATTTATTGAGGTTTTTACTTAGCTGGGTTAATAATTGTTCAAGCTTTAGTTTTCTATCAATTTTTATGTTTTTTCTTCTCTCTCTCTCTCTCTCTCTCTCTCTCTCTCTCTCTCTCTCTCTCTCTCTCTCTCTCTCTCTCTCTCTAAATGTATTTATATATGTCTGTTTCATACACGCAGAAAAGCCTTTGCTTACTGCACTGCACTGCACATCTTTTTTATGGTTTGGTGTTCAATTCTCAGCCCTCCTTTTAACCAAATGACTTCGAAGTTCTTTTTTGTTCCTTGGTTGCTATCATGGTTCAACCAAATCAGCCTCACCAAGTAACATTTAGTAAGTGAACTATGTATAATTGGTTTTAACATATTTTTTGGGGAAGATATAGGTAATTTTAACATTTTATTTGCACCTTGATTTTGGGGATATCTCTATTTGGTTAATGCTCTTCTTGAGCTTTCAGTTGCAATCTCACTTTGGAATTTGGTTTTACTCATCTTGCTTCCTCTGTATAGATAACGATATTTGACTGTTGGAATTTTTTAATTCTTAAAAGACACTAATTATCCAGCTTTTACCAAATTTCTTTAAGTTTTACTCCCTTACTACATTACCGTTAATTCATCAGTATGGTGATAGGAGTTAATTTCCATTCTCATGTAAAAAAATACTGTCCTGCAGAGATTTTCCAATTGGAAATGGTAAGGCCTTATAGTTCATCTCAGCAGCAAGTATATTACAACAAAAGGGGGGATTGGCAGCAGGAACTACAACTACAAATGTGTTTACAGTTCGGATTTGAAGAAAACAATGAAGGCAATGCCGACCCCGTGTTTGGAGGCTACATTCAAAGAGCCCAACATTTAAAATTATAATTTGTATGTTTGATGTTCACAATGATGTTCCCTGTTCTCTCATTGGTGCTACATGTTGATTGTTGACAGTTGGATATTATTGGTATTAATGAAGCCCTTTTTTGGGTGACCTTTATGATCTTTAATGCAGGGTTGCTGCTCTTGATGGCATGATACTACCTGGCCTGGACGGTGACCATTGAAGGTGGTGCTCAAGTTTACTTTTATTGATTACCATTGGTACTCAATCTGTGTTCTATGTCTTAGGCTTGGTTGGTATTATTATTATAGTCTCACTTTTGAATTATAATGGTTTCACAAAGAACCATAACTGCTTCTTTGAAGCTACTAGAAAAAGCTTTGGTGTTCTTTGGTGGTTGAAACTCTTGCTTTTTTACTTCCTTCCAATACTATCTTTTTACTCTCCCATTCTCAGGCACACTACTGCTACTCTTTTAATGGAAGATCTCTAGGTTGACTAAAATAACCTTTATTTACATGTAGAAAGACAGACGAGACAAAGACAACTGATTGGTGGTGTTGATATGTACATGCATGTCTGCCGCTAGCACTATGTCAACAAACAAGCTGTCATGGAATCCATTAGCAAAGATTGTCTTGGCCTCTCACAAAATTCTTCACTGGATTGAAGGTTTGCATGAAAGTACATGTAGTATATGTAGTTTTTGAAGATTGTTTATGGTGGTACGGATACCTATTAGTTTCAGAACTTAAAGTTTTGAGGCATAGTTGTACTACTTTTTATTATTCCATTTGATAAATTACCTAAATAGTTGTTTTCTACATCTTCAATCTTCATATACTCTGATTCACTTATCCATGTGCCTTTTCTTACAAGAAAAACTGCCAATCAAAGCAAAAAAGAAAGCCACTGACACGGGCACCGTTGCGTGCAACGCACGCAGTCCTCCACTAGTATATATATAAGTTCATTTTGTGCCTTGGGCGGCTATTGGTAGTTTTGGTAGAGAGTGTGTACCTATATTATACACACATATTTATATATTTATATATATATACGCACCCCCCCACACACACACACTGCCTCTGGTAGCAGAGAAGAAGAAGAAGGAGAAGAATATGAAAAGAGAGTAGACAGAGTGAGAGACAGAGAAAGAAAGAGATCAAGAGGAGGAGATGAAGAGAAACCTTGAGGTTTCAAAGGTCCATAAGCCAAACACAGACCCAAACGCACCCTTAGTTGAGTCAAAACCACTTGGTTATCTTCATTTTATGTTTTTATACGTTTTAGTTAAGTTTAGATGTAGCTTTTACGTCCTAATGGCGTTATATATGCTGGACTGAAATTCTGCTGGAGAAGACGAAGTTCCAATCGATTGGTATATTTTCTAATCGATTACCATCAGACTGAACCCAATCGATTGGTATGTTTTCCAATCGATTGCCATTAGTTGTAACCCAATCAATTTCCAAAGTTTGCAATTGATTGGTATTATTTTGGATCCAATTGATTGATATGTTTTCCAATCGATAGTTATGATTTTTATCCCAATCGATTGACCTTCATCCCAATCATTTGAAAGTTACAGATCATGGATAGTTCCTCTTGTTTATTATAATAAGGGCTTAATTATTCCAAATCATTTCCCGTTTCTATTATGTGAATATGGGATAGTAAGGGATGAAGTGATATAGTATTGGAATAATACAATCGTGAATAATGGACTTAATGCATTAAATAATGGAACCTTTTGGTTAATGAGATAATAAGGAGATTTAGAAGCTGACGTACATAGTAGTGGGTCTATCGACCACAGAGGTCGATATTATTTTATTATTGGTGCATATGATTGTGGTCGCTAAGATTGTATGATATCAGGTGTGAGATCCCCAGGGTACTGGGATAGGATCAGGACTTTGTGTCAGATTGACGTATGATAGAGTTGGTTTGTGTTGAGTATTGTGTATTTGGGGGGTGGCCGTAATGTTCGGGGGCTGGAGTGCCGTAGTAGTATATCAGGGGCTGAGTGATGTAATAGTACTGTGTGCTGAGATGTTATAGTGCTGTGTGCTGAGATGTAATAGAGCTGTGTGCTGAGATGTTATAGAGCTGTGTGCTAAGATGTTATAGAGCTATGTGCTGAGATGTAATAGTGATGTGTGCTAAGATGTAATAGAGATGTGTGTTGAGATATTATAGAGCTGTGTGCTGAGAGATGTAATAGTGATGTGTGCTGAGATGCTATAAAGCTATGTGCGATAGTCAAGCTGAGTGCTGTAGTGAAGCTGTGTGATGGTAGAGCTGAGTGCCATGGTATAATGGAGCTACGTGCTATTTATTATCAGGGCTACGTGTCTGGTCTATGGGTTGGGACTTTGTGTCTAGGGTCACAGACCGTAGGTATGGGACTACGTGTCTGATTAATGTGGACCCAAGAGTCCATGTTATGATGAGATTGGATTGGGATGACGTCCATTGTAATATATTGGGTTGGGGCATACATGCATGCGAACGATGAGATAATCCTTTTAGTGATGTTGATGCTTTACACACTGCTTATCTATAGATACTCTATTAGTGTTTGTAATCACTCGACTTTCGTAGCTGTCGGCGTTTATGTCGCTGGATATTCGATGTCCAGCTGGCCAGGGTTATGAGTATGCGGGAGATGCATACATGGACAGAGGCTTTGAGGATGGAGCCTATGATGACAGAGGCTACGCTGGAGATGACTACTACGCAAGCTGAAGACTTGAAGCTTGTTGTTGATAGATTATGCTTATGTTTGTAGAGACCGTTGTATTAGTTAAGTTTGTATTTGGCATATGTTGCCGTACTATTTTAGTTATATTTTCTGCAAATACTTTGATTTTGTAATAGTTAGTATTGAACTCCAATTTTATATATCGACCTTAGAACTTTCCAATGTGTGGTTTGAATCATCACTCTGATGGTTTGACTTTGTGTTGTGGACAATGTGGTGACTTTCAACTGTCATGGCCTATGGGTCCAAAAAGGAATTTATTTTCTCTATTTTTGCTACTATGGGGTGTGACAAAGCCCAACATTATTGAGAGTTTGCCCTTGACTTTTGTTGATAGTCATAGCAAATGCTAACTTTACCGAAAATTGCCTTCTCTTCATTTCAAATGGTAATTGATTGGCAGATGGTGATAGAACAACACGTGGAATGAAAATAATCTCATCCACACTTGAACCAGTAATCACCTTGGCCTCAATAACTCTTTCTCTAATTTTGTGAACTATCAGTCGAGTTCCATTGCACAATCCTAAAGATTGATTCATGTTCCTTAAAACAACTATAGGTGCACCCAGTTTGAGTTCTAATGAATGATTTAGAAGTCCTGGTAGCTTTAGAGAATGTAAAAACTTAGGAGGGTACGCATGTTTTTTGTTACTATTAAACTCGGGCATAACTTATCTGCACTATTTAAAACCCTTAGTTCTCCAGGAAGCATGGAGAGCATGACGGAGTTCAGCTCATCAACATCGATATTCTTTGGGGCCAAAATTGCACGTTCTTTCAAGTAAGAAATATCTTTGTAGTTATTGCATAAATTAGGGTACTTCACATAAATTAATTGTTGTAAGCACCTTTCGCCATTTCTTATCAGGAATTCTGCAGGAATTTTTTTTATCCAATTTGGTTCATAACCTTCACTCAATGAGATCGCTGAAAGTTTTCCTTCACCCATTGATAGAATCCAATTTGCAAATTCACATAGTTGACAATGTGATTCATTTGAAACATTTTGTGCTGTAACTCGCATATTCCTCCGCAGATATAGAACTTGGCAATGGACCCAAATTGATGAGCTTGGTAACGATGCTGCTACTATATGTGTCACGCCCCGACGTAGCATAAATATGGAAAGCATTTAATTTCCATTATGGACCCGTAGGTCGCGGCAGTTTGAAGGATTGATTCCGTCCCAAACGTCAACAACAAAAACATAATAATCAGAGCAGAGCAATCAAGACTTACAAATATTTTCTAACTTATTACATATTACAATATGGGGTCAACTAAGGCACAAGCCGCCTCAAGACAACAATATCTATCGTCTATTACAATCATCCTTATAACAAAACAGTTTATAAATTAAAACATGGAGTATAGATAACAGTTCTATCTTCAAAAGCAGCAGATCTCAATTTGCATAGTCGTACGGTCCAGCAATATCATAACCTGAAAAGCCTGACCACGAATGTCCAGGGCGCATCAACGCCGTCAGCTTCAAGAAGCTGGTGAGTATTAAAAACATAACTTTGAATGTAAAACATACTCATTTACCTCTTTCCATTTCTCATTTAATTCAACGAGTTTACATTAAAGCAAGGAGTTCATTTTAGGAAACAACCACAATATTATTTGAAAGGTATAATTCACATATATGTGACCGTGTATGAGAACAATGCACCATCCATCTTACCGACTCTTTTCTCTCGACAAAACCCAACAACCCACCATCACACACCAGTATCTTTGAAATACTCCGATAGCCACACTTTAGCACAGGGGTGCCAGGGAATGTCTAGTTTGCCTCACACTTTGGTCCGGGATACCAGGGAGTGTCCAATGCCTCACACTTTAATACCTAATGCGCCATGCATATACCGGAGGAACCCTCACGCAGTATCCAGACTCGGGTATCAGGGAGTGTCCGTAGGCCACACTTTAGCACTACCATGGGTGCCAGGGAATGTCCAAGTTCAGCTTTACACACTTTGACGGTACCATGGTCGTCAGGGAGTGTCCAGTTTTTCCACCGTCGCATTTCAAAGACAACCTCGCCGTAATCTCAATCACAACACACTTTGGTACTCACTTACCAGGGAGTGTCCACAACACAATCTCAACCGCACTCACTATGCCACACTGACCATTACTCTTTTTCATACTGACCAACCTTCACACTCACCATGCATGTACAACTGACTCCACATGTATGTCATGAAACTTTAAAACATGAGGCAATTCACTGAATTATATAATTGACGTGCGTACGGGGATTGATAAGTCACAATTCATTGTTTTAATCATTCAAACATAACAATTAAGATTCTGATTTAATAAATTTCCCAAACAGTATCCAATAAGTATATAAATTTTATCCCAAACAGTCCCTTATCACAAAACAAGCAAAACTAGAAACTGCCTAAAGTCGCGCGCGCGGGCCGCTCGCGCGATATGCCCAATTTTCATTTTATTATAAAAACCTTTTCTGTCTGCCTGAGTTCACGGAGATCGCGCGCGTGATTTGCTCGCGCAGTCCGCTCGCGCGATCTGCCTTATTTTCATTTTTCTTATTGAGAACTTTTCTATCTGCCTGAAACCACACAGCTCGCGCTCGCAGGCCTCTCGCGCGAGGGGTCGCTCACGCGACCCTCACTCGCGCGATCACGCGCGCGAGTTTTAGCAGAGACTTTATCTTCCTCGTGAAACTGCTCTATTTCAGAAATTCAGGGTCTTTTTGACCCATTTTCAAATCCGGAAGTAAATAGGGCAAGTAATATATGAAATTCTTTGTTTTTCAACAAGGATTAAAAATATGTAATCAATTTAACATAATTCAAACCATAGCTCTCAAATTTTATGAAAAATTAAAAGTTGTCAAAACTTAATTTCTTATAAACTTTTTCATATAAATGAATTGGGCTCTAAAACTTTAAACACAACATCTATGAAGTATAAACTTTCATAATCATCTCAAAAAAAGGATTTTGGTTCAGTTTGAAAAACCTAGGTTTTTAAGCTTTGGATGTTCAAACGTGAAATCATTAATGGTGATTTCTGAATTAGACTAATCCACATAGTAGACAAGCATATTTTACATCTAGAGTGAGTTTAGACTACTCACTTGATCAAAAGCGAAGAGATTGTTGAGAAAGATAACTAAATCAAGAAACCCAACACAAGCTTGGCTATGGAAATTGAGGAACTCTTCTCTCTAACAATTTATGAAATGAAGCTCTCTGAACTCTCACTGTGTATCACTCTCTTTCAGCTTGTATAAACAGAATGTGAGTTGTGAGATGAGAAGACGTGGGTTTTAAATAAAACTCCTTGCTTGGAGGCCAAGAACATTCACATGCACTCAACAAAATGGTTTTGCATTTACCAAATATACATGGCTGAAAATTACATGCGTATATACATAATGCACAGATTATAAGGACTCTTAAGTGAGGCTAAGGGTCAAGTAGGTGTATAGGGGTCAATGTGGGGGTGTTTGGGAATTCAACTTATGGCATAGAGTTATCATATGATCTAAAAGTATTCCCAAACAAAACACAACCAATCATTACTTTCCATTAATGGAAATAAAGCATAAGTCATGTCCACTCTACGTCACTTCCAAAATCTGTGGAAGTTTAACACGGCGCGGACAATTTTGAACATAAACTGGTATTTTCGCGGCGCGGTGTTCACCACAAAAAATACAGAAAATTCATTTTAACTTAAGAATTGATTTTCAGGTTTCATAAAAATACTGATTGAGTCAACATAAATTATTTTTCACCGTTTTAAAATACATATTTGAAATTCAACACAGGCATTTCTTAATTTTATAAAATTATAGTTTTGACCCCAAAATAATTTCAATAGAAATTAAGTCATGAATTAAGATTCAACATGTGAGAATTGAAACTAAATTAAAAGCAGTCAATGTATATTAAATACGACAATACAAAAATACAGATTAATTATGGAAATGTCAGATTAAAATGAAGTGCAAATGCAGGTTGTTACAATATGTTTGCATCCCCCTTTTGTCACAACAGGTAATATCAATCTAAAGTCACCACCAAGTACAAATAACTTTCCACCAAAAACTCTATCCATAGAACAACACTCTACATCCTTTAATATGTCCTTAAAGGTACAATCAACTACTTCAAAAGCTTGTTGGCTATCCATTGGAGCTTCATCCCATATGATTAGTGATGCCTCCTGAATTAACTTTGCTATATTAGTCCCTAGGTTTATTGAACAGCACGAGGATTCATCTAGGTTAAGTTGGATTTTGAAATGTGAATGTGCCATTTTTCCACTTGGCAAGAGTAAGGCAGCAATTCCGGAGGATATAACAGAAATGACAATTTTTCTCTCTAAACAAAATTTTGTGATCAACGTATTCTATAGATATGTGTTTCCAGTCCCACCACTACCATATACGAAGAACAGACCCCCATCTTGTTTGGTATATGATTGCATTATCGTGTTGAATGCATTTATTTGGTCATCGTTCAAACCAGCATGTAATGACTCAAATAAATGTTTTTCTGAGGTGCTGTAAAAATCTAGTTCTTCTTGAATGAGCCTATTTGTCACAACCTCTTTTGATCGAGATGATGGTAGAGGCATGGGAGGAAAATCTACAAGTGATCGACCATTTTTGTTAAGAATATGCTCACTTTCCAGCAAACCTAAAATTTTCAACTCATTTTCTTAAAGATAGGCATCATGATTTTCAGTTTCGTTTCATATCCTATACTATAATAGAGTAGGTTGAGGGGATATGATATTTACCATTAAGCTCGCTATCGTTAGCCAACACAATGCTAGAGTATATTGGCTGAGTGATGGTGACACTTTCGAGGATGGATTCTAGCATATGAAAGAGTATGTGAGTCTCGAATGTAATATTACCAGATTGATTGGCTATAGGGGAATTTGTAGATGGTGGATTGACTTTCTCTAGATCGTCAGATCTACGAACATTGTCATGGAAGAATTCGCCAACCACTAGTACTTCAAACAGATTGGTTGTATTGGAAATGAAATTTATGGGCATTAAGTTATCACGTTGAAATCGCTTGAAGCATTGTATTGAGGTCCTCAAATCCTGAGCATCGTTTTGTAGTTGTAGTAGATAACTTATGAAGAGGGGATCTATACAATCTTCATTACTTGTATGCAGAACGCGCTGTTTTGCTTCCAATAGCGTCATCCGTACTTGAAATGATCTTTCAATTTCATCCCTAACTATAGTAGTCGTAGGGTATAGTTTATGATGGTTGGTCATCGAATCACTAGCATTATTACTCCCTCCGTCTCATAATAAGTGTCCACATTTCCTTTTTTGGATGTCCCACAATAAGTGTCCACTTTCCTAAATTGGTATACAGCTTTTACTTACTTTCCAAAACTACCCTTATAATAAAGACAAAGTAGCATTTATTTGTGGTCCCAAAATAAGCAAAAAGTCAAACACATATCACATCTAAGGGTAAAATTGGAAAGTGACTCTTTAAGGAACCAAAAAAATAATATAATACAACTTTCTTAAACATTGTGCAAAATAGAAGTGGACACTTATTATGGGACGGAGGGAGTATTATATATACTATTTAGACAGAAAAGATTTTTGACAAATGTTGCATTATTAAGTAATTACCATGAGGTGGACTCCAAAGGTTGAAGCAATGTATTTTGTATGTAGTAAACGTACAGGATGCGTGATGGTTGACCTTAAGAGTTGAGCTTGTTATTGTAGTTGTTCAAGACGAATCATAAATGATGGAGTAGTAAAATCGCCGTTGCGTAACATTAGTAGCCTAATTCTAGCAGTCATCTGATCCAACTTGTATTTTATAGACTTGTGACAAACTTCCCCATTGAGAACCAAATCCATCCTGAAAATACTTTTAAGTTAATAATATAAACTGGAGAATCAGTAGTTTTTTTTCCCTATCCTATTATCAATTGCTCTAGTATAGATTTCAGATATTAATGTCATAAGGCCCAACGTGTGAGGGGACATATGGATTTGCAGGTATATTTATATTATTTAGCAAACTCCATAAGTTCTAATATATAAACTCCCAATGTACATATTTGGATTTTTCTTAATTTTATTTTGTCATTTCTATTTTTAAAAATTCAGATTAAGAAGGTTTGGAAGAGCAGTTTGAGAATGTATGTGAAAAGTGTGTGTGAGAATCTTTCTTGTTAACTTTAGATATTTTGTTTTGAGTTTGTGATAAGCTTTTGTACCAACAAACATTAATAAATACTAAACTAATTGTGACAGTATTTAGTTTGAGTGTAAGCTACAACTTAATGCAATAAAGAATTTGTCCAGATTAATGAGCCTTATCCCAATTCTATAATTTTTTGTTTGAGTCGGGATATGATTCCCAAATTTATCAATTGTTGACAGGGAGAACACAAAAAAAAAAAAAAAAACCTCCAAGGCTTTAAAATTTGGTTATTTGATTTTGTGTGAGAAAAATGTTTTCCTTTGTTTGGTTATGAAAGGCAAATAGTAGTGAGAAAAATAGGAAGGAAAAGAAAAGGTAATGGAAAAATTATTGTTTTCTTTGTTTAGTAAAGTCTTTTTATATTTTTTTGTTTAAATACCATTTTGAATAGGGGTTAAGACGAAGTGAACATAAGAGATTGGTTTAAATCCACATGGACCATATACATACAGTGCACCCGTTTTCTTTATGTGAAAAAAATGAAAAGTGGCAATGACGATTTGATAGCATAAATACCCATTTGATACCCATTTTTTTATTTAGCATGTGATTGTTTCTTCTACCTTGGGTTAACACACATTTGAATTGTTGATTTAAACAATTTGATGAACACATAATAATATTGTCAAAGTTAAAGTGCAAACATCAAACCGAATTGTAGACTCATTTTATGTAAAATGATTCATTTATGTACCACCTAAAACATCACCTGTTCTATATGCTGCCAAACCAAAAAAAATTTGTACACCATATCTTCATTATACAGTATCACAAATTATATAAATTAATGGAGCACAATTTCCCCAGAACATCCAACAATTATAGGAAAAAAGAGAGTGTAGATGAAGATAAAGAGGACTTGGGTATTCGATTGAGCCTTCCACAAATGTGATGTGTTGCAATGGTAGAACTGCTGTAGTGGAGGCTGTTGGGGTAAATAAATCAATTATAGTGGTTATACAAATGACAATAGGGGGGTAGCAAAGAGACAAATGGTAAGGTTGTTACCTCTATTTTCTTCCGCTTTTGAGAATTGCATGCAGCTATTGTGTTTTCCATGTCTTTTTCCATCTGCAAATACAGATTTGTGTGAGACGTACTAAGATGAACATATAGTTAATTGGGATAGTTCTGGTAGGGTGATGGAGGAGAGTTATGAGACATCGAGGGGTGATATATTAGACATGGAGAGAGAGAGAGAGAGAGACGTGGGGTGGGGCCTTTCTTTTTTTTTTTTTGTGGTTTTGGTGGTGTGCTTGTGCGTGCGCTTGTTGTGTGTGTAAGAGAGAGAGAGAGAGAGAGAGAGAGAGAGAGAGAGAGAAAGAGAGAGAAAGAGATGGGATAGTAAGTTTTTTGGTTATGCGGCAAAGAGAGAGAGAGAGAGAGAGACGTGAGGCCTTTTGTCTTTTTTCTATGTCTTTCAGTTTCTATTTTATTTGGAGTAATGATACAACCACTCCCTCAACAACACCCCCAACAACATTCAGCACATCCAGATCCTTGATTGTCCTTAATTTTGGTGGGTTTCACATGAGTTCCATATAGGACCCCCACTAAAAACAAGGGGCATGATGTCCTGAATGTGGTTGGATGTGTGGTTGAGGGAGTGGGTATATCATTATTGTTTTATTTGACTAGTAGGAGGCCACTCACTCTATGAGTGGAGAGAAAAAAATGGAAGAATATAGAAATTTGGAAGAGTTTTTCTTTTTATTTTCTTTTATGTGTGTGTAGCAGTTTTTGGTAGTTTTTAATTGGTTTTGTTTGATAATTTCCACGACAAATTAGAGTCCTTTTGTTAACATTTTCTTAGTAAGACATACTTGGTTTTATTGTAAATAAAGGGTATGGGAAAAACACAGTTGGTACCCCTCCCTTTCCCTTTCTAATAGTAATAGATTTTTGATGTGTGATATGTGTATACATATATATACAGTGTTGCACTATAATAATTTCATGTGGTATGTCTGGGAAATTAGCAATGCCAAGTGTAAGGCAAAATACATTACTATCTATATATGTATAGATATATTTATACATGTGTATCTATGTGTGTATATATACATATGTTTGTGTATATATATATTGTTGGGAGTATGCCCTCAAACCATTACTTTATGTATGAGAGATTGACATTTAAGATATGGATATCAGCTTTACATTTTATTATGTATGTTTCTTTCACGTGATGATTGTTGATCCTTAAGTGTCATAGTATGTAATTTGTGTGTGTATGAGATACATTCAAGTGAGATACGAATTACTATCCTTTGATACTTAGAACCTGTCACAGTGGATGATGAGACTGGATACCTCATCAGGTTTACACTGTAGCATGATTAACTACCATTGGATGGAGTGATGAATCTCAATCACTGGAGTATGGCTCTTAGTTAATATGCTAGTGCTCATAGTGCATTGATGGACCTGAGTTTTCCTATTGACACTTAAGACTGTCAACAGTTGATAGGAACTCATAACTTGTATAAGGTACATGCTCTTAATCTTGAGACAATTATGAACACAGACTGCGGATATGGATGCTCTGACTTACCAATCAGTGAGGTCTATAAAGATCAACACCTGGGTATCCTGGGTATGTCATGTTTATGTTGGAACAACAGGTTTAAAATTTAATTTAAACGGGCAGCGGAAAGATTAAGTTTCAAAAACTTTATTGGTAGCCCAGGATTTACTACTCTTCAATTCCATAGATGCGTATTAACAAGAGGGGACAAGAATTATACCTCAGGTCTTGAACCCAATTCTGATATTCTTCTTCTTTGGTGATGTAGCAGCTTCCGGTAGCCCAGGATTTACTACTCTTCAATTCCATAGATGCGTATTAACAAGAGGGGACAAGAATTATACCTCAGGTCTTGAACCCAATTCTGATATTCTTCTTCTTTGGTGATGCAGCAGCTTCCACTACGTAGTCTTCACCCTTATGTCTCCTATGAATGCTTCCTGGAGAAGCTAGAGATGGTGAGATCTTTAATAGAGAGGATAGAGAAGGTTTGGGAGCTCATAAAAGAGGTGTAACAACCTACATTTTCATTTAATCTTAAATTGACATTTCCATAATTAATCTGTATTTGCATTGTCATATTTAAAATCAAATTATATTGTCTGTTGTTATTAATTACGATTCTCATATTTGGAATCTTATTACTTGTCTAAATTCATATTTAAAATTCTTGTTGGGGTCAGACTATAATTTTACAAATTTAGCAGTACCTGTGTTGGATTTTAAAATAATATTTCAAAACGTTAGAAATGTTTGCTTTTGACTCAATCAGTATTTTTATAAAACCAGAAAACCATTTCTTACGTTAAAATGAAATTTCTGCATTTTTGTGGTGACCACCGCGCCCCGAAAATACCAGCTTATGTTTAAAACTGTCCGCACTGCGTTGAACTTCCACAGATTTTGGAAGTGATGTAAAGCAAGATTTGATATTTGCTTTATTTCTAATTATGGAAACTAATCATTGTTAAAGCCTTGTTTGGTTAGACTAGCCTTGAGTGTGTTGATGTTGTGCCATAAGCTTGAATTTCCAAACACCTCTAGCTTGACCCCTACACATCTAAATTGCCCCTTCAAAATCTGGAGATGTATATACGTATATGTGTTATCAGCATATATGAGCTGAGTATTTAGAAAACTAAATCTATTTTGTTGAGTAACCCACAAAATTCTTGGCCTCCAAGTTTGCTAATATAGCTCTTTATATATACACTACTCACACACACTTATATTCTACATATTTGGAACTAGTAGTATAGAGAGAAAGTATAGAGAGAGAAAGTATAGAGAGAAAGTATAGAGAGTTTAGAGAGAGCTTGAGAGAGTTCTACAGAATTTTTAGAGAGAGAAGAAGCTTCAATCTCCATAGTCAAGTTGCAATTGGAATTCTTATCTTGATTCTTTCTCAACTAACTCTTCACTCTTAATCTCAGTGAGTATTTTAAACTCACTCCAAATGTAATTCGTGCTCAATTTCTGTTTATACGTATGTACATGTTGATTCACCATTGTTGACCTTCATAAAAACTTGAAGCTTGAAAATCACAAATTTTCAACCTTAACCAAATTATATTTTTATAGATGATTATGAAAGATTACATGATTTATATGCTAGGTTTGAAGTATTAAAGCTTAACTTGTTCATAGGAGAAAGTATATTAGAAATTAAGTTTTGAGGTCTTTTGATTTTCTTAAAAATTCAAGAGTTGTAGATTGATTCATGTAAAATTGATTATGGATTCGTAATCCGTGTGAAAAACTAAAGAGAATCATGTATAATTAGGCCTAGTAACTTCCGAAATTGAAAATGGGTCATAAAGACCCTGAAATCTGAAACAGGGCAGTCTCAGTGAAAAAGATGAAGTCACTGCTGAAACTCACGTGCGCGAGCCATGTGGTTTCAGGCAGATAGAAAAGTTCTCAATAAGAAAAATAAAAATTAGGCAGATCGCGCTAGCGGACCGCGCGAGCGATCCGCTCGCGCGATCTCCGTGAACTCAGGCAGACAGAAAAGGTTTTAATAAGAAAACGAAAAATGGGCAAATCGTGCGAGCGGCCCCCGCGAGTGACCTTTGCGCGAGTGCCCCGCGCGCGCTACCTTGGACAGTTTCTGATTTTTGCTTATTTTATGTTAAGGAACTATTTGGGTGATGTTTTATGAATTTCTAAAGCTTTGTTTGGGAAATTTACTAAATTAGAATCCTATTTGGGTATATTTGGACGATTAAAATGTTGTATTGTGACTTATCAATCCCCGTACGTACACTGTTTCTATATTTCAGTGATTTACCTTATGTTTAAAGTTTCACGACATACATATGGAGTCAGTTGTACATGCATGATGAGTGTGAATGTTGGGCAGTGTGAAAAAGAGTAATGATCAGTGTGAAAAAAAGTGTGTGGTTGAGATTGTGTTGTGGACACTCCCTGGTAATTGTGTACCAAAGTGTGACGTGTTGAGATTACAGTGAGAGTATCTTTGTAGTGCGACGGTGGCAAAACTGGACACTTCCTGACGCCTATGAAAGCGTTAAAGTGTGTGACGTCGAACTTGGACATTCCCTGGCACCCATGGTAGTGCTAAAGTGTGGCTTACGGACACTCCCTGGTACCCGAGTCTGGATATTGCGTGAGGTTACCTCCGGTATTTGCGAGGCGGATTAGGTACTAAAGTGTGAGGCATTGGACACTCCATGGTACCCCAGACCAAAGTCAAACTGGACATTCCCTGGCACCCCTGTGCTAAAGTGTGGCTATCGGAGTATTACAAGGATACTGGTGTGAGTTAGTGGGTTGTTGTGTTTGTCGAGAGAACAGAGTCGGTAAGATGAGATGGTGCATTGTTTTTCATACACGGTCACATATATGTGAATTAAGGCTTTCAAATGATATTGTGGTTGTTTTCTAAAAATTAACTCTTTACTTTATGTAAACTCGTTGAATTAATTGGGAATTGGAAAATGGTAAATGAGTATGTGTTACATTCAAAGTTATGTTTTAAATACTCACCAGCTTCTTGAAGCTGACGGTGTTGATGCGTCCTGGACATTCGTGTCTAGGCTTTTCAGGTTATGACTATGCTGGGCCCTATGATTATGCAAACTGAGAATGGCTCCTTTAGAAGATAGAACTGTTATCAATATCTTATGTTTTAAGTTATAAATTGTTTTGTTATAAGGATGACTGTAATAGACAATAGATATTGTTTTGTTTTAAGGCGGCTTGTGCCTTAGTTGACCCCGGATTGTAAAATGTAATAAGTTAGAAAAATATTTGTAAGTCTTGATTGCTTTACTCTGATCATGGTTTTATGTTGTTCGACGTTTGGGACGGAATCGATCCTTCAAACTGTCGCGACCTACGGGTCCATAAAGGAAATTAAATGCTTTCCATATTTATGCTACGTCGGGGCGTGACAAGAGTTTCTGCAACTTCTGGCGTATTAAAACAGCGACCTTATTTTTTTGAACACAGCTGCCCTATTTATAGATTCCCAGAACCGACCTAATGTTCAAGCGATCGAAGTAGCTTTGATCGATCGAGCAATCGATCGATCTAACAACCTTTGAGCGATCAAACACGTGTAGACTTCAATCGATCGAGACAACTTCGATTGATCGAACCTGTCTTGACATCATCCTCATATGCCTTTCCAACCATCCTGCCAGAGCTAAGAGTGGGACCTTCTAGGCTCTTTATTGTTGGTTCAGACCAGTTGTTAATTCCCATGACCAAACTCTTTGATCAGCAAACAAACCAACTGATTAGTTAACGTTTACTCCATTATAAAATGATAACTAAACTCAAACGCAAAATAACATATCTGAAGTGATAACTAGGCTTGTATGGTGTACTAATATCCCTCTACCTTCAGTACTCGTAATCATATTCAGGTAGTCGGATAGCTTTTACTGTCAACCTAAATCATGATTACTTCTTGTACTCCTTGAGTCCCATTCACCTCTCATGATTACCAAATATGTTGATATCTACTTATCAACAAGACTGCAGTTCTCAGTAATCAACTTGGTGACATTCTCAAGAGAATGCTTACTCTGAATCAGAGGGTAGATTCTATCTGGACAACAAATGTTCACAACCCTATGAACATGACATACCCAAGATACCCAGGTGTTGATCTTTTAGACCTCACTGATTGGTAAGTCAAAGCAGCCATATCCATAGTCTGTGTTCATAATCGTCTCAAGATTGAGAACACGTACCTTATACAAGTTTTGAGTTCCTATCGACTGTTGACAGTTTTGAGTGTCAATAGAAAAGCTCAGGTCCGTCAATGCACTATAAGCACTCGCATATTAACTAAGAGCTAAACTCTAGAGATTGAGATTCATCATTCCATCCAATGGTAGTTAATCATGCTATAGTGTAAACCTGATGAGATATCCAGTCTCATCATCTACTATGGCAAGTTCTAAGTATCAGAGAACAATAATTCGTATCTCACTTGTATGTATCTCATACACACATGAATTACTTACTATGATACTTAAGAATTAACAATTATCTCATCAAAGAAACATATACAATGATATCTATACATTAAAATGTCAATGTCTCATACATAAAGTAATGGTTTGAGGGCACAAACCCAACAGTTTATAGGGTTGTGAACATATATTGGCGAGATAGAATTGTTGGGTTTGTGCCCTCAAACCATTGCTTTACGTATGAGACATTGACATTTTAATATATGGATATCAACTTTACATTTCATTATGTATGTTCATTTCATGAGATGATTGTTAATCCTTAAGTATCATAGTAAGTAATTCGTGTGTGTATGAGATGCATACAAGTGAGATACGAACTACTATCCATTGATACTTAGAACTTGTCACAGTGGATGATGAGAGTGGATATCTCACCAGGTATACACTATAGCATGATTGACTGCCATTGGATGGAGTGATGAATCTCAATCACTAGAGTGTAACTCATAGTTGATATGCTAGTGCTTATAGTGCATTGACGGACCTGAACTTTTCTATTGACACTCAAGACTGTCAAACAGTCAATAGGAACTCATAACTTGTATAAGGTACGTGTTCTCAATCTTGAGACAACTATGAACGCAAACTGTGGATATGGCTGCTTTGACTTACCAATCAGTGAGGTCTATAAAAGATCAACACCTGGGTATCTTGGGTATGTCATGTTCATAGGGTTGTGAACATATATTGTCAAGATAGAATCTACCCTCTGATACAGGGTAAGCATTCCCTTGAGTATGTCACCATGTTGATTACTGAGTACTGCAGTCTTGTTGATAAGAGTTATCAACATGTTTGGTAATCATGATAGGTGAATGACACTCAAGGAAGTCAAGAAGTAATCATGATTCAGGTTGACAGTGACCGTTTATCCGACTACCTGAATATGATTGCGAATGCTGAAGGTAGAGGGACATTAGTACAACATACAAGTCTAGTTATCTCTTCGGATATGTTCTTTTGCGTTGGAGTTCAGTTATCATTTTATAGTGGAGTAAACGTTAACTGATCAGTCGATCAATTTGCTGATCAAAGAGTTTGGTCATGGGAATTAATCGACTGATCTAAGCCAACAATAAAGAACCTAGGAGGTCCCCCTCTTAGCTCTGCCAGGATACTTGGAGAAACACTTGAGGAAGTTGTCAAGGCAGGTTCGATCGATTGAAGCTAGTAAGATCGATTAAAGTCATGGCAGGTTCGATCGATCAAAAGTAGTTCGATCGATCGAATGTTTGATCGATCAAAATCCTTCGATTGATTGAAGGTTAGGTCGGTACTGGGAATCTATAAATAGGGCAGCAGCGTTCTGGAAAAGATGGTTCGTCGTTTTGAACGTCTAAAGCTGCAGAAACTATTTTAGAGTCCTAAAAACCTTCTCCTTCCTCTCTATTAGAGATCCCACCATCTCTAGTCTCTCCGGGAAGCATCCGTAGGAGACATAAGGGTGAAGACAACCTAGTAGAGGCTACTGCATCACCAAGGAGGAAGAAAATCAGAATTAGGTTCAAGACACTAAGGTATAACTCTTGTTCCCTCTATTAGTACGCATCTATAGAATTGACGAGTAGTAGATCTTGGGCTACCAAATAAGTTTTATAACTTGATTATTTTTGCTGCGCGTTTAAAAATTAATTTAAACCTGTTTTACCAACAATTGGTATCAGAGCCACGCTCGTTTGGATCTATAGATGCGTTTTGGAACACTAGTTTTGATTTGCATGTTTTTTTAGAACTGTTTTCAAAACTGCATCATCACAGATCTATTTCTGCAGTGTTATCGCAACAGTATACAAATCTGTGATTGAATTGGATGCAAGATGGATTCGATCGATCGAAGTAGTCTCAATCGATCGAACATCGTCTGTTCTCAAGCGATCGAACAAGTTTCGATCGATTGAACTTTGGTTTGTTTGATCGATTGAATCGGGTTCGATCGATCAAGATTGATTCTCTGTCCAGTTGTTCTTTTCACAGTTTTGAATGTTTTAAAAATTATTTACTTTAGTTTCAAATAATTTTGTGAAATTTTTCAAACTTTTCTGTGAAATTGAAAGTTCAATCGATTGAACATGGTTCAATCGATCGAAGGTTCGATCGATCGAACCTTTTTTTGATCGATCGAAGTGTGACAGAGAGATAAGGTGCTGTTTTGAGTTCTAAAATAGTGCGTAAAGAGTTTACGCACTATGTGAATCAATTAGGGGTTCTAATAGATATATATATATATATATATGTTTGTTATATATGCATGGACATGCGTTCAACTAACCCTTTTTGCAGCAAGTTTAGTCACTATCTCCTATGGCACCAAGACTTTTTAATTTTTGTATTTAATTGTTTGAGATTGGTGTATATTATGTTTTAATCATTGGTTTGGTTTTAAGGCATATGTAAAGGGCGCTACGACTTCAATCGTATGAAAAGGAAAGTCGCACCGGTTTCCCTAGCCTTTTTTATTTTCTTGTTGTTGTTTTCTATTTCTAGATAAATTGTAAGCTTCGCAAGAAGCATAGGACCAATGTAATAGAATTAGAAAAATCCATGAAGATGGAGCATGGAGCCGTTGTCCATGAAGATGGAGCTGGAGGCGATCAAACCAAAAGGAGGTTCTATGGAGATAGAGGCATCGTTTGGATGTCTTTATTTTCAATTTTAGTTTTTTTGTTTGATGTGCTTGGTTTGTGATTGGCATTTAATTATATTGTTACTACTCGTATGCACGTAAAACAAGTTTTCTAAAATAAAGTTCAAAAACCGTTTCCACGCATTAATAAACATTGGATGTTTATGGGTAATGTATGGAAACAATTTTTCCAAAATCAAAATCCTTAATTACTAAATCTAGTGGGAGAGGGTCTTATTAATAACACCCACGATCTTCCATTAATGGTTCACCGTAAGATGAGTAGTGCATTCTGTGTCACCTCGCCAGGGGTGATCATTCCATACGGAGGGTACACTACTCATTGGTTACTAGATGTGAACTTTCTATGGATAGGATCAATCAGACGTGTTAGAGGGTGACCACCATACGGAGGCGCTACTTGAGGCGGTTGTGATTGGACCCTAGTTAATGGTATACACTAGCTAAACTATGGATAAGGGATCCCACACGGGGTATTATTCAGAAACTTAGAGATCAAATAGGTTCGGGAGTCATAACTTGTTTTGCAAGAGTTGCATAGCGGACAAGTCATGATAAATCAAAAGATCGAGCAATGACCACCACACGGAGGCTTTACTCTTTCTTTTTGATATTCCGGCGACTTTGTTTTTTAAAAATAAGAGTTTTAAGGATTCTTTTATTTCAAACTATCAAATTCTGATATCCATATTTATTTTGTCTTTAGATTTATTCAGTAAATCATAATGTCTGGATCTGCATTTAGTCCACTTGCCACCATACTCACTCAAAACAAGTTAACTGGAAATAACTACACTGAATGGAAACATAACCTTGATATCATGTTAACTGTGGAGGATCACATATATGTCCTCACCACCCCAAGCCCTGAAGAACCTGCGGCAAATGCTTCGGCAGCTGCCAGACGCGAGTTCGACAAATGGAAGAAGTCGAATAATGAGTGCAAAGATGTCGGAAGGGACTCCAGTCAAGGAACATGTTTTAAAAATGATTGGTTATTTAAACGAGCTAGAGACCCTAGGTGCCAACATCGATGCTCAGACCCAAGTTGATATGATCCTCAATTCGCTGTTGCCTTCATTCGCTCAATTTAAACTTAACTATAATATGAATCAAATGAATTTTTCAATGAGCGAATTGATGAGTTCTCTTTTGGCAGCGGAAGGGGTGATCAAACTTGGGGTCAACATTTTGAACGTTGAGAAAAGCGCTTCCTCTTCCCGATCTACACCGAAAGGAAAGAAAGGGAAGAAGAAGGCTGGCACTGGTGGTTCAAGTGTTGGACTGGTCCCTAAGATTACAAAATCTAAGGGAAAAAGTAAGGGCAAAGGGAAGGTGGGTGGCCAAGGCAAAGGAAAGTGTTTCCAATGCGGCGACAAGGGCCACTGGAAGAGGAACTGTCCAGAATTCTTAGATACAAGAGTTTAAGGTATGATTGAATCACATGTGATTGAAGTAAGTTTTATAACGGATACTTCAAACACTTGGTGCATTGATTCTGGTGCGACTAACCATATCTGTAATTCATTGCAGGGGTTCAGATCAACCAGGAGGTGCAGTGATGGGGAAATCGTACTTACTCTAGGTTCTAGCGCAACCGTTTCTGCGGTTGCTATAGGAGTCGTAGTTTTAGAATTTCTAGACAATAAAGTTTTGATTTTATCATATATACTTTACGTCCCTTCAATGAGACGTAATTTAATTTCAGCTTCTAATTTATCGAATAATTGTTATTCTTTTCATGTTGGAACTGAAGTTGTGATTAAAAGAAATAGTTCTTTTATATGTTCTGGTGTTAAATCAAATGGTTTGTATGTGATTACTCCCAAAATTTCAAAAGACTCTTGCATGGAACTTAATAACTCAGTGGTTACTATACCATCTAAAAGAAAGGAACCTTCCACTAATCCAACAACGCTTTGGCATATGAGGCTTGGGCATATCAATCTAAATAGGATTAGCACACTAGTCAAAGAAGGGGTCTTAGGCGATTTGGTTCTTGAACCAAGTCATAAAAAAACTGTCACACCAGTTCCAGAAATTCATGGTTTTGAAAATGCATAACTTGAGATTGTGGAATTATTAATGTTATTAATAATTGGAGTTGAGTTGACGTGGGTCAACGGTGAGGTGTCAGTGAGGACACGAGAACATGGAATTTCACAGTTGCATTGGCATGACTAAATGACAGTTATATGATTTAAATGTTATCTGACCTATCTGGTATTTTATGAATAGTAATTTAATCTGTGTTGTGGAAATTCTAGTAATCTTTGATATTGTTATATCATTTTGAAAACTGTGGTGAGAACGTGAGTGCGACGTTAAATAAAAGGTAGGTTGTGTAGAAATTTCACATAACTTAGTTTTCGGACGTAATTTTTGGACCCAAACGAAACTTAGTCGGAAACTTTTGGAATTTATAATTTTCACTCGTAAAGGCATAAAATGAACGTGTGCAAAGTTTCGAGAGCTAATCAGAAGTTTAAGGAACTCGTGGGGAGGTAAATGCAATTCCCGAAGAGTTTGCCTATACATAGTAGTGGATGAGATTCATTCTCATCTAAAACTTTCAAAATATCTTGTGAGAGGAGAGAGAAGGAGATTTGGTGTTTCAGGCTTTGCGACGCCGATCGACGACCGTTCGTCCGTCAGATTTTCTCCAAATTTTAGATTTGAACTCGTGGTGGTAAGAGCTACGTTTTGATACTACTTAGGCCGTGTTTGGCCAATTTTTGTAAAAATCTGAATTCTAGACTTTTTGGGAAAACCCAGTAAAACTCGTAGGAATCGCGTATAATTTGGAATCCGACGTTTATTTAGCTCCCTAGACGATCCTTCAAAGTTTGAAGAGAATCGCACGAGATATGAATTCTAGATCTATAAAATATATGGATTTTCATGTTTTGAACATCAGTTTTGATATCTTTGGATCCGGACGAAATTCATGTATTAATTAGGCCCGTTAATTTTGCACGTGAAATTATAAGAAAAGCAAGTATAACTGTTTATGTGAGCATGTTATGTATCTACTTGGGTCAAAAGGGAGTTTGGTGAAAATTCATCCGGGGTATGCTCCTCGAACCTTGAGGATAGTGATTTTGATTGTAATTGTGATGGAATTGGAATTCGTAGTTGTGTCTAGTATGGAGGTGGGCCCAACCAGGACACGGTACCTGGTATGGAGGAAGGCCCAACCAGTGTACGAGATGCGTGGGAGAGGTGGGCCTCCTACGGCATCGACCAGATGAATGTGTACCACTCACCCTAGAGACTGTTTCTATGTGTTTTAGATGCTTAAACCATGAACTGCCATATAAGCATACATTTAGAATTGTGCACTCAGCATATAGCTGAACAGTGGAGATGTACTCCATTGTAGGTAAGAAGAAAGACAAGAAGAAGCATGAGGAGTGAGGCCGTTGAGGAACGCCAGGGAACCACATATGTATATGTTTTTTGTTTTAAATCCTAAAACTTGTGTAAGGATCGGGAAATTTTAATATGTTGTAATAGAATCATGGATTAGTCCTGTAATATTGTAATTCTGTAAATTGAACTCCTGTAGTTGTGTTTTAAAACGTTGCAATTTAGTGGTGGTTGTGATTATTGTTGATGTGGAGAAGCATGAGTTGTAAGGTTTCACACATGGATGCCCAGCAGGGGAGCAGTCGACTGGACCATGGATCAATCGACTGGATTCCGTGGGGTTTAGACACTGAAAGTGAATAGTATCAAGAGCAGTCTACTGGACCATCCCTCAGTCGACTGGACCACTGTAGATTTTAGCTACTGATCCAAATAGTAACCGATGCAGTCGACTGGTTTCCCTGATCAGTCGACTAGACCTCTGTTAAGAATTTTGGGTTTTGGTTTCTGCCAGGTACAGTCGACTGAACCCTACCTTAGTCGACTGAACCTCTGTTTTCAAAACTGATTCTTTTGGACGTGTTTCCAATTGGCCAAAACTTTTTATAACTCGGATTTTAATGGATTTTAATCATGTTTGCCGCTGCTATTTGACTTTAATGGAATTGGATGAGCCTTGGTGGCGTGCCACGTGTCCTATTTCTACACGTAGTGTGATGGGTCGTGACATTTAGTGGTATCAGAGCTATAGGTAACAAAACTTTGGGAACGTTCGACGACGAGAGGAGTGTTAAGTGAATTGTCACATGTTCTAAATTGCATTCATACATATTAGAGATGTTTGATGCATATGTATGTTGTTTTACATACATGCTATTGCTATTGTTGTACATGCATAGTGTTTATGAATTGAGAACTTCAAGATTGTAATCATGAGTGACGAAGAGCGAAATCTATCGCCACACACTTGACGTATGAATGAAATGGTAGAAATGATGGGGAATATGGGGGAAATGATACAAAATATAGCGGAGCGACTGCCTCCTACGCCCCAAATCGAAGTGGAACCAATAACTATAGTGCATGCACCCGAAACTAGAGGCATAAGATCCGTATCCGAACAATTAGCTCGAAAGAAACCAATGGAATTTCATGGGACGCCTGATATAATATTGGCAGAACATTGGGTAATGGACATGGAATGAATTTTTTGATCTATTCCGATGTTAGATAGGGAGAAGATTGAGAACGCAAGTGACGTATTGAGGGGTGAAGCTCAGAACTGGTGGGTAAACGTTTTAGATCAGGGAGCACCGATTACTTGGGAAGGGTTTAAGGCAGAATTCAATCGCCGATTCTTTCCGCGAGCCGCCTACAATGCAAAGAAGCGAGGGTTTGATAACCTTAAGCAAGGAGACATGACTGTAACAGAGTATACTTCCAAGTATAACGCGTTATTGAGATTTGGTAAGGGTTCAGTGCCCGAAGAGGAAGATAGGGCAAAAAAATTTGAAGAGGGTTTAAGGGATAATATCCGGTTGAGAGTAGAGACCTACGAGCATTCGACTGTTGTAGTAGTACAGCAGACGGCGCTTGTAGCCGAAAGTGGAATAAAGAGATCGAGACAAAATCACCAAGGAAAACGAAGTCATGAGGGTGGTGACCGAAGTCAGGGGGATCTTTTAAGAAGTCATTTTCACGAGGCTCTAGTTCTGGTTTTAATGATTCCAGGAGAGTACCAAGTGATATACCGTTGTGTCCGCTTTGCAACCGACCACACACCGGTCGATGTTTTCTGACCAACTTTCAGAACAGATCTATAGGGGAAAACAGTGTGAGTTCTGCGACCTACTCGCAACTTAAGTGCTTTGATTGTGGTACCTTAGGACACCGAGCGAAGGATTGCCCAAAGAAGCGTTCTCAACAAGGGGTAAGTTCTATGGCTTCTAGTGGTTCAAAGCCTAAGCAGTCTAGTGACGGAGGACAAAGGATGGAGCAATGTCAGGGAAGATCATTCCAGATGAACCCTGGAGACGTGGCTGCTACTAATGCAGTGGTCTCAGTTATGGTGCTTGTATGTTCGCACTTAGCACGCATACTCGTTGATTCAGGATCTACGCATTCGTTTGTATCTTATAACTTTATTGAACATTTGAATGTTATGTCCGCGCCACTAGGATATGATTTATCCATTGCCGTGCCGCTTAGTAAATCGGTAGTGACTTCTACGATATATAAAGACTGTGAGATCAAACTAGGTGAGAAGTTAATGACCGTAGACCTTATACCGATTGTAGTGAACCATTTCGATGTGATATTGGGGATGGATTGGTTAGCCCTTAACCAAGCCACCATAGACTGTAAACAGAAGGAGGTTAATTTTCGATCACCGATGCATGGGAACTTTTGCTTTCAAGGGAGTAGGGTTACACCGCCGCCGTACTTGATTTTAGCTATCCGAGCGGCAAAGTTATTGAAAAAGTGATGTCAAGGATTTCTATGTTCAGTGACTGATGTCTCAGCGACCGAATCAATAGTAGAGGATATCCCAGTAGTGCGAGAGTACCCGGATGTATTCCCCGATGACTTACCAGACGTCCTGATTGAGAGGGAAATTGAATTCACCATTGAGGTAAAGCCAGACTCAAGACCGGTATCCAAAGCACCGTATAGGATGGCACCAGTAGAATTGAAGAAAATTAAAGTTCAAATACAAGAGTTACTTGATAAAGGTTTCATCCGACCAAGTGTATCGCCGTGGGGAGCTCTAGTATTGTTTGTAAAGAAGAAAGATGGCTCAATGCGTATGTGTGTTGATTACCGAGAACTGAACAAGTTAACGATTAAGAGCAAGTACCCGCTACCCAGAATTGATGACTTATTTGATCAACTTCGTGGGGCTCAAGTATTCTCCAAGATAGACCTGAGATCGGGTTACCATCAGTTGAAAGTGAAGGCCGAAGATGTTGAGAAAATAGCTTTCAGAACGCGTTATGGACACTATGAGTTCGTAGTTATGCCATTCGGAGTTACCAATGCACCAGCTGTGTTCATGGATCTTATGAACAGAGTCTTTAAGGACTATTTGGATGATTTTGTGATAGTGTTCATCGACGATATCCTTGTTTATTCGCCAAGTGAGATAACATACGAGAATCATTTGAGATTGATACTTCAGAGATTGCGGGAAAGCAATTGTTTGGAAAATTTAAGAAATGTGAATTCTGGCTACCTAGCATTACTTTTCTTGGTCACGTGATTGACAAGAATGGAGTTTCAGTTGATCCTCACAAAGTAGAAGCTGTATCAAATTGGCACAGGCCGACTTCCGTATCTGAAATTCGAAGTTTCTTGGGATTAACGGGATACTACCGCCGTTTTATTGAACATTTCTCAAAGATCTCATTGCCAATGACAAAGTTAATGAAAAAGGGTGTTATCTTTGAATGGAGTCAGGAATGTGAAGACAGTTTCCAAGAGTTGAAGTCACGGTTGACGAGAGCACCGATATTGACAATACCATCTGGAACCGAAGGATTTGTAATCTATAGTGATGCTTCACACAAAGGGTTGGGATGTGTGCTTATGCAAGGTGGTAAAGTAATTGCATATGCTTCTAGACAGTTAAAGACACATGAGGTTAACTATCCGACTCACGATCTTGAATTAGCCGCGGTAATTCATGCTTTGAAAATTTGGAGACACTACTTGTACAGGAAAAAGTGCGAGATATTCACGGACCATAAGAGTTTGAAATACATTTTCACCCAACGGGACTTGAACATGAGACAGCGAAGATGGTTAGAGTTGATGAAGGATTACGATCTTTCGATTGAGTACCATCTGGGAAAGGCGAATGTAGTAGCCGATGCATTAAGCCAGAAGACGCCGAGGAATTTAGCCGATGAGCTAACACAACAAAAAGAATTGATAAAAGAGATGGAACGCTTAGAATTGGATGTGATTCAAGGGATAAATGATGGCTTAATGATGGCGATCATAGCACATCCAGATATTATTGATGAGATCAAGAAAGAACAATTTAACGATGTCTATTTGTGCAAAATGAGGGACGAGATACCTTTGGGAAGACGACCTGGGTTTGTGTTGGAACGAGGGACGTTGAAACTGGAAAATCGATTATGTATACCGAATGTGAAAGACTTGAAAGAGAGGATTCTAGAAGAAGCCCATAGTACCAAATATTCAGTGCACCCGGGAAGTAATAAGATGTACAGAAACTTGAGAGAAAACTTCTGGTGTAAGGGTACGAAGCGTGAAGTCGCTAAGTTTGTATCTGAATGTTCGGCATGTCAACAGGTCAAAGCAGAAAGACAAGTACCCGCGGGGTTACTACATCCATTGCCAGTGTCGGAATGGAAGTGGGAAGAGATCACGATGGACTTTGTTTCTGGATTTCTGCGATCGCGTAACAAGAATGACAAGATTTGGGTTATAGTCGATCGATTAACCAAGTCAGCTCATTTTCTACCAATTAAGACTACTAAGCCGTCTAAATTAGCGGAATTGTATGTGAAAGAGATTGTAAGGCTACATGGAGTCCCAACTGTGATTGTATCAGATCGTGATAGTAGCTTTACGTCAAGGTTTTGGGGAAGTTTGCAAAAAGCTATGGGTACGAAGTTAAGTTTCAGTACCGCATTTCATCCTCAGACCGACGGACAGTCAGAGCGTATGATTCAGTCCTTGGAAGATATGTTGAGATTGTGTGTATTAGACTTTGGGAATGATTGGGAGCACTACTTGTCGTTAATTGAATTTGCTTATAACAATGGATTCCAGTCAAGTATCAGAATGGCACCGTATGAAGCTTTGTATGGCCGTAAGTGTCGATCACCGGTTTGTTGGATTGAGGTTGGAGAAAGAAGGTTGTTAGGACCTGAGATAGTACAAATGACTACTGAAAAGGTGAAATTGATTCAGGAACGTCTTAAGGTAGCTCTGAGCCGTTATAAGAGCTATGCGGACTCTAAACGACGACCGATGAATTTTGAAGTTGGAGATTTCGTATACTTGCGAGCATCGCCTTCGAAGGGCATTGTACGATTCGGGAAGAGAGGAATGCTCAATCCGAGATTTATAGGACCTTTTGAGATCCTAGAGAGGGTAGGACTAGTGGCTTACCGATTGATTTTATCATCAGAAATGGAACATGTGCACAACGTGTTTCATGTATCAATGTTGAGATGTTGTATAACGGATGCGAGTAAGATTATAACACCAAAACCATTACAAATCCAAGGAGACTTAACCTATATTGAACATCCTGTAGAGATCTTGGATCACAAAGAATAAGTTTTGAGAACCAAGACTATTCCAATGGTGAAAGTGATGTGGCGTAGCCATACGACGGAGGAGGCTACATGGGAAAATGAGGAAGACATGAAGAATGAGTATCCGTACTTATTCGACGCATGAGGTAAAGTTTGGGGACAAACTTCCTTTTTGGAGGGGAGAGTTGTCACACCCATTCCAGAAATTCATGGTTTTGAAAATGCATAACTTGAGATTGTGGAATTATTAATGTTATTAATAATTGGAGTTGAGTTGACATGGGTCAACGGTGAGGTGTCAGTGATGACATGAGAACATGGAATTTCACAGTTGCATTGGCATGACTAAATGACATTTATATGATTTAAATGTTATCTGACCTATCTGGTATTTTATGAATACTAATTTTATCTGTGTTGTGGAAATTTTGGTAATCTTTGATATAGTTATATTATTTTGAAAACTGTGGTGAGAACGTGAGTGCCACGTTAAAAAAAAGGTAGGTTGTGTAGCGATTTCACATAACTTAGTTTTTGGACCCAAACGAGACTTAGTCGGAAACTTTTGAAATTTATAATTTTCACTCGTAAAGGCATAAAATGAACGTGTGCAAAGTTTCGAGAGCTAATTAGAAGTTTGAGGAACTCGTGGGGAGGTAAACGCAATTCCCGAAAAGTTTGCCTATATATAGTAGTGGATGAGATTCATTCTCATCCAAAACTTTCAAAATATCTTGAGAGAGGAGAGAGAAGGAGATTTGGTGTTTCAGGCTTTGCGACGCAGATCGACGACTGTTCGTCAGTCAGATTTTCTCCAGATTTTAGATTTGAACTCGTGGAGGTAAGAGCTACATTCTGATACTACTTAGGCCATGTTTGGCCAATTTTTGTAAAAATCTTAATTCTAGACTTTTGGAAAAAATCCAGTAAAACTCGTAGGAATCGCGTATAATTTGGAATCCGACGTTTATTTAGCTCCCTAGACGATCCTTCAAAGTTTGAAGAGAATCGCACGAGATATGAATTCTAGATCTATGAAATATATGGATTTTCATGTTTTGAACATCAGTTTTGATATCTTTGGATCCGGGCGAAATTCATGTATTAATTAGGCCCGTTAATTATGCACGTGAAATTATATGAAAAGCACGTATAACTATTTATGTGAGCATGTTATGTGTCTACTTGGGTCAAAAGGGAGTTTGGTGAAAATTCATCCGGGGTAAGCTCCTCGAACCTTGAGGATAGTGATTTTGATTGTGATTGTGATTGTGATGGAATTGGAATTCGTAGTTGTGTCTGGTATGGAGGTGGGCCCATCCAGGACACGGTACCTGGTATGGAGAAAGGCCCAACCAGTGTACGAGATGCGTGGGAGAGGTGGGCCTCCTACGGCATCGACTGGATGAATGCGTACCACTCACCCTAGAGACTATTTCTATGTGTTTTAGATGCTTAAACCATGAACTGCCATATAAGCATACATTTAGAATTGTGCACTCAGCATATAGCTGAACAGTGGAGATGTACTCCATTGCAGGTAAGAAGAAAGACAAGAAGAAGCGTGAGAAGTGAGGCCGTTGAGGAACGCCGGGGAACCACATCTGTATATGTTTTTGTTTTAAATCCTAAAACTTGTGTAAGGATCGAGAAATTTTAATATGTTGTAATAGAATCATGGATTAGTCCTGTAATATTGTAATTCTGTAAATTGATCTCCAGTAGTTGTGTTTTAAAACGTTGCAATTCAGTGGTGGTTGTGATTATTGTTGATGTGGAGAAGCTTGAGTTGTAATGTTTCACACAGGGCTGCCCAGCAGGGGAGCAGTCGACTGGACCATGGATCAGTCGACTGGATTCCGTGGTGTTTAGACACTAAAAGTGAATAGTATCAAGAGCAATCGACTGGACCATCCCTCAGTCGACTGGACCACTGTAGATTTTAGCTACTGATCCAAATAGTAACCGATGCAGTCGACTGGGTTCCCTGATTAGTCGACTGGACCTCTGTTAAGAATTTTGGGTTTTGGTTTCTGCCAGGCATAGTCGACTGGACCCTACCTCAGTCGACTGAACCTCTGTTTTAAAAACAGTTTCTTTTGGACGTGTTTCCAATTGGTCAAAACTTTTTATAACTCTGATTTTAATGGATTTTAATAATGTTTTCCACTGCTATTTGACTTTAATGGAATTGGATGAGCCTTGGTGGCGTGCCACGTGTCCTATTTTCACGCGTAGTGGGATGGGTCATGACAAAAACACCTAGCATACTCAAACAATTCATATGACAAATTTTATATTTCAATTATGTATTTATATATATTTCTATCCACTAATGGACATGCAATTGTGTAGTGGCAGAGTGGTGGGGATTGGACGCCAAATAACCCACGTCCGCGGCGGGTCACGGTTCGAACCTGGCTACTACCCAATTGCCTTTTTATTTTTCTTTAAACCAAACAACGTCGTTTCATATCAAACCTGACACACTTGATATGACTCTGATTAGTGAAAGTTTATTTTCAAATAAAGAATGACTCTGTGGTCTTAAATGCCAAATCCTTTTCAAATGCACAAAAGTTGTGGAATTTAGTGTTGGTTTGCATATTCCCAATTCCTTTAAATCATTTCTCTCAAGTTAATTAATATTTCTTGTTTTTAATAGCTTTTCTTAAATATTTGTATTATTTCCATCTTTCGCTATAATAATATCCATAAAGTCATTTAATGTAAATTTAGCTTTTATTTCTTTTTCTTCTTTTTCTTACTAGTATCTTAGTTAATTTATTTTGCACTGTTAAAATCTTTACCGTAAACTATTTTAAAAAAGATAGCTTTTAATTAGTTTTATTGCAAAAATATAAAAACTAGTAGTTTAGTAAAACCCCACAAAAATCCATCTTTTATTTTCTTTTTAGTGACAAAATAGTTACTGCCTATCTTTGTTTTCCGTTCCCTGTGGGTTTGACCTGGACTTCCAGAACTTTATTATTTGTACGATCACCTACACTTGGGTGTGATAAGAAAACGCGTCAATAGGATGTCGTCACTATTTTTCTCAAAAAACTCCAATGTTTGAATCGAAGCTACGTGAGATTTGTTCCAAAATTGTGAGGAATTTGTAAAATTCTTAGATTACGTAGTTGATAGTGAATCGAGCTTTTGTGTCGACAATCTTCATGAACCGCCTATAAAGGAAGGTGGTGGATGTGGTTTTGTGGAGGTAATGTCGATGAACTTCTCTCTCTCTCTCTCTCTATATATATATATATGTATAGGTAATATGGATTTTGAATTTCAAAACCTTGATTGTGGGAAGTAAATACTATATATGTATGTATATATTTCTACATATAATTATATAGGGGTATTTTGGTCCTCAAAATAAATTAGAGACCTCCTTCAAGTTTCATATTTAAAAAGGTTCAATTTCTGGTTAGGTGTCTATATTAGGACTATATATTAAGTTACCCTTCTTCATAATGGTTTACACATAAAGGGTGATGCTAATGTCAAAGCAGAAAGTGCCTAATGTCAAAGCAGAAAGTGTCCAATGGTTTACACAGAAGGGTGATGCTAATGTGTCTAATGTCAAATTTGGCATTAAATACTTTCTACTTTAACATTAGCACTAGCCTATATAGAAGGCTTGAAAAAACAGTATAGTTTAATGGCAAGAGTAAGAATACTAAAGGTCTTGTGAGCCAACCTCAAAATCTCAATCAACTAGGACAAGAACTGATCAACTTCTTTATTGTCATGACATTCACTTTACAAAATTCATGGTACTTTTGAAAGATTCTTGGATTGACCATGTGCAAACAATAAACTATGTCTGAAACTTATGTGTGAAACTAATCCAAGAAAATAGATATGTATATATGGTGAGGTTTTTAAGTGAATAAGGTTGTGTGAATATACCCTATGAACATAATTTTTTATTTATTTATTTTTTGATATATTTGTAATTCTATATTGATGTCAATGCTTAAAATTAATCTGTTTAATTAATAGTTTGGCAGATACGCAACATCATCAAAAATTGGTCTAACACTCTCGAATTTTTAACCAAAAAAAAAAGTTAATACCCATCATCTTTATTACCCTAGAAAACAATCCACTTTAAAGTTTGCAAAGCAATAGTCTATTTGAGTTCAAAACGATTACAAACATTCGGTACGCATAAAGATTCAACAAAATTCTTACAGCAAAAACTTTATTCGATTTTAACACCTAATATAATCAGGCTCTAATTCCACTTGTTGAATTTTACAGGATCTTAATACTAGGGATTAGGACACCATAAAATTTGATTAATGAATGTAGGGAAGAATTAATATATACCATTTACTCTAGCTATGATATCTAAAAACCTTTGAGAATTAATTCTTCACTAAATGGAAGAAAGTTGCCAATGGTTCTTCCTCTCCCTCTCCGCTTTATGTTGTTATTCAAATAACAACCCTCCAACTTATATATATATATATATATATATATAAGATGAGTTGAGACAGATGGGAGAGGAGACCAGACACATTAAACGAAGAACTATTAAGTCCTATTAAAGTAACTAAAACTCCTATGTCCTGCTATTACACCGTCATACCACATTCCCACTTATGAGAAAGACCATGACCAAGACTTAATCACAAACTTTATTCTTTAGCTCATACCGGTCACTAATCTAAACCACTATTCAACCCCTTTTTTTGCAAACTATAAAATATATAATCAATGGAAGCCAATGTAATACAATTAATTCTTACAACATATGCAATCCCAAAATAGTAGACCAAGTTAGTGTTTGATATTGTGTCACTAGAACGATAATGCCGTACACTGGTACTCACAAATTTATAGGTAATTGTCTTCCATGATACAATAATCTTTCTTTTCCTTATTGAATATCCTTAGGACAATTTTGTTTTTGCACCCTATTAATAGAATACCACATAAACATGCGACATTTTATATTATTTTTAAAGTAGGGTGGGGCTAAATATACCAGATTCTTTCACAAATTTTTTATCTTTTAACATTACAGGGTGATGTAGTTAACAAATAGGTGGTGCATTTAGTCCCACACTTAAAGTATTCAAAAACTTATTGAAAGTTCATCTTTTATTGTTTTGGATTTTAAGTCCACTGAACTTTTATTATGAAGGGAAAAAAAAAACAAGAAAAAAAGAAAAAGAAAAAGAAAAAGAAAAAGAAAAAGAGATGGGCAAAGATTCCTTCCTATCTATCCAATGAGCATCTTAATAGAACTGCCACGTGGATGGTTTAAGAACCATGCTTGGCCAACCCACAAAACCAATTTGTTGAGCTTGCGGTAGGATGAGGAGTACTCAAACAAATTTAACGCGCTTGTACTTCTTTTCTAATGTGTTTACTACTATGGTACTACGGTACTACCAATTGCCCAAAAGGTTCATGTAGTACCACTACCCCCCATAAACAGAGACATGTCTCCTCTTTCACAAAATCTCAAGATATTTGGTATAACTAACAACCTACTCTCTTTGCTTAGAGCAACTCCAATGCTAGAGTCAAATTCATGATTAAAAGTTAAAATTTAAGAAAGTTGTATAAAATGTGTGCTCTAATACAAGACCATTTGTGTTGCCAAAATTTGAGAAAGTCATTTACTTTCTCAAATATAGCCAAGGATTTGGCTTTTGCCAAATTTTGACCATTGTACTTTTTTCTTATTTTTCGTTCATAGTGCACAACAACAACCCAATGTACAACCTCAATTGCTTTTGTATAAAAAAAATATCATTTTATATAAGTAGTGGCAAAACTAATGTACACAACATACTGTCCAATGTACTAGATTAATAGTTTTTGTGCCAAAAAACGATATTTTGGATGATTTTTTGCATTAGAGCAAAATTGTCAAATTATAGATTTTTTACACTGTAGCATTGCTAAAATATAGATTTGAAAGATACAAAATAACTTTTTGCATTGGAGATATCACTCGTATATTTTTCCTATATTACCTCCTCCTCCTTTTTTTTTTGTTGTGTGTGTGTGCCCGCGCGCGTGTGTTTTGACAGATTTATATACACACATACTCATATTAGAAATTGTCCATGTCTGTGGACATTACTTGAAAAAAAAAATTAAAAAATTTAAAAAGAAAAGAAATTGTTCTAAATTTAAATCAATCACGTTAGCAACCAAAAAAAAATTGTATCATTCACGTTTACATATGTTTTTATACGCATACAAATAAATAAATATAACCTACTATTTTATTTGTCACAACAAAGACAACTATTCTTTCAAAAAGTTTCCCCTTCACAGTATGCGCAAGAAGATTCCAAAATTTGTTTGTATAATTAATTTTTATTTTGATTAATTATTTCAGCTATTAGAATTGCTAAAGATTTTATCCCAAAAAAAGTGCTAAAGAAATGGCAAAAAAGCATATTATAGGTATTTTCCGGGAAAAAAAATTAAAATAAAGCATATCCCAGGCACATTTGCTTTGCATCAGTTAGTTTGATAAGCAAGACTAAAATACACTTTTTTCTATATTAAATTATGAGAGTTAAACGTTCAATTTACTTTTTTTCTGTTTTAAATTTTGAGAGATAAACGTTCAATTTAGTATCTATACAAATTAGAGATGTGATTGGTATGAGTTGTGTCCGAATTTGGTTATTTGGACCAGATGTAAAACAATCAGCTTAAATTTGTTTACTTGTCATCAACACATTTGCTCTACCGATCATTGTATCATTAGATTAATATTTTTAAAATTTGACAAAAACTACTTCATATTGGATTTTAAATTTAAAGAATAAGACGTTTTAAATTAAAATTTGTTCACCAAATTTTATATAAGAAAAATTTAGTGGAAAATCCCTTTCTACCAATGTTTGTTGTAATAGACCCACTAATTGGTACTTCCCAATGATAGACCCTATAATTGTAAATGTTTTTAGAGATTAGTCCACAATCCCCAATTATAGATAATTTCAGTGACCTTTTTACCCCCATACATATGCACATGCATATATATATATATGGAAATAAATTTGCTTTAAAGATTCCATTGATTTGCATATCAAATATATGAAAATAAAATCCCATAATTTTAGTTTTTTACATTAAGAGTCTTTTGAATATTTCTAATGCCATTTTTATGTGGGTATCCCACTTTTGTATGTTCTACCAATAATCATTGATCACATAACATATGAAGTTGTTACTATGCACCATACATTTATGTGAGTATTAACCATTCTGTGCTCATCCATTTATCCATTCATCACAAAGTGAAACTGGCCATTCTATTAAATTTAACAGTGAAATTTAACACTATTGAAACTCGCCATTCTATGAGTAAAAGAGAAAAATCCACACCAGATGTTTAGAGTTTGTAGTGTAATTTGACAGTGCGAAAGTTCACACTGTTGAATACACGGACAATGCTGATAGACGATGCCTAATGTATTAATAGTGTCGAATTTCACATTGCATCTGAGTAAAAGAGAAACATTCTGTATATAATGAGTAAGCTAACATTGATAGCATCGAATTTCACATTGCACCTGAGTAAAAGAGAAAAATTTATATTAGAAAAACAAAAAGCAGTCTGAACACCAAAATCATAGAGATCCTAACTTGAGTATTCAAGCAAGTATCACAATTTTCAGTAATCACACAAATCCAAATGTCGAACTATTTATAAGTTCTTCCCACCATCAACTCTTCACACCAGACGTGTCTTCGTACTAGGGTTCTTTGTTAGTTGGTCGATCTCCATCACCTCTTGGAGTTCTGGGCTGCAAAGAGTTGTAAAATCTCCATATTGGTTTATCAACACAGCCTTTTGAATCAAGAACATGAGTGTTAAATTTCACACTACAACCTTTGAACAACAACCTTTGAAACACAACATAGTATACAATTTTGCACCACAACTTTTTGAAAGAACATTAGTGTTAAATTTCAACAGTATGAAATTTAAGAGTGTCCATCTTCAAACACCTTTAAACTTGGGATTTGGATGGAATCTGAGCTATTGATACTACCTACACAACAAATGTAATTAGAATAAACAAAAAAAAACGAGTGACAAACTTAAAATTGCACACTATGTGTAGTATTGTGAGTGTTAAAATTCTAAATGCCATCTATGGACTTATGAATGTGGATGACCATGAGTGTTAAATTTCACACGCATAGCATACTTTTATCACATGGTTGACGAATTCACACAACAGTCGAGAATTTTAACAGTTTCATCACAAAAGTTCAGGGCATTTTCATCACAAATTAGTGCTAATATGACCATTTTAGTATGGTGCTGAAATTTCACACTGATCTATGACCTATTAATTGATGGTTGAACTGTGTCCATTTGAAAATGAGTGTGAAATTCTACACTCATATTAGTATTTTAAACAGCTCGCTAATTTTTCTCATCATCTGCCAAAATGCCAATATGAGTGCTAATTTTCTCACTGTCATCTATGTTTTTGAGCCCACAAACACCTAGTAGGGCATAAAAGCTTCTTGATTAACGAAATGAAAATGCGTTCCTATGAACCAAACAGCTTTTCATGTAAAATAAACATCAAATGGAATCGGAACAAGTAAAATCCCGAGAAAGTGAAAATTAAGGAACTTACGAGAATCAATATCAAATAATTTTGTTGCTCCGTTTGTTTGCTAGTGATTGAAAAGTTAAGCGTTTCGTACTACAAACAGTTTTCTCATTCAGAAAACGAACTTTTTGACGCCGAGATGTTTTTATTTTTCTTCAAGAACAATCATCATCTTACAAATCCTCTGATCGAATAAGAAAAAAACATATATAGATCTATATGTATATGCTGCTATATATGTCTAGAGAGAGAGAGAGAGAGAGAGAGAGAGAGAGAGAGAGAGAGAAAGAGAAAAAAATATGGTCAAAAACTCGATGCACACATGAACGATGGTCAAACTAACATCAACCAAATGTATTTATGAATTTCATATGACAGAATCAAACCTTTTCTTCCCATCATTCATATACATCGGAGTCGGACCGTCGATGTCGATGCTTCCAATGAAAATTTTTGACCCCCAAAGTCTTCGATAGGTTGAAATGGAATAGAGAATCTAGTTCTTCATGAAACGGTGGTCAAAATCTACCGATTTGTTGTTTGAAATTCGAAAAACCGAGATCGTCGGAGTGATTGTTGGTGTCGCCGAAATCGCCGCTATTGTGATGAGAGAGGCGTTTTTGAAGGGGTGTTCTTTTCTATGAGTGTGTGATGGGTTTAGGGGTAGGTTGGGCATAAATAAACAAATGGGCCTCTAACTAAATTGTTTTGAGGGTTGGGTCTATTACAATAAAGCTATAGTAACTAGGACTTTATAGTAAATGACTCTTTATATAATTAGTCATGTGAAATTTAACTTATGTGCAGATGTTAAATTTCATATACTCTTTTAAAGGATATTTTACTATAACAAAAAAGAGTAATATTTGGGGCACTAACAACTTCCACTAACACTTACTAACACACTCTATCTCTCTCTTAGTGGCACTATGGGGTCCGCAGTGGATCCCGCAGTACCACTAGGAGAGAGATAGAGTGTGTTAGTAAGTGTTAGTGGAAGTTGTTATTGCCCCTAGCAAAACCCAACAAAAAATGGCTTGGGCCTATGCCTGGACCTATGACCAAAACAGTTTATTTGTAGAATTTTTTTTATCAGAATTTCCTTAATATGTATAGGTCTAATATTTACTTTAAAAATGTTTAAATGGATTATGAATTGATGATCGACATTTATTTATGAAGTAGTATTTTATTGGGATATCTAATATATGGAGAGGATCTAATTAAGTGAACTGCGTTGAGTGGATTTATTCAGTGAACTGACTTTTAAGCCTAAAAGAAACTGCAGGTCAGCGGAGTAGCCCGCGGATTCTTTGTAGGCTTAAAAGCTATTTCACTGGGTTAGTTCACTCGACCCAGTTCACTTAAGATCATGGCCGATATAATATATAGTCCATTATAGCCACTCTTTTTATTAATTGGTACATAATATAGCACAACTTAAGAATTAGTCTATCATCTATTTTGAGAACCAAAATACTCCTATATCAATTTTTATATAAATATTTATATATATTAAATGTATACACATATAATTTTTACTCTCCTAAATCAGGGTTTTAAATTTTAAAACTCACATAACTATATAATTATATATTTATATCGGTCAGGCTCTTAGTGAAAATGATAGAGTGAACATACCCAGTGACCATTGTTTTTTGCCTAACAAGAATCCGCAGCAAAAAAAAAAACAATGTTCAACAATGTTCACTGGGTATGTTCACTCTATCATGTTCATTTAAGAGTCTGACTGATATATATATATATATATATAGAGAGAGAGAGAGAGAGAGAGAGAGAGAGAGAGAGAGAGAGAGAGAAATTTCTCATAAACAATCCCTCCACTCTCATAAACAATCTCTGAAAGTGAGAAATTTATCAAATATTTGCAAATCTGTGTGGATTACATCTAGATTTATGTTGCAGTGACAAAGACGACAACAACGATGACGTAGCGACGGTTTGTGAAATGGTTCAAGGTTGCAATGATGATGACATAGTGGCGGCGATTGCTAAAAAAAACAAGAATCAAAGGGCTTACGATGATCATTATCCCTTCCTTCAAGTATTCATTCAAACGTCAAAATAAACCACCCAAATATAGTTGTGGAGTAAAAAAGGAAAATGCTTGATTTTAGGGATCATTATCCCTTACCCATGATCTCCATGGATTTCATTTACCATATCTACCTTTCATATGCATTTTTTTTTTGTGCTGGTGATATATATGTGTGTGTGTATCATATGCATACATATATATATATATATATATGTATATCAGGACAATTTCGTCCATAATGGATTTAGGGAAAATGACTAAATCCTAAGTTTTAGTTATATAAAGGATTGATTTCAATTATAGGAAAAACGACTGGACCAAATCCATATTAAATGGATATATAGGGACCAAATCATAGGTTTCTATATTTTATTTATTTGCTATACCACATCAACGTCGATATTGTGTATTTAATAACTCAAGTAAGTGTTAAAAATGAAAACTTGAGCAATTTTTTGTTTTATTTTTATTTTCGATAACATGTCACTTTAATGAAAAACTGGCTAAAAACCTATTAAAATCTAAAACTAGTATATTTCACTACTTGAAATGATGTTTAAGAATTCCAAATTCATTAGCTTAAATTGTGTAGTACTTAAGTTTAAGTATTCTCAAAGAGTGGCTTTTTACTTGTTTATTATTATTATTATTATTTTATATTATATCCCAAAAGGAATCAATGCAAATCATATTGCAAATCTCCTCAAGTTTTGATAAAATTGACGGTAACGTAGCTCAAGCGGATTGAAGAAGGAAGCTGCCTAAGATGATCCAAACCAAAGGACCTTGGTGTGTTATGATTTCAATTTTCAACGAAGGGAAATGTTTGGTACACACACTTTTTGATACACTATGCTTTAAACACATGTATCTTGTGTTATTTGAATTTTTCACACTTTTCTATACACCACTTACACAACACAGGATACATGCATTTAAAACTGTGTGTCAAAAAATGTGTCAAAAAGTGTGTGTATGTAACATTACTCTTCAACAAATTCAATTGTTTTTCTCGCAAAAGAACAAATACAATTAAAATGTACCCAAAACAGCGCAACGTTTGCTCTTACGTATAGAGATACATACGGGTCAACCCACCACCGAACCCGACCAAATGGTCCAAATCTTCATCCTTTTTTTTACGCCTTCTTTTTAAAAAAAAAAAAAAAAAAACCAAATACTAATTCTTTTTTTATTTGGTCGTAGTAAGTCTCATCGCGTTCTTTAAATACCGAAGCCAGAAGAGACCTTCACAGAATCATTATATCCATAAACAGTCAACCAATCTCTCTCTCTCTCTCTCTCTCTCTCTCTCTCTCTCTCTCTCATCTTCAGATCTCTGTAATATCAACCATGTCTCAGGTATTCAAATTCGTCTTTTGGTTTTTGACTACAAATAATTAATTCTCTGTTATTTCTTCGTCCTTTTCGATTTTGTTGATGCTATTGTCATTTGACTTTTCTTTGTTAAATAAGATTTAGGGTTTCTGACAACATATTTTGGCTTCAATCATTGATTTGCTTTTAACTGTCTTTATTTTTTTTTTTGTGTGTGATGTAAAACTTCTTCCGGTACTCTTATTGCATATTGTTTTATCTATTTTTTTTTTGCTAATTCTTTCGGAAGCTTTGAGCATTAGAAATCTTATATATGATTACTATCAATTAGTAATTATTATTGCAATAGGATGGCGTAATTGAGTTGTGATTAACATTGAGCTCAATATTGGGGTGGTTTAGTTAAGAGTCATGATATATGACAGTTCAGATTGAATCTTGAAATTTCGCGGTAATTGGTGGTGTTCAATTGGGCTTTAATTCTGTCAATTTGGCAATTTTTTTTTGTATACAGGGAAGAAAGAAAATCTCTCTTGAGTTAATTTGTTTGGAATATTATTGTATTGTTCTTGTTTTAGCTTTTGAAATCTGGGATACTTTTTCCTGCGTGCTTTCGGGCAATCTTGGTCCCCTCCCACCTTTTGGTGATTCTATCCCTATATTGATTTCTTTTGAGAGAAATCTACGCCTGCATAATTAACCGTTGGAATGCCAAAAGGGACATTAGATTGAACAAACATAAGGAAATAAACTTAATCTCTGGCATAGTTTTTAGAAAGATTGATTGTTCTGTGATATTTATTTATTTATTTTTTTGGTTGAAGATTCTTGGTTCTCAAATAAGGTGACTAATGAAAGTTATGGGCTTCACTGTCTTTCTAGCTGTGTGATAATTTAAAATTTCCTTGAAATAGTAAGAGTCAAACTTTAAAAACTCTCGAATGCAACATAAAATGGAGAATGGGCCCTCCTCTCGAATCTGGTCCCTGAAAGTTATCGCCATCAAACAATGTTTTGTAATGGAGTCCTTCGTATTAAGAGCACAACTAAGAGAAATTGTCCAGTTGCAGTAGTTCTTCTGAGTGATGTTTCTCTAATAGCAGATATTTTTGGAGGTTGTAGCACTGTAGTAGGTATTTTCATGGTAGTTGTTCTCTATCTCTGGAAAGTTTAAATGGCAAGGTTGCATCCTTCATAGAATAAAAACACATTCGATTGATTTAGCTAATTCATTTAGTACTTACCATGTTGATTTTATAGGATGTTCATGTTTCAAGGAAGACGTAGGTCTTCTGGTCCAATATCTCATTTTTCACACACACACACAGACACACACAGAGAGAGAGAGAGAGAGAGAGAGAGAGAGAGAGAGAGAGAGAGAGAGAGAGAGAGAGAGAGTGACCCGACAGATTTGTAGTTTCAATAAACTATAAAATATTGTCCGCTGCTGTTTTTGTGCCTCTTTATTAACAATGCCACCCTTTTGAATTTCATCCACGTTGATGCTGCAACAAACAGAATTGTTCTTGATGGTTGCATCTCATATATACAACCTTAAACCATTTGTTTCTTATTGCAGACTGTTGTTCTCAAAGTTGCCATGTCATGCCAAGGCTGTGTTGGTGCAGTTAATAGGGTTCTGGGAAAAATGGAAGGTTTGTTCTGTTCTCTGCCAATAACTTGTTACCAATTGTTTTTCAAGTGGATTCATTCCTGACTTCAGACAACATGTTTATTAAAAGACAGAAATTGAGCAGTGCTAATCTATGTTGGACTGGCCTTTGCCTTTTCCTTTATTCAGCTTTATGAGCTATGTAGCACGGACACTTCAATTTGGGTGCCATGTATGATGTCCGTCCCCAATACGCAAGACATGGGAAAATTTCTGAAATTTTAAGTGAGAGATCATGGGTTGAGAGTACAAAACTTTGAAAATTATTTTCTTAAACCGAGAGATCACGAGTTCAAATAAGAGAGCAAACACTTAGACTCTATTTCGTGAAGGAAAAGAAAAGGGAAAGGAAAACAAGGAAAACTAATTCCCTCGTATTTTCTCTCGTGTTTTCTTCGTGTTTGTATAACATTAAAAATTCAAAATTTCTAAAATAATATTATACCATATGAATAAAAGAAGGGAAATGACTCAATATTCAAGATGTCATTTATCAACTCATTTGCTTTTTCATACCTATATTCCTCGTTGTTTTCCTTATTATTAACCAAACAAGAAGGGAAATGTTTTCCTCTATGTTTTCTTTTCTTTTCCCTCACTAAAAGTATGTCTGCAGCTTGCCCCTCCCAAGACCTTGTAGCTTTTGTAAAGCAGACAAACTCTGGGTAATGGATTAATGGCTATTTTGGCTACCGTTACACTCAACCCTACAGTCTCGACTAAGTAGCTCGAGCTTTAACCACTGGAACAAAGCAATGAGCTGAGTTCTGGCATTGGTTTTTTTAATTTGTTCTCTGGGTAGTCGAATGAAAAGACTACTGACCAAGTCCCTTTTTTGTATTAATTTCTTTTTACCTACCTTTTGCTTGGAGATTGGTGGTGTTACGTTTTTTTTTTTTTTTTTTTTGTTTAAAAAAAGATATAAGATTTGATACTCTCTAGATGAACAGCTCTAGTATTCTATTTATTTTTTTCTTTCAAGTCCTTTTAAACCAACAAGGGGACTTAAGACCTATGAAGCATGGACACGGATACGCCAACACGGGTACGTTGACACGACAAATCCTAAAAGTTGTTATCTCAACACGGCAGGGATACACCATTTCTTTTTAAATAAAAAATTGTTTTTATTTCAAGTAATTAGGTTTTTTTTTTAAAAAAAATGACAGGCTATTAAATATTTCATGTTTTATATGCCAAAAATTATTTTTAACATTAACAAAACGGAGAGAGGAAGACGATTGCAAAAGAGAGACCGACGATCGGAGATAGGGAGATGGAATGAGAGGATCTTAATTACCGTCATGACAACGAGTAGATAAGTGATGTAATGTTTTAACGATATCGACGTCATTCATGTTGTAAACATGTAAAAAAAGAACTACAGAAAACGTGCAGTTTGGTCAAAAAAGAGTTTCTCTATGTCCCTTAAAGTGTCCCCCCATGTTGACCTCTAGAAATTGCAAAAGAAAAATGGGACACGTATTTGCGTGTATGATACGTGTCGGGGACGGGTACGTGGCCATTTTCAATGCTTCCTAGCTTAAGACTATGACATTAAGGTTGAGAGGCAAACATGCATGGATTTCTGGATGTAATGTGATTGAAATTCAGGCTACATTTTGGCCATAGGCATGTTTTAGTTTCTCCTATCCCGAAGCCTCAATATGTTTAGATGTCGTAGAAATCCAGTATAGTTGTGAAATTATAAAGGGTTAATTACGGTTCAAAAGTGGACACTTAACTCCCTTGTGGTTTTGGATTAAAGTTAAACCAGTGTTACTAATTCGCCCTTCCACCCTGCAAACTACCAAACTGGTTCGCACGACCAAACGGGGGTACGTTCGTGACCTGAAACATCAAATCAGGGGAACCTTAATTTCCCTCAATTTCCAAAAAAAAAAATTAATAATTAAAAATTAAAACCCTAACCTTTCAATTGATCGTTTGGAATCTCTGGATCATCCTCGTTTGGATCGTCCTTAGTTGCAGGGAAGAAGGGGAAAAGTAACCTAACCTCGCAAGCAGACCTCTCCCCACGTTGGCTTCGGCAGCTGCTTCTTCTTCTTCTTCTCTCTTCATAGTCGTCGCAGTACAGCAGTCTCTCGCTGTCGTGTGGCTGCGTCTCTCTCTCTCTCTCTCTCTCTCTCTCTCTCTCTCTCTCTCTCTCTCTCTCTCGTGCAGCGACTGCTGATAAGAAAGGACCCTAAAATCCTAATGTGTTTCATTGTATGTCTACATATATATACAATGTACAATAAAATAAAACACTTACCCTTTATGTTTATTAATATTATGAATAGACCCCTTAAGTTTTTACAACTCTTAAAACCTTATTTACATTCTTATATTAATATTAATATTATAAAATTGCATATAGTTCCAAAGGCGACCCGGATAAGTGTTCCGAAACGAGCCGTGACCCCAAATAGCGTTCCGACTAAGCCTACCCCCACCGCACCGCGTATGAGTTGTGTTACCGTACCACATACCAAGGTGACCCACGATCCTGGTAACATTGAGTGAAACTACCAAGATTTCTCTCAAAATAACCTCACATGGGATTAAGTGTTAAAATTAGCCCCACATATGAGTTTAAGTTTCAAATTAACCCCACATAGGCAGTTAACCCCAAAATTAGCCCCACGCAGTCGAGTTAAATGGCAGCATTATCCCTACATAGGGGATTAACTCCAAAATTAACCTCACAAAGGGGGTTAAGTGTTAAAAATTAGCCTCGCGAGGCGGGTTAAATGGCAGCATTATCCCTACGTAGGGGGGATTAACACCAAAATTAACATGACAAAGGGGGTTGAGTATTAATATTTTTGGCCAATTTTAGAATTTTCATAAGTTTTGGGAGAAATCCTAACAGTTTCGCTTTAGTCTGAAACCACATGGGGTTAAGTGTCCACACTCTTAAAGCACGGGGGGTAAAAGTGAATGGGCCTAACTACAGGCGGTAAATTGTATTTAACCCAATTATAATCTATCAGATGGTTCTTTCTGGTTTTTTCCTCCCTTTTGTTCAGGAAAATATTCATTGTACCACTATTCTGAAGGCTACGTGTAAATAAACCAATTAAATCTCATTGTTCAAAACTCTCATTTATCATGAAGTCATGGAAAAAGAGTGTACATACAGATAAGCACAATGTCTACATGTATTAGTAATTTAGCTTGTAACTTACAGATAACATTGTATCACCACTGTTGCATTGAATATTTTCTCCTTTTGCAGTGTTTATTTGGCGAGTTCCATTATTGTTTGGTTTGTATTGACTTGTGTACTTCATTTAAAATGATGTTCAGGTATAGAGTCCTATGACATTGATATTAAGGAGCAAAAAGTGACTGTGAAAGGCAACGTGCAGCCGGAAGCAGTTCTGCAGACTGTTTCGAAGACTGGTAAGAAGACTTCCCTCTGGGAAGCAGAAGCAGCACCAGCTGAAACTGAAACTAAACCCACTGAGGCTGTTGCTGTTGCTTAAATTGAGCTCTTCTGATGGATAAAAAATGTATGTTAGTTGGTTAGCTACTTTTACTTGAATGTAACTTGTAAGCTACAATAATTCCTAGCATGTTTTTCCAATATGATGTCATGTACTACAAGTTTATTAATATGAATATAATGTGTGTTTCTGTTTATATTTCTAGACTTTCCATCATATGATGCTTCTAGACTTTCCATCATATGATGCTATGCTTGGTTGTCTTTGGTCCGGCTCAAATTAAGACTACTTTTATTCCATTTTTGAATTTTAAGAATCCTCCTTGAAAGTCAATATACTTTATCACATACTTTTCTAAATTTGCTTCTTATTGTATAAAATTTTCTTACTTTTCATTTAATGTTACACTTGAATTTTTTGAACTTAAGAAAAGGGCAATTATGAAAAGTTCAAAAAATTTCACACCAATCAAAATGGGTCCTTAAATAGTTGGAATTTTTCCATAGAGACTCTTAATTTGAGACTGAGAGTAGAAAAGATCTGAAAACGGATCAGGATAATAACGAAGGTGAAATTGCAATATTCCAAGGTTCTATTTGATGCATAAATTTAGTGAGTGAAAAAGAAAAGAATACACCGGAGAGAATACTTTTCTTAGTATGATTAATAAGAAAATAATGAGAAAATTAGAAAGGAAATGAAACGAGAGTGAAAAGTTATTGGTAAGATTTGAATTATGTGAGTCACTTCCTTTCCACTTGTCATTTCATCGCCTATAAGTCCGTCCTCAACCTCATAACCACATACAACAAACTAGACAAGAAATGAGACTATAAGTGAACCCAATAAATTTTATCCATTTCCAAATAATAATAATAAAAAATAGGATTGTGTTGGTTTGATAAAGAACATTTTCTTGAGTATTTCTAAGTCAAAGGAGTAGACTCATGTACAACGAAGATATGTTCAGGTTCAAATCAAGTCTCACTTTGTTGGTTTTATGAAAATCGGTGTTATGTTGGTCTAATAAAGTACCCAACACAAACTTAGGGGTAGAACCACATAGGGAGGGAGAAGGGGCAGTGATCCCGCCTTGTCAATTCTCTGCCCCACCCTGCTCTTAAAGGAATGGATTTGGTGGAGGAATTATAGGAGTAGGGGCTTGTTTGGTATTCTAGGATCAAAACACTATGACTTTAGGGTCAGAGTTGGTAAAAAGACCCTCTGAACTCACTCAGCCCCGATTATGAGATTGATTTACACTCTTTACACCCCCGTTTAGGCGAAATAACACTTTACAATATTTTACTTTGACCGGTTTTCAATTTCATACATGTCTTTTTAAAATGTTCAATTGACACTACGCACTATAATCCCCAAAAGTGATATTTAGTAACGAAATATTTGCTACTTTGCGATTAAATATTTTGTTCCTTGGGACTGATTGAATTCACTTTAGTTAGTACATGGTGTCGATTGAACATTTTTCAAAGATCTTTAAGAAATGGAAAAGTCTGTCAAAGAACAAGGATGTATAGTGTCATTTGGCCTAAATTATTTGTGTACCTATAGCCTCACTATGTAAATATTATGTTTGATCATTTTAAAACTTGACTTGTAGCATTTTTGATGTTGTTAACACATGTTTCAGATATTTTTTTTTTTTTTTTTAGGAACATTGAAACCTCTTCATGTATAATGGTATATGAAAAAGAAAGATCATCAATGTGGGGAGGAACATAGTAGAGTCGAAATGATCAAAAATCAACATAATAGGAGTTGGTATGAGTCATTAGATAGGATGGGACATGGCGGAACTAGAGTTGGTAAGGGGGACTCTTAACTAGATCCTTCCCCTTGACATTACTAGGAGGGGGCACGTACCCCTGTCAAGTTTTCAAATTTACTTTTTTGCCTTGTGCATTTTTTTATTGTATGCCTTTTTGGCCCTAAAATTTTTCAATTTACTCCTTCTAAACTCATAAATCTCGCTTTGGTCCTTAGGTTTTTCTAAATTGTACCTAGATAAAATTTCGTGTTTACTCGATTAACCTCAAATCCTAAGCCCTTATAGGTATCCCTTTTAAACATATGAAGGATTCTTTATTTTTACAAGTGAACCTAGTCTAAAGAAAAAGCAAAGAAATTAAGCATATGAACACAATTTTTCTTGAGTTATGGAAAGATTATTTTATCTCTGAATAGTTATATTGTACCCCTTAACCTACTATAAATGAAAACCACAGAACAACCACACAATTTTTAAAATCCTAACAATCCAAAGTTATAGTAATTTTACTATACAAAATTGGGCAAGTGGCTACCCCAAAACCCCATGTAAGTCTGTGCCCCTCCAAGATCAAATCCTAGATCTACCCCTATACAACCTCCTACATACCTAGAAAGAAGTTGCACAAATACAGAACTATTCAGAAATGGGTATGTCTTTGAGATATGGATCTGGTTCTTGTGTTACCCAAACAGTCTTGGGAAACCAACCACTGTCACAATATATGGTACAACTATTCAACCATTTGGAAACTAAATCTAACCCTCAAATTTGGAAAGTATAAAATCATTGAACATAACTTAGCTACTTAGATGTTATGCTTCCCAAATTTATGGTTCCCAAACTCTTTATACTGTGAACATATCAAATAATCAAGAGAACAACAAAGGGAAAAGAGAAAAGAGAAAAGAGAAAAGAGAAAAGAGAGATAAAGTTTCTCATAGCATGAAATTAGAATGAATAATGAATAACATAATCAAAGAGAATATAACAATATAACTAGGCATACAATATTACCCTAAACAAAGTAAACGAATAAACTACCCTACAGTTAAATATCAATACTCTAACATACCCCCTCAAACTCACGATGTTGTGGCTAGAAGCATAGAGAGTTTGCCAACCAAAAATGAAAATGTTGAATCGGAAGTGACTTTGTAAACAAATCAACAATCTGCATGAAAGAAGAAACAAGAGGCAAAGTGATAGCTCCATGCTTAAGGTGTGATAGTGATATGACAATCAATCTCTATGTGCTTGGTTCTCTCATGAAAAACTGAATTGTGAGCAATCTGAATAGCACTCTTATTGTCCCAATACAGAGGAGAAGGGCGAGGAAGAGAGACACCCAAATCTGTAAGTAGCCGGCATAACCAAACAATCTCACAGGTAGTTGAAACATAGCACGATACTCAGCTTCTGTGGAAGACACAGCAACAACATCTTGCTTCTTGCATATAACACCCGCATACGTGTTATTGCATTTCATTATATTGTCATGCATGATAATGTGATGTGTTATGCATTTTGGCACATGTTTGAGTGAGTTTGGACTTACGAGTCGATTTGGGTGTCTGTATTAGAGAACACTTTGAGACATTGTGAAATGAGTTGTTTGTGATTGTGAAGTCTCTTCGCATATGAGACGGTCACTCTGGAATACTTTAAATGCTTATCTGAAAATAATTGTTTACCTGTGTATTTTACTATCTGTATTATTTCTAGTTTAGAATATATTTCTATTGTTAGATTTAGTATACTGGTGAGGACGAATTAACACGCTATTAATTTGGTAGGCTAATTAGCAACTTCGAAAAAGTTATATAAGGATTTTGCGTTTTAGCAACCAAACGGAACTTAGTCGAAAACTTTTATCATTTTGAGGTTTTACTTGTAAAGCTATGAATTAGCTGTGTAGAAAGTTTCAGAGACTGATTAGGAGTTTTGAAAACTTGTGGGGAGGTAAACACAATTTTTGAAAGTGTTGCCTATATATAGATAGAGATGACTTTAGATTTTTTTAAACTCTTAACCAAAAATTCAAGGAAGATGCCAAAGAGGATATTTAGTTACTTCGAGCTTTACGACGCCAAACGACGACCTTCTGTCCTTCTGATTCCTTCTAGATTTCATATTCGAGCTCCTCAATGTAAGAGCTTTGTTTTGATACCTATTAGGCCATGTTTGGCTAAGTTTTTTGAAAAGTTATTTTCTAGATTTTTTCATAAAAGTTGATATTTGGATTTCTGATCCATTTGAATTGTACTAGGAGTTTTTCTACACGTTCTTTGTGCACGGGTTTTCTTTGGAACGAACTTTAGGAGTGTTAATTGGAGGTGAGTGATTCAACTATGTTCTTGGAATGATTTTTTGACATTTATTCATGTTGTGATATGAAAAACATGTGTTAGTGTAGTTCATATTGGGTAAGTATATTGATAAGTAGGCCCAATAGCATGGTTACATGTTTTGTTTATCGCGAGTATGGTGATATGTATTTGAGCATGTTGAGTTGCTTATTTTGGGGTCAAAGGAGCATATGGTTACCGAGCCATTTTGTGGAGCCGATATAGGCATTAAGGTCGCACGATTGAAGAGAAGAATCATGGGTCTTACCCTTTCGTGTGGACTTATTGGCGAGGAGTCGCGAATTGGGAGTATGGGACGTACACGTGAGGCTCCGGAGACTAGTATGAAATGTAGAGATGTGAATGAGGCCATGTTTATCATTCATGTGCATTTGTTATTTTATTCACTAAGCGTTAGCTTAAATAAATCGAAATATGTGTGGTTATTCAAATGACCATTGCAGGTGTTAATGCTGGCGAAGAATCGCAGAAGTGAGCACGTGGGTTTGGGAGTTCACTTAGAAGGCAACCTGAATGTTAATCTTATAGTTTTAGGACAATAGGAATGTTGTAATAAGGATTTTGGTCGTTTTAACTTATATTAACTTGGAATCGTAGAACGAGTTCATAATGTTGTAATAGATTGTAATCTCTTGTGATTATGTTTTAACAATGTTTTGATCTAATTGGGATCACTTTAGAATGAGTTTGGTGTGTGTGTGTGTGTTTAATCCTTGGGCGACTTCAAAAGCTTTGAAACGTGGAAATTCTGAAGAATGTGCTGCTGCCATAAATCAGTCGACTGGTTTGTGGAACAGTCGACTAGAGCCTCTTTTCCAGCAACTCACTGCATTCTTTTATAGAGGATCAGTCGACTGGGTCCCCGACATAGTCAATTGGATTGTGTTTTTAATTCAGATATTTTTGTCTAGGCTGGACTTCAGTCGTCCGAATCGTACCAGTCAACTGAAAATTTCATGCCCTAGTCGACTAGACGTAGAAAACAATCGACTGGATTATGTTTGAAAAATCAAGTTTCTGTTGGACCAGTATCAGTCGACTGGGCACGAGGTGTAGTCGTCTGGATTGCTGCTTTTCAAAATATTTTGTTTTGTTCCGCTGCGTGTGTTTCTTAAAACTAATTTTTGGGAATGTGAATGAATTGGTTTAGTCTCGGTGGCGTGCCACGGGCTCCGGTTATACTATTGTGTGACCGGGCTGTGACATTTAGTGGTATCAGAGCTATAGGTTTAGAGCCTTGGGGACGAGTGACGTTCTATGATGAATGACTTCAAGTGGTGTGAATAATTGTAAGGATAATATTGTTATCATTATTAAAATTGCTCATATGTTAGCATAATTTAATTGTGATGACGAACTGTGCACATATATCTATTGTGGCATAGCATGCATAGTCATTATGCATTGAACTCAACAGGGAAAATTCTTAAAACATTATGGCTAACCCGGTAAGAGAATTGTCACATGCATTCGCGTATGGACCAAATAATGGATATGGTTGGAAACTTTATACAAGCTGTAAGTGAAAGAGAGCAGATGAATGTTCAGGTTCCACCAGTTACAGTTCGTTATATTAATACACCACCGATACCAAGACCTCAACACACCATCACAAAATAGTTCCACAAAAGGAACCGACTTTGTATTACGAACAAACCAACATAGACTTGGCCGACCATTGAATGATGGATATGGAAATACATTTCCGTTAGGTGATATGCACTGACGAGGAGAAAATTATTTGTGCATCCGATATGTTAATGGGGGAAGCATTAGATTGGTGGAACAACGTACTTGAACAAGGGAAGCCGACCACGTGGGAAGCATTTAAAGAGGAATTCAACCGATGGTTCTTTCCGTAATCACTTTATACTCAGAAACGTCAAGAGTTTGCGAGTTTAGTTTAGGGAGATATGACTGTGGGTGGGTATGTTTCTCGTTACAATGCGTTGTTGCATTTTGGGAAAACTACGGTTCCAACTGATAAGGGTAAAGCTCTTAAGTTTGAGGAAGGGATTAGGGAGAATATCCGTAGCCGTGTGGACATGTTGCAACACCCGAACGTTTCTCTAGTAGAGGAAGCTGCCCGCATAGCTGAGAAGAGTGTCGATCGATATCGACAAGGGCAACAAGGAAATAGAGCAAATGACAATAGGGACAAGAGCCAAGGGAATGCCAAGAAACCATTCACACAGAGTTTGGGATCGTATATGAGTAACCAAGGAGGGAGTACGTTCATGGGAGACTTGAGACCGTTATACCCGACAAGTAACCTACGACACAGAGGAACCTGCTATCAATTGAGCACGTGCTACCTATGTAAGCAATTGGGGCATATCTCCAAAAATTGCCCTTTGAATGCAAATTCGACCACACCGAACACCACCTCGAATGCCAAGAGCTACAACCCAGAGATGAGGTAAAAATGTTTTCAATGTGGGCAACCGGGACATATAGCGAAGAACTGCCCGAGTAAGAGACAATCGGGAATGAGCACCGGGGCATCGAGTGTGCCAAGCGGGTCGAGGGCAGAACCAAGAGTGGATAAAGGGACAGGAGTCGCACAGCAGTAAGGACAATACTTCCAGCTCAGGCTGGGAAATACGGATGATACGGTTGTATCAAATATTCTTCCTATTTGTTTGTATCCTGCACGCATACTTATGGATTCTGGTTCAACGCATTCATTTGTATCATGTGACTTTGTTAAGCATTTAACTGTTAAGTCTAAATCGCTAGGATATGATTTGTGTGTCTCATTGCCTAGTAATGAACTATTAGTAACTTCTTCAATATTCAAGTTGTGTGAGATCAAGATAGACGATAACGTCTTGAGCATTGATTTGATTCCGTTGACAGTAAATTACTTTGATGTTATCTTGGGCATGGATTGGTTGTCAGTCAATCAAGCTAAGATCGATTGTGAGTAGAAACGAGTTAGTTTCTATCCGTCAGGTCAAGAAGAATTTACTTTTTAGGGTAAGGGTGTGACCATACCACCGTACTTGATATCAACAATTCAAGTAAGTAAGATGTTAAAGAAGGGTTGTTCAGGTTTCTTATGTTCGATCATTGACACACAAGTTCTTGGACCACTAGTAGAAGACATTCCAGTAGTTCGAGAATTTCTGGATGTTTTTCCCGATGAGTTACCCGACGTATTGATAGAGAGAGAGAGAGAGCTTGAGTTCACGATAGAGGTATTACTAGAGTCACAACCGGTATCTATAGCATCGTACCGAATGGCATCGGTAGAATTGAAAGAATTGAAAATTCAGTTAGAAGAACTGTTGGAAGGGTTTTATCCGACCGAGTGTTTCACCATAGGGAGCTCCAGTCTTGTTTGTAAAGAAGAAGGATGGGATAATGCGTATGTGCATCGACTACCGAGAGTTGAATAAGTTGACCGTTAAGAACAAGTATTTGTTACTGCGAATAGATGACATGTTTGATCAGTCACAAGGGGCTCAGGTATTTTCGAATATTGACTTGAGATTCGGTTACCATCAATTGAAAGTCAAAGAAGAAGATGTTGAGAAGACAGCTTTCAGGATTAGATATTGTCACTTTGAATTTTCGGTTATATCATTTGGAGTGACTAACGCACCAGCTGCTTTCATGGACTTGATGAATCGTGTTTTCAAGGACTATTTGGATGAGTTTATTATTATATTTATAGATGACATTCTAATCTATTCCAAGAGTGTTGAAGATCACGAGCATAATTTGCGATTTGCCTTACAATGCTTACGAGAGAAGAGATTGTACGGTAAATTAAAGAAGTGTGAGTTTTGGTTGACCGAGATTGCTTTTCTTGGGTATATTGTATCTGCTAAAGGAATTTTTGTAGACTCTTAGAAGATAGAAGCTGTTACTAATTGAGTAAGACCAATGAATGTGACAGAAATATGAAGTTTCCTAGGATTGGCTCGTTATTACCGGAGATTTGTAAAAGATTTTTCACGCATTGCAATGCCGATGACACAGTTGATGAGGAAAGATGTTGCTTTTGTATGGAGTCCGGAATGTGAAGAAAGATTTCAAGAATTGAAAGCTTGACTAGTGAAGGCACCAATCTTAGCCATTCTGACAGGGACTGAAGGGTTTATTATTTACAGTGATGCTTCGTATAGAGGTTTAGGTTGTGTTCTTATGCAAGGTGACAAGGTCATTACCTATGTATCAAGACAGCTTAGACCACACGAGAAGAATTATTCGACACATGATCTAGAATTGGCCGCCGTGATTTTTGCATTGAAGATTTGGCGTCATTATCTGTACGGGAAAAAATGTGAGATATATACAGATCACAAGAGTTTGAAGTACTTATTCACGCAACAAGATTTGAACATGAGGCAAAGGAGATGGTTAGAGTTGATGAAGGACTATGATTTGTCAATTCAGTATCATCCGTGCAAGGTGAATATAGTCGCCGATGCTCTTAGTCATAAAGCATCAACCAATACCGCATCAGATTTGACTTCTCAGAAAGAATTGATTCGAGATATGGACAATATGGAGCTTGAGGTGATTCTGAGGATTGAAAGTGGCTTGATGTCGACGATTGTGGCACAACCACTCTTGATTCACGAGATCACAGAGAAACAACTTCAAGATGTAACTTTGAAGAAGATTTGTGATGAGATTCCAATGATAAAGCAACCGACATTTACTTTTGAGAACGATGTCTTAAGATTGAGGGGTATAATCTGTGTGCCTAATGAGAAGGAGTTGAAATAGAACATTCTAGAGGAAGCACATAATACGAAGTACACCGTTCATCCGGGAAGCACCAAGATGTATAGAGACCTGAGGCATGTTTATTGGTGGCCAAGAATGAAGAGAGAAATAGCACGCTATGTCTCACGTTGTATGAGTTGTCAATAAGTGAAGGCCGAACGCCAAGTACCTTCAGGATTGTTACAACTGTTACCGATGGAGGAGTGGAAATGGGAACACATTACAATGGACTTTGTAAGTGGGTTTTCGAGATCGAAGAAAGCGAACACTATCATTTGGGTGATCGTTGACCATTTGACGAAGTCGTCGCACTTCCTACCACTTCGAACAACTCAGCCGATGACATTAGCTAAGTTGTATATCCACGAGATTGTGAGAGTATATGGTATTCCAATTTCTATTGTTTCAGATAGAGAGTAGTTTTACATCAAAGTTTTGGAGAGCCATGCAAGAGGCAATGGGTACCAAATTGCATTTCAGTATCGCTTTTCATCCTCAGACCGATGGTCAATCGAAAAGACTAATCCAGATTTTGGAAGACATGCTTCGTTTATGTGTACTTGATTTTCTGGGTGATTGGGAAGACCATTTACCGTTGATTGAGTTCGCATATAACAACAGTGGCTCCTTATGAAATTTTGTATGGTCGAGTATGTCGTTCACAAATTAGTTGGAGGGAAGTCGGAAAAAGAATGATAGAAGGGACAAAAATTGTATAAGAGACAACGGACAAGATAAAGATGATTCGACAACGATTACTGACAGCTCAGAGTAGGTATAAGAGTTATGCCAACAAACGTAGGCGACCGTTGGAATTTGACGTAGGAGATTTGGTTTTCTTGAAGGTGTCACCTCAAAGGGAATCACTAGATTTAGGAGATACGGGAAACTCAACTCGAGGTACGTAGGACCTTTTGAAATCCTTGGGAGAGTTGGACCCGTAGCATATCGATTGAACTTGACAAGTGAGTATGCTCAAGTTCATAATGTGTTTCATGTATCTTTGTTATGAAAACATTTAGCAGAAGATAGAGATCAAGTTATGACTTCGACGCCAAATGAGATTCAGAGTGATTTGACGTATGTGGTGTATCCGGTAGAGATTTTGGATCGAAGGGATCAAGTCTTTCAGAACAAGGTGATATCGAAGGTAAAAGTGTTATGGCGTAGCCAAATGACGGAAGAGATGACATGGGAAATCGAAGATGAGATGTGTACTCAGTAGTCGCACCTTTTAGATACATAAGGTACAAGTTTGGGGACAAACTTCATTTAAGGGGGAGAGTATTACAATACCAGCATGCATGTTATTGCATTTCATTACATTGTCATGCATGATAATGTGATGTGTTGTGCATTTTGGCACATGTTTGAGTGAGTTTGGACTCACGAGTTGATTTGAGTGTCTGTGTTAGAGAATCCTTTGAGACATTGTGAAATGAGTTGTTTGTGATTGTGAAGTCTCTCCGCGTATGAGACGGTTACTGTGGAATACTTTAAATGTTTATCTGAAAATAAATGTTTACCTGTGTATTTTACTGTTTGTATTATTTATGGTTTATAAAATATTTCTATTGTTAGATTTAGTATCCTGGTGAGGACGAATTAACACGCTATTAATTTGGTAGGCTAATTAGAAACTTCGGAAAAGTTATATAAGGATTTTGCATTTTAGCAACCAAACGAAACTTAGTCGGAAACTTTTATACTTTTGAGGTTTCGCTTGTAAAGCTATGAATTAGCTGTGTAGAATGTTTCAGAGACTGATTAGGAGTTTTGAAAACTTGTGGGGAGGTAAACGCAAATTTTGAAAGTGTTGCCTATATATAGATAGAGACGACTTTAGGTTTTTCTAAACTCTTAACCTAAAATTCAAAGAAGAGGCCAAAAGAGGAGATTTAGTTACTTCGAGATTTGCGATGCCAAACGACGACCTTCTGTCCATCTGAGTCCTTCTAGATTTCATAATCGAGCTCCTCGGAGTAAGAGGTTCGTTTTGATACCTATTAGGCCATGTTTGGCTAAGTTTTTCAAAAAGTTATCTTCTAGAATTTTTCATAAAAGTTGATATTTGGATTTCTGATCCATTGGAATTGTACTAGGAGTTTTTCTACACGTTCTTTGTGCACGAGTTTTCTTTGGAACGAACTTTAGGAGCGTTAATCGGAGTAGAGTGATTCAACTATGTTCATGGAATGATTTCTTGATATGTATTCATGTTGTGATATGAAAAGCATGTGTTAGTGTAGATATATATTGTGTAGTTCATATTAGGTAAATATATTGATAAGTAGGCCTAATAGCATGGTGACATGTTTTGTTTACCGCGAGTATGGTGATATGTATTTGAGCATGTTGAGTTGCTTGTTTGGGTCAAAGGAGCACGTGGTTACCAAGCCATTTTGTGAAGCCGGTATAGGCATTAAGGTCGCACGATTGAAGAGAAGAATCGTGGGTCTTACCCTTTTGCGTGGACTTATTGGTGAGGAGTCGCGGATTGGGAGTATCGGACGTACACGTGAGGCTCCAGAGACTAGTATGAAATGTAGAGAGGTGAATGCATCCATGTTTATCATTCATGCGCATTTATTATTTTATTCACTAAGCGTTACCTTAAACAAATCAAAATATGTGTGCTTATTCAAATAACCATTACAGGTGTTAATGCTGGCGAAGAATCGCAGAAGTGAGCACGTGGGTTTGGGAGTTCACTTAGAAGGCAACCTGAATGTTAATCTTGTAGTTTTGGGACAATAGGAATGTTGTAATAAGGATTTTGGTTGTTTTAACTTTTATTAACTTGGAATCGTAGAACGAGTTCATAATGTTGTAATAGATTGTAATCTCTTGTGATTATGTTTTAACAATGTTTTGATCTAATTGGGATCACTTTAGAATGAGTTTGGTGTGTGTGTGTGTGTTTAATCCTTGGGCGACTTCAAAAGCTTTAAAACTTGGAAATTCTGCAGAATGTGCTGCTGCCATAAATCAGTCGACTGGTTTGTGGAACAGTTGACTGAAGCCTCTTTTCCAACAACTCACTGCATTCTTTTATAGAGGATCAATCGACTGGATCGTGTTTTCAATTCAGATATTTTTGTCTAGGCTGGACTTCAGTCGACCGGACCATACAGTTGACTAAATATTTCATGCCCTAGTCGACTGGACGTAGAAAACAGTCGACTGGATTATGTTTGAAAAATCAAGTTTTTATTGGACCAGTATCAGTCGACTGGGCACGAGGTGCAATTGAGTGGATTGCTGCTTTTCAAAATGTTTTATTTTGTTCTGCTGCGTGTGTTCTTAAAATGAATTGGGTTAGCCTCGGTGGCGTGCCACGGGCTCCGGTTCTGCTATTGTGGGACCGGGCTATGACATTGCACTTCTAAGAAATGAGAGAATCACCAAAAAATATACAAAATCTAGTGACAGACTTGTGATCAGTAGGATGACCGGCCCAATCAGATCAGAGTATGCATGCAACTCCAATGAAGAAGATGACAAAAGTAAATACTTATGTATATATACAGTTGATAATAGAGATGTCGTGCCATACAATCCCCATCTTTCTAGAAAGTTTAACTGCCATATTAATGTTGAAGTTTGTGCTGGGATGAGGTGTGTAAAGTATATTCACAAATACATTTACAAAGGTCATGCCCTTAAGTATCTCAGAATACGATGAGCAATAGCCCAATGAACTGTAGTAGGGGAAGTAACAAACTGACTAACAACATGAACAACTTGAGCAATATCCAAACAAGTAATAGTGAAATAATTCAAGCTACCAACAATAGTACGATATAAGGTAGGATCGGGCAAAAGAACGCCACAGAAGGGGAAAGACGAACATTAAGAGCCAAACGAGTATTAACAATCTTATTATCAGTAAGACGAGCACGCTCAAGAATGTCACGTGTGTACATAGACTGAGAGAGAAGATAACCTTTTGGAGAAAAGGCTACTTCAATCCCCAAAATAACGTAGAGGACCCAAATCTTTATTTTCAAAACAACGAGCTAATTCAAACTTCAACACTGCAATCCCATCAGCTTCATCACCAGTAATGATCATGTCATCGACATACAAAGAAAACATAATACGACCAACAGTGGTACACTTGATAAAGAGAATTGAATCATACTTACTCGGGGAAAACCCAAAAGAGTTAATCATAGTGAAAAACTTCTCAAACCATGCTCGACGGGCTTTTTTAAGACTATATAAGGCTTTCTTAAGCCTGTAAACTTCACTAGGACGGTGAGGGACACCCAGAGGAGGAACCATATAAACCTCCTCTTGGAGGTCTCCACTCAAGAAAGCATTTTAAATATCCATCTGAGTTATGTCACTGACGAATAGATGCAACTGCAATAAGAGTATGAATAATAGTCATTTTAGTCTCCTCATAACTCATACCATACTGCTGGGAAAAACCCTTGGCAACCAATCTTTCTTTGTACTAATCAATAGACCCATCTGACTTGGTTTTGATTTTATAAACCCAATGGGAACCATTAGCGCTCTTACCAGAAGGTAAGGGAACCAAACTTCAAGTGTCTATCTTATACAATATAGAGAGTTCTCTGCCATAGCCTGCTACCAAAGAAGATCAAGAGCTGTCTCTTTATAGGATAAAGGCTCAGAGAGATCATGAACTAATGCTAAAAAGGAAGGAAAAGAATCTAAATAACAAGAATAAACAAAACTGGGTGATTGAGTGGACCTACGAGTGCGAAGAGGATAGCGAGAAGGAGGTTCTATAGCCTCAGCGGGTGCTTGGGTGGCCTTTGGAGGGGAGGTAGAATCAGGTGGCAAAAGTACCAGTACAGAAGAAGTAAAACCATGAGGTGAGACAATATCAGTGGTGCAAGGGACTCGATAGGGAAAACTATCAGAGAATGGGTCAAGGTGGATGAGATTAGATTTAGTCAATTCATGATGATTATCAGGAATAGAAAAAAAGGGTATGTGCTCAAGAAACACAACATGGAGAGAGACATACAATTTCTTAGTAACTGGATCAAAGCAATGATATCCCTTCTGACCCTCACCATAACCTAGAAAAACACAAATAGCAGACTTTGGTGATAATTTGGTACGCTCTACACGAGGTCGAAGGACAAAACAAGTACAACCAAACACCTTTAAGGAAGAAGAATCAGAAGCATGCTCATACAAATTTTCAAAAGGTGCTAGACCCGAGTAGTGAGAGGACGGAATTTTATTAATCAGATTGACAGCGGTAAGGATAGCCTTTCCCCAAAATTCACTAGGGATATATGCAGATAAGAAAAGAGAGCGAGTAGTTTCAACAACAAGCCGATGTTTTCTTTCAGCAACATCATTTTGCTCAAGATTGTCAGTATAAGAGGACTGGTCCATAGTTCCATCTAAAGCAAGCAACTAATGAAATTTATGATAAGTATACTCTCCGCCTAAATCACATCTAAAATATTTGATGACAGTAGAATGTTGAGTTTCGACAAAAGGACGTAAGGTATTGTAAATATCAAAGAAGTCTGAACGATATTTCATAAGATAAACCTAACAGTAACGAGTGCAATCATCAATAAATGATAAATAATATTGAGACCCTCCTCTTGTATTAACAGGAGAGGGTCCCCACACATCAGAATGAACTAAATCAAATGGTGTAACAGAAGAAGAAATACATCTATTAAAAGGTAAATCTGAAAATTTTGCCAGTTTACAACCACTACAATCAGAATTGTCCGATTTTTCAAATATGATTTTTGCATTTTTCAAAGGATAGATCAAAAAATGAATAAATGACGTCGGAAGGATGTCCGATATTTCACATATTATCCTTGCATTTTTCAGATGATAGATAAAATTTTTCAATGCAATAAATGACGCCGAAAGGCTGTCCGAATTTTCACATATTATCTTTGCATTTTTCAGATGATAGATTAAATTTTCCAAAGCAATAAATGACGCTGGAAGGCTGTCCGATTTTTCACATATTATCCTTGCACTTTTCAGATAATCGATAAAAATTTTCGAATGCAATAAATGATGTCGGAAGGTTGTCTGATTTTTCACATAATATCCTTGCAATTTTTAGATGATACCAAAAATTTTCCAATGTAATGAATGACGCTGGAAGGCTATTCTATTTTTCACATCCTATCCTTGCATTTTCCATACGATAGATAAAAATTTTCAAGTGCCATAAATGACGCCAGAAGGCTGTTCGATTTTTCACATCCCATTCTTGCAATTTTCAGAAGATAGATAAAAAATTTCAAGTGCCATAAGTGATGCCGAAAGGCTGTCTGATTCTTCACATCTTATCCTTGCATTTTTCAGATAATTGATCAAAATTTTCAAAAGCCATAAATGACGCCGAAAGGCTATCCGATTTTTCATATCTCATCCTTGAATTTATTGAGTTTGAGTACACTTTCTCAAAATTTATAATCAATGTCGAAAGGCTGTGTGGATATCGCATTTTTATTCTTTACCCACAGCTTTTTTAAAAATTCTTTTTCAATTTCAAAATACAAAACACGAGTCGCTACTTAATTTTTAAAAGAAAAAATTAAGAAACCATTTTAAAGTAAACCGGTCTTTTTTGGAAACCATAGATTAACCAGGTCCGAGGATTATGGAATGAGAGAGGAAGGAGCCCGGCGGACTAAAACACCCCCTCTCATCCTATCTCGCGATAGGCCTCTACTCAACATCCTTTTAATCGAATTTATTAATCTAAGCATGCCCTCAACTAATACATATGTATAAATATATATTACAAAAGCATGTCCAAAAGGGGTGCAAGATTGCTAACGGCAAAATGTCATTCAAAACCAAGTAAGTTGATTAGCAAGCAATGTGATATGCAATAAGGAACAAGAGAACTTACTCGGGGTCCAGCTGCGATATAGAAACGGGCAATGCATACACAAAATTTAAATCCTAGAAAAAGGTCTCTAACACACATATACACATAAAACAAGACCTAATCTAAGGTGTCGTGTATGTAGTCAAAATTTTAATAAAATCAAGAAATGATTAAACTAGAGAAGGGTTGAGAAATCATACCTTAATAGTCTACAAAACAAAGGGTTAGTCCACATGCTTTGGATAAGATATAAAGTTGAATCTTAAATAATATTTCTAAACTTCTAGCTTAAATCTATCAAGTATGATAGAATTGACATAATTATGAATTCTAATTACAAATATCAATCTGCAAGGATGAATGTAAATGAATACATAGATGTTAACAAGGGTAGGCTGTGAACTTATCCATTGATTTGGATCATTTAACTTTGGGATTTAAGTTTAACTAATCATTATTGAAGCATGGTTTGAGTCTTAGATCATGGAAATATCATTTAAGCCATTATTTACAAGTTTGGTCAAATCTATCATAAGATTCTGAAAATTACAGAGAGCAAACCAAAACTTCAAAAATTGGAAAAATGTAGTTCCCATAGTTTGATGTCAATGATTTTTGGACACAAGATGTCTCTGTAAGTCTAGTTTTCAGCCCAAAAAGAAAAATCAAAGATCAACAATTCAATATATGGGATTTAGACAAACACTAGCATCACTCAGAAATTTACAACTCTCTGTCCAGAGATTTTGTACTATTTTTTAAAAATAGTAAAAAAATTAGAAACACTTTGATCTTTTTAGGGTACCTTCTTAACACATTAAACTATCCAGAAAAATTTATTTGAGGTCAAGAAAACTTGATTGAAGCTCTGATTTACTCATTTCAAAAGGGTGTTACTGTTCTAAAACTCTGGACAGATTATAGTTGTTTCACAAAACTCATGACCAAACCACTTTAAACATGAAATCTCAATAAATCAAAAATTACAGTGGTAAAACTTTGTGTTGGTAATAATCTCCAGTTGGTTCTAGACCATGTTTAAATATCCAGACAAAGAACCATGGAGGAATATTGAAATTGAAGTCTTTAACAAACTGGAAATACCACATGTGTTTAAACAGGGTATTTTGCATAAGGAGAGTTTTATCCCATTCCTTTTGGTAGTCGTAAAAATTATAGCTCTTGCAATCTCCAGGAAGACAATTTTTAAGTCTTCTTTCCTTTTCAGGATCCATTTCCCAATCAAACAAAGAAAAGACCTTTAAAATGAACATTTTTGAGAAAGCATGGTGATGACCACCAGTCTTGCAATGCTCAATCTTTACTGAGCCTGTCTCTATAAGAATATTTTCATAATATATTCTTGGGTTTCCCATAGCTGATTTTGGATAGAACCATCCATTTGAAATATCAAAAAAATGTTTAGCAACATCATTTGGAGGTTTAACTGCCTCTTCGCTGTTCTTTAAAACAAGAATTGGTCAAGGTTTAACCTTGTCATGGAATTCTGAAAAGCATATAATCCTTTCTGGAGGAGTGGTATAACCTTAAGCTTTACCTGTATCTTTATATTTATTCCTTGAATATTATGGATGAGGCGTCTTCCACTACCTCCTCTTCCTTTAGGGGAATATCCTCTGAAGTTAGGCCTCATGTTTATTGTACAAAATTCGCATGTAAGGAAGTCAGAGAGAGAATTTGAACTTCCTTTTATGTACTCAATTTTAAAGTCAAAAGCAGACAAGATGCCTTGCCATCTAGCAAAAGTCTGTTTTGAGGCAATATTCTTGACATCTTTTAAAATAATATCTTTAGCTGCTTGGCAATCTACTCTGATTAAAAATTTTTGATTGAGTAGATCACTTTCAAATTTAGTGACACATAAGACAATGGCTAAAATTTCTTTTTTGATTGTAGAATAATACTTCTGAGCTGGTTTCCAAGCTCCAGAAGTAAATCAGAATAACAGCTCAGAGTTATTAACTCTCTGCTTAAGAATTCTACCATATCCAAGATCTGAAGCATCAGTTTCAACGATTTTAAAAGCTTTTGATAAAGGCAAACAAAGACATGGCAAAACTTAGCTTTAGCCTTTATTCTTTTTATTGCTTCAGTATGTTTAGAGTTCCATGCAGGAGGAATCTTCTTCAATCTTTCATATAAGACAGCTGAATCTTTATAAAGATCTTTATAATACTCAGCAATATAATTTAAGCTTCGCAACAATCTTTGGAGTTGAGTTTTATCTTTAAATTCATCAGGAAATTTTTTAGCAAATGCAATTGCTCTATCAATTGGAATTATTGTTCCTCTTTCAAAATTATGGCCAGGAAATCGGACTTTTGTTGAAATAGTTTTATCTTTTTGGCCAAAACAACTAATCCATTTTTCTGAATATTTTTATAAAAACTATCCAGATGTTTCTAGTGTTTTTCTATTGATGGTTAGTACATTAACACATCATCAATATAAACAATACATAATTCAGATTAAGGATTAAAAATATCATTCATTATGTTCTGATATTCTAAAGGGGCATTTTAGAGGCCAAGGGCATAACATTCCACTCATAATGTCCAAAAGGAAAACTTTGTTTTTCCATGTTTAGTAACATTCTATGCCTTTATATGTACCATATGCATCATCCATCATCTCATGTATCATATTCTCATGGATTCTTGAGTTTGATTTGTAAATAAAAACCTTGAGTATGTCAATACTTTGAGGAGTCTTGAAGTACGTTGGAAGATGACTTCCTAAGTGGTTATAATCTCTATTTGAGTGCTGAAAATATACTTTCAAAACACCCCTTTCAAAACCCTTCTTGAACTCCAAACCTTGGTTTGCAAAGTTTGAAAAGCTTGTTTTCCAAAAACCCCCAAAACAGTGAGTTGTTCAACTTAAAAATGTCATTCTGAGTTCAATACTCAATGGATGATTGAAGTACCACTTGGAAAGTTTTCTTAACTCATTGAAGAACACCCGAGATTTTTGGTTTGATTTAAAAACACTTGGAAGGGTCCCATTTTGACCCAAACATTCCTCCCAAACATTCTATTTTCTCTGTCACAGCAGCTTAGTTGAATTACAACTTGTTTTCCAGAACACTTTTTCAAAACGAGTGGTCCCAACTCATTTTACCCTTGAACTTAATTGTCTTAAGGAACTCTATATATAATTTGGACCTCCAAATGTGTCGTTTTCATTTTCAAAGATTTTTCTACATTTTAGTCAACAGTACGGATTCTGTTTCTGAACAACCTTTCTTGTTTATATGATTTCTCTCAATCTGTAACTTCAATCTTGATTTAGCTTTTTGGTATGTGTTCTAGACACAGTAGGGATAGTCTCCATATAGAATCATGAATTGTATACACTCCTAACCTCGCTTTTCCATTTTTACAAAATCAGTTCAATATTCTAACCACTATTCACTGCAAGCATGTTTTACTTTAATTCTTTGATTAGATGTTCACATGCCATCAAAATTAGTCCATATCTTAGGAAGTAGTTCATACCTCATTTGTACATATCCTACAATAACATTCTTCATTCACTCATGCATATTTTAGACTTCTAAATCACTTTAGAAAATCCATAAACACAAACACACTACTACTTTGCACATTCTAGGATCATACATTGCATCCATACAAGATTTGGAATTTTTGTGACTCCTAAGCTAAGAAGACTATAAGGAATGAACTTGATCACACGTTCATGCTCCCCCCAATCAAGTCATTCTTTCTCATCCATTCCGGGGATTGAGAGGTCTTCTTTTTAAAAATTAACATGCATCACACTAGTTTGCTAAGTATATTTTTCTCTGATTATTTGTTTCAATAACAATTCATGTCCCCTTTAGATTAGGAAAACTTGATTACTTGATATGTGATTAGATGATTTTTGTTAGGTTTTGTTTATGTGATCTGTCACTTTTGCATTGTGTGATATTTGGTTTAGATATTATGAATGATATCTTCTCTTTTGATATTTCATTTCAAGATTCTTATGCAATGTAATATACTATCATAGTATTAATTGTTGAACCAAACATACTATAAGATGATTATTTGGATGCTAATTGAGGCCTGTTGAGAGACGTGACTAGTTGAGGATGTTTTAGTCGTGGCAAAGGCTCTTTCCTCTCTCATACCAAAACTCCGAGCCAAGTTCTTTGTTTATGAAAGGCCGGTACCCTTTATCCATTTGGATGAGTCAAAATTGGATTTCTTGGTCCCTAAAACCAAGTGGCGACTCTGCATCCATTTGGGTGGACCCCGGAGGTCGCGTGTCTACAGCAACCTGGCTACCCACCTCCCCCGTGACCACCACCACTTACCATCTCTAAGCCCCCATAGCTACCACTCCAAACCTACCTCCAACCACCACCACCCAAGTCTACCACTTACCTCCGGCCACCACCACTTACCCTCTTCAAACCCCCAACCTCCAACCTCACAGTCATTCACACACACACACACACACACACACACACACACACACACACACACACACACACATGTATATATATATTTTTTGGTTTAGTTTTGTATCTCCCTTAAAACCTCTCTCAAAGAAAAAAAGAAGCAAATTTTTTCGTCTACTTTCTTGTTTTCTTAAACAAAAAAAAGCATTTTATTTACTTGTCTACTTTAAAAAAAAAAGGACAGAAAGAAAAGATTTTTTTAGTTGCTTATTTACTTGTAAGCAAAAATTGAAAGAATGAAAGAAAGTTTCAATTTACCTTCCAAAAGAAAAAAAAAAAAAAAAAAAAAACAACAATGGCCTTTTTTATTATTTCATTTACTTGTACAAAAAAAGGGAGAGATATTTTATTATTATCTATTGATTTCAAGAACAAAAGAAAAAATAAATGTATACAAACAAAGAGAAGCCTTCATTACTTGTGAAGAAGAAAAGAAAAGAAAATTTATATTAATACTTGAAAAAAAAATAAAGGAAATATAAAGTTTTTTTATTACATTTTATTTGCAAAAAAAAGAGAGGAAAATAATGGATTTTTTTTAGAACAATTTCTGCTGTCTTCAAAAAATATTTATATTTATGTCTTCTATTTGTCTGTCTCTTTCAGGTACATAATGGAGCTACGGTTCCAAACAGCAACATTTAAATCATTCTTACTTTTTTATTATTTCTTTTTCTTCAAAAAAGAAAACCTTGCATTCCTCAGTATCTGAACTCTTCTCGACCTGACGGGTTACCGCAGTTGGGATAGGGATCATTCGAGTCGCCTCTTTTTATGCCGTTATAATGGAAAAATTAAAAAAAAAAAAAAAAAACTCCAGTCAATCGTATATCTACTTTTTAAAATATCTCCGAGCACTGTTCACTTTTAAAACACATCAGATCAAATCCTACAAATTTCAATTTATCATTTTGTGCCGTCATAATGCCGAATTTTCAAGTAACTCAAAAATTATTTCAAGCATACCTTTCAAAATCCCACAATTTCCAATTTATCATTTTACGCCGTTATAATGCCGAATTTTCGAGAAACTCAATAACAATTCCAAACATATTTTTTAGTATCCTGCATTTTCCATTTTCTCATTTTATGCCGTTATAATGTCGAAATTTCAAAAAATTCAAAACTACTTCAAGAGATCTTTTAAAATCACCACTTCTTCTAAAATCAGCCGGGATCAAATCCCATATTTCTCATATCCCCATTTTTAAGCCGTCATAATGCCGAAGTTTCAAAGAAGCACAAATCTATTTTGGGATTAAACCCATATTTTCAAAATCAATTCTGGGATTAAATCTCACATTTTCAAAACCAATTCTGGGATATCCCACATTTCAAAAACTATTCTGGGATTAGGTCCCACAGTTTTAAAATCAATTCTAAGATTCAACCCCACATTTTCAAAAAAATTTCAAAATCCCACATTTCCAAAATCTTTTCTAGGACTAAGTCCTACATATTTTCAAAATCTATTCTAGGATTAGATCCCACATTTTCACAATACTTTCAAAATCTATTCTGGGGGTCTTACATTTTCAAAAGTTATTCTAGGATTAAATACCACAATTTCAAAATCAATTTTGGGATTAAATCCTATATTTTCAAAATCAATTTTGGGATTAAATCCGATGTCTACAATACCAATTTTGGGACTAAGTCCCTCATTTTCATCTTTCATGGGATTAAATCCCACATTTTAAAAAAATTTCAAAATCTATATTAGGATGAAATCCCACATTTTCAAGATTTGAGACTAAGTCCCACATTTTCAAAACAATTACATTTGGCTAAAGTCTGGGACAATGCAGCTCCGCGCTCAAGTTTCCAATCATGCCACATTTCGGTCAAAATTCAGGACCACGTCGTCGAAGGCTAAAGTTCCTGACCACATCTGTCAGCTAGCCATGAGCATAACTAGCACCTTTCAAGCTCACCATGAGTATAACTGGTACCACATTTTACCTTTTCACCTTGAGGACAACTTGACTTCACTTTTTAAAAATTCTCCCGAGAAATGGGAGAACTATGCACGACCTAATTCTTGATCAAACTCGAGATACGTAGATAGCTCACGAGGGTTCGGTCATACCAAATAAAAACCCAACTCCCATTTTCTGATACAATTCACTTTCATTTAGATTGAAAAGTCGATAGACACCAAACTAGTGTGGTAACCCGTTCGAGGGATGTTTAGGGGTGCTTAAAACATTTTCCTAACATAATCAAGCCTTCGAACCCTTTCTTTGGTACATCAGATCATGTTTACAGAGTCACACATTTTAAATGGGCCTTGTACTTTACTTTACAAATATTTTAGATGGCCTACACGCCTTTAAGCCAATTAGGTGGCGACTTTGTAACAATGAATAAAGGCCCTTCACTTTTTAAAGAAAAGCTTCTATTTCAAAACCTACACTTACATTGTCCCGCTCGGTTCATTTTTGGGGTGTGACTATAGACACCCCATTTTGGTTCGTCTGTTAGACAGAAGCAACCCGCTTCAAGAACAACTCGATGACTGGAATCAGGGTTTATTGATTGTATAAAGCAGAACTCTGTGAAGCATCGTGGTCTCTTAGATATGTTAGAATAACTTCTAGGAAGACTTATGTATGTGAGAAACTCAATTTAGAAACAAAAATCCAAGTTAGGATAGTAGTTTCAAATAAAATGACAAAATCACCTTTATTGAGCGAATTCTGGATCTCAAGGAGGGATCCCGAGAGCTTCCTTTACAAAATATTCCTAAATTAGCTAAAAATGATGCCCCGAGCCTTCATGTTGGCTAAAAACTGCTTAGGAGAATTTTTGTGGCAAAATAGCCCTTCTACGCATCTCCGGATAGCTCCTTTACAAAGTCAGCCTCACCTTTTTTTATTTATTTATTTATTTTTTATCATAACTCAAAATCAACAATTTTTTTTAATGAGACCAAAAGCATCAGAAACTAGACTTCCATACCTTTCGAATGGTATATCACAAGCCCAAAAATGATAACCGAGGTGAGAGAACGAAGTCCGAGAAGTTCAGAGTAAAAACACAACTTCCAGGGCTGAGTGCCATAGTGGCACTGGACTGAGAGCTGAGTGGCTCTTGAGAGGGCCATGACCCTTTTCTTGAGTGTGGCACTCAGCCCAGAACTCAATTTGAGCCATCCGTTTGGTCCCAATCCGCGTGAACTAGCACAAATTTGACCAATTAGATGCAACTACGACCAAAACCTCATAGGTTTACCTCAAATAGCCTAGGTACAAGCCTTTAAAGCTTATACTTTGGACCCACATCACTTAAACACAGAAAACATAGCCTAGAATTGAAATTATAAATAGGGGACTTTGCCTCTCCATCTAATGAACTCGAAAATCCTGAGAACTAGAGAGGGCTCAAGGAAACCTCATAGGAGGATTCTGAAGCACTCATCAAAGTTCTTGGGAATAGTTTAATCTTTTAGATTTAGGGTTAGTAGAGATAGTGGTGTTAACGGAGCTCTGCCAGAAAAGATTCTGAGGGAAGTTCTTGAAGTAAGCTTTCTTCTTCTTCTTTTCTTATTTTTTTTTTGTTTTTTTTAGTTTAGATCTCCATAGTTCTTAGTTTAGATCTTTTTTTTTTCTTGTTTGTTCTTTGTAGTTCTTATTTTATTAGTAGTTTAGATCCCCTAGGCTTCTAGGTTAGCCAGCTATCCCGTTTGTGGATAGGCTATCCCTAGTGGTCCCTATTCCAACCATTGAATAGCCACCACTAGTGGGATTGGTAGCCAAGACATGGATATTCTAATCTCACTGGGGACCATGAGACCCTAATCCCCCTATTGCTTATTCTTATGTTACCTAGTTTAGTCATATCCATGCTTATACATGCATCCATGCATATAACATGCACACTATCCACACGTAGAATAGTAGGATATCCTGATTAAGAGATACATATGCACACATGCACCTAGTGTTCATGTTTGGTTATTACACTATTATTATCCTAACCTTGGTAATTAGGAAGTTGCTATATGGAATGATGTGCTATCCTGAGTAAGTACTTACACCTTCCTTATTTGCTGCTTCCGAGATCACCTAGAAGCGTGCATAGCTGGATAAAATCGGTTTTAATTCACTATATGGTATATGTGCTTAGAATTCCTATTTTCTAGGGTTTGACTGTGGTTTGGATATTTTTTTTGATTTTATTTCCTTTTGCATGCATAGGGGAGCGTAGCAATACGTTTAGTCCCCGAATTACTATTTTAGCATGTGCATTATGTGGTAAATGTATAGTTTCTTGCACATATTTCTTTTCTTAGCTGTTTATAACTCAAACATAGGATTGCATTAGTATAAATGAAATAGTATTCATAATGTCTAGTTAATCACCTTGAAAGTTGAGTAGAGGCCCATCTCATAATGGGACGAGAAGGGGTCTTTTAGCACCATCTAGCTCCTTATTCTCTTGTACCTTAACCACCGAACCGAGTTCTTTGTTGACGATAGGGCGGTGTTCTCTATCCATTGGACTTGATAGATTTAGTTTTCTTCGTTTCCTTTATCAAACTAAGTGGAAACTCTATTAGTGGGGATCTCTTCAGATTTAGCCTTATGGGATATATATCTATATGGATTACTCACTTGTGTAGCCTCGGATATGGATCATGGGCATCGATTGCCTTAGGTTGGACATAAAGTCCCATGGAATCCAAAATACGAGTAATCCAAATCGGTCAGATTAGATAAAGGCTAATGAAGGGTGGTGAACCTCACTCGTGGCTGTTGACATGATGATTGCAATGGGATCAATCAAGTGGGCTTAACCTTTCTATGCCCTATACTTGGTTCGAGTACCCACAATTGGCAACTCTGCTGGAGACAGACTAAGAGGGTTCAACTCCAAAAATTTCAAGGTTCTTTGACTCTATATTATGAGGATTGCACGTGCATTAGTTTTAGGAAGCTTGGGCAGACCAAAGCTGCTGCAACATTGCCAGACCACCCCCACGGAGGACTCCTTTCCCTAGCACATACATATATGTATAAAAAGCATGTCCACGTACCATACCAGGACATCTTGCTGGGGGACCCTTGAACTCTATCCAACTTGATGCATATAGTAGCCATTGTTAGGGATATATACTAAAAGCCATGCTTTATGTAGTTGATTTATTATTCATTTAATAAAATCAGTTAATCTACTTTTTTATGAGAATATGTGTGGGCAATATTTGTATTATATTATTTATTTAATATTATGCATGTGTGTCTTTCATTCTACATAGTAGGTGTTTTGGTGTGTAGAGTTTGGCTTACACACGGAAGATCAGACCATCGGATCTTGTAGAATGTAAGATTTTGGTTTATAGCCTTAGATGGATTGGGCACACCATCGATAGGACAGCAGCATGGTGTTGTAGTAGGTTTGTCTTGACTGTGGGAAATGGTATAGTTTCAACTCACCATGGTGGTACACTTTGTGTATTAAACGGGACCGACTTGGGGTAATTATCTTTATACTGACTTATAAGATAATTAATACCTCATGACTATTATGAGTGCTTATGCTCTAAATCCTAAGTTATTTTATGGACACGTACATTTGATATTTACACTTTGATCCCTAAAAGGGTGAGATCCTTAAATGGGTCAATATCTCATTGGATTGGGTGACAATATTAATTGTGTGGTAGATATTAATTAATGATGGAATCGATGTCTCAATTTTGGGATTGATGATATCCCCTTGAGAAAGCTTATAAGTTTTGATTATGTCAAACCCTGCAGGTGAATTTTGTATCCGACATATCAGATAAGTTAAGCAGAGGATCTCAAGGAATTTAAAGAGATTAATTAAATATGATTGTAAGTAATTATATTTAATTAATGGATATTTGTAATCTTAACATGGGGAGATAATAAGCATTAAATAACATGGAGCTCGAAATATATTTTTGAGATAAGGGTAGGAGTGCAATTATAATTCTTTAGTGGTATGAATTGTAATTTATGGAAATAGGAATTTGATTCAATTCGAATTAGGGTTTCCTAATTCCATAAGGAAGCCTATTCCTTATTGACTTCTTATGGTCCCTATCGTAGCCTATATATATGCTGCTTTGTCTCTCTCCTCAGTTTGCGTTTTTTCATCAAGAGTATTATAACTCGGAATAGAAAAAAGAGCGTAAAAAGAGAGAGCAGAAACATAAAGGATTTCGAAGGAGCCCACACTCAGTTCGATATTCTGGCAGCAAAGGAATACGGTAGAAGATTGTGAGCTGTTATCGAGCCCGTATTCTCGATTCGTCTACTACAGCAATCCGTTTTAGCAGTTTAAGGTAACCCTAGTTCCACCTTTGTAGAGTTATTGTAGTTTTCACGTAATTTTTTTGCAGTACCAACTTATACGTGCTGTCAATGGATTCTGGGAACGCAATTTCCTAACAGCATAGATCCCAATCCTTTAGGGCTTGACCTATTATGACAATGTGCGCACATACGCCTTATTTGCTCGCTGGGATTATGTGACATGATAAGGAAGCCTATGTGACACATGATACGTAGCCTTGTCTAACACTGAAAGCACTCTGCCAAATGAAATGCTTACCATATGACATGAGGATGGTGTGCTTAGGTGTTATACTAGGATTACATGCCAGAAGTCTATGGGACGATGAATCATAACCTTGTTTGCATTCTATTCATTAGAGCTAGTCCTGATTAGACCTACGCTACCATGAGCCTTATCACATAAGAAGTTCTAAGCATGGAATAACTAACGTGACGTTGATTATGGTGGCTATAGAATAAGAAGGAATACTCGATGATGCATGATAAGTGGGTATATTTGTAGAATATATCCATGCTCTAACAAGAAAATAACACAATTTAGTCTGCAACTCCCTGTTTTATCTGTAGTTGTTTTACCTTGTTAGTTTATCTACAATGAGATGAATCTATGATAAGTTTTGTTGTATTAGATGTTATTCTGTGCACATATGTTGTGCTGTTATGAGCATGAATGAATTGTAGAAAAAGGGTAAAGTCAAAGTATAAAGGAGACATTACAAAGTTGAAAAGAGACCTCGAGCGATCGAAGACCCCTCGAGCAATTGAAGGTTCAAGCGATAGAGGATTTATCAAGCGCTTGAATACTGTTGATGTTCAAGCGATCGAACATAGTTCATCGATCAATCAAACATGGCTTTATTAGAATTTTACGAGCAGTACAGCAAAATGCGTATTGGAACCTAGCTTAGGTTTTCTCTATAAATATATAATGTAAACACATCCCAAAGGACACCCACTTTTTATTTTATCAGTTTTAGATAGAGAGGGTGTTTACCTTGGATTTTGTAGCTTCTTATGCTTGGATAGTGTTCACATTTGGATTTTTATTGAAGTTTATACAAGTTATACGTTCCAGGTTTCATATTATAATTACTTTATAATTTGTCTTTAGTTTCTAGCAGATATACTCTGTTTCAATCGTAGTTTTATATGCTAGTTTGTTAAACCATAGTTTTCCATAAGTTTTATGTTTACAACCAAAACAAACATGGCCTTAATGATTTCATATGTTAAAAACTTGTTTTCTGCAATCAAAAACATGTTTGAGTAGTCCAATAGTTGGGAGATCACGATGAAACAGTGATCTCCAGCCTCTGCCATGTAGTGTAGAAAAACCTGTGTTCAATCGATCAATGTCCATTCGATGAATTGATTGAAGGATTGACAGTTCAATTGATCGAGAGCGCTGTGATCGATCGAACATGAAAATTCCTGGGATGATCCTTTTAAGTATCACTAGACTTCTGTTTTTAAGATTTGTTAGCAAACTGTCCAGGTAAGCTCAATTTGTCAAAACAGTTTTAGAACCTTAAGCCTTAATATTTTCTTCAATGTCTTTTAGCAAACCTATTTAAGTGTTAACATCATTCATAGCGCAAGTCTAAACCATTGTTTTAAACTGTCTTTTAAGTATTTTAAATCAATTGTGATGATATAATCCCGGTCATGTAAGGACTATTGATTATTTATCTTTAGAAAAATACGGAATACTGAAGAGCGATGTACTACATAGAGCAATAATGAATGTGCATGGTAGATGGCTAGGTCATTATGGATTCATGTGATCCCAACATCTTTTTTTCATAAAGTAAAATCCTTTTTAAAAATCTGCATAGTTAGTTAGTAATTAGTAGTTTAGTTTAATTACTTTAATTAGTAGTTAATCCGTAGAACTTTGTGTTCTACACCTTTCGTTGAGATTAGTCTAAGTTAGTACACAATCACCTTCCCTGTGGGATTGACCTGGTCTTATCTAGTTTACTACTTGCACGATTACTTCCACTTGGGTGTTGCACAAGAGTGCAAATTTATTTTGTGTCAAGTTTTTGGCGCCATTGCCGAGGAAGGCGACTAGATATTACTTAGATTACCTCAGTCTATCTTGACCTATTTATAGCTATTCTTTTTTTGTTTCTTCTTGTTTTTTTTAGATTACAATCTCCCATTGAAGGTATTTTTGGCAACCCACTCTATTCATCTAATTCTTCTAGCACTATTAATCCCATAGCAACTCCATCAAACTCTATGGCTGACGACGGAAGCGAAAATGGTGAGAATAGGGTTATACCCATTGATGATTTGTTGCGTCCCTTGCACAAACTCATGCAACCCACACATGCACCCACACCTAATTGCATTCCCATTCCTCCACGTGTAGGCGAATTTCAATTTCGCAATGGAATGATTCAACTCCGTCTAACCTTTCATGGGATGGAAAGCAAGAAGGCTTACTTACATGTCAAGGATTTTGAGAATGTTTGTAAAACATTCTCCCAAAACTGTCCCAATGATGTAACTCTCTTAATGCTCTTCCCCTTCACCCTGAAGGATAAAGCAAAAGCATGGTTACTAACCCTCAAGCCAAATCCTATCTTGACATGGCTTATGTTGAACACTGCTTTCTTAAAGAAATTCTTTCCTGTGCACATGACCTCTAATCTTAAATGCCAAATAAACTCATATAAACAAAGAAATAATGAAACCTTCACTCAAACATGGGAGCAATTTAACGGGTATGAGAAATGGTGAATAATTAGCTTCTTCTTTGAAGGACTTAATGGAGAAACTAAAAACTGGTAGAAACCATGAGTACAGGTGAATTTTAAGTAAAAATATCGAAGAAGCCGAGGCACACTTCGAATGGTTAGCCGAATATTCCCACGAATGGACCAACTATGAATATGTCTCGGGAACTCAAACATAAGGTAGAGATGATAATAGTATCTATCAATTAAAAACTGAGGATGCTCTATTGACAAAATGTGAGGAGTTAGCTAGGAAAGTGGAGATGTTAAAAATGAAAGGAGAGAGTTCTAGGCAGGTTTTGCCTGAAGAACCATGCGACACATGTAATATGGGGGACATACTACCCCATACTATCCTAATGTGCCGTATTTTCAAGAACAAAACCCCATGGAGATTAATTCCATGCAAGGGTATAGAGGGGTAGGGAATTCTACAACAATAATAATAATAATTTCCAATCTAATAACAATAATTGATGGAATCACCCTAGTTTTGACTAGAAGAATGATGCCAGGACTCAAAATCAATATCCAAATCGACAACCTTACAATCAATACCAAGGTCAACAAAATAGACCGTCCCAACTATTCTAGCAAAACAAGTATAATAATCAAAATCAAGCTCAACCCTTTAATGTCTATGTACCACCCCATAAAAAGGTACAAGAAAAAAATCCATTCTCTAACCCAAATTTGATCCGCTACATTAGAGAAGATTGATGCTCGACAAGAGATAATGGGAGGGACGTTTCCCGCCCAACCACTTCCAAACCCTAAGGGATTTATTACTGTTGGAAAATTAGGTTTAAAGTAATTTATTCAAACGTACAACAGAAAACAAAGTTCAAAACTTTTATTGGTAGCCCGAATTTAATACTTATTAACTCTATAGATGCGTATGAGAGAGGGACAAGAATTATACCTAATGGTCTTGAACCCAATTCTGAATCTTTAATCTTCTTGATGGTGCAGCAACTCCCACTAGGTGATCTTCACTGCTATGTCTCTCGTGGACACTACCGGAGAGGTTAGAGTTGGTGGGAACTCTAATAGGGAGGATATGAAGGCTAAGGAAACCCTAAAATAGTTTTTATAGCTCTGGTATAGAAAAATGACAACTACTAACTTTTGTACGCAGCTGCCCTATTCATAGATTCCCATAACCGACTTTACCTTCAATCGATCGAAGTGACTTCGATAGATCTAACCTCGATCGATTGAATAATGTTCGATCGATCAAACTTGCCTTCACTTCAATTGATCGAGAATCCTTTGATCGATTGAACCTGTCTTAACAAGATCCTCTTGTGTCTTTCCAAGCATGTAAGAAGAGCTAAGAGTGGGACCTTCTAGGCTCTTTAATGTTGGCTCAGACCAGTTGTTAATTCCCATGATCAAACTCTTTGATCAGCAAACTAACCAACTAATCAGTTAACATTTACTCCACTATAAAATGATGACTAAATTCTAATGCAAAATAACATATCCGAAGCGATAACTAGATTTGTACAGTGCACTAATGTCCCTCTACCATCAGCATTTGCAATCATATTCAGGCAGTCAGATAAACTATTACTGTCAACCTGAATCATGATTACTTCTTGTATTCCTTGAGTCCCATTCACCTCTCATGATTTCCAAACATGTTGACAACTACTTATCAACAAGACTGTAGTTCTCAGTAATCAACATGGTGACATTCTTAAGGGAATGCTTACTCTTTATCAGAGGGTAGATTCTATCTTGACAATATATGTTCACAATCCTATGAACATGACATACCCAAGATACCCAAGTGTTGATCTTTTATAGACCTCAGTGATTGGAAAGTCAAAACAGCCATATCCATAGTCTGTGTTCATAATCGTCTCAAGATTGAGAACACGTACCTTATACAAGTTATGAGTTCATATCGACTATTGACAGCCTTAAGTATCAATAGAAAAGCTCAGGTCCATCAATGTACTCTAAGCACTAGCATATTAACTAAGAGTTATACTCTAGTGATTGAGATTTAAAACTCCATCCAATGGTAGTTAATCATGCTGTAGTGTAAACATGATGAGATATCTAGTCCCATCATCCACTATGATAAATTTTAAGTATCAAGGAATAGTAATTCGCATCTCATTTGCATGTATCCCATACACACACGAATTACTTACTATGATACTTAAGGATTAACAATCATTTCGTGAAAGAAACATACACAATGAAATGTAAAGTTGATATCTATATATTAAAATGCCAATGTCTTATACTTAGAATAATGGTTTGAGGGCATAAACCCAACAATCAAGAACATGCTAAAGTTGTGACTACTCTTAGAATCAGCAAAATAATTAGGCAAGATGCGCCTATTTCCACCGCTATAGAAGAAGAGGATGACTTGGTAAATGACGAGGAGCCATCTAATGAAATTAAACATTTAAAATTTAACGATGAAGCTCCAATCGAAGAAGAGGATGTTAAGAGAAGGCCCGAAAAGGAACCCGTTAATGAAGAAATCCCAAAATGTCCTTTCCCTGTGCCTTACCCTCAAAGACTAAAGAAACCTAAAAATGAGGCAAAAAATCAAGAGTTTTAGAACTATTTAAACATGTCAAAATAAACCTACCACTCCTTGATGCAATCATGCAAGTATCGGCCTACGCTAAACACCTAAAACATTTATGCATGGTCAAGAAGCAACAAAGTGCAAAAAATCACACTTATGTTGCTTACCAAGCAAGTGCAATCCTTCAAAATGAATTGTTTCCAAAACTAAAAGACACTGGTACACCTACAGTCTCATGTAGGATTGGAAACCAAAGAATGGACAATGCACTCCTCGATCTAGGAGCGAGTATAAATCTACTGCCATACTCAGTCTGTAAACAACTGGGGTTAGGTGAACTCAAGCCTACCCTAGTTGTGTTGCAATTGGCAGATAGATCAGTGAAATACCCAAGGGGGTGTTAGAGGACATCCTCGTGCAAATAGACAAGTTCGTCTTCTCGGTAGATTTTATGATCCTAGACACTGAACTTGTTTCCAATCCATGTGCACAAATATCGATAATTTTTGGACGTCCATTCCTAAACACAATTGATGCCACGATATGAATAAGAAGTGATATTATGATTATTGTATTCGGGAAGATGACTGTAATTGTAAAAATCTTTTCAAATCCCAGACCTGAAGAATACGAGGATGAGGAAGAAGTTAACCTCGTCGAAACTGTTATCGAGGACGAGTCTGATTTTGTCAATTATAAAGATCCTATGAAGGTAGTTGTGTCACAATTTGATGGTGTCTATCAACCCGACATGTTTACCCCATTAGATGCTAACCTAAATCAGACTTGTCTTATGATGGACACCATATGAACCCTTACTAACCTAAAGAGCTAAATGTATGTGGGTAGCACCATACAAACCCTTGCCTCTAAAAATATAGCTTGTTCTACCCTCGAATCTATAGTTCCCTGATTTGGAATTAAAGGAGCTTCCTAAGGAGCTCAAATACGCTTTCTTGGGAATTGACAAAATGCACCCTGTCATTATATCAGCTGTACTAAATTCTAAGAAAGAGGGTAAACTAGTCTAAATGTTAAAACAACACAAGGAAGCATTGGGATGGGTTATTTCCGACCTCAAAGGCATAAGCCCCATCCATTTGCACTCATAAAATTTACCTGGAAGAAGACGCTAAACCATTGCGACAAATGCAGAGGCGTCTAAACCCCAACATGCAAGAAGTTGTTAAAAAAGGAAGTGTTAAAATTACTTGATGTTGGGATAATTGATCCAATTTTGATAGTCCGTGGGTTAGTCCAACCCAAGTGGTACCAAAGAAGGCAGGCATAATTGTCATTCCTAATAAAGACGGCGAGTTGGTACCCAACCATGTCCCCATCGGATGGCAGATGTGTATAGATTATCGAAAAATTGAATGCGATGACCCGAAAAGACCACTTCCCTTTGCCGTTCATGGATCCGATATTGGAACACATGGCGGGTCATAAGTATTATTGTTTCTTGGATGGATACAATGGGTATAACCAAATCAAAATAGCTCCTGAATTTCAGGAAAATTAACGTTCACTTGTCCATTTAGTACCTTTGCCTACCGTCGAATGCCATTTGGCATTTGTAATGCACCCACTACTTTTCATCAATGCATGTTAAGTATTTTTAGTGATATGACCGAATAAATGCTCGAGGTCTTTATGGACAATTTCTCTGTGTTCGGCCATAGTTTTGATAATTATTTAGAGAACCTAAAAAAAGTCCTCTCAAGGTGTGAGGACAGATATCTAGTATTAAACTGGGAAAAATGTCACTTCATGGTGACTAAAGGGTTTGTACACGGGCATGTTATTTCAGCCGAAGGAATCCAGGTCGACAAGGCTAAAATCGATATCATCTCAAATCTGCTCGACCCCTGCTCAGTTAAAGACATTCGTTTTTTTTTTCCTGGGACACGCATGATTTTATCGACAATTTTTTCAAAACTTTAGTGCTATCTCCTTACCACTTTGTCAACTGCTTGCTAAAGATGCACCTTTTGAGTGGCCAGATGATTATCAAAAATCTTTTGATACACTAAAGAAACTTCTGACCTCCGCACCAATAATATGAGCTCCCGATTGGAGTTTACCCTTCAAATTCATGGCGACACAAGTGACTACGCCATTGGCACAGTCCTAGGTCAGAGAAAGGACAACAAGCCATACATAATCTATTACACCAGCCAAACTCTAAAGAATGCTTAGATGAATTACACAACCACCAAGAAAGAGTTGTTTCTATAGTTTTTTCTTTGGATAAGTTTCGTGTTTGTTTGATAGGGTCACCGATAGTTTACTTCACAGACCATTCTGCCCTAAAATATTTACTATCCAAGAAAGAATAAAAAATAAGGCTAATTCGATGGATACTACTCCTTCAGGAATTTGACTTAACAATAAAAGATAGAGAGGGAGTAAAAAATGTAGTGGCAGATCACTTGTCTCAGATAATTTTCGAGGATAAAACTGAACCGGTACCAATAACAGACACATTTTCGGACGAGCAATTACTGGCAATGTCTAGCTTACCTTGGTATACGGATGTCATAAATTATCTGGTAATGGGAGAAACCCCGGAACATTGGTCAGTACAAGACAAAAAAAGGTTCCTTGCGTTCGCTCGTCACTTTTTTTTTATGACCCATACCTATTTAAATACTGTGCACATCATGTCATCAAACGATGCGTACCTAATGAGGATATAACCATTATCTTGGCTTCATGCCACTCTGAGGCATGTGGTGGCCATTTTGCATCAAAGAAAACCGTGCATAAAGTCTTATATAGCAGTTTTTATTGGCCAACCATTTTTAAAGATGCCCATGAATTTTGTAGATCATGCCAGTGCTGTCAAAAGCTTGGCATGGCACAATCTCGAAACGGAATTCTATACCCTTAACCCCCATTATTATAATAGAAACATTTGATTGTTGGGGCATAAATTTCATAGGCCCCTTTCCCAAATCAAACCAAAACGAATACATACTCCTTGCTGTAGAGTATGTCTCGAAGTGTGTAGAGGCAATCTCGACAAGGAGAAATGACCATAGAACGGTAATTTCTTTCATAAAAAAAAGCATTCTTTCGCATTTTGGGACCCCTAAAGCATTAATTAGTGACCAAGGCAAGCACTTTTGCAAAAGACCCCTGGAGTCACTCCTCAAAAGTATTTTGTTAATCACAAAATTGCCTTAGCTTACCACCCATAGACAAACAGGCAAGCAAAATTGGCAAATCGTGAAATTAAACGCATCCTTGAAAAAATGGTTAATTCTAATAGAAAAGATTGGGCATATAAATTGATCAATGCAATGTGGGCATACCATAGTGCTTTCAAAACCAGTCTAGGAATGTCCATGTACAGCTAGTGTACGGGAAAGCATGCCACCTCCCTATTAAGATTGAACACAAAGCTTATTAGGCGATATGCTCGTTAAATTTTGATATTAAAGAGGGAGGACAACTGAGAAAACTTCAACTCGCGGAACTTAAGGAAACACGCAGAGATGTATATGACAACACAAAGCTGTATAAGGAGAGGTTGAAGGCTTGCCATGCAAAAAGTCTTATTTTATGACTCATGCCTCCATTTGTTCCCAGGCAAGCTCCACTCGAGATGGATAGGGCCATTCATAGTTAAATTCATTTTTCTACATGGAGCTATCGAGTTACTCAATCCAAAGAATGACGAGACTTTCAAAGTGAATGGATAACATCTTAAAGCATTCTTGGATAACTTTCAGTTAGAAGTCGAGCTCATCCAATTGGTCGAGCCTGACTATTCTAACATCTAGACACCAGTACAATCCATCACATTTGTTGTTGTATCTTTTAGTTTTATGCATATCTTGTTTCGATTAATTCTACTTCTGTTTGATCTTGCATCCTCACCCACTATTCTATAAATTTTAAACTCATCTGCAGGTTTTAATCATGAGCAATAACGAAGACGCTAGATTGGTCTATTCATTAGGATCATGGGGGGATCTTGAGTTCCCAAATGCACCTTGACTGTTGAAGAAATTGAATCATGTCTTTCACCATATGAAGGGCCAGGGGCAGATTAACTCATCAATTTATCCCATGGGTATGTCCCCATTCCACCCACCCTTCTTGCCTTTAACCCGTTTGAACACATGATATTCCCCTCTGATGATGAGGAAGAGGATAAGGAAGGGGATAACATTGTGCTAGTAAATAACGAATTATGGCAGTAATGGGATATTAATGACCTGCATGATGTCGTGGTCAAGAATCACCACGTCATATTCATGTTTGATGATGATTTTATTGTTATTGCATTAGTTCCCTATCTGTATGTGCACTTGAGCTACCTGCTTTATAGGATTTAATGCCCTCTGCCAGCTAGCTCACGCTGTGCGTTCTTGCCAATAGTGAGGTTGGGTTCGAGTCACGCTTTATCATGTTGAAGTTTCTTTTTTAGTTGCTTTTATTCTTTTATTCTCTCATCTAATTTTTCATATATTTCCTTTCATTATTTCTTATCTAGGACTATCACTATGAATATCAATGCTCCACTAATATTCCTTCCACATCTGCTATTTCATAGGCCACCCATGTGGTCCCCTAACACTCCACCATGAGAGGGAGAACAGTTGAGGAGTCATACTCCTTTATCCATGTCTTCATCGAGATCACCATGATCTCCTCTCACTCGTGCATTTAGTTATTGGGAGATTCCAAACACACTCAATGATATTCTCGTAGCTTTCAGATCTTTCTGGGACTGTGGACTATCAACCTTGGATCCCAACATTGAGGAATTAGTGGAGTACTACGATAATGCATCTGTGGAAGATGATACGTTCCAACTAAAATAAATAGTGGCCAACTTCAGCTCTCATTCTTGTTGATCAATCTTTATCGAGTTTTAGTTGTAGTCCTAGACACTCGTTTTATTTATTTTTAGTCTTATTTTCAGTTGTAATAAGGTCTATGTAGCAAATTGGGGTTAATGCTGCAATTGGATGCTATAAATATATTAATGGATCTTGGAAATTTTATATTGCAATGATGAGTATTTCTAGCCTTATATACTGTGCACACACAATTTTTGTGTATTCCGTATGTTTGGTTTAGTTTCTGTATATTGGGGGTGAACAGGTATTATGATACAGGGAATCTAATTAATTTTGACTTTGATTGATCGAACAAATCTTGATCAATGAAAATTTTTGTTATCTCAAGCGCTCGAGATATGTTGGAGTGATTGAAAGTTAGATCGATCGAACCTTCTCGACCGCTCGAACTTTGTTTTTAAACGAGGCATCTAGTGGAAGCTTCCTCATTGCTCAGACTTCTTAATTGCTTGAGAGAGAGGAAGCTTATCTGGCAATTTTCCCTTTTCTCCATTCAAGATGCCTCCATTCCCCTCTGAGCATCATAAGCATCCTCCCCAACTCATCATCACCTTCATCACAATCATCCTCTCAGTACAAATATTGAGGTAAGGGTTCTTTAAAACCTCCTTTGCTTTGCCAATTGGACAACGAGAGGGAGTGCCCCCCAATGGACTTAATACCAGCTAATCCACTATAGGTGGCAATCTTACTTTGTTTTTCTTGTTTCTGTGCTTGTTTTCTTCAGTTTGCAAGATTCCTGTGTTCGATCGATCGAACTGGACTCAAGAGCTTGAACGTGACCCAGTTTTAATCAGTCAAAAATTCTCGATCGATTGAACTTTTGCAGAAACAGTTTCAATTTTTAATGTTGCTGTCTTGTTTAGTTTTCCTTTTTTTTTTTTTTTTTTGTCTTTCTTTCTTCCAGATGAACCCTACTACAAGCTACCATAAGGAGAAACCATTTGATCTCCTCATCATAGATCCAGTCCTTGACAACTAGTTTTGAAACCCACAAGATCAACAATGGTTTACGCGCTATTTCAAAATAGGAAGGTTATGCTTGAAATACTGTTGGAGTCTGTTTGGCTATCTTTCCCATGGTTCTTAGCAGAAATTAAGGACATACCTTGCTAGTTTGAGATGCTAACTTAGGCTAAGAGGATTAATATTTCTTGGGTCTGGGAGGCATGTGCCATGATGATCAGAGATCCCGTCGTGCCATTCACTTATCGATCCTTCTTCTGTATGCGGGAGTTTATTTTTAGCCTGACCACTATTGCTACTGCTTTAGGCATGCATGAGGTGCTTGAATATATTTGTCCTCAGCTGCTAGGTGCCCTGAGACCTCACCTTTGACTATAAGGTGGAGCCATTCAGAGGTAGAATGACATCAATTATTGAGGATCAGCACCTCACCGATAAGTATCACGTTCTCCACCTAGCTTTGTGTAATTACATCTTATTAGCATCCTACCATGAGAAGTTGGCACCTTTGCATGCCCATGTTCTTTATTCCATCAGGACGGGGCAGAGAGTATACTTACCTCCACTCTATATTGATTTCATGATACAGACAACCAATACATTGCTGCTAAGTGCCATATGAAGGGTGTTTTCCCTGTTCCTTGTGTCATTACCCAGTCAGGTTTACTCCCCTTGGCTACTGATAAGGTTTAAAATGCATCTAGTTGCTTTGGTAAGATGGTGACATGCTGTTCAGACGCTCAAAAGAAAAGAAAGTTGAAAGGAAAGGCAAAATGTGGAAAGAGGAGGAAAACGGGAAGTACCGACACTGAGGTAGCTTCTGGGATGCCATCTAAGGCTGAGGAGCATGATTCCAAGGATGATATTGATCTGGTTACTAAGGTGGAGCGATTTGAGCTAAGGCAGAGATCGCAGACATAGACCCAGGGAGAGTCTGCTATGTCTCTCTAGACCATTCATGCGATGTTCATAGAGGAGAGAGAGACATGAACGAGATTCGAGGGTAAGATCGATCATCTTACTGCTCAGTTAGATGCTGTTTTGGTTCAGTTGGGGTTTGCCCAGTCACTTCACATATCTACTACTACTCTGTCTTCATTGGCACCGCCTCCTACTACTGAGCCACCACCTCCACCACCTCCGGCCGTGGTTGATCCATCATCCACTGCACTTTATGTCCTAGTTGTGAGTGACTCAGCGGCTACTCCTGCTCCTGTTCCTACGATTGCTGAGGGTGGAGGCCGGACCATTACCTCCGACGCTGATATACTGATCCCTCATGCTCCGATGATGTTTTTGAGCCAGCTTCTGATAACCCTATTCATATTTATTAGGATAGTTTAGATAAGAGAGCGAGGGCTATGCTGTAGTTATTTTTGTTTACCATCTCTCTTCTCTCTATATTTATCACTTTTGTATTATAAACTCAGCCACTGCCCTATTTTTTCTTTTTCTTATTTACATTACAATGATGGGTTGTTTTGATACTTTTGGACCATGTATATATTGCCATATCTTTTGATCTTGGTCTTTGGAGATTGTATGTCTATAAACAGGTTGCTAATGTTGTTGGGGGCTACATTGCTTATTACCAGTTGAATTCTATCCACTTTGTTTTGAAAATCAACAAATGAGGACATTGTTGTTTTCAGTTCGGGGTAGACAGTAGATAAGCTTTCACTTGCACATTTCACACTTAGCACATTAGCTCTTTTCATTGCAACATCACTTAACATAGAATTTTATTACAATTTTAAAGTTAGAAAACCAAAATTTTAACTTTAATAATAGAATGATTTCGAACTTTCTTTCCTGTGTAGTTGATTATTATGCAATGACACATTCATGTTATTCTCGTCCTTATATAGATTATCTTTATGCATTTTTCTAGTACCACTAGGATGATTACACATGCTGAACATTCATGTATCCCATAACCATACACACTTGATAGTTACATAGAGAACTTGAAAAGGAGTTTAAAACGACTATTTTGTTCAAAGAATAATTAGTAGAGACTAATTTCCGATAGTGAGCTCTTGAACCAATTTTTATTTCTGAGGGATTATCACACAAATTCGAGTTGTTTTATTGTTTAAACATGGAAACTCATTGTAAAAGTCTCATTACTTCTTGATTTGACCATTTGTTAGAGGAAAACATTTAGGAATTACCAACTAAAACTCGATGAACACCGAAATATGAAAACTGAAAAGTCAAGAAAATGAATTAAGCCATTGATTCTTGCTTCTTTTCTTATAAATATATCTATACCTACATTCAAATGCCTGATACTTCTTACCCATTATAAATCAAATACTGCCAATGCTTCTAGGTGAATACGATACCTCCCGATTATATGCATTGACCCCAATGAACCTCATTGTTTACTCAGTATGACTTGTTGAAGCGTGTGATTGGAAAGATGTGGTTATGGGGAGTTGCTAAAAAAAAGAAGAAGAGAAGAAAAGAAATGAAACACTTGAATGTGAAGGAGTAAGGAAAAGAAAAGAAATATACAAAAATAGAAGATGGTTGGAGATTCGGAAAAAAAAAAAAAACAATAAAGTGACAAGAGATAGATTCCGTCACATGCTAAGACATGCGTACTTCTACCTATTACTTCTATCTACCATACGTAAAACCTAAACAAAGTCTTAAGGATTCTTAACAATTTGGTTTGAACATGTAGGTGGAAATTGAGTTATCCAAGGTAGTTTGCTCCTCTAGTAAGTGGTATTCCATTCATGAGACTATACACTCTAAAATTTCATTTTTCAAGAGTCAAGTATGAAAGCACTAGTATCCACAGTTCATATCAAAGCTTTCATACAATGAGTAGTCATTCTTTCGCAAGTTTCTGAGAGATGTTCTTTTATGAGTGCAAACCGATGTGAGAATTAAGTCAAAGCTACACGTTCCAAGAACACGAAAGTCAACCTACTCTAAATAATGTTTAATGTGTAACTATTGACTCCACACACAACACAATAGTGCATGAATGTGATACATGCGTTGTAAAGGGCGTGACATGGTAGCATGAGGAGCATGTTGACATTTTTTCATGATTTGATTGAGAATGATTTATCCTTGTAGAACAAAGTTTTCAGTTAATTGGGAGAGAGTAGTTTCAAAGTTGTTTTTATCTTTTTGATCTTAAAGTTCAAATTTTTTGGTTAAATTCACTGCAAACCGTCACAAGACAACACTCGTCCACTAGGGGAGCCTTTTCTTGCGAAAGTGAGGTAGGAATTTTCTTTCTATTTAGGTTAGTTTATGTTAGCTCATTTTGTTTTCTTAGTCATCGTAGTATATTTACTTTTCTGTTTCTCTTCACTTTATCGCTAGGGACTAGCAATAAGCTAGTTGGGGGTTGTGACAAATGGGTGTATTTGTAGAATATATCCACGCTATAACAAGAAAATGACACAGTTTAGTCTATAACTCCCTGTTTTATCTGTAGTTGTTTTACATTGCCAGTTTATGTATAATGAGATGAATCTATGATAAGTTTCATCATATTAGATGTTATTCTGTATAGATATGCTGCGTTGTTATGAGTAGGAATGAATTACAGAAAAAGGGTAAAGTCAAAGTACAAAGGAGACATTGCAAAGTTGAAAAGAAGACCTCGAGCGATTGAAGACCCCTCGAGCGATTGAAGGTTCAAGCGATCGAGGTTTTATCAAGCGCTTGAATACTGTTGAAGTCAAGCGATCAAACATAATTCGATTAATCGAACATAGCTTTATCATAATTTTGCGGGCAGCGTAGCAGAACATGTATTGTAACCCTAACTTAGGTTTTCTCTATAAATATATGATATAAAGACATCCCAAAGGATGTCCACTTTTTATTTTATCAGTTTTAGCTAGAGAGTGTGTTTACCTTGATTTTTGTAGGTTCTTATGCTTGGATAGTGTTCACATTTGGATTTTTTTTATCGAAGTTTATACAAGTTATACATTCTAGGTTTGTATTATAATTACTTTACAGTCTGTCTTTAGTTTCTAGAAGATATAATCTATTTCAATCATAGTTCTTCGTGCTAGTTTGTTAAACCATAGTTTTCCATAAGTTTTATGTTTAAAACCAAACCAAACACGGCCTTAATGATTTCATACGTTAAAAACTTGTATTCTGTAATGAAAAAACATGTTTGAGTAGTCCAGTAGTTGGGAGATCATGATGAAACAGTGATCTCCAGTCTCTGCCATGCACTGCAGAAAAACCTGTGTTCAATCGATCAATGTCCATTCGATCGATCAAACTGGGGACACAACCAAGCTATCAAAGATATTTTGATCGATTGAAGGATTGACAGTTTAATCAATCGAGAGCGCTTCGATTGATCGAACATGTAAATTCCTTAGATGATCCTTTTAAGTATCCCAAGACTTTCTATTTTTAATATTTGTTATCAAATTGTCCAGGTAAGCTCAGTTTGTCAAAATAGTTTTAGAACCTTAAGCCTTAAGGCTATTTTCTTCAATGTCTTTTAGCAAACCTCTTTGAATTCTAACACCATTCATAGCGCGAGTCTAAACCACTGTTTTAAACTGTCTTTTAAGTAATTTAAATCAACTATGATGATACAGTCTTGGTCATGTAGGGACTATTGATTATGATGTGTCTAAATCTGAATGCATAGATCTTAATAAAAATGATGAAATTCCCAAAGATTTAAAATGATAACTTTAAAGGAAGAAATTGAACTAGCTCAAAAAGTGGTAGAAGATAATTTATCGATAAATCGGTACAACACTTAATCAATGTAAAAGCCAAGAATTGACTGCTTTACTTAAAAGATTTTAAGACATTTTTGCTTGTTCCTATAAGGACATGCATGGAATCGACCTTGAAAGTATCTAACACAAAATCCCTCTTCTTCCTGAATCCAAACACATAAAACAAAAGTTGAGGAGAATGAGACTGAAGTTGGTGTTCAAAATCAAAGAAGAGGTTGAGAAATAGTTACAAGTAGGTTCCCTAATAGTGACTGAGTATCTAGAGTAGGTAGGCAATATCCTCCCTGTGCTTAAAAAAGATGGAAAGATGTGTGTGTTTGTGGACTTTGAGATCTAAATAAGGCTAGTCCCACGGACGACTTCCTACTCCAACATAAAGACATTCTAGTTGACAATACTGCCGGACATGCATTATTATCATTCATGGATGGGTTTTGGGGGTATATTAAGATACTCATGGCACCGGAGGACAAAGAAAAGACCACTTTGTCACACACTGGAGTACGTTCTGCTATAGAGTAATGCCATTCGGCCTCAAGAATGTCGGGGCTACATAACCATGTTGTTGCCTGATATGATATACAAGGAGGTGGAAGAGTATGTGGATGACATGATAGTAAAAGCGAAGGAGACGGAGGATCACCTAGGAGTCCTGAGGAAATTCTTTGAAAGGTTGAGGGAGTTTAGAATGAGGTTAAATCCAAAGAAATGTGTTTTTAGAGTAACTGTAGGGAAACTGTTATGATCCTTGATAAACAAGAGAGGCATAAAAGTATATCCAGATAAGAACAAAGCTATTTTAGAGATGAAGCCACCAAAGTCGGAGAAGGAGGTAAGGAGTTTCCTGGGGAAAATTTAATTTATAAGCCGTTTTATTTCGAAGTTAACTACTACCTGTGAGTTGCTATTCAAACTGTTAAAGAAGGATCCAAACCTACCTATAGAACCCACCTGTCCTATTGCCGCCTGTCGAAGGCATTCCTTTGCTCTTATACCTGTCAATGACTAAAGATGCCATGTGGTGTATTGTAATACCCTATATTTCAGTAATGTATTATATGAATAACACCTTGTATTCCTCTTTGAGATACTTGTATAAGTTTAGTTTTACCTTTGGTGTAATCTATATCCCAATCCATTGGACTAGTTTCTCAATCGATTGCCTTATCTTGTATACTAATCGATTAGCATCCTACACTAATCGATTAGAGCATTTAATACTAACCCTAATCGATTGCCACTAATGCCTATCGATTGGCAGTAGTTAAAAAGATTCCCTTGTATTGGCTGGGGATTTACAACGTGAACACATATCCTCTATATATATGTGAGCATTTTTTTTTTACCTTTTTCTATTTCTAGAATCAGTTTAAGAGAGAGTGTGTGTCTTGTGTGTGTATTTTATATATACACACACTCATATATATACATCCATACACTCATACATACACACATCCATGGACTAGGAAGAGGAAAAGAAAGAAAGAAGAAAATAAAGAGAAAGAAAGAAAGAAGATAGAGTAAAAGACGAAGAGGAAGAAGGAGAAAAGAGAGTGGACCATCATTGGAGAAGCTCCAAGCTTCAAATACACCAACTGAACACACCCTCTACTTAAAAGATGAGTTTTAAACTCACTGAGTATCAATGTATTAATATTAGAATTTGTTTAGATGAATATAAGAAGCATGTATCATGTTTTCCCATTTTATATACAATGGACTATCTTCACTGTGAAGAAGACGAAGTCCTAATCGATTAAGACTTTTCCTAATCGATTGTCTCTTTCATAGCCCAATCGATTGCCATGTTATACAATCGATTGCCATTTGAGATACCCCAATCGATTGCCAAAGTTAGCAATCGATTGGTGACACGACTGCAATTATGTTTTCCTAAGAGGGCATCCAAGTGTAGACAATAAGAACGGTTTATATCCCAAGGGACGAAAGAAGGGGACATAAGGATCAAGATTGAATCCTAAAGAAAATAAAAGATGATTTCTTTTAAGGTGGATGTTCAAGATTTAAAAATTAATAAATTAAAGTTTAGCACTAACAAAATTAAACAGAAAATGAAAAGTGTGATTTTCAATTATATATGAAGAAAGGTGTTGGGAACATGTGAATCCATATTGCACCAACCACAACCATGACTTTAGAATTAACGTACAACTGGGGTTTCATCCTTCTAGTATTCCTTATTTCAAAAATGATTGAGTTAAGCAACCTAGACACTTGGTATGTGAATTTCACATACTTAGTGGTTAAACTACCTCACTTACTATGAAGAACTGAAATAAGAACTAATTAAAACAATGAACTATAATGAACAAATCATGTATATGATATTCCATATGTTCAATATGTATGTTCATCGAGTTAATTAACCAAAAGAGCTTATATTTCAAAATTAGTTTACAATTTGAACTTAAAAGATCAATTTGGACTTAGTTTCTGAAATAGAAGTTACTGGAATACAAAAAGGAATCTGCCCAAGACATATTCATACCAATCGATTGCTAGATATCTTCATCTCAGAGTTATTTAGATTGAACATGTTTGAGATTCATAGTTTCAACTCAATTCTCACATGATTTATGCTCAAAATAGAATCACTCTGAAACTGACGTAAAAGTTGTACACTCATAGTATGAAGCTCAAAGGAATAAATGTAGAGGCAATTAAATATGCTTTCATACTAGACACTGAAAAATGCTAATTTTGAAGTGTAGGAGCCTTATGAATGGAATACCATTTACTACAGGAGTGATCTACCGTGAAAAATTCATTCCATACTCAAAATTTGTTAAAGTTATCTAGAATCTTTAGGACTTATGAAAGAAAGAGGCAAAGTAGTCAGGATGGTGAGATGTGATTAAACGTTCAAACATGTGGTTGGGTACTTCATTTTCAACTCCACCCTTTTCATTTACCCAATCCTCCAACATCTACATTAATCTATTTTTGCTTCGACCACCAATTTTTTTTCTTTATCCTTTTTCTTTTGCTCTTTCACTTTTCAATGTAGCTTTTTCTCTCTCTTTTTTTTTTTTAACTTCTTCTTTTCCCCTTTTAGCCATCCACACAAAATAATCACATGCTTGAACTATAATACATGATTTCAAGAAGAAGCATTGATTAGTGATAAGTAAGTGGGGATTTAAATGTACTCGTATAGTGAGGTGGGCTATTGATGGCCTAAATCATCTTCTAGACACTTTAACTTATCTTGAGTATTTCCTGAATTTTAATATTGGTAGATCCTGAACATTCTCCTGAAGCAACTAGCCAATTGAAACAAGAATGAGACTTTAATGAGAAATTAGCGCATTTCAAGAATTGACACGAGTTTTTGTGATTAACCCTCAGGATAAAAAAAATGGTTCAAAAATTTCACTAGGGTTTAAAGTTTTCACTATTAATCCAATCACATGACAATCGTATTTCACTCTAATTTAAAGATTTTATCGCAATTGTCAACTTGTGCAAATATTTTCAGGATATATTCATGCTATGGATATAAAAACCAGGTTAGTGACAAAGTAACATGTAATCGAAATCCATAACACGAAAAGGAAGAATATGAATGTGTCATTGCATCACGATATTAGCTAGGAGATATGAGATTTCTGAAAGTCGAAAACTAAACAACTCTTTTTTTTAGCAAAAGAAAGAAAACAAAACAAAGGAACAACAAACATGGAAATTAAAATATTGAACAGGTGTGCAATTTTAATTCCAAAAATAAACAGGTGTGAAGTGTCATGTAAGGACTATCGATTTCAATGTGTCTAAATCTTAATGCATAGATCTTAATAAAAATGATGAAATTTCCAAAGATTTAAAATGCTAAATTGCTAGGAAGAAATTAAACCAGCTCAAAAAGTGGTGGAAGACACTTTATCGATAAAATCTAGGTACTGAGAAGGATCCCCAAAAGGTCCAAATCGGTATAACACTTAATCAATGTAAAACTGCTTTACTTAAAAAATTTAAAGACGTTTTTGCTTGTTCCTATGAGGACTTGCATGGAATTGACCCTGAAATTATCTAACACAAAATCCCTCTTCTTCCTGAATCCAAACCCATAAAACAAAAGCTGAGGTGAATGAGATCGAAGTAGGTGCTCAAAATCAAAGAAGAGGTTGAGAAATAGTTGTAAGTTGGTTTCCTGATAGTGACTGAGTATCCAGAGTAGGTAGGCAATATCATCCCTGTGCTTAAGAAATATAGAAAGATGCGTGTGTTCGTAGACTTCGAGATCTAAATAAGGCTAGTCCCAAGGACGACTTACCACTCCAACATATAGACATTCTAGTTGACAATACCGCCAGGTGTGGACCACTGCGAATGAGGAGGTCCTGACGCTCTCCCTCGATAGTGTCCCGGGACGGATCCCAAGGAGCACACTTCAGGGAAAACTAGGACTTCCTCACGCGATCCTAGAGACAAAGAGTCGCCACCTAATTTTTATCGGGAATTAGGAAACCCAAGTTTGACTCGCCCAAAATTGAATAAGGTTACTCGCCCTTCATTACCAGAAACAAGGTTCGGGGGTCTTGGTACGAGAGGGGAAGGAGCCCAAGCAGGACTAAAGCACCCCCTCCTCGCCCTACCGAATGGTAGGCCTTGATTCAAATATCCTTGTTATTAATTCATAATAGATGTTGTTTCCTCAAACATACTAGATAGATATATACATGGCAAAAAGAAACATCTAATGAAAATCATTTCAAGAGACTAAATCAAGTAGAAAGCGGATGCTCATGCAATACAAGGGAGAAGTATACTCACAGTGGCTAGTCCCGCCCGGGACCGATGCAAATAAAGTAAACATGTCATGATATGCAAAGGGAACGAGAAGACTTACATTGGTTGACTCAAGCGGAGTTGCGAAAGCAAAAAGAATGGAAACGTGCAATGCAATCATGCAACAATCCTAGATAAGATGTCTCTAACAAATAATCATATAAACGGAGACTACCCTAAAGGAAATGTGTCGTTGAAATCAAAGTTGTAAACCTAGAAAAATTCTAAAAGAAAGGATAGAGATAGTACATGATACATGGGCACTAAGCCACATGTAGACGAGGCAAACCACAAATCGAAGTCCGGGTCCGAGGCACTTAATTCTCTGCACTAATACACCAAAGAATACCCAAGCATTGCAAAAATACAAGCAAACAAATGATATGCATGATAAACAAAGGAAACATGTCATCAATCAAATTTCCAGATTCAGCAACCTCTAATGAATCCTATCAAAAGTGGTCGTAAACATGAGCTGGATAAAAACCCTTTTACAGAAAGTTAGATACATGTCTTAGGGAACTTCTCCAAAAAGTGGGACCTCAATATCAATTTTATTGTTTGAGAAATAAATGTTTTGGGAACAGTGGATCAGGACTGTCCATTGTTCTTGTAAAAATCATAATTAAATCTACAAAAATCATATGAAGCTCTATTTGGTGTCAAAAGAAAGCTATTTCATTGTAGTATATGATAAAAATAAACCCATGGACATTCTGTAATCACAAGGTTTCTGAAAAAGTGTTTTAAACAGACTCTGTTATTCTGGAAATTTGGTATCATTTGACAAATGAATGCAAAACATAATAGAAGTATAATAGAAGTTCATGAATCATGTTAACCAAGTTGATTTAAGCTTTTGATCTCTCATCCATTTATCCTAGGTGATTTCTAAACCAAGTTTTATTCATCAATTGTTGTTGAGTGATCAAGGTATGACCATTTTGTATACATAATCATATTTGTAATTAAACTTAGAAAATTCCAGAATAGTTGTATCAACTTTAAACGCTTAGAAAACGATCCTAACTCGATCGTATGCTCACGATTTTACATCGGCATATAGATATATGAGTTAGGAATCATCCCCAAAAAGCAGAACGTCGGTAACTATTATAGATTTTCTGAAATTCAAGCACAAAGAGACGATGTTCAAATCTGTCAACCGATTTCTCAACAATTTCTAAAAATAGTATATGAATCCTAAAAGCTCTCAAAACGGACCGGATGAAAGCTAATTCATCAAAGTTTACCCAGAAAATTTGAAATCCATCAAACTATGGGTTTTGATGGACCAAATCTAATGGACAAAACCAATCTGCTTTGCTGAATTTTTATCTAGTTCATTTTAAAGTGTGAGGAAAACATTTTAGTGATAGTTGAAGCTTATTAGAGAGATCAAACTCATAGATCAACTTAATTATCATGATTCCCAATCAATTTAGCCCTCAAGTTCTATGAAGAACTTTTAGATCAAGGATCAAAGGGACTTATAAATATCATGTTGGAGATGAAATTCAATAGGAATCCTAGGTAATAGGAATAATCAAGAGATAGGTATGAACATAGAAATCATCCTTCTCATAGATCATATTTCCAAACCATCATGGAATTCAAAATAGATATATGTATATATATATAATCATGTATGCATGAATCTAAACTAAAATTGAAGAATAAAACCAAAATTGAAAATCAAAGTGAAAAACAATCTCTAATTGTAAATTATCAATAAAAATCAAAGAGATTTGGATCTAACTATGTGAGTGTGTGAAGAACATGAGAGGAAGAAGATGAGTGTTCTAATAAGTAGAAATAGAACTAAGTTAGATCCAAATCTTATAGATCTATATATACAAAGTAGGAATTAGAGATGAACTATAGTGTTTACCTCTTGGAGGATTCTCAATTACAAGACCAAAATTGATTTGAAGATCTTCTTCTTCAAGTGTTATTCAAGTGTTCTTCAAGCACTCATCCATGGAAGTTGAGGGAGGCAATTGATGTTCAAATTGTGGTCTAATTAGCCTAAGTTAATCTAAATTCAATTCATAATTTTCTCTCTCTAGAATTCACCTAAATTGAAAGTATATTCAAAGTATACTTATCTCTCTTGTATGTGCTTCTATGTGTGTTTGTATCTCCAAGTATATTCAAGTGTATCTCTTCCAAGTGTCTAGTGTGTTAAGATGTGATCTCATATGAGATGTATGAGATCTTATATAGAGTTTTGAAGACTTAGCTCTTAAGTTTCAGGGTTAAAACAGGATTTTTAGAGCTTAAAAGAGGGTTAAAATGGCCATTTCGGAGCCTAAACGAAATTTCCAGGCAATTTCCTCGCAGTGGGAAGCTTCTAGAAGGGTCTGGAACTCAAAAAGCTCCGTGGAGGACACAAATGGAAGTGGCGGTTATGGTGGGACCCGCCACCCCCATACCCAAAACCGCCACTTACTATTCTTGCTCCTCTGGTCACCCACAAACCCTGTTTCAAAAATCACGTGCACTGCTTTTCCAGATTTTTGTAAAAATGCTTTTTGGTGTCCGAAATCGTCCGTTTACGTACCGTTGGAAAGCTGTCAGGTTGAATTTCAGTATAAAAATATTTCCAGAGGTTTTATAATGAGAATTGAAGTCCAATTGAAGTCCGGAAGTCCTCCGGAACTTTCGTCGTCTTTTTGAAATCAAATGACGTCTTTTCCAAAATTGCTTTCAAATGTGCGTCGATTTCGAACTTTTCTTTAAAATTGAATCTCTGGATACCTAGAATACTGCGTTTAGAACACTTAATGTTCATATAACCCTGAGAGAATATGAATTCTGAGAGATGATTTTGACAAAACCGGGATTTATCCATGGAAAAGGGCTTTTCTGAGCTTGAAGTCACTTTCCGAAGTCCGATCTTCTGATTGTGTGGAATCCAGTACCTTCCACGGGGTACTTTTCATCATCGAATCCTCCAAGACGTTGTCCACCCTAAATCCTATCAGTGTGGTCAAAATTGGGTGTCTACAGTTTGCCCCTCTTTGGCAGAGCTTGTTGTGAACAACGTGAACTGCAAGTGAGTGCCAAAGCCTTGAAGGCACCCAAATAACCATACTGAGAGGTTTTAGGAAAAACAAAAAATTCGCAAAATCAAGAAATTCAAAATCAGAGAAAATCAAGAAATTACGAATGCCAGAATGCAATGCAATGCTGGGTAGAGGCGGCTAAGTTGAAGCTGATGCTGGTCGTGCTCCGCTGGAGCTGCCTACGTATCCTTTTCAGGAATCAGACCAGGGCGTAGTTCAAGCGCGCGGGAAAACGGAAAACAAACAACAACAATGCGGATGAAATGCTCCTATCCTAGGATGCTGGTGCAATATGAAAACATGAAATGTGAAAGTGCTGGAGGAATCATCCTCAAGGGTTCCCTAGATGCAAAATCTAATGCAAAGGATGCAACGACTCTCTCTCACAGTCGAATATGCTAAAGGTATCTTGGATGATTCTCGAGGTTTTTGTCAAAGTTATTCTTCTGATCTTAAGGCTCGTAGGCGTCATCTGTATCCTGGACGACTCTTGAAATAGCGAAGTATCTTGGATGAATTCTGAGTCATGTCAAACAACTGGACGATTGCTGGTGTAGAGTCCTTCTGCTGGGGACGATTACTGATGTAGAGTCCTTCTGCTGGGGACGATTGTTGATGTAGAGTCCTTCTGCTGGGGACGATTGCTGAAATAGGTCCTTCTTCTGGGGACGATTGCTGGTGTAGAGTCCTTCTGCTGGGGACGATTGCTGATGTAGAGTCCTTCTGCTGGGGACGATTGCTGAAACAGGTCCTTCTTCTGTGGACGATTGCTGATGTAGAGTCCTTCTGCTGGGGACGATTGCTGATGTAGAGTCCTTTTGCTGGGGACGATTGCTGGTGTAGAGTCCTTCTGCTGGGGACGATTGCTGATGTAGAGTCCTTCTGCTGGGGACGATTGCTGAAACAGGTCCTTCTTCTGTGGACGATTGCTGATTGTAGAGTCCTTTTGCTGGGGACGATTGCTAATGTAGAGTCCTTCTGCTGGGGACGATTGCTGATGTAGAGTCCTTTTGCTGGGGACGATTGCTGATGTAGAGTCCTTTTGCTGGGGACAAATCTTCTGAAACAGGTCTCTCTGCCGGAGACAAATCTTCTGCTCTTCTGAAACAGGTCCTTCTTCTAGACAAATCTTCTGTAACAGGTCTGGAAACAAGTCTTCTGAAACAGGTCTCTCTGCCGGAGACAAATCTTCTGTTCTTCTGAAACAGGCCCTTTTTCCGAGGACAAATCTTCTGTGGCAGGTCTAGAAACAAATCTTCTGAAACAGGTCTCTCTGCCGGAGACAAATCCTCTGTTCTTCTGAAACAGGCCCTTCTTCTGAGGACAAATCTTCTGTTCTGATGCACGGATTCTGAGAGATACACAAATTCTGAGAGATGACCCTTCTTCTGAGAGCAACCCACGGATACACGATTCTGATTTTGAGAGAAACCCTACATTCTGGAGGCAACCCTGATATGCGATGCTGAGAAATACATGATTCTGAGAGAAACCCTACATTCTGGAGGCAACCCTGGATACACGATTTTGATTCTGAGAGAAACCCTACATTCTGGAGGCAACCCACGATTCTGAGAGAAACCCTACATTCTGGAGGCAACCCTGGATACACGATTCTGATTCTGAGAGAAACCCTACATTCTGGAGGCAACCCACGATTCTGATTCTGAGAGAAACCCTACATTCTAGAGGCAACCCACGATTCTGAGAGAAACCCTACATTCTGGAGGCAACCCTGGATACATGATGCTTGGCATAAACCTTGTATTCTGGAGGCGATTTTGATGCTCAAATTCTGAGAGATACCCTTTATCTGGAGGCAACCCGTGGATACATGATGCTTGCGAGAAACTTAATTCTGAAAGTTCTCTACTGGGGAGATCCTATGATTCTGAGAGATGCACGAATTCTGTTATACCTTGACAATATCTGGAAATTCTCTGCTTGAGGAGATATCTGAGGTTTCTGGGACGCGAGCACATATTCTGGAGGCCCTGCTGATTCTTTCTGAGACTCATATTGGTGCTTCGACCAACGCAATCATTCTTGCAACACGTCAGGCTTACTCTAACCCTTTCTGAACATCTCGCATTCTGACCCATCTTCTGAAAGTCCTTTCTGGATGTAATTCTCAAGCGACAGTAGACTCAAATGTCCATTTTCTAAGACAACTCGTAATCAATCCCAAAACGACGGGAGTTTGCCGTTTCTCGGCCACTTTCAGGCTGCGGTGCCTTTGATTCTTCTCATCTGGGGGACTTTTTTTTTTTTTTTTTTTTTTCAATTCTTGAATGGATTTTTACCAAGATTCAAATCTCCAGAGGTCCTCTAGACCAATTCCAACAAGTTTTAAGCACTCTCAAGGCTTATATATCAAAAATGGACCAATCCGGGATCAAATCAAGAGTTCCGGGGGTCAAAACGCGAATATAGAGCAAAATGGGGAAATGGCAGGAAGTGAATAGTAAATGGCGGTTCCCCACACCCCCTTGGGAACCGCCAGCCGCAACTTTGGGGTTTTAAACCCATTTTCTTCTTTGTTCTTTATTCATTTCTTCTTCAATGCATCACCTCTTCCTTCTGAGGTGCTCAAATCTTGCAATTTCTTGATGTTTTGAGTGATTTCTTGCATTAAAACCTCCAAAAACTTTGTTGATTTCATCAACTCCTCCCTATTCTAGGGGATTCAAGTACCAAGGTTTTTACTATTCATCATCTTCAACCTCTTATCTTCAAGCTTCAAGCATCAACAACCATGAGTTCCCATGGACAAGGTGAAAGTTCTAGAACACGTAGAAGCCAATTTCAAGCTAGTGGAGCTTCATCAACTCAAACCATGGAGTATGCAACCATGAAAAATCCACTAAATCATATCTCTAGGAGGGCCTTTCGTCAAGAGGTAACCCATTCTTTAATTACTCCTTTGTTTCACATCTTCATACGTGTCTCTTTATTCTTGCGATTCCTTAGAAATCATCCTTTTTCTTTTTAGAATGTGGTTGGTCATCTTAGAGGTCATGGTAGCCATGGAAAATGCCTTGAATGGTTTAATGAATTGTCGGAGTCGCGTCCCCAAGTAGTAGCCAATATCAAGCAAGCGGGCTTTGGGTCGTTTGTAACCTTATTGGAGAGATCGACTAATGATTTGGCCATGATTCAAGCTCTTGCTGAAAGGTGGTGGGATTCCACAAATACTTTTCACATGCCTTTTGGGGAGATAACCATGACCCCTCTTGATTTTGCAATGATAACCGGCATCTCATTTGGCGGGCATCGTCTTGCCTTTGCAAAGAACATCTATAGACATCCTACTATCATTGAGCGTCTCCTAGGCATCATCCCATCCCAGAGAGATCTTCACGGATCGAGCGTAGGCATCACATGGTTCATCAACAACTTCAGGCCTTCTGAAAGAGCGGCTCAATTTACCGATATGCAGCTTACCCGTGCTTTCATCTTGTATTTTCTTGGTTGCTCTCTTCTTTCTACTCGAGCTGAGCGGATTACATTGAATATGCTTGATAGTCTTCGAAATCTTGAGGAGATTGCAGATTTTGATTGGGGCTCTGCTGGTTTAGCCATTCTGTATAGTCATATGGGGGAGCATTCTCGAGGCAAATCCCCTGGATTCGGCGGATTCTGGAGAGCTTGGGAGGTACTGAAAATATTTTCATTTCCAGTTTTTATCATTTGATGTTCTGCTGTTTTGACCACTGCTTTATTTTCTCTTGTAGGTGTGGGCCTTTGAGTATTTCTCCATGACGGCTCCATCATTCCGGGAGGAAGAGATTCATATTATTCCACGGGCTCTGAAGTGGCGTCGCCAAGCCGTAGGTACCAAGAATGATGCTCATAATGTTATTTCTTGCCGGGATTTTCTTACCCGTCTCAGATTCACCCAAGTTAACTGGCATCCTTGGGTGACAAATGGAGATGTGACTGAGATTGGCTTAGCTAGACAGATGACTGGAGAGAGGATTCTTCTTGAGGGTCCCTCTGTTCTTGAGTGGTATCTTGGAGAGAGAGTAGCTCCTCAGACTGATTTGGAGGATCGTCTCTTAGTGCCACAGGATCCGCCTTCTTGTATGAGGTCGGCGCAGAATTTGGAAGATGAAGATCTTATTAATGCTTTGAACGGAATTCCTTCAGCCTCTTTTACTCTGTTTGAGGAGAACTATGACGTCTTCAGGGTTACTCATCTGATGCCTAATTTCCCGCTCTCGGATGACCCGCAGGTATTTCACGACTTCTTCATTTCTGATCGAATGCTTGCTTTATCTTATTTCTCATCATCATTTGCAGGGGAGTTCTTTTGTGGATGGCCCTGGTCGACCTCTACCTCTCATTCCTCCTTGTGATTGGCGAGCCTCGACCATGCTGCGCGGAGTTATATCTTCTGTAGAGATCCCCCGTGATCTTGTAGAGCCTCAGCTAGTTTCAGAACAACATGAGTCCGTTCCCCGAGCCGTTTTCAATGAAGAGCGAGCTTATGCACAGAATCTGAGGGCTTGGAGCCTTGCTCGTGAGGGACATGTAAGTAATTTCTGAACTCATTACCTCTGATTCTTCTGATCTTTCTGACCATATCTTTCTTCTCTTTGCAGTGGGATGGCATGTGCCAGACTTACATAGACCGTGATGCGGCCCTGGTAAATTTCTTGACCTTTTCTTCTCATCTCATTGCTTTTTCAAACCCCTATACTGATTCTTTTCTTCCACAGGTGGCTCAAGTTAGGCAGCTTCAATCACAGTTGGAGCGGATGAATGCAGGCCCTTCTGGTGGGGCTGGTGGGTCTAGGCGAAGGCGCCAAATTGAAGATGATGATAGCTCTACGGCCTCAGATATGCCTGCTCGGTACCCACGGGCTACTCGTCGTCGCTGATGATGATCATATGCACCCATGACTATCTTTCTGTTTTTCTTGCTTTCTGTGCTGAGACTGATGTTGATGTATTCTGTCTGAGACTTGATGGGCTTGTACTCTTGACTTTGCTTGATGCTGCTTTATGCTATCCTTCTGTTTCGCTTTGCATCCCTTGTCACGAGACTGATTTGATTGACACTTTGCACACTGACACACAGGACTCGATTTTTACAGGGAAAGGAAATTTCTGACGATTCCTCTTTCTCGACAATGTCTTTTGACTTGGATATTTGAATTTTCTAAGGATTTGCATGTTTTGAAAATGAGATTTTATCTTGTAGCAGGATATTGTGTTGGCTTTGCATGTAATCTTGAAGCTTTTGAAAATTTTCCACATAATGTTTCAGTCTTGACATTAGATTCACATCTTTAGATTGCTAAAAAACTTTTCAACTTAATATCAAGAATTACCAGATTTTTCACTTAGGTGCTTTAATTCTGATAGCCAAGTGATCCAGAGAGGACAGGTAGCGAGGTATGGGCAAACGACAGTTTGCCCCTAGTTGACAGAGATAAATGGAAGTTTGGGCAAACGCAGTTTGCCCCTAGTGTGGCAGTGATATCTTGAGGCTTTGGGCAAACTTGAAAGTTTGCCCCTAGTTTGCAAGGTTCAGGGATCGAGAGCCAGGAAAGCTCGCCTACTTATCCCCAAGTGGGAATCAGATCCAAAGTAGTTCGGCCAGGTCTTGAAAGAAAGTATGGTTGAGGGTTTCAGGAGCAGTGACCGAACCGAGTAGGTTGCCTACATATCCCCAAGTGGGAATCAGGTCAAGTGTAGTTCCTCGAATGCTGGAGGTTTTGAAAGAACAGGTTTTGAAAGAAAAGGCTTTTAAGCATAGTATCTCTTGAGACGGTCAATGTTGATTGGCTGATTGAACTCAACTCCATCTAGATCCATCAGGTATGCCGCTCCTCCAGAGAGAAGCTTCTTGATGACGTATGGGCCAACCCAATTTGGCTTGAATTTCCCTCTAGGATCGAAAACGGGTGCTTTTAAGGCTTTAAGCACAAGGTCGCCTTCCTCAAGTTTTCTTGGACGGACCTTCTTGTTGAATGCTCGAGCTATTCTTCTCTGATACACATGCACATGATCAATTGCGGCCAACCTTTTCTCATCAAGTAACATTAGCTCCTCATATCTATCTCTTAGCCAATCAAATTCTGGAATCTCGGATTCTGCCACAACTCTCAAAGATGGTAGTTCTATTTCAACTGGGAGTACTGCTTCCATTCCGTAAGCCAATGAATAAGGAGTGGCTCCTGTAGATGTTCGGATAGATGTTCTGTATCCCCACAGTGCATACGGTAACTTCTCATGCCAATCTCGGTATGTATCAGTCATCTTTCTTAGGATCGTCTTCAAATTCTTATTAGCTGCTTCAACTGCCCCATTTGTTTGTGGCCTATACGGCGCTGACATGTGGTGCATGATCTTGTATTCTTCTAGTAGATCCAAAACCTCTTTCTGGAAGTGACTGCCATGATCGGATATCAACTCATGAGGGACCCCGTATCGGCAGATTATATTTCTTCTGATAAATCTGGCCACATCTTTAGCCTTCAATGTCGCATAAGACTCTGCTTCCACCCATTTTGTGAAATAAGCAATTGCTACCAGGATGTATTGATGCCCATTAGACGCCTTCGGGGTTACTTCTCCAATAACATCTATTCCCCAAACTGAGAATGGCCAAGGGGTAGTCATGTTGTATAGCAGTGACGGCGGCACATGCTTCATATTGGCATGGATCTGACATTGGTGACATTTTCTGACATATTCATAGCAGTCCTTGTCCATAGTAGTCCAATAATATCCTTGTCGGATGATCTTCTTAGCTAACATGTGTCCACTCATATGAGGACCACACACCCCTTCGTGAATTTGCTCCATCATCTTTCTCGCACTGTTTCCATATAGACATGTCAAGTTGAATCCATTGTAAGATCTCTTCAATAGACTTCCACCACAAATCATGAACTGAGCCGAGAATCTTCTTATGGCTCTCTTGTCTTTCTCGGAGGCGCCTTCCGGATATTCCCCATTTTCAATGAAGTTCCACACGTCGGTGTACCACGGAAGTTCTTCTGCTTCTTCTATTTCCCCAATCATCTCATAAGACGGCTTTTCCCTTTGTTCAATCATCAAAGGAGTTAGCTTTATCCCCACAGGAATCTCAATCATTGACGCTAAAGTAGCCAAAGAGTCTGCTAGCTGATTTTCTTCTCGAGGCAGGTAGAAGAACGTGATATGCAAGAAACGAGTTCGTAAAGAATCAAGATACTCATGATAGGGTTTTAACTTCTCTTCCTTGACTTTCCAATCTCCTCGAACTTGGGATATGATCAAATTGGAATCCCCGAATACATCAAGTTTCCTTACCTCCAAAGTCAATGCGGCTTCTAGCCCCAAGATACAAGCTTCATACTCAGCAGTGTTGTTGGTGGAAGTGTACTTCAGCTTAATAGAGAACGGGGTATGTGCTCCTTCAGGGGATACAAGGATGATCCCCACTCCATATCCTTTCTGGTTTGCAGCTCCATCAAAATACATTTTCCACACATCTTCTTTTAATTCCATCAATCCTTCGTCAGGGAACATGAACTCTCCTTCGTTTTCCAGATTTATCGGATGTTCTGCTAAATGTTCTGCGACAGCCCTTCCTTTAACAGATTTACTCGTAGCATGTATCAAGTCAAACTCAGATAGCATCAATGTCCATCGGGAGATTCTTCCGGTCAATGCTGGTTTTTCAAATAGGTACTTCAAAGGATCCATTCGGGAGATTAAAACAACAGGGAAGGCCAACATATAATGCCTCAGACGACGAGTGGCCCAAACCAAAGCCCAACATGTCTTTTCTAACGGAGAATACTTCAATTCGTATCCAGTCATCCTTTTACTTAAGTAGTAAATGGCTTTCTCTGTACGCCCTTCATCTCCTTCTTGGGCTAACATGCATCCCATAGCATTCTCTGACACGGATAAGTACAACAGCAAAGGCTTCCCTGACTTCGGGGGTGAAAGAACCGGTGGGTTTGATAAATAAGCCTTGATCTTGTCAAAAGCTTCTTGACATTGATTGTCCCATTCGAATTTCTTCCCTTTTCTCAACAAGCTGAAAAGCGGATCGCAAGTAGCAGTGAGCTTAGATATGAAGCGGCTGATGAATTGGATTCTTCCCAGAAATCCTCTTACTTCCTTTTCATTTGTCGGAGGCGGCATATCCATAATAGCCTTGATCTTTGTGGGGTCAACCTCAATTCCTCTCTGTGTGATGAGAAATCCCAGCAGCTTTCCGGTGGTAACTCCAAAAGTACACTTCTGTGGATTCAATCTCATTCTGTATTTCCTTAATCTTTCAAAGAACTTGGCGAGTGCTGTTAAATGCCCACTTCTTTCTTTGGACTTAACAATCATATCATCCACATAAACTTCTACCTCTTTATGGATCATGTCATGTAACAAAGTAGTAGCAGCTCTCTGATAGGTTGCGCCAGCATTCTTTAACCCAAATGGCATCACTCGGTAGCAATACGTCCCCCAGTGAGTTGTGAATGTAGTCTTTTCTCTGTCTTCGGGTGCCATTAAAATCTGATTGTACCCTGAGAAACCATCCATGAATGATAACAACTCATGCCCCGCGGTGCTATCTACCAGAACATCTATGTGTGGAAGCGGAAAATCATCCTTAGGACTAGCCTTGTTTAGATCTCTGAAGTCAACACATACACGGATCCTTCCATCCTTCTTTGGCACAGGAACTATATTGGCTATCCATTCCGGATATTGGGTTACCATCAGGAATCCAGCTTTCAATTGTTTCTCAACTTCTTCTTTGATCTTCAAAGTCCATTCGGGTCTCATGCGTCTCAACTTTTGCTTAACAGGTTTTGAATTTGGAAAGAGAGGGATGTGGTGTTGGACAATCTCTGGATCGATGCCTGGCATATCTTGGTAGGACCAAGCGAAAACATCTTTAAATTCTTTTAATAAGTTGATTAGTTCATTGCTTTCTTGTGAAGTGAGTGTGGTGCCAATATGAACATTTTGTGGATTATCTTCATTATCCAAGTTTATTAGCAAAGTTTCTTCAATAATCTTGCATGCAGATTCATTTTCATTTTCAATTAATCTTTGCAAATCCTCAGAAATTTCAAAATCAAGATCATCAGACACAAAAGAGTAAGCAAAATCCTCGTTCATTTCATTAACATTTTTGGGTACATCAAAAGCAAAAGCAGACTCAACATCATGGCTCATATTGGCCTTTACAGACTTCCGGGGAAATGGGGGAGGGGATTTGTTGACTTCCGATTCTATCACCCAATTGTTCAGAGCTCCCTCTATTGGCTTGATTTCTTCCACATTTCCCAGTGCTTCTTCGGCATCCATCAGCATGTTCAGCTCTTCATCCATTAGCATGTTCAAATCATCACTTGTCATCAGCTCAGCCCAGTCCTTCCTTTCTTTCTTGATAGGCGGAGTATACAAGAACGGATCCTCATAGTCGGAGAACTCATGTTTGAAGAAAATCTCAAATCCAGGCTTAATGTTCTTGGTAGCCGGATCATACCATGGTTCAGGGAACCCACAGAAGGGAAAGTCATCGCCTTCTTTCACGAAGTATCCATTCAGGATTCTTGGCCCAGAAACAACCATCGGCCCTTTTCCTTTTGTCATCTTCTTCTTATCTTCTTCAGTCAATTGATACCCAAGCCCAGATTTATCTTTCTGTTCGTGGAAGTTCGGTGGTTCAGTTATTCCTTGTTGACGACGACCTAGTCCCATTCCAGGAAAATAGTTCATCTTCCGCACCATATGAGCCACTTTAGGATTGGCATACTGGTCAAAGTACAATGGCATGACTTCAGGGATCCAATTCTGTCCCACTTCTTCTTGTAGATCTTTGGCAACCGGGTTTCCCTTCTCGAACATCTTTCTATATTCGCGTCCGGTGATGAACGGCTTCTTTTTCTTGATCGGAGTGATTTCTTCGCCCCAGACAGATGCATCAGGAAGTTTCTTCTCATAGCTGAGTCGATCCCAAACGGATTTCTTTTTCTTAGCTCCTTCATTTATCATTCCCACAAAGTTGAATCCTCCTAATTCATTTTCTTCTTCCGGTGTTTGGACTTCTAGCACAGGACCATGGCTTGTCCCTTCTTCTTTGATCCAGCTATCCCCAAAGATTGTCACCACATCCTCTTTCCAGATGAACTTGACTTTCTGGTGGAGAGTGGAGGCGATTGCATCATTCACATGTAACCACGGACGTCCCAATAGCAGATTAAAGCTAGCCGGAATATCAATCACTTGGAAATCAGCTTCTTTGTTTAATGGCCCGACTTCAATTTTCAACTTAATCATTCCCACAATGGCCCTTTTGGTGTTATCATAGGCCCTCACAGTTTGTGTTGATGGCAAGAGTTCTGAAATAGACAACCCCATTCTGAGAGCTGTTTGGAGAGGACATACATTCAAGGCTGACCCATTATCTACCAAGCAGACCGGTACTCTATTCCCCAGGCAATGTACAGTGATGTAGAGAGCTCTGTTGTGGTGTGCCCCTTCCGGCGGTAAATCTTCATCTGTGAATGTGATTACAGGCTTACAAGGCTTTGAAGAGATCATGTTTACTAGATCTTCGGGAGTAGCATTGACAGAAACATCCAAACGATTGAGAGTATCGAGCATGGCCTGCCTGTGTTTGTGAGAGGTCATAAGTAATCCCCATACTGAGATCCAAGCTTGTGTTTTCTTCAATTGCTTTAGGATTTCATCTTCTTCTTCGCTCACGGCTCCTTTACCAGCCTCTTTTGCTTTGACGACTTCTTTCTCATTCCATGTTTCTTTTCCATGATTTTCTAACTCATGAGGCTTGAAATGACGTCCGGAACGGGTCAAGTGGTTTGCTTCATTGGTGATCCAGATAGACTCAAGTTCTTTGGCTAACTTTTCGGTGCCAACAGTGATTTTCCAAACAGAATCATCGGGGATTATGGTATTATTAACGGAATCATCCTCATCATCATACCACCAATCTTCTTCTTCTTCCATCATTGCAATAAGATCGTCATCTTTGATTTCAAGGTTCTCGACAGGCTTTAGCAATTCTTCTATCGGCTCAGTGCTTTGTTTCTCGGTGACTGCTTCTATGGGCTTTTCTTCCTCATACCAGATCGAGTCGTCGGTGATGGCATTGGGATCCCACCATTCAATTGTAAGATTTCCGTTGGCTATTTCTTCTTCAAAAGCCAGTGCTTCTTCGACCCATTCTTCCTCTTCCATATTCCTCAAGATGCAAATTGCAGCGTCTTCCGGAAGTTGAACATCCATAGCTGGTTGATTCGAGGATGTGATGTAGATCTTTGGGTTATAAATCTGAGATCCTTCTTCTACAAAGTTAACATTTGGCATGTTCCCCTTATGATTAGGGAGAGGATTCTTCTGAACATTTGGCTGAGAGGGAGGAGGGGAGATGACCCCTTTTTCAATCAAGTCTTCAATTTCATGGCGAAGTCTCCAGCATCTATCTGTGCTATGTCCACGGCCTTGATGAAAGTCACAAAAGAACTCTGTTTTGAAACCCGGTGGAAGTGGATTTGGCTCTGGTTTAGGTTCCAATTTCTGCAAGTACCCTTTTTCTATCATTCTTTCAAGTGCGGTGCTTAGTGGCATCCCCAAGTCGGAAAATTCTCTTTTCTCTCTCGACTGTTTCTGATTTTGACTTCCTCTTGCATTAGCCATACTTCGACGCTCTTTCTGAAAAGGCTGAGGAGATAGTGTGTTGACGTCAGCAGACTGATGATAGACTGGCCTTTCTGTCTTTCTGTATCGATTGCTCGTGCTTTCTTTCTTGATCTTTCCATCTCTAATGGCATCTTCTATCAAAGTTCCCACATCAAACAGCTGTTCGAAACTCACAATGGACTGAAATTCTAGCCTTTCCAAGTATTCGGGCTGTAGATTCTTGATGATCATTCGGACCTGATCTTTTTCCGCTGGCCTGCTAGTCATTTGAGCAGCTTTAGCTCTCCAACGAGTAAGGAAACCTGCGAAGGATTCCCTGTACTCTTGTCGGGTGGTTTCTAGATCTCTTGCAGTTACATCAAACAACTGGTTATATGAATATTGAGCCACGAAAGCTTTGGCCAATGCCTCCCAATCTCTGGTTATGGCTGGTTCCAACGTCAAGTACCATGAAAGTGCTGCTCCACTCAAAACTCTTGGAAACAATAGAGCGAAGAGGTCAGATCCAATGCCCATGGGCTGCAAAGTTCCTACATAAAGCCTCAGATAGCTCTTTGGATTTCCGGTTCCATTGAAAAATTCAATATGCGGCATCTTAAACTTCTCTGGGAGTTTGGCTTTTGGAGCGTCACACAACCCTTCAACATCGAACAAATACTCATCCACCCCTTTGCTCTTTCTGATCACACTCTCTAGTTTGTCGATCTTGGCCAACTTGTCCTGAATTTCCTGATCTAGCTGAACCTTTGGTTGAACTGTCTCCCCAAAATCTTCTTCTTCATGATGCTCTGGAGGTGGTGGTGGTGGATTAGTTAGCTGCTCAATCATTCTCATCATAGTGGCAAGTTGTTCTCGATTCTGCTCCCTGCTCTGATCCAAGGCAGCTTGCATTGCGGCCAATCTGGCTTCCATATCCGCTTCGTATGTCATATCTTCAACCCTAGTCGACTCGGCTGTTCCTTCTTCTAACCCTGATCTGATCAAACGGCTGTTCGGAGCTCTGACCCAGAAAGGAGTACAACTTTTCGGTCCTATCTTTTCTTATCTGGTTTATTTAGGGATTTTCAAATAATCAGGTATCTTTATTGCAAAAGAATTTTTCAAAGAATGATATAAGAAGGTGGATTTACAAAGATGGAAATCATAAATGGAAAATCATTTCCTTTTTCAAAAACATTTTTCTTAAAATCAAAGAAATCTTTTCAAGCTTTCAAAATTCTGAGGAAAACAAATCTTTTCTTTTGAAAGTATATTAGAGGCGTCGCACTCGTGAGTCGTATATGCAATGCTCGTGTAGTGCATGCAAATGCAGATGAAATGCAATCTAATCTAAATGCAATGCACCTTAATCTAGCTTAGACCTAGCACATCAGCACATAAGCACATAAGATTCCTTGAGTATGCTAATCACCCTACTAATCCAATCATTATCCAAGGATTTTGAGTTTTGAAATTCTTGATGGTTCAGGTTTGAAAATTGAAATTTTTCATGAAAATCTTTGAAAGAGATGGGGAGATTTGTAATTTTCAAAAGAATTTTTGAACCATCAATGCTTGTGGTGAGAAATCATGATTCTTAAAAATTGAGGTGGGAATTTTGAAATTCTAAGATCTGAGAGGAAGATTTTGAAATTGAATCATCATGATTTCTTGAAGACCAAAGTAAAATTTTTTTTTGAAATTCTCTAAAATCTAGGAGAATTTGAAATTGAATCATCAAAGTGTGATCATGATTTCTGGAAATAGGAATTTTGAAATTCTCTAAAATCTAAGGAGAATTTTGGAAAGATTTTGTGAAAGTGAATCTCAAAGCAAATTTTCAAAAGGGATATTCTTGGAATTTTCAAAAGACTTGGGGTTTTTCAAAGAAGTGCTTATAGTTTCAAAAATTTTCAAAATTGTCCTCAAATAATGATTGGATGTTCGGATAAAGACCATACTATCCTAGAGGAATCCACCATACAAGGTTTGATGATGCCTTCGCATACACGTCCTCATCATCCACATAATCCCTTACGGGCAAGCGCAAGTAATTCATCACATTGTCCTAATCAAAGATGATAATCAAGATCCTAATTGAAGGGTTCTATAGAAACTATATGCAAAGGCCGGGTTTTAGTCTCATAAAGGGTCCATTAGCAAGCTCAGCGGTGTGGTTGACCGCCTCCCCGAGGGCGTGCCGTTCACACATAGGCTCTATATACCGCACGCGGTACAAGGCTAACGGTGACTACATGCTACCAAAACTCTTGACAAATAGAGGAAAGAGGGCCCTCTATCTTCAAGGCAATGATCTCAAGCAGTCGCGGTGAAAGAACAATGCAAGTGCAAATGCAGGCAGAAACAACATGATTATTGAATTAATAACAAGGATATTCATTGGTTCAAGTCAAACCCTCGAAGAACAAGAAACCATCGGTTTCATGTTCAAATCCCCAGCAGAGTCGCCAGATTGTGGACCACTGCGAATGAGGAGGTCCTGACGCTCTCCCTCGATAGTGTCCCGGGACGGATCCCAAGGAGCACACTTCAGGGAAAACTAGGACTTCCTCACGCGATCCTAGAGACAAAGAGTCGCCACCTAATTTTTATCGGGAATTAGGAAACCCAAGTTTGACTCGCCCAAAATTGAATAAGGTTACTCGCCCTTCATTACCAGAAACAAGGTTCGGGGGTCTTGGTACGAGAGGGGAAGGAGCCCAAGCAGGACTAAAGCACCCCCTCCTCGCCCTACCGAATGGTAGGCCTTGATTCAAATATCCTTGTTATTAATTCATAATAGATGTTGTTTCCTCAAACATACTAGATAGATATATACATGGCAAAAAGAAACATCTAATGAAAATCATTTCAAGAGACTAAATCAAGTAGAAAGCGGATGCTCATGCAATACAAGGGAGAAGTATACTCACAGTGGCTAGTCCCGCCCGGGACCGATGCAAATAAAGTAAACATGTCATGATATGCAAAGGGAACGAGAAGACTTACATTGGTTGACTCAAGCGGAGTTGCGAAAGCAAAAAGAATGGAAACGTGCAATGCAATCATGCAACAATCCTAGATAAGATGTCTCTAACAAATAATCATATAAACGGAGACTACCCTAAAGGAAATGTGTCGTTGAAATCAAAGTTGTAAACCTAGAAAAATTCTAAAAGAAAGGATAGAGATAGTACATGATACATGGGCACTAAGCCACATGTAGACGAGGCAAACCACAAATCGAAGTCCGGGTCCGAGGCACTTAATTCTCTGCACTAATACACCAAAGAATACCCAAGCATTGCAAAAATACAAGCAAACAAATGATATGCATGATAAACAAAGGAAACATGTCATCAATCAAATTTCCAGATTCAGCAACCTCTAATGAATCCTATCAAAAGTGGTCGTAAACATGAGCTGGATAAAAACCCTTTTACAGAAAGTTAGATACATGTCTTAGGGAACTTCTCCAAAAAGTGGGACCTCAATATCAATTTTATTGTTTGAGAAATAAATGTTTTGGGAACAGTGGATCAGGACTGTCCATTGTTCTTGTAAAAATCATAATTAAATCTACAAAAATCATATGAAGCTCTATTTGGTGTCAAAAGAAAGCTATTTCATTGTAGTATATGATAAAAATAAACCCATGGACATTCTGTAATCACAAGGTTTCTGAAAAAGTGTTTTAAACAGACTCTGTTATTCTGGAAATTTGGTATCATTTGACAAATGAATGCAAAACATAATAGAAGTATAATAGAAGTTCATGAATCATGTTAACCAAGTTGATTTAAGCTTTTGATCTCTCATCCATTTATCCTAGGTGATTTCTAAACCAAGTTTTATTCATCAATTGTTGTTGAGTGATCAAGGTATGACCATTTTGTATACATAATCATATTTGTAATTAAACTTAGAAAATTCCAGAATAGTTGTATCAACTTTAAACGCTTAGAAAACGATCCTAACTCGATCGTATGCTCACGATTTTACATCGGCATATAGATATATGAGTTAGGAATCATCCCCAAAAAGCGGAACGTCGGTAACTATTATAGATTTTCTGAAATTCAAGCACAAAGAGACGATGTTCAAATCTGTCAACCGATTTCTCAACAATTTCTAAAAATAGTATATGAATCCTAAAAGCTCTCAAAACGGACCGGATGAAAGCTAATTCATCAAAGTTTACCCAGAAAATTTGAAATCCATCAAACTATGGGTTTTGATGGACCAAATCTAATGGACAAAACCAATCTGCTTTGCTGAATTTTTATCTAGTTCATTTTAAAGTGTGAGGAAAACATTTTAGTGATAGTTGAAGCTTATTAGAGAGATCAAACTCATAGATCAACTTAATTATCATGATTCCCAATCAATTTAGCCCTCAAGTTCTATGAAGAACTTTTAGATCAAGGATCAAAGGGACTTATAAATATCATGTTGGAGATGAAATTCAATAGGAATCCTAGGTAATAGGAATAATCAAGAGATAGGTATGAACATAGAAATCATCCTTCTCATAGATCATATTTCCAAACCATCATGGAATTCAAAATAGATATATGTATATATATATAATCATGTATGCATGAATCTAAACTAAAATTGAAGAATAAAACCAAAATTGAAAATCAAAGTGAAAAACAATCTCTAATTGTAAATTATCAATAAAAATCAAAGAGATTTGGATCTAACTATGTGAGTGTGTGAAGAACATGAGAGGAAGAAGATGAGTGTTCTAATAAGTAGAAATAGAACTAAGTTAGATCCAAATCTTATAGATCTATATATACAAAGTAGGAATTAGAGATGAACTATAGTGTTTACCTCTTGGAGGATTCTCAATTACAAGACCAAAATTGATTTGAAGATCTTCTTCTTCAAGTGTTATTCAAGTGTTCTTCAAGCACTCATCCATGGAAGTTGAGGGAGGCAATTGATGTTCAAATTGTGGTCTAATTAGCCTAAGTTAATCTAAATTCAATTCATAATTTTCTCTCTCTAGAATTCACCTAAATTGAAAGTATATTCAAAGTATACTTATCTCTCTTGTATGTGCTTCTATGTGTGTTTGTATCTCCAAGTATATTCAAGTGTATCTCTTCCAAGTGTCTAGTGTGTTAAGATGTGATCTCATATGAGATGTATGAGATCTTATATAGAGTTTTGAAGACTTAGCTCTTAAGTTTCAGGGTTAAAACAGGATTTTTAGAGCTTAAAAGAGGGTTAAAATGGCCATTTCGGAGCCTAAACGAAATTTCCAGGCAATTTCCTAGCAGTGGGAAGCTTCTAGAAGGGTCTGGAACTCAAAAAGCTCCGTGGAGGACACAAATGGAAGTGGCGGTTATGGTGGGACCCGCCACCCCCATACCCAAAACCGCCACTTACTATTCTTGCTCCTCTGGTCACCCACAAACCCTGTTTCAAAAATCACGTGCACTGCTTTTCCAGATTTTTGTAAAAATGCTTTTTGGTGTCCGAAATCGTCCGTTTACGTACCGTTGGAAAGCTGTCAGGTTGAATTTCAGTATAAAAATATTTCCAGAGGTTTTATAATGAGAATTGAAGTCCAATTGAAGTCCGGAAGTCCTCCGGAACTTTCGTCGTCTTTTTGAAATCAAATGACGTCTTTTCCAAAATTGCTTTCAAATGTGCGTCGATTTCGAACTTTTCTTTAAAATTGAATCTCTGGATACCTAGAATACTGCGTTTAGAACACTTAATGTTCATATAACCCTGAGAGAATATGAATTCTGAGAGATGATTTTGACAAAACCGGGATTTATCCATGGAAAAGGGCTTTTCTGAGCTTGAAGTCACTTTCCGAAGTCCGATCTTCTGATTGTGTGGAATCCAGTACCTTCCACGGGGTACTTTTCATCATCGAATCCTCCAAGACGTTGTCCACCCTAAATCCTATCAGTGTGGTCAAAATTGGGTGTCTACAGTTTGCCCCTCTTTGGCAGAGCTTGTTGTGAACAACGTGAACTGCAAGTGAGTGCCAAAGCCTTGAAGGCACCCAAATAACCATACTGAGAGGTTTTAGGAAAAACAAAAAATTTGCAAAATCAAGAAATTCAAAATCAGAGAAAATCAAGAAATTACGAATGCCAGAATGCAATGCAATGCTGGGTAGAGGCGGCTAAGTTGAAGCTGATGCTGGTCGTGCTCCGCTGGAGCTGCCTACGTATCCTTTTCAGGAATCAGACCAGGGCGTAGTTCAAGCGCGCGGGAAAACGGAAAACAAACAACAACAATGCGGATGAAATGCTCCTATCCTAGGATGCTGGTGCAATATGAAAACATGAAATGTGAAAGTGCTGGAGGAATCATCCTCAAGGGTTCCCTAGATGCAAAATCTAATGCAAAGGATGCAACGACTCTCTCTCACAGTCGAATATGCTAAAGGTATCTTGGATGATTCTCGAGGTTTTTGTCAAAGTTATTCTTCTGATCTTAAGGCTCGTAGGCGTCATCTGTATCCTGGACGACTCTTGAAATAGCGAAGTATCTTGGATGAATTCTGAGTCATGTCAAACAACTGGACGATTGCTGGTGTAGAGTCCTTCTGCTGGGGACGATTACTGATGTAGAGTCCTTCTGCTGGGGACGATTGTTGATGTAGAGTCCTTCTGCTGGGGACGATTGCTGAAATAGGTCCTTCTTCTGGGGACGATTGCTGGTGTAGAGTCCTTCTGCTGGGGACGATTGCTGATGTAGAGTCCTTCTGCTGGGGACGATTGCTGAAACAGGTCCTTCTTCTGTGGACGATTGCTGATGTAGAGTCCTTCTGCTGGGGACGATTGCTGATGTAGAGTCCTTTTGCTGGGGACGATTGCTGGTGTAGAGTCCTTCTGCTGGGGACGATTGCTGATGTAGAGTCCTTCTGCTGGGGACGATTGCTGAAACAGGTCCTTCTTCTGTGGACGATTGCTGATTGTAGAGTCCTTTTGCTGGGGACGATTGCTAATGTAGAGTCCTTCTGCTGGGGACGATTGCTGATGTAGAGTCCTTTTGCTGGGGACGATTGCTGATGTAGAGTCCTTTTGCTGGGGACAAATCTTCTGAAACAGGTCTCTCTGCCGGAGACAAATCTTCTGCTCTTCTGAAACAGGTCCTTCTTCTAGACAAATCTTCTGTAACAGGTCTGGAAACAAGTCTTCTGAAACAGGTCTCTCTGCCGGAGACAAATCTTCTGTTCTTCTGAAACAGGCCCTTTTTCCGAGGACAAATCTTCTGTGGCAGGTCTAGAAACAAATCTTCTGAAACAGGTCTCTCTGCCGGAGACAAATCCTCTGTTCTTCTGAAACAGGCCCTTCTTCTAAGGACAAATCTTCTGTTCTGATGCACGGATTCTGAGAGATACACAAATTCTGAGAGATGACCCTTCTTCTGAGAGCAACCCACGGATACACGATTCTGATTTTGAGAGAAACCCTACATTCTGGAGGCAACCCTGATATGCGATGCTGAGAAATACATGATTCTGAGAGAAACCCTACATTCTGGAGGCAACCCTGGATACACGATTTTGATTCTGAGAGAAACCCTACATTCTGGAGGCAACCCACGATTCTGAGAGAAACCCTACATTCTGGAGGCAACCCTGGATACACGATTCTGATTCTGAGAGAAACCCTACATTCTGGAGGCAACCCACGATTCTGATTCTGAGAGAAACCCTACATTCTAGAGGCAACCCACGATTCTGAGAGAAACCCTACATTCTGGAGGCAACCCTGGATACATGATGCTTGGCATAAACCTTGTATTCTGGAGGCGATTTTGATGCTCAAATTCTGAGAGATACCCTTTATCTGGAGGCAACCCGTGGATACATGATGCTTGCGAGAAACTTAATTCTGAAAGTTCTCTACTGGGGAGATCCTATGATTCTGAGAGATGCACGAATTCTGTTATACCTTGACAATATCTGGAAATTCTCTGCTTGAGGAGATATCTGAGGTTTCTGGGACGCGAGCACATATTCTGGAGGCCCTGCTGATTCTTTCTGAGACTCATATTGGTGCTTCGACCAACGCAATCATTCTTGCAACACGTCAGGCTTACTCTAACCCTTTCTGAACATCTCGCATTCTGACCCATCTTCTGAAAGTCCTTTCTGGATGTAATTCTCAAGCGACAGTAGACTCAAATGTCCATTTTCTAAGACAACTCATAATCAATCCCAAAACGACGGGAGTTTGCCGTTTCTCGGCCACTTTCAGGCTGCGGTGCCTTTGATTCTTCTCATCTGGGGGACTTTTTTTTTTTTTTTTTTTTTTTCAATTCTTGAATGGATTTTTACCAAGATTCAAATCTCCAGAGGTCCTCTAGACCAATTCCAACAAGTTTTAAGCACTCTCAAGGCTTATATATCAAAAATGGACCAATCCGGGATCAAATCAAGAGTTCCGGGGGTCAAAACGCGAATATAGAGCAAAATGGGGAAATGGCAGGAAGTGAATAGTAAATGGCGGTTCCCCACACCCCCTTGGGAACCGCCAGCCGCAACTTTGGGGTTTTAAACCCATTTTCTTCTTTGTTCTTTATTCATTTCTTCTTCAATGCATCACCTCTTCCTTCTGAGGTGCTCAAATCTTGCAATTTCTTGATGTTTTGAGTGATTTCTTGCATTAAAACCTCCAAAAACTTTGTTGATTTCATCAACTCCTCCCTATTCTAGGGGATTCAAGTACCAAGGTTTTTACTATTCATCATCTTCAACCTCTTATCTTCAAGCTTCAAGCATCAACAACCATGAGTTCCCATGGACAAGGTGAAAGTTCTAGAACACGTAGAAGCCAATTTCAAGCTAGTGGAGCTTCATCAACTCAAACCATGGAGTATGCAACCATGAAAAATCCACTAAATCATATCTCTAGGAGGGCCTTTCGTCAAGAGGTAACCCATTCTTTAATTACTCCTTTGTTTCACATCTTCATACGTGTCTCTTTATTCTTGCGATTCCTTAGAAATCATCCTTTTTCTTTTTAGAATGTGGTTGGTCATCTTAGAGGTCATGGTAGCCATGGAAAATGCCTTGAATGGTTTAATGAATTGTCGGAGTCGCGTCCCCAAGTAGTAGCCAATATCAAGCAAGCGGGCTTTGGGTCGTTTGTAACCTTATTGGAGAGATCGACTAATGATTTGGCCATGATTCAAGCTCTTGCTGAAAGGTGGTGGGATTCCACAAATACTTTTCACATGCCTTTTGGGGAGATAACCATGACCCCTCTTGATTTTGCAATGATAACCGGCATCTCATTTGGCGGGCATCGTCTTGCCTTTGCAAAGAACATCTATAGACATCCTACTATCATTGAGCGTCTCCTAGGCATCATCCCATCCCAGAGAGATCTTCACGGATCGAGCGTAGGCATCACATGGTTCATCAACAACTTCAGGCCTTCTGAAAGAGCGGCTCAATTTACCGATATGCAGCTTACCCGTGCTTTCATCTTGTATTTGCTTGGTTGCTCTCTTCTTTCTACTCGAGCTGAGCGGATTACATTGAATATGCTTGATAGTCTTCGAAATCTTGAGGAGATTGCAGATTTTGATTGGGGCTCTGCTGGTTTAGCCATTCTGTATAGTCATATGGGGGAGCATTCTCGAGGCAAATCCCCTGGATTCGGCGGATTCTGGAGAGCTTGGGAGGTACTGAAAATATTTTCATTTCCAGTTTTTATCATTTGATGTTCTGCTGTTTTGACCACTGCTTTATTTTCTCTTGTAGGTGTGGGCCTTTGAGTATTTCTCCATGACGGCTCCATCATTCCGGGAGGAAGAGATTCATATTATTCCACGGGCTCTGAAGTGGCGTCGCCAAGCCGTAGGTACCAAGAATGATGCTCATAATGTTATTTCTTGCCGGGATTTTCTTACCCGTCTCAGATTCACCCAAGTTAACTGGCATCCTTGGGTGACAAATGGAGATGTGACTGAGATTGGCTTAGCTAGACAGATGACTGGAGAGAGGATTCTTCTTGAGGGTCCCTCTGTTCTTGAGTGGTATCTTGGAGAGAGAGTAGCTCCTCAGACTGATTTGGAGGATCGTCTCTTAGTGCCACAGGATCCGCCTTCTTGTATGAGGTCGGCGCAGAATTTGGAAGATGAAGATCTTATTAATGCTTTGAACGGAATTCCTTCAGCCTCTTTTACTCTGTTTGAGGAGAACTATGACGTCTTCAGGGTTACTCATCTGATGCCTAATTTCCCGCTCTCGGATGACCCGCAGGTATTTCACGACTTCTTCATTTCTGATCGAATGCTTGCTTTATCTTATTTCTCATCATCATTTGCAGGGGAGTTCTTTTGTGGATGGCCCTGGTCGACCTCTACCTCTCATTCCTCCTTGTGATTGGCGAGCCTCGACCATGCTGCGCGGAGTTATATCTTCTGTAGAGATCCCCCGTGATCTTGTAGAGCCTCAGCTAGTTTCAGAACAACATGAGTCCGTTCCCCGAGCCGTTTTCAATGAAGAGCGAGCTTATGCACAGAATCTGAGGGCTTGGAGCCTTGCTCGTGAGGGACATGTAAGTAATTTCTGAACTCATTACCTCTGATTCTTCTGATCTTTCTGACCATATCTTTCTTCTCTTTGCAGTGGGATGGCATGTGCCAGACTTACATAGACCGTGATGCGGCCCTGGTAAATTTCTTGACCTTTTCTTCTCATCTCATTGCTTTTTCAAACCCCTATACTGATTCTTTTCTTCCACAGGTGGCTCAAGTTAGGCAGCTTCAATCACAGTTGGAGCGGATGAATACAGGCCCTTCTGGTGGGGCTGGTGGGTCTAGGCGAAGGCGCCAAATTGAAGATGATGATAGCTCTACGGCCTCAGATATGCCTGCTCGGTACCCACGGGCTACTCGTCGTCGCTGATGATGATCATATGCACCCATGACTATCTTTCTGTTTTTCTTGCTTTCTGTGCTGAGACTGATGTTGATGTATTCTGTCTGAGACTTGATGGGCTTGTACTCTTGACTTTGCTTGATGCTGCTTTATGCTATCCTTCTGTTTCGCTTTGCATCCCTTGTCACGAGACTGATTTGATTGACACTTTGCACACTGACACACAGGACTCGATTTTTACAGGGAAAGGAAATTTCTGACGATTCCTCTTTCTCGACAATGTCTTTTGACTTGGATATTTGAATTTTCTAAGGATTTGCATGTTTTGAAAATGAGATTTTATCTTGTAGCAGGATATTGTGTTGGCTTTGCATGTAATCTTGAAGCTTTTGAAAATTTTCCACATAATGTTTCAGTCTTGACATTAGATTCACATCTTTAGATTGCTAAAAAACTTTTCAACTTAATATCAAGAATTACCAGATTTTTCACTTAGGTGCTTTAATTCTGATAGCCAAGTGATCCAGAGAGGACAGGTAGCGAGGTATGGGCAAACGACAGTTTGCCCCTAGTTGACAGAGATAAATGGAAGTTTGGGCAAACGCAGTTTGCCCCTAGTGTGGCAGTGATATCTTGAGGCTTTGGGCAAACTTGAAAGTTTGCCCCTAGTTTGCAAGGTTCAGGGATCGAGAGCCAGGAAAGCTCGCCTACTTATCCCCAAGTGGGAATCAGATCCAAAGTAGTTCGGCCAGGTCTTGAAAGAAAGTATGGTTGAGGGTTTCAGGAGCAGTGACCGAACCGAGTAGGTTGCCTACATATCCCCAAGTGGGAATCAGGTCAAGTGTAGTTCCTCGAATGCTGGAGGTTTTGAAAGAACAGGTTTTGAAAGAAAAGGCTTTTAAGCATAGTATCTCTTGAGACGGTCAATGTTGATTGGCTGATTGAACTCAACTCCATCTAGATCCATCAGGTATGCCGCTCCTCCAGAGAGAAGCTTCTTGATGACGTATGGGCCAACCCAATTTGGCTTGAATTTCCCTCTAGGATCGAAAACGGGTGCTTTTAAGGCTTTAAGCACAAGGTCGCCTTCCTCAAGTTTTCTTGGACGGACCTTCTTGTTGAATGCTCGAGCTATTCTTCTCTGATACACATGCACATGATCAATTGCGGCCAACCTTTTCTCATCAAGTAACATTAGCTCCTCATATCTATCTCTTAGCCAATCAAATTCTGGAATCTCGGATTCTGCCACAACTCTCAAAGATGGTAGTTCTATTTCAACTGGGAGTACTGCTTCCATTCCGTAAGCCAATGAATAAGGAGTGGCTCCTGTAGATGTTCGGATAGATGTTCTGTATCCCCACAGTGCATACGGTAACTTCTCATGCCAATCTCGGTATGTATCAGTCATCTTTCTTAGGATCGTCTTCAAATTCTTATTAGCTGCTTCAACTGCCCCATTTGTTTGTGGCCTATACGGCGCTGACATGTGGTGCATGATCTTGTATTCTTCTAGTAGATCCAAAACCTCTTTCTGGAAGTGACTGCCATGATCGGATATCAACTCATGAGGGACCCCGTATCGGCAGATTATATTTCTTCTGATAAATCTGGCCACATCTTTAGCCTTCAATGTCGCATAAGACTCTGCTTCCACCCATTTTGTGAAATAATCAATTGCTACCAGGATGTATTGATGCCCATTAGACGCCTTCGGGGTTACTTCTCCAATAACATCTATTCCCCAAACTGAGAATGGCCAAGGGGTAGTCATGTTGTATAGCAGTGACGGCGGCACATGCTTCATATTGGCATGGATCTGACATTGGTGACATTTTCTGACATATTCATAGCAGTCCTTGTCCATAGTAGTCCAATAATATCCTTGTCGGATGATCTTCTTAGCTAACATGTGTCCACTCATATGAGGACCACACACCCCTTCGTGAATTTGCTCCATCATCTTTCTCGCACTGTTTCCATATAGACATGTCAAGTTGAATCCATTGTAAGATCTCTTCAATAGACTTCCACCACAAATCATGAACTGAGCCGAGAATCTTCTTATGGCTCTCTTGTCTTTCTCGGAGGCGCCTTCCGGATATTCCCCATTTTCAATGAAGTTCCACACGTCGGTGTACCACGGAAGTTCTTCTGCTTCTTCTATTTCCCCAATCATCTCATAAGACGGCTTTTCCCTTTGTTCAATCATCAAAGGAGTTAGCTTTATCCCCACAGGAATCTCAATCATTGACGCTAAAGTAGCCAAAGAGTCTGCTAGCTGATTTTCTTCTCGAGGCAGGTAGAAGAACGTGATATGCAAGAAACGAGTTCGTAAAGAATCAAGATACTCATGATAGGGTTTTAACTTCTCTTCCTTGACTTTCCAATCTCCTCGAACTTGGGATATGATCAAATTGGAATCCCCGAATACATCAAGTTTCCTTACCTCCAAAGTCAATGCGGCTTCTAGCCCCAAGATACAAGCTTCATACTCAGCAGTGTTGTTGGTGGAAGTGTACTTCAGCTTAATAGAGAACGGGGTATGTGCTCCTTCAGGGGATACAAGGATGATCCCCACTCCATATCCTTTCTGGTTTGCAGCTCCATCAAAATACATTTTCCACACATCTTCTTTTAATTCCATCAATCCTTCGTCAGGGAACATGAACTCTCCTTCGTTTTCCAGATTTATCGGATGTTCTGCTAAATGTTCTGCGACAGCCCTTCCTTTAACAGATTTACTCGTAGCATGTATCAAGTCAAACTCAGATAGCATCAATGTCCATCGGGAGATTCTTCCGGTCAATGCTGGTTTTTCAAATAGGTACTTCAAAGGATCCATTCGGGAGATTAAAACAACAGGGAAGGCCAACATATAATGCCTCAGACGACGAGTGGCCCAAACCAAAGCCCAACATGTCTTTTCTAACGGAGAATACTTCAATTCGTATCCAGTCATCCTTTTACTTAAGTAGTAAATGGCTTTCTCTGTACGCCCTTCATCTCCTTCTTGGGCTAACATGCATCCCATAGCATTCTCTGACACGGATAAGTACAACAGCAAAGGCTTCCCTGACTTCGGGGGTGAAAGAACCGGTGGGTTTGATAAATAAGCCTTGATCTTGTCAAAAGCTTCTTGACATTGATTGTCCCATTCGAATTTCTTCCCTTTTCTCAACAAGCTGAAAAGCGGATCGCAAGTAGCAGTGAGCTTAGATATGAAGCGGCTGATGAATTGGATTCTTCCCAGAAATCCTCTTACTTCCTTTTCATTTGTCGGAGGCGGCATATCCATAATAGCCTTGATCTTTGTGGGGTCAACCTCAATTCCTCTCTGTGTGATGAGAAATCCCAGCAGCTTTCCGGTGGTAACTCCAAAAGTACACTTCTGTGGATTCAATCTCATTCTGTATTTCCTTAATCTTTCAAAGAACTTGGCGAGTGCTGTTAAATGCCCACTTCTTTCTTTGGACTTAACAATCATATCATCCACATAAACTTCTACCTCTTTATGGATCATGTCATGTAACAAAGTAGTAGCAGCTCTCTGATAGGTTGCGCCAGCATTCTTTAACCCAAATGGCATCACTCGGTAGCAATACGTCCCCCAGTGAGTTGTGAATGTAGTCTTTTCTCTGTCTTCGGGTGCCATTAAAATCTGATTGTACCCTGAGAAACCATCCATGAATGATAACAACTCATGCCCCGCGGTGCTATCTACCAGAACATCTATGTGTGGAAGCGGAAAATCATCCTTAGGACTAGCCTTGTTTAGATCTCTGAAGTCAACACATACACGGATCCTTCCATCCTTCTTTGGCACAGGAACTATATTGGCTATCCATTCCGGATATTGGGTTACCATCAGGAATCCAGCTTTCAATTGTTTCTCAACTTCTTCTTTGATCTTCAAAGTCCATTCGGGTCTCATGCGTCTCAACTTTTGCTTAACAGGTTTTGAATTTGGAAAGAGAGGGATGTGGTGTTGGACAATCTCTGGATCGATGCCTGGCATATCTTGGTAGGACCAAGCGAAAACATCTTTAAATTCTTTTAATAAGTTGATTAGTTCATTGCTTTCTTGTGAAGTGAGTGTGGTGCCAATATGAACATTTTGTGGATTATCTTCATTATCCAAGTTTATTAGCAAAGTTTCTTCAATAATCTTGCATGCAGATTCATTTTCATTTTCAATTAATCTTTGCAAATCCTCAGAAATTTCAAAATCAAGATCATCAGACACAAAAGAGTAAGCAAAATCCTCGTTCATTTCATTAACATTTTTGGGTACATCAAAAGCAAAAGCAGACTCAACATCATGGCTCATATTGGCCTTTACAGACTTCCGGGGAAATGGGGGAGGGGATTTGTTGACTTCCGATTCTATCACCCAATTGTTCAGAGCTCCCTCTATTGGCTTGATTTCTTCCACATTTCCCAGTGCTTCTTCGGCATCCATCAGCATGTTCAGCTCTTCATCCATTAGCATGTTCAAATCATCACTTGTCATCAGCTCATCCCAGTCCTTCCTTTCTTTCTTGATAGGCGGAGTATACAAGAACGGATCCTCATAGTCGGAGAACTCATGTTTGAAGAAAATCTCAAATCCAGGCTTAATGTTCTTGGTAGCCGGATCATACCATGGTTCAGGGAACCCACAGAAGGGAAAGTCATCGCCTTCTTTCACGAAGTATCCATTCAGGATTCTTGGCCCAGAAACAACCATCGGCCCTTTTCCTTTTGTCATCTTCTTCTTATCTTCTTCAGTCAATTGATACCCAAGCCCAGATTTATCTTTCTGTTCGTGGAAGTTCGGTGGTTCAGTTATTCCTTGTTGACGACGACCTAGTCCCATTCCAGGAAAATAGTTCATCTTCCGCACCATATGAGCCACTTTAGGATTGGCATACTGGTCAAAGTACAATGGCATGACTTCAGGGATCCAATTCTGTCCCACTTCTTCTTGTAGATCTTTGGCAACCGGGTTTCCCTTCTCGAACATCTTTCTATATTCGCGTCCGGTGATGAACGGCTTCTTTTTCTTGATCGGAGTGATTTCTTCGCCCCAGACAGATGCATCAGGAAGTTTCTTCTCATAGCTGAGTCGATCCCAAACGGATTTCTTTTTCTTAGCTCCTTCATTTATCATTCCCACAAAGTTGAATCCTCCTAATTCATTTTCTTCTTCCGGTGTTTGGACTTCTAGCACAGGACCATGGCTTGTCCCTTCTTCTTTGATCCAGCTATCCCCAAAGATTGTCACCACATCCTCTTTCCAGATGAACTTGACTTTCTGGTGGAGAGTGGAGGCGATTGCATCATTCACATGTAACCACGGACGTCCCAATAGCAGATTAAAGCTAGCCGGAATATCAATCACTTGGAAATCAGCTTCTTTGTTTAATGGCCCGACTTCAATTTTCAACTTAATCATTCCCACAATGGCCCTTTTGGTGTTATCATAGGCCCTCACAGTTTGTGTTGATGGCAAGAGTTCTGAAATAGACAACCCCATTCTGAGAGCTGTTTGGAGAGGACATACATTCAAGGCTGACCCATTATCTACCAAGCAGATCGGTACTCTATTCCCCAGGCAATGTACAGTGATGTAGAGAGCTCTGTTGTGGTGTGCCCCTTCCGGCGGTAAATCTTCATCTGTGAATGTGATTACAGGCTTACAAGGCTTTGAAGAGATCATGTTTACTAGATCTTCGGGAGTAGCATTGACAGAAACATCCAAACGATTGAGAGTATCGAGCATGGCCTGCCTGTGTTTGTGAGAGGTCATAAGTAATCCCCATACTGAGATCCAAGCTTGTGTTTTCTTCAATTGCTTTAGGATTTCATCTTCTTCTTCGCTCACGGCTCCTTTACCAGCCTCTTTTGCTTTGACGACTTCTTTCTCATTCCATGTTTCTTTTCCATGATTTTCTAACTCATGAGGCTTGAAATGACGTCCGGAACGGGTCAAGTGGTTTGCTTCATTGGTGATCCAGATAGACTCAAGTTCTTTGGCTAACTTTTCGGTGCTAACAGTGATTTTCCAAACAGAATCATCGGGGATTATGGTATTATTAACGGAATCATCCTCATCATCATACCACCAATCTTCTTCTTCTTCCATCATTGCAATAAGATCGTCATCTTTGATTTCAAGGTTCTCGACAGGCTTTAGCAATTCTTCTATCGGCTCAGTGCTTTGTTTCTCGGTGACTGCTTCTATGGGCTTTTCTTCCTCATACCAGATCGAGTCGTCGGTGATGGCATTGGGATCCCACCATTCAATTGTAAGATTTCCGTTGGCTATTTCTTCTTCAAAAGCCAGTGCTTCTTCGACCCATTCTTCCTCTTCCATATTCCTCAAGATGCAAATTGCAGCGTCTTCCGGAAGTTGAACATCCATAGCTGGTTGATTCGAGGATGTGATGTAGATCTTTGGGTTATAAATCTGAGATCCTTCTTCTACAAAGTTAACATTTGGCATGTTCCCCTTATGATTAGGGAGAGGATTCTTCTGAACATTTGGCTGAGAGGGAGGAGGGGAGATGACCCCTTTTTCAATCAAGTCTTCAATTTCATGGCGAAGTCTCCAGCATCTATCTGTGCTATGTCCACGGCCTTGATGAAAGTCACAAAAGAACTCTGTTTTGAAACCCGGTGGAAGTGGATTTGGCTCTGGTTTAGGTTCCAATTTCTGCAAGTACCCTTTTTCTATCATTCTTTCAAGTGCGGTGCTTAGTGGCATCCCCAAGTCGGAAAATTCTCTTTTCTCTCTCGACTGTTTCTAATTTTGACTTCCTCTTGCATTAGCCATACTTCGACGCTCTTTCTGAAAAGGCTGAGGAGATAGTGTGTTGACGTCAGCAGACTGATGATAGACTGGCCTTTCTGTCTTTCTGTATCGATTGCTCGTGCTTTCTTTCTTGATCTTTCCATCTCTAATGGCATCTTCTATCAAAGTTCCCACATCAAACAGCTGTTCGAAACTCACAATGGACTGAAATTCTAGCCTTTCCAAGTATTCGGGCTGTAGATTCTTGATGATCATTCGGACCTGATCTTTTTCCGCTGGCCTGCTAGTCATTTGAGCAGCTTTAGCTCTCCAACGAGTAAGGAAACCTGCGAAGGATTCCCTGTACTCTTGTCGGGTGGTTTCTAGGTCTCTTGCAGTTACATCAAACAACTGGTTATATGAATATTGAGCCACGAAAGCTTTGGCCAATGCCTCCCAATCTCTGGTTATGGCTGGTTCCAACGTCAAGTACCATGAAAGTGCTGCTCCACTCAAAACTCTTGGAAACAATAGAGCGAAGAGGTCAGATCCAATGCCCATGGGCTGCAAAGTTCCTACATAAAGCCTCAGATAGCTCTTTGGATTTCCGGTTCCATTGAAAAATTCAATATGCGGCATCTTAAACTTCTCTGGGAGTTTGGCTTTTGGAGCGTCACACAACCCTTCAACATCGAACAAATACTCATCCACCCCTTTGCTCTTTCTGATCACACTCTCTAGTTTGTCGATCTTGGCCAACTTGTCCTGAATTTCCTGATCTAGCTGAACCTTTGGTTGAACTGTCTCCCCAAAATCTTCTTCTTCATGATGCTCTGGAGGTGGTGGTGGTGGATTAGTTAGCTGCTCAATCATTCTCATCATAGTGGCAAGTTGTTCTCGATTCTGCTCCCTGCTCTGATCCAAGGCAGCTTGCATTGCGGCCAATCTGGCTTCCATATCCGCTTCGTATGTCATATCTTCAACCCTAGTCGACTCGGCTGTTCCTTCTTCTAACCCTGATCTGATCAAACGGCTGTTCGGAGCTCTGACCCAGAAAGGAGTACAACTTTTCGGTCCTATCTTTTCTTATCTGGTTTATTTAGGGATTTTCAAATAATCAGGTATCTTTATTGCAAAAGAATTTTTCAAAGAATGATATAAGAAGGTGGATTTACAAAGATGGAAATCATAAATGGAAAATCATTTCCTTTTTCAAAAACATTTTTCTTAAAATCAAAGAAATCTTTTCAAGCTTTCAAAATTCTGAGGAAAACAAATCTTTTCTTTTGAAAGTATATTAGAGGCGTCGCACTCGTGAGTCGTATATGCAATGCTCGTGTAGTGCATGCAAATGCAGATGAAATGCAATCTAATCTAAATGCAATGCACCTTAATCTAGCTTAGACCTAGCACATCAGCACATAAGCACATAAGATTCCTTGAGTATGCTAATCACCCTACTAATCCAATCATTATCCAAGGATTTTGAGTTTTGAAATTCTTGATGGTTCAGGTTTGAAAATTGAAATTTTTCATGAAAATCTTTGAAAGAGATGGGGAGATTTGTAATTTTCAAAAGAATTTTTGAACCATCAATGCTTGTGGTGAGAAATCATGATTCTTAAAAATTGAGGTGGGAATTTTGAAATTCTAAGATCTGAGAGGAAGATTTTGAAATTGAATCATCATGATTTCTTGAAGACCAAAGTAAAATTTTTTTTTGAAATTCTCTAAAATCTAGGAGAATTTGAAATTGAATCATCAAAGTGTGATCATGATTTCTGGAAATAGGAATTTTGAAATTCTCTAAAATCTAAGGAGAATTTTGGAAAGATTTTGTGAAAGTGAATCTCAAAGCAAATTTTCAAAAGGGATATTCTTGGAATTTTCAAAAGACTTGGGGTTTTTCAAAGAAGTGCTTATAGTTTCAAAAATTTTCAAAATTGTCCTCAAATAATGATTGGATGTTCGGATAAAGACCATACTATCCTAGAGGAATCCACCATACAAGGTTTGATGATGCCTTCGCATACACGTCCTCATCATCCACATAATCCCTTACGGGCAAGCGCAAGTAATTCATCACATTGTCCTAATCAAAGATGATAATCAAGATCCTAATTGAAGGGTTCTATAGAAACTATATGCAAAGGCCGGGTTTTAGTCTCATAAAGGGTCCATTAGCAAGCTCAGCGGTGTGGTTGACCGCCTCCCCGAGGGCGTGCCGTTCACACATAGGCTCTATATACCGCACGCGGTACAAGGCTAACGGTGACTACATGCTACCAAAACTCTTGACAAATAGAGGAAAGAGGGCCCTCTATCTTCAAGGCAATGATCTCAAGCAGTCGCGGTGAAAGAACAATGCAAGTGCAAATGCAGGCAGAAACAACATGATTATTGAATTAATAACAAGGATATTCATTGGTTCAAGTCAAACCCTCGAAGAACAAGAAACCATCGGTTTCATGTTCAAATCCCCAGCAGAGTCGCCAGATTGTGGACCACTGCGAATGAGGAGGTCCTGACGCTCTCCCTCGATAGTGTCCCGGGACGGATCCCAAGGAGCACACTTCAGGGAAAACTAGGACTTCCTCACGCGATCCTAGAGACAAAGAGTCGCCACCTAATTTTTATCGGGAATTAGGAAACCCAAGTTTGACTCGCCCAAAATTGAATAAGGTTACTCGCCCTTCATTACCAGAAACAAGGTTCGGGGGTCTTGGTACGAGAGGGGAAGGAGCCCAAGCAGGACTAAAGCACCCCCTCCTCGCCCTACCGAATGGTAGGCCTTGATTCAAATATCCTTGTTATTAATTCATAATAGATGTTGTTTCCTCAAACATACTAGATAGATATATACATGGCAAAAAGAAACATCTAATGAAAATCATTTCAAGAGACTAAATCAAGTAGAAAGCGGATGCTCATGCAATACAAGGGAGAAGTATACTCACAGTGGCTAGTCCCGCCCGGGACCGATGCAAATAAAGTAAACATGTCATGATATGCAAAGGGAACGAGAAGACTTACATTGGTTGACTCAAGCGGAGTTGCGAAAGCAAAAAGAATGGAAACGTGCAATGCAATCATGCAACAATCCTAGATAAGATGTCTCTAACAAATAATCATATAAACGGAGACTACCCTAAAGGAAATGTGTCGTTGAAATCAAAGTTGTAAACCTAGAAAAATTCTAAAAGAAAGGATAGAGATAGTACATGATACATGGGCACTAAGCCACATGTAGACGAGGCAAACCACAAATCGAAGTCCGGGTCCGAGGCACTTAATTCTCTGCACTAATACACCAAAGAATACCCAAGCATTGCAAAAATACAAGCAAACAAATGATATGCATGATAAACAAAGGAAACATGTCATCAATCAAATTTCCAGATTCAGCAACCTCTAATGAATCCTATCAAAAGTGGTCGTAAACATGAGCTGGATAAAAACCCTTTTACAGAAAGTTAGATACATGTCTTAGGGAACTTCTCCAAAAAGTGGGACCTCAATATCAATTTTATTGTTTGAGAAATAAATGTTTTGGGAACAGTGGATCAGGACTGTCCATTGTTCTTGTAAAAATCATAATTAAATCTACAAAAATCATATGAAGCTCTATTTGGTGTCAAAAGAAAGCTATTTCATTGTAGTATATGATAAAAATAAACCCATGGACATTCTGTAATCACAAGGTTTCTGAAAAAGTGTTTTAAACAGACTCTGTTATTCTGGAAATTTGGTATCATTTGACAAATGAATGCAAAACATAATAGAAGTATAATAGAAGTTCATGAATCATGTTAACCAAGTTGATTTAAGCTTTTGATCTCTCATCCATTTATCCTAGGTGATTTCTAAACCAAGTTTTATTCATCAATTGTTGTTGAGTGATCAAGGTATGACCATTTTGTATACATAATCATATTTGTAATTAAACTTAGAAAATTCCAGAATAGTTGTATCAACTTTAAACGCTTAGAAAACGATCCTAACTCGATCGTATGCTCACGATTTTACATCGGCATATAGATATATGAGTTAGGAATCATCCCCAAAAAGCGGAACGTCGGTAACTATTATAGATTTTCTGAAATTCAAGCACAAAGAGACGATGTTCAAATCTGTCAACCGATTTCTCAACAATTTCTAAAAATAGTATATGAATCCTAAAAGCTCTCAAAACGGACCGGATGAAAGCTAATTCATCAAAGTTTACCCAGAAAATTTGAAATCCATCAAACTATGGGTTTTGATGGACCAAATCTAATGGACAAAACCAATCTGCTTTGCTGAATTTTTATCTAGTTCATTTTAAAGTGTGAGGAAAACATTTTAGTGATAGTTGAAGCTTATTAGAGAGATCAAACTCATAGATCAACTTAATTATCATGATTCCCAATCAATTTAGCCCTCAAGTTCTATGAAGAACTTTTAGATCAAGGATCAAAGGGACTTATAAATATCATGTTGGAGATGAAATTCAATAGGAATCCTAGGTAATAGGAATAATCAAGAGATAGGTATGAACATAGAAATCATCCTTCTCATAGATCATATTTCCAAACCATCATGGAATTCAAAATAGATATATGTATATATATATAATCATGTATGCATGAATCTAAACTAAAATTGAAGAATAAAACCAAAATTGAAAATCAAAGTGAAAAACAATCTCTAATTGTAAATTATCAATAAAAATCAAAGAGATTTGGATCTAACTATGTGAGTGTGTGAAGAACATGAGAGGAAGAAGATGAGTGTTCTAATAAGTAGAAATAGAACTAAGTTAGATCCAAATCTTATAGATCTATATATACAAAGTAGGAATTAGAGATGAACTATAGTGTTTACCTCTTGGAGGATTCTCAATTACAAGACCAAAATTGATTTGAAGATCTTCTTCTTCAAGTGTTATTCAAGTGTTCTTCAAGCACTCATCCATGGAAGTTGAGGGAGGCAATTGATGTTCAAATTGTGGTCTAATTAGCCTAAGTTAATCTAAATTCAATTCATAATTTTCTCTCTCTAGAATTCACCTAAATTGAAAGTATATTCAAAGTATACTTATCTCTCTTGTATGTGCTTCTATGTGTGTTTGTATCTCCAAGTATATTCAAGTGTATCTCTTCCAAGTGTCTAGTGTGTTAAGATGTGATCTCATATGAGATGTATGAGATCTTATATAGAGTTTTGAAGACTTAGCTCTTAAGTTTCAGGGTTAAAACAGGATTTTTAGAGCTTAAAAGAGGGTTAAAATGGCCATTTCGGAGCCTAAACGAAATTTCCAGGCAATTTCCTCGCAGTGGGAAGCTTCTAGAAGGGTCTGGAACTCAAAAAGCTCCGTGGAGGACACAAATGGAAGTGGCGGTTATGGTGGGACCCGCCACCCCCATACCCAAAACCGCCACTTACTATTCTTGCTCCTCTGGTCACCCACAAACCCTGTTTCAAAAATCACGTGCACTGCTTTTCCAGATTTTTGTAAAAATGCTTTTTGGTGTCCGAAATCGTCCGTTTACGTACCGTTGGAAAGCTGTCAGGTTGAATTTCAGTATAAAAATATTTCCAGAGGTTTTATAATGAGAATTGAAGTCCAATTGAAGTCCGGAAGTCCTCCGGAACTTTCGTCGTCTTTTTGAAATCAAATGACGTCTTTTCCAAAATTGCTTTCAAATGTGCGTCGATTTCGAACTTTTCTTTAAAATTGAATCTCTGGATACCTAGAATACTGCGTTTAGAACACTTAATGTTCATATAACCCTGAGAGAATATGAATTCTGAGAGATGATTTTGACAAAACCGGGATTTATCCATGGAAAAGGGCTTTTCTGAGCTTGAAGTCACTTTCCGAAGTCCGATCTTCTGATTGTGTGGAATCCAGTACCTTCCACGGGGTACTTTTCATCATCGAATCCTCCAAGACGTTGTCCACCCTAAATCCTATCAGTGTGGTCAAAATTGGGTGTCTACACCAGGCATCCATTATTATCATTCATGGATGGGTTTTGGGGGTGATGTTGTCAATATCAAGATGTAAAAAGTGTTCTTTACTTTTCAAAAGATTTGTAGTGTGAAAGCAAAGGTCGAACCCACAGGGATTGGTTAACTACAACGACTTAATTTTAAAACCTAAATTTAGTTAATTAAGAAAACGAATTTGATTTTAATTTGAATTAAACTAAGAACATAAAAATAAATCTAAACTATGAAAGCAATTTAAATAGTTGTTTTAAATAATGTTTAAGGGAACCTAGGATTGTAAATCCACCACTAGCTTCATTATAGGAATATTTATGAATTACTTTAGCTTATTACGTTGGATGAATATGGGGAATTGTAGCTACAAGCCCAATTCCTCCGACAAGAAGATAATCATGGTTCAAGCACCAACATAATCCATCTGCGGTTAGCACGAATTATCCCACACTAAACTAGGGTTGTGATCTAATCCATCTAACCTAGGCATGGACTATTCGGATACTTGATAGCACAAATCAATAAAGCACCATCACATGTAAACAATCTATACAAACACAGCAAATATAGATCATTGAGCACATCACAGTCAAAATAGATCTAAGACAAGAATAAACTTTGAAAGTAACGATTTAATCAATAGAAGTACGATTTATTTATAAAAATCCTCTAAACATGTGACTGTCATCCATACATAATAAAACTAAAATAAAAACATAAATAAAACCCTATTACTCGTCTAGGGCTTCATTGAAACCCTAGATCTATGATCTAGCCGTCCATGGAAGTGATGGATGGCAAGTAGTTGATGGAGGAGGCCATGGGAATCCTTGGTCTTCTTCTTCTTCTCCTTGCTTCCCTCCCTTCAATGGCTAGAAGTATGGTTGTAGAATGTGTGTATAATATTTGCCAACCCTTTAATTGAAGTAAAATAGGGTATATATAGATTTACAACAAGTTTTGGGAGCTTTCCCAACTCGAAACGCATTAAAACTGCTGTATTTAGCTTTCCAGACGTAATTAGGCAGTTTCGTTCACGTAGGAATCATCAGTATACTGAAATACGCAACTTTGATTTTTACACATATCGCGCGAGCGCGACATTTGGCATCTCGCGCGCGCGGATGGCGCGAGCGAATTCTGGGATTTTCGCGCGAGCGGATCGCGCGAGCGATTCTCGATTTCTCGCGCCCGCGACTCGCGCGCGCGACTTGGCTTTTTCAGCTTCTTTTCCTCTGCTTTTTCACCCTGTTTAGCCTGATATACTTGATTTCTTCCAAAACCTGTCAGAAAATAGAAAACGAAGTAAAAATATACAAAAACAGGATAAAAAGGTACTAACAAATGCTCGTTAAGGCGTATAAATAGGATCTGTTCTCTCCCGATCACACCCCCAAACCTACATTTTGCTAGTCCTCGAGCAAAACTAAAATAAAAACTAACTACTAATAAAATACTACTCCATTTTCGCATGGATCACGATTGCATTTAGCATATGCAACAAGCCTTTTAAACCCCTAGGTGTCCCTAGTCGGACGAGTGAAGTCTCGTGAGGGTTCTCGTCAATAAGTGACCCACAACCATCTTTATTAACTTATAAATTTAAAAATTTTTATTAAAAAGAAAAACAAAACAATCAATACTCCTTATCATAGAACAATGATTTGAAATAGAATAACGAACATAAAGAAACAGAATCAAACGTCTACCTACATCATGAAAATCAATCTCAAGTACATGAATCGTATAAATCAATAGAATTTCTCATAAAATTGCACGTGTGTGGTATGGTAGTCAAATGAACACGCGCATGTCATGAACTTGGAATATAACTCGGATAACCATTTAACTATGTCTTGACTACGAATCTCACAATGTCAATTACACTCTCAAATGAAACACTCAGAAACAGGTGTAATTTCTCTAGTATACGTGAGTAAAGGAAATATATTCTCAAGACAAGAAACAACTCACATATGACTTGAAAAAGACGCATGACACGAAAGAACAATAATCTCATGGATAAGATGCCAATAATCAAGAGAAATTAATCATTACCATGTTTTAATCCCCCTCCCATCGTTTACATATCCAAACCATGTTTCCTAGGATCAAATAGGACTTTTCAAAGGTTGTAATGTGGCTCAGGTAATGAAAAAGGATAGAAATGATTCATTAGGTAGTTTTAGAATGGCATTGTAAGGCATGTTCGATTTCTTTCATTCATCTCTTCTACCAACTTTATCTTTTCATTCTCTTCTTTTGCATATTTCTTTCATTTTTTTTCATTTTTTTTTCATCATTTTTTTTTTATCAACCTTCTTCTTCTTTATTTTTTTCAATCTTTTCCTTTCCTTTCGTTGCCTTTTTTTTTTTTTTAAGTAATCATCCAAAATACAAAGCAACTATCCCAATAGCATCTTATTTTCTTCTTCTTCTTATACAACACATCGCCTTATCAACACTAAAAGGTGACGAATCTTTCAGTGGTGAACTCCAAGTTGGTCAAGTTGGAGCAAAAACAGGATAATGGTAATCAAAGAAAGAAATGGCATTTTAACAGCTCAAAGGGCGAACTAAGGAAATTTTATCTTTTATCGATCGGCAGTAAACAAAGAGGGCCTAAAATCATATCCTAGGGTGATACGGTTCTTCAATGTTTACAATGGAAGATTATTTAGCATGGTAACAAATATTTGAACTTGACTATTAACCAAAACAAGAATAATGAGACTAAACAACAAATAGATGCGCTATTTCAAGTGAAATTCGACAAACACAATATATATTTATAACCCTCAATAAAGAAAAGATAGGCTCAAAACCTCACCGGGTTTAGTCTCCACCTTGTGTTATCTAGAAATCCAAATCATATTATAGTTCACATCAAACATATATTCAAGTGACTACGTGTAGTGCATAGGTTTATGTGCAAATCTATGATATAAAACTACGATTTGAACGATACATAACTTAAAACGTTACAACATGACTTCAGTAAATGTTTAATCACATATTCTTTTGTTTACCATTCTATAACAATCATAGTTATATAACAAGAAGTATCAAATTGATATTGCAAAAACGTCGGTAACATCGTTTATTTAAACACACTTATTGAAAAATTTTAAAATTTTGCATAAACTAATGTGCATGTGTGCATACCCCCAAACCTAAACCTTTCATTGTCCCCAATGAAACAATAAAACGAAAGAAAGGAAAGTACGTAGAGAAGGAACGATAATACCTCGATCTCGGCAAGCATAGAACAGGTGAACACAAAGTATTATGGTAATAAAGTTCAATGTTACCTGTTAATACTTAACAATAGAAAATTAAACAAACAAATAAATAATAAAAGTAACATATAAGGTTTTGTTTTTTTTTTTTTTTTTTTTTTTTTTTTATAAAAATGTATATAAGTTCAAATAAATTAATTTCGACCCCCAAACCTGTCCAGAAAAACTCTAAGACTGACCAAAACGACTCAAAAATGACCAAAAATCAATAAAACAATAGAATTAAAGCTTGGGTTGCCTCCCAAGAAGCGCTAACTTTTACGTCTTCAGCTAGACCGTTCTAGCTCAAGACTCAAGGAGGTCGTAAATCAGAGTTTGTACCTCTGAGGGCCATAGGGAGATTCTGGTGAAACGTCGAAACAAGGTCGTTATGTGTTAATTTATTTGACGGCTCACCATTATCGTTATTACATCGATTCTTTACCTTTCGAGTAAATTCTTCATTAGTGGCCGAGGTAATAGGATTCATCCACTCATCATCCACTATATCATTCCCCTCTCTCATATTTATTACGTTAGTAAGTTCACTATTCCGTTTAACCTCACTACCCTCCACACCTAGATACTCATCGTCTTTGGGAGGTTGATCAACAGCATTAAAAACATTTAATTTTAATTTTATATTCCCGAACGACACTTTCATCACCCCTGTTCTACAATTGACACGTGCGTTGGCCGTGGCTAAGAATGGACGACCAAGAATAACAGGAGTGTGTTTCTTAGAATCTAGCACCGGTTCGGTGTCAAGGACCATAAAATCAACGGGATAGAAACATTGATCAACTTTTACTAGGACGTCTTCGACGATTCCCCTAGGTATTTTGACAGAACGATCCGCTAATTGAATAGTAGCGGCTGTGGGCTTGAGTTCACCTAGACCTAGTTGTTTATAGACATGATAGGGTAAGAGGTTAACACTAGCTCCTAAGTCAAGGAGAGCCCAATGAATGATAGTGTCACCTATGACACATGAAATCGTTGGCGTACCAGGATCCTTATACTTCGGAGGAGCGTGTTGGAATATAGAGCTTACTTTTTTCGTGAGGAAGACCTTGTTAGGAGTATGACTACGTATTTTGCGCTTTTGTGTACATAGGTCTTTTAAACATTTAGCATAAGCGGGAATTTGTTTTATAGCGTCGAGGAAAGGAATATTAATTTTCACTTGTTTGAACACCTCGAGTATATCTTCCATTTTTGACCCTTTCTTGGGCAAATGTGACGGTCCCTCATTATTAGGTGGATATGGCATTCTCGGAATATAGTTCGTTGGGACCGGTTCTTTATCTTTTTTATTTTGATTTCCGTCCTCACCTCTCTCTTTATTAGAGTTGATGTTCATATCTATCACATTCTCATTCTTATTAGGGGTTTCTATTACCTCCTCTCGTGTAATCATCCTAGTTGAGACGGCGTTTACTTGTTCATTCGACCCCTTATCCTCATATTGTCCCTTAGGGTTTTGAATTGTTTGACTAGGCAACGTCCCCTCGTTTCTACGACTCACTACAGTAGCTAGTTGTCCCATTTGGGATTCAAGCTTCGCAATGGATTGTGTGTGAGAGTGCACTATTTGTGCTTGTGCCTGTACTTGTGTTTCAATTTTATTAAGGGACGCCAACACCTTTTCCTCAAAAACGTTACCCCTTGGAGGGTTCGGATTAGGAGGCGGTTGTTGGTATTGATTAGGTTGAAACTGAGGTCTATATGCATTAGGAAAATTAGTTGCCTCATTAGGATTATTATTATTATTTTTCCACGAGAAGTTAGGATGGTTTCTCCATGGCGCGTCCGGATTATTAGTAGTCGAATTATAATTATTTCGTGGGTATTGTTGAATAGAATTAATGTGTTGTTCCACGAATTCCGGAAATTGACTTGCTGATGGACATGAAAGTATAGAATGTGAAGGATCAGAACATAATGCACAAATTTCATGAGCGGGTGGGGTAATCATTTGGTTCATTGTTAAAAGTCGGTCAAGTTTGTTAGATAGTTCTTTTATTTCAATTGAATGACTTGACTCAAACTTTACCTCTCGTTTGGGTGGAGGAAGATATCCTTCCGAACGTACTGATACAGCCTGATGCATCGAATTCTCGCTTAACGTTTCAAAACTTTTCCAGGCCTCATCGGCGCTTTTGTGTAGGAAGGTACCCGCACAAACAGCGTCGACAGTATTACGGACTGAGGGAATAAGTCCCTCGTAAAAGACTTGTACTAACTGCCACTTAGGAACCTGATGATGTGGACACGAACGTAATAATTCTTTAAACTTTTCCCACGTATCATAAAGTGATTCCCCATCTTGCATAACAAAGTTTGTTATGGATTTCCTTATCTGATTCGTACGCATAATAGGAAAAAACTTTTGTAAAAATGCGGTGTGTAAGTCTTCCCATGTTCTAATTGTGTTTGGCTCCAGTGATTGAAGCCAATATTTAGCTTTATCTTTTAATGAGAATGGAATGAGCCGCAATTTTAATTCATCATCATTTAAATTTTGAATTTTCAAAGTAGAGCATATATCCTGAAAATCTCCTAAGTGTTGATATGGATCTTCATTTAGACGGCCATGGAAAGATGGAAGTAGCGAGATGGTAGACAACTTTATCTCAAAGTGAGATGCCGTCGCCTCCGGTAAATCAATACATGTTTGTGGCGTGTAAGTCGTAGGAATAAAGTAGTCTTTAAGTGGAGGAGGTGGCGGTATATTAAGATTATTCAGATTATTTCCGTTGTTTCCGTCAGCCATCTTAATCGGTTGGATTTTAAAAGTTCGAGTTTTCCTTAACCGTTCACGGGTACTTTGAATTTCGGCCTCAAACAATGACGACGGAATCGGAGTTGATTCGTCGTCTTGCAACCTAGCTCTAGAAGCTTGGGTTGTGGACTTACTAACTCTTAAAGTACGTTCAAGTTCAAGATCGAAAGAATGCAATTCAGGTTTATTTGAACGTGTACCAAACATAAACTAAAAAAAACTAAAAACAAAAACTGACTCTAAAAAAAACAAATAGCAATCACGCAACTAAGATAACAAGCACTCAACTACTGTGATGCATGAATATTATCCTGTAATGCAATGACCGCGTCAAGCCCAGTGCCCCGGGTTTCCTAGCTAATGCAGTGTTCACTCCACAACTAACCTAATGCAAGTAATTGCGTCTCAGCGCCCTGACTTACAGTGGTTTGAAGCGAGTTTCAAAGGAAGCAAATTACTTGATTTTTTTTTTATTTTTATTTGCGTAAGCTCCTTTGATGTAATTAGCTACTCCACTCAGAAACGTTGGAATTTGATGACTCGATAACCTATAAAATAAAAAGAAAAGTTAGTAACTAAAAATCAAAAACGGAAAATAAGAAAATTAGTACCTACTCTAATATTTACGAATTAACTAAACTAAGATTCTAAAACTAAAGGTAGTAATTTGCAATCCTCGGCAACGGCGCCAAAAATTGATGTTGTCAATATCAAGATGTAAAAAGTGTTCTTTACTTTTCAAAAGATTTGTAGTGTGAAAGCAAAGGTCGAACCCACAGGGATTGGTTAACTACAGCGACTTAATTTTAAAACCTAAATTTAGTTAATTAAGAAAACGAATTTGATTTTAATTTGAATTAAACTAAGAACATAAAAATAAATCTAAACTATGAAAGCAATTTAAATAGTTGTTTTAAATAATGTTTAAGGGAACCTAGGATTGCAAATCCACCACTAGCTTCATAATAGGAATATTTATGAATTACTTTAGCTTATTACGTTGGATGAATATGGGGAATTGTAGCTACAAGCCCAATTCCTCCAACAAGAAGATAATCAGGGTTCAAGCACCAACATAATCCATCTGCGGTTAGCACGAATTATCCCACACTAAACTAGGGTTGTGATCTAATCTATCTAACCTAGGCATGGACTATTCGGATACTTGATAGCACAAATCAATAAAGCACCATCACATGTAAACAATCTATACAAGCACAGCAAATATAGATCATTGAGCACATCACAGTCAAAATAGATCTAAGACAAGAATAAACTTTGAAAGTAACGATTTAATCAATAGAAGTACGATTTATTTATAAAAATCCTCTAAACATGTGACTGTCATCCATACATAATAAAACTAAAATAAAAACATAAATAAAACCCTATTACTCGTCTAGGGCTTCATTGAAACCCTAGATCTATGATCTAGCCGTCCATGGAAGTGATGGATGGCAAGTAGTTGATGGAGGAGGCCATGGGAATCCTTGGTCTTCTTCTTCTTTTCCTTGCTTCCCTCCCTTCAATGGCTGGAAGTATGGTTGTAGAATGTGTGTATAATATTTGCCAACCCTTTAATTGAAGTAAAATAGGGTATATATAGATTTACAACAAGTTTTGGGAGCTTTCCCAACTCGAAACGCATTAAAACTGCTGTATTTAGCTTTCCAGACGTAATTAGGCAGTTTCGTTCACGTAGGAATCATCAGTATACTGAAATACGCAACTTTGATTTTTACACATATCGCGCGAGCGGGTCGCGCGAGCACGACAGTTGGCATCTCGCGCGCGCGGATGGCGCGAGCGAATTCTGGGATTTTCGCGCGAGCGATTCTCGGTTTCTCGCGCCCGCGGCTCGCGCGCGCGACTTGGCTTTTTCAGCTTCTTTTCCTCTGCTTTTTCACCCTGTTTAGCCTGATATACTTGATTTCTTCCAAAACCTGTCAGAAAATAGAAAACGAAGTAAAAATATACAAAAACAGGATAAAAAGGTACTAACAAATGCTCGTTAAGGCGTATAAATAGGATCTGTTCTCTCCCGATCAGGGGGTACATTAAGATACTCATGGCACCGGAGGATAGAGAAAAGACTACCTTTGTCACACACTGGAGTATGTTCTGCTATAGAGTAATGCCATTCGGCCTCAAGAATGTCGGGGCTACATAACCACGTTGTTGCCTGATATGATCTTCAAGGAGGTGGAGGTGTATGTAGATGACATGATAGTAAAAGCGAAGGGGAGGGGATCACCTAGGAGTCCTGAGGAAATTCTCTGAAAGATTGAGGGAGTTTAGAATGAGGTTGAATCCAAAGAAATGTGTTTTCGGAGTAACTGTAGGGAAGTTGTTATGATCCTTGATCAACAAGAGAGGTATAAAGTAGATTCGGCTAAGATCAAAGCTATTTTGGAGATGAAGCCACCAAAGTCGGAGAAGGAGGTAAGGAATTTCTTGGGGAAGATCTAATTCATAAGCCATTTTATTTTGAAGTTAACTACTACTTGTGAGCCGCCATTCAAACTGTTAAAGAATGATCCAAACCAACCTATAGAACCCACCTATCCTGTTGCTACCTATTGAAGGCATACCTTTGCGCTTTTACCTGTCAATGACTGAAGATGCCATGTGGTGTATTGTAATACCCTATATTTCAATAATGTATTATATGAATAAGAACTTGTATTCCTCTTTAAGATACTTGTATAAGTTTAGCTTTACCTTTGGTGTAATCTATATCCCAATCGATTGGACTAGTTTCCCAATTGATTGCCTTATCTTGTATACCAATCGATTGACATCCTACACCAGTCGATTGGAGCATTAATACCTAACCCCAATCGATTGGCACTAATGCCAATCAATTGGTAGCAATTGGAAAGATTCCCTTGTATTGGCTGGGGATATGCAACATGAACACATATCCTCTCTATATATGTGAGCATTTTTCACCTTTTTCTATTTCTAGAATAAGTTTGAGAGAGAGTGTGTGTCTTGTGTATGTATTTTATATATATACAAACTCATATATATATACATCCATGCACTCACACACACACACACACACACACACACACACACACACACACATCCATAGACTAGGAAGAGGAAAAGAAAGAAAGAAGAACAGAAAAGAGAACGAAAGAAAGAAGACAGATAAGAAGAAGAAGAAGAAGAAGAAGAAGAAAAGAGAGAGAGAGAGAGGACCACCATTGGAGAAGCTCCAAGCTTCAAATACACCAATCGAATACACCCTCTAATTAAAAGGTGAGTTTTAAATTAACTGAGTATCAATGTATTAATGTTAGAACTTGTTTAGATGAATATAAGAAGAATGTGTCATGTTTTCCCGTTTTATATATGATGGACTGACTGTCTTTACTATGAAGAAGACGAAGTCCTAATCGATTAAGACTTTTCCTAATCGATTGTCTCTTTCATAACCTAATCAATTGCCATTTTATACAATCGATTGTTTCTTTCATAACCCAATAGATTGCCATTTGAGATACCCAATCGATTGCCAAAGCTTGCTATCGATTGATGAAACGACTGAAATTGTGTTCTCCTAAGAGTGCATCCAAGTGTAAATGGTCGCATTTAGTAAAAATCGGTAAGACCGGGTCATATCCCAAGGGACGGAAGAAGGGGCAGAAGGATCTAGATTGAATCCTTAAGAAAATAAAAGATGACTATTTTTAAGGTGGAGGTTCTAGCAATCCTACTGAATTCACGATTTAAAAATTAATGAATTAAAGTTTTTTTTTTTTGGTAATCGGAATTAAAGTTAAGTAATAGCTAAATTAAACAGAAATGAAAAATGTGATTTTCAATTATATATGAAGAAAGGTGTTAGGAACTTGTGATTCCACATTGCACCAACCACAACCATGACATTAGATTTAACGTACAACCGGGGTTTCATCCTTCTAGTATTCCTTATTTACAAAATGATTGAGTTAAGAAACCTAGACACTAGGTACGTGAATTTCACATACTTAGTGGTTAAAGTACCTCACTTACTATGAAGTGCTGAAGTAACAACTAATGAAAACAATGAACTATAATGAACAAATCAAGTATATGATATTCGATATGTTCAATATGTATGTTCATCGAGTTAATTAACCAAAAGAGCTTATATTTCAAAATCAGTTTACAATTTGAACTTAAAAGATCAATTTGGACTTAGTTTATGAAATAGAAGTTACTGGAATACAAAAAGGATTCTGCCCAAGACATATTCATACCAATCGATTACTATATTTGGCAATCAATTGGTCTGAAATGACCCCCAATCGATTGGAACATTTACCAATCAATTGTCTTTGAATCCATGGCATTCGATTGGGTTTTGTTTTCAATTGATTGCCATTGATTCTTTCACAGAATAATGGTAGTGGCTGGGAAACAATGTTTCTTCACATTGTTCCCAACCAGAATTCTAAGATAGCATTATTGTAGTTAAAAAAATATAGATAAACTGAAATTTGTTATAAAAAGTGAATCTAATCATGAGTCCACACATGAAATTTGAGATCACAATGGAGATTAAGAATGAAACAATGACTAGGCAGAACACAGAATAGCAAAACAACAATAAATGAGACCTGACTGAGTATAGAAATTGAATATGTAGAACTCTTAAGCTTGAATTCGTTTAAATCTGAATTGGAATGAAGAAAATCCTACAAAAATAAAGAATAGTGAGCAAACCCTTGATCCCTCTAACTCTCATCTATTTATAATGTGAAATCCCTGAGTCTGAGGCATCCAGGTTCATTCTTTAACGGCTGGTCGTTGTCATTACCACTGATTTGTTGAGATTATGCTCCATTAAAGAGAATTGACTTCTAGCTTTTGCCAATTGATTGGTAACGGAGTCCAATCGATTGGTAATAATACCAATCGATTGGAATCGATTGGTTTAGATTAATGGATAGCAATCAATTGCAATGATGGAAATCGATTGGTACATGTATCTCAATTTTGGCTTGTTCTCTATGTTTCTTGAGCTCTCTCTTTCCACCTTGTTATTCATTCCAGCTTCAGAACCTGCATTTAAAGGACCAAGCATAACAACTTACCACAAAAACCACATCATTGTGTAAAAAGAAAGGTTAAGACACAAATGCAGGTAAAACCAGAGAAATGGGGCCAAGTTCAACCAATTTCACTCTTTATTGAGCCAATATTTTATAAACATCAGCTCTCATCACGACCCCCAACTAGCGCATTGCTAGTCTCTAGCAATGAAGCAGAAATAGAGCAAGCTAAGATGAACAACAACCAATGTTACAGTTTATTTGAACTAAAATAAAAAGAAAATCCTACCTCACTTTCAAAGGAATTACGGTTGCAATTAGCGTTTGCAACAAGCCTTTGAACCCCTAGATTTACCCTAGTGGACGAGTTGTGTCTCGTGAAGGTTTTCAAAGAATATTCCCACAAAATTTTGTGTCAAGCTTGTTAAAATTATCAAAGAACCTCAATCTCTCCTTTATGCTAAAAAATTATGCTCAACAAGGACATAGATGCCTTTATCATACCATGGAAATAAACAACATGTTACAAAGCTAATATTCTAGTCAAAATTAGATCCATAACCATCATATATCCTTGTGTGTGTGTGTGTGTGGAGTCGACAAATACAATCGAAATCTCCATCTTAGAGTCATTTAGATTGAACATGTTTAAGATTCATAGTTTCATCTCAATTCTCACACGATTTATGCTCAAAATAGAATCACTCTGAAACTGGCGTAAAAGTTGGACACTCATAGTATGAAGCTCAAAGGAATAATTGTAGAGGCAATCAAATATGCTTTCATACTAGAAAATGAAAAATGCTTATTTTGAAGTGTAGGAATCTCATGAATGGAATACCATTTACTACAGGAGCGATCTACTGTGGAAAATTCATTCCATACTCAAAATTTGTTAAAGTTATCTAGAATCTTTAGGACTTGAGAAAGAAAGAGGCAAAGTAGTCAGGATGGTGAGATATGATTACAAGTTCAAACATGTGGTTGGGTAATTTATTTTCAACTCTAGACCCTTTTCATTTACCCAATCCTCCAACATCTATATTAATATATTTCTGCTTCGACCACCAATTTTTTCTTTATCCTTTTTCTTTTGCAGCTTTTTCTCTCTTATTTATTTTTTTTTTTTTATAACTTCTTCTTTTCCCCTTTTAGACATCCACACAAAACAATCACATGCTTGAACTATAAATATATGATTTCAGGAAGAAGCATTGATTAGTGATAGGTAAGTGGGGATTGAAACATCGTCAGATAGTAAGGTAGGCTATTGATGGCCTAAATAATCTTCTAGACACTTAAAACTTATCTCGAGTATTTCCAAAATTTTAATATTGGTAGATCTTGAACGTTCTCCTGAAGCAACTTGCCAATTGAACTTTCAACGAGAAATTAGCCCATTTCAAGAATTGACACGAGTTTTTGTGATTAACCCTCAGAATAAAAAAAATGGCTCAAAAACTTCACTAGGATTTAAAGATTTTACTATTAATCCAATCATATGACAATTGTATTTCACTCTAATGTAAAGCTTTTATCGCAATTGTCAACTCGTGCAAATGTTTTCAGGATACATTATTGCTAAGGATATAAAAACCAGGTTAGTGACAATGTAACATGTAATCAAAATCCATAACATGAAAAGGAAGAATATGAATGTGTCATTGCATCACGATATTAGCTAGGAGATATGAGATTTCTGAAAGTTGAAAACTTGACAACTCTTTTTTTAAGCAAAAGAAAGAAAACAAAACAAAGAAAACAACAAACATGGAGCTTAAAATATTTAACAGGTGTGCAATTTTAATTCCAAAAATAAACAGGTGTGAGGTGTCTTGTAAGCACTATTGATTCCGATGTGTCTAAATCTGAATCCATAGATCTTAATAAAAATGATGAAATTCCCAAAGATTTAAAATGCTAAAATGAAAGGAAGAAATTGAACCAACTCAAAAAGTGGTGGAAGATACTTTATCGATAAATATAGGTACTGAAAAGGATCCCCAAAATGTCCAAATCAGTACAACACTTAATCAATGTAAAAGCCAAGAATTGACTACTTTACTTAAAAAAAAAATTAAAGACGTTTTTGCTTGTTCCTATAAGGACATGCATGGAATCAACCCTGAAATTATCTAACATAAAATCCCTCTTCTTCCTGAATCCAAACTCGTAAAACAAAAGTTGAGGAGAATGAGGCTGAAGTTGGTGCTCAAAATCAAAGAAGAGGTTGAGAAATAGTTGCAAGTAGGTTTCCCGATAGTGACTGAGTATCCAGAGTAGGTAGGCAATATCGTCCCTGTGCTTAAGAAAGATGGAAGGATGCGTGTGTTCGTAGACTTCAAGATCTAAGTAAGGTTAGTCCCAAGGACGACTTCCCACTCCAACATATAGACATTCTAGTTGACAATACCACCAGGCATGCATTATTATCGGTCATGGATGGATTTTTGGGGTACATTAAGATACACATAGCACCAGAGGCTAAAGAAAAGACCACCTTTGTCATACACTGGGTGACGTTCTGCTATAGAGTAATGCCATTCGGCCTGAAGAATGTCGGGGCTATATAGCCAGTTTGTTGCCTGATATGATCTACAAGGAGGTGGAGGTGTATGTGGATGACATGATAGTAAAAGCAAAGGAGAGGGAGGATCAACTAGGAGTCCTGAGGAAATTCTTTGAAAGGTTGAGGGAGTTTAGAATGAGGTTGAATCCAAAGAAATGTGTTTTCAGAGTAACTGTAGGGAAGTTGTTATGATCCTTGATCAACAAGAGAGGCATAAAAGTAGATCCGGCTAAGATCAAAGCTATTTTGGAGATGAAGCCACCAAAGTCGGAGAAGGAGGTAAGGAGCTTCTTAGGAAAGATCTAATTCATAAGCCATTTTATTTTGAAGTTAACTACTACCTGTGAGCCGCTGTTCAAACTGTTAAAGAAGGATCTAAACCTACCTATAGAACCCACATGTCCTATTGTCGCCTGTCGAAGCCATACCGTTGCTCTTATACCTGTCAATGACTGAAGATGCCATGTGGTGTATTCTAATACCATATATTTCAGTAATGTATTATATGAATAAGACCTTGTATACCTCTTTGAGATACTTGTATATGTTTAGCTTTACCTTTGGTGTACTCTATATCCCAATTAATTGGACTTGTTTCCCAATCGATTGCCTTATCTTGTATACCAATCGATTAGCATCCTACACCAATCAATTGGAGCATTTAATACCTAACCCCAATCGATTTCCACTAATGCTAATCGATTGGCAGCAGCTGGAAGGATTCCTTGTATTGGCTGGGGATTTACAATGTGAACATATATCCTCTATATATATGAGCATTTTTTCACCTTTTTCTATTTCTAGAATCAGTTTGAGAGAGAGTGTGTGTCTTATATGTGTATTTTGATAAATATACACACTCATATATATACATATATATACTCACACACATACACACACACATACATCCATGGACTAGGAAGAGGAGAAGAAAGAAAGAAGAACAAAAAAGAGAACGAGAGAAAGAAGACAGAGAAGAAGAAGAAGAAGAAGAAGAAGAAGAAGAAGAAGAAGAAAGCGGACCACCATTGGAGAAGCTCCAAGCTTCAAATACACCAACCGAACACACCCTCAAATTAAAAGGTGAGTTTTAAACTCACTGAGTATCAATGTATTAATGTTAGAAGTTGTTTAGATGAATATAAGAAGCATGTATCATGTTTTCCCATTCATATATGATGGACTATCTTCACTGTGAAGAAGACGAAGTCCTAATCGATTAGGACTTTTCCTAATCGATTGTCTCTTTTATAGCCCAATCGATTGCCATTTGAGATACCCCAATCGATTGCCAAAGTTAGTAATCGATTGGTGACACGATTAAAATTGTGTTATCCTAAGAGTGCATCCAAGTGTAGATGGTTGTGTCTAGTAAAAACCAGTAAGACCGGATAGTATCCCAAGGGATGGAAGAAGGAGACAGAATGATCTAGATAAAATCCTAAAGAAAATAAAAGATGATTTCTTTTAAGGTGGAGGTTCTAGCAATTCTACTGAATTCAAGATTTTAAAATTAATGAATTAAAGTTAAGTAATAGCTAAATTAAACAGAAATGAAAAGTGTGATTTTCAATTATATATGAAGAAAGGTGTTGGGAGTATGTGAATCCACATTGCACCAACCACAACCATGACTTTAGAATTAACGTACAACTGGGGTTTCATCCTTCTAGTATTCTTTATTTCGAAAATGATTGAGTTAAGCAACCTAGACACTAGGTATGTGAATTTCACATACTTAGTGGTTAAACTACTTCACTTACTATGAAGAACTAAAATAATAACTAATTAAAACAATAGACTATAGTGAACAAATGAAGTATATGATATTCGATATGTTCAATATGTATGTTCATCGAGTTAATTAACCAAAAGAGCTTATATTTTGAAATCAGTTTATAATTTGAACTTAAAAGGTCAATTTGGACTTAGTTTCTGAAATAGAAGTTATTGGAATACAAAAAGGATTCTGCCCAAGACATATTCATACCATTCAATTGCTATATTTGGCAATCGATTGGTCTGAAATGACCCCCAATCAATTGGAACTTTTACCAATCGATTTGCTTTGAATCCATCGCAATCGATTGGGTTCTATTTCCAATCTATTGCCATTGATTATTTCACAAATTCATAGCAGTGGCTGGGAAACAATGTTTCTTCACATTGTTCCCAACCAAAATTCTAAGCTAGCAGTATTGTAGTTATAGAAATATAGATAAACTGAAATTTGCTATAAAAATTGAATATAATCATGAGTCCACACATGAAATTTGAGATCACAATGGAGATTAAAAATGAAACTGTGACTAGACAGATCATAGAATAGCAAAACAACAATAAATGAGACCTGATTGAGTACAGAAATTGAATATGCAGAACTCTTAAGCTCGAATTCGTTTAAATCTCAATTAGAGTGAAGAAAATCCTACAAAAATAAAGAATAATGAGCCAACCCTTGACCCCTCTCACTCTCATCTATTTATAATATGAAATCCCTGAGTCTGAGGCATCCAGGTTCATTCCGTAATAGCTGGTTGCTGTCATTACCACTGATTTGCAGAGATTCTGCTCCATTAAAGAGAATTGACTTCCAACTTTTGCCAATTGATTGGTAACTGAGTCCAATTGATTGGTAATAATACAATTGATTGGTTAAGTTGGCAATTGATTGGTTTAGATTTATGGATAGAAATCGATTGCAATGATGGAAATCGATTGGTGTATGGATCTCAATTTTGGCATGTTCTCTTTGTTTCTTGAGCTCTCTCTTTCCACCTTGTTATTCATTCTAGCTTCAGAACCTGCATTTAAAGGACTAAGCACAACATACCACGAAAACCACATCATTATGTAAAAAGAAAGGTTAAGACTCAAATGCAGGTAAAACTAGAGAAATGGGGCTAAGTTCAACCAATTTTACTCTTTATAGAGCCAGTATTTTATAAATATCAACTCTCATCACGACCCCCAACTAGCGCATTGCTAGTCTCTAGCAATGAAGCAGAAATAGACCAAGCTAAGATGAACAACAACCAATGTTATAGTTTATTTGAACTAAAACAAAAAGAAAATCCTAACTCACTTTCGTAGGAATCGCGGTTGCAATTAGCGTTTGCAACAAGCCTTTGAACGCCTAGGTTTACCCTAGTGGACGAGTTATGTCTCGCGAGGGTTTTTAGAGAATATGCCCACAAAATTCATGTGTCAAGCTTGTAAAACTTATGAAAGAACCTCAATCTCTCCTTTATGCTAAAAAATTATGCTCAACAAGGACATAGATGCCTTTATCATACCATGGAAATAAACAACTTGTTATAAAGTTACTATTCTAGTCAAAATTACATCCATTGCCATCATATATGCTTGTGTGTGTGTGTGGAGTCAACAACTACAATCAAAATCTTCATCTTAGAGTTATTTAGATTGCACATGTTCGAGATTCATAGTTTTAACTCAATTCTCATATGGTTTACGCTTAAAATAGAATCATTCTAAAATCGGCGTAAAAGGTATACACTCATAATATGAAGCTCAAAGAAGTAAATTTATAGGCAATCAAACATGCTTTCATACTAGATACTAAAAAATGCTTATTTTGAAGTGTATGACTCTCATAAATGGAATACCATCTACTACAGGAGCGATCTACTGTGGAAAATTCGGTCCATACTCAAAATTTGTTAAAGTTATCTTAAATCTTTAGGACTTGTAAAAGAAAGAGGCAAAGTAGTCAGAATGGTGAGATGTGATTACTAGTTCAAACAAGTGGTTGGGTACTTCATTTTCAACTCCACCCTTTTCATTTACCCAATCCTCCAACATCTACATTAATCTATGATGATGCCAAAATTTGGTTAAAGTAAATTAAAGCAATTTAAGGGGAGAGAGAGTAAGAGACTGGTTTTTTTTATGTGGTTCGGCCCTATTAATGAAAGAACCTATGTCCTCATGTGTGTCTGAGCACGTTGACTATACTATAAAAAGCCAAGGACCTGTGTTGAACTAATAATATTTTGGAGCTACCGTAGGTCGGCCAGGCGTGTTGGTGGTCGCTATAGAAGTGTTGTAGAGGCTGAAAAGTTGGACCCTTTCTATGGGGGTGAGTGATCTCTTTTATAGACGCAAGAGCCCTACTCATACAAGGAAAGTAGATAGATAAGGAAATACAATCCAATTAGGATTGATTGTCATTAATTGTGGGGGTTTCCTACTTGGATTAGGAAACAATATGTTATTTCCATAAGTCTTCTATCTTAAGTAGGAAACTACCTGGAATATTCGGGGGCATATAGTGTGGGCCCAACTGGCCTGCGCCTGTACGGACCATACCAGTGTGGTCTTTCTGACCTATTAGTCTGGTCGTGAATAAACCACTCAGGATGGTGAGTGTCGGGTAGACTAGACCATTTGGGCTGATGCTTGTCCGAGGAGTTGTGCATGATTTGACCGGGACATGGACTGGCTGTTGATTTGAACTATTCGATTATAGGATAGAGCTAATTTTGGGTGTATCAGCTGCCTTGGATTTCCAATGTTGGCCGGATGCTATATCGTGGCAAGTTTGGAAATATGTTTGATGCCACTTGCCACTGTCTGAGTGCTCGGGGAAGCTGCCTTGGAGCTTTTGAGTCTTGTTAGTCCTCGGGAATTGGCTAAGAGTTTAGACTTAGCCTAGCTCGGAGTCTTTAAGTGCTCGGGAATTAGCCGGGAGTAGAGACTCGGCCTAATTCAGAGTCTTTTGCTTAAGTTAAGCTCCCAGGATGGTTATCATCTACCCATAAACCTTCGTCAAGGTTGTGGGTAAAAGAATTTGACCATGTTGGAAAAGCCGACCTAAAGTGTGTTACTTTAGGGTCCTTTTAGTCAACTCCCTAGGATGGTTAGCTTTCACCCAGCCAGCCTTCACAATAGTGAATCCGAAATCCAGGACTCCCTATTAGACTATTGGGAGAAGAGTTTGACCATGTTGGTGGAGCCGACCTAAATCACATTGCTTTAGATTCTTTTTGCTCCTCTATCGTCGGCCAACCTACGAGATTTTAGTCACCTCTATCGTTGGTTTGGACCTAAGCGGAGTTAGTCTCTGAGTAATATAAGCGCCTGGGCTGTCTACAAGTTTGACTTTGTTACCGCAAGGCCTGTAAGTACTCGGTGTGATTGCCTATTTAGTTCATCGTGCCTTTCTGTCCCCCAAGCTTTTGCTAAGACGAGGGTCTTATGGAGGCTAGGACTGTAGGTAATCGAATTGGAACATGGTGGTTACAGGATCTTTTGAAGCTTGCCATCGTCAGCCACCTAGGACGATTCGTCCCCATCGTCGGTAGGACCTAAGCGAAGCCGGTGCCTCGGGCGTGACCCCGAGGTCTTTTGCTAACTATGTAACAGTGGTCTTTGGTTGCCTCGGGGTTGAGCCCGAGGTCTTTTTATTGCTTGGGTTCAGAGCCTGAATTCTTTTGTGCCTGGTTTCGAAGCCTGAGGTTTTTTGTGCCTAGGTTAGGAGCCCGAGGTCCTTTATGCCTGGGTTCAGAGCCCGAGGTCTTTTGTACTTGGGTTCAGAGCCCAAGGTCTTTTGATGTGCCTCGGGTGTGGCATGAGGTCTTTTCAAGAGCTCTTTGACAGTCTGTGGAGCCTCATCCGATGATCGGGGAAGTACCACTGTAGTTGGATTAGTCGAGATTGCTAGAGACAGGAGGTCGGGCCGGGATCACCGGACTCTTGATTACTCTAAGCTAGATTCAAGGCCGGGATCATTAGATCATGACTGCTGTGAACTAGAGGTCGGGTTGGGGCTGCCAGACTCAGACCGTTGTGAACTGGAGGTCGGGTCAGGACTGTCAGACCCTGCCTATTGTGAGTTGGAGGTTGGGTCGAGACTTTCGGACCCTGACTGCTATGAACTGGAAGAACTGTCAGAACTCCCAGGGTGATCTCGCTTTCGCTTACTTCTGGAAGACTCGTTGCTTACACACCCGGGGTCTGTAGTCTTTAAAAATTCTTCAGTGCCAATGTATTCTCGAACCCTCTTAGCGAGTTCAACTAAGGTTTCCGGTTGATTTTTGTGAAATGACGCAGTGCAGTTGGTGTGTTGAACTCTCGAGCAGATGGCTATAATAGTGACAGTTTCATCAAGATCATAGATTTCGAGCTTCTCTTGATTAAACCAGTCGGTGAATTCCTTGAGGGTCTCATTATTCTTTTGTATGACTGTCAATAGCTGCATGTCGAGGTTTGTTCGTTCATGTATACCGATGAACTGGTTGATGAACTGGTTATTGAGTTGCTTGAAACTGCGGACTGATTGGGGCTCCAAGGAATAGAACCATTGCATGGCCGGGCCTTTCAATGTGCTGGGGAAGGCCAAGCAGTGTAGTTCATTAGAGTTGGTGGCTAGGGCCATCTGAGCCTTGTAGGTCCGGACGTGGTCGATCGGGCTTCCCGAGCCGTTATAGGGATCTAGGCGAGGCTGCTTAAATATGTGCGGGATGGAAAACCTCGTGATCTGGCTAGAGACTGGTGACTCTGTCTCGGTATTGGCGTGATTCTGAGTAGGGTTTTGGCCCAACCTTTTGGCCACTCCATCAATTTGTTTCTGCAAGTCCTTGATATGTGCCACCACACCTTCCCGACCGGGATCCGAGATGTAGGTCGGGTTAGTGGAAGAGGCTTCCTTCTCTGTAGTAACTCGTATTTTCATGTTTAAATTGACGATTTAGACTTCGTGTGCAATTTTAGCGAAAATTGGCCACAGGGGTATTTTGGTCATTTTTCCAATTTTGTAAGTCATGAACTGAAAATATAATTTTTGGGAAAAGTTGCGTAATGTTAAATAATTTGCTATTCGTATTGAAAGTTAGGAGTTTTCGATTTCTATTCAGAAGACATCTCGATTTTAGTCATTTTGAGAAAATATCCGTTTTTGTATTTATACGACATTTTTGTAAATATACGACTTTTTAATTATATTATAATTACATGATTAATAATTATAATGAAAGATAATATTTACCTAACTAGATTTCCACTGTAATAAATATCATTTCGGAACCCGTAATTATACCTGTGATTCCCCAAACCATGCTTATACCCAAAGCCAAATCCCCAAACAACTCCTATGAGGTGTTATGTGCTTAAGTGTTTTGTGAGGTGTCCTATGAGGTGTCCTGTGAGGTGTCCTATGAGGTGTTATGTGCTTAAGTGTTTTGTGAGGTGTCCTGTGAGGTGTCCTATGAGGTGTCATGTGCTTGAGTGTTTTGTGAGGTGTCCTGTGAGGTGTCCTATGAGGTGTCTTGTGTATAATATATATATATATATATTGGTGGCCTTTCCCTTTTCCTATAAAAACCCCCTCCCATTAGTTATTGAAGGGAAGAAGAAAAATAGTAATAGAGAGTTAGCTGAGAGAGTGAAGGAGAAAGAAAAGAAAAGAAAGGAAAGGAAGAAATCCCAAACCACACCGCAACCCCGAACCTACGAGGAGCAGAAGGAGATAAAGGAGAAGAAGAAGAAGAGAGAGAGAGAGAGACACCCACGACCACCCCGAACTCGCCGGCGTCACCATCTTTACCGGTGAGTGCCTATACTCACTTAGTAGCGTAGATATGTATGTTTATATATGTTTTGGCATGAAAGAATTAATGGACCCCGAACGTACGGGAAAGGTCTAGTTCAATTCTGGAATATTATTGCTCTCAATCGATCGAACTTAGTTCAATCGATCAAACTTAATAGAATGTTAATTGTTTAGTTGTTTTATATCTCATGAAATGTTAACCTGTTTATTATCATATGTTGATGTTGGAAAACTGTATGGGAATAATACATACGTGGAATAATGGACTTAATGCATTGAAAAGTGGAACCCTTTGGTTACTGTTGAGATAATAATGAGATTGAAAAACCGACGTGCATAGTAGTGGGTCTGTCGACCACAATGGTCGATACTATTTATGATTGGTACGTGTAAGTGCGGTCACGAAGATCGTATGATATAGGGCGGTGTGGCCAGTAGTAATGTATTGAGTGTGTTGGTTGGGCGTGTTGGCCAAAGTATATCGGGGCGGCGTGCCGTAATAGTGCCAAGTAGCTGGGTCCTATAGATGAGCTGTGTGCGATGGAATTAGCTATGTGCGATAATAGAGCTGTGTGCGGTGGTATGAGTTGTGTGCGGTAGTATGAGCTGTGTGCGGTGATATGAGCTGTGTGCGGTAGTATGAGCTGTGTGCGGTGATATGAGCTGTGTGCGGTAGTATGAGCTATGTGCAGTAAGATGAGCTATGTGTGGTGATAATTGCTGAGTGCTGTTGTATGACGGAGCTGCGTGCTGTGGAATGTCAGGGCTGTGTGCTGTATCATATAAGGGCTATGTGTCGTAGTAACCATATCAGGGCGGGTTGGCCGAAACGTTGGGACTGCGTGTCAAGGGTGAACAGACCGTAGGTATGGGACTACGCGTCTGATTAATGTGGACCCAGGTGTCTATGTTATGTCCGTAGTTTGGGATGACGTCGGTTGTTAGATATTGAGTTGGTGCATACATACATGCGGACGATAAAATGATCTTTTTAATGATGCTATATATGCTGCAATCTTTAGATACTCTGTTAGTGTTTGCATTCACTCGGCTTTCGTAGCTGACGGTGTTTATACCGCTGGATATTCGACGTCCAGCTGGCCAGGGTGATGAGTATTCAGGAGATGCATACATGGATAGGGGCTACAAGGAGGGAGCCTACGATGATGGAGGCTACGCTAGAGATGATTACTACGCAAGCTGAAGACTTGGAGCTTGCTGTTGATAGTTTATGCTTATGTTTTTAGAGACTGTTGTAATAGTTAAGTTTGTAATCGGCATATGTTGCCGTAATGCTTTAGTTATATATTCTGCAAACACTTTGGTTTTGTAATAGTTAGTATTGAACTCTGATTATATAAATCAACCTTAGAACTTCCCAATGCCTGGTTTGAATCATTACTCTGATGGTTTGACTTTAGTTGTGGACAATATGGTGACTTTCAACTGTCATGGCCTACGGGTCCAAAAAGGAATTTGTTTTTCTCTATTTTTGCTACTGCGGGGCGTGACAGGATTTTTGGTATCAGAGCCTAGGTTTAGTGAGTGCATTAACCAATTGTCCGATACTTCTTGAGTCTTGAACCTTACGATTCCTTGAGATAGGGGTTGACTCTCTAAGTTAACATTTTTAAGTTGATCGTATAAAGTTTACTTGCTATTAATGTGATAATAGCTATAACTATTATGTTTAGTTTCGAATTACTTTCTATAATTATTTTTGGGGTTGACGACTAACCGAGAGATGTCTGTATAGGTACCCAACCTTACTGCATCGATGGCAGGAATGCCTACTCGAAATCGTCCCGCTCAGATTGAAGATGTCCCCCAAGCACCCCACACTGCTGATCCGACTGGATTGTTCGAGGCCTTTGTGCATAGGATGGAATGGATCAACAATCCTAACATGCACAATGGAAATAATCATGGACCACCCCCGCGGCCAGTTGAGGATAGAATAGTGGAGCGTTTTTGTCACTTTCGTCCGGAGAAGTTTGACGGGAATACTGAGCCGTGGCAGGCAGAACAGTGGCTCCGAGAGATGGAAGCAATCTTCGACACCCTGGGATGCAATGAGATAGAGAAGCGTCGACTGGCGACATTCCAGTTGACTTATGCGGCTGCCGATTGGTGGGATTCGGAGAAGGCGACCGTAGGAGAAGATGCTGCCGGAAGAATGCCATGGATCACCTTTAAGGGATTATTTTTGGAGAACTACTTTCCTCAGACAGAGAGGAACAGGAAGGAGAGAGAATTCATCGAGCTAAGGCAAGGGAACCTTACCGTAAGGGAGTATACGGTGCAGTTCGAACGATTGTCTCGATTTGCTCTGCATATGATTGATACTCCAGAGAAGAAGAACAGGCAGTATCACCAAGGTCTTTCGTTGCCACTACAACGGATGACGTTGAATCATCAGGGTCAAACCTTCAAAGCCATGGTGGGAATGGCAATTGGTCATGAAGATATCAATGGTCGGGAGCAAGGACGTTTTGGGAATCAACCATCGAGGAGTAACCAAGGACCAAGACCTCCGATGCGGTTCCAAGGTAACAAGCGTAACTGGACTGGAGAAAGGAAGCAACAACCTGCGTTTCCTCAGAATCGCTATGGTGTGAACCAAGCTCCTCCCCCACAAGGACTCCCTGCTACTACTGGAGGCAATACCAGTGGATGCTTCAACTGTGGAAAGCCAGGCCATGCGGCTAAGGATTGTCGGGCTCCCAAGAACTTTAACCGGTCGGGCATTCGCTGTTATAACTGTGGCAATCATGGCCATATCAGCAAGGACTGTAGAGCACCTCGTAGGGCATATAACGAACCAGCTGCTCAGGGCCAAGTTGGACAGGCTCGTATGAATGCTATCCTCCCAGAGAATGCAGGATTTGATGAGACTGAACAGCAGAACATGGAAGGTACTCTTACATTATTCAGCACTCGAGTTAAAGTTCTATTTGATACTGGTGCTTCAAATTCGTTTATTGCTGTCGGGATTGTTAAACTATTGGGTTTAGTACCCCAGGCGCTTGATGTAGCCCTAAATGCGGTATCACCTTTGGGAGTAACCGTAAGATTAGGAAAAGTGTGCAAGGGATGTGCGTTAACCCTAGAGGATCGAATTCTTCCTGCAGATCTAATCATTTTGTCAATGAAGGAATTTGACATCATCTTAGGATTTGATTGACTCACGAAGTATCGTGCCAAGTTGGACTGTGCCAATAGGATGATTACCTTTTTGGTACCAGGAAGTAAGCCTTTTGATTTTCAGTGCAACCCCTCTAGCGATGCTTTTCTTACTAGCAGTCTAGCAGCTATCGAGAGCTCGACTTCAGAACTCACTATTGCACAGATTCCTATAGTCCGAGACTTTGAGGATGTGTTTCGGAGTATATTAGAACTACCACCTAAACGGGAGATTGACTTCTGTATCGAGTTAGTGCCTGGTACTTTACCACAATCGAAGGCTCCTTATCGGATGGCACCAACGGAGATGCAAGAACTGAAGAAGCAAGTACAGGAGTTAGAAGATCTCAAGTTTGTTCGACCCAGCACGTCGCCTTGGGGGGCACCAGTGTTGTTCGTCAAAAAGAAGGACGGAACTCAGTGACTTTGTATCGACTATAGGGAGCTCAACAAGGTTACGATTAAGAATAAGTACCCACTCCCTAGAATCGATGATCTGTTTGATCAGTTGCAAGGAGCGACGACTTTCTCGAAGATCGACCTACGATCCGAATATCATCAATTGTTGGTTCGACCTGAGGATATTTCAAAGACTGCTTTCAGGACGAGGTATGGCATTATGAATTCTTGGTTATGTCTTTTGGATTAACCAACGCCCCAGCGGTATTTATGGACTTAATGAACAGAGTATTTAGGCCCTACTTGGACCAGTTCATTATCGTGTTCATAGACGATATTCTGATCTACTCCAAGACCGAGGAGGAACATGAGGGACATGTAAGGATCGCACTACAGACCCTTCGAGATAACCAACTATACGCGAAGTCCAGTAAGTGCGAGTTTTGGCTGAAGGAAGTCAAGTTCCTAGGACATGTTGTCTCACGAGATGGAATAGCAGTAGACTCGTCAAAGACAGACGCAATTCTGGATTGGAATATACCAACGACTGCCACGGAAGTCAGAAGTTTTCTTGGTCTAGCTGGATACTACCGGAGATTTGTGGAAGGATTCTCCAAAATTGCAACTCCTCTTACTGGACTGACGAAGAAGGATTTGAAGTTTGAATGGGGTAACAAGCATGAACGAGCATTCCAAGAATTGAAGGAGAGATTGACTACAGCGCCAGTGCTTGCAATACCTAAGAGCGGGGAGCAGTTCACCATTTATAGCGATGCATCATACCAAGGACTCGGATGTGTTTTGATGCAAGATGGGAAGGTAATCGCATATGGATCGCGACAATTGAAGCCTCACGAGTTGAATTACCCGACGCATGACCTCGAACTAGCCGCTATTGTTTTTGCTCTCAAGATTTGGAGGCATTACCTCTATGGTGAGAAGTTTGATCTATTCTCATATCACAAAAGTCTGAGGTACTTGTTCTCTCAAAGAGAGTTGAACATGAGGCAGCGACGTTGGATGGAATTATTGAAAGACTATGATTTCACGTTGCAGTATCACCCTGGGAAAGCGAACGTAGTAGCCGATGCTTTAAGTCGGAAACCCAGGAGGATAATAATAGCTTCTCTTATGATCAAAGAATGGCAAGCGTTGGGAACTTTGACTGAATTCAGTGTTCAAGCCTCAGATTCAGGTGAAGGACGACACTTTGGATGTTTGGTAGTACAACCGACACTCATCAGTCGTATCCTTGAAGCACAGAGGAAGAATGAAGGACTTCAAGAGTGGTTTGCGAGAAATGCAGTAAAGGAACCAGAGAATTGGAGTATTGGTTCGAATGGAGCACTCAGATGCAGAGGCAGACTTTGTGTGCCAGATGAAGATAATCTTAGAAAAGACATAATGGACGAAGCGCACAAGTCGCGAATGACTATCCACCCAGGAGGCACAAAGATGTACAAAGATTTGAAGAGAAACTTCTGGTGGGAAGGAATGAAACGAGAAGTTGCGGAACACATGTCTCAATGTCTCACGTGCAAGCAAGTGAAGGCGGAACATCAGAAGCCTCCAGGACTTCTACAACCATTACTAGTTCCCGGATGGAAGTGGGAACATATAACTATGGATTTTATGGTAGGTTTGCCAAGGTCTCAGCAAAACCACGATGCTATTTGGGTAGTTGTGGATCGACTTACCAAATCGGCGCATTTCATAGCTTATAGTATGTCGTATCCAGTCGAACGTTTGAGTCGGATGTATATACAACAAGTTGTGCGACTGCACGGTGTACCAGTCTCAATCGTATCAGACCGCGACTCACGATTTACGGCAGAATTCTGGAAAAGTCTACAGACAGCTATGGGGACTTCGTTAAGCTTGAGCACTGCCTTTCATCCACAGACTGATGGGCAGACTGAACGAGTTAACCAAGTGATGGAGGACATGCTTCGAGCGTGTGTTATTGATTTTGAGGGCTCATGGGAGACTCATCTACCACTGATAGAATTTGCGTATAATAACAGTCACCATTCGAGCATAGGAATGGCACCCTTTGAGGCATTATACGGAAGACCGTGCCGATCACCTTTGTGTTGGGCAGAGGTTGGAGACAATCAACTGCTTGGACCTGAGTTAGTTCGAGAAACTAACGAGAAGATCCAGATCGTGAAAGAAAGGATGCGAACAGCGCAGAGTAGGCACAAGAGTTATGCGGATAAACGTCGCAGAAGTTTGGAATTCAGTGTTGGAGATCATGTGCTACTCAAGGTATCTCCAGTGCGAGGCATTGTCAGATTTGGACAGAAACGAGGAAAGTTGTCACCACGCTACATTGGACCGTTTGAAATATTAGAGCGCGTGGGAAAAGTAGCCTATCGACTTGCATTGCCGCCTAAGATGTCAGGAGTACATAATGTATTTCATATCAGCATGCTTAGGAAGGTTATACATGATCCGTCACATGAAATTGACTTCACGGACATTGAGGTAAACAACAACGTGACTTACACTGAAGGACCAGTCCGAATTTTGGAACGAGGAGTCAAGAAGCTGAGGACTAAAGAAATTCCTCTGGTGAAAGTTCAGTGGAGACACCATGACGAACGCGAAGCTTCTTGGGAATTGGAATCAGAAATGCGCGAGAAGTTTCCAGTTTTGTTTAGTGACTAGCTAGCTCAGATTTCGGGACGAAATCTCTGTTAAGGAGGGTAGATTGTAGTAACTCGTATTTTCATGTTTAAATTGACGATTTAGACTTCGTGTGCAATTTTAGCGAAAATTGGCCACAGGGGTATTTTGGTCATTTTTCCAATTTTGTAAGTCATGAACTGAAAATATAATTTTTGGGAAAAGTTGCGTAATGTTAAATAATTTGCTATTCGTATTGAAAGTTAGGAGTTTTCGATTTCTATTCAGAAGACATCTCGATTTTAGTCATTTTGAGAAAATATCCGTTTTTGTATTTATACGACATTTTTGTAAATATACGACTTTTTAATTATATTATAATTACATGATTAATAATTATAATGAAAGATAATATTTACCTAACTAGATTTCCACTGTAATAAATATCATTTCGGAACCCGTAATTATACCTGTGATTCCCCAAACCATGCTTATACCCAAAGCCAAATCCCCAAACAACTCCTATGAGGTGTTATGTGCTTAAGTGTTTTGTGAGGTGTCCTATGAGGTGTCCTATGAGGTGTTATGTGCTTAAGTGTTTTGTGAGGTGTCCTGTGAGGTGTCCTATGAGGTGTCATGTGCTTGAGTGTTTTGTGAGGTGTCCTGTGAGGTGTCCTATGAGGTGTCTTGTGTATAATATATATATATATATATTGGTGGCCTTTCCCTTTTCCTATAAAAACCCCCTCCCATTAGTTGTTGAAGGAAAGAAGAAAAATAGTAATAGAGAGTTAGCCGAGAGAGTGAAGGAGAAAGAAAAGAAAAGAAAGGAAAGGAAGAAATCCCAAACCACACCGCAACCCCGAACCTACGAGGAGCAGAAGGAGATAAAGGAGAAGAAGAAGAAGAGAGAGAGAGAGACACCCACGACCACCCCGAACTCGCCGGCGTCACCTTCTTTACCGGTGAGTGCCTATACTCACTTAGTAGCGTAGATATGTATGTTTATATATGTTTTGGCATGAAAGAATTAATGGACCTCGAACGTACGGGAAAGGTCTAGTTCAATTCTAGAATATTATTGCTCTCAATCGATCGAACTTAGTTCAATCGATCAAACTTAATAGAATGTTAATTGTTTAGTTGTTTTATATCTCATGAAATGTTAACCTGTTTATTATCATATGTTGATGTTGGAAAACTGTATGGGAATAATACATACGTGGAATAATGGACTTAATGCATTGAAAAGTGGAACCCTTTGGTTACTGTTGAGATAATAATGAGATTGAAAAACCGACGTGCATAGTAGTGGGTCTGTCGACCACAATGGTCGATACTAGTTATGATTGGTACGTGTAAGTGCGGTCACGAAGATCGTATGATATAGGGCGGTGTGGCCAGTAGTAATGTATTGAGTGTGTTGGTTGGGCGTGTTGGCCAAAGTATATCGGGGCTGCGTGCCGTAATAGTGCCAAGTAGCTGGGTCCTATAGATGAGCTATGTGCGATGGAATTAGCTATGTGCGATAATAGAGCTGTGTGCGGTGGTATGAGTTGTGTGCGGTAGTATGAGCTGTGTGCGGTGATATGAGCTGTGTGCGGTAGTATGAGCTGTGTGCGGTGATATGAGCTGTGTGCGGTAGTATGAGCTATGTGCAGTAAGATGAGCTATGTGCGGTGATAATTGCTGAGTGCTGTTGTATGACGGAGCTGCGTGCTGTGGAATGTCAGGGCTGCGTGCTGTATCATATAAGGGCTATGTGTCGTAGTAACCATATCAGGGCGGGTTGGCCGAAACGTTGGGACTGCGTGTCAAGGGTGAACAGACCGTAGGTATGGGACTACGCGTCTGATTAATGTCGACCCAGGTGTCTATGTTATGTCCGTAGTTTGGGATGACGTCGGTTGTTAGATATTGAGTTGGTGCATACATACATGCGGACGATAAAATGATCTTTTTAATGATGCTATATATGCTGCAATCTTTAGATACTCTGTTAGTGTTTGCATTCACTCGGCTTTCGTGGCTGACGGTGTTTATACCGCTGGATATTCGAATTCCAGCTGGCCAGGGTGATGAGTATTCAGGAGATGCATACATGGATAGGGGCTACAAGGAGGGAGCCTACGATGATGGAGGCTACGCTGGAGATGATTACTACGCAAGCTGAAGACTTGGAGCTTGCTGTTGATAGTTTATGCTTATGTTTTTAGAGACTGTTGTAATAGTTAAGTTTGTAATCGGCATATGTTGCCGTAATGTTTTAGTTATATATTCTGCAAACACTTTGGTTTTGTAATAGTTAGTATTGAACTCTGATTATATAAATCAACCTTAGAACTTCCCAATGCCTGGTTTGAATCATTACTCTGATGGTTTGACTTTAGTTGTGGACAATATGGTGACTTTCAACTGTCATGGCCTACGGGTCCAAAAAGGAATTTGTTTTTCTCTATTTTTGCTACTGCGGGGCGTGACATTCTCATGGCAGTGTGTTGTCCCCTAGGATCGGGCTCGGCTATGACTCTGGTTCATCATGTGCCAAAGGACACCTCGGCTCTTGACCGAGTGACCCTGGACCGATTCCCGGGCCATATGCTCCTGCCTTTCCTCTCGGGCAACACACCTACTGTTGATGCCTCTGGCATCCTCAACACGAGACGGGTTGTCTTGAGCACGTTGTCTGGTAAAAATCGGTTCTCGACCATACGCAACGTTCCCAGGTCATTTCCCGGCCACTGGAGGACTGCTTTGCTGGGCCAGCAGGGCTTCGATCTATTGCTGGATTTGATGTTGGCCCTCCAAGAGTTGTGTGAGGGTCGCGGTGTTCTGCTCAGATGTCATGATTGCCGTAGCCGGCGGAACATCCCGATTGGCCTGCTGGGCAGTCTTTTCATCCTTCTTCGGAGGCATGGCTATCAGCCAAGAGATTTGTTGATGAAGAACTTATCGTTCCCACAGACGGCGCCAAGCTGATGATGACAAAATTTGGTTAAAGTAAATTAAAGCAATTTAAGGGGAGAGAGAGTGAGAGACTGGTTTTTTGTATGTGGTTCGGCCCTGTTAATGAAGGAACCTACGTCCACGTGTGTGTCTGAGCACGTTCACTATACTGTAAAAAGTCGGGGACCTGTGGTGAACCAACAATAATTTGGAGCTACCGTAGGTCGGCCGGGCGTGTTGGTGACCGCTATAGAAGTGCTGTAGAGACTAAAAAGTTGGACCCTTTCTATGGGGGTGAGTGGTCTCTTTTATAGATGCAAGAGCCCTACTTATACAAGGAAAGTAGATAGATAAGGAAATACAATCCAATTAGGATTGATTGTCATTAATTGTGGGGGTTTTCTACTTGGATTAGGAAACAATATGCTCTTTCCATAAGTCTTCTATCTTGAGTAGGAAACTACCTAGAATATTCTGGGGCATATATTGTGGGCCCAGCTGGCCTACACATGTATTGACCACGCCAGTGGGCTTCCCGACTTTTTGATCTGGTCATGAATGAACCGCTCAGGATGGTGAGTCTCAGGTAGACTAGACCGATCGGGCTGATGCTTGTCCAAGGAGTTGTTCATGATTTGACCTGGACTTAGACTGGTTGTTGATTTGAACCGCTCGGTCATAGGATAGAGCCAATTTTGGGTGTATCAATCTATTTTTGCTTCGACCACCAATTTTTTTCTTTATCCTTTTTCTTTTGCTCTTTCACTTTTCAATGTAGCTTTGTCTCTCTCTTTTTTTTGTGTAACTTCTTTAAATCATATATTTATAGTTCAAGCATGTGAATTTTTTTAACTTCTTCTTTTCCCCTTTTAGCCATCCACAAAAAACAATCACATGCTTGAACTATAAATATATGATTTTAGGAATAAACATTGATTAGTGATAGGTAAGTGGAGATTTAAACGTACTCGGATAGTGAGGTGGGCTATTGATGGCCTAAATCATCTTCTACACACTTTAACTTATATCGAGTATTTCCAGAATTTTAATATTGGTAGATCCTGAACGTTCTCCTAAAGCAACTAGCCAATTGAAACAAGAATGAGACTTTTAATGAGAAATTAGCGCATTTCAAGAATTGACACGAGTTTTTGCGATTAACCCTCAGAATAAAAAAGTGGCTCAAAAATTTCACTAGGTTTTAAAGTTTTCACTATTAATCCAATCACATGACAATCGTATTTCACTCTAATTTAAAGATTTTATCGTAATTGTCAACTCGTGCAAATGTTTTCAGGATATATTCATGCTATGGATATAAAAACCAGGTTAGTGACAAAGTAACATGTAATTGAAATCCATAACACAAGAAGGAAGAATATTAATGTGTCATTGCATCACGATATTAGCTAGGAGATATGAGATTTCTAAAAGTCAAAAACTTAAAAACTCTTTTTTTTTAGCAAAAGAAAGAAAACAAAACAAAGAAAACAACATACATAGAAATTAAAATATTTAACAGGTGTGCAATTTTAATTCCGAAAATAAATAGGTGTGAGGTTTGAATGTCTACCCCCTACCCCCAACTGAAATGTTTAACATAAATAAACATTGTCCCTAATGGAGGTATTTCAAGTAACAAAAGGTAGATATCACCTAAAACACGCTATTCAGTACACATGAGAAATCACCTGTTTAAATACAACATTCTCCATAAACAGCCAAGATCAAGAATATCATGGAAAACACAGAGAGTATGGGCAATTAAAACACAATCCATGAGCAAAAGCAACTATCTGCATAATCATGTCCAAAAATCATATAAAGTCCATGTACAGATATCAAAGAAACCAAAGGTAATTAACCAACCCATAAATATCCACATAACCAAAAAAACAAACATAAGAGAGAGATAATAAGATAGGAAATAACAAAAACACTCTCTCGCTCCTCATACTCAATCCTGTGGCTCCAAAGAAGGTGGGTCACCAGAGGTCGTAGGTGCATCATCGTGAACAGGGTCGACAACCTCACTACCACCCTCAGCATCTGTCTTAGTCTAGATGACAGCCGCCGGGTCTCTCTCAGCCGGCGTGGGAGCAGCAGCTGGAGGTGGTGGCGGTGGTGGTAATGTCTCTGATAAAATAACCTCTGGAGGCGCTGAAGTGGATGCCGGAGCAGCAGGTGGAGTTGTCTGTGGAGGTGGCATGGATTAGAATGTAAGGACTACTCTATCCCTAACAGCATCAATATCTGCTCAATCTGGCAGCCCAACTGGTCTAATCTAGAATGAACAAAATCACGTTCGAGGCCAGCTAAGTGGCCATCAACTCCTGCTGAGTAGTCAGCTCCTGGATCATCCCATATAATTGCAATCTCGCCTCTCTTTCTCTTCTCCACAAGAAAATCATAAATCGCCTGGATAGTGGTGGGGGTTTGCGGAGGCTGCAGAGGGCTCACGTCTCCATAACTCGTACTGACCGTCCACCGTAGTCGGCGTCCCTGGGTCCTCCTCCTCCTCCTCCTCAACTACAAGTGTGTCCTGACCCTCCACCTCTGGTGTCCCTAGGACCTCCTCCTCTGATGATTCATCCCCTCTCTTTCTCTTCTTCTTATCACTCTTCTTCTTGCCACTACTCTTCCCCAACTTCCCTTTTCCTTTACTAAGGGCCTTAAACTGTCCATCTGACCTTCTTGCCGTGGCGTCATAGAAAATACCGATCTTCGAACTCTTAAGAAGAAGGTCAGCAGGGAGTTGAGGGATGCCTACCTCTACACAAACTCTATGAATGACCCATGCACCTTTGAGGTGCTGAGTACGCCCCAAATGTCTCGTTTAGTCAAAAAGGAAATCCATAAGGAGGTGAGATAGGCAAACTGGCTTCTTGGTTCTGATTGCATACAAAAGCTGTGTATACCATCCAGCCAGCTCCTTCTTGTAAGTAATGGGAAGATTATACCCCACTATGGCTAGGTGAATAAGGTGATACACTGAGGTGAGATTGTGGTCCCAGAAATTTCCCTCTCTACTCCACTTTTTAACTTTTCCTCCGGATATTTCTGTAGCAACAAAATCGAATGATGGGAACGGGCAATCAATGTGGGCTAGAAATAGATGACCAGGAACCTCGGCAATACCAAGAGCTATCAAGACTGACGCCGGGCTAAATATAACCTCCTTCCCTCGAATATATGATGAATAGGTGTATGGAGCTCCCAGAACCTTGATCAGACTTGCTATAGCTGTCCTTATCCACATAGCATTGACCATTTTGGCGGTTGTATGAACCGGCATCCAGTCCGGATAAGCATGGAGCTGAGAGAGATAGAAGGGGATCTTGGTATCGATCCAAAGATCCTTAAATTGCCGCTCAGCCATTAAGTCCTAGGTTTGGAAGTGTCTTGAGAACTAGGTGTTCTCCTTATCTGTACAGAACCCATGAGCAAGTGGTGGGTCCAGAATAACGAGTGAGTTGGACTTATCCTGATGGAACCCACTGTCCTTAGGATTGGGAGCCATTAGAACTGAAAAAGAAGAGAAACAAAGAGTTTAGATGAAGAAAAGGAACACACTGCCTCTTTGTTGATGCCAATCAGTTGGCATAAATTGGCAATCAATTGCCGTATAATACCAATCGATTGGACCCTAATGGCAATCAATTACCATCGACGATTATAGGGGGCTGCCCACAACAAGGTATCATGTCCACCCAATCTAAATTTAATGGTCTTATGACCGAGAGGGGCTCCCTCTCATGTTTTAATCAAAAGTAGGGCTCAAAATGAAAGTGGGTTTAAGGTGTTACCTAAAAAATTCTGTAGTTATGGAATCGAGGTAAAATCCACTCCTTCTGACGATTGTGGAAGACATTGATGATGATGTTGAAGAATTATGATGATGCTGATGGTGGTGGAGAAATAGTGAAATCCCTCTCCTCTCCCTGCTCACACGGTGGTGGTTGTGATGCCGCGATTAAGAGGATGGTGGGTGATGATGATGGTAGTGATGATGAGGGAGATGTTGATGGAATGGAATGGTGGTGGTGAAAATGAGATAAAGAGTAGGGGTTTCACTCCCAAAATCGCCATTCTCTCCTTCTCTCTTGGTGATTTGAAAAGTCTATGAGAGAGGGGGAGCAGAACAGACTATACGTCTGGTAAAAATGGTAATTGATTACCATATAATGGCAATCGATTGGTATCAAGATTCAATCAATTGATAGAAGGTTCCAATCGATTGGTAATCCAAAGTCATAAGGACTAAGAAATGGGTCATAGCACCACCCCCAACTTTCAACAAATCCTTTATAATGGAATTTTATCATAGATTTGGGGTCCAGATAGCAAGAACACTCACCAACACACACATTTGAAAGAATTGATTCATAAAGCATCAAATTTATTGATCAAAATGGATTCTCAAAATCCAAAATTACAAGATCTTGATTGGAAAACAAATAAACAGGCTGAAAGAAAAACAAAACAAAGTTCTGTCTTGTTTAGTGGCTAAAGTAATTATGCAAAATCAATTGAGCTTGGGCTTTGAGGAAGAAATGTCTTCCTCTTTAGCATAATCCACGAAGTACTCCACCACTTCTCCATCTGAATTCAATAAAAGATCTTCCAGAATCTCTCGAACTGCGCACAACAGATCCCAGGTATTCATATCACGATTGCTTCATTAGGAGAATCTAGGCATGAGCTGGATAGTAAAGTGAAAAATGGCCTTTTCTGTCCCACCTGTTATGGGGTTCCTAGAGAATGGACCCCATGGTAGAGCAAATGCTGCAGGAACTACTATGGATTCATCTTATAACCAATAAATAGACAGAATTAATAGATGGCAATAGAACAGGAAGAAAGAAACACACTAGAAGAAAGAAAACTACTATACAATAACAGAATTCTTTAACGGTTTCAATAAGAATAATTAGGATCGTCCAGTTGGATGGTTTCTGATTCTGGTTTAAATCTCTCCAAAAATGGTTTTAAACGTTGCCCATTCACCTTAAACGTATTCCCATTTTTTGGGTTCACTATTTCCACTGCCCCATGAGGAAACACTTCTTTTACAACAAATGGTCCGATCCACCTCGACCTCAGCTTTCCAGGGAAAAGATGAAGCTTTGAATCGTAAAGCAATACTTTTTGTCCCAGTTCATGCTTCTCTCAGGATTGATCAATCATGTTTTGCTTTCAATTTTAATTTGTATGTTCGGGCACGATTGTACGCATCATTCCTGATCTCTTCCAATTCATTAAGTTATAGTTTCCTCAGTGTACCATTCTCATGGATATCAAAGTTTAACAAACATGTGGCCTAATATGCTTTATGTTCCAATTACCGATAAATGACAGGCGTTTCCATAAATCAGCCTGTAGGGAGACATCCAAGGTTTATCTTGTATGCCGTCCTGTATGCCCATAGGGCATCAGTTAGACGTGACGACCAATCCTTTATGTTGGTGTTAATAGTTTTTTTTCCAGGATATGTTTAATTTCCTTATTGGCTAGCTCTGCTTGACCATTTGATTGCGGGTGATATGATAAAGCAATCTTATGGTTGACCCCATATTTTTTCATCAGTGCCTCAAAGGTTTATTGTAGAAATGGGTCCCACGATCGCTAATCATAGCCTTCGGTGTTTCAAATCTTGAAAGAATGTTTTCTTTTAAGAATGTAATCACGGTTCTGTGATCGTTTTTCCTTGTTGGAATGGCCTCAACCCACTTAGACACATACTTGACTGCTAAGAGAATATATTCATAGTGAGAGGATGGCGGGAATGGTCCCATGAAATCAATGCCCCAGCAATCAAAAATTTTAATAGTGATTATCGGGGTCATTAGCATTTCATTTCTTCTGGACAAGCTTCCTAGAATTTGGCACCTAACACATGCTCGACAAAAAGCATAAGAGTCTTTAAAAACTGTTGGCCAGTAAAAACCATAGCTAAACACCTTTTGGGCTGAAAAATGACCGCTGCATGCTTCTGAGTGACAAGAGGAAAGGATATGAGAGATATCCTCCTCGGGGACACATCGCCTTATCACTTGATCCGCACAGTACTTGAACAAGTACAGATCATCAAAATAAAACCAACGAGTGATAGATATAAACCTTTTCCTGTCAGGGGTGGACCAATTAGATGGGGTCTTCCCTGTTGCCAAACAGTTAACAATATCTGCGTACCAGGGCAACGTGGTCGCAGCAAACAATTGTTCATCAGGGAAAGATTCATGGATCAGAGTTAATTGTGAGGAGTTGTCCTTGAAGGTGAACCGGGAAAGGTGATCATCTACGACATTCACTACTCCCTTTTTATCCTTAATAACCAAATCAAATTCTTAGAGTAGCAGAATCTAGCATATTAATGGCTGCTTTGTATCTTTCTTTGATAAAAGATATTTTAACTCGACATGATCTGTAAAAGAAATGATCTGTGAGCCAATGAGATATTGTCTAAATTTTTCCAATGCAAATACAATCGCTAGCAACTCTTTTTTGATTATGGAGTAATTTTGTTGAGCTCCATCAAGAGTTCTGCTAGAAGTTGACACAGCGGCCTAGATTCAGCACTAAAATCCTTGATAAACCTCTAGTAAAAATTGATGTGACCTAAAAATGATCATATATCTTCACCGTGTAGGGACAGGAAGATTAGAGATTATATCAATCTTCGCCTTATCTACTTGTATTCCCTCCATAGAAACATTATGCCCCAAGACAATTCCTTTTGTCACCATAAATTGACATTTTTCCCAGTTGAGGACCAAACTCTTCTCCTCACATCTCTGTAAAACTTTTTGGAGATTTCCTAAGTAATCATCAAAGCTACTTCCAAATACGGAGAAATCATCCATAAAAACTTCCATGACCTTTTCAACCATATCGCTGAAAATGCTCAGGATGCACCTCTGGAACGTAGCAGGTGCGTTGCATAAGCCAAAAGGCATCCGTCGATATGTGACTAGTGCGGTTGAGGACCAAGCTCTTCTCCTCACATCTCTGTAAAACTTTTTGGAGATTTCCTAAGTAATCATCAAAGCTACTTCCAAATACGGAGAAATCATCCATAAAAACTTCCATGACCTTTTCAACCATATCGTTGAAAATGCTCAGGATGCACCTCTGGAACGTAGCAGGTGCGTTGCATAAGCCAAAAGGCATCCGTTGATATGTGACTAGTGCGGGTATCTGTAAAATACAACCATGCTAAAAGAAGGAAATACACTAGTTTAGTTTACATTTCTATGTTTTATCTACAACTTATATTACAATGCTAGTTTATACACAATATGATTAATCTATGATAAGTTGTATTGTTTTAGCTATTATTTGTGCAGATCATTGTTTTGCTGAGTAAAGAAATGAATACCAAGATAAAAGGAAAGCTTGATGATAAGCAAGACAACTCAAAGACAAAAATTACAGTTTGAGCGATCGAAGAACCTTTAAGCGATCGAGGTTTCGATCGATCGAAGTTTGTTCAAGTGCTCAAGTCATTCAGAGTTCAAGCGAATGAGTGAAGTTCGATCGATCGAACATGCTTTTATCATAAACTTACACGCACGCATCAGAAATATTCATTGTAACCCTAGCCTTAGGTTTTTCTATTTATGCTGGTTACAAACACGTCCTCTGGGATGCCCACATTGTTTTCTACAGTTTTATTGAGAGAGAATGAGTGTTTGCTTATTTTTTAGGTTAATCTTGGATTCTACATTGATTGCTTGGTGATTTTAGCTTTAATTCAAGTATTCATTTCATTCAGGTTTCATTTTATTGTTTGTTTACATTCTGCTAAAAGTTATTCATAGTATAATCTGTTAGAATCATAGTCTTGCATGTTAGATATTGTTGAACCCATAGTTTTTGTAAGTTTCATGTTAAAAGCACAAACAAACGCAGCCTTAATGAACTTTTACGTTAAAAATAGATCTGAGACACTCTAGACCATGTCTGAGTAGTCCTAGAGTTGGGAGATCATGATGAAATAGTGATCTCTAGCCTCTGCCATGCATCAGTGTAAAACATATGTTCGGTCGATCGGACCAGAGACAGTCAAGCGATCGAAGCTATTTCGATCAATTGAGAGATGACGATGTTCGATTGATCGAAAGTGCGTCGATTGATCGAACCTTCAGATTCTTGAGATAATCCTTTACAATATTCTTAGACTTTCTGGTTTTAAGATCTGTTATCAAACTGTCCCCAAATGCTCAGTTTGTCAAAACAGTTTATGAACTTTAAGCCTTAAGGCATTTTTCTTCAATAACTTTTGCAAACCACTTTGAATGCTAACACCATTCAGAGTTCAAGTCTTGACTATTATTTTAAACTGCCTTCATGTATTTTTAACTCAATTGTGATGATGTAGTCTCGGTCATGAAAGGACTATTAGCTCTTTTTCTTTAGAAAATACGGAATACTGTGAATGGATATACTCCATAGAGTTTCAATGTCATTGCATGGTAGATGGCTAGGTCACTGAGGATTCGTGTGATCCCAACGTTCCCTTTTTATTAAGAAACATCATTTTTAAATAGCACTTTACTTAATTAGTTAATTCATTGTTTAACTTAATTGCTCTATTTTTAGTAGTCGTTAATTGTGGAACTCCGTGTTCTACATCTTCCTTAAACATTGAATTTTGATGAAGTATATAGAAGAATGGTGGAGGAAAACAAGATTAGAACTCACTTTCATTGAAAAAAAATGGAAGAAGAAGAATACTTCTTCTCTTTATCTCTCTATATTTCTCTAGAGTTTCTTCCTAAGCTCTCTCTAAGCTTCCATGTCCCTCCTCTAAATGGAAGTAAATGGCTTCTTTTATAAGCAAAGGAGGGGTGGTAAATGGAGTTTTAAAAAGTTTAAAATGGTCTCCCATTGGTCCAAAATAAGCTGGGAACCAAAACTACATCGTTTTGATTTCTAATATATCAAATTGGACCCCCAAAATAAATTATAAAAACATACTGTTCTGGAGGAGAGTGCCGCGGCAGCACTGGGCCTGTGCCGCGGCGGCAGTGGGCCAGTGCCGCGGCGGCACTGCTCTTCCTTCGTCCAGATAATGCTGTTTAGGCCCCCAGAGGTTCCGGTATTCGCGAAAAGGCCCTATTTTGTCCGAAATTCACAGAAAATGAATACGAACTCCAAATTGAGGTTATGATATACCGTTGGAAAGGTGATGGAGTCTATTTTACATATAAAAAAAAATTAGTTCGGGGATAGGTCACTTTGAAAAGGTTTGCGGTATTCGCGATAAAAGCCAATTTGATCGCCTTTGGAAATTCATAATAAATTCGTTTTAAATCCAGAAATTATGTGCGATATACCGTTGGAAAGTTATTGACCTCTAGTATCCATGAAAATGTTTGAAAAATGTTACGGTGCTCCGGTTCTAAAGTCAAATTTTGGTCAAACTGGTCAAACCTGGGATTCCCGGGAAGTTCTGGAAACTTCTGGGAGCTCCCAGGAGTTGACGTTTTCCCTCGATTTTCTTTTAAAACTCATTTTAACACTTTCCATATGGTCTATAATGATTCTAGAGAATTTGGATGATTTCGGTCAAACTTGGTCAAACCTGGTCAAACCTTGGTCAAACCGATCAACGGGGACTTTCTTGGAACTTTCGGGAGTTCCTGGGGTCTTTGGGAGCTTGCAATTTCATCTGATTTTTCTTAAAAACTCATTTTCTTACTTTTCTTGTGGCATAGCATGTTTCCAAAACTTTTGGTCCAAATCTGGGAGTTTTTTGGGCTTTTAGGGGCATTTTGGTTATTCTGAGCATTTTCAGAAATAGAACCAACTTCTAGGAGTCCGTTTGAATCTTTTTGATCATTGTGAACCACCAAGCTATGGGTCTCCTAAATCTGATAGCTGATAAAATGGGGTGTCTACAGTATGTTAAGAGTTCTTTGAGGTAAGATATGAGTTTAAGATAAGTTTGTCTATCTGATGATGGATAGTCTCTTTACAGGATAGCATGGATCCACAATTTTATCAGTTTGTTACCGATGCTTATGGAGGACACGTGATCCATGGGGATACCGTGGAGCCAACTGACCTTAAGTTTTATCATGAGCGAGTGTGCCAGATAGCTAGTCGACATTTAGAGGAGGACATATAGAGGGCGCTTTATGTGACTGGGAGTACTCACCCGACACAGATGCACATGGATGCTTACCATTCTACGAGAGTTAGTAGAGATATTTGTCAGGAGATATTACAGTTGGTTTAGAGTAAGCCAGAGATGGATGAGATTGAGTTGAGAGCCATTTTAGATGGTCTACCAGAGACTGTAGCTATACCATCACCAGCAGCCCCACCATCACCGGTACCCAACGTACCAGTTCAGGAGCCTGATCCGGTTCAGAATGAGGAGGATCCAGAGCCAGAGGATGAGCATCCCGACGAGGATATTGATGGGGATGGAGAGGAGGAGTCGATAGATGACGAGGAACCAGCAGAGGATGAGCATATGGACGACGTAGATGATGATGAGCCAAAGGATGATCCGGAGGAGCCAGAGTTTGAGCCAGAGGATCCAACACCAGACCTAGAGGCAGTGGAGGTAGACATAGGGGTGAAGGCCGATGTAGTAGTTGAGGACGTGGCCGAGGAGGAGATCGTTGTACCAGAGGCACCCGTTATGCTTTAGATACTAGCTAGACCCATTATGCATATAGCAGCCATGGCTGATATGGCAGTAGGATGGACAGCCGGGATAGTAGCCCAGCTAGGAGGTTTCGCTATAGAAGAGGCTACGGAAGCAGGAGCTCTTGATATAGCTAATGGATTTGTAGCAGTAGCAGTCGAGGTCGCCAACCAGGCCATAGAAGATGCGATGGAGGACGCTGATGCAGAGGTGATAGAGGATTGGGATATTGGAGTGGCAGTCGGAGATCTTGTTGCACCAGTTCAGGATGATCCATCGAGGAAATGGATATCGACTTAGAGGATGAGGCACCACTAGCAGGATCAGATGCTGACGACTTTTGAGTCAGGATCTGCAGGGGGTGTATGTTTTGTTTTGTTAGATTTTATCAGGACATGTTGTCCACCAGATTTTTGGGAGCTTGAGAGATAGATATTTTACCATAGCTTTGTATAGTATTAGCAGTAGTAGTAGTATTGTACTAGCTAACCTTAGTACTGTTTTCGCTTTGTCCCATGTAGTACACAGTTTGACTAGTGTGTACTATGCGGTACATCTTTTGATTTATACGAGCAGTACTTTGTTATTGATCATATGTTTGTTTTGGTATGTTGTTTTATAGAACTTTTATTCTCGTTGTTTCTGGCCTTATTTTGTTTCGTTTCTGCGAGAAGATTGTCAGCTAATCGACGTCTCTTGTAGGCAACACTCGTTATCATTATGGTAGGACCCTTGAGAAATCACCAAGCGCGTATTAGAGCACCTATTCCAGAAGGAATGGACTCGTCTGGAGTTTTTGAAGCATTCATGTAAAGAATGGAGCATGTAGGCGATACCTACAACAATGCTACTGATCAATGACCTGTCCAAACCCCAGTTGCACCGTTCCAGCATAGGCAAACAGGAGACAAGTTACTAGCAAATTTTTGTGGAATACGTCCCAAGAAGTTCGATGGACTAACAGAACCATGGAAAGCCAAGCAATGGATAAGAGAAATGGAGTTGATCTTTGAAGCATTAGAGTGCAGCGAGTAAGAGAAGCGTCGCCTTGCTACGTTCTAACTCACTTATGCCACAGCAGATTGGTGGGAGGCTGAACGAGCCACTATAGGAATAAACGCTGCAAGAGCAATGCCTTGGGAGACGTTCAAAGGAAGATTTTTGGAGAAGTATTTTCTGGAAGATGAAAAGGATCAACAGGAGAAGAATTTCCTGAACTTAGTTCAAGGAGATTAGACGGTAAGAGAATATACCACACAGTTTGAACGATTGTCTCGATTCGCCCAACATATGATCGATACACCGCAGAAGAAGGTGAAAAGATTTCATCAGGGATTAAATCCCCATCTTTTCCATATGACAATTGGTCACCTAAACCAGAGTTTTGAAGGACTAGTCAGACTTGCTATAAGTCTAGAAAAGGATGCATATCCAGTACAATGACCATAGACGAATCGACCACAGCCATCAAGGAACTTCTAACAGAGAAATTTCCAGACACAACCACCGAGGAATACCCATGGTTGGAGACTGCAGGGGAATTTCCAAAGTAATAAGAGAACTTGGGAAGGAGCCAGAAAACCACAGCAGGGTTATAATCGACCCCAACAATATCAACAGCGGGGATCACAACCTTAAGCACTGTTAACAGCCCTGCTAAGCAATAGTGGAGGATGTTTTAACTATAGAAACCCAGGACATATTGCAAGGAACTGCACTATCCATAGATCTAATCGCAGGCCAGATATTATCTATCGTAACTGCAATAAACTAGGGCACTTGAGCAAGGATTGTCATGCACCACGAGGAGGAACTTTGGGGCACTAGTTCAAGGAATATAAGGACCTCCAGAGCAGACAAGGATGAATGCGATAATCCCGAGAGAAGCATGTTTTAATGCCGATGAACAGCAGTATTTGGAAGGTACATTTGTACTCTTTCATAGTCCAGTTAAAGTTTTATTCGATACTGGAGCTGCACGTTCTTTATTGCTGGTAAGATTGTACGTCAGTGGGTTTAGAACCCCAGATACTTGAGCCAACACTGAATGTTATGTCACCTTTGGGAGTGACTGTTAAGCTGGGTAAAGTATGTAAGGATTGCCCATTGACTTTGGGAGATAGGAATCTTCCAACTGACTTGGTAGTTCTATCGATGTCAGAGATTGGCATTATCCTAGGGATAGATTGGTTGACTAAGTATAATACCAACTTGGATTGCCCTACTAGGACGATTGTATTCCCGATACAAGGATGACCAGCAATTAGATTTCAGTGTCAGCCGATGAGTGATTTGTCCTTAACAAGTAGGTTAGCTACAATCAGGAGCACGAATACGGAACTCAAGATGGATCAGATTCCTACTGTACAAGACTTTCAGGATGTATTTCAGGATATTAAAGGACTTCGACCAAAAAGAGAAATAGACTTTTGTGTGGAACTAATACCTAGAACGTTGTCGATAACTAAGATTCCGAATAGGATGGCACCAATTGAGATGTTGGAACTGAAAAAGCAAGTCCAAGAACTTGAAGATTTAGGATTTGTTCATCCAAGTACGTCACCTTGGGGAGCACCAGTTATATTTGTAAGGAAGAAGGAAGGGACACTTCGACTCTGTATGGACTACAGGGAGTTGAACAAAGTTACAATCAAGAATAGATATCCACTACCTTGGATAAACGACCTATTCGAGCAGTTGCAAGGATCAAGGATTTTCTCTAAGATCAATTTACGATCCGGATATCATCAACTATTGGTTCGACCAAAGGATGTGTGAAAAACTGCGTTCAGGACGAGGTACGGGCATTATGAGTTTCTAGTTATGCCTTTTGGATTGACAAACCAACCAGCACATGGACTTAATGAATAGAGTATTCAGACCATATTTGGATAAATTCATTATAGTGTTCATCGATGACATTCTAATCTACTCGAAGATAGAAGAAGATCACAAGGAGCACTTACAGATTGCTTTGCAGACACTTCGAGATAATAAGTTCTATGTAAAGTTCAGCAAGTGTGAATTTTGGCTACAGGAAGTTAAATTTTTGGGACATGTTATATCTCAAGACGGTATTTTAGTAGACTCATCTAAGATCGATGCAGTCTTAAGCTGGAATAGACCAACCAATGCGACGGAGATTAGAAGTTTCCTTGGTTTAGCAGGATATTACAGAAGATTTGTAGAAGGATTTGCCAAGTTAGCAGGACCTTTAACAAATTTGACGAGGAAGGAGATAAAGTATGAATGGACAGACAAGCATGAGGGAGCATTCCAGGAGTTAAAAGAAAGATTAACTTCTGCACCAGTACTTGTAATACCTAAAAGTGGATAAAGGTATGTGATCTGTAGTGATACATTGCACCAAGGACTTGGGTGTGTACTGATGCAAGATGGGAATGTTATTACATATGGATCAAGATAGTTGAAAGTACATGAGAAGAATTATCCTACTCATGATTTAGAACTAGAAGCAATAGTGTTTGCATTAAAGATCTGGAGATACTATCTCTATGAAGAAAAGTATGATCTATTTTTCGATCATAAGAGTTTGAAGTACTTGTTCTCTCAGAAGGAGTTGAACATGCGACAATGAAGATGGATGGAGTTACTCAAGGACTATGACTTTTTGTTACAGTACCATCCTGATGAAGCAAATGTTATAGCAGATGCATTGAGTCATAAACCTCGATTAGTAATCACTGCATTGTTAATTCGAGAATGGAGAGCATTAGAAGTGTTAGCTGAATTCGAGCTTCAGCCAGGGGGAACAATGGAAAGACAATATTTTGGATGCCTTATGATAAAGCCAACTTTGATCAGGCGTATCATAGAAGCTCAACAAACAACTGAAGATTTAAAGTTATGGTTCGCGAAGATGTCAGCTAAGGAGCCAGAGATCTGGAGTATCAATATAGATAGAGCCTTACGATGTAAAGGTAGACTCTGTGTACCTGACGAAGAAAATCTCCGAAAAAAAATATTAGATAAAGCTCTAAGTCACGGATGTCGATTCATCCGGGAGGTACAAAGATGTACAAGGATCTGAAGAGGAATTTTTGGTGGGAAGGAATGAAGAGAGAAATAGCCGAGTATGTATCTCAATGTCTTACTTGTAAGCAAGTGAGAGCAGAACATCAGAAACCACCTGGACTTCTACAGCCGTTACCAATTCCTCAATGGAAATGGGAACACATCACCATGGATTTCGTGGTAGGATTGTCGAAGTCACAGCAGAACCACGATGCTATTTGGGTAATCATGGATTGACTTACAAAGATGGCACATTTTATCGCCTATAGTATGACGTATTCAGTGGAACGTTTGAGCCGGATTTATCTGCAAAACATAGTACGGTTACATGGAGTACCTGTTTCTATATTGTCATATCGAGATTCGCATTTTACCATAGAGTTTTGGAAATGTCTCCGAACAACGATGGGAACAACGTTAAACTTGAGTTCAACCTTTCATCCACAGACCAATGGGCAAACTGAACGAGTAAATCAAGTAATGGAGGATAAGTTACGTGCTTGTGTCATTGATTTTGAGAATTCTTGGGAGACGCACTTACCTTTGATTGAGTTCACCTACAACAACAGTTATCATTCGAGCATAGGAATGGCGCTGTTTGAAGCTTTGTGCAGAAGACCTTGCAATCGCCGCTTTGTTGGACCGAAGTCGGAGATACTCAACTTCTTGGGCCAAAAATGGTATGAGAGACCAGTGAGAAGATTCAGATAGTGCGTGAGAAGATTCAGATAGTGCGTGAGAAGATGAAGACAGCTCAGATCCGACACAAGAATTATGTTGTCAAGCGACGCAAAGACTTGGAGTTTGCCGTTGGAGATCACGTGCTACTCAAGGTTTCACCTGTTTGAGGCATTGTCAGATTTGGTCAGAAGAGAAGCAAGTTATCGCCGCGATTCATCTGACCATTCGAGATTCTAGAGCGTGTTGGAAAAGTTTCTTATCACCTTGCATTGTCGCCGAAGATGTCAGGAGTGCACAACGTGTTCCGCATTAGTATGCTGAGAAAGTGTGCCCACAACCCAGCGCATGAGATCAACTTTGAAGATATTGAAGTCAACGATAATGTTACGTTCAATGAAGGACCGGTTCGTGTTTCGGATTGAGGGATCAAGAAGCTCAGGAACAAAGAGATTCCGCTAGTCAAGGTTCAGTGGAAGCATCATGATGAAGGAGAAGCTTCGTGGGAGCTAGAGTCAGAGATACGTGTGAAGTTTCCGTTTTTGTTTTAAACCTCGTTGCTTTTGATTTCGAGGACGAAATCTTTTATTGAGTGGTGGATGATGTAATACCCTAAATTTCTGGAGAGTATTAATAAACAAAACTTCATTCTATAAACTTTTCTCCCTTTTGGTGAAATTTGGTCACCAATCGATTTCCATTTATCCCAATCGATTAACACTTTTTGATACCAATCGATTGACATATTCCCAATCGATTGCCATTTTACCGACTAAAATTGATTACGTGTCAACATACCAATTGATTGACATTCTTCTCAATCAATTGCCTTCTAATATCTATTGCCAATCGATTGACTTGTGTCCCAATCGATTGACATAAGCTGAGACAAATTTTCTTCTTTTCTTTAGCTTTGAATGTGTGGCACTCTTGTTTCTCTATATATATGTCTTCATTTATGGCCTTGAGCTAGTTTCAGATCTTTGAGAGAGAGATATATATATATATATATCTTGTGTGTATATATTTCTATATCTACATCTATATCCACACACACACACTCACTGCCCTTGGCAGCTGGGAGGAAGAGAAGAAGAAGAGAAGAACAAGAAGAAGAAAGAAAGAAGAAGGAGAGACAGAGAGAGAGCTGGGCAGAGAGAAGAAAAAGAGGGGAAGAGAGAGAGAACTTTGGTTTTTCAAAGCTCACACACCCAAACACACCCTTGGTGAGTTCCTAACTCACTTGGTCCCTATACTTGAAGTTGTTACAAGTCATTATGAAGCATAGAGGTGTAATATGCATGAGGTGTACGTTTATATATGTTGTTTTATCAATCTGCTGGTGAAGACGAAGTGCCAATCGATTGGCATAATTATCAATCGATTGCCACCAGTCTGGACCCAATCGATTGGATATAATTCTTATCGATTAACATATATTTTATCCCGATCAATTGCCATGAGTAGCAATCGATTGACATTATTTTAACTCGATCAATTTCCATGAGTAGCAATTGATTGACATTACTTTTATCTCAATCGATTGGACCTTATACCAATCAATTGGTATGGGCAGAACATGGATTTCCTTTGTTTGTTTATTATATTAGGGTTCGGTTGTTCGATTTTCGATTTGGAATTCCGTTATGCAATTTTAAGTTAGACAGGGATAATGTGACAACAAAGTTAAGTATAATTATACAAAATGGATGGAAGTAATAATGTGGGTAATCTGTCGATTCTTGCATGAGTTTGATATCCATTTTCTTTTAATTCGAGTAGTCAGGCCATATTGGGAATTTGTCATGTGTCTTTATTAGTATCGAGTACTAAGTAGGTTTGGTAAGTTCTGGGAATGGTACGTGGACGGACGTTTGGTCATGATGTGCTCTCAAAAGCGGTGAGCTGGACCAAGTAGTCCTAAGATAGACCAGATAATCTATGATATGCTCTTAAAAGCGGTGAGCTGTATGATATGCTCTTAAAAGCGATGAGCTGGGATGTCTGGTAGATGACGTTGAGTCGTGGCAATAGATGATATGCCTTGTTCGATACGTTGTGTCCCTGAAATGCGGTGGACAGGATACATTGTTCTTAAAAGCTAGGGACAGACTAACGTGGATTCCATGACATACGGTAAGCTGTGCATATGCTCTTAAAAGCAGTAGACTGAATGAGGTTGTATCCCTAGAGTTAAACGATTGAGTCTGTTCGTTCAGTCAGAATATGCTAATATCGATGTTTAAGTAACAAGACGATAAGGGTTGGTTTACGGGGTTGAATAATGGAACAAGATATTGTTATTATTATAATAAGATGTTAACTCGTCTTTTCATAGGCTTGTGTTTACTTCAGATAATTGGTACCTTGTTAGTTGATACTCACTCAGCTCTCAGTAAGCTGATGGCCTTTTATTGCCTGGACTTTCCCCCCGTCCAGACTATCCTGTACCTTATTCTGTAGGTGACGGATCCTACAATGACGGTTACCATCCGAGAGAGGAATATACAGAGGGTGGCCCCACTGATGATACCTATGCCAAGGAGGACTACTATGCTGATGTTTATGCCAGTTGAAGACTTGGAGATAGTTGATAGTTTATACTACCGTTTAGACTGTTTTGTTATATCTGGTACTTGGGCATATGTTGCTTCCAAACCATATATACTTCCGCTGTAGCTTTTCAGTTGTAATAACTCTGATGTTGTAATATAATAGGTTTCCTTTATATTACTGTGGGTTATTCTTTCTATTATCTAGAATTGTGTGGTGTGGAAGATTAGTGACATTCACTAGTCATTCCCTATGGACCCATAAATGAATTTTTTTTTTCTCTATTTATACTGTTCTGGGGCGTGACATATAATTTCTTGTCCCCTTCTTATATGCATCTATAGAATTAACGGGTAGTAGATCCGGCATACCAATAAGTTTTAGAAACTCAATCTTTCCACTGCGCGTTTAAAATAATTTTAAACCTAATTTTCCTTCAATATGTGTATGTATATATAGGCAAGAGAGAGAGTGTGTGAGCAGAATGGAGAATGAGAGTTCTTTGAACTTTGATTTGGTTACTATAAATGAAGATGTGCTAAGCAAAACATAAGCATGTATGTGTATGTAATGTATTTGATCAGTATGTTGTGCTTTTTTCAAGGTGTGAACTCAACCATAAATAGGAAATCAGTGAGGCATTGCAACTTGCTGTAAATAAGTGAGTTGTGATCATTGCGAGAATATAACAGCCTGTTGATTGATGGCGTCCAATCAACAGATGAATTTGGTTATGCGAGTTAGTTAGTTCGGTTAGATCAGTTAGGTTGGTCCGGGTAATTTAGGAAAATACCCAACATAAATATTAGGGACCAAAAATGAAATCGACGTGATTAATATTTTATTAATAGTTTTAATCCCAAATTATTGGGTAACTTAGGGGTGCAGTCTTAAGCAATATTAATTAAATTAAAATCAATAACGGGTCACATAAATTAATGTCACATAATTATAACAAATTAACCTCAGCATTTTTCTTTTATGGTAATAATGTTACAACGCAAAATAATACATAATAGTAAAATAAAATGGCATTGTATTAACAACTAATAACACGAGTATTAATATTTAATTATTCAAACAATACCACAACTACAATTAACATATAGCAAATAAATAAAACTGACATTTCTTATTTATTAATAGGGGCACGAAAATACAAGTTGCTACATGTGACGCTCCGAAAGCCAAACTCCCAGAGAAGTTTAAGATGCCGCATATTGAATTCTTCAATGGAACCGGAAATCTGAAGAGCCATCTGAGGCTTCATGTAGGAACTTTGCAGTCTATGGGTATTGAGCCTGATTTCTTCGCTCTACTATTTCCAAGAGTTTTGAGTAGGGTAGCACTTTCGTGGTACCTGATGCTAGAACCAGCCATAACCAGAGATTTGGAGGCATTAGCCAAAGCTTTCATGGCTCAATATTCGTACAACTAGTCATTTGATGTAACTGCAAGAGATCTAGAGACCACTAGACAGGAGCATAGGGAATTCTTTGCTGGTTTCCTTATTCGTTGGAGAGCAAAAGCTGCTTAGATGAATAGCAGGCTGACGACAAAGGATCAAGTCCGAATGATCATCAGAAACCTACAGTCCCAGTACTTGGAAAGGCTAGAGTTTTAGTCTATTGTGAGCTTTGTACAGCTATTTGATGTAGGGACTTTGATAGAGGATGCCATCAGGGACAGAAAGATCAAGAAAGACAGCATAAGCAATCAGTACAGAAAGACAAAAAGGCCAGTGTATCATCAGTCTGCTGACATCAACATGCTATCCCCTCAGCCTTTTCAGAAAGAGCGTCGAAGCATGGCTAATACAAGAGGAAATCAAAACCAGAAGCAGTCAAAAGAGAAAAGAGAATTTTCCGATTTGGGAATGTTGCTAAGCATCGCACTTGAAAGAATGCTAGAAAAGGGGCATTTGCAGAAATTGGAACCCAAGCCAGAGCCTAATCCACTTTTATCGGGTTTCAAAATAGAATTCTATTATGACTTTCATCAAGGCCATGGGCATAGCATAGATAGATGTTGGAGCCTTCGTCATGAGATTGAAGACTTGATTGAAAAAGGGGTCATCTCCCCTCCTCCCGCTCAACCAAATGTTCAAAAGAATTCTCTCCCTAATCATAAGGGAAACTTGCCAAATGTCAATTTTGTGGAAGAAGGGTCTCAGATTTCTAACCCTATGGCCTACATCACATTCTTGGATCAATCGGCTGTGGATGTTCAGCTCCCAGAAAATGCTGCAATTTGTATCTTGAGGAATGTTGAAGAAGAAGATTGTGCTGAAAATCACTAGCCTTTGAAGAGGAAATAGCCAACAGAAATCTCACAATTGAATGGTGGGATCCTAATACCATCATTGATGACTCGATCTAGTATGAAGAAAAAATATCCATAGAAGCAATCACCGAGAAAGAAAGCACTAAGACAATAGAAGAATTGGTGGGGTCAGTCAAAAGCCTTGAATTCAAAGATAATAATCTCATTGCAATGATGGAAGAAGAAGAAGATTGGTGGTATGATGATGAGGATGATTCCGTTAATAACGCCATAATCCCTGATGATTCTGTTAGGAAAGTCACTGCTGTCACTGAAAAGCTAGCCCGAGAAATTGAGTCTATCTGGATCACCATTGAAGCCAACTTCTTGACTCTTTCTGGATATCATTTCAAACCTCATGAGTCAGCTATGACAAAGAGAAGAGATTTCCTGATACATCTGTCTGGGGTGAAGAAATCACTCCATTCAAAAAGAAGAAGCCATTCATCACCGGACGCATGTATAGAAAGATGTTTGAGAAAGGAAACCCAATTATCAAAGATCTACTAGAAGAAGTGGGATAGAATTGGATCCCTGAAGTCATGCCATTAGACTTTGACCAATATGCAAATCCTAAAGTTGCTCACATGGTGCGAAAGATGAATTATTTCCCAAGAATGGGACTGGGTCGTCGTCAACAAGGAATAACAGAACCACCTAACTTCCATGAACAAAAAGATAAATGTGGGCTTGGGTGTCAATTAACCAAAGAAGATGAGAAGAAGATGATAAAAGGAAAAGAACCAATGGATGTTTTTGGGCCAAGAATCCTGATTGGGTACTTCGTAAAAGAGGGTGATGACTTTCCCTTCTATGGTTTTCCTGAACCATGCTATGATCCGGCTACCAAAAGCATCAAGCTTGGGTTTGAGATTTTCTTCAAGCATGAGTTCTCCGACTATGAGGATCCATTCTTGAGTGCTCTACCTGCCAAGAAAGAAAGGAAGGATTAGGCTGATCTGATAACGAGTGATGATTTGAATATGTTAATGGGTGAAGAACTGAATATGCTGATGGATGCCGATGAAGCACCGGGAAATGTGAAAGAAATCAAACCGATAGAGGGAGCTCTGAACAATTGGGGTGATAGAATCAAGAGTCAACAAATCCCCTTCCCCACTCCCCCGAAAGTCTGTAAAGGCCAATATGAGCCATAATGTTGAGTTTGCTTTTGCTTTTGATGTACCCAAAAATGTTAATGAAGTAAACGAAGATTTTGCTTACTCTTCCGTGTCTAATGATCTTAATTTTGAAATTTTTAAGGATTAACAAAAATTAATTGAAAATAAAAATGAATCTGAATGCAAGATTATTGAAGAAACTTTGCTAATAAATTTGGGTAATGAAGATAATTCACAACATGTTAATATTGACATCACACTCACTTCATAAGAAAGCAATGAACTAATCAATTTACTAAAAGAATTTAAAGACGTTTTCGCTTGGTCTTATGAAGATATGTCAGGCATTGATCCAGAGATTGTCTAACATCATATCCCTCTCTTTCCTAATTCAAAACCTGTTAAGCAGAAATTAAGACGCATGATGCCGGAATGGACCTTGAAAATTAAAGAAGAAGTTGAGAAGCAGTTGAAAGCTGGATTCCTGATGGTAACACAATACCCTGAATGGATAGCCAATATAGTTCCTGTGCCTAAGATAGACGGAAGAATCTGAGTATGTGTTGACTTCAGCGATTTGACCAGAGCTAGTCCAAAGGATAATTTCCCACTTCTGCATATAGATGTTTTGGTAGATAACACAGCGGGGCATGAGCTGTTATCATTCATGGATGGTTTTTCAGGGTATAATCAGATTTTAATGGCACCTGAAGACAGATAAAAGACTACATTCACAACTCACTGGGGGACATACTGCTACCGAGTGATGTCTTTTGGGTTAAAGAATGCCAGAGCAACCTATCAGAGAGCTGCTACTACTTTATTACATGACATGATCCATAAAGTGGTAGAAGTCTATGTGGACGACATGATTGTCAAGTCCAAAGAAAGGGTGGAAATCTAGCTGCTCTTACCAAGTTCTTCGAAAGATTGAAAAAATACAGGATGAGACTAATCCACAAAAGTGTACTTTTGGAGTAACCACGGGAAAGCTGCTAGGATTTCTTAATACATAAAGGGGAATTGGGGTTAACCCCACGAAGATCAAGTCTATTGTGGATATGTCTCCTCCAACAAATGAAAAGGAAGTAAGAGGATTTCTGGGACAAATCCAATTCATCAGTCACTTCATATCTAAACTCACTGCTACTTGTGATCCGCTCTTTAACTTATTGAGAAAACGGAAGAAATTCAAATGGGATGATCAGTGTCAAGAAGCTTTCGACAAGATCAAGACTTATCTGTTGAACCCACCAGTTTTTTCACCCCCGAAGTCAGGGAAGCCTTTACTGTTGTACTTATCCGTGTCAGAGAATGCTATGGGATGCATATTAGCACAAGAAGGAGATGAAGGGCGTACAGAGAAAGCCATTTACTACTTGAGCAAGAGAATGACAGGATACTAGCTGAAGTATTCTCCGCTAGAAAAGACATGTTGGGCTTAGGTTTGGGCCACCCGTCGTCTAAGGCATTATATGTTGGCCTTCCCTGTTATTTTGATCTCCCAAATGGATCCTTTGAAGTACCTCTTTGAAAAACCAGCATTGACCAAAAGAATTTCCCGATGGACCTTGATGTTATTTGAGTTTGACTTGACACATGCTACGAGTAAATCTGTTAAAGGAAGGGCTATCGAAGAATATTTGGTAGAACATCCGATAAATCCAAAAAATGAAGAAGAATTCATGTTCCATGATGAAGGACTGATGGAATTAAGAGAAGACGTGTGGAAGATATATTTTGATGGAGCTACAAATCAGAAAGGCTATGGAGTAGGGATCATCATGGTATCCCCTAATGGAGCACATACCCCGTTTGCTATTAACCTAAAGTATACATCTACCAACAACACTACTGAGTACGAAGCCAGTATATTGGGGTTAGAAGTCGCATTGACTTTGGAAATAGAGAAACTTGATGTATTCGGGGATTCCAATTTGATTACATCTCAAGTTCGAGGAGACTTGAAAGTTAAAGAAGAAAAGTTGAAGCCTTATCATGAGTAACTTGATTCTTTACGAACCCACTTCTTGCACATCATGTTCTTTTACCTGCCTCAAGAAGAAACTTAGCTAGCAGACTCCTTGGCTACTTTAGCCTTGATGATTGAGATTCCTGTGGGGATAAAGTTAACTCTGTTAATGATTGATTAAAGAGAAAAGCCATCTTATTACATGATGGGGGAAATAGATGAAGCAGAAGAACTTCTGTGGTACATTGATGTATGGAACTTCATTGAAAATGGATTATATCCAGAAAGTGCATCCGAGAAAGACAAGAGAGCCATAAGAAGATTCTCGGCTTAGTTCATGATTTGCGGCGGAATTCTACTAAAGAATCTTACAATGGGTTCAACTTGACATGTTTATATGTTAACAGTGCAAAGAGAATGATGGAACAAATTCACAAAGGGGTGTGTGGTCCTCATATGAGTAGACACATGTTATCCAAGAAGATCATCCGACAAGGGTGGTATTATTGGACTACTATGGATAGAGACTGCTATGAATATGTCAAAAAAATGTTACAAGTGTAAGATCCATGCCAATATGAAGCATGTGCCGCCATCACTGCTATACAACATTACTACCTCTTGGCCATTCTCAGTGTGGAGAATAGATGTTATTGGAGAAGTAACCCTGAAGATGTTTAATGGGCATCAATACATCCTGGTAGCAATTGATTATTTCACGAAATGGGTGGAAGCAGAACCTATGCAACATTGAAGGCTAAAGATGTGGCCAGATTTATCAGAAGAAATATAATATGTCGATACGGGGTCCCTCATGAGTTGATATCCGATCATGGCAGTCACTTCTAGAAAGAAGTTGTAGATTTACTAGAAGAATATAAGATCGTACATCACCTGTCAGCACCGTATAGGCCACAAACAAATGGGGCAGTTGAAGCAGCTAGTAATAATTTGAAGACGATTCTGAGAAAGATGACTGATATATACCGAGATTGGCATGAGAATCTACCATATGCATTGTGGGGATATAGAACATCTATCTGAACATCTACAGGAGCCACTCCTTATTCCTTAGCTTATGGAATGGAAGTAGTACTCCCAGTTGAACTAGAACTACCATCACTTAGAATTGTGACTGAATACAAGATTCCAGAATTTGATTGGCTAAGGAACAGATATGAAGATCTAATGTTACTTGATGAAAAGAGGTTAGCTGTAATTGATCAAGTGCATGTATATCAAAGAAGAGTAGCTCGAGCATTCAACAAGAAGGTCTGTCCAAGAAAACTTGAGGAAGGCAACCTTGTGCTTAAAGAATTAAAAGCACCAGTTTTTGATCCTAGAGGGAAATTCAAGCCAAATTAGGTTGGTCCGTACATCATCAAGAAGCTTCTCGCTAGAGGAGTAGTATACTTGATGGATCTAGATGGAGTTGCAGCCAATCAACATTGATCGTCTCGAACTATGCTTAAAACCTTTCTTTCAAAACCTCTAGCCTTCAAGGAATTATGCTCGACCTGATTCCTACTTAGGGATATGTAGGCAACCTACTCGGTTCAGTCACTGCTCCTGAAATACTCAGCCACATCATAAATACTTTCTTTCAAGACCTCAGTCAAAATACTTTGGACCTGATTTCTACTCGGGATAAGCAAGCAAGTTTTCCTGGCTCTCGGTCCTTGAACCTTGCAAGCTAGGGGCAAACTCTCAAGTTTGCCCAGAACCTCAAGATATCATTGCCACACTAGGGGCAAACTTCCATCCCTATCAACTAGGGGCAAACTATCGTTTGCCCATACCCTGATGCATATTTTCTCTGGATCACTTGGCTATCAGAATTAAGTGCCTAAATGAAAAATCTGGTAATTCTTGATAGTAAATTGAAAAGTTTTAAGCAATCTAAAAATGTGAGTCTAATGTCAAAACTGAAACATTATGCGGAATATTTCCAAAACTTCAAGATTACATGCAAAGCCAATACAATATCTTGCTATAAGATAAATTTTCATTTTTAAACATGCAAATCCTTAGAAATTCAAGCATCTGTCGAGTAAGGGAATCATCAGAAATTTCTTTTCCCTATAACTGAGTCCTGTGTCAGTGTGCAAAACGTCTAGCAAATCAACCTCGTGATAAGGAAAAAGCAGAGGATAGCATAAAGCAGCATCAAGCAAAGACAAAAGTACAAGCCCATTAAGTCTCAAACAAAATACATCAACTTCAGTCTTAGTACAGAAAGCAAGAAAACAAGAAAGATAGTCATGGGCATATATGAAAGAGGTAATCATCGAAATCAGCAGCGGCGAGTAGCTTGTAGGTGTTGAGCAGGCATATCCGAGGCCGTAGAGCTATCATCGTCATCAATTTGGTGCCTTTGCCTAAGCACACCAGTCCCACCAGAAGGGCCTGCATTCATCCGTTCTAGCCATGATTGAAGCTGCATGATTTGGGCCACTTGTCAGAAGAAAGAATCAGTACAGGGTTGAAAACATAATAAAGAAAGAGAGATCAAGAAATTTACCTGAGCCGCATCTCGATCTATGTAAGTCTGACACATGCCAGATAAGATTAGAAAGATCAGAAAAATCGGAAGTAATGAGTTCAAAAGTGCTCACATGTCCTTCTCGGGCAAGGCTCTAAGCTCTCAGATTCTGTTAATAAGCTCGATCTTCATTAAAAATAGCTCGGGGAACCGACTCATATTGCTCTAAAACTAGCTGGGGATCCACAAGATCATGGGGAATCTCCATCGAAGATATAACTTCGTGTAGCATAGTCGAAGCACGCCAGTCACAAGGAAGAATGGGAGGTAAAGATTGGCCAGGGCCATCCACGAAAGAGCTCCCTGCAAATGATTATGAGAAATGAGAAAACAAGCATTTAATCAGAAATAAAGAAGCCATAAAATACCTACGGGTCATCCAAAAGTGGGAAATTGGGCATCAGATGAGTAGCCCTGAAGACATCGTAGTTCTCCTCAAAAAGAGTAAAAGAGGCAGAAGGAATTCCATTCAAAGCATCAATAAGATCTTCATCTTCGAGACTCTGTGCCAACCTCATGCAAGAAGGCGGATCCTGCGGCACTAAGAGACGATCCTCCAAATCAGTCTAAGGAGCTAGTCTCTCTCCAAGATACCACTCAAGAACAGAGGGACCCTCAAGAAGAATCTTCTCTCTAGTCATCTGTCTGGCCAAACCAACCTCACTCACATCACCATTTGTCACCCAATGATGCCAGTTAACTTGATCAAACCAGAGATGGGTTAGAAAATTCCGACAAGAAATGACATTATGAGCATCGTTCTTGACACCCACGGCTGGGCGATGCCACTTCAGAGCCCGTGGAAAAAAATGTGCTTCTCTTCTTCCTAGAATGATGGAGCTGTTATAGAAAAGTATTCAAAGGCCCACACCTACAAAGAATATATAGTAGTGATCAGAAATAGATTATCAATGATAAAACTTGAAATGAAAATATTTTTACCTCCTAAGCTCTCTAGAAGCCACCAAATCCAGGGGATTTACCTCGTGAATGCTCCCCCATATAACTATAAAGATTAATAGCTAGGCCAGTAGAGCCCCAATCAAAATATGCAATTTCCCCCAGATTTCAGAGGCTATCAAACATGTTCAATGTAATCCACTCAACTCTAGTAGAAAGAAGAGAGCAACCAAGCAAATACAAGATGAAAGCATGGGTAAGCTACATATCAGTAAATTGAGCCACTTTTTCAAAAGGCTAAAACTTGTTGACAAACTAGGTAATGCTCACACTCGATCCGTGAAGATCTCTCTAGGTTGAAACAATGCCTAGAAGCCGCTCGATAATAGGAGGATGTTTGTGGATGTTCTTCGCAGAGGCAAGACGGTGACCACCGAATGAAATGCCAGTAATCATCACAAAGTCAAGTGGGGTCATGGTTATCTCCCCAAAAGGCATGTGGAAAGTATTTGTGGAATCCCACCACCTCTCAACAAGAGCTTGAATCATGGCTTGATCATTGGTAGATCTCTCCAACAAGGTTACAAAAGACCCAAAGCCCACTAGCTTGATATTGGCTACCACTTGGGGACGTGAAACCGACAATTCATTAAACCATTCAAGGAATTTTCCATGGCTACCATGACCTCTAAGGTGTCCAAGCACATTCAATGACGGATGATTCCTAAGAATTTGCAAGAATTTGAAAGCACACATACATAAAGTAAAAATATTGCAAAGAATGGGTTACCTCTTGACGAAAATCCCTCCTAGAGATGTGATTTAGTGGCTCCTTCATAGTTGGATACTCCATGGATTGAGTTGGTGAAGCTCCACTAGCTTGAAATTAATTTCTATGTATTCTAGAACTCTCAGCTTGTCCATGGGAACTCATGGTTGTTAATGCTTGAAGCTTGAAGATAGAGGTTGAAGATGAAGAATAGTGAAACCCTTGGCACTTGAATCTCCAAGAATAAGGAGGATTTTATGAAATCAACAAGGTTATTGATACATGAAATCACTCAAAACATCAAGAAATTGCAAGATTTGAGCACCTTAGAAGAAAGAGGTAAGACATTGGAGATGAGATAAATGAAGAACAAGAAGAAAATGGGTTCAAAACCCCAAACTTGCGGCTGGCGGCTCCCAAGGTTGTGTGGGGAACTGCCATTTACTATTTACTTCCTGCCAAATCCCCATTTTGCTCTATATTCGCATTTTGGCCCCTGAAACTCTTGCTTTAACACCGAATTGGTCCAATCTTGATGTATAAGCCTTAAGAGTGCCTGAAATTTGTTGCAATTGGTCTAAAGGACCCTTGGGAATTCGAATCTTGTTTGAAAACTATTCAGAGTTGAAGAAAAGTCCCCGGACACAAAAAATCGAGGGCACCGCAGCTTAAAAACAGTTAAGAATTGATGATTTACAGCAAACTCCCATTGTTTTGGGAAATGGATAGTTGGGTCTATTGTCGCTCAAGAATTACATCTAAAATGGATTTATAGAAGTTGGATCATACAAAATCTTCAAACCATGAGCAAGATATTTTGAGAAAGGGTCAGAATAAGCCCGACATGTTGCAAGAATGTTTGAGCTTGTCGAAGCACCGATATGAGTCTCAGATTGAATCAGCAGGGCCTCTAGAATATGAGCCTCTTACTCACATCTCTTAGAAATCTCGGATATCTCCCTAAGCAAAGAACTTTTAGATATCATCAAACGAAAGGTATACTTCAGCAGATTCATGAAATCAGAACCCGTACATCTCTCAAAATAGTAGAATCTCCCCAGCAGAGAACTTTCAGAATTCATATGGGCCCCCCAGAAGAAAGGGTATATCTCATAATCGTGCATCTCTCAAAACTACCCCCAGAAGAAAGGGTATATATCAGCGTCGTGTATCAGAATGGCCCCCCCAAATTAAAGGGTATTTTTCAGAATCATGCATCTCTCAGCATCGTGTATCAGAACTACTCTAGATAAAGGGTATCTCTCAGCATCGAGTATCAAAATTGCCTCTAGATATAGGGTATCTCTCAGAATTGCCTCCAGATATAGGGTTTCTCTCAGCATCGTGTATCAGAACTGCCTCCAGATAAAGGGTATCTCTCAGCATTGTATATCATAATTGCCTCCAGATAAAGGGTATCTCTCAGAATTCGTGAATCAGAATTGCCTCCAAATATAGGGAATCTCTCAGAATCATGTATATCTCAGCATTGTGTATCAGAATGGCCCCCAGAAGCAGGTTATCTCTCAGAATCTGTGTATCTCTCAAAATTTATGCATCAGAATTGAAGATTTATCCCCAGTATAAGGACCTGTTTTAGAAGAGTAGAAAAATTGTCCCCAAAAGAAGGACCCATTTCAGAAGATTTGTCTCCAGACTTGTTACAGAAGATTTGTCCCTAACAGAAGGACCTATTTCAGAAGCATAGAAGATTTGTCCCCAGAAAAAGGACCTATTTCAGGAATACACAGCATATTGTCCCCAGTAGAAGGACTCTACATCACCAATCATCCAGTGGTTAGGACTCTACTCTACATCAGCAATTGTCCAGGGGTTAGGAATCTACATCGGCAATCGTCCAGGGATTAGGACTCTACTCTTCATCAGCAAATCATCCATGGGTTAGGACACTTCATCAATCATCCGGGTTTAAGGAAGCATTATTTCAGAAATCGTTCGGGCTTAAGGACACTTTTTATTAGAAGTTGTTGGACATGATTCAGAATTTATCCAAGATATTCCACTATTTCAACAGTCATCCGAGATACAGATGACACCTCCAAGCCTCAAACTCACAAAAAAAGACTCCAAAAAATTATTATCCAAGATACAGATAGCATACTTCTCTTTATACATATTCAATTGTGAGAGTAAGACGTTGCATCCCTTGCATTAGATTTTGCATCTAAAGAACCCTTTAGGACGATTCCTCCAGCACGTGCACATTTACGTTTGCATACTGCACCAGCATCCTAGGATAGGAGCATTTTATCTGTGTTGTTTGTTATTCTCTGTCTTCTCACATGCTTGAACTATGCTCTGGTCTGATTCCTGGAAAGGATACGTAGGCAGCTCCAGCGGAGCACCACCAACAGTAGCTTAGATTAGCAACCTCTGCCTGGCATTGCATTGCATCCTTGGTTTTGTGATTTCTTGATGTTCTCAGATTTTGAATTTCTTGACTTTTACAGATTTTTGTTTTTCCTAAAACCTCTCAGTATGGTTATTCGGTGCCTTCTGGCTTTGGCACTCACTTGCAGTTCACGTTGTTCACAACAAGCTCTGCTAAAGAGGGGCAAACTGTAGACACCCAATTTTGATCACACTGATAGGATTTAGGGTGGACAATGTCTTGGAGGATTCGATGATGAAAAGTACCCTGTGGAAGGTACTGGATTCCACACAATTGAAAGATCGAACTTTAGAAAGTGACTTCAAGCTCAGAAAAGGCCCTTTTCCATGCATAAATCTCGATTTTATCAAAATCATCTCTCAGAATTCATATTCACTCAAGGTTTTATGAACATAAAGTGTTCTAAATGCAGTATTCTAGGTATCCAGAGATTCAATTTCAAATAAATTTTGAAATTGATGCACATTTAAAAGTAGTTTTGGAAAAGAAGTCGTTTGATTTCAAAAAGACGACGAAAGTTCCGGAGGACTTCCTGACTTCAATTGGACTTCAATTCTCATTTTAAAACCTCTTGGAATATTTTTATACTGAAATTCAACTTGACAACTTTCCAACGATATGTAAATAGATGATTTCAAACATAAAAAGCATTTTTTACAAAAATCTGGAAAAGCAGTGCACATGAAACTTGAAACAGGGCTTATAGGCAACCAAGGGGACCTAAAAAGCAGGTGGCGGTTTTGGGAAGTGGGGTGGCAGTTCCCCCTTAATTTCTACCTATAAATAATGTTCCTCATTGCATTTTTCTGGTTCTAGACCTTTCCAGAAGGTTCCCACTGCGAGGATATTGCTTGGAAACTACGTTTAGGCACTAAAATGGCCATTTTAACCCTTTTCTGATCTCTAAAAATCCTGTTTTAACCCTGAAACTTAAGAGTTAAGTTTTCAAAACTCTATATATAGATCCCATACATCTCATATGAGATCAAGTTAAATCATCTTGAAGAAGCCTTAAGTACACCATTGAATATACTTGAAGATACACTCACATATACTTTCAATTTAAAAGAAATTTTCTAGAGAGAAGAAGTGAATCATGAATGAAATTTCTATAAAATTAATCTCAAGATAATTAGATTAGAGAATTAGGTCATAATTTTGACATCAATTGGCTCCCTCAACTTCCATGGATGAGTGCTTGAAGAACTTGAAGAACACTTGAAGAAAAAGACTCTTCAAATCATCTTTGATTCCATAATTGGGAATCCTCCAAGAGGTAGACATCACAATTCATCTCTAATTCCTACTTTAATATATATATATATATATCTATAAGACTTGGATCTAGTTTAGTTTTGTTTTATTTATTAGTATATCTTTATTTTGAATTCTATGATGATTTGGAAGTATGATCTATGAGAATGATGATTCCTATGTTCGTACCTATCTCTTGATTATTCATATTACCTAGTATTCCAATTGAATTTCATCTCTAATAGGATATTTGTAAGTCCCGTTGATCTATGATCCAAAGTTCTTCATAGAACTTGAGGACTAAATTGATTGGAATCATGATAATTAAGTTGGTCTATGAGTTTGATATCTCTAATAAACTTCAACCATCACCTAAGATGTTTTTCTCATACTTTAAAATGAACTAGTTAAAAATTCAGCAAAATAGATTGGTTTTATCCATAAGATTTGGTCCACCAAAACCCAAAGTTTGATGGATTTCAAATTTTCTGGGTAAACTTTGATGAATTAGCTTTCATTCGATCCATTTTGAGAACCTCTAGGATCTATATGCTATTTTTAGAAATTAAGAAATCGGTCGACAAATTTGAAGATAGTGTCTTTGTATTTTAATTTCAGAAAATCAATGATAGTTATCGATGATCCGCTTTTTGGGGATGATTCCTAATTCATGTATCTATATGCCGATGTAAAATCGTGACCATACGATCGAGTTAAGATTGTTTTCTAAGCGTTTGAAGTTGATACAACTATTCTGCAATTTTCTAAGTTTAACTACAATCATGATTATATATACAAAATAGTCATACTTTGATCACTCAACAACAATTGAAGAAGAAAACTTGGTTTAAAAATCATCTAGGATATATTGATGAGAGATCAAAAGCTTAGATTAACTTGATTAACATGATTCATGAACTTCTATTATGTTTTCTATTCCTTTGTCAAATGATACCAAACTTCCAGAATAACAGAGTCTATTTAAAATAACTTTTCAGAAACCTTAAGATAATGACATGTCCATGGGATTATTTTTGTCATAAACTAAAATGAAATATCTTTCTTTTGACACCAAATAAAGCTTCACATGACTTTCGTAGAATTAATTATAATTTTTACAAGAACAGTGGACAATCCTAGTCCACTGTTCCCAAAACTCTTATTTCTTGAACTTCAAAAATGGTAAAGAGGTTCTACTTTTTGGAGAAGTTCCTAAGACAAGTATCTAACTTCTATAAAAGGGTTTTAACCTAGCTCATGTTTAAGACCACTTTTGATAGGATTCATTAGAGGTTGCTGAATCTGGAAATTTGATTGATGACATCTTCTCCTTGTTTTTCACGCATATCATTTGTTTGCTTGTATTTTTGCAATTCTTGGGTATCTCTTAGTGTCTTAGTGCAGAGAATTGAATGTCGTGGATCTGGTCTTCGATTTGTGGGTTTGCCTCGTCTACATGTGGCTTAGTGCCCATGTATCGTGTACTATCTCTATCATTTCTCTTAGAATTTTTCTAGGTTTACAACTTTATTTTCAACGACACATTTTCTTTAGAATAGTCCTCGTTTATATGCTTATATGTTAGAGACATCTTATCTAGGATTGTTGCATGATTGCATTACACGTTTCCTTTCTTTTTGCTTTTTGCGACTCAGCTTGAGTCAACCCAATGTAAGTTCTCTTGTTCCCTTTTGCATATCATGACATGTTTCCTTTACTTGCATCGGTCCCGGGTGAGACTAGCCATTATAAGTAAACCTCTCTCTTGTATTGCATGTTCATCCGACTTCTACTTGATTTAATCTCTTGACATGATTTTTCCTAGATGCTCCCTTTTGACATGTATATATTATCTATGTATGTTTGAGGAAACAACACCAATTATGAATTAAGATCAAGGATATTTTGAATCAAGGCCTACCGTTCGGTAGGGCGAGGAGGGGGTGCTTTAGTCCTGCTTGGGCTCCTTCCCCTCTTGTACCAAGACCCCCGAACCTAGTTTCTGGTAATGAAGGGCGAGTAACTTTATTCAATTTTGGGCGAGTCAAATTTGGGTTTCCTAATTCCCGATAAAAATTAGGTGGTGACTCTTTGTCTCTAGGATCGCGTGAGGAAGTTCTAGTATCCCTAAAGTGTGCTCCTTGGATCCGTCCCGGGGATACTATCGAGGAAAACGCCAGGACCCCCCCTCATCGGCATCACATGGTCCACAGGCCTATCATTATTTATTTCTTCTACTTCAGTGTCGTCTACTTTATCTAGTTTTTCTGTTATCTATAATATTATTGTATGCTTAGCATCTTTCTCTCTCTCTCTCTCTCTCTCTCTCTCTCTATATATATATATATATATATATATGTTTTTTTTCATTTTCTAATATTTCTTCTAATTGTTCTAGCGTGTAATTACTAAGATTCATTTTTGTTTTTAGGGTTTTTATGGATTACAAATTCAAAAACTTTACTGGAGGATCTTCTTTATATGGGTAATGGTAAGAATCCAAAGGTTTTTGGTCTTCTTTCCTAGTTACTAGTTATTTTTTGAACAATGGTTCGTAGATGTCTAACTTCGTTAACAATTTCTAGTTGATGATTTTCAAAGCTTTTTTATAAATTCTTTTAATATTTTTATTAATGTGTTATTTTGTTCTATTAAGATTTGTAGTGAAGTGGAATTGTTTAAATTATCAGATTCTACTTCTTCTGTATATGAGGCTGAGGAACCAGGCGCCAATACCAATAAAAGCGGAATTGTGCTCTAAGGAGTAAAAGCCAAAAGAACTTTGAAAAAACGGAATAAAACTAGAATTTTTTTTTTCTTTTGGGATCTTAATATAATTTTTTATTCTACTAGGCTTCTAGCTACCATATATATTAGAGTGGTTCTATCTACACACACCTCAATTACTCTCTACACCCACCTACTCTCTACACCCACCATTTTAAAACATTTTACCCTCTACACCCAGTCCTCATTCCCAAAATACCCTAACAACTTCTCACCAAATCCCATTATTCTTTACACCCACCATCATCCTCCTTGTATCTTCTTCAACCATTGTTCAATATTTCACAAGTAAATCTATGATTTCTTCTTTCAAGTTGTAATTTTATGTACATTTTGTTACAAGATTGAGTTGTATTGAGTTTATTTCGAGTTTGCTGAGTATTTTTCCAAAACTCTCGAATTGTATAAAGTTAGGTCACAGACTTATATACGCTATCGTTCGGCAATACAAAACCGAACATAAGTTCATTGTTCGGCTTATAATAGTGAACATATATAATTTGTTCGGTTTGATTCTCAGAACATTCAGTGATTGTTCTCCTCATACAACCGAACAGAACAAAAAATCATCAATTTTTTATTCGTTCATTCATTGACTTATGTGCTTTACTTCTTAGGTGGATTAGGAAGACTTTATGAGTTTTACTTCTTAGGTGGAATAAGAAGATACTCACATGTAAGAATTGTTGATCCATTTTTTCACACTTTAGATCACTTTAGATACAATTTTCTATTATGCTTTCAAAAATTTTGTATCTCAAAGGGTTGCTATGTGCACTTGTGGCTATGGGATTCCCCTTTAATAATGGTGGGACTACTTCAACATCCACCAAATTAAAGTGGGCCTAATGCCACATGTGTTGGAAACTACATTGTATCCCAAAAAATTTGTATCTCAGGTCACAACATGTTGTAAGCAAGGTCCCACAATGTTATAATTTTAAAAATACTTTGCCTTTTAAATCATTTTGAAACCTTACTAATTACAACATTTTGAGACCCATGTAAAACATTTGGGGACCAAAATAATAGATGTGTGATACATCCTAATCCACTAGAATGCATCGCAGAATTTACCACTCGTCAATGTAAGAAGGAAAAGATGTAAAATGGGTCTTTTTTCTCCATTTTTTTTATAAAGTTGCTAGTAACTCTTGCAATGCTTTGGGAATTTCCCAAAATTTTTTTAAAACAAAGCAAGTGATACATCTTTTACTATCTTTGCATGTTCATTTTGTTATGCTGAAGTTTTGTTGGGTTTGTAGATTCATCGAGGGAAAAGAAAAGTAATATAAGAAGGAAAATTACTTTATAAAAGTTAAGAACACTAAATAAAACCTAATTAGGGTTTATAGATATTGGTGGATGACATGGATGGTTATGCAGCTATGGATTCAAGCACGTCTCGTGTTAGGCCCACTGCCTCGCATAGAAGGCGTCGTGGTGGCAGACATGCACCCATAGTACAGGAGACACTGGTTGAGGATGTCGAGTTCGATACATTGGTAGACGAGGCTGTGGATGAGGAGATTTCTACAGGACCATTCCCAGGAGGTCCGGAGGATCCATCTGTCCTTACGAGCTTTAAGACACATATTGCTGCAGCTATATGGGAGCAACAAGTACATATTTTTGAAGACAAACTATTAGTTCTTTCATATTAAATTTTGCTAATTGTTTGGTATTTAATATTGCAGGAAAGGGATCCACTGAAATGCATAAACCATGCGTCCAAAGTTGCAGAATGGGCATGGGACCCTGATTCAACTCAAACAGCCCAATTTATGGTGTTAATTAGGCAGTCCGGGTTGTTTCCACTTGGGGGATGTTCATACCGTTTCGCCAACAAAATGTTAGTCTCAGCCTTTGTTGAGAGGTGGCAGCCAGAGACTAACACATTCCACATGCCGTTTGGAGAGATAACGATCACATTGGATGATGTTAGTGTCATACTTGGCATTCCTGTTCTTGGTAGATCTGTATATGCACCGACGTCGATTAGTTTACAGGTTTCTGTTAAACTTCTTCAGAGGGTATTGGGAGTGACAGCTACTATTGCACATGATGAGTTGACGAGAGTTCATGGCCAGTCTTTGAGTTTTGAGTGGCTGAGGGACACCTTTAGTAAGGTTACTGATGACCAGGGTGTTCGTGCAGTGGAGTATATAGCGAGGGCATATTTGTTGTATTTCCTAGGGTGCACACTCTCCACTGATAAAAGTGGTACCTGAGTTTCTGTGCAGTACTTACTTCAATTGGTTAACTTGGGTCGTGCGCACACATATGCATGGGGTGCTACTAGGTTGGCACACACGTACCGTCAATTGGGACTTGCTACACATAGTGGTGTGAAACAAATAGAAGGGTTCGTGACACTATTAGAAACATGGATATACGAGCATTTTCGGGCATTTAGACCTACACCATACTTGGATATAGAGCCAATCAGCCACGAGCACGACGATGGACTGCACGGAGGGAGTCTGGTGGTACACTTGACATTTTGCAGGCATTACGAGAGCAGTTGGATGTGTTGGACTTAGAGGAGGTACAATATTCAAATTTACTTATGTATGGTTATACATTATACTATTTTCCTATGTTGATGTATATATATATTATCTTCTAGGTTTCTGTGGGATCCATACAGTGGCAGTAGGCAGCAACATCTGTTCCATGAGATTGCCTATTACACAGGTTGCATCAAGTGCATGGACATTGTTGAGCCCTACCATCCCGATAGGGTACTTCGCCAGTTTGGTATGGTTTAGAGGATCCATCTTGCTCCACTTTCACCCATTCAAGCTGTTTGAGGATCGACTGGTGGCCAGTATAGGGTTGTTTACCAGTACTTGGATCAGATGTGGGAGCAGTGGCAAGATCATGTGCTGTGAGATAGAAGTATTCCTGTGACACCTAGTCAGCCTGATTGCATGAGAGACTATATGGATTGGGGACAAGCATATTTCACACTTAACTATACAACACCCTGATCACAGAACCACATATAGAGAGCAGCGACCTACCCCATCTCATGCAGTTGGCGACATTCACTTGGTAAGTATAGTATGACAACCATTTTAATAATCATGACTATCCATACACTGCACCATGATAATTATTAAATATATACAATTTGCAGCGATTGGATCGTGCATTGAAGATTTCTCGACCTATATTGGATATGGGTGAAGACCGTGGAGTACAGGATCCTCAAATGTTGTATAGAGCTATTGTAGAGATGTCCCGTATGCTTGAGGAAGACACCCACTGTTGTACTTGCAAGTACATACACGATTCTTGATGGGTGTTCATTTTGACTACTAGTAGTTTTTAGAGTTTTGTATGGTTGTTCCTTTTGGTTACATTGTCTTTGATTTTTTTTTTTGGAATGATGTATTGATATATTTCTACTTAATGGAATGACAGTGATAAATATTTTCGTCGCACCAAAATTCAACAAACTATCTTTATTCAAATATGAATGTGTAAGTAAATCAAAATCATAAATGTCATTCGAATAACTTAATCATTGTCATTATCTAAGTCAATTATCTCTATAGTTGCTACTTCAGGCCCAACAATTGTCTTGAATTCTTTAATACGAAGCGTGTATGCAGTTTCCCATCCAGATGCGTGTGGATGATGATATTGGTGCCAATTGGTTGCTATAGGTGGCACTGGATGTCCTGGCACCAGAAATACCTAAAAAAATGACGAGTATTAATGCAAGATTAGAACAAATGTACTACAATGTTTCAAAAATGTATAACTTTTTAAAATTATTTTTACCTCAACAAAATGATTATTGTTAACAAAGCCTATCGCAATTTCCCTACGAGATGGTAATGTTAGGGATATATACTAAAAGCCATGCTTTATGTAGTTGATTTATTATTCATTTAATAAAATCAGTTAATCCATTTTTTATGAGAATCTGTGTGGGCAATGTTTGTATTATATTATTTATTTAATATTATGCATGTGTGTCTCTCATTCTATATAGTAGGTGGTTTGGTGTGTAGAGTTCGGCTTACACACGGAAGATCAGGCCATCAGATATTATAGAATGTAAGATTTTGGTTTACAGTCTTAGATGGGATTGGACACACCATCGGTAGGACTGCAGCATGGTGTTGTAGTAGGTTTGTCTTGACTGCGGGAAACGGTATAGTTTCAACTCACCATACTGGTACATTTTGTGTATTAAACAGGACTGACTTGGGGTAATTATCTTTATACTGACTTATAAGATAATTAATACCTCATGGCTATTATGAGTGCTTATGCTCTAAATCCTAAGTTAATTTGTAGACACTTACATTTGATATTTACACTTTGATCCCTAAAAGGGTGAGATCCTTAAATGGGTCAATATCTCATTGGATTGGGTGGCAATATTAATTGTATGGTGGATATTAATTAATGATGGAATCCATGTCTCAATTTTGGGATTGATGATATCCCCTTGAAAAAGCTTATAAGTTTTGATTATGTCAAACCCTACAGGTGGATTTTGTGTCCGACATATCAGATAAGTTAAGCAGAGGATCTCAAGGAATTTTAAGAAATTAATTAAATATGATTGTCAGTAATTATATTTAATTAATGGATATCTGTAATCTTAACATGGGGAGATAATAAGCATTTAATAACATGGAGCTCGAAATATATTTTTTGAGATAAGGGTAGGAGTGCAATTATAATTCTTTAGTGGTATGAATTATAATTTATGGAAATAGGAATCTGATTCAGTTCGAATTAGGGTTTCCTAATTCCATAAGGAAGCCTATTCCTTATTGACTTCTTATGGTCCCTATCGTAGCCTATATATATGCTGCCTTGGCTCTTCTCTCAGGTTGCATGATTTCATATTCTAAGCTTCCCTTGACCTCCTAGCTTTCTTCTAGAAGGGTTTCCACCAAACCCTAGTCTCTGTGAGCATTCAAGAGACATAGGAGTGTAGATCGCTAACGTCAGACAACGCTCACTAAAAGAGCTTCGGACTGCTCGATACTGATCGAAAGTTGCTGAATTTTTTACACAACGTTCCTGACGTCGAGACGGAGCTGCTGTTAAAAATTCAAGTAAATCGGAGATCGTTTGATCCTCCTGACGAACACATCTTTGTCGGATCAATGTGATCAGGATTGAATCGTCATAGCAATCAAAGAGAGTGTTATAACTGGGAATAGAAAATAGAACGTAAAGAGGGAAGAGCAGAAAACTAAAAGGATTTCGAAAGAGTCCACACTCAGTTCGATATTCTGGCAGCAAAGGAATACGGTAGAAGATCGTGAGCTGTTATCGAGCCCGTGTTCTCGATTCGTCTACTACAGCAATCTGTTTTAGCAGTTTAAGGTAACCCTAGTTCCGCCCTTGTAGGGTTATTGTAGTTTTCACGTAAATTTTTTGCAGTACCAACTTATACGCGCTGTCAACGAATTCTGGGAACGCAGTTTCCTAACAGGTAAAGGCAGGGCCACTGATCTTAGAGGACAAAATGTAAGGCACTGAACTGACGACAAATGGTACAAAACATTATAGGGTTAGGCGTGTCATAATCGGGTCATAAACGGGTTGTGTGATTTTGGGTTAATTTTTAGTTTGGAGTACTATTCAATAAAAAATATTAACTTTTTTTATTTAATCGTGTCGTCTCGTGTCATAATTGGGTTGTCTCAGTAAAACGGGTTGTCGTGTTAAAAATTGCCACCCCTACAAAACAACTTTATAGCAGGATGCTATAAGATGTCCCATGTCTGGAATAGTCATCCATCGATCAAATAATGCACCCTCATCAAAGAATGACAATGCATGTGCCAGCTCTAGAATCCTTGTGGGCCCATCATACAACTGTGTGTAGTGTTGACTGTGTGTGTTTAGCTCACGAAGTAAATCCTTCCTAACTTGTACCCATCCATCTTCTCCATAACCTAGTAAGTCAGCTACAGCCCGATACCCACAATTTCCATTCGCTATTACATCCTTTATGTGTCGAATATATGGTTTAATTCCCACTGGTAGTGAGTCAATGTATGACCTTTGTGGTGCACCTTGTGGTCTTTGCACCTGAAAACATAAGCAGAAATCAAGTTAGTACTGTTGAAGTAATAAGTGCTTTAAACTCAAGTTATAATTACCTTTTCCTTCGGCCGTCTTTTCTGAGTTGCTCTACTACTAGCCAAAGGTTCATGACTATCTTGTGTAGATGCAACCAACTCGAAACTAGATGGGAGACGACGTGTGGATGTATCACTTTTTTTCTTTGGCCTACCTTGTGTTTTGGCTTTTAGTTCTGGCTCTAACAGCGAAGTACTCTGAGGACAAGCAATTTCGCGTAACTTCTTTAGAACCTGTAGCTGTGCACTAGTATCCAACTCTTTAAATTGCTTACTAATTAATTTTAACTCCGTCACACAAGTCAAATCCAAGGTAGGCTCACTAGACACGTACGATGGCGATATAGAAAGTTTTCTCCAATGGCTATCTACACTCTTTAGGGGTATGGGGCAAAAATCACGCATGTACTCTGCAATTTCATGTGCACATGGAAATCCGTATGTGTGTCGTATAATGCACCCACATGCAGTAGAATCAATTCCCACTGAGTTCGCACGATTTGACTAAGTGTGGATCAACTCAAGCGCAGTTTGAGATATGAAACCCTGTAGCTGCTTGAATTCTGATTGCTTGAACTGGTGATGCACGACAATAACACTCTTTTCAAAGATGCTTTGATGTCTGTATGCTGCAATTCAAGTAGGGAATGAATCTGAGACCAACACGACTCAAAACTGCCTTGGCTAGAACCTAGTTGTCTCTTTAGCTTTGCATGCGAAGTCTTAGCCCTACACAAGAGTAAAAGATAAACAATGAGATAAAGTATATAATATAGCATAACGTTGATATGTATGCAATGGTTATAATTATGTACCTGTTCGATGTTAGATTTCCGAAGTGCATGCATGTGTCTGTCCATGCAGCTACAAATCTCTCTTTATATGGAGTCAACCAACTTTCCATCATATATGTAATTATTTGATGGTAGGAGCTGAACTCCCTCTGCATGTTCTCAAGATGTTGTATGTACTCGTCCTAAGTGGAACACAATACCAATACACCCCAACTCATTATGAACTTATCCCATTTTTCCTTACTCTCAAATAACTTTTTACACTTTGCCATAAGATTTTGACTAGTGTGCCATCTACATAACAAGTGTCTAGAGTTAGGAAATACCCTCTGAATAGCTTTCATCAAAGCCAACTCTCTATCAGTGACAATAACTCCAAGCATCTCACAACCATCCAATAAGCTACGCAAGTGACTTAGTGCCCATACATAGTTGTCCTCACGCTCGTTCTCAAGATATACAACACCAACACAGAAAGTAAGATTTGTAGATGTCACTCCTACGATCTCCAAAAGAGGTAGACGATATCAATTTGTCTCGTACGTACAATCCATGATCAAAACCTTTGGAAATGTACGTAACAAGTCAACAGATGTTTGGTGTGTCCAGAATAAGTCTTTCACAATGTCTGTATTCTCGCACGCTCTGTGCCACTCTATATATCGATGTTTTGGCAAATTACCCAACAATTGTTGCATCTATGATCTCCCAGCCTTCTCTACAACCCTATACCGTTGCCGTACGTTGTATATCGTCTTCATTGTGGTAACATTAAGTTCATCCCTCTGTTTTAAAGTAGTCAATATCTCCTACGGTTGAACCAAGCTCTTTGACATATTAATTAACAATGAAGTCTCCTCACTGGATTGTCTCCCAGCGTAAGAATGACCCTCTAGATAATCAGCAGCAAGGTGATTGTGCACTCCACAAAGTACTTTAAAACACCATTCATCATCATTTGAAAGTTTTTTTCCCTGCAAACTAAACGGACATCCACATTTTTTTGTGCCAGTAATCCTCCCTCTCTTTTTGGTTTCACCGTATGTTTCTTTTGCTGTGATTCTATAGTATCCACCCCGCTCACAACCAAATGTGATCCTCGCTTTTCTTCCTCGAATGCCCCCCATGTCGGATGTTTTGATCATGATAACGAGGCCATTCTTTTTGCCAACTTCACTAATCCATTTAGTCATTTCATTCCGAGTCTTGAAAATCTACACAGATTAAACAATCAATATGTTGTGGATATTATAACTTAATCATCTACAACTAAGCAAATATTACCTCTGAAGTAGTAAAGTCATTGGTGTAATCTTTCTCACAAATCGATTCAACTTTGCTATACTCAGTGGGTGCATTGATCTACAATAATAAAAGAATAGCCCTATAAGTCATTTGGTGGATGAAGGTGGAACAAAGTATGTTTGTTCAGATCCATATGGTGGAACATTTAAGAAATGTTCAACTCCATTGGTGGAACATTGTAAATATGTGCGGTTTCATAGGTGGAACATATTACTTATGTTCGGCTAAAAGAGTGGAACATATGAGAAATGTTCGGTGGTTTAGGGTGGAACATTGTTTTCACGTTCGAAAATACAGAACCGAACGGTGACGATTCAGGTTCGAAAATTGCAAAAAAAAAAAAAATAACGCAAAAATAAAAAAACACAAAAGACTCAAAACCATACCTCTTGCTCTATATTTTTTTTTATAAAGTATTAGATTGGTCATCCATAAGGAAAATATTGCAATGAACAAACTGAAATCTTATCTAGGGTTCTTGATATTGGTGAATGTGTATAAAGTATAATACGTGGCAAGCAAGAAAAAAATAAAGTATAATACTCTTGTTCTGTAGCAGATGTGGGTGTAAAGAGTAATTAATTTAGACTTCTATTTAGTTATTTGTCCTTTATTGTCATTTTATACAAATGTATATTGGGAATATAAAAATTTCATTAAAAAAATAAGTGTAAAGGATAATTGAGGTGTGTAGATAGAACCACTCTATATATTAGCTTGATGGACCACTTTGACACACATTTGAAAGTATTGAGAGGCGAACTAGAGGGAGGTGAGTTGTGTATTTTACCCCCCCACCCAAAAACAAAAAAAAAAAAGAAAAAAAAAAAGCACCTCTCCTCCCTTGAAAACGACAGCCCAAGGCCCCAAACTCCCAAGGACCCAAACTCTTGCAAACGCCTAAACCCCCATCACTCGTACGTGTATCAGTCAGCACTTGTTCTTAACATGTCTTATGCGCTATGAGCTCCATGCAGAAACAATGTTTACGAACGCCCACTTCCCATTCACCACAAGCATCAAAATCAACCCTTCAATTCAGAACAATGCTTTGTTACATCTAGCAATCTGTAGAGATGCGTCGTCTCGATCCCCTAAAATTACCCACAAGCCTACCCAACTGAGTTAAACACTCTTTCTATGGCTTTCGCTCACCTTCTGCGCTCAACAAAGTCCATTCTCAGAGGCAAAACTGTCCACGGAAATATCATCACATCTGGGTTTACCCCAGATGTATATACCAACAATCATTTGTTGTCCATGTATCTGAAATCAGATTGCATTGAAGATGCTCGTAAAGTGTTCGACAAAATGGCGGATCGAAATGTGGTTTCATGGACTACTTTGATTTCTTGGTATTCACAAGTGGGTTTCGCCGAAGAAGCATTGAACTGTTTTGTATTCATGGTTGGTGAAGGTTTTGATCCGAATCATTACACTTATGCGGCTGCTATATCTGCTTGTGCCAGACTAGGGGCTGCAAGAACCGGTAAAGAAATTCATGGTAGGATTTATAGGATTGAGCAAGAGTTGAATAGCTTAGTTAGTAATGGTTTGGTCAATTTTTATGGGAAGTGTGGGTTGTTGAGATCAGCTCAAATTGTGTTTGACGCAATTTTGGAGCCGAATTTGGTTTCTTGGACTTCACTTCTTTCTTGCTATTGCCAGTGTGGAGAAAATTTTGAGGGGTTGGCAATTTTTTTTCAGTCTCATAATGCGGGAGTGAAGATAAATGAATTTTCTTGTGTTACTGTATTGGGGGCTTGTGCTGCACTAGAAAAGTTGGAAATTGGGAGGCAACTGCATTCTCATGCTGTGAAAAGTGGTTTCAAAATGGATCAATTTGTTTTGACCGGTTTGATAAATTTTTATGCGAAATGCGGCAAATTAGAATCAGCCCATAAAGCACTTTGGGAGGTAGACGGGCCCCAGTTGCCAGCATGGACTGCACTGATAGGAGGGTGTGTTCAGCAAGGGAATGGAAGAGAGGCCATTGATCTTTTCTGTAAGTTGCTCTCTTTGGGTCTCAGACCAAGTGAAAGAACATTTTCGTCTGTTATTGGAGCCTTTGCCCATGTAACAGAAATTGAGATTGGGAAACAAATTCACTCTTTAGTCATAAAGTTGGGATTCTGTTCGTTTACATTTGTTGGTAATTCCCTTGTGGACTTCTACTCAAAATGTGGTCTCCTTGCGGAATCCTTGAAGACTTTCGAAGAAATGGATGGGCGTGATATTGTATCTTGGAATGCGTTAATCTCCGGATGTGTAAAGTCCGGTTGTTATAAAGAAGCTATTGAATTCTTGAAACGTATGTTGTTGGAGGGCTTCGATCCTAATCTTTACACTTATTCTAGCATTTTGAGCATTTGTGGGGATCTCCCTGCTATCGAGTGGGGCAAGCAAATCCATTGTTGCATTTTGAAACCAAGGTTTGATTCCAATGTGGTTGTTGGAAGTGCCCTAATGGACATGTATGCTAAGTGTGGACGATTAAGCAATTCTAGGAAAATTTTTGATAATCTTTCTTCGAAGAATTTGGTTTCTTGGAATACTATGCTCGTGGGATATGCTCAACATGGTTTTGGAAAAGAGGCTCTAGATATATATGATTTGATGCAGAGAGATATGGTCAGACCTAACGATATCACGTTTATTGGAGTCTTATCTGCTTGTGGGCACGTGGGACTCTTAGCAGAAGGGTTGAGCCACTTCAATTCAATGACCAACGAGTATAAAATAACCCCAAGGACTGATCACTTAGCTTGCATGGTTACCCTATTTTCCCGTAGAGGACAAACAAAAGAAGCTTACGATTTCATAAGGAGTTCTCGTGTGGAGCCAGATAAGGTGGTTTGGCGTTGTCTGTTGTCTAGCTGTAAAACCCACAAAAACATGGCTTTAGGAACAGTTGCTGCAGAGAAAATTATAAGGATTGATCCAGATGACACGTCCGCCCATATAATGCTATCAAATATATATGCAGAGGCTAAGATGTGGAATGAAACGGCACAAGTGAGGAAGCTTATGAAGGACAAGGAACTTAAAAAGGATCCTGGGTATAGCTGGACTGAGTTGAAGAATAAAATATATTCTTTCTCTGTGGGTCATAATTGTCATTTTGAAGGTAATAACGCTCGGGAAGTTTTGAGTGGATTGACGGTTCAGTTATTTGATGCTGGATATGTGCCCGATGCCATGTTTTCGTTGCATTGTGAGGAGTAACTAACTGGAAATGGAAGTTGGAGAATGTGTTTGGCAACGAAACCTGCACATTGGCTGGAGTTTTCTTTGAATTATTGCAGCCAAATCATCGACAAAATGAAGAAAATTCAAAGGAAGCAGAAGTCAGATCTGATGCTGACTTGTTCAAAGACAATTACTAAGTGCCTGTATGGGTTGGATGTGGCCTTTGCGTTTTGGTAGAAGAAAAAGCAGAAGTAGAAGCCCTAATTAGAAGGGCACGATGGAGTTAAGAAAAGAAAAATATTAAAACCCCAATCTGTTTCCTACATCACATTTAGGCTGAAGCACTTCTGGACCTGAGTCAGCCAAAACGTGGTTTTGGGGCTCTAAAGTGCTTCCTAAAACTAAATCAAACAGGCTTATATATGTGCTTTGGGTCCAAGAAGCACGTTTGAGCACAGGCGTGAATTTGGAAAATGATTCCAAACACACCCTCAATGTGAGGTCACATCACCCTGCAAAAGGTTGTGGATTTAGTTAGAGCAGTAACGAATTGAAATTCTCGTGGCAGATTGGTGACACATATGAGTTTCAAACCTGAATTTATTCAAGATTAACCCCACTGCCTTGAGGTTGAGGAAGGCTAAAAGGCTGTTCAAATTCTCACAGCTGGATGGTTCTTTTTCTCTCCCCCTCTTCTTCTTCATATTCACCATTTTCTGATCTACAGTCGTCTCTCAGGTATCCTAATTCTTCTTATATTGCTGCAAATTCAAATTCTCTGCTCTATAGGATTTTGTTTCCTTTTTATTTTTCACTTGACTATAAAACCAAAGGTGTTGGATGATTTTGGGCTTCGGAATGAGAACTTTGTACTTATGAAATACTGTACTTGACTGGAATATCTTACTGTTTGTTTTTGGGCAACAAAACTAAACATGTTCTGGTATAATCTGGCCAGGATCGTCTACTCTTTCTTTGTCTACCGTAGACATGACATAGATACCTGTGTGTTGTGTCAATGTGGTTTGTCAGTTCATATGGATGTAGATTAACAGTTAGGACTCTGGTAAGTTGATTGCGGTGTCCTAAAAATCGGCCTAGGCGGTGCCCCGCTGCCTGGATTTTCTCCTAGGCATTTGGAAAATCGCTCAACATATTAGGCGGTGGCCTACGCGAGAGGCAGGACTAGGCAGGATTAGGCGGCCTAGGCGGGCTGGTGTGAGATTGTGATTTTATTAAAATATAAGAAGGGAAAAAAATTACTCTCACGGTTATGTCTAACATTAGTGTATGTATATACACTTAATGTTTAAGTTAATTATTAATAGATCCCTAATAGTTTTTCAATATTAAAAACCTTCTCATTATGTTTACTTATTTTCAAAAAACACCACAAAACCTATATGTAGATCTATTATTTGGACCACAAATCTATATATATTCTTAAATAACACCACATAACTGGTATATATGTCTATTATATAATTAATTTTATTGAAAAAAAATGCGCCTAGGTGTCTAACTAGCCCCCCCTCAGCCGCCCGACTAGTGCCTAGCGATTTTTAGAACATTGGTTGATTGGTTTGAGCCTTGATTAAACTTCTGCATGGTTGGGTAGTTTGTAGAAAACTTCTACTGAAAATGCACAATTATGTGACATACTCCCTCCGTCCCTTTTTTTGAGTCCTATATTCCATTTTAGTATGTCCCAAAATTAGTGTCCACTTTCCTAAATTGGCATACAATTTTTACTTAATTTCCAAATCTACCCTTCCTTAAAATCTACACCAAGACAAAACTAAAAAAGTTACTGCAATGATTAGGGGCAATTGTGGAAAGTGAAGATTTGATTAAGGCAAGCTTAGGAGAACAATGGTGTCTCCTATTGTTTTTTATATGATGAGAAATAAAAAATTACAATAGTACCCCTATGACTAATACATAAGAGTAAGGAGAATAAAGTAAAAGACTAAATAAATAATACAAGTAAACTAACACTCCCCCTCAAGATGGTATAAAAATATCTCTCATTCCCAGCTTGCTAAGAGCAAAATGAAATGGTCTACTTCCAACACCCTTTGTAAGCATATCTGCAAGTTGATCCCCGGTCTTCACAAATGGAGTACAGATCACACCACTACTGATATTCTCCTTGATGAAGTGTCTGTCAATCTCCACGTGTTTAGTTCGATCATGTTGCACTGGATTGTGGGCAATGTTGATAGCAGACTTGTTGTCACAATACAATCTCATAGAGTCACCAGAATCCAGACCTAAGTCTTTTAACAACAACTTGATCCACAGAAGCTCACATACACCTTGAGCCATGGCTCTGAACTCAGCCTCTGCACTAGATCTAGCCACCACGTTCTGCTTTTTACTCTCCACGTAACCAGATTACCCCCCACAAAGGTACAATAGCCTGAAGTGGACCTTCTGTCTGTCACAGATCCAGCCCAGTCAGCATCTGTGTATGCTTCCACTCGAAGGTGGTCATGTCTAGCAAAAAATAGACCCTTTCCAGGAGCTGATTTCAAGTACCTCAAAATCCTGAAGACAGCCTCCATATGTGATGCACGGGGAGCGTGCATAAACTGACTGACAACGCTCACAGCAAATGCAATATCAGGTCGGGTATGAGAAAGATAAATGAGTCTTCCCACTAACCTCTGATATCTACCTTTATCTACCTCTGCACCACCTGAATCATCGCCAAGTTTCTGATTTGACTCAATTGGAGTGTCACACGCTCGACTTCCGAGCATTCCAGTCTCTTCCAATAGGTCAAGTACGTATTTCCGTTGGGAAATAAAGATTCCATGCTTGGATCTAGCAACCTCAATTCCCAAAAAATATTTAAGAGTCCCCAAGTCTTTTATTTCAAACTCCTTGGACAAGTACCCTTTCAGTCTTTGCATTTCTTCCAGATCATCCCCAGTCAAGACAATGTCATCCACGTACACAATTAACGCAGTAGTCTTACCCTGTGATGAATGTTTGATGAACAAAGTGTGATCAGCTTGACTTTGTCTAAAACCATATCTGAGCATAGCTTGTGTGAACCTCTCGAACCATGCCCTAGGAGACTGTTTCAAGCCATATAGTGATTTTCTGAGTCTGCACACCTTTCCATTTGTCTTAGAATCCTCGAAGCCAGGAGGAACATCCATATACACCTCCTCATCTAGATCCCCATGAAGAAATGCATTCTTCACATCAAATTGGTGAAGTGGCCATCCAAAGTTAGCAGCCAGTGACAGAAGGACCCTAACTGAGTTCATCTTTGCAACAGGAGCAAATGTCTCCTGATAATCAATTCCATAGGTCTGTGTGAAGCCCTTAGCGACAAGCCTAGCTTTGTACCTTTCAATAGAGCCATCAGCCCTATGCTTCACTGTGTATACCCACTTGCACCCCACAGTTCTTTTGCCCTCAGGTAACCTTGTCAATTCCCAGGTGCCATTCTTACGAAGAGCTTTCATCTCTTCGATCATAGAATGTTTCCACTTGGGATCCGCGAGAGCATCCTGGACATTATTAGGAACAAACACGGAAGCAATTTTCGAAAGAAAAGCTTTATAGGAGGGAGACAAGTGAGAATATGACACAAAATTCGAGATGGGATGTTGGGTACAAGCCCTAACACCCTTACGTACAGCAAAAGGGACATCAAGATCAGAATCAGAGTTACCTTGGTCCTCAACACTTGAAGGAGATGTCAGTGGCAGAGTAGGAGCGAGCTCTTTATTCTTGGACTTACTCCATGTGCCTCTAGAATAAACCATCACCTCCTTTTCTTTTAATGGAGTACAAGCGTCTTCTTTCTCCATATCCTTCCCAACCTCATTTTCTCCCTCAGTTTGTTCTTTTTGTTCTTTTTCTTTTTCTGTCTCCGTAATAATATCCATAACAACTTCCCCTGAAGACAAAGGAACAGAAGACAAAGGAACAGGAACAGACAAAGGCACCTCTTCCCCATACCAATGCTCCCCCTGAAGAGGTGACTCAGATATAAGCGAGGACTGAAAGTATGACTGAGATTCATGGAATGTAACATCCATGGAGACAAACCATTTCCACGAAGGAGGATGGTAACACTTGTAGCCTTTCTGGGTTGGAGAGTACCCCAGAAAAACACACTTAAGGGCACGGGGATCTAACTTCCCCCGAGTAGGAGAATGATTGTGAACAAAGCACACGCAACCAAAAACGCGAGGAGTTATAGGGAACAAAGGAGAAGTGTCTGACAGGACTTCAACAGGTGCACGTTTGTTCAAAACTCGAGTTGGAAGACGATTAATAAGGTATGCTGCTGTTAAAACAGCATCACCCCAATAGGACTTGGGAGCATTAACAGAAAACAGTAATGATCTAGGAATATCTAGTAGATGACGATTCTTGCGCTCCGCCACCCCATTTTGCTGGGGTGTATCGGTGCAAGAAGTCTGATGAATGATCCCATGAGAGCAAAAATATGCAGCAAGACGCGAATCAATGTACTCACCCCCCTGATCAGATCGTAAAATTTTTAAGTCAGTCCCAAACTGAGTGCACACCATTTTATGGAATGCCTGGAAAATTGAGAAAACCTCCCTTTTTTCTTTCATCATATAAACCCAAGTGGTATGAGAATAGTCATCAATAAATGTAACAAACCATCTATGACCTTTCAAAGAAGTAAAACGAGAAGGACCCCAAACATTAGAGTGTACTAAAGCAAACGGAACTAAACTTTTATTAAAAACAGGAGCAAAAGAAGCTCTGTGATGTTTACCCAGTTCACAAGTTTCACAAAGGAAATCAGAAACATCTTTATTTAAGACTAAAGAAGGAAACAAATGCTTTAGTAAATAAACAGAAGGATGTCCTAAACGTCGATGCCAAAGATGTATGTCTCCAGCTTTATTATCAGAAACCACTGTATGATGTGCTAACGGCCCTCCAACATCCAAGAGATAAAGTCCACTCTCCTCTCTACCACTGCCAATCATCCTCCCCGTGGTAAGGTCCTGAAAGACACAATGAGAAGGAAAAAAGGTTACACTGCAGTGTAAGTCTTGAGTGATACAACTAATGGATAACAAATTATGGGAAAAATTGGGAATATGAAGTACAGAGGATAAAGGCAAGGATGGAGTAGCATGAATGGTACCCTTCCCGGAAATAGAGGAAAAAGTACCATCAGCAACACGAACCTTGTCTTTACCTGAACAAGGCTTATACACAGAGAAAATATCAGAACATTTAGACATGTGATCAGATGCACCGGAATCAATAATCCAGGGAGAAGAAGAATGAGACAAGTGTGCCCTTGCGGATGTGACTAAGTTACCTGAATGTGCAAATGAAGAGGAGGCACCTGCAGATGCAGTAGAAGCAGACGTACGGCGAGCCATCAAGGAACGAAGAGCCTCCTCTACCTCCGAGGCAGTAAATAGTGCTGAATCAGAAGTGGATGGGGCCTGCTCAATAGGAGTCGGTGTCGTGGGATCGAATGATGTAGTATGATGAGCACGATAATTACCTCCTTGTGAGTGTCCTCCACGACCCCCAGACTGTCCTGAGCGACCCCCACGACCCCCAGGCTGTCCAGGTGGGCGGCCGTGCAATTTCCAGCATGTCTCCCTGGTATGATAAGGCCGATTACAATAATCACAGAACTGCTTGGCCTTCTCAGACGACCCAGACTCATTAGAAGTACCACGACCCCGGGACTGTTTGTTCCCATCTCTCTGAGGAACCGAAATGAGAGCAGATCTCTCGGTGGAAGTAGGTGGAAGCATAGCAGAACGTCGACTCTCCTCGTTCTGTATATATGCAAATGCCTCCTGGAGAGAAGGCAAAGGATCCATCCCAAGGACACGACTACGAACAGGATCATACTCAGCATTAAGTCCCTCCAAAAACTTAAAAATCCTCTCTTCAGTAACCAGTTTACTGTAGGCAACGGAATCTGTTGGACAAACAGGCTTATAGTCCAAGAGATAATCAAGTCGTCTCCAATTAGTGGTCAGAGATGTGAAAAACTGAAGAACGCTCATCTCTCCTTTTTTCCGAGCGACCAATCGTCCGTCTCAACTCAAATATCTGTGCATAATTGCCCTTTCGGGAGTAGGTGTTGGCCATGGTCTCCCAAATGTCTTGGGCAGTCGCCATGTCCAAAAAACCCTCAGCAATCTCAGGAATCATTGAATGGCAAAACCAGGTCATGACAGTGGAGTTCTCCATCTCCCACTTGTCATATGCAGCATCCTCGGTGCTAGGTGCCGTGATTCGTCCGTTGATATACCCCATCTTCCCTCTGCCCTTAAGAGACATGGTTACAGACCCAGACCAAGCCAAGTAGTTCTGACCATTGAAGAGGGAAGTAGTAAGCTTAACATTCGGGCTCTCAGAAGAAGCAACAACAATAGTTTCACTCCTGGGCTGCAGTGTATTCAAAGTGGATTTATCGCCATCCGACATCTTGAATCGACACGCAACAAATACCCGCAACAATCGAAGAAGAACTTGTATCAACGGAGAAGCTACACCCAATCGTAACTTAAAACACCATACAGGATGCCAGAAAATCAGTCATCACTGATCAGGGTCCATAAAAGGACCAAAAAACTGAAAAAGAATTAAACTCCAATCAACAGTGGCTGTCAGAAATAATGGTGATGAAGGATGAAGGCTGAAACAAGGTAAGAATTTGGCTTAGGTGGATCAGAAAGGGCTAGCGAGGCATGAAGGAGTTGCGGCTTGGTGTGGGGGCTGTTGTGGGTGAAGCCGAAGCCCTAGAGGGCTGCGCCTAGGAGCAGCGAGGCCCTAGAGGACTGCGACTTGGGCTGTTAAGCCCTAGGAGGCTGCGGCTGGGATGGGAAAGCCTTGGAGGGCTGCGGCTTGGATGAGGAAAGCCCTGGGGGGCTGCGGCTGACTGGGAAGAGCCCTTGTGGGCTGCGGCTAGGTGTTGGGTGGTGGTTTGTGGTGGTGGATTGTGGTGGTTTGTGGTGGTGGATGGTGATCCCTCTTAGGGAGGCTCTGATACCATGAAGATTTGATTAGGGCAAGCTTAGGAGAACAATGATGTCTCCTATTGTTTATTATATGATGAGAAATAAAAAATTACAATAGTACCCCTATGACTAATACATAAGAGTAAGGAGAATAAAGTAAAAGACTAAATAAATAATACAAGTAAACTAACATAAAGTAGATGTAGATTCTTTTTGTCCCCTTAATAAGTTGAGTTCCCAAAGGTGGGCTCAAAAAAAGGGACGGAGGGAGTATAATTTTGTCAGCTTTAAATAACATGTTATCATTCAACTGGAAACCCTTATGAAACGTAGCGAAAATTTGGTGAAATGTCTGGAAGTCAGGAATTCAACATTTCAAAAATTGTGTTTAATTGGCAATCAGTTTGGTCGTTGGAAATGGAAAAAAGGAAAAAAAAAGATCAGTTATTTGTTTTGCTGACTAGGCAACATGCGTTCTGTTTATATGATCAATTCTGAGAACTTGATAATATGTTGTTGTCTTGTATCTTTTTTTAAGCCATATTTTTGGTAAAGGTTTCGTCGTCTTTTCACTTTGTCGGATCTGGTTTTCAGAACCATGCTTAACCTATACAGTTATCAGAACAAGATATATGTTTTAAACTCATAAGAATGTTCCCTCAATTATTGATATTGGAGCATAGACTTTCTCCGTTGCATCGTAAAGCACCTTCAAGGATCTGCAGTGCACCTACTTGGCTTTAAACCAGTAGATTGGGGGCGCCAAAGTGAAAGCTTCTTTACTCTAGGTTGGGTGATTATTGAAATTTGTAAAGATTATGGGGCCATGGCCCCACATTGCCACCTTTTGGATCCGCCCCTCTTGAAACTAGACGGGACAGCCGAAATTGCAAATCCTCCTATGTCATAGTAGAGTGTCTGAGAGTGAATGCTTGTGTTTGGGTTTTGCAGTTCTCAGTTGCAGTTTTTTTATTTTTATTTTTAATTTTAAGGAAATAGGAGAATTCATCATCCTATAGGTCTACTAAGGAAATAGGAGACTTCAAAAATTTTTACAGGATGTTTTAAATTTTTTTGGAAACGGAAACATAAAGTTTGATAGCATCATTTTCGAGGACAAAAACAAATACATCCATGATGATAGATTCGCATTTCGTACTAAAAGTATAAGATGCTATGTAAGAGCTGTATAGAGCAGTTCCAAAGTAGTTCATGGCATTAGGAATATTACAGATTTGGAAGGAGACTGGGAGAGGAAGGAGGGAGTTCTTTGTTATAGAACATATACATGCATAAAAGGGTCATGTATCGTATTATCTATATACGAAACGTTTCAATCACACCTAAGACAAAACTTGATGGATGTCACACAGGATAAACTATGTGCCGAGATACATTGGGGACAAAATGGTAACTATTCTTGAATTGAAAAAAAAGGAGTGAATCTAATAAGGTCAAAGTTGGGGGGTTTTTTTTTTGGTCGGGGGGTGTGGTAAATACTAAATGTTTAAGCTTATATTCAACACATTCAATTGATTTTGTTGGAATAAGGCTTCAACATTGAAAGTTGTTGAGCTTTTTAAAGCTAAGGTGGTCAAGACCTCAAGAAATAGAGAATGACTACAAATAATTAAGACCTCTTGGAATTGGGAATAATTATGATCTAAGTTTGCCAATATGTGATATTTTTGTTTTAGGGTTAATTACACTGACCTCGCCTGACTGAGATATGGCCTAATTACACGGACCTCCTTCGTGTTTTAAAAAATTACACTAACCTCCCTTGAGGTTATGATTGGGTTACGCATACCTCCCTTCTGTTAGTCAACCGTTGTTGACCAAACACAAAAGTAAACTTTATGATATATTTTTATTTTATTTTATTTTTTCTGAAATGCCTTATTTACCGCTTTGAACTAAAAACTTAAACTTAAAATCCATGAGGTGTATACATGTATACACACGTAATATGTGTTGATTTTCTTTTTGTCTTCTCTCTCCTCTCTCCCTCAAATAAGCACCATCACCATACTCCATATTCACCAAATCTCAGCCACCACCATAGTCCATAGCACCTGCAAATTGTCGCCCACCCAACACTCACCACCGGATGTGGACCCATTTCAACACTTCCTTTGAAACTTTACTTCTACTTTTAACCCATTCTCTCTCCTATGACAAAGTCAAGTAAACCTACCAACACCCATATGCACCCTCAGTTCAAAATGTGTGAAGAAAAGAATAAATCCAAAGAAGAATTCATGGTTCGAATTCTGTACTAGGGGCAAGAGAAAAAAAAAAGAAATCTTGTTTAGAGAGTGGGAAACGGAGAGAAATGAAATGCCCAATTGGGGAATTGAATTGGGCATAACTTGGCTTCACAATGATGACGTATCATGAATGAGGCATCCAATTGCCCAATTTTTCAAATCCCTTGTTCATCTATGAACCCTTTTGGAATGTGTAATTTTTGTGAATGAAATGTGAAATGGTGGGTGGGTTTTTTTTGGATGAGAAATTGGTAGCTTTTATTAGGTAAGGGAATGGAATGTTATGGTTTTTCTTGGGCAATTGGTGGTCTGTTATTAGGTTTTTATTGGTTTTTATGCTTTGGAGGTGGTTGCAGGTAATTGTAGTTTTAGACCTTATGGCCCGTTTGGTCCAGGATTTTTAGGGTGGATTTTGATTCCTCCCTAAGATTACTAGTAATCATAACATTTATCCTTGTTTGGTTCATGGATTATTCATTGAGTTGTGGGTCCCATTGGATTTAGAATCCACCCAAAGGTGGACAATAGGGTGGATTCTAAATCCTAGCTTGGAGGTGGTATTCTCAAAGATTACTGGGGTTTTGGTTTTCTTATTTCATACTACCTAAATTAGCCCTTATATTTGTGGAAGGTATAAGTTAACATCATTCCTATTGTGGATAGCCTTTAAGGGTGGCGTAGGTAGTTAAGATCATTCCTATTTCATTTTCCTTGACCCAACCAATTACTGGATTCTAAATCTAGCTAGGATTCCGCTCGTGAACCAAACACTTTGCAGGGATTCAGATTCCTAGTAAATTGATTACTAGTATTATGATTCTTGGTAATCAGAAAACACCTAAAATAATCCATGAACCAAATGGGCAGTTAATGGCGTTGATGTCGGAGACTGGTGTGACGGGAGGTTGGGCACAGGTGTTGATTGTGGTTGCGATAGTTGTGGTTTCATGTGCTTGTATATATGCACATGGGGCTACTGGTTTGATGTCCAAGGGAAAGAGATGAGTGGTGTTTTGTCTTTTCCTTATTTTAACTTTCCACTAGAATATGTCAATTTTTTGGGGTAAGAGATTTAGAAAAATAAATAAGGGTATAATAATAATTTTGCTCTTTCTGTTAAGGCTGTTAGTATACAAACTCTGACAAGGGAGGTTAGTGTAATTTCTCAAAACACGAGGGAGGTCCGTGTAATTAGGTTATACCTCAGTGGAGGTCAGTGTAATTTACCCTTTGTTTTATCATGTAATGTATGCATGAAAATAGATCTTTATTATTTTCACTATCCTTGTGTAACTGTGTCCTACTTTTGTAGGATTTTTGTGTTGTGTCGTCCTCATGTCCCGCATATGAATTTTTGCTTGTTAGGTTCTCCAATATGATGGTGTTTTTGGTGGGTGATGGGTGTCTCGCATGTGAAAGAGTGAGGAAGAAAAAATCAATTCCCTCCCCTATTCACTGTGTGGTGGTGGCCAAGGACTTGGTGTATATGATTTATGGATTTTTCAGCAAAAGAGTTGTGTAGTTTTAGATTGGAAGTTTTTTGAGAAAAACGGCACATCAGGCTTCTCAAGCTGCAGAATTCTGTCTGCCTATCTTATGCGGTGCATTTGGACGAAGCAGAATGGATGTAGACACTAGGACACACCTTGAAATATATATTTGAACTTCCTTACATGGACTTAGATACGCATGGTAGGTGCGAGTATGTCTAGGTTTTGGAATTTTAAATTCCAAATCTTATTGTCTGAAGGGGCAACTTGAACTATGTGTCCAAGATTTGGATACAAAATGTAGACATATCCTAAACCTTTGTGTTGGATTGTCCCACATCGCCCGGGCATATCGCCCTTCTTATAAGCCTGGGTAATCCTTCTCTCATAAGGCGTCTTTTTTAGGGTTTGTCAGGCCCATTGGTCTTTCTATTTGGTATCAGAGCTGAGTTGGGCTTCCTCCCCTTGTTGGGCTTTCCCTGCTGATGTGGTTCAGAGGGTGTGTTGGATTGTCCCACATCGTCCGGGCATTGCCCCCACCTGTGCTTCTTATAACCCTGGGCAATCCTCCCCTCATAAGGCGTCTTTTGAGGGTGAGTGTGCCAATTGGTCTTTCTATTGTATGAAAGATATCAGATTTCTTAAACTGTTATAATATCCAGTTTTATCATATTTGATAATATCTTGATACTAATTTACATTAACGCATTTATGTGTTAGAGATAAGATTTCGTGGATAGAATTTCAGTCAAACTTCTATCCCAGGATTCTAGGATTTGATTCATTTTATTTCATTTCTTTCTTATTTCCTTTCTTCTATTTTATTACCTTTTATTGTTATCTTGGATGTGTATGGACTGCATAGAATAATGAAGAATATCATAAAATTCTCCTTCATCTTTTTCCACTTGGTATCAGAGCCAGAGATCTTCAAGCTCCACTGGCGGGTGGCAGATCGCCGCCCGCCAGGCCCCTATCATCTTCTATTCTTCGTTAATGTTTTTGGGTTGTTGTGCGCCCTTCGTTTGTTCCCGTTTTTTTCAAACAAACCCCCACTCCTTCTGCTACTTTCAGATTCAACCCCCGTCAAACATCGGCTAGCCCCTATGGGCATTGTCAAGCCGTCGGCCGGCCATTTCAAGCCTTGTCCAGCCCTTGGCCAGCCATTTGCGGGGGAGTTGAAGTGTGCAGCCCCTTTGTGGGCTCTCTTGATGGGCTTGAACATGTATGCGATCACTGGTTGATTTGTTCTGCCCTGTTTATTGGCAAACATGACCCTTTTTATTGCTCCGACTGTTCGGGCAATCTTCCGTTCATCGGTTCTAGTTGATTAGCTCTGCCATGGTTTTCGGCGGCCTTGTTTGTTTTATTGCACTGTGATGTCCAGGCAATTTGTCAAGGGATTTTTTTGCTTCTACTGGAACTTCCATGCTTCTTGGTTATGGCTGTTCGACATATGGTAGGATCATCCAAAGTCCAAGTTCAAGTTGCTCACTTCATCAAGTTTCCGTGACTCAACTTGCGGGGAAGTGTTAAGAGATAAGATTTCGTGGATAAAATTTCAATCAAAATTCTATCCCAGGATTCTAGGATTAGATTGATTTTATTTCATTTCTTTCTTATTTCCTTTCTTCTATTTTCTTTCCTTTTATTGTTATCTTGGATGTGTATGGACTGCATAGAATGAATAAAGAATATCAGAAAATTCTCCTTCATCTTTTTCCACTATAGGGATTTTTTCATATGAAAAGATGAAAACCTTTATCTGTCATGAAATTTGGCCTCTTCTTATTTTCCCAGTATCACATGCGAAGATCTGCATGTTCGATTTGGTACTCGCATTGGAACATATCTTGGTATCCATGTGAATGTAGGAACTGTCATATCCGAGTTGAACTTGCTTCCTTCTTCGACTTGATCCTCTGAGATATCTCTTTTTATAGGAATTCCACCCTTCGGGCTCCGGAGATTACCGGATAATCCTTTGTTTAAGCTGCCTCTTTTTTCAGTCTAAGAAATTTAGGTTCTTCAGGGAATTAATTTTTGTCAGTATCTCTTGAAGCTTGGATAGTTCAGGCTTAGTTGGGCTTTCCATTCTCAGGACCTTCTTGAGCTGATTTGCTGATATTGTAGCTCTGACCGTCTTCAGCATGGGAAATACCTGCCTAAAATAGGAAGAATTGGATGAACTTTCTCAGTTGAAGTGTGCCATTAGACAAATATGCGTGTGTATGTTTATATATGTATAAGTTGTGGATTATTACTAAACCAATATGCATCTTTTATGGCCTAGAAGTGATTTAAACGTGTTCTCTTGTGTGGAAAGAGCATACAGAGTGCCAAATTTGTGAAATATATTCGATATGAGTTGCATACCAGAACTTCTTCAAGATTAACCCCATTGCTCTTGAGGAAGGCTAAAAAGCTGCTGAGGTTCTCATCAGTTGGACGGTAGTGTCCACTGTATGCTGACACAGACTGTAAATACAGAAGGCACGTTCAAAACTCATATGGTAGAAATATATTCATTTGAAGCTTCCTCGGGTAGACGTTTGCTATAACATAAAAAGTACCATTCATAAAATCTTGATTTTTGTTGAATGATTTAGTTTTTTTTTTCATTTGTGACAAATCTATTTGTTGAGTAACTATACAGAATGTAGTGTTCGAGAGCAGTCACTTGGTGCAAAGTATTGGCCAATACCACAACGAAACGTCCGAGTCATCTCGGTATCATGGGGTCCGAGACAATGTCGTATTGTGGGTTGTCTTGCGGAGACATCTCACGATGACTTGTTGATTGAGACACATTATCTCAGTTAATCTCTAAAATACAAATATGTCAATTAGGTCTTGTAACCTTGTCCAATAATGTTGAGTGCCATACTTTTAATTATTTCCTTCTCTTCTCTAAGCCTTTGTTCAATTAAAACATCTACAGGACTTATCACCAGCTGTTTGTTATAGAAGTCAAGTCAATGGAGGTTGGCATTACTGTCGTAAGGATTGAGGACTCATAAGATAGTTATTATGGAATTATTTAGTTACAAAGAGATTGGAAGAATGCTGATTGTTTGCTATCTGGTACGTTAAGGCTCTGTTTGATAATTTGATTTGTGCATTTAGAGAAGGAAAATAAATTGCGAAGGAAAACTAGTTCCCTTGTGTGTAAACCTTTGTGTTTTTCTCCATGCTTAAATAAATTTAAAAATAAAAGATTTTGGAAAAAAATTCCAACTTGAGAAAAAAGGGATGGAACTGACTCGCAAAATTCAAAAAAATTAATTTATTTCTCATTATATTTTCTTTTCCTTCCTACTTTTCCTCATAATTTTTCTTATTAACCAAAATAGAAAAGTGTTTCCTCTACTTTCCCTCACTAGATTCATCAACCATGTTGCCTAAATATTTATATTTATTGTTGTATAGTTTAGAGTCAAAAAGTATCTATCATAAGGTTCCTTTTAAGCTTGGAAGCACCAGTGCGGGTACGGGGACGCGGGTGCGGCGGGAGTACTTGGATAAAATAGAAAAATAAGAGTATATACAAATTATTCTATAACTATTAGTGCATTAGTGTATACGGTAGATAATTGCTATTATTATCTTCTATTATTTCTCTTTTAACCCCAAAAGTTTTCAAAATTGTATGAAGAACTTGTATTTTTTTTTCAAAAGAAAGCTACAAAAAAGCCTCAGCCTGTCACACCCCGGCGTAGCCAAAATATGGAAAAATTTAAAATTTTCATCTTGGACCCTGAGGCACGTGACTGGTTACAGTACCGAATTGTCCATGACCAAATAATAATATTTAAACGATATAATAAAAGGATAAAACCATAATCTGCTCACATTGATATATTACAAAGAAAGGCCACAGTACTAGTTAACTATTACATCAGGGTAGATACATCAGAGTCTTATGGCTCTAGGGCCTTACAAAAGCTATAACAAAATATATGCTAAGTCTTCTGGTTATAATAAAAAACATTCACAGGGGATAACTGCTAGTCTTCTCTCTAACTAGCATAACCATAGCCATCTTCCGTGTACTCTTCCTCCATGTTCTCCGCTTGCGTAGCATCATAACCCGTGTACTCGTTACCTAAAAAAACTGGACATGGGAATGTCCAGCGACATGAACGTTGTCAGCTTGTGAAAGCTGAGTGAGTAAACTAAATCAAATGGAACGTATATAGTAAAACACAGTAGGAATACATTTACTACCTTTCAACATGTCTTTTAGGATCTTTACGTTCTCACCGTCGAATTATAACTAGTAGCGTACCCGACTACATATTCAATAGAAATACAAACAATTCAGGAGACCCGTCTAGACATTCTTAATGCCACTAACATTCATTTCTAACATCCGACATCATTTACAAACCCAAAGTGTCTCTTCCTAACCAAACCATCTTCCATCAACCAAAACATCTTCATCAACCAAAACATCTTTCATCAACCAAAACATCCTTCGTCAACCGAAACATCTTTCATCAACCAAAAACATCTTTCATCAACCACTTCGTCACGAAGAAACGAAGTGTTAAGGAGTGCAAGAACATCCATTTCGTCACGAAGAACCGAAAGGAGTCTTCACTCAAGGAATCACCGCTTCGCCACGAAGAGCCAAAAGCGTTACGGAGTACAAGAACATCCATTTCGTCACGAAGAACCGAAAGGAGTCTTTACTCAAAGAATCACCGCTTCTCCATCACGAAGAACCGAAGCGTTTACGGAGTGCAAGAACATCCATCTCATCACTAAGAACCGGAAGGAGTCTTTACTCAAAGAATCACCGCTTCTCCATCACGAAGAACTGAAGCGTTTATGGAGTGCAAGACATCCATTCCATCACAAAGAACTGAAAGGAGTCTTCACTCAAAGAATCACCGCTTCGTCACGAAGAACCGAAAGCGTTACGGAGTACAAGAACATCCATTTTGTCACGAAGAACCGAAAGGAGTCTTTACTCAAAGAATCACCGCTTCTCCATCACGAAGAACCGAAGCGTTTACGGAGTGCAAGAACATCCATTCCATCACAAAGAACCGAAAGGAGTCTTTACTCTAAGAACCACCACTTCTCCATCACAAAGAACCGAAGTGTTTACAGAGTGCAAGAACATCCATTCCATCACGAAGAACTGAAAGGAGTCTTCACTCTAAGAATCACCGCTTCGTCATCACGAAGAACCGAAGCGTTAACCATACCCCCTTTTGTCCCGAAGACCCGAAAGGATACACAATAGTCATCACTTCACAACCCATCAATCACATCCTTTACTCACTATCCCGGCCTTCGCAGTTGATACACACATCATGAAGACCATATCCACTTCGTCACAAAGGATCGAAATGATACACACGTCACAAAGACCATATCAATTTCGTCACGAAGAATCGAAATGATACACAACTTTCATATTCGTCAACCATACCTTTTTCTCACCATCCTGACCTCCTCTACCCAGATTACCTATCCGACAATTATCCTTAGCATAATCTGCTTCTAATATACCACAGCCGGCCCTTACTTTTTTTCCCGACCACGTATTCGTCACTCATTTCGGAATTTAGTTCATTAAAGGACTTCCGAATATACTTTCGAAGTTACGTTTATACATCCGTCATCCCGTTTTATGTCATAATATACTTACATTTGAAACCTATCCAATCACTATCAGCGCAATAATCGTGCCATACAACATACTTATAGCTTGGGTATGAATTCTCTATGGTCATCACACTATATTCATAACAACGGAAACCTAGCGTGTAGCTCGTGGATCTATAACATGGATTTGATATCAATAACCATATAGATGAAACCCTTAACATACTCATATACGCGATAGCACTACCATAGCACAAGATATCCATAACCACATAGGCACCGGAAAGCAAGCATCATTAATAAACACATCATACAAGTAGTTATACAATCTGCCAGAATTTAATTTTACTATGTTGACTGAATTGATATGATTTATTTGGGCATGATAAATTGATTTGTAGATCAAACTCAAAACTAGAACATTGTAGATAATTGGATTAGCTTCATGTACAAAAACAATCTAGCTTCAATTACATTTTTGAGCTTCTCAAAATATTTATTTTACTTAGACATTTCTATATTTTTGGACTGCTCTGTCCCAGATTTATAGTACTGCGTTGCATGTGCATTTCACCTACCAAGGAGTCTTTTTTAGACCAGGCTATAGAAGAGTTATTTGTAGATAAATGAGTTAGCTTTCTCCACAAAAAAACCTAGCTTAATTCAGATTTCGTACCTGCTTAAAACACTCATTTTACTAAACTACATTCTGCTGGAGGTTTCTGTTTCTCAGATTTAAAGTACTTTGTTGCATGTACATTTCACCTATGAAGAAATGATTTTGAGACTGAACTATAAAAGAGTTATTTGTAGATAAATGAGTTAGTTGTCCCCACAAAAAAACCTAGCCTCCTTCCCATTTCTGAACTGCTCGAAATGTTTGTTTTACTAAACAACATTCTGCTGGAAGTTTCTGCTTTCCAGATTTGAAAATTTATCTTGCATGGCATGGATCTCTCAAACTATCAACATCAAGCACTTAATAAACATTACTACATACTATATAGGCTCTAAAGTGAGTTAGAATACTCACCTAAACTTGAAATTGAGCTTGGACTTTGGATTTGAGCTTAGGAAGCTTGGACACAAGCTTCAAGTGATGGAATCTTCTTCTTCCTCCTCTTCTAATCCTCTTTTTCTTCTCTTCTATTTTCTCATGGACATGCAAGTCTCCTAACTTCCTCTCTAAATGCAGATTATGAAGAGTAAGAGAGGGTAATGTATGCTATAGGCATGTATATATAGAAAAACCCAAGTGCTAGGTGTCATTTGCATGGTTATATGCCATGCCATGTGTCCAACAAGTGGACAAGTGTCACATGGGTTGCATGAAGCTTCCATGTGGCCGGCCATGTGGGCCCACCTTGGGTTTCGTGCTACTTTCTCGATTTGCGTGCATAAGTTCCTCGTTATGGGTATCAATCTTGGTTTACATGCAGACGGGTATTATTTCTGATGTCCGGGTCCAGGTACGGGACTAAGTTAATTCTAATTACGGTCGAGTTGGTGCAGTGATTATAGTCTAATTAGTAATTACATTACACTGATACAGTCAAACAAATAAAATAATAATATAATAATAGACCAGATATAGAAATTCATAAAACTCGTATTATTGCACGTAGAGAAATTACAGGCATTACACAGCCACACCTCCGAAGTGACCTGGCTGCACTCGTGAGGCGCCCACACGAATCCTTGCCCACCCAAAATCCAAATTGAACTTCAAAAGAACTCAGAAGAATCCCCGGCGCACCCAATGCGGCTGCGGCGGCCTTTTCGAAGAGTCCATGCTTCATAGCTTTTAAGTCTGGACCAAATGAAATTAGAACTGAAGAGCTGTGAAAGTAGAACTGGAGCTAATTTTCATTTCAAAAGTGACTTCAAAGTTGTCTTTCTACATTGTACCATTTGCAACCTTATGGTAATAGTTATACCTGTTTTCGCTTCAGTTCTACAAACTATATGTTTGTGTTAGTTTGTAGGTGCGGAGAATTCTCTCCCCTACTCTGGCCCTCTTTCTTTGTCTCTGTAATTTCATGAAATCATCACTTGCATCTCTCTATAAGCATTATTTGCTTTTTTCATCTGTACTTTGGTTTGTTTGGCCACATGCATATACGAGTCATATCATACAGAAGTTCTATCATCTAGACAACTATAGTCTATACTATACCTTGAGCTTACCACATTCTGCCATAAGCCGCCCGGCAGCTAAAGTGGCACCTCCTGCAAGAAAGCTGGAATGGTGGAATAATCCCTTCTTTTTCTGAAATTCAGAAAAAAAAAAAGAAAAAGAAAAAGAAAAGAAAAGAAAAAGAAAAAGAAAATGGGTTCTCAGAAAAGCACTAGAAACAAGGAGATATTTAATTAGAATGGTTTCACTTGCTATATATTGATTCTTACCTTACCAACGTAGAGTTTTTTTGAGGTACTCATCACAAATATCCATTTAGAACCATGCACTTCACGATCTGTATCGAGGAGATCTCCAGTTTGTTTGTGTACCATTATCCCTTTAGCTATTGTGTATTCATAGTTTTCCCTCTCTTTCTTGTTTCAGTAATAACCAAAACAAAATTAGGACATTTCTGTTAGTTGACAATTGGTGATTTAAGCTTATTGTTTCATGAAATTTGTTGCTAATCAAGTGTATGATCTTAAGCATGCTTAGGTCATAACAAAAAGGAACAAATTAGGGCATTTTTCTGGAAGTGGTCTTTCACGCTAGGTTTTGTAGTAGGGATGGAAAAGTGGAAGGAAGGGAGGATGGATGGAAGAGGTATCCCTAGGGAAAGGATGGGGGACCTTCCCTCTTGTTGTTTGGTTAATTAAATATGACGGAAATGAGGAAAGAAAGAAGTGAATATTGTGTGTTTTATCTATTGTAAATCTAAGATAAAATCCATATAACGTGTCTGGTGGCCCTAGTGTTTGAATACGTGAATGCAGAATGTCTAGGAACGAATCTGCTTGTGTTATAAGCTGGGAACCAACGTTGATGATACGTTGAATCTGTTAAAGACCATATTTTGGGTAAAGCTTAGGGTTAGACAAAATGTCTCACCCCTTTATACATAAAACAATATTAAAGAAAGAAAACACTGTAATAACAAAATAACAAGAAACATAAAAATAACTCTAACAAATAACTCTAACACTCCCCCTCAAGCTGGTACAAAAATATCTCTCATTCTCACTTGTCTAAGATAGTGTGGAAAGGTCGACTCCCAATAGCCTTGATAAGAACATCTGCAACTTGATCCCCAGTCTTCACGAAGGGAACACAGATAGTACCATTACTAATCTTCTCTCTAATGAAATGTCAATCGATCTCCACATGCTTTGTTCTATCATGTTGAACAGGGTTATGAGCTATACTAATGGCCGCTTTGTTATCACAAAAAAGCTTCATAGACTCTGTCTGATCAACATTCAGATCCTTGAGTAACGACTTAATCCACAATAATTCACAAATACCTTGGGCCATTGCCCTGAATTCAGCTTCTGCACTTGACCTGGCCACTACATTCTGCTTCTTACTTCTCCAGGTAACGAGATTACCTCCCACAAATGTGCTGTACCCTGAGGTAAACCTCCTATCAGTAATAGAGCTAGCCCAATCTGCATCAGTGTACCCTTCCACCCTTAGGTGGTCATGTTTTGCCAAGAACAAACCTTTCCCTGGAGCAGCCTTCAAATATCGAAGGATCCGGAAGACAGTGTCTTGGTGTGACTGTCGTGGAGAATGCATAAACTGACTGATGACACTAACAGAAAAGGCAATATCCGGACGAGTATGAGAGAGATATATGAGCTTACCATCAAGTCTCTGATAACTCCCCCTGTCAACTAACTCCCCACTACTGCCCTCACCAAGTTTCTGATTCTGCTCCATAGGCGTATCACACGCTTTACTCTCCAGCATTCTTGTCTCTTTTAACAAATCCAGGACATACTTCCTCTGGGAAATAAAGATCCCATGTTTGGATTGAGCAACTTCGATCCCAAGGAAAAACTTTAGGGCCCCCAAGTCTTTTATCTCGAATTCAGTGGCTAATTGTCCATTTCCTCCAAATCATCTCCTGTTAGAACAATATCATCAACATACACAATAAGAGCAGTGGTCTTACCCTGTGAGGAATGTTTGATGAACAATGTGTGATCTGCATGACTTTGTCTAAACCCAAACCGAAGCATAGCCTACGTAAATCTCTCAAACCAGGCCCTTGGTGACTGTTTGAGACCATACAAAGATTTTTTAAGTCTACACACCTTCCCATCTGTCTTGGAGTCCTCGAACCCTGGAGGGATGCCCATGTAAACTTCTTCTTCTAGGTCACCGTGCAAGAAAGCATTCTTCACATCAAATTGGTGAAGGAGCCAATTCTGATTAGCTGCCAGAGAAAGGAGAACTCTAATGGAATTCATCTTTGCGACTGGAGCAAAGGTCTCCTCATAGTCCATCCCGTAGGTCTGAGTGAACCCTTTTGCTACCAACCGAGCTTTATATCTCTCAATAGAACCATCAGCCCTGTACTTCACAGTGTACACCCACTTGCACCCCACAGTCCTCTTTCCTATAGGCAATATGGTTAACTCCCAGCAGGGACCACCTGTGAGCATCATCAGAGATGTTTCAAAGAGCATTCATCTCTTCAATCATGGCATGTTTCCACTTGGGATCAGCAAGAGCTTCTTGAACATGGCTAGGAACACTAACAGAGGAAATTCTGGAAGGAAAGGCTTTATAGGAAGGAGATAGATGAGAAAAAGATACAAAGTTAGATATATGATGTTGAGTACAAGATCTAACACCCTTTCGAACAGCAATAGGAACATCTAAATCATCTATGTTAAGAGAGGGTGTATCAGAGGAATTACTTGAATCTTCATCACTAAGAGGACATGGCAATGGCAGGGAAGAACAGGAGCAGTAACTTCTGGAGTCTCTCTGATCTTTCTATTACTCCATGTTCCCCTGGAATATACCCTCAGCTCATTCACCCTCGGTTCCTCAATTATTACTTCCTTTTCGAGCACCCTCCTCTCACTTTCCTTTTCTGTCTCCTCCTCAACCATAGGTTCCTTTTCTCTGTCCATCTCAATCACCATAGGTAAAACTGGCATCTCTTCACACTTCGACTCCCCCTGAAGAGATACCGGAGAGTCAAGAAAGTAGGATTTTAACTCATGAAATGTGACATCCATGGTAACAAACCATTTCCTAGACGGAGGGTGGTAGCACTTGTAACCTTTTTGAGTGGGTGAGTAACCAACAAACATGCACTTAATAGCACGAGGGTCTAATTTCCCACGGGTTGGACTGTGATTATGAGCAAAGCAGACAACCAAATACACGAGAAGGAATGGATGAAGAAAAAGAAGAGTGGGAAAGAACCTGAAGAGGTGTTTTTTGATCCAACACACGGGTAGGTAGGCGATTGATAAGGTAAGCTGCGGTTAACACTGCCTCACACTAATAAGAACGAGGGGCTTGAACCTGAAAAAGCAAGGACCGGGCTACATCTAAAAGGTGACGATTCTTACGCTCGGCTACACCGTTTTGTTGTGGAGTGTCAGTGCAAGAAGTCTGGTGAATAATGCCATGAGAGCTGAAATATTGACCTAAACCCGAATCAATGTATTCACCCCCATTGTCAGACCTTAAAACTTTCACAACCGCCCCAAACTGGGTACACACCATTTTATGGAAACTTTGAAATATAGAAAAAACTTCCCGCTTTTCTTTCATCATATATAACCACGTAGTACGAGAACAATCATCTATAAAAGATACAAACCATCTATGACCTTTCAAGGACACAGTACGGGAAGGGCCCCAAACATTAGAATGTATTAAAGCAAAAGGAACAACACTTTTATTATTGCTGGGAGCATAAGATGCTCGAAAATGTTTACCAAGTTCACATGCATCACAAGAAAACTTGAAATTGGAAATACTATTGTTCGTAACAAGAGATGGAAACATATATTTAAGTAGAGACAAGGATGGTGTCCTAATCTCCTATGCCAAAGTGCCAACTCTTCAGCTTTATTCTTCAAAACGACAGAATTATTAGCAATCTTCTTCCCCTCATCCAGATTCTGCTCTCCCTCATCCAGAATATACAGCCCCTGTGTCTCTCTACCACTGCCAATCACCCTCTTCGTGAGAAGATCCTGAAAGACACAATGAGAGGAAAAAAAGGTTACAAAACAATTCAAATCCCGAGTAATACAACTCAAAGATAAAAGATTATGAGAGAAATTAGGAACATGTAAAACTGAGCTCAAGGATAGAGAAAGAGTGACACGAACAAGACCTTTCCCCGAGAAAAAGGAAAAGGTACCATCAGCAATTCTAACTTTGTCCTGACCTGAAATGGACTTATAATCATAAAAAAAGATCAGAGGAACGAGACATATGATCAGAAGCCCATGAATCTATAATCCAATGAGATGAAGAAAGAGAGAGGAAGGCTCTTGCAGGTGCGACAATATTACCTGATTGTGCAAAAAAGGATGAGGCACTATCAGCTGGAGATGAAGTACACCTGGACATCAAGTTTCTGAGAGTGTCAAGCTCGGCAGGAGATAAAGGGGACATATCAGTAGTGGGATCAGTCTCAACACTAGCTGGAGTTTCAGTATCAGTAGTAGTATGATGGGCACGGGGACCACCTCCTCGGCCTCTGCGACCACCACGGCCTCCGCCACGACCACCTCCACGACCTCCTCGTCCACAAGGGGGACGTCCGTGAAGGCTCCAACAATTGGCCTGAGCATGATGGGGCCTGTGGCAATAATCACAGATCACGACAGGCCGGTCTGAAGGAGTACTCTGCTGGGTCCCCTCTCTGGGCGGGACAGAAAGTAGAGCTGAACGCTCAGTGGATACAGGCGGAAGCATAACGGAACGGTGACTCTCCTCGTTCTGAACGTAAGCAAAGGCCTCCTGAAGGGGAGGGAGAACATCCATCCCAAGAACCAGACTATGAACAACATCGTAATCAGAATGAAGCCCTTGAAGAAATTTGAAGACCCGTTGTTTCTCAATTAGCTTTCGGTACTCTTCTGCATCAGTGGTACAAACGGGCTGAAAGGACTGTAGATGATCAACTCTGTCCCAACTAGTAGTAAGGAAGGTGTAATATTGGGTGACTGTCATCTCACCCTGCTCAGAACGGTCAATGGAGCGGATAAGCTCAAACTCCTGAGCATAGTTCCCCCTCCTAGAGAATGTAGAAGCAACGGTGTCCCAAATAGCCTTAGCTGTCTTCATTCGATAAAAGCTCTCACCAATCTCAGGAACCATGGAATTGATGAGCCAAGACATAATAACAGAATTCTCAATCTCCCACTTGTCATAACCCGGATCGGTAGTTGAAGGGGCCACAATATGCCCATCAAGATGACCCATCTTTCCGCGTCCCTTCAAATAAAGTTCTACCGCCTGTGACCACTTCATGTAATTTTGGCCATTGAATGGAACGGTAGTGATTTTTAGATTGGTATCCAAGGGGTGAACCACAGTCTGAACTGTGGTGGAGTTTGTAGCCGTTGGTTTGTCAAAGTCGGTCATAGTTCCAGATAACAAATGGAAAACCCACAACAAGGTGAAGGAAAACGAGGGAAGTTGGGTATTGGAAGACCAACTAGGTCAATTTAAAGGTCCATACAGGGACCTAACGAACTGCCGAAACTGAAACTTCAATCAAACAGTGGATTGTATGGTTATGAGTGAAATTCAGAAGGCTAAAAAATGGTTGGGTAGATCTCGGTTGGTCTATAGGAGCATGAGAAGGTTGCGGCTGGTGAGAGAGATGCTGGTGGTGGTTCGGCTAGATGGTTAAGGCCATAGGGTGGTGCGACAGGGGCTGGGTGGTGTCCTTGTGGTGCGGCGCAGGGGCTGGGTGGTGTCCTGGTGGTCCGGCGCAGGTGCTGGTGGTGTCCTGGTGTTGCGGCGTGGCTTGGTGGTGTGGAAAAAGGGCAGTGCAAGTGGTAGTGGGGTGGCGCAGGTTGTGGTTAGGTGTAGGATTGTGGTGGTGGCTCTGATACCATGTTAAAGACCATATTTTGGGTAAAGCTTAGGGTTAGACAAAATGTCTCACCCCTTTATATATAAAACAATATTAAAGAAAGAAATATTACAATATGACCCACACTGTAATAACTAAATAACAAGAAACATAAAAATAACTCTTAACAAATAACTCTAACAGAATCCTTCTCATCAATCGATCCACTACGAGAGTTCTATCAAAGCTTCACAATCCAAACCCTAGGGCTAGACATGGTAACCCTAGAGAGAGAGATTAGAATTGACATTACCCAAGTCTTCCAAGCCCAGTTAGAATAGGACTTCTGGTATGTTTTAAATACAGTGAGACTAGGTACCTAGTCTCATTCAATTATTACTTGACCCATATGGATGGATAACGGGTCGTGGGTCTAGGGAAAACCTGGTCCAATATCCAATAGTTACCATACATAGGGAAAGGATGGTTTCTTTTGAAGGGGAAAGTACGTCAAAGTACATGGGAAGCTCTCTCCCTCCTTTCCTCCCACTTTTGGGCGGATAGATATGGTGGGTTGGAGGAATGTGGTTCCCTTCCCATTTCTCTCCAACCACAACAAAGGAAATGCTAACCTTCCTTCCATTTTTCTCTCCCCCTCTTTCCTTCCTTTAATTGTTCCCTTGTACCAATAGAGTGTTATGTCCTATTCCAACATATAATAGGAATGGGTTCATTTCATTTTATGTGCAATATTATTTGAGTTACTATTTGAAAATGAAGCCATAAATGAAATTTGAGGCATACTAAAATGAGCCATTTCGTGAAATCCATACCCATGATCCTAAACATCATATAAGCATGTTATGGAGTAGAATCAACTATCAGGGAAAATTTAATTGTAGTTATTTCAAATGCTATTAATGCAAATTGAATTTGATATTGATTCTAAGTTTCTGGTATAGTTTTCAGAAGGAACGTACGGGTCCAAGATATTTGATGTATTCTTCACGAAGCCTTGACCTTGGGCATTCCTTTAGATCAAGCTCTTTGCCGGCTCCAATGTCCAACCTGTGCAAGGTAAGATATAACTATCTGCACTCAAATTAATTGGTATGATTTATGGTAGGGAAATGCATACTTCATTCTTATATTGCATGTCCGTTTGAAATTACGAGATGGCAGTCTTGTGTTATTTGTTGTGGAGTTTTTGTTTAGATGCTTCATGTTTTTCTGTTGTTGTATATCTGTCTTCTGTTCGTACTTTGCATTGTTGTGATGCCTTTATAGTTTCCGAATAGCAAATGGAACGTTGATGACACAATCAATGACATGCCCCACAAGGGTGTAATATTGGCAGTAAGTTTCCTTATCAGCGAGAGTTATTTGAACAACATACAATTGTATTATTTCTTTTAAAATATGTTTGTATACAAGTAGGAATATGGAATCTGATTATAACCTTTTTAGAAAAACATGTTTTTGACATTACTCGACAATGTGTACTCTGTACCCCTGGGGAGCGTATAAAAATATTGTGAATCCATGTTGAAAGTTGGTCTATACACATATATATATATATATATTGTAGAATTGAATTAGGGCAAAAGTTAGGAGCACAACTGTGTCTCCTTTGTTTTATTATATGTGAACACAAGAAGAGTTACAATAATTCCCTTGGGTAATATAAGAGAAACAAAAGACTTGAGGAAGTGAAAAAATAATAAAAATAAGACAATAACTTCTAACTCTTCCCTTCAAGTTGGTATAAAAATATCCCTCATTCCCAGACTAGGAGCAAAGCGAAACGGTCTACCCCCAACCCCCTTGGTGAAAATGTCTACAAACTACAAATCAGACCACTATTAATGTTCTCCTTAATGAAGTGTCTGTCAACCTTCACATGTTTGGTCCGATCATGTTGCACTAGATTGTGAGCTTTGTTACATGGACTCTTCAAAGTGTCCAGAGGACACGGGTATGGATGCCATATCCGACACGGGTACTTCGCCTTTCTTGGCTAAAAATTACACTAAACTACACTAGAAGGATCCTACCCAAGTGTCATACCCATGTCCGCAAAGATTCATGTCAACACGGGTACTTCACCTATTTAGAAGAGTCCATGTAACATAGATTGTGAGCGATACTTATCGCAGACTTATTGTCACAATAAAGCCTCATAGAATCACTCTGATCAAGTTGCAAATCTTTCAATAGAAACCTGATCCATAGTAATTCTAGTATCAATAAAAGTAGTATTCCTTTGCACTTATTCATACTGAAGTTTGGGGTCCATCTCATATTACTACTTTGAATGGCTATAGATGGTTTGTAACTTTTATTGATGACTATACTCGCACAACTTGGGTATATTTGATGAAAGAAAGAGTGATATTTTTTCTATTTTTAAATCTTTTCATAAGATGATATGTACCCAATTCAGTATTGTTATTAAAATTGTTCGGTCTGACAAGGGGGGTGAATATATCTACAGTGGTCTCACTCACTATTTTTCTGAACACGGCATGATACATCAAACGTCATGCACCAATACTCCACAACAAAACGGAGTTGCTGAAATAAAAAACCGTCACTTGTTAGAGTCTGCTAGGTCTATGTTGTTCTCTATGGAGATCCCTCAGTCCTATTGGGGGGAGGGAGTCTTGACTGCTGCCTATCTCATCAATCGTTTACCTACTCGTGTGCTTGGTAAGAAAGCTCCTGTAGAACTTCTTACCAATCCTTCTTCACTCTTTCCTATTCCTCCTAAAGTATTTGCAATCATTCTCCTTCCAGACGGAAATTGGACCCTCGTGCTCTTAAATGTGTCTTTGTCGGATATTCTCCTACACAAAAAGGGTACAAGTGTTATCATCCCCTTGCTCGTAAGTGGTTCGTGTCTATAGATGTTACTTTTGATGAACATTTGTCTTACTTCCAGCCCTCTCTTCAGGGGGAGAAATAGTTAGGTGAAGAGAAGTCTGTAGAAACGGTGCCATTTATTGTAGGAGGAGAGGAGGAAGGCAGAAAAAGGAGAGGAAAATAGGAGTGAAGAAAAAATAGAAGAAAAAGAAAGTGAAAAAATGGATGAAGAAATAGAAGTTGAGAGTGAAAAAAGGAGAGGAGATGAAAGTGCAGAGGATAAAAGGAAGGAGTTGTTGACCTATTCAAAAAATAAAGGCAGAAGGATTTTTGGGGCAACAGATGAGAGGATCGTTTCTCCAATACCACTACAATTGACTTCTTCGAGTGATGAAGGTCCATGTATTTCTACTCCTCCTAACTCCTCGAGTCCTATTTCTGTTTCATCCTCTGAAAATGAGTTGGATATTCCTATTGCTCTTCGCAAGGGCATTAGAGAATGCACCAAACATCCTCTTTCTAAGTTTGTTTCGTACTCTCGATTGTCTCCGTCTTATAAAGCTTTTGTGTCCAAACTCGACTCTGTTTCTATCCCTAATCATGTACAGGAAGCTCTCACTGATCCTTTGTGGAAATCATCCATGGTCGAAGAGATGAAAGTGCTTCGCAAAAATGGCACTTGGGAGTTAACTGAGTTACCCCGTGGGAAAAAGACAGTTGGGTGCAAGTGGGTGTTCACTGTGAAACACAAAGCAGATGGGACTATAGAGAGATACAAAGCCAGGTTGGTAGCCAAGGGCTTTACTCAGACCTATGGGGTGGACTACCAGGAGACATTTGCTCCGGTTGCAAAGATGAACTCCATCAGAATCTTGTTGTCTCTAGCAGCAAATTTGGAATGGCCCTTGCATCAGTTTGATGTGAAGAATGCATTCCTGCATGGGGATTTTGAAGAAGAGGTCTATATGAACATACCCCCTTGGTTTGAGGATAATAAGACTAGAGGAAGAGTGTGTCATCTCAGGAAGTCTTTATATGGCCTCAAACAATCTCCCAGACCTTGGTTTGATAGGTTCTCGCAAGCTATGATCAGATATGGTTTCAGACAGAGCCAAGGTGATCATACCCTCTTTGTTAAGCACTCGTCACAGGGTAAGGTAACAACACTGGTTGTCTATGTAGATGATATTGTCCTTACAGCTGATGATTTTGAGGAGATGAAGCTGCTAAAATCATATCGGGCTACAGAATTTGAGATCAAAGATTTGGGAAGTTTGAAGTACTTCTTGGGAATCGAGGTAGCTCGATCCAAGGATGGAATTTTCATATCTCAACGGAAGTATGTTTTGGACTTACTCAAGGAGACGGGCATGCTAGGGAGTAAGGTCGTGGATACTCCAATGGATCCCAACGTAAAACTTGGGGATGATTCTGGTGGAGAACCTGTTGACAAGGGGAGGTACCAGAGATTGGTAGGTAAATTAATTTATTTGGCTCATACGAGACCTGACATTGCTTTTGCAATCAGCCTAGTGAGTCAGTTCATGCATGATCCCAAACAACCCCATCTAGATGCTGTGTTTAGGGTCTTGAGGTACCTGAAGTCAGCACCAGGGAAAGGTTTATGCTTTGCTAAACATGGTCATATGTTAGTAGAGGCCTATACCGATGCAGATTGAGCCGGATCTATTACTGATAGGAGATCGACCACAGGTTATTACTCGTTTGTTGGAGGCAATCTGGTGACTTGGAGGAGCAAGAAGCAGTCAGTAGTAGCCAGGTCTAGCGCCGAGTCAGAATTTAGGGCCATGGCCCTAGGGGTATGTGAGCTGTTGTGGATTCCAATTGTGTTATCAGATCTTGGTTTCAGACAGAAAGACTCAATGAAGTTGTATTGTGATAATAAGTCGGCCATTAATATTGCACACAATCCGGTTCAACATGACCGGACAAAGCATGTGGAGATTGATAGGCCTTTTATCAAGGAGAAGCTAACTAATGGGAGCATATGTACACCTTTTGTGAAATCAGGGGAGCAGCTAGCTGATATTCTTACAAAAGGCCTTGCAAGTCGACCGTTTTAGTTCATTCTTAGCAAGCTGGGCATGAGAGATATCTTCGCACCAGCTTAAGGGGGAGTGTTGAGTGTTATGTTAACTTTAGTTCTATTGTATTTTATTTTTATTATTTATCTTTAGTTAGGGGTCTCTGTGTAATTATTGTTTTCTTCTATATGAATAAAAGAGAGGGTCTCACTAATGTGAACCCTAAGCTTTTTGAAAACTCAACAGGTAAGGACTACAATAACGGTACCCTTTTTGAGTCTTAGAGTATTCCAAGAAAATACACCGAATGGCTCATGGGTCTAATTTGTCAGTACTAGGAGCCAGCTGATGAACGAAGCAAACACACCCGAAAACACGAGGAACGACCGAGAAGGGTAACTCAACAGGGAACAAGCTTAAGTGTGGTGTGCGGCCATTGAGAATAGAAGATGGCATACGGTTAATCAAATAACAAGCAGTGAGGACAGCATCCCCTCAAAATTTTTTTGGAACACACGCATTTCAAATAACAGGGTGCGTGAGACTTCTAATAAGTGCCTATTTTTCCTTTCAGCAACACCATTTTGTTGTGGTATGTGTACACTAGAAGATTGATGAATCATGCTAGAATGTGATATAAAAGTACTGAATAATATTCCTTTGCATTATTACTTCGAAGAACACGAATGAGCGCACCAAATTGAGTTTTAATTTCAGCACAAAAGGCACAAAAAATATAAAATAACTCGGAACAATTTTTCATTAAGTATAGCCAAGTTACTCTTGAATAATCATGCACAAAAGTAACAAAATACTGATACCCCTTTTGGGAGGTTATACGGTGATGGCCCCATACATATCAGAATGAACTAACTGAAAAGGACTAGATGCTCTTTTATTGACCCGGGGAGCAAATTGAACACGGTGATGCTTCCCCAATTGACACGACTCACACTTTAAAGACTGTAAAGAACTTAAACTAGGAACTAAGAGCTTCAAATTAGCCAATGAAGGGTGACCGAGGTGACAGTGGATCTGATGAGGTGTAACGGTAGCAGGACGGGCAGTTGGTGAAGGAGCAGGGACAGGATCACCATCAAAGTAATAGAGGCCATTGGATGCCCGTTGCCAATCGTCTTCCGAGTCGTCAAATCCTGAATAAGAACAGAAACAGGAGAAAAAGAGACACCACAGTCAATATCCTTAGTTAACTGACCAACAGACATTAAATTAAAGGACAAACGAGGTATGTACAAAACAAAAGACAAGGACAAAGACGGAGAGGGTTGAGCCGTCCCGATTCGTTCAACAAGAGTCGAGGACCCATCCGCTAAAGTGATTAGGGGAAGAGACGATGACAACCGGATAGATATAAAAAGACTAGATATACCTGTCAAATGATTACTAGCGCCAGAATGGGGAAGAACCTAAAGCAATGCAAGCGATATGTGTACCTCTATGCTGAGCTAAGAAAGCAGTTGAGGTGGATGCCTGGTGTACTGCCTGATACTGAAGCAACTGAGAGTAATCCTCGCGAGGAATGGAAACTGTAACCATAGGAGCAGGAGCAGGAGAATACCCAGAATCAGAGATGGCAGCACTCGCAACCTGGGGGAGGGAATGACCATGGAGCTGCCAGCATGTGTCTCTGCTATGCCCATCCCGAAAATAATAAGTGCACTAGAGAGTCTGGCCTCTACCACGGCCAAGACAACCACCTCGAAATCCCCCTCTGCGTCTCACACGGTTAGGGCCACCACCCCTACCAAGAGCTAGTGGAGTCTGAGTAATAAGAGCGGAGCGATTAACAAGCGAAGGGGAAGGAGGTGGGTCCCAAGGGGTGCTCCGTAGAACAAGCTAATATGTCTCGGCAAAAGTAGGAAGAGTATTACTCCCAAGAATCTGAGACCGAATAGCGTCATATTCAGGCTTGAGATCGACATGAAACTTCATAACCAACATCTCTTCCCTTTGTTTCTGTTGTTCCTGAACACTGGTGGTAGGGGGCATACCAGTATTCATCTCTTCGTGTAAGCGTTTCATAGAAGCAAAATAATCGGTAACAGACAGGTCATTCTGCTTGAGCTTGAAATACTGAGAGGACAAATCATACATCCGAGTCAAGTTAGTGGAATAAAGATGGAGATATTCCCAAAGTGCCTTAACAGAGCCCAAGTGATTGCATCCATCAGCAACTTCCAGTTCCATAGAATTCCACATCAGTGTAACAAGCTGAGCATCAAGTTGCTTCCATGCCTTAACGGCCTTGTCATCGGTGGTAGGAGGGGATTCGGTAAGATGCGCATCGTGACCTAAGCCAATAAGAGACATGGTAATCGTATTGGACCATTGAAGGAAATTGTTGCCATTCAACTACCTATTGGTGAGCTGGGTAAGAGATTTGGAATCCATCTTAATAAAACACTAGATCTGAACCACAAGTGGGCTGATTGGAACCAAAAACACAAGCAGATCGGAACCAAACAAGGGTCACCGAAGCAAGAGGCGTTGGCGGTGGGGTGTGCCGGAGTAGGGCGAGGATCGCCGTAGTGTTGGGGGTCGTCAGAAAGTGGTTGGATGGGCTAGAGTGGCGGCAGCGGTGCGTAGGAGGTCGCCGGAGGTTCTGAGGGCTCCGGCAAGGGTCGTCGGGGTTCGCCGGAGGTCAAGGGATAGGCGGCTGGGTGCCGGAGGGCTGGGCTGGGTGTCGGAGGGTTGGGTTGGGCTGGGGTTGCTTGTGGCTAGGGTTTCTGCGAACATACTGTTCTTGATCTGTTTTGGGTTTTTTTTTTTTTGAAAATGAAGAAGAAGAAGAAAAAGACAATAAGAGAAGGAAAAAGATTCACTAACAAAGAAAGATCCGAACTTCTTTGATCGCGATGAAGGCGGAGAATGAATGAGTAATCCCAAAGATGGGAAGCTCTGATACCATGTAAAGAAAGGAGATGGGAATATATCTTTCTGTAAATTCAACTTAACATGAGATAATACAATTAGCCTTTATATAGGCTTGGTCTAACCTAGACTATTCACTCTTTAACCGATGTGGGACAACCATATATATACATATACTATACTTACACACACCCTTTAACAGCAACTTCGGTGATAGCACATGTCAATAAGCCACCTGCCCTTCCCCTTTCAGTATTTTGAATGGTTCAACAAACTGCGATGATAGTGTTGGAGTTATTTTTTTATTAGTAGCTAGATATAGTTATTTTATTGTTTAGGGACTATCTTGTAATTAGTCATTGTTGTATTTTTACATCTAATAAAGTAACCTAGAGGAACAGTTGTTCTCTCTAAGCTTGGAAAATTATTATCAACATGGTATCAGAGCCACCCTAAGTAGGGTTTCTCACCAAGCCACCAACACCACCACCACACCCATCGCCGCCACTTTTTCTAGGCCACACCACCTGCTCCGCACCCCAAAGGGTCTCCCAGCCCTGCGCCGAAGGACCTATATCCCAGCCGAGAGCTCCCCTGGCCTACCCAACCTAAACCGCACCTCATCCAGCCTCCAAGCCTTGCGCCGCAGCCCTCCAATCCAGCCGAGAGCCACCGTAGCCCACCTATACTGAATCGCACACCACCCAACTCTCCTTTCTTCCCTTCGGCAGCCCACCTTGTTGGGTAATCTCTTCACAGCTCTACTGGATTGATCAGCACTAGTAATTTTTTCCTTTTTCTCCTGTTTTCTCAACCCTAAAGCATTGGGTAGTCTACGATAATTGATCTGATCACAAGCTTCATCTTTCCGACATCTTAGGTCCGTGTACGGACCCATGATTTGTCCATAAATTGGACGATTGCACCAGTACGGTGCCTGTGAAGACTAGGCTTGCCTTCTTTGCTGTATAATCTGATTCTGTGTTTAACATTTTTCATCCATAATGTCGAAAGAAGGGGTGATTGGGGACAAATCCGGTGTTGTAAGTTCTCCTATAAGTCATGAGAAGCATTCCCTCATTATTGAGAACCTTGGGTCCAAAATTACCACAGAATTGTTCAATGTAGAGAACTATCTTACTTGGTCTCAATCCGCTACTTTTTGGCTGTGCAGTAGATCGAAGTTTGGTTATGTTGATGGCACTCTTAAGGTACCTAGTCGTGAGGAACCCACCTATGCGAAGTGGGAAGTGGACAATTATCTTGTTATGAGTTGGCTTGTGCATTCGATGGAGCCCAGTATTGCTGCCTTCTTTCTGGAGATGGAAATAGCACTCGACATATGGGATACATTAGCACAGACGTATGCTAGGAAAGGAAATATAGCTGAAGTTTATGAGCTTCGCCAGCGTATTGAGGGGGATGAACAAGGTGAGCGTTCTATCCTTCAGTATTACACCTCTTTGAGTACTATGTGGAAGCGTCTTGACAACTTGAAGAATTATCGTCCTGTTTGCTCTGCGGATGCCACTAGTTTCAAGGAGTATATTGAGAGTGAAAGAATCTTTAAGTTTCTACCTGGCCTCAATTCAGAATTCGATCAGGTGAGGAGTCGAATTCTTGGGATGGAGCCATTACCGTCACTTCGAGAGGCATTTGCCTATGTTCAGAACGAAGAGAGTCGTCGTTCTGCTATGCTTTCTCCCAAACCCACCGATCGATCCGCTTTGGTATCTTATAATCAGAAAGGGGATAAGGCTCCTAACTATAATTCACGGAAGGATCAGACGATTTCTGAGGGTTCAGAGACTAAAGATAAGTGGTGTGATTACTGTAATAAGCCAGGCCATATTCGTGTTACCTGCTGGAAGCTTTATGGGCGTTCATCTTTCCCCAGGGGAAGAGGTGGAGGCCGCACTGGGGGCCGAGGTAATGGCCCCAGAGCCCACTTATCCACGGGTTCCGAAGCTCATCAGTTCGAGGAGATTCCCCCTACTTCACCTGCTACTGGTAGTATTAGTAGTACTGATTTGGAGACACTGAGGCGCATTATGGCACAGTTGGACACCTCCACGAGTTCTTCTACTTCTTTTGCCCAAGCAGGTAATGTTGCTAATTTTACATGTGCTTTAAATGTTTGCTCTCCACAACCATGGATCATTGATTCTGGGGCCTCCGATCATATGACCGGTCTGTCCACTATTTTTTCTACTTACAATCCTTGTTCAGGTAAAGACAAGGTTAAAACTGCCGATGGTAGTCTTTCTTCCATTTCTGGTAAAGGTGTTATTCATGCTTCTGAGTCTCTATCTTTATCGTCGGTTCTTCATATACCAAATTTTACGACTAACCTTCTTTCGATTAGCCGTATTACTAATGACCTTAATTGTTGTGTTGCCTTTTTTCCTTCTCACTGTGTATTTCAGGATCTCTCCACCAAGAAGGTGATTGGCAATGGTAGGGAGAAGAATGGACTCTACTTTCTGCCGCCTGGTGAAGTAGATACTGGAGGTGAAAGTTTGACTCAGAGGGCTCATCATTCTTTGAGCGAGACACCCCCTAAAGAGGCTTGGCTGTGGCACCAGAGACTAGGACATCCTCGTTCTCTCTCCTTCGTCATTTATTTCCGCCATTAATAAACAATCATAATGTTAATAATGCTATGTGTGAAGCATGTGAACTTGGCAAACATCACCGTGCCACTTTTAATTTGAGTTTGAATAAATGTACTATTCCTTTTCAGCTTGTTCATACTGATGTTTGGGGTCCATCCCACATTTCTTCTTTGCACGGGTATAAGTGGTTTGTTACATTTATTGATGATTTTTCTCGTATTACTTGGGTATATCTGATGCGAGAGAAGAGTGATGTGTTTTCTATTTTCAAAAACTTCCACAGTATGATTTGCACTCAATTTAGTACTGTTATCAAAGTTGTGCGTTCTGACAAAGGGGGGGAATATATTTATAGTGGGCTCGAGAATTTTTTCCTTGAACATGGAATAATACACCAAACCTCCTGCACTAATACTCCCTAACAAAATGGAGTTGCGGAGAGAAAAAATCGCCATTTACTAGAAAGTGCTCGATCTATGATGTTTTTAATACAGGTTCCCAAGTCTTATTGGGGGGAAGTAGTTCTAACTGCTGCCTACCTTATTAACCGATTGCCCACCCGTGTCCTTAATAAGAAATCTCCGGTTGAAGTTCTTCTAAACCCATCTTCTGTGTTTACTATTCCTCCTAGAGTGTTTGGTTGCGTCTGCTTTGTTCACAATCATTCCCCTTCCAGAAAAAACTTGACCCTCGTTCTCTTAAGTGTGTCTTTGTTGGTTACTCACCGACACAAAAGGGGTACAAGTGTTATCATCCTCCTTCTCGTCGGTGGTATGTCTCCATGGATGTCACATTCCATGAGGCCCAGTCCTACTTTCAGTCTCCACAGTCACCTCTTCAGGGGGAGAAAATGAGTGTGGAAGAGATGTTTGGTCCTATTGTTCCTACTGAGAGAGTAGTGGAGTTAGGAGACAATGGTGCGGAGGGAGGAGAGAAAGGGGAAGTAGAACATGAAGAGGAGATTGTGAGCGAGAAAAAAAGAAAAAGAAAAAGAAAAAGAGGAGCATGTTGAAGAGAGGGAAGATATTGTAACAAAGGGGAAAGAGTTGCTTACTCAAAGAACAAGGAAAGAAGAAGATTTGGGGCAGCAGAAATGGAAGTCGTTCCAATTCCTCCATTCCAGCCAATCTCTTCTAGTGATGATGATCCAGGTATCTCTTCACCTCTTACTACTTCATCTGGTAATGATTTAGACATACCTATTGCTCATCGTAAAGGCACTAGGACATGTACTAAACATCCTCTTTCTAATTTTGTTTCATACTCTCGTTTGTCACCATCCCATAAAGCTTTTGTTTCTAGTCTGTTTTCTGTGTCTACTCCTAACCTTGTCCAGGAAGCCTTGTCTGACCCTAAGTGGAAGTCTGCCATGGTTGAGGAGATGAAAGTACTCTCTAAAAATGGCACATGGGAATTAACAGAATTACCTCGAGGAAAGAAGACAATAGGGTGCAAGTGGGTGTTCACTGTGAATTACAAGGCTGATGGGACGATTGAGAGGCATAAAGCTCGACTGGTAGTTAAAAGTTTTTTTTTCGGAAAAATGGTTAATTTACGAAAAAAGGGCCATACCCTAGGATATTACAATAAGATTAAAAACCAGCTAAGAAAAGAAAGAAGACAGAGTCAACCTCAAAACTAGCAAACAAAGCCTAAAAAGGCTAAACAAGGCCAATGCAACAAAGCAAGCCACAACAAAATCAAAAATCAGAAGCTAAACACAATCAATTTCTATGCCGACCCTTAGGACGGCTCCCATTAAATTTAATCTTCGCCTCCCGTTTCATCTGTCTTTTGGAGGCAATGTTCTTGACAACCGGGGAACCTTCTTCAGAATCATACTCACTAACTTCATTAGCCAGGGAACCTTCCTCAAAATCATCCTCACAAAGTGTATCCTCTTCTGCAGGGGGGGACTAGGATCCTCATAGCCGACATCAACCAAGTGAAGAGAGGGACCAGCCTCAGAAGACTCCCTAACGGGGAGAGAATTCTCAACTTCAGTCTGAGCAGAGATAAGGTCAACCTTATCCAAATCATGGGAAAGAACAGAGAACATATTACCCATAGTATGATGGGCATCCACAGAAACACAGGCGGAAATTTTACTCTTATTCTTGCCTTCCACCACTTTCCAAACCCCAACCTCTGGTTTCTTGTTATAGGAGTTAGTAGGAACTGTGCGACGGGGATGGTAATGACGAGAACTGTGGTGGATAGGAGCCAGTTTTGGTTTAGCAACATTTGCACAATTATGACCAAAGGCAGAGCATTTGGCACACCTGAGAGGAGTCCATTGATACTCCACTGTAATATCTGTTAGGGTGGTCTCACCTGAATCATCGTCAATTTCAAGTGCAAATTTCGAAAGGAGGTCATGAGCACCACTCATTTCCACACAAACTCTGGCATAGGAAATTCGTCTGCGGCACGCAGTAACTCCTCTGCGACCCAAGATAGCTAGCAATGAAGCTAATTCCCTTGGGATTCCAGAGCTCCAAGGGGATACCATACAAGTTGGCCCAAATCGGAATGGAATGAACCTCTTCCTTATTCAATGTCAAGTTTGGTTTCCACGGTCTCAAAATAAGAGGTTGACCAATAATGTACCATGGACCACCAACTAAAACAGCATCCCTCTCCTCTACACAAGAGAATGTAAAGAAGTAAAATCCTGAATCATTAGCCAAAGTATCAACTAGGCCTTTTTTGCCCCACAACTTCTCAGTGATTGAAGTGACAAGAAAGAAAGGAGGATTTCTATGCTTACCCACAAAATGGCCAACTAGGGTGGCCTCCCATTCTGTTTTACCTTCCTTGATAAGCTCAGAGGGAACTTTGAGGTGTAAATTCTCAGTTCTGGGTCCATGGGCCACAAATCCAAGTGGGAAATCAACACCATTTGAATCTTGGAAAGAATCCTTAGGATTGCCATCCACGTGCGCAGTTTGCATGATGTCATTTCTAATCCAGCTACCCCACCTACTCGCTATTCCCCCCTTTTTGATGACACCTCCGTGGGTCCTAGTGGGGCCCCTGATATGGCCAACACGCAAGGCACTTTTAATTCTTCTATTGTGAATGCTTCTTGCCCATTTATTGAGCTGCCAAGAACCCCACGGAAGCTGTAGATGAAATACAAAGAAGTAAAGAAACTATTTGTCAACTCTCGGGTGCGGGCCCTGTAAATTTCGCAAAGGCCATATCTGTTGGGCCTTCCCAATCCATTAAAGTTAACTCTTGGTCTACGCATGGCTTGCTGAATAATTCATGTTTCAAGACTACTCCCATTATTCAAAGCGGTCCTGAGGGTAACAGCTTGTTCCATGAACAATTGGTGCCGGTAGCTGGTGCTCAATGCAATAATCAAAAACAGCAGAAGGATAAGGTCTCCTAGCAAGTTAGTCTGGACCCTACGGACTGTGTTGTTAATCCCAAAGTTGTGATCTCCCGTGCTATAAAAAGTTTTACTCAGACCTATGGAGTAGATTATCAAGAAACATTTGCTCCAGTTGCCAAAATGAATTCTATGAGAATTTTGTTATCTCTTGCTGCAAATTTGGAGTGGCCACTACATCAATTTGACGTAAAGAATGCCTTTCTCCATGGTGATTTAGAAGAGGAAGTGTACATGGATGTTCCTCCAGGGTTTGAGAATACCAAAACAAAAGGGAAAGTTTGTCGTTTTCGGAAGTCACTGTATGGGCTCAAGCAGTCACCAAGAGCTTGGTTTGATCGGTTTTCTCAGGCTATGCTCAGATATGGGTTCAAACAAAGCCAAGGTGATCATACTCTCTTCATTAAACATTCTTCAAGTGGTAAATTGACGGCATTAATTGTCTATGTTGATGATATCGTTCTCACTGGAGATGATCTGGAAGAGATGGGAAATTTGAAAAATTACCTGGCTAAGGAATTTGAAATCAAGGACTTGGGAAGCTTCAAATATTTCTTGGGAATTGAAGTGGCCAGATCCAAAGATGGGATTTTTTTTATCCCAGAGACAGTATGTGTTGGATTTGCTAAAGGAAATAGGAATGCTTGGTAGTAAGGCAGCGGATACTCCAATGGATCCTAATTTGAAGCTTAGTGATGACCCATGAGGAGAACCAGTAGAGATGGGAAGATATCAGAGAATGGTGGGTAAACTGATTCTCTCACACACCAGCCCCGACATTGCTTTTGCAATGAGCGTGGTAAGTTAGTATATGCATTCTCCTAGACAGGTTCATCTTGACGCTGTTTTCCGAATTGTGCGGTACCTTAAGTCAGCACCTGGGAAAGGTTTATTCTTTGCTAAGCATGGTCACACTCAAGTGGAAGCTTATACAGATGCGGATTGGGCCGGATTGGTTACCGATAGAAGATTGACAACCGGGTATTGTTCCTTTGTTGGAGGGAACCTAGTAACTTGGAGAAGCAAAAAACAGCCCGTAGTGGTCAGATCCAGCGCCGAAGCAGAGTTTAGAGCCATGGCTCAGGGGTTGTGTGAATTGTTGTGGATCCAAATTATCCTATCTGATGTTGGTTTTAATCCTGAAGACTCAATGAAGCTATACTGTGATAACAAAGCAGCCATTGACATTGCCCATAATCCTGTTCAGCATGATCGGACTAAGCATGTGGAAATTGATCGTCATTTTATCAAGGAAAAACTAAATACTGGGAAGATTTGTACTCCATATGTGAAGTCCGAAGATCAGTTAGCAGATGTCCTTACCAAGAGCCATGCGAGTAGGGCATTTCACTTCATTCTTAGCAAGCTGGGTATGAGAGATATCTTCGCACCAGCTTGAGGGAGAGTGTTGGAGTTATTTTTTTATTAGTAGCTAGATATAGTTATTTTATTGTTTAGGGACTATCTTGTAATTAATCATTATTGTATTTTTTACATCTAATAAAATAACCTAGAGTAACAATTGTTCTCTCTAAGCTTGGAAAATTATTATTCAACAGATAGCTTTCCCTTCCTCTATCCAAAATGCACAATGTCTCGAATTGGTGACACTTTCAGCAACACCTGGTCTCCAACCTGAAATTCTAGGTCCTTTCTACGTTGATCAACATAACTTTTTAGTCTACTTTGAGCTGCTCGCGTCCTTTCTCGAATGATCTCCTCCATTTTGTTTGTTTCTCTAACCAAATCAGGTCCGAGAAGTTCTCCGTTTCCAACTTCACCCTAACAAATGGGTGATTGACACAGTCTACCATATAGTGCATCAAATGGCGCCATGCCAATGCTAAAGAGATAACTATTGTTGTACGCAAATTTTGTCAGATGTAGATGAGTCTGCCACGAACTTTTGAAGTCTATGTCACATGCTCATAGCATATCTTCCATCTTAGTTGACACGTTCGGTTTGTCTATCAATTTGTTGGTGAAATGCGATGCTCATCTTCAGTGAAATTCCCATCGCTTCTAGGAAACTTTCCAATAATCGTGAGGGGAACGAGTGTCATAGTCAGATACGATGGATACATGCACTCCATGAAGACGTACGTTTTGTTCTAAGTACATTTTGATTAATGTCTCTATCGAGTACGTCATGTTGTACGAAATAGAGTGAGCTGACTTCGTCAAACAACCTACTATAACCCAAATAGCATTGTGATTTTGCTGTGATCTTGGGAAGTCCTTTGCGTTTAGGCCAAAAGCGGACAATGTTATTGCTAGATGGGGGGACGGGTCATTACAAATGGTATCAGAGCCTTGGTTTGGTTAACCGACTGTCTCGATTATCAGGACCAGAACCTTGTATTTCTATTACCGACACTAATTCCCCATGTAATTTCAACTACAGTGTCATCGTTAGTAAACCTGTTACATATAATAGAACAGAAGTTTTCATGGATATTTTAACCTTGAGTTAATAATGGATACGGCCTTGTGGCGAGACCTGGTGGCCACCTTACTCATCATCTACTACGAGGCTATCCATGCTAACTTGCCTAAATAAACTATCTTAAAGTCAGCACTAACTCAAGGTTCTAGTATTGACATCCAAGACAATCGGTTAACCAAACCAAGGTTCTGATTCCATTTGTAACGACCCATCCCCTGTTTAGCAACAATATTATCTGCTTTGGGCCTGAACTCAAAGGACTTCCCGGGTCACAGCAAAATCACGACACTATTTGGGTTATAGGCGATCGTTTGAATAAGTTAGCTTACTTTATTCTATACAACATGACGTACTCGGTTGAGAGATTAATCCGAATATACTTACAGCAGATCGTACGTGTCCATGGAGTGCCTGTATCCATTGTATATGACTGTGACATGCCTTTCCCTCACGAATATTGGGAAGTTTCCAAGATGTGACGGGAACTTCGTTGAAGATGAGCACCGCATTTCACCCTCAAGCTGAACGTGTCAACCAAGTGATGGAAGATATGCTACGAGCATGTGTCATAGAGTTCAAAAGTTCTTAGGAGACTCATCTACCTTTGATAGAATTTGTGTACAACAATTGTTATCTCACAAACATTGGCTTGACACCATTTGAAGCACTGTATGGTAGACCGTGTCGATCACCCATTTGTAGGCATTGTGAACTATGGACAGAAGAAGGGACAACTATCATTGCGGTTTGTTGGACCATTCAAAATACTGGAGCCATAGTTCAAAATTTCCTTTTGTTTCCATCGAAATGGCTGAAACGTTCATTTCCTGGTTCATGGAAACAAAATAGCCGTGGAATCTCGAAATTCCATGGATACCATCGAAACATGATTGTTTCCATGGAAACAATCCTATAATTCCACATCGTTTCATTTGCTTCCGCCGAAACATGATTGTTTCCACGAAATAATTTTATGGATATGTGTATGTCATATGAATAATCATTTTACTTTGGAGATGACTTATTAGCTTACTATGTGCTTCTTTGTAACTTTTAAAGCCGTGAAGGAGCTAAATACAAAAGAAACTCCACAGTTAAGCGTGCTGCTGCCACAACAGTACTAGGATGGGTGACCTTTTGGGAAGTTCTTTGTGTTTGGGCCCAAAGCGGACATTATTGTTACTAGACAGGAGATGGGTTGTTATAGTTTCCAATTGTACTTTGTGTTATTGTATGTATTTAAATTATTGTCTTCCGTTTTTGTAGTAAGTTGCATTTTTTGTCGTCATGCCTTTATGATACTGATAATATTGTTTGCATTGTAAGAAAGTAGCTTAGCATATACAAATGAAATAATTTACTCACCAGTAAAAAAATGGCTGCCCTGCATCTCCTTTACACCACTCTTCATAGTACACATTCAAATTATGACCATATCGATGCCTCGGATCAATCTATGCCAATCACAACACCAAAAATGATGCGTATGCGGATGCGGAAGACGATAACAATAATAATCTAATGATGATACTAAGCTGAGATACATATAGTGAATATAATATGTATATATATAAATACGCAATGTCCTTCAGGGTATTGGGGAGGACAACCATATTTAACCATTATTGACTTACAGCTTCAATCCAATGTTGGAAAGCTAATTTCCGGGCCTTATCATCCTTGCATAAGCCCTTTCCAACCTATCGAAAAGATAACAAAATAATCGTAATTTACAACTATTTATTTATCTAAATTTGGAATTTAACAAATTTTGAAATCTAAAAGTAGAGGGGAGGAAAAAAAAACAAAGTCCATGTTTAGTATAGAACTATGTTACTGTATATAAGAGCAGGCATTGATGAACAATATACCTTTGATGCATTTAAGCTGATCCTACTCCACCTTGATGACGCTGTTTCGGGCTTTGAGAAATTGAAGAACGTGACTGTGCTATGATTTAGTCGTGCATAATCTATAGCTTGCCACCTTCACAACAAAATTTATCATGAAATATCTATATCATGTGCATCATGTGTATGTGCATCATGTGTATTTTATACATGTAGATATATAGACATTATATGTATTTATATTTTTGTGTCTATGTATATGCAGACAGAAAGGGAGAGGCCGGTTACCAGAGCTCTTTGGCAGCAACAGCAGAGTCAGCTAACCTGCGCCGGGTACGGTAACTCCTATAAACCTTCTGCAACGTCATTGCAGCAGATGTACTTGATTTAGAGCCATCATTTTCTAGACCAGGTTGCTCATCAGAGGTTGAATTACCTTGGTTTTTAACCTCCATTTGTAGCTAAAATTTATGATGGTTCTCTGTCACTCTGTGTGTGTGGTATGTGTGTGTGTTTGTGTCTGTTGGTGTACTGAGTGTGTGTAGTATTGCTTTGACTTTGTTGTGGAGATAGTTGGATTTGATATTATTTGGGTATCATTTAATGGGTTGTTGGTACAACAGATCAGGACTGTAATGAGCACCAACTACATTTATTTGGTCATTTTCTCAAATATTGGATAATGCATCAATTTTTTTTCCTTCAGAACTTTTTTGTTGTTTTAATAAGTGAGTAGTATACCTGTGCAAATATATAACATGAACCTTTTTAAATCTTGGAACACTGTAAAATTTTTGTAGGAAGATGTATACAATTAGTGTCTGGAAATATGAATGAATATACTTTTTTATTTTTATTTTTTATGTACAACACTTCAACACTTCAGTTCATGTTCTTTTGGGGAGGTTACAGTTACACCCCTGCACGAAAGGCTATTTCCATCTTGACCCCGCTGTAGTTTCACACGTTTTACTAATACCTTTGTTGTATGGACTAGTGTGCAACTGTTAATAAATCTGTTAATTTTAACCTAACAAAGCTTGTATAGGAGGCGTATCTGAAAATGTCCTAAGCATATGGGATGTATTTTGTTATTAACTCAAGGTTAAAATATTCATGAAAACTTTTGTTGTGTTAAATTTAACAAGCTTACTAATGGTGACACTGTAGTTGAAAGTACAGGAGGAATTAGTGTCGCAAATAGAAATACAGGGGTCATGGTGAAATGGGGAAATTCTACAGTCAGGCACTCAAATTCTGCCTGAGGTTTGGTCAGTGGAGGGGAGCCGTAGGATCAAAAGGGAGGCACCAAGATTGTGACACTTGGCAAATCCATTTCAATTTCAAAGTCACAAGTGGTTTTGTGCGTAAAGGTCCAAATCTTTAATGTGAAGGTCCAAATGAATGATTTTGTGTGAAAGCTACAAACCAAGCCTTTGAGGGTTCAATTTAATCTTGTCAAGGTACAAGTTTCAGAGAATACAAAGTTTTCTACAAATTTATCTGTTACGGTGGTGCGAATCTTTGCTGTGAATCTTCAAATGGTTTTGTGTGAAGGTCCAAATCTTTGATGTGATGGTACAAATGCATTCCCAATTCTGTGAAGGAACAAATACATCATGTAAAAGTCTGAAGGTTCTAATAGTTTTGTGTGAATGTCCAAATCTTTGTTGTGAAGGTACAAATGAATCTTGTAAAAGTCCAACGCACTCCTTTAAAGGTACAAATGCATCATGTGAGTCCAATTCAATTCTGTGAAAGTACAAATGTATCATGGGGTGACACGTGGCCAAGCGGCTTGACATTAGGCCAAACCACCGAGTCCGACAACAGTCTGCCCCACTTGAAAATGACATTTAAGTACAAGTGGTGTTAAGTGTAATTTCTCATTTTCTTTCATAATTGTTTAAAATATTATTGCTCTCCATATGCGCAACCGATACACTTTTACATTCATTGATACACTTTCACACGTCAACTAACCACACTTCAAAACAAATAAAAATGTTACCTAAGAAAATATAGACAAATCTTTTCCTTTCCTTTATCACTCCACTCTTCCTTTGGATGTCTAGTCAATGCGCACAGCACAGAAATGTATGCACACTTCACAGCAAAATAGGTGTATTGATAAGTGTGTGTGCGTATATATATATATATATATATGCATATATTGTGTGTATTTTGCCACTTGTGGAGATAGAGGTATCCCATTATCGAGCAAGAAATAGCTTGCGGAACAAAGTATTATGAAGAAAGGTATTTTTCAGTTGCATGATGAAAAAAAAAGAAAAAGAAAAAGAAAAAACGAGTAGGCACATATTTCATGGCGAAGTGATAATCGCAGCTTAGTTAGTGAGACACACATACTTTGTTTAATGGAATGTGCGTTGTATGTGAATAGTTTGTTCAAATGAACGCAAGAAAAACTTACTAAATTATAACATATGAAAGTAAGCAAAATCGTAAATATAAGATCCTAATTGGTTGTGCAAATTTGATAATACTTTTATTCTGTAGATAAGTGATATGTGAAGGTCATCCAAAATTGTGTGATTTTGTTTTTTTTTTAAGATAAAAGACCAAAACATCTTAAACCAAGATGGGTCTAGATAAATCATCAGTCCCCATTTTAAGTTTTTAATGTTCAGAAAATGTTACAATCAATTGAAGGGAAAACATTAAAAAGAACAACAAAATGTTTAAAGTAGTATAATGTCCTCTTTATCGGATTGAACATTAACAATTTCAAAATAGATTCAACTCACCAAATTTAAATATAAAGAAGAAAACCTCTCACTCAATCAAGTCCCTCTTACTGTGGAAGAGTTGTTGGTTTTCACTGCTTTTGTTGTCGCTCTTTAAGAGGGTTTTTTGTTCCTCTCTTTGAGATTTTTGTTTTCTGTTGATTTTTTTTTTGTTGGTATGGTTTCCACTTGTGATACTCTTGTTCTCTTCTACCTGCGGTCAAATCCATCTTGATATACCCAAAAGTGGCTCTACCATATTTGATCGAGCGGTTCTATTCAGTGACCGACCACCATTCTGGCCAGGATGTACACAACCGTCTGGTCCCCTGTCCCGAGCAACCCAGGATAACTAGGACTTCCTAGCTTGATCGCTCGGGGCCCCAACTGAAGAAAACCTCGACCTACGAGTCGGGATGCGCCGGCCAGTCACAGTACAGCTCGAAATCAGGTCAGCTTACTCAAAGACGCGTCCCGCACTTCTCAGACTCTTGCAGTTTCCCATACCAGTTAGGAAACATCCTAGATTCGCATCAATAGTTTCCTAATCAGATTAGGAAGCATTCCGAATATGCATCAATCATCACAGGCTGTCAATTATTACCTAATTGAACTAAAATACCTTGTAAGGGAGGACTCTTCATTCTATAAAAGGGTCCTCACATCCCCCTTAGAGGGGATCCGAGTTCAATAAAAACCAAGTGTATTATATGGTCGAACCTCTCCCAAGAAACCCTAATACAATTCCTGCTTAGCCGACCCTTGGTAGTTCCAGTCACCATTGTTGGATACCAAGGTCCCTACGGCATTTTCATATACTTAGTCGAGTGCTCAGACACACACGTGGACGTAAGTTCCTTCATTAACATTGCCGAACCACATGCAAACCCTCTCTCTCTCTCTCTCTCTCTCTCTCTCTTATATGTTCTAACTCGTGAAGCACACCAAACCCAGCTTATCTGAAAAAAAGGCATCATCAGTTTGGCGCCATCTGTGAGAAATGACGGATTTCTGTGAAAACAAATCTCTTGACTAATAAACATGCCTTTGAAAAAGGATAAGTAGGTTGCTCAACAGGCTAACCAGGGCGTTCCGATAGCCCTAGTGCCAGCTGCAGTAGTTCTAATACCAGAGCAGATTACAGCAACACTCGCACAACTCCTTGAGAGACAACATCAGACCCAACAGCAAATCGATACACTGTTGACTCAACAAAACAATGTCCAGTCGACTAATAATCCTCCTGGAAGTGCTAGCGGCGGTCGTGCACCACCCCGAAGTTGACAACACACCCGAGGACGCCTATCCTTGTGGAGGATGCCATGACGTACTCAATGATAGGCGTGCTGCTCGGTAATAGCAGCTCGAACACTTGACTCGGGAATCGGTCCAAGATTCTTCGGCCAGGAGCCGTGGCGATCTTAGGCACCAAATCAACCGCAGTCCTAGCCGAGCTCTTTCCTAGGGAATAACTACTCAAGATCTGAAAGAAACTTCATCTATGGATCCAAGTTATCATGCAGACAGTGGTCATGCCAAGGTGAAAGTCAAAATCAAGGACCTGGATAGACTGATCGGGAACATAGCCAAGAACATTAACAGGAGGTCAATCTACGACCACACCAACACAGATACCTAGTTTTCCTTCGTCATAGAAATCACTAGGTTCATCATCTCTCACAAGTTCAAACAATCTCAGATGGAGTCATACAGCGGGTCGGAGAGCCTGGTGGACCACGTCCATGCTTACAAGTCCCAAATGGTTCTTACTAGCCTTTTCTAGTACTTTGAAGGACCCGGCAACCCAGTGGTTCTGTTCTCTGAAACTGAGGTTGGTCAGCAGCTTCAAACAACTCAGTAAACAGTTCATCAGCCAGTTTATTGGTATGCACGAGCAGCCGAAGCCTGATGCACAGTTACTGGTTGTCAAACAATGGAAAGATGAGTCTTTCAAGGAATTCGTCGATCGGTTCAACCAACATAAGCTCAAGGTCTACGATCTAAATGAAATTATTGCTATTATCGCCTACTGTTCGAGAGTTCAGAACACCAAGCATGGAGCGTCTTTTCATAGAAATTTACCGGCAACCTTGGTTGAGCTCGTGAAAAGGGTAGGGAAATACACCGACACTAAAGAGTTTTTGAAAATGAAAAACCCCAGTCTCACAAATGATGAGCCTTTAAGAAGCAAGCCTAAGCGAGATGTACCCGAGAAGAACGCTGGAAAAAAATCCAGGAAAGACCAACAGAAAGAAGATAGGGATCAGGCCCCGGCATTGTTCATACCACTTTTCCAACCTATTCAAGAGGTCACGACTGCAATAGAAGCTTAGAATTTGCTCAAAAATTCGACCAAGCTAAAGAGCATGCCTGAAAGGAAAAATCGGGATAAGTATTGCTGCTACCACAAGGATCACGACCACGATACTGACGATTGCTTCAAGCTAAAAATCACAATCGAGAAGCTGATCAAGAAGGGCCACCTGGTTGAGTTTGTTACCAATAAAGATAACCAAGGCCAGACAACCAGCCTCCCGATCAGTAACCCCTCGGCAAAATTAGTGTGTTCTCCAGAAGATCAGGTGGAGGAGACTCATAGTTAGCTAAGAAGAGGCATGCACTAGTTTCCCGATTAGAAGTTGCGTTAGTCCAGCCTGTGGGTCCCACATAGATAACTTGCTCACCTTCCCATCCAGTGATCTCCAAGGCATACACATTTCCCACGATGACCTCCTGGTGGTTACGCTCTCTATTGCCAACTACTTAGTCAAGAAAGTAGTGGTTGACACTGGCAGTTCTTTCGATATATACTTTGCCTCAGCGTTCGATCAGCTCGGGATCTCTAGAGAAAGACTTTGATCAATTGCCACACCTCTAGTCGGGTTCAATGGCTCCAGTACACAACCATTGAGAATGATGGAGCTACCAATTCTCATGGGGACAAACCCTCAACAGGCCTCAACACTTGCCAATTTTGTGGTTGTAGAAGCACCTTCCACCTACAATGTCATACTTGGAAGACCTACTCTCAATTGGGGCTAAGGTGGTTGTGTCAACCTATAGCCTTGTCATCAAGTTTTCCACTCCTCAAGGGGTCAGAATCCTAAAAGGAGATCAGGCCATAGATCAATATTGTTATGTCAACTTACTCCGGAAGGACTATGTGTCAGAGTCTCTGAAAGTCAAAGAACTAGATTCGAGGGATGTCAGAGACAGAGTAAGCACAGTCGAAGACCTCGTACCAGTGGTGTTGGATGACCAATTCCCTGACTGAGTCATCAACATTGGATCACTCCTCAAACTCAAGCTCCGCGAAGGATTGATCCAATTTCTTAACCAGAATCAAGAAGTGCTTGCATGATGTCATGAGGATATGTCGGGTATTGACCCCGGATCATACCCTACCGACTCAATGTCAAATTAGACTTTCGCCCCATCAACCAGAAAAGAAGAGGAATGACCCAAGAAAGATAGAAAGTTGTTAGTGAGGTCGGAAAACTGCTTAAAGCCAAGTCAATCAGGGAAACACAGTATCCCGACTGGTTGGCTAACATAGACGTATTCAAGAAGAGCAACAATAAGTGGAGGCTCTATGTGGACTTTACCAATCTAAATAAGGCTTGCCCTAAGGACTGTTATCCTCTACCACAAATAGATCTCCTAGTAGATTCAACGGCAGGCCATGCCCTGCTCTCTTTCATGGATGCCTAATCTAAATACAACCAGATCCAGATGTTCCCTAGGGACGAAGAAAAGCATCGTTCATCACCGATCAAGGAACGTACTGCTACAAGGTGATGCACTTCGGACTCAAGAACGTAGGGGCGACCTATCAATGTCTAGTCAACCTTATGTTCAGAACCTTCATCAGGAAAAGTATGGAAGTGTATGTTGATGACCTCCTGGTCAAAAGTGTACTGGAGAAGTTCCAAGTGAAGCTGAACCCTGCCAAGTGTGCCTTCAGTGTCTCCTCTAGCAAATTCTTGGGACACATGGTAATCAAGTGAGGTATCAAAGCCAACCCAGAAAAGATCTAGGCATTTATCAACCTATGATCGCCTAGGTCAACAAAAGATGTTTAAAGAATTGTACGACGTGTAGCAGTATTGAATAGGTTCATGTCCAGAGTTACCGACTGATGCATACCATTATTCAAGATCCTCTACAAAACTTTTGAGTGGTCGAAAGAGTGGGTAATCCAAGAACTGAAGAAGTATTACCCTCGCCCCCACTACTCTCACTGCCTACTCTGAGAAAGGATTTGTTCCTATACTTGGCTGTATCCCTATCAAACGTCAGTTCAGTCCTAGTCAGAGAAGAGCACGGGATCCAGTATCCGATGTACTACACGAACTAAGCTCTCCAAGGCACGAAAATCAGATATTCATATACGGAGAGGCTGGCTTTTGCACTCATCACCTCGGCCATACGTCTCCAGCCTTATTTCCAGGCCCATACCTTAGTTATTCTAATTGATGAATCATTGTGAAGGATTCTATCTCGACCAGAGACTTTTGGTCGGTATATGAAGTGGTCTTTCGAACTATAAGTATTCAAGGTTGTCTATAAACTGAGAACAGCTATCAATGGTCAAGCAATGGCGGACTTTCTTGCAAAATTCACTTATTCGGAAGTCCCGTTTGAGGAGTTAGCTGAATCTGACCTGCTGCTTGAGTTACAGGCACCGATCCTGACCTGGGTCCTATATATTGATGGGTCCTCCAATAACCAATGGAGTGGAACATAAATCATCTTAACCACCCCCGACAGGAGTAAGATTGAGTACCCCCTAAGGTTCGGGTTCGAGGCCTCCAACAATGAAGCCGAATATGAAGCATTGCTGGCCAGGCTACAACTGGGCACTTCCGTGGGAGCTCAGTAATTACGAGCATTTAGTGACTCACTACTGATAGTCAATCAAGTACTACAGCAGTACAAGGCTACAGAAGACAACATATCAAGCAGGTTATTGTCAAACTGAAAGGCTTGTCTATCACCCAGATCCTAAGAGAAGAGAATATTGAGGCCGACCCAATAGACCAGGGTCTAGATGCATCCCATCACCATCTTTTTAAGTACCGGACAACTCTCAATCGACAAGTTCGAGGCGAGGCACAGCAAGTATAGAGAAGTTAAGTATTACTTCATTGATGGTGTCTTGTACAGGAAAATATATACCATTCCTTACCTCTGATGTGTTCACAATACCCAGACCAATGGTATGCTCTCGAAAATCCATGAAGGGGTCTATGGGAGTCATATCGAAGGTCAGGCACTGTCCAGGAGAGCTCTACTCCAAGGTTTTTACAGGCCTACAATGGTTTGGGACTCTCAGAGCTATGTGAGAAAGTGTGATAAATGTCAAAGATTTGCAAAAAAGACTAATGTCCTAACAGAAAACCAGACTCCTATCCTCAGCCCTTGGCTATTCGCATAATGGGGCATTGATATAGTCGATCCCCTACCAATGATAAAGGGCCAGGTCTGGTTTGCTATCATTGCAGTGGATTACTTTACCAAGTGGGTAGAGGTCGAGCTAGTGGCAATGATCATAGAGAAAACGATTGAAAATTTTACTAAAAGGAACATCATCAACAGGTTTGGAATTCCTTGAGTAATTGTCAGCAACAACGGTAGGCAGTTCGGTACACTGGTATTTAGGCCGTTCTGCTCAAACCATGGCATCTCTAACTATTCCTCACCAGAGCACCCTCAAGAAAATGGGCAGGCTGAGGTTACCAACTGAACGATCCTAAAGTCTATCAAGACAAGATTGGAGAATGCCAAAGGACTATGGGAGGAAGAGTTACCAAGCCTCTTATGGGCCTACTACACAACACCCCGAGCTTGAAAAAGTGAGACCCCTTTCTCGCTCACATATAGGTTCGAGGCAATAGTCCTGACCAAACTCAGCCTGGAATCATACTGATGGAAAAATAGGTTTAAAATTATTTATTGAAACGCGCAGCGGAGAACCAAAGTTTGAAAACTTTATTGGTAGCCTGGATTTACTACTTATTAACTCTATAGATGGGTACTAGAGGGGACAAGAGTTATACCTTTGTGTCTTGAACCCAATTCTGAATTCTTCAACTTCCAAGAGTGTCCTCTAGGCTGTCTTCACTCTTATGACTCCTATGGAACCTTGTCGAGAAGACTATGGTTGGTGGGAACCCTAATAGAGAGGATAGAGAAGGCTTGGATAAACCTAAATAGCTTCTATAGCTCTGGTATAGAAAAATGATGATTAACATATTTTGTACACAACTGCCCTATTTATGGATTTCCAAACCAACTTTAAGCCTTCGATCAACCGAAGTGGCTTCGATCGATCGAACCTGTCTAGACTTCAATCGATCAAAATCTTTCGATTGATAGAACCTGTCTTGACAAGATTCTCTTGTGCATTTCCAAGCATCCTAGTAGAGCTAAGAGTAGGACCTTCTAGGCTCTTTAATATTGGCTCAGATCAGTTATTAATTCCCTTGACCTAACTCTTTCATCAGTAAATTAACTAACTAATCAGTTAACGCTTACTCCACTATAAAACGATAACTGAACTCCAACGCAAAAGAACATATCCGAAGCGATATCTAGACTTGTATGGTGTACTAATGTCCCTCTAACATCATCATTCGTAATCATATTCAGGTAGTCAGATAAACTATTACTGTCAACCTGAATCATGATTACTTCTTGTATTCCTTGAGTCCCATTAACCCCTCATGATTACCAAACATGTTGATAACTACTTATCAATAAGATTGCAGTTCTCAGTAATCAACTTGGTGACATTCTTAAGGGAATGCTTATTCTTCATCAGAGGGTAGATTCTATCTTAACAATATATGTTCATAACCCTATAAACATGACATATCCAAGATACCCAGGTATTGATCTTGAAGACCTCACTGATTGGTAAGTCAAAGTAGCCATATCCACAGTCTGTGTTCATAATTGTCTCAATATTGAGAACACGTACCATATACAAGTTATGAGTTCCTATTGATTGTTGACAGTTTTAAGAGTCATTAGAAAAGCTTAGGTCTGTCAATGGACTATAAGCACTAGTATATTAACTAAGAGTCATACTCTAGTGATTGAGATTCATCACTCCATCCAATGGTAGTTAATCATGCTACAGTATAAACCTGATGAGATATCCAGTCTTATCATCTACTGTGACAAATTTAATTATCAAAGAATAGTAATTTTCACCTCTCTTGTATGCATCTCATACACACATGAATTACTTCCTATCTCATGAAAGAAACATACACAATGAAATGTAAAGCTGATATCCATATATTAAAATGCCAATGTCTCATACATAAAGTAATGGTTTGAAGGCACAAATCCAACAAACTCCCACTTGCACTCATAACCATTTAGGACTACATCTGAGACCTAGACTATCTAGATGACAATCAAAGACCTTCTGTGGCAAGACCTTTGTAAACGGATCGGCAAGATTGTCAGTGGTGGCAATCTTGGCGACAGTCACATCTCCGCGTTGAACAATATCTCAAATTACATAATATTTGCACTCTACGTGCTTTCCCTTTCCGTGGTTCCTTGGCTCCATGGACTGAACCACTGCCCACTATTATCATAGTATAGCGTAATAGGTGACAGTGACGCTGGTACCAACCCGAGTTTCATGAGGAACTTCTTGAGCCAAACAACTGAAGGAAAAATAGGTTTAAAATAATTTTAAATGCACAGCGGAAAACAAAGTTTAAAACTCTTGAATTGGTAGCTCAGATCTACTACTCGTTAACACTATAGATACGTACAAGAGGGGACAAGAATTATACCTTTGTGTCTTGAACCCAATTCTGAAATCTTTGACTTCCAGCAGCCACCACTAGATGGTCTTTACTCTTATGACTCTTACGGATGCTCCCGGAGAGACTAGGGCTAGTGGAACCCTAATAGAGAGGATATAGAAGGTTTGGGAAGCATAAAATAGTTTCTTCAGCTTCTGGTATATTAAAATGACGAACTCTTTTTTCTGGATGCAGCTGCCCTATTTATAGATTCCCAGAACCAATATAACTTTCAATCGATCGAAGTGGCTTTGATCGATCAAACCTTCGATCGATCGAACTTGTCTTGACTTCAATCAATCGATACTCCTTCAATCGATCTAACCTGTCTTGACATGATCCTCTAGTGCCTTTCCAAATATCCTAGCGGAGCTAAGAGTAGAACTTCCTAGGTTCTTTATTGTTGGCTCAGACCAGTTGTTAATTCCCATGACCAAACTCTTTGATCAGCAAACTAACTAGTTGGTCAGTTAACGTTTACTCCACTATAAAATGATAACTAAACTCCAATGCAAAAGAACATATCCAAAGCGATAAATAGACTTGTATGGTGTACTAATGTCCCTCAACCGTCAGCATTCATAACCATATTCAGGTAGTCAAATAACTGTAACTGTCAACCTGAATGATGATCCGTTTACCAAACATGTTGATAACTACTTATCTACAAGACTGTAGTTCTCAGTAATCAACTTGGTGACATTCAAGGGAATGCTTACTCTTTAACAGAGAGTAGATTCTATCTTGACAGTGTAAATTCACAACCCTGCGAACATGATATACCTAAGATACCAAGTGTTGATCTTTAAGACCTCACTGATTGGTAAATCAAAGCAACCACATCCATAGTCTGTGTACATAATCGTCTCAAGATTGAGAACACGTACCTTATACACGTTATGACTTCTTATCGACGGTTAACAGCCTTAAGTGTTAGTAGGAAAGCTCAGGTCTATCAATGCACTACAAGCACCAGCATATTAACTAAGAGATACACTTTAGTGATTGAGATTCATAACTCCATCCAATGGTAGTTAATCATTCTACATTGTAGACCTGATGAGATATATAGTCTCATCATCCACTGTGACAAATTCTAAGTGTCAAAGAATAGTAATTCGTATCTCACTTGTATGTATCTCATACACACACGAATTACCAACTATGATACTTAAGGATTAACAATCATCTCATAAAAGAAACACTCACGATGAAATGTAAAGTTGATATCCATATATTAAAATGTCAATGTCTCATACATATAGTAATGGTTTGAGGGCACTGTTACAACCCTAAAATTTCTATGTAAATAATTATTTTAATTATTATTTCCAGTTAGCAATATGATATGAGTGTGCCTATGTAAGACATGTGCTTGAAAAATTTTAAGTATTTGGTGGACATATAAATTAAATCATGAGTGAGCGCGTTTAGTTTGAGACTTATATTCTATTGATTTATATTTGTTAAAAAAAATGAAGGGTTGATATGTATTTTTTTATTTGTATTTATAGGCCCGCGAATGTGTCAAATAGTGTATCTGGTATTGAAATTAAGTACCCAGGGTATGAGTACCCTTTGGGCTAGCCATTTTAGTGGTTTGTGTTACATTCTGGGCTCATATTGGTCTCTTTTGTTAGCCCATAAAAAGAAAAAAATGGGATTACTAATATTTGTGTGAGTAATATATGTATTGTGTGTGTATTATATGTATATAGATAGATAATATATCCTAGGGTTAGAAAAAAGAGAGCAGCCTCAAGAGAGAGAGAGAGAGAGAGAGAGAGAGAGAGAGAGAGAGAGAGAACAAGAGACAAAGAGAGAAGAGGCAAGCCTAGCCACCTAGAAGGAGAAGAAAAAGAGAAGAGAAGAGAAAAGAAGGGAGTTCACCATCATCAACATCATCTTACTTTTCCCAAATTGGTGAGTAAACATTTAGATTTGTAGGGTTGATTCGTAGTTTAATCGATTTTCGATTTGTGTTCATTATAGTTTGAATAAATCATATGGATGGGTGTTTATATAATACGAATCTATAGTGATATATACATATACATTTATATATATATATATCAAAGGTTAGATATAAGTTATTTAGAAAATTGAAGAAAAAAAGGAGACTAACACAAATTCGGATTTGGGTAAAATTGAAGAAAACTCTCAGATCTGTTTTAGAAAATAATTCGTATTAATTCATACATTTTGTTTTTAGTAAAACTGTTCGCATAAGTCAATGTAAAACACGATTCTGCACGTTTTTCGTATAATTGTATTTTTCTCAATTCTGCACCGTTTGGGCAGAAAATTCATATTACAGTGGCAGTAAATGTTGACTCCAAATTTTGAATTATGTTTATGAAACTTGTTAGAGATGTTTCTTTGTACGGTATTATTATGAAGAACAATTGCAACTCATGCTTGTTTTGGGGCTGTTCAATATAAGGTTTGTTTGGGACAATTTTACATAGTGCTGTTGAATGCCGATTTTAAATGCTTTAACTTATGCTATGTGCGGTATTAAATGATGATTGTGGAAATGCTACGTTAGAGACGTGAATAGAAGTTTGGCGCAAGGACCTTATTGTGAATAATCTAATAATGATAATCCATGTAATAAATGATAAATTTCCGAAGTGGTGAATAACGTGATTAAATCCTCATGAATGGCACTTGTGTGAATTAACGTAGATGGTAAAAAAAAATAGCGGTTTCAAGTTCCTTAGTGTTCACCGCTCCCCGTTGTGTGATATGTTTTTTTTGGTAGCTCGACTTGCTGAGTGTACCCTTTTGCCAGTGGCTTCGTGATCAAGCTGGCCTAAGCCTTATGCCCGACTTATTTGTTAGGCGTCTAGGTATATTGACTGGCCTTCTGTGTGTATACCTGGTTTGGTTGATACCCCAACTAAACTACCACCAGAGTGGATGTTAGTAGTATGTCCGGGAACACATGGGATATATGTGTGGGTGTAGCATGGAGGGTGACCAAGTGGTGAAGCTAGGAAATTGAATAATGAATCGTTCATAAAAAGTAAGTTGACCATGAGTAGGGTGACCTTAGTGGTGAACCTATGGCAAGAAAAAAATGACAGTGATTGTAGTGCGTCAAATACAAATGGATAAACTATTGCGAAACATGAAATTGAAAACCCAAAATGGTTACCGTGGTATAATGCGAAGAAAATTGATTAAATGATTTGGTATTGGAGAATTGCTTATTATGATACTAAGGATTTGTGCTAACTCTCGAGTTGCAGGATGGTGGGCCCACTAACCATTGTATGCAGGCTTTGGCTCACCATGTCATTTAAGAGTAAGTGTTTCTTTTACTTTGTGGGTGGAACAAACTACCGCCGTGACTCGAGGAAACTACCGCTTGTCCTCACTCACGTGTGGAACTACAGTTCTGCCTACAACTTTGTATGTGTTTGTGGTCAAGAGAGGGAGGGGGTCCAGCGGATTCCCAACCTCTGGGAAATTTATTGGGTATTGTTATGTTAATTGATTATTGTTGGGCTCGAGTTGAGGTGACCACGAGTGATCCTTGAGACTGGAGCGTGTTTACTCATACCAGTGTTGTTATACAATGCTGACCCGTGTGATGTTTATCATGCGGGGGCGTTTCTCGGGAAATGCAGCCATTTTGCAGATTAAGGAGTAGGCCGGTATGATTATTGGATTGCATAGATTTGCTTCAGGGCATGAAGACCTTTACTGTTCATTTGCTATTTTCATTTATTTGGCATTGTGGGCCATTATTGTAGTTGGTATTGGGACGTTTAGTAGCTCTGAGCAAAGGTTGTAATAGAGGTTATTCTTTCAAAGCTTTAATTGTAAATGAAATTTTTTTTATTCTTAATGAGAATTTAGAAATGTTTATTCAGCTTCCGCTTTTCAATATAAGTGATTTAGTAGTTGTAGCTTTAATCAAATATATTTGAGTATTTTCGGAACCGCATGAGTGTTTTTTTTAAATGGAAATGTGGTGGTTTTGTTTTAAAAACATAAATGGAAATTTATTACAAATGTTTTAACCAGGTTTTTAAGAACATCTATTTCCATAAAAAAGTTTTATTAGGATGGGCTTCGTGGTGTTCACTCCGATAGTTGGGCAGTCGAATAGTAGTCTAGATTTAGTTCTATGCTGATTATTTGGCTTTCTAAAAATCGGGGTGTGACAGGCACAAACCTAACAAACTTCCACTTGCACTCATAACCATTCAAGACTACATCTGAGACCTAAACTATCTAGATGACGATTAAAGACCTTCTGTGGCAAGGCCTTTGCAAACGGATCCACAAGATTGTCAGCAGTGGCAATATTGGCGACAATCACATCTCCACGTTGAACAATATCTTGAATTAGATGATATTTATGCTCTACGTGCTTTCCCTTTCCATGGTTCCTTGGCTCCTTGGACTGAGCCACTGCCCCACTATTATCATAATAAAGCGTAATAGGTAAGAACAACGCTGGTACCACCTTGACCATAAGGAACTTTTTGAGCCAAACAGCTTCCTTTGCGGCTTTACAAGCAGCCAAATACTCAACTTCTGTAGTTGAGTCTACAATGCATTTCTACAAGCAGCCACATAAGAACAATGCTGGTACCACCTTGAGCTCCATAAGGAACTTTTTGAGCCAAACAACTTCCTTTGCGGCTTCACAAGCAGCCACATACTCAACTTCTGTAGTTGAGTCTACAATGCATTTCTACTTAATGCTCCTCCAACTAACAGCACCACCTTCCAAAGTAAAGAGATGTCCGGATGTTGACTTCCTCGAATCTTTATCTGACACAAAGTCTGAGTTAGTGTATCCCACTGGAATTAACTCATCATCGCTATACATAAGCATGTAATCTTTAGTGCTTTTAAAGTACTTAAGAATGTGGATAACGGTAGTCCAGTGCTCTGGAGCTGGAATACATTGTCCAGTCACATACATGAGACTTTCCACTGCTGAAGCATAATGAACTCCTGCATTGTGATTCCTCTCCTCCTATGTCTTTGGACACTTGTCCTAGGAGAATGTTAGACCATGCCTGAAAGGTAACAAACCTTTCCTCAAATCATCCATTGAAAACCTAGTTAGCACCTTATCGATATAACTAGTTTGAGATAATCCCATTATCTTTCGCTTATGATCCCGAAAGAGCTTTATCCCAAAAAATTTATCCCGCCTCACCTAGATCCTTCATATCGAAAGTACTAGTTGGCCAAACCTAAACTGTTGACAATACTGCTACATCATTCCCAATGTAAAGAATGTCGTCAACGTAAAGAGCAAGAAAGTCCACCACTTTCCCTTCACACTTCTTGTATACACAAGGTTCATCCAGATTCTGTATAAAACCAAACGATCTGACACCTTGGTCAAAACGAATGTTCTAACTCCTGGATGCCTACTTAAGCCCATAAATGTAATTTTGTGACTTGCATACTATGCTACCTTTCCCACCAGCTATGAACCCTTCTGGTTGTTGCATGTAGATGTCTTCCTCAAAATTGCCATTCAAGAATGCAGCCTTGACGTCCATCTACTAGATCTCATAATCTAGCCATACAACAATGGATATGAGTATTCTGATGGACTTAAGCATGACTACCGGCGAAAAGGTTTCCTCATAGTCAATGCCCTCTCTCTGAGTATAACCTTTCGTTACAAGCCTTGCCTTAAAGGTCTCAACCTTTCCATCAGATCTTCTTTTCCACTTATAGACCCACTTACAACCAATGGGTTTAATCTTGGCTAGAAGTTCTACAAGATCCCAGAACTACTTGGAATTCATAGATTCTAATTCAACCTTCATAGCTTTAACCCAATGAGATGAGTCTACATCAGCCATTGCCTCTTTGTACATGGCAGGATTAGATTCAGATTCTATGGAGATATCTTCAAAAACTTCTCCTAAGAACATGTATCTATTAGGCTCGCTGATAATCCTCCCACTGTGACAAGGTACCGGTGCACAAATGGGTAAAGAAGTGGTATTTTCTTGTCTTACATCGTTATCAACTGGGAATAGGATTGAGGGATCTCCTTATATCTCTCTAAGATCTATTCTTCCCTTAGGTATGTGGTTCATGATATAATCATCCTCTAAGAAAACAACATTTGTACTACTAATACTTTCTGTTCTCTTGGATCATAAAAATACCATCCATAAGTACCCCTATGAAATAACAAACTTCCGTTCTAGAATCCAATTTGCTTATCTTTCCTTTCAGCACATGTGTCGGACACCCCCATATCTAGAGATGTTGCAAAGAAGGCTTGCGCCCAATCAACATCTCCCGTGGTGTCCTGGGAACAAATTTGCTTGGTACTAGATTTAGTATGTATGTAGCTGTTTCTAAAGCATAATCCTAAAGGAATAATGGCAAGTCAGAATAACTCATCATCGACCTAGTCATGTCTTAAAGAGTCTGATTCCCTCTCTCTGCTACACCATTCTGCTGAGGTGTACCAGGTGCAATCAACTGTGACAGAATCCCATTCTGTACGAGGTGATCAATAAACTCATTAGAGAGGTACTCGCCACCTCGATCAGATCAAATGGCCTTGATATGTGTGCCCAATTGCTTTTTCACTTCAGCCCTAAGCTCTTTGAACTTTTAAAAGGCTTCAGATTTGTGCTGTATTAGGTACACATATCCATACCTAGAGTGGTCAGCAGTAAATGTTATGAAATACTCATAACCACCCCATGCTTTAATATTTATTGGTCCACACACATTAGTATGAACTAATTCTAATAATGCATTGGTCCTATTGTCCTTTGCAGGAAAGAGCCTTTTGGTCATCTTACCCTCTAAACAAGACTCGCAGACTTCCATTGGTTCGAGAACCAAATCACCTAAGACCCCTTCTTTGACTAGTCTACCAATCCTATTTAGATTGATATGGCCAAGCCTCATATGCCAAAGCTTTGTTGGATTAGAGGAAGGCTCCTTTCTTTTAGATGGTATAGTTACCACTGAATTATTAAGTTCCATAATAGAGTCTTTAGAAATATTAGGAGTAATCACATACAAACCATTAGTTTTAACACCAGAACACACAAAAGAACCATTTCTTTTGATCACAACTTCAGTTCCAAAATGAAAAGAATAACCTTTGTTCGATAAATTAGAAACTAAAATTAAATTACGTCTCATTAAAGGGAGGTAAAGTACATCTGATAAAACTGTTGTCTTTTTGTCCAAAAATTCTAAAACTATTACTCCTATAGCAACTGCAGATACGGTTGTGGTAGAACCTAGAGTAAGTACGATCTACCCATCACTGCACCTCCTGGTTGATCTGAACCCCTGTAATGAATTACAGATATGGTTAGTCGCACCAGAATCAATGCACCAAGCGATTGATGTATCCGTAATAAAACTTACTTCAATTACATGTGATTCAATCATATCTTGAACTCTTGTAGCTAACAATTTTGGACAGTTCCTCTTCCAGTGTCCCTTCTCACCGTATTGGAAACACTTTCCTTTGCATTGGCCACCCACCTTCCCCTTACCCTTACTTTTTCCCTTAGATTTTACAATCTTAAGGACCGGTCCAACACTTGGACCACCAGTGCCAGCCTTCTTCTTCCCTTTCTTTCCTTTCGGCATAGATCGGGAAGAGGAAGAGCTTTTCTCAATGTTCAAAATATTGCCCCCAGGCTTGATCACCCCTTCCGCTGCAGTAAAGAACTCATTAATTCACTTATTGAAAAATTCATTTGATTCATATTATAATTAAGTTTGAATTGAGTGAATGATGGCGACAGCGAATTGAGGATCATATCAACTTGGGTCTGTGCGTTGATGTTGGCTCCCAAGGTCTCCAGCTCGTTCAAATAACCAATCTTTTTTAAAACATGTTCTTTGACTAGAGTCCCTTCTGACATCTTGGCACTCATTATCTTTTGCATGGCAACCTGTCTGGTAGGTCTGCCATGATCCCCAAACATCTCTTTTAGGGATTTGATAATGGCACTGGCAAAATCATTCGACTGGTATTGGTGTTGCAACACATTAGCCATAGAGGCCAATATGTAACAACGAGTCATCCCAATCGACTTCTTCCACTTGTCAAACTCGCGTCCAGTGGTAGCCGAAGCATTTGCAGCGGGTTTTCAAGGCATAGGGTGGTGAGCACATATATGTGATCCTCCGTAGTTAAAACGATGTCAAGGTTTCGCTTCTATTCAGTACAGTTATTTCCAGTTAACTTGTTTTGAGTGAGTATGGTGGCAAGTGGACTAAATGCAGATCCAGACATTATAATTACTGAAAAATCAAATAAACAAAATAAATATGGATATCATAACTTGACAGTTTTGAAGTAAAAGAATCATTAAAACTCTTTTTTTTTAAAAACAAAGTCGTCGGAATATCAAAACGAAAAAGTAAAGCCTCCGTGTGGCGGTGAATACTCGATCTTTTGATTAATCATGACTTGTCCGCTATCCAACTCTTGTAAAATAAGTTATGACTCCCGAACCTATTTGATCTCTAAGTTTCTGAATAATGCACCGTGCGGGATCCCTTATCCATAAATTAGCTAGTATGCACCAGTAACTAGGATCCAATCACAATCGCCTTATGCAGTGCCTCCGTGTGGTGGTCACCCTCTAACACGTCTGATTGATCCTATCCATAGGAAGTTTACATCTAGTAACCAATGAGTAGTGTACCCTCCGTATGGAATGATCACCCCTGACAAGGTGACACAGAATATACTACTCATCTTACAATAAACCGTTAATGGAAGATCGTGGGTGTTATAAATAAGACCCTCTTTAAATAGATTTGATAGTAAAGAATTTTGCTTTAGAAAATTTGTTTCCACACATTACCCATAAATATCCAATGTTTACTAATGCGTTGAAATGATTTTTAAATATTATTTTAGAAAACTTGTTTTATGTGTATGCAAGTAGTAACAATATAATTAAATGTCAATCACAAATCAAGCACATAAAACAAAAAACTAAAATGAAATAAAGACATCCAATGATGCCTCTATCTCCCATGGCTTTATCTCCATAGAACCTCCTTCTTGGTTTGATCGCCTCTAGCTCCAACTTCATGGACAACGGCTTGCTCCTCCATCTTCATGGATTTTCTAATTCTATTACATTGGTCCTATGCTTCCTTCGAAGCTTACAATTCATCTAGAAATATAAAACAACAACAATAAAGTAAAAGGCTAGGGAAACCGGTGCGACTTTCCTATTCGTAGGATTGAAGTCGCAGTGCCCTGTACATATGCCTTAAAACAAACCAATAATTAAAATTACACCAATCACAAATATTAAATACAAAATTTAAAACTGATCTTGGTGCCATGGGAGATAGTGGACTAATCTTGCTACAAAAGGGTTAGTCGTACGCACATCCATGCACATATAACAAATACATGTAACTATTGGAACCCCTAATTGATTCACACAGTATATAAACTCTTTATATACTGATTTAGAACTTAAAACGACATCTCAGTTCTCTGTCACAGTTTGATCGCTCGAACCATCGATTGATTGAACATAGTTCAATCGGTTGAACTTTCAGTTTCACAGAATGATTTGAAAATTTTATAGAATAATGTAAAATTAAAGTAAATAATTTTAAAACCTTTTTAAAACTATGAACAGAACACTTGGACAGAGAATCACTCTCGACCAATCGAACCCCATTCAATCGATCGAACAAAACATAGTTCGATTGATCATACCAGTTCGATCGCTTGAGAACAGAAAGGTTCAATCGATCGAACTTACTTCGATCGATCAAACCCACTTCGATCGATCGAACCCACCATGCATCTAATGCAATCACAGATTTGTATTTTGCTGCGAGACTGCTACAGAAACAGATCTGTGACGATGCAATTTTGAAAGACAGTTCTAAAAACAACATGCAAAGCAAAACTAGTGTTCCAAAACGCATCTATTGATCCAAGCAAGTGTGGCTCAGATACCAATTGAAGGAAAAATAGATTTAAAATAATTTTGAATGTCCAGCGAAAAACAAAGTTCAAAACTTTTGAATTGGTAGCCCGGATCTACTACTCGTTAACTCTATAGATACGTACAAGAGGGGACAAGAATCATACCTTTGTGTCTTGAACCTAATTCTGAAATCTTTGACTTCCAGTAGCCTCCACTAGATGGTCTTTACTCTTATGATGCCTACGGATGCTCCTAGAGATACTAGGGTTGGTGGAAACCCTAATAGAGAGGATAGAGAAGGTTTGGGTAGCTTAAAACAGTTTCTGCAACTTCTGGTATATTAAAACGACGAACTCTTTTTTCTGGATGCAGCTGCCCTATTTATAGATTCCCAGAACTGATCAAACTTTCAATCGATCGAAGTAGCTTCGATCGAAGTAGCTTCGATCGATCGAACAATGTTCAATCGATTGAACTTATATTGACTTCAATCGATCGATACTCCTTAAATCGATCGAACCTGACTTGACATGATCCTCTTGTGCCTTTCCAAACATCCTAGCGGAGCTAAGAGTGGGACTTCCTAGGTTCTTTATTGTTGGCTCAGACCAGTTGTTAATTCCCATGACCAAACTCTTTGATCAGCAAACTAACCAACTGGTCAGTTAACATTTACTCCACTATCAAATGATAACTAAACTCCAACACAAAAGAACATATCCAAAGCAATAATTAAACTTGTATGGTGTACTAATGTCCCTCAACTGTCAGCATTCATACTCATATTCAGGTAGTCGGATAACTGTAACTGTCAACCTGAATGATGATTACATATTCTATTCCTTGAGTTCCATTCACCTCTCATGATTACCAAATATGTTGATAACTACTTATCAACAAGACTGTAGTTCTCAGTAATCAACTTGGTGACATTCTCAAGGGAATGCTTACTCTTAAACAGAGGGTAGATTCTATCTTGACAATATATATTCACAACCTTGCGAACATGATATACCTAAGATATCCAGGTGTTGATCTTTAAGACCTCACTGATTGGTAAGTCAAAGCAGCCACATCTACAGTCTATGTACACAATCGTCTCAAGATTGAGAACACGTACCTTATACACGTTATGAGTTCTTATCGACTGTTGATAGCCTTAAGTGTCAATAGGAAAGCTCAGGTCCGTCAATGCATTATAAGCACCAGCATATTAACTAAGAGATATACTTTAGTGATTGAGATTCATCACTTCATCTAATGGTAGTTAATCATGCTACAGTGTAGACCTGATGACATATCTAGTCTCATCATCCACTGTGACAAATTCTAAGTGTCAAAGAATAGTAATTCGTATCTCACTTGTATGTATCTCATACACACACAAATTACCTACTATGATACTTAAGGATTAACAATCATCTCATGAAAGAAACATTCACAATGAAATGTAAAGCTGATATCCATATGCTAAAATGTCAATGTCTAATACATATAGTAATGGTTTGAGGGCACAAACCCAACAACAGCTTCCGTTACGGCTTCACAAACGGCCACATACTCAGCTTCTGTAGTTGTGTCTGTAATGTATTTTTGCTTAACGCTCCTCCAACTAACAACACCATCTCCTAAGGTAAAGAGATGTTCGGATGTGGACTTCCTCAAATCATTATCTGACTTAAGGTCCGAGTCAGTGTATCCCACTGGAATTAACTCACTACCCTCGTATATAAGCATGTAATCTTTAGTTCTTCTTAAGTACTTAAAAATGTGCTTAACATCTATCCAGTGCTCTAGACTAGGATTCGATTGATACCTGCTAACCATACCAACAGGAAAGCAGATATCTGGTCTAGTGCATAACATCGCATACATGAGACTTCCCACTGCCGAAGCATAGGGAACTCCTATCATGCGATTCCTTTCCTTTTATGTCTTTAGACACTGGTCCTTGGAGAATGCTAAACCATGCTTGAAAGGTATTAAACCTTTCTTGAAAGGTAATAAACCTTTCTTCGAATTATCCATGGAAATCCTATTTGGCACCTTATCAATATAACCAGCTTGAGATTATCCCATTATCTTTCGCTTCTGATCTTGAAAGAGCTATATCCCAAGCATATAGCTCGCTTGTCCTAGATCCTTCATATCAAAAGTACTAGCTAGCCAAATCTTAACTGTTGACAATGCTGCTACATTATTCCCAATGAGTAGAATGTCATCAACATAAAGAACAATAAAAGCCACCACTTTTCCTTCACACTTCTTGTATACACAAGACTCATCTAGATTCTGTATGAAACCAAACGACTTGATCGCTTGGTCAAAATGAATGTTCCAACTCCTGGATGCTTGCTTAAGCCCGTAAATGGACTTTTGCAACTTTCATACCAAGTTACCTTTCCCATGAGGTTTAAATCCTTCTGTTTGCTATAGATAGATGTCTTCCTCAACATTTCCATTCAAGAATACAGTCTTGACGTCCATCTTCTAGATCTCATAATGTAGGCATGCAGCAATGAAGAAGAGTATTCTGATGGACATGAGCATGGTTATCGACGAGAAGGTTTCCTCATAGTCAATGCCCTCTCTATGAGTAAAACCTTTCGCTACAAGCCTTGCCTTAAAGGTCTCAACCTTGCCATTAGTTCCTCTTTTTCTCTTATAGATCCACTTACAACCAATGGGTTTAATATTGGCTGGAAGTTCTACAAGATCCCAGACCTGATTGGAATCTATAGATTCCAATTCAGCCTTCATAGCTTTAAACCAATGAGCTGAATCAACATTAGCCATTGCCTCTTTATATGTGGTAGGATCAGATTCAGGTTCTATGGAGACAGCTTCAAAAACGTCTCCTAAGAACATGTATCTATCAAGCTAGCTGATAATCCTCCTACTACAACGAGGTATCGACACGAAAATGGGTGAAAAGATGGTATTTTCTTGTCTTATATCGTAATCAACTATGGACAGGACTGAGGTAAGATCTATCCTTCCCTTAGGTTTATGGTTCATAATATAATCATCCTCCAAGAAAACAATATTTATGCTAACAAACACTTTTGTTCTCTTGGATCATAAAATTACCATTCATAAGTACCCTTTGGATACCCTACAAAGTAGCATACTTCCGATCTAGAATCCAACTTGCTCATCTTTCCTTTCAGCACATATGTCGGACACCCCCATGAAGGCTTACACCCAATCCACATCTCCCGTGGTGTCGAACAGATTTGCTTAGTAATAGATTTAGTATTGTTAGCCTAGATATGGAAACCTTAGGGGGGGTGAATAAGGTTTAGAGGAAAATTAACCTTTTAAAAACTTAATAGCAAATTAAACACAATCACAAACAATAAAGTAAATAAAGAAGGGAAAAGACATTTGTAAACCGAGTTTTCAAGTGGTTCAACAATCCGCACACTGCGACCTACGTCCACCCCTCAAGAACACCTCTTGAGGATTCCTTTAATCCAACCTACTTTACGGGTGTAGATCAAACTGTTACAAGAACCTTCAATCTCTCCCAAAGAAGAACACCTCTTCATTGCACACAAGGGATACTAACCCTCACTCTTTACAAATGAATAATTTGGGTACAAATTGAGGTCTCTCTCTCTCTCTCTCTCTCTCTCTCTCTCTCTCTCTTTCTCTCTCTAGAGTGGATAATACAATTATTGCTCACACAACGACTCCTTAGTGAGTGGACAATACAAATGAAAGGTCACTACAATTTGCTCTCTCAAGAATTACAATTGAAATCAAGAACAAATTGATTTTCACTCAAACTAGGGCTCAAATGGGAATGATAATTAGACAAGATATTTTAGTGCTTTGTTTAATGTTCCTTCTTATTTATGACCCTTAAAAACATCCCTATATATAGCTTTTGAAAGATTATAGCCGTTGGGAGTGGCTGGGGGGAGCAGGGCCGGCCCTGAGATTCCTAAAAATTTCAAAGGCCTCATGCAAACTTTCAAAGGTGGGTCCCTCTATATTAAATTTCATAAGCGTAAACTTTATAAGAGTACGTAATAATTTTCATTAAAATGAGACAATAAGCACATAATTACATTAGTGTTGTTCAACTTAGTTCCAAAACATACAACACCTTAGTCCCAAAAATCATAATTGCTCACAACAATGATTCATTTCCGGATTCATAGCTTTTCAATGTTTTCATACCTAGATAAACAAAGAAAAAAATGCTCACAACAATTGCTCACAATTCACATGTAAAGAAGGAATAAAAATGCTAAGTTGCTAACATAGGAAATTAAAATTGCTCACAGGAAAAAATAAAAAAAATAAAAAATAAAAAATAAAAAGGGTCACAAAATGCTTCATAGTTCATACCTGCTTGTCGTGCTCGGTGAATGGTGATTGGTGAATTTGGTGGCTGATTCAATACTATTGAAATCTGAAGAAAATTGGAAGAAGATTAGAAGAAAATGCAAGGGAAAAAAACACTAGGGTTCAATACTTCAATTATTCAATACTTACCAATTTAATTACCATGAATCCATGAGAGTATGAATGACTGATGCTTCAACCTTCAATTACTAGAAAGCTAGGAAAAAAAAATAGAAGAAGTTTATGAAGAAAATGTAAGATATGTGAAGAAATTATGCAGAGGAGGGGACAAAAAAAAACCAGGGTTCAATCAAATAGAAAGGTAGGGGGAAAAAAAGAGAAGATTATGAAGAAAATTTAAGATATCTGAAGAAATTATGCAGAAGATTATAAGAAAATATAAGGAGAAAAAAAAGCTAGGGTTCAATCGAATATAAACTAGAAAGATAGGAGGAAAAAAAAAAGATTATGAAGAAAATTTAAGAAATCTAAAGAAATTATGCAGAAGATTATAAGAAAATATAAGGAAAAAAAACTAGGGTTCAATGACTTCAATCAAGAAAAAGAGAGAGAGAGTCAGAGACGTTTGAGAAAAAGGTAGAGATTGAGAGTATAAGGGGGGGAAAAAAGAAAAAAAAGAGAAGAAGCTAGGGCCTAAATTCATACCTGCCGGAATGGATTATGGAGAAAGAGAGAGACTGAGAGAGAGATGAAGACAGGCTGCTTGGAGAACTGAGAGTGAGAGTCTCGAGATAGAGAGAGTCAGAGAGAGAGAGGAAATAAAAAAAAAACAAAAATATAAGGCCTTGCGTTGCTTCTTGGAGCTGGAGGTTGGAGAGGTAGGAAAACTAAAAAGCCCTACAATACAAAATGGGATTTTGGCCCAATACAAAAGTAAAAAAAAAAAAAAAAAAAAAAAAAAGACCTACAAATGGGCTGGGCCCAATGCAGTCGCTTGGCTGCATGCTGCCAGGGCTGGCCCTGGGGGGGAGTAAAAATAAGTTTTGGAGGGTTTAGAAAACTAGCCGTTAGTGCATTTTGCGCAGTCCAGTCGACTGGATCGAAGGTTCGGTCGACTGGGAAGTTCATAGCAGAGAATAGACATTATGATGTGAAATCCGATCGACTGAACAGTATTCCGGTCAACTGAACATTACCTTCGGTCGACTGGACATTAAATTTTTTAGTCGACTGGTTTTTGCTGGTTTTTCGCAAACTGACACCTCTTTACTAAAACGGCAATAACTCTCTCTACGAAACTCGTTTTTTCAATCCATTAAAGATTCAAAAACTAGATTCAAATACCTTTCCAACCATATATAACTAAATATCTAGTTCCTTACCAATTGGATCAAGTTTGGTTTAAAGTTGACCCACCTACAAAGGGTTCTTGATTTTGACTTAGCCACTTAAAAACTTTTGTGAAATGAATTGAATTGAGTGGTCTAAGTATGTTTAGGTCTTTGAAAGTATTTTAAAGTATGAGAGCAAGGATCGTAAAGTCTAACTAAAGTTACTTAAGCCCCTATGAGCGATTGATCAAAAAGCTTACAAGAAAATCCTAGTCTTCAACCAAGGATGAAAAATCTTCAAGTCTTCAAGCTTGATCTTTGTTGAGCTCCATCACTCTTGGACTTCACCATATGCTATCTCATGATCTCAAACAAAGTTAGAACATTTAAGTTCACCAATAAAGAGATTAGCACAATGAAAATGACAGGATAATTCATTAGAATAGAATCATTAAGAACATGCAATTATCACTAGATTTGTCATCATAAAAACAAACATAAATAATGCCTTAAATAAATTCAAGGCTAACAATTTTCCCCTTTTTGATGATGTCAAAACATGCAATAGTGATATAGGAATTAAAGCACAAAAATAATCATTTTCATGTTATCATTTAAAGTAACAAGATATACAAAGTATGAATCCAAGAATGATAACTTTCGAAAACTATCTATTATCATTTTTCCTTGATTTTTAAAGATCTCTATCCTATCATTATCCCAATCTCTATCAATTTCCCCCTTTTTGACAACAACAAAAAGACGAGCTAAAAGTACCCCCTCAAGATAAGCAAACATATCTTGGAGGCAATAATATACCAAAACAACTAAAGTGAACATAGTAATATGTTCCCCCTCAATATATGCATATATGAATGAATCAATTAAAAGATCAAGATTATACATTATATCCTTAGGAGGATGGAATAGCTATGAATGACAAAACAAAATAACTTGATAAATCAAACAAGATTAGCATGCTATCAAAATCAAGAGAAATATCAAAACAAGTTAATCTAACATACTCCTACTATGTTTAATGTGAGAGATTTAACCATTGTCCAAGCATCTCTTGCCTGCAACATTTGTCGAGGAGGTAGGAGAGGATCCTTTCACAACCCAAATCATGTTAATTTTTCTTTTATATGGACATTTATAATTAACATGCCCCTTTTTCATGCAATAATGACAAGTTATATGGGAGAGGATCTCATTTGAGATTGATTCCTTAACAAAGAAATTCTTGTGAGAATTTTGAGAATTTGAAGTAGAAGGTGTGGACTTTACAAAGAAGCTTTTGTACTTCTTTTCCTTGTATGTGGGATTAAATTCCAGACCGGCTTTGTCAAAAACACATTTTTGCTTTCCCAAAAGCATATTTAAAATTTCTTCACCTTGTGTGAATTTTGCCAAAGTTTTTGTCAAATCATCCACCTCCTTTCTCAATTCAACCTCTCCTTTTTCAATAGATTCACTTGAAGGTTGATTGATTGAAACAAGTTTTTCTTTTCTCAAAATTTTATTTTGAGACTTTAAATCTTCCAATTTCATTCTCAACTCCAAATTTTCTTTTTCAAGCTCATTTGAAGATTGTGCTCTTGAACAATATTTTTCATTTTCAATCTTCAAAGATTCATTTTGGGATTTCAAAATATTTTGCTCATTTGAAAGCGTTGAAAAGTTCTTTTTAAGAGAAAAATATTTGATTCCCAAATTTTCTAACTGCTCATGTAACTACTCAAATGTACATTGAAGCTCATCATAGTTAGGAGAATCAATAATAGATGTAGGATTAGAGTTTACCAAATTCTCTTGTGCACCTTCTTGGTCACATGTGTCATCATCATCCCAAGTGGCCTCTTTGGCTATTTTCTCATCTTTATTTGCAAATAGGCACACTCTTTTCTCTTCACAAATTTGGTTAGTAAGAATATAAAATTTTTCTAAACATAACCAATTTCATTTGCACTAGAGCATGAACGAATTCTATTATATGAAATATCATCTAAAGAATTCCATAGAATTTTCATAGATCTAAGATTTAATAAAAAGTTATTTTGATCACTTTCATTCCATTCAATCTTTGGTTTAGGAGAAAAACCATTTTTTCCAATGTTCCAAAGATTTATGTCAAGTGATATAAAATAAATTTCTATTCTCCTCTTCCAACGATCATACTTATGATCTTTCAACGATGGAGGAATGGAAATGCAATAACCTTCTTGAACTTTTGTTTCATTTTGAAATTCAATAAAATTATTAGAATTATTTAAAGAGCAAGAAGTAGAGGTTACCCCATTTTCTATTGCCATAAGGTAAAGATTGATGATCTCATCTTCACTTGAGTCATCTCCCGATGATTCACTCTCGGAGCTAATTTGAGTAGCCTTCATTGCCTTCTTCTTGCGTTTTTCATCTTTGGGAGGCTTCTTTCCCCATTTTTCTTTCTTTAGAAACTTTACTAATTTTTGGGTGATCATAGCCATATCTTCATCCTCATCACTCTCATAATCTTTGTCCTTTTTCTTTGAGCTTGAGGACTTCAAGGCCATGTTTCCTCTTTTGATCTCTTTCACTTCCTTTCTCTTGTCTTCTTCGACAAGCACAGCTAACTCCATTTCATGGGTAATGAGTGATCCCATGAGTTGTTCAATTGATAAATTTGTCAAATCCTTCGCTTCCCGGATAGCCGTGACCTTCGGTTGCCATTGTTTTGGTAAAGCCCTAAAAATTTTCTCAATAATTTCTTCATTAGCATAAACTTTATCAAGATTTTTCAAGCTATTGATGATAGTTGTAAACCGGATAGACATATCACCAATAGACTCAAAAGGCAACATTTTAAACATTTCATAAGATTGAACAAGCAAATTAATTTTTGATTTTTTGACTTGGCTTGTTCCCTCATGAGTCACTTCAAGTTTATCCTAAATTTCTTTTACGGATTCGCAAGTTGAAATTCTATTGTATTCATTTGGGTCTAAACCGTAATATAATAAATTCATTACCATGGCATTTAATTTAATGAGTTTCTTATCGGCATCATTATACTCATCTTCCGTTTTAGGAATAGAAATACCATTTACAATTTTTGTAGGAAGATGAGGTCGTTTGACCACAATTTGCCATTAATCAAAATCTTGAGAAATCATATAGATTCTCATTCTATTTTTCCAATAAGCATAATTTGATCCATTAAAATATAGTGGTCTATGTGCCGATTGACCCTCACTATATGAGATGTGAGAAGTGTTGGTTTCCATTTAGATCTTAACTCAAAATTTTCAAAAACTTTGAAAATCGAAGAGCCAAGGCTCTGATACCAATTGTTGGCCTAAATATGAAAACCTTAGAGGGGGGGGGGATGAATAAGGTTTTAGCGGAAAATTAACCTTTTAAAAACTTAATAGAAAATTAAACACAATCATAAACAATAAAGTGAAGAGAGAAGGGAAGAGACACTTGCAAACCGAATTTCAAGTGGTTCGGCAATCCAAACACCGCGGCCTACGTCCAACCCTCAAGAACACCTCTTGAGGATTCCTTTAATCTGACCTACTTCACAGGTGTAGATCAATCCGTTACAAGAGCCTTCAATCTCTCCCAGAAAAGAACACCTCTTCATTGCACACAAGGGTTACTAACCCTCGCGCCTTACAAATGAATAATTTGGGTACAAATTGAGCTCTCTCTCTCTCTCTCTCTCTAGAGTGGATAAAACAATTAAAGCTCACACAACAACTCCTTAGTCAGTGGATAATACAAATGAAAGCTCACTACAATTTGCTCTCTCAAAAATTATAATTGAAATCAAGAACAAATTGATTTTCACTCAAACTAGGGCTCAAATGGGAATGATAATTAAACAAGATGTTTTAATGCTTTGGTTAATGTTCCTTCTTGTTTATGACCCTTAAAAACATCCATATATATAGCTTTTGAAAGATTATAGCCGTTGGGAGTGGTTGGGGGTAGTAAAAATAAGTTTTGGAGGGTTTAGAAAACTAGCCGTTAGTGCATTCTGCGCAGTCCAGTCGACTGGATCGAAGGTTTGGTCGACTGGGAAGTTTATAGTAGGGAATAGACATTCTGCTATGAAATCCAGTTGACTGAACAATACTCTGATTGACTAAACATTACCTCCGGTCGACTGGACATTAAATTTTTCAGTCGACTGGTTTTTGCTGGTTTTTTGCAGACTGACACGTCTTTACTAAAATGGCCATAACTCCCTCTACGAAACTCATTTTTGAGATCTGTTTGAAGAATCGGAAACTAGATTTAAATATCTTTCTAACCATATAAAACTCAACATCTAGTTCCTTACCAATTAGATCAGGTTTGGCTTTAATATTGACCCATCTGCAAAGGGTTCTTGATTTTGACTTAGCCACTTAAAAACTTTTATGAAATGAATTTAATTGAGTGGTCTAAGTATGTTTCAGTCCTTGAAAGTTTTTTAAAGTATAAGAGTAAGGATCCTAAAGTCTAATTAAAGTTACTTGAGCCCCTATGAGTGATTGATCAAAAAGCTTACAAGAAAATCCTAGTCTTCAACCAAGGATGAAAAATCTTCAAGTCTTCAAGCTTGATCTTTGTTGAGCTCCATCACTCTTGGACTTCACCATATGCTATCTCATGATCTCAAACAATGTTAGAACATTTAAGTTCATGAATAAAGAGATTAGCACAACAAAAATGCCATGATAATTCATTGGAATAGAATCATTAAGAACATGCAATTATCACTAGATTTGTTATCATCAAAATAAACATAAATAATGCCTTAAATAAATTCAAGGCTAAGAAGTATGTACGCAGCGGTCTCCAAGGCATAGCCCCAAAGGAATAATGGCAACTCTGAATAACTCATCATTGACCTATGTCTAAAAGAGTCTGATTCCTTCTCTCTGCTATACTATTCTGCTGAGGCATACCAGGTGCAGTCAACTATGATAGAATTCCATTCTATACGAGGTGATCAATAAACTCATTAGAGAGGTACTCGCCACCTTGGTCAGATCAAATGGCTTTGATATGTGTTGCTTATTACTTCTCCACTTCAACTCTAAACTCTTTGAACTTTTCAAAGGCTTCAGATTTGTGCTGTATTAGGTACACATATCCATACCTAGAGTGGTCAGTAGTAAATGTTATAAAATACTCATAACCACCCCTTGCTCTAATATTTTTTGATCAACACATCAATATGAACTAATTCCAACAATGCATTGGTCCTATTGCCCTTTACTGGAAAGGGCCTTTTGGTCATCTTACCCTTTAAACAAGACTCGCAAACTTCTATTGGTTCGAGAACCAAATCATCTAAAACCCCTTCTTTGACTAGTCTGCCAATCCTATTTAGATTGATATGACCAAGCCTCATATGCCAAAGCCTTGTTGGATTAGTGGAAGGTTCTTTTCTTTTAGATGGTACAGTTACCACTGAGTTATTAAGTTCCATGTCAGAGTTTTTAGAAATGTTTGAAGTAATCACATACAAACTATTTGATTTAACACCAGAACACACAAAAGAACCATTTCTTTTGATCATAACTTCAATTCTGAAATGAAAAGAATAACCTTTATTCGATAAATTTGAAACTGAAATTAAATTACATCTCATTGAAGGGACGTAAAGTACTTCTATTAAAATCAAAATTTTATTGTCTAAAACTTCTAAAGCTACCACTCCTATTGCAAACGCGAAAATGGTTGTGCTAGATCCTAGAGTCAACACGATCTCCCCATCACTCTATTTCCTGGTTGATATTAACTCTTGCAATGAATTACAGATATGGTTAGTTGCACCAAAAAAAATTAATGCACCAAGTGATTGAAGTATCTGTTATAAAACTTACTTCAATCACATGTGATTCAATCATACTTTGAACTCTTGTAGCTAAGAATTCTGAACAGTTCCTTTTCCAGTGGCCCTTCTCACCGCATTGAAAACACTTTCCTTTACCTTGGCCGCCCACCTTTCCCTCGCTCTTATTTCCCCTTGGATTTTGCAATCTTCGGGATCGGTCCAATACTTGGACCACTAATACCAGCATTCTTCTTCCCCTTTTTACCTTTCAGTGTAGATCGGGAAGAGGAAGAGCTTTTCTCAACGTTCTAAACGTTGCCCCCAGACTTGATCACCCCTTTCGCTGCCAGTAAAGAACTCATTAAGAAATTCATTTGATTCATATTATAGTTTAGTTTAAATTCATCACGAATGACAGTGACAGCGAATTGAGGATCATATCAACTTAGGTCTCCAGTTCGTTTAGATAACCAATCATTTTTAAAACATGTTCTTTGATAGGAGTCACTTCCAACATCTCGGCACTCATTATCTTCTATATATCAACCTGTCTAGCAAGTTTGTCATGCTCCCTAAATATTTCTTTCAAGGATTTGATAATGGCACTGGCAGAATCAGTCGACTGGTATTAGTGTTGTTGGCAGATGCTTTGAGTCGTAAACCTCAACTAGTAATCGCTGCATTACTAATTCAAGAATGGAAAACATTAGAAGTGTTAGCTGAATTCAAACTTCTGCCAGTGGAACCAATGGAAAGAAAACATTTTGGATGTCTTACGGTAAAGCTGACGTTGATTAGTCGTATCATAGCAGCTCAACAGACGACAGAAGATTAGAAGTTATGATTTGCCAAGATGTCAGCCAAAGAACCAGAGATCTGGAGTATAGGTATAGACGGAGCCTTACGATGTAAAGGTAGACTCTGTGTACCTGACGACAAAAATCTCTGAAAAGAAATATTAGATGAAGCACATAAGTCACAGATGACTATTCATCCGGGAGGTACAAAGATGTATAAGGATCTGAAGAAGAATTTCGAGTGGGAAGGAATGAACAGAGAAATAGCTGAGTATGTATCTTAATGTCTTACTTGTAAACAAGTAAAGGCAGAATATCAGAAGCCACCTAGACTTCTACAGCCATTACCGATTCCTCAATAGAAATGGAACACATCACCATGGATTTCGTGGTAGGATTTCTGAAGTCACAACAGAACCACGATGCTATTTGGGTAATTGTGGATCGACTTACAAAGACGGCACATTTTATCGTACATAGTGTTATGTATTCAGTGGAACGTTTGAGCCGGATGTATTTGCAAAATGTAGTACGATTACATGGAGTACCTGTTTCTATAATGTCAGATCGAGATTCGCGCTTTACTGCTGAATTTTGGAAGAGTCTCCAAACAGTGATAGGAACAATGCTAAACTTGAGTTCATCTTTTCACCCATAGATAGATGGACAGACTGAACGAGTTAATCAAGTAATGGAGAACATGTTACGTGCTTTTGTCATTGATTTTGAGAGTTCTTGGAATTCACACTTACCTTTGATTGAGTTTGCCTATAACAACAGTTATCATTCGAGCATAGGGATGGCACCGTTTGAAGCATTGTACGGAAGACTTTGTCGATCGCCGCTTTGTTGGACCAAAGTCGGAGATACTCAACTTCTTGGGCCAGAGATGATACAAGAAATAAGTGAAAAGATTTAGATTGTACGTGAAAAGATGAAGACAGCTCAGACCCGACACAAGAGTTATGTTGACAAGCGATGCAATGACTAGGAGTTTGCCGTTGGAGATCACGTGCTACTCAAGGTTTCACCTGTTCGAGGCATCGTTAGATTCATTCAGAAGAGAGGCAAGTTATCACCGCGATTCATCAGACCATTTGAGATTCTAGAGCGTGTTGGGAAAGTTGCCTATCACCTTGCGTTGTCGCCAAAGATGTCAGGAGTGCACAATATTTTCTACATCAGTATGCTGAGAAAGTGTGCCCACAACCCAACATATGAGATAAACTTCAAAGATATTGAAGTCAACGACAATGTTATATTCAACGAAGGACCGGTTTGCATTTTGGATCGAGGAATCAAGAAGCTCAGGAACAAGGAGGTTCCGTTGGTGAATGTTCAGTGGAAGCTTCATGGGAGCTAGAGTCTGAGATGCGTGAGAAGTTTCCATTTTTGTTTTAGCCTAGTTTGCTTTTGATTTTGAGGACGAAATCTTTTGTTAAGTGGTAGATGATGCAATACCTGAATTTTTGGAGAGTATTAATAAATAAACTTCATTTTCCATATACTTATATAACCTTTCCTTTTCTTTTGGTGATATTTGGTTACCAATCGATTGCCTTTCATCCCAATCGATTGCCACTTTTTGGGTACCAATCGATTGCTATTCTTCCCAATCGATTGCCATTATATCGACTAAAATTAATGATGTGGTAACATCCCAATCGATTGCCATCTTTTTCAATCGATTGTCTTCAAATATCTATTACCAATCGATTGCCATCTATACCAATCGATTCTTATAAGCTGAGACAAGTTTTCTTCTTTTCTTGAGAATTAAACGTGTGGCACTCTCAACCTATATATATATATATGAGATCATTTATGGCCTTGGGGCTGTTTTTTCAGTTCTTAAGAGAGAGAGAGAGAGAGAGAGAGAGAGAGAGAGTTTGTATATCATATATATACACGCATATATCCATATATCTATATACATACTCACACCCACTCACTGCCCTTGGCAGTTGGGAGGGAGAGAAGAGGAAGAGAAGAACAAGAAGAAGAAAGAAAGAAGAAGGAGAGACAAAGAGAGAGCTGGGCACAGAGAAGAAGAAGAGGAGAAGAGAGAAAGAGCTTTGGTTTTTCAAGAACACCTATGAAACACACCCTTGGTGAGTTTCTCACTCACTTGGTCCCTTTATATGAAGTCTTTACAAGTTATTTTGAAGCTTAGATGTAGAAAATGTATGATTTCTACGTTTATATATGATGTTATTACAATCTACTGGTGAAGACGAAGTGCCATTGATTGGCATAATTACCAATCGATTGCCATCAGTCTGGACCCAATCGATTGGATAGAATCCCAATCGATTGCCAATGTTAGCAATCGATTGACATTGTTTCAGAACTAATCGATTGCCATGATTCTCAATCGATTGTTATAGTATTTATCTCAATCAATTGGACCTTATCCCAATCGATTGGTATGGGCAGAACATGGATTCCTTTGCATGTTTATTATATAAGAGGTTCGATTGTTCGTTTCGGACTTCCGTTATGCGATTTTGGGCGGATCTAGGAAAATGTGACAACACAAATAAGTATGATTAAGAAATAATGGGTTAATGAAATGACGTGAAATATAATACGGTTCATGGATGAGTTCGATATCCGTTTCTTTTAATCAGAGTAGTCAGGCCACATTTGGGAATAGTCATGTGTCGATATTAGAACGTAACTCAGGCAGGTTTGGTAAGTTCTAGGAATGGTACGTGGACAGACGTTTGGTCATGATATATTCACAAAAGTGGTGAGTTGTGCATATGCTCTTAAAAGCGGTGAGCTGGACCAAGTAGTTCTAAGATAGACCGGATAATCTATGTATGCTCTTAAAAGCAGTGAGTTGGGATGTCTAGTAGATGAAGCTGAGTCATGGCAATAGATGATATGCCTTGTTCAAAATGTTGTGTTCCTGAAATGCGGTGAACAGGATACATTGTTATTAAAAGCTTTGGATGGACTGACGTGGAGTCCATGATATGCGGTGAGTTGTGCATATGCTCTTAAAAGCGGTGGACGGAATGAAAGTGTATCCCTAGAGTTAAAGAGTAAGTCTGTTTATTCAGTCATAATATGTTAATATCGATATTCGAGTAACAAGACGATAAGGGTTGGTTTACGAGGTTGAATAAAGGAACAAGATATTATTATTATTGTAGTAAGATGTTAACTCGTGTTTTTATAAGCTTGTGTTTACTTCAGATAACTGGTAGCTTGTTAATTTATACTCACTCAGCTCTCAGTAAGCTGACGGCCTTTATTACCTGGACTTTCCCCTATCCAGACTATCCTGTACCTCATTTTACAGGTAACGAAGTCTACAACGATAGTTCCTATCCAGGAGGAGAATACACCGAAGGTGGCCCCACTAATGATGGCTATGCCAAGGAGGACTATAATGCTGATGTTTATGCCAGCTGAAGACCTAGAGATAGTTTATGTTATTTCTATTTAGTTGTTTCGTTATATTTGGTACTTGGGCATATGTTACTTTCAAACCTTATATACTTCCGCTGTAGCTTTACTCTTGTAATAACTCTGATGTTTGTAATATAATAGGTTTCCTTTATATTACTGTGGATTGTTCTTTCTTGTTCTGTTATCTAGAACTGCGTGGTATAGAAGGTTAGTGACATTCACCAGTCATTCCCTATGGACCCATAAAGGAAATTTATTTTTCTCTATTTATGTTGTTCCGGGGCGTGACATGATATTTTCTTTTATTTGGCATTGTAGGCCATTGTTGTAGTTGGTATTGGGACGTTTAGTAGCTCTGACTAGAGATTGTAATAGAGGTTATTCTTCCAAAGAATGTTTAGAATTAATTTTCTCTCCACTAAACCCTATGAAGAGATTTTAATTTAATGACTTTTGTAAATCAAAATGATATAATATTTGTAATGAAACTTTATTTTTATTAATTTTTTTTTAATAAAATGCATGTTTGCAACTATAGGTTTGTTATTTAATGAGTCTTTCTTTAAAAACAAGATCACATGTCCTTATTTAATGAGTATTAAATATTTTATTCAATAAATTATCTGTTAGCCTGTGTGGGGTTGTCACTCTCAGATACATGCTCTGGATTGAATATTTGGTTGTCCAAAAATTGGGGTGTGATAGTTTGGTATCAGAGCTTTTGGTTGACTTAGATTGGGAGGAGTCTAGGGGATCTTCGGCATTTTGTTAGTGGGTCAGAGCTATAGGCCGCGGATTTATTTGGGTTTCAAGTTATGTGTATGTATGTGTTATCTATGCGGTCTACATGTCATTTAATTGTTTTCAATCAATCAATTACATAACTTTCTGTGCCTATCATTACAAGTTAATTTATTGAAATCATTTCTCATATATTGAGTTGCATAATAGTGCATGCATACATATTGTTGGTATGATGGGTAGTAGAGGAGAGTTGGAGGATGATCTACAGTTAAGCTCCTGCCCAGTGGATTTATATTGTTATTAGCGGGCTTTCAGCATTATCTGGTATCTACAGGAATATTATTCGAGAGATTATTATTCTATTGGAGTATAAAAAATTTTATTATAATAAAAAAAAATCTTATATATTATTTCTCTTATTATCCACTGGTATTCTCATATGTGTTCTGTGTTTCGGTTATCTCGGATTTCTTATTATGGAGCTGTATTTATCAACAAGTATTTTGGCATGGAGCATAATTCTTGTATCTTTATTCGGGCATTCTATTATATTCTGGAGCATCTATCGGATCAATGGGATTCTATTTTCTACAACTATGACGGAACTGAACACATGTTGGTTTATTTCCAACCGCATTAGTATCTTCGCAGTCTTATTTCCACTACAAAGTTATGTATATTCTTAAAGCGGCATGTTTGAATAATAATCCTGAGTAGGTGTAATGAGGGACATGGTAAAAGGTAAACATGGAGCATATTGTTAGAATCCTTGATTAACTGTGAGCATATTGCATGCATAGTTTGTATTCACACATTTTGCATCAATATTTTTGTTTTGCATTATCTGTTAACATTTGAGGATTTACTATACAAGAATAAGGTATATAGATGAGGGTTTCCTTGTTTGGATTAGTCGCTCGACGTACTTGGTCTCGTATAATTGAGAGTTAAACGTAATCAATGCTTTGTTTGAAATTACATGTTTAACTTTTTTTTTTTTTTTGGTTTTTGTTATCAAAACCATAGGAGGTATATTATCTATGTATATATGATACACTTACATATATTATAACACAGACACATAAATAAACATTGAATTCCGTTTTTTTGGCTTAAGGCCTCACAAAAAAGCTTTATATTGGCCCGAAAATACATTCTAAAGTTCTAAAATGAGTGACCCAATGGGTGTACATAACCCGGGTACTTAATTTAAATGTTAAAAATACAAATTAACATATTCACGGGCCTATAAGCACTACAAAAAAATACACACATCAATTCTTTAATAACTTGTTCAACTTAAATTTTTATAACTTAACTCCACCACTTAGCTCTATAAAATTTCACACAATAATTAATGATTAAAATAAATACACACATATAAATAAATAACCATCGTTGTATACATAAAAAAATTTAGGTTGTCTCATTAATTTTTTTTAAATGAATATTTATATCAGGAAAATACGGGGTGTTACATTCTATCCTCCTTAAAGAAATTTCGTCCTGAAATTTGAAATAATGGTAAACACGTATAGTAGTCATGAATAACATTAAACACACAATTTTTTTTTATATAAAGCACTGATTAACATATAACTTTCAACCATACAAGGCTTAGTACGTTGAGTGAATAATCCAAACAAGGAAACCCTCTGATATATACCTTAGGCCTCGTATAGTTAATTGTTAAATGGAAGCAGATAATTATGACATAGATGATTATGCAAATTATGAGAATAAGAACAATGCATGAAACCTGTTTACCCCCACACTAATCCTCCTTGGAATACCAAAATAACTGATCGTATCGATCCACCAACTAATACTCATCCTTCCAGAAGTCCCTACCGAGAATAAGTCGGAGAAAATAATACACCGGCTTGATAGATAACTCAGAATCCATAAAGCATATACCTCCTTCATAGAAATATAAGAGAAGAATACCGCAGCAGAATATCCGATGATAATATCAACATAAGAAATCCAGAATACCAAAAATAGATCTAGCATCATGAAACCAGTAGATAATTAATAGAGATAAGAAAATCAGAACCAGCCGATAATAATCCAATAATAAGAAGAATTCCAGAATATCCAATAATAGTTAGATTAAAAATTTGCTGATACTAGAAAAATCCCTTTACTCCAATATTTGCCAGAAGTTAATAAACAGTCTTCACCAACATAATAAGAGGTCTTCTTGATGATAATCGATAGATGCAGTATAGTCATAACTTAATTTGAGTTCCTATCGAAAAAAGCCATGTCGTATATGTAGACAACCACGTAGTCGTCGCCCGCTATACAATACTTGATAAGAAGCCACACACTAATATCAACTTCCAACTTCGCCCATTACTCTACATATCAATAAAATGGTTGCACTACTATGTAACTAAATAATATTATGCATGATTTCATACAGTCATCATGTATCATGCGAGTGTCAGGCATAAAAAGTAAAACAATTTAACTATAAAAAAAACACATAGACCACACTAAGGAAAACACATAGATCACACATAACCCCAAGCCTAAGCAAATTCACAAACCTAAAGCTCTGACAAGCCCATAAACCACATTCCGAGAATCACCTAGACTTGCTAAGCAAACCATAAGCTCTTATACCAAACTGTCACACCACGATTTTTGGACAACCAAATATTCAATCCAGAGCATATATCCGGACTAATATTCAATTGCCAAAGCCCCGAGAGTGACACCTCCACACAGGCTAACATATATTTTATTGAAGAAAAAATATATTTAATACTCATTAAATAAGGACACGTGATCTTGTTTTTAAAGAAACTCATTGAATAACAAACCGATAGTTCTAAACATGCATTTTATTAAGAAAATAATAATAATAATAATAAGGTTCTATTACAAATATTATATCATTTCAATTTACAAAAGAAATATCATTTTCATTAAATAAAAACCTCTTTACAAAGTTCAGCGGAAAGAAAATAAAATCTATGCATCTATTGGTCAGAGCAACTATAACATTCCCAATACCCAATATACAATTCTTATAGAAATTATACAAACATGGCCCACATTACTAGAAATAAACCTCAAGTACAAGAAAAAAATAAATACAACTCTGACAAGAAGCAGCACAACAACAATCTCTTCACACAGACAAAGCTCCATAGAAAATCTTCTCCACTAATAACCTGCACATATATTCGACTACGTTTCATATAGAAACGCTCCGAATGCATTACGCACCCTGGTCAGTATATAAAATACTGGTACGAGTTAACCAAAAATATTAAATGAGTCTTAGGGAACAGCGGTGTCCCATAGACTCCCAAAAGTACCCACATAGAAAATATAACCAAAACACCTTATACATTATCGTCACACAGAAAATAAGCAATGCCATCACACATAATCTCCGTCGAGTTAGAACAATAGTTCCACACACATTTCAGGACAGAATAATAGTTTCCTTGAATGTGGTAACAGTGGTCCTAAACCCAACCAATACTAACCGAATACTTTTCCGTCGGATATCTATGGTGAGCCAGCCCTGCATAAAAGTTAGTGGGCCCACCATCCTGTAAATCGAATGATCACAAACCGGGCGAATAATTCCATACATAAACCGTCCACATTCTAACTTAAACGTCAAATTCAGTATTTCACGCTTATCAGTCTTATGAAATAATCTATTTTCATTATTTATTAGCATTAAATTTATCTTTGTGTGCCCTACGTTCACCACTTGGCCACCCTCCATGGTACAACCCACACATATATCCCATGTGTGCCCGGACATACTACCAACATCCACTCCGGTGCCAGTTTGGTTGGGGTATCAACCAAACCAGGTATACACAACGAAAGGCCGGTCAATATGCCTAGACGTCTATAAATTAAGCCGAGCATAAGGCTTAGGCCACCTTGATCACGAAGCCACTGGCAAAGGGGTACACTCAGCAAGTCGAGCTACCAAAAAAAATATATCACACAACGGGGTGTGGTGAACACTAAGGAATTATGTTGCAATTATCATTTATCGTTCTTATTATCCCAATAATTGTGAATTTCACGTTTATCACATAATTCAGTCTCATCATAGTCCAATCACATCTCTAACTATTAGATGCGTTCCAATTTCTCACAATATAGTTTACCCATAACAATGGTTCCACAAAAATCCGATCGAATTACAAGATCACCAATATACTAATCAACGTATCTAGTTTACCTTTTATAAACATTTCCACAACATAAAGCCAATTATTTATGATACGATTACCTCAACCAAACAATCAAATATTAGCATACATGAAACATGTAATAAGAAATCATATTCTCCATATCGTAAAATATTCAATTAGACATTTGTTCACTGCTACTGTAATTATCAATTTCTGTCCAAACAGTGCAGAATCATAAAAAACACCATAAGACGAAAGTTGTCCAATTGCGTTTCCTACATTCCAATGCAGACAAAATCACGAAAACAGTAACGTATGATTTATTATGAATTTTCTACTCAGATCTGATCCGTAAAAACCCCAAATCCAAAAATTGAATGATTGCTCAAATGTATATTCAATGCTCATCTATAAATCTCAAATCACAACTTCAATCATTGTAAAAAAAAACTTAAATTTCATAACCCGTAACCATCAATATTCCATCCATTTAAATTTCAATCAAACGAGATTGAAAGAAAATGACAAGTTAACTCACCAATTGAGGGCTTCAAGGTTGATGATGATTACACAAAACAAAAGGTTGAGGTACCTCTTCTTCTTCTTTTCTCTCTCTCTCTCTCTCTCTCTCTCTCTCTCTCTCTCTTGACTGTTCTATTTTTCTCACGTCTCTTTTTTTTTGTTTTTGTTATCAAAACCTTAGGAGGTATATTATCTATGTATATATGATACACCTACATATATTATAACACAAACACATGAATAAACATTGAATTCCATTTTTTGGCTTAAGGCCTCACAAAAAGGCTTCATATGGGCCCGAAAATACATTCTAAAGTTCTAAAATGAGTGACCCAATGGGTGTACATAATCCGGGTACTTAATTTAAATGTTAAAAACACAAATTAACACATTCACGGGCCTATAAGCACTACAAAAAAAATGAACACATAAATTCTTCAATAACTTGTTCAACTTAAATTTTTACAACTTAACTCCACCACTTAGCTCTATAAAATTTCACATAGTAATTAATGATTAAAATAAATACACACATATAAATAAATAACCATGGCTGAATACATAAAAAAATTTAGGTTGTCTAATTAATTTTTTTAAATGAATATTTATATCTGGAAAATACGGGAATGAGAATTTAGAAATGTTCATTCAGCTTCCGCTTTTCAATTTAAGTGATTTAGTTGATGTAGCTTTAATTAAATAGATTTGAGAATTTTCAAAACCGCGTGAGTGTTTTTTTATATGAAAATGTGGTGATTTTGTTTACAACCATAAATGGAGATTCATTACAAATATTTTAATTAGGTTTTTATGAACATCTATTTTCATTAAAAAGTTTTAATAGGATGGGCTTCATGGTGTTCACTCCGATAGTTGGGCAGTCGAATAGTAGTCTAGATTTAGTTCTATGCTGATTATTTGGCTTTTCAAAAATTGGGGTGTGACAGTTTGGTATCAAAGCTTTTGGTTGCCTTAGATTGGAAGGAGTCTAAGGGATTCTCAGCATTGTGTTAGTGGGTCAGAGCTATAGACCGCAGATTTATTTTGGTTTTGGGTTATGAGTACTTCTGTGTTATCTATGTGATGTCTACATGTTATTTAATTGTTTTCTATCAATTAATTACATAACTTTTTGAGCCTATCATTACAAGTTAATTTATTGAAATTATTTGTTATATTATGAGTTGCATAATAGTGCATGCATACGTATTGTTGGTATGATGGGTAGTAGAGGAGAGTTGGAGGATGATCAACAGTTGAGCTCCTGCCCAGTGGATTTATATTATTATTAGTGGGCCTTCAGCATTATCTGGTATCTACAGGCATATTATCCAAGAGATTATTATTCTATTGGAGTATTGGAAATTTTTTTATTATCGGAAAAATCTTATATCTTATTTCTCCTATTATCGACTGGTAGTCTAGCTCATATGTGTTCTGTAATTCGGTTATCCCAGATTTCTTATTATGGAGCTGTATTTATCAACAAGTATTTTGGCATGGAGCATAATTCTTGTATCTTTATTCAGGCATTCTATTATATTCTGGGGCATCTATCGGATCAACGGGATTCTATTTTCTACAACTATGACAGATCTGAACACGTATTGGTTTATTTCCAACCGCATTAGTATCTATGCAGTCTTATTTCCAGTACAGAGTTATGTATAGTCTTGAAGCGGCATGTTTGAATAATAAGTATGGGTATCCTGAGGAGGTGTAGTAAGGGACATGGTAAAAGGTAAACATGGAGTATATTGTTAGAATCCTTGATTAACTGTGAGCATGTTGCATGCACAGTTTGTATTCACACATTTTGCCTCAATATTTGTGTTTTGCATTATCTGTTAACGTTTGAGGATTGACTATACAAGAATAAGGTATATAGATGAGGGTTTCCTTGTTTGGATCAATCGCTCGACGTACTTGGTCTCGTACAGTTGAGAGTTAAACGTAATCAATGCTTTGTTTGAAATTACGTGTTTACCTTTATTGATGACTGCCATGTGTATTTATCGTTGGTTGAAATTTCGGGATGAAATTTCGTTAAGGGGGTAGAATGTAACAACCCTAAAATTATTAAGTGTGTAAATAATTATTTTCAATTAGTAATATTATATAGGTGTGACTAGGTAAGATACGTGTTTAAAAATTTTAAGTTTGGAGACCCATAAATTAAATCATTAGTGAGCCCATTTAGTTTGAGTGTTACATTTTATTAATTTATATTTGTTAAAAAAAAGTGAAGGGTTGACGTGTATTTATATATATATATAGTGTTTATAGGCCCACGAATGTGTCAAATAGTGTATTTGGTATTAAAAATTAAGTACCGGGGTCATGGGTACCCATTGGACTACTCATTTTAGTACTTTGTACTGCATTTTGGGCCCATGTGATATCTTTTTGTGAGCCCATAAGATAAAAAATGGGATTATTAATATTTGTGTGAGTGTTGTAATATATGTATTGTGTGTGTATTATATGTGTATACATAGATAATATATTCTAGGGTTAGATAAAACAAAAGAAAGAAAAAAAAAAGCAGCCACAGGAGAGAAGAGAGAACAAGAGAGAAAGAGAGAAGTGGCAACCCTAGCCACCTAGAAAAAGAAGAAGAAGAAAAAGAGAAGAGAATGGTTAGAAGGGAGGATGATTCATTAACTTTATTCCATGGAGTTCACCATCATCATCATCGTCTTTCTTTTTCCAAGTTGGTGAGTAAACAATTAGATTATAGGGTTGATTCGTTGTTTAGATTGATTTTTGATTTATGTTCATTATAGTATGAATAAAACGTATGGACAGATGTTTATATAGATACAGATCTATAATATATACATACATATACGTATGTATATATATATCAAAGGTTGGATATGAGTTATTTGGAAAATTGAAGAAAAAAATAAAGACTAACACAAATTCGGATTTGGGTAAAATTGAAGAAAAATCTCAGATCTATTTTAGAAATAATTCGCATTAATTCATACATTTTGTTTTTGGTAAAACTGTTCACGTAGGTCAATGTAAAACGCGATTCTGCAAGTGTCTTGTCCAATTGTGTTTTTCCCAATTCTCTACCGTTTAGGCATAAAATTCATATTACAGTAGCAGTAAATGTCAACTCCGAATTTCGAATTATGTTTATGAAAATTGTTAAGAGATGTTTCTACAATTTCAGCCCAGGTTGGTTTTGGGGCTGTTTAATATAAGGCCTGCTTGGGACTGTTTTACATAGTACTATTGAGTGCCGATTTTAAATGCTATAATTTATGCTATGTGCGTATTAAATGATGATTATGGAACTAATACGTTAGAGACGTGAATAGAATTTTGGCGCAAAGGCCTTATCGTGAATAATCGGATAATGACAATCCATGGAATAAATGATAAATTACTGAAATGGTTAATGACGTGATTAAATCATCATGAATGGGTACTTAAGTGAATTAACGTAGATGGTAAAAATAAATATGGTTTCAAGTTCCTTAGTGCTCACCGCTCCCCGTTGTATGACATGTTTTTTTTGGTAGCTCGACTTACTGAGTGTACCCTTTTTGCCAGTGGCTTCGTGATCAAGCTGGCCTAAGCCTTATGCTCGGCTTAACTTATAGACATTTAGGCATATTGACCGATCTTCCGCTGTGTATACCTAGTTTGGTTGATACCCCAACCAAACTGGCACCGAAGTGGATATTGGTAGTGTGTCCGGGCACACATGCAATACATGTGTGGGCTGTACCATGGAGGGTGGCCAAGTGGTGAAGCTAGGAAATTAAATAATGAGTGATTCATAAAAAGTATGTCAACCATGAGTAGGATGACCTTAGTGGTGAACCTAGGGCAAGAGAAAAAATGATAGTGATTATAGAGCGTTAAATGCAAATGGATAAACTATTGCAAAATATGAAATTGAAAAGTCGAAATGGTTATTGTGGTATAATGCGAAGGAAATTGATAAAATGATTTGGTATTAGAGAATTGGTTATTATGATACTTAGGATTTGTGATAACTCTCGAGTTGCAGGATGGTGGCCCACTAACCATTGTAGCAGGCTTTGGCTAACCATGTTTTTTAAGAGTAAGTGTTTCTTTTTACTTTGTGGGTAGAACAAACTGCCGTCATGACTCGGGGAAACTACTACCTGTCCTCACTCACGTGTGGAACTACAGTTCTGCCTACAACTCTGTATGTGTTTGTGGTCAAGAAAGGGAGAGAGCCCAGCGGATTCCCAACCTCAGGGATATTTATTGGGTATTATTATGTTAATTGATTATTGTTGGGTTGGAGTTGAGGGGACCACGAGTAGTCCTTGAGACTAGGGTGTTTTTGCTCATACCAACGTTGTTATACAATACTGATCCGTGTGATGTTTATCATGCAGGGGCGTTTCTCGGGAAACGCAGCGGTTTACAGATAAAGGAGTACACCGATATGAATATTGGATTGCATGGATTTACTTGAAGGCTTGAAGATCTTCACTATTCATTTGATATTTTCTTTTATTTGGCATTGTGGGCTATTATTGTAGTTGGTATTGGGATGTTTAGTAGCTCTGACCAGAGATTGTAATAGAGGTTATTCTTTCAAAGCTATAATTGTAAATGAAAAGATTTTTATTATTAATGAGAATTTAGAAATGTTCATTCAGCTTTCGCTTTTCAATTTAAGTGATTAGTTGATGTAGCTTTGTTCAAATAGATTTGAGAATTTTCAAAACCGCGTGAGTGTTTTTTTTTAAATGGAAATGTGGTGATTTTGTTTAAAAACATAAATGGAGATTTATTATAAATATTTTAATCAGGTTTTTAAGAACATCTATTTTCATTAAAAAGTTTTAATAGGATGGGCTTCATGGTGTTCACTCCGATAGTTGGGCAGTCAAATAGTAGTCTAGATTTAGTTCTATGCTGATTATTTGGCTTTCCAAAAATTGGGCTCTGATAGATCTATCGATCCACCGAGCATTCCGGACGAGTGTTAGGATCGCATATGGGCGTTGGCCCAGGATCCTGTGAACATCGTTGACGTGCTAACCTGGACGGGAGTCCAGGAAGTTACCAATAGCCTCGAAAAAGTTTTTGTCGCACCAGTCTTTCCCCCGATCATTCTTGGTAAGTTCCTAATTCTCGGATTATTTCTCTTTCTACTACCTTTCGATCTTCTGTCCACATCTTTCTGACTCGTTTCCACTCCTGATTCTGCTGATATGGCACCCAGAAATGACCCTGAAGCGTTGAGGGAGAAAGCCGCCGCGGCCGTATGGGCAGACGAGAAGAAGAAGGGAGTAGTTGTTGAGCCTACCGTCGATGGTCAATAACTCAAGCGAATTAGGATTGGGATACGCCAGGAACCCAGCAAGATGTCGGTTATGATGGTAAATTCACTACCCCTGCACTACAAGGAAAAAAGCTATTTATGTCACTTTTAAAATTGTATTTATGTCGCTTTTATTTCGAGTGACAGTTATTTCTCGCGTGAGTTTTTTATGTCACTTTTTAAGTATTATGTCGGTTTTTAAAAAATTGACATAATGTAGACACCCCAATTTTGACCTAACGTCGAATTTAGGAGAGCGTCACCTCCACGTCCAATGATGATAAGGACAGAAAGATTCGAAGTATTCCAAGCTCTTCAGAAAGTTCTCCAAATGCGGTAAAATTTCACAGAAAGAAGAAAATACCAGGTATTTAGGAGAATTCAGGTATAAAACACCATTTTTGGAAAAGATCTTCGAAAATAAGTTTCTTTAAGAAAAAGGAAGAAAGAAAAGACCTAAAAAGAGAAGTTCAACAAAAAAACGGCACACGGTAGTATTTTGCGGCACTCAGTGAGTACCGGACGGCATTCAGTGAGTGCCGAACGGCAGTCATCGAATGCCAGCCCTGCATTCGGCAAGTGCCGCCGACATTTCCTGACTGCCGTTTGCTTTTAAAGTCCGTATTTTTTATGGTACAATACGTATGTGTATGCGGATAAAAACAAAAAACTGATAAAGTAAGGCTGACTAAAACGCGGCAGTTAATAATTTTCCGCGGCTTTCAATAGGTGCCGCGCGGCAGTCATGGAATTCCGCCGCTGCATTCACGGAGTGCCGTTGCGGCAGTCACTGACTGCCGCAAAAGGTTTTTGACTGCCGCCCTGTGCAGCAGTCTGTCTATTTTCAGGAAGTACGTATTGTACCACCAAATGAAACATTTACACCTGTCTTTTACTCCGAATTCACTGAAAATACTTGGTAATTTTGCCTATAAAAGAGGGAGGATCTTCCTTGGGAGAAGAGGACAACATATACAAAAAATACACAAAAAGAGAGAAGAGTTTGGAAGATCTTCAAAAAAGAAATTTGAGGATAGTCTTGGAGGTGATTCTCTAATCTTGGTTTTGTTTTCTTTCTTTTGAGCATCTAATCTTCAAGTCATTTAGTTTTCCTTGATTAAATTTTAGAGTTTTTGTTCAATAAACTTGGAAGTCTTTGTTTCTAACTCTTTGATCCTTCATCTCATTTTTTTTTTGTTTATACTTTTCTCTTGAGATTCTTGGAGATCTTCCATATCCCACTTGAATCTCATGATTTTGATCTCTTAGTCTCATGTAAGATTATGATTCACATGAGATTTAAAGTTGAATCATCATTTTAGTAAGAACAAGTAGATGAATCCAAACCCCTACCATGGTTTGGGTCCTCTAAACTTGAGTTTTCATGAAGTCTCCTTATATTCCTTGAAAACTCATGAGTTCTAGTCATGTCTTCATCGCCAATGACCATCAAATGGTAGGGAGAAAATAGTTTTGAGTCTAAGCCCATCCCCATGGTTTAGATTCACTATCTCGGGACTTCATGAAGTTTATTCATACTTCATTTGAAATCCATCAATATAAAGGTCTTTAGCCTCCAATGACCATCAAATGGTAGGAGAAAATGGTTTAGTTTAAAGTCCAACTTCTTGGTTTAATAGTCGGGGTTAACAAATAGAGTTGAACTTGACAAATGAAAACAGCGAGTTCACAAACTGTTTTTGATCAAAGTTTTTTAGTTCGAAATCTAACCGTTGGAGTGAAGTGAAACCAACGGGAAAGTGTCAGTAACACAATATTCTACCACTGTAATTTTGTTTTTAAGGTGGCTTCATGTCTAAAGTGGTTTGGTCATGAGTTTTGTAGAGTCACTACAATCTGCCCAGAATTTCAGCACAGTAACATTCTTTTGAAATAAGGAAATCAGAGCTTTAATAAAGTGTTTGTGACCCAAAATAATTTTTTCTAAGTAGATTAATGTGTTAGGAAGTCACCCTAAAAAGAACAAAGCATTTCTGATCTTTTTTCTTTTTTTAGAAAATCGTGCAAGAACTCTGGACAGAAGGTTGTAGAATGCTGAGTGATGTCTGGTTTTTACCCAATTCCCGGAGATCCAACCATTGAAACTTTGATTTCTTTTTTGGATTAAAAACTAGACACAGAGTCATCTTGTGTCCAAAAATTCATCAAGATCAAACCAGGGAACCTTGCCTTTTCATTTCTTAAAGTCATGATCTGCTCTTAGCAATTTCCAGAATTCTGCATTAGTTTTCATCAATCTTGAATAATGGCTTAGATGATATTTTCATGAGTCAAGATTCAAACCATGTTTCAATAATGATTAGTTAAGCTTGGATTCAAAGTTTAAGTGATTTAAATCACCAAGTATTTCATAGCTTGTTCTCGTTCATGTATATATATTCATCCATATGATTTGACACTTGTAATTAGAACTTAATTGCTTTAGATTTAATTACATTTGATAGATTTAAGCTAGAAATTTAGGATTGTTGTCTCTATCTTCATATCTTGTATATCATGTGGACTAACCTTTTGTTTTCTTGCGCTATTAAGGTATGATTTCTAGGGCTCTTATTTGGTTTATTTTAATTTCCTGATTTTATTGATTTTTCAATCTCATGCGCGACTCATTAGAATTAGGACCTTGCCTTATGTGTATATGTGATTAGAGACTCTATTTTAGGATTTTCCGTTGTTTGCATGCATTGCACGTTTAATATCGCTGCTGGATCCCGGGTAAGTTCTCTTGTTCCCTATTGCATATCATATTGCTTGCTACTTGAATTATGTGATTTTTGAATGATATTTTATCACTTACAATCTTACACCCTTTAGACATGCTTTTGTAATGTATACTTATACATATGTATTAGTTGAGGGCACATTTAAATTAATGAATCGATTAAAAGGATGTTAAGTAGAGGCCTATCGCGAGATAGGATGAGAAGGGGTGTTTTAGTCCAATGGGCTCCTTCCCTTCTCATTCCATAATCCCCGGACCTAGTTAATCTTTGGTTTCGCAAAAGATCAGTTTCCTTTTTAAATGGTTTCTTATTTTTTCCTTTAAAAAATTAAGTGACGACTCATTTGTTTTTTAAATTGATTTTGAGAAAGTATTTTAAAAAGAAAAGCTGTGGGTAAAAAGAAAAAAAATTGCGGTATCCACAATCTGGCGACTCTGCTGGGGATCGAACCCAGAATCTCTGGTTTCGCAGACCAAAATTTCTGATTTTGGGTTCACTCGAGGATTAGACTTGAAAGCATCTTTTTAATCGAATTAATTAATCTTTGTGTGCCTGTTGCATTTCACTTGCATGTCCAGCCAGTCGATTGCACAGAAGTATGACCTTGGAGGCTCGGGGCAACCCGGTCGGTCAAGTTATCATGGGACTGTGTGATCACCCTTGATCTCGTACCATGATTTGGTATATGAAGCATCCTATCGGATGTGTGTCAAGGGTCCCTTATTTGACCAAAACTCAGCCTTTGCATGGTAGCTTCCATAGAACCTTTCAATCTTAGGAAATCAACTCTTGATTAGGAATATATGCTAGGAAGTTTTGCCCAAAAGGGATTACTTGAGATGATGACGATACTTGCTAGATGAAAGATGTATAATCTTTTAATCACCTTTTAGCAATTTCTCCTCATGATCCACGACATTTGGAGAACATGCCGAACCTTGATTATAAGATTATACTTCCTATATCATGTCAGCTAAGAATCATTGACCTTGTATGTGTCCGAATTCATGGAAAGTACGGTGATAATCCGATCATGTGATCTTTCTGCCCCAAGAGTTTTAAGTCCATCTTTTAAAGCAAATAGATTTTTGCCATCTTTATTCTAAAGTCTTCAAAAAAGGAAATCTTTGAAGTTCACTTCTTTTGAAACTCCAAATTACTTTTATCAAGGTACATTTTCGCATGATCATCTTGGGAATTGTTTTTGAAAAAGAAATGTTTTTCAAACGAATTTTGAAAATTCTTTACCCAACTTCTGAGAAGGTAGTAAGGATCACAATAAGAGGAAAAATTATCGCACTTGACATGGATAAGGATTTTATGTGCTTATGTGCCTTATATGTTAGGATTATGATTTTTTTTCTCTTTTTTTGCGTATAGAGTAGGCACACACACACACATGCATTGCATCCGCATGACATATAAGAGGAAAGTTTCCTTTCTTTTCAAAAAGTTTTTGTATGATAAAATGAAGATAAAAAAGATTTTAAAAGAGAAAATTTCAAAATTTATTGTAGGAGCAAAAATAGCAAATCAAGCGTGGTTTAGGGATCCTACAGCAAGACTAGTAAGAAGGGGATATGCTGAGATGGCTGAAGAGAGAAACAACGAAGAGATGGCCGGGTTAAGGGTACTGGTAGAACAACAAGCGGAGCAGATGAGGCGACAGGCCAAAAATATGAATCGCATGATGGGGATGATAGAAGAACTGAACCGCTGACCACCATATGTGAATCCACCTATTATAGACCCACCTTTGGGAGGAGGGGAAGGAGATTGGTTCAATGATCAGGAAGCACAATGGGCTGATGCACTACGGGCCAACAGAGACAGAGAGAAAGCTGAGAAGGAGAAGCTACTGACCGAGAAAATAGAGAAGTTAGAAAGGGTGATGCGCAAGGCTGAGGGAGTTGATACCTATCGGATAGAGTTAAAAGGCATGTATGATGGGGTCCATGAGACGCTGCCTGCCGGGTTCAAAATGCCGATTTTTGATAAGTTTGATGGCACCGGGAATCCTCACAGTCATATCCGAATGTGCATAGGGGCTTTCCAGCCTAGCGGTCTAAGCACTACCATGATGGCTGTTCTATTTCAACAAACCCTAACCGGAGCTGCTCTATCGTGGTACCTTACACTTGAGCTGAGTAAAACCAGAATTTGGGAGGAAATTGTGAAGTCATTTGTGACCCAGTATGAGTACAATCAAGACTTAGACGTCACCGTCCGAGATCTAGAAACAACCAGGTAGGGAAGCAAAGAGTCGTTCGCTGAGTATCTGAGCCGATGGAGAGGAAAGGCCGCAAAGATGGTGCAGAGGCCGTCTGAGAAAGAACAGATCCGGATGTTAATGAAGAATCTACAGCCGGTCTATCAAGAGAAAATGAGGTTCCAATCCATCAACACCTTTGTTGAGGTGTTTGATGTGGGAACAAGAATTGAGGATGCGATTCAAGAAGGAACCATCAAGAAGGAAGAACAGCCAAACCGATACAGGAGACCGAATTATGGATCAGGCGGAGGACATTCGGGGGGTCACCCCGGCCCTACTGATGTCAATGCACTTAGCGAGCCAGAGAGAAAATTTGATATCACAAGAAGTTACCTTAAGGAAGGGGGAGATAAGCCACCAAGAAAATTCTCAAATCTGGGGGTATCACTGTCGACCGCTCTTGACAGGCTGTTAGCGAAGGGGCATCTCCGTCAGTTGGAACCTCGACCGCTACCAAGACCACTTCTGCCAAATTTCTAAGGAGACCTCTTCTGCAAATTTCATCAGTAGAAAGGTCACTCGACGGACCGGTGTATGAGATTAAGGCACGAAATCCAGAACCTCATTGATAACAAAGTAATTTCAGAACCACCTACCAAAGCTCCAAATGTTACTAGGAATCCACTTCCAAATCATCAAGCTGTGCCATCACTGCAGGGCCTTTATCTCTTGGGGATAGAAGAAGTAACCTTCGATCCGTCTAGACTAATCACTAAGGCCGGGACACCAAGAAAGCCATACCAGCTGCCTAAGGATTCGACAATCTGTGCTTTGGAGCATCAGCCGGAGAAGAGTAAAATGGGATACTCAGACTAGTGGGTTCAAGGGAGTGACGATCGAGATGTGAGCCGGGTGGAAGATGATCTTTGGTATGATAGCGACAAAGAAACAGAGATGATGAAAGCTGCTGTGTAAGTTGATCCAGAAGTTGACAATCTGTGGGCAAAGGAAGAAGTCAGTCACTTAACTCGGTCAGGCAGACACTTTAAACCACATGAGCTAGAGGAGGATCATCCGGGGAGAGATCTAGACAAAGGAAAAGGAAAGATGAATGAAGAAGAGGAAGAAGATAGGGTTCTAAAGCAGATGAAGAAGACCCAGGCTAACATCACTGTTTGGGGATTGCTGATTGCCTCCAAACGCCATAGGCAGGCGGTCCTAGACGCTCTGAACCAAGCTGACGTATCTATCGACACCACCCTGGAGGACCTCATAGGGCTGATCTGCAAAATTCCGACTTCAACTATTACCTTCTCGTAAAATGACGTGCCCCCCGAAGGACCCATGCTCAACAAACCATTGTACATCACTGTCGAATGTTTGGGGAACACCGTGCCCGCTTGCCTAGTTGACAATGGGTCTGCCCTAAATGTATGTCCCTTCCGAACGGCCAAGCGAATGGGCTTAGATGAATCGTCCTTCGTGCCGTCCCAACAAAAGGTCAGGGCATATGACAACACCCAGAAAGCAGTCATGGGCATTATCTTTCTTAATCTTGCTATTGGGCCAGTAGACAAAGAATCTGAATTCCAAATCATCGATATCCCTGCCTCCTTCAATCTACTGCTAGGGAGGCCATGGTTGGATAGCTTAGGCGCCATACCATCCACCATTCATCAAAATGTCAAATGCGTTTAGAAGGGCCAGGTCTGCGACATTCTCGGGGACAGCTGGGTTAGTTTTTCCGAAGCATCATCAAGCGCACCGGTGCTATAATTACAACTGCAAGAAGAAGAAGTAAATGTGGGAGGGTTCGAGTTCATCAGCATGTTAGAAGAGGAAAAGCTAAGAGAGTTTTTACCACTCCATCTTGATCAGTATGCCAGTCCCGTGGTCACGGGAATCATGAAGAAAATGGGTTTCTTTCCAGGATTAGGGTTGGGGAAGAACCTTCAGGGTCTGCCAGAGTCTCCAAGAATCCCCACCCAGACTCACACTCACAGTCTGGGGTACCAGCAGACAAAAAAGGAACTGAGGGCAAAGAAGAAGGCTGTCAATGCGCCACTAGACCCTTACCTAAAGACGATGGGTATTTTGTGAAGGAAGGAGAAGATTTCCCCTTCTGTGGCTTCCCAGAGCCATGGATGGACCAAAAGGACAAATGTCTAAAGCAAGGGTTCGAGATCTTTTTCTCCCATGAATTTTCCAAGTATAAAGACCCATTTTTACAAATGCCTGAAAAGCCTGTTACCGTCGAAGATTGGATTGGTGCACTGGACGGCTCTGCCATGAAAGATCTGTTAGGCAAAGGGAGCACAAAGATTATAGAAACGGATCATGAAAAGGCCAAGGGTGAACACGTTGAAGGTCTGGTGGAAGAGGCAGCCGAGAGTGGGGCAGATGAAGAAGATCAGGGGGAAACCAACAAAGGAAGGGTCGAGAAAGAAGAGATGGAAAAGATTACCAAGGCGGGAGATCTGGAAGAATGCTTCATCACCGATCTGGGGGGGAGAGAGCAAGAGAGAGTGGGTTTTTGAGTCTAGTGATAAGTTTCCCCCTCACCCAGAGTCTGTAATGGCCCAAATCAGGCGTCTTTCAATTTCTATGTCTGTTCTAATCACTCCAAAGAAAATCAATGAAAACATGACTGATTCTGCCTACTCGAACGCGCTTAATGAATGTGATGAATGTGATGATCATGAAACACCTATTGAATTGCAAAAGTTAATTGAAAAGGAAAAAGAATCTGCATATAAAATCATTGAGGACACTCTAACAATTAATCTAGGAAATGAAAATAATCCTCAAAATGTCTTTATCGGCTCCACACTTAGCAGTAAAGAAAGCAAAGAACTAACCCATCTATTAAATGAGTTCAAAGATGTTTTTGCATGGTCTTATGATGATATGCCAGGTATTGATCCAAAAATAGTCCAGCACCACTTCCCTCTCTTTCTCAATTCAAAACCCATAAAACAAAAATTGAGGCGAATGAGGCCAGAATGGGCACTTAAAGTAAAAGAGGAGGTTGAAAAGCAATTAAAGGCTGGATTCTTGATGGTCACCGAGTATCTTGAGTGGATTGCCAACATTGTGCCTGTCCCAAAGAAGGATGGTCACATTAGGGTTTGCGTTGATTTTCAAGATTTAAACAGAGCAAGTCCTAAAGACGATTTCCCGTTACCTCACGTCGATGTGTTGGTTGATAACACTGCGGGGCACGAGCTTCTATCTTTTATGGATGGATTCTCTGGGTATAATCAAATCCTCATGGCGCCCGAGGATAGGGAGAAAACCACGTTCATCACTCCATAGGGGACATATTGTTATAGGGTCATGTCGTTCGGACTTAAGAATGCAGGTGCGACCTATCAAAGGGCCGCCACCACTTTACTACACGACATAATCCACAAAGAGGTGGAGGTGTATGTGGATGATATGATTGTGAAATCCAAGGAGAGGGTAAGGCACCTAGAAGCCTTGAAAAAGTTCTTTGAGAGATTGAGGGAGTTCAAAATGAGGCTAAACCCGCAAAAATGCACGTTCGGAGTCACTACTGGGAAATTATTGGGGTTTCTCATTACTCAGAGGGGAATAGAGGTAGACCCCACCAAAATAAAAGCCATAACCGAAATAAACCCACCGAAAGATGAGAAAGAGCTGAGGGATTCCTGGGTAGAATACAATTCATAAGCCGTTTTATCTCAAAACTCACCATGACCTGCGATCCGGTATTCGAGTTACTCAGAAAAGGAGAGAGATTCGAGTGGGATACCTTGTGTCAACAAGCCTTCGACAAAATCAAAACCTACCTCCAAAACCCACCTGTCCTATCACCACCTTCACCTGGAAGACCCCTGTTACTTTATCTCTTCGTATCCGAAGATTCGATGGGGTGTATACTGGCCCAAGAAGGAGAAGAGGGGCACGCGGAGAAGGCCATTTACTACTTGAGCAAAAGAATGGTCGGATACGAGTTAAAGTATTTGCCCTTGGAAAAGGCCTGTTGGGCCTTGGTTTGGTGTACCCGACGCCTTCGCCACTACATGATAGCCTTTCCCGTAATCCTAATATCCTGAATAGACCCATTAAACTACCTATTCGAAAAACCCGTCTTGACCAGTAGGATTTTCGTTGGACCATGATGCTGGCCGAGTTCGACATCAAGTATGTCACTGCCAAGTCTGTGAAAGGGAGGATCGTCGTCGAGTTTTTAGCTGACCTCGCTATAGAATCTGAGGACAAGGGAGAATTCAAGTTCCCGAATGAAGAAATAATGGAGGTAAGGAGGATTTGTGGAAGATGTATTTCGATGGAGCCACCAATCAATTAGGATACGGAGTCAGGGTCATCCTCATAGCACCCGATGGGGCCCCTGCCCCATTAGCCGTCAAACTCAAGTATAACTCAACCAACAACACCGCGGAGTACGAAGCCTGCATAATTGGGATGGAAGCAGCCTTGGCTTTGAAAGTCGGGCAGATTGATATCTTCGGAGATTCCAACTTGATCATATCCCAAGTCTGAGGAGATTAGAAGGTAAAGCATGAGAAATTGAGACCTTACCACGATTATCTAGAAAGGCTAAAAGCGCAGTTCCAAAAGATTTCTTTTTACTACCTCCCTCGTGAAGAAAATAAACTAGCCGACTCATTGGCTACCTTAGCCTCGATGATCCAAATCCCTTCCAAAACTGCCATGATCCCACTATCCATAGAAGTGAGGAGCCAACCGTCGTTTGAAATGATCGCGGCCGTAGAAAGAGAAGATGAAGTGCCTTGGTATGAAGATGTCTGGAACTTTATTAAGAAAGGGGAATACCCCGAAGGAGCCTCTAAAAAAGGACAGAAAGGCGATTCGACGATTTGCCGCTCAGTTTGTGATTTATGCGAATAGGCTATGGAAGAAGTCCTACACCGGGTATAATCTGGAATGCCAACATGGGAAGGAAGCTAAGAGAATGATGGAGGAAATACATGAAGGAGTATGTGGGCCCCACATGAATGGGCACATGCTGGCAAAGAAGATCATCCGACAGGGGTACTATTGGACGACCTTGGACAAAGACTATTGCGAATATGTTAGAAGGTGTCACAAGTGCCAGATTCATGCAAATTTGATGCATACCCCGCCGTCACAACTCTATAGCATGACCACTCCTTGGCCATTCTCCGTGTGGGGAATTGATATCATTGGTGAGATAGTTCTGAAGGCTTCCAATGAGCACCGATACATAATCGTGGCAATCGATTATTTTACAAAGTGGGTGGAGGCAGCCTCGTATGCAACTTTGAAAGCCAAGGACGTGGTGAGTTTCATCGAGAAAAACATAATCTGCAGGTATGGGGTCCCGAGTGAGTTTATCTCCGATCATGGCAGTCATTTTCAGGGGGAGGTTATCCCGCTCCTGGAAAAGTATAAGATCACTCGCCATCAATCATCCCCGTATAGGCCTCAAACGAATGGAGCAGTAGAAGCAGCAAATAAGAAGCTGCCGTTTGCTTTGTGGGGATACCGAACCTCGGTGAGAACTTCAACGGGTGCTACGCCATATTCGTTGGTCTACGGGATGGAGGCTGTTCTCCCAATCGAAGTGGAAATACCCTCTCTTAGGGTTTTGGCAGAATGTGAGGTCACCGAATCAGAATGGGTACGAGGAAGGTGTGAGGAATTGATGTTACTAGATGAGAAGAGGCTAGCCGCAATAAACCATACTCGGGCGTACCAAAAGAGGATAGCTCGTGCTTTCAACAATAAGGTCCGCCCAAGGAAGCTTGCTGAGGGTGACCTGGTCCTCAAAGAACTGAAAGTGCCTGTTTATGATCCCAGAGGAAAATTCAAACCCAACTGGGTCGGGCCATACATCATTAAGACTCTCATTTCCAGAGGAGCGGCCTATCTCATGGACTTAGACGGTGTTGAATTTAAGCAACCGATTAACCTCGATCGCCTCAAGAAATACTTTGCTTGAAACCATTTCTTCCAAAACCTCCTACCTTGATGAACTACGCTCGACCTGATTCCCGCTAGGGGATACGTAGGCAACCTACTTGGTTCGGTCATTGAAAATAAAACCGTCCGAACGGCGTCTTCCTTCAAACCTTAAACCGAACTACTACAGGCCTGATACCCATTCCGGGATAAGTAGGCGGGCTCTCAAAAGCCTTCGGCCCATAAAAAAAAACTGTGCTAAAACCAGGGGCAAACTTCGTTTGCTGGCCAAAGAGCCCAGATACAGAACCCTTCCTTTGATCACCTGGCTATCAAGATAAGTACTATAAAGAAACAAATGAGAATTCATGATATAGAAGGGGTAAAATTTTGAGCAAAAAGAAAAGTAAAGAGCCAAAGTAAAGACATTGAAAGGAGAATTCTTCATAAAAGATTAACTGAAGGAGTGAGCACTTTGATTAAACATGTTAAAACTTTCCCAAAAATGACAACACTTCTTGAAAAAAAAAATTAATAATAATAATAATAAGGAAAATCACATTCAAAAGTGTAGAAGGAGTAGGCAGGGTCTGTCAGAAAGTTTTGGCAAGCTTTTCCCTATTTTCGTTTACTTTATTATGCATATGTCTGTCAAGCTCGTCTCGCAACCAAGGCCTGGACCTCTAGAAGATACTGGGCAGTAGGCACAGTCAGAGCCGGAATCCTCGGGCACGGAGCAGCCATCCTGCTGTGCCAAGCCTCAATAAAAGCCTTCACAATAGAAGTGCGCAAAGTGGACCCTCTGGTAAAATCAGCAGTCACAGATTCAGTAGTATCCTGCAAAAGTCCAAACTGACGGACCACCCGATCGGGAATGTAGAAAGTAGTAGCACGCAAGCCCGGTAGCCAAATTTCGGGTCACCCAGTAAGACGTACAGCAATGGAGCGATAAATCCACTGCGGACACATCCAGTAGATATCACTGGAAGAGAGGCCCTGAAGCCAACCAAGCCATGCATTGGCGGAGTGAAATAGGTTGTGAATCTCCATACGATCATATGGAAGTGACCCACGAAGATGGGAAGGTGTATAAAGAGGTTCAAACGCTCCATGAGCCAAATCTGAAGAACAAAAGGTGCCCCGGCAGATAATATGGCCCCGGTAGCATGAGCATGGCCCAATCCAATCAGAGTTTCACCAAGGACCAGCATAACAGCACTTTTCATCTCCCGCAAACCACAGACAATGGGTATGAGAGTGTCGGAAGATAACTGAAAGAAGAAGTAAGAGAGCATAGCAATTGACAGGGCACTACGTCGGATGATCTGATACTCGCCATCGTAAGGGTCCCCTATGGGAGCATAAACAGAAGAAAGGTGCTCAAAGTCGATCTGCCTATTATGAACAAAAGAACCCGCCGCATTTCGAGATATGTGAAGGAGAATGGCTAAATCCTGGACATACCCGGCCTGAACCAAAGGGACTGTCAACTTGGCAAAAGGGTCGGTATGCAGAATGGTGCTGAATTCCTCAAACAAGGGACAAATCTCCTGAGAGCCAAAACGAAAGATGTTGAGAGCGGGATCCCAACACTGAGTGGCAGCTCGAAGTAGGCCCTCATTCAAATGCACCTGTCGGAAAGAGAAGAGATCGTTTAGTCTGAAACACTCAAAGTTGAGCTTGTCAATGCTCGAGAGATTATCCATCCATGGGAAGAGGATTTGGGAGCTAACGGGGGCCATTTGAAAAAGGAGAGAACAAAGGGAGGTAGTTTTTTGCGGAGTTTTGAAGAAAAGGGGGTATAAATAGAGGTAGATCTGCCAGAAGTCAGGACGACACTCAGAGAAGTGCTGTGCGGCAGTCTGTGAGTGCCGTCGCGGCATTCGCTGACTGCCCTACGGCACTCACCAAGTGCCGCGGAGACCTAATTGAGTGCCGTTCTGGGTTTTTCATTAGCCAGGGTCTGTTTGTAACACGTTTAGCCCACCTGCAAACAGAAAACTAAATAAACGACAATAAAACGTGTGCTTCATGCAGCACGTGCAACAAAGACTAAGCCATAATCGCATACATTCATTCATTTCATTTGTGCATTTCAAATAAATAAAAGAAATAGAGGCATTCAAAGATCAAATAAAAGGGGGACCAAGCTATGGTCCCATATACGGCAAGAGAAGGACCAAGCCATGGTCACACATACGGTGAAAGATAAAGGTAATGCAAGTGCCTATCCTACCGGCTATCATAGAGCCATCATCAAGAGTAAAGTGTGTGCATATACAATCATCCAGAATACAGTGTATATCCTCCCAGAACACTCAAAAAGTAAAAAAAGTAAAGAAAAAAAAAAGAGATCAGCCTCGACCCCGGCCGCGAGACTGACGAGTCATACGCCTGAGGGGCTCCTCTGACGACTCTGTCCCGCTGCCTCCACCGCTCCCTCCACGTCCTCCGCTACCGCCGTCTCTGCCTCGACCCCCGCTGCTTCCTCCACCGCTACCACCGCCTCGCCCCGCGCCTCGTCCAGCACCGCCATCTCCAAGAGTGTCGCTGAGGGGAATGCCGAACTGCTGGAGCTGCTGCTGAAGCTGTCCCACCTGCTGGGACAGGACTCTGATCTCCTCCGTCTGAAATAAGAAAGGATAAGTCCAGAAAGTATTGAAAGGGCGAATAAAATACTAAGAATAAAAGGATAAAAGATCATACCTGGGCCCTCAACTGAGCCGCAGCAGTCCCCCGAGCTCCCTCAGCCTGAAAACAAGAACCATGAATAAAGGTTAGTAAAAGGAGAGGCAATCGAAGTCAAAGTGAAGGCCAGGGATGAGTTTCTTACCATCCACTCTCGCCCGATAACCCACTGCCGCAAGCTGTGGGCATATGTCAAGCCCTCCTCTGCGTGAGCACGCGGTACGATATCATAATGGAGAGGAATAGTGGGGGCGCCCTGTGAGAGCCAGGGGATCGTCGTCAAGAATGGCTCGCCGAATGAGACGGTCGACATGGTCCAATCCCACTCAGGCAAGGCGGGAGGACGAGCCGCAGCAGGAACAGGCTGTAAACAAAAAATAAAACATAAATAAAGAATGAAAGAGAACTCGTTAAAAGATTGAAGGAATCTTGTACTCACCCGAGTCACTTCCATCAGAGGGAAGTTCGGCATCAGCATGGCGGCACGGAAAGCCGCATATCCTGCAGGGGGCTCCAGGAAGCCATGAATGCCCGAGCCCATCAGAGCAGCCATCAAGAGTGTGTCCGTGGCTCTCATAGAGTCAGGAGGAGGGAATGGCACGAAGAATCCAGGGGCCGCCACTGACTGCCTATTCATCCTCTCTTCTAAGTATCACGACTGGCCCTCTGGCCCATCAAGGAGTTGCCTCGTCGAGTCATATCCAACCGACTCTCGGATCTCCGCACGAGCGTCAGGAAGCACCCTCAGCCATGGCTGCCAATGAACATGCTGCTCCCTCAGATTCATCAGAAAGTTCCTTTATGAAATAAAATCGTGGGCCCCGGTCTTCCGCCCGACTCTATCCTTCGCCCATTTCAGCCCCTGGGGCATTATAAGGGCGTCTGCCTCACGTGTCTCAGGGGACATCATACGGAGATACTCGTGGGACCAAATCTGTAATGCAAAAAGAAGGAAAGGGGTTAGTTTCACAATTTAAATAAGTTTCTAAAAATTCAATAAAAAAATGAAGCATAGAAGAAGGTATACCTCCCACGCTCTCCAGTAGACACTGATGGAAGTCGGCCTGTCCCGGGAAATGTCACTCATATGCCTATACAAGATGGCTAATCCTGCACCAGCCCAGTCATACTCCTCGACCCGGTCCAGGTGCTCCAGGGACGCTACCAAAGAAACATCGACCCGATCACCCTTGGTGCTCAACAAAGAGCACCCTAGGATGTACATAAGGAAACCCCGGGCCATCTGCTCGTCGGTAAAGCCCTGCTGACCCCTAAACGTATCCATGAACCATCGAGTTGTGACCAAAGCCTCCTCTGGGACCACTCCCAACAATGGCTCCACCTGGTCCCACTCCTGATCCGTCAAATACCGCAGAGGCTCTCCGCCAACGGCAATCTCGGTAATCATAGAGAAGTCCAGGGGGGTCATCGTCATCTCCCTGAAGTCAAAGTGGAACGTGCTAGTAGTGTCCCACCACCTCTCTGCCAGGGCATGAATCTGCTGCAAGTCATTAGAGCTCTTCGTCAAGAGTTTGACGAAGTCTCCAAACCCGGTCGCGTCCACTAAAGCCCTCACCGGCTCGCTCAGCAGTGTATACCACTCATACCCGTGAGCGAGGCTGCCATGCCCCTTTAGGACCTTGGGCTGCAGCTGCAAGAAAAAAAATTGCAAGTTTCAGTGTTGGTAATTAAATAGAAGAGAACCATAAAAATGTGGTAATAAAGGAAAGCGACACAAGAATGAATGAAAAAAGAGAGAGAAAGAGAAAGGAATGGAAAATTTCATAGGAAGTCTCACAAGCACGGCACTCATTCATATAAAGTTTAGCAGTCGCTCACCAGAATAATAAAAGAAGTGAGAATGTTTCAAAACTACTGGAAAATTTCAAGAAATGAAAAATAAAAAATAATGAATAAAAGGATTTTTTTTATCGGCATACATCGCAGTCAAGGGACCTTTTGGGGAAGGTTAACAAAGTTAAATATGCGCAAGTACAGATGGGACATCTAAAAATTTGTAGGCACAAGCATTCTTTCTTTTACATAGGATCTTGTCTCCACAGTCATGAAGCTCGTAAGAAATAAAATGTATATATATATATAAAATTTGAATAAACATGGATTAAAACAATCAGGACGCCCGAAAGCACTACAACCGCAGCATTTGCATTAAGGCATTTGAGATTGCATGATTTTCACATCACGTTCAGAAGTATCATACGGCATTAGAATCACAAAAAGAAGTAAAGAGAGGTTGGTACGATTACCTCGCGCTTGAACGCGCGGACAGATAAGTGCTCGTCCGGATCCCTGAGCAGGAGTGTAGCATCAGGATGATGAGTGGCCGTATACTTGGCCTTCTTCTTCCTCCCCGAGCCGCTCCCCATAGTCTGTCAAAGAGAAAGGGAGATCCGCGCGTTAAAATAATGAAAAATCCAGAAAAACAACAAATTGAAAGCGTTTAACTGAGTTTTGATCGGGTAGAACTAACCTGAAAGCTCTGGTAAATCGATCCAACCAAGAAAAGAAATAGGAGAATTTTTCTCTAGAGAAGAATCGAGAGAAAGAAGATCGGGAGAATGAGAAAAATGTAATGAATCCGGCGGTTTAAGCCACTGCCGCTCAAACGCGGCACTCGATTTTCTGTGCGCGGCAGTTGATGGACTGCCGAGCGGCACTTGCCAAGTGCCGCAACGGCACTCCTTCAGTGCCGCGCGGCAGTCAGCGACTGCCATAAAAATCCGCGTGTGCCGCGTTTAAGTCGGTTCAAAGATCCTTCAATTCCCCCCAAAAATTCAAATCAGGTCCCGTAAATCGAATTTGGGCCCCCAAAATTTTCCCTCATTACACTTTTGGCCCTCGGGGTCGTTTTTAGGTTTAAATTGGCTACAAATTTCAAAATTGAAAATATTTGAGCCCATGGGCTCCCGATTCCTGAAAATTGAAAAAAATATGAGCCCATGAGCTCCTAACACTTGAAAGTTGAAAAAGATCTTGGGAATGTAACGAATTTACATTCTCGGTTTCCATAACAAATTTAAGTTAACCCTCATTTCGAGAATATAACAAATTTATATTCCCGTTCCGCGTAACAAATTTACGTTGATTCTTTGTTGGGAATGTAACGAATTTGCATTCTCAGTTTCCACAACGAATTTACATTAACCCTCATTTTGAGAATATAACAAATTTATATCCTCGATCCGCATAACAAATTTACGTCGATCCTTTGTTGGTAATGTAACGAATTTACATTCTCGGTTTCTACAACAAATTTGCGTTAACCCTCATTTCGAGAATATAACAACTTTATATCCTCGATCCGCGTAACAAATTTACGTCGATCCTTTATTTTGAATGTAACAAATTTACATTCTCGATTTCCGCAACAAATTTGCGTTAACCCTCATTTCGAGCACATAACAAATTTATATCCTCGATCCACGTAACAAATTTACGATCGATCCTTTGTTTTGAATGTAACGAATTTACATTCTCGGTTTCTGCAACAAATTTGCGTTAACCCTCATTTCGAGAATATAACAAATTTATATCCTCGATCCGCGTAACAATTTTACGATCGATCCTTTGTTTTGAATGTAACAAATTTATATTCTCGGTTTCTGCAACAAATTTGCGTTAACCCTCATTTCGAGAATATAACAAATTTATATTCCCGATCCTCGTAGCCAATTTACGTTGATCCTTATCTTAAGAATGTAACGAGTTTACATTCTCGATTTCCGCAATGAATTTGCGTTAACCCTCGAAATCAAATCAAAAGCATCTTCATGACCCCTGTAACAGATTTTGCATCAGTCAAGCATTAGGTGATCTTCCCCGACTAACACGTCGCGTAAAGTGCATTGTACGTAGGGAAGACACGATAAGCATGGCGCCTGTATGACCAGGTCAATTCAGAAAATAGCATTGCATGGCACTTGCATCACGACGAGATAGGTGCATTCATCCGTATGGTTACTTGTGTTTGTGTATGTTTGGCCCCTGCCCGAACTACGTCTTGGTCTAATTCTTGAATGGATACGTAGGCAGCTCACCATTGAGCACGACTAACATGAACCGTTTGCGAAGCCGTTTTTTTTTTTTTGCAATGCATTTTTTTGTTTTACCTAAATTCGATAATCTGGTCAAAGGCTTGTCTTCACACAGGCTTCGACATTCAATTGTCGCACGCGTTGCTCCACAAGCTCTGCCGAAGAGGGGCAAATTGTAGACACCCCAATTTTGACCTAATGTCAAATTTAGGAGAGCGTCACCAACACGTCCAATGATGATAAGGACCGAAAGATTCGAAGTATTCCACGCTCTTCAGAGAGTTCTCCAAACGCGGTAAAATTTCACAGAAAGAAGAAAATACAAGGTATTTAGGAGAATTCAGGTATAAAACACCATTTTTGGAAAAGATCTTCGAAAATAAGTTTCTTTAAGAAAAAGGAAGAAAGAAAAGACCTAAAAAGGGAAGTTCAACAAAAAAAATGGCACACGGCAGTATTTCGCAGCACTCAGTGAGTGCCGGACGGCATTCAGTGAGTGCCGAACAGCAGTCATCGAATGCCGGCCCGGCATTCGGAAAGTACCGCCGACATTTCCTGACTGTCGTTTGCTTTTAAAGTCCGTATTTTGTGGTACAATACGTATGTGTATATGGATAAAAACAAAAAACTGATAAAGTAAGGTTGACTAAAATGCGGCAGTTAATAATTTTCTGCGGCTTTCAATAGGTGTCGCGCGACAGTCATGGAATGCCGCTGCGGCATTCATGTAGTGCCGTTGCGGCAGTCACTGACTACCGCAAAAGGTTTTTGACTGCCGCCCTGCGCAGCAGTCTGTCTATTTTCAGGAAGTACGTATTATACCACCAAATGAAACATTTACACCTGTCTTTTACTCCGAATTCACTGAAAATACTTGGTAATTTTGCCTATAAAAGAGGGAGGATCTTCGTTGGGAGAAGAGGACAACATATACAAAAAAATACACAAAAAGAGAGAAGAGTTTGGAAGATCTTCAAAAGAGAAATTTGAAGATAGTCTTGGAGGTGATTCTCTAATCTTGGTTGTGTTTTCTTTCTTTTGAGCATCTAATCTTCAAGTCATTTAGTTTTCCTTGATTAAGTTTTAGAGTTTTTGTTCAATAAACTTGGAAGTCTTTGTTTCTAACTCTTTGATCCTTCATCTCATTTCTTTTTTTTTTTGTTTATACTTTTCTCTTGAGATTCTTGGAGATCTTCCATATCCCACTTGAATCTCATGAGTTTGATCTCTTAGTCTCATGTAAGATTATGATTCACATGAGATTTAAAGTTGAATCATCATTTTAGTAAGAACAAGTAGATGAATCCAAACCCGTACCATGGTTTGGGTCCTCTAAACTTGAGTTTTCATGAAGTCTCCTTATATTCCTTGAAAACTCATGAAATCTAGTCATGTCTTCATCCCCAATGACCATCAAATGGTAGGGAGAAAATAGTTTTGAGTCTAAGCCCATCCCCATGGTTTAGATTCACTATCTCGGGACTTCATGAAGTTTATTCATACTTCATTTGAAATCCACCAATATAAAGGTCTTTAGCCTCCAATGACCATCAAATGGTAGGAGAAAATGGTTTAGTTTAAATTCCAACTTCATGGTTTAATAGTCGGGGTTAACAAACTTGACAAATAAAAACAGCGAGTTCACAAACTATTTTTGATCAACGATTTTTAGTTCAAAATCTAACCGTTGGAATGAAGTGAAACCAACAGGAAAGTGTCAGCAACACAATATTCTACCACTGTAATTTTTGTTTTAAGGTGGTTTCATGCCTAAAGTGGTTTGGTCATGAGTTTTGTAGAGTCACTACAATCTGCTCAGAATTTCAGCACCGTAACTGTAGACACCCAATTTTGACCACACTGATAGGATTTAGGGTGGACAACGTCTTGGAGGATTCGATGATGAAAAGTACCCCGTGGAAGGTACTGGATTCCACACAATCAGAAGATCGGACTTCGGAAAGTGACTTCAAGCTCAGAAAAGCCCTTTTCCATGAATAAATCCCGGTTTTGTCAAAATCATCTCTCAGAATTCATATTCTCTCAGGGTTATATGAACATTAAGTGTTCTAAACGCAGTATTCTAGGTATCCAGAGATTCAATTTTAAAGAAAAGTTCGAAATCGACGCACATTTGAAAGCAATTTTGGAAAAGACGTCATTTGATTTCAAAAAGACGACGAAAGTTCCGGAGGACTTCCGGACTTCAATTGGACTTCAATTCTCATTATAAAACCTCTGGAAATATTTTTATACTGAAATTCAACCTGACAGCTTTCCAACGGTACGTAAACGGACGATTTCGGACACCAAAAAGCATTTTTACAAAAATCTGGAAAAGCAGTGCACGTGATTTTTGAAACAGAGCTTGTGGGTGACCAGAGGGACCCAAATAGTAAATGGCGGTTTTGGGTATAGGGGTGGCGGGTCCCACCATAACCGCCACTTCCATTTGTGTCCTCCACGGAGCTTTTTGAGTTCCAGACCCTTCTAGAAGCTTCCCACTGCGAGGAAATTGCCTGGAAATTGCGTTTAGGCTCCGAAATGGCCATTTTAACCCTCTTTTAAGCTCTAAAAATCCTGTTTTAACCCTGAAACTTAAGAGCTAAGTCTTCAAAACTCTATATAAGATCTCATACATCTCATATGAGATCACATCTTAACACACTAGACACTTGGAAGAGATACACTTGAATATACTTGGAGATACAAACACACATAGAAGCACATACAAGAGAGATAAGTATACTTTGAATATACTTTCAATTTAGGTGAATTCTAGAGAGAGAAAATTATGAATTGAATTTAGATTAACTTAGGCTAATTAGACCACAATTTGAACATCAATTGCCTCCCTCAACTTCCATGGATGAGTGCTTGAAGAACACTTGAATAACACTTGAAGAAGAAGATCTTCAAATCAATTTTGGTCTTGTAATTGAGAATCCTCCAAGAGGTAAACACTATAGTTCATCTCTAATTCCTACTTTGTATATATAGATCTATAAGATTTGGATCTAACTTAGTTCTATTTCTACTTATTAGAACACTCATCTTCTTCCTCTCATGTTCTTCACACACTCACATAGTTAGATCCAAATCTCTTTGATTTTTATTGATAATTTACAATTAGAGATTGTTTTTCACTTTGATTTTCAATTTTGGTTTCATTCTTCAATTTTAGTTTAGATTCATGCATACATATTATATATATATACATATATCTATTTTGAATTCCATGATGGTTTGGAAATATGGTCTATGAGAAGGATGATTTCTATGTTCATACCTATCTCTTGATTATTCCTATTACCTAGGATTCCTATTGAATTTCATCTCCAACATGATATTTATAAGTCCCTTTGATCCTTGATCTAAAAGTTCTTCATAGAACTTGAGGGCTAAATTGATTGGGAATCATGATAATTAAGTTGATCTATGAGTTTGATCTCTCTAATAAGCTTCAACTATCACTAAAATGTTTTCCTCACACTTTAAAATGAACTAGATAAAAATTCAGCAAAGCAGATTGGTTTTGTCCATTAGATTTGGTCCATCAAAACCCATAGTTTGATGGATTTCAAATTTTCTGGGTAAACTTTGATGAATTAGCTTTCATCCGGTCCGTTTTGAGAGCTTTTAGGATTCATATACTATTTTTAGAAATTGTTGAGAAATCGGTTGACAGATTTGAACATCGTCTCTTTGTGCTTGAATTTCAGAAAATCTATAATAGTTATCGACGTTCCTCTTTTTGGGGATGATTCCTAACTCATATATCTATATGCCGATGTAAAATCGTGAGCATACGATCGAGTTAGGATCGTTTTCTAAGCGTTTAAAGTTGATACAACTATTCTGGAATTTTCTAAGTTTAATTACAAATATGATTATGTATACAAAATGGTCATACCTTGATCACTCAACAACAATTGATGAATAAAACTTGGTTTAGAAATCACCTAGGATAAATGGATGAGAGATCAAAAGCTTAAATCAACTTGGTTAACATGATTCATGAACTTCTATTATACTTCTATTATGTTTTGCATTCATTTGTCAAATGATACCAAATTTCCAGAATAACAGAGTCTGTTTAAAACACTTTTTCAGAAACCTTGTGATTACAGAATGTCCATGGGTTTATTTTTATCATATACTACAATGAAATAGCTTTCTTTTGACACCAAATAGAGCTTCATATGATTTTTGTAGATTTAATTATGATTTTTACAAGAACAGTGGACAGTCCTGATCCACTATTCCCAAAACATTTATTTCTCAAACAATAAAATTGATATTGAGGTCCCACTTTTTGGAGAAGTTCCCTAAGACATGTATCTAACTTTCTGTAAAAGGGTTTTTATCCAGCTCATGTTTAAGACCACTTTTGATAGGATTCATTAGAGGTTGCTGAATCTGGAAATTTGATTGATGACATGTTTTCTTTGTTTATCATGCATATCATTTGTTTGCTTGTATTTTTGCAATGCTTGGGTATTCTTTGGTGTATTAGTGCAGAGAATTAAGTGCCTCGGACCCGGACTTCGATTTGTGGTTTGCCTCGTCTACATGTGGCTTAGTGCCCATGTATCGTGTACTATCTCTATCCTTTCTCTTAGAATTTTTCTAGGTTTACAACTTTGATTTCAACGACACAATTCCTTTAGGATAGTCTCCGTTTATATGATTATTTGTTAGAGACATCTTATCTAGGATTGTTGCATGATTGCATTGCACGTTTCCATTCTTTTTGCTTTCGCGACTCCGCTTGAGTCAACCAATGTAAGTCTTCTCGTTCCCTTTGCATATCATGACATGTTTACTTTATTTGCATCGGTCCCGGGCGGGACTAGCCACTGTGAGTATACTTCTCCCTTGTATTGCATGAGCATCCGCTTTCTACTTGATTTAGTCTCTTGAAATGATTTTCATTAGATGTTTCTTTTTGCCATGTATATATCTATCTAGTATGTTTGAGGAAACAACATCTATTATGAATTAATAACAAGGATATTTGAATCAAGGCCTACCATTCGGTAGGGCGAGGAGGGGGTGCTTTAGTCCTGCTTGGGCTCCTTCCCCTCTCGTACCAAGACCCCCGAACCTTGTTTCTGGTAATGAAGGGCGAGTAACCTTATTCAATTTTGGGCGAGTCAAACTTGGGTTTCCTAATTCCCGATAAAAATTAGGTGGCGACTCTTTGTCTCTAGGATCGCGTGAGGAAGTCCTAGTTTTCCCTGAAGTGTGCTCCTTGGGATCCGTCCCGGGACACTATCGAGGGAGAGCGTCAGGACCTCCTCATTCGCAGTGGTCCACAATCTGGCGACTCTGCTGGGGATTTGAACATGAAACCGATGGTTTCTTGTTCTTCGAGGGTTTGACTTGAACCAATGAATATCCTTGTTATTAATTCAATAATCATGTTGTTTCTGCCTGCATTTGCACTTGCATTGTTCTTTCACCGCGACTGCTTGAGATCATTGCCTTGAAGATAGAGGGTCCTCTTTCCTCTATTTGTCAAGAGTTTTGGTAGCATGTAGTCACCGTTAGCCTTGTACTGCGTGCGGTATATAGAGCCTATGTGTGAACGGCACGCCCTCGGGGAGGCGGTCAACCACACCGCTGAGCTTGCTAATGGACCCTTTATGAGACTAAAACCCGGCCTTTGCATATAGTTTCTATAGAACCCTTCAATTAGGATCTTGATTATCATCTTTGATTAGGACAATGTGATGAATTACTTGCGCTTGCCCGTAAGGGATTATGTGGATGATGAGGACGTGTATGCGAAGGCATCATCAAACCTTGTATGGTGGATTCCTCTAGGATAGTATGGTCTTTATCCGAACATCCAATCATTATTTGAGGACAATTTTGAAAATTTTTGAAACTATAAGCACTTCTTTGAAAAACCCCAAGTCTTTTGAAAATTCCAAGAATATCCCTTTTGAAAATTTGCTTTGAGATTCACTTTCACAAAATCTTTCCAAAATTCTCCTTAGATTTTAGAGAATTTCAAAATTCCTATTTCCAGAAATCATGATCACACATTGATGATTCAATTTCAAATTCTCCTAGATTTTAGAGAATTTCAAAAAAAAATTTTACTTTGGTCTTCAAGAAATCATGATGATTCAATTTCAAAATCTTCCTCTCAGATCTTAGAATTTCAAAATTCCCACCTCAATTTTTAAGAATCATGATTTCTCACCACAAGCATTGATGGTTCAAAAATTCTTTTGAAAATTACAAATCTCCCCATCTCTTTCAAAGATTTTCATGAAAAATTTCAATTTTCAAACCTGAACCATCAAGAATTTCAAAACTCAAAATCCTTGGATAATGATTGGATTAGTAGGGTGATTAGCATACTCAAGGAATCTTATGTGCTTATGTGCTGATGTGCTAGGTCTAAGCTAGATTAAGGTGCATTGCATTTAGATTAGATTGCATTTCATCTGCATTTGCATGCACTATACGAGCATTGCATATACGACTCACGAGTGCGACGCCTCTAATATACTTTCAAAAGAAAAGATTTGTTTTCCTCAGAATTTTGAAAGCTTGAAAAGATTTCTTTGATTTTAAGAAAAATGTTTTTGAAAAAGGAAATGATTTTCCATTTATGATTTCCATCTTTGTAAATCCACCTTCTTATATCATTCTTTGAAAAATTCTTTTGCAATAAAGATACCTGATTATTTGAAAATCCCTAAATAAACCAGATAAGAAAAGATAGGACCGAAAAGTTGTACTCCTTTCTGGGTCAGAGCTCCGAACAGCCGTTTGATCAGATCAGGGTTAGAAGAAGGAACAGCCGAGTCGACTAGGGTTGAAGATATGACATACGAAGCGGATATGGAAGCCAGATTGGCCGCAATGCAAGCTGCCTTGGATCAGAGCAGGGAGCAGAATCGAGAACAACTTGCCACTATGATGAGAATGATTGAGCAGCTAACTAATCCACCACCACCACCTCCAGAGCATCATGAAGAAGAAGATTTTGGGGAGACAGTTCAACCAAAGGTTCAGCTAGATCAGGAAATTCAGGACAAGTTGGCCAAGATCGACAAACTAGAGAGTGTGATCAGAAAGAGCAAAGGGGTGAATGAGTATTTGTTCGATGTTGAAGGGTTGTGTGACGCTCCAAAAGCCAAACTCCCAGAGAAGTTTAAGATGCCGCATATTGAATTTTTCAATGGAACCGGAAATCCAAAGAGCTATCTGAGGCTTTATGTAGGAACTTTGCAGCCCATGGGCATTGGATTTGACCTCTTCGCTCTATTGTTTCCAAGAGTTTTGAGTGGAGCAGCACTTTCATGGTACTTGACGTTGGAACCAGCCATAACCAGAGATTGGGAGGCATTGGCCAAAGCTTTCGTGGCTCAATATTCATATAACCAGTTGTTTGATGTAACTGCAAGAGATCTAGAAACCACCCGACAAGAGTACAGGGAATCCTTCGCAGGTTTCCTTACTCGTTGGAGAGCTAAAGCTGCTCAAATGACTAGCAGGCCAGCGGAAAAAGATCAGGTCCGAATGATCATCAAGAATCTACAGCCCGAATACTTGGAAAGGCTAGAATTTCAGTCCATTGTGAGTTTCGAACAGCTGTTTGATGTGGGAACTTTGATAGAAGATGCCATTAGAGATGGAAAGATCAAGAAAGAAAGCACGAGCAATCGATACAGAAAGACAGAAAGGCCAGTCTATCATCAGTCTGCTGACGTCAACACACTATCTCCTCAGCCTTTTCAGAAAGAGCGTCGAAGTATGGCTAATGCAAGAGGAAGTCAAAATCAGAAACAGTCGAGAGAGAAAAGAGAATTTTCCGACTTGGGGATGCCACTAAGCACCGCACTTGAAAGAATGATAGAAAAAGGGTACTTGCAGAAATTGGAACCTAAACCAGAGCCAAATCCACTTCCACCGGGTTTCAAAACAGAGTTCTTTTGTGACTTTCATCAAGGCCGTGGACATAGCACAGATAGATGCTGGAGACTTCGCCATGAAATTGAAGACTTGATTGAAAAAGGGGTCATCTCCCCTCCTCCCTCTCAGCCAAATGTTCAGAAGAATCCTCTCCCTAATCATAAGGGGAACACGCCAAATGTTAACTTTGTAGAAGAAGGATCTCAGATTTATAACCCAAAGATCTACATCACATCCTCGAATCAACCAGCTATGGATGTTCAACTTCCGGAAGACGCTGCAATTTGCATCTTGAGGAATATGGAAGAGGAAGAATGGGTCGAAGAAGCACTGGCTTTTGAAGAAGAAATAGCCAACGGAAATCTTACAATTGAATGGTGGGATCCCAATGCCATCACCGACGACTCGATCTGGTATGAGGAAGAAAAGCCCATAGAAGCAGTCACCGAGAAACAAAGCACTGAGCCGATAGAAGAATTGCTAAAGCCTGTCGAGAACCTTGAAATCAAAGATGACGATCTTATTGCAATGATGGAAGAAGAAGAAGATTGGTGGTATGATGATGAGGATGATTCCGTTAATAATACCATAATCCCCGATGATTCTGTTTGGAAAATCACTGTTGGCACCGAAAAGTTAGCCAAAGAACTTGAGTCTATCTGGATCACCAATGAAGCAAACCACTTGACCCGTTCCGGACGTCATTTCAAGCCTCATGAGTTAGAAAATCGTGGAAAAGAAACATGGAATGAGAAAGAAGTCGTCAAAGCAAAAGAGGCTGGTAAAGGAGCCGTGAGCGAAGAAGAAGATGAAATCCTAAAGCAATTGAAGAAAACACAAGCTTGGATCTCAGTATGGGGATTACTTATGACCTCTCACAAACACAGGCAGGCCATGCTCGATACTCTCAATCGTTTGGATGTTTCTGTCAATACTACCCCCGAAGATCTAGTAAACATGATCTCTTCAAAGCCTTGTAAGCCTGTAATCACATTCACAGATGAAGATTTACCGCCGGAAGGGGCACACCACAACAGAGCTCTCTACATCACTGTACATTGCCTGGGGAATAGAGTACCGGTCTGCTTGGTAGATAATGGGTCAGCCTTGAATGTATGTCCTCTCCAAACAGCTCTCAGAATGGGGTTGTCTATTTCAGAACTCTTGCCATCAACACAAACTGTGAGGGCCTATGATAACACCAAAAGGGCCATTGTGGGAATGATTAAGTTGAAAATTGAAGTCAGGCCATTAAACAAAGAAGCTAATTTCCAAGTGATTGATATTCCGGCTAGCTTTAATCTGCTATTGGGACGTCCGTGGTTACATGTGAATGATGCAGTCGCCTCCACTCTCCACCAGAAAGTCAAGTTGATCTGGAAAGAGGATGTGGTAACAATCTTTGGGGATAGCTGGATCAAAGAAGAAGGGACAAGCCATGGTCCTGTGCTAGAAGTCCAAACACCGGAAGAAGAAAATGAATTAGGAGGATTCAACTTTGTGGGAATGATAAATGAAGGAGCTAAGAAAAAGAAATCCGTTTGGGATCGACTCAGCTATGAGAAGAAACTTCCTGATGCATCTGTCTGGGGCGAAGAAATCACTCCGATCAAGAAAAAGAAGCCGTTCATCACCGGACGCGAATATAGAAAGATGTTCGAGAAGGGAAACCCGGTTGCCAAAGATCTACAAGAAGAAGTGGGACAGAATTGGATCCCTGAAATCATGCCATTGTACTTTGACCAGTATGCCAATCCTAAAGTGGCTCATATGGTGCGGAAGATGAACTATTTTCCTGGAATGGGACTAGGTCGTCGTCAACAAGGAATAACTGAACCACCGAACTTCCACGAACAGAAAGATAAATCTGGGCTTGGGTATCAATTGACTGAAGAAGATAAGAAGAAGATGACAAAAGGAAAAGGGCCGATGGTTGTTTCTGGGCCAAGAATCCTGAATGGATACTTCGTGAAAGAAGGCGATGACTTTCCCTTCTGTGGGTTCCCTGAACCATGGTATGATCCGGCTACCAAGAACATTAAGCCTGGATTTGAGATTTTCTTCAAACATGAGTTCTCCGACTATGAGGATCCGTTCTTGTATACTCCGCCTATCAAGAAAGAAAGGAAGGACTGGGCTGAGCTGATGACAAGTGATGATTTGAACATGCTAATGGATGAAGAGCTGAACATGCTGATGGATGCCGAAGAAGCACTGGGAAATGTGAAAGAAATCAAGCCAATAGAGGGAGCTCTGAACAATTGGGTGATAGAATCGGAAGTCAACAAATCCCCTCCCCCATTTCCCCGGAAGTCTGTAAAGGCCAATATGAGCCATGATGTTGAGTCTGCTTTTGCTTTTGATGTACCCAAAAATGTTAATGAAATGAACGAGGATTTTGCTTACTCTTCTGTGTCTGATGATCTTGATTTTGAAATTTCTGAGGATTTGCAAAGATTAATTGAAAATGAAAATGAATCTGCATGCAAGATTATTGAAGAAACTTTGCTAATAAACTTGGATAATGAAGATAATCCACAAAATGTTCATATTGGCACCACGCTCACTTCACAAGAAAGCAATGAACTAATCAACTTATTAAAAGAATTTAAAGATGTTTTCGCTTGGTCCTACCAAGATATGCCAGGCATCGATCCAGAGATTGTCCAACACCACATCCCTCTCTTTCCAAATTCAAAACCTGTTAAGCAAAAGTTGAGACGCATGAGACCCGAATGGACTTTGAAGATCAAAGAAGAAGTTGAGAAACAATTGAAAGCTGGATTCCTGATGGTAACCCAATATCCGGAATGGATAGCCAATATAGTTCCTGTGCCAAAGAAGGATGGAAGGATCCGTGTATGTGTTGACTTCAGAGATCTAAACAAGGCTAGTCCTAAGGATGATTTTCCGCTTCCACACATAGATGTTCTGGTAGATAGCACCGCGGGGCATGAGTTGTTATCATTCATGGATGGTTTCTCAGGGTACAATCAGATTTTAATGGCACCCGAAGACAGAGAAAAGACTACATTCACAACTCACTGGGGGACGTATTGCTACCGAGTGATGCCATTTGGGTTAAAGAATGCTGGCGCAACCTATCAGAGAGCTGCTACTACTTTGTTACATGACATGATCCATAAAGAGGTAGAAGTTTATGTGGATGATATGATTGTTAAGTCCAAAGAAAGAAGTGGGCATTTAACAGCACTCGCCAAGTTCTTTGAAAGATTAAGGAAATACAGAATGAGATTGAATCCACAGAAGTGTACTTTTGAAGTTACCACCGGAAAGCTGCTAGGATTTCTCATCACACAGAGAGGAATTGAGGTTGACCCCACAAAGATCAAGGCTATTATGGATATGCCGCCTCCGATAAATGAAAAGGAAGTAAGAGGATTTCTGGGAAGAATCCAATTCATCAGCCGCTTCATATCTAAGCTCACTGCTACTTGCGATCCGCTTTTCAGCTTGTTGAGAAAAGGGAAGAAATTCGAATGGGACAATCAATGTCAAGAAGCTTTTGACAAAATCAAGGCTTATTTATCAAACCCACCGGTTCTTTCACCCCCAAAGTCAGGGAAGCCTTTGCTGTTGTACTTATCCGTGTCAGAGAATGCTATGGGATGCATGTTAGCCCAAGAAGGAGATGAAGGGCGTACAGAGAAAGCCATTTACTACTTAAGTAAAAGGATGACTGGATACGAATTGAAGTATTCTCCGTTAGAAAAGACATGTTGGGCTTTGGTTTGGGCCACTCGTCGTCTGAGGCATTATATGTTGGCCTTCCCTGTTGTTTTAATCTCCCGAATGGATCCTTTGAAGTACCTATTTGAAAAACCAGCATTGACCGGAAGAATCTCCCGATGGACATTGATGCTATCTGAGTTTGACTTGATACATGCTACGAGTAAATCTGTTAAAGGAAGGGCTGTCGCAGAACATTTAGCAGAACATCCGATAAATCTGGAAAACGAAGGAGAGTTCATGTTCCCTGACGAAGGATTGATGGAATTAAAAGAAGATGTGTGGAAAATGTACTTTGATGGAGCTGCAAACCAAAAAGGATATGGAGTAGGAATCATCCTTGTATCCCCTGAAGGAGCACATACCCCATTCTCTATTAAGCTGAAGTACACCTCCACCAACAACACTGCTGAGTATGAAGCTTGTATCTTGGGGCTAGAAGCCGCATTGACTTTGGAGGTAAGGAAACTTGATGTATTCGGGGATTCCAATTTGATCATATCCCAAGTTCGAGGAGATTGGAAAGTCAAGGAAGAGAAGTTAAAACCCTATCATGAGTATCTTGATTCTTTACGAACTCGTTTCTTGCATATCACGTTCTTCTACCTGCCTCGAGAAGAAAATCAGCTAGCAGACTCTTTGGCTACTTTAGCGTCAATGATTGAGATTCCTGTGGGGATAAAGCTAACTCCTTTGATGATTGAACAAAGGGAAAAGCCGTCTTATGAGATGATTGGGGAAATAGAAGAAGCAGAAGAACTTCCGTGGTACACCGACGTGTGGAACTTCATTGAAAATGGGGAATATCCGGAAGGCGCCTCTGAGAAAGACAAGAGAGCCATAAGAAGATTCTCGGCTCAATTCATGATTTGTGGCGGAAATCTATTGAAGAGATCTCACAATGGATTCAACTTGACATGTCTGTATGGAAACAGTGCGAGAAAGATGATGGAGCAAATTCACGAAGGGGTGTGTGGTCCTCATATGAGTGGACACATGTTAGCTAAGAAGATCATCCGACAAGGATATTATTGGACTACTATGGACAAGGACTGCTATGAATATGTCAGAAAATGTCACAAATGTCAGATCCATGCCAATATGAAGCATGTGCCGCCGTCACTGCTATACAACATGACTACCCCTTGGCCATTCTCAGTTTGGGGAATAGATGTTATTGGAGAAGTAACCCCGAAGGCGTCTAATGGGCATCAATACATCCTGGTAGCAATTGATTATTTCACAAAATGGGTGGAAGCAGAGTCTTATGCGACATTGAAGGCTAAAGATGTGGCCAGATTTATCAGAAGAAATATAATCTGCCGATACGGGGTCCCTCATGAGTTGATATCCGATCATGGCAGTCACTTCCAGAAAGAGGTTTTGGATCTACTAGAAGAATACAAGATCATGCACCACATGTCAGCGCCGTATAGGCCACAAACAAATGGGGCAGTTGAAGCAGCTAATAAGAATTTGAAGACGATCCTAAGAAAGATGACTGATACATACCGAGATTGGCATGAGAAGTTACCGTATGCACTGTGGGGATACAGAACATCTATCCGAACATCTACAGGAGCCACTCCTTATTCATTGGCTTACGGAATGGAAGCAATACTCCCAGTTGAAATAGAACTACCATCTTTGAGAGTTGTGGCAGAATCCGAGATTCCAGAATTTGATTGGCTAAGAGATAGATATGAGGAGCTAATGTTACTTGATGAGAAAAGGTTGGCCGCAATTGATCATGTGCATGTGTATCAGAGAAGAATAGCTCGAGCATTCAACAAGAAGGTCCGTCCAAGAAAACTTGAGGAAGGCGACCTTGTGCTTAAAGCCTTAAAAGCACCCGTTTTCGATCCTAGAGGGAAATTCAAGCCAAATTGGGTTGGCCCATACGTCATCAAGAAGCTTCTCTCTGGAGGAGCGGCATACCTGATGGATCTAGATGGAGTTGAGTTCAATCAGCCAATCAACATTGACCGTCTCAAGAGATACTATGCTTAAAAGCCTTTTTCTTTCAAAACCTGTTCTTTCAAAACCTCCAGCATTCGAGGAACTACACTTGACCTGATTCCCACTTGGGGATATGTAGGCAACCTGCTCGGTTCGGTCACTGCTCCTGAAACCCTCAACCATACTTTCTTTCAAGACCTGGCCGAACTACTTTGGATCTGATTCCCACTTGGGGATAAGTAGGCGAGCTTTCCTGGCTCTCGATCCCTGAACCTTGCAAACTAGGGGCAAACTTTCAAGTTTGCCCAAAGCCTCAAGATATCACTGCCACACTAGGGGCAAACTGCGTTTGCCCAAACTTCCATTTATCTCTGTCAACTAGGGGCAAACTGTCGTTTGCCCATACCTCGCTACCTGTCCTCTCTGGATCACTTGGCTATCAGAATTAAAGCACCTAAGTGAAAAATCTGGTAATTCTTGATATTAAGTTGAAAAGTTTTTTTTAGCAATCTAAAGATGTGAATCTAATGTCAAGACTGAAACATTATGTGGAAAATTTTCAAAAGCTTCAAGATTACATGCAAAGCCAACACAATATCCTGCTACAAGATAAAATCTCATTTTCAAAAACATGCAAATCCTTAGAAAATTCAAATATCCAAGTCAAAAGACATTGTCGAGAAAGAGGAATCGTCAGAAATTTCCTTTCCCTGTAAAATCGAGTCCTGTGTGTCAGTGTGCAAAGTGTCAATCAAATCAGTCTCGTGACAAGGGATGCAAAGCGAAACAGAAGGATAGCATAAAACAGCATCAAGCAAAGTCAAGAGTACAAGCCCATCAAGTCTCAGACAGAATACATCAACATCAGTCTCAGCACAGAAAGCAAGAAAAACAGAAAGATAGTCATGGGTGCATATGATCATCATCAGCGACGACGAGTAGCCCATGGGTACCAAGCAGGCATATCTGAGGCCGTAGAGCTATCATCATCTTCAATTTGGCGCCTTCGCCTAGACCCACCAGCCCCACCAGAAGGGCCTGCATTCATCCGCTCCAACTGTGATTGAAGATGCCTAACTTGAGCCACCTGTGGAAGAAAAGAATCAGTATAGGGGTTTGAAAAAGCAATGAGATAAGAAGAAAAGGTCAAGAAATTTACCAGGGCCGCATCACGGTCTATGTAAGTCTGGCACATGCCATCCCACTGCAAAGAGAAGAAAGATATGGTCAGAAAGATCAGAAGAATCAGAGGTAATGAGTTCAGAAATTACTTACATGTCCCTCACGAGCAAGGCTCCAAGCCCTCAGATTCTGTGCATAAGCTCGCTCTTCATTGAAAACGGCTCGGGGAACGGACTCATGTTGTTCTGAAACTAGCTGAGGCTCTACAAGATCACGGGGGATCTCTACAGAAGATATAACTCCGCGCAGCATGGTCGAGGCTCGCCAATCACAAGGAGGAATGAGAGGTAGAGGTCGACCAGGGCCATCCACAAAAGAACTCCCCTGCAAATGATGATAAGAAATAAGATAAAGCAAGCATTCGATCAGAAATGAAGAAGTCGTGAAATACCTGCGGGTCATCCGAGAGCGAGAAATTAGGCATCAGATGAGTAACCCTGAAGACGTCATAGTTCTCCTCAAACAGAGTAAAAGAGGCTGAAGGAATTCCGTTCAAAGCATTAATAAGATCTTCATCTTCCAAATTCTGCGCCGACCTCATACAAGAAGGCGGATCCTGTGGCACTAAGAGACGATCCTCCAAATCAGTCTGAGGAGCTACTCTCTCTCCAAGATACCACTCAAGAACAGAGGGACCCTCAAGAAGAATCCTCTCTCCAGTCATCTGTCTAGCTAAGCCAATCTCAGTCACATCTCCATTTGTCACCCAAGGATGCCAGTTAACTTGGGTGAATCTGAGACGGGTAAGAAAATCCCGGCAAGAAATAACATTATGAGCATCATTCTTGGTACCTACGGCTTGGCGACGCCACTTCAGAGCCCGTGGAAAAATATGAATCTCTTCCTCCCAGAATGATGGAGCCGTCATGGAGAAATACTCAAAGGCCCACACCTACAAGGGAAAATAAAGCAGTGGTCAAAACAGCAGAACATCAAATGATAAAAACTGGAAATGAAAATATTTTCAGTACCTCCCAAGCTCTCCAGAATCCGCCGAATCCAGGGGATTTGCCTCGAGAATGCTCCCCCATATGACTATACAGAATGGCTAAACCAGCAGAGCCCCAATCAAAATCTGCAATCTCCTCAAGATTTCGAAGACTATCAAGCATATTCAATGTAATCCGCTCAGCTCGAATAGAAAGAAGAGAGCAACCAAGCAAATACAAGATGAAAGCACGGGTAAGCTGCATATCGGTAAATTGAGCCGCTCTTTCAGAAGGCCTGAAGTTGTTGATGAACCATGTGATGCCTACGCTCGATCCGTGAAGATCTCTCTGGGATGGGATGATGCCTAGGAGACGCTCAATGATAGTAGGATGTCTATGGATGTTCTTTGCAAAGGCAAGACGATGCCCGCCAAATGAGATGCCGGTTATCATTGCAAAATCAAGAGGGGTCATGGTTATCTCCCCAAAAGGCATGTGAAAAGTATTTGTGGAATCCCACCACCTTTCAGCAAGAGCTTGAATCATGGCCAAATCATTAGTCGATCTCTCCAATAAGGTTACAAACGACCCAAAGCCCGCTTGCTTGATATTGGCTACTACTTGGGGACGCGACTCCGACAATTCATTAAACCATTCAAGGCATTTTCCATGGCTACCATGACCTCTAAGATGACCAACCACATTCTAAAAAGAAAAAGGATGATTTCTAAGGAATCGCAAGAATAAAGAGACACGTATGAAGATGTGAAACAAAGGAGTAATTAAAGAATGGGTTACCTCTTGACGAAAGGCCCTCCTAGAGATATGATTTAGTGGATTTTTCATGGTTGCATACTCCATGGTTTGAGTTGATGAAGCTCCACTAGCTTGAAATTGGCTTCTACGTGTTCTAGAACTTTCACCTTGTCCATGGGAACTCATGGTTGTTGATGCTTGAAGCTTGAAGATAAGAGGTTGAAGATGATGAATAGTAAAAACCTTGGTACTTGAATCTCCTAGAATAGGGAGGAGTTGATGAAATCAACAAAGTTTTTGGAAGTTTTAATGCAAGAAATCACTCAAAACATCAAGAAATTGCAAGATTTGAGCACCTTAGAAGGTAGAGGTGATGCATTGAAGAAGAAATGAATGAAGAACAAAGAAGAAAATGGGTTTAAATCCCCAAAGTTGCGGCTGGCGGTTCCCAAGGGGGTGTGGGGAACCGCCATTTACTATTCACTTCCTGCCATTTCCCCATTTTGCTCTATATTCGCGTTTTGACCCCCGGAACTCTTGATTTGATCCCGGATTGGTCCATTTTTGATATATAAGCCTTGAGAGTGCTTAAAACTTGTTGGAATTGGTCTAGAGGACCTCTGGAGATTTGAATCTTGGTAAAAATCCATTCAAGAATTGAAAAAAAAAGTCCCCCAGATGAGAAGAATCAAAGGCACCGCAGCCTGAAAGTGGCCGAGAAACGGCAAACTCCCGTCGTTTTGGGATTGATTATGAGTTGTCTTAGAAAATGGACATTTGAGTCTACTGTCGCTTGAGAATTACATCCAGAAAGGACTTTCAGAAGATGGGTCAGAATGCGAGATGTTCAGAAAGGGTTAGAGTAAGCCTGACGTGTTGCAAGAATGATTGCGTTGGTCGAAGCACCAATATGAGTCTCAGAAAGAATCAGCAGGGCCTCCAGAATATGTGCTCGCGTCCCAGAAACCTCAGATATCTCCTCAAGCAGAGAATTTCCAGATATTGTCAAGGTATACAGAATTCGTGCATCTCTCAGAATCATAGGATCTCCCCAGTAGAGAACTTTCAGAATTAAGTTTCTCGCAAGCATCATGTATCCACGGGTTGCCTCCAGATAAAGGGTATCTCTCAGAATTTGAGCATCAAAATCGCCTCCAGAATACAAGGTTTATGCCAAGCATCATGTATCCAGGGTTGCCTCCAGAATGTAGGGTTTCTCTCAGAATCGTGGGTTGCCTCCAGAATGTAGGGTTTCTCTCTGAATCAGAATCGTGGGTCGCCTCCAGAATACAAGGTTTATGCCAAGAATCGTGTATCCGTGGGTTGCTCTCAGAATGTAGGGTTTCTCTCAGAATCGTGGGTTGCCTCCAGAATGTAGGGTTTCTCTCAGAATCAGAATCGTGTATCCAGGGTTGCCTCCAGAATGTAGGGTTTCTCTCAGAATCATGTATTTCTCAGCATCGCATATCAGGGTTGCCTCCAGAATGTAGGGTTTCTCTCAAAATCAGAATCGTGTATCCGTGGGTTGCTCTCAGAAGAAGGGTCATCTCTCAGAATTTGTGTATCTCTCAGAATCCGTGCATCAGAACAGAAGGTTTGTCCTCAGAAGAAGGGCCTATTTCAGAAGAACAGAGGATTTGTCTCCGGCAGAGAGACCTGTTTCAGAAGATTTGTTTCTAGACCTGCCACAGAAGATTTGTCCCCAGAAGAAGGGCCTGTTTCAGAAGAACAGAGGATTTGTCTCCGGCAGAGAGACCTGTTTCAGAAGATTTGTTTCTAGATCTGCCACAGAAGATTTGTCCTCGAAAAAAGGGCCTGTTTCAGAAGAACAGAAGATTTGTCTCCGGCAGAGAGACCTGTTTCAGAAGACTTGTTTCCAGACCTGTTACAGAAGATTTGTCTAGAAGAAGGACCTGTTTCAGAAGAGCAGAAGATTTGTCTCCGGCAGAGAGACCTGTTTCAGAAGATTTGTCCCCAGCAAAAGGACTCTACATCAGCAATCGTCCCCAGCAAAAGGACTCTACATCAGCAATCGTCCCCAGCAGAAGGACTCTACATCAGCAATCGTCCCCAGCAAAAGGACTCTACATCAGCAATCGTCCACAGAAGAAGGACCTGTTTCAGCAATCGTCCCCGGCAGAAGGACTCTATATCAGCAATCGTCCCCAGCAGAAGGACTCTACACCAGCAATCGTCCCCAGCAAAAGGACTCTACATCAGCAATCGTCCCCAGCAGAAGGACTCTACATCAACAATCGTCCACAGAAGAAGGACCTATTTCAGCAATCGTCCCCAGCAGAAGGACTCTACATCAACAATCGTCCCCAGCAGAAGGACTCTACATCAGTAATCGTCCCCAGCAGAAGGACTCTACACCAGCAATCGTCCAGTTGTTTGACATGACTCAGAATTCATCCAAGATACTTCGCTATTTCAAGAGTCGTCCAGGATACAGATGACGCCTACGAGCCTTAAGATCAAAAGAATAACTTTGACAAAAACCTCGAGAATCATCCAAGATACCTTTAGCATATTCGACTGTGAGAGAGAGTCATTACATCCCTTGCATTAGATTTTGCATCCAGGGAACCCTTGAGGATGATTCCTCCAGCACTTGCACATTCACGTTTTCATACTGCACCAGCATCCTAGGATAGGAGCATTTCATCCGCATTGTTGTTGTTTGTTTTCCGTTTTCCCGCGCGCTTGAACTACGCCCTGGTCTGATTCCTGGAAAGGATACGTAGGCAGCTCCAGCGGAGCACGACCAGCATCAGCTTCAACTTAGCCGCCTCTACCCAGCATTGCATTGCATTCTTGCATTCGTAATTTCTTGATTTTCTCTGATTTTGAATTTCTTGATTTTGCGAATTTTTTGTTTTTCCTAAAACCTCTCAGTATGGTTATTTGGGTGCCTTCAAGGCTTTGGCACTCACTTGCAGTTCACGTTGTTCACAACAAGCTCTGCCAAAGAGGGGCAAACTGTAGACACCCAATTTTGACCACACTGATAGGATTTAGGGTGGACAACGTCTTGGAGGATTCGATGATGAAAAGTACCCCGTGGAAGGTACTGGATTCCACACAATCAGAAGATCGGACTTCGGAAAGTGACTTCAAGCTCAGAAAAGCCCTTTTCCATGAATAAATCCCGGTTTTGTCAAAATCATCTCTCAGAATTCATATTCTCTCAGGGTTATATGAACATTAAGTGTTCTAAACGCAGTATTCTAGGTATCCAGAGATTCAATTTTAAAGAAAAGTTCGAAATCGACGCACATTTGAAAGCAATTTTGGAAAAGACGTCATTTGATTTCAAAAAGACGACGAAAGTTCCGGAGGACTTCCGGACTTCAATTGGACTTCAATTCTCATTATAAAACCTCTGGAAATATTTTTATACTGAAATTCAACCTGACAGCTTTCCAACGGTACGTAAACGGACGATTTCGGACACCAAAAAGCATTTTTACAAAAATCTGGAAAAGCAGTGCACGTGATTTTTGAAACAGAGCTTGTGGGTGACCAGAGGGACCCAAATAGTAAATGGCGGTTTTGGGTATAGGGGTGGCGGGTCCCACCATAACCGCCACTTCCATTTGTGTCCTCCACGGAGCTTTTTGAGTTCCAGACCCTTCTAGAAGCTTCCCACTGCGAGGAAATTGCCTGGAAATTGCGTTTAGGCTCCGAAATGGCCATTTTAACCCTCTTTTAAGCTCTAAAAATCCTGTTTTAACCCTGAAACTTAAGAGCTAAGTCTTCAAAACTCTATATAAGATCTCATACATCTCATATGAGATCACATCTTAACACACTAGACACTTGGAAGAGATACACTTGAATATACTTGGAGATACAAACACACATAGAAGCACATACAAGAGAGATAAGTATACTTTGAATATACTTTCAATTTAGGTGAATTCTAGAGAGAGAAAATTATGAATTGAATTTAGATTAACTTAGGCTAATTAGACCACAATTTGAACATCAATTGCCTCCCTCAACTTCCATGGATGAGTGCTTGAAGAACACTTGAATAACACTTGAAGAAGAAGATCTTCAAATCAATTTTGGTCTTGTAATTGAGAATCCTCCAAGAGGTAAACACTATAGTTCATCTCTAATTCCTACTTTGTATATATAGATCTATAAGATTTGGATCTAACTTAGTTCTATTTCTACTTATTAGAACACTCATCTTCTTCCTCTCATGTTCTTCACACACTCACATAGTTAGATCCAAATCTCTTTGATTTTTATTGATAATTTACAATTAGAGATTGTTTTTCACTTTGATTTTCAATTTTGGTTTCATTCTTCAATTTTAGTTTAGATTCATGCATACATGATTATATATATATACATATATCTATTTTGAATTCCATGATGGTTTGGAAATATGGTCTATGAGAAGGATGATTTCTATGTTCATACCTATCTCTTGATTATTCCTATTACCTAGGATTCCTATTGAATTTCATCTCCAACATGATATTTATAAGTCCCTTTGATCCTTGATCTAAAAGTTCTTCATAGAACTTGAGGGCTAAATTGATTGGGAATCATGATAATTAAGTTGATCTATGAGTTTGATCTCTCTAATAAGCTTCAACTATCACTAAAATGTTTTCCTCACACTTTAAAATGAACTAGATAAAAATTCAGCAAAGCAGATTGGTTTTGTCCATTAGATTTGGTCCATCAAAACCCATAGTTTGATGGATTTCAAATTTTCTGGGTAAACTTTGATGAATTAGCTTTCATCCGGTCCGTTTTGAGAGCTTTTAGGATTCATATACTATTTTTAGAAATTGTTGAGAAATCGGTTGACAGATTTGAACATCGTCTCTTTGTGCTTGAATTTCAGAAAATCTATAATAGTTATCGACGTTCCGCTTTTTGGGGATGATTCCTAACTCATATATCTATATGCCGATGTAAAATCGTGAGCATACGATCGAGTTAGGATCGTTTTCTAAGCGTTTAAAGTTGATACAACTATTCTGGAATTTTCTAAGTTTAATTACAAATATGATTATGTATACAAAATGGTCATACCTTGATCACTCAACAACAATTGATGAATAAAACTTGGTTTAGAAATCACCTAGGATAAATGGATGAGAGATCAAAAGCTTAAATCAACTTGGTTAACATGATTCATGAACTTCTATTATACTTCTATTATGTTTTGCATTCATTTGTCAAATGATACCAAATTTCCAGAATAACAGAGTCTGTTTAAAACACTTTTTCAGAAACCTTGTGATTACAGAATGTCCATGGGTTTATTTTTATCATATACTACAATGAAATAGCTTTCTTTTGACACCAAATAGAGCTTCATATGATTTTTGTAGATTTAATTATGATTTTTACAAGAACAGTGGACAGTCCTGATCCACTATTCCCAAAACATTTATTTCTCAAACAATAAAATTGATATTGAGGTCCCACTTTTTGGAGAAGTTCCCTAAGACATGTATCTAACTTTCTGTAAAAGGGTTTTTATCCAGCTCATGTTTAAGACCACTTTTGATAGGATTCATTAGAGGTTGCTGAATCTGGAAATTTGATTGATGACATGTTTTCTTTGTTTATCATGCATATCATTTGTTTGCTTGTATTTTTGCAATGCTTGGGTATTCTTTGGTGTATTAGTGCAGAGAATTAAGTGCCTCGGACCCGGACTTCGATTTGTGGTTTGCCTCGTCTACATGTGGCTTAGTGCCCATGTATCGTGTACTATCTCTATCCTTTCTCTTAGAATTTTTCTAGGTTTACAACTTTGATTTCAACGACACAATTCCTTTAGGATAGTCTCCGTTTATATGATTATTTGTTAGAGACATCTTATCTAGGATTGTTGCATGATTGCATTGCACGTTTCCATTCTTTTTGCTTTCGCGACTCCGCTTGAGTCAACCAATGTAAGTCTTCTCGTTCCCTTTGCATATCATGACATGTTTACTTTATTTGCATCGGTCCCGGGCGGGACTAGCCACTGTGAGTATACTTCTCCCTTGTATTGCATGAGCATCCGCTTTCTACTTGATTTAGTCTCTTGAAATGATTTTCATTAGATGTTTCTTTTTGCCATGTATATATCTATCTAGTATGTTTGAGGAAACAACATCTATTATGAATTAATAACAAGGATATTTGAATCAAGGCCTACCATTCGGTAGGGCGAGGAGGGGGTGCTTTAGTCCTGCTTGGGCTCCTTCCCCTCTCGTACCAAGACCCCCGAACCTTGTTTCTGGTAATGAAGGGCGAGTAACCTTATTCAATTTTGGGCGAGTCAAACTTGGGTTTCCTAATTCCCGATAAAAATTAGGTGGCGACTCTTTGTCTCTAGGATCGCGTGAGGAAGTCCTAGTTTTCCCTGAAGTGTGCTCCTTGGGATCCGTCCCGGGACACTATCGAGGGAGAGCGTCAGGACCTCCTCATTCGCAGTGGTCCACAGTAACATTCTTTTGAAATAAGGAAATCAGAGCTTTAATAAAGTGTTTGTGACCCAAAATAATTTTTATCTAAGTAGATTAATGTGTTAGGAAGTCACCCTAAAAAGAACAAAGCATTTCTGTTCTTTTTTATATTTTTAGAAAATCGTGCAAGAACTCTGGACAGAAGGTTGTAGAATGCTGAGTGATGTCTGGTTTTTACCCAATTCCCGGAGATCCAACCGTTGAAACTTTGATTTCTTTTTTGGGTTAAAAACTAGACACACAGAGACATCTTGTGTCCAAAATTCATCAAGATCAAACCACGGGTACCACGCTTTTTCATTTCTTAAAGTCATGATCTGCTCTTAGCAATTTCCAGAATTCTGCATTAGTTTTCATCAATCTTGAATAATTGCTTAGATGATATTTTCATGAGCCAAGGTTCAAACCATGTTTCAATAATGATTAGTTAAGCTTGGATTCAAAGTTTAAGTGATTTAAATCACCAAGTATTTCATAGCTTGTTCTCATTCATGTATATATATTCATCCATATGATTTGACACTTGTAATTAGAACTTAATTGCTTTAGATTTAATTACATTTGATAGATTTAAGCTAGAAATTTAGGATTGTTATCTCTAACTTCATATCTTGTATATCATGTGGGCTAACATTTTGTTTTGTAGCGCTATTAAGGTATGATTTCTAGGGCTCTTATTTGGTTTATTTTAATTTCTTGATTTTATTGATTTTTCAACCTCATGCGCGACACATTAGAATTAGGACCTTGCCTTATGTGTATATGTGATTAGAGACTCTTTTTTAGGATTTTCCGTTGTTTGCATGCATTGCACATTAAATATCGCTGCTGGATCCCGGGTAAGTTCTCTTGTTCCCTATTGCATATCATATTGCTTGCTGAATTATGTGATTTTTGAATGATATTTTATCACTTGCAATCTTACACCTTTTAGACATGCTTTTGTAATGTATACTTATACATATGTATTAGTTGAGGGCACAATTAAATTAATGAATCGATTAAAAGGATGTTAAGTAGAGGCCTATCGCGAGATAGGATGAGAAGGGGTGTTTTAGTCCAATGGGCTCCTTCCCTTCTCATTCCATAATCCCCGGACCTAGTTAATCTTTGGTTTCGCAAAAGATCATTTTTTTTTTAAATGGTTTCTTAATTTTTCCTTTAAAAAATTAAGTGACGACTCATTTGTTTTTGAAATTGATTTTGAGAAAGTATTTTAAAAGAAAAGCTGTGGGTAAAAAGAAAGAAAATTGCGGTATCCACACATAAATACTTTCTTATTTATGTCATTTTTTTATAAAGAAAGTGACATAAATAATAAAGTATTTATGTCACTTTTTTAAAAACCGACATAAAAAAATACGGTGGCAATTTCGTAAATAAAATGCATTTCAATTTTTATGTATTTATGTCACTTTTATAAAAAGTGACATAAATGTTGTTTTAATTTTACTTAACCCGCCTATCACAAATAAGCGACATAAAGGTTCCCTATATATATTGTTATTTTGTCTTCCTCTAAATCACAATCTAGGGTTCACACTTCCACTTAGGGCTCACAAAGAAAGAATCGAAGAAAACCAATCTTCTCTCTCTCTTCTCATTAAGGTTTATCTGAGGGTTTCGTCTTCCTCCTCGTTGAGTGTTGTGCCCAAGACATTGCCAAACCAGGCCAAGCTCGTTCAACTTTTCCATCGGGGTCTTGTTCAAGTTCGTCTTCTCGCTTTAGGTCTTGCTCTTTCTCTGGTCATTCTCGCTTTAGCTCTTGATCTCACTCCATATCTTCATCGCCTTCTTCATCTCTCTATATCTACAACCCTGGTTCTCTCTCTATACATGCAGCGAACACAATGGGACTGTGCTTCTCTCGCATTTTGATGAAAAAGAAACCAGCTTCCTCAAAATACAAATTGAACTTGAACCCCCAATCGACAATCCAGGGCTCGAGCAATCAGTGGATCAAATTAGGGCTTCCTTCCTTCGTTTGGTTGCTTGGAAAGTTTTAATTTATCAGAGGTGAATGTGGAATTTTATATCACTCGCAGATGATCATTTGTTTCAGTTGAGTTAAGTCTCCATCTCCATGTCTTCAAGCGTTGAACTTGATTTTTTTTTGTTTTGAAATTGGGTTTGGACAAGATTTTGGGGGGATTTTAAGCTCACCTATAGATTTAATCAGAGATAATTGCTTCTTTTTAATTTCTCCCTCCTGTTTTGACTGGATTAAATAAGCACGGGTAAGTAAAGAGTTGATAGTCATGTGTTATTTACATGTATTGAAATCAGAGAAAGAGAAAGGTATATTTGATAGTCCTGTGTTATTTACATCCCTGAACAATTTATGTTTGTAACAAATTTGAATTTTCTTTCAGTTTTTTTTAGTTATGAGACCCTTGAAATATTTTGTTTATTAATTTTGATCCTTGAAATGGTAGTCTGGAACACATATTCTCAACTTCTCTATTGTTTTTACATTGATGATGGTCATTTGGAAAAGTGCCATTAACATTGCCAAAGGTGCCATTTGGTTATTAGATTCAAAATATTGACTCTCATGTGTAAGGTTTTTCTTGGGTTAGGTGAAAGATTGAAAGGGGTTTTTTTATTCCTTAAAATAGTTGGCCAACTTTGGTACATCGTGTATACAGGAATTTATGTTCATTAAAATTGAATTTGTAACTGCTAGCAATTCTTAGTTTCTTTGTTGCATTGTAACTCTTTGAAGTTAATTATTGTTGCAGAGCCTTAACTATTTCATAACATCATTTGCTTAATTGTTTTTTTTGTTTTAGAAATCAAGCTACCGAAAAGTAGTTTTTTTTAGAAGTAGTTGTTGAAAATTACAATGGTGTGGATTTTGTTTGTGAATGTTAATGTAGTTGGTGATGGTGCAGGAATTGTGAGAGAGAGTTATTGAATCCGAATAAGGAGCAGGAGGGCAGAGAGCTTTTGGTTATTTTCTGCTTAAGTAGCTTGAATGGATTCAGAATTTGATGGGTACAAAAATATCCAGTCAAATTGCCATATCAAGAGCAGAATGTCAGGTCACCCGGGACAGGGACATGTTACCAAACCATCCCAGACTGTCCAGCCCAGAACTGCCCAGTCAGTTAAAACTGCTCGGGAGTACGCAATGCTGACAGTCCAAGATAGGTGCGGCTCGGGCCTGATCCCATGAGTCACGCTGAACAATTCCAACAGTTTCCTAACTCAATCATAAGACTAATGGAAAGTAGAAGATGTTTCCTAAAACCACTTAGAAAACATCCCGTGATTTATGCTCATCAATTTGTAATTAAATGAGGCTTCCTAATCTGATAGTTACCTTGTGGGGGTGGTCTCTTGCATCTATGAAAGAGGCCACCCACCCCCGTAAAGGGGGATGACATTCTTAACCTAGAGAATAGAAAGATATTTCATTATTACGCATATACCCGGTCGGCTACTGGTAGTGCAGGTGATCTGTTAGTAAAAGCGCACCGACACACACGTGGACATAGGTCACCTCATTAACGGGACCGAACCACACACAATCATTTGGTGTACACCTCTCTCTCTAAATCTCTCTTACCCAAATTTTGGCATCATTAGTTTGGCGCCGTCTGTGGGAAACGAAAAGCTTCTCGTCAAAAAATTTTTAACTAACAAACATGCTGCCGAAGGGTAAGAAGACCGCTGCTCTCGAAGGTTAGACGAATTCGCAAGTAGGGCAACCAGCCGCTTCCATGACCTCTGAGCAGGTTAGTGCGGCCCTCGCGCAGCTCCTGGAGGGCCAGCGGAAAACTCAGCAGTAGATCGAAGCATTACTGGCCTGCCAGGAGAAACTTCCTCAAATAGAGGAACAGCTCGGGAAGAGCAAGCCCGACTGGGAGCCCCTGCGGATTCGAAGGCGCGCCCACATGGAGCCTATATCTCCGCCAGATCTAGGTCGATTCAGGGACGAAGAGCATAGCCAGGCTCCCGAGCAGACCCGGAGACACTACCGGGCCAACCCACGCCAAGTGGGGGATGCTAGGGAATCATCAACAATAGGCGTGCTGCCAGAGGGGAAGGGCGTGACCGGATTGCTCGGGATTCGGCCAAGGATCCCCCGACAAAAAGCTGAAAGGATCTTAGGCACACGATTACCCGAAGCTAAAACCGGGCCCTATCCCCGAGGATACACGCTTCGAGGAAGAGGCCTCATCGTCCGACCCGACGTATCGCTCGAACACTGAGCGAGAGACCTGTCAGACGGACGTCAAGGCCCGGATCAAGGACCTGCAGAAGCAGATTGAGAAACTAAGCCGTAAAACACGCCATGATCACTCCAACATAGAAATGGAATCTCCTTTCACTGTTCGGGTCACGAGATTCCCAATCCCGCGGACGTTTAAACCACTGCACCTCGACTCTATGATGATTCGGGAAGCCCAGTGGACCATGTCCGGACTTACAAGGCCCAAATGGCACTAGTTATAACTGCAGATGAACTACTGTGCCTTGCCTTTCCCGGTACCCTAAAAGGGGCGACAAGGCAGTGGTTCCATACCCTTAAACCTCGAACGATCAGTGACTTTAAATCACTCAATAAGCTCTTCATCGGACAGTTCGTGGGAATGATCGACCAGTCACAGTCGGACACACAATTACTGACCATCAAACAATGTAAGGGGGAGTCCCTAAAAGATTATGCCAATCATTTTAACCAGCAAAGACTGTAGATTCGAAACCTGAACGAGACAATCGTAATTATGGCCTTCTGCTCAGGAGTATAGCACACAAAAATTGCAACGTCGTTTCACAATAACCGACCAGCCACTTTGGTTGAGCTCTCGGAAAGGGTAGGAAAGTACATTGACACGGAGGAGTTCCTAAAAGCTAAGCGTGCTAGCCTTGTAGGAGATGAGTCCCCCAGGGCTAAACGGAAGCGTGATGGTTCTGAGAAGGGCTCGGGGAAGAAGTCGAAGCTAGATCAGCAAAAGGGTGGCCAGGAGCAGGCTCTAGTTACTTTCATGCCCCTTTCCTGGCCAGGAAGAGAAACTGGGATAAAGATTGCCGGTATCACAAAGACCATGACCACGACATAGAAGACTGCTTTAAGCTCAAGATGGCCATCGAAAGGCAGATAGAATAGGGCCATCTAGCTGAGTTTGTCGCGGCAGAAAGACGACCAAGGCCGGACACCCGAATCCCCGAACAACCTCAACCACTCGGGCAAATCAATGTGATCTTTGGAGGAATCTCAGGCATAGGGGACTCACAGTCAACTAGGAAGAGGCATGATCGAAATCCCGAGCGGATGTTTGGCATGTGAAATCCACCGATTCCCAACCAACCGATGTGTTAACATTCTCGTCCGACGATGTAAAACGCTTGCACTGCCCCCATGACGTCCCGTTGGTAGTAACAATCTGCATAGAGAACTATACGGTGAAGAGAGTATTGGTGGACACAGGCAGTTCCTCTGACATTCTCTTCGCCTCGGTGTTCGACTAGTTGGGGATCTCAAGGGACAAACTCCGATCGGTTGCCACACCTTTGGTCGGATTCAATGGTTCTATCACGCAGTCGCTCAATATGATTGAACTCTCGGTTCTTATGGGGACCTATCTCCAGCAGACCTCAACAATGGCAAACTTCGTGGTCGTAGAGGCCCCGTCCGCATACAACGCCATCCTTGGAAGGCCAACTCTCAATCAATCCAAAGCCGATGTGTCAACGTACAGCCTGGTGATTAAGTTCCCGACCCCTAACGGTCCTGGCAGCCTACCGTGTAATACCATGTATATTTTTTTTGTAATATATTATATGAATAGGACCTTTTATGCCTCTTGTAATACTTGTATGAGTTTTCCCTTACCTTTGGTATAATTTGGACACCAATTGATTGGTAAGAATACCAATCGATTGCCAATACCAATCGATTGACACTTTTATCAATCGATTGAAGCATTAATACCTAATACCAATCGATTGACATTTATACCAATCGATTGGAATCAGCTGGGCAGATTCTCTTGCTTTGACTGGGGTTTGTCCACGTGAACACTTAATCTCTATATACACCTGACACGACTAAAAGTTGTGCGCTATTGTGCAACACCCAAGTTTAGGTGATCATGCAAGTAATACTAGATAAATCCAGGTCGATCCCACAGGGAAGGAAAATGAAGAATATATACTAAGTTACAACCTAAAGAAAAAGAAAATAAGAATGAATGATTGGAGGTGTACTAACAAATCCTAATTAATTAAATTAAACTAAATATTAAACTAAAACTTATAGAAACATAACTAATTAAACAGATAAACTAAAAGTGTTGGAAATACGAGAATCCACATTGATCCTAACCATCTACCATGCATACTCATTAATGTTCTATGGAGTTCATTCCTTTTCAGCATTTCGTATTTTTCTAAAGATAAAGAATCAATAGCCCTTTCATGACCGGGACTACATCATCATAGTTGATTTAAAATACTTAGAAGATGGTTTAAAACAATGGTTATTACTTGCACTCTAAATGGTGTTAGCATTCAAAGTGATTTTCAAAAGTCATTGAAGAAAAGACCTTACGGCTTTAAGTTCTAAAAACTGTTGTGACAAACTGAGCTTATTGGGACAATTTGATGACAGATTTCTAAAACAGAAAGTCATGGAATACTTAAAAGAATCATCTCAGGAATTAGCAAGTTCGATCGATCGAAGCGCTCTCGATCAATCGGACAGCGTCATCCTTCAATCGATCGAAATGCCTTCGATCGCTTGACTATGGCCCTGGTTCGATCGATCGAAATACCTTCGATCGATCGAGCCCAAGTTTTCTAAAGATTGCATGGCAGAGGTTGGGAATCAATATTTCATCACATATTACCAACGTCTAAACTACGGAAACATAATAAAACTAGTGCAGAAATAACAAAACATAGCAATCATTAACATCTAAAGCAATAAACAATCAAATAAAGAAAAAGGAGAAGAAAAACCAAAAGATAATATGAATATAACTTGTAATCAACATCAATCTTGAGTTTAACAATGGAAAAGGAGGAAGAAAACTTGAATCTAACCTAATCTACACCTAATCTAACCCTAAAACTACCCTAAAACTGCTATTTTTCGCGTTCTAGAGCGTACTCTCTTCGTCTGGCATCAAAACGACTTATATATAGGGTTCCTATAGAGTTTACACAACTTTTGGATGAAAATAAAGTTCGATCGATCGAGCTTAGTTTGATCGATCGAAGGTTCGATCGATTGAACTCTGCTCAAGGGCTTGAACTCCTCTGATTTTGACAGCTCTGCGCACTGATGGGAAAATGGCCATAACATTTTACTCGGACCTCGGATTGACCTCCAGTTTTTGGCCACGCGACCTTAACTCAAAGATCTACATTTTATATCTCTAGGAAAATCTTTCAAATCTGAAGTCTTCATTATCAAAATTGGCATTTTCTCAGCTGCTTCTGTTATTCTCTTCACCAAAATCACTTTTCTTTAGCTTCATATTCATTGATTTGCATTCCAATACCTCTAAAATAACGCATAAACATATGTTTTAGCATTAATACAATAAAAAGAACATTGTTATTAGAATGTACCTAACTGTAGGGACTTTGGGGATAAAAGTATGCATAAAGGACCATATAATACGCTATGAACATGTACTTTTCACCTCGAATCACACCCCCCAACTAGCTCGTTTCTAGTCCCTAGCAATGAAGCGAACTGCAGCAATGTTTATTTAAACTCTAAGAATTGAAAACAAAATAAAGTAAAAATCCTAACTCACTTTCGCAGGAATCGCGATTGCATTTAGCGTATGCAACAAGCCTTTAAACCCCTAGGTTCCCCCTAGTGGACAAGTGTTGTCTCGTGAGGGTTTGCAGTGAATCTACCCACAAAATTCATGTTTATGGTAATAGTTCTCATTTAAATGTTTTCAAGAAAAAAAAAATTTTCTCTCATTTAGCCATATAGTTAAGCTCAACAATCTCATGAAACTCTCTAGTATGCCATAGCAATGCAACACACACATTACCGTTAATCTACTATCAAAGTCATTAGAATGTTCCATACCTGTCAATCTTCAAGTGTGTGTGTGAATGGACAACCAAAATACAAAACTTTGATTTCAAAGCTTGCATAACCTAAGCTACTATCAAGACGTTCATTTTGACTCAACTCTCACCGGGATTACACTCTCAAGATGAAGTCACTCTGAATTAGGTGTAATAATTATCACTCATGATATATAAGCTATAAAGAGTAAATGTAAATGGAATCTAATACTTCTCATATCTAAATTGAAAAACAGAGATTTTAGTGCACAAAGTCTCATGAAAGGATACTTTTCACTAGAAGAGCAAGATACCGTGGAGAACTCTCTCATTACCTTAACTTCAAATCCAATTACTTAAAATCATTAGGACTTTGAAAAAGAGGCGTTAGGTGAAAGAAAGAGGCTCATGATATTCAATTGGGTCAAAGGATGTGATTGAAATGTCTACTACAACTTTTTAAACTCCCCCACATCTCCAATCTCTCTCTTCTTTTTATTATTATTTTTTCTTTTTCTTTTGTAACAACTATTGGCATATTTTGTTCTTTTTTTTCTTTTCTTTTTTTTTTCATGCTTTTCTTTTCATATTTTTTCTTTTTCTCTTTCTTTTTTTTTTCCTTGCCAACTTTCCCTTATTCACACTAACAAATTTCTTGTTAATGCAACACATCTCAATCACTCCTAAATAAAGAACTGAGGCTTGAACTCTAATTTTGAGTTAGGTATTGACTTTAGGATTGTGGTAGACCTCGGTGTTCCTTTTCTATTTGCTTCAAATATGTACGGACTTTAAGACAATTCGTTTTTTGCTCAAGAGGTGAAATAATGGAATATCATAGAGGTGTGTCAAGGCTGTATTATTCATGTATGGTCAAAAGATGGCCTAAATCATCTTCTAAGTTAATAGGATTATTCATTTCATCAAATTCAAGAGCTCTAAAGTTGGTAAATCCTGAACGTTCTCTTCTAGCGATCAGTCAAAATGAAGAAGAAAAATGAGACTTTCAACGAATTAATACGCTTTTCAAAAAGTAAGAGTAATTTTATAAAACCCTCAAGATAAAAGAATGGCACAAAAGCTCACTTGGGTTATTAGTCTCCACTACAGTCCTTCAAGACACCTAAGCTATGCTTACTAATCCATTTTAGCTATGTACAAGGTTGTCACAACGCTCAAAGTTGTTTGAAGATTAAAAAGAATAAAACATACCATAACTAAGATAGTAAACAAACTATCATTATGTATCACATACTAGTAACATACAGAAAATAGCACTAATGCATCATAACTAACTACATTAACTAAGAGAGAAATACAAGAACCATTTTATTATATTTAAAATAATTCAAAAAAAAAATTTATTTTTTATTTTTTTTTTAAATTTTGACAATTTATTTTACTGAGTTACATGTTGCTAAGCTGGCATATCGACATTAAAGCACCACAAAAAGATATGAGGCATGCAATGGCTCACTCCCCCCACTAAAACTAAACATTGTCCCCAATGTTCAACACTAAGCACATGAACATGTAAAGTAAAGCGAGAGAAGGGAGGATGTTACCTCGAGGCGTTAATATCCAAATTTTTTTAAGTTACCTGCAAAATCATTAGTTGCAACAAGGAAAAATAGAGAATATAATAGAACTACTCAGTAAATAAATTTGGTTAATCAAGATTTTTATCATATAGTAATAATCAAAATTTTTTACGATCCTCCCAATGAAATAATTTAGCAGTGAAAAGAATGTAGGGATCCTCATAAAATTGCAACTCCTCCCAACTAATGTCAGGCTCAAGATCAGAGGAGATGATGCAAAACCAATGGCCTCTAAATTTGTTGGAGACAATTATAAGAGGTATACCACACTTTTTAGGAATTATACGCAAGAAACGATCTTCGGTGTTGGCATTTCCTATAACAGTCTCTATTTTAATACTAAAAACAGGAAGAGGCCATGGTTCAATAAAAGTGGAAGGGTCGAAGTGATGTTCTAATTTAGCTTCTTTACCCTCCTCATGGCTTAGAACAGAATTTATGGAGATTTGATCATAGGAATTTAATTTCTGTTCTATGTAACTAGTTTTGGACTAGACTTGGATAAAACTATCTATTTGAGCCTCAATGTCATTACTACTCAAGAAGGTCAAGTAGTCTAGCAGATTACTAGCTTCTTGTTGAAGTTTAAGATCATCTAATGTGGGTCCAATATTTTCCAAGTCCTCTCTCAGAGAATTGTGAAATTTAAAATTTTGTGAAGTACATGTGGTAAAATCTTTACCATCCTCTTCCACAACACATTCTTTTTGTTCAAGAGTGGGGTACACATAACATTCAAGCTCAGGATTAGAGCATTGATTGATAGAGAGGATGGGTAATGGGCAACTTAGTGACACCACCTTTTCGGCCGAAAGAGGTGAGGGTTCATGAATATCACAAGAATCTAAATCAGATTAAAAATTTTTAATTACATCCTCCCTAGGGTCACTTTCAATGGTAGGGGTAGAGTCAACAGGTAACTCCTCCTTTCCTAGTTGCATGCAATCACATAAACTGTCATTATCTTTTAAATCCTCATTCTCATCCTTGTAATTCTCCTCACTATATATGTCATCTATTGAGGTGCCCTGGACAAAGGAATTGTGCAACTTTATCCAAGCAGTGAAGGAATTGATATCTGGGGTCGTGTATTGAGGAGAAGATGATTCTACAACTTCATGCTCAATGGTTTAGTTTTGGAGGTCTTGTTGGGTTATGACTTTCTCGAGTGAGTTGTTAATCTCATTCGGTATAAACCTATCATTGTCCTCTAATTCCATTCCATTGTTAGTGTCTTGAAATTTAGGTTGTAGTGTTGAAGGACTGGTATAGTCATCTAAAGTTTGGCTAGCATATGCTTGTTGATATCTAGTTTCTAATTTATCTAGTGCAATATCTAGCCTTTTCATTTCACTAAGCAGCAATTTTAACATACCATTATCCTCAACTTGGTTATTCTCCTCATTATTACTATATGAAGTTTCACCCCATTGTTGTTGGTAGTAATTCACATCCCATTGTGTTTGTGGACACGACTCGCCAAAGGGAAAGTCTTGGTGCGTTTGGTAATCGTGGTAGCTACTACTATATCCTACATTATCATTTTGGTTATATCCCCATTGCGATTGATAGAACTCTTCATGTGGAGATTCTTGATACGTTTGATAATACGGGGGACTACCACTATTGTTTTCCTATTGTGGTGGTTGGTAGCACTCAGGTTGATAATCTGCGTCATATGTGGGTGCTTGCCAACTTGGGGGATAGTTTTCATTACCTAAAGTGTACCTGTTCATGATGTTTGTGTTGTATGGAGGGTAATATGGATAAGACATGTTTATCAAAATTTTTAAACAATAAAATTTTTATTTATTTACTTGTGAGAGAAAAAGTCCAACAATTTTTATTTGTATTATATATTTATTTAATTATTATTTTTTAAATTTTTTTTTATTTTTTTAAGAAAAAGAAAAAATGGAAATAACTTAGTAAAATCCTAACCTATTTGCCTTCCCCGGCAACGGCGCCAAAAACTTGACACGACTAAAAAGTTGTGCGCTCTTGTGCAACACCCAAGTGTAGGTGATCGTTCAAGTAATACTGGATAAATCCAGGTCGATCCCTCAGGGAAGGAAAAGGAAGAATATATACTAAGTTACAACCTAAAGAAAAAGAAAATAAGAATGAATGATTGGAGGTGTACTAACAAATCCTAATTAATTAAATTAAACTAAATAATAAACTAAAACTTATAGAAACATAACTAATTAAACAGATAAACTAAAGGTGTTGGAAATACGAGAATCCACATTGATCCTAACCATCTACCATGCATACTCATTAATGTTCTATGGAGTTCATTCCTTTTCAGCATTCCGTATTTTTCTAAAGATAAAGAATCAATAGCCCTTTCATGACCGGGACTACATCATCACAGTTGATTTAAAATACTTAGAAGACGGTTTAAAACAATGGTTATTACTTGCACTCTAAATGGTGTTAGCATTCAAAGTGGTTTTCAAAAGTCATTGAAGAAAAGACCTTAAGACTTTAAGTTCTAAAAACTGTTGTGACAAACTGAGCTTATTAGGACAATTTGATGACAGATTTCTAAAACAGAAAGTCATAGAATACTTAAAAGAATCATCTCAGGAATTAGCAAGTTCGTTAGATCGATCGAAGCGCTCTGGATCGATCGGACATCGTTATCCATCAATCGATCGAAATGCCTTCGATCGCTTGACTATGGCCCTGGTTCGATCGATCGAAATACCTTCGATCGATCGAGCCCAAGGTTTCTAAAGATTGCATGGCAGAGGTTGGGAATCAATATTTCATCACATATTACCAACGTCTAAACTACGGAAACATAATAAAACCAGTGCAGAAATAACAAAACATAGCAATCATTAACATCTAAAGCAATAAACAATCAAATAAAGAAAGATGAGAAGAAAAACCTGGAGATAATATGAATATAACTTGTAATCAACATCAATCTTGAGTTTAACAATGGAAAAGGAGGAAGAAAACTTGAATCTAACCTAATCTACACCTAATCTAAACCTAAAACTACCCTAAAACTGCTGTTTTTCGCGTTCTGGAGCGTCCTCTCTTTGTCTGATATCAAAATGACTTATATATAGGGTTTCTTCAGAGTTTACGCAACTTTTGGATGAAAAAAAAGTTCGATCGATCGAGCTTAGTTTGATAGATCGAAGGTTCGATCGATTGAACTCTGCTCAAGGGCTTGAACTCCTCTGATTTTGACAGCTCTGCGCACCGATGGGAAAATGGCCATAACATTTTACTCGGACCTCGGATTGACCTCCCGTTTTTGGCCACGCGACCTTAACTCAAAGATCTACATTTTCTATCTCTAGGAAGTCTTCATTGTCAAAATTGGCATTTTCTCAGCTACTTCTGTTATTCTCTTCACCAAAATCACCTTTCTTTAGCTTCACTTCATTGATTTGCATTCTAATACCTATAAAACAACGCATCAACATATGTTTTAGCATTAACACAATAAAAATAACATTGTTATTAGAATGCACCTAATTGTAGGGACTTTAGGGATAAAAGTATGCATACAGGACCATATAAAACGCTATGAACATGCACTTTTCACCTCGAATCAACACCAGCCCATTTTGGGCGAATTTTCATTTCCAAAAATCAAAGAGAGAGAGAGAGAGAGAGAGAGAGAGAGAGAGAGAGAGGGGGGGGAGCCTGTAGACACCTCATTTTTTCGGCTATCAGATTTAGGAGACCCATAGCTTGGTGGTTCACAATGATCGTAAAAGACTCAAAAGGACTCTCGGAAGTCAGCTCTATCTCTCAGAATGACCAAAATGCCCCTGAAAGCCCGAAAACTCCCAGATTTGGTCTCAAAGTTCTGAAAACATGCTACGTCATAAGAAAAGTGATAAAATGAGTTTTTAAGAAAAATCGGATGAAATCGTCAGCTCCCAGAGACCCCCGGAAGTCCCGGAAGTTCCCGGAAAGTCCCCGTTGACCGGTTTGACCAAGGTATGACCAGGTTTGACCAAGTTTGACCAAGTTTGACCAAAATCGTCCGAATTCACTGGAATCATTTTAAATCATGAGAAAAGTGTTAAAACAAGTTCCAAAAAAAAATCAAGCGAAAACATCAGCTCTCGGGAATTCCCGGAGGTTTCCAGAACTTCCCGGGAATCCCAAGTTTGACCAGTTTGACCAGAATTTGACTTTGGAACAAGGGCACCAAAACAATTTTCAAACATTTTTCATGGATACTAGAGGTCAATAGCTTTCCAACGGTATATCGCACATAATTTCTGGATTTAAAACAAATTTATTATGAATTTCCTAAGGCAAAAAAAGGCGATCAAATCGACTTTTATCGCGAATACCGCAAAACTTTTCAAAGTGACCTATCTCCGAACTATTTTTTATGTAAATTAGACTCCATTACCTTTCCAACGGTATATCACAACCTCAATTTGGAGTTCGTATGCATTTTTTGTGAATTTCGGACGAAATAGAGCCTTTTCGCGAATACCGGAACTTCAGGGGACCTAAACAGCATTAACTGGAAGAGGGAGGAGCACTGCCGCCGCGGCAATGACCCACTGCCGCCGCGGCACAGGCCCAGTGCCACCGTGGCACTCTCCTCCAGAACAGTATATTTTTGTAATTTATTTTGGGGGTCCAATTTGATATATTAGAAATCAAAAGGACGTAGTTTTGGTTCCCAGCTTATTTTGGACCAATGGGAGACCATTTTAAACTTTTTAAAACTCCATTTACCACCCCTCCTTTTCCTATAAAAGAAGCCATTTACTTCCATTTAGAGGAGAGACATGGAAGCTTAGAGAGAGCTTAGGAAGAGACTCTAGAGAAATATAGAGAGAGAAAGAGAAGAAGTAGTCTTCTTCTTCCATTTTTTCCAATCAAAGTGAGTTCTAATCTTGTTTTCCTCCACCATTCTTCTATATACTTCATCATCAACATACCCAATCACCATTTCTCTAAGCATTCATGAGATAGGAAGCTACTTCCATGTCCAAATGTCACCACATATGAGTGAAACACCAAGCTACAAGTCCAATATCTCAATGATTATCAACTATTGATTGCTATTTGAATGCTTGTTTACTTTGATGTTCATCTCTCTCTTAACCTCATTTCTTTTTTGCTTTTCTGTGATTATTTAGTTGTTCATCATCATCTAGATGACATGTTGTTTGAGGAGAGTGAATCCTTATGGATAGTAGCTCTTGACCTCAAAAACATGTTTGATAGATGATGATCATAACTTCAATACCTTCAAGGTATTCTTGAAGTTATGTTCAAAATAAAAATGAATCTCTCCAATAATATTGGGAGTTCTTTGATGATTCAAGGTTGGATGAGGTTCTAAGTGGTCACATGGTCATCTCAAGAGTTTAAGTTCATGCTTTGAACATCTATTTCAAAACCCCCAATCAACAACTCAAACTCTATTTCAAAACCCAAATCCATTTTCTTCAAGAATGATCCAAAACAGTGAGCTGTTCAGAATCAAAGATTTGTTTTGAATTAAATACTTGATTTATGATGATGAAACCACTTGGAAAATCTTCCTAAGACATCATAGTTTGTCTCCAATATTTCCCATCAATTATAGAGATGTGAAAGTATTTGTTTTGGATGTGAGAAGTTCATATTCATAATCTGCCTCTGTTCTCACAGAATGTTCAACCAACTACTTGCACTTATTCTGGATATTTTCGTCACTGTATATATATCTTTTCTATTTTTTTTTATAAAACTTGGGTCTCTTAGGAAACTTTTGGTACATAATGGGTCATCATAAACCCATTCTTTGATTTATGCAAAATCATACAAAATCAGTCAACAGTGCAGCTTTTGTTTCTGAGTCATGTGTACATTCTGATTTATTTCTTTTAATCTGTGATAGCTATTGATGTTTGGCTTTTTGGGTTATTTTCTAGACACAATAAGGATAATCTCTGATTTGTCTCACATTTTCCTAGGCACGTTTGACCTCCCATTATAATGTTACAAAGTAATGCATACAGTCTGTCCACTATTCACAGCATTTCACTTTTTGACTTTCACACTTTGATGCAACACTCTCTTGTATCTAGATGAACCCATATCCCATGCACATGTTTTTTTACCACTTTTAGCATGCTATATCATATCATGTATCATCTATCCTCTCATGTATCATACTCCCATAGACTCTTGAGTTTGGTTTCAAAATAAAACCATGTTTTGCAAATACTTGGGAAGGTCTTGAAATCAGTTAGGAATTGATATTCCAAGTGGTTAGAATATTCATCCAAGTTCTGGAAGTATACTTTCAACCCCCCCCCCCCCCATTTCAAAACCCCCCTCTTAAACCCCTCATTTTGATTCCAAGAAATAAACCTTGTTTTTCTCAAAACCCTCAAAACAGTGGGTCATTTAACTTCAAGGAATTAGTTTGAGTTCAATACTCAATGTATGAATGTAAGACCACTTGGAAAGTCTTCCTAACTCATTAGAGAACACCCATGATTTTTGGTTTGACGTGGAAATACTTGAAAATGGTCTATTTGGATCCAAACATTTTCTCTAGACATTCTGTTTTTGATGTCACAGCAGCTAGGTCCACCTTCAACTTGTTTTCCAGAAAAACTTTTCCAAACGGGGTGGTCCTAACTTATTTTTCCCTTACACTTCAATGTCTTGGGGAACATGTCAGTCGACAGTACGGACTCTGTTTCTGAGTGACCTTCATTGTTTATATGATTTCTCTCATTCTGTGATAGTTATTCAATATTGGCCTTTTGGGTAGTGTTCTAGACACAATAAGGAAGATCTCCATAAAAAATCATGCTTTGAAAACATTCCTAACCCGTCTTTGCAATTTCCACAAGATCATGCTACTGTTCTGTCCACTATTCACAGCAAGCACATTTCAACTTTCATTCTTTGATTTGATGCTCATATGCATTCCAAATTAGTTCACATCTTAGGAAGTAATTCATAATACATTTGTATATATCCCATGTTGATTTCATTCATCCATTCATACACATTTTAGACTTCTAAGTCATTCTAGGAATTCATGAACACAAAGCACACTACAACCTTGGCACATTTTAGATACATGCATTGCATTCATGCAAGATTTGGGGTTTTTTGCAACTCCTAATCTAAGAAGATTATAAGGAATGATCACGATCACACGTTCCTACTCTCCCCTTTGATCTAATCATCCTTTCTCATCCATCTCGGGGATTGAGAGATCTCTTTTTCTCAAAGAATAACATGCATCATACTAGCTTGCTAAGCATATTTTGATTTCATTGTTTATTTATTTCAAGAACAATTCATGTCCCCCTTTAGATTAGGAAGTCTTGATTATTTGATATATGATTAGACGATTTTTCCTAGCTTTATTTGTGTGATCTTTCACTTTACATTATATGATATTTGACTTAGATCTTATGAATGATATCTTATCTTTAGATCTTCCATTTCAAGTTTCTTATGTAATGTAGTATACTATCATAGTATTACTTGTTGAACCAAACATAGTACAAGATGATTATTTGAATGCTAATTGAGGCCTGTCGGAAGACGGTGCGAGTTGAGGGTGTTTTAGTCGTGACAAAGGCTCCTTCCTCTCTCGTACCAAAACCCCGAACCAAGTTCTTTGGTTATGAAGGGCCGGTGCCCTTATCCGCTTGGGTGAGTCAAATTAGGTTTCTTGGTTCCTTAAAGACCAAGTGGCGACTCTGTATCTGTTTTCAACAGACCATTTTCTTTCTTTGATCAATTTCAAACAAGTTTCAAAACCCAACAAAGAGGCGGAAGCCCAGTATCCACAATCTGGCGACTCCACTGGGGATTTTTATTTTTAAAACAAAATAATACAGAGGTTTGACTCATAAGAAGCATCCTTAAAATCATCTTTCTACTGTGTCTGGTTCACCGCATTGCACTTCTGCATTTCCCCTTCGACTGTGTCTGAAACGCGGCGCTGACATTGTTCAGGTCTTGCTGTGTCAGGGCACAAGTCACCGTTGATACTGTACCTTACAAGGTATATCAAAAAGAGTAAAAACCTCCGTACTGTCTCTCTGACGGTATATTGGAACTCTCGTCAACGGACCCTCTTTGACTAAACCCAGTCTTTGCATATAGATTCCTGTAGAACCTTTCATAGGACTGTTCATTTATCTTTTCAGATAGGACAATGTGTTATAACTGCTGTATGCCCTGGTGGGATTACCTGCGCGGTGTAGACGCTTATGTGGCATAGAATAGATCCTCTTTCTTATGATTCCCAAGGCAATCACTCACATGTGATCACATTGAGTTGACTTGCCTAGGCACCATGATAAGGATGTCTGCTCCATGCTCACAAAGATATACACCGCAAACCTTGTTTGTTGATCCTGAGACATAGGAGTATGAAAACTTGCTAGACAGTATGATCATCATCATCACCTATTCCCGTCGTATATCCCTATTTCTTCCAGAAACTCTACCCAACTCATCAGGATATCCCTGTTTCTCCTAGAAACTTTGTCCGAATCACCCAGATTTCGTAGAAATCCCTATTTCTCCCCAAATTACCCAGAAATCTCAATTTCTTCCAGAAACTCCGATATACTTATGTCCCCCCAGATATTCTTGCTTCCCCCAGAATACCCAAAAACCTCAATTTTTCTTAGAAACTCCGATATACTTGTTTCTCCCAGAAACTATGTCCAACTTACCCGAGTTTTCATGTTTTCCCATAAACTCTATCCAAATCTCCAAGATTTCCCAAAAATTCCAACAACTCCATCCAAACTTCCCAAAAATGCCTAGATGTACCAATTTCTCCCAGAAATTCTGATTTCCCAATTTCTCCTAGAAGCTCAGTCCAAATCAACCAGAAATTCCTATTTCTCCTAGAAACTCAAATGACTTTTAGAAATTTCTCTGAATCTTCCAAATCCCTATTTATCCCAGAAACTCTGTATCCCGGAAATCCCTGTTGTCCCTTGGTGATCACACTGGAAAGTAAGGTTAGCACACTCTGTATGCCTAGGACCTTATTTGTTTAGCTGCTATCTGTTAAAAAAAGAAGCATCATATAGATTAGGGCTTACATCCGCATGCTTGTCTCATATACATACACAGTTCATGTCAGTATGCACACACATATATCTCATAAGTCCACACTGTCTATCCCTTCTCATCATCACATGATCATCAATCTTCATCCTCCGAGTCTAATCCTTGTCATTTCAATTTGTAAGACATCACAGGTCCCAAACGTCGTCCTGCTACATTTTCTTCTTGGGATTAACAGCCCTCCCGGAAACAAACCTATGGATCACAAAAGCTTGGAAACTCGAGTCGCCAAGATGAGAACCACTATGACTCAGCTTTCGGATCACCTCACCCAGGTCCTAGGATTTCTTGAGAAAATGAGACCAGAAGTCAACATTCACTCCGCTTGGACTCGTACACCGAATGATCAACTAATCAGAATAACTGTGGATGCTAGAATGACCGCTATGGAACCTACTGTTGAGAAGATCAGGGACGAGCTTGTGGAAATGACAGATATGATACGGCATTTGGCTAACCCACCACCCTCGATTCTGCTATCTTCCCGGTCAGCACCTTGTACTGAATGGTTTAGAAAATTAGCTGATCTTTGGATACATAGTTTGGATCAAGAAGCTCTTGACAAGCTTACCAGATTAAAGGATGCCATCAAAGAAGGAAAGTTTAGGAATAATGAACCCCAACACCAGTCCAAGGGACCTAACTACTCCCTAGACTCCCCAGATATCCATGCACCTAACCACCAACCAATGGCCTACCCTCTCCGTCCATACCAGTCCATTCCACCAAATCGCCCTAAAGGCCCTCGCAAATTCTCCAGACTTGATATTCCCCTCTCCACAGCCTTAGACCACCTACTCAAAAAGGGCCACCTGCAACTCCTCCCTCACAAACCACTACCGGATCCCATACCCTCTCACTACAACATGAGCCTACAATGTGCTTACCACCAAAATCTAGGCCATGCCACCGATCAGTGCATCCGCCTCCGCCATGACATTCAAAATCTCATAGAGGATGCACCCCATCCTAATGCCATCTCCTATCTTGGCTTGGACCAACCGCTCGACTGATCCCCCTCGCTGAGGCCCATGAATGTTGAACCTATGCCGGTGAAGTGATGGTGTTTGGAACTCTTGCTAGAAAACCAAATGAAGATGCTCTTTAGAAAAAAAAAAAAGAAATAAAAAGAATAAGTGAGTTACTGTGACATTCCATTTGAGACCGGGTCGAGTCCAGTCGAGTCTGTTGTGTGTTTTGTCTATTTCAAGTTTAGTCTTGTGGTCAAGCCCGTCTGTCATCAAGTTGTTATGAGTCTGTAATCCTTCTCTACTGATGGAATGAAGTCTCATTTTACCTAATCTGATGTGCCCAGTCATAGATGCATGAATCGCTGAACTGAAGTGTCACTTTTCAAATTACCATGGATATTACTGTGCTAAAAAAAAGGGGTAAATTTTTTTTACTCAAACAAAAAATCCTGAAAGGTCGAAGTCAATCTTGCGCCGACACCGATGAAGAGCCGAGAATTGAATAGTCTTACTTTAAGAATTTAAAAGATACTTTTGCTCAAATCTTGAAAAGACATACTTGAGACTGACTTGGGGCTTACCCAACACCCTTTTTCCACCGTTTCAAAGCCTTAAGCCCAATCCAATTGGGAGCCACGCAATCTGTCCGATTGAAAGCAATGCAAACTTAGCCCTAGATGGTAGCCAAACATTCCAGTGAGTTTCATCTCCACTTTCAAAAAAAAGGGAAAGAAAAAGAAAAGAAAGAAAAGAAAAGAAAAAGCTTTCTAGGTTGAAAACCCGAAAGGGCACCTAGGCAAAAGTTAGAGCTGAAAAAGGTGTTGATTTCCAAAATCTGACCCAAACCAGTCAAAATGTTGGAGAAAATTTTGATGAGAGAATCATACGCTTCAAGATACATCTTAAGAACGTGCCAAGATCACATTTCAAAAGGCTCGGAACGACCACAAATAAATTCTGAGAGCTGACATGCACATTTCGAAATTCTAAAATTGCGATTGAAAGATCTTGCAAGAATTAGCTGCATGAAAAACAAAATTGACTGGCTAGGCAAAAGTGAAAAGGATCAATCCTCAAAACAAAAGAAAAAGAAAAAGAAAAGACAGGAAAAGAAAAGAAAAGAAAAGAAAGGGAGATGGAAACTGAATCCTCCTCTTCAAGGCTACCATAAGTAACCCAAGTTTGAACTTCTTTGACGATTGGTATGAAAAACCCTCATACCTCAAACCCCTTATTTTAGACCGTGCCTTGAACTACGCTTGACCTGATTCCCACTCGGGGATACGTAGGCAACCACATCGGTTCGGTCAACACCATCATAATCAAACCAATTTCCTTCAAGCCTTGCCTTGAACTACGCTCGACCTGATTCCCACTCGAGGATACGTAGGCAACCGCATCGGTTCGGTCGACACCATCATAATCAACCCCCCCTTCTTTCAAGACTTTGGCCCGAACTACGTTGGACCTGATCCCCGCTCGGGGGTACGTAGGCAGACTTTCAAAAAGAAAAGAAGGATGGCTCGCTAGGTCGAAAATCCGAAAGGACGCCTAGGCAAAAATTAGAGCTAAATCCAAGGTGAGCAATAACAAAAGAGAGAAAAGAGCTTGCTAGGTCACCTCACTGGTGCCTAGGCAAAAGTTATGAGCATTTGAGAGATTAAAGTCACGGTCCATGCCTCAAGCCAGAAAATCACCTTCCACACTAGGGGCAAACTTCGGCTACCCGCCTCGTTTGTCTGACTTTTACTATCTACCCTTCACACAAGGGGCAAACTTCGGTCACCTACCTCGTTTGCCCAAAACCTCCAATGAACCTTCCTCCAAACTAGGGGCAAACTTCGGTCATTTGCCTCGTTTGCCTACCGATCCCACTTCATGCCCTTCAAACTAGGGGCAAACTTCATTTGCCACTTGATCCCTATACACCAATGGTAAGCCTTCAAGTCACAAACATTGTCTTGAACAGATGGAAATGGAGCGTCTTTCATTCCATAAGCTAAGGCACTAATTCAAAGCACATCTTGAGAGAAGCAAAGAAATTGATTAGATCAGTAGGGAGGAATTTTCAAAAATAAGATTCACCATCAAAGTGATGCCACGTTAAGGAGAGAAGTAAACACAAAAGAGAAATGGTACATCATTTATGACAAAAGCACATTAAGTTTTGGCAAGTCGACCTTGTTTCATTTTGGTGTCAAATGTGTCATCCTTGTGCGTCAATGTCTGTTAAGTTTTTGAGTCTGTTGTAGTCTCAAATGTGTAAATCAACAGTGACTAATAAAATTTTCAAATCAAGTTATAAAGAGTATGCCAATACAAGCAGGAGTACCAAACACCATTACTGCACCGGTCAAGGCGTCAGCATGAGAAGCGTCAAAACTTGGGGAAGATTTCATCCCTTTCCAAACTGCCAAAAGCTAATCATCTTTCTTCATGCAACATAAGTCCATGAGTGGCTGTTGATCTTCCGTCTTTCTTCATGCAACATAAGTCCATGAGTGGCTGTTGATGATCTTCCTTTCTTCATGCAACATAAGTCCATGAGTGGCTGTTGATCTTTCATCTTTTTTCATGCAACATAAGTCCATGAGTGGCTGTTGATGTTCTTCCTTTCTCCTTGCAACATAAGTCCATGAGTGGCTGTTGATCTTCCGTCTTTCTTCATGCAACATAAGTCCATAAGTGGCTATTGATGATCTTCCTTTCTCCTAGCAACATAAGTCCATGAGTGGCTGTTGATCTTTCATCTTTCTTCATGCAACATAAGTCCAAGAGTGGCTGTTGATGATCTTCCTTTCTCCTTGCAACATAAGTCCATGAATGGCTGTTGATTTTTCATCTTTCTTCACGCAACATAAGTCCATGAGTGGCTGTTGATCTTTCATCTTTCTTCATACAACATAAGTCCATGAGTCGTTGATGATCTTCTTTTCTCCTAGCAACATAAGTCCATGAGTTGCTGTTGATCTTTCATCTTTCTTCATGCAACATAAGTCCATGAGTGGCTGTTGATGATCCTCCTTTCTCCTAGCAACATAAGTCCATGAGTGGCTGTTGATCTTTCATATTTCTTCATACAACATAAGTCCATGAGTGGCTGTTGATGATCTTCCTTTCTTCCAGCAACATAAGTCCATAAGTTGCTACTGATTATCACCCTCCATCAGTGTCAAACCACCGCAAATCATCTCTGTCATAAATAGAATGATACCTTGACTCCCATTTAAAAGACGTATTTCCTTCTTCCTAGCAGAGTACATTATCCTTCAGCTCTCGGAGGACCTGACCGGCCCTCTTGGATTGAGCGCCAAAAGAGATTCTCCGAGAACCCTACATCATCCCCCGAGGACAGAAACCGATAGATACCAACTCCCGGAGGCCCTGACCGGCCCTCTTGGATTGAGCGCCAAAAGAGATTCTCCGAGAACCCTACATCATCCCCCGAGGACAGAAACCGATAGATACTAGCTCCCGGAGGCCCTGACCGGCCCTCTTGGATTGAGCACCAAAAAAGATTCTCCGAGAACCCTACATCATCCCCCGAGGACAGAAACCGATAGATACCAGCTCTCGGAGGCCCTGACCGGCCCTCTTGGATTGAGTGCCAAAATAGATTCTCCGAGAACCCTACATCATCCCCCGAGGACAGAAACCGATAGATACCAGCTCCCGGAAGCCCTGACCGGCCCTCTTGGATTGAGCGCCAAAAGAGATTCTCCGAGAACCCTACATCATCCCCCGAGGACAGAAACCGATAGATACCAGCTCCCGGAGGCCCTGACCGGCCCTCTTGGATTGAGCGCCAAAAGAGATTCTCCGAGAACCCCACATCATCCCCCGAGGACAGAAACCGATAGATACCAGCTCCTGGAGGCCCTGACCGGCCCCCTTGGATTGAGCGTCAAAAGAGATTCTCCGAGAACCCTACATCATCCCCCGAGGACAGAAACCGATAGATACCAGCTCCCGGAGGCCCTGACCGGCCCCCTTGGATTGAGCGCCAAAATAGATTCTCCGAGAACCCTACATCATCCCTCGAGGACAGAAACCGATAGATACCAGCTCCCGGAGGCCCTGACCGGCCCTCTTGGATTGAGCGCCAAAAGAGATTCTTCGAGAACCCTACATCATCCCCCGAAGACAGAAACCGATAGGCCCTAACCGGCTCTTTTGGATTGAGCATTGCAAAATCTGACCAACTACGAGAGATTCAGAGATGGATCCTGGTTTTAGGTCAAGAATTGAAGAGAGATTCTCAGAGAGTCCCCTACCATCCCAGCAGAAGATATCAGAAGTCTGAACCAATTCTCCAGACTTTGTCATCATAAGGATCGGCCAACGATTGAAAACATCACCCGCAGTCGAATCACCCGAATTCCCAGGGCAAGCACTGTCTATTCGCAATTCAAGGATCTGTGTCCACTGATTATCATGAGCTTTCTCACCTGTCAGTCATCATGAGTTTCCTCACTTATCGCGAGCTTCTTCACTCCGGTTATCTCACCTGTCAATTATCGTGAGCTACCTATTATGAGCCTCCTCGCTTTGGTTATTATAAAACTGTCGTTTATCATGAACTCCCTCACCTATGGGTTATCTTTAGTTGTCATCCTCAAAGACCCCACATCCGATCCCATTCGCTTGTAAAGCACACTTCCTGTAATTCCAGAAGTTTGCCCCTAGACCCAGAGTCTTCTAAACCTTGCTGTCCTTATCCGAGTCATCCACCACATCACAGTCGTAAACACTAGCACAACACCAGCCACTCGGAGTGGCACACCCCATAGCACTTGCTCATACTAGGGTCATAACACTAGACATGATAGGACTCATGACACAATTCATATCACATCCATGCATTGCATATCACTCTTATATCATAGCGTCCGTCTGATTGTTGTGTATGTGCATGTGTGATTTATTCCTTTTGCCCTGAACTACGTCCTGGTCTGATTTCCCTTGGGATACGTAGGCAGCTCACGCAGAGCACGACCAGCACTGACCGCAGCATCTTTCTTTTTTTCTTCATTGCATCTTTTGCAACGTTTTTATCCTAAATCTATAGCCTCCAAAAAGTCCTGTCTCTTCAAACCTTTGGCACTCGCTTGCGACATGCGTTGCCTCGCAAGTTCATACCAAAGAGGGGCAAATTGTAGACACCCCATTTTGTCGGCTATCAAATTTAGGAGACCCATAGCTTGGTGGTTCACAATGATCGTAAAAGACTCAAAAGGACTCTCGGAAGTCAGCTCTATCTCTCAGAATGCTCAGAATGACCAAAATGCCCCTGAAAGCCCGAAAACTCCCAGATTTGGTCCCAAAGTTCTGAAAACATGCTACGTCGTAAGAAAAGTGATAAAATGAGTTTTTAAGAAAAATCGGATGAAATCGTCAGCTCCCAGAGACCCCCGGAAGTCCCGGAAGTTCCCGGAAAGTCCCCGTTGACCGGTTTGACCAAGGTATCACCAGGTTTGACCAAGTTTGACCAAGTTTGACCGAAATCGTCCGAATTCACCGGAATCATTTTAAATCATGAGAAAAGTGTTGAAACAAGTTTCAAAAGAAAATCGAGCGAAAACATCAGCTCCCGGGAACTCCCGGAGGTTTCCAGAACTTCCCGGGAATCCCAGGTTTGACCAGTTTGACCAAAATTTGACTTTGGAACCAGGGCACCAAAATAATTTTTAAACATTTTTCATGGATACTAGAGGTCAATAGCTTTCCAACGGTATATCGCACATAATTTCTGGATTTAAAATGAATTTATTATGAATTTCCTAAGGCAAAAAAAGGCGATCAAATCGACTTTTATCGCGAATACCGCAAAACTTTTCAAAGTGACCTATCCCCGAACTATTTTTTATGTAAAGTAGACTCCATTACCTTTCCAACGGTATATCACAACCTCAATTTGGAGTTCGTATGCATTTTCTGTGAATTTCGGACGAAATAGGGCCTTTTCGCGAATACCGAAACTTAAGGGGACCTAAACAGCATTATCTGGACGAAGGAGGAGCACTGCCGCCGCGGCACTAGCCTACTACCGCCGCGGCACAGGCCCAGTGCCGCCGCGGCACTCTCCTCCAGAATAGTATATTTTTGTAATTTATTTTGGGGGTCCAATTTGATATATTAGAAATCAAAAGGACGTAGTTTTGGTTCCCAGCTTATTTTGGACCAATGGGAGACCATTTTAAACTTTTTAAAACTCCATTTACCACCCCTCCTTTTCCTATAAAAGAAGCCATTTACTTCCATTTAGAGGAGAGACATGGAAGCTTAGAGAGAGCTTAGGAAGAGACTCTAGAGAAATATAGAGAGAGAAAGAGAAGAAGTAGTCTTCTTCTTCCATTTTTTCCAATCAAAGTGAGTTCTAATCTTGTTTTCCTCCACCATTCTTCTATATACTTCATCATCAACATACCCAATCACCATTTCTCTAAGCATTCATGAGATAGGAAGCTACTTCCATGTCCAAATGTCACCACATATGAGTGAAACACCAAGCTACAAGTCCAATATCTCAATGATTATCAACTATTTATTGCTATTTGAATGCTTGTTTACTTTGATGTTCATCTCTCTCTTAACCTCATTTCTTTTTTGCTTTTCTTTGATTATTTAGTTTTTCATCATCATCTAGATGACATGTTGTTTGAGGAGAGTGAATCCTTATGGATAGTAGCTCTTGACCTCAAAAACATGTTTGATAGATGATGATCATAACTTCAATACCTTCAAGGTATTCTTGAAATTATGTTCAAAATAAAAATGAATCTCTCCAATAATATTGGGAGTTCTTTGATGATTCAAGGTTGGATGAGGTTCTAAGTGGTCACATGGTCATCTCAAGAGTTTAAGTTCATACTTTGAACATCAATTTCAAAACCCCCAATCAAGAACTCAAACTCTATTTCAAAACCCAAATCCATTTTCTTCAAGAATGATCCAAAACAGTGAGCTGTTCAGATTCAAAGATTTGTTTTGAATTAAATACTTGAGTTATGATGATGAAACCACTTGGAAAATCTTTCTAAGACATCATAGTTTGTCTCCAATATTTCCCATCAATTATAGAGATGTGAAAGTATTTGTTTTGGATGTGAGAATTTCATATTCATAATCTGCCTCTGTTCTCACAGAATGTTCACCCAACTTCTTGCACTTATTCTGGATATTTTCGTCACTGTACATATATCTTTTCTATTTGTTTTATAAAACTTGGGTGTCTTAGGAAACCTTTGGTACATAAAGGGTCATCATAAACCCTTTCTTTGATTTATGAAAAATCATACAAAATCAGTCAGCAGTGCAGCTTTTGTTTCTGAGTCATGTGTACATTCTGATTTATTTCTTTTAATCTGTGATAGCTATTGATGTTTGGCTTTTTTAGTTATTTTCTAGACACAATAAGGATGATCTCTGATTTTTCTCACATTTGCCTAGGCACGTTTGACCTCCCATTATAATGTTACAAAGTAATGCATACAGTCTGTCCACTATTCACAGCATTTCACTTTTTGACTTTCACACTTTGATGCAACACTCTCTTGTATCTAGATGAACCCATATCCCATGCACATGTTCTTTACCACTTTTAGCATGCTATATCATATCATGTATCATCTATCCTCTCATGTATCATACTCCCATAGACTCTTGAGTTTGGTTTCCAAATAAAACCATGTTTTGCAAATACTTGGGAAGTTCTTGAAATCAGTTAGGAATTGATATTCCAAGTGGTTAGAATATTCATCCAAGTTCTGGAAGTATACTTTCAACCCCCCCCCCCCCCCCCCCATTTCAAAACCCCCCTCTTAAACCCCTCATTTTGATTCCAAGAAATAAACCTTGTTTTTCTCAAAACCCTCAAAACAGTGGGTCATTTAACTTCAAGGAATTAGTTTGAGTTCAATACTCAATGTATGAATGTAAGACCACTTGGAAAGTCTTCCTAACTCATTAGAGAACACCCAAGATTTTTGGTTTGACTTGGAAATACTTGAAAATGGTCTATTTGGATCCAAACATTTTCTCTAGACATTCTGTTTTTGATGTCACAGCAGCTAGGTCCACCTTCAACTTGTTTTCCAGAAAACCTTTTCCAAAAGGGGTGGTCCTAACTTATTTTTCCCTTACACTTCAATGTCTTAGGGAACTTTCTGTATAAAATGGGCCTCTAGATCATTCGTTTGTATTTTCTAAGATTTTTCAACATTTCGGTCGACAGTACGGACTCTGTTTCTGAGTGACCTTCATTGTTTATATGATTTCTCTTATTCTGTGATAGTAATTCAAGATTGGCCTTTTGGGTAGTGTTCTAGACACAATAAGGAAGATCTCAGTAAAATATCATGCATTGAAAACATTCCTAACCCCTCTTTGAAATTTCCACAAGATCATGCTACTGTTCTGTCCACTAATCACAGCAAGCACATTTCAACTTTCATTCTTTGATTTGATGCTCATATGCATTCCAAATTATTTCACATCTTAGGAAGTAGTTCATACTACATTTGTACATATCCCATGTTGATTTCATTCAGCCATTCATACACATTTTAGACTTCTAAGTCATTCTAGGAATTCATGAACACAAAGCACACTACAACCTTGGCACATTTTAGATACATGCATTGCATTCATGCAAGATTTGGGGTTTTTTGCAACTCCTAATCTAAGAAGATTATAAGGAATGATCACGATCACACGTTCATACTTTCCCCTTTGATCTAATCATCCTTTCTCATCCATCTCGGGGATTGAGAGATCTCTTTTTCTCAAAGAATAACATGCATCATACTAGCTTGCTAAGCATATTTTGATTTCTTTGTTTATTTGTTTCAAGAACAATTCATGTCCCCCTTTAGATTAGGAAGTCTTGATTATTTGATATATGATTAGACGATTTTTCCTAGCTTTATTTGTGTGATCTTTCACTTTACATTGTATGATATTTGACTTAGATCTTATGAATGATATCTTATCTTTAGATCTTCCATTTCAAGTTTCTTATGTAATGTAGTATACTATCATAGTATTACTTGTTGAACCAAACATAGTACAAGATGATTATTTGGATGCTAATTGAGGCCCGTCGGACGACGGGGCGAGTTGAGGGTGTTTTAGTCGTGACAAAGGCTCCTTCCTCTCTCGTACCAAAACCCCGAACCAAGTTCTTTGGTTATGAAGGGCCGGTGCCCTTATCCGCTTGGGTGAGTCAAATTAGGTTTCTTGGTTCCTTAAAGACCAAGTGGCGACTCTGTATCTGTTTTCAACAGACCATTTTCTTTCTTTGATCAATTTCAAACAAATTTCAAAACACAACAAAGAGGCGGAAGCCCAGTATCCACAGAGCCTTGTATGTGTTTTAATATATATACGCCTATATATATACATCTATACACTCACACACACTCACATGGATTAAAGAGGGAGAAGAAGAAGGCCAGAGAAGAAGAAAGAAAGAAGAAAAGAGAAGAAGAAGAGAGAGAACAGAGAAGAGAGAGAGGGAGAAGCCATTGAAGCTTCTAAAGCTTGAAATACACAACCAATCACCCCCTTTGTGATCTAAGGTGAGTTCTAAACTCACTTGGTAGCTTAACATTGTTGTTTTGACTAGTTTGAATGAAGAAAAGAAGCTGAAATCATGTTTTCCCCGTATTTTATGTGTTGGACAGTCTTCATTGTGAAGAAGATGAAGTCCCAATCGTTTGGACTTGTCCCAATCGATTGATATTCCAATCGATTACTATTAATGGCAATCGATTGACATGTGATCCAATCGATTGAACTTTTTACCAATCGATTGATACTATTTTTACACCAATCGATTAATCCCTTGTCCCAATCGATTGGAAGTTGCAGAATGTTGATATTCTTGTTTAGTTTATATTGTAACTATTTAGTTGTTCATTTACTATTCAGTATTTCCAGCATGCTTTATTGTTGTAATACAAACGTGATAATGAGCTAATGTGTTATAGGATCGTAGTAATGACGAGATTAATGGATAATGGTTGTGATATGAGATAATGTAATAATTGTGAATCCTTTGGAGTTAACATTCATTTGATTCAAAGTAGTCAGGCCACATTGGGATTGTCATGTATCGATATTAGAGTTGAACTTAAGTAGGTTTGTTCAGATTCGAGAATCTTGTAGGGGCGGGCTTTGTTCGATCATATGTTCTTAAAAGCGATAGACAGACGAAGGTGTCTATGACTGTGGTGGACCGGACCATTTGCCCTAAGATAGCCAGATGATCTAATCATATGTTCTTAAAAGTGGTAGACAGAAGAAGGTGTCTACGACTGCGGTGGACCGATCACTGGTAGACATTGCTAAGTCGTGGCATAGAATGATGTACTATTGCTTAAAGCGTTATATCCCTGTAGTGCGGTCAACTATACATATGTTCTTAAAAGCTGGGGATGGACTGTCGTGGCATCCATGATTGCCGTGCATTGTGCATATGTTCTTAAAAGCAGTGGACAGAGCAATGGTGTATCCTTAAGAGTGAACTACTGTCGAGTATGTTCTTCTATCATAATGTATTGTCGATCTTAAAATGAGTAAAATGTTAGTAATCGGATCATCGGTTTGATTAAAGGAGTTACCCTCACTGGATCTTAATGGTTATCGTTTATAACTAGTAATAACTTCAATAGTTGATACCCTGCTAGTATCTAACTCACTCAGCTTTTATTAAGCTGACAGCGTTTATGCCGCTAGACATTTTCATATTCCAGCGCACCCTGGTTATGACTATACAGGTGAAGGACCTGCAGGCGAGGACTACTATGCCAGTAACGATACCCCTATGGAGGACTACTGATCGGGAGAGAACAAGTCCTAATTATATACCTTAATTCACATGTGTTAGCTGTTTTTATCCTGTTTTGTGTATTTTTACTTTGTTTTCTATTTTCTGTCAGGATTTGGAGAAAACTAAGGATTCCAGGCTAAATGGGGTGAAAAAGCAGAAGAAAAGAAGCTGAAAAAGGCACATCACGGGCGCGGCCCGCTTGCGTGACCTGTGTAAAATCAAAGTTGCGTATTTCAGTGTATTGAAGATCCCCACGTGAACGAAACTACCTAATTACGTCCAGACTGTAAAATATAGCAGTTTCAGTGCGAATAGGTTTAGGAAAGCCTCCAAATTTGCTCCAAATCTATATATACCTTATTCTAACTCAATTTTGGGGTAGACATTAATATACACAACATTACACAATAGTAGATACATCCATATACAACAAAACTTTCAGTCATTGAAGAGAGGAAAGCAAGGAGAAGAAGAAGAAGACCAAGGATTTCCATGGCCACCTCGATCAACCTCTTGCCAATCATCGCTTCTATGGCCAACTAAACCAAGATCTAGGGTTTCAATGAAACCCTAGCCAAGTAATAGGGTGTTATTTATGTTTTTCTTTTAGTTTTACTCCCTTCGTCCCATAGTAAGTGTCCACATTTCTTTTTTTGGATGTCCCACAATGAGTGTCCACTTTCCTAAATTGGCATATAGCATTTACTTACTTTCCAAAACTACCCTTATAATAAAGACAAAGTAGCATTTATTTGTGGTCTCAAAACAAGCAAAAAGTCAAACACTTGTCACATCTAAGGGCAAAATTGGAAAGTGACCATTTAATGAACCAAAAAAACTAAAATAATACAACTTTCTTAAACAATGTGCAAAATAAACAATGTGTTATAACCCTGGTTTAGTGTAAGACAATTCATGCTAACCAAAGATGAATTATGTTGGTGCTTGAATCGTAGTTATCTTCTTGATGGAGGAATTGGGCATGTAGCTACAATTGCCCATTATCATCCAACTTAATAAGCTAATTGAATTCATAATACTCCTATTATGAAGCTAGTGGTGGATTTGCAATCCTAGGTTCCTTTAAACATATTTATAAAAACAATTTTAAATCTCTTTCATAGCTTAGAATTAATTTCATTAGTTTCATTAGTTTAATTAAAAATCAAATCAAAATCTCATTTTCTTAATTAATTAGATTTAGATTTTAAAACTAAAAGTTGTAGTAATTCAATCTCTGTGGGTTCGACCTTTACTTCCACACTGCAAATCTAAAGAAAGTATACTTTTATCTTGATTCTAACAACATCAATTTTTGGCACCGTTGCCGGAGATTGTAATTTACTACCTTTAGCTTTAAAATCTTCGTTTAGTTAATTCATTAATATTAGATCTAGTTTATATTCTTCTTATTTTCCGTTTTTGTTTTGAGTTACTAACTTTTCTTTATGTTTTGTAGTTTCTCAAGTAATCAAATTCTAGCGTGTCGGAGTGGAAAAGCTTAGCACACCAAAGGAGCTTATACAATTAAAATCAAATAAAATAAATTTAAATCGCTTTCTTTAAATTTCGCATCAAATCACTATAAGTCAGGGCGCTAAGACGCAATTACTTGCATTAGGTTAGGTGTGGAGTGAGCACTGCATTAGCTAGGAAACCCGGGGCGCTAGGCTTGGACGCGAATCACTGCATAAGGATAAATTCATGCATCATAGTAGTGTTGTGTGCTTGCATGCTTGATTAATTCGCGTAGTTATTTTTGTTTTTGTTTAGTCAGTCATTGTTTTAGTTTATTTTCTTTTAATTTATGTTCGGTACACGTTCAAGTAAACCTAAATTACATCTGCTTAATCTTGAACTTGAACGTAGTCTTAGAGTCCTTAGATCATCAACCCAAGCTTCTAGAGCTCGGTTGATGTTAGACGACGATTCGACACTGAAACCGTCATCGTTGTTTGAGTTTGAAATACAGAGTACCTTAAAACGACTAAAGAAACCACGTGTAAATACCATAGAACCTATTCCAATGGCCGACATTGGAAATAACGGTAATTATCAAAATAACGGTAATAATATGAATAACCCTAATATACCTCCACCTCGTCCGCTTAAATATTATTTTATTCCTATGACTTACACGCCTCAAGCAGGTATCGAATTATCGGAGCCGACGGCATCTCACTTTGAGATAAAGTCGTCTACCATCTCGCTACTTCCTTCTTTCTATGGCCGTATAAATGAAGATCCTTATCAACACTTAGGGGATTTCCAAGACATTTGCTCTACTTTAAAAATCCAAAATTTCACTAATGATGAATTAAAACTGCATCTCCTCCTATTCTCTTTAAGAGATAAAGCGAAGTATTGGCTCCAGTCTTTTGAGCCAAACACAATTAAAACATGGGAAGCCTTACACAACGCATTTTTACAAAAGTTTTTCCCAATCACAAGAACTAATCAGATAAGAAAATTGATAACAAACTTTGTGATGCAAGATGGGGAAACGCTTTAGATACCTGGGAGAAATTTAAAGAATTATTACGCTCTTGCCCACATCATCAGGTTCCTTAGTGGCAGTTGGTACAGGTCTTCTACGAGGGACTTATTCCCTCTGTCCGTAATACCGTTGATGCCGTTTGTATGGGGACCTTCCTACACAAAAGCGCCGACGAGGCATGGAAAATTTTTGAAACGTTAAGTGAGAACTCGATGCATCCGGCCGTGTTGGTACGTTCTAAGGGATATTTTCTGCAATCCAAACGAAAGGTAAAGTTTGAGTCAAGTCGTTCAATTGAATTTCATGAACTATCTAAAAAACTTGATCGACTTTTAACAATGAACCACACGACAAGCTCACCCTCTTACGATATTTGTACATTATGTTCCGATCCTTTACATTCTATACTTGCATGCCCATCGGCATCTCAATTTCTGGAATTCGTGGAGCAACACATACATTCTATTCAACAATTCCCACAAAATAGTTATACTCCTAGGACTAATTTTCCTAATACTTACTGACCCCAGTTTCAACAAAATCAATACCAACACCCTCCTCCTAATCCTAACCCTCCAAGGGTTAATGCTTTTGGGAGAAGGTGTTGGCGTCCCTTAAGACTATTGAGACACAAGTTCAAGTACAAGCATAGATAGTGCACTCTCACCACACAATCCATTGCAAAGCTTGAGTCCCAAATGGGACAAATAGCTAATGCAATGAGTCATAGAAAAGAGGGTAAGTTGAGTGAACGAGTGAACGAGTGAGCAAGTGAGCAAGTGAATTCCGTCTCAACTAGGATGACTATTCGAGATGAGGAAGTTGTTGAGATTCCGCATGAGAGTCAGAAGGAGGCAAACATTAATTTGAATAAAGAAAATGGTGGGGACATGATTAATATTAGAAAAGAAAGTGAACCGGTCCCGACTAACTATATTCCGAAAATGCCTTTTCCACCAAACGTCGATGAACCATCACATTTTTCTAAGAAAGGGTCGAAAATAGAAGATATACTCGAGGTATTTAAATAAGTTAAAATCAATATCCCATTCCTCGATGCGATAAAACAAATTCATGCTTATGCTAAATGCCTGAAAGACCTATGCACTCAAAAGCATAAGTTACAAAGTCATACTCCTAAAAAGGTCTTTCTCACTGAAAAAGTAAGTTTAATTTTTCAGCATGCTCCTCCGAAGTATAAGAATCCTGGTACACCAACAATCTCATGTATCATAGGTGCCACTGTCATTCACAGGGCTCTCCTTGACTTAGGAGGGAATGTTAACCTCTTACCTTACTCCGTCTATAAACAATTAGGTCTAGGTGAACTGAAATCCACGGCCGCTACTATACAATTAGCAGATTGTTCTATTAAAATCCCTAGAGGAATCATAGAGGACGTCCTAGTTAAAGTTGATCAATGCTTTTATCCCGTTGATTTTATGGTCCTTGATACCGAACCGGTTCTAGATTCTAGGATGCATAACCCTGTCATTCTTGGTTGTCTATTCTTAGCCACCTCTAATACGCGTGTCAACTATCGAACGGGGGTGATGAAAGTGTCGTTAAAAAATATGAACCTAAAATTAAACATTTTTAACGCTATTGATCAACCTCCCAAAGACGATGATTTTTAATATATGAAGGGTAGTGAGATTAGAAGAATAATTGAACCTACTAAAGAAATAAATACAAGGACGGAGAATAATATAGTAAGTAATGAGCGGATGAATTTCAATAATCCAGATCCTAATGACGAATTTACTCGGAAGGTACGAAATCGATTTGAACATGAAAAGGGAGAACCGTCGAATGAATTAACTCATAACGACCTTGTTTCTGCTTTTCACCAGAATCTCCCTAATACATTCAATGGTACAACGTCCAAGTTACGGCCTCCTTGAATCTTGAGCTAGAATGGTCTAGCTGAAGACGTAAAAGTCAGCGCTTCTTGGGAGGCAACCCAAGCTTTATTTCATCTATTTCTCTTATTGTTGGACAATTTTGATAGTTTTGAGTCCTTTTTGGTTGTTCTGAACAGGTTTGGGGGTCAGAGGTAAGTTCTTTTAAAGTTATTTACATAAAACAAGTGAAAAAAGAGTAAAATACCAAGTCGCGCGCGCGCGGCCCGCTCGCGTGAGTATGCCCCGTAGAAATTTTTTTAACGTTTTAGTATGAACTCTCAGCATCCACTCGCGCCTGGAATCGCGATTGCGAGGAGTTCACTCACGCGGCCCGCTCGCACGATCTTGGGCCTTATCGATTTTTCTTTTAATTTTTAAAAAACAGGCCTCAGTATTACCTCATGGAGGGGCTCGTGCACGCGAACCTCACTCGCGCGGCCCGCTCACGCGAGGTAGGGATTTTATAATTTTTTCTCTATGTTCTCTTATCCTCTTTCTCTCAAACCTGATCAGTTATTTTTATATGTTCTATTTGTTTACTTAGGTCCCTTTTAGATCGAGTTCTTTTTTTCATAGTTACGTTTATGTTTTGTGTTTTCTTATTTTAATTATTATAATTAAGTTTTTTAATTCTAGTTTAGTTTTTATTTCTATTGATAAAAAAATTAAAAAATATCTGTCTTATATATTAGCTACTATTGTTATTTGTCTTTTGTTTTCTTTTTATTGTCAAGTATTGACAAGTGAATTAGTAGCTCCATTTGGAGCAATTGAACTTTATTGCCATACGTTTACCTGATTTGTGATTGCCGAGATCGAGGTAATGTCGTTCCTTCTTTACGTCCTCTCATTTCTTTTGTTTTATTATTTCATTGGGGACAATGAAAGGTTTAGGTTTGGGGGTATGCACTCACATGCACATTATTATGCACCAATTTTTCAAAAAATTTCAATATTTGTGCTTAAATAAACGATGTTGCCGACGTTTTTGCAATCTCGATTCGATACTTCTTGTTTTATAATTTTGATTGTTATAGAATGGTAAATAAGGGAAGATGTGATTAAACATTTTCTGAAGTCATGATGCGACGTTTAGGATATGTATCGTTCGAATCGTAGTTTTATATCATAGATTTGCACATAAAGCTATGCACTGCAAGTAGTCGCTTGAATACATGTTTGATGTGAACTGTAATATGATTCGGATCTCTAGATAACACAAGGTGGAGACTAAACCCAGTGAGCTTTTGAGCCTATATGTTCTTTTTAGAGGGTTATAAATACATTTTGTGTTTATCGAATTTTATTGGAATTAGCGCATCTACTTGTTGTTTAGTCTCATTATTCTTGTCTTGGTTGATAGTCAAGTTAAAATATTTGCTACCATGCTAAATAATCTTCCGTCGTAAACATTGAAGAACCATATGACAATAGGAAATGATGGTAGGCTCTCTTTGTTTACCACCGACCGAAAAATGATAAAATTTCCTTAGTTCGCCCCTATAAGTCGTAAACTGCCCTTTTTCTTTGTTCACCATTATCATGTTTTTGCTCCAATTTGGCCATCTTGGAGTTTACCATTGAAAGATTGATCAACTTTTAGTGGTATTAAGGCGATGTGTTGATTGAAAATAAGAAGAAAACAAGATGATGTATGGGGTAGTTGCCTTGAACTTTGATGATGAATTATTCGTTTCAAAAGCAACGAAAAGAAAAAGAAAAAAAAAGAAAAAAAAGAAAAGGAAGAAAAGAATAAAGAAGTGGAAAGAAATAAAAAGAAAAATGAAAGAATAGAATGAAAGGATGAAAGTTGGTAGAAGAGATGATGAAAGAAATTGAATATGCCTTACACCGCTACTGAAAATTACTTGATGAATCCTTTCTATCATTTTTCATTGCCTGAGCCACATTACAACCGTTGAAAAGTCCTATTTGATCCTAGGAAACATTGTTTCGATATGAAAATGATGGGAGGGGGATTAAAGCATGGCAACGATTAATTTTTCTTAACTATTGACATCCTATCCATGAGACTATTGTTCTTTCGTGTTATGCGTCTTTTTCGAGTTATATGTGAGCATTTCTCTTTTTGAAAACATATTTTCTTTGCTCCCATATATTAGAGAAACTACACCTGTCTCTGAGTGTTTCATTTGAGAGTGTAATTAACATTGTGAGATTCGTAGTCGAAGCATAGTTGGATAGTTATTCGAGTTATACTCCAAGTTCATGACATGCGCGTGTTCATTTGACTACCATATCACATACGTGCAATTTTATGAGAAACTCTATTGATTTAGATGATGCGTGTGCTTAGGATTGTTGTTCATAACGTAGAAGGATGTTTGATTCAAATTACACGTTCATGTTCAAACCAAGTTGTTAAAAATCATTAAGACTTTGACTTTTCGGCTTTTATGTAGTAGGGTGGAGATAAGAGGGGCAAGAATTACACATCCTTAGCATGTGAAAGTGACTAGTTTATTTCTTCTTTATTCCAACCATTCTCTATTCTCATATACGTTTATTTCTTTTTACTCCTCCTTCCTTCCTTCCTTTTTTTTTTTTTTTTTTAACCTGCGTCTCCTTGCATATTTTTTTTTTTAACCTCCTTCCCACAACTACTCCCTTCTCGTTACATGCTTCAACAATTTTAATCACATTAGATGTGCAATCGAGTTTATGGAGGTTAAAGTATCAGATGAAGGGTTTTGGGCTTTCATATTGGCAATATTTAATCAGTGTGGGGTTAAGAGAGTCTTGGATGTTGATACAAGTATATGAAAAAGGTAAGGAGTGAATAACGATGGCTTAAATCATTTTCTTAACTTCTTAGTTTTAGCACTTCAGTGTTCATTGAGTTTAGTTGGTAGATCCTGAACGTTCTCCTCTAATAAACAGCCTAAATGAAGAATTAGAGACTACTCAACGAATTTAAAATATATTCAAAGAGAACAATTCGAATTTATTGTGATAAGTCCCTCAGAATTGAAGTTTGGGCTCAAAAGCTCACTAAGGGTACTAGTTTCCACTACGTATTCCTTAAAGCATAACAGTCGTATTAACTCTTATTTAAGTTTTCAGCATAGCTATTAACGCGTGCAAATGGATGTTGGATACTAGAATGGTCAACATATGCATTCGTCTTAGTGACATTAGAAAAACGCGTGAATGTAATTCATAAAAGGATGAGATTAACATGAATGTATCATCGCTTGATAACAGCTAAATAGAAGTGAACATTCATAATTATTCTACCAATTTAAGTTCAAAAATTTGTTGTTACTAGTTTGAAACTTTTGAAAAAAATTTTGTATTTTTAATTTTTTTTTTTTTAAAAAAAAAATAAAAAATAAAAAATAAATAAATGGAGATTGTATGATGTTTGCAATAGAAAGAGCGATCCAGATTGCTAAGTAAATAATATGCACAGGTGATTATCTATCTATATCTCACCCCCAACTGAAAATTGCAATGACCTCAGTAAGTGATTTTCAAAAATAGATAGAGAGATAGCACCTGAAATAGCATCAGAAGAATCGTAACAGTAACAACCTGTACAGAAAGCATACACACTCCAAACAGCAAAGATCAAAAAGATATGAAATGGATAAAACAAGCAGATGATCTATAAATAATAACAAAAATATCACTGGAAAGATAAGACAATTAAAATGACAGAGCAGTGATAATAAAATGTAACCAAACCAAAACAACCACAAAACCACATATCCACATATTGTACCACAGAACTAAAATCCAAATGACATAAGAGGAGAGCAGAGAGATATAAATAAGAAAAAGAAAATACAACAAAACTCTCCAAACACTCTCAAAATCAAGACCTAAACATCCTCCGCAACATCTGATAATATCTCGATCGGCGCACCGGGGGTATCCTCAACTCCACCCTCAGCAACAGTACTAGCCGTCGCCGGGTCACTCTCAGTCATGACTGGAGGTGGTGGAAGTGGGGGCTCCGCAGAAGGTAGTGCCGTTGAGGACGATGGTGCAGCAGGATCAGCAGGTGGCAGTGGGGGATCAGCTGTGGATGGATCGGCAGTAGTATGCGCAGTAGGGGGAGTAGTGGTAGGTGGGGGAGTACGTAATGACTGGTCAACCCCCAACTGAATCAAAATAGCCTCTAGCAATGTCGTCATGTGGTCCACTCGGCCCTTGAGTCTGATCCGAGCCTCCCTCTCCTCCAATAATAACTCATGAACAGTCGGGAGAGGCACGGAAGACGAAGACTCTCCCTGGGCCTGAGTTTGAGCCTGAGATCGCTGTCTCAGCTCAAACTGTGCAACCTCCACCAGAGGATCAACCTCATCATCAGAATCAAGCTCCTCAGCCTCTGTCGGCGTCCCTGAAGCTGCACCCTCAGTATCGGTGCCATCAGCTCTCCTCCTCTTCTGACCAACTTTAGCCTTCCCTTTACCCTTTCTTTTCCTCCGCTGAGCATCAGATCGGCGAGAAGCTGTCTCTCCAAATCGACTGCGAGCCTGAGAAGTCGCATCATCAGGTAAGGGAACGAGGCCAGCCTGCTCGATCACCCGGTGAATGGCCCAAGCACCTTTCAGGTGCTTCTTGGCAGCAATGTAGCGAGTGGGGTGCCTCATAAAGTCAATATATAGGCGAGGCAAACAGACTGGCAACCCCGTCCCTATGGCATATAAAACATGGGCATACCAGGCAGCAATCTTCTCCCGTTAGGAGGTCACCAAAAGACAGTTGCTGAGAGCAAGGTGGAGCATGTGATAATTATCGGTCAAATAAACGTCGACAATGAGGGCTGTACCATCCCAGCTCGGTAATGCACCACCGGTAAGCTCTCGGATAACAGCAATCGATGAGAGCACTGGCGTGCCAGCACGGTGCGGGCATACACAGTCGGGCACCTCCAACACTCCTAGAGCAGCTGAGACGGTGGCAGGACTGAACACAATCTCCCGGCCGCAGAAGAATGATCGTAGTGTGAACGCAGCATCAGAATCTCTAATTATCATCGTACAAGCCGCGCGGATCCACGACAGATTCAGTCTCTTTGCCTGAGAGAGCAAATCGTACCAGTGTGGCATGGCTCGGAGGCGGGCGAGATACCAAGGAGTAGTGAGCCATGCCGTTTCGAGTGGTCACTCAATCATGACCTTTCGGGACTGAAAATACCGCGTGAACCACTAGCGGTCGGGGGTGTGCCGGAAGCTGTGGTACGGGACCGGGTCAGGAATGGCAAGGTCAAAGGGCTTCTCCTTGTGATACCCTGTGACAGGGTTCATTGTGAAGATCCTGAAATGGAAAAGAAAAGAAAACGACAATTAAAAATAGGAATTGAAAAGAAAACAAAGAAACTGCCAGAGTTCGAGCGATCGAACTTTTATCGATCGATCGAACAACGCAAATCGTCAATCGCTCGAATTCTCTCGATCAATCGAACAACTCGAATCGTCGATCGCTCGAATCTTCTCGATCGATCGAGCACAGAGATGCGGCAGCAACGAGAACACGAACGGAAAAGAAAGGAACTCAAAGAAACAACGTACGAGGACTGTAAACTAAATAACATTGGTCATATGACCAATGGGGGGCACCCCCATTAAGATTCGATCAAGAAAAATGGAAAGAGGGGGGACTCGGAGCCTTACCTCGGGATATGTGTGCAGGGGGGGTGATGGTGATGAAGATGATGATTTGGGGATGAGGGGCTCCTCGACTCTGCGTGTGTGGTCTTCTCTTTCGCCCCCGAGTGCTCTTCTCTGTCGCCGATCGCTCGAAAAGAGAAGGAGATGAAGAGACTGATGAAGTGTACGCTGGAAGCCTCGTTTAAATACAATTTTCGATCGATCGAGATGTGTTCGAGCGATCGAACATTTGATCGATTGAGATGTTTCAAGCACTCGAGAAAGTGAAACGTTCGATCGATTGAGAAACTTTCGATCGATCGAACCTAGATTTTCCAAAACTTCACAGAATTTAGACACAACGTACCCCCATCTAACCCAAGTTATTCTGGACATACAGTAAAAATGATAAACAAAGCTGTAACAGGACATGTAAGCCAAAAACTCATCCTCATAATAGATTTATGCAATTTTTATTTAAATAAAACTTTATAATAGCATCCATATTACAACATTATTACCCCAACTGGTAATTAAGACCTTATTTAACTAAAGAAAACGAAAACAAGACTAGAACTAAAAATATTGTATGTCTAGGATTACACTTCAATTGCTAAAAGAAAGACCAATGACGAAATACAATTGAAGTGAACACTACTCTTCGAGCAAGAAAATTTCTTCTTCCACCATTGCTTCATTCTCCGCTAAATCCTCGCATGTGGAGTTCGAACAGGATGATTCCCTTTCCCAGAACAGTCGGAAAGCAGCCAGGACATCATCGAGCAAGTCTAAACTCTCTAAGGAATTGAAAGTCCATGCAAGGGGTGATCCCGTTGGAGACAAGGATAATGGAGTGGAATTGTGCAACGGACTCTCCTCTTGCGGTGGAGTGTCTGGGGACCTTATGTATGGTCCAAAGCCATGAAAAAGTTGATGTGGGAGGAAGAACGGTGGTATCGGTGGATGCATAGTGACAATCCTAACAAGGGAAAAAAAACCAAATGAAAACAACAAAAAGAAAAAGAATTAAATAAGAACTAAAGTAAACGACAACAGAAAGACAAAACTAAATAAAGAAAACAAGAGAAAGACAAGTGACAACAAATTAACCTCACTATTGGCATGAGACACCTATGTGCACTAGCAGGTAACGGGTACTGGAGCCGGAACAGCAAATAGCTCAGGTGCACATAGATGTAAGGAACCACTGCGATGACAAGGAAGTTATCGACAAAGGTGAATACCGCATTATGGCGTTCGGGCACCACATCTTGAAGGTCCTCTTCTTCCCATGGCTCCCACATGGAATCATTTTCCCATTGCTCCAATAGTGCGTCATCCACTTCTCCAACAGCGTACCCTTCAGGTTCTCCTTCCTCACCAGAAAGGTCCATATGCTCGAAAGGGTTAATTTGGAGGAGAGCAGGATCATAAGGGATGTATCCATAGGTCAGGTCCACCACATCATCCGCCCCTGGTCCTTGGTAAGGAGATAAGCAGAATGCTATCTCAGCAGTCCAAGGTGGGTTCTGGTATTCATAATCAGCCCATGACCCTATAGAATGGATACCATCGTCTCTCATATTGAAAAGTCTGCATAGGAGAGATAATATAAAACAGCAGATTAGAATCGAAATCACTTGTAGAGAAAGATAGAAAGAATTAAAATTGAAAAATAACAAAAGTAAAGATATAGAACAACAACGTGAAGAAACGCTTAACGTTTGAGATCAAGAGTAGTTGGGTTCATCCAGTTGGATGAACTCAGCCTCTGTTTGGAAATTCTCCAAGAACGATTTTAGCCTTTGGCCATTGACCTTGAAAATTGCATCGTTCTTGGGGTTTATTAGCTTGACCGCCCCATGTGGAAAGACAGATTTGATTATGAATGGTCCTGTCCACCGAGATCGGAGTTTGCCTGGGAAGAGGTGGAGGCGAGAGTCATACAGCAAGACTTTCTGCCCCGGCTCGAATGATTTACGACAAATTGTTCTATCGTGGCGAGCCTTCAACCTTTCCTTATGTAATCGAGCATTGTCGTATGCATCTCGACGTATTTCTTCCAATTCAGCCAATTGGAGTTTTCGAAGATGCCCTCCCTCTTTAATATCAAAGTTCAATGAGCGTGTCGCCCAATAAGCTTTGTGTTCGATTTCGACAGGGAGGTGACATGCTTTTCCATAAACTAGCCTATACGGAGACATTCCCAGATTCATTTTAAAAGCCTTGCGGTAAGCCCATAATGCATTGGTCAGTTTATATGCCCAATCCCTTCTATTGAAACCAACCGTCTTTTCGAGAATATGCTTAATTTCTCGGTTAGCCAACTCTGCTTGCCCGTTTGTTTGTGGATGGTAGGCGAGATCAATTTTGTGATTGACCCCATATTTCTTGAGGAGTGACTCCAAAGGCCTATTGCATAAATGCTTGCCTTGGTCACTTATTAGGGCTTTTGGGGTTCCAAAACGCGATAGAATGTGTTCCTTAAGAAAGGACATCACTGTTTTGTGGTCATTGCGTCTTATTGATATTGCTTCCACCCATTTTGACACATACTCCACAGCTAGGAGTATGTATTCACAATTATTAGATTTAGGGAACGGACCCATGAAGTCTATGCCCCAACAATCGAATATTTCAATCGTGATAATAGGGGTTAAGGGCATGGAGTTCCTTTTTGAAATTGTACCAAGCTGTTGACAGCGTTGGCACGTTTTGCATAAAGTAGGCATCTTTGAACAAGGTGGGCCAGTAGAAACCGCTATGTAGAACTTTTTGCGCAGTCTTTTATGATGCGAAATGGCCACAACACGCTTCAGAGTGGCAGGAGTTATGTCCTCATTAGGGACGCAACGTCTGATGACCTGATCAGCACAATACTTGAATAAGTACGGGTCATCGAAGAAGAAATGACGTGTGAAAGAGAGGAACCGCTTCCTATCTGGTTTGGACCAATGACTTGGGGTTTCTCCCGTGGCAAGATAATTTACTATATCAGCATACCAGGGCAAACCCGAAACAGTCATCAGCTGCTCATCTGGGAATTTGTCTTTTATCGGTGTGGGTTCAGTGTTGTCAACAAAAGTTAACCGAGATAAATGGTCGGCGACCACATTCTCTACTCCCTTTTTATCTTTGATCGTTATATCGAATTCTTGGAGTAAGAGTATCCAACGGATAAGCCTTTATTTCGCATCTTTTTTAGATAGCAGGTACTTGAGGGCCGAATGGTCCGTAAAACAGACGATTGGAGACCCTATCAGATATGACCTGAACTTGTCCAAAACGAATACTATTGCCAGGAGCTCTTTTTCAGTAGTTGTATAGTTCATTTGAGCTTCGTTTAATGTCCGGCTGGCATAGTATATCACATGAGGCTTATTATCCTTCCTCTGCCCTAGCACTGCGCCAATGGCGTAATCACTAGTATCGCACATTAGTTCGAAAGGCAAACTCCAGTCGGGTGCCTGGATTATCGGTGCAGAGGTGAGGTGATCTTTAAGTGTGTCAAAAGATGTTTGGCAGTTTTCCGACCATTCGAATGGTGTGTCTTTGACTAAGAGTTGACACAATGGTCGGGAGATCGCACTAAAGTTTTGGATAAAGCGACGATAAAATCCCGCATGCCCCAGAAAAGATCGAATGTCTTTGACTGTACGAGGGACGGGTAGATTCGATATTATATCGATTTTAGCTTTATCAACCTGGATACCTTTATCAGAAATGATGTGGCCGAGGACAATTCCCTTGGTCACCATGAAGTGACACTTTTCCCAATTTAGCACTAGGTGTTTGTCCTCGCATCTTGCTAGCACACGTTCAAGATTGTTTAAGCAATTTTCAAAATTATGGCCAAACACAGAAAATTCGTCCATAAAAACTTTGAGTATTTGTTCGACCATGTCGCTGAATATGCTTAACATGCACCGCTGAAAGGTAGCAGGTGCATTGCATAAGCCGAAAGGCATACGACGGTAAGCGAAAGTACCGAATGGACACGTGAATGTAGTTTTCTCCTGATCTTCAGGAGCGATTTCTATTTGGTTATACCCACTGTATCCATCCAAAAAGCAGTAGTACTTATGTTGGAAAAACAGGTTTAAATGGAAAGTTTAAACGCGCAGCGGAAAAATCAAGTTATGAAACTTTATTGGCATGCCCGGATCTACTACTCGTTAATTCTACAGATGCGCACAAGAGGGGACACGAGTTATACCTTAGTGTCTTGAACCCAATTCTGATCTTCAACTTCCAGCAGCCTCCACTAGATGATCTTCACCCTTATGACTCCTGCGGATGCCTGCCAGAAAGACTAGGGTTGGTGGGAACCCTAATGGAGAGGATAGAGAAGGTTTTGGGGCTCCAAAATAGTTTCTGCAGCTTCTGACGTTCGAAACGACGAACAACCTTTTCCAGAACGCAGCTGCCCTATTTATAGATTCTCAGAACCGACCTAGACTTCGAGCGATCGAAGTGCCTTCGATCGATCGAACATTAGATCGATCGAACCATCTTCGATCGATCGAACCTGCAGACTTCAATCGATCGAGACATCTTCGATCGATCGAACCTGTCTGGACATCATCCTCAAGCATCTTTCCAAACATCCTGGCGGAGCTAAGAGTGGGACCTCCTAGGCTCTTTATTGTTGGCTCAAACCAGTTTGTTAATTACCATGACCAAACTCTTTGATCAGCAAACTAACTAACTGGTCAGTTAAAGTTTACTCCACTATAAAACGATAACTGAACTCCAACGCAAAAGAACATATCCGAAGCGATAACTAGACTTGTATGGTGTACTAATGTCCCTCTACCGTCAGCATTCGTAATCATATTCAGGTAATCGGATAAATGTTACTGTCAACCTGAATCATGATTACTTCTTGTATTCCTTGAGTCCCATTCACCTCTCATGATTACCAAACATGTTGATAACTCTTATCAACAAGACTGCAGTACTCAGTAATCGACTTGGTGACATTCTCAAGGGAATGCTTACTCTGAAACAGAGGGTAGATTCTATCTTGACAATATATGTTCACAACCCTATGAACATGACATACCCAAGATACCCAGGTGTTGATCTCTTATAGACCTCACTGATTGGTAAGTCAAAGCAGTCATATCCACAGTCTGTGTTCATAATCGTCTCAAGATTGAGAACACGTACCTTATACAAGTTATGAGTTCCTATTGACTGTTTGACAGTCTTAAGCGTCAATAGGAAACTCAGGTCCGTCAATGCACTATAAGCACTAGCATATCAACTAAGAGATACACTCTAGTGATTGAGATTAATCACTCCATCCAATGGTAGTTAATTATGCTACAGTGTAGACTTGATGAGGTATCCAGTCTCATCATCCACTGTGACACATTCTAAGTATTAAAGAATAGTAATTCGTATCTCACTTGTGTGCATCTCATACACACACGAATTACTTACTATAATACTTAAGGATTAACAATCATCTCATGAAAAGAACATACACAATGAAATGTAAAGCTGATATCCATATATTAAAATGTCAATGTCTCATACATAAAGTAATGGTTTGAGGGCACAAACCCAACAAACTCCCACTTGCACTCATAACCATTCAGAACTACATCTAAGACCTAGACTATCTAGATGACGATCAAAGACCTTCTGTGGCAAGGCCTTTGTAAACGGATCAGCAAGATTGTCAGCTGTGGCAATCTTGGTGACAGTCACATCTCCACGTTGAACAATATCTCGGATAAGATGATATTTCCGCTCTACGTGCTTTCCCTTTCCGTGGTTCCTTGGCTCCTTGGACTGAGCCACTGCCCCACTATTATCACAATAAAGCGTAATAGGCGACAGCGACGCTGGTACCACCTCGAGTTCCATAAGGAACTTCTTGAGCCAAACAGCTTCCTTTGCGGCTTCACAAGCAGCCACATACTCAGCTTCTGTAGTTGAGTCTGCAATGCATTTCTGCTTAATGCTCCTCCAACTGACAGCACCACCTCCCAAGGTAAAGAGATGATCGGACGTCGACTTCCTCGAATCTTTATCTGACATAAAGTCCGAGTCAGTGTATCCCACTGGAATTAACTCACTACCACCGTACATAAGCATGTAATCTTTAGTTCTTCTCAAGTACTTAAGAATGTGCTTAACGGCTGTCCAGTGCTCTGGACCCGGATTCGACTGATATCTGCTAACCATGCCAACGGCAAAGCAGATATCTGGTCTAGTGCATAACATCGCATACATGAGACTTCCCACTGCAGAAGCATAGGGAACTCCTGTCATGCGATTCCTCTCCTCCTGTGTCTTTGGACACTGGTCCTTGGAGAACGCTAAACCATGCCTGAAAGGTAACAAACCTTTCTTCGAATTATCCATTGAAAACCTAGTTAGCATCTTATCGATATAACCAGCTTGAGATAATCCCATTATCTTTCGCTTGCGATCCCGAAAGAGCTTTATCCCAAGAATATAGCTCGCCTCTCCTAGATCCTTCATATCGAAAGTACTAGCTAGCCAAACCTGGACCGTTGACAATGCCGCTACATCATTTCCAATGAGTAGAATGTCGTCAACGTAAAGCACAAGAAAAGCCACCACTTTCCCTTCACTCTTCTTGTATACACAAGGTTCATCCAGATTCTGTATGAAACCAAACGATTTGACCGCTTGGTCAAATCGTATGTTCCAACTTCTGGATGCCTGCTTAAGTCCATAAATGGACTTTTGCAACTTGCATACCAAGTTACCTTTCCGACCAGCTATGAACCCTTCTGGTTGTTGCATATAGATGTCCTCCTCAAGATTGCCATTCAAGAATGCAGTCTTGACGTCCATCTGCCAGATCTCAAAATCTAGGCATGCAGCAACGGATAAGAGTATTCTGATGGACTTGAGCATGGCCACCGGCGAGAAGGTTTCCTCATAGTCAATGCCCTCCCTCTGAGTATAACCTTTCGCAACAAGCCTTGCCTTAAAGGTCTCAACCTTTCCATCAGATCCTCTTTTCCTCTTGTAGACCCACTTACAGCCAATGGGTTTAATATTGGCTGGAAGTTCTACAAGATCCCAGACCTGATTAGAATCCATAGATTCCAATTCAGCCTTCATAGTTTTAACCCAATGAGCTGAATCAACATCAGCCATTGCCTCTTCGTATGTGGTAGGATCAGATTCAGATTCTATGGAGACAGCTTCAAAAACTTCTCCTAAGAACATGTATCTATCAGGCTGGCTGATAATCCTCCCACTACGATGAGGTACTGGTGCGGAAATAGGTGAAGAAGTGGTGTTTTCCTGATTTACATCGTTATTAACTACGGGTTGGACTGAGGGCTCTCCTTCTATCTCTCTAAGATCTATCCTTCCCTTAGGTTTATGGTTCATGATATAATCATCCTCCAAGAAAATAGCATTCGTACTGACGAACACCTTCTGTTCTCTTGGATCATAAAAATACCATCCATAAGTACCCTTTGGATACCCCATGAAGTAACATACTTCCGATCTAGAATCCAACTTGCTCATCTTTCCTTTTAGCACATGTGCCGGACATCCCCATATCCGGAGATGTTGCAAAGAAGGCTTGCGCCCAATCCACATCTCTCGTGGTGTCCTGGGAACAGATTTGCTTGGTACTAGATTTAGTATGTAAGCAGCGGTTTCCAAAGCATAACCCCAAAGAAATAAAGGTAACTCAGAATAACTCATCATTGACCTAGTCATGTCTAAAAGAGTCCGATTCCTTCTCTCCGCTACACCGTTTTGCTGAGGCGTGCCAGGTGCAGTCAACTGTGACAGAATCCCATTCTGTACGAGGTGATCAATAAATTCATTAGAGAGGTACTCGCCACCTCGATCAGATCGAATGGCCTTGATATGTGTGCCCAATTGCTTCTCCACTTCAGCCTTAAACTCTTTGAACTTTTCAAAGGCTTCAGACTTGTGCTGCATTAGGTACACATATCCATACCTAGTGTGGTCATCAGTAAATGTTATGAAATACTCATAACCACCCCTTGCTCTAATATTTATTGGTCCACACACATCAGTATGAACTAATTCCAACAATGCATTGGTTCTATTGCCCTTTGCTGGAAAGGGCCTTTTGGTCATCTTACCCTCTAAACAAGACTCGCAGACTTCTATTGGTTCGAGAACCAAATCGCCTAAGACCCCTTCTTTGACTAGTCTGCCAATCCTATTTAGATTGATATGACCAAGCCTCATATGCCAAAGCTTTGTTGGATTAGTGGAAGGTCTCTTTCTTTTAGATGGTACAGTTACCATTGAGTTATTCAGTTCCATGCAAGAATCTTTAGAAATATTGGGAGTAATCACATACAAACCATTTGATTTAACACCAGAACATATAAAAGAACTATTTCTTTTAATCACAACTTCAGTTCCAAAATGAAAAGAATAACCATTATTCGATAAATTAGAAACTGAAATTAAATTACGTCTCATTGAAGGGACGTAAAGTACATCTGATAAAATCAAAACTTTATTGTCTAGAAATTCTAAAACTACGACTCCTATAGCAACCGCAGAAACGGTTGCGCTAGAACCTAGAGTAAGTACGATTTCCCCATCACTGCACTTCCTGGTTGATCTGAACCCCTGTAATGAATTACAGATATGGTTAGTCGCACCAGAATCAATGCACCAAGTGTTTGAAGTATCCGTTATAAAACTTACTTCAATCACATGTGATTCAATCATACCTTGAACTCTTGTAGCTAAGAATTCTGGACAGTTCCTCTTCCAGTGGCCCTTCTCACCGCATTGGAAACACTTTCCTTTGCCTTGGCCACCCACCTTCCCTTTGCCCTTACCTTTTCCCTTAGATTTTGCAATCTTAGGGACCGGTCCAACACTTGAACCACCAGTGCTAGCCTTCTTCTTCCCTTTCTTTCCTTTCGGCATAGATCGGGAAGAGGAAGCGCTTTTCTCAACGTTTAAAACGCTGCCCCCAGGCTTGATCACCCCTTCCGCTGCCAATAAAGAGCTCATCAATTCGCTCATTGAAAAATCCATTTTATTCATATTATAATTCAGTTTAAATTGAGCGAATGATGGCGACAGCGTATTGAGGATCATATCAACTTGGGTCTGTGCATCGATGTTGGCACCTAGGGTCTCCAGCTCGTTTAAATAACCAATCATTTTCAAAACATGTTCTTTGACTGGAGTCCCTTCCGACATCTTAGCACTCATTATCTTCTGCATAGCTACCTGTCTGGCAGGCCTGCCATGCTCCCCAAACATCTTTTTCAGGGATTCGATAATGTCACTGGCGGAATTGTTCGACTGGTATTGGTGTTGTAACACATTAGCCATAGAAGCCAATATGTAACAACGAGCCATCCCATTCGACTTTTTCCATTTATCGAACTCGCGTCTAGCAGCAGCCGAAGCATTTGCAGCGGGTTCTTCGGGGCATGGGGTGGTGAGAACATATATGTGATCCTCCGCAGTTAACACGATGTCAAGGTTACGTTTCCATTCAGTGTAGTTGTTTCCAGTTAACTTGTTTTGAGTGAGTATGGTGGCAAGTGGACTAAATGCAGATCCAGACATTATGATTTACTGAAAAATCAAAACAAAATAAATATGGATATCAGAATTTGACAGTTTGAAATAAAAGAATCCTTTTAAAACTCTTATTTTAAAACAAAGTCGCCGGAATATCGAAACGAAAGAATAAAGCCTCCGTGTGGTGGTCAATGTTTGATCTTTCGATTTATCATAACTTATCCGCTATGCAACTCTTGCAAAACAAGTTATGACTTCCGAACCTATTTGATCTCTAAGTTTCTGAATAATGCCCCGTGTGGGATCCCTTATCCATAGCTTAGCTAGTGTGTACCATTAACTAGGATCCAATCATAACCGTCTCAAGTAGCGCCTCCGTATGGTGGTCACCCTCTAACACGTCTGATTGATCCTATCAAAAGAAGTTCACATCTAGTAACCAATGAGTAATGCACCCTCCGTATGGAATGATCACCCCTGGCGAGGTGACACAGAATGTATCACTCATCTTACAGTGAACTGTTAACGGAAGATCGTGGGTGTAATTAATAAGACCCTCTCCCACTAGATTTAGTAAAAAAAAAAAAAAGGTTTTTCTTTTTGAGAAAATCTGTTTCTACACACTTCCCATAAACATCTAATGTTTACTAATGTGTTGAAAACGGTTTTTGAATTTTATTTTAGAAAACTTGTTTTGCGTGCATGCAACAATGTATTATACGCCAATCACAAACAAAGCACATAAAACAAAAAACTAAAATGAAATAAAAGACATCCAAACGATGCCTCTATCTCCCATGGCTCTATCTCCATAGAACCTGCTTTTGGTTTGATCGCCTCCAGCTCCATCTTCATGGACAACGGCTCCTTGCTCCATCTTCATGGACAACGGCTCCTTGCTCCATCTTCATGGATATTCTAATTATATTACATTGAACCTATGCCTCTTTTGAAGCTTACAATTTATCTAGAAATAGAAATAGCAACAATAAAATAAAAGGCTAGGAAAACCGGTGCGACTTTCCTTTTCGTAGGATTGAAGTCGCAGCGTCCTTTACATATGCCTTAAAACCAAACCAAACTTAAAACAACACACCAATTTAAAAACATTCAAACACAAAATTAAATGCTCTTGGCGCCATGGGAGATAGCGACTAACTTTTGCTGCAAAAGGTTAGTTGAACACACATCCACGCATATATATAACAAAATATAACTATTGGAACCCTTAATTGATTCACACAGTATATAAACTCTTTACATATTGAATTAGAACTCAAACAGCATCTAACTTCTCTGTCATAGTTCGATCGATCGAAGACTGTTCGATCGCTCGAACCTTCGATCGATTGAACACTGTTCAATCGCTTGAACATTCTATTTCACAGAATGATTAAAAATTTTGCAGAATACGTTAAAATTAAACTTTTAATTTCAAAATACTTTTAAAACTGTGAAACAGAAAACCTGACAAAGAGTCTGTCTCGATCGATCGAACTCTATTCGATCGCTCGAACAACAGAAAGTTTCGATCGATCGAAACCTGTTCGATCGCTCGAGTACAGAGAGTTCGATCGATCGAACATTCTTAGATCGATCGAACCCATCTTGCATCCAATGCAATCACAGATTTGTATACTGCTGCGATAACACTGCAGAAACAGATCTGTGACGATGCAGTTTCGAAAGCAGTTCTAAAATCAACATGCAAATCAAAATAGTGTTCCAAAAAACGCATCTATAGATCCAAACGAGCGTGGCTCTGATACCAATTGTTGGAAAAACAGGTTTAAATGGAAAGTTTAAACGCGCAGCGGAAAAATCAAGTTATGAAACTTTATTGGCATGCCCGGATCTACTACTCGTCAATTCTACAGATGCGCACAAGAGGGGACACGAGTTATACCTTAGTGTCTTGAACCCAATTCTGATCTTCAACTTCCAGCAGCCTCCACTAGATGATCTTCACCCTTATGACTCCTGCGGATGCCTGCCAGAAAGACTAGGGTTGGTGGGAACCCTAATGGAGAGGATAGAGAAGGTTTTGGGGCTCCAAAATAGTTTCTGCAGCTTCTGACGTTTAAAACGACGAACAACCTTTTCCAGAACGCAGCTGCCCTATTTATAGATTCTCAGAACCGACCTAGACTTCGAGCGATCGAAGTGCCTTCGATCGATCGAACATTAGATCGATCGAACCATCTTCGATCGATCGAACCTGCAGACTTCAATCGATCGAGACATCTTCGATCGATCGAACCTGTCTGGACATCATCCTCAAGCATCTTTCCAAACATCCTGGCGGAACTAAGAGTGGGACCTCCTAGGCTCTTTATTGTTGGCTCAGACCAGTTTGTTAATTACCATGACCAAACTCTTTGATCAACAAACTAACTAACTGGTCAGTTAAAGTTTACTCCACTATAAAACGATAACTGAACTCCAACGCAAAAGAACATATCCGAAGCGATAACTAGACTTGTATGGTGTACTAATGTCCCTCTACCGTCAGCATTCGTAATCATATTCAGGTAATCGGATAAATGTTACTGTCAACCTGAATCATGATTACTTCTTGTATTCCTTGAGTCCCATTCACCTCTCATGATTACCAAACATGTTGATAACTCTTATCAACAAGACTGCAGTACTCAGTAATCGACTTGGTGACATTCTCAAGGGAATGCTTACTCTGAAACAGAGGGTAGATTCTATCTTGACAATATATGTTCACAACCCTATGAACATGACATACCCAAGATACCCAGGTGTTGATCTCTTATAGACCTCACTGATTGGTAAGTCAAAGCAGTCATATCCACAGTCTGTGTTCATAATCGTCTCAAGATTGAGAACACGTACCTTATACAAGTTATGAGTTCCTATTGACTGTTTGACAGTCTTAAGCGTCAATAGGAAACTCAGGTCCGTCAATGCACTATAAGCACTAGCATATCAACTAAGAGATACACTCTAGTGATTGAGATTAATCACTCCATCCAATGGTAGTTAATTATGCTACAGTGTAGACTTGATGAGGTATCCAGTCTCATCATCCACTGTGACACATTCTAAGTATTAAAGAATAGTAATTCGTATCTCACTTGTGTGCATCTCATACACACACGAATTACTTACTATAATACTTAAGGATTAACAATCATCTCATGAAAAGAACATACACAATGAAATGTAAAGCTGATATCCATATATTAAAATGTCAATGTCTCATACATAAAGTAATGGTTTGAGGGCACAAACCCAACAACTTATGACCCGCTACTCGTTCTAACATTTGATCCATGAAAGGTAAGGGAAAATGGTCTTTTCGGGTCACAGTATTCAATTTTCGGTAATCAATACACATCCTCCATCCAGTGGGAATGCGTGTTGATACTAATTCACCATCTTTATTCAATATGACCGTTATGCCTGCCTTCTTTGGCACTACTTGGGTTGGACTAACCCAAGGGCTGTCAGATATTGGATATATGATCCCAACATCAAGTAGTTTTAGCACTTCCTTTTTGACTACTTCTTGCATGTTGGGATTCAGACGCCTTTGCATTTATCGCGAAGGTTTCGCGTCTTCCTCCAAATATATCTTATGGGTGCACACAGACGGGCTTATGCCTTTGAGATCGGCAATAGTCCATCCTAATGCTCCCTTATGTTGTTTTAACACCTCAATTAACCTATCATCTTGTTCAGAATTTAAAGTAGATGAGATTATGACAGGATAAGTCTTCTCAGTCCCTAGGAAAGTGTATTTGAGCTCTTTTGGAAGCTCCTTTAATTCCAATTCGGGAAGCTGCATGTTCGAGGGCATGACTAGCTTTGTTTTAGGAGGCAGTGGTTCATATGGTGTTACCCACATACATTCAGCTCTATCCTCCTCTAGTGTATCTAACATGAGGCAAGTGTGATTTAAAACAGCATCCAATGGAGTGGACTCTTTACGTTGATAGATAGCATCAAATTGTGACACCACTACCTCCAAAGGATCTTTGTAATCGACAAAATCGGTCTCATCTTCTATGATCGTGTTGATGTAATTCACTTCTTCTTCATCATCATATTCTTCAGGTCGGGGATTTGAGAAAATTGTGACATTTAACGTCATATTCCCGAATACGATGGTCATGATACCACTTCTTACTTTTATTGTGGCATCGATTGTGTTTAGGAACGGACGTCCAAAAATGACCGGGATTTGTGAACCTGGATTGGACACAGGTTCAGTGTCTAAGATGACAAAATTGACCGGGAAGACAAATGAGTCTATTTGAACAAGGACGTCTTCCAAAATTCCTCTTGGGTATTTAACAGACCTATCTGCCAATTGTAATGCAACTCGGGTGGGTTTGTATTCACCTAACCCTAATTGTTTATAAACCGAGTATGGCAGAAGGTTTACGCTAGCTCCTAAGTCGAGGAGTGCGTTGTCTATCTTTTGATTTCCAATTTGACATGAGACAGTGGGGGTGCCAGGGTCTTTGAGTTTAGGAGGCAATTCATTTTGGATAATTGCACTTGCTTGGCAAGCGACGTAAGCGTGTTTCCTCACACTTTGCCTCCTTTTGACCGTACATAAGTCTTTGAGATACTTAGCGTAGGGCGGCACTTATTTTATAGCATCAAGGAGTGGGAGATTGATTTTAACTTGTTTGAATAATTCCAAGAACTCCTGATTCTTTGCCTCATTTTTGGGTTTCTTTAACCTTTGAGGATAAGGCGCGGGGAAAGGGCATTTTGGTACTTCATCATTAATGGGTTCCTTTCCGGGCCTTCTCTCAACTTCTTCCACTTCTTTAGGAGCTTCAGTATTCGTTTCTACTGGATCTTTACAAGTAGTGGGCTCCTCTTCTTGAGTAGAAGGTTTATTTGTATTGACCACTTCGTCCTCCTCATACTCCTCGGGGGTAGAGGTAGGCATATTTTTCCCTATAATCTTGCAGCTTCTCAGAGTCGTCACGGCTTTTGCTTGTTCGTGATTCGAGGGATCGTTATTGTATCCCTTAGGGCTTTGAAGTGGTTGGGTAGGAAATGTTCCGCCCGATCCCTCTTGTCGTGCATCCATTCTGTCTAACGTCGCAGACATCTTACTCATCATTTGAATTAATTGTTGCGTTAGGTTGACGTTACAAAGAGGATCTTCTAGGGGTGGGCATTCGGTCGGTTCGGTTCGGTTTGAAGAAATTCAGTTCGGTTTGGGTTCGGTTCGGTTTGAGAAAATGTCAACTGTTAACTGACCGAAATGAAATTCGGTTGGTTCAGTTCGGTTAACTGAATTAGTAATTCAGTTCGGTTTTTAAAATTCGGTTAACCGGAATTATATATATATACATAAAATAAAATAAAAACTAAATGTGATTTTTTAAATCATCAAAACTAAGAAATCTGTGAAAATGAAAATAAAAATAAAATAAAAATTCTAGATCAACACCTCTTAACATATACAAAATGGAAACTAATCTGAGTTTAAAAATAAATAAAAAATCTAAATGGATACCAAAGCTTAGACACGAAAACAAACATCTATACATATGTATATATATATATATATACCAAACCTCTTGATACCAAAGGTCCAAAGCTCTTACCTCTTGATCTGATGTAATACACAGATTTGCTGACTTGTAGTGCAGAGAGAGAGAGAGAGAGAGAGAGAGAGAGAGATCTGCTTAGAATTTGAACAAGTTTGCTCGAATAAGCCCAGATCTGATGACTTGTAGTGTAGAGAGAGAGAGAGAGAGAGAGAGAGAGATCTCCAACAAGCCAAAACCAAATCACAAGTGTTTTGCTCTAGAACACAAAAAATGCCCCACTGGAAAAACATGGCCAAACATCCAACCAAATACAACTCCACAATCTGAAATCAATTAACTCACAAGAACAATTATAACCCCCACAATTACAACCCCCAAAAATTGGTGCGGTCGTCCAGTCGGCAGTCATCTCGCCATCGTGAGGTCAGGGACGACAGAACGTCGTCTTCGTGAGGTCGTGAGTGGTTGTCGTCAGCTGGGTGGGGAGGCGCAGCCAGTGAGGTTACTGGTGGTGGTGACATGGTGTGACCGTGTGAGTGTGATGTCTCCGCCGGCGGCTGGCCGCTGGTGTGGTGACTGGTGAAGTGAAGATTGAAGAGTGAAGAGGCGAGGAGGAAGAGATGTGGTGTGCGGCGCTATTGAGTCCTCTCCACAGAAGTCAGATAAAAAATGAAGAGAAAGAGAAAGCATGTGTTTTATTTGCCCTAATATTCTCGGTGGTATATATATCATTTACACAATTCGGTTTTCGGTTCGGTTCGGTTTCCACAAGTGGTACCGAAAACCGAACCGATTTAGTTAGAATAGTTCGATTTTAGCCTGTATTTAGTTTAGTTCGGTTCATAACTGAACCGTATTGACTATTTTATTTCGGTTCGGTTAAAAAATTCGGTTGACTGAACTGTTTGCCCACCCCTAGGATCTTCCTCTTGCACCTTTTTGTGTGGTGGCACGTACACATTAGAATGTTGATTATTGGAAGGTTGCACTTGGTTGTAATTATTAAATCTATTTTGATTGTATTGCTGGGACTGCCTATTGTATTGCCCTTGATATTGGTTATTGTTATAGGGCTGTTATTGTTGATGTTGATTTTGGGTCCCAGCATCATTTTTCCAATCAAATCCAGGGTGATTCCATCGATTGTTATTGTTTTGCGAGTTATTGTTGTTATAGGAATTCCCTGCCCCCCTATACCCTTGCATGGCATTCATTTCCATGGGGGGTTGTTCTTGAAAATACGGCACATTAGGACAATACTGAGTAGTATGTCCCAACATATTGCATGTGCCGCATGGTTCTTCCGGTAATTGCTGCCTTGAACTACCTCCTCTCATGCCTAACTCCTCTACCTTCTTTGCTAGTTCTTCATATTTAGTCATGAGGTGATCTTCACTGTTTAGTTGGTATAGGCTTTTCTCTTCTACACAGGATATCTGTGAGCGTGAGACATTGTCAGAATTTGACCATTCATGAGCGTATTCGGCCAACCATTCAAAGTGGGCTTCAGCCTCTTCGGTGTTTTTACGGAGAAATGGTCCTGAACTCATAGTTTCTACCAACTTCTTCGTTTCACCATTCAATCCTTGATAAAAGAAGCTGATAGTTCGCCATTTCTCAAACCCATGGTGTGGGCACGAGAGAAGCAAATCTTTGAAACGCTCCCATGTTTGAGTGAAGGTTTCATTGCTCTTTGTTTATAGGAATTGATTTGACGTTGAAGGTCTGTGGTCATGCGAGTTGGATAGAATTTCTTTAGAAATGCGGTGCTCATCGCATGCCAGGTAAAGATTAAATTGGGTTTAAGGGAGTGTAGCCATGCCTTTGCTTTATCCTTCAAGGTGAAGGGGAATAACATTAGATGTGTCACCTCCCTAGGACAACTTTGTGAGAATGTTTTGCAAACATCCTCAAAATCTGTGACATATAAGTATGCCTTCTCACTTTCCATCCCATGAAAGGTGGAAAATAGTTGGATCATCCCATTGCGAAATTGAAATTTGCCAGTATGTGGTGGGATTCGAATGCAAGAGGGCGTAGGTTCGTGTTCTGGTTGCATGAGATCGCACGGAGGACGTAGCGCCTCATCAATTGGTACAACCATATTGTCACCATGTTCACTCTGATTATCATCCATTGATTCAGTTGGAGTGGCTACGGAATTAATGGAACTATCAGAGTCAGATCGGTAGAAAGGATTTTCAAAAATTCCTTCAATGGAAGTGTTGGACATGAACCAGGAGAGTTCCTAAGGTGAGTGTTTACCTAAAGACTCTAAAAGAAAAGAAAAAAAAACAGAAAGAGATGAAGAGAGATTGAGGTAACCTAAGTATTAACTCGTCGCCTTCCCCGGTAACGGCGCTAAAAACTTGACACGAATATTTTTCTGTGCGCCCTTGTGCAACACCCAAGTATAGGTGATCGTGCAAGTAGTAAACTGGATTAAGTCCAGGTCGATCCCACAGGGAAGGACAAGAATTGACTAACCTAGATTAGACTCAAACAGAAAAGAAAATTCAATATTTTGAAAAAAGTGTAGAACACAAAGTTCTACAATTAACAACTATTAAAATTAAAAGCAACTAAATTAAATTAACTAACGATTACTATTTAACTAAAGCGAAATTTTTAATAAAACGGTTTTACTTAATAAAAGGAAGTGTTGGGATCACACGAATCCACTGTGACCTAGCCGTCTACCATGCAACTGCAATTACGCTCAATGGAGTACATCTTCTACAATATTCCGTACTTCTCTAAAGATCTAGAATCAATATATCATCTCAATTAAGTTTGAAATACATGAAAGCGGTTTAATTCAATAGTTAAGACTCTCACCTACAATTGTGTTAGCATTGAGGGTGGTTTGCAAAATGCATTGAAAGAAAATGCCTTAAGGCCTTAAGTTCAAAGACTGCTTTGACAAACTGAGCATTTGGGGACAGTTTGATAACAAATCCTTAAAACAGAAAGTCTTGGAATACTGTATTAGATGTTCTCAAGAATCTGAGAGTTCGATCGCTCGATGCACTTTCGATCGATCGATCGACAATCGTCATCTCTCAATCGATCGAAATGTCTTCGATCGATCGACTATATCTCTGCATCGATCGATCGAAATAACTCCGATCGATCGAACACAGGTATTATCCTGATGCATGGCAGAGGCCTGAAATCACAGTTTCATCGCGATTTCCCAACCTCGGACTACTCAGACATGGTCTGAAGTGTCCCAGATGCGTTCTTAACGTAAAAATTCATTAAGGGTTTGTTTGGTTGTGAGTTTTTCATTAAAACCATGAAAAATTGAGATTTTAACATATCAAACATTCAAAGCAATAAGATTAAACTAAACCACGATTGACTAAGTGCAGTATGTAAATAAAATAATCACTAAGTAACCTGGAACAAGGAACTTGTATATAGACTATGAGAATCCAACGCTAGCAATGTGTAACCTTGAATAATAACCTACAAAACCATAAAAGTCTCTCCTCTCTCTATGAAAACTGATCAAAAAGCAATTGGGCGTCCTCTTGGACGCTTACAAAATGAGTTTAAATAGCAGAACCTCCTGCTAGGGTTAAAAATCCCGTCTTTTGCTGCGTGCGCGTATTCTGCTAAAGGCATGTTCGATCGATCAAAAAACCTTCGATCGATTGAACTTCTGGATTATTCGATCGCTTGAGAAAAGTTAGATCGATCGAATACTCGATCGCTTGAGAGAACCGCGATTGATCGAGCTTCAGTTTTCAACTTTGAATTGTCTTCATTAAAGCCAAGCACTTCCTTTTCATCATGCTCCTCAATTAGTCACACAGCGACAGTAATCTGCAAAAATCACAGCTAAACCACACAACTTATCATAGATTAATCAAAATGTATAGAAACTGATGTTGTAACTCAAATCGCAGATAAATAAGATAATTGTGAACTAAATTAATGTATTTTCTTCTTTTAGCGCGGTTGTATTTTACAAATACCCCCACTTGTCAGCTGAATTGGTTGTGATGGGTCTTCTCCAGAGTCCTCATCAACAAGCTGAAGAAAAGAGGAAAAGGATTAGAACTAAAAGAACAAAATCGGGCTTAACGGCTAAAAAATAAAGTAAAGTAAACCTGAGTTGTTGAGGCCGGTGTTGTTTTTTGTTTCTTTTGAGCAGGCCCTTTGCCCGGAACTGGCTTGCGGGTCGGTCTTTTGGCAACTTGTTTGCGCCGGACTGGAGCTGCTGCTGGGGCAGGAGCATCGGCCTCAGCGGCTGATGATGCAGTAAATGGTACAAGTGCCTCAGCAGCAGTGTCTTTAAATAGCTGGCCTACCCGATCACTCCACCACTGGGTAAATTCTTCTAATTCCACAGCCGAGCAGAGAAGGGCGTAAAGTTGAATGCGGCCTTGAGCTTGTCCGACCGTTCTTTTATTTTCTTGACTTGCCCGTTGACAATCAGGCCGCGTTCAACCCAGTCAACATTGACAGTGATGCCTGGGGGAACGGGCACAAGCTGAGTAAGCCCGAACTGGCGGGCATAGAGGGGAGCAAAGTAATATTCTGCCCCACACTTATTGTTGGCCGAGGGAATACTAGGGCTAAAGATTATGTCCCTAGCTACTAAGTAGTTAGAGAAGATTTCGTTGTATGTGGACTGGGTACCCGAGCCCCAGTTAGAAGGGTTGTTGGAGAGTTAAAGGAATGAAGAAAATTGGAGAGAAAAGAAAGGGGTGAAGAGATTTATGTCCCTAGGGAAGAACCCTTGATAGAAAAAAGTAAAACACTCCTCAAAGGAGTGGGAGGAAGGTGCTATGTCCATAAATTGGACGACAGAAATAGGAACATCGGCTATTTGGCGAATGGCTGGTTGAAACTCCGAGAAGTAGGAATACAACCATAGTTGAAGTATCCATATCGGGCTTCACCCAGCTCCAAAGCCTGAATGAACAAAGTATGTTATACCACGGACTAGGTGTGCCCAAACAAGTGTAACCATGGCTAAGGGCTTCCCTGATGCGAGAGCCAAAGCCAAGGTGGTGTACTCTTTGGTAATGGCTTGGCTGGCCGAGCAGAAGAGATATTTGTTGAGCCAGTGTATGAGGAAAGCGGTATGTTCGGCGTCGGACACCTCCGTCTCATCAGCACCAATGCAAGCAGTCAGAAAGCCTCCGTAGGCTGTAATCGGTCTGTACAAAACATCCCCATCCCTGATAGTCTCTTGCTGAGGGTAAGCAAAGCTGGCCGTTCCGACATCAAGCCCGGGGATAATTTCTTGCCCGTGAGGGCGAAAACTGAGCAAATAACTGATGTCCTTGATGGTGGGGGCCATTGGTCCGCAGCGGAAAAGAAAGCCATTGCATGATGAAGACCAAAACAACAGGGCAGAGAGAAGAAGAGGACGGTCTATCTCTATCCTAGACCGACTGAGCATTATGGCATCATAAATGCCCGTTTGCCTCAAGACATCGGCCTTGGAGGCTGATACCCTAACTACCCATTTGTCCCAGTCTGCAGCAGGGGTCGGCCAGCCTCGAATAGGGTGGGTAGCAGTTTGAACTTTGTTCCAGTGGGTAGGTACCTGCAAGAACGCTTCATTATCCACCGGCGGGTATAGGGGAAGAAAAGCCGTCGGAGGATGGCCGAGAAACGCCGCCCTAAGGCCCGGTGCTACTGGGGAACCGTCGGAGGAGCTGTAGGGAGTCAGGTAATCAATAGAGATCTCAGCAGTGTGAGTTTTGGCTAGAGTTCTAACCTCTTTGCATCGGTTTTGTGGTGGTGGAGCGTCAACGAAGGTCTTCTTTCCTTTAGAAGTGGTGGTCAGAGCTATTTTAGGAGCCATTTCTGCAGAGTAGTACTTCGCCGGAAAAAATGGAGGTTTAGAGAGAGAGAGGCTCTGTTTGCTTGAGTCGTTTAGAGAGAGAATAACAACGCAAATGAGGGAGGTAAAGATTTTTGAAAATCTTGCTGTTTAAATACCACGGCGTTTTAATCATGCTGCATTAAATGTGGAGTGACTTGTGGGATTCTCAATAATCTGACATTCTCTGCATGCTTGACACGTGGTGATTTTAAAATTCAAAACGTCACATCAATCAAGGCGGAACGTTTGATATGACCTTTTGGGGGGCAATTGTTTGCACCCAAAAATCATCAAAGACTTTTGAGCCTGATCTGCATGAAACTGGATAGAGGTGAGGCCGAGCTAAGGAATATATGACTCATCGGACTTAAGCGTAGACGTGAGACCGATGATAGGTACAAGGCTGTTTGGTGTTGTGAGGATTATCGGGCTTTGGAATTGTTGGAAAAACAGGTTTAAATGGAAAGTTTAAACGCGCAGCGGAAAAATCAAGTTATGAAACTTTATTGGCATGCCCGGATCTACTACTCGTCAATTCTACAGATGCGCACAAGAGGGGACACGAGTTATACCTTAGTGTCTTGAACCCAATTCTGATCTTCAACTTCCAGCAGCCTCCACTAGATGATCTTCACCCTTATGACTCCAGCGGATGCCTGCCAGAAAGACTAGGGTTGGTGGGAACCCTAATGGAGAGGATAGAGAAGGTTTTGGGGCTCCAAAATAGTTTCTGCAGCTTCTGACGTTCAAAACGACGAACAACCTTTTCCAGAACGCAGCTGCCCTATTTATAGATTCTCAGAACCGACCTAGACTTCGAGCGATCGAAGTGCCTTCGATCGATCGAACATTAGATCGATCGAACCATCTTCGATCGATCGAACCTGCAGACTTCAATCGATCGAGACATCTTCGATCGATCGAACCTGTCTGGACATCATCCTCAAGCATCTTTCCAAACATCCTGGCGGAGCTAAGAGTGGGACCTCCTAGGCTCTTTATTGTTGGCTCAGACCAGTTTGTTAATTACCATGACCAAACTCTTTGATCAGCAAACTAACTAACTGGTCAGTTAAAGTTTACTCCACTATAAAACGATAACTGAACTCCAACGCAAAAGAACATATCCGAAGCGATAACTAGACTTGTATGGTGTACTAATGTCCCTCTACCGTCAGCATTCGTAATCATATTCAGGTAATCGGATAAATGTTACTGTCAACCTGAATCATGATTACTTCTTGTATTTCTTGAGTCCCATTCACCTCTCATGATTACCAAACATGTTGATAACTCTTATCAACAAGACTGCAGTACTCAGTAATCGACTTGGTGACATTCTCAAGGGAATGCTTACTCTGAAACAGAGGGTAGATTCTATCTTGACAATATATGTTCACAACCCTATGAACATGACATACCCAAGATACCCAGGTGTTGATCTCTTATAGACCTCACTGATTGGTAAGTCAAAGCAGTCATATCCACAGTCTGTGTTCATAATCGTCTCAAGATTGAGAACACGTACCTTATACAAGTTATGAGTTCCTATTGACTGTTTGACAGTCTTAAGCGTCAATAGGAAACTCAGGTCCGTCAATGCACTATAAGCACTAGCATATCAACTAAGAGATACACTCTAGTGATTGAGATTAATCACTCCATCCAATGGTAGTTAATTATGCTACAGTGTAGACTTGATGAGGTATCCAGTCTCATCATCCACTGTGACACATTCTAAGTATTAAAGAATAGTAATTCGTATCTCACTTGTGTGCATCTCATACACACACGAATTACTTACTATAATACTTAAGGATTAACAATCATCTCATGAAAAGAACATACACAATGAAATGTAAAGCTGATATCCATATATTAAAATGTCAATGTCTCATACATAAAGTAATGGTTTGAGGGCACAAACCCAACAAACTCCCACTTGCACTCATAACCATTCAGAACTACATCTAAGACCTAGACTATCTAGATGACGATCAAAGACCTTCTGTGGCAAGGCCTTTGTAAACGGATCAGCAAGATTGTCAGCTGTGGCAATCTTGGTGACAGTCACATCTCCACGTTGAACAATATCTCGGATAAGATGATATTTCCGCTCTACGTGCTTTCCCTTTCCGTGGTTCCTTGGCTCCTTGGACTGAGCCACTGCCCCACTATTATCACAATAAAGCGTAATAGGCGACAGCGACGCTGGTACCACCTCGAGTTCCATAAGGAACTTCTTGAGCCAAACAGCTTCCTTTGCGGCTTCACAAGCAGCCACATACTCAGCTTCTGTAGTTGAGTCTGCAATGCATTTCTGCTTAATGCTCCTCCAACTGACAGCACCACCTCCCAAGGTAAAGAGATGACCGGACGTCGACTTCCTCGAATCTTTATCTGACATAAAGTCCGAGTCAGTGTATCCCACTGGAATTAACTCACTACCACCGTACATAAGCATGTAATCTTTAGTTCTTCTCAAGTACTTAAGAATGTGCTTAACGGCTGTCCAGTGCTCTGGACCCGGATTCGACTGATATCTGCTAACCATGCCAACGGCAAAGCAGATATCTGGTCTAGTGCATAACATCGCATACATGAGACTTCCCACTGCAGAAGCATAGGGAACTCCTGTCATGCGATTCCTCTCCTCCTGTGTCTTTGGACACTGGTCCTTGGAGAACGCTAAACCATGCCTGAAAGGTAACAAACCTTTCTTCGAATTATCCATTGAAAACCTAGTTAGCACCTTATCGATATAACCAGCTTGAGATAATCCCATTATCTTTCGCTTGCGATCCCGAAAGAGCTTTATCCCAAGAATATAGCTCGCCTCTCCTAGATCCTTCATATCGAAAGTACTAGCTAGCCAAACCTTGACCGTTGACAATGCCGCTACATCATTTCCAATGAGTAGAATGTCGTCAACGTAAAGCACAAGAAGAGCCACCACTTTCCCTTCACTCTTCTTGTATACACAAGGTTCATCCAGATTCTGTATGAAACCAAACGATTTGACCGCTTGGTCAAATCGTATGTTCCAACTTCTGGATGCCTGCTTAAGCCCATAAATGGACTTTTGCAACTTGCATACCAAGTTACCTTTCCGACCAGCTATGAACCCTTCTGGTTGTTGCATATAGATGTCCTCCTCAAGATTGCCATTCAAGAATGCAGTCTTGACGTCCATCTGCCAGATCTCAAAATCTAGGCATGCAGCAACGGATAAGAGTATTCTGATGGACTTGATCATGGCCACCGGCGAGAAGGTTTCCTCATAGTCAATGCCCTCCCTCTGAGTATAACCTTTCGCAACAAGCCTTGCCTTAAAGGTCTCAACCTTTCCATCAGATCCTCTTTTCCTCTTGTAGACCCACTTACAGCCAATGGGTTTAATATTGGCTGGAAGTTCTACAAGATCCCAGACCTGATTAGAATCCATAGATTCCAATTCAGCCTTCATAGTTTTAACCCAATGAGCTGAATCAACATCAGCCATTGCCTCTTCGTATGTGGTAGGATCAGATTCAGATTCTATGGAGACAGCTTCAAAAACTTCTCCTAAGAACATGTATCTATCAGGCTGGCTGATAATCCTCCCACTACGACGAGGTACTGGTGCGGAAATAGGTGAAGAAGTGGTGTTTTCCTGATTTACATCGTTATTAACTACGGGTTGGACTGAGGGCTCTCCTTCTATCTCTCTAAGATCTATCCTTCCCTTAGGTTTATGGTTCATGATATAATCATCCTCCAAGAAAATAGCATTCGTACTGACGAACACCTTCTGTTCTCTTGGATCATAAAAATACCATCCATAAGTACCCTTTGGATACCCCACGAAGTAACATACTTCCGATCTAGAATCCAACTTGCTCATCTTTCCTTTTAGCACATGTGCCGGACATCCCCATATCCGGAGATGTTGCAAAGAAGGCTTGCGCCCAATCCACATCTCTCGTGGTGTCCTGGGAACAGATTTGCTTGGTACTAGATTTAGTATGTAAGCAGCGGTTTCCAAAGCATAACCCCAAAGAAATAAAGGTAACTCAGAATAACTCATCATTGACCTAGTCATGTCTAAAAGAGTCCGATTCCTTCTCTCCGCTACACCGTTTTGCTGAGGCGTGCCAGGTGCAGTCAACTGTGACAGAATCTCATTCTGTACGAGGTGATCAATAAATTCATTAGAGAGGTACTCGCCACCTCGATCAGATCGAATGGCCTTGATATGTGTGCCCAATTGCTTCTCCACTTCAGCCTTAAACTCTTTGAACTTTTCAAAGGCTTCAGACTTGTGCTGCATTAGGTACACATATCCATACCTAGTGTGGTCATCAGTAAATGTTATGAAATACTCATAACCACCCCTTGCTCTAATATTTATTGGTCCACACACATCAGTATGAACTAATTCCAACAATGCATTGGTTCTATTGCCCTTTGCTGGAAAGGGCCTTTTGGTCATCTTACCCTCTAAACAAGACTCGCAGACTTCTATTGGTTCGAGAACCAAATCGCCTAAGACCCCTTCTTTGACTAGTCTGCCAATCCTACTTAGATTGATATGACCAAGCCTCATATGCCAAAGCTTTGTTGGATTAGTGGAAGGTCTCTTTCTTTTAGATGGTACAGTTACCATTGAGTTATTCAGTTCCATGCAAGAATCTTTAGAAATATTGGGAGTAATCACATACAAACCATTTGATTTAACACCAGAACATATAAAAGAACTATTTCTTTTAATCACAACTTCAGTTCCAAAATGAAAAGAATAACCATTATTCGATAAATTAGAAACTGAAATTAAATTACGTCTCATTGAAGGGACGTAAAGTACATCTGATAAAATCAAAACTTTATTGTCTAGAAATTCTAAAACTACGACTCCTATAGCAACCGCAGAAACGGTTGTGCTAGAACCTAGAGTAAGTACGATTTCCCCATCACTGCACTTCCTGGTTGATCTGAACCCCTGCAATGAATTACAGATATGGTTAGTCGCACCAGAATCAATGCACCAAGTGTTTGAAGTATCCGTTATAAAACTTACTTCAATCACATGTGATTCAATCATACCTTGAACTCTTGTAGCTAAGAATTCTGGACAGTTCCTCTTCCAGTGGCCCTTCTCACCGCATTGGAAACACTTTCCTTTGCCTTGGCCACCCACCTTCCCTTTGCCCTTACCTTTTCCCTTAGATTTTGCAATCTTAGGGACCGGTCCAACACTTGAACCACCAGTGCTAGCCTTCTTCTTCCCTTTCTTTCCTTTCGGCATAGATCGGGAAGAGGAAGCGCTTTTCTCAACGTTTAAAACGCTGCCCCCAGGCTTGATCACCCCTTCCGCTGCCAATAAAGAGCTCATCAATTCGCTCATTGAAAAATCCATTTTATTCATATTATAATTCAGTTTAAATTGAGCGAATGATGGCGACAGCGTATTGAGGATCATATCAACTTGGGTCTGTGCATCGATGTTGGCACCTAGGGTCTCCAGCTCGTTTAAATAACCAATCATTTTCAAAACATGTTCTTTGACTGGAGTCCCTTCCGACATCTTAGCACTCATTATCTTCTGCATAGCTACCTGTCTGGCAGGCCTGCCATGCTCCCCAAACATCTTTTTCAGGGATTCGATAATGTCACTGGCGGAATTGTTCGACTGGTATTGGTGTTGTAACACATTAGCCATAGAAGCCAATATGTAACAACGAGCCATCCCATTCGACTTTTTCCATTTATCGAACTCGCGTCTAGCAGCAGCCGAAGCATTTGCAGCGGGTTCTTCGGGGCATGGGGTGGTGAGAACATATATGTGATCCTCCGCAGTTAACACGATGTCAAGGTTACGTTTCCATTCAGTGTAGTTGTTTCCAGTTAACTTGTTTTGAGTGAGTATGGTGGCAAGTGGACTAAATGCAGATCCAGACATTATGATTTACTGAAAAATCAAAACAAAATAAATATGGATATCAGAATTTGACAGTTTGAAATAAAAGAATCCTTTTAAAACTCTTATTTTAAAAAAAGTCGCCGGAATATCGAAACGAAAGAATAAAGCCTCCGTGTGGTGGTCAATGTTTGATCTTTCGATTTATCATAACTTATCCGCTATGCAACTCTTGCAAAACAAGTTATGACTTCCGAACCTATTTGATCTCTAAGTTTCTGAATAATGCCCCGTGTGGGATCCCTTATCCATAGCTTAGCTAGTGTGTACCATTAACTAGGATCCAATCATAACCGTCTCAAGTAGCGCCTCCGTATGGTGGTCACCCTCTAACACGTCTGATTGATCCTATCAAAAGAAGTTCACATCTAGTAACCAATGAGTAATGCACCCTCCGTATGGAATGATCACCCCTGGCGAGGTGACACAGAATGTATCACTCATCTTACAGTGAACTGTTAACGGAAGATCGTGGGTGTAATTAATAAGACCCTCTCCCACTAGATTTAGTAAAAAAAAAAAAAAGGTTTTTCTTTTTGAGAAAATCTGTTTCTACACACTTCCCATAAACATCTAATGTTTACTAATGTGTTGAAAACGGTTTTTGAATTTTATTTTAGAAAACTTGTTTTGCGTGCATGCAACAATGTATTATACGCCAATCACAAACAAAGCACATAAAACAAAAAACTAAAATGAAATAAAAGACATCCAAACGATGCCTCTATCTCCCATGGCTCTATCTCCATAGAACCTGCTTTTGGTTTGATCGCCTCCAGCTCCATCTTCATGGACAACGGCTCCTTGCTCCATCTTCATGGATATTCTAATTCTATTACATTGAACCTATGCCTCTTTTGAAGCTTACAATTTATCTAGAAATAGAAATAGCAACAATAAAATAAAAGGCTAGGAAAACCGGTGCGACTTTCCTTTTCGTAGGATTGAAGTCGCAGCGTCCTTTACATATGCCTTAAAACCAAACCAAACTTAAAACAACACACCAATTTAAAAACATTCAAACACAAAATTAAATGCTCTTGGCGCCATGGGAGATAGCGACTAACTTTTGCTGCAAAAGGTTAGTTGAACACACATCCACGCATATATATAACAAAATATAACTATTGGAACCCTTAATTGATTCACACAGTATATAAACTCTTTACATACTGAATTAGAACTCAAACAGCATCTAACTTCTCTGTCATAGTTCGATCGATCGAAGACCGTTCGATCGCTCGAACCTTCGATCGATTGAACACTGTTCAATCGCTTGAACATTCTATTTCACAGAATGATTAAAAATTTTGCAGAATACGTTAAAATTAAACTTTTAATTTCAAAATACTTTTAAAACTGTGAAACAGAAAACCTGACAAAGAGTCTGTCTCGATCGATCGAACTCTATTCGATCGCTCGAACAACAGAAAGTTTCGATCGATCGAAACCTGTTCGATCGCTCGAGTACAGAGAGTTCGATCGATCGAACATTCTTAGATTGATCGAACCCATCTTGCATCCAATGCAATCACAGATTTGTATACTGCTGCGATAACACTGCAGAAACAGATCTGTGACGATGCAGTTTCGAAAGCAGTTCTAAAATCAACATGCAAATCAAAATAGTGTTCCAAAAAACGCATCTATAGATCCAAACGAGCGTGGCTCTGATACCAATTGTTGGAAAAACAGGTTTAAATGGAAAGTTTAAACGCGCAGCGGAAAAATCAAGTTATGAAACTTTATTGGCATGCCCGGATCTACTACTCGTCAATTCTACAGATGCGCACAAGAGGGGACACGAGTTATACCTTAGTGTCTTGAACCCAATTCTGATCTTCAACTTCCAGCAGCCTCCACTAGATGATCTTCACCCTTATGACTCCTGCGGATGCCTGCCAGAAAGACTAGGGTTGGTGGGAACCCTAATGGAGAGGATAGAGAAGGTTTTGGGGCTCCAAAATAGTTTCTGCAGCTTCTGACGCTCAAAACGACGAACAACCTTTTCCAGAACGCAGCTGCCCTATTTATAGATTCTCAGAACCGACCTAGACTTCGAGCGATCGAAGTGCCTTCGATCGATCGAACATTAGATCGATCGAACCATCTTCGATCGATCAAACCTGCAGACTTCAATCGATCGAGACATCTTCGATCGATCGAACCTGTCTGGACATCATCCTCAAGCATCTTTCCAAACATCCTGGCGGAGCTAAGAGTGGGACCTCCTAGGCTCTTTATTGTTGGCTCAGACCAGTTTGTTAATTACCATGACCAAACTCTTTGATCAGCAAACTAACTAACTGGTCAGTTAAAGTTTACTCCACTATAAAACGATAACTGAACTCCAACGCAAAAGAACATATCCGAAGCGATAACTAGACTTGTATGGTGTACTAATGTCCCTCTACCGTCAGCATTCGTAATCATATTCAGGTAATCGGATAAATGTTACTGTCAACCTGAATCATGATTACTTCTTGTATTCCTTGAGTCCCATTCACCTCTCATGATTACCAAACATGTTGATAACTCTTATCAACAAGACTGCAGTACTCAGTAATCGACTTGGTGACATTCTCAAGGGAATGCTTACTCTGAAACAGAGGGTAGATTCTATCTTGACAATATATGTTCACAACCCTATGAACATGACATACCCAAGATACCCAGGTGTTGATCTCTTATAGACCTCACTGATTGGTAAGTCAAAGCAGTCATATCCACAGTCTGTGTTCATAATCGTCTCAAGATTGAGAACACGTACATTATACAAGTTATGAGTTCCTATTGACTGTTTGACAGTCTTAAGCGTCAATAGGAAACTCAGGTCCGTCAATGCACTATAAGCACTAGCATATCAACTAAGAGATACACTCTAGTGATTGAGATTAATCACTCCATCCAATGGTAGTTAATTATGCTACAGTGTAGACTTGATGAGGTATCCAGTCTCATCATCCACTGTGACACATTCTAAGTATTAAAGAATAGTAATTCGTATCTCACTTGTGTGCATCTCATACACACACGAATTACTTACTATAATACTTAAGGATTAACAATCATCTCATGAAAAGAACATACACAATGAAATGTAAAGCTGATATCCATATATTAAAATGTCAATGTCTCATACATAAAGTAATGGTTTGAGGGCACAAACCCAACAGGAATAACATAACCCAATGCGGTGTTAGCCCGATGGTGGATTGAAGCAACACGAAGGCCAATCGGACACCGTGTAATGAAGGATGGCTGTAGCAGTCCGATTGGCCATGGGCATTTGAAGAAAGGTAATCGGGCATAAGTAAAAGCATGGAAATGGGTAAAGCCCAATTCAGCCAGGAGAGTATTGACAAGGCCAATGGACTGAAAGGGGAAGGCGGTGCTATTCACAGCTGTCAGGATGACGCCATCTCAGAGTTTTGGAAACAAGAGTCCTTTTAGGAAATGAATCTGATCCTGTCCAGCTGGATTTAGAAAGCTAATCCCTAAATTAAAGAGATTGATTCAATTAGAATCTGGATAAGGTAGGAGTCAAAGATAAGGAAAGTCTCTTCCACCATTAGCCAATCAGTCACGCAGTTTGGGGCGCAAGCTAAGGAGTCATTTTCTAATCAGAAATCATTAAGGCCGCTATAAATATTCAGGCAGGCCAACCAAGCAAAGGACTCCGCGTCATCTTGAAAACAGTTCCCACACTGCATTCGAAAAGCATTCAAAGCACTCAAAGTCTTTATGTTTTTCAGCACATAGCAAATAGGTCTGCCCTGTTTTGTTATTTCTTTTTTATTCTTTTGGATAATCAGTTTGCGCTGGTTTGTTCGTTAGATCTGTTTATTTTTTCCAAACACTTAATAAAATCTTCGTTTTATTAATCCGTTTGTGATTGTTTACCTATTAAACTCGATACTGTTTAGCTTGTGCATTTCAGTACTGCTAAAGAATTAATAGTGATGGTACTTTCCTACTCACTACACACAATCAGTTTGTTTAGAAGTCAGGTTTATAAAGCCTTGTGTATCACTCACATAAGCGGTTAGGAAATTAGTTTGCACACACACACACAGAGAGCCTGTTTGATTCTGACCCGCCCGCACAAATTACAGCAAACACCAAGGCAGTGTTAGTGGCTGGTGAGGCGGGATTTCACGAGTTTGACATAGAACTCCATTATATACAACTACCAATGCGTTTAGTGTGGTTGAGGCGGTTCGAGCACCGTATATGGGAACTTGGTTGAATATTTCTGAACCGTATGTTAAGTGGCTTGGATGGTTATGTTTGCAATGGTATTCCTCTAGAGGCGAATGTGGTGGCTCATAATTACTAGCTAGCAAGATATGCAAAGTTTGTCATGGATTTTACAGTTTGGCTGGAAGAGTTTCCCCCTAGCTAGCTCTATTTTTCTGTTTTTTGGCTAAAGACTTTGTTCCAATTAATTTCATAGGAAAAAAAAGGAACGTATATATACATGTCTACAAACATCATGAGAAAAGGATCATCCTCATTCCTCAAGGTTCATTTTTTCATGGAAATAGGCCAATGGTTTATCATCAAACCACTAAAAAAAATTAGGGTAAATTACACAAACTTCTCCTGAGATTTTCCTTAATTACACGGACCTCCCCTGAGGTTTTGAAAATTACACGGACCTCTCCTGAGGTTTTGAAAATTACACGGACCTCCCTCGAGGTTTGTAATTTGGTAACAAAACGCCCCCTCCCTTAACGGTTTAGTTTTATTTACATTAGCTCCCCTAAAAATTACAATTAACCCCCCGCTCTAATATTATAAAATTGTCATACTAAGCCCGCTTTCTCTTATATTTTTGTGCTAATTATAAAATCTTTCCTCCCTCCTATGTTTTTGGGTTAATTTTTTTAGCATTAATTTATATCTACACAAAATACATATAAATAAGTCTATAAAAAAAAAAAAACTCCCCGAACAAACCTCTGTCAAGCCCCCTCTGTATTAATTTTGTAGATCTGCCCATGCCCTTATCCTTCAAAAGTGGACACTTAACCCCCTGTGATTGTGGGCTAAAATAGAACTATTATTATTTCACTCAAAACTGGCAAAAATTGTAAAATTGGTTAAAAATAAAAACACTTAACCCCTTTTGTGATGTTAATTTTGGGGTTAACTCTCTTTAAGGGAGCAATGAAATCCTTAAACCCCAAAATTAGTCTCACATAGCTGGGTTAAAGGATATCATTTTGAAGCATAGGGGCAGGGGCGGATCTAGAAAATTAATACAGGAGGGGCTTGACAGAAGATTGTTCGGGGAAAAAGAAAATTTTAGACCTATTTATATGTATTTTGTGTAGATATAAATTAATGCTAAAAAAATTAACCCAAAAACATAGGAGGGAGGAGGGATTTTATAATTAGCACAAAAATATATGAGAAAGGGGGCTTAGTATGACAATTTATAATATTAGGGGGGCTAATTGTAAATTTTAGGGGGGTTAATGTAAAAAAACTAACGGGCCGTTAGGGGAGGGGGCATTTTGTTACCAAATTACAAACCTCGAGGGAGGTCTGTGTAATTTTCGAAACCTCAGGGGAGGTCCGTGTAATTAAGGCAAACCTCAGGGGAGGTTTGTGTAATTTACCCAAAAATTACTAACAGCTATTATTATTATTATTATTTTTTTTTTATTTTTTTTTTTTGGGACAGTTAGAGATATATCCCTTGTCAGCTAAAAATTTAACAAAAAGTACCTTCAATATCTGCATTTAATCAAAAGTCCCTGTTCTTTGACAAAATGACAAAATTGACATGCACCCAAACATTTCTCACATTTTCCCACTTCCGCCCAACTTTTCACGCGCAATGCTTTTGCAGCCGTTCATACGGTATGAGTGTTGTACCGTATGATATTCTAAATTCAAAAAATATTTTACAACTTTAAATCTCCATAACTTTTGACATAAAACTCCATTTTTCTCAAATTTTATACCGTTAGAATTGTGTCGACTATAATTACAAAACTAGTACCATTATTGATATATTTTGAGCAAAAAAAAAATCAAAATCTTACATGCCTTGTGTAACTGAAAATTTCACAAAACTACTTTTGTGAAATTTCACAAAACTATTTTTTGTCAAAATTTTTTCAGATTGGAAAAAAAAATGCTCAAAACGTATCAACAATGATACTAGTTTTGTGGCTCTCGTCGATACGATTACAGCGGTATAAAATTTGTAAAAAATGGAGTTGTAGATCAAAAATTATGAAGGGTTAAAGTTTTCAAATATTTTTTGAATTGAGGATGCTATTGTACAGCCACTCACACGGTGTGAGTGGCTGGAATGTTTGGGGCAATGTGTGGCCACTTGCTTATGAGATGGACTTTTGACAAATTCTAAAAACAAAAACGGCTCCTTTAAACTTTTGTTTGCTTTAATTAAGGATTTGGTCATAATTTACCCTTATTTTTTTAAAGTTCGACTACTAATAGCTATCAACAAAAGCCTTATAACCCTATATCATTTAGCGAAAATTTATAATACATAATTGTGGTATTGGTGCTAAAATATTTTACTTAAGTGCTAAAATGTTGTACCGTTTATAAAATAGTGATTTTCGAAAGTAAATTGATTTTTTTCAGAAATTATGTTCTAACTCCCAGCAACTGAACTTGGATGATACACGTGATTGGTAGGTAATTGCAAGTGATGAGGTTTATCGGAAAACTTTTGTCCGGTGAGGCGGTGAGACATTTGATCATGGGCTTCCTCGTAAAAATATATATATATATATATACATATATATACAGTCCGGATCTTAGGCAGGTGTCAAAAGACGAACCACTTTTAGCGACGAAAATGTCGCTTTTAGCGACGAAAATTTTCGTCGCTAAAACAATGATTTTTAGCGACGAAATTTAGCGACTTTTTCGTTGCAAAAAGTGGTCCGTCCCAAAATCCACCCCTTAACACCCGCATCTGATCCTCACTATATACATATATATATATATATATATACTAGTTTAAACGCACGTGCGTTGCACGTGAACGATGCCTGTCTAAAAACTAATTAAGAATAGTAAGTCAAAATAAAAATAAAGAAAAAAAGATAAAAAAAAAAAGGATTAAAAAAACATTTAAATTAGGTATAAAAAAAATAAATAAATAAAAAATATAAAGAAGAAAAAGAAGAAGAAGAATTCATGCAACTTCCACAATAAAAAGGATACACAAAGCACATACAACAATCAAATCATAGGGTAAAAATAATAAAAACTGTTGAATTATTCTTCTTAGACCATTTGTTTATTTGTTCAATAATAATTTTTTTATGTTGCTATTTAATTGTTACCACATGTCCGTCCTAGAATTCTTTCTTACATCTTTAATATTTTGAATTTACTATTTTCTTTGCTCATTACTTAATAATGACTATATATTTATTTATTGTACGACCACATATGTTAGTATTTCATTAATTTACCGTGTTTGTATAGTAATTTTTTAAACTATAAAATTATTTCATATGTTCTAATTAGAATAAGTTACAAATCAATCATGATCTAGCTTTTTTAAATATTTTTTTATATACATTAAAATTTGATTCCTACAAAAAGGATTTAGGGAGCCCTCTACGTTCAAGATGGTCAAACTTTTTGTGTTGTGTGGCTTGAAAATTCTTAAAATCTTCAACCAAAATTTTTCATAAAGTCTCTGTTGCCAAATTGCCAATATAATTGAAAGAATCACATAAGAAAAAATTTTATAACGGGAATTGATTTTAGAAAGTAATTGTTTATCCATGGAGTTCACCTAAAGAAAGAGAAAAGATATTGAAACATGACAGAAGAAGGGAAAAAAAATGGAATCCACTAAGACCAAAATAGAAAAAACCAATAGGATGGTAGTTTTTAATTTAATTTAAAGTCCTAAAATTCTGAAAATGTATTGATAATCTATATCGAAAGAGACTTTTAGGCTCTATTAGGTGCACATATTGAGGAATAGGAAAGAAACGAAATCACTACATTCAACATATCTGTCGTAGTTCAATAAAAAGTTTTCTTTGAACATGAGTAAAATCTATTGCATTCAAGTGTATTTCAAGTATTGAAATAGACTGCAATTAGTGATTATTTCTAGTCGAATTTTTTCAATTAAGATATTCAATGGATTTTTGGCTGCATTTTCAATTAGAGTAATGCTAAAGTCACAAAGGGATGCTTACAAAAGGATATGGTATCCCATATGACGGAATTAAGTGTGGTGACTCTTTCAATTAAGTGGTACATTATCAAATGTATTATACAAAAAATGTGCTTAAAATTTTATTTTACCACTTAATTGGTTATAATCACAAGCTAAATTTGTCTAGCTAACTTCCTATCTTTCTTGTGGAACTTAAACAATGATAACAATTCTACGAATTATTGCTAATAAGATAGCAATAGTATCTTTTCATAAAGAAAAATACTCAATTAAGTTTTACATTCAATAATTGTGTTGCTAAACACATGGGTAAAATGGGAATGGAATAAGACACATGTCAGCATGGTAGTGGTGGATAAGCAAGAGTGAGAAAAATGCACTCTATGTTAAATGGGTAACCAAATATTAAAGTGGTTGAAATTGAATCCTAAAATTTTTTGAATGCATATCTTACCTAGAATAGGTTCGATAAAAGTTACCTATATTATTGTTGGTATAGAATAAACAAAATCGTGAGTGACTCATCATAGAGCTCCAAAAAAGAAAAAAGAAAAGAAGAAGAAGAATTAACCAAATCAAGATTCTTTAAAAAGAGTTATGTAATACTGAGAATTGATATCAGGAGTTGATGGGTATAGTTTTATGTCTGTGAAATTACTTCTGTACCCTTAATGAAAACTGAATCCAATAACTGTAAATAGAAGTCCCGTCATGAGAAGGGGATTAATGTTACTATAACTAATAGTTTTTTGTTTTCATTTTGACCATTAAGTTATTGAAAATATTACATTAATTGTAATGAGAATGAAATTTATAAGTAAGTTGAATGAATGAATAGAAGAGTAAAGAATAATAATTACCTTCAATGCAAAGCTTGAAAGTGCACACTTGTGTAAAGATCAATCGCGTTTAGTTCATCATAGCACATTATTAAGAGAACACGAAGAGTAGACTGTTTTGTGAATCTTAATTAAAGTGTAAAAAAAATGTCCAAGGCTATGGAGAACTTGGGAAGTGGAGACATATAATAGAAATTAGATAATACCAGTAGATTCTTTAATACTATCATTAGTCTTCTAGTCCAAAAAAAAAAAGAAAGGAGAGAGAGAGAGAGAGAGAGAGAGAGAGAACTAAATGTCTTAACAAACAGGGCCAAAAGTAAACCTGGGACTGAGAGGCTTGTGAATTCATGTCATTCTTCTACACGATTAATTTCTAGTACACAATTCCTTTATTTATTCCTAATACTTGATTTCCTTATTTATCCTAATTTAGATTGGACTTTGTTTCATCCAATGATCCAATACTCAATTAATCCATTCTGGTCCACTTTAATCAAAGAAGCAAAAAATTGTTACACAATTACTCAAGGAACATACTTGGGTAAATTTCTTTAGGTGTAGTTTGTTAGGTTCCCTCTCACAACAGTGGGTCTAGGGATTAAAAAAATAATATTTGAAATTATTTTATTTATTTATTTTCTAGTTAATTAGGGTCTCACAATTGTGAGAGGAATCTAACAAACCATGTACAGCTAAGGAACTTTGCCCAAATGTGTTCAATTACTAAAATTCTTTTATTAATTAGCTATTGATTAAATGTGAGCTTTTAGATGGATTACCTCTCAAATATTTGTATTAATTGGAGGCTGAATGCAAGATTTATAATTTGAAGGTAAAATTTTTAAACTTCGCAAGTGTAAAAAGAATCATATACTACTAAAAAATTGGTAATAGGAATTTAATTAGTTAAGAGTCCTAAAATTCTTCATAGACATTTATTATAACTCTTTAAGAGATATATATGTTACTAATCCATCATTCACGTAACCCACCGTGGAGTTCAAAAAAAGAAAAGAAAAGAGGGGTTATTACACTAACACCCCTTCAACTATGACCATTTTCAATTGCCCTCAACTATAAAACTCAACAAATTGACCCTATCAACTATTTTAACTTTTCACTAACAGCCCTTCTGTTAGGTTGTAGTTAAAAAATTGATTACTTTTGTATCATGTTACCAATATAAAAGTGTTAACAACATAACATTTTTGTCTCTTCTTTGAGTCGTTGAAATTTTAAGAACAAAATTGCCTAAAATTTGGTGTACAACACAGGGCAATTATTATGCAACAAAGGATATTTTTGTCATAAAATTTCCAATGGCTCCAAGGAGGGACAAATAGATATCATGTTGCTAATAGTTTGTATCATATGTTGCTCACATGATAATAAAAAAATAAAATATAAATTTTAAAAAAAAAAGAAGGAAAAATAAGCGTTCTTTTTTGGGACTGAATTCTAATGGAAGGGGTTTTAGAGAAAAATGCAATAGTTGAGGGGAGTTAGTTTGTCAAGTTTTATAGTTTAGGGGCGTATTTAAAAAAGAGTCATATTTGAACTAAAGTGTAATTGACTTTTTTCTTTTCTTTTTTTATTTTTATTTTTTATTTGTAAATTCCGATGGGAACTTGAGTTGTTTGGAAGGAGTTGTAATACACAATATGATTAATGTCGAATACCATTAATATTAAGGAGTTGTAAAATTGTAGGGATTGTATATAACATGATATATCCAAAGCAAAAAAATAAAAAAGTTAGGATTATCATGGACGGACCAAAAAAAAAAAATGGTATACTAAAGTTGTTAAAACTCTAAGAAAATAACTTAAGTGAAAGTGCACCGATTGATAAAAGTGTAAACCACTTATGGGCATCGGTAATTATCAGTTGCTTTATATCTAAAATACTAAAACTATCCCACAAATGAATTTACCAAAATAACCACTACGATCTAGATTTGTAATATTTGTTGGTCTATCTCTGCACATAAACATACACATAACAAACAAATATACATACGCATATAATATATACAAAAAGAGGTTATCAAAGAAAAAAAAGTCCAAGAAAAAGAAAAAAAAAAAAAAACCCAATGCATTTAGTTTATTCTAGAGTCCAACAAAAAGAAAGTTGATCTATGAGGCACATAAACATACACATAACATACAAATATGTGAGTAATATTTGGGACACAACCTTCATACAACTTTCATACAACCTCTCCAAAAGATGTGTCTATCGTGATGTCACTGGACCCCACAGTGACACAGGAAAGAGATAGACACATCTTTTGGGGAGGTTGTATGAAAGTTGTATGAAGGTTGTGCCCCAAGTATTACCCCAAATATGCATACATATATAACATATATACAAAAAGAGGTTTAAAAAAAAAAAAAAAAAAAAAAAAGAGTTCAACAAAACGAAAAAAAAAAAACCAATAGATTTAGTTTATTCTAGAATCCAAAAAGAAAAAACCACCAAACACATAGATGTTATTAAGTTGTAGGACTCTTATGGCATGGACACACTACAAATAAAAAAGTGGTATACTAAACTTTTAAAACTCTAAATTCTAAGGAAAATAGTTAAGTAAAAGTGCACCGATTGATAAAAGTATAAAACACTTATGCACATTGGTACATTTATATATATTATAGATAGATTATAGATAGATAGATATAGATATAGACATAGATATTCCAACTCTAAACCGGTATTATCTTCTCCGACCTAGCCCCTGAAGACTCAAAGCCAATGGAGATAATCATCAATAACTAAAAGTTGTAATGATCAATCCCCCCCGGCATTACTTAAAAAATAATGAAAATTAAGAAAATGGTTAAATATTATATCCCATCCTACGATTGCAAAAATGAAATTCTCTAAAACGAACAAATGCGAAAAATAAAAAAACACATTTGACCAAGTTACAATAATGACACAAGATAAAAACTGGAGTAATATTTCTCATCAACTTCAAGCTCCCCAACCCCACTCGCTCTAAACAATCCACGTGGTGGGGCATGTTTTCCATGATCAAACAACAAATATAATCCAGGCCCCCTCAAAAGGCTTAACCTGTTTAGAGTTGTACTTATTGCAAATTGTGTTGACTATATCCAATCACATAAATCCAGGCCAAGTTTAGACTCGGTGATTTAGGGTAGCCAATGTAAAATCCCCGAATTAGATATAAACTTTTCAGCTGAATATTTAACTTGGATTAGAATTTGTAACTCGTAATTTAATCGAAATTATGTGGTGTAATTGCAAACAATTAGAATACAATAAGAAACCCACTCGCAAAAAATGACCGTAGACAACATCCATCTCTCAATAGCTAGCTTTGATGTAAGCTTTTTACTAGTTATAATTTCTTGTAATGTATTTATATAGGGCAACTTAGCACAATCTTGCATATTTTTCATTTAACCATTACTAGAAATACTCTACTGAGGCATCACAACAATAATCACCTGAGTCGATGTCTCGGTAAGTGGTCGGCTGTGGAATGTAGGGTGGCGACGTACATCTCAATAATGCCCAATTTACACCTTCGAAGAATGAATGACGCTTGATTGTGCTGGCGCCCGTTGTGGACCCCATTCGCTTGACAGGGTCCTTGATCAAGAGTTGCGTGATCAAATCCTTAGCGGACCCCACCACAGATGGTTCCTTCGGGAATTCAAGGGCCCTAGCCACAATATTAGCTAGGGTTAATTCATTGTCAATTCCCTTGAATGGTGTCACTCCATATAACATTTCAAATATGAATATCCCTAAGGTCCACCAATCAACCGCATTGCCGTGCCCTTCCCCGGATACAATCTCAGGGGCCAAGTACTCATGGGTCCCTACAAACGACATCGATCGAGCATCTATCGGCTCCGTTACTATCTCGAGGGCCCCACGATGACCAGGTCGCCTCCTACGCCTGTGTTTATGATGAAAGCAAGAGACAATTGGCACGATACAGCTGGGTATGATACATGATGATGTGTCAAATGGAGTTGGCCGGTCCGATGGACTCCTCATTGGTGGGTGTTCGCTGAAAACAAAATGAGCCGTTGATGTCGAATTTTCACATCTTAAAGAGAGATCAAAATCGGTCAACATGATATGACCGTCCGATCGTACGAGCACATTTTCGGGCTTCAAATCACGGTAGACTATTCCCATCATGTGGAGGTACTCTAGAGCAACAACCACTTCTGATGCATAGAACCTGTAAAACCCAAGCCAAGCTCTGTATATTATTAATTTGTTATAATGATGAAGTTTTGTGGTAGTGGATAATTAACTAAAGGTTAAGAAGTATCTGTGGCAGCTTAATTAATAGCATGTCTAGCGACTCACAATGGTAAGTGATAGTGTGTTTTTACCTAAAGTACTCTGGCTCACTGTGAAATGCCATTTGTCCTAATTAATTAGGTATGAAAAGTCATATTCCTATGTACTACATGAGACACACAAAAAAGCAATAGTCATTCACATCCAAAAAGGTCTGGGCCATAGAAGACGTCAATGGATCCCACAAAATTAAAAGAATTGACCAATGGTGTACCCTTTATATGATTATGGTTCATTTTGTGTCACACTAGTTCGCGTGTATACGTGCATTATGCACATTATTACTATATTCCTTCTTTCTAGAGAGAGAGAGATCGAGAGAGAGTAGTACACACCGGACGGCAGTTTCATCGAACCTTCTCTCCCGCTGGCGTTGTCGGAGAACGTGGAGATCACCGCCGGGACAGAACTCAGTCAACAAACAAGACCACCTAGGAGAGTCTAACGTGGCATATAGTGTGGGCAAAAAAGGGTGGTCCAACAATCCCAATATATCCCTCTCTATCCTAGCCCTGCTTTCTTTATCCCTACCAACCAACTCTTGCTTATCCATCACCTTTGCTGCAAACGTGCACCCCCCTGCGCCTTTTAGCTCCACCAGGTACACGCTGCCTATATCGCCACTCCCGAGCCTTTGGATGAACTGTAAGTCGTTGAGGCTGAGCGTGCAGGTGGTCTCTGATTGGACGCGGTGGAGTGCTTCCCAACACGGGTCCCCAGAGGGTGCATGGGGTTTATTAGAGGAGGAAGCCAGGTTCACAGCAGCCAATGTGGTGGTTTCAGAGTCCGAGCTCATGCTTAGCTTCATTTCACTCATGGCGGTGGTGGTGGAGTCAAAGCTGAGGGCATCTGCGTCAGCACCTAAATCGCCGTCACATGGTTGCATGGTGGTGGTCATGTCCTAGTGGGAGGAAATTGAAGGTTGAGAGAGAATGTGAGTTGTGTGTTTGTGTGTGTGAGAGAGAAAGAGCTTTTGAAGGGTGGGGAAAGGGATATAGGGCTTGGGCCGGCAAAGTGGTGCTAGGTCATGCGGACGGCTGCCAAGTATGGGCCCAATGGGGGCCCAATTCCATTACTGGCTGTACCCGGCTGGCATATTTTATATTCTATATAATTCTTTAATTGGTGGTTTTAACTATTATAATAAAGGTGGTGTCGTGGTTTCTAAATGGAAATTAGTTCATTATCCTTTAATTAGGTCTAAGATACATTTTCAGAGCATTACTTAATATAAGAGTCATTTCAGAGCCTCCATGTCTAAGAAAATTATATGACGGCATGAGGTGTACGAAAAGTAGAAAACTATTCTCACGTCATGGGCATAATCAATCTTGGAAGCAAACAATAATATTTGACAAACTACTAACAAATAAAACAGCAATTGTTGCCTGAATGGTTGAATGTAATGGCCACACAAGTATAGCCTAGCTTATCATATTGTAGTGAATACTAATATTAGAAAGTTAATTGGGAAAACAAAGACCTGGTTTTATGGATTATAAATGAACTAATTTTATAAATTCAATTGTTTAATTAGTGTTTTTTTTTTTTTTTTTTTTGTAATACTGGATTCCAGCCCAATCTACTGACTAATAAAACAAGTTTTTTGTTCAGACAAAATAGCATTGATTCCCATAAAACTAGATAGAAAGTAACACTGACTAAACAATCTAAACTAGATCCATCTAAACTAAGATCCTATCTGATGTATTCTCAAACAGGCCCTTAAGTATGAATTTTTCGAACTTATTAAAACTCACTCTGTAATTATCTTCTTTTGTAGTCTAGTATTTGTACCTATTAGCACTTAAACAATTAGTAAGTTGCTTATTTCTAAATGTTTATGTTTCAGACTTGGTATACAAGCAATTGTCTGATAATTTCTCAGTTGTAATCGCAGTTGAAAGACTTGATTTGACTCTTCTATTATCGTATTCTTGTTTGCACTGTGTTTTCATTAAAAATGGGTTAATTGGCGAAATTACACAGAACTCCCCTCTATATTATAAAATTACATTGACCTCCCCTCTAGCATGAAAATTTAATATTTTACTCTTACATTATTTTCTATTTTACTAAATTACACACCCCTCACTTATCTCCTCTCCCTACTATGTGTGTGTGTGTATATGTATATATAGAGGGAAAGGCTCTTAGGTGGACGGGTCAGTGCAGTAGTGCACTTACCCAGTCAATGTACTGGGTAAGTGCACTGACCCAGTGCACTAGACTTTTTAGCTTAAAATATTTGTGGGCTGCCCCGCACCTTGTCCCTCCACCCTACCGATCCGCGAGTTTTGACATAAAAGCCCAGTGCACTGGATCAATGCACTTACCTAGTGCACCTAAGAGCCTCTCCCTATATAAAGATATAGATATAGATACACAAGTACATATATAATGACATACATATATATAGATATAGGTGCACTGGGCAGTGCACTTACCCAGTGCACCTAAGATCCTCTCCCATACACCAATCCAAACCAAACCAAGTCTTGTGTCCCAATCAATTGAGGTCGACAGTATGAATCATTTTTCTCCATTTTGCACGATCAAGAGCTATATGCTCATTTAAATTATATAGATTCATATCTTGTTGCACTACATATTCCCAAGTCAGTCTAGGTCTGCCTCTCCCTGTAACCATTCCAGGCACTACGATCTTATCACTCTTTCGCACAGGTGCATCTACAGGTCATCGTTGCACATGGCTGAAACCATCTAAAGTCTATTCTCCCTCAATATGTGTCACTCCTACAGTCTCTCGAATGTACTCATTTCTAATTCTATCTTTCCTCGTCTTACCACACATCCATCTTAGCATCATCATCTCTGTTACACTCACTTTGCTAATGTGTTGTTTCTTAGTTGCCCAACACTCTGTCCCGTAGAGCACAGCTGGCCTAATAGCTATCCTATAAAATTTTTCTTTCAATTTTGCTGGTACTCTCCAGTCACATAATACTCCAGAAGCACTCCTCCACTTAAGTCAGCCCACTTTAATTTTATGGGTCACGTCATCACCAATCTCTCGGTCTCTACTGATCATTGAACCTAGATAGCGAAAGTGTTCCCTCTTTGAGATCACATGATCTTCGATCGTCACTGCTTCGTTGTCTCTACTTCCATTGTTGCTAAAAGTACATTCCATGTATTCTGTTTTCGTCCTACTTATCTTTAGCCCCTTAGTCTCCAGTGCTTCTCTCCAAGCTTCTAGTTTAGTGTTAAGTCCCCTTTTAGTCTCATCAACCAAGACAATATCATCTGCGAACAACATACACTATAGGACCTCATCTTGAATGTGTCTAGTCAATTCATCCATAATTAGGGCGAACATGTAAGGGCTCAAGGCCGAGCCCTGGTGCAGGCCTACGGTAATTGGGAATTCGCTTGTTTCTCCGGCTGGTGATTTAATTGTAGTAACCGCTTCATCATACATATCCTTCACCACGTCAATATAATCCTTGGTCACTCTTTTCTTCTCTAGCACCCACCAAATTAAATCTCTGGGCACTCTATCTTAAGCTTTCTCTAAATCAATAAAAACCATATGTAGACCTTTTTTCTTCTCTCTAAACTTTTCCATTAGTCTTTTAAGTAAATAAATTGCTTCCATAGTTGATCTCTCAGGCATAAATCCAAACTGATTTTCTGACACTGATGTTGCGCCTCTTAAACGATGCTCCATCACTCTCTCCCATAGCTTCATAGTATGGCTCATTAACCTAATACCTCTATAGTTGTTGCATTATTGTATATCTCCTTTACTCTTATATATAGGCACTAGGATGCTATTCCTCCACTCATCAGGCATTTTTCTAGTCATTAAAATCCTATTAAAAACTTTTATAAGCCAAGATGCCCCCACATTTCCCAAGCATTTCCAAACCTCAATTGGGATCCCATCTGGTCCTAAGGCCTTGTTGGGTTTCATCTTCTTCAAAGCAAATTCCACCTCAAACTTCCTTATTCTCCGATAGAATATGTATTCTCTAGTTTCATCGTAACTTCCAGTTTCTTCTTCAATTGTGTTATCCATATGTTTTTCATTCAGCAACTTCTCAAAATCAATTTATTCCAAAAACAAATTTGTTCTTTAAGATTTAAACCCAAAATCAGTTTATTCAAACCCTAATTTATTCCTAAGATTTAAACTTAAAATCAATTTGTTCCAAAAACCTAAGATCTAAACCCCAAATACCAACCACACCTTAAGGATGTATATAAGAATCCATGTATATATGTATTCAATGACTATTTATATACAAATATGTATGCAGATATGGTGTGTATGCATGTATGGTGCATGTATGTATGTTTGGTTCGTATATATGGTGTGTATGTATCTATGCATGTATATATGTAGAGAGAGAGAGAGTGAGAGAGGAGGGGATTTTTTTTTTTTTTTTTTTATAACTATAGGTATTTTCAATATTAGCGAATTAAGAAGAGAGGTCTCTGTAAATTTTGTAATCTCAAGGGGAGATGTGTGTAATGTAAATCCAAACCTCAAGGGAGGTCTGTAGAGTTTTAAAATATAGAAGGGAGGTCCGTGTAATTTCGCCAAACTTATAAAATTAACTATTACTTTATAACAATTTTGGATTATATGGTTGGCTTATTAGAAGGACAACACGTAGATTGCTTTAATGTGTCAATATAGAATAATTTTACGAAATCTAAGCCAGAAAAAGGATCTTTCAATATCACTTCAAACACAACCGGAATGATAAATCAAACAATAATGGTATGCTTTTTAAATTTTGAATCCCAAATTCTATAGCAGTCGTATCACATGTTATGGCAGCGATCAATAGAACAGCATACCACTCCATGTGCCATGTAGTACAACTGTTAAGATATTTGAGAAACAAATATGGATTCAGAAACCATAGCAATAAATCAAATATATATCGGGTCATGACGGCTTCTCTCTCTCTCTCACACACACACACACAAACTCCAGACATACATACTTAGAAAAGAAAAAAAAAAATAAAAAACCTTCCACCGTTTTGGGTGGCACCCAGACAAATTCACAAAGTTCAACTAATGATTTGGCATCCAATCATAAATTAACAGTTAATTAAAGCAAAATATCACTAAAAAGAACTATGAGTTTTCAACTTTCAGTTGTAAATATTGAAATTACTTCGTCTTAAAAGTTGGATAAGCTCTTCTTGAAGAGCTAAAAATATTATCAGATTCAGATCAACTAACAATCAGAGCCAAATAGCACTGGAATTCTCCGCAATAAATCACAGCCAGAGAGACTTCTACACATTGTCATTGTTAAAACTTAATGGCAAATATACTGTATAAATCTGAAACACTGGAAATTAAACCTTATAGGGATAGAAATCCAGAAATTTGAGATTGAGTCAATAACTTAGGTTCTCTCTCATTGAGACAATTTTGCCTCGCAGTGGTGCTCATGAATCTAGGACAATGTCTCCCATGATACAACAATCTACCCCTTATTGTAGAAGCACTTCAAAGTTCAAACAATAAGGTACAGCGAACCGCAGGGTTTTATATTCTCTCTACCAACACAGACTGACACTATATAAAATGCATGAGAGAAAAAATTCTATTCGAATTATTAAGGGACATGACACATTTATAGAGGGAGAGACTTGACCGGAAGGACATGACTATCGCCATGAGTCTGTTCAGAAAAGACACGATTGAACGGACACAACTCTTAAAATTAAGGCCACATTTAGTAGGCCAATTTCTCATTCACTGAACAAAGATGTGGGAAATCAAATTTTCCTGCAATCTATTTATGTGTATCCAAACTTCAGTTGATTAAGCTTAATCTCCCATTTAGAGGTCACTTCAAACACCTCCAGGAATGCCTAGCTCAAAACACAGCTGACCAAAATCAAAACTTACACTAAAATATTTTCCCATATAACAGCAGTCATCTGTACATCCGGAGAAAGTATTTCATTCCAACGGTTTGCTGGCAATGTGGCGTTGTATCACAAACCAATTAGAGGTCAATATTCAAGCACATGGCAGTCCTAATTGTATGGAAAAGACGTGTCCACACAAGCAATATACCCATGTGTGTTAGTGTGGTGATAACCGATGACGTGGTATCACCGTTGTATTGAATATTTAATCGCACATCTGGTTGTGAAGTACATAATTCAGAAAACATAATAAATTAATAAATAAGGAATAATTCAAGAAATACTAATAGTCGTGATTTAAAATCCATCTGTCTATTTGATTTTCCGTGAGCAAGTGGATCCAAAATATTTCCTGCTGACAAAGATGTCTCTTCCCCACATATCTGCTTGATGAGCAGAAAAATGCGTCATTAGTTGACAATTAACTCACAGCCTCACACACACACAAATATCAATATATAGATACATATATACCTTGCCAACAAGTATTCAACCTCGCATAACCAAATCAACTCAATAGACCATAGGCTCATCGCAAGTCTCAACTACAAATGAAACATGAAAATAGTAATTGAAAAGTTTGTAACTTGAAACAAACTATAAAGAAACTAGCATCATCATAAAATGTACAAAGAGCCCGATCATTTACCTGAGCTTTGATCAAATTCTTCCACAAGTCAACCATCGAACAAATCATTATATACCCGATTATGTTGGTTAAGGAAACCTTTCCCGTCGAGGAATTAGTGACAAACAAATCACTAAAACCTTTCTTGTCGAGAAATTAGCGATGAACGTGTGACGAAATTTTTTTCGTCGGAAAAGACCTTTAGTGCCGAAAATCGAACTTTTAGTGACGAAATTTTTCGTCATTAAAAGTCATTTTTCTTGTAGTGATAAACGTGAATGTGCACGTATCCGATTATGTTGGTTAAGGAAAAATAAATAAACTCAATAGAAGGATACATCCATTACAAGAATGTGCATTGTATAGAAATTCTGCTACCAAGCACAGTTTCTTAGTCCATGAAGCAATGAGATGTTTACAGTGCCATCTTATTCCTGAGTCGGAGTATATGTATTTTACATGGGTATATAGGAATATGTAGTTAAGCCTCTGATATAATTTCAGCTTACCCACCCAATTAATAGGAAAAAAAAAACACATTATATCATACTAAGTATCCAATCACTAGCAATAGCCAATGGACGAGTATCTGGACGTTATGCAGATACATACGTATAATTGTATATGAAAACACAGATTACACTATATATGTTTTCTTTGAACTGTTAGGACCACGTTTTCTTCGTGGATTAGCACTGATCATGCAAGAGAAGGCATTGACAAGCTCAGAATCCTCTTCGGTAATCAGAATCTTGGCTGCACTTGGGTCAGCAAGGAGGCGTTTAGCTACGAGGTATCCAGCAATAGACCATGTTTGAAACAGGCGGGCTTGTTTTCCGATGAATCTCGCTTGTTTGGTATCATAGTATTCTGGCCACTTGTCTTGTGATATGCGCCTCTCTGCGACCTCAACAGCTTTTGCAGCTACTTCAGGTCTGTTCATCTTAATGCATGCAACAGTAAGCTGCAGAAGCCCATACATATCAAATTAGACATGTATTGTTCTTTTAATTTAACGATGCTATAATGCTGTGATAAAACTAATCTCGATTAATGCTCAATTTGTTTCAACGTTAAGGGTTGCATGCCGGAAAAATCTTCTTCTTTCTCGTTTTTCCTTGTTTGGTTGACTTGAAAAAATACTTTACAGATAACAAAAACTTTCACTCGACACTTTGATAAGGACGATCATAGTTTTATAGTTGAACTGCATTGATGTTGGTGTATAGGAACATATAGAAGCAAGAATATAAGGTTTGTATGTACATACATACGTCATGTGTGCACAACTGCACAATTATAGGTTTGATATTGTTAATAGTATGTTAATAGTGTGTATTATGATATATGTGTTGTCCCGCATCGCTTAGCTAGTATATATATGTCTAGGACTTAGAAGCCTATATATAGGCTCTTGTATTCTTCTTTTCATTCATTCAATATATTGTGATTCCACACATTTACATGGTATCGGAGCACTCGTTCTTGGGTTTGCTCATCTTGCCGATCCTTAGTTAGGATTCAAGAGTTCATTATCATTGCCGGATTTCCGTAAGAAGTTCGAGAGTTTCTTTCTCACTCAGCTGCAGCCCACACAGTCCAAAACCTAAGCACCAAAATAGCCGTAGCTACAGTCAAAACCCAAACCACCAAAGAAGTAGCCGCAGCCCACACACACAGCCGCAGCCCCAACCCTTCAGCCCACCCTCCGGCGACCCTCGCCTGAGCACGGCGACCCTCCAGCAGCCCCGGCGACCCCTCCAGCAGTCTTTGGGCTCCTTTTTTTCAAGGTTTTTGGCTCCGATCTGCTTTTGTGGCAAGTTTTTGGGCTTCGCTGCGCTTCAGATCTCGTTCCATTTGGTTTCAATCTTCCTTGAGATCTATACTCTTTATGGAATCCAAAGCTCTTCCTCAATTCACCACTAGGAAGTTGAATGGATCCAACTTTCTCCAATGGTCACGGGTTGTCCATATTGCCCTCACTGGCTTGAGTTTTTATGCTCACCTCACTAAGTCTTTTTCCACCACCGATGACAAGGCCTGTAAGGATATTTCAGATTATGCTCGTCTCTTATTCTCCAGCGATCTCACTCGGATGTATGATCTCTCCTCTCAGTATTTTCAGTTGCAGCAAAGTGATCTCTCAGTTACAGAGTATTTTGCCTCCTTCAAATGGTTAGTTGAAGAATTGAACAGTGTTATTCCTATCAAGGATCAAAATTTCCTTCTGTTTCCATCGAAACGACCAAAACGTTTCCGTTTCATAGATCATGGAAACAAAACAACGATGGAATCTCGAAATTCCATGGATTCCATCGAAAAGACTTTGTTTCTTTTGATTCCATCGAAACATAATTGTTTCCATCGAAATAAACCTATGATTCCGCATCATTTCATGTGCTTCCAACGAAACACACTTGTTTCCATCGAGATAATCATGTGGATGTGTACTTGTTATATGAATAACCATTTTATTTTAGAGATGGCTTATTAGCTTACTGTGTACTTATATGTATCTTTTGCATTCTATGAAGTGCTTTGTGGATTTTATGAAGTGTTTGACAGTAGATTGACGACTTAATCCTCATGTATTTTCAATTTGAACTACATATTTTTAATGTATCTCTACATATATAGACGTCTCAAAGGTTCAATTAATCAATTATTAGCTTTATACACGCATATAGTTAAGTTTAAAGTTATGTTTCCCCATATTTCTTAATGTTTCCAATTTTTTCCGCTGTTTCCACATGTTTCTGAAACGTTTCCGTTTCTGGGTAGACCGAAACAATAGACTGAAACGAAATTTTGATCCTTGGAGACAGCAGCATTCAAAATTCGGGGGGGGGGGGGGGGGGGGGGGGGGGGAGGAGGGGGCGACCATGGAGTTTCCAACATGTGTCCTGCTATGCCCATCCCGAAAACAGTATGTGCACTGGAGAGTCTAGCCTCTGCCACGACCAGGGCGACCACCACGAAATCCCCCTCCGCATCTTCCGCAGTTAGGACCACCACCCCTACCAAGAACTGGTGGAGTCTTAGTAATAAGAGTGGAGCGATCAACAAGCGAAGGGGATGGAGGTGGGTCCTGAGGGGTGCTCTGTAGGACACGCTGATAAGTCTCGGCAAAAGTAGGAAGAGTATCACTCCCAAGGATTTGAGACCGAATAGCCTCATAGTCAGGTTTGAGACCGGCAAGAAACTTCATAACCAACATCTGTTCCCTTTTGTTTCTATCGTTCCTGAACATTGGTGGTAGGAGCCATAATAGTATTCAACTCTTCATGTAATCGTTTCATAGCAGCAAAATAATCGGTAACAGACAAATCATTCCACTCAAGCATGAAATACTGCAAGGACAAATCATATATACGTGTTAAGTTACTAGAGTAAAGAAGGTGTAGATACTCCCAAAGTGCCTCAACAGAGCCCAAGTGATTGCATAAATCGGTAACTTCCGATTTCATAGAATTCCAAAAGACAATTGGAGAAAGGATATCTTTATTACTGTACATCCTCAACCATATATAATGTTACAATAAGAACAAAGAAGGAAAGTAAATCAATAGAAAAGGAAATAAATTAACTCTGCATTAATATGGTCAACATGACCTATAAAGATACACTAAAATCCGGGGATAAAATCTCCTAATTTCAACACTCCCCCTCAAGCTGTGGCGAAGATACTGACGAGACCAAGCTTGTCGATAGATGACTGAAGAAGTGTTGGACCAATGGATTTAGTGAACATATCTGCGGTCTGATCTGATGAAGGAACAAAGCTCGGTGTGATGATTCCTGACCGAACTTTTTCCCGAATGAAGTGAATGTCAACCTCTATATGCTTAGTTCTTTCATGAAGAACTGAATCAGATGATAACATAATAGCCGATTTGTTATCACAAAATAACTTGGATGAGTCTACCACAGGGAAGCCTAACTCATCAAGAAGTGCACGAAGCCATATGAGTTCACATGAACCCTGAGCCATGGCACGATACTCAGCTTCAACCGAAGACCGAGAGACAACAGCTTGCTTTTTACTTTTCCAAGAGATATGATGACAACCTTGAAAAGTACAGAAACCAGAAGTAGAGCGTCTATCACCTTTTGAGCCAGCATAATCCGCATCAGTAAAACAGGAGAGACCTGATTGAACTCCTGTCTTAAAGAATAGACCAAGACCAGGACAGGTCTTAAGGTATCGAAGAATATGATAAACAGCATCAAGATGTGAAGTACGTGGTGAGTGCATAAATTGACTCACAACACTAACAGCAAAAGTCAGATCCGGTCTTGTGTTCGTCAAATAGATGAGACGTCCCACAAGACGCTGATATACCGAGGGATCTGATAAGGGCTCTCCCAATTCAGCAGTCAGCTTATGATTTGGATCCATAGGAGAGGAGGCAGGTCTACACCCAAGCATACCTGTATCTTGGAGGAGATCAAGAGCATACTTCCGTTGGGATAGCGAAATACCTTGGCGAGACCGAGCCACCTCAATTCCAAGAAAATACCTCAAAGGACCCAAATCTTTAATGTCGAATGAAATTCCCAGAGAACACTTCACTTGCACAATACCCGACGAATCATCTCCTGTGATAATAATATCATCAACATAAACAGAAATAATGATACATTGCCCTTTGGAATTACGACGAATAAAACAAGTATGATCGAAGTGACACCGAATAAATCCCATAGTAAGTACCACATCACTAAACCGGCTAAACCATGCACGAGGAGACTGCTTCAATCCATATAGAGATTTGCGTAGACGACAAACTTTCCCCGAATACTCCCCCTGAGCCCGAAAACCAGGAGGGGGATCCATATAGATAACTTCAGACAAATCACCATTAAGAAACGCATTCTTGACATCAAGCTGATGAAGAGGCCAAGAATACGACGCAGCCAGAGAAACAAGAAGCCGGACCGTGGTCAGTTTAGCAACCGGTGCAAAAGTAGCCCCGAAATCCTTACCTGGAACTTGTGTAAAGCCCTTAGCCACAAGACGGGCCTTATATCGATCAATGGTGCCGTCTGCCAAATACTTAACACTGAAAACCCACTTGCAGCCAACTGGACGTTCACCATTTGGGAGAGAGACAAGATCCCAAGTTTGATTATTCTGAAGAGCACTCATTTCTGCTTTCATAGCAGCCACCCATTTTGGATTCTGAAGGGCTTCATGAACCGAGCGAGGAATAGAAACAGAATCAACTGCACTAACAAAGGAGCTAAATGGTTTTGACAGACCCTGATAAGAGACATACTTAGAAATTGGGTGGTTAGTACTACTTGAAAGAATATAGCGTGAAGGAGGGCGACGAATACGAGTAGGATAACGAGGAGAAGCAACATCAGAGACTAAAGGAGATGAGATACCTGAGTCCGGAGAAGATGTCGGCACGGGGTCTGGAGCGCGAGGACGACGAGAGTACACCTGTAAAGGGTCACTGGTAACGACCGGGGGCAAAGAGTCAGTGGAGTTGTCACTGGGCATATCAAGAATAGGCACTGGACGAGGAAGAACTGAGATATCATTGTCCACGACATCTTCTACTGGGGTTTCCAGAGAAGTAGAAGCACCTGTAAAAAATGGAATTGTTTCCAAAAAGGTGACATCCAAAGAGTGATACAAATGACGTGTGACAGGATCATAGCAACGGTATCCTTTGGACATGGAGGAATACCCCAAAAATACACACCGAACAGCCCTATCATCAAGTTTGGTACGTGTAGGGCTGCGATTTTGGACAAAACAAGTGCACCCAAAAACCCGGGGGACAATAGGAAAGAGTGTACTACCAGGCTTAAGGACATGAAGCGGGGTCTGGCCTTGTAGAATACGGCTAGGAGTACGATTAATAAGGTAAGTAGCGGTAAGGACAGCAAAATGCCAAAAAGACTTGGGAACATTCATACCACGTAAGAGACACCTAACCGTAGCCATAAGATGACGGTTTTTACGTTCGGCCACCCCATTTTGTTCAGGGGTGTAAGGACACGTGAGTTGTTGAAGGATCCCCCCTTTGTTAAGTTCGGCCCGAAATTCATTAGTAATATATTCCCTACCATTATCAGACCGAATATTACACACAACAGTATGAAATTGAGTTTTAATCATTTGAAGGAAATTTCTAAAATGAGAGAAAACCTCAGATTTTTTCTTCATAAGATAAACCCAAGTACATCGAGTATAGTCATCAATAAATGTAACATAGTATCGGTGCTGTGACATGGATGTGACTGGGGAAGGTCCCCACACATCGGAGTGAATGAGGTCAAAGGCACTAGGTGCCCGATGCATGCGAGGAATATAAGAAGTGCGAGTATGTTTTGACAATTCACAAACCACGCATTTAAAATGGAAATCCTTGCAAGCTTTATTTAATGGAGGGAATAACCAACATAAATATTGAAAGTTGACATAGCCTAAACGGGCATGCCACAAATCTAGAGTTTGTAATGAAAACACATATTTATTTGAATCAGGCAGAACAAAATTATTAAGAGCAGGTAACACGGAAGCTTGAAGACTGGAAAACATCCTTGATACCGAAGGATCACTGAAGTAGTATAGACCGTCGCGCTCAAACCCCCTGCCAAAAATCTTCTTCGTAGTCAGGTCCTGCAAATAACACGAATGAGGTAAGAAAACAACAGAACAGTTATGATCTTTGACAAGACGATTAACCGAAAGTAAGTTAAAAGCAAAATTGGGAACGTAGTACACAGACGAAATAGTGATATCAGAAGATAATCGGGCATCACCCTGACTACAGATAGGAATAAAAGATCCATCTGCGATACGGACAGACTGTTTAATGGAGGTAATAGGTGAAGTGAAAACAGAAAGCTCACCAGTCATATGATTATTTGCCCCGGAATCGAGAATCCAAGTAGGATGGCCTGACTTACCATGAAGAGCAGTAGGAGTACCTGCAGCAATGGCGGCCGTGGGGCCAGTGGATGATGGCGGAGGAGGAGCTCCCAAACCTACATGAGACTGAAGTTGAGCAATCTGAGACTGAAGTTGATTATAATCGGGTGGAGGAGGAAGCATCTCAACAACCGCTCCTGTACGAGGAGCACCCCGGCCTCGGCCAATACCACGACCAGCAGGTCGAGTCCGAGTAAACTGCCCTTTCAATTCTGGGTGAAGGGTGAAACAACGATCGATGGAGTGACCCGGTGTGCGACAATGCTGGCAGTAAGGACGGTTACTTCCAGGACGAGTACCAGAAGAAGCAGGAAAGGCCTTCTGGTCAGGGACAAGTGAAGGAGAGGGCCTAGGATCAGGAGCAGAGAGTAGGCGACGACGTCTCTCATCACCATCAACAGTAGCAAACGCCTCAAATAAAGAGGGCAAAGGGATGGTATTCAGAATCTGAGTGCGGAGGGCCTCATACTCGGGCTTTAGACCCATCAAAAACTGGTAGGTACGACGACGATCAAGTCGCTTAACTTCAACATCTCCATCATTAGGAAAATCGGTGATGGGTTCATACTGAGCTAACTCCTCCCACCGAGTCTGCAGGTATCCAAAGAAGTCGGAAACAGACAGTCCCAAAGTAGCCTGGGAGGCATGAGAGATATCTTGGTAGAGCTCAAAAATACGCGAGTCGGAATGCGCATGATCATACATCTTCTTCAAAGCTGTCCAAAGGCCATGAACGGTATCATGATACATAAACATATTATAGATCCGTTCATCCATTGAATTAAACATCCAGCCCAGAATAATACAGTTATCTGTAAACCATTCCTCAAACTTCACGTCCGATTCAGCAGGCTTAACCTCCTTCCCAAGTAACCACCCGATTTTCCGTTTGCCTCCAAGGTATAGACGAAGAGAGTTAGACCATGCGTTGAAATTTTTGCCATTGAGTAGAACACTGGTGACTCGGTGAGTCGGATGAGATACAGAGAGATCCGAACGGGCAGCAGGAGTAACTGGGTCAACTGTCTTATCAGACATGATGCTGTGAAGTGTGATCACAAAACAAAGCAGAGACTGCTGGAATAATTTGCTGGAATGACCCCACGGATATGGTAGAATCAACAGACACAGCCGAAAACTCGGCAAAGAAAAGAAATAGCAACCGGAAACTCGGTCACTGCCGGAAACTCGGCGAAAGACGGGGGCAACCGGAAACTCGGTCACCCAGACTGAAGACGGAGAGCGCGGTACGGGCCCTTTAGCACATCACAAACAGGCTCTTACTAGGGAACAGGAGCAGCCGAAGGGCTGCAATACCAAGCCGAAGGCTTGGGGGGTGCGCCGCACAGAGGAGAAGCCCTAGGGGCTGCGGCACAGTGGCTGAGGGTGGTGGGTGTGGTCGCCGAGGGTTGGGGACGCTGCGGCAAGATGTGGTGGTGATGTAGGGGCGGCGGCGCAGGCTGTAGTGGTGGTGGTGTTTCGGCACAAGAGTGGTGGTGGGGGTGGATCGTACGTCTTGCTCTGATACCAAAAAGACAATTGGAGAAAGGATATCTTTATTACTGTACATCCTCAACCATATATAATGTTACAATAAGAACAAAGAAGGAAAGTAAATCAATAGAAAAGGAAATAAATTAACTCTGCATTAATATGGTCAACATGACCTATAAAGATACACTAAAATCCGGGGATAAAATCTCCTAATTTCAACAATTCCATATCAGTGCAACAAGCTGAGTATCAAGTTGTTTCCACGCCTTAACGGCCTTTTCATCAACGGTAGGAGAGGATTCAATAAGATGTGCATTGTGGCCTAAGCCAATAAGAAACATGGTAATCGCATTCGACCATTGAATGAAGTTATTTCCATTCAACTTGCAATTGGTGAGTTGGATGAGAGACTTGATTTCCATGATCTTAGTAAGATGAAAGATAAAGGACGAGGTATACTCTTGGAATCTAAGAGTGAGATCTTGTTGGAGATAATTTCTTTGATGATTTGATCTTTATCTAGTGATTTGATCTTATCTACTGATTGAGAGAATCATTTTAATTTAGGAATAAGTGATTTTGTAATCCTTTATTTCCTTTCTTGTTATTTCCTCTTCTTGACTCTATTTTGTATATAAATAGAGTTGAGTACAATGAATAAAAAATAAGAAACAGTTTATCCATTTTTGAGTTTCTTCTTGGTATCACAGCAGAGATCTTCAAGCTCCTTCGGTGGGTGGCGGCTTGCCGCCCGCCGGACCCCTATCATATACTTATCTTTGTTTTTTTGATGCCGATTCTTCGGTAGTGTTCATCTTTTTTCCCGTATTTTCAAATAAACCTACTCTACCTCTACTACTTTTTGATTCAACCTCCGTCTAACTCTGGCCAACTCCCAAGGGCACTGTCCAGCCATCAGTCAATCCCCAAGGGCACTGTCCAGCCGTCGGGAGGCACCAAGGGCACTATCAAGCCATTGTCCAGCCCCCTTTGGGCCCTGTCCAGCCCCATTTGGGCCTTGTCCAGCCTTTGGCTAGCCCTTTGAGAGGGGGTGGTGGAGTATATTGGTGGCTCGAACCCTTCAAGATTTGGGTCTATTGTTGCAACCACTATTACTTGTTTGAACAAGAAGTTGGATTTTTTTTGGTGATTTATTGTGGATGATCATTCCCACAATGTCACTCTCTATTGGTGAATGGTGTTTCCCACTCTTGCCAACTTTCATGAACAGTTTTGTTGTAACCTAATCATTCCAAACTTCTGTGATTTATTCCCACCTTCAGTTCGCGGGGCAGTGTTGGAGATAATATTTTTGGTGATTTTTATCTAGTGATTTGATCTTATCTAGTGATTGAGAGAATCATTTTAATTTAGGAATTAGTGATTTTGTAATCCTTTATTTCCTTTCTTGTTATTTTCTCTTCTTGACTCTAGTTTGTATAGAAATAGAGTTGTGTATAATGAATAGAAAATAATAAACACTTTATCTATTTTTTTAGTTTCTTCTGATCTAAACCAGATCTAGAAGATTGAGTGGTGGGAGAGAGTAAAGAGACAGAGGAGCTTCGCCAGAGGTCAAGGAGGCTTGTCGGAAGAGGGCGAAGTCGCCGGAAGGAGTAGTGGTCGCTAGAAGGGGCTGCGGTAGTGCTGCAAGGGGTCGCCACAGCTCAGGGGGTTCCGACAATGGTCGCCAGTGGTCGGCGAAGTTCGCCGGAGGGGAGGGGATTTGCCAAAGGTTCGAGAGGGTCGCTAAAGGTGGATGGGCGTCTAAGTCAGCTGCGGCTAGGGTTTGGGGGCTGGATATGTTACGGCACTGAACAGGAACTCCTTTCTTTTTCTCCCTTGAAAGAATGAAAAACAAGAAGAATCTCAGGAGAGATTGTTTACCCGAACTTCTCGATTGCGAAGAAGGCGGAAGATTAACAGTCCGTTTGGTATGATTGTAAAATAGAATAGAAAAGAATTGAACAGAATAGAATAGAAAAGAAAAGAATTGAATTGATTTGCAATTCTAATTCTCTTGTTTGGTATGAAAAGAATAGAATTGAAGAGAATTGTTTCTATTTCCTAAATACCCCAGACCTTCATTACCCAAACAGACCTTAAACTAACAGACGAAGAACAGATGAACAGACGAAGAAGAAGATGATTTGAAAAAGAAGAAGAAGAAGATTCGCAGAAAAAGAAGAAGATGAAGAAGAAGACCGAAGACGCAGAAGACCGAAGACGAAGAAGACGCAGAAGACGAAGAATAAGACCGAAGACGCAGAAGACGAAGAAGAAGAAGAAGAAGCTGGGAAAGGAAGACGATGAACAGTAGGGGCAGTTTGGGAAAAGTGAAGATCCCAAATCAATTCTTGCCAAATCCGACCATTTTTGGTCAGATTTGTAAACAGCCCAAAACAAGAATTGGGTAGAATTCAAAATGAATTCATTTCTTGTTTTGTGTCATACCAAACACAAGAATTCCACAAAATAGAATTGCAAATGAATTCTATTCTAGTTTGTGGCATACCAAACGGACTGTAAAAGAAAAAAATGAGCAATCCCAGATTCAGGAGATCATCATCAATTAGTTCCAACCATCGATCTCCCTAAGCGACATCGGATTGATGATAAGAGTTGACAAACCCTAGTGGTTGGCCCATAAACATTTGAAGATCTCGTGTCTGAGAGCCTAATCAGGTAACAAAACTCCATTTCATATCCTAATCAACGAAGAACAATTATTCGGGGCAACTGCGAGAGTTGGAGACATGAGCGAGGTATCTCAAAGGAAGGTGTACCAAGCTTTAAGTATAGATGTGAATGATGCTCGAACTTTCCTTGCTTATCCTGTTGACTGTCGAGCGCCATAAACTTTTGTTGTCTATGAAATATAGGTCATGTTTCTTTGATGTGTTGCCCGTGGGATAGCTACATATTTTTTTCAATTGGTTTAACAAAAGGTAGGGCCAAAAAATCATTTTCTCACATTGAATATGGAGATGTCATTATTAAACTTCTGTTTACTTACAACATATAGATTTGAGCAAGAGAGGTTTCAAAATTTCTTAGGATGTTCTTCTTGCTTCAGTGGCATGTAGGTGATGTGCAGTTATGGAGGTTTGATTGTTTGATATATTTATTTTCCCTTTGTTCCTTCAGCAGTTGGTCTCTAGCAAATGCGTCATGGATAAACGAAAGAGCATGTTTGGTATACCAAATCCAAATAACAATCTATTTTTCGAAAATGAACCAAAATTGTGGGTTAAAAGATTCATCTTAGAGCTGAATAAGAATCGGTTACCATATATGTGCTTCTAAACCTTAATTTGAGTTTGTGAATTTATTCTTCTTTACGTAATTTTACAAAATTTTGTTCTTAGAACTATCACTATCGTTGTTACAAAATTAAGGTGATGATTTGAATCATAGATGTGGCCATCCGTGTGCATCTCATAGGAGTATAGGACTTGCAAAATTGAGGCGATTGAGTTTGCAATACGGCAAACAGTGTTTCAAGTACTAAAATAGATTGCATTGAGTTATTATTTTCAGCAGAATTTTTTCACATAAAGTTTTCAGTGAGTTTTGGCTACTTTTTCAATTAAGTGGTACATTATCAAACACACTTGAAAGACAGTGCCGAAAGTCAGCACTTAATTGGGTTATCAAACACAGCTTTAGTGTTTCCTTTCTTTTCCCTGCCTAAATCTGTGAAAACTTTCAGCAACATTCCTTGTGCATCTCATAGGACTTGCAAATTCTAAAAATCCATATTTTAGAAATCCACACTATTTTCCCTTTTGATTTCCCGCACGACCAAACAAGAGTAAGGATTTTGTATCCCTCCATTTCCTTTTACTCTCGCCTTTTTCTTTTTCCCCTACTAGATCCAAGAACCCAACAGAACCTTAGTGTTTTCCTTTCTTTTCCCTGCCTTAACCTGTGAACCAAATAGAGCATAAGAGGCTGTTTGGGAAATCAAATAACCGGCTTTGTGGTTCATAAGTGAATGGTTTCTACAAATTCTAGTGTTTGGTGAGTGCCAATTCTTGTATAGGAGTGCTTGCTCAGTCTACTAACTCTTTTAAAACTGGTTCTTGTGACAACCAAGGTAAGGTTGGTTTGACAAAGCCTAAGGGGTGCTTGGCGGAGCAGGATCCAAAGGTTCTAGCCAGCAGCTGCCCAATTGGAAGAGGTAGTATTACCCTTTGCATTGGTGTGAATTTAAATTGAAAAACACAATACACAGTCATCTCAGATAACACAACAATTAAAAACAATCTATAAGCAAGCACACTCAGTTTCAAGAGCTTATTTAAGACGGGTATACAGTGTGAACATGTAGCACCTGATCAAAAATCAATGACTGCCTACCTGCCAAAGCAAAGTTGGCCACGAACCTCCATTATGGTAAGACCAAGGCCTGTGTAAATAAAACAAGGAAAGATCACATTGCCGAGAATAATAAATTCAAATACCAAAAAGACATATATCGATAGCATCATGATAGAAATATACGTGTTTTTGGGATCGCAGCCCGTGATAATCTGCCACTCCTGACCTTCGAGCGCCGGATAGCATATCTTGAAGGGCATGTCCGCTACCAAATCTACCCATTTGGCTTCAACGAGATCCAATATTGCATGTGACTGACTTGTATTCGCAAGACCACTTACTATGGACCACAAGTTTCCAAGAGAAAAGAAACGGAAATCCATGTGAGCCGGTTGCAAGTTTCCAATTAGATAGCCTCCTCTATGAGGCATCCATTCAACCAACCAAGGAGAGATCTGATCCGGGTATATGTTGAATTTGTTAACAGCATCGTATGAATATTCTTCGGTCTTGTAACGATAAATCTCATTAAGTTTTTTCATGTCTATCCAATAATACTCCCTGATGTGGAACGATAGTGCAACAAGACGATTGTTCAAGGCTCGGAGAAGGTCAGCCGATCCATCCTCCGGAGCTAGCATCTCACGTGCAGAAAGTAATGCTGAATAAAATAGTGCCTAAAGCAACAGGGAACATAGTACAAAACTTATGCTCCAATTGGAATGGAATTAACTTTTTTCCGAAGTAGATGTACTATTGATGTACTTAAAAAACGGAGAGAAAAAGAAAAAATTGGCTTTGAGATGAAAATTGCAACGTGACAGAGTCAAATTTATTTGTTGTAGAAGTTGAGAACCGTAAGGTTCCATCAACTCCCGACTCATGTTCCTATATTCAAAAACACCATCTCCCAACTTAAAAACAAATTATTAGACTGCATCTTTAGAGCAAGTTGAAAATGAAGAAGATAATTTAATCACAATTGATGAGAATGCATTGTGAGGATCTCATTCCAAACACCTATGTAGCAAGGATACGGACACGATACAACACGCAGACGGTGAAACGGCAAATCCCAAAAATACAGGATATAGAGACGGCTAGGATACTTCGAATAAAAATATTTTTAAAATATAAATAAATTTTAAGTATATAAAAAAATAATTTTAAAAAAAAGGAAGAAGAAGGGAAGATTAAACATCAACGTTACATTACATATACATCCAAAAAAAAAATTCAATTTGTAAACCCTACTTTAAAAAACCCTAAACTGAAAACCCTATTTGACTCATGTAAAAACTTATAAAGAAAGAGTATAGACGAGACAAGATTTAAAAAAGAAAGAGTCTAAGAGGCTAGGGCTTATATGATATACGTACTTATATATTATTTTGTTTTCCCAATATTTTGTTTGCTTCCCCCCCCCCCCCCCCAAAAGAAACACTTATTTTAAAAAGATCATCATTCCACGCAACCCAAAAAAAAAAGGAGACCACTAGGCCAAAAGTGTCCCATGAGTGTCCAGACGTGTCTTGCCGTCTCCTAGAACTGGCCGACTTTATGATTTAATTTAAATTAATCCAGACATTTCCATAGCCGTTCCCATATGTGTCCCCACGTGTCCGTGTCCGCGGAGTGTCGGAAACGCAAATGGCACCCCAAATGAAGTGTCTGTGCTACATAACCAAACACACCCTTATACTACCAGTCATACCAAGAATCAAGGAGTCAAAAACAAGAAGCAGATGCGTTAAACATGCCCCACAACTAGTGAGATTACCGGATATGCTTTCATCTTTATTTTTTTCTCATGCAATCCGCAAAACACTGTTAAACACAATTCCCCCACACTTGTGTGATGGGTTTGGCTTTCGAAGCGATTCTATTTACCAAAAAGTTTGTTTTGTGCTTTCAACTTCATTAGTCAAGTATCATCTTGCTGATTTTGGTTATCTTGGATGGAGTTGGCTACTGTAGTTATTGTCTTTCTTGTATGGTTGGTTTGTAAGTGCTACAATTCCTTACTTCCTTTATATTCATCATATCCGCAAGGATCAATTCTGTTAAAATGATATATATATATATATATGTGCGTTGGATATAGTTATCCTTATCCTGGATAATTAGCCCCGTAGAATGTGGATCATATTTATTTTTCATTATTGTCTAGTATATTTTATTTCCTTCTTTTATTTTTTTTATCTTTTCTAGAATCCTCCTTGTAATGTATATATAAACAGTTCTATAGTGAAGAAATAATATAACAAATCATTTTTCAATAGTCTATTTGGTATCAGAGCCATAAACCTAAACCCTAACCCTAACCCTAACCCTTGCACAAGCCATAACCTCTACCACCAAACCGCAACTTCTCACAGCCTCCACCACCAAGCCGCAGCCTCCCGCAGCCAACTACCACCAGGCCGCAGCACCCTACAGCCCACACCACCAGGCCACAGCCCTCCTCCCTCCTGCGTAGGTCACTGCGCCATTATTTGCGTAGCTTTTAGGCTGCGCCTTGCCCATGCGGGTCTTCTGATGATTTAGGGTTGTTCCGTGCCCTATTTTTTTCTCCTCTTGGGTTCTTTTTTCGTGCTGCTTATTTTTCGACAGCCTTTGATCGGTATTCGTCTTTGCTATGGGTGAAAAATTATGCTCCTATCTCTTCATTTTGATGGCCAATTCCGGGAAAGATAAAGATGTTGTTCAACTTACCTCTTCCGAAACTCGACCGGATGTCTCTCTCTCACAGCCAAGGATCAAAATTTCGTTTCGGTCTATTGTTTCGGTTTGCCCAAAAACGGAAACGTTTCGGAAACATTTCGGAAACATGTGGAAACTCCGGAAAAAATTGGAAACATTGAGAAACAGGGGGAAACATAACTTCAATCTCAAACTTTATGCCCGTGTAAAGCTAATAATTGATTAATTGAACCTTTCAGAGGTTTATATAAGTAGTTACATTAGAAATTTGTAGGTCAAATTGAAAATACATGAGGATTAAGTCGCCAATCTATCGTCAAACACTTCAGAGAATTCACAAGACACGTCATAGTTACATATAAGCGCATAGTAAGCTAATAAGCTATCTCCAAAACAAAATGATTGTTCATATGATAAATATACATCCATAGGATTATTTCGATGGAAACAATCACATTTCGGTGGAAGCAAATGAAACGATGTGAATCATAGGTATGTTTCGATGGAAACAATCACGTTGATGGAAACAAAAGAAACAAAGTCGTTTCGGTGGAATACATGGAATTTCCAGATTCTAAGGTTGTTTCGTTTCCATGACCTAGGAAACAGAAACGTTTCGTCTGTTTCGATGGAAACAAAAAGAAATTTTGATCCATGCTCATAGCACACTCCCGCTCATCGGGTTACTAGCGTGCTTCTGAATGGGCAGAATTTTGCAGCATGGTCTCGTACTCTTCGCCTCTACCTAGGTGGAAAAGGAAAATTTGGTTAGATTCAAGGTGAAGAAAAGAAACCAGCCCCCACCGATCCTAAGTTAGTCCAATGGAACATTGACAATTGCACCATTCTGGGGTGGTTTTTTAATTCGATGGAAGACCGTATCTATCACATGTTTATGTACCATGATACGGTTCATGATCTTTGGCTTGCTTTGACCCAGATATATGCGCGCAACGATTCTCGGATTTTTGAGTTGTATCGTGATATCTCCCAGGCTTCCCAAGAATCTGTGGGATTTAGTGTGGCCAACTATTTTGGTTACTTACAGTCTCGCTGGGAAGAGTTGGCTCAATATGAGCCTCTTAGTGACTATCCGGCTGAAGTTGTTTCTATTGCTCTCCAGCTTCTTAACCGACTGCACACCTACCAGTTCCTCATGGGACTTAAGCCTGAGTTCGAAACACTTCGGGCTCAGATTGTTAACACCTCACCTATGCCTTCTCTGTATGAGGCCTTTGCTACTATAGATGGAGATGAACGACGGCGTCACTTGATTCACCCCGTTGTTCTTGTCCCTGTTCCTACTACTGAGTCACATCCTACTGATGCTGACCAGATGGCCTTTGTAGCTGCTTCTGGCGCTCGTTTAAGTACCAAGCGTCCTATTTGCCGTTATTGTGGGATTCCAGGCCATACTAAATATCGGTGCTTTAAGCTCCATCCCGAGCTAAAGCAACAGTATGCTCGTAATAATTGTAATACTGGTCCTCCTCGTACTGCTGCTATTGCTGATACTATGTCTAGCCCAGCCATTCCTGATCTTGCACAGTTGCAGAGTCAGATTAGTTTGATTCAGTCTCGGCTTGGCTCTATTCTGCAGTCGCCTTCTCACCGAGGCACGCCTTCCTCTGCTCCCACTGCTACTCTAGCTTCAGGTACTTCCTCTGCCTTTCATGTTCGGTCGGATTCTCCGGCTTGGGCTCTGGATTCTGGAGCCATTGATCATATGTCTGGTGAGTTATCATTTTTCTTCTCCCCAGGTACACCCATTAATCAAAATGTTTGTATTGCTGATGGATCCACCACTCACGTGTCTAATAAAGGAGATGTGTGCTTATCATCTTCCATTACCCTTAACTCTGTTCTCCATGTTCCTAAATTTGCTTTCAATCTTGTGTCTGTTAGTTGTTTTGCCAAACAATATAAATGTGCTGTCATTTTCTTAACTGATCGGTGAGTCTTGCACGACCTGACTACGAAGAGGATTTTTGGCACGGGGTATGATCGCGGGGGACTATATTACTTCAGGGAAGCTCCACCACTTGTCGTAGAGTCATCGAGTCTTCAGGCATCTGTTTTACCGGATTCTGGATCTTATGTTTTTTCTTTACAAACTCTAGAATTATGGCATGCTCGTTTAGGGCATGTTAATTTTCAATATCTATGTTTCCTATTTCCTTCTTTAATAAAAGCTATAAGACAAATAAATTTCATGGTGTGGTTTGTGAACTCTCTAAGCATACTCGTTCTAGTTATGTTCCTCGTATGCATCGTGCTCCTTGTGCTTTTGATGTTATTCATTCTGATATATGGGTCCTTCCCCGGTTACTGCTTTATCTGGTCACCGGTATTATGTAACTTTTATTGATGATTATACACAGTGCACGTGGGTTTATATTCTTAAGACAAAATCTGAGGTATTTAATTTGTTTGTTCAGTTCCTACAAATGATTAAAACTCAATTTCACATTGTGGTGCGCATTCTTCGGTCTGATAACGGTTGTGAGTATATCTTTAATGATTTTCGGTCATAACTTAATAAACAGGGTATCCTCCAGCAACTTTCTTGTACTTATACACCGGAACAGAACGGTGTTGCGGAACGAAAGAACCGCCACATTATGTCTGTTGTTCGGTGTCTCTTACGTGGTATGGAGGTCCCTAAATAATTTTAGCATTTAGCAGTACTTACAGCCATTTATCTTATTAATCGCACACCCAATCGTGTCTTGGAAGGGAAGGCTCCTCTTCAGGTCTTACAGCCCGATTGTACACTTTTTCCTGTTATTCCTAGAGTCTTTGGTTGCACTTGCTTTGTGCAAAACAAGAGTCTTTACGTACCAAACTTATGATAAAGCTATCCGGTGTGTGTTTCTTGGTTATTCCCCCATGTCCAAAGGGTATAGGTGTTACGATCCAACCACCCAACAGTTTTATCATTCTATAGATGCTACTTTCTTGGAGGATACTTCTGTTTTTTTTTAGGGCCACCTCAGTCTTTAGAAACACCCACTCCAATCACCACTGTTGAAGCTCTCCCACGCCCTATTCCTATTTTTGAGAGCTCTCCTCCTTCTGATGACTTACTTCCTCCGGTTGTCACGTCATCTCCTACTCATCACTATTCTCGTCGTCCCTGTGCTCCACCTTCGCTGCCTGAATCTTCTCCAGTGTCAGGTAATGCATCTCCTGTTCCCCCTCTTCGACGTTCCATTCGTGTTTCTCGCCCTGTAAATCGATATGGTTTTTCAAGTTCCACTAACCATCCTATTTCCCAATATCTCTCCTATTCTAATCTTTCAGGTTCCTACCAGGCTTTCCTTAGTCATAGTAAATCTGTCCCTATTCCTCGGTCAGTGTCAGAAGCTCTCCAGAACCCAAATTGGACCTAGGCCATGAAAGTAGAAATGGATGCCCTTCAGCAAAATAAGACATGGGAACTTGTTTCTCTTCCACCCGGTGAAAATACGTTGGCTGCAAGTGGGTCTTTACAGTTAAATATCGAGCGGATGGTTCTATTGATAGATACAAGGCCCGCCTTGTTGCAAAAGGCTTTACTCAGATTCCAGGGAAAGATTTCAGCGCTACGTTTGCTTCGGTGGCTAAGCTTACCACGGTTCGCTTGCTTATTTCCCTCGCTGCTTCTCATTCTTGGCCTCTTCATCAATTGGATGTCAAGAATGCTTTTCTTCATGGTGATCTTAAGGAGACTATCTACATGGATCCTCCACCTGGTTTTCGCGCTGAGGGGGAGTATTCTGGTAAAGTATGTCGACTTCGTAAATCTCTTTATGGGCTGAAACATTCATCTCGAGCCTGGTTTAGCTGCTTCAGTGATGTGGTAATATCTCTTGGTTTTACTAGATGTCATTCAAATCATACATGCTTTATTCGTCGTTCTATGGATGGTCATTGTATTGTTATTTCTGTTTATGTGGATGACATAATTATTACTGGGGATGATACTGTGGGGATTACTCAAGTTAAGAAGGAACTCATTCGTGCCTTTGAAGTGAAGGATTTAGGGCCTCTCAAATATTTTCTCGGTATTGAAATTGCCCGGTTTCGTAGTAGAATATTAATGACTCAGAGTAAGTATGTCCTAGACCCTTTAGAAGATACTGGTGTGATGGGGTGCCGTCCTGCGTCCACACCTATGGATCCTCATCTGCAGTTAACTGTTGAGTCTGGAGATTTGTTACCTGATCCCTCAGTTTATCAACGTTTAGTTGGGAGATTAATCTATCTAACCAACACTAGACCAGATATCACTTTTGCAATGAGTGTCGTGAGCCAATTTATGCACTTTCCTCGTACCACACACTTGGATGTTGTCCACCATATCCTGCGATATCTCAGAACTTGCCCTGGTCTTGGTCTCTTTTATACAACAGGAAAACAGACTGGGGTCTCTTGTTTTACTGATGCAGATTATGCAGGGTCTAAAAATGATAGGCGCTCCACATCCGGTTTCTGTACATTCTATGGTAGTCACCTTCTATCATGGAAGAGTAAGAAGCAGGTAGTGGTCTCTAGGTCTTCTGCCGAAGCCGAATACCGTGCCATGGCTCAGGGCACTTGTGAATTACTTTGGCTTCGTTCTCTTTTAGCCGAATTGGGTTTTCCCATGAGTGAGCTTTCTACACTCTTCTGTGATAACAAATCTGCAATTATGCTTGCTTCTGACTCAGTTCTTCATGAACGAACCAAGCATATTAAGGTGGATATTCACTTAATTTGGTAAAAAGTTCGTTCTAGTATAATTGTTCCAAACTTTGTTCCCTCAACTGATCAAGTTTCTGATATACTTACTATATCTGTTGGACTGTCCTTATTGAGGTCTTCGTTGAGCAAGCTGGGTTTTGTAGATATATTCGCACCAGCTTGAGGGGAAGTGCTGGATATAATTAATCTTATCCCGGATAATTAGCCCCGTAGAATGTGGATCATATTTATTTTTCATTATTGTCTAGTATATTTTATTTCCTTTTTTTTTTTTTTTTTTATCTTTTCTAGAATCCTCATTGTAATGTAATATATAAACAGTTCTATAGTGAAGAAATAATATAACAATTCATTTTTCAATAGTCTATTATATGTAATAATGTGTTACGTGATTAGTATAGTATAGTCTGTCTCATATGGAAAAGATGTACAATTGTCCAGGTTAAGATAAGCCTATAAAAAGAGTCCATTGTATTCTTTACTTATTATCCTGAAATACATTGATTAGGGTAGGATTTGTGCTTGGGGTTCTTGACCTCATGAAGGAGATAGGCAGTGGAGAGGTTGTAGAATTGATTTAGGGTAAAAAACTGAGAAGAACAATACAGTCTTCTCTCTTTTATTATGTGTCAAATAATCAACAATTACATCAATTCCAATAATACCCTTAGGTAAATAGTAAAAGACATAAAAGACATAAGAAAACAAAACATAAAATATAAACTCTAACACTCCCCCTCAAGCTGGTACAAAGATGTCTCTTAAACCCAGCTTGCTAAGAGCAAAATGAAATGGTCTACTTCCAACTCCCTTTGTGAGAATATCTGCAAGTTGATCTCCGGTCTTCACAAATGAAGTACAAATCACACCGCTATCAATCTTCTCCTTGATAAAGTGTCTGTCAGTTTCCACATGTTTAGTTCTATCATGTTGTACTGGATTGTGGGCGATGCTAATTGCAGACTTGTTATCACAATATAGCCTCATAGATTCACTGTGATCAAGTCTTAAATCAGTTAACAGTAACTTGATCCACAGTAGTTCACACACTCCTTGAGCCATTGCTCTGAACTCTGCCTCTGCACTAGATCTAGCTACCACATTCTGCTTCTTACTCCTCCAAGTAACAAGGTTGCCACCCACAAAAGTACAGTAGCCAGATGTGGATCTTCTGTCAGTTACAGAGCCTGCCCAATCTGCATCGGTATATGCTTCCACCCTAAGGTGGTCATGTCTAGCAAAAAAAAGACCCTTACCCGGAGCAGACTTCAAGTATCTCAGAATCCTGAAGACCGCATCCATATGAGTCTCATGAGGAGCATGCATGAACTGGCTAACAACGCTAACAGCAAACGCAATGTCTGGACGGGTGTGAGACGGATAGATAAGTCTTCCCACAAGTCTTTGATATCTCCCTTTATCTGCTTCTGCTCCACTATTGTCATCACTCAATTTCTGATTCGAATCTATTGGAGTGTCACATGCTCGACTTCCCAGCATTCCAGTCTCCTCAAGTAGGTCAAGTACATACTTTCTTTGAGAAAAAAAAATTCCATGCCTGGATCTAGCAACTTCAATTCCCAAAAAATACTTAAGGGCTCCTAGATCTTTTATTTCAAATTCACTAGATAGAAACACTTTTAACTTTTCCATTTCTTCCAAATAATCCCCAGTTAGAACAATATCATCAACATACACAATCAAGACAGTAGTCTTACCTTGAGATGAGTGTTTAATGAATAACGTGTGATCAGCTTGACTTCGGTTGAAACCATACCTGAGCATTGCCTGTGTAAACCTCTCAAACCACGCCCGTGGAGATTGTTTCAGGCCATATAATGACTTTCTGAGACGGCACACCTTCCCTTCTGTCTTAGTGTCTTCAAAACCAGGGGGAATATCCATGTATACTTCTTCATCAAGATCACCATGAAGAAATGCATTCTTTACATCAAATTGATAATGAGGCCATCCAAAGTAAGCTGCCAATGACAGTAGAATCCTTACAGAATTCATCTTTGCGACCGGAGCAAAAGTCTCCTGATAATCAATCCCATATGTCTGTGTGAAGCCTTTAGCAACAAGTCTGGCTTTGTACCTCTCAACAGAGCCATCTGTTCTATGCTTCACAGCATACACCCACTTGCATCCCACCGTTCTTTTGCCCATAGGTAAACTAATCAATTCCCAAGTACCATTCTTACGAAGAGCTTTCATCTCTTCGATCATTGCAAGTTTCCATTTGGGATCCGCAAGAGCATCCTGGACATTGTTAGGAATAGACACAGAAGCAATTTTTGAAAGAAAAGTTTTATAGGAAGGAGACAAGTGAGAATAAGACACAAAATTGGAAATAGGATGTTGGGTACACGCCCTAACACCTTTTCGTACTGCAATAGGGACATCAAGATCAGAATCAGAAATACCTTGGTTCTCAGCAAGAGAAGGAGATGTCAATGGTAGAGTAGAGGGAGCGGTTTCTTTATGCTTGGATTTACTCCATGTACCTTTTGAATAAACCAACAACTCCTTCCCTTTCCTTGTTGGAGTACGATTACCTTCATTTCCCCTGTCATTTCAACTTCATCTTCATTATCAACTCCAATCTCCCCCTCCTCATTTTTCCTCTCATTTTCAACTCCAATCTCCCCCTCTTCATTGTTGCTTCTCCTTTCCATCACTGGGACAGGGAGAGTCACTTCTTCCTCATACCACTGAGATGTAGTGAGCTTGACGTTCGGGCTATCGCTTGGAGGGACAACATAAGGTTCACTCCTAGAGTTCACGGTAGACTTGGCAGGATCGTCAGACATCGTGAATAAATCTCAAAGAAATAGGATACCCGCAACAATCACCACACAAGGAAAGAAAACTGATATCAATGGATTCAAAGCACGCAATAATCAATCACAGCACCATAAGGATGCCCAATAGAATTAGTATAGATCAATGGCCATCAAAGGGCCTGAAAAAAACTTGGTAAAACTGAAACTCCAATCAAAATAAGTGGCGATAGGAGTTTGTGGGTGAAGAAGAAAACCAAAATAGAGAAAAGGAGTCTATGTGGGTGTGCGGCTAGGGCTGGGCAAACATGGAGTGCCCGATCTGTAGTGGGAGCAGAGGAGAGGTTGCGGTGAGGCTGGGTGGGGTTGTGGTGAGGTTGGCTAGGGCTAGGAGGCCATGGGAAGGACTATAGAGGCTCGGCGAAGGTGGGGTTGGACTGAGGGGGTCTCGGCGCTGGGTGGGAGAGGCTCGGCTAGACCCAGAGACCCATTAGGGTTTGTCGGCTGGGCTGTAGAGAGGTTAGGGTGGTGCTGCAGGAAGATTCAGTGGTGGTTGGTGGTGGTGGAAGGTGGTGGTTTGGGTAGGTTATGAAATCTCTCTAAGAGAGGCTCTGATACCATGTAGAATTGATTTAGGGTAAAAAACTGAGAAGAACAATACAGTCTTCTCTCTTTTATTATATGTCAAATAATCAACAATTACATCAATTCCAATAATACCCTTAGGTAAAATAATAAAAGACATAAAAGACATAAGAAAACAAAACATAAAATATAAACTCTAACAGAGGTTTCTCGACTTCACGAAAGCGATCGGCGATGGAGAGTGATACTCTCGACCTTAATGGATGAGCTGACACTTGAAGAGGATTCCCTGGTACGGTTGCCCTGATACCATGAAAAGTCGGACCATAATCACCCAAACCGATCATCAAGAACCCAAATTGCTCGTGGTCTGTTTGTTGGTACTTCTATTTGGTGGTTGCAAATCCTAAATCCTAGGTGGTTCGAACTGGAGCTTTTGCTAATTGCTTGGGGTCTGTTTGGTGCTGTTTCGATTTGGTGGCTAAGAACAGTAGGTGGTTCGATTTGGTGCTTCACTTGGCTGTTGCGAACCGTAAGTGGTGGTCATCAGTCCCTTGCTAGTGGTCACGATCCCTCCGAGTGCTGGCCAAAGCCTTGAAGGTTGTTTGGTTGCTTATTCAGGTTGCGGGCCGAACCTTAAGGGGTGTTTGGTGTTATGTTTTGCTTGTCCACTGAACCTTTGAGGACTGTTTCTAGTCTATCCTCCCACTACTTACTACTCGTAAATTAAATGGGACCAATTTTCCACAATGGTCCAAAACCGTGACAGTTGCATTAACAGGATTGGACAAGGGTGACCATCTCACTTAGCTTGCACCGACTGATGATGAGAAGAAAATTAAGGAATGGAAACGGGCTGATGCCCATATTGTTACTTTATTAGGGAATTATGGAACCTCAAGTCACTGACAAGTGTACTCACCTAGGCACATGTAAAGAAATCTGGGAGTATGTCTCTCTCCTCTTCTCTAGTGATCCGACCAGTCTGTCCTTCCAATATTTTCAAATCCAGCAGACCGAGTCCTCGGTCACAGACTCCTTTACATCATTCAACGCCTACAAGAGGAGATGAACAGTATCATGCCTATCCCAGCAGATATTCAAGAACAACAGAAACCACGTGAACAAATTGAAATTGCTTGCAGAACTAGAAGTCCAGTTTGAACCAATAAGGTCTCAAATCTTAGGCGGTGTTTCTCTTCCTGTCGTCCATCTCTTGCTGAGGCCTATCAGTGCGTTCTGAGAAGTATCGCCCGAGAACAACCTCAGTGTACTACTTCTCCGGATCCTTCTACTCTAGTCACTCAAGACATTGTCATCCAATAGTAGTAGGAGTGGTGGTAACTCCGACAGTGGCTATGGTCGTAGTTTTTATGTTGATCGTGGAGGTCGTGGTAGAGACCAACCACATCAATGCTCACATTGCGAAAAAGGTGGGCATATCCACTAGGCAAATCATGGTGGAAATGTAAGAAGGATAGATATGGATACGAGGATACAGACACGATATGTCCACTAGGCAAACTCTAGAAAAATTAGGACAAGAACATAGCGAGGGCACGGCAAATTGACATATTTATATATATATGTGTGTGTGTACGCGAGCGCGTGTGTGTATGTGTGTGTGCGCGTGCGTGTGCGTGTGTGTGTGTGTGTGCGCGTGTGTGTGCATGCGTGTGTGTGTGTGTATGTGTGTCTATGTACCAAATTATTTACGATCACATGAGATAAGAAAATCATACCATAGTTTTAAAAGGCCCACACTAATTTTAGGTTCAGAAGCCCTGTTATAATTCCGTAACTTCATTAATTTTCAGTTTTTAAATATGCTATTATGCTTCGGTAGACACTATTGATTCCTATTTCTAAAATACCCATATTATGAGTTCATAGAATTATAACAGTCCCGTCATTTAAGAGCCCTGACCACGTTCAACTTCTAATTGTCAATTTTCAAATTTTCAATGATATAACATTTAGGGTCAAAGTATCCATGTCTGTACGTTGTGTATCTTACTTGTCTCTGAACAACAAAATTTATAGAAAAGTAGGACACGGATTGTGGGGTGTCCAAGACCGCCTAACCCTTCTAGGAGTGTCAGTGCTTTCTAAGTGGAAACTAAGGAGAGGAGCTTCCCTCCTCTTTTTCCTTTCCTTCCCTTCCCTCTTACTAAGCAAGGAGAGGACTATCCAATTGTTCCCTTTTCCTTGTCACTCCTTCCCTTCCTCCAACTCTCTCTCTCTCCTACCAAATGCAAAGTAAAACTCAAGCTGACAGCAATCAAGAGTAATTATAGGGGAATTGATCCTTGATGTATCATGTTCCCACCACACTGGAATCTTTGTTCTATTGGCGCATCTAAGAAGGTTCTCGTGGCCAACTAACTTATTGACAGGAAAACAGGAAAAGGTGATTTCTATTCGAGCATATTACGCAAATCTAGTCAAGTATCTCAATATCTCTCGTTGCTCTTTAGGAAACAAATTTTAAGGATTAGTCAGTCTAATTATACATGTAGCCCAATTAGCCCATGCACCATGGATTCACAGACGGATACGTTAGGTGGAAATTGACAGTCCTGAACCTTTGATTATAGCTCCAAAACTCCTATTCCTTTCCTCAACATTTGCTTCATTTTTTCGTGTGCTTGTGGTTCTATTTTCTTCCCTTCTAGAAATATTCCTAATACCTATGAAGCACAGACATGGGGGCGCCAATACAGATACGACACGACACGGACACGCCAACAGGACAAATCCTTAAATAATTGCACGTCGTTATAGCAAGAAAATTTTCTGCAAAGTGTTGAGTCCGTGTGTCGGACATGACTCTGACACGCGACATATTACATTCTTAGAAGTTTCAGTGCTTCAAACCCTAATATGATTATTGTACCAAATCCACTGGCTTTTCCGTGAATTAATATTAAATTGGTGGTAAATTAGAAATACAATATTAACAAAAGCCATAAAATAGTATGCATGTGAGCTTTCTCATTTCCTTCTGTTGAAATTCATTTCTCTCAATACGTTTGTTTGCTGTAGCATCTAGAGATTCTTCACTTTTAATAGGTGATCTAGAACATGTTTAAATATGGCCAATTTGATTAACTTATTTACCTGAATTTCTAAAGGATGGCCATGAATTCCCATGCGGCGATCTATCATGCAAGAACCATCTGTCACCAGTAAAGTCGGGAACATATCAAAACCATCCGCAAGACATAACCTTAGAATCATCTTAATTCCAGTTTGGACATCAACTCTATCCTGAACAGAGAGATCTCCAGAGCACTTTCCGTATGCACGTAACAATATAATCCACCATAATCCTGTAACATAAGATAAATAAGATTTATGTTCAAAATCTTAACAAATGTTTTAGTACATATTAGTGACCTCCACTGAGGTTTGTCTTAATATCAGTCAGCCCCAAACGGCTAATATAATATTACCAACCCCATACGGCTAATATAATATTACCAACCCCATACGGCTAATACGATACTACCAACCTCTCTTGTCTTTGGCAATTGTGTTGCACTTGAGCCCACCAGCTATATAATACCATCTAAAACAACTATAATACCCCCAATATGTTACCTAAATCTGTCAAAAAAATGTCAAAATAAGGATATTCCCTCGTTTTATAAACTTATTAAATATATAGGGGTATTGGGCTTAACTGATATAAGTGAATAAAGGAACAAGGTTAAGCCCATGATTCAAAGCATCAGCCATGGTGGACATGACTCACTCAATTCAGCTCTGTATCGTAGGCCACCCGGAAGAAGTTCTGAGTCTGTGACCCATTATATAAGTATAAACGATGTAGTCTTGCAAGGTATCGTGTATTACATTAGAAATCTAGCTTGAGACGACACAATGATGAGACGTCACGTGAGATAGTGCCTTCATTTTGGGGGATTATATAGTTCAGTGGGATGAAATGCAACACAAGCACACAAAGTAAGGTAGGTCAATGACATGATGTCTAAGCGTTTGAGGTTAACTGATATTAAGGCAAACCTCAGACGAGGTCACTAAAATTTATCTTCATTTGTTTCAAGAAACTTTCTACAAATGGCATGCTTATTCACCAGAATCGACAGGTGCAACCCGGCCAATTGCTGCTTCTCCAAAGTCAGGATCCAATACCTCTTCTGTGGCAGAGTCATCACCATCCAGGGGAACTGTACGTACCTTAAAACTAGCGGGCATCAACCCTTGACCAGGACTGTGACAGTCCATAGTTTTCTCCCAGCTCTGGAAAATAAGGGGTCACATTCACAAAAAAGATCAATATATTTCATCCATAATCCAACTCTTTACTAATATCATTATCTGGGTTCAAAATACAAAATACAAAACGAGGGATCCCATATATGTATCGTATAGATGACCCATGCTGTACATACTTGCATATGCGACCAAAACTGTATATGTAATGGTGCAATGACACAGGTTCCAACATTAAACTGTTGACCTGTGTTATAGTGAAAAACACTTCATTTGAAGATATCGAACAATTTACCTTGCAATGCAGACAATATTTGAATTTGGAACATAAATGAGAATGTGGTAACAAATATATGCTAGAACGTGTTACGCTAGTGATAGGCTTTCACAATCAGAACTTGGTAAGGTTATATTATTATGATGTAAAAGCATTCGTATTTTCACAATTTAGTATATTGCAGTTATTTATGTAAAAACTGTCACAGGCTACATAATTCGAGCTATTAAGGTGCCATGACCCTTTCATCGAATATTATCTTAAAAGGAAAAAGAATTCATCTTATGCGATTATGATTTTTCTGATGTTACTTCTCACAAAGAAGAAAACTAGAAGAAGAAAGAGGTAATATCTTTCCAATTGCTATATAGAGGGGAAATATATTGGGTTACTATATTTATTGTTCCATCTGCGCCAAAATAAAACCACTAAGGTTTTAGCATTTTCTTGTGACTGTGATCAAAAAAAGCTGTTAGCGGGACTTCTTATCTACTTTTTCACCTTTGTAACTTACTTGAGGAGGAGGAAGGGGGTTAAGGAGGATCACGTTTTCTATACTCATCATAGCCACCACACTCAGATGTCTATGACCATTCAAGATTTTACTTGGACACTGAACAATATCGAATCAACAGTGGGCAGACCAAGATCAATAACCGCTAGCGTAATTAGTTCTTTTGACAAACAGTTGATAAAAGAATGCCTCTTCGCAAGAGAGAGAGCGAGAGAGAGAGAGAGAGAGAGAGAGAGAGAGAGAGAGAGAGAGAAGAACTCTCTTAAAACCTGCCAAAGAACTAATTAGTAATAATTTCAAACTTAAATGGAGAATATAAAATTTAATTTGATCACTAACATTTGACTAGATGGAAGGAATAAGGTCGTGTTCACATTTGAGCGTAACTTAATAGGCTTTTGAAAAATGTTGATAATGTTTGATATACACTGTTGGGCCCATTCTCTAACAGCTTAAGCTTTTAGAGCAATTGATAACTTCACATGGTATCAGAGCCTAGTTTGTGGGAGAGGTTTCAAGTTCGACTGTGTCCTTTCTTTGATGTGCATATATTTGCACTTGAAATTTGTCTCCACTATGATAGAGTTTAGTTTGTTAGCTCTCCATGTGTGAGACGGGGTCACGTGAGGGAGGGTGTTGAAACTTAATATACATTATTGGGCCCATTCTCTAGCAACTTAAGCTTTTAGAGCAACTTGTAACTTAATAGATAGCACAAACAATGCTTTCCCCGCTCGAAAAGAGAGAGAGAGAGAGAGAGAGAGAGAGTAATGATGAGTGCATATCTCAATCCTGGTTGTGTGAATCACCTTGCCAAGATTTTGAATCATATTGAATTCTGAATCATATCAAACAATTTGACATCGTCTCGAATCATTAATCACAAGATTCACTTCTTTTAGAAAATAAATGATAACATATAAAAGCACATGTCCAATGCTTAAAATGAACAAAATAACCATTTAAATCAAGTTTCATGCAACGTTAATGCTTAAAATGTTGAAAGTTTTCCACTTGAAAATAAAACTTCAAACTTCAAATTTATTAACCATGAATCGTATCAAGCTGTATGAAAGAATTCCAATCATAATAAAGGAAGATCAAGTAAACCATAGCATCAGACATCTTATAATTACCTGCAACTGTAGTGTGTGAAGTATGAAGTTACGAACAATATCATACTCGCCCTTCAATAAGAACGCTATCCCAGAAGGTATAAAGTCACGGATGAACACCTGGTCGTAATTCAAAACATTTGAAGTTGTAGGGTCCTTTGCAGCTATTGTTCCAATAGGACTACCACAATAATAAACCATAGATTCCCGAAGTTGGCCCCATGCTTCTTCCTCGGTAGAGTTTACACTAACCTTGTGCACAGCATCTCTGACTGTCTCAGTTTCAGGTAGGATATCATTGGATGTGAAGGCCCCTCTCTCCTGTTTGAGTTCTTGAACTGCCTCAAATTTTATAGCATTCGGTGATTTTACAATTTCACTAATTGTATTCAATTTTTTTGCATTATCCACAAACCATATTGTTCCATTTCCGTCCTCTGCAGCTACGCCACTCAGACTCTCAGCTTGTTGGCATTTGCAACTTAAAAGGGCTGATCGATCAAGTGGGTTATTTCCAAATAGAACACTGCCTATACGTAAAAACCGATGATTATACATGCTACTTCGTCTCAAGCTTGAGCAGTTCATAACTTGCATAAATCTCATTGCCCTTTTCTTTCCATCCTTAACAGAGAATTTAGAAGGCGGCACTGAATCTGATTGAATGAACCATGATGGGTCAGAACAGAAAATGCGAGGCAAGGCCCCGCACAAAACTTGAAGAACCACTTCGGAAGTTCCCATTGGAACAACTATTGTTCAACGAGTAATTTAACAAACAGTCTTCAGTTGAAGGCAAACATAAGCCCTCCTCCTCTTTACTTTTGAACACCTAAATAAGTCACCAGAAAGAGATTAAAAAAAAAAAAAAGAATTAAATAGATAAAAGTGGCACAATGATCAAAATATCATACTAGTATTTATATCACATCATTTGATCTGGAATAGTAAAGGAGGAGAAATGAATATAACTCCAAATAATTAACCTCTTGCTAATCGAGAACCAAAAATACAAAAATTTCTGGTTAAAAAGTGAGCGAGATGTAAATATTCACGTTTGTCATGATGACTGACTACTAATTTATTTTGAGCCAAAACAACATAGCTCAAATGAAACTCTACTTTCTTTAACTTTCCATGAATTTCTTTTCAATAAATCAAAAACAGGCAGATCATTGAAATTCCTAGCTTTTACAAGCTCCCAATAAAAAAATAAATAAATGATGTGGCAATTAATTCGCTAGCACAAATTCAGAGAAAATACAATAGGGCAGACGGCCATGAATTAACATATTCAGAGATAGCAACAATTAACTTGCTCCAATTCGCATATTTCATGATCTCCATGAACACACATATTCCAGCAAACAAAACTTTTATCATAAACTTTGGAAAACTGAAATCTCCCATGAACAATAAAATATATATATACGTAGAGATACTCACACACACTCTTATTAAAAAACATTTTAACCAGAAACCATCCAAAATATTATTATTGCACCAAATACCCATTTCGAATTTGCTAACATTTAATCTGATACAACGAAATCATTCAATCCGTAGTAAAATCCGGAAAAAGCCAACACACAATAATTATAACCATACACATTTATACAATTCAATAACAACCGGACAAAAATATATAGATATATATAATTATTTGGGGTGAGGCTTAGAAGTTAGAACAATCCTTTTGGAACTAAATGCACTTTAGTTTTAACCATAAATGGACGCTGTCCACAATTTCGGATTAAATTTGAAAGTAGAAATCAAAATGAGAATTGAAAGTCCAAATTCTAAATATTTCAGAAAATAAATAAAGTGGAATTACCTGGAATGAATAAATATATTCATAAGTTTCTGGGTGGTTTAACTTTGAGGCAAAAATGTTGTTAATAGATGGGGAAAATTAAAGAATGTTCAAATAATTGGAAACGACAGACTACACAATCCCTATCGATCGATCTCCGAAATGTGTGATCACTTTTGTGAAAAAAAAATGTATTGTGAATTTTGTATACCAGAATTTGAAGAAGACGTGTTCACGTGCACTATTTAACTGTTATTTTTATCCATACATTTACATTTTTTTAATAATCGAAGTGTGTCCGGGCCGATGTGGATCATCCGCATCTACGTGGGCAACCAAAGTGGGCAGCGTTTTATAGGTACACTGCATTTTTTTTTTTTTTTTTTGCAAAATTTGGGGAAAAAAATCAAAAGTTTGTGGTCTTGAGAAATTGTACACAACTAGTTTTAATTTGTGTTAGGGCGTGCCAGAATCTACCAGGATACAGTGTGTGATTGTGAACAAGTAATTCTTACAGTTGTGAAGAGAATTAACTTTGAATCAAGCGATTATGTATAATAAGCAAGAATTAAACCTACTAAAAAAATCTTAAACAATATTAAGGCATGCAAGTTTGATATATGCTAAGATCATATAAAGAATACCTCAAAAATTGCATTAAACTTTATTTCCATTGGTGTAGCAAAAGTACAAATGCTTGGGGAATTGAAACTTGAAAGATGCAAAACTAAGAGATAGGAATTGAAATCTATACTACTTGATGATGTTATGGGTGCTTTTGGAATGCTATGTTCGAGTTTGAGTTATACGAGAGAGAATTAAGAGGTTCAAACACTTGTATTTATAGTCCTAGTTAAAAATCAACTGCTTTAGATGTGCTTCCAAAAATCTCGACCTCAATGCCCACGTTTGAGCCCACGTGTCTAACATTTAACTGTCTTCTATCGGTCAGATTTGTCAGATGACAAGTATCTTGGTTTGGAAGTATATGCTGTAGGATTTAGGTTTCGAAAAACTATAAATCATGTGTAGCAGAAAAATCAAGTTCAAAACTTTGTTTCATAAGCCAGATCTATTCGTATTGATGTATAGACGCGTAGGGAAGAGAGTATTACCTATTGGTCAAAACCCAATTCCGATTGTCTTCTCCGTTTGATGTGCAGCAATTTTCAGCAACTTCCTCTAAAAGATCTTCACCCTTATCATGTTTCATATAATGCAGGTTGTGTACCATATGAGGACGGCTACTATCCAGAAGAAGGATATATCGAGGCTAGACCGGCAGAATGTGGAGGCACCAGGGAGGATTACTATGTTGGCGATTATGTATACGCTAGTTGAAGATTAGAATAGGTATTAGTTCTACGTTGTTTGCCGACTTTATTATTATATTTTGTAATAGGGCATATATTGCCCCTAAACACTTTTATATTATATTTAAGACAATAATTCGCAAGTATTGTTATGACTAGTAAGTTTAGTTGTTGTTACTGTCTCTTACTTTACTATTTAGTACTGCATGGTGTGGACAATTCACTGACTTCACCAGTCATCCCTATGGACCCAAAAAGGAAATTTATTTTTATCTATTTTTGTTATTCTGGGGCGTGACAAGATTTTCAGTATTAGAGCCTAGGTTTATACTATCGCTCACTAATTGTCCCACACCATCTGGTCCTAGCACTTTTGAGATCCCTGAGATATAAGTATTAAGATAAGTTTGTCATTTTGACGTTAGATAGTTTCCTTTAGGTGAGCATGGATCCAAACTTCTACAAGTTTGTGGATGATACCTACGAAGGCCACATGATCCACGGGAACACTGTTGAGCCAGTTGATCGAGATTTTTACCACGAGCACATACGTTGTACAACTAGCCAGTACTTAGAGGAGGATGTATGGAGAGCCTTGTATGTTACTGGATGGACTCACCCTACTGAGATTCGTATGGACGCGTATCATTATGCGCGGACACGGGAGGCTATTTTTCACGAGATGGATCGCTTGGTCCAGAGCAAGTTGGAGATGGATGTTATTGAGTTACGAGCTATTGTGGCGAGACCTGATCCCTTACCCGTAGCTGTAGCTACACAGCCCAGGCAGCAGCACCCACACGGGTACCAGTAGTACCAGAGCCCGGTAGAGGATGACGAGGACGATGAGGATCTTGTTGAGGACATAGAGTCTGATGACGATGTAGATGGGGATGGAGAAAAGGAGCCCATAGGCGACGATGAAGAGCCGGAGGATGACCTAGAGGAGGATCCCGAGGACCCAGAGCCTGCGAACATGGATGTTATAGCCGGAGGGGACACTGTACTAGAGGTAGATGACGATGCTGGAAATGAGGAGCCCGAGGAGGTAGTTGTAACTGAGTTACCAGCAGGCCTATATTACAGATGGTAGCTATTGCCAATATGGCAGCAGAGTGGGTAGCAGGGATTGCGGCATAGCCAGAGGGATTCATTATAAGAGAGGCTGAGCTAGTAGAGGCTTATGCTATAACCGAGGTGATGACGTGGATGACTACTAAGTCAGGACTTTAGGGGCTTAGGTTCTAGTATATATATCAAGACATGTTGTCCACTTTATTTTTGGAGGATTTCAGGGATAGCTATTTGATCATAACTCTTTTGTATAGTTAGCAGCCACTAATAGTGGTATTATAAATAGTTGACTCTAGCACTGTATTGGCATATGTCCCACGTAGTATACAGTTTGACTAGTGTGTACTCCGCAATACATCTTTTGGTGGATATGTATATTGGTATTATCTTTTGGAAATATTATTTATTAAGCTTGATCTTTGTTCTATGGTTATGAGTAGAATTGATAGTTATTTCGGTTATTGTTTGTCTTGCATATCGTTTCTTCGCGAAGACTGTTAGCTGATCGGTAGGTCTTTTTGTAGGTACACAATGCACAAGATCATTATGAATAAACTGAGAAATCAAGCATGATTAGGAGCCCCTATTCTAGAGGGTATGGTCCCGGCGGTGCTTTTGAAGCCTTTATACGAAAATGGAACATGTAGGTGACACCTACAACCATGCTACCAATCAACGACCTGTCCAACCCTCTATCGCACCTTTTCTGCCAAGGTAAACCGGAGACAAGTTACTGGAACCATTTTGTGGCATGCGCCTGGATAAGTTCGATGGATTAACAAAACCATGGCGGGCAGATCAATTGTTGTGTGAGATGGAGCTTATATTTGAAGCTCTAGAGTGTAATGAACAAGATAACATCACCTAGCTACGTTCCAGCAAACCTATGTGATGTGGACTGGAGGCGGAACGCACTACCATTGGGATGAACGCTGCCATAGTAATGCCTTAGCAGACGTTCAAGGGAAGATTTCTAGAGAAATATTTTTCGGAAGACAAGAAGGATCAGTAGGAGAAGAATTTCCTTAGTTTAGTCCAAGGATGTTGGACCGTGAGAGAATATACCACACAGTTCGAGTGATTGTCACAATTCATTCTATACATGATCGATATGCCCCAAAAAAACGTGAAAAGGTATCATCAGGGTCTAAACCCCCCATCTTTGCCACATGATGATCGGTCACCTCAATCAAGGATTCGAGAGACTAGTAAGACTTTCCGTGAGTCAGGAAAAGGATGCTTATTAACTACAGCGACAACAGGTAAATCGACCACCTCTGTCGAGGAATTTTTTAAGCAGTTTCCAAGCCCCGCCACCAAGAAATACCCAAGGTTGGAGACCTCAGGGTAACTTCTAAAATAATAAGCGCACCTGGGTTGGAACCAGGATACCACAGACTGCTTACCCCCGACTAGCGCAGTATCCACAATGAGGACTGCTAACTTAGGTACAGATTGCTACAGCACAAGCTAGCAACGGGTGATGTTTTAATTGAGGGGTATCGGGGCACATTGCTAAGTTCTCTACCGCTCCCAGGATCCATCCCCGGTCAGATTCCATCTGTGATAACTATAACAAGTCGGATCACATGAGCAAGGACTATTACGCACCTTGTGGAGGGTACTACAGGGCACCAGTTCAAGGACTTTAAGGACCCCCAGATCAGACTCGTGCGAATGCCATCATGTCAGAAGAAGCAGGTTTTAACGCCAAAGAGTAGTAGAATCTGGAAGGTACGCTTGTACTTTCTACAGTCGTGTTAAAGATTTATTTAATTTTGGCACTGCACGTTCTTTTATTTCCATTAAGATTTTCACCAGTTGTGTTTAGAACCCCAAGCACTCGAGCTAGCACTTAATACCGTGTCACCACTGGGAGTGACCGTTATGTTGGGTAAGGTATGCAAAGAGTGTCCCTTGACCCTGGAAGATAGGAATCTTCTGACAGACTTAGTAGTTCTATCAATATCAGAATTTGACATTATTCTAGGAATGGATTGGCTTACAAAGTACGGTGCCAACTTGGATTGCCCTACTAGGACTATCGTGTTTATGACACCAGGACGTGCTATGATCAGATTTCAGTGCCAACCGACGAGTGATTTATTTCTTACGAGTTTTGTAGCTGCAATTAGAGGTACAAGTATGAAACCTACTGTGAACTAGATTCCTACCATACAGGATTTCAAGGATGTTTTCCAGGATATTATTGGACTTCCACCCAAAAGGGAAATAGATTTTTGTGTGGGATTGATACATAGAACGCTAGCGATATCCAAGACTCCATATCGGATGGCGCCAACTGAGATGTTGGAATTAAAGAAGAAAGTTAAGGAACTTGTGGATCTAGGATTTGTTCACTCAAGTACGTCACCTTGGGGAGCACCAGTACTATTTGTAAAGAAGAAGGATGGAGCACTTCGACTATGTATCGACAATAGAGAGTTGAACAAGGTCATGATTAAGAATGGATATCCACTTCCTCGGATAGATGACCTATTTGACCAACTACAAGGACCAAGGATCTTCTCAAAGATCGATCTACATTTAGGATATCACCAACTACTAGTTCGACCAGAGGATGTGTCAAAAACTACTTTTAGGACGAGATATGAGCATTATGAGTTTTTGGTTGTCTTTCGGGTTAACTAATGTCCTAGTAGTATTCATGGACTTAATAAATAGAGTATTCAGACCTTATCTATATTAATTCATTATAGTATTCATCGATGATATCCTGATTTACTATAAGACGGAAGAAGAGCATAAGAGACATCTATAGATTGCTCTACACACATTACGAGACAATCAGCTATATGTGAAGTTCAGTAAATGTGAATTTTAACTACAGGAAGTCAAATTTCTGGGACATGTAATATCTTAGGACGGTATCTCTGTGGACTCATTTAAGATCGATATAGTCTTGGGTTGGAATAGACCGACCAATGCAACCGAAGTTAGAAAGTTTTCTAGATTTAGATAGATATTACCGGAGATTCGTGGAAGAATTTTCCAAGATTGCAGAACCATTGACTAATCTAACCAAAAAGGAGATGAATTACAAATGATAAGCACGAGGGTGCATTCCAGGAGTTAAAGGAAAGATTAACCTCTACACCAGTATTGGCAATACCCAAGAGCAGAGAGAGATTCATAATCTACAATGATGCATTACACCAAGGACTTAGGTGTATACTTATGCAAGATGGAAATGTTACTGCGTATGGATCAAGACAACTGAAATCACATGAGAAGAATTATCCTACGCATGACTTGGAGTTAGCTGCAATAGTGTTTACATTGAAGATATGGAGACACTATTTGTGTGGTGAGAAGTTTGACCTGTTCTCAAATCATAAGAGTTTGAGGTATCTGTTCTCTTAAAAGTAGTTGAACTTGCGACAACGGAGATGAATGGAATTACTCAAGGACTATGACTTTTCATAAGCGCGAATGAAGCTCTATGATGTAAAAGGTAAACTCTACGTGCCTAATGAAGATAATCTCTGGAAAGACATATTAGACAAAGCATATAAGTCGTGAATGACCATACACCCTGGAGGTATAAAGATGTACAAAAACTCAAAGAGGAATTTCTGGTGGGTAGGAATAAAGAGAGACGTAGCCGAGTATATATCTCAGTGTCTTACTTGTAAGCAAGTAAGGGCAGAACACCATAAACCACCTGAACTTCTACAACCGCTACCAATTCTCCAATGAAAATGGGAACACATCACTATGAATTTCGTTTGTCAGATCGAGATTCACGATTCACTGCAGAATTTTGGAAAAGTCAGTAGACAGTAATGGAAACGACCCTGAACTTGAGTTTAGCTTTTCATCCACAAACTGATGGACAGACTGAATGAGTTAATAATGTGATGGAGGATATGTTATGAGCCTGCGTCATAGATTTTTGAGAGTTCTTGGGAAACGTACCTAACATTGACAGAGTTTGCCTATAATAACAATTATCATACGAGTATAGGGATGGTGCCATTTAAGGCTTTGTATGGATGACCTTGCTGATTACCATTGTGTTTGGCCGAAGTTGGAGATATTCCGCTTCTTGGGCTAGAGATGGTACGCAAAACCAGTAGAAAATTCAAGTAGCATGTGAGAAGATGAGAACAACACAAACCAGACATGAGAGTTATGCTAACAAACACCGTAAGGATTTAGAATTTGTATTTATAGATCATGTACTACTCAAGGTTTCACCAGTTTGAGGAACTGTAAGATTTGAACAGAAGAGAGGCAAGCTATCGCCTCGATTCATCGAACCATTTGAGACCCTGGAATGTATTGGAAAAGTTACCTATAGACTGGCATTATCACCTAAGATGTTGAGCGTACACAATGTCTTCTATATCAGTATGTTGTAGAAGTGTGCCTATAACCCAGCACACGAGATTAACTTTGAAGACATAAAAGTTAATGAGAATGTCATATTCAATGAAGGACCAGTGAGAATCTTGGATAGCAGAATCAAGAAACTCTAAAACAAGGAGATTCTGTTGGTAAAAATCTAGTGGAAGCAACACGATAAAGGAGAAGCCTCGTGGGAGTTAGAGTCAGAGATGCGTGAGTAGTTTCTATTTTTGTATTGATCCCACTACTTTCGATTTCGAGGACAAAATCTTTTAATAAGTGGTGGATGACGTAATATACTATATTTTTGGTATACATATATAATAAATAAGATTCTGTATGACTACCTTTGCTATACCGATAGTTTAGTTTTCGATCGATCCTATTCTCAACCGATTAAAATTGTGAAGTTTCAATCGATCGAACCATTTTTGATCGCTTGAAACTCTACTGACATAATTTATGACGTTGTAGACACCCTTTTTGGTTCGTCCTTTCGACAGAAGGGACCCCGCCTCAAGAACAAACTATCAGAATCAAGATTTTTCGGTTATGAAACAGAACTCTGTGAAGCACCGCGGTCTCCAAGATACGTTAGAATAACCTGTAGGAAAACTTAAGTATGTTAGAAACACAACTTAGAGACAAAAACCCAATTTAGGATAGCTTTTTCACATGAAATGATAAAAAATTGCCTTTTACTGAGCAAAATCTGGACCTTGGGGTGGGATCCTAAGAACTCCCTTTACAAAACATTCCTAAAATAGCCTACATTAGTGACACAAGCCCTTATATTGGGGAAAAAACCAATTATAAATATTTTAACCCTTTTTGCACCTTATAGGTTTGCTCCTTCATGGAGTCAGCCTCACTCTTTTGACCATAACTCAAAATCTACAAATTTTGTTTGAATGAGACTAAAAATATCTTAAACTAGACTCCCATAACTTTCCAATGGTATATCACAAGCCTAAAAAGGATAACTGAGGTGAGAGAACAAAGTCTGGGAAGTTTGGAGAGAAAACACAACTTCCAGAATATGGTGGCTTTTAGCTGAGTGTCGTGCGGCACTCTTGCATTTCCATGTGAGATATAATGGAGTAGTGTTTCTAATTAGTATTTCAATTTTTATGTTCTTTTTGCTCGAGGACTAGTAAAATGTAGGTTTGGGGGTGTGATCGGGAGAGAACAAATCCTAATTTACACGCTTTAATTCACATTTGTCAGTACTCTTTATCCTGTTTTTGTGTATTTTTACTTTGTTTTCTATTTTCTGTCAAGATTTGGAGAAAAGTAAGGATTCCAGGCTAAATGGGGTGAAAAAAGAAAGAAGCTGAAAAAGGCACCTCGCGCGATAGTCCAGAACCTCGCTCGCACGATCTCCCAATTACACGCTCACGTGGCCAGCTCGTGTGACCTATATAAAAATTAAAGTTGCATATTTCAGTGTACTGAAGATCCCCACATGAACAAAACTGCCCAATTACATCCATATTGTAAAATATAGCAGTTTTAGTGCAAGTAGGTTTAGAAAAGTCTCCAAACTTGCTCCAAATCTATATATATCCTATTATAAATCAATTATAGAGTTAGACACCATAATAGACATTATTATACACAACCATTGAAGAGAGAAAAAGCAAGGAGAAGAAGAAGAAGACCAAGGATTTCCATGGCCTCCTCCATTATCCTCTTGCCAATCATCACTTCTATGGCCAAGTAAACCTAGATCTAGGGTTTCAATGAAACCCTAGCCAAGTAATAGGGTGTATTTTATGTTTTTCTTTTAGTTTTATTATGTATGGATGATGATTACATGTTTAGAGGATTTTAATAATAAAATCGTACTTCTATTGATTACCACCAGCGTTACCACCAGCGGATCATCATGAGGGCAATGCAAGCCTAGCATGTCCTCGGAGGAGAATATTAACACATCGGTCGGGGGGGAGCTGGTGGATTGGACATGCCAGACATCCGATCGGGATGCCTGAGCATGCCTTTTCCTGGGCGACTGTGAATCCCCTCTACCCGAAGTTCCTCTGGAGATCACATTGATTTGCCCGAGGGGTCGCGGCTGCTCAGAAGCTTGGGCATCTTGCCGAGGCCATCTGTCTACTGCTATGAACTTAGCCAGATGGCCCTGGTCAATCAGCTTCACAATGGCAATTTTAAGCTTAAAGCAATCCTCTATGTCATGTCTGTGGTCTTTGTGGAAGCGACAAAACTTATCCTGATTTCTTTTACCGGGTGGGCTTTTTAGCTTCGTTAGCTACTATAGTAGCCTTTGGGTCTCAGCGGCAACCATGACCTCGTAGATAGGCCAGAAAAGTGGCGTGAATGTAATCGAGGCCGGATCCCGACCACCTCTCTGCTGATCTTGCCTAGGCCTCTTTCTCGGACCCTTCTCAGAGCCCTCACATTTTCATTTAGCTTTTGGGGACTCATCTCCCATGTAACTGGCACGCTTGGACTTGAGAAACTCCTCTGTGTCGATGTTCTTTCTGACCCTCTCTGAGAGTTCCACCAGGGTTGTCGGTTGGTCATAATGAAACGATGTAGCAACTTTGGTGTGTTGAACTCTTGAACAGAAGGCCATGATAGCAGCCATTTCGTCCAAGTGATGAATTTGAAGCCTCTGCTGATTGAAATGGTCCACGTAGTCCTTTAGGGATTCCCCTTTGCGTTGCATGACGGTCAGCAGTTGGGTGTCCTATTGTGACCAATCAAGCAACCCTACGAATTGGCTAATGAAAAGCTTGCTCAGGGTCTTAAAGTCATAACCATTCGGGGTTTCAGAGCGTGGAACCACTGTGCGACTGGTCCCTTGAGGGTGCTGGGAAAGGCCAGGCACAGTAACTTATCGACGGTGGTAACTAAAGCCATTTGGGCCTTGTAGGTATGAACGTGATCCACTAGGCTTCCTGTCCCGTCATAAAAGTTAAGATACAGTGGCTTAAATTTCTGCGGGATGGGGAATTTGGTGACCTGAATGGTGTAGGGCGACTCGGTCTCTGTGTTAGTGTGATCATGGCGCTGCTTGCAGCTCAGCTGCTCGATCTATTTCTGTAAGTCCTAGATTTGACATTCATGTCTTTCCGCTCGATCTTCCTATCTATGTCCGAGCGGTGGGTCAGATCAGATGACGAGACTGCTTCTTCGAAGTGTGTTGTCCTTGGGGATAGGACCCGGCTCTGGCTCTGGGTGATCGTGTGCCTGAGATCTCCCCGGCTCTTGGCTGGGGGTCCTCGGTCGATTCCCGGGCCAAATGTCCTGGCCTCTCCTTTTTAGCAGCATGCCTACTATTGATGATGTCTCTGGCATCTCCTGCCCAGCGCGGATTAGCCCGGGCATGTCGTCGGTTCGCCTAGGGGCCTGGCTACGTTCATCAACCCTGCGCTGTCTCCAACCCGGTGGGGATGCAGGTGTAGTGCGGGTATGTTGTCTAACCCGTGGAGGCTTTCGGTTGAGTGCACCCTTCCTGGGCTGTTCCTCGATTTGGGGGAGTTCATCTTGCTAGGCCAGAAGCGCTTCAATCTGCTACTAGGTTCGTCGCTAGCCCTCTAGGAGTTGTGCGAGTGCCGCGGTGACTTGCTCGGAGGTTATAGAGGCGGTCGGCGGGCCAGGCTGTGAGTCCTCCCAACTGGTTTAAGCGGTAGTCGTCTTACCCTTCTTCAGGGGCATGTTGATCAGTCAAGAGATTTGTTGATGAAAAACTGGAATTTTCCCACAGACGGAGCCAAACTAATGATGCCAAAATCTGGGTAAGAGTAATAATATGAGAGAGATAGACAAGATGAATTTTGGATGTGGTTCGGCCCCATTAATGAGGTGACCTACGTGCGTCGGTGCGCTTTCACTAATAGATCACCGACAGGGCTGGTGAGCCTACAGAGCAGGCGGCACTACCAGCCAAACCGATCGAGTATATGAGTATAAGCTGATGTAATATGCTATCCTTTAGGTGTAGAATACGACCCCCTTCAATGGGGGTGGATGGCCTCTTTTATAGGTGAAAGGGACCATCCATACAAGGTAAGTCTGCAGATTAGGAAGCCTAATCTATTTACAACCTGATTTACAAGAATTAAGGAGAGTTTCCTAAGTGGTTTAGGAAACTACTTGCTCCTTCCATTTAGTCTTTTAGCTGGGATAGGTAACTGTCTGGTTACCCGCTGGGCAAGCAACCAGGCCTTTTGGAGGCGCACCAATATGGGGCCAGACACGACTGGAAAATGTGTTCTCTGAAGAGTACATCCAAGCGCAGACGGTCTCGTCGAGTAAAAACCGGTAAAACCGAGTCGTTTTCCCAAGGGACGGAATTGAGGAAAAGAAATCTAGATTGGATCCTAAAGAAAAATAAAAGATGATTTCTATTAGAGTAGAGGCTCTAACAATCTTACCGAATTCACAATTACAAATTAAGGAAATAGAGTCAATCAGTAATTAAATTAAACGAAATTAAGCAATATGGTTTTGTAAATAATAAAAAAAACTGTTGGGAACATGTGAGTCTACATTGCACCAACCACCATCATGACTTAGCGTTAACACACAACTGGGGCTTCATCTTTCTAGTATTCCTTATTTCACGTAGGGATTAAGTAAAGCAATCCTAGTTACTAAGAATGTTAAAATGACAAAAATAGTAATTCAAATTCTTTTACTTACTATGAAGATCTGAAATAATAGCCAATTAAGACTTTGAACTATAACTAACAGATTGAGTAAATAATATTCAATATGTTCGTCCATATATTCATTGTGTTAAATGGCCAAAAGGGGCTTTTATTCTAAAATCAGTTTTCAATTTGAACTTCACAAGATCAATTTGGACTTAGTTTCTGAAGTAAAAGCTACTGGAATACTAAAAAGAGTCTGCCCAAGTCATAAGCATGCCAATCGATTGCTATAAATGGCAATCGATTGGCATCAAATGACCCCCAATCGATTGAATAAAAATTCCAATCGATTGGCATAGGAATCTATGGCAATTGATTGGGTTCTATTTCCAATCGATTGCCATTGATTCTCTTACATATTCATGACAGTGGCTGGGAAACAATGTTTCTTCACATTGCTCCCAACCAGAGTTCTACTCTAGCATGTTTTGAGTACAAAAATTGCGAATAAACTGGAACAAATGAGTGAACTTAATTCTAAACATGATTTTCATTATAAATCTAAAATAGTAATGGAGTTTCAGACTGGAAATTGAAATTAAACTTCAATTGAACAAGCAATAACTAAAACAATTATGAAATAGCACTTAAACAACTAAAGAACAGGTGCGAAATCAAACCAATCTAACTTAAGCTCGTTCTTAGCTGAGAATTCCACGAGAAATTCCTACAAAACAATGAAAAATCAACCAACCCCCCATCCCTTTGACTCTCCTCTCTATATATACAGTAATACTCCAACCTAAAAGTGTCCAGGTTTGCAATGTAACTGCTGGTCGTAGCTTTGATTGCTGAGATCTTGCGCCATCAGAGGAATTTGATTTCCAGGTTTCACCAATCGATTGGTAACAATTCCAATCGATTGGTAAATATTCCAATCGATTGGTAAATATTCCAATCGATTGGTACTTAAACTTTGTTTTCTTGTTCTTGATTTATCCCCTTTCAATCTGGTATTCATTCTAGCTTCAGAACCTGCATTCAAAGAACTAAACACAACGATATACCACGGAAAATGCATCATTGTGTAAAGAGATGAATTAAGACACAAGTGTAGGTAAAACTAGAGATTTAGGGTTAAATTCAGCCAATTTTTCTCCTCATCGGGCCAATATCATACAACTATCAGCCCTCATCACGACCCCCAACTAGCGTATTGCTAGTCTCTAGCAATGAATCAGAATTAAATCAAGCTAAGATGACAACAACCAAAGTTACAATTTTATTGAGCTAAAGCAAAAGAAAAATCCTATCTCACTTTCGCAGGAATCGCGGTTGCATTTAGCGTTTGCAACAAGCCTTTGAACCTTTAGGTTTACCCCAATGGACGAGTTGTGTCTCGTGAGGGTTTTCAGAGAATTTACCCACAAAATTCAAATGTCAACATTTCTAAACTTATCAAAGAACTTCAATTTCTCCTTTATGCTGAAAATTCTGCTTAACAAGGACATAAATTCCTTTATCATGCTATGGAAGTAAACAACATGTTACAAAGTGTCTATTCAAGTCAAACTGCATCCACAGCCTTTATATATCCTTGTGTGTGTGTGGAGTTAACAACTATAATTGAAATCTCTATCTTAGAATTATTTAGATTGACATGTTTAAGACTTTATAGTTTCAACTCAATTCTCACACGGTTTACGCTCAAGATAAAATCACTCTGAAACTGGCGTAAAAATTATGCACTTATAGTATGAAGCTCAAATGAATAATTGTAGAGGCAATCAAGCATGCTTACATACTAGACACTGAAGAACGCTTATTTTGAGGTGCACGAGTCTCATGAATGGAATACCAATTACTACAGGAGCGATCTACTATGGAAAACTCATTTCATACTCGAGATTTGTTAAAATTTATCCAGAATCCTTAGGACTTGTGACAGAAATATGAAGAGAGGTTAGAGATGATGAAATGCGAAAAATGAGTTCAAGCATGTAACATGGTAAAACCAACTTCACTTCACACTTTTTATTTATCTATTCTCCAATTTCTTTTATTTCTTGCTTTCCACCGTTTTTTTTTTTAAGCCAATCACTTCTTCTTTTCCTCCTTTAACTTTTCTCACAAAACCGTCACATACTCGATTATAAATATGTGATTTTAGGTAGAGGCATTGATTTGTGATAGGTAAGTGAGGATTTAGACTTCCTCGGGTGATGAGGTGAGGAAATGATGGCCTAAATCATCTTCTAGACATTATAACTTATCTCGAGCATTTCCTGAGTTTTCAAATTAGTAGATCCTGAACGTTCTCCTGAATGATCAGCCAAATGAAACAAGAATGAGACTCTCAACGAGATAAAAGTGCATTTCAAGAATCAACACGAGTTTTTGAAATTAACCCTTAGAATAGAAGAATGGTTCAAAACTCACTAGGGTTCAAAGTTTCCACTATTAATCCAATCACATGACAATCATATTTCACTCTAATTCAAAGATTCTTTCGTGATTGTCAACTCGTGCAAATGTTTTCAGGATATATTCATGATATGGATGTAAAACCTGATTAGCGACAAAGTAACATGTAATCTAAGTCCATAATATAACAAGAAAGACATGAATGCATCATTGCACAATAATTTAGCTAGGAGAAATGAGGTTTTGATAGTTAGAAACTTAACAACAGTTTTTTTATTATTTTTTATTTTTTATTATTATTAGGACCTTAAGAAAACAAAGCAAACTAGGAAAACTTGGAAATTCAAATATTAAACAGGTGTGCATTTTAAATTCAAGAGAATACAGGTGGATATCTACTTTCTACCCCCAACTGAAATCGACATTGTCCACAATGGAAGCATTTCAAGTAACATAAGAAGAAAGACATGAATGCATCATTGCACAATAATTTAGCTAGGAGAAATGAGGTTTTGATAGTTAGAAACTTAACAACAGTTATTTTTTTATTTTTTTTTATTTTTTATTATTATTAGGACCTTAAGAAAACAAAACAAACTAGGAAAACTTGGAAATTCAATTATTAAACAGGTGTGTATTTTAAATTCAAGAGAATACAGGTGGATATCTACTTTCTACCCCCAACTGAAATCGACATTGTCCACAATGGAAGCATTTCAAGTAACATAAGATATCACCAGTGTTACGCGATTCAACACAACTTTGAGAATTCACCTGGTTTAACATAACAATCTCCGCACACAACCAAGATCAAGAGTATATGGATAATAATCGAAAGTATCCACAATAGAAACACAATCCATGAGCAAAAAGAACTATCTGTAATAATAATGTCCAAAAATCAATGAAGTCCAAGTACAGATATAATTGAAAACCAAACTATCCAACCAAACTATCCAACCAACCAAAATAAAGTATCCACCAAGGTACCAAAATATCCACAAATCAACAAAAATAATGCAAGCGAGATCACAGGATAAGAAACAACAATAAACTCTCTCGCTCTCCAACACTCCCTCCTAAGACTCAGCAGTCTGGTCACCAGATAGCGTGGGTGTACCGTCATGAACAGGATCAACAACTACCTCACTGTAACCCTCAGCAGCTGTCCCAGTCTGGGCGACAGCCGCCGGGTCACTCACAGCTGGCGGTGGAGCAGCAGCTGGAGGTGGTGGCGGTGGAAGTGTCTCTAAGACAACGCCCTCTGGTGGAGTTAACGTAGAAGCTGGAGCTGTCGGAGGAGGTGGCATAGATGAGCGCAAGGATTGCTCGATCCCAAGCAACATCAAAATCTGCTCAATCTGACCACCTAGTCGCTCGAGTCTCCCCTGAACAGCATCACGATCTAACGACATCTGGGCAGCTATCAATAACAGCTCTACAGAGAGCTCTCTAACCATCCCATGAAGCTGCACTCGCGCCTCTCTCTCCTCAACTAGTAGATCGTATACGGTCTGGAGAGATACCGGGGCAGACGTGGATGCTGCAGGGGGCTCACGTTTCCTCAACTCATATTGACCCTCAGCCGCAGTCGGCGTCCCTGAGTCCTCATCCTCCTCTTCCTCAACTATAACCGTATCCTGACCCTCCGCCTCAGTCGGCGTCCCTGGGTCCTCATCCTCCTCCTCTGATGTTGTGTCTCCCCTCTTCCTCTTCTTTTTCTTTTTATCTCCTTTTTTCTTGCCACTACCTTCTCCAACTTTCCCTTTTCCTTTACTAAGGGTCTTGAACTGAGCATCTGATCGTCTTGCTGTGGCTTCGCAGAACACACCAATCTTAGGACTTTTAAGAGGAAGATCAACTTGAAGATGAGGAATACCTGCTGCTGCACACACTGTATGAATAACCCATGCACCTTTGAGGTGTTGGGTACGTCCCAAATGCCGAGTGCAGTCAAACAGGAAATCTAACAATAGACGAGAGAGACAGATTTTCTTCTTGGTTCCAATAGCATATAACAACTGTGTGTACCACCCAGCTAATTCCTTTTTGTACGTTGTCGGAAGAACGCACCCAACAATGGCTAAGTGTAGCAGGTGATAGGCTGATGTGAGATCGTGATCCCAGAAGGTTCCCTCTCCATTCCATTTATTTACTTTGCCTCCTGAAATTTCTGTAGCAACCAGGTCGAATGAGGGGAAAGGTCGATCAATGTGTACAGGGAATAAATGATCAGGAACCTCAGCAATTCCAAGAGCTGTCGATACTGTAGCCGGGCTGAACAAAACCTCTTTCTCTCAAACACAGGAAGAAAAAGTGCATGGCATCCCTGGAACCTTAAGCATACTTGCTATAGAAGCTCGGATCCACGAGGCGTTGACTTTTTAGCGGCCGTGAGAACAGGCATCCAATCGGGATAGGCACGAAGCTGAGAGAGATAGAATGGAATCTTGGAGTCGCTCCAAAGATTTTCGAACGTACGCTCCACCATCACTTCACGATTCTGAAAGTATTTCGAGAATCAGATGTTCTCCTTGTCTGTACGAAAACCGTAAGGAAGCGGTGGGTCCGGTATAACCAAAGATGTGGACTTGTCTTGGTGGAGGCTGCTATCTTTGGCTTTGGGAGCCATTGCAACTGAAAAGAGAGAAAACAGAGGGATTAAGTGACAGGAAAGAACATTCTGCCTCTCTGAAAATGCCAATCGATTGGTATAAATTGGCAATCGATTGCCATCCAACCCCAATCGATTGGGCCCTAATGGCAATCGATTGCCATCAGCGAAAATGGGGGGCTGCCCACAACAAGGTCTCACGTCCCCCCAGTTCATTGTTATTGGTCTTAAGACCATGAGCGGCTCCCTCTAAGCGTTTTAAACAGTTTTAAGGGGAAAAATTGAAATGGGTTTGAGATTTACCTCAAAAGGGTGCCGCGGCTATGAGACTGAGAAATCTACCCCTAGTTGATGAGGGACTGGATTGCGACGAAGGTTTCCGGTGGTGGTGATGATGAAAATACCGAACACACAGCCCCCCCTGGCTGCCCTTGTGCAAACTGTGGCGGTGGTGGTGTTCGTGGATGATGATGATGATGGTGGTGGGAACGATGATGGTGATGATGATGATGATGGGAAAAATGGGGATGGAGTTCTCTCCCAACTCAAATCGCAACCTTCTCTCTCTCTTAATCAGTTTTGTAATGAAATGAGAGAGAGGGAGATGATCAGACTATACGTCTGATTTGAATGGCAATCGATTGCCAAAATTGGCAATCGATTGGGAACAAAAATGGCAATCGATTGGTATAAAATCCAATCGATTGGTACTTACAGATCACAAGGTCAGAGGAATGGTTCATCAAATCACCCCCAGCTGGTTCAGAATGCACTCTCAAGATAAAAGGCAAGAATTCGAGCATTCAACAGAGATCAAACCCATCAAACACACAAATAGGAAGAATTTATTCCAACCAAATCATCAATTCATGGTTCAAATTGGATTATTATCATCCAAAGGGTACAAGATCTTGGTTGGGCTGTTGGGTTTGTGCCCTCAAACCATTACTATATGTATTAGACATTAGCATTTTAATATATGGATATCAGCTTTAGATTTTATGATGTATGCTTCTTTCATGAGATGATTGTTTAGTCCATAAGTATCATAGTAAGTATTTCGTGTGTGTATGAGATACATACAATGAGATACGAATTACTATTCTTTGATACTTAAAGCTTGTCACAGTAGATGATGAGACTGGATATCTCATCAGGTATACACTGTAGCATCATTAACTACCATTGGATGGAGTGATAAATCTCAATCACTAGAGTGTGACTCTTGGTTAGTATGCTGGTGCTTATAGTGCATTGACGGACCTGAGTTTCCTATTGACACTTAATGCTGTCAATAGTCAATAGGAACTCATAACTTGTATAAGGTATGTGTTCTCAATCTTGAGACGATTATGAACACAGACTGTGGATATGACTGCTTTGACTTACCAATCAGTGAGGTCTATAGAAGATCAACACCTGGGTATCTTGGGTATGTCATGTTCATAGGGTTGTGAACATATATTGTCGAGATAGAATCTACCCTCTGATTCAGAGTAAGCATTCCCTTGAGAATGTCACCAAGTCGATTACTGAGTACTGCAGTCTTGTTGATAAGAGTTATCAATATGTTTGGTAATCATGAGAGGTGAATGAGACTCAAGGATTATAAGAAGTAATCATGATTCAGGTTGACAGTAACTGTTTATCCGACTACCTGAATATGATTGCGAATGCTGACGGTAGAGGGACATTAGTACAATATACAAGTCTAGTTATCGTTTCAGATATGTTCTTTTGCGTTGGAGTTCAGTTATCATTTTATAGTGGAGTAAATGTTAACTGATCAGTCGATTAATTTGCTGATCAAAGAGTTTGGTCATGGGAGTTAATCAACTGATCTGAGCCAACAATAAAGAGCCTAGGAGGTCCCACTCTTAGCTCCGCTAGGATGCTTGGAAAGGCAAATGAGGATGATGTCAAGACAGGTTCGATCGATCGAAGTTGTCTCGATTGATTGAAGTCTAGACAGGTTCGATCGATTGAAGATGGTTCTTTCGATCGAATGTTCGATCGATCGAAGCCACTTCGATCGCTCGAGAGCTAGGTCGGTTCTGGGAATCTATTAATAGGGCAGCTGCGTTCTGAAAAAAGTGGTTGTTCGTCGTTTTGAACGTTAGAAGCTACAAAAACTGTTTTGGAGCCCCAAAACCTTCTGTATCCTCTCCATTAGGGTTCCCACCAACCCTAGCCCTTCCTGCGAGCATCCATAGGAGTCATAAGAGTGAAGACCATCTAGTGGAGGCTGCTGGAAGTCAGAGATTTCAGAATTGGGTTCAAGACAGTAAGGTATAATTCTTGTCCCCTCTTGTGCGCATCTATAGAGTTGATGGGTAGTAGATCCGGGCATGCAAATTAAGTTTTATAACTTGATTTTTCCACTGCGCGTTTAAACTTAGATTTAAACCTATTTTTCCAACAATTGGTATCAGAGCCACGCTCGTTTGGATCTATAGATGCGTTTTTGGAACACTATTTTGATTTGCATGTTGATTTTAGAACTGTTTTCGAAACTGCATCGTCACAGATCTGTTTCTGTAGTGTTATCGCAGCAGTATACAAATCTGTGATTGCATAGGATGCAAGGTGGGTTCGATCGATCGAACATATTTCGATCGATCGAACATACTGTTCTCAAGCGATCGAACAGTCTTCGATCGATCGAAACCTTCTGGTATTCGATCGATCGAATGAAGTTAGATCGATCGAGACAGATGCTTTGTCAGGTTCTCTATTTCACAGTTTTTAAGAGTTTTGAAATTAAAAACTTTAATTTTAAAATATTCTGTAAGATTTTCAAATCATTCTGTGAAATAGAATGTTCAAGCGATTGAACAGTGTTCAATCGATCGAAGGTTCGAGCGATCGAACGGTCTTCGATCGATCGAACTGTGACAGAGAAGTAAGATGTTGTTTTAAGTTCTAATTCAGTATGTAAAGAGTTTATATACTGTGTGAATCAATTAAGTGTTTCAACAGTTACATATATTTGTTATGTATGTATGGATGCGTGTACGACTAACCCTTTTGCAGCTAGATTAGTCGCTATCTCCCATGGCACCAAATCATTTGAATATTTGTATTTAAATTGTTTCAGATTGGTGCATGTTGTAATTTAAGTTTGGTTTGGTTTTAAGGCATATGTAAAGGGCGCTGCGACTTCAATCCTACGAAAAGGAAAGTCGCACCGGTTTCCCTAACCTTTTATTTTGTTGTTATTTCTATTTCTAGATAAATTGTAAACTTCGAAAGAAGCATAGGACAAATGTAATAGAATTAAAAAATCCATGAAGATGGAGCAAGGAGCCGATATCCATGAAGATGGAGCTAGAGGCGATCAAACCAAAATGAGGTTCTATAGAGATAGAGCCATGGGAGATAGAGGCATTGTTTGAATGCCTATATTTCATTTTAGTTTTTTGTTTTATGTGCTTGGTTTGTGATTGGCGTATAATACATTGTTGCATGCACGCAAAACAAGTTTTCTAAAATAAAATTCAAAAACTGTTTTCAACACATTAGTGAACATTAGATGTTTATGGGAAGTGTGTAGAAACAGATTTTCTCAAAAAGTAAAATCCTTTTTACTAAAACTAGTGGGAGAGGGTCTTATCAATTACACCCACGATCTTCCATTAACGGTTCACTGTAAGATGAGTGGTGCATTCTGTGTCACCTCGTCAGGGGTGATCATTCCATACGGAGGGTGCATTACTCATTGGTTACTAGATGTGAACTTCTTTTGATAGGATCAATCAGACGTGTTAGAGGGTGACCACCACACGGAGGCGCTACTTGAGACGGTTGTGATTGGATCCTAGTTAATGGTACACACTAGCTAAGCTATGGATAAGGGACCCCACACGGGGCATTATTCATAAACTTAGAGATCAAATAGGTTCGGAAGTCATAACTTGTTTTGCAAGAGTTGTATAGCGGATAAGTTATGATAAATCGAAAGATCGAACATTGACCATCACACGGAGGCTTTATTCTTTCGTTTCAATATTCCGGCGACTTTGTTTTAAAATAAGAGTTTCAAAAGGATTCTTTTATTTCAAACTGTCAATTTCTGATATCCATATTTATTTTGTTTTGATTTTTACAGTAAATCATAATGTCTGGATCTGCATTTAGTCCACTTGCCACCATACTCACTCAAAACAAGTTAACTGGAAACAACTACACTGAATGGAAACGTAACCTTGACATCGTGTTAACTGCGGAGGATCACATATATGTCCTCACCACCCCAAGCCCTGAAGAACCTGCGGCAAATGCTTCGGCAGCTGCCAGACGCGAGTTCGACAAATGGAAGAAGTCGAATGGAATGGCTCGTTGCTATATTCTGGCCTCAATGACTGGTGTGTTGCAACACCAATTCCAATCGAATGATTCTGCCAGTGACATTATCACATCCCTGAAAAAGATGTTTGGGGAGCATGGCAGGCCTGCCAGGCAGGTAGCCATGCAAAAGATAATGAGTGCAAAGATGTCGGAAGGGACTCTAGTCAAGGAACATGTTTTAAAAATGATTGGTTATTTAAACGAGCTGGAGACCCTAGGTGCCAACATCGATGCACAGACCCAAGTTGATATGATCCTTAATTCGCTGTCGCCTTCATTCGCTCAATTTAAACTTAACTATAATATGAATCAAATGAATTTTTCAATGAGCGAATTGATGAGTTCTCTTTTGGCAGCGGAAGGGGTGATCAAACCAGGGGTCAACGTTTTGAACGTTGAGAAAAGCGCTTCTTCTTCCCGATCTGTGCCGAAAGGAAAGAAAGGGAAGAAGAAAGCTAGCACTGGTGGTTCAAGTGTTGGACCAGTCCCTAAGATTGCAAAATCTAAGGGAAAAGGTAAGGGCAAAGGGAAGGTGGGTGGCCAAGGCAAAGGAAAGTGTTTCCAATGCGGTGAGAAGGGCCACTGGAAGAGGAACTGTCCAGAATTCTTAGCTACAAGAGTTCAAGGTATGATTGAATCACATGTGATTGAAGTAAGTTTTATAACGGATACTTCAAACACTTGGTGCATTGATTCTGGTGCGACTAACCATATCTGTAATTCATTGCAGGGGTTCAGATCAACCAGGAGGTGCAGTGATGGGGAAATCGTACTTACTCTAGGTTCTAGCGCAACTGTTTCTGCGGTTGCTATAGGAGTCGTAGTTTTAGAATTTCTAGACAATGAAATTTTGATTTTATCAGATGTACTTTACGTCCCTTCAATGAGACGTAATTTAATTTCAGTTTCTAATTTATCGAATAATGGTTATTCTTTTCATTTTGGAACTGAAGTTGTGATTAAAAGAAATAGTTCTTTTATATATTCTGGTGTTAAATCAAATGGTTTGTATGTGATTACTCCTAATATTTCTAAAGACTCTTGCATGGAACTTAATAACTCAGTGGTTACTGTACCATCTAAAAGAAAGAGACCTTCCACTAATCCAATAAGGTTTTGGCATATGAGGCTTGGCCATATCAATCTAAGTAGGATTGGCAGACTAGTCAAAGAAGGGATCTTAGGCGATTTGGTTCTAGAACCAATGGAAGTCTACGAGTCTTGTTTAGAGGGTAAGATGACCAAAAGGCCCTTTCCTACAAAGGGAAATAGAACCGATGCATTGTTGGAATTAGTTCATACTGATGTGTGTGGACTAATAAATATTAGAGCAAGGGGTGGTTATGAGTATTTCATAACATTTACTGATGACCACTCCAGGTATGGATATGTGTACCTAATGCAGCACAAGTCTGAAGCCTTTGAAAAGTTCAAAGAGTTTAGGGCTGAAGTGGAGAAGCAATTGGGCACACATATCAAGGCCACTCGATCTGATCGAGGTGGCGAGTACCTCTCTAGTGAGTTTATTGATCACCTCATACAGAATGGGATTCTGTCACAGTTGAGTGCACCTGGTACGCCTCAGCAGAACGGTGTAGCGGAGAGAAGGAATCAGACTCTTTTAGACATGACTAGGTCGATGATGAGTTACTCGGAGTTGCCATTATTCCTTTGGGGTTATGCTTTGGAAACCGCTGCGTACATACTAAATCTAGTACCAAGCAAATCTGTTCCCAGGACACCACGAGAGATGTGGATTGGGCACAAGCCTTCTTTGCAACATCTCAGGATATGGGGGTATCCGGCACATGTGCTGAAAGGAAAGATGAGCAAGTTAGATTCTAGATCGGAACTATGTTACTTCGTAGGGTATCCAAAGGGTACTTATGGATGGTATTTTTATGATCCAAGAGAGCAGAAAGTGTTTGTTAGTACGAATGTTGTTTTCTTGGAGGATGACTATATCATGAACCATAAGCTATATCATGAACCATAAGCCTAAGGGAAGGATAGATCTTAGAGAGATAGAAGGAGAGCCCTCAGTCCAACCCGTAGTTGACAACGATATAAATCAAGAAAATACCACTTCTTCACCCATTTTCGCACCGGTACCTCGTCGTAGTGGGAGGATCATCAGCCAGCCTGATAGATACATGTTCTTAGGAGAAGTTTTTGAAGCTGTCTCCATAGAATCTGAATCTGAATCTGAATCTGATCCTGCCACATACGAAGAAGCAATGGCTGATGTAGACTCGGCTCATTGGATTAAAGCTATGAAGGCTAAATTGGAATCTATAGATTCTAATCAGGTCTGGGATCTTGTAGAGCTTCCAGCCAATATTAAACCCATTGGCTGTAAATGGGTCTACAAGAGGAAAAGAGAATCTGATGGAAAGGTTTAAACCTTTAAGGCTAGGCTTGTAGCGAAAGGTTATACTCAAAGGGAGGGCATTGACTATGAGGAAACCTTCTCGCCGGTAGCCATGCTGAAGTCCATCAGAATACTCTTATCCATTGCTGCATGTCTAGATTATGAGATTTGGCAGATGGACGTCAAGACTGCATTCTTGAATGGCAATCTTGAGGAGGACATCTATATGCAACAACCAGAAGGGTTCATAGCTGGTCGGAAAGGTAACTTGATATGCAAGTTGCAAAAGTCCATTTATGGGCTTAAGCAAGCATCCAGAAGTTGGAACATCCGATTTGACCAAGCGGTCAAGTCGTTTGGTTTCATACAGAATCTGGATGAACCTTGTGTATACAAGAAGAGTGAAGGGAAAGTGGTGGCCTTTCTTGTGCTTTACATTGACGACATTCTACTCATTGGAAATGATGTAGCGGCGTTGTCAACAGTCAAGGTTTGGCTAGCTAGTACTTTCGATATGAAGGATCTAGGAGAGGCGAGCTATATTCTAGGGATAAAGCTCTTTCAGGATCGCAAGCGAAAAATAATGGGATTATCTCAAGCTGGTTATATCGATAAGGTGGTAACTAGGTTTTCAATGGATAATTCGAAGAAAGGTTTGTTACCTTTCAGGCATGGTTTAGCGTTCTCCAAGGACCAGTGTCCAAAGACACAGGAGGAGAGGAATCGCATGACAGGAGTTCCCTATGCTTCAGCAGTGGGAAGTCTTATGTATGCGATGTTATGCACTAGACCAGATATTTGCTTTGCCGTTGGCATGGTTAGCAGATATCAGTCGAATCCAGGTCCAGAGCACTGGGCAGCCGTCAAGCACATTCTTAAGTACTTGAGAAGGACTAAAGATTACATGCTTATGTACGGTGGTAGTGAGTTAATTCCAGTAGGATTCACTGACTCGGACTTTATGTCAGATAAAGATTCGAGGAAGTCGACGTCTGGTCATCTCTTTACCTTCGGAGGTGGTGCTGTCAGTTGGAGGAGCATTAAGCAGAAATGCATTGCAGACTCAACTACAGAAGCTGAGTATATGGCTGCTTGTGAAGCCGCAAAGGAAGCTGTTTGGCTCAAGAAGTTCCTTATGGAGCTCGAGGTGGTACCAGCGTCGCTATCACCTATTATGCTTTATTGTGATAATAGTGGGGCAGTGGCTCAGTCCAAGGAGCCAAGGAACCACGGAAAGGGAAAGCACGTAGAGCGGAAATATCATCTTATCCGAGATATTGTTCAACGTGGAGATGTGACTGTCACCAAGATTGCCATCGCTGACAATCTTGCTGATCCGTTTACAAAGGCCTTGCCACAGAAGGTCTTTGATCGTCATCTAGATAGTCTAGGTCTCAGATGTAATCCTGTATGGTTATGAGTGCAAGTGGGAGTTTGTTGGGTTTGTGCCCTCAAACCATTACTATATGTATTAGACATTAGCATTTTAATATATGGATAACAGCTTTACATTTTATGATGTATGCTTCTTCCATGAGATGATTGTTTAGTCCATAAGTATCATAGTAAGTATTTCGTGTGTGTATGAGATACATACAATGAGATACGAATTACTATTCTTTGATACTTAAAGCTTGTCACAGTGGATGATGAGACTGGATATCTCATCAGGTATACACTGTAGCATCATTAACTACCATTGGATGGAGTGATAAATCTCAATCACTAGAGTGTGACTCTTGGTTAGTATGCTGGTGCTTATAGTGCATTGACGGACCTGAGTTTCCTATTGACACTCAATGCTGTCAACAGTCAATAGGAACTCATAACTTGTATAAGGTATGTGTTCTCAATCTTGAGACGATTATGAACACAGACTGTGGATATGACTGCTTTGACTTACCAATCAGTGAGGTCTATAGAAGATCAACACCTGGGTATCTTGGGTATGTCATGTTCATAGGGTTGTGAACATATATTGTCAAGATAGAATCTACCCTCTGATTCAGAGTAAGCATTCCCTTGAGAATGTCACCAAGTCGATTACTGAGTACTGCAGTCTTGTTGATAAGAGTTATCAACATGTTCGGTAATCATGAGAGGTGAATGAGACTCAAGGATTATAAGAAGTAATCATGATTCAGGTTGACAGTAATTGTTTATCCGACTACCTGAATATGATTGCGAATGCTGACGGTAGAAGGACATTAGTACAATATACAAGTCTAGTTATCGCTTCGGATATATTCTTTTGCGTTGGAGTTCAGTTATCATTTTATAGTGGAGTAAACGTTAACTGATCAGTCGATTAATTTGCTGATCAAAGAGTTTGGTCATGGGAGTTAATCAACTGATCTGAGCCAACAATAAAGAGCCTAGGAGGTCCCACTCTTAGCTCCGCTAGGATGCTTGGAAAGGCAAATGAGTATGATGTCAAGACAGGTTCGATCGATCATAGTTGTCTCGATCGATTGAAGTCTAGACAGGTTCGATCGATTGAAGATGGTTCGATCGATCGAATGTTCGATCGATCGAAGCCACTTCGATCGCTCGAGAGCTAGGTCAGTTCTGGGAATCTATAAATAGGGCAGCTGCGTTCTGAAAAAAGTGGTTGTTCGTCGTTTTGAACGTCAGAAGCTGCAAAAACTGTTTTGGAGCCCCAAAACCTTCTGTATCCTCTCCATTAGGATTCCCACCAACCCTAGCCCTTCCTGCGAGCATCCATAGGAGTCATAAGAGTGAAGACCATCTAGTGGAGGCTGCTGGAAGTCAGAGATTTCAGAATTGGGTTCAAGACAGTAAGGTATAATTCTTGTCCCCTCTTGTGCGCATCTATAGAGTTGATGGGTAGTAGATCCGGGCATGCCAATTAAGTTTTATAACTTGATTTTTCCGCTGCGCGTTTAAACTTAGATTTAAACCTATTTTTCCAACACGGGCAACAAACAAACAAAAAGAAAACAAGAAACAAAATTCTGTCTTATTCATCTGTTACAGGAATTATCAATTCTGCTCAGGTTCAGGGGAAGAAAGGTCTTCTCCTACAGCATAATCCACGGAGTACTCCACGACTTCCCCGTCCTAATCGATTTGAAGGTCTTCCAGAATTTGTCGAACTGCGCAAAGCAAATCCCAGGTATTCATATTGGCGATTACCGCAATAGGGGAATCTGGGCATGAACTGGAAAGTGGAGTAAAAATTGGCCTTTCTTGTTCCCTCTGTTCTGGGGTTCCTGGAGACCGGACCCCATGGTAGAGCAAATGTGGTAGGTAATGCAATGGATTCATTTGCCATGGATTCATCCTACAACCAATCAAAAAGATAGAATAAGAACAAAAGGAAGCAGAAAATAGAGAAGCACACAAAGAAAAGAAAACTACTATACAACAACACAAGGTTCTCAAATTTCAAGAAGAATACTCAGGATCATCCAGGTGGATGGTCTCTGATTCTGGTTCGAACCTCTCCAAAAATGGTTTTAAACGTTGTCCATTGACTTTAAAAGCATTACCATTCTTGGGATTAACGATTTCTATTACTCCGTGTGGAAACACTTCTTTGACAACAAAGGGTCCTATCCACCTCGACCTCAGCTTCCCGGGAAAGAGATGAAGCTTTGAATCGTAAAGTAACACTTTCTGTCCCGGTTCAAGCTTCTTTCTCAGGATCGATCGATCATGCTTAGCTTGTAATTTTGACTTATAAGTTCGAGCACGATCATATGCATCATTCCTGATCTCTTCCAATTCATTAAGTTGTAGTTTCCTCAATGTATCACTTTCATGGATATCAAAATTTAGCAGTCTAGTGGCCCAATATGCCTTATGCTCCAATTCCACAGGCAAATGGCAAGCTTTTCCATAAATCAGTCTGTAGGGAGACATCCCAAGGTTCGTCTTGTACGCCGTCCTGTATGCCCATAGAGCATCAGTTAAACGTGATGACCAATCCTTTCTATTGATGTTAACGGTTTTCTCCAGGATATGTTTGATCTCCCTATTGGCTAGCTCTGCCTGACCATTCGACTGTGGGTGATATGATAGAGCAATCTTATGGTTAACCCCATATTTTTTCATCAGTGCCTCCAAAGGCTTATTGCAGAAATGAGTTCCACGATCGCTAATCATGGCCTTCGGTGTTCCGAATCTTGACAAAATATTCTCTTTTAAGAATGAGATCACTGTTCTGTGATCATTTCTCCTTGTCGGAATGGCCTCAACCCATTTGGACACATATTCGACTGCCAAAAGGATATATTTGTAATGAGATGATGGCGGGAATGGTCCCATGAAATCGATGCCCCAGCAATCGAAGATTTCAATAGTAATGATCGGGGTTATCAGAATTTCATTTCTCTTAGACAAGCTTCCTAACATTTGGCATCTAGCACATGCTCTACAAAATGCATAACAGTCTTTGAAAACTGTCGGCCAATAGAAACCACTACTAAACACTTTTTGAGCAGTTTTCTGAGCTGAGAAATGGCCACCGCAGGCCTCTGAGTGGCAGGAAGCTAGAATTTGAGAGATATCCTCCTCGGGGACACATCGCCTAATTACTTGATCTGCACAGTACTTAAACAAATACGGATCATCAAAGTAAAACCATCGGGCGATGGATAGAAACCTCTTTCTGTCAGGGGTGGACCAATGAGATGGGGTCACCCCTGTTGCCAAGTAATTGACAATGTCCGCATACCAGGGTAAGCTAGTTGCAGCAAAAAGTTGCTCATCCGGGAAAGATTCACTGATCGGAATAGATTGTGAAGAATTGTCTTCAAACGTTAATCGTGAGAGGTGATCAGCAACAACATTCTCCACCCCCTTTTTATCTTTGATAATCAAATCAAATTCTTGGAGCAGGAGGATCCAGCGTATCAATCGCTATTTGGTATCCTTTTTGGACAGCAGGTACTTCAACGCGGCATGATCCGTGAAACAAACGATCTGTGAGCCAATGAGATATTGCCTGAATTTCTCCAGTGCGAATACAATTGCTAGCAACTCCTTCTCGATAGTGGAGTAATTACGTTGAGCTCTGTCGAGAGTTTTGCTCGCATAGTAGATCACAATAGGCTTCTTGTCCTTCCTTTGCCCTAAAACAGCTCCGATCGCTGTGTCACTCGCATCACACATCAGCTCAAAAGGAAGACTCTAATCCGGAGATTGCATTATCGGAGCTGTTGTGAGGTGATGTTTGAGTTTATCAAAGGATTCCTGACACCTGCTGTTCCACTCAAATGGTTGGTCCTTAACAAGGAGTTGGCATAGTGGCCTAGATACAGCACTGAAATCCTTGATAAACCTCCGGTAGAAATCGGCGTGACCTAGGAACGATCGTATTTCTTTCACTGTAGTGGGGACAGGAAGATTGGAAATTATATCGATCTTTGCCTTGTCTACTTGTATTCCCTCAGCAGACACGATATGTCCCAAGATAATCCCTTTTGTCACCATAAAGTGACATTTCTCCCAGTTGAGGACCAAATTCTTATCCTCACATCTTTTCAGGACTTTCTGTAGGTTCTCTAGGCAATCATCAAAGCTGCTTCCAAATACGGAGAAATCGTCCATAAAAACCTCCATGATCTTCTCCACCATATCGCTGAAAATGCTCAACATGCACTGCTGAAAAGTAGCAGGTGCGTTGCACAATCCGAATGGCATCCGACGATATGCAAATGTTCCAAATGGACAGGTAAAAGTGGTTTTCTCTTGATCAGCAGGATCAATTTCAATTTGGTTATAACCACTATAACCATCCAGGAAGCAATAGAATTGGTGACCTGCTACTCTTTCGAGCATTTGATTTATGAAAGGTAATGGGAAATGATCCTTTCGAGTCACCGCATTCAATCTTTTGTAATCAATACACATGCGCCAGCTTGTGGTCACACGTGTTGGTACCAATTCTCCTTCTTTATTTTCTACTACTGTAATGCCGGCTTTCTTCGGCACTACTTGAGTTGGACTTACCCAAGGACTATCCGAAATTGGATAAATAACCCCAACATCCAGCAATTTTAGAACTTCCTTCTTCACTACCTCTTGCATGTTTGGGTTTAGACGCCTTTGCATTTGACGACAAGGTTTGGCATCTTCCTCAAGTTAAATCCTGTGGGTGCATATAGATGGACTAATTCCTCTTAAATCAGCAACGGTCCATCCTAACGCACTCCTGTGTTGCTTAAGCAACTGGATCAGTTTACTTTCCTGTTCGTGATTTAAAACGGATGAAATTATCACAGGAAAGGTCTTCTCTTCTCCCAAGAACACATATTTCAATTCTTTTGGGAGCTCTTTCAATTCCAACTCTGGAAATTGCAGGTTTGACGGCACAGCCAATTTGGTCTTTGGCGGTAGTTGGTTATATTGAGCCGTCCACATTGTTCTTGCAACTTCCTCTTCAACAACCTCCAATACAACACATATTTGGCTCATCATTTCATCTTGTGGAGTGTATCTATCCAATTCATAACATGAGTTAGTCATAATGGACTCCACAGGATCAGAGTGAGCAGTTGAATCAAAGCAATCTTGAATTACTGATTCCACCCAATTCACCTCCTCTTCCTCATCATCAAAATCTTCAATTTTGGGATTTGAAAAGATCTTGATATTCAATGTCATGTTCCCAAAAACAACGGTCATAACTCCACTCCTTACTTTCATCGTCGCATCAATTGTCGCGAGGAAAGGACGTCCAAAGATCACTGGAATATGAGATTTAGCATTATAAACTGGTTCAGTGTCTAGAACAACAAAGTCAACAGGGAAGACAAAAGTGTCAATCTGGACTAAGACATCCTCCAGAACTCCTCGCGAATATTTAATTGATCGATCTGCCAGTTGGAGAGTAATGCGAGTGGGATTAAGTTCTCCCAACCCTAATTATTGGTAAACAGTGTAAGGTAAGAGATTTACACTCGATCCTAAATCGAGTAGCGCATTGTTTACTTTCTTCTGACCGATTATACAAGAAACTATTGGTGTGCCTGGATCCTTGTACTTAGGAGGCAAGTCGTGTTTTAAAATTGCACTCGCCTGGCATGCCAAGTAAGCACTCTTCTTAACACTTTGCTTCCTTTTAACAGTGCACAAGTCTTTTAGGAACTTGGCATAGGAAGGAACTTGTTTAATTGCGTCTAGGAGTGGGAGATTAATCTTTACTTGTTTGAATAACTCCAGAAACTCCTGACTCTTAGTTTCTTGTTGAGGTTTCTTCAACCTCTGAGGATATGGTGCTGGAAAAGGGCATTTGGTTGCCTCTTCAAGAAGAGGTTCTTTTCCAGGTCTTCTCTTTATTTCAGTATCCTCAGGAACTGTTGTTTTGGGCTCAACTGTTTTGCCCTCTCTTCCTTCTTCCACCAATTCTTCTTCATTCTCTACCTCTTCTTCATCACTAACTACAGGTTGTGAGGGCAAAGAGACTTTCTCAATTTCCTTTCCACTTCTCAACACAGTTATAGCCTTGGCCTCCTCATGTGGTCCAGATCCCGAGGGTCCTGTACCTGAGTGTTGGCCTTTAGGATTTGGCTCTAGCTATGCAGGGAACATAGTTCGTTTTCGATCCCCTTGCTGAGCAGCTAACCTCTCCACACTTGTGTTGAGTTTACTCATTAGCTGCATCATCTGCTGCATCATGAGTGTATTAGGATCCTCCTGTGCCTTCTTATGAGGTGGCACATAAGTGTTTGATGAGGTTTGGTTGTTGCCTCCCTGATTATAGTTGGATTGAGGTGAATGATTTTGATATTGGTTCTGGTGATACCCTTGATTTTGTTGATAAGTAGGAGGAGGTTGGTAACTCTGGTGGTACCCTTGGTTTTGAGGTCGGTATTGGTTTCCTTTATTCGGCTGCCACTGTTGAGATGGGTTCGCTGCAGCAACACTGTTTCTTTGATCAAAACCAGGATGACTCTACCTATCATTGGGGTTGAAACGACCAGGGGCATTTACAGCATGTACCTCCACTGGACTCTGTTCTTGATAAACAGGGTATATTTGGCAATGTTGAGAGGTATGCCCCATTTGTAGACAACTAGAACATGATTCTTCAGAAGCGAACTGTATCACTGGATCCTTCTTTGCTTCCAAAACTTCCAATTTACGAGCCAGTTGCTCGTATTTCTCCATTAAGCCATCTTCCGCTTTCAACTGATAAATACTCTTTTTACTTGAACTTGAACTGGTTTGAGTTCTCGTAACTTGAGTTTCCCATTCTGGTGCGTGTTCGGCTAACCATTCGAAATGAGCTTCTGCTTGGTCGGCATTTTTGCTCATAAACTCACCGTCACTCATAGTTTCTACAAGCTTCGTTGACTTTGGACTAAGGCCATCATAGAAGAAGCTTATTGTTCGCCACTTCTCAAAACCATGATGTGAGCAGAGTAGTAACAAATCCTTGAAACGTTCCCATGCCTCAGCGAAAGTTTCTTCCTCTTTTTGATTATACATCTTGATTTGTCTCAAGATGTCAGTCGTTAACCGATTAGGGAAGAACTTTTTGAGAAAGGCTTCATGAATTGCTGGCCAAGTCGAAATCGAATTCGGTTTGAGTGACAATAACCATGACTTCGCTTTGTCCTTCAAGGTGAAGGAAAAAAGCTTTAGTCGGATTATATCACTTGGGCAAGTCTGATCTGTGAAAGTGCCACAAACATCTTCGAAATCTCGAATATGTAAGTACGCCTTCTCTTTCTCCATTCCATGAAATGTGGGTAAAAGTTGAATCATTCCATTACGAAAATGGAATGTACCCGTGTGTGGAGGAATGCGGATACAAGAAGGTGTGGCTGTTCGATCAGGAGCCAAGAGTTCTCGTAAAGGTCGTTGACCGTCATCGATGAGGTCATGCCTATTCTCTCCTTGGTGGCTCTCTGTATCAGACATTGGATTAGAAGTGGATGGAGTGAAAATGGGATTATCAGCACTATGGATGGAATCTTCAAATAGATTTGTGACGAAAGCTTCAGTGGAATCAAAGGACATAGAAGGACACAACAATACGGCTTGTGTTCAGAAGATCAAAAAGAAAAAGAAAGATAGAAATGGGATAAGGTAAGATCGGATCAATCGAAAGATTCTGGTCTTTGTTACCGTCCCCGGCAACGGCCCCAAAAACTTGACACGACTGGAAATGTGTTCTCTGAAGAGTACGTCCAAGCGCAGACGGTTGCGTCGAGTAAAAACCGGTAAAACCGAGTCGTTTTCCCAAGGGACGGAATTGAGGAAAAGAAATCTAGATTGGATCCTAAAGAAAAATAAAAGATGATTTCTATTAGAGTAGAGGTTCTAACGATCCTACCGAATTCACAATTACAAATTAAGGAAATAGAGTCAATCAGTAATTAAATTAAACGAAATTAAGCAATATGGTTTTGTAAATAATAAAAAAAACTGTTGGGAACATGTGAGTCTACATTGCACCAACCACCATCATGACTTAGCGTTAACACACAACTGGGGCTTCATCTTTCTAGTATTCCTTATTTCACGCAGGGATTAAGTAAAGCAATCCTAGTTACTAAGAATGTTAAAATGACAAAACTAGTAATTCAAATTCCTTTACTTACTATGAAGATCTGAAATAAGAGCCAATTAAGACTTTGAACTATAACTAACAGATTGAGTAAAGAATATTCAATATGTTCGTCCATATATTCATTGTGTTAAATGGCCAAAAGGGGCTTTTATTCCAAAATCAGTTTTCAATTTGAACTTCACAAGATCAATTTGGACTTAGTTTCTGAAGTAAAAGCTACTGGAATACTAAAAAGAGTCTGCCCAAGTCATAAGCATGCCAATCGATTGCTATAAATGGCAATCGATTGGCATCAAATGACCCCCAATCGATTGAACAAAAATTCCAATCGATTGGCATAGGAATCTATGGCAATCGATTGGGTTCTATTTCCAATCGATTGCCATTGATTCTCTTACATATTCATGACAGTGGCTGGGAAACAATGTTTCTTCACATTGCTCCCAACAAGAGTTCTACTCTAGCATGTTTTGAGTACAAAAATTGTGAATAAACTGGAACAAATGAGTGAACTTAATTCTAAACATGATTTTCATTATAAATCTAAAATAGTAATGGAGTTTCAGACTGGAAATTGAAATTAAACTTCAATTGAACAAGCAATAACTAAAACAATTATGAAATAGCACTTAAACAACTAAAGAACAGGTGCGAAATCAAACCAATCTAACTTAAGCTCGTTCGTAGCTGAGAATTCCACGAGAAATTCCTACAAAACAATGAAAAATCAACCAACCCCCCATCCCTTTCACTCTCCTCTATATATATACAGTAATACTCCAACCTAAAAGTGTCCAGGTTCGCAATGTAACGGCTGGTCGTAGCTTTGATTGCTGAGATCTTGCGCCATCAGAGGAATTTGATTTCCAGGTTTCACCAATCGATTGGTAAATATTCCAATCGATTGGTACTTAAACTTTGTTTTCTTGTTCTTGATTTATCCCCTTTCAATCTGGTATTCATTCTAGCTTCAGAACCTGCATTCAAAGAACTAAACACAACGATATACCACAAAAAATGCATCATTGTGTAAAGAGATGAATTAAGACACAAGTGTAGGTAAAACTAAAGATTTAGGGTTAAATTCAGCCAATTTTTCTCCTCATCGGGCCAATATCATACAACTATCAGCCCTCATCAGGGCCAATCTGGAGCGAACGCCTGGGTTGTTGACCTCCCAGGCGGTTCTGTGTAACGGCCCGGGAAGTCTGAGCAGTAGGCCCAGATTCAAGGTGACTTGACTTCTCTTTGCTGAGGTGGCGAGGGTTGACTTTGACCGGATATTTTTGTACATATCAATAGCTAATATATAAGACAGATATTTTATTTGTTTTGTTTAAATAATAGAAATAAAAACTAAACAAGAATTAAAAGACTTAATTAAAATAATTATAAAAAAAAAAAACACACACACACAAACATAAACGTAACTATGAAAATAAAGAACTCGATCTAAAAGGGACCTAAGTAAACAAACAGAACATATAAAAACAATTGACCAGGATTGGGAGAAAGAGGATAATAGAACATAGAGAAAAAAAATTCAAAAATCCCTACCTCGCACGGGCAGGACGTGAGAACGAGCTTTCCGCGCGCAGCCCCTCCGCGAGGTAATACTGAGGCCTGTTTTTTTTAAAAATTAAAAGAAAAATCTCTAAGGCCCAAGATAGCGCGAGCAGCCGCGCAAGCAAACCCCTCGCGCGCGCGATTCCAGGCACGAGTGGATGCTAAGAGTTCATACTAAAATGTTAAAAAAAAATTCTAAGGGGCATACTCGCGCGAGCGGGCAGCGTAAGCGGGCTGCGCGCGCGACTTGGTCTTTTGCTCTTTTTTCACTTATTTTATGTAAATAACTTTAAACAAACTTACCTCCGACCCCCAAACTTGTCCAAAAAACTCACAAAAGACTCAAAATCGACCAAAAACATTCAAAAATAAGAGAAACAAACGAAATAAAGCTTAGGTTGCCTCCCAAGAAGCACTGTCTTTAACGTCTTCAACTAGACCATTCTAGCTCAAGATTCAAGGAGGCCGTAACTCGGACGTTGTACTATTGAATGTAATAGAGAGATTCTGGTGAAAAGTAGAAATAAGGTCGTTATGAGTTAATTCATTCGACGGTTCTCCCTTTTCATGTTCAAATCGATTTTGCACCTTCCGAGTAAATTCCTCATTAGGGTCTAGACTATTTAAATTCATCCGCTCGTTACCCACTATATTATTTACATTACTCACAATTATGTCTTTATTAAGTTCAATCATTTGTCTACCCTCACCATTCGCCTCACATAGGTAATCGTCATCCTTGGGAGGTTGATCAATAGCGTTAAAGACGTTTAATTTAAGATTCATGTTCCCAAATGACACTTTCATTACCCCCATTCGACAGTTGACACGAGTATTGGCCGTAGCCAAGAACGGACGACCTAGGAAGGCAGGAGTGTATTTCCTAGCATCTAGCACAGGTTTGATGTCTAGGACCATGAAATCAACTAGATAATAACATTTATCGACTTTAACGAGAACGTCCTTGACGATTCCTCTAGAGATTTTAACAGAACAATCCGCTAATTGAATAGTAGCGGTCGTGGGTTTAAGTTCCCCTAGACCTAATTGTTTATAGATAGAGTAAGGTAAAAGATTCACACTCGCCCCTAAGTCAAGGAGAGCCCGATGAATGACAGTGTCACATATGATACATGAGATCGTTGGCGTACTGGGTTCTTTATACTTTGGAGGAGCGTGTTGGAAGATTGAATTTACTTTTTCCGTGAGGAAGACCTTTTTTGGAGTATGATTGCGCAACTTGTGCTTTTGAGTGTATAGGTCTTTTAGACATTTAGCGTAAGCGGGAATTTATTTTATTGCATGTAGGAATGGATTATTTATTTTAACTTGTTTAAATACCTTGAGTATATCCTCTATTTTCAACCCTTTCTTAGAAAAATGTGAAGGTTCGTCGACGTTTGGTGGAATAGGCATTTTCGGAATATAGTTAGTTGGGACCATTTCATTTTCTTTCCTAATTCAACTCGTGTTCTCACCTATCTCTTTATTTGAATTAATTTCTACCTCTTTTTCACTCTTATTCAGAATTTCAACAACTTCTTCCTCTCGAGTAGTTGTCCTAGTTGAAACAGCGTTCACTTGCTCATTCGTACCACCCACCTCGTATTATCCCTTAGATTTTTGAATAGGTTGATTTGGCAACTTACTCTCGATCAACCGGTTTAGTGTATTAGCTATTTGTCCCACTTGGGACTCTAGCTTTGCGATGGACTATATGTGAGTGTGTACTAACTGAATCACCGAACCAAAATTTTTAAGTGAGGCCAACACTTTCTCCTTAAATGCAATATTTGCATGGAGGTGGAGGAGGTAGAGGGTTGGGTTATGTATATCCATATTGTTGAAATTGGGGTCGGTAAGTATTGCAAAAATTATTCGACACAGGATTATAACTAGTTTGTGGGAACCGTTGAATAGATTTTATGTGTTGTTCCACAAATTCTAGAAATTGAGAAGCGAAAGAACATTCAAGGATATTATGAGAAGGTTCAGAACATAATGCACATACTTCGTAAGAGGGTGCATTTGTCATTTGGTTCATTGTCATAAGTCGGTCAAGTTTTTTAGATAGTTCTTGTATTTCTATTAACTGACTCGACTCGAAATGCTCCTCTCGCTTGAGTTTAGGTAGAAGACACCCCTCAGGACGTACCGACACGGCTTGGTGCATCGAATTCTTGCTTAACATTTTAAAAATTTTCCATGCCTCGTCGGCACTTTTGTGTAGGAAGGTACCCACAAAAACGGCATCTACAATGTTATGTATTGAGGGAACAAGTCCCTCGTAGAAGACCTGAACCAATTGCCACTTGGGAACCTGATGATGTGGGCATGAGCGTAACAATTCTTTAAATTGTTCCCAAGTGTCATAAAGTGTTTTCCCATCTTGCATCACAAAGTTTGTTATCGATTTTCTTATCTGATTAGTTCTTGTGATGAGGAAATTTTTTTGTAAAAATACGGTGTGTAAGGCTTCCCATGTTTTAATTGTGTTTGGCTCTAGAGACTGGAGCCAGTATTTAGCTTTATCTTTTAAAGAGAATGGGAAGAGTCGCAATTTTAACTCATCATCAGTTAGGTTTTGTATTTTCAAAGTAGAGCATATATCTTGGAAATCTCCTAAGTGTTGATAAGGGTCTTCTTTAAGACGGCCATGGAATGAAGGAAGTAGCGCGATGGTAGATGACTTTATCTCAAATTGAGATGCCATCATCTCCGATAATTCTATGATTGCCTGTGGCGTATAGGCCGTAGGAATGAAATAATCTTTAAGTGGAGTAGGCGGGGGTATATTAGGATTATTTACATTATTTCCGTTGTTTTGCTTGTTCACGTTGTTTCCTAAGTCAGCCATTGGAATCGGTTCAATGGTATTCACGCGTGGTTTCTTTAGTCATTTTAAGGTACTCCGTATTTCAGACTCAAACAATGATGACAGTTTCAGTGTCAAATCGTCGTCTAACATCAACTGAGATCTAGAAGCTTGAGTTGATGACCTAAGGACACTAAGACTACGTTCAAGTTCAAGATTAAGCGGATGTAATTTAGGTTAACTTGAACGTGTAGCAAACATAAACTAAAAGAAAATAGACTAAAACAACGACTGACTCAACAAAACGAAAATAACTATGCAAGTAATCAAGCACACAATACTACTATGATGCATGTAATTATCCTTATGCAGTGATTCGCGTCAAAGCACAGCGTCCTGGGTTTCCTAGCTAATGCAGTGCTCATTCCACACCTAACCTAATGCAGGTAATTGCGTCTCAGCACCCTGACTTACAGTGATTTGATGTGAAATTTAAAGGAAGCAATGTATATTTATTTTATTTTATTTTAATTGCATAAGCTCCTTTGGTGTGCTAAGCTTTTCCACTCTGACACACTAGAATTTTATTACTTCAGAAACTACAAAACAAAAAATAAAAATTAGTAACTCAAAACAAAAACGAAAGATAAGAAAAATAAAACTAATCTAATATTTACGGATTAACTAAACTAAGATTTTAAAACTAAAGGTAGTAATATGCAATCCCCGGCAACGGCGGCAAAAATTGATCTTGTCAAAATCAAGATATAGAAGTATACTTTACTTTTCAAGGGTTTGTAGTGTGGAAGTAAAGGTCGAACCCACAGAGATTGAATTACTAAAGCACTTTAATTTTAAAACCTAAATCTAATTAATTAAGAAAAATGGATTTTGACTATGATTTTAATTAAACTAAGAACGATGAAAGTAAATCTAAATTATGAAAGCAATTAAAAGTTGTTTGAAATGATATTTAAAGTGAACCTAGGATTGTAAATCCACCACTACCTTCATAATAAGGGTATTTATGCATTCAATTAGCTTATTACATTGGATGATAATGGGGAATTGTACTAAAAAGCCAATTCCTCTGTCAAGAAGATAACTATGATTCAAGCACCAACATAATTCATCTTTGATTGGCACGGATTGTCTCACACTAAACTAGGGTTGCGGCACAATCCGTCTTTCCTAGGCATGAACTATTCGGTTACTTGATATCACAATTCAATTAAGCACCATTACATGTAAATAATCCATACAAGTACAACAAATATAGATCATTGAGCACATCACATCTAAAATAGATCTAAGGTAAGAATAGATTTTGAAAGCAATGATTTAATCAATAGAAGTACGATTTTATTATTAAAATCCTCTAAACATGTAATCATCATCCATACATAATAAAACTAAAAGAAAAACATAAAATACACTCTATTACTTGGCTAGGGTTTCATTGAAACCCTAGATCTAGGTTTAGTTGGCCATAGAAGCGATGATTGGCAAGAGGTTGATGGAGGAGGCCATGGAAATCCTTGGTCTTCTTCTTCTTCTCCTTGTTTTTCTCTCTTCAATGGCTGTGTATAATGTTGTGTATAATAATGTCTATTATGGTCTTTAACCCTATAATTGATTTATAATACGATATATATAGATTTGGAGTAAGTTTGGAGACTTTCCTAAACCTATTTGCACTAAAGCTGCTATATTTTACAATACGGACGTAATTAGGCAGTTTTGTTCATGTGGGAATCTTCAGTACACTGAAATATGCAACTTTGATTTTTACATAGATTGCGCGAGCGAGGTTCTGGACTATCGCGCGAGCGGACCGCGCGCGCGAGGTGCCTTTTTCAGCTTCTTTCTTTCTGCTTTTTCACCCCATTTAGCCCGGAATCCTTACTTTTCTCCAAATCCTGACAAAATAGAAAACAAAGTAAAAATACACAAAAATAAGATAAAAGGTACTAACAAATGTGAATTAAAGCGTGTAATTAGGATTTGTTCTCTCCCGATCACTTACGCACAATCTGTTTGTCATGAAAAGCTTTAACGCATACTTTATACACTTTCGAACTCTCATAGAGTTCACTTTAAATTTCCTCCAAGTTATCAAGTTGGAGTTTCCGTTTCTCATCACTCTCATCAACATCAAAGTTGAGCTTCTTAATGGCCTAATAAGCATGGTGCTCAAGCTCAACGGGTAAATGGCAAGCTTTCTCGTAAACCAACCGGTAGGGGGACATTCCTAAATTTATCTTATAGGCCATCCTATACACCAAAGCGCATCAGTTAGCCTAGAAGACCAATCCTTTTTCGCCAGATCAACCGTCTTCTATAGAATCCCCTTAATTTCATGATTAGCCAATTCAGCTTGGCCATTGGTTTAGGGATGGTAAGTGGTTGAGACTTTGTGGGTTACGCCATATTGCTCCATCAAACGAGCAAAGGGGAATTGCAAAAGTGCCCTCTTGATCACTAATAATGGCTTTTGGAGTGCCAAACTGGGACAATATGTGTTCTTTGAAGAACTTCAAAACCACCTTATGGTCATTGGTCCTAGACGGTATTGCCTCAACCCACTTGGAGACGTAGTGGATCGCCACCAAGATGCATTCGAAACTATTGGATTTGGGGAAGGGACCCATGAAATCTATCCCCCAACAATCATATTCAGGTAGTCGGATAACTGTAAATGTCAACCTGAATCATGATTACTTCTTGTATTCCTTGAGTCCCATCCACCTCTCATGATTACCAAACATGTTGATAACTCTTATCAATAAGACTGCAGTACTCAGTAATCGATTTGGTGACATTCTCAAGGGAATGCTTACTCTGAAACAGAGGGTAGATTCTGTCTTGACAATATATGTTCACAACCCTATGAACACGACATTGTAGACACCCCAATTTTGACCAAACGTCAAATCTAGGGATTGGTTACCTCTCAAAAGACCGATGATGACAATGGCCGGTTACATTCGAAGATTTTCCAGGAAATTCAAAATCTTCAATTGATTCTTCAAGATAAATTTCAAAATTAAAAATAGAAAATATAAAAAGGAGAAAGAAGAGAGAGAGTTTGGGTATTCGGGAGAAACCCGAACAATGAAGAACGTGTGAGAAACCCAGTCTGGGAACCAGTTTTTAAGAGGATAAAATAAAAAATAAAGAAGAGTTCTTTTGAAAGAGATAGGAGGACAAAATAAATAAATCAAAAATCTTGGAAAAGAAAAAAAATACAAAAAGAGAGTAGTATATTTAGATATATACCATGCACATGTGTGATACCATGCACATGGGGGATCTTAGTACAAATATAGATATATATAAATTTAAAATTTTAGTTTACATCAACTTTTTTCTTAAAAATTAAAAGTAGGGAAAAATTCAGTTAGCCCCGGCACGCGATACAGCCGGCGGCACTTACTGAGTGCCTCCCGGCATTCAGCGAGTGCCGCCCGGCACTCAGCGAGTGCCGCCGGATGCCGTCGTTTGCCGCTGGCTGTAACAGACTGCTTTTCTCACATGTTCTAGAAGAAATCTTTGCACATGGGTCTCCACCCGAATTTACTTATTTATCCTTGAGATAATGGTCTATATAAACAAAACTTTCATCTTCATTTTAGGGAGACTTGGGATATACTTGAATCAATACACACACATACACTTGAATTTAGAGAGAGATACAAGAATCACATAGAGAGAATTGAGAAGAAGAGAAGAATTTCTTGAAGAATTTGAAGAGTTTTTTAGAAGAATTTGAAGATCTTGGAAGAACTTCACAAGAAAGTTGAAGAAATCCTTGAGGTCATAGAGGTAACCTCTTAATCCTTGATAGAATTAGGATAATTCAATCACAAGTTCATAGATCTAGGAACTTTTTCACATTTTCAAAACCTCTCTTCTTATCCCATTTCATCACACACCACCAAGAACTTGTGATTGAATCTCATGACATTTCATCAATTTGGATCTAATTAATGCTTTGGGTTTAAGACAAATTCAACTTTGAAGAGTTTGTGTTCTTAGTTTTCTAAGTAATCTTTGATTTTCCTTATTTCTATTTCATTCAAAAGGTTCATGAGGTCTTCCATATCTCATTGAACCTCTTTGAGTTTGATTCCTTAATTCCCTATGATCTTATGATCCATATGGAGATTAGAATGAATCATGTTCAATATTTTATACATAGTTGGTGAGATAATAATGTCAATTCATGACTAGCATCTCTTTACTACGAATCTTATGGAATTCATGCCATATTCCATGATGATTAGAGTAGATTTGTTATTTTTTAGTCTCCAATGACCATCAAATGGTAGGAGAAATACTTTAGCTTGAGCCCATCTCTATGGCTTAGACTAAGCTCTTCTTTGGGTTTTGAGAAATTCTTCATACTTCATCCAAAACTTACATGTATGTGTGTTTTTAGCCTCCCATGACCACCAAGTGGTAGGGGTAATGAGTTGAACTCAAGTTTTGATCCATGAGTTTGAGTTCATTGTTTGGGATTTTGTGAGGTTCATTTCCATACTTCATCAAAAGTCCATAAGTCTCAAGATATCCTTAGTCTTCAATGACCATTAAATGGTAGAAGAAGTGATTTGGTTTAAGCCCAACACCTTGATTCAATAGTTGAGGCCAATCAATAAAATGGAACTAGCAAAAATAAAAACAGTGGGTTCACAAACTGTTTTTGATCAAAGATTTTTAGTTCGAAATCTAACCGTTGAAATCAAGTGAAACCAACGGGAAAGTGTCATTTTACCACTGCGATTTTTGTTTTAGCTAGATTTTGTGCTTAGAAGGGTTTGATCATGGTTTTTGTGAGCTAATTACAATCTGTCCAGAGTTTTAGAATACTTTCAGAACAGTAAGTCCGTTTTGAAATTAATAAATCAGACCCTTAATAAAGTTTTCGGGGTCTCAAATAATTGTTTATAAGTACCTTAATGTGTTAGGAAGATACCCTAAAAAGATCTAAGTGTTTCTCATTTTTTTACTATTTTTAGAAAATCATACAAGATCTCTGGACAGAGAGTTGCAAAATCCTGAGTGAGGTCTAGTATTTTCCATATTCCCGGAGATCTAACCGTCGAAACCTTAATTTTCTTTTTGGGTTAGAAACTAGACTCACAGAGGCATAACATATCCAAAAATCATTACCAAAAATCATTAAGATCCAACCGTTGAAAGTATTTTATTCCTATTTTTGAACGTCTGGCCTGCTCTCTGTAATTCATAAAAAACTGCTACTGTTTTTATCTAATCTTATTTATTTTAACTCAAATGGTCTTTTAATGTCTTGGAACCCAAACCATGTTTTGAATAATGATAATTTAGATTAAATCCAGAGGCTAAGTGATCCAAATTAGTGAATAAATTCATGTCTCACTATTGTTCATAATCATTCATTCATATACATTGATGCTTATAGTTAGAACTAGTTCTTGGATAAAGATGGACTTAGTTGAATTTAATTGAACATGACTTAGGATTGATCACTTTTTGATATTGTATCTAGTATAAGGCATGTGTACTAACCTTTGTTTTGTAGCGCTTTGAGGTACAATTTCTCAACCCTTCTCTAGTTTAATTTACTTCATTGATTTTAATTGATTTTTCGACCCCATGTGCGACACCTTAGCTTAGGTTTTGCCTTATGTGAATATATGAATTAGAGACTCTTTTTTAGAAATTTTGTTTTTGCATGCATTGCACGTTTGATATTCGCAGCTGGATCCCGGGTATGTTTTCTAGTTCTCTATTGCATATCATGTTGTTTGCTACTTGTATTACGTGGCTTATGAATGATATTTTGCCGTTAGCGATTTTACACCATTTCCAACATGCTTGTGTGTGTAGACACCCCAATTTTGACCGACCGTCGAATTTAGGAGAGCGTCACCTCCACATCCGATGATGATAAGGACCGAAAAGATTCGAAGTATTCCAAGCTCTTCAGAAAGTTTTCCAAACGCGATAAAATTTCACAGAAAGGAGAAAATACCAGGTATTTAGGAGAATTCGGGTATAAGACATGACTTTTGGAAAAAAATCTTCAAGAATAATTTGCGTTAAAAGAAGGAAGACCTAAAGAGGGAATCTTAGCTAAAAACGGCACACGGCAGACTACCGCGGCACTCACCGAGTGCCGCACGGCAGTCAAAGAGTGCCGGTCCGGCATTCACCCAGTGCCGCCAACAATTTCTGACTGCCGTTCACTTTTAAAGTCTGTATTTTGCAGTGCAATACGTATGGGTATGCGAATAAGAACAAAAAACTGATAAAGTAAGACTGACAAAAACGCGGCAATCCATTAATTACCGCGGCATTTGATGAATGCCTCGCGACAGTCACATAGTGCCGCGACGGCAGTCATGAACTGCCGCGACGGCATTCACGGACTGCCGCGACAGTTTCTTGACTGCCGCCCTGGGCAGCAGTCTGTCCAATTTCAGGAAGTACATATTGTACCACCAAATGAGATGTTTACACATGTCTTTTACTCCGAATTCACTGAAAATACCTGGGTTATTTTGTCTATAAAAGGAGAGGATCTCCCAAGGGAAGGGGGGAGAACAACACATACAAAAAAAATACTTCCATTGCACCAACATTTTAGAGAGAAAAGAGAGAGTTTAGAGAACTAGAGAGAAGAGCTTGGAAGATCTTCAAAGAAGAGAAATTTTGAGGATAGTTGGAGGTGATCCTCTAACCATAAGTTGTTTTATTTGCATTCTTTCCTTTGAATCCTCAAACTATTTTGTTTTCTTTGCTTCATTTCTTTTTATTTTTTATACTTCCTTCTTGAGACTCTTGGAGATCCTCAATATCTTTCTTGAAATCTCTTGAATGTAATCTTTTGAATCCCATGTAAGCTTATGCTTCACATGGAAGTCAAAGTTTGATCATCATTTTATCTTATAAACAAGTAGATGGATCCAAGTCCATACTCATGACTTAGGTCCTCTAGCTTGATGTTTCATGGAATCCTTTCCATATTCCCTTGAGACTTTAAGTATTAGTCATGTCTTCATCTCCAAATGACTATCAAATGGTAGGAGAAAGTGGTTTGGAGTCTAAGCCCATTTCCATGGTTTAGATTCCTTGTCTTGAGATTTCATGAAGTCCATTCATACTTCATTTGAAATCCACAAATATAAAGATCTTTAGCCTCCAATGACCATCAAATGGTAAGAGGAAATAGTTTAGTTAAGTCCAACTTCATGGTTTAATAGTTGGGGTTAGCAAATAAATGTTGAACTTAAAAATGAAAACAGTGAGTTCACAAACTGTTTTTGATCAAAGATTTTTAGTTCGAAATCTAACCGTTGAAATCAAGTGAAACCAACGGGAAAGTGTCAATAACACAATGTTCTACCACTGTAATTTTTGTTTTTAGATGGTTTCACGTTTTGAATGGTTTGATCATGGGTTTTGTGAGGTAACAACAATCTGCCCAGAGTTTCAGAATAGTTTCAGAACAGCAACACTCTTTTGAAATAATTAAATCAGAGTTCTAATGAAGTGCTTATGACTTCAAATAATTTTTTCTATGAGGTTTAATGTGTTAGGAAGTCACCCTAAAAAGAACGGAGCATTTCTAATTTTTTTTGCTATTTTTAAAAAATCAAACAATATCTCTGGACAGAGAGTTGTACATCTCTGAGTGATGTCTGATGTTTGTCCTTTTCCCAGAGATCCAACCGTTGAAACTTTGATTTTCTTTTTGATTTGGAAACTAGACTCACAGAGGCATTTTGTGTCCAAAATTCACCAACATCAAACCATAAGAGACGTGCTTTTTATTTTCTTAAAGGTCTGGTCTGCTCTCTGCAATTTTCAGAGTTTTATGACACATTTGACCAACTTTGTAAATAGTGGTCCAAATGACTTTTCTATGACCTAAGGCTTAAACCATGTCTTAATAATGATTAGTTGAGCTTGAATTCAAAGTTTAAGAGTATTTCATAGTTTATCCTTGTCCATGTACATATTCATCCATATGGTTTGACACTTGTAATTAGGACTTATTTGCTTTGGATTTAATTACATTAGATAGATTTAAGCTAGAAATTTAGGATTGTTATTTCTAACATCATATTTTGTATATCATGTGAACTAACCCTCTGTTTTGTAGCGCTATTAAGGTACGGTTTCTCAATCCCTCTCTAGTTTATTAAATTCATTGATTTTATTTGATTATTCGACTTAATGCGCGACACCTTAGAATTAAGGTCTGTCTTATGTGTATATATGGATTAGAGGCTCTTTTCCTAGGTTTTATTTAACCGCATACATTGCACGTTTAATATTCGCAGCTGGATCCCGGGTAAGCTCTCTTGTTCCCTATTTGCATATCATATTGCTTGCTATTTGACATATGTGGCTTATGAATGATATTTTTGTCATTAATAATTTTACACCCTTTGGACATGCTTTTGTGATTTATATGTATATATGTATTTGTTGAGGGCATGCTTAGATTAATAAATTTGATTAAAAAAGGATGTTGAGTAGAGGCCTATCGCAAGATAGGATGAGAGAGGGTGTTTTAGTCCGACGGGCTCCTTCCTCTCTCATTCCATAATCCCCGGACCTAGTTAATCTTTGGTTTCGCAAAAGATCAGTTTCCTTTAAATGGTTTCTTAATTTTTCCTTTTAAAAATTAAGTGGCGACTCATTTGTTTTTTTGAAATTTGAAAATTTGGAAAAAGAAGTTTTAAAAGAAAAGCTGTGGGTAAGTCAACCTGCGATATCCACAATCTGGCGACTCTGCTGGGGATTGAACCCAGAATCTCTGGTTTCGCAGACCAGAATTCTGATTTTGGGTTCACTCGAGGATTAGACTTGAAAAATATCCTTTTAATCGAATTAATTAATCTCTGTGTGCCTGTTGTATTTCACTTGCATGTCCATCCAGTCGATTGCACGGAACTATGACCTTGGAGGCTCGGGGCAACCCGGTCGGTCAAGTCATCATGGGACTGTGTGATCACCCTTGATCTCGTACCATGATTTGGTATATCAAGCATCCTATCGGGTGTGTGTCAAGGGTCCCTTATTTTGACCAAAACCCCAGCTTTTGCATAGTAGCTTCTATAGAACCTTTCAATATTAGGAAATCAATTCTTGGTTAGGGCTATGTGCTAGGGAGTTTTGTATGCCCAAAGGGGATTATTTGAGATGATGATGATACTTGCTTGATGAAAAATGTATAACCCCTTAATCACTTTTAGCAATTCCTTCTCATGTCCCATGACATTTGGGAACATGCTGAATCTTGGTTATAAGGTTATACTTCTTATATCATGTTAGCTAAGCATCATTGACCTTGTATACATCCAAATTCATGAGAAGTACGGCGATAATCCGATCATGTGATCCTTCTACCCAAAGAATTTTAAATCCATCTTTGAAAGAAAAAGGATTTTTTTTTTTTGGAGTTCACTTTTTGATTAAAGCTTCAAACTGACCTCTGTTGAGGTACATGTTCTAAGGAAAATGAAAAAAAAAAAAAATCAAAAAAAAAATTTTGAAATTGTTTTTGGAAGGAATGCTCTTCAAATGAATTTTAAAGCAAAAATTTCAATCCAATCATCGTTATCGAGAAACATTTTCACATCCTCATTTTTAATAAAAGATTCAAAATCCTTGAGAATTGTTTTTGAAAAATCTCATCATTTAAAGAAATACTTTTTTCGCAACTGGGTAAAGAGGATCACAATGAAAGGAGAAATTAGCGCACTTGACATGGGTGAGGATTTATGTGCTTATGTGTTTATGTGTTAGGATTAGAATTTTCCTTTCTTTTGCATATACAGTAGGCACACACACACGTGCATTTCATCCGTGTGCCATGTGCGCGGTGCATGCATTCAGTTGCATCAAACCATCAAAGCATGAACATGTTTGTCACATTAACCAATATCATTGCATGCATGTAGCTTACAAATCCACAACATCTTCCTCCCAATTAAGATCAAAATAATTCCTCGAAATTCCTTGTCTCCTAGAAATCGATTTTGCATGCGGGCCTTTCATGTCGTGGACCTGTAGAAAGAGTGGAACAACCAGATCCCCTAGTGAGGACACTTCTAATTTTCTTGGGTTCGTCTTCTTGATTTTAGGAGAACATGGACCATCATCTTGAGATTGATCCGCCGATGGCTTTAAGAGCTTTGAAAGAGAGAGTGAATAAGCTGCAAGCCACTATTGAGCAACAGAACTTAAGGGTGAATCAATTGGAGAGGGTAACACTCGAGCTCTATCAGTTACTCAAAAAGCAAGTGGGTTTGAATGAAGTAGTGACGAAGGGAATAATGGATCACCCGGCTAAGCACCAAAATCCACATCCAAGCTTAACCATTCACCAAGGTCCATATCCATGCTCAATCCCAATGAACCAAAGAGTTATTTCGAGCTCACATCTTAATCCAAAAGCCAACTCAAGTTCAAAGTCGAATCCGAAATTAAGCCGAGCCGGCAGGTCAAGAATATTCACCAAGCTTGGCATGACATTATCCATGGCCCTTGGTCACCTCATCAGAAGTGGTCACCTCAATCCCCTGGACCCAAGGCCACCATCAAATCCCTTACCTCACAAATGTGACTTATCCTTGTACTGCGCCTATCACCAAACTCAAGGCCACAATACCGATTCTTGCTCAAGACTTCGCCATGAGATCCAGGATCTCATTGATCAGAAAATCATCACTCTTTCGCCGTATCCATCGAGTGACCTTTTGCAAGCTCTTCACTCTCTGACCTCTCAATCCCAGGGATTTGCTGCATCCATGAGTGCGCGACAATCAACTGGCCCTGGTCTAATCAACAAGTGTGGAAAAGGTATTGACAATACGTGGTATGAATCAGATGAATACTGTCCCGCTAAAAATTGGGTCATGGACGTGGATAATATTTCTGCACACATATTGTTGGGGGAAGACGGACCCGGAGGTTCAAATGATGATAGTGAAGTGATTATGTTCGGAACTGCTGCTGCTAAAGCAAATGTGGATGCTCTTGGAAATCTAATCAATTGAAAATCATCTGTGATACTCCAGTTGAGACCAAGTCAAGTCTAGTAATCGAGTCATGTCAAGTAGGAGTCAAGTGTCAAGTCCAGTCGAGTCTTTAAGTCAGTCGGTTGTCGAGTTTATCGAGTCAAGTGATGTAACCCTTTTTCCCTGCTAGTTGAATAAAATGTCTCATTCTGTTTGATTCAGTGTTCCAAGTCGTAAATGTATGGATCATTATGCCAAAAAAAAAAAAAGAGAAGAAAAAAAAAATGAAAATCAAATCACTTTTTCAAATGATCGTGAGAAATACTTTGTTAATAAATCTTTGCATTGAAAATGATCCCTAAATGATCAAAGCAAGTTCTGTACCAAATCCAAGAAGTACTAGAGAATTGATTAGCTTTACTTTAAGAATTTAAAGATGCTCTTGCTCAATCTTGAAAAGATGAACTTGGAACTTGAAGCTCGCTCACCATCCCCTTTTCTCAAACACCAAGCCTCAAAGATGAGCCCAACCAGTCTAAAGCCATAAACTTGGTCCTTGATGGTAGCCAGACATTTTGAATGAACTGTTTCTTCCAAAAAAAAAAAAAAAAAAAAAGAAAGAAGCTCGCTAGGATGAAAAAAAAAAAAAAAAAAAAAACCGAAAGGGTGCCTAGGCAAAAGTTAGAGCAAAAAATAAATAAGATGCGTGTTGATTTCAAAAATCCTAATCCTAGCCAGTCAAAATCATAGAGATAGTAAGGAAGAGAAAGGAAAGGAAAAAAGAAAAGAAAAGGCAGAGAATAGATAAGATTGAGAATTCTTGAGTACTTCAAAATAAATCATTGGCACATAAACTACCTCAAGACTTTGTGTTGTTCTAAAGAAATTGGAAATAAAAAGAGAGATTTGAAAGTATCAATTAAGCTCACATTTTTGTGAGAGGCTCAATGGCTAAGGGGGCATAAAACAATGCAAAGATATCTTTGAGAAAAATAAAGAGTGATTTGGAGGGCTGATATCGCTTTGTGAATATGACAGAGTATGAATAAAACATGATGAGAGTTATAAAGATTAACTGACTAGTGAAAAGGTTAATGAATCAACCGTCAAATGAAAAAGAAGAAAAGGAAAGAAGAAAAGAAAAGAAAAAAAAAATAGAGAATAAAGGAAAAAGTAGTTCATCATGCTACACAAGGGCTACCACAAGTGATATGCACTCCCTAGATGGCAACATGGCTCGAAAAGCCCACCAATTCTTGAAACCGTTTCTTTCAAAGCCTCCTACCTTGATGAACTACGCTTGACCTGATTCCCACTTGGGGATACGTAGGCAACCTGCTCGGTTCGGTCATTGCCCTATCATCTCATGCTATCTTTCTTTCAGGCCTCGGCCGAAACTACTTTGGACCTGATTCCCGCTCGGGGATAAGTAAGCAAACCTCCCAAGGTTCTCGACCCATAACCATCCCTACAACTATAAGCATCACCCGTTTGCATCTTTGGTTTCCTTCCTTCAGGCTAGGGGCAAATTCACATTTGCTGGAAGCCGCATACATATCGCCAAACCAGGGGCAAACTTTGTTTGTTGAACACCTCATTTAATCCCGAAAGCAATGCCTCCGAATTTTATTCAAACTAGGGGCAAACTTCGTTTGCCAAAATCCCTCTATATCAAAAGCAAGCTCTCAAGTAATCAAGTTTGTTTTGAAATGATTGAAATAGAGTGCCTTCCATTCTATAAGCTAAAGCACCAATTTGAAGCACATTCTAGATGGGTAAAGAATTAGCTAAATCAAAAGGGGAAGTTTTTTCAAAGTTTAGATTTATCAGCAAAGTACTACTCAGATGAGATGATACATTATTCACGATGAATGCACATTGATTCATAATGAATGTAGAGTTTGAGTCAGTCGTCTTGAGTAACGGGCTTTGTCTGGTCTGTCCTTAGATGAGCCAAATAAACGGTCTCAAATGTGTGGGTTTAATATGATGAATAAAGATTTGAAAAGTCCCCATAAGCATCCTATGGGCTATACGAGCAGAAGTTTCGAACACTATCACATCATAGTGCTAAAAATAAGAGAAGTCCAAGACTAGGGGCAAAGGTGACTTCCCTCTTTTGACAGAACCAATATGTTCCATCCAAAGTCCGCAGATGCAGAAAATCATTCTTTCTATTAGCTCCGTTCAAATTCTTTGAGTCTGAAAACTCCCAAATTTTGAAAATACAACTCTCCGAGTTCGTGGACTCCCGAAATTTGGAAAATCAATTCTTTAAGTATGAAATAACTCCGAATATCTAAATTTTGGTTCTTAGAACACGAGGAGACTCCAGAACAAGCATTAATCCTCAATGGCAGCTTCTCTTCATAGGCATTAGTCCTCAATGGCAACATATTTGCGTTAACCCTCATTTTGGGAATATAACGAATTTGTATTCTCGATCTGCGTAACAAATTTACGTCGATCCTTTGTTTGAGAATGCAACATATTTGCACTCTCGGTTCTCGTAACATATTTGCGTTAACCCTCATTTTGGGAATATAACGAATTTATATTCTCGATCTGCGTAACAAATTTACGTCGATCCTTTGTTTGAGAATGCAACATATTTGCACTCTCGATTCTCGTAACATATTTGCGTTAACCCCCATTCTGAGAATATAACAAATTTATATTCTCGATCCTCGTAACATATTACGTTGATCCTTTGTTTGAGAATGCAACATATTTGCACTCTCGGTTCTCATAACATATTTGCGTTAACCCCCATTCTGAGAATATAACAAATTCATATTCTCGATCCTCGTAACATATTTACGTTGATCCTTTGTTTGAGAATGTAACATATTTGCACTCTCGATTCTGGCAACATATTTGCGTTAACCCCCATTCTGAGAATATAACAAATTTATATTCTCGATCCTCGTAACATATTTACGTTGATCCTTTGTTTGAGAATGCAACATGCACTCTCAGTTCTCGTAACATATTTGCGTTAACCCCCATTATGATAATATAACAAATTTATATTCTCGATCCTCGTAACATATTTACGTTGATCCTTTGTTTGAGAATGTAACATATTTGCACTTTCGATTCTCGTAACATATTTGCGTTAACCTCCATTCTGAGAATATAACAAATTTATATTCTCGATCCTCATAACATATTTACGTTGATCCTTTGTTTGAGAATGTAACATATTTGCACTCTCGATTCTCGTAACGTATTTACGTTAAACCTCTTTTTGGGAATATAATTTATATCCTCAATCCCCGTAACGAATTTACGTCGATCCTTCATTTTAAAATGTAACGAATTTACATTCTTGGTTCTCGCAACAAACTTGCGTTAATCCCCTTTCTGAGAATATAACAAATTTATATTCTCGATTTCCGTAACATATTTGCGTTGATCCTTTGTTTGAGAATGTAACATATTTGCACTCTCGGTTCTCGCAACATATTTGCGCTAACCCTCGTTTTGGAATATAACGGATTTGTATTCTCTCTATCCTCGTAACATATTTGCATTGATCCTTTGAGAATGTAACATATTTGCACTCTCGGTTCTCGCAACATATTTGTGCTAACCCTCGTTTTGGGAATATAACAGATTTGTATTCTCTCGATCCTCGTAACATATTTGCATTGATCCTTTGAGAATGTAACATATTTGCACTCTCGGTTCTCGCAACATATTTGTGCTAACCCTCGTTTTGGGAATATAACAAATTTATATCCTCAATCCTCGTAACGAATTTACGTCGATCCTTCATTTTGAAATGTAACGAATTTACATTCTTGGTTCTCGCAACAAATTTGCGTTAATCCTCTTTCTGAGAATATAACAAATTTATATTCTCGATTTCTGTAACATATTTGTGTTGATCCTTTGTTTGAGAATGTAACATATTTGCACTCTCGGTTCTCGCAACATATTTGCGCTAACCCTCATTTTGGGATTTGCATTCTCGATTTCCGTAACGAATTTGCGTTGATCCTCTGTCCTGCGAGTATAACGAATTTATATTCTCAATTTCCGCAACAAATTTGCGTCGATCCTTTGTCCTGCGAATATAACGAATTTATATTCTCAGTTTTCGCAAAAAATTTGCGTCGATCCTTTGTCCTGCGAATATAACGAATTTATATTCTCGGTTTTCGCAATAAATTTGCGTCGATCCTTTGTCCTGCGAATATAACAAATTTATATTCTCGGTGTCTGCATGGCGCCTGTATGACCAGGTCAACTCAGAAGACACCATCGCATCGCATAGCATTTGCATCACGACAAGATGGGTGCATTCATCAGTATGGCTACTTGTGCTTGTGTATGTTTGGCTCCTGCCCGAACTACGTTTTGGTCTGATTCCTGATGGGATACGTAGGCAGCTCACCGTTGAGTACGACCAACACGAACCGTGTGTGAAACTGTTTTTGCAACGCATTTTTGTTTTACCTGAATTCGACAGTCCGATCAAAGGCCTGTCTTCACACAGGCTTCGACATTCGCTTGTGGCACGCGTTGCTCTACAAGCTCTGCCGAAGAGGGGCAAACTGTAGACACCCCAATTTTGACCGACCGTCGAATTTAGGAGAGCGTCACCTCCACATCCGATGATGATAAGGACCGAAAAGATTCAAAGTATTCCAAGCTCTTCAGAAAGTTTTCCAAACGCGATAAAATTTCACAGAAAGGAGAAAATACCAGGTATTTAGGAGAATTCGGGTATAAGACATGACTTTTGGAAAAAATTCTTCAAGAATAATTTGCTTTAAAAGAAGGAAGACCTAAAGAGGGAATCTTAGCTAAAAACGGCACACGACAGACTACCGCGGCACTAACCGAGTGCCGCACGGCAGTCAAAGAGTGCCGGTCCGGCATTCACCCAGTGCCGCCAACAATTTTTGACTACCGTTCACTTTTAAAGTCTGTATTTTGCAGTGCAATACGTATGGGTATGCGAATAAGAACAAAAAACTGATAAAGTAAGACTGACAAAAACGCGGCAATCCATTAATTGCCGCGGCATTTGATGAATGCCGCGCGGCAGTCACATAGTGCCGCGAAGGCATTCACGGACTGCCGCGACAGTTTCTTGACTGCCGCCCTGGGCAGCAGTCTGTCCAATTTCAGGAAGTACATATTGTACCACCAAATGAGATGTTTACACATGTCTTTTACTCCGAATTCACTGAAAATACCTGGGTTATTTTGTCTATAAAAGGAGAGGATCTCCCAAGGGAAGGGGGGAGAACAACACATACAAAAAAAATACTTCCATTGCACCAACATTTTAGAGAGAAAAGAGAGAGTTTAGAGAAGTAGAGAGAAGAGCTTGGAAGATCTTCAAAGAAGAGAAATTTTGAGGATAGTTGGAGGTGATCCTCTAACCATAAGTTGTTTTATTTGCATTCTTTCCTTTGAATCCTCAAACTATTTTGTTTTCTTTGCTTCATTTCTTTTTATTTTTTATACTTCCTTCTTGAGACTCTTGGAGATCCTCAATATCTCTCTTGAAATCTCTTGAATGTAATCTTTTGAATCCCATGTAAGCTTATGCTTCACATGGAAGTCAAAGTTTGATCATCATTTTATCTTATAAACAAGTAGATGGATCCAAGTCCATACTCATGACTTAGGTCCTCTAGCTTGATGTTTCATGGAATCCTTTCCATATTCCTTTGAGACTTTAAGTATTAGTCATGTCTTCATCTCCAAATGACTATCAAATGGTAGGAGAAAGTGGTTTGGAGTCTAAGCCCATTTCCATGGTTTAGATTCCTTGTCTTGAGATTTCATGAAGTCTATTCATACTTCATTTGAAATCCACAAATGTAAAGATCTTTAGCCTCCAATGACCATCAAATGGTAAGAGGAAATAGTTTAGTTAAGTCCAACTTCATGGTTTAATAGTTGGGGTTAGCAAATAAATGTTGAACTTAAAAATGAAAACAGTGAGTTCACAAACTGTTTTTGATCAAAGATTTTTAGTTCGAAATCTAACCGTTTAAATCAAGTGAAACCAACGGGAAAGTGTCAATAACACAATGTTCTACCACTGAAATTTTTGTTTTTAGATGGTTTCACGTTTAGAATGGTTTGATCATGGGTTTTGTGAGGTAACAACAATCTGCCCAGAGTTTCAGAATAGTTTCAGAACAGCAACACTCTTTTGAAATAATTAAATCAGAGTTCTAATGAAGTGCTTATGACTCCAAATAATTTTTTCTATGAGGTTTAATGTGTTAGGAAGTCACCCTAAAAAGAAAGGAGCATTTCTAATTTTTTTTGCTATTTTTAAAAAATCAAACAATATCTCTGGACAGAGAGTTGTACATCTCTGAGTGATGTCTGATGTTTGTCCTTTTCCCAGAGATCCGACCGTTGAAACTTTGATTTTCTTTTTGATTTGGAAACTAGACTCACAGAGGCATTTTGTGTCCAAAATTCACCAACATCAAACCATAAGAGACGTGCTTTTTATTTTCTTAAAGGTCTGGTCTGCTCTCTGCAATTTTCAGAGTTTTATGACACATTTGACCAACTTTGTAAATAGTGGTCCAAATGACTTTTCTATGACCTAAGGCTTAAACCATGTCTTAATAATGATTAGTTGAGCTTGAATTCAAAGTTTAAGAGTATTTCATAGTTTATCCTTGTCCATGTACATATTCATCCATATGGTTTGACACTTGTAATTAGGACTTATTTGCTTTGGATTTAATTACATTAGATAGATTTAAGCTAGAAATTTAGGATTGTTATTTCTAACATCATATTTTGTATATCATGTGAACTAACCCTCTGTTTTGTAGCGCTATTAAGGTACGGTTTCTCAATCCCTCTCTAGTTTATTAAATTCATTGATTTTATTTGATTATTCGACTTAATGCGCGACACCTTAGAATTAAGGTCTGTCTTATGTGTATATATGGATTAGAGGCTCTTTTCCTAGGTTTTATTTAACCGCATGCATTGCACGTTTAATATTCGCAGCTGGATCCCGGGTAAGCTCTCTTGTTCCCTATTTGCATATCATATTGCTTGCTATTTGACATATGTGGCTTATGAATGATATTTTTGTGATGTATATGTATATATGTATTTGTTGAGGGCATGCTTAGATTAATAAATTTGATTAAAAAAGGATGTTGAGTAGAGGCCTATCGCAAGATAGGATGAGAGAGGGTGTTTTAGTCCGACGGGCTCCTTCCTCTCTCATTCCATAATCCCCGGACCTAGTTAATCTTTGGTTTCGCAAAAGATCAATTTCCTTTAAATGGTTTCTTAATTTTTCCTTTTAAAAATTAAGTGGCGACTCATTTGTTTTTTTGGAATTTGAAAATTTGGAAAAAGAAGTTTTAAAAGAAAAGCTGTGGGTAAGTCAACCTGCGATATCCACAGTGTGATGTATATGTATATATGTATTAATTGAGGGCATGCTTAGATTAATAATTTGATTAAAAAGGATGTTGAGTAGAGGCCTATCGTGAGATAGGATGAAAGGGGGTGTTTTAGCCCGCCGGGCTCCTTCCCCTTTCATTCCATAATCCCCGGACCCAGTTTATCTTTGGTTTCGCAAAAGATCAGTTTCCTTTTAAATGGTTTCTTAATTTTTCCTTTTAAAAATTAAGTGGCGACTCTTTGAATTTGAAAAATATTTGAATTAAGTGGGTAAAAATTTGAAAACCTGCGATATTCACAATCTGGCGACTCCACTGGGGATCGAACCCAGAATCTCTGGTTTCGCAGACCAGAATTTCTGATTTTGGGTTCACTCAAGGATTAGACTTGAAAGCATCCTTTTAATCAAATTAATTAATTTTTGTGTGCCTGTTGCATTGCACTTGCATGTCTCGCCAGTCGATTGCACGAAACTATGACCTTGGAGGCTCAGGGCAACCCGGTCGGTCAAGCCATCATGGGGGCCATGTGATCACCCTTGATCTCGTATCATGTCTTGGTATATGAAGCATCCTATCGGGTGTGTGTCAAAGGTCCTTTATTTGACCAAAACCCGGCCTTTGCATAGTAGTTTCCATAGAACCTTTCAAAATTAGGAATTCAATTCTTGATTAGGGTTATGTGCTAGGGAGTTTTGTATGCCCGAAAGGGATTACTTGAGATGGTGACGATGCTTACTTGATAAAAGATGTGTAACCTCTTAATCACTTTTGAGCAATTCCTCTTCATGTCCTATGACATTTGAGAATAAGCTGAATCTTGATTATAAAATTACACCTCTTGTATCATGTTTAGCTAAGCATCATTGACCTTATATGCATCCGAATTCATGAAAAGTGCGATGATTATCTAATCGTGTGATACTCCTACCCAAGAATCCAAAGTTCATTGTTTATGAAATTTTTTTTATTGATCACCATTTTCAAATCCAAAAAAATATGTTTTGAAAAATGATCCTTTCAAAGAAAAAGGTCCAAGGTTCATTTCCTTTAATCAAATAAAATCCAATCATCTCTTATTAAGAAAAACTTTCATGACCCCACTTTCAAAGAGGAAATTCAAAAAAAAAAAAAAAAAATCTTGGGAATCGTTTTGATAAATGCTTTTCAAATGAATTTCAAAGCAAAGTTTCAAACCAACAAATTTGTTAAAGAATGTTTTACATCCCCATTTTCAAGGAACTCTCAAGAAAGCTTTCACATAAGAAATACTTTCCAAATAAATTTCAAAATTTTAATACTTAAAAGGGGTAATGAGGATCGCAATGAAAGGAGAAATCGGCATACTTGACATGGATGAGGATTTTATGTGCTTATGTGTTTATATGCTAGGACCAGAATTTTCCTTTCTTTTGGCATATAGAATAGACACACACATACACACATGCATTGCATCCGTATGACATATGAACCATCCATGAACATTGCACTAAGCATTTTTCAAAAATGAATAAAGATGTTTAAGAATTGATTAAAAATAAAAATGGTTGTAGGTAAGATAGCATTGAACGCCGGGACAGTTTGGGTCAGGGATTCGAGTGCAAGGTTAGTACGAAGAGAGCCAGAGACAGAAGGAGAAATGGACCAGGATCAGCATGCTGCAGAGATAGCATAGTTGAAAGAGAGAATGGACCAAATGATGGCCATGATGGAGGCACTGACTCGCCAAAGGACAATAAATGATCCACCGATAGCCGACCCGCCTCCGCTTCAGGAAGATGAATGGTTTGAGGATCCGGAACCACCAAGAGTTGACGTACCTAGGGCAGAGAGAGAGAAGATTGAGAAAGCTGAGAAAGAGCGTATCGAGATGAAGGAGAAGGTGGAAAAGCTAGAGAAAGTTGTCCGCAAGTCTAATGGGGTTGATAGCTACCTGTTAGAGTTAGAAGGTTTGTTTGAGGGAACTCAAGAAAAATTGCCAGCCGGTTTCAAGATGCCTGAGATAGATAAATTTGATGGTTCTGGCAACCCTAGAAACCACGTGAGGATGTGCATTGGGGCCTTTCAACCAAGTGGTCTGAATCCTGCCATGATGGCCATGCTGTTTCAACAAACTTTGACTGGGGCAGCTTTATCCTGGTATTTCACATTAGAGCCAAGCAAAAGTCGCATATGGGAGGAAGTGGTGAAAGCCTTTGTCACCCAATATGAATACAATCAAGAGCTTGATGTGACCGTGAGGGATTTGGAGACGACTACCCAAGAACATAAAGAATCATTTGCTGAGTTTCTGTCTCGCTGGAGGGGAAAGGCCGCAAAGATGACCCAAAGACCGTCTGAAAAGGAACAAATCCGAATCATAGTAAAGAACCTGCAAAGTGTTTATCAAGAAAAACTTATGTACCAATGCATCCACACTTTTGCAGAATTATTTGAGATCGGAACAAGAATCGAGGATGCAATCAAAAATGGAAAGATCAAAAGAGAAGATTCCCAGGGGAACCGCCCTAGAAGACCATTCTATGGGGGGAATGCTGGAAATCAGGTAGCAACTGATGTTAATGTTCTAAGCCAGCCGGAAAAAGGGCAGAATTTTGCGAGAAAATGGGGTGCGTCGAGACCAAAGTTGGAAGGGCAGCTTCGTCGCTTTACGGATTTAGGGGTTTCTCTAACTACCATTCTCAAGCGGTTAAAGGAAAAAGGATATCTCAAGCCTCTAGATCAAAACCAATGCCTGATCCACTTCCGCAAAGCTTCAATACAAGCCTCTATTGTGAGTTTCACCAAGCTCATGGCCATACGACTGATCGATGTATGAGGTTAAGGCATGAAGTACAAGATTTGATCGATAATAAGACCATTTCCCCTCCGCCTGTAGCTCGACCGCATGTGACTCGAAACTCGCTCCCCAATCATCATGCTGTACCACCACCACAGAACATCAATCTCTTAGATGTAGGGAAGGAAGTCTTCGACCCATCTGTATTGATCGTACCAGTAGGACAAGCTGCCAAAGCTTATGAGCTCCCAGAAGATCAGAGGATATGCCTTATAGTAGTCGAGGAAGAGGATTGGCTGATAGGAGGAGAAGAAGAACAAGCATTTGAGGAAGATATGGACAATGAAATCATCCAAATCAACTGGTGGGATCCAAACAATCCTACTGATAACTCCGTCTGGGAGGAGGAGGTTTATAGTGACACGGATGGTCTGTGGTCCGAAGGAGAAGAAGAAGGAAATGCTGAAGAAGTGGTCAACCATGCCAAGCTGTTAGATGGGAATGACTTGAAGAAAGGGAAAGGGAAGGATCTTGAAGAAGGAAGTCAGGCATTGCATACACACTTCATCAAGAAAGGAGAAGATTTCCCCTGCTACGGCTCTCCAGAGCCATGGGTGGACTACAAAGAAAAGTACTTGGAGCAAAGGTCTGAGATCTCTTTCTTACATGAGTTCGTTGACTATGAAGATCCATACCTGCAAGCGCTCACGGAACCTATGTCTGTCCAAGATTGGATTTATGTACTAGATGGCCTGGCCATGAGGAACCTTTTTAATGAAGAAGGCAGTAAGACCGAGGAGAGCGGTCCAAAGAAGATCATGAAAGTGAAGATTGGGAAAGACCAGATGGGAGAAATACTGAAGGAAGAGGTCAAAGGAAATAAAGCAAGGAAGGAGAAGCCGGAAAATGGAGGAGAGATAGAATTAGAGAATTTGCCAAAAGGTCCTTGAGTCTAGTGATAGGATTCCCCTACCCCGGAAGTCTGTAATGGCCAAGTATGAGCCAAACTTTTTAATTTTTTGTTATCAATGAAAGTGACTGATTCTGCTTACTTGATTACGCTTAATGGTTATAATAACTGTAAAAAAAAAGAGAAAAGAAAAAAAAGAGGAGCAAATGAACCTGCATGCAAAATCATTAAGGAAACCTTGGCATTTGACTTAGAAAATGAAGAAGATTCTCAAAGTGATTCTTTCCATATTTCACTCAATAAAGATAAAAGCATAAAATTGATCTCATTGCTAAAAGAATACAAGGATGCCTTGCATGTTCCTATGATGATGTGCGAGAATGAATTCAAAAATTATCCCACATCACCCCTTTATACCAAACCTAAAAAGTGAGCTCATAGTCCAAAGCCATGAACTTGTTCCTTAATGGTAGCTAGATATCTTAAATGAACTTCTTCTTCTTTAAAAAAAAAAAAAAAAAAAGAAAGAAAGAAAAAAAAAAGAGCTCGCTAGGATGAAAACCCGAAAGGGCGCCTAGGCAAAAGTTAGAGCAAAATAAGATGCGTGTTGATTTCAAAATCCGAATCCTAGCCAGTCAAAATCATGAAGAGAATAAAAGATAGTGAGAAAAGAAAGAAAAAAAAAGTAGAGAATAAATAGATTCGACTGTTTGGTCAAAGGCTTGTCTTTCACACAGGTTTTGACATTCACTTGTGATACGCGTTGCTTCACAAGCTCTGTCAAAGAGGGGCAAACTGTAGACACCCCAATTTTGACCAAACGTCAAATCTAGGGATTGGTTACCTCTCAAAAGACCGATGATGACAATGGCCGGTTACATTCGAAGATTTTCCAGGAAATTCAAAATCTTCAGTTGATTCTTCAAGATAAATTTTAAAATTAAAAATAGAAAATATAAAAAGGAGAAAGAAGAGAGAGAGTTTGGGTATTCGGGAGAAACCCGAACAATGAAGAACGTGTGAGAAACCCAGTCTGGGAACCAGTTTTTAAGAGGATAAAATAAAAAATAAAGAAGAGTTCTTTTGAAAGAGATAGGAGGACAAAATAAATAAATAAAAAATCTTGGAAAAGAAAAAAAATACAAAAAGAGAGTAGTATATTTAGATATATACCATGCACATGTGTGATACCATGCACATGGGGGATCTTAGTACAAATATAGATATATATAAATTTAAAATTTTAGTTTACATCAACTTTTTTCTTAAAAATTAAAAGTAGGGAAAAATTCAGTTAACCCCGGCACGCGATACAGCCGGCGGCACTCACTGAGTGCCTCCCGGCATTCAGCGAATGCCGCCCGGCACTCAGCGAGTGCCGTCGTTTGCCGCTGGCTGTAACAGACTGCTTTTCTCACATGTTCTAGAAGAAATCTTTGCACATGGGTCTCCACCCGAATTTACTCATTTATCCTTGAGATAATGGACTAAATAAACAAAACTTTCATCTTCATTTTAGGGAGACTTGGGATATACTTGAATCAATACACACACATACACTTGAATTTAGAGAGAGATACAAGAATCATATAGAGAGAATTGAGAAGAAGAGAAGAATTTCTTGAAGAATTTGAAGAGTTTTTTAGAAGAATTTGAAGATCTTGGAAGAACTTCACAAGAAAGTTAAAGAAATCCTTGAGGTCATAGAGGTAACCTCTTAATCCTTGATAGAATTAGGATAATTCAATCACAAGTTCATAGATCTAGGAACTTTTTCACATTTTCAAAACCTCTCTTCTTATCCCATTTCATCACACACCACCAAGAACTTGTGATTGAATCTCATGACATTTCATCAATTTGGATCTAATTAATGCTTTGGGTTTAAGACAAATTCAACTTTGAAGAGTTTGTGTTCTTAGTTTTCTAAGTAATCTTTGATTTTCCTTATTTCTATTTCATTCAAAAGGTTCATGAGGTCTTCCATATCTCATTGAACCTCTTTGAGTTTGATTCCTTAATTCCCTATGATCTTATGATCCATATGGAGATTAGAATGAATCATGTTCAATATTTTATACATAGTTGGTGAGATACTAATGTCAATTCATGACTAGCATCTCTTTACTATGAATCTTATGGAATTCATGCCATATTCCATGAAGATTAGAGTAGATTTGTTTTTTTTTTAGTCTCCAATGACCATCAAATGGTAGGAGAAATACTTTAGCTTGAGCCCATCTCTATGGCTTAGACTAAGCTCTTCTTTGGGTTTTGAGAAATTCTTCATACTTCATCCAAAACTTACATGTATGTGTGTTTTTAGCCTCCCATGACCACCAAGTGGTAGAGGTAATGAGTTGAACTCAAGTTTTGATCCATGAGTTTGAGTTCATTGTTTAGGATTTTGTGAGGTTCATTTCCATACTTCATCAAAAGTCCATAAGTCTCAAGATGTCATTAGTCTTCAATGACCATTAAATGGTAGAAGAAGTGATTTGGTTTAAGCCCAACACCTTGATTCAATAGTTGAGGCCAATCAATAAAATGGAACTAGCAAAAATAAAAACAGTGGGTTCACAAATTGTTTTTGATCAAAGATTTTTAGTTCAAAATCTAACCGTTGAAATCAAGTGAAACCAACGGGAAAGTGTCAATAACACATTGTTTTACCACTGTGATTTTTGTTTTAGCTAGATTTTGTGCTTAGAAGGGTTTGATCATGGTTTTTGTGAGCTAATTACAATCTGAGTTTTAGAATACTTTCAGAACAGTAAGTCCGTTTTAAAATTAATAAATCAGAACCTTAATAAAGTTTTCGGGGTCTCAAATAATTTTTTATAAGTACCTTAATGTGTTAGGAAGATACCCTAAAAAGATCTAAGTGTTTATCATTTTTTTTACTATTTTTAGAAAATCATACAAGATCTCTGGACAGAGAGTTGCAAAATCCTGAGTGAGGTCTAGTATTTTCCATATTCCCGGAGATCTAACCGTTGAAACCTCGATTTTCTTTTTGGGTTAGAAACTAGACTCACAGAGGCATAACATATCCAAAAATCATTAAGATCCAACCGTTGAAAGTATTTTATTCCTATTTTTGAACGTCTGGCCTGCTCTCTGTAATTCATAAAAAAACTGCTACTGTTTTTATCTAATCTTATTTATTTTAACTCAAATGGTCTTTTAATGTCTTGGAACCCAAACCATGTTTTGAATAATGATAATTTAGATTAAATCCAGAGGCTAAGTGATCCAAATTAGTGAATTAATTCATGTCTCACTCTTGTTCATAATCATTCATTCATATACATTGATGCTTATAGTTAGAACTAGTTCTTGGATAAAGTTGGACTTAGTTGAATTTAATTCAACATGACTTAGGATTGATCACTTTTTGATATTATATCTAGTATAAGGCATGTGTACTAACCTTTGTTTTGTAGCGCTTTGAGGTACAATTTCTCAACCCTTCTCTAGTTTAATTTACTTCATTGATTTTAATTGATTTTTCGACCCCATGTGCGACACCTTAGCTTAGGTTTTGCCTTATGCGAATATATGAATTAGAGACTCTTTTTTAGAAATTTTGTTTTTGCATGCATTGCACGTTTGATATTCGCGGCTGGATCCCGGGTATGTTTTCTAGTTCTCTATTGCATATCATGTTGTTTGCTACTTGTATTACGTGGCTTATGAATGATATTTTGCCGTTAGCGATTTTACACCATTTCCAACATGCTTGTGTGATGTATATGTATATATGTATTAATTGAGGGCATGCTTAGATTAATAATTTGATTAAAAAGGATGTTGAGTAGTGGCCTATCGTGAGATAGGATGAAAGGGGGTGTTTTAGCCCGCCGGGCTCCTTCCCCTTTCATTCCATAATCCCCGGACCCAGTTTATCTTTGGTTTCGCAAAAGATCAGTTTCCTTTTAAATGGTTTCTTAATTTTTCCTTTTAAAAATTAAGTGGCGACTCTTTGAATTTGAAAAATATTTGAATTAAGTGGGTAAAAATTTGAAAACCTGCGATATCCACAGACATACCCAAGATACCTAGGTGTTGATCTTCTATAGACCTCACTGATTGGCAAGACAAAGCAGCCATATCCCAGTCTGTGTTCATAATCGTCGCAAAATTGAGAATATATACCTTATTCGATGTAATCTTAGGAATCGACTAGTTAACAAAGTTTAGTGCTAAATTGGATTGTGTTAGCAAGATGATTTCCTTTGCATTATCGAGAACACAGTAGTTCATTTTCCAGTGTAATCCATTGAGTGATGCGTTTCTCACAACACGATTGCCCGCGATAGAAAGCAACTACACGAAGACTAGTACCGCTCAAATTCTAGTGGTATGAGAGTTTGAGGACATGTTTCGAGACCTCTCTGATTTACCCCCAAAGCGAGAGATTGACTTCAACATTCAGTTAATGCTAGGTACAACACCGATATTAAAGACCCCATATTGTATGCCACTGATAGAGATGCAAGAGCTGAGTAGGTAGATTCAAGAGTTGGAGAACCTTAGATTCATTCAACCTAGCACTTCACTGTGGGGAGCATCGATGTTGTTTGTTAAGAAGAATGATGGATTGATGCGACTCTGCATAGACTACAGGGAGTTGAACAAGGTTATGGTTAAGAACAAGTACCCACTACTGCGGATAGACGATTTGTTTGATCAATTGCAAGGAAGCGTAGTGTTTTCAAAGATTAATCTGTGATCAAGTTATCATCAGTTACTTGTTCGAGAAGAGGACATGCCAAAGACAGCATTTTGCTCAAGGTATGGGCATTATGAGTTCCTAGTTATGCCACCCCAGCGGTGTTTATGGATTTGATGAATCAGGTGTTCAAACCCTATCTAGATCAGTTCTTTGTCGTCTTTATTGATGATATTTTGATCTACTCAAAGACTATGGAAGAGCACGAACAGTATTCGAGGATTGCCTTATAGACCCTTAGAGACAACCAGCTTGTCGCCAAGTTCAACAAATATGAGTTTTGGCTCAAGGAAGTCAAGTTCTTGGGACATTTTAGTTCTTGGGACATGTTATTTCTCGGGAAGGCATTTCAGTGGATTCCGTGAAGACTGATGCAGTAAAGAATCGGAGCCAACCTAGAAACGCTTTAGAGATTAGAAGTTTTCTTGGATTAGTTGGGTATTATTGCCGCTTTGTGGAAGGATTTTCAAAGATTGTAGCCTCACTCACTAGTCTGACTAAGAAGAAAACCAAGTTTGAATGGCAAGATAAACAAAAATGCGCTTTTCAGGAGTTAAAAGAGAAATTAACTTCTGTGCCAGTGTTAGCTATTCTGAGAAGTGGAGAGAAATTTATTATCTATAGCGATGATTTGTATCAAGGTTTAGGGTATGTGTTCATACAAGAAAGGAGAGTTATTACTTATGGATCAAGGCAACTGAAGCTGCATAAAAAGAACTACGCAACACATGATTTAGAGTTGGCAGCCATTGTGTTCGCACTCAAGATATGGAGACACTATCTATTTAGAGAGTAGTTTGACCTATTTTCTGATCATAAGAGCTTGAAATATCTATTCTCACAAAATGAGCTTACCATGAGGTAGAGACGGTGGATGGAGCTGTTAAAGTGTAGGTAAAAACAGATGCGCATCGAAAAAATAAAGTTCAAAACTTTTATTGTTAGCCTTGGATCTACTTCTTATTAACTCTATAGATGCGTAGAATAAGAGAAAGAAGAGTCTATACCTTAGGTCTTGAAACCAATTCTGATTTTGTCCTTCTCCTTTAGTGTGCAGCAGTAACCTCTAGGAAATCTTCCCGTTTATGTCTCCTTGAATACTTCCCGGAGAGGCTAGAGTTGGTGGGAACACTAATGGTGAGGATTGAGAAGGTTTGGGAATCCTAAAACAGTTTCTGTAGCTCTAGAATTATAAAATGACATTCTTCTTATTTTCTGTATGTAGCTGCCCTATTTATAGATTCTCAAAACCGACCTAATTTTTAATCGATCAACGTGACTTTGATCGATTGAACGATGTTCGATCGATCGAACCTGTCTTGACTTCCATAGATCGAAGTCTTGACAGCATCCTCATTTGCCTTTCCAAGCATTCTGGAGGAGCTAAGAGTGGGACCTCCTAGGTTCTTAATTACTGGCTCCGATTAATCATTATTCTATCTAGACAATACTCCTTAACTAAGGAATCAATAATTAATCAATTATCATTAATACCACTATAAAATGATAATTGCACTCCAGTGTATAAGAACATAATCACACATAGATAAGTGATTTACTAGACTTGTATAATATGATACGGATGTCCCTCTACCAGGCAGTATTCGTATTTATCATTAGGATGTATTTCAAGATACTGTCGACCCAATAGATAGTACATCTTATATTCCTCGAGTATCATTCACTACGCTTGGATTACCAAACATGTCAACAACACACTTTGTTGACAAGGCTGGCCAGCTCTCGGTAATCACTCCTAGTGACATTCTCGAGGGAATATTTACTCTTCGTTTTATAGAAGATGGTAGAATTCCATCTTGACAATATACGTTCCCAATGTTGCATACCTGATTATCCAAGATACCCAGGTGTTGATCTTACAAGATCTCACTGATTGGTAAGTCAAAGCAACCAAGCATACAACTTGTGTTCATAATTATCTTAGGATTAAGGACATGTATCCCTATACAAGTTTTGAGTTCCTATTGACGATGACAACATTTAGGTGTCAATAGGTTTAACTTAGGTCCATTAATGCGTGTGCTCTAGCATATTAACCAAGAGTCAAAGACTCTTATGAATGAGATTCAACATTCTACCCCATAGACGTTAATCATGCTACGGTGTATATTGATAAGTTATCTAGACTTATCATCCACTGTGACTCATTTGAAACAAGAAGGATCTGTGATTCATATCTCACATGTGTAATCACGTACACAAATGAATCACATACAATGTTGTTTAAGGATTTCAGTCTAATATTCATCTCATAAACTAACATACATAAATGTATTATGATATTCCATTGTCCAACTAACTGGTTTGAGGGCATATTCCCAATAGAAAGAATATGACTTTACTTTGCAATACCACCCTGGTAAAGCAAACGTAGTCGTAGATGCTTTAAGTCGAAAGCCTCACAGCACTGTTGTTTCACTTATGATTAGAGAGTTGCAAGCTCTTGAGATAATGGAAGAGTTTGGAGTTCAGCCCGTTGAAGCAGAAGAAGGAAGAATTTTGGGATGCTTGGTAGTTCAAGCTACACTCGTCGACTAGATCTTAGAGGTTCAACAGAAAGATGTAGGACTACGCTAGTGGTTCGACAAGATGACAACCAAGGATCCAACCAACTGGAGTATTGGGAACAACGGAGGGTTCAGATCTAGGAGCAAACTTGTTTTGCCAACTACAGATGATATCATGAAGGAATTTTGGGAGTAGCGCACAGATCGAGACTAACTGTACATCCTGGAGGGACGAAGATGTACAAAGATCTGACGAGGACTTTCTGGTAGGAAGGCATGAAGAAGGAAGTTGCCAAGATATTCCAAAAACCTCAATGCCTTGATCTCCACTTGGGCTTCCCCTAATTCATGATCCATTTCTACATAAACAACACTCAAAAACATCAACAAACAAATCAACCTAAACTTGAACTTAGCCTGAATCAACAAGATTGAATCGCATTCTCACCTCTGAGTTCGTTCTCCAATCGATTGGTCAAACCTAAAATTGAATTTGTCAAAAAAAAATCAAACACGAATGCAAGATTCAAAAGCATTTCTAGGGCTTCTTATGTGAGTGAGAGAGGGAGAGAGGGCTACGGTTAGAGAGATGGATATCGAGAGAGAAAGAGAGGGGGGGCTATAGTGAGATGGTGGTGGTCGGATCTCGGCAAGAGAGAGGGCGACGATGTGTAGAGACTCTAGAGATATTGTAGGCATAGGAGGGGAAGATTGGGAAGGCCAAAGTCGAAGGCATTCGTAAGGGTGATACATGAGAGTGCCCTAGAAAGTAAACAAATATAAGAGAAATAAAAATTTGCAAAGGGGGATATGGGAAAATTGGGAGGAAAAGTGAGTGCCCTAGAAAATATTTCATTTAGGCTAAGTTTGTCATTGTTTAGGACAGTGACTATTATACCATAAAAATTATCACTGCTATGGGCGGTGACAATTTGTTATTTTTGTCACCAATTCCAACTTGTCATTGCTAAAGACAGTGACAAAGTTAGCGAATATAAGGGTGACAAATTTGCTATTTTGGGGTAGTGCATACATATATATATACACTTATATATATATATACACCATCCATACATACATACACAATGCCTCAGGTACAGAAGGAGAGGAAGAAGAACAAAAAGAAGAAGAGACAGAAAAGGAGAGATAGAGAAGGTAGGAACAACAGAGGAAGAAAAGGAGAAAGAGGAGAGAGAAAGCTTGAGTTTTAAACTCCATAGCCACCCACACACAACTAGGTGATTTCTAACTCACTTGGTCTCTTTTATATTATTTTTTACAAGTTTTAAGGAAAGACGTAGCCAAAACGTCTTTGCAACGTTTAAACTGCTGGACTAAAATTCTACTAGAGAAGATGAAGTCTCAATCTATTGGAATGTTTCCCAATCGATTGGCCATTAGAATCCAATCGATAGGATATTTTCACAATCGATTTCCATAGTATGACTCCCCAAATCGATTGCAAAATTTTGCAATCGATTGGTACTATTTGAGAGTCTATCGATTGGACTTTCCTCAATCGATTGTTATGATTTTTACCCAATCGATTGGACCTCTGTCCCAATCGATTGGAAGTAACCTCTCTTATTTATTGTAGAAGCATTTTGATTGTTCATAAATTGTTTAATACTTTCGATATGCGACTATGGGATAACAAGGAGATAATGTGACATCTAAGGGTAACATAGTTATGAATAATGGATTAATGTCATAAAGTTGGATAATATGTCAATCGTAAATGAGTTTGATATCCTTTTCATTTCAATCAGAGTAGTCAGGCCACAAGGGACTGTCATGTATCGTTAGTAGTCCAAAGGATAAGTAGGCTTGATAAGTTTTGGGATTCTTACGGGAATGAGCAATGGTCAATCATATATCCTTAAAAGTGGTGGACTGGTCACTTGTCCTTAAAAGAGGTAGACCGGACCAATTAGATCTAAGATAGCTAGTAATCCAATATTATGTCCTTAAAAGTGGTGGACTGGTCATCCTTAAAAGCGGTGGACCAGGATTTCGTGGCAATAAAACTGATGTATCTTTGCTTAAAGCATTAAAACCCTAACATGCGGTGGACTGTTCATATATTTTTAAAAGCAGGGGATGGAATGATATGGTATCCATGAAATGCAGTGGACTTTGAATATGTTCTTAAAAGCGGTAGATAGAGCATGGGTGCATCCAGGAGTATTACAATCAAGTATGTTTTCTCATGAGTCAGTATTGATAGTCTTTGTATAATAAGATGTGGAATCGGGTAACAAATGGTTCTAATAAGTAAAGATACTATTATAGAACTATTACTTAATCCTTTCCCATAACTTGCTATTACTTATATAACTGGTACCTTATTAGTTTTCATTCGCTCAACTCTCCGTAAGCTGATGGCTGTTATTACCTGGACATTCTCCGTCCAGACTATCTTGTTCCTAACACTACAGGTGATGAAGCCTATAATGATAATGGCTACTACCCAGAGGGAGAGTACACAGAGGGTGGTCCCACTGATAACAGGTGATATGCCCAAAATTGGCTCTACTCTATGACCGAGCAATTCTACTCAGCGACCGACCCCTATCCCAATATCCTGAGCAGTTGTAGGCCCTCCGAGCCTCTTCATCCTATAGCACAAGGCTCTGTCTGAGGGAAAGCCCGACCCCTGGATCAGGGTAGCATCGTCTAGTCATCAAATAGTCCAGGACATGTCAGTAGATTCGTCCCAAGCAGTAGACTCGGCGTCCCGAGTACCAACCAAATAGGTCGGGATTGTAACGCTGGCCCAGCTTGTCAGGGGTACAGCACGGCCCAGCCTCAGGACGTGATCCAAAATATTCCAGGCAGTTTCCTATACAGGTTAGAAGACTAATGGAAAGTGTAAATTGTTTACTAATCCAATTAGAAAACCCCCACGATTGATGCTAATCAATCGCAATTGGATTGTATTTCCTTATTCATGTAGTTGCCTTGTACGGGTAGACTCTTACACTTATTAAAGGGACCACCTACCTCTTCTAAGGGGGAGAACACTTTTAGTCTGCATAGTATCTCTATAGCAATCATAATCGTGCCCGACTAACCTCTAGTAGCTCTAAACTATTGTTGGTTCACCAAAGGTCCTCGACTTTTTAATAGTATAGTGAATGTGCTCAAACACACACGTGGACGTAGGTTCCTTCATTAATAGGACCGAACCACATACAAACTTTGTCTCTCACTATTTCTCTCTCCTTGATCTATTCTAATTTATCTTGCCCAAAAATTATATCATCACCTTGGCGTCGTCTATAGGAAATGACAGATTTCTCAAAACGTAAATCTCTAAACTGAGAGTCATGCCCCTGAAGAAGGGAAAGAAGGCTGCATAGCAGGCTAACCAGAATATCCTGTCGGCCCCAGCAGTCTTGACACTAGAGCAGATCACCGTGAACCTTGCACAGCTCTTGGAGGGCCAGTGTCAAACCCAATAGCAGATCGAAGCCTTGTTGGCCCAATAGAATAACCCTTCATTGGCCGGGTCACCTCCCGGGAATGATGAACATAGTCGAGAACTAACACAAACCTGACGACATACTCGAGCCAACCCGACTCGTGTTTGGGATGCCAGAGACTTCATCAACGATAGTCATGCTGTAAGAGGGGGAGGCGAGAATGCATGACCCGGGAATCGGCCAATGATCACTCGGCTAGGAGCCGAGATGATTTTAGGCGCACGATAAACCGAAGTCATAGCCAAGCCTCATCCTAGAGGACAGCATGCCGTTAGGAAGAAGCCCCTTCCACTGTCCCGACCTATGTCCCGAATACCAGTCGTGAAGGTGTGGTGGCCTGTATCAAGGATTTGGATAAATAGATTGATGGAATGGCCAAGGAGCAAGGCCAGGACCATACTCACGATCATGTCAACACCGAGACTGAGTCACCGTTCTCCAGCCAGATCATGAGGTTTTCCATCCTGTGCAAGTTTAAACAACCTCATATAGATTCTTATAACGACTCAAGAAACCCGATCGACCATGTCCGGACCTATAAGCCTCAGATATCCATGGCCACCAACACCGACAAATTATACTACTTGGCCTTCCCCGTCACTTTGAAAGGCCCAGCCACTCAATGTTTCCACTCCCTAAAACCTCGATCGGTCAAAGACTTCAAGGAGCTTAGCAAATACTTCATCAGTCAATTCATAGGCATGCTCGACCAGCCATAACCTGACACCCAATTACTCACTATCAGGTAGTAAAAAGAAGTGTCGTTGAAGGATTATGCTGATTGGTTCAACCAACGAAAGCTTTAAGTCTACGACCTGAATGAGATAATTGCCATTATAGCCTTTTCCTCAGGAGTTCAACACACCAAGTACACCACGTCATTTCATAAAAATCGACCGGCAACCTTAGTTGAACTCGCAGAGAGGGTTAGAAAATATGTGGACACTGAAGAATTTCTAAAGACCAAAGACCCCGAGCACGTAAGCAACGAGCCTTCAAGAAGTAAGCGGAAGCGAGATCAGCCTGAGAAGAATAATGTAAAAAAGCCCAATAGTTCTAACAGTTCCTTAAGTGTCCAATGGTCAGGATCTGGCAGCCCCAACCAGACCTCCAATTCACTATAGTCAGGGTCCGGCCACCCCGATCTGACCTCCAGTTCGCAGCGGTCAGGATCTAGCAATCCCATCTTGACCTCTAATTGAAAGCGGCCAGGAGCCCCGTGATCCTGATCCGACCTCCTGTATCCAATAGTCCAGGCGAGCCTAACTACAGTGGTACTTTCTCCCGATTATAGTATGAGGCTCCACGACCTATATCAAAGAGCTCTAGCAAAAGACCTTAGGATCACACCCGAGGCACCAAAAGACCTCAGAATCATACCCGACACACCAAAAGACCATAAAACTACCAACATTCTAGGTCGGGTGCCGACAATAATTGTTCCCACAACACCTACCTCAACAAAAGCTTGGGGGGCAAAATGGAATAAAGACTACAGGAAGTTACACCGAGCATTTACAAGCCTTGAGTTCAACTAAGTAAATCCCTTAGCCAACCCGGGTACCTACAATGCCCAGAGGCACTAACTCCACTTACTGATGACAGAGGCGACTAAAACCTCTTAGGTTGGCCCATGATAGAGGAGCAAAAAAGACCCTAAAGTAACACGCTTTAGGTCGGCTCTACCAACATGGTCAAACTCTTCTATCAACAGTCTTGACAAAGGCTTGTTGGGTAGAAGATAACCATCCTGGGAGCTAACATAAAAAAGACCCTAAAGAAACACACTTTAGGTTGGCTTGTCCAACATGGTCAAATTCTTTTACCAACCTTGACGAAGGTTTACTGGGCAGAAGATAACCATTGTAGGAGCTAACTTAAACAAAAGACTCCAAATTAGGCTGAGTCTCAACTCTTAGCCAATTACCGAGCACTTAAAGATTTCGAATTAGGATAAGTCTCAACTCTTAGCTAGTTATCGAGAATTCACCAGACTCAGAAGCTCCAAGGTAACTTTTCTAAGTAATCAACAGATTTCCAAACTTGACTAAATATAGCATCAAGCTAACTTTGTAAATGGGGGGCAACTAATATGCCCAAAATTGGCTCTACTCTATGACTGAGCAGTTGTTGCAAATCATGGCACGTCTTCAAAGGAACCAGTTCAAATCCCAATTGGACCAGTTATGAGGGCTCGGGCAAAGAAGTTTAAAGAGGCACTCAATGGGCTAATTCAAGAAGTTTGGTCTTAGGAAAATTCATGGAGGCCTATTGAGCTTGGTCCACAAAGATGTCTCAATTTAATTCAAGTTCTAGAAGAATAATCCAGCAAGTTCAAGATTGAATTCAAAGATTGAATTTTAGTTTTCCTAAAATTAGAATTAGATTGTCATTTTTCTTAATTGCTTAAATTGCTGAATTGTAGGCTTGCATGCCAATTATGAAAATGTCATTATTCCTTTAGTTTCATTTTATTTTAATTTTGGGCGAATTTATTTTAGGGCATGATATTTCGTAGGCTTATAGGGCCAAACAGTAAGCCTCAGCTATTTAAACAGTTTTAGGTTTTGTAATATGCAGTTTTTTTATCATTAATAATATTGTGAGAGTTTTCTCTTTAGTTCTTTGAAGAAATATTCGAACTTATCAGATTTACTCTGTGGCGTTCATACTTTGACTTATCAATCGAGTTTTCCATCCTTGATTGTTTGAAGAACTATTCGAACTTATCAGATTTACTCTGTGGCGTTCATACTTTGACTTATCAATCGAGTTTTCCATCCTTGATTGTGGCATCTTCATCCTTTATACCAAGGTTCGCATCTGTTATAGGTGTTGGGTCACGGTCTCCATTTGAATCTGATAGTAGAACGATTTGAGGCATTAATCGTGTTACGGGTTTCGTCACATTGTTGGCGTGGTTCGTATCAGTTGGTATCAGAGCCAGGTTCTAGTCTCAGGTTTATCCTATCTTTTTTGTTTCATTTGTTTCTTCTGGTTCTGTTCATATTCGTTTTTTTTTGTGTTTCAATTTTTTTTGTTTTCTTATTTGTTCTCTTTTCTGAACCGTATAAAAAAAGGTGTTCTATTACGATTTGGAATTTCGTGTTTAGGGTTTCCGAATCTGATCTATGATTTTCTCTTGTTACTTCATGGTTGTTCATTCTCGTGATCATTATTATTATGGTCTTTTTCCTTCACAGGAATTAGGGTTTCTGAATCAGATACATGAACTGTGAAGTCTCCCTGATTATTCAAAAAAAAAAAGAAAAGGAAAAAAAAAAGAAAAGAAAAGAAAAGAAGAGGAGATCGGTAATCCGAAAAAAAAAAACTCGGCTTAAAATTTTATTTTTGTTTTACAATATTTGGGGTCTAAGGAGTCCGAATCTGACCTTACTCCATAGTGTGAAATTTTTTTATCGAAAATTCCAATTTTTTTGTGCTATTGGAAACCTAGTCATCTGCATTCGTTTTTGTTTTACTTTCAACTTCCATATTTGATTGGTTTAGTTTAGGTGTGGATTGATACTAAGAAATTCTGGACATTGTTTGATCAGTTTCATAAGAATCGAGTGAGAATTACTACTAGTGGGAAAAGGCAAGAGTGGTGAGCACATAAGAGGGTAAAAGCCGCTTTGATTTTGAGTATAAACACGAGTGAATCATTTTCTTGAGTGAAACACGTGAGGGAATGTAGTGAGGATCTGGGTCTATTTCTAATTCGTTCTTGTAGGGATTATGGCTCAAAACCAGGGAAAAGTCACAAATGAAGAGGTTCAACAGTCAGTTGTTACGAATCTACAAATGCAAGCTTTAGTGGGAGAGATGAGGCAGATGATGAGGGCAGAATTGGAACCAATACATGAGAGATTTGATAGAGTTGAAGAGGGTACACCACATAGGCAACCACAAAATGTTCGTAATGTACACAAAAGAGTGAGAGTTGATGATGAGGAGTATTTTGGGGAAGACTTTGATGAAGAAAATGATCGGGAGTCAATAGATAATCATAGGAGATATGGTGGTCAAGGTAGAGAACTTAGGTTTAGAGAAGCTAGGAACTGGGAAGATAATAATTTGGGTATTATTAAGATGAAGATTCCTTCGTTTCAAGGAAAGACTGATCCGGAAGCATATCTTGAATGGGAGAAGAAAGTAGAATTGGTATTCGATTGCCAGAATTACTCCGAGATTAAGAAGGTAAAACTTGCTGCCATTGAATTTTCTGATTATGCTATTATTTGGTGGGATCAATTGGTGCTAAATAAGAGGAGAAATAGGGAGCATCCATTAGAGACATGGGAGGAGATGAAAATTATGATGAGGAAGCGATTCATTCCAAGCTACTACTACCGGGAGTTGTATAACAGGTTGCAAAGTCTTAGGCAAGGTAATAGGAGTGTGGAGGAATATTATAAAGAGATGGAAGTCGCTATGATTCGAGCAAATATAGAGGAGGATCGAGAGGCTACAATGTCTAGATTCTTGGTTAGTTTGATCGAGAGATTGCTAATGTGGTGGAGTTACAACATTATGTGGAGTTGGAAGATATGGTACACATAGCTATAAAAATTGAGAACCAACTCAAGAGGAGGGGTAGCACACGTACAAGCCAAAATCCAAGTACATCCACTTGGAATTTGAATCATTGGAAGAGAGATGAAAAGCACCCTATGGTGAAGCCAAAAACTGAGCAAAAACAGGAATTGACTAGCCATGGAAATCAAGGTAAATCCGATTCTTCTACTTCTAGAAATTGTGACATTAAGTGTTTTAAATGCCAAGGCATGGGGCACATAGCAAGTCAATGTCCAAACAAGCGGGTTATGGTGATGCGAGACAATGGTGAGATTGAAATAGAGGATGACGATTTTGACACCGATGATATGCTACCATTGGAGGACATTCCTGAGGAGGAGTACGTTGCCCCAGATGTATTGACATTGGTGGCAAGGAGAGCATTGAGTGTGCAAGTAAGAGAAGTTGAAGAAGTGCAGCGAGAAAACATCTTCCATACTAGGTGCTATGTTAAGGACAAGGTATGCAGTGTGATTATTGATGGTGGTAGTTGTACTAATGTTGCAAGCACAATAATGGTGGGGAAGTTAGGGCTGCCCACATTGAAGTACCCTAGGCTGTACAAGTTGCAATGGTTAAATGATAGTGGTGAGTTGAGGGTGAACAAACAGGTGTTAGTGGCATTTCGAATTGGTAAGTATGAAGATGAAGTGATGTGTGATGTAGTACCGATGCATGCTGGACACTTATTGCTAGGGCACCCATGGCAGTTTGATAGGTGCGTGAAGCATGATGGTTGTACGAACAAATATTCATTTGTACTTAATCAACGTTCGATCACTCTTGTACCTTTTACCTCGCAACAAGTTTATGAGGATTAAGTAAGGTTACAAAAGGAGAGTGTTCAAAAAGGAGAGAAAGAGAAAAAGAAAGTGACTGAAAATTCGAGTGAAGAAAAAAGAGAGGCTGAGAAAATTGAGAGAGAAAAAAAGCGAGAAGATTCGGTTAGAGAGATAAAAATAGAGAGAAAAACAAATTTCTATGCAAAAGCGAGTGAAATCAAAAGAGCGATGTTTCTAAATCAGCCAATGATTGTACTATTGTACCAGGAGGCAGTTTTGAACACTAATGAGATTGAGCCCATTTTGCCTAGTTCTGTTATTTCTCTTTTGCAGGAATTTGGTGACGTCATGCTCGAAGAGACTCCACATGGTTTACCACCTACTCGAGGGATCGAACACCAAATTGACTTCGTACCTGGTGCTTCCATTCCAAACTGACCTGCCTACCGAGCTAATCCTAAGGAGACAAAGGAGTTATAAAGGCAAGTTAGTGAATTGATGGAAAAGGGGTACGTGAGAGATAGCATGAGCCCGTGTGCAGTTCTGGTGATTTTAGTTCCTAAGAAGGATGGGAGGTGGAGGATGTGTGTTGATTGTCGAGCCATCAACAACATCACGGTAAAGTATCGACACCCTATTCCTCGCTTGGATGATATGTTAGATGAACTGCATGGTGCTTGTGTATTTTCTAAGATTGATCTAAAAAGTGGTTATCATCAAATAAGAATGAAAGAAGGAGATGAATGGAAAATTACTTTTTAAAACAAAACATGGTTTATATGAGTGGTTAGTGATGCCATTTGGATTAACTAATGCACCAAGTACATTTATGTGATTAATGAACCATGTCTTGCGTACTTTTATAGGCAGATTTGTTGTTGTCTATTTTGATGATATACTCATTTATAGCAAAAACTTTGATGACCATATTCTACACTTGAAATCAGTTTTGGAAGTCTTGAGAAAGGAAAAGTTATTTGCTAACTTTAAGAAGTGCACTTTTTGCACAGATAAGCTTGTGTTTCTTGGCTTTGTTGTTAGTGCCCAAGGAGTACAGGTTCATGAGGAAAAGGTTCGTGCGATTCGCGAGTGGCCAATGCCCACAAGTGTAGGCCAAGTTTGAAGTTTTCATGGGCTTGCTAGATTTTACCAGAGGTTCGTGAAAGACTTTAGTACCATAGTCGCCCCGCTTACCGAAGTCATCAAGAAGAACGTTGGATTCAAATGGGAGGAAGAACAAGATAAGGCGCTTCAATTACTCAAAGAAAAATTAACTCATGCTCCTTTACTTGTTCTACCAGATTTTACTAAAACATTTGAAATTGAATGTGATGCTTTAGGTATTGGCATAGGCGCATTTCTTATGCAAGGAGGTCGACCAATTGCATTCTTTAGTGAGAAACTGAGTGGGGCAGCCTTAAACTACCCTACCTATGACAAGGAAATGTATGCGTTAGTCCGAGCATTGGAGACATGGCAACACTATCTTTAGCCTAAGGAATTTGTGATTCACACCGATCACAAATCTTTGAAACATTTAAAGGGCCAACACAAGTTGAATCGGAGGCATGCGTGATGGGTGGAATTCATTGAGACATTTCCATATGTCATCTGTTACAAGCAAGGTAAGGAAAACATCGTTGCAGATGCTCTCTCTCGCAGGTATGCATTGATTTCTAACATTGATGCAAAATTGCTTGGTTTTGAACACATTAAAGAATTATATCCATTAGACCAAGATTTTCGTGAAGAGTATAGGAATTGTGAGAAAAAAGCATTAGGTAAATTCTTTATGCATGAAGATTTATTATTTTAGGAGAATAAGTTGTGTGTTCCTAATTGTTCATTACGCGATTTGTTAGTGAGGGAATCGCATGGTGGGGGTTTAATGGGACACATTGGAGTTGCTACGACACTAGCCACCCTGCATGAACATTTCTTTTGGCCACACATGTAAAGAGATGTTGAGAGAATTTGTTGAAGATGTGTAACTCGTAGGCAAGCAAAATCTCGAGTGCAACCTCATGGATTATACACACCACTGCCTATTCCTAGTGAGCCTTGGATTGATATCTCAATGGACTTTGTGTTAGGTTTGCCTAGGACCAAATGGGGTAGGGATTCGACTTTTGTGGTGGTAGATCATTTTTCTAAAATGGCACATTTTATTCCATGTCACAAAACGGATGATGCATCACATGTTGCTGATTTGTTCTTTAGGGAGATCGTAAAATTACATGGTATGCCTAGAATAATTATTTCGGGTAGAGATGCTAAGTTCTTGAGTTACTTTTGGAAGACCTTGTGGTGTAAGTTAGGGACTAAGTTATAATTTTCTACTACCTGTCACCCACAAACTGATAGTCAAACCGAAGTAGTAAATAAGACTTTGTCAACTTTGTTAAGGGCTATTATTCAAAAGAACATTAAAATATGGGAAGATTGTTTACCACATGTTGAGTTTGCTTACAATCGATCTGTTCATTCTGCTACTAAATTTTCACCATTTGAAATTGTATATGGGTTTAATCCATTAACTCCATTGGATTTATCTCCTTTACCTATGACTGGGCGTGTTAATTTAGATGGCCAAAGGAAAGCTAACTTTGTTAAGCAGATTCATGAGAAGGCCAGACTCAACATTGAGCGACGAACAGAGCAATATGCAAAGCAAGCCAACAAGGGGCGCCACATGATGGTTTTTGAACCCGGAGATTGGGTTTGGTTGCATATGCGAAAAGAGAGATTTCCGGCTGAAAGGCATTCCAAATTGCTGCCACGAGGAGATGGACCTTTCCAAGTTGTAGAGCGCATCAATGATAATGCTTACAAGCTAGATTTGCCAGGTGAGTGCAATGTAAGTGCTACTTTTAATGTTACTGATTTGAGTGCTTTTGATGTAGGTGATGATTTGAGGACAAATCCTTTTCAAGAGGAGGGGAATGATGCAAATCATGGCACGTCTTCAAGGGAACCAGTTCAAATCCCAATTGGATCGGTTACCAGGGCTCGGGCAAAGAAGTTCAAAGAGGCACTTAATGGGCTAATTCTAGAAGTTTGGTCTCAAGAAAATTCGTGGAGGCCTATTGAGCTTGGTCCACAAAGATGTCTCAATTTAATTCAAGTTCTAGAAGAATAATCCAGCAAGTTCAAGATTGAATTCAAAGATTGAATTTTAGTTTTCCTAAAATTAGAATTAGATTGTCATTTTTCTTGATTGCTTAAATTGCTGAATTATAGGCTTGCATGCCAATTATGGAACTGTCCTTATTCCTTTAGTTTCATTTCATTTTAATTTTGGACAAATTTATTTTGGGCCATGATATTTCGTAGGCTTATAGGGCCCAACTGTAAGCCTCAGCTATTTAAACAGTTTTAGGGTTTGTAATATGTAGTTTTTTTTATCATTAATAATATTGTGAGAGTTTTCTCTTTGGTTCTTTGAAGAACTATTCGAACGTATCAGATTTACTCTGTGGCATTCATACTTTGACTTATCAATCGAGTTTTCCATCCTTGATTGTGGCGTCTTCATCCTTTATACCAAGGTTCGCATCTGTTATAGGTGTTAGGTCACGGTTTCCATTTGAATCTAATAGTAGAACGGTCCAAGGCATTAATCGTGTTACGGGTTTCGTCACATTGTCGACGTGGTTCATATCAGCAGTTCTACTCAGTGATCGGCCCCTATCCTGATTGCCTAATCGATTACAACCCCCCAAGGCCTCCTGATCCTATAGCACAGGGCACTGCTAGTGGGGAAGCCCGACCTCTAGATCGGGTTGTTAGGGATATATACTAAAAGCCATGTTTTATGTAGTTGATTTATTATACATTCAATAAAATCAGTTATTCTATTTTTATGAGAATCTGTGTGGGTAATGATTGTATTATTTTATTTATTTAATATTATGCATGTGCGTCTCTCATTCTACATAGTAGATGGTTTGGTGTGTAGAGTTGGCTTACACACAGAAGATCAGACCATCAGATATTGTAGAATGTAATATTTTGGTTTATAGTCTTAGATGGGATTGGACACACCATCGGTAGGACTGTAGCATGGTGTTGTAGTAGGTTTGTCTTGACTACAGGAAACGGTATAGTTTTAACTCACTATGCTAGTACACTTTGTGTATTAAATGAGACCGACTTGGGGTAATTATCTTTATACTGACTTATAAGATAATTAATATCTCATGACTATTATGAGTGCTTATGCTCTAAATCCTAAGTTAATTTGTAGACACGTGCATTTGATATTTACACTTAGATCCCTAAAAGGGTGAGATCCTTAAATGGGTCAATATCTCATTGGATTGGGTGACAATATTGATTGTGTGGTGGATATAAATTAATGATGGAATCCATGTCTCAATTTTGGGATTGATGATATCCCCTTAAGAAAGCTTATAACTTTTGATTATGTCAAGTCCTGCAGATAGATTTTGTATCCGACATATCAGATAAGTTAAGCAGAGGATCTCAAGGAATTTTAAGAGATTAATTAAATATGATTGTCAGTAATTGTATTTAATTAATGGATATCTGTAATCTTAACGTGGGGGAGATAATAAGTATTTAATAACATGGAGCTCGAAATACATTTTTGAGATAAGGGTAGGAGTGCAATTACAATTCTTTAGTGGTGTGAATTATAATTTATGGGAATAGGAATCTGATTCAGTTCGAATTAGGGTTTCCTAATTCCGTAAGAAAGCTTATTCCTTATTGACTTCTTATGGTCCCTATCGTAGCCTATATATATATGTTGTTTTGGCTCCTTTCTCAGTTTGCATTTTTCCATCTAGAGTATTATAACTCAAAATAGAAAAGAGATCGTAAAAGAAAGAGCAAAAAACTAAAAGGATTTCGAAAGAGCCCACACTCAGTTCAATATTCTGGCAGTAGAGGAATACGGTAGAAGATCGTGAGCTGTTATCGAGCCCGTATTCTCGATTCGTCTACTACAGCAATCCATTTTTCCAGTTCAAGATAACCCTAGCTCCACCCTTGTAGGGTTATTATAGATTTCATAAAATATTTTGTGGTACAAACTTATACGCACTATCAATGGATTCTGGGAACGCAGTTTCCTATCACGGGTAGCATCATCCAGTCATCAAACAGTCTAGGACAGGTCAGCAGATTCGTCCCGAGTGGTAGACCTAGTGTCCCGAGGCCCGACCAAACAGGACAGAATTGTAACGCTGGCCCGGCCCATCAGGAGTATAGCACGGCTCAGCCCCAGGACATGATCTAGAATGTTCCAGGCAATTTCCTATACAAGTTAGAAGACTAATGGAAAGTGTAAATTATTTCGTAACCCAATTAGGAAACCTCCACGATTGATGCCAATCAATTGCAATTGGATTATATTTTCTTATCCATGTAGTTACCTTGTACGGGTAGGTCTTTTATACTTATAAAATGGACCACCCGCCTCCTCTAAGGGGGAGAGCACTTTTATTCTGTGTGACACCTCTATAACAATGATTGTAATACCTGTAATTTCTCAACGTTCAATAGTAGGAGTTTTATGAATTTCAATGTCTGGTATATTATTATATTATTATTTTATTTGTGTGACCGTATCAGTGTATGTAATTACTAATTAGACTGTAATCACCGCACCGACTCGACCGTAGAAAGACTTAACTTACTCCCGTACTCGGACCCGGACAATAGAAATAATACCCGGTTGAACGTAAATCGAGATTGACACGCGTATCGAGGAGCTTATGCAAGTAAATCGAGAAGTGGCACGAAACCCAAGGTGGGCTCCACCATGGCCGGCCACATGGAAGCTACATGCAACCCCATTGACACATGTCACCACCCCATGTGACACTTGTCCACTTGTAGGACACTTGTCCTAACATGCATACATGCATATGACACCTAGCATAAATCTTGCATTATATAAGCTTCCATGCATGTGCATTTTGAGTTCTTTTAGTACATTACAATTTGCATATATGGAATTAGAGGGGACTAAGAGATGAGTTTCATGGAGATAGATGAAGAATTAGAAGTAAAACCAAAGTGTGTTCATGTCCCTCCCTTGTATACACTTCCATGCAAACACCTATACACATCTATATACTTATATATGCCACCATGTGAAATTAGAATCTGTAATAAGAAGTCTTAGAAGACCTACAAGAATCCCATAAGTTAAGAAGTGAAGAAGAAGGAGAAGAACAAGGAACATCCACCATTGAAGCTTGTGTTCAAGCTTCCTAAGCTCAAATCCAAAGCCCAAGCTCAATTTCAAGTTTAAGTGAGTATTCTAACTCACTTTAGAACCTATATAGTATGTAGTAATGTTTATTATGTGCTTGATGTTGATAGTTTGAGAGATCCATGCCATGCAAGATAAATTTTCAAATCTGGGAAGCAGAAACTTCCAGCAGAATGTTGTTTAGTAAAACAAACATTTTGAGCAGTTAAAAATTGGTAATGAGGCTAGGTTTTTTTTTGTAGAAAGATAACTCATTTATCTACAAATAACCCTTCTATAGGTCAGTCTGAACATCACTTCTTCATAGGTGAAATGTACATGCAACGAAGTACTTTAAATCTTAGAAACAGAAACCTCCAGCAGAATGTAGTTTAGTACAATGAGTGTTTTAAGCAGCTCCGAAATCTGAATTAAGCTAGGTTTTTTTGTGGATAAAGCTAATTCACTTATCTACAAATAACTCTTCTATAGCCTGGTCTAAAAATGATTCCTTGATAGGTGAAATGCACATGCAACGCAGTACTATAAATCTGGGACAGAGCAGTCCGAAAATATAGAAATGTCTAAGTAAAATAAATATTTGGAGTAGTTCAAAAATGTAATTGAAGCTAGATTTTGTTGTACATGAAGATAATCCAATTATATACAATGTTCTAGTTTTGAGTTTGATCTACAAATCAATTCATCATGCCCAAATAAATCATATCAATTCAGTTGACATAGTAAAATTAATTCCAGGCAGATTGTATAATTACTTGTATGATGTGTTTATTAATGATGCTTGCTTTTCGGTACCTGTGTGGTTATGGATATCTTATGCTATGGTAGTGCTATCGAGTAGATGAGTATGTTAAGGGTTTCATCTATATATTATTGGTATTAAATCCACGAGCTACACGCTAGGTTTCCGTTGTTATGAATATAGTGTGATGACCATAGAGAGTTCATACCCAAGCTATAAGTATGTTGTACGGCACGATTATTGCATTGATAGTGATTGGATAAGTTTCTATTGTAAGTATATTATGACATAAAACAGAATGACGGATGTATAATCGTGACTTCGAAAGCATATTCGGAAGACCTTTAATGAACTAAATTTTGAAACGAGTGACGAATGCGTGGTCGGGAAAAATGTAAGGGTCGGCTGTGCTATGTTAGAAGCAGATTATGCTAAGGATAATTGTCGGATAGCTAATCTGGGCAGCGGAGGTCAGGATAGTGAGAAAAAGGTATAGTTGACGAATGTGAAAGTTGTGTATCATTTCGATTCTTCGTGACGAAATTGATATGGTTTTCGTGACGTGTGTATCATTTTGATCCTTCGTGATGAAATGGATATGGTCTTCATGATGTGTGTATCAACCGCAGAGTCCGGGATAGTGAGTAAAGGATGTGATTGATAGGTTGTGAAGTGATGACTATTGTGTATCCTTTCGGGTCTTCGGGACAAAAGGGGGTATGGTTAACACTTCGGTTCGTTGTGATGAAGAAGTGGTGGTTCTTAGAGTGAAGACTCATTTTGGTTCTTCGTGATGGAATGGATGTTCTTGCACTCCGTAAACGCTTCAGTTCTTTGTGATGGAGAAGTGGTGGTTCTTCGAGTGAAGACTCCTTTCGGTTCTTCATGATGGAATGGATGTTCTTGCACTCCATAAACACTTCGGTTCTTTGTGATGGAGAAGTGGTGGTTCTTAGAGTGAAGACTCCTTTCGGTTCTTCGTGATGGAATGGATGTTCTTGCACTCCGTAAACACTTCGGTTCTTTGTGATGGAGAAGTGGTGGTTCTTAGAGTGAAGACTCCATTCGGTTCTTAGTGATGGATTGGATGTTCTTGCACTCCGTAAACACTTCGGTTCTTTGTGATGGAGAAGTGGTGGTTCTTAGAGTGAAGACTCCATTCGGTTCTTAGTGATGGATTGGATGTTCTTGCACTCCGTAAACACTTCGGTTCTTTGTGATGGAGAAGTGGTGGTTCTTAGAGTGAAGACTCCTTTCGGTTCTTAGTGATGGATTGGATGTTCTTGCACTCCGTAAACGCTTCGGTTCTTCGTGATGGAGAAGTGGTGGTTCTTAGAGTGAAGACTCCTTTCGGATCTTAGTGATGGAATGGATGTTCTTGCACTCCAAAAATTCTTCGGTTCTTTGTGATGGCGAAGTGGTGGTTCGTCGTGACAAGGCGGTTGGTGAAAGATGTTTTGGTTGATGAAAGATGGTTTGGTTAGTACAAGATGGTTCCGTGAAGGTTGTGGTAACACTCTGGTTCTTCGTGACAAAGTGAAGGTTAGGAGTGTTTTGGTTAATGAAAGATGGTTTAGTCAGTGCGAGATGGTTTGGTTAATAAAAGATGGATTTGATCAGTGCAAGATGGTTTGGTTAACAAAAGAGGGATTTGGTTACAATTGGCAAGTACAAAGTGACTTAGTTGTGCAATAGTGACAGCCTTTTTGGTGTTGTTGATTGGAGTTAGGACTCCGAAATAGACTTCGGCAATGGACTGTGACAATGTTCTGAGATGTTGAAGCGTGTTGTATCGATTGCTTGTTTTCTCTTCGAATGCCTGTATGGGCGCATAAGTGGTTATAGTCCGACAGTGAGAACGTGAGAGAACTTTAATAGACGTAATAAAAGTAGTAAATATATTTCTTGTTGTGTGTGACTATATAAGTTTCATTTGATTTAGTTTTCTCACTCAGCTTTCATAAACTGACGACGTTCATGTCGCTGGACATTCCCATGTCCAGCTTATCCGGTGATGAGTACACGGGTGATGCTACGCAAGAGGAGAACATGGAGGAAGAGTACACCGAAGATGGCTATGGATATGCTAGTTAGAGAGAAGACTAGTGGATGTCTTTGTAAATGCTTTTGGTTGTAACCTCTAGCAGAGGACTTCATATATCTTTTGTAATAGTTCTGTAAGGCCCTAGAGCCATAAGACTCTGATGTATCTACCATGATGTAATAGTTAACTAGTATTGTGGCCTCTTATTATAATACATCCTTGTAAGCTGCTGTTGGTTTTATCCCTTTAGTTATGTTGTTTATTATTAGCATTTGGTGATGGACAATTCGGTAATGCAACCAGTCACGTGCCTCAGGGTCCAAGATGGAAAATTCAAATTTTTTCCCTATTTTGGCTACGCCGGGGCGTGATAATGATAATCATGCCCGGCCGACCTCTGGTAGCTCCAAACTATTGTTGGTTCACCAAAGGTCCCCGATTTTTTAACAGTATAGTGAACGTGCTCAGATACACACATGGACATAGGTTCTTCATTAACAGGGCCGAACTACATACAAACCTGGGTCTCTCACTATTTCTCGCTCCTTGATCTGCTCTAATTTATCCTACCCGAAAATTATATCATCAACAGGTATGCTGGGGAGGACTATTATGCTCACGATTACATCTACTACAGCTGAAGACTAGATAGATATTAGTTTCTATTTTTGTTGTAACATTATTATCATGTTTTGTACTGGGCATATGTTGCCCTAAGACCTTTTATATATTATGAACTATGATGTAATAGCTAGGACATTTGTATTATACTCAGTTTGATTATATCACTCATCTGTTATTTACTGTTGATTAGCACTGTGGTATGGATAATTTAGTGACTTCACCAGTCATTCCCTACGGACCTAAAAAGTAAATTTAGTTGTCTCTATTTTGGCTGTTCTGGAGCATGACACATACACACACACACACACACACACACACACACTCTCTCTCTCTTTCTCTCTCTCTCTCTCTCTCTCTCTCTTTCTCTCTCTCTCTCTCTCTTTTCTTTTCTTTTTCCCCACTTCATATTGGAACGAATTATTAATGCCAAGACTTAAGGTATTAATGCCAAACAAGCCCTAAGGTATATAAATAGGAGATGATAAATAACTAATGCCAAACAAGCCTTAAGATATAAAAAGGAGGGAAAAAAAGAGGAGATGAAGAGGTAATGCCAAACAAGCCCCAAGTATTAATGGGGATAGTAACTTGATGTAGATATATGTGGAATGACAAAAGAGGCCAAATAGAAAAGGTATTGATACAGATATCAAGAAAGAAAATTACAATTGTACAAATTATAGGCTTTACAAGGGGTAAAATGGTAATTCAATTAATAATTGGACGAATTGTATGCCCTCCAGCCTCTTTTATTAAGGGTTTAGAAATGGGGATACTTAATATATAGTCCATTGAAACCACCCTTTTTAGAAATTGGTCCCTAGTGTAACACAACTTAAGAATTAGTCCCTCACTTATTTTAAGGACCAAAATATCCCCATATTATAGATATATATATACATATATGGGATAACTATCATCTAAATCTCACAAATTCCTCCAAATCTCTCTCTCTCTCTCTCTCTCTCTCTCTCTCTCTCTCCTAAACACATAGATTTTTGAATTCATGGCTACGTCTATAACAAAAAAGTCTCATCCGGTGGCCAAATCGAGTGGGAGGTCTGGCAAAGTGCTAAAAGCGAAGAAACCATCTGGTCCAAACAAGCCTAGGGGCTAGGCCTCATCCTCCACACATTGAGATGATATATTAATGTATATACTTCAATATATATGTATATACATGTATGTATATGTTTTCTGTGAATGTGAGGTTTTAATTTGTTTTTAAAATTGGCTATGTGAAACATTAGATGATCAAGGAGGTGATTGTGTCGCTGAAGGAGAGGACAGGATCGAGCCAGTACACGATAGCAAAGTTCACCAAGAGAAGCAGACTGACTTGACGCCGAGTTTCAATAAACTTTTGCTTGTTCATTAAAGAAGCTCGTCGCTTGTGGAAAGCTAACGAAGGTTAAGAACTCCTTCAAACTTGCTCTAGCAGCAGCAAATTCACCACTGCCGCTCCTAAGAAGTTCCGACTACAAAAGCAGCAACTGCCAATGTTCCGACGAAGTGGGAAATTCTCACTTTTGTTTTTGTTTGGTGTAAAAATTTGTGTTTTTTTTTTTCATTTCTAATGTAAGTGAGAAATTTCTCACCAAAATTGGTGTAAAATTTGTCTTTCTACAAAGGTGAGAAATTTCTCACCAAAAATCTGTACTCGAACCCGCGACGCCAAAATTGTTATGGTTGAGTTTGTATTAAAATTTCAAATCCACTCTCTGTGTGAATGGTTGAGTTTGTATAAAAAGTGGGAAATTGTCACTTATGATATTTGTCATACTAACATATCAATACAAAATACCACACTTCTTCACCAAAGCACTTAATTTAGAACTCTTGAAAATCAGTGACAAATTTATCACAAACGTGCTTGTACAATTATAATGAACTAAATCGTTAATACATAACAGGACCATCAATCTGCATGTATACACATACATAAATCGTTAATACATAACGTCATAAAATGTTATAAAAATAGAAATATACTCAATAAATGGTGAGAAATTTCTCAAGAAATGAGAGAGAAATACTTGGATCGTTAACAAAAGTAAGAAAATTCTCACAATATGTTGTCCCAACTTAGTACGTTTTCATACCATCAGCACAAAGATCCTACGACTGATAATGAAAAAACAATCGCAGGAATTTTTAGATAATCATGGTTTGAAGAATACAGAGTATTTTGAATTATGATTAGATCCATATCCTCTATCTCCATATATTTCAATTCAAACTAACATTTAAAGCACCCACAAATCAACTCCTTGATTTTAGGAATCCATAAATCCAAAACTCCTCAACTTCTGGTATGATCTATATATAAGCAAGTATACCAAAATAAAACATATTTAAATTCATTTCTATAGACAAAATAATAAAGGTATAATGGTAATAAAAAAACCAAAAATTAAGAAAAGGACTAATTCCTGAGCTATCAACCAAATTGGGGATTAATTTCAACACTACCATAATTAATAGGTCTTAGTATACTATTCCTGCACTATGAGGGACTTAATATTATGTTTCTATTAGAAATAGCCTCCTCAATTAATCCCCTTAACTATTACATTTTATTAATAACACCCTTCAATCAGAATGTCATACAATACTTTTGTATTTTTTACTAACACATAATTTAAAACTAATGATAACAAGATATTTTTGCCCCTTTGAGTTGTTGAAAATTTTAGAACGTAATTGCCTAAAGTTTTGTGTGCATGGGAACAAAAGACAACTTTGTGTGCAACAAGAGTAATAATAGGGGCACAACTCATTCTTACAACTCATTTAAGCAATCTCTATCTCTCTCCTAAGTGGAGCTGGGGTCAATTGAAATTTAACTGGACCCCACAGTGCCACTAGGAGAGATAGAGATAGTTGTAAGAATGAGTTGTACCCTTATCATTGTTGGTACAACAAATGATAATTCTGTCTAAAAATTTTCAATGGCTCAAAGGGGGGAATCACATGGTTTTACTGTTGGTGAACAGTGTTTTGTCTGTTACTGTTCAATCACGCGGAATCTGAAAAGCCTGTCGGTTACTATGGCCGAAAGGTTGATTTGACTTCGGTACTTTTTACTGTAGAATTTACCAAGGTTAATGGGAGTTTCACCGGGAAACTTTTGCATTAACCAGGGTTAATACTATTCTTTTACTAAAAGGGCATTAGATCATTTACTTCTTGTCAATAGATGCTCAATTATTCCTGACTTTCTTCATAGGGGTCTTGAGCATCTTGGAATGCTGCACTGAAATAGGGATCATAAGGCTGTGCAACGGAGCATGATCCTTCTGAACTGTGACTGTTGTCACCTTGGTCATTTTGACTGACATGAGCTATCATCTGTTGGGCCATAGCCATTAATTGTGCATTGGACGGCTGAGAACTTGACTTGGCTTTGAATTTTGACTTATCTTTGGGACCTGTAATTGTGCATTTGGCCATGGAGCCTATGATTGGAGCAGGGGGACTGCTTACTGGTGGGAATTCAAGATTTACTTGTTTAATAATTCGGTGGTGGCCAAATTTATCCCACCATTTGACTAAATATTGTCTCTGGACAGTGCTATTCTGAATTTGATACTACCATTTCAAGATCCATGGCACTTTATACTTTCGAATATGAGTAGAATGGGAAACTGGGTATGGTGCTCACTTATTGTGTACTTAGTGGAGAAATATTTGACCATATCTTGGAGATCATTTGGGAGTAAGTCTGGTATGGGACCATGACGGGACCACCAATGGAGGAACCAGGTGGGGAGTTGGCTTTTGAACTTTGTGTCAAAATTGACATACCATGAATGGGAAAATGTTTCATTCTGGTGGAGGAAAACATAAAACCAAGCATAAATATAATCAAAATAATTATACTGAGTATGGTTGGGTAGTGATTATGAAGAAGTCAACCAAAATTATAGTGATTGGACCATTCCTAAGATTTCCACTAGGGAAATTTACAAGTCAAGTTTTCTTAGTTTTAGATCTGATTACAATGTTAAGACTGTAGAAAAAACCTATGGTATTAACAAAGAACATGAAAAGTGTCAACTCCTTAGTAAAGTGTCAATTAGAAAACATAGATCTGATGGTTACAACTTCATTCACATAGGGTTAATACAAGTTGCAGTTAAACCCCTTAACATTAAAGGAAGAAAATCTTCTATTTTATTATGTCTTAGAGATGCTAGATTTCTAGATTTTAGTACCAGTATGATGGGAGTTATGGAGTCCAGTCTTCATGATGGACCAGTTCATTTTAATTATTTCCCCGATTTTCCCCTAAGTCTTAGTGATCCTCACATTTTAAAAGCTTTAACATTAAACATTAAAAATGCTGGTGAAATCACTAATATGCATAATGGTTCACAAGTTCTCGCTTTAATTTATAGAGTTTATTAAAAATGTATTAGAACTAATCTTAATGTTCATGCTTGAATTAAAAGTCCTAAGAATCAAACTTTACTTATGCTAGGTAGTTCCGAACATGCTAATATCCAAATTCCTAAGACTATTCTATGGAAGGATGTAGAGTTACTCAGTTGTTGGATTTTAGAAAATGAAAATCATTCTAGTAATTTCCAAAATAATAATACAGTCACTTTAGATCATGTACAACAATTCAATGATGGAAAAGTTAGAATCAGTTTTGATGAACAACGTGTTAGGTCATCTTCTTTAAAAATTAAGGATTTTTATTCTAAGTCTTCTAGATCAAGTACATCATGTATTCATGATAGGACTACAACAGTTAGAAAAGATAAAGATCTCCTCAGTGAAATTGATACCAAGTTAAAAGGTATTAAAACCACAGCCCAAGTTAGTAATCCTTGTTACAAAATACCAAGTGAAGATAATTTTCCAAATTCTCCTACTCAAACAGATTTTGAAGGTCCTAGTAAAGATTTATATACTATGAGTAAAGATTTTGAAATTGATATGGAAATGTTAGCCAAAGAGTATAATTCACCCATTTATGGTAATTACAGAGCCAACTATCGAGCTATTTATGATGTAGATGAGAGAAAATCTATTGTAAAATCTTGGAAAAAATACATGAAGTTAGTTAAAAGAAATATATATTTCTTTGAATATTTAGAACATTATCATGATACTATAGATTTTACAGTTAAGAAAAGACGAATCAAAAAAGAAAGCATTAAATCATCTATTCCTAAGTCTACAAAAGAAAACAGTAAGCATAGGAAGCCAAAAGATGACAAAGAAAATAGTAAAGATAGTGACTCATCTCAAAGTAAATCTCATAAATCATCTCGTAGTAAACTTCACAATTCTAAAGAGACAAAAGATGATAGTAAGAAACACAATCATCATGACAAGAAAGTAAAAAAGAATATACCAAAAAATTACCCCATGAAAATAAACCTATAGAACTAAGGATACAGTTGGTATAAATCTACAGTTAGATGATAATTACCCATCCCTTAATGAAAACAATAGTGAACAATTTGATGGAATAATTAATGTTTTAACTAAGAAAAGCGAACAGGAAAACTTATTGTTAGATTTAATCAGCAAAATAGATGATGAAGATTTAAAATCAACATATTTAAATAAGCTTAGAATGCTATTAGCCAAACAGGAAGAAGCCAATAAAACCAATCAACCCACTATTAGTCTTGATAAAACGCTTGAGAGATTTAATAAACCCAAAAAGGAAGTTACAGTCCAAGATTTACAAATTGAAATCAAACAAGTTAAAGTTGATATAAAAAATTTACAAGATCAAGTTGCCAAGTTTGACCAAGACCACAATAGTGAAGATACATCCCCTAGAAAAGATTCTAATAGTGAAGATACTTCTTCTAGTCACCAGAATTCTCCTAGAAAAATAGAACAACCCAGTTTGTTTCAAGTTATGAGTAAAATACATCTACAAAAATGGCATTGCAATGTTAAAATAATAGTAAATAAAGAGTTAGAAATAGAGACTATAGCATTGATAAATTCAGGAGCTGATGTTAATTGCATTCAAGAAGGATTAATTCCAACTAAATAATAAGTAAAAACCAGTGAACGTCTTAGTTCTGCTAATGGTAGTCAAATGCAAATTGAATATAAGTTACCTAGTGCACATGTTTGCCAAAACAATGTTTGTTTTAAAACACCATTTGTTCTGATTAAAAACATGACTGATAAAGTTATTTTAGGAATACCATTTTTATGCCTACTTTAGCCATTTACTACTAATAATGATGGATTGACCACTCATACATGTGGACAAAAAGTACAGTTTAAGTTCCTCACTTAACCATTACTTATAGATTTAAAACAGTTAAAAGACCAATCAATTTTTAAAAATAAAAGGATTCTTTACTGTAAAACTTTACGTCTAAGGTCTATACAAGAAGAATTTAGATATATAAAAATTGAGAATCATTTAACCAATAAATCACTTCAAATCAAGATAGAAGACTTCAAGTCTAGAATTATTAGTAATTTATGTGCAGACTTACCTAATGCCTTTTGGTAAAGGAAAAAACACATAGTTACCCTTCCTTATGTTAAAGATTTTAATGAATCCAATATCCCTACCAAAGCTAGACCTATTCAAATGAGTCAAGAAGACATGGAATTATGTAAACAAGAAATTGGTGAATTACTAAATACAAATATAATTCGTAAAAGTAAGTCACCCTGGTCTTTCCCTACTTTCAATGTTAGAAAAAATGCTGAAGTAGAAAGAGGACCACCAAGGTTAGTTATCAATTACAAACCTCTCAACAAGGTCTTAGAATGGATTAGGTACCCTATCCCCAATAAGAGAATTTAGTCAATAGATTAAACCAAGTCGTTGTTTTTAGTAAATTTGATATGAAGAGTGGATTTTGGCAAATCCAAATTCATGAAAGTGATAGATATAAGACTGCCTTTACTACCCCATTTGGACATTATGAATGGAATGTAATGCCCTTTGGTCTTAAGAATGCCCCTAGTGAATTTCAAAATATTATAAATGAAATATTTAACTCATTCAGTCATTTTTTTAATTGTCTACATTGATGTTGTTCTTATTTTCTCAAAGTCAATTGATGAACATTGGAAACATTTAAATTCGTTTTTCAATACCATCAAAGCCAATGGTCTTGTTGTCTCAGCCTAAAAAATCAGTCTATCTCAGTCCAAAGTCAGATTTCTTGGTCACAATATTCATCGTGGGAAAATTACTCCTATTGATAGAGCTATTCAATTCGTTGATAAATTCCTAGATGAAATTCTGGACAAAACCCAGTTACAAAGATTTTTAGGATCTTTAAATTATATATCTGATTTTTATCCTAGTCTTCGTTCCAAATGTAAACCCCTTTTTGATAGATTGAAATTCAATCCCCCTCCTTGGTCATCCATTCATACTTCCATTGTTCAAGAAGTCAAAAAATATGTCAAGACTTTGCCATGTCTTGGCATTCCTTCAGTTGATTCTTTTAAAATTATTCAAACAGATGCTTCTGAGCATGGTTATGGAGGAATTCTCCTTCAAAAAGTCAATGGTTCATCCAATGAACAGATTGTGAGATACCATTATGGAATTTGGAACAAAGCACAAAACAATTACAGTACCATAAAGAAAGAAATTCTTTCTTTAGTATTATGTATAAGTAAATTTCAAGATGATATTTTAAATCAAAAATTTCTAGTCAGGATTGATTGCAAAAGTGCTAAATTTATTTTAGAAAAAGATGTCAAAAGTTTGGCTTCAGAGCAAATATTTGCCAGATGGCAATCTATTTTATCTATATTTGATTTTGATATAGAATATTTCAAAGGGAGTAACAATTCAATCCTTGATTTTCTTACTCGTGAATTTTTACAATGTAAAAATGGAGGACAAAAAGAAGGAGAAGGATAACAAATTAGTAGCTATCCCTCCAATAGTTATCCCTCCAATTGAATTAGTTAACAGGTACCAAGTGCTTGGATCAATATCCAGGCCCAATTATCAGTCAGCATTAGCCAGGCCAACCAGCAGTCAATTCCTAGTCAATGACCCATTTGCTACCAAGCCCATTCAAATAATAGTTAACAGGTCCATCCAAGCCCCCATAACAGATTATGTAGTAAAACCCAACCCAGTTCACCTATTCTGGATTGAGCCACATCAAAGTCACTACAAAAACCCAGTTGATTTAGTTAAACTCACCTTCCCCACTGGATGGCATTTCATTCCCAAAAGTCCAAAAAAATCCCTTAGCTATTACAGAGATATTTTATACTCTACTCAGTCAATTTATGTCAAACACATTACTGAAAATGATGATTCAATTCCTGAGTCAGAAAGGAAAATTTTGTTTCACCAGTTGTATTTTAAAAGGATTATTTCCAGTAAAGATTAGGGTTCCCACCCATGCATCCTCAAGTCACTACCCAACCATACTCAGTATAATTATTTTGATTATATTGATGCTTGGTTTTATGTTTTCCTCCACCAGACTGAAACATTTTTCCATTCATGGTATGTCAATTTTGACACAAAGTTCAAAAGCCAACTCCCCACCTGGTTCCTCCATTGGTGGTCCCGTCATGGCCCCATGCCAGACTTACTCCCAAATGATCTCCAAGGTATGGTCAAATATTTCTCCACTAAGTATACAATAAGTGAGCACCATACCCAATTTTCGATTCTACTCATATTCACAAGTAAGTATAAAGTGCCATGGATCTTGAAATGACAGTATCAAATTCAGAATAACACTATCCAGAGACAATATTCAGTCAAATGGTGGGATAAATTTGGCCACCACCGAATTATTAAGCAAGTAAATCTTGAATTCCACCAGTAAGCAATCCCCCTGCTCCAATCACAGGCCCCATGGCCAAATGCACAATTACAGGTCCCAAAGATAAGTCAAAATTTAAAGCCAAGTCAAGTTCTAAGCCGTCCAATGCACAGTTAATGGCTATGGCCCAACAGATAATAGCTCAAGTCAGTCAAAATGACCAAGATGACAACAGTCACAGATCAGAAGGATCATGCTCCGTTGCATAGCCTTATGATCCCTATTTCAATGCAGCATTCCAAGATGCTCAAGACCCCTATGAAAAAAGTCAGGAATAATTGAGCATCTAGTGACAAGAAGTAAAGGATCCATTGCCTTTTTAGTAGAAGAATAGTATTAACCCTAGTTAATGCAAAAGTTTCCCGGTGAAACTCCCATTAACCCTGGTAAATTCTACAATAAAAAGTACAGAAGTCAAGTCAACCTTTCGGCCATAGTAACCGACAGACTTTTTAGATTCTGCGTGATTGAACAGTAACAGACAGAACACTGTTCACCAACAGTAAAACCATCTGATTCCCCAGCTTTTCAGAAGACCTTTATAGCTCATTGCACATTCACGAGCTCAACAGGACCCTCTTAAAGGCTATAAGTAACCAGTTCTGCATTTAGTTACAGGCAGTTCAAATTGGGCAGTTCTATTTATAGTTCATTTTTTAGAGAGCTTCAAAACAAGAGAGCTTTAGAGAGAATTATTTGAGTGTACGTGAGATTCTCTTTGAGAATAATTCATCTACTTCTCTCAAAAAGATTTCTGTAATAATTCAGTTCATATTCAATTCATAGTTTGTAAGACTTGATGTATACACTGAGCAATTCAGTGCTTGCTTCTCAGTAATCCAATCTGTAAGTTTCAGTGATTTATTGTCTTCTTTATTTATCTATGTCTTTCTTCTTCAGTCTTTGCTACTTTGATCTTTAATTAATGAGTCAAATTTCTTGGTCACAATATTCATCGTGGGAAAATCACTACTATTGATAGAGCTATTCAATTCGCTAATAAATTCCCAGATAAAATTCTGGACAAAACCTAGTTACAAAGATTTTTAGTATTCTAAGCTTATTTAAATATGTTGATTTTAAATCTTCATCATAAATTTTGCTGATTAAATTTAACAATAAGTTTTCCTGTTCGCTTTTCTTAGTTAAAACATTAATTATTCCATCAGCTTGTTCACTATTGTTTTCATTAAGGGATGGATAATTATCGTCTAACTGTAGATTTATATCAACTATATCCTTATGAGCTAGTTCTATAGGTTTATTTTCATGGGGTAATTTTTTGGTAGATTCCTTTTTACTTTTCTTGTCATGATGATTGTGTTTCTTACTATCATCTTTTGTCTCTTTAGAATTGTGAAGTTTAATACAAGATGATTTATGATATTTACTTTGAGATGGGTTACTATCTTTACTATTTTCTTTGTCATCTTTTGGCTTCCTAGGCTTATTGTTTTCTTTTGTAGACTTAGGAATAGATGATTTCATGCTTTCTTTTTTGATTCGTCTTTTCTTAACTGTAAAATCTATAGTATCGTGATAATGTTCTAAATATTCAAAGAAATATATATTTCTTTTAACTAACTTCATGTATTTTTTCCAAGATTTACAATAGATTTTCTCTCATCTACATCATAAATAGCTCGATAATTGGCTCTGTAATTACCATAAATGGGTGATTATACTCTTTGGCTAACATTTCCTTATCAATTTCAAAATCTTTACTCATATTAAATAAATCTTTACTAGGACCTTCAAAATCTATTTGAGTAGGAGAATTTGGAAAACTATCTTCACTTGTTATTTTATAACAAGGATTACTAACTTGGGCTGTGGTTTTAATACCTTTTAACTTAGTATCAATTTCACTGAGAAGATCTTTATCTTTTCTAACTATTGTAGTCCTATAAGGAATACAATATGTACTTGATCTAAAAGACTTAGAATCAAAATCCTTAATTTTACGTTGTTCATCAAAACTGACTCTAACTTTTCCATCATTGAATTGTTGTACATGATCTAAATTGACTATATTATTATTTTGGAAATTGCTAGAATGATTTTCATTTTCTAAAATCCTATAACTGGGTAACTCTACATCCTTCCATAGAATAGTCTTAGGAATTTGGATATTAGCATGTTCGGAACTACCTAGCATAAGTAAAGTTTGATTCTTAGGACTTTTAATTAAAGCATGAACATTAAGATTACTTCTAATACATTTATAATAAACTCTATAAATTAAAGCGAGAACTTGTGAACCATTATGCATATTAGTGATTTCACCAGCAGTTTTAATGTTTAGTGTTAAAGCTTTTAAAATGTGAGGATCACTAAGACTTAGGGGGAAATCGGAGAAACAATTAAAATGAACTGGTCCATCATGAGGACTGGACTCCATAACTCCCATCATATTGGTACTAAAATCTAGGAATCTAGCATCTCTAAGACATAATAAAATAGAAGATTTTATTCCTTTATTGTTAAGGGGTTTAACTGCAACTTGTATTAACCCTATGTGAATGAAGTTGTAACCATCAGATCTATGTTTTCTAATTGACTCTTTACTAAGGAGTTGACACTTTTCATGTTCATTGTTAATACCATAGGTTTTTCTACAGTCTTAACATTGTAATCAGATCTAAAACTAAGAAAACTTGACTTGTAAATTTCCTTAGTGGAAATCTTAGGAATGGTCCAATCACTATAATCTTGGTTGACTTCTTCATAACTATGTTCTTCTTCATTGATTATGTCTGGTAAAGTGGGATAAGAGGCTCTAGAGTTAGAACCTATTGCTGAATTTGATATAAATAGTCTATCCTTCTTAAGGGATTTAATCAAAACAAAATACTTAATCTAAGATATCCAGCAGACATATACCTAAGAAGACTCATACCATTTGTCCTCCGCTCATGCCCGTCTTACGCTCCCTTCTACAGGTCTTACTGTTTGGTAGTATCCTAATCAGGTGGTCTCTCAGCATAGGTGGTCTTTTGCAAATATCTTTTGAGAAAGAATTTTGAAAATCAAAAACACAGAAAGAGGGAATGACTACAAGAACAAACACACCAACGGGGTCTTGGCTCTGATACCAATGGAATGTAATGCCCTTTGGTCTTAAGAATGCCCCTAGTGAATTTCAAAATATTATGAATGAAATATTTAACCCATTCAGTCATTTTTCAATTGTCTACATTGATGATGTTCATATTTTCTCAAAGTCAATTGATGAACATTGGAAACATTTAAATTCATTTTCAATACCATCAAAGCCAATGGTCTTGTCGTCTTAGCCTAAAAAATCAGTCTATTTCAGTCCAAAGTCAGATTTCTTGGTCACAATATTCATCGTTGGAAAATCACTCCTATTCATAGAGCTATTCATATCGCTGATAAATTCCCATATGAAATTCTAGACAAAACCCAGTTACAAAGATTTTTAGGATCTTTAAATTATATATCTGATTTTTATCCTAGTCTTCGTTCCAAATGTAAACCCTTTTTTGAAAGATTGAAATCCAATCCCCCTCCTTGGTCATCCATTCATACTTCCATTGTTCAAGAAGTCAAAAAATATGTCAAGACTTTGCCATGTCTTGGCATTCCTTCAGTTGATTCCTGTAAAATTATTCAAACAGATGCTTTCGAGCATGGTTATGGAGGAATTCTCCTTCAAAAAGTCAATGGTTCATAAAATGAACAGATTGTGAGATACCATTCTGGAATTTGGAACAAAGTACAAAACAATTACAGTACCATAAAGAAAGACTGAAGAGACCACCTGATTGGGATAGTCATTCCCTATTTCTGTGTTTTTGATTTTCAAAATTCTTTCTCAAAATATATTTACAAATGACCACCTAGGCTAAGAGACCACCTGATTAGGATCCTACCAAATAGTAAGTCTTGCAGAAGGGAGCGTATGACGGGCGTGAGCGGAGGACAAAGGGTATGAGTCTTCTTAGGTACGTGTCTGCTGGATATCTTAGATTAAGTATTTTGTTTTGATTAAACCCCTTAAGATGGATATACTATTTTAGATCAAATTCAGCAATAGATTCTAACTCTAGAGCCTCTTATCCCACTTTACCAGACATAATCAATGAAGAAGAACATAGTTATGAAGAAGTCAACCAAGATTATAGTGATTGGACCATTCCTAAGATTTCCACTAGGGAAATTTACAAGTCAAGTTTTCTTAGTTTTAGATCTGATTACAATGTTAAGACTATAGAAAAAACCTATGGTATTAACAAAGAACATGAAAAGTGTCAACTCCTTAGTAAAGAGTCAATTAGAAAACATGGATCCAATGGTTACAACTTTATTCACATAGGGTTAATACAAGTTGCAGTTAAACCCCTTAACATTAAAGGAATAAAATCTTCTATTTTATTATGTCTTAGAGATGCTAGATTCCTAGATTTTAGTACCAGTATGATGGGAGTTATGGAGTCCAGTCTTCATGATGGACCAGTTCATTTTAATTGTTTCCCCGATTTTCTCCTAAGTCTTAGTGATCCTCACATTTTAAAAGCTTTAACATTAAACATTAAAACTGCTGGTGAAATCACTAATATGCATAATGGTTCACAAGTTCTCACTTTAATTTATCGAGTTTATTATAAATGTATTAGAAGTAATCTTAATGTTCATGCTTTAATTAAAAGTCCTACCACGTCCTACTTTTTCATCAAAAATGGGATTTCCATCATCATCTTGTTGAATAGCATATATAATTTTCTCTCTAGATTCTTCAGTGAGATGCCTTTCCCACCAAGATTTAAGCATTCCACTAAATCCTATGACAAATAAATCAACTATCTCAGTTTGACTTATATCATGATTGGTTATGTAACTGTTGGCCACCATGGTCATATGGGTTAACTTGTTGAGGATTTCTTGTTCAGATAATCCATCGATATTCCATTCATATAACTTATCAGCAGAAACTGCAAACTGGTTTTGAATATTTCTTTCCACAAATTGGAAGTCAGGAGGTGTAGGTCTTGAGTACCAGTTTTTGGTAAGGGTATTGGGTGTGACTTGTGGTCTATAGGATTGGTTTATTCTTTTTAATTCTAAATCAGCAAACTGTGCTTCTATCAAACTCATATTATCACTAAAATCTTCTTTCATGGGAATACCAGTTTTACTAATGATACTGAGGCTTTGGGATAAACTATCCTCAACTACTTCTGTAACTTCAGGTCTTTTGCCTAGGGATTTTTCTATATCCTTTAGCATTTTCTTTATTTTATCAACAATTTTACTAGTGTCTGATTTAAGAGAGGTACAAATAGGTTTAACTTCTGGTAATTTGATTAAGGGTTCTTCTATCTTGACAGATTTAGGATTTCCTATTTTTGTTTCTATATTTTTGAGTTGTTTTCCTAAAACACTTAAACATTGATTAGTGTAATTATTCTGTTCTACTACTTTTTTAATCTCAGTATCAGTAGATATTTTAAAGGGTGAGGCAACTGTATCTGTTCCTTTATGATTGATGACTATAGATTCTAAGGATGGATTTACTGCAAAAATTTTACTATTGTCTTCCTTTCTTGTCCATATGTTTTTAGTGATTACATTAACTTTAGACTATTCTAGTCTTGACTCTTTGGAAGATTCTTTGTTACTAGTGATTATTGCGAATTGTGTGGATTACTCAGTGTATACATCAAGTCTTACAAACTATAAATTGAATATGAACTGAATTATTACAGAAATCTTTTTGAGAGAAGTAGATGAATTATTCTCAAAGAGAATCTCACGTACACTCAAATAATTCTCTCTAAAGCTCTCTTGTTTTGAAGCTCTCTGAAAAATGAACTACAAGTAGAACTGCCCAATTTGAACTCTCACTTGAACTTTGTTAAAAAAAACTCTGTCTATAATTGGGAAATGAGAGGTTGATTTATAGCCTTCAAAAATTGTCCTGTGCATCTCGTGAATGGACCATGAGATGTAAAGAACTTTTGAAAAGCTGGAACTTCACATGGTTTTACTATTGATGAACAGTTTTTTGTCTGTTACTGATAGGCGACGAATAGTTGCCGTTTATAGTACTGAAAATACCCTTTGTTATCCCATTTCATGTAGTTATTAGCTATTTTTTAATAAGTATTCTAAATTTTGTAGGATTTGGAGCTTTAACTTGAAAATGCACAAAAATCTAATGATTAGTTGCTTTGGAAGTCATTCTGGGCTCAAACGGTGATTCTGGTGAAAGCTGAATACAGTAGCAGCCTCGGAAAATCTCATTTTTGACAAAGAATACTTCAGATTTGAGAAATTTCTCTTGATATATAAAATGTAGATCTTTGAGTTACGGACACATGGCCTTAAACGGTGAGTCAATACGAGGTACGAGTCAAAAGTTATCGCAATTCTACGATCGGTGCGCAGAGTAGCAAAAAATTTGAGAAAAGTTGAAAAATGGCTTGGTCGCTAGAGCGACCCGCATGAGCGACCCGTTTAAAAAGTCAAAGTTGCGTATTTCGAGGTCCTAAAGAGCCCTATGCGATCCGAATTGGCTGAACACGTCCAGAAACATAAAAACAGCTATTTTAGTGTGATTTGGCTTAGGAAAGCTTCCTAAATCCTTCCAAACTCTATATAAATCCTATTCTAAATCAATTTTGTGGTTACACATCATTACACAACATTAGATGCATCCATATACAACTAAAATTTCAGTCATTGAAGAGGGGAAAGCAAGGAGAAGAAGAAGAAGACCAAGGATTCCCATAGCCTCCTCCATCAACCTCTTGTCGTTCATCAATTCCATGGCCAACTAAACTCAAGATCTAGGGTTTCAATGAAACCCTAGCCAAGTAATAGGGTGTATTTTATGTTTTTATTTTAGTTTTATTATGTATGAATGACAGTCACATGTTCCGAGGATTTTTATTAATAAATCGTGTTTTGTTGATTAAATCGTTACTTTCAAAGTTTACTCTTGTCTTAGATCTATTTTGATAGTAGTGTGCTCAATGATCTATGCTTGCTGTGCTTGTTTAGATTATTTACATGTAATGGTGCTTAAATTGAATTGTGCTATCAAGTATCCGAATAGTCCACGCCTAGATTAGACGGATTATACCACAACCCTAGTTTAGTGTGGGATAATTTGTGCTAATAGAAGATGGATTATGTTGGTGCTTGAACCATAGTTATTTTCTTGACGGAGGAATTGGGCTTGTAGCTACAATTCCCCATTATCATCCAACTTAATAAGCTAAAGTAATTCGTAAATACCCTTATTATGAAGCTAGTGGTGGATTTGCAATCCTAGCTTCCTTAAACTTATTATAAAAACAAATAGTTAATTGCTTTCATAATTTAGATTTACTTTAATTGTTATTAGTTTAATTCAAATTAAATCCAAAATCCATTTTTCTTAATTAACTAAATTAGGTTTTAAAAATTAAAGTGCATAGTATTCAGTCTCTGTGATTCGACCTTTACTTCCACACTGCAAATCTTTTGAAAGTAAAGCATAAGTTAAGCATACTTTTATATCTTGATTTTGACAAGATCAATTTTTGGCGCCGTTGCCGGGGATTGCATTACTACCTTTAGTTTTATAATCTTAGTTTAGTTAATTCGTAAATATTAGACTAGGTTTTTCCTTTTCTTATTTTTCGTTTTTATTTTAAGTTACTAGCTTTTCTTTTTATTTTTGTAATTTCTTAGGTACTCAAAATTCTAGCATTTCAGAGTGGAGCAGCTGTGCACGTCAAAGGAGCTTACACGGAAAAAAAAATTCAAGTAAATCGCTTTCTTTGAAACTTCGCATCAAATCACTGTAAGTCAGGGCGCTGAGATGCAATTACTTGCATTAGGTTAGTTATGGAGTGAGCACTGCATTAGCTAGGAAACCCGAGGCGCTGGACTTTGACGCGAATCACTGCATAAGGACAATTACATGCATTATAGTAGTACTGTGTGCTTGCCTATTGTCTGATTTGCGTGATTATTTTTGTATTTGCTGAGTCAGTCCTTATTTTACTTTATTTTCTTTTTAGTTTATGTTTGGTATACGTTCAAAATAAACCAGAATTAAAATCTTTCGATCTTGAACTTGAACGTACCCTTAGAATTAGTAAGTCTTCAACCCAAGCTCCGAGAGCTCAATTGAAAATAGACGACGAGTCGACTCCAAAACCATCGTCATTGTTTCAAGCTGAAATTCAAAGCACCCGTAAACGTTAAAGAAAAACTTGAACTTTGAACATAGAACCTATTCCAATGGCCAACATTGGAAACAACGGAAACAATGGAAATAACCCTAATATACCTCCACCTCCTCCACTTAAAGATTACTTTATTCCTACGACTTACACTCCTCAAGCAGGTATCGAATTACCGGAGGCGACGGCATCTCACTTTGAGATAAAGTCATCTACCATCTCGCTACTTCCTTCTTTCCATGGCCGTATTAATGAAGACCCTTACCAACACTTAGGGGATTTTCAAGATATCTGCTCTACTTTAAAAATTCAAAACTTAACTGATGATGAATTGAAACTGCGGCTCTTTCCATTCTCTTTAAAAGATAAAGCGAAGTATTGGCTCCAATCTTTGGAGCCGAATACAATTAAAACCTGGGAAGCCTTGCACACCGCATTTTTACAAAAGTTTTTCCCCATTATGCGTACAAATCAGATAAGGAAATCCATAACAAACTTTGTGATGCAAGATGAGGAAACGCTTTATGATACTTGGGAAAATTTTAAAGAATTATTACGCTCATGCCCACATCATTAGGTTCCTAAGTGGCAATTAGTTCAAGTCTTCTATGAGGGGCTTATTCCCTCTGTTCAGAATACCGTCGATTCCGTTTGTGCTGGTACTTTCCTGCACAAAAGCACCAATAAGGCATGGAAGATTTTTGAAACGTTAAGCGAGAACTCGATGCACCAGGCTATGTCGGTATGTTCTGAAGGATACCTGCCACCGCCAAAAAGAGAGGTAGAAGTTGAGTCAAGTCATTCAATCGAAATACAAGAATTAAATAGAAAACTTGACCAACTTATGATGATGGGAAATAGGTCCAATTCACCTTCTCACGAAGTATGTGCAATGTGTTCTGCACCATCACATAATATCTTTGCATGTCCTTCCGCATCTCAATTCCCAGAATTCGTGGAACAACACATTAATTCTATTCAACAATTCCCACGAAATAATTATAATCCTGCGCCGACTAATTTTTCTAATACTTATCGAACTCAGCCTCAACAATATCAATACCAACAACCCAATCCTCCTCCACCTCCACGTAATAATGCATTTGAGGAGAAGGTGTTGGCCTCACTTGAAACCTTTGGGTCAATAATCTAGTTAGTACATTCCCACACCCAGTCCATCACAAAACTAGAGTCCCAAATGGGACAAGTAGTGAGTACATTAAACCGTTTGATCGAGATTAAGTTGCCAAGTCAACCTATACAGAAACCTCAGGGTCAATACGAGAATGGGGGTAAGAGTGAGCAAGTGAATGCTATTTCGACTAGGACGACTATTCGGGAAGAGGAAGTTGTTGAATTTTCGGACGAGGGTGAGAAAAATTTAAACATTAATTCGAATAAAGAAATGGGTGAGGACGTGAATCAAAGTAGAAAAGAAAAAGAACCGGTCACAACTAATTATATTCCGAAAATGTCTTTTCCACCAAACGTTGAGGAACCGTCTAATTTATCAAAGAAAAATTCAAATACGGAAGATATAGTCGAGGTGTTTAAACAAGTAAAAATTAATATTCCATTCCTCGATGCGATAAAACAAATTCCTACGCAAAAGCGCAAAATACGCAGTCATACTCCGAAAAAGGTCTTTCTCACAAAAAAAGTAAGCTCAATTTTTCAACACGCTCCTCCAAAGTATAAAGATCCTAGTACGCCTACTATTTCATGTGTCATAGGTGACACTATCATTCATCAGGCTCTCCTTGACTTAGGAGCTAATGTTAACCTCTTACCTTATCACGTCTATAAATAACTAGGTTTAGGTGAATTTAAACCTACGACCGCTACTATTCAATTAGTGGATTGTTTTGTGAAAGTACCTAGAGGAATCGTCGAGGATGTCTTAGTTAAAATTGACAAATGCTATTATCCTGTTGATTTTATGGTCCTTGATACTGAACTTGTTTTAGATGCTAAGAATTACAGTCCTATCATTCTTGGTCGTCCATTCTTAGCCACCGCTAATGCGTGTGCCAACTGTCGAGCAGGTGTAATGAAAGTGTCATTCGGGAACATGAACCTTAAATTAAACGTGTTTAATGCGATTGATCAACCTCCTAAAGATGATGATTATCAATATATGGAGGGTAGTGAGGTTAGAAGAACGGTTGAACTTAATCAGGACAAAAACGTGAGTGAGAAGAATAATATAGTGGAAAATAAGCGGATGAATTTGAATAGTACGGACCTTAATGAGGAATTTACTTGAAAGGTTAAGAATCGATTTGAACATGATAAAGGAGAGTCATCAAAGAAATTAACGAATAGCGACCTTGTTTCGGCTTTCCACCAAAATCTCCCTAACGCCCTAAAGGGTACAAACTCTGATTTACGACCTCCTTGAGTCCTGAGCTAGAACGGTCTAGCTAAAGACGTAAAAGATAGCGCTTCTTGGGAGGCAACCCAAGCTTTATTTCGTCCGTTTCTTTTAATTTTGCGTGTTTTTGGTCATTTTGGATCAATTTTGAGTCCTTTTTGGGTCATTCTGAACAAGTTTGGGGGTCGGAGTAAACTTATTTTCAACTTATGTACATAAAATAAAGAAAAAGAGGAAAAATGGAAACTCGCGCGCGCGGCCTGCTTGCACGAGCTTGCCCCTTAGTGAAATTTTTTAAAATCTTATGTGATATTTAGCCTCAGTATCACCTCGCGCCGGAATTCGCGCGCGCGAGGAGGTCGCTCGAGAGGCCCGCTCGCGCGATCTGGGGACTTAGAAATCTTTCTTTTATAAAATGTTAATCAAGCTTTTGCTTAAACTCGCGAAGAGATTCGCGCGTGCGACGCTCGCTCGCGCAGTCCGCTCGCGCGAGGTAAGATTTTCAGGAATTTTCTCTTTTGTTCTCTAACCTCCTGTCTCCCGCACCTGGTCAGTTGTTTTTATATTTTGTTCTCTTATGTTTATTTTAGATTAAGTATTTCTTTGTTTCCATAGTTCTAGTTTTGTTTTTCTTTATTTCCTTTACGTTCTTTTAATTCTAGTTTAGTTTCTATTGTTTACGAATAAATAACAAAAAAAAAACAAATGTATTATATATTAGCTTTTTTATTTATTTGTTTGTTTAATTTTCTTTTGTTAAGTATTAATAGGTGAAATAGTGCTCCGTTTGGAGTAATTAAACTTTGATTCTATATTATTATACATTCACCTGTTTGTGAGTGCCGAGATCGAGGTATTATCGTTCCTTTCTTACCTACTCTCCTTTCTTTCATTTTATTGTTTCATTGGGGACAATGAAAGTTTTAGGTTGGGGTGTGCATTCATATGCACATTATTATATACACCAAAATTTTGAATTTTTTTTTGATACTTGTGCTTAAATAAACGATGTTACCTACGGTTTTGCAATCTCTAGTCGATACATCTTGTTATGTAACTTGGATTGTTATAGAATGGTAAACATGAGAAGATGTGATTAAACATTTGCTGAAGTCATGATATGACATTTTAGGTCATGTATCGTTCGAATCGTAGTTTTATATCATAGATTTGCACACAAACCTATGCACTACACATAATCGCTTGAATACATGTTTGATGTGAACTATAATATAATTCGGATTTCTAGATAACACATGGTGGAGACTAAGCCCAGTGAGCTTTTGAGCCTATCTTTTCTTTTTAGAGGGTTAAAAATGCATTTTGTGTTTGTCGAATTTCATTGAAGTAGTGCATTAACTCGTTGATTAGTCTCATTGTTCTTGTTTTGGTTGATAAGTTAAGTTAAAATATTTGTTACCATGCTAAATAATCTTCTGTTGTAAACATTAAAGAACTATATGACCATAGGACATGATTATAGGCCCTCTTTGTTTACCACTATCCAGAAAAATGATAAAAATTTCCTTAGTTTGCCCTTTGAGCCGTTAAAGTGCCGCTTTTTCTTTGTTCACCATTATCCTGTTTTTGCTCCAACATAGCCAATTTGTAGTTTACCATTAAAAGATTGATCAACTTTTAGTGGTATTAAGGCGATGAGTTGTTTAAGAAGAAGAAGAAAATAAGATGCTATTGGGGTAGTTGCTTTGTATTTTGATGATTACGTATTCGAAAAGCAACGAAAAGGAAAGAAAAAGATTGGAAAAAAATAAAGAAATAATAAAGAAGAAGAAGTTTGACATAAGAAGAAAAAAAGAGAGAACATATGAAAAGAAGAGAATGAAAAGATGAAGTTAGTAGAGGAGAAGAATGAAAGAAATTGTACATGCCTTACAATGCCATTCTGAGATTACCTACCTAATGAATCATTTCTATCCTTTTTCACTACCTGAGCCACATTACAACCATTGAAAAGTCCTATTTGATCCTAGGAAACATGGTTTGGATATGAAAACGATGGGAGAGGGATTAAAACATGGTAAAGACTAATTTTTCTTGATTGTTGGCATCCTATCCATGAGACTACTATTCTTTCGTGTCATGCATCTTGTTCTAGTCATATGTGAGCATTTCTCGTTTTGAAAACATATTTCCTTTGCTCCCATATATTGGATAAATTACATATGTTCTGAGCGTTTTATTTGAGAGTGTAATTCATTGTGAGATTCGTAGTCGAGACATAGTTAAATGGTTATCCGAAGTATATTCCATGTTCAGGACATGCGCGTGTTCATTTGACTACTACATCACACACGTGCAATTTTATGAGAAACTCTATTGATTTATACGATGCATGTGCTTGAGATTGTTTTTCATGACGTAGGTAGATGTTTGATTCCGTTTCTTCTTGTTCGTTATTCTATTTCGAATCATCATTCTATGATAAGGAGTATTGATTGTTTTGTTTTTCATTTTAATAAAACTTTTCTTTACAAGTTAATAAAGATGGTTGTGGGTGACTTGTTGACGAGAACCCTCACGAGACTTCACTCGTCCTACTAGGGATACCTAGGGATTTAAAAGGCTTGTTGCATATGCTAAATGCAATCGTGTTTCCTGCGACAATGAGTTAGGATTTTTAAGTATAGTAGTATTTATTTTAATATTTTTCTTTGCTCGAGGACTAGCAAAGTGTAGGTTTGGGGGCGTGATCGACGACGAATAGTTGCCGTTTATAGTCCTGGAAATACCCTTTGTTAGCCTATTTCATGTAGTTATTAGTTATTTTTTAATAAGTATTCTAAATTTTGTAGGATTTGGAGCTTTAACTTGAAAATGCACAAAAATCCAATGATTAGTGGCTTTGGAAGTCATTCTGGGCTCAAACGGTGATTCCGGTGAAAGCTGAATGCAGTAGCAGCCTCAGAAAATCTCATTTTTGACAAGGAATACTTTAGATTTGAGAAATTTCTCCAGAGATATAAAATATAGATCTTCAAGTTACGGACGCGTGGCCATAAACGGTGAGTCAATACGAGGTTCGAGTCAAAAGTTATCGCAATTCTACGATCGGTGCGCAGAGTAGCAGAAAATCTGAGAAAAGTTGGAAAATGGCCTGGTCGCTGGAGCGACCCGTTGAAAAAGTCAAAGTTGCGTATTTCGAGGTCCTGAAGAGCCCTATGCGATCCGAATTGGCTGAATACGTCCAGAAACGTAAAAACAGCTATTTTAGTGCGATTTGGCTTAGGAAAGCTTCCTAAATCCTTCCAAACTCTATATAAATCATATTCTAAATCAATTTTGTGGTTACACATCATTACCCAATATTAGATACATCCATATACAACTAAAATTTCAGCCATTGAAGAGGGGAAAGCAAGGAGAAGAAGAAGATGACCAAGGATTCCCATGGCCTCCTCCATCAACCTCTTGTCGTTCATCAATTCCATGGCCAACTAAACTCAAGATCTAGGGTTTCAACGAAACCCTAGCCAAGTAATAGGGTGTATTTTATGTTTTTATTTTAGTTTTATTATGTATGGATGACAGTCACATGTTCCGAGGATTTTTATTAATAAATCGTGCTTTTGTTGATTAAATCGTTACTTTCAAAGTTTACTCTTGTCTTAGATATATTTTGATAGTAGTGTGCTCAATGATCTATGCTTGCTGTGCTTGTTTAGATTATTTACATGTAATGGTGCTTAAATTGAATTGTGCTATCAAGTATCCGAATAGTCCATGCCTAGATTAGACGGATTATACCACAACCCTAGTTTAGTGTGGGATAATTCGTGCTAACCGAAGATGGATTATGTTGGTGCTTGAACCATAGTTATTTTCTTGACGGAGGAATTGGGCTTGTAGCTACAATTCCCCATTATCATCCAACTTAATAAGCTAAAGTAATTCATAAATACCCTTATTATGAAGCTAGTGGTGGATTTACAATCCTAGGTTCCTTAAACTTATTATAAAAACAAATAGTTAAATGCTTTCATAATTTAGATTTACTTTAATTGTTATTAGTTTAATTCAAATTAAATCAAAAATCCGTTTTTCTTAATTAACTAAATTTAGGTTTTAAAAATTAAAGTGCATAGTATTCAGTCTCTGTGGGTTCGACCTTTACTTCCACACTGCAAATCTTTTGAAAGTAAAGCATAAGTTAAGCATACTTTTATATCTTGATTTTGACAAGATCAGTTACTGTTCAATCACGTGAAATTTGAAAAGCCTATCGATTACTGTGGCCGAAAGGTTGATTTGACTTATCCTTTTTACTATAGTGTTAACCTTAGTTAATGGGAGTTTCACCGAGAAATTTTTGCATTAACCATGGTTATTTTACTTTTGTCCTTGGATTCTTTACTGTAGGCATTGGATGGCTTCATCCTTCCATTGCATTGATGATGTTGGCTTCTGCATCTTCATCAAATGGGTAATCATCATCAGGGTCACTGTGGTAATGAGGTAAGCAGTCACCATTATAACTTCAGAGCATATGAAATTCGTTGTGAATGATGTCCCGTGGTCCTTCAAACTTTGGATACCAAAATTGGCATTCTTCTGACTGGATGTTGATATCAGAAATTTCTTTACCAATATCATCATATGAAAAGTGACCACTATCTATCTTTGAAATCCATGGATCTTTTCTTGGATTGCATGACTGGATTACTAATCTTTTGGTTATACCCAAAGTAAACCAATTCCTGTCAGAAAGTTTCATTCGGGTAGTGTTGAGAGCTTTGGCTCTTCTTTTACAATGATCAAGGAATGAATTACTTGCTGGAATTGGTTGACTAAACTGAGTTTCAAAATCAGGTATGTTAATAAGAGTGCAATTCCAAGCATTGGCTCCAAATATTCTTACTAGATGGAGTGAAGGGTAGAGATCATAAAAAGGAGGGATCCATTCAGGATTGGCTGAAGTGTTGCCCAGAATTGCTATGTAACCAAATCTTCTGTTATCAACTTGTTTAGTATAATCTTTTACTGTATTGCGAATTATCTTTGGAAGTAATTGGAGTTCACCTATCTAGATACTAATTAAAGATCAGAGTAGCAAAGTCTGAAGAAGAAAGAAACAGATAAATAAAGAAGACAATAAATAACTGAAACTTACAGATTATATTACTGAGAAGCAAGCACTGAATTGCTCAGTGTATACATCAAGTCTTACAAACTACGAACTGAATTATTACAGAAATCTTTTTGAGAGAAGTAGATGAATTATTCTTAAAGAAAATCTCACGTACACTCAAATAATTCTCTCTAAAGCTCTCTTGTTTTGAAGCTCTCTAAAAAATGAACTACAAGTAGAACTGCCCAATTTGAATTGCCTGTAACTAAATGCAGAACTGGTTACTTATAGCCTTTAAGAGGGTCCTGTTGAGCTTGTGAATGGGCAATGAGCTGTAAAGATCTTCTAAAAAGCTGGGGAATCACATGGTTTTACTGTTGGTGAACAGTATTCTGTCTGTTACTATTCAATCACGCGGAATCTGAAAAGCCTGTCGGTTACTGTGGCAGAATTTAGATATATAAAAATTGAGAATCAATTAACCAATAAATCACTTCAAATCAAGATAGAAGACTTCAAGTCTAGAATTATTAGTTATTTATGTGCAGACTTACCTAATGCCTTTTGGTATAGGAAAAAAACATAGTTACTCTTCCTTCTGTTAAAGATTTTAATGGGTCTAATATCCCTACCAAAGCTAGACCCATTCAAATGAGTCAAGAAGACATGGAATTATGTAAACAAGAAATTGGTGAATTATTAAATAAAAATATAATTCGTAAAAGTAAGTCACCCTGGTCTTGACCTGCTTTCTATGTTAGAAAAAATGCTGAGTTAGAAAGAGGAACACCAAGGTTAGTTATCAATTACAAACCTCTCAACAAGGTCTTAGAATGGATTAGGTACCCTATCCCCAATAAGAGAGATTTAGTCAATCGATTAAGCCAAGCTATTTTTTTTAGTAAATTTGATATGAAGAGTGGATTTTGGTAAATATAAATTCATGAGAGTGATAGATATAAAACTACCTTTACTACCCCATTTGGACATTATGAATGGAATGTAATGCCCTTTGGTCTTAAGAATGCCCCTAGTGAATTTCAAAACATTATGAATGAAATATTTAACCCATTCAGTCATTTTTCAATTGTCTACATTGATGATGTTCTTATTTTCTCAAACTCAATTGATGAACATTGGAAACATTTAAATTCGTTTTTCAATACTATCAAAGCCAATGGTCTTGTTTTCTCAGCCTCAAAAATCAGTCTATTTCAGTCCAAAGTCAGATTTCTTGGTCACAATATTCATCATGGAAAAATCACTCCTATTGATAGAGCTATTCAATTCACTAATAAATTCCCAGATGAAATTCTGGACAAAACCTAGTTACAAAGATTTTTAGGATCTTTAAATTATATATCTGATTTTTATCCTAGTCTTCGTTCCAAATGTAAACCCCTTTTTGATAGATTGAAATCTAATCCCCCTCCTTGGTCATCCATTCATACTTCCATTGTTCAAGAAGTCAAAAAATATGTCAAGACTTTGCCATGTCTTGGCATTCCTTCAGTTGATTCCTTTAAAATTATTCAAACAGATGCTTCCGAGCATGGTTATAGAGGAATTCTCCTTCAAAAAGTCAATGGTTTATCCAATGAACAGATTGTGAGATATCATTCTGGAATTTGGAACAAAGCACAAAACAATTACAGTACCATAAAGAAAGAAATTCTTTCTTTAGTATTATGTATAAGTAAATTTCAAGATGATATTTTAAGTCAAAAATTTCTAGTCAAGATTGATTGCAAAAGTGCTAAATTTATTTTTTGGAAAAAGATGTCAAAAATTTGGCTTCAAAGCAAATATTTGCCAGATGGCAATCTATTTTATCTATATTTGATATATCAAAAGCAGTAACAATTCAATCCCTGATTTTCTTACTCGTGAATTTTTACAATGTAAAAATGGAGGACAAGAAGAAGGAGAAGGATAACAAATTAGTAGTTATCCCTCCAACAGTTATCCCTCCAATTGAATTAGTTAACAGGTATCAAGTACTTGGATCAATATCCAGGCCCAGTTACCAGTCAGCCTTAGTCAGACCAACCAACAGTCAATACCTAGTCAATGACCCCAGAACAGATTATGTAGTAAAACCTAACCCAGTTCACCTATTCTGGATTGAGCAATATCAAAGTCACTACAAAAACCCAGTTGATTTCGTTAAACTCACCTTCCCCACTGGATGGCATTTCATTCCCAAAAGTCCAGAAATTTGTTGGTAATTCAGTTACTAATGGTTCGTTTTCCAACTCATTTTAGATGATTTATATTGAATACTAAAGCTTTGTCAACAATTTCTAACGGATATATCCGTTAGTAATTTCCAAAAAAAACCAAAAAAAATTACCAACGGTTTTACTAACGGTTATATCCGTTAGAAATATGCAGAAAATAAAAAAAAAAATTAATTTGTTTGTATGCTTCACAAAATTTTTTGCCACCTAATTAACAAGCATATTAATCTACTAGATATTGCCCGTGCCTAAAACAACTATCGAGCAATTCAAACCATACAAGTGTTTGGCCATTAGTCAACTATACTTGCATGAAAGCTTCAAATTACAATGAATTGTGCTTACAACCAAATAGAACATCTCACATCACTAATTCATGTGTTTGAATATTAGTCAACTATACTTGCATGAAAGCTTCAAAGTACAATGAATTGTGCTTACAACAAAAATAGAACATCTCACATCAATAATTCATGTGGGAAAAAAATGAATGCAGTGCCTCTTCACTTTTTGCTTGACTTGTCCTCCGTAATTAACACTTTCGCATTGTCCTTCAGACGCGCCAAATCTTCTTTTTCTGCTATAAAATACCAAATTTGGGATAAGTAGACATTGTAGACCCTAGATTCAAAAAAATTGAAGACTCAAAATCAATTTAAAGATTGAAATAAGAAATCACACTTTGCAATTTCCTCTATATTCAAGCTCTCTTTTGCAACTTCATCTTTCTCCCTAGTATGCAGAGACAAATAAATGTATATGCATCTCTATGTTCACATAGATAATAAGACAGAGAGAGGGACGATATCTATGTTCGTAGTGGTCATCTAATAATTGATGGAGAGAAAGGGTTCCACACAAATTGGTTGTGAAGTTCATAAAGAGAGATTATAATTGACTCACTTTCATTTACTTGTGAAGTTCAACATCAATCTATTCCATATTTCTAGTTTTCAACTTGATAACACTGTTAAAAATAGATTGGGATAAGTATCATCAGATAAGCATCTAAAGTAGAGGGATGAAGAAGAAATTGAACCTGTTTTGGCTTGGACTAAAAACAAATGAAGTAACTCTGCCTGCAATTCAATGAGCAAATCAACATCAAAACAAATTAAAAAACAAATGAAAAATCTTGCAGCCAAACAGTCCGCTAGTCACAAAACAAAATGAGACCTTCAGTTATTTAATACACACTATACCTATTTCAACTTCAAACATCCCCAAGAACATACCAACTTTTCTCGAATTTCTCACATAGAAGTATAATATGTATGTGTATATTTCGTGCAGCCTTAAAAAAATATGAGAGACAATGATGAGTATTTATAATGAAAATGCAAGGCTAGAATGAAATCTCTAAGTTTAGATCAGAGAGTTTGGATGAAAGTTCAAAAAAATAATTTCATAAAACAGACATTCTAAAAAATGGAAAAGTTGTTAAAACACAGCTTGCTTCCATACTAACTGCCATTAAATTATGCTCGTAAAGAAATATGAGCGATAAGCATTTGAAAATACCTATGTTTCTGTTCTTTCTCAGCTTGCTTCCGAGCATGTTCAGCAGTTGTAAAGCCAAATGTATCAAACTGCATAGCTTGCTTCCTTGGTTTCGAACTACTTACCTGTAGTGAGTCTAAAGCTCCACATCTATGTTAACTAACCATTTTTTGATAGTTCATCAAATTATTAACAAAGTATCTTATAGTAGCACAGTAGCATCATAACCAGAAAATTGGGTAATATCTGAAAAGCTCCTTTAAATGTAGGACACTAGAACGGGCAATGCCATAAATAGAATAAAGAAAAGAAAAAGGTAAATAGAAAGATTACAACCATGATGATGATAAGAAATGCAATGAGTGATATAGGCTAAACTCGTAAATGCAATCCTCACTGCTGACTATCCAGATTAAGCAGCAATCCTGCATCAGTTGATCAACAAGCAGATTTAACAGATTGTTCAGAAATATTTATGTAAGGAAGTTACAAACTAAAATATCTAGGGTGATCAACATCACTTCCAAATATAAGCATCAAAAAGTGGAATAGAGTAAATATTTGTGTGTTGTCAGTAGTTTTATAACAAAGCACATGAAATGAAACAATTAAAAAAGAACTTACAATAGAACATGCTAGCTAGAAGGAACATATATCCATGCTGCTATTGCTTAATGTAAAATGTGAGGGTTGAGAACTATATAAAATAAGCTATTTACTGACCGCATGTAGATCAGTTTCAAAAACTTTTCAAATCATATATAAATAAACAAACAGAATGAATATAAAGCAAAGCCAAACTTTAGAACTGGGAGATTTTTTTAATATGTTAACTAATTTCATATCATTTTGCAGCATTTAGCATCAGAGGAACCCAAAATCATGAAGCATCAAAGAATGGTACTAAAGCATATGTAGAAGGTGGGTAAGCTGAAGTATAACTTAAAGTTAAGTCTGAATTGGCATCCACAATTAAAGGTTGGGGCCCAAAACTGGAGAACATATTTGTGGTCAAATGGTTTTCATAAATATTAGATTGTTAGGCCATCCCCTTATAGTTAAGAATGGACTTATTTACTCATTCTTTCTTTCTCTTTCCTTTTTCCTCTCTTGTTTCTATGAAAACAGGCCTAGTGATAACAGGCATATGTACAAAGTCAACTCTGGTGCATTTACACTCATGTTTTTCACTAGACAAAAAGTGTTGATGCAAGATCTTGCCCAATTATCCTATGATTCAGCGCATTACAACCCCAATAGATATACAGTATACTACCCCCATAAGATTGTCTTAATTTAGTGTTAGTATCTCTTTTAACCTGAGTAACCTTATACCCCACTCCTTGGAAGTTTTGTGACTTATGAGTTATGAGGCACTGAACTTTAAACTATTTATTTAAAATACAGTCATATCATGCATTATGTGTACATCAATGTGTGGAAACTAGTGGGAGAAGACTCACCCCTATATATTTCTGTGTTGCTACATTGTTTGGATGCAGAAAAGAAGTTTGGGAAAAAGAGGAAGTCCAATTTTCATGGAATTATCTGTACGCTTAAGTGCGTTGAAAGCTAGTTGCAAATTCACTTAACTGCCCTCAAAGTAACTGTAACTTTTGCTCAAATGGAAAAGAAACAAATAGTTGAATGAAATGAAGAATTCTCCTTCTCTTGACTAGTTGAATCAGTTTCCAAGAAAACTAAAAAAGAAAACACACACAATCTATTTTTCCTCTTTCATTTTTTTTTTTGGTTTCACTTAATAAGTACAAAAACCAAACACAATTTTTGGAACATTACAATTGAAATATACTAATCCTAAAGTTCGTAATCTACTTTTCCCCTTTCATTTTTTTTTGGTTTAACTTAATAAGTACAAAAACCAAACACAAAATTTTTGGAACATTACAATTGAAATATACTAATCCTAAAGTCCGTATCCAAATGAAACGGATATTCAATGTCTAAAACACAGCTAAGTTTAAAAAAACTCACACTAAAAGTATTTTCGTAAGCATGATGGGTTTTAGATACATCTTCACTTCTTTACCTCAAACCTGCATAAAAGTAATTTTGTAAGTATGATGGGTTTAGGGACGTACATCTCCACTTACCTTAGACCTGCATAAAGAAGAAAAGAAAGCAATATATAACTGTTGAATGAATCACAATAACAATCATGTTTACAAGGAAATTAAGACCAATGAAAAAAAAAACCTCCATTTCTACATTGATAGTAATAGTATACCAAATTGTTACCCAAATGAATTCAGCAACACCACCTTTTTCTTTCAAAATTCTATTTCTCAATATAAGCAAAACACAATGACCAAATCAAATAAGTGTGGATATCGCATTTTTCCTTACCCATAGCTTTTCTTTCAAAATCTTTTTTAAATTTCAAAACATAAAACAATGAGTCGCCACTTAAATTTTAAAAGGAAAATTAAGAAATCATTTTAAAGCAAACTGATCCTTTTTAGAAACCAGAGGTTTTCTAGGTCCGGGGATTATAGAATGAGAGGGGAAGGAGCCCGTCGGACTAAAAGTCCTATCTCGCGATAAGCCTCTACTTAACATCCTTTTAATCGAATTAATAATCTAAGCATGTCCTCAACTAATACATATGTATAAATATACATTACAAAATGATGTCTAAAGGGTGTAAGATTGCAAGTGAGAAAATATCATTCAAAAACCACATAATTCAAGTAGCAAGCGATATGATATGCAAATAAGGAACCATGGAACTTACCCGGGATCTATGTCGCGAATATTAAACGTACAATGCATACGAATAGAAAGTAAAACCTAAGAAAAGGTCTCTAATCACAGGTATTCACATAAGGCAAGATCCTAATTCTAACGTGTCGCGCACGAGGTCATAAAATCAATAAAAAATCAGGGAATTAAGTAAACTAGAGAAAGGGTTGAGAAGTTGTACCTCAAGTGCGCTGCAAAATAAGGGTTAGTCCACATACTTTAGGAAGAATGTATAATATCGGATAATTATTCCGAAATGTCTAGCTTAATTCTATCAAGTAAAAGAAATGACGCAATTATGAATTCTAATACCGATCTATATGGATGAATGTGCATGATTACAAGAACAAGAATAAGCTATTGTATTATTCCTTGGTTTGGATCATTTAGCCTTTGTATTTAAGCTTAATTAATCATTATTAACACATGGTTTAAGTCCTAGGTCATGGAGAGATCATTTAGACTATTGTTTGCAAGATATATCAAAGTTGTGACAGAATTCTGAAAATTGCTGAGAGCAGACCAGGACTTCATAGAAATAAAATATATATATATATATATATACTTCCCATGGTGTAATCTTGATGATATTTGGACACAAAATGCCTCTGTGCGTCTAGTTTCTAACCCAAAAAGAAAATTGAGGTTTGAATGGTTAGATCTCTGGGAATTGGACAAACACTAGACATCACTCAGACTTACAACTCCCCATCCAGAGTTTTTGTATGATTTTCTAACAATAGTAAAAAAAAAATCAGAAATGCTTTGGCCTTTTTAGGGTAGCTTCCTAACACATTAAACTACTTAAAAAAATTTATTTTGGTTCAAGAGTGCTTGATTAAGGTTCTGATTTCCTTATTTCAAAAGAGTGTTACTGCTCTGAAACTCTGGACAGATTATAGATGTTCCACCAAACCCTTGACCAAACCACTCCAAACATGAAACTACCTTAAAACAAAAATTACAGTGGTAGAACTTTGAGTTATAAACACTTTTCCGTTGGTTTCATTCAGTTCCAACGGTTCGATGTTCAACTAAAAATCTATGATCAAAAATAGATTGTGAACTCACTGCATCATTTAATCAAATACAACTTTGTTAACTAATTTGAGCCATGGAACTTGGCTTGAACCACACCACCTCTCCTACCATTTGATGGTCATGGGAGACTAACTACATTTATATCTTGAAGGTCTCCAAGAAATATGGAGAAATTTCATGAGACCTAAACATAACAAACCTAAACCATGGAGATAGGTTTAGATTTATTAATCAAGTGTACTAATATCAACTTCAACTTTACAAAGAAATTAAAGGATTTCAAGTCTAAGGATTCAAGTAAGACACTGAGGGTCTCATGGATCTCAAAGACTAAAAGGGAGAGGAAAAGAAAATTTCAAAGATTCTAAGTATATTTGTGATTAGAAAGACTAATAAATTCAAAGTTTTACCTCCAAAATATCCACAAGTTTTTTGATTTTGAAGAACTTCCAAAGACTAATCAAGCTTTCCACCCTCTTCAACTCTTCTAAAACTACCTTCTAATTGTGTTTAGAGAAGAAATTATGAAAGTTTTAAAACTTGGAGAACTAATACAACCTCTAGATTCAAAGAAAATTCCAACCCCCATGCAAGAGGATATTCATCCTCTATTTATAAACAAATTTAAAGGGGTATTTTAGTCATTTCAGAGCAGAAAACCCTAATTCGAACTGTCCTTTGGTAGTACAAAATGTGTTGTATTACAGTTGGCTGTTACAAAAATACAAAACTCGATGGAGATGGAAGCAGCACTCTCTGAATGCCGGAACGACACTCAGTGAATGCCGACGCGACATTCTCTGAATGCCGCAACGGCACTCATAGAATGCCGCGGACAACTCCATGGACTACCGTCTTTTTTGGATTTTCAAATTTAGCGGCACTTGAAGTATTTTAGCGGCATTTAGTGGATACCATTGCGGCTCTCCCTGAATGCCATTCCGGGAGCTAGGTAGTGCCGCAACGGCAGCCCGTGACAGCCGCAAATCTGCCTAAGTGTCGTTTTGCCTCAATTCTCCGCTATCTTTCTTTTTTTACTTTTTGTTTAGGTTAGAGAGTCTTTCGAAAAGTTTGAATCATCTTTGGAAGTCCTAGGTTGGCCGGACATTGTCATCATCGGGTTTTGGAGGTATCACTCCCCTTAACTCGACGTTTGGTCAAAATTAGGGTGTCTACAGTTTGCCCCTCTTCGACGGAGCTCGTGGAGCAACGCAAACCACAAGTGAGCGTCGAAGCCTGTGTGAAGATAAGCCTTTGACCAAACAGTCGGGTTCAGGTAAAAATATAAAGCGTTGCAAAAAGAAAGCCATCGCACAACAAATTTCTAATTGGTCATGCTCCATGATGAGGTGCCAACGTATCCCCTCAGGAATCAGACCAAGACATAGTTCGAGCGGGAGTCAGGCATACGCAAGCACAAGTAATCATACGGATGGATGCTCCTATCTTTTCGTGATGCACATGCTCATACAATGGTATTTTTCAAAATAAACTCGACCGATCAAGTGCCATGCTTACTCTATGTCATGTCTTCTCTATATGTGACGCATATTTCATGATGTGCTTAGCCAGAAAAGATTTACCAAATGTTGACCGATGCAAAGATTCGTTTGCAAAGGTCGAGAAAATGCATTTCAAAATTCACAAGACGAGGGTTAACGCAAATCTGTTGCGAGAACCGAGAATGCAAATCTGTTACACTTTGAAGGATCAACGTAAATCTATTACGAGGAACGAGAATATAAATCTTTTATATTCCAAAGACGAGGGTTTACGTAAATCTATTGCGAGAACCGAGAATGCAAATCTATTACACTCTGAAGGATAAACATAAATCTGTTATGAGGATCGAGAATATAAATCTGTTATATTCCCAAAACGAGGGTTAACGTAAATTTGTTACGAGAACCGAGAATGCAAATCTGTTACACTCCAAAGGATCAACATAAATCTGTTACGAGGATCAAGAATTTAAATCCGTTATATTCCAAAGACGAGGGTTAACACAAATTTGTTGTGAGAATCGAGAATGCAAATCTATTACACTCTAAAGTATTAACGTAAATATGTTATGAGGATTGAGAATATAAATCCGTTATATTCCCAAGCCGAGGGTTAACGCAAATCTGTTGCAAGAACCGAGAATGCAAATCTGTTACACTCTGAAGGATCAACGTAAATTTGTTATGAGGATCGAGAATATAAATCCGTTATATTCCTAAAATGAAGGTTAACGCAAAACTGTTGCGAGAGCCGAGAATGCAAATTTGTTACACTCTGAAGGATAAACGTAAATCTATTACGAGGATCGAGAATATAAATCCGTTATATTCCCAAAATGAGGGTTGACGCAAATCTATTACGAGAATCGAGAATGCAAATCTGTTACACTCTGAAGGATCAACGAAAATCTGTTATAAGGATCGAGAATATAAATCTGTTATATTCCCAAGACGAGGGTTAACGTAAATCTGTTATGAGAACTAAGAATGCAAATCTGTCACACTCTGAAGGATCATCGTAAATCTATTACGAGGATCGAGAATATAAATTCGTTATATTCCCAAAACGAGGGTTAACGCAAATCTGTAACGAGAATCGAGAATGCAAATCTGTTACACTCTGAAGGATCAACGTAAATCCGTTACGAGGATCGAGAATATAAATCCATTATATTTCCAAAACGAGGGTTAATGCAAATCTGTTGCGAGAACCGAGAATGCAAATTTGTTACACTCTGAAGGATCAACGTAAATCTGTTACGAGGATCGAGAATATAAATCTGTTATATTCCCAAAATGAGGGTTAATGCAAATCTGTTGCAAGAACCGAGAATGCATATTTGTGCACTCTGAATAATCAACGTAAATCTGTTACGAGGATCGAGAATGTAAATCTGTTATATTCCCAAAATGAGGGTTGACGCAAATCTGTTGCGAGAATCGAGAATGCAAATCTGTTACACTCTAAAGGATCAACGTAAATCTGTTACGAGGATCGAGAATATAAATCTGTTATATTCCCAAGACGAAGGTTAACGCAAATCTGTTGTGAGAACCAAGAATGCAAATCTATTACCCTCTTAAGGATCAATGTAAATCTATTACGAGGACCGAGAATATAAATCCGTTATATTCCCAAAACGAGGGTTAACGCAAATTTGTTACGAGAACCGAGAATGCAAATCTGTTACACACTGAAGGATCAATGTAAATCTCTTACGAGGATCGAGAATATAAATCCATTATATTCCCAAGACGAGGGTTAACGCAAATCTGTTGCGAGAATCGAGAATGCAAATCTGTAACACTCTGAAGGATCAACGTAAATCAGTTACGAGGATTGAGAATATAAATCCGTTATATTCCCAAGACGAGGGTTAACGCAAATTTGTTGCGAGAACCGAGAATGCAAATCTGTTACACTCTAAAGGATCAACGTAAATCTGTTACGAGGATCGAGAATATAAATCCATTATATTCCCCAGACGAGGGTTAACGCAAATCTGTTGCAAGAACCGAGAATGCAAATCAATTACACTCTAAAGGATCAACATAAATCTGTTACGAGGATCGAGAATATAAATCCATTATATTTCCAAAACGAGGGTTAATGCAAATCTGTTGCGAGAACCGAGAATGCAAATTTGTTACACTCTGAAGGATCAACGTAAATCTGTTACGAGGATCGAGAATATAAATCTGTTATATTCCCAAAATGAGGGTTGACGCAAATCTGTTGCGAGAATCAAGAATTCAAATCTGTTACACTCTGAAGGATCAACGTAAATCTGTCACGAGGATCGAGAATATAAATCTGTTATATTCCTAAGATGAGGGTTAAGGCAAATCTGTTGTGAGAACCAAGAATGCAAATCTGTTACACTCTGAAGGATCAACGTAAATCTATTACAAGGATCGAGAAAATTAATCCGTTACATTCCCAAAATGAGGGTTAAGGCAAATCTGTTACGAGAACCGAGAATGCAAATCTGTTACACTCTAAAGGATCAACGTAAATCTGTTACGAGGATCAAGAATATAAATCCATTATATTCCCAAGACGAGGGTTAACGCAAATCTGTTATGAGAACCGAGAATGCAAATCTGTTACACTCTGAAAGATCAACGTAAATCTGTTATGAGGATCGAGAATATAAATCTGTTATATTCCCAAGACGAGGGTTAACGTAAATCTGTTGCAAGAATCGAGAATGCAAATTAGTTACACTTTGAAGGATCGACATAAATCTGTTATGAGGATCGAGAATATAAATCTGTTATATTACCAAGATGAGGGTTAACGCAAATCTGTTACGAGAACCGAGAATGCAAATATGTTACACTATGAAGGATCAACGTAAATCTATTACGAGGATCGAGAATATAAATACATTATATTCCAACGAGGGTTAATGCAAATCTGTTACGAGAACTGAGAATATAAATCCGTTATATTCCCAGAACAAGGATTAACGTAAATCTGCTGCGAGAACCGAGAGTGCAAGTCTGTTGCACCCTAAAAAAATGGGGTAATCATATTTGGATGAGTCAAAACTCAAAATCATTTCAATTTTCAAATTTTGGAGCCCACGGACTCAAAATCATTTCAATTTTCAAAATTTTGGAGCCCATAGACTCAAAATCATTTCAATTTTCAAGATTTTGGAGCCCACGGACTCAAAATTATTTTAAGTTTTGAATTTTGGAGTCAATCGGATTCTTATCAAATCAAATTTTCAAGATCAAGAGTCAATCAAGCTCTATTCAATTTTCCGCAACCGAGAATCAGCTAGACTCAAATTAATTCATGTCTCCAAAAAAAAATTGGAGTTAAACAGACTCAATTCAATTTTTCAATTTTTAATCCCGTGAGTCCACCAATCTCAATTTATATTCAATTTCTAAAAATTCGTAGTCAATCAGACTCAAATCAACTCAAACTTCAAAACCGGGAGTCCATCTGAATTGATTCAATTCAATTTTCAAAACTCAGGAGTTAATCAGACTCAAACCAATTTAATTTGGTTCGATTTCTAAAATAGGAGTTAGTCGGACTCCATTTAATTTTCAATTTCTAAATTTGGGAGTCAATCTGACTCAAATCAATTCAATTTCAAAAAAATCGGAGTTAATTTGACTCAATTCAAAATTTCTAAAATCTGGAGTCAATTCGAATCAAGATTTCAATTTAACAAAAACATAAGTCAATTTGACTCCTTTCTATCATCAAGATCCTATCTTTTGGTTGAATTCATGATTGAATATCACAGCATTTCATGTGTTGCTATGTTTTCCTCTTAAGCCCCTTAAAAAAAACTTGATTCTTCTCTCTTTCATGCAGATCTGTTCCTACGGCTAACGGTTCAGGCTCCCCAGGACCTCCAAAGAAGAGATATAATCCCTCTCCAAGTAATGATCCTTCGCTCCTCCTTGCCGACCCCGAATCGTGCCACTCAGCACGTGCCTTTATCAAAGTGGTAAAACTCTAGACTTCACTTCGCATTTCTACTTCTCTAGATGATTAATGCAATGTATGATGCTTAATGCATATATGAACATGATTTCAATCTTGCGTGCTTTGCGGATTTTTGATTCCCTTAAGACATTGTTATGATCATGTTTAGGACATCAGGACTACATGTAGGATTTACACATTTGCTTATCCTTGTTATCCCGATTTCATTGATTTTGCGTCGAGACCATCCCCCAAAATTTCATTATTATTATTCACACGACCCCAAATCTCATATTTTTCATCCAGGGAGACACTTGGACTCAACAATTCAAATTCATTCAACTTTTTGACAAAAGGAGTAACACAAACTCAAAAATTCAAAGGGAGTCACGTGGACCCAAAAATTCAACTTTCTTACATGAGGACTCAAAAATTCACATTTTAAAAACAAAAGAGTCACTTGGATCCATGGACCCACATTTCCATAACAGAGGAGTCATTCGGATTCAAAAATTTGCATTTAACATCAACGGAGTCGCTCGGACTCAACGAAATTCACGGAGTCACACGGACTCAACAAAAATTCACTTTTTATACAAATTGAATCACACAGACTCAATCAAATTCACATTTCATACAAATGGAGTCATACAGACTCAACAAATATATATATGTATATACAAATTTTTTTTTACACGAATGGAGTCACACGAACTCAACAAATTCACTTTTTATATAAATGGAGTCATACGGACTCAAAGAATTTCTTATTTCAAAATCGGGGGTTAACATTTCAAATTTTCTTAATCAGAATCAATTTTGACTCAATAAGAATCTCAAATCTCAAAATTGGAGTCAAATCGCCTCAACAAAAATTCCAATTTTCAAAATCGGGAGTCAATCAGACTCAAAGAATTTCTGTTTCACAAAATTGGGAGACGATCGGACCGAAAGAATTTCTTCTTCACAAAACAGGGAGTCAATCATACTCAATTTATTTCAAAGTCATGAATCAGGAGTTAATTAGACCCAAACAAATTCAATATCTCAAAATTTCAGAGTCTGGAGTCGGCTCAACTCAACTCAACTCCCATTTCCAAGTCGGGAGTCGATTCGACTTGAAGCAATTCCTATTTTCAAAGGGGAGGGGAGACGCACTGACTCAAATAATTCACATTTTACAAAATGAGAGTCATATGATCTTGAAAATTCACATTTCCCAAGCACGAAGTCATATGGACTCAAAAATTCATTTTTTACTAACACGGAATCATGCAAACTCAAAGACCCATTTTTTACAAATACGGAGTCACGTGAACTTGAAACATTCTTATTTTACAAACACGGAGTCACGCGGACTCAAGAACTCAATATTTTATACTCATGGAGTCACACGGACTCAAGAACTCAATATTTTACACACACTGATTTACGCGGACTAAAAAATTTATATCTTACATATATGAAGTCACGCGGGCTCAAGAACTTATTCTTTTATATTAACAAAGTCACGCGGACTCAAGAATTCATTAACGGAGTCACACGAACTCATGAAATCATATTCTACGCAAATGGAGTCACGGAGACTTAAAAATTAACTGAGTCACACAAACTCAAAGAATTTATTTTACAAAGATGGAGAGTCCTCAGACTCAAAGAATTGGATTTTGACAAAAATGGAGAGTCCTTGAATCCAATGAATTGGTTTTTTTTTAACAAAAATGGAGAGTCCTTGAACTCAAAGAATTGGTTTCACAAAAGTGGGGAGTCCTCAGACTCAAAGAATTTGAATGGAGCTGATGGGGTCACGAAGGGAGTTGTGCTACCCTAGCTGTGTTTGGAAAGCATGATTTTCTGCACTTGCGGATCATTTGGAATAAACGCAATAATTGTGTCCAAAGAGGGGAGTCCTCTTTGCCCTCAGTCTTGGACTATTATCATATTTTCACTTTTAGTATTGTGTTGTGATAGTGTTTAAAACTCCTGCTTGCAATGCTTATGGGATGCTTATGGAGGCTTTTCAAATCTTTATTCATCATCTTAAACCCACACTTTTGAGACCATTATTGACTCATCGAAGGAGGAAAATCTTAAAAGATGACTGACTCAAACTCTGTATTATTATGAATCAATATCATCTCACCTTTCATTTATTCATCATCTAACGATGGTAGTACTTCACCGACAAATCTAAACTTTGAAGATTCTCCCTGTTCGAGTTAGCTAGGTTTTTTTTTTTGCCTATTTAGAGTGTGCTTCAAATTAGTGCTTTAGCTTAGAGAATAAAAGACATTCTATTTCAATCCATTCAAAACAAACTTGATTACTTCAGAACTTTTCTCTGACATAGAGGGATTTTAGCAAACGAAGTTTGCCCCTAGTTTAAATATGACTTGGAGGCATTGCTTCTGGGATTAAATAAGGTGTTCAGCAAATGAAGTTTGCCCCTGGTTTGGCAATATATATGTGGCTTCAGGCAAACTTACGCAAGTTTGCCCCTAGTCTGAAGGAAGAAAACCAAAGGCACAAAGGGTGATGGTTACGGTTTAGGGATGATTATGGATCGAGAATCTTGCAAGGTTTGCCTACTTCTCCCTAAACGGGAATTTGGTCCAGAGTAGTTCGGCCAAAGCTTAAAGAAAGTGCCAGATTATTGGTGGCGACCAAACCGAACAGGTTGCCTACGTATCACCGAGTGAAAATCAGGTCGAGCGTAGATCAAGTACTCTGGAGGTCTTGAAAAAATAAGGCTTTAAGAATAGGTGAGCTCTTCGAGCCATCCTTTCATATGGGTCCAACGAGTGCTCTTTCTGAAGTGGGCGGCTTGTGGTAGCCTTCGAACTGGATGATGAGAACATGAACTATTTCTCCCTTTTATTTTCTTCTTTTCTTTTCTTTTCTTCTCTTCCTTCTTTTTTATTTTTTTATTTTTTATATTTTGTGGTGGTTAATTCTTTTCACCTTTTCACTAGCCAGTCTTTCTTTACAGCTCTCATAACATATCATGTTTTAATCATACTCTATCATATTCACAAAGCAATATCAGCCCTCCAAATCACTCTTTATTTTTCTCAAAGATATCTTTGCATTGTTTTATGCCTCCTAGCCATTGAGCCTCTCACAAAATTATGAGCTTAATTGATACTTTCAAATCTCTATTTTCATTTCCAATTCTTTAGAACAACAGAAAGTCTTGAGATAGTTCATGTGCCAATGATCTACTTTGAAGTGCTCAAGAATTCTCAATCTTACCTATTCTCTGCCTTTTCTTTTCTCTTTCCTTTCCTTTCTCTACATTACTATCTCTTATTCTCTCCATGATTTTGACTGGCTAGGATTAGGATTTTTGAAATCAACACGCATCTTATTTTTGCTCTAACTTTTGCCTAGGCGCCTTTTCGGGTTTTCATCCTAGCGAGCTCCTTTTTCTTTTTCCTTTTCTATTCAAGGACAAAGTTTATGGCTATAGACTGGTTGGGTTCATCTTTTAGGGGATGACAAGCAAGGTCCACAAAGTCCCAAGTTCATCTTTTCAAGATTGAGCAAGAGCATCTTTAAATTCTTAAAGTTAAGCTAGTCAATTCTCTTATCCTCCTTGGATTTGGTACAGAATTTGCTTTGATCAATTGGGGATCCTTTTCAATGCAAAGATTTATTAACAGAGTGTTTCCATGATTATTTGAAAAAAGTGATTTTTTTTCTTTCTTCTTTCCCTTTTTCTTGGCTTAATGATCCATACATTCACGACTTGGCACACTGAATCAAGCAGAAAGGGATTTTATTCAACTAGCAGCGGATTACACCGCCTAACTTGATTGACTCGATAAAGACTTGACAATAATACTCGATGGAAGACTGACAAAATGCAACTTGACATTGACACTTGACTCCAACTTCACACGACTAGATCATGGACTAGACTTGATTTGGTCTCAATTGGATTGTCACAGATGATTTTAAATTTATTAGATTTCCAAGAGCATCCACATTCGCTTCAGCAACAGTATTCATAAACATTATCACCTCACTAGCACCATTTGAACCTTCGGGTTCGCCACCCGTGTTTGCGAAAACATTATCCATCCCTATGACCAATTTCTCAGTTAAGTGGCCCTTCTTCCAATCATTAGGCTCCACAAACTAATCAACCTCAACATAATCCTTTTCATTATCTTTTCTCTTCAAACTAATCTCACGCTTGCACTACTAACCCAAATTGTTCTGGGTTTGATGCTATCTCGCCTACAGTCATGTTTCGTTTTTAATCAATTTTGATTAATTTCAAAAGAATTTTCATTTTGTTATTATTTTCACATTTTCTTTTGCAAATGCTTAGTAAAATGTTCATGAATGATTCATATGTCACACGGATGCAATGCATGTGTGTGTGTGTGTGTGTGCCTATTTTATATGCAAAAAGAAGAGAAAATCCTAACCCTAACACATAAGGCACATAAGCACATAAAATCCTCATTCATGTCAAGTGTACCGATTTTTAAAAACTTTAAAAAAAGATGGCAAAAAAATCTGTTTTGCTTTTAAAGATGGATTTAAAATTCTTTGGGTAGAAAGATCACATGATCGGATTATCACCGTACTTTTCATGAATTTGGATACATACAAGGTCAATGATACTAAACTAAACATGATATAGGAGATGTAATCTTATAATCAAGATTCAGCATGTTCCCAAATGTCGTGGGACATGAGAAGGAATTGCTAAAAGGTGATTAAAGGGTTACACCATCCTTCATCAAGCAAGTATCGTCATCATCTCAAATAATCCCTTCCAGGCATACAAAACTCCCTAGCTCATAATTCTAATCAAGAATTGATTTCCTAATTTTGAAAGGTTCTATGGAAGCTACTATGCAAAGGCCAGGTTTTGGTCAGAATAAGGGACCCTTGACACACACCCGATAGGATGCTTCATATACCAAAACATGCTACGAGATCAAGGATGATCATATAGTACCATGATTACTTTACCGACCGGGTTGCCCCGAGCCTCCAAGGTCATAGTTCCGTGCAATCGACTGGCGAGACATGCAAGTGAAATACAACAGGCACACAAAGATTAATTAATTTGATTAAAAGGATTTTTTTTTCAAGTCTAATCCTCGAGTGAACCCGAAATCAGAATTCTGGTCTGTGAAACCAGAGATTCGGGGTTCGATCCCCAACAGAGTCGCCAAATTGTGGATATCGCATTTTTCCTTACCCACAGCTTTTCTTTCAAAATCTTTTTCAAATTTCAAAACAAAAAATAATGAGTTACCACTTAATTTTTAGAAGGAAAATTAAGAAACCATTTTAAAGCAAACTGATCTTTTTAAGAAACCAGAGGTTTTCTAGGTTCGAGGATTATGGAGAGGGGGAAGGAGCCCGTCGGACTAAAACACCCCCTCTCATCCTATCTCGCGATAGGCCTCTACTTAACATCCTTTTAATCGAAATAATAATCTAAGTATGTCCTCAACTAATACATATGTATAAATATACATTACAGAAGCATGTCTAAAGGGTGTAAGATTACAAGTGATAAAATATCATTCAAAAATCACATAATTCAAGTAGCAAGCGATATGATATGCAAATAGGGAACCATGGAACTTACCCGGGATCCATGTCACGAATATTAAACGTGCAATGCATACGAATAGAAAGTAAAGCCTAAGAAAAGGTCTCTAATCACATGTATTCACATAAAGCAAGATCCTAATTCTAACGCGTCGCGCACGAGGTCATAAAATCAATAAAAAAAATCAGGGAATTAAGTAAACTAGAGAAAGGGTTGAGAAGTTGTACCTCAAGGGCGCTGCAAAATAAGGGTTAGTCCACATACTTTAGGAAGAATGTATAATGTCGGATTATTATTCCTAAATGTCTAGCTTAATTCTATCAAGTAAAAGAAATGACGCAATTATGAATTCTAATACCGATCTATATGGATGAATGTGATTACATGAACAAGAATAAGCTATTGTATTATTCCTTGGTTTGGATCATTTAGCCTCTGTATTTAAGCTTAACTAATCATTATTAACACATGGTTTAAGTCCTAGGTCATGGAGAGATCATTTAGACTATTGTTTGCAAAATATATCAAAGTTGTGACAGAATTCTGAAAATTGCTGAGAGCAGATCAGGACTTCATAGAAATAAAAAAAAATATATATATATATATATATATACTTCCCGTGGTTTGATCTTGATGATATTTGGACACAAGATGCCTCTGTGCGTCTAGTTTCTAACCCAAAAAGGAAATCGAGGTTTGAATGGTTAGATCTCCGGGAATTGGACAAACACTAGACATCACTCAGAGACTTACAACTCCCCATCCAAAGTTTTTGTATGATTTTCTAACAATAGTAAAAAAAAAATCAGAAATGCTTTGGCCTTTTTAGGGTAGCTTCCTAACACATTAAACTACTTAAAAAATTTTATTTTGGGTCAAGAGTGCTTGATTAAGGTTCTGATTTCCTTATTTCAAAAGAGTGTTACTGCTCTGAAACTCTGGACAGATTATAGTTGTTCCACCAAACCCTTGACAAACCACTCCAAACATGAAACTACCTTAAAACAAAAATTACAGTGGTAGAACTTTGAGTTATAAACACTTTCCCGTTGGTTTCATTCAGTTCCAACGGTTCGATGTTCAACTAAAAATCTATGATCAAAAATAGATTGTGAACTCACTGCATCATTTAATCAAATACAACTTTGTTAACTAATTTGAGCCATGGAACTTGGCTTGATCCACACCACATCTCCTACCATTTGATGGTCATGGGAGACTAACTACATTCATATCTTGAAGGTCTCCAAGATATATGGAGAAATTTCATGAGCCCTAAACATAACAAACCTAAACCATGGAGATAGGTTTAGATTTATTAATCAAGTGTACTAATATCAACTTCAACTTTACAAAGAAATTAAAGGATTTCAAGTCTAAGGATTCAAGTAAGACATTGAGGGTCTCATGGATCTCAAAGACTAAAAGGGAGAGGAAAAGAAAATTTCAAAGATTCTAAGTATATTTGTGATTAGAAAGACTAATAAATTCAAAGTTTTACCTCCAAAATATCCACAAGTTTTTTTTTATTTTGAAGAACTTCCAAAGACTAATCAAGCTTTGCACCCTCTTCAACTCTTCTAAAACTACCTTCTAATTGTGTTTAGAGAATAAATTTTGAAAGTTTTAAAACTTGGAGAACTAGTACAACCTCTAGATTCAAAGAAAATTCCAACCCCCATGCAAGAGGATATTCATCCTCTATTTATAAACAAATTTGAATGGGTATTTTAGTCATTTCAGAGCAGAAAACCCTAATTCGAACTGTCCTTTGGTAGTACAAAATGTGTTGTATTACAGTTGGCTGTTACAAAAATACAGAACTCGATGGAGATGGAAGCAACACTCTCTGAATGCCGGAACGGCATTCAGTGAATGCCGACACGACATTCTCTGAATGCCACAACGGCACTCATAGAATGCCGCAGATAACTCCATGGACTGCCGTCTTTTTTGGATTTTCAAATTTAGCGACACTTGAAGCATTTTAGCGGCATTTAGTGGATGCCATTGCGGCTCTCCCTGAATGCCATTCCGGCAGTTAGGTAGTGCCGCAACGGCAGCCCGTGACTGCCGCAAATCTGCCTAAGTGCCGTTTTACCTCAATTCTCCTCTATCTTTCTTTTTTGATTTTTGTTTAGGTTAGAGAGTCTTTCGAAAAGTTTGAATCATCTTTGGAACTCCTAGGTTGGCCGGACATTGTCATCATCAGGTCTTGGAGGTATCACTCCCCTTAACTCGACGTTTGGTCAAAATTGGGGTGTCTACAGTTTGACCCTCTTCGACGAAGCTCGTAGAACAACGCAAACCACAAGTGAGCGTCGAAGCCTGTGTGAAGACAAGCCTTTGACCAAATAGTCGGGTTCAAGTAAAAATATAAAGCGTTGCAAAAAGAAAGCCATCGCGCAACAAATTTCCAATTGGTCATGCTCCATGATGAGGTGCCAACGTATCCCCTCAGGAATCAGACCAAGACGTAGTTAGAGCGGGAGTCAGGCATACGCAAGCACCAGTAATCATACGGATGGATGCTCCTTTCTTGTCGTGATGCACATGCTCATGCGATGGTATTTTTCAAATAAACTCGACCGAGCAAATGCCATGCTTACTCTATGTCATGTCTTCTCTATATGTGACGCATATTTCATGATGTGCTTAGCCAGAGAAGATTTACCAAAAGTTGACCGATGCAAATATTCGTTTGCAAGGGTCGAGAAAATGCATTTCTAAATTCCCAAAACGAGGGTTAACGCAAATCTGTTGCGAGAACCGAGAATGCAAATCTATTACACTTTGAAGGATCAATGTAAATCAATTACGAGGAACGAGAATACAAATCAGTTATATTCCAAAGACGAGGGTTTACCTAAATCTATTGCGAGAACTGAGAATACAAATCTGTTACACTCTGAAGGATCAACATAAATATGTTATGAGGATCGAGAATATAAATCTGTTATATTCCCAAAACGAGGGTTAACATAAATTTGTTACGAGAACCGAGAATACAAATCTGTTATACTCCAAAGGATCAACATAAATCTGTTACGAGGATCGAGAATTTAAATCCGTTATATTCCCAAGACGAGGGCTAACACAAATTTGTTGTGAGAATCGAGAATGAAAATCTATTACACTCTAAAGGATTAACGTAAATCTATTATGAGGATTGAGAATATAAATCCGTTATATTCCCAAGCCGAGGGTTAACGCAAATCTGTTGCAAGAACCGAGAATGCAAATCTGTTACACTCTGAAGGATCAACGTAAATCGGTTATGAGGATCGAGAATATAAATCCATTATATTCCCAAAACGAAGGTTAACGCAAATCTGTTGCGAGAACCGAGAATGCAAATTTGTTACACTCTAAAGGATCAACGTAAATCTGTTACGAGGATCGAGAATATAAATCCGTTATATTCCCAAAATGAGGGTTGACGCAAATCTATTGCGAGAATCGAGAATGCAAATCTGTTACACTCTGAAGGATCAACGTAAATCAGTTACGAGGATCGAGAATATAAATCTGTTATATTCCCAAGACGAGGGTTAACGCAAATCTGTTATGAGAACTGAGAATACAAATCTGTTACACTCTGAAGGATCAACGTAAATCTATTACGAGGATCGAGAATATAAATCCGTTATATTCCCAAAATGAGGGTTAACGCAAATCTGTAACGAGAACCGAGAATTCAAGTCTGTTACACTCTGAAGGATCAACGTAAATCTATTACGGGGATAGAGAATATAAATCTATTATATTCCCAAAACGAGGGTTAACGCAAATCTGTTACGAGAATCGAGAATGCAAATCTGTTACACTCTGAAGGATCAACGTAAATCTGTTACGAGAATCGAGAATATAAATCTGTTATATTCCCAAGACGAGGGTTAATGCAAATCTGTTGCAAGAACCGAGAATGCAAATTTGTTACACTCTGAAGGATCAATGTAAATCTGTTACGAGGATTGAGAATATAAATCCGTTATATTCCCAAAACGAGGGTTAATGCAAATCTGTTGCGAAATTTGTTACACTCTGAAGGATCAACGTAAATCTATTACGAGGATCGAGAATATAAATCCGTTATATTCCCAAAATGAGAGTTGACGTAAATTTGTTGCGAGCATCGAGAATGCAAATCTGCTACATTCTGAAGGATCAACGTAAATCTATTACGAGGATCGAGAATATAAATCCGTTATATTCCGAAAATGAGGGTTAACGCAAATCTATTGTGAGATCCAAGAATGCAAATCTGTTTCCCTCTGAAGGATCAACGTAAATCTATTACGAGGATCAAGAATATAAATCCGTCATATTCCCAAAACGATGGTTAACGTAAATCTGTTACGAGAACCGAGAATTCAAATTTGTTACACTCTGAAGCATCAACGTAAATTTGTTACGAGGATCGAGAATATAAATCCATTATATTCCCAAGACGAGGGTTAACGCAAATCTGTTGCGAGAACCGAGAATGCAAATCTGTTACATTCTGAAGGATCAACGTAAATCTATTACGATGATCGAGAATATAAATCCGTTGTATTCCCAAGAGGAGGGTTAACGTAAATCTGTTGCGAGAACCGAGAATGCAAATATGTTACACTCTAAAGGATCAACGTAAATCTGTTACGAGGATCGAGAATATAAATCCGTTATATTCCCAAGACGAGGGTTAACACAAATCTGTTGCAAGAACCAAGAATGCAAATCTGTTACACTCTGAAGGATCAACGTAAATCTGTTACGAGGATCGAGAATATAAATCCGTTATATTCCTAAAACGAGGGTTAATGCAAATCTGTTGCAAGAACCGAGAATGCAAATTTGTTACACTCTGAAGGATCAATGTAAATCTGTTACGAGGATCGAGAATATAAATCTGTTATATTCGCAAAATGAGGGTTGACGCAAATCTGTTACGAGAATCGAGAATGCAAATCTGTTACACTCTGAAGGATCAACGTAAATCTGTTACGAGGATCGTGAATATAAATCTGTTATATTCCCAAGATGAGGGTTAACGCAAATCTGTTGTGAGAACCAAGAATGCAAATATGTTATACTCTGAAGGATCAACATAAATCTATTACGAGGATCGAGAATAGAAATCTGTTATATTCCCAAAATGAGGGTTAACGTATATCTGTACAAGAATCGAGAATGTAAATCTGTTACACTCTAAAGGATCAACGTAAATCTGTTACGAGTATCGAGAATATAAATCCATTATATTTCCAAGACGAGGGTTAACGCAAATCTCTTGTGAGAACTGAGAATGCAAATCTGTTACACTCTGAAGGATCAACGTAAATCTGTTACGAAGATCAAGAATATAAATCCGTTATATTCCCAAGACGAGGGTTAACGGAAATCTGTTGCGAGAACCGAGAATGCAAATCTGTTACACTCTGAAGGATCGACGTAAATCTGTTACGAGTATCGAGAATAAAAATCGGTTATATTCCCAAATGAGGGTTAACGCAAATCTGTTACGAGAACCGAGATTGCAAATATGTTACACTCTAAAGGATCAACGTAAATATGTTACGAGGATCGAGAATATAAATACATTATATTCCAACGTAGGTTAACGCAAATATGTTACGAGAACTGAGAATGTAAATCCGTTATATTCCCAGAACAAGGATTAACGCAAATCTGCTATGAGAACCAAGAGTGCAAGTCTGTTACACCCTAAAAAAATGGGGTAATCATATTTGGATGAGTCAAGACTCAAAATCATTTCAATTTTCAAAATTTTGGAGCCCACGGACTCAAAATCATTTCAATTTTCAAAATTTTGGAGCCCATGGACTCAAAATCATTTCAATTTTCAAGATTTTGGAGCCCACGGACTCAAAATTATTTTAATTTTTGAATTTTGGAGTCAATCGGATTCTTATCAAATCAAATTTTCAAGAACAAGAGTCAATCAAGCTATATTCAATTTTCCGCAACCGAGAATCAGCTAGACTCAAATTAATTCAAGTCTCCAAAAAAAAAATGGGAGTTAAACAGACTCAATTCAATTTTTCAATTTTTAAACCCGTCAGTCCACCAATCTCAATTTATATTCAATTTCTAAAAATCCGTAGTCAATCAGACTCAAATCAACTCAAATTTCGAAACCGGGAGTCCATTTGAATTGATTCAATTCAATTTTCAAAACTCAAGAGTTAATCAGACTCAAACCATTTTAATTTGGTTCGATTTCTAAAATAGGAGTTATTCGGACTCCATTTAATTTTCAATTTCTAAATTTGCGAGTCAATCTGACTCAAATCAATTCAATTTCAAAAAAATCGGAGTTAATTTGACTCAATTCAAAATTTCTAAAATTTGGAGTCAATTCGAATCAAGATTTCAATTTAACAAAAACATGAGTCAATTTGACTCCTTTCTATCATCAAGATCCTATCTTTTGGTTGAATTCATGATTGAACACCACAACATTTCATGTGTTGCTATGTTTTCCTCTTAAGCCCTTTAAAAAAAACTTGATTCTTCTCACTCTTTCTTGCAGATATGTTCCTACAGCTAACGGTTCAGGCTCCCCAGGACCTCCAAAGAAGAGATATAATCCCTCTCTGAGTCATGATCCTTTGCTCCTCCTTGCCGACCCCGAATCGTGCCACTCAGCACGTGCCTTTATCAAAGGGGTAAAACTCTAGACTTCACTTCGCATTTCTACTTCTCTAGATGATCGGTGCAATGTATGATGCTTAATGCATATATGAACATGATTTTAATCTTGCGCGCTTTGCGGATTTTTGATTCCCTTAAGATATTGTTATGATCATGTTTAGGACATTAGGACTACATGTAGGATTTACACTTTTGCTTATCCTTGTTATCCCGATTTCATTGATTTTGTGCCGAGACCATCCCACAAAATTTCATTATTATTATTCACACGACCCCAAATCTCATATTTTTCATCCACGGAGACACTTGGACTCAACAATTCAAATTCATTCAACTTTTTGACAAAAGGAGTAACACAGACTCAAAAATTCAAAGGGAGTCACGTGGACCCAAAAATTCAACTTTCTTACATGAGGACTCGAAAATTCACATTTTTAAAACAAAAGAGTCACTTGGATCCATGGACCCGCATTTCCATAACAAAGGAGTCATTCGGATTCGAAAATTTGCATTTTACATCAACGGAGTCTCTCGGACTCAACGAAATTCACGGAGTCACACGGACTCAACAACTATTCACTTTTTATACAAATTGAATCACACAGACTCAATCAAATTCACATTTCATACAAATGGAGTCATACAGACTCAACAAATATATATGTATATACATATATTTTTTTTACACGAATGGAGTCACACGAACTCAACAAATTCACTTTTTATACAAATGGAGTCATACGGACTCAAAGAATTTCTTATTTCAAAATCGGGGGTTAACATTTCAAATTTTCTTAATCAGAATCAATTTTGACTCAACAAGAATCTCAAATCTCAAAATTGGTGTCAAATCGCCTCAACAAAAATTCCAATTTTCAAAATCGGGAGTCAATCAGACTCAAAGAATTTCTGTTTCACAAAATTGGGAGTCGATCGGACTGAAAGAATTTCTTCTTCACAAAACTGGGAGTCAATCAGACTCAATTTATTTCAAAGTCATGAATCAGGAGTTAATTAGACCCAAACAAATTCAATATCTCAAAATTTCAAAGTCTGGAGTCGGTTCTACTCAACTCAACTCCCATTTCCAAGTCGGGAGTCGATTCGACTTGAAGCAATTCCCATTTCCAAAGGGGAGTCGCACTGACTCAAATAATTCACATTTTACAAAATGAGAGTCATATGATCTTGAAAATTCACATTTCCCAAACACGAAGTCATATGGACTCAAAAATTCATTTTTTTACTAACAAGGAGTCATGCAAACTCGAAGACCCATTTTTTATAAATACGGAGTCACGTGACCTTGAAACATTCTTATTTTACAAACACGGAGTCACGCGGACTCAAGAACTCAATATTTTATACTCATGGAGTCACGCGGACTCAAGAACTCAATATTTTACACACACGGATTTACGCTGACTAAAAAATTTATATCTTACATATATGAAGTCACGCGGGCTCAATAACTTATTCTTTTATATTAACAAAGTCACGCGGACTCAAGAATTCTTAACGGAGTCACACGAACTCATGAAATCATATTCTACGCAAATGGAGTCACGGAGACTTAAAAATTAATTGAGTCACACAAACTCAAAGAATTTATTTTACAAAGATGGAGAGTCCTCATACTCAAAGAATTGGATTTTGACAAAAATGGAGAGTCCTTGAACCCAATGAATTGGTTTTTTTTTTTTACAAAAATGGAGAGTCCTTGAACTCAAAGAATTGGTTTCACAAAAGTGGGGAGTCCTCAGACTCAAAGAATTTGAACGGAGCTGATGGGGTCACGAAGGGAGTTGTGCTACCCTAGCTGTGTTTGGAAAGCATGATTTTCTGCACTTGCGGATCATTTGGAAGAAACGCAATAATTGTGTCCAAAGAGGGGAGTCCTCTTTGCCCTCAGTCTTGGACTATTATCATATTTTCACTTTTAGCATTGTGTTGTGAGAGTGTTTAAAACTCCTGCTTGCAATGCTCATGGGATGCTTATGGAGACTTTTCAAATCTTTATTGATCATCATCTTAAACCCACACTTTTGAGACCATTATTGACTCATCGAAGGAGAAAAATCTTAAAAGATGACTGACTCAAACTTTGTATTATTATGAATCAATGTGCTTTCATCATGAATAATGTATCATCTCACCTTTCATTTATTCATCATCTAACAATGGTAGTACTTCACCGACAAATCTAAACTTTGAAGATTCTCCCTTTTCGAGTTAGCTGGGTCTTTTTTTTTTGCCTATTCAGAGTGTGCTTCAAATTAGTGCTTTAGCCTAGAGAATAAAAGACATTCTATTTCAATCCATTCAAAACAAACTTGATTACTTCAGAACTTTTCTCTGACATAGAGGGATTTTAGCAAATGAAGTTTGCCCCTAGTTTAAATAGGACTTGGAGGCATTGCTTCTGGGATTAAATAAGGTGTTTAGCAAATGAAGTTTGCCCCTGGTTTGGGAATATATATGTGGCTTCAGGCAAACTTACGCAAGTTTGCCCCTAGTCTGAAGAAAGAAAACCAAAGGCACAAAAGGGTGATGGTTACGGTTTAGGGATGATCATGGATCGAGAATCTTGCAAGGTTTGTCTACTTCTCCCTGAACGGGAATTTGGTCCAGAGTAGTTCGGCCAAAGCTTAAAGAAAGTGCCAGATCATTGGTGGCGACCGAACCGAACAGGTTGCCTACGTATAACCGAGTGAGAATCAGGTCGAGCGTAGATCAAGTTCTCTGGAGGTCTTGAAAAAATAAGGCTTCAAGAATAGGTGAGCTCTTCGAGCCATGCTTTCATATGGGTCCAACGAGTGCTCTTTCTGAAGTGGGCGGCTTGTGGTAGCCTTCGAACTGGATAATGAGAACATGAACTATTTCTCCCTTTTATTTTCTTCTTTTCTTTTCTTTTCTTTTCTTCTCTTCCTTCTTTTTTATTTTTTTATTTTTTATTTTTTTATTTTTTATATTTTGGGGTGGTTAATTCTTTTCACCTTTTCACTAGCCAGTCTTTCTTTACAGCTCTCATAACACATCATGTTTTAATCATACTCTATCATATTCACAAAGCAATATCAGCCCTCCAAATCACTCTTTATTTTTCTCAAAGATATCTTTGCATTGTTTTATGCCTCCTAGCCATTGAGCCTCTCACAAAATTGTGAGCTTAATTGATACTTTCAAATCTCTATTTTTATTTCCAATTCTTTAGAACAACAGAAAGTCTTGAGATAGGTCATGTGCCAATGATCTGCTTTGAAGTGCTCAAGAATTCTCAATCTTATCTATTCTCTGCCTTTTCTTTTCTCTTTCCTTTCCTTTCTCTTCATTACTATCTCTTATGCTCTCCATGATTTTGACTAGCTAGGATTAGGATTTTTGAAATCAACATACATCGTATTTTTGCTCTAACTTTTGCCTAGGCATCTTTTTGGGTTTTCATCCTAGCGAGCTCCTTTATCTTTTTCTTTTTCTTTTTCTTTTTCTTTGTCTATTCTTCTTCTTTTTTTTTTTGGAAGAAGTTCATTTAAAATGTCTGGCTACCCATCAAGGACAAAGTTTATGGCTATGGATTGGTTGGGTTCATCTTTTAGGGGATGGCAAGCAAGGTCCACAAAGTCCCAAGTTCATCTTTTCAAGATTGAGCAAGAGCATCTTTAAATTCTTAAAGTTAAGCTAATCAATTCTCTAATCCTCCTTAGATTTGGCACATAATTTACTTTGATCAATTGGGGATCCTTTTTCAATGCAAAGATTTATTAACAGAGTGTTTCCATGATTATTTTAAAAAAGTGATTTTTTTTTCTTTCTTCTTTCCCTTTTTCTTGGCTTAATGATCCATACATTCATGACTTGGCACACTGAATCAAGCAGAAAGGGATTTTATTCAACTAGCAGCAGATTACACCGCCTAACTTGATTGACTCGATAAAGAGTTGACAATAATACTCGATGGAAGACTGACAAAATACAACTTGACATTGACACTTAACTCCAACTTAACACGACTAGATCATGGACTAGACTTGATTTGGTCTCAATTGAAGTGTCACAGATGATTTTCAATTTATTAGATTTCCAAAAGCATCCACATTTGCTTCAGTAACAGTATTCATAAACATTATCACCTCACTAGCACCATTTGAACCTTCGGGTTCGCCACCCGTGTTTGCGGAAACATTATCCGTCCCTATGACCAATTTCTCAGTTAAGTGGCCCTTCTTCCAATCATTAGGCTCCACAAACTAATCAACCTCAACATAATCCTTTTCATTATCTTTTCTCTTCTAACTAATCTCACGCTTGCACTACTAACCCAAACTGTTCTGGGTTTGATGCTATCTCGCCTACAGTCATGTTTAGTTTTTAATCAATTTTGATTAATTTCAAACGAATTTTCATTTTGTTATTATTTTCACATTTTCATTTGCAAATGCTTAGTAAAATGTTCATGAATGATTCATATGTCACACGGATGCAATGCATGTGTGTGTGTGTGTGCCTATTTTATATGCAAAAAGAAGAGAAAATCCTAACCCTAACACATAAGGCACATAAGCACATAAAATCCTCATTCATGTCAAGTGTACCGATTTTTAAAAACTTTAAAAAAAGATGGCAAAAAAATCTGTTTTGCTTTTAAAGATGGATTTAAAATTCTTTGGGTAGAAAGATCACATGATCGGATTATCACCGTACTTTTCATGAATTTGGATACATACAAGGTCAATGATACTAAACTAAACATGATATAGGAGATGTAATCTTATAATCAAGATTCAGCATGTTCCCAAATGTCGTGGGACATGAGAAGGAATTGCTAAAAGGTGATTAAAGGGTTACACCATCCTTCATCAAGCAAGTATCGTCATCATCTCAAATAATCCCTTCCAGGCATACAAAACTCCCTAGCTCATAATTCTAATCAAGAATTGATTTCCTAATTTTGAAAGGTTCTATGGAAGCTACTATGCAAAGGCCAGGTTTTGGTCAGAATAAGGGACCCTTGACACACACCCGATAGGATGCTTCATATACCAAAACATGCTACGAGATCAAGGATGATCATATAGTCCCATGATTACTTTACCGACCGGGTTGCCCCGAGCCTCCAAGGTCATAGTTCCGTGCAATCGACTGGCGAGACATGCAAGTGAAATGCAACAGGCACACAAAGATTAATTAATTTGATTAAAAGGATTTTTTTTTCAAGTCTAATCCTCGAGTGAACCCGAAATCAGAATTCTGGTCTGTGAAACCATAGATTCGGGGTTCGATCCCCAACAGAGTCGCCAGATTGTGGATATCGCATTTTTCCTTACCCACAGCTTTTCTTTCAAAATCTTTTTCAAATTTCAAAACAAAAAACAATGAGTTACCACTTAATTTTTAAAAGGAAAATTAAGAAACCATTTTAAAGCAAACTGATCTTTTTAAGAAACCAGAGGTTTTCTAGGTTCGAGGATTATGGAATGAGGGGGGAAGGAGCCCGTCGGACTAAAACACCCCCTCTCATCCTATCTCGCGATAGGCCTCTACTTAACATCCTTTGAATCGAATTAATAATCTAAGCATGTCCTCAACTAATACATATGTATAAATATACATTACAAAAGCATGTATAAAGGGTGTAAGATTGCAAGTGATAAAATATCATTCAAAAATCACATAATTCAAGTAGCAAGCGATGTGATATGCAAATAGGGAACCATGGAACTTACCCGGGATCCATGTCACGAATATTAAACGTGCAATGCATACGAATAGAAAGTAAAGCCTAACAAAAGGTCTCTAATCTCATGTATTCACATAAAGCAAGATCCTAATTCTAACGCGTCGCGCATGAGGTCATAAAATCAATAAAAAAAAATTAGGGAATTAAGTAAACTAGAGAAAGGATTGAGAAGTTGTACCTCAAGTGCGCTGCAAAATAAGGGTTAGTCCACATACTTTAGGAAGAATGTATAATGTCGGATAATTATTCCTAAATGTCTAGCTTAATTCTATCAAGTAAAAGAAATGACGTAATTATGAATTCTAATGCCGATCTATGTGGATGAATTTGCATGATTACATGAACAAGAATAAGCTATTGCATTATTCCTTGGTTTGGATCATTTAGCCTCTGTATTTAAGCTTAACTAATCATTATTAACACATGGTTTAAGTCCTAGGTGATGGAGAGATCATTTAGACTATTGTTTGCAAGATATATCAAAGACAGGATTCTGAAAATTGCTGAGAGTAGATCAGAACTTCAAAGAAATAAAAAGCATACTTCCCGTGGTTTGATCTTGATGATATTTGGACACAAGATGCCTCTGTGCGTCTAGTTTCTAACCAAAAAGAAAATCGAGGTTTGAACGGTTAGATCTCCGAAAATTGGACAAACACTAGACATCACTCAGAGACTTACAACTCCCCATCCAGAGTTTTTGTATGATTTTCTAACAATAGTAAAAAAAATCAGAAATGCTTTGGTCTTTTTAGGGTAGCTTCCTAACACATTAAACTACTTAAAAACTTTTATTTTGGGTCAATAGTGCTTGATTAAGGTTCTGATTTGCTTATTTCAAAAGAGTGTTACTGCTCTGAAACTCTGGACACATTATTGTTGTTCCACAAAACTCTTGACCAAACCACTCCAAACATGAAACTACCTTAAAACAAAAATTACAGTGGTAGAACTTTGAGTTATAAACACTTTCCCATTGGTTTCATTCAGTTCCAACGTTTCGATGTTCAACTAAAAATCTATGATCAAAAACAGATTGTGAACTCACTACATCATTTAATCAAATACAACTTTGTTAACTAATTTGAGCCATGGAACTTGGCTTTGAACCACACCACCTCTCCTACCATTTGATGGTCATGGGAGACTAACTACATTCATATCTTGAAGGTCTCAAAGAATTATGGAGAAATTTCATGTGACCTAAATATAACAAACCTAAATCATGAAGATAGGTTTAGATTTATTAATCAAGTGTACTAATATCAACTTCAACTTCCTTGTAAATCATGAGTTTACAAAGAAATTAAAGGATTTCAAGTCTAAGGATTCAAGTAAGACACTGAGGGTCTCATGAATCTCAAAGACTAAAAGGGAAAGGAAAAGAAAATTTCAAAGACTCTAAGTATATTTGTGATTAGAAAGACTAATTAATTCAAAGTTTTACCTCAAAAATATCCTCAAGTTTTTTGATTTTGAAGAACTTCCAAAAACTAATCAAGCTTTCCACCCACTTCAACTCTTCTAAAACTAGCTTCTAATTGTGTTTAGAGAAGAAAATTTGAAAGTTTTAAAACTTGGAGAACTAACACAACCTCTAGATTAAAAGAAAATTCCAACCCCCATGCAAGAGGATATTCATCCTCTATTTATAGACAAATTTGAAGGGGTATTTTAGTCATTTCAGAGTAAAAAAACCTAATTCAGACTGTCCTTTGGTAGTACAAAATGTGCTGCATTACAGCTGGCTGTTATAAAAATGTGGCACTCAACGGAGATGGAAGCAGCACTCTCTGAATGCCGGAACGGCACTCAGTGAATGCTGGCGCGACATTCTCTGAATGCCGCAACGGTACTCATAGAATGCCGCGGACAACTCCATGGACTTCCATCTTTTCTGGATTTTCAAATTTAGCGGCACTTGAAGCATTTTAGCGGCTGTTAGTGGATGCTGTTGCGGCTCTCCCTGAATGCCGTTCCGACAGTTAGGGAGTGCCGCAACGGCAGCCCGTGACTGTCGCAAATCTGCCTAAGTGCCGTTTTGCCTCAACTCTCCTCTTTCTTTATTTTTTGCTTTTTGTTTAGGTTAGAGAGTCTTTCGAAGAGTTTGAATCATCTTTGGAAGTCCTAAGTTGGCCGGACATTGTCATCATCGGGTCTTGGAGGTATCACTCCCCTTAAATTGACGTTTGGTCAAAATTGGGGTGTCTACAATAAGCTGAAGCCAAATAAACTGTAAATATATATATATAGAAACTATTGGAAAAAAATGTGCCTACTTCTTTTCATCAGACCAAAAGAAAGGCTATTTTGTTTCATAAATTTTCTCTACATGTACATAAAGAAGTCCCAATTAGGAACCTCTCAACTTCTATGTGAAATTAAACACAATTTGAATACAAAAAAATGGATGCAATCATAGAAATGGCATTAGATTAACAGAGGGATACTTAAAGCTTTTAGACCAGAATTTTCTTTCATGTATTGTTTCCTAAAAAAAATTCACCTTCTGGAAAAAAAGTCTCCTACCTCAAATGTCTCACCTTCTGAAAAAAAAAAAAAAAAAAGCTATACATATATATAGAAAGAGATTCCAAGACTTTGATTAGCTAAACAAAGATCCATGCCAAAACAAAAATAGAAAACTAAGTCATAGCATAGAAAATGTGTAGTCATATTTATAAAAAAAAAAAAAAGGATTGTAACCTTACAATCTTCCTTTATACCTACAAAAAACAAAAGGCACAATTTATCATAACAGTTGATCAAAACTTAGAGCAACACACAGAGCCCAAAACATATGAACATATAGCAAGAGAAACATGATTGAAATACGTAAGAGAGAGAGAGAGAGAGGTGATTGAACTTTAATTGATTACAAGCACAAACCTAGAATGCAAGGGAATGGACCTAACGAGAGAAGAGATCCAAGCTATTGACTTACAGTGAAAGCCCTAATCGGTCATTAAAAGCCCTAATCGACTGGGAAGAAGAAGAAGAAGAAGAAGAAGAAGAAAATCAACGGGTTTTAGATCTAGGGCTATGATTGGGAAGAAGAAGATGAAGAAGAAGAAGAAGAAGAAGAAGAAGAAGAAAAATCAACTGGTTCAAAAAGTATTATTCACTCTCTTTCTACTTTTATTTTTCCTTTTTTTATTCTACTAAGAGATTGACCTTTGAACCCGCCAAAGCATTGAAACAAATCCACAAAGATACAAACTTTTAAGCTAAAATATTTTAACTACCAGTAAAAGAAATCAAAAGAAAACTTGCAAAGATTTTAACGTTTTATGCAAAATCATTAATTTTTTGTGTAAAAGAAAACAAATAAATCATACAATCTACAAAAAAAAAAAAAATTGCAAGGATCTATAAATAACTATAACTTCCAATATCTATCCAGAAATTAAACTTGAACTTGTCAGATCAAAACATAGAAACAGATCCACAAAGTTTGAAACTTTAAATCATACATACATATGCATAAGACTAAAAATTTAAACTCATCAAGAAAAGCAAAACAAATCTACAAAAGTTTGAAACTTCAACATAAAAACTACGTAGAAAATTAAGGAGAAACATAAGACGAGAATAGGACAAACGAGAGTTGAACATATCAGTTTTCAATAAAATAGAATGGAAACAAATTATTTTTAAGGTAAAACAAAAAGAAGAGAAGAGAAGTAAAAAGCTATCAATAGATCAAATTTGATAAAGTCAATGGTAGATCAACAAGATCTATACATCAACTTTGTTAACACAGTTTTTTGATGGGTGGTTTGGGCATTAGCATATAGATCTAGCATCATACAAGTAGTTTTTGGATCCACGAGATGATGGGTGGTCTGGGCTCAATCATGAAGCTGCAATTCTGCTTTCACCTCGTAAATAAACATTGAATTTGTTACTACATCTAATCTTCTTCTTCTTCTTCTTCTTCTTCTTCTTTTTTGGCTTTATAGTGGATAAAGTGATTGTACAGGCTGCTAGACTAGTCCCCGCCTTCAAATCACATGATATATGAGGTCTAAGACTTTATATATCCACATTTATATAAGTAGATATAGATATTCCACATAATCAAGTAGATATGAGCTCAAATTACTAAACCAATAGTATTAAATATTCCACACTTGAAAAAAGAATGAACAGAAACAGTCACCAGTCATTTCCCATAATAAGTCTGATATAAATGTTTTTATACTTGTTAGTGTACATTCACAAGAGACTGTAAAACCATCATACAGAGTGACTCAGAGCTGATTTTTCATTCTAATCCAGTGTTTAACCATTTCTTATGTACATGTTAACAAGTCTTAACTGAGAACAAGAAATTATTTGATTGTTTATGTACATGCTAATACATGAAAAGACTTCACAAAAAAACCAAAATCAAGCACAGAACCAATACCTTGTCAGATAGCCAATACCCTGTCCGAAATCAAAGCAGTAAAATTTCCCCCAAATCTGAGAAGTTAGGTCTAGGGTTTACTTTCTGTAAATATTAATTTATTCAATCAGTTAGAAGAAGAAGAAGAAGAAGAAAGAAATCTAGGGTTTCAATTTGGAGAAGAAGAAGAAGAAAATCTAGAAGAAGAAGAAGAAGAAGAAGAAGAAGAAGAAGAAGAAAGTCTTGAAGAAGAAGAAGAAGAAGAAGCAGCAGCCAATACCTTTTCCGACAGACAGTTCAGGCGGCGGAGTGGGGGTGGCCAAGGGCGCCGATCTCTCTCTCTCTCTCTCTCTCTCTCTCCCTCGACACCTAAGTTAGGTTTTATCTCGCTTTTATTTTTAGACTCGATGATATATAGTCGATTCTCTCACTTTCTTTTATTTTTCTTTTTTTTTTTTTTTTAATTAATTTTAATTTCTGTAACTATTACTAACGGATATATCAGTTAGTATTGTTTTAAACTCCGTTAGAAATAAATAAAAAAATACAATATGAAGAGTCATTAATAACGTATATATAGCTATTCTAATGGATATATACGTTAGAAAGCATAAAAATTATCACAAATTCCTCCAAATCTCTCTCTCTCTCTCTCTCTCTCTCTCTCTCTCTCTCTCTCCTAAACACAGATTTTTGAATTTATGGCTGCGTCTATAACAAAAAAGTCTCATCCAATGGTGAAATTGAGTTGGAGGTCTGGCAAAGTGCTAAAAGCAAAGAAACCATCTGGTCCAAACAAGCCTAGGGGCTAGGGCTCATCCTCCATACATTGAGATGATATATTAATGAATATACTTATATATATATATATATATGTATATACATGTATGTATATGTTTTCTATGAATGTGAGGTTTTAATTTGTTTTTAAATTGGTTATGTGCAACATTAGATGATCAAGGAGGCGATTGTGTTGCTGAAGGAGTGGACACGATCGAGCCAGTACACGATAGCAAAGTTCACCAAAGAAAAGCAGAGCGATTTGTCGCCGAATTTCAATAAACTTTTGCTTGTTCATTAAAGAAGCTCATCGCTTGTGGAAAGCTAACGAAGGTCAAGACCTCCTTCAAACTTGCTCCAGCAACAGTAAATTCACCACTGTCGCTCCTAAGAAGTTCCGACTACAAAAGCAGCAACTGCCAATGTTCCGGCAAAGGGGGAAATTCTCACTTTTGTTTTTGTTTGGTGTAAAAATTTGTGTTTTTTTTTTCATTTCTAATGTAAGTGAGAAATTTCTCACCAAAATTGGTGTAAAATTTGTGTTTCTACAAAGGTGAGAAATTTCTCACCAAAAATCTGTACTCGAATCCACGACGCCAAAATTGTTATGGTTGAGTTTGTATTAAAATTTCAGATCTACTCTCTGTGTGAATGGTTGAGTTTGTATAAAAAGTAGGAAATTCTCACTTCTGATTTTTGTCATATAACATGTCAACACAAAATACCACACTTCTTCACAAAATTCTCAAATGTTAACAAGTGAGTGATAAATTTGTCACCAATGCACTTAATTTAGAACTCTTGAAAATCAGTGACAAATTTATCACAAACGTGCTTGTACAATTATAACGAACTAAATCATTAATACATAACAGGACCATCAATCTGCATGTATACAAATACATAAATCGTTAATACATAACGTGGTAAAATGTTATAAAAATGCGAATATACTCAATAAATGGTGAGAAATTTCTCAAGAAATGAGAGAGAAATACTTGGATCGTTAACAAAAGTAAGAAAATTTTCACAATACGTTGTCCCAACTTAGTACGTTTTCATACCTTCAGCAGATAGATCCTACGACTGATAATGAAAAAACAATCGCAGCAATTTTTAGATAATCACGGTTTAAAGAATACAGAGTATTTTGAATTATGATAAGATATCTGTGGATATCGCAGGTTTCTTACCCACAGCTTTTCTTTTAAAACTTCTTTTCCAAATTTAAAAAAACAAGACGAGTTGCCACTTAATTTTTAAAAGGAAAATTAAGAAACCATTTCAAAAAGGAAACTGATCTTTTGCGAAACCAAAGATTTGACTAGGTCCGGGGATTATGGAACGAAAAGGGAAGGAGCCCATGGACTAAAACACTCATTTTCATCCTATCTCGCGATAAGCCTCTACTTAACATCCTTTTAGTCCAATTATTAATCTGAGTATGCTCTCAATTAATACATATGTAAATATACATTACAAAAGCATGTCCAAATGGTGTAAGATTGCTAAGGGGAAAATATCATTCAAAATCAAGTAATTCAATTAGCAAACAACATGATATGCAAGATAGAGAACAAGGGAACTTACCCGGGATCCGGCCGCGAATATTAAACGTGCAATGCATACAAAGTAAAGAGATCCTAAAAAAAGGTCTCTAATCACATATATACACATAAGGCAAAACTTAATTCTAAGGTGTCGTAAAAAAAGGCTTGAAAATCAATAAAATCAATAAATGAATAAACTAGAGAGGATTTTGAGAAATCATACCTTAATAGCGCTACAAAACAAAGGGTTAGTCCACATACTTCACATAATAATATGATATCGCACAATCAATCCTAATTCTCTAGCTTAGATCTAGCAAGCATGAAATCCAACTTTATCCAATAACTAGTTCTAATTATAAGCATTGATGTACATAAATGAATGAATATGAACAAGAATAAGATATGGATTTATTCATTAATTTGGATCACTTAGCCTCTGGATTTAAGCTAAATTAATCATTATCAAGATATGGTTTAAGCCCTAAGTCATAGGAGAATCATTTGGGCCATTATTTACAAAGTTGGTCAAATGTGTCATAAAGTTCTGAAAATTGCAGAGAGCAGGTCTGGACTTTAAAAAGGGAAAAAGCAAGTCTCCCATGGTTTGATTTCGGTGAGTTTTGGACACAAGATGCCTCTATGAGTCTAGTTTCCAAATCAAAAAGAAAATCAAAGTTTCAACGGTCGGATCTCTGGGAAAAGGACAAACACCAGACATCACTTAGAGATGTACAACTCTCTGTCCAGAGATTTTGTTTGATTTTTTAAAAATAGTAAAATAATCCGAAATGCTTCATTCTTTTAAGGGGGTTTTCCTAACACATTAAACTGCATGGGAAAATTTATTTTGGGTCATAAACACCTTATTAAAACTCTGATTTACTAATTTCAAAAACGTTTTACTGTTCTGAAACTATTCTGAAACTCTGGACAGATTGTGATTAACTTACAAAACCCATGATCAAACCCCTCTAAACAAGAAACCACCTTAAAACAAAAATTACAGTTGTAGAATATTGAGTTATTGACACTTTCCCGTTAGTTTCATTCGATTTCAACGGTTAGATTTCAAACTAAAAATCTTTGATCAAAAACAGTTTGCGAACTCACTATCTTCATTTGTCAAGTTCAACTTTTATTTGTTAACCCAAACTATTAAACCATGAAGTTGGGTTTAAACTAAACCACTTCTCCTACCATTTGATGGTCATTGGAGGCTAAAGACTTTTATATTTGTAGATTTCAAATGAAGTATGAATAGACTTCATGAAATCTCAAGATGATGAATCTAAACCATAGAGATGAGTTTAGACCCAAAATACTTTCTCCTACCACTTGATGGTCATTGGAGATGAAGATATGACTAATACTCATGAGTCTCAAAGGAATATAGAAGGGATTCCATGAAACACCAAGCTAGAGGACTCAAGTCACAAGTATGGACTTGGATCCATCTACTTACTTATAAAAAAAAGTGATGATCAAACTTTGACTCCCATGTGAAGTATAAGCTTACATGAGATTCAAAACATCAAACTCAAGAGCTTTCAAGGGAGATATTGAAGATCTCCAAGAATCTCAAAAGAAGAACATAAACAAGAAAAATAGAAGAAGGATTAAAGAACTAGGAAGTAAGGACTTCCAAGTTTACTTGACAAAACTCTAAAACTTAATCAAGAAAAACTAAATGACTTGAAGATTAAAGGTTCAAAAGAAAGAAAACACAACTAAGATTAGAGGGTCACCTCCAAGACTATCCTCAAACTTCTATATTTTGAAAGTCTTCCAAGCTCTTCTTCAAGTTCTCCTCCCAATCTTCTCTCTTCTACCCCAATTATTTTTCTCTCAAGAATTCTCCTAAACTCCTCTCAAATTCTCCCAATATTTTTCTTCTCTTGCTCCCTTGGTCCCCCTTCTTTTTTTGTATATCCTTTTCAATGAAGATACCTCTTCTTTTATAGGCAAAATTATTAAGTATTTTCATTGAATTCGGAGTAAAAGCCAAGTGTAAACATCCCATTTGGTGGTACAATATGTACTTCATGAAATTGGACAGACTGCTGCCCAGGCCGGCAGTCAAGAAACTGTCGCGGCAGTCCGTGAATGCCGTGGCGGCAGTCCATGACTGCCGTTCTGGCACTTCGTGGCTGCCAGGCGGCACTCATCAAATGCCGCGACAATTAATGGATTGTCGCGTCTTTGTCAGTCTTACTTTATCAGTTTTTTGTTCTTATCCGCATACGCATACGTATTGCACTGCAAAATACGGACTTAAAAAGTAAACGGCAGTCAGAAAATGTCGGCGGCATTTAGTGAATGCCGGGCCGGCACTCTCTGACTGCCGTCCGGCACTCACTGAGTGCCGCGAATGTCTGTCGTGTGCCGTTTTTGTTGGGCTTCCCTTTTTTAGATCTTCCTTTTTTTTTTCAAAGCAATTTATTTTCGAAGATCTTTTCCAAAAATTGTGTTTTACACCTGAATTCTCCTAAATACCTGGTATTTTCTTCTTTCTGTGAAATTTTATCGCGTTTGGAGAACTTTCTGAAGAGCTTGAATCACTTTGAATCTTTCGGTCCTTATCATCATCGGATACGGAGGTGACACTCCCCTTAATTCGACGTTTGGTCAAAATTGGGGTGTCTACAATATCTATCCTCTATCTCCATATATTTCAATTCAAACTAACATTTAAAGCACCCACAAATCAACTCCTTGATTTTAGGAGTCCATAAATCCAAAACTCCTCAACTTCTGGTATAATCTATATATATATATATATATATACGCAAGAATACCAAAATAAACCATATTTAAATTCATTTCTATATACAAAATAATAAGGGTATAATGGTAATAAAAAAACCAAAAATTAAGAAAATGACTAATTCCTGAGCTATCAACCAAATTGAGGATTAATTTCAACACTACCATAATTAACAGGTCTTAGTATACTATTCCTGCACTATAAGGGACTAAACATTATGTTTCTATTAGAAATAACCCCCTCAATTAAAAGCTCAACGAACTAATCCCCTTAACTATTACATTTTATTAATAACACCCTTCGATTAGAATGTCATACAATACTTCTGTATTTTTGACTAACGCGTAATTTAAAACTAATGATAACAAGATATTTTTGCCCATCTAAGTTGTTGAAAATTTTAGAATGTAATCGCCTAAAGTTTTGTGTGCAAGTGAACAAAAGACAATTATGTGTGCAACAAGAGTAATAATAAGGGTACAACTCATTCTTACAACTCATTTATGCAATCTCTATCTCTCTCCTAAGTGGCGCTGAGATCAATTGAAATTTAACTGAACCCCACAGTGCCACTAGGAGAGATAGAGATAGTTGTAAGAATGAATTTGTGACACCCGCTCCCGCGGTTTATATTTAATATTGCTTTAGCATTCATAATCATGAGTTAATATTAATTAATGTGATATGTGACACTTATTGGAGTGGGATTGACCCACTAAGTTGATTATGGGTGTCCAATTGGGAACCCAGTTTTGGCCGATGTGGCAATCCCAAGTTGGGATATGTGTTGATGGGTCCCAGTTGAGATGGGACATTATATGTGGAACACCCTATGTGCCTAAATGTTTATTAAGGCTTAAATGATTTACCATTTTATTGTTGTTAATATCATGTTATTAGGTAGTGACCACTTCTGGGGTCAATTAGGGGTACCTTTGTGAGCACGAATTGAACACGTTATATAATTAGTAGGCTAATTAGCAACTTCATATAATTATATGGGGCCACTTATGGGACCCATGCGAGACCTAGACAAATACTCATTTAGATTTGGGATAGTTTTAATATAGGTTAAAACTTAATAGGGGTATAATTGCAAAACCTAGCAAACTTGGGGGTGATTATAATAAAAATAGAAAAGTTTATATATAAGACACCTAGGGAGATGACTTAGCATCTCCATCTACTTTTGGTCAGTGTATACAGAGAGGTTACGAGAATTATTACGATGGCGGTTGACGATCTCGACGCCGATTGACGCGCCGAACAACATCGGTTTTTAAAACAGACTACATATTCGGACTCCTGGGGGTGAGTCTAATCTATTGGTACTAATTTTATTGGATTCTGTGATAGTTTTTCCGCGACCCATTTTAGGGTTTTAGCTCATAACTTGTAATTTTTGTATAGGATTTGTACCTGGTTCATAGTAGGGCTATAATTTCACGATTAGGAGCGAAACCCAAGAGGTGAGTGATGTTAATTTTGATATTTGGATGATTTGCATGTTAGGTTCAATTGTGATGCCAAAGCATGCCTAATTAGCGTAATTTAATTTATTTAGATTATTATTGGGCAAAATTCATGTGGTTAAATTAGGCCCAATTTATTTGTGAAAGCATGGTGTAATGATTAAATGAGCATGTTGAGTTGCCTATTTGGGTCAATGGAAATCGCTAGTTCTATTCCACCATGAGGTAATCTTTGTGGTGACGACCACGGCCGCCAGAGGCCTATGGGACCGCACGTGTGAGGGCGTGGGTCATGACTAGTCACGTGGGCTTGGGGAGTGGAGCCGCGGGCTAGCCGGTAGTGGTGGGAGTGAACTAGTAATTGCCAGAGACTATAGTTATTTGTAATATGTTGAATTGAGCGTGTTTATTATCCATGTTCATGATTGGCATTACTCACAAGCATATAGCTTATATATTGTAGTGGTTATTGAATAACCATCGTAGGTGATCGCGGCGAGGAATCGGGGAAGTAAGCTGGGATGTGGCTTGGCTGGCTTATGGGTTTTGGGGGTTGTTGTAACCTTGTGAATAGTTACTTGCTTTTTAGTTTAAAGCTTGCAATGTAGTTGTAATTAATGGGTTTTAATCTGGGCTGTAGTACGAGTCATACTTTGGTTGGTGTAAGGGCTTATGTAATATTTCTAGTTAAATTTTATACTTTAGTTGGATTGTAACTTTACTCTTGTAATATAAGGTTGGACTGTGTTAGTTGGGATTTGTTGTAAATGGCTATATTTAGTACTTTTCCTAAAGTATTTAAAAACTCTTGCTTGTACTTGGAAGCTCATGTTTGTGATTTTGATTTTATTCTAAATGGTTTAAAGCATAAATTTTGATTTCAACTTGTGATTTGGTAATATTATTGGGAATTTATTACTTGTTAAAACAGGGTTATTTTGGCTGATTGCAAAGACAGGATTTTGTTTTTATTTTATTTTATTTTATTTTATTTATTATAGTTGAGCTTCTTTGGTTTAAGTTTATTTTAAATTTATTTTTGGAACTTTAATCACTTGTGTAAGGCCTTGGTGGCGTGCCACGTATCCTAGGATCATCTGGGTGGTTCTGGGGCGTGACAGAATTGTACCCTTATCATTGTTGGTACAACAAATGATAATTCTGTCTAAAAATTTTCAATGGCTGGGAAGGGGGGGGGGGGGGGGGGGGGGGGGGGGTCATATTATCAATATTAGGGGGGATCATATTATCAATATTATCATGTCGCATGATACAAAAATTTGGACAAATATCACATGGGGGGAGAGGTGTTAGTTATAAAATGAAGGCGAATGCTTTCATACAACCAAGTGGTTTGGTTGTATGGTAAAATCAAATCATACAATGGTAAGAAATGTTTGTACTATGGGTATAAATGTTCTTTACGTACTATAGGTAAAAAAGTTTCTTATCATGTGTACTAAGGTTCCGTATAGGTACAAAACTCCCTTATCACAGGTACAAAGTTTTCTTACCATGCGTACAAAGCTCCCCCTTACTATAAGGGCTCGTTTGGTTGCCAGATAAGATAAAGGGGTATAGTATTAAAGTGTAGATAGTTATTCTGGGATAACTAACCACAGGATAAAATAGTGAAATATTTATTTTATACTGTGTTTGGTTCGTATCGGATTATACAGGGGATAAAATGCAATCAGTCTAATACTGTGTTTAGATGACCATGGTATAAGCCTGGATTAATCTGTAATTTTCCATAAATGCCCATTTGGCTAAAAAAAAAAAATTCAAATTGCCATAAAAATACCAAAACACATTCACAATAAAAGCATTTTTTTATTCATAACATTAACTACAAATTAACAAAATCCCCACATTGTATTTGAGCAAGATAAAAAAACTACAAATACATATAACAATCTAGAGAACAAAGACCCTATTTGAAGTTCATCCCCATTGACATTTCTAATGAAGTGGTCTATGAAAGTAAATTCTGTGCAAACTTGAGTTCTCCAATTTAATGTGTGCAACACCAGAAGCTCCATTCTTTGCATTGTTTTACCTTCAAACATAAACTTGGGATCTCCCACCTGCCCCCCAACCCCCAAGAAAAAAAAAATGAACCCCACATTTAAATTATATCAAATAATTTATTCAAGATAAAATCACACATAAATATATACTAAAACAATGTGTAAATTTCATCTCATTTCATTGATAGATGAAAACTCAGTGATCCAAAATTTAAAAGGGCATGAGTTGTTGATAGTTTCAGAAAAGCCAATAAGGCATCATAGAACAAGTCAAGGGATACATATATAATAGTTCAAAATCACCAACATTGTTTTTTGATTAGATTCAATTTCAAATAAATTAATCAAACTTAAAAAGCCACAGAACAACAGGCTATCTTTGTAAATCAATTGAAACCAATGAAGAAAATCAAATTAAGCAAAAGAGAAACCAATGAGAAGGAAATGTGCTAGGACAAACAATTTGTTGATCAAAATGAGATGAAATCTGAGACCCATTAGCAAATGAACTAGTTCAAACACTTTTTTTTTTAATCTTCAAACATTAAAATAGATGATGACATATCATCTCTGGGCAATGTTTGCTGATTTTACAAAAGCAAAAATGAAGCCACTTTTGGCTTAGTATTCTTTGTTGCATCCACTTTTGGCTTAGTATTCAAAAATACAAATTCATCTGTTGGGGTTAGATTAATGACATAAACTAGCTCACAAGATCAAGCAACCAATGGATACGCAACAGTGAGGAACAACCGAAATCAAAAGAGCCAAATACATACATCTAGCTAATTGAAGCTTCTATAAAATGTTCAACACCAATCAACAGCCTTGAAAACTGACTTAGGTTTGTAGAGTGACTTTGTTGAGGGTTCAATGTTGGGTCTTTCTTTTGCTTTCCATTGAACATTCAAAGAGAGTAAACAAATCCTCTTCAAAAATTGCACGGAGTATAAATAAGGCAAACTCATTTGTCTAAACTATCTTTCTTAATTGTTTCTGCATATGGAAATAGGAAAGGTACAAACTAAAAAAGGAAAAAAGAAAAAAAAGAAAAAGGATTTACTCTGTTAATGAATTGACCATATCCAAGAATTGTCCATGTCCACTTGGTCAGTTCATTAATCCTTCTTCATTTCCAGTTCAAAGTAGTCCTTTTAACTTGAAAAGATGCAATATGTCATGAATAGAGTATACTAACACACACACACACACACACACACACATATATATATATATATATATATATATTTGCTTTTGGGTAGTGATTGTATTCAAAAGACACCAAAAGGGGGTGGTTATTCAAACAAGATCTAAGAAGAATTCAAACATAGATCTACGAAGAAATGGTTATTCAAACACATATCTAAGATTTTGTCGTGAATTTATGAGACCCTTATCTATAGACCAAAAAAAACTAGATGAAGATGAAACCCTAACCTCATATCAGCAATGGAAATGAAGCTCGATGACTGCGATGGACATGAAGCTCGGCCAGAGAAGGTTGGTGACGGCCAGAGTAGGATCTGAGGCCAGTGATGGCCGGAGTAGGATCGTGACGACTGCAAATCACCCAAATCGCCTCTTTGGTCTCTCTCTTCAACTGTGTGTTTGTTATGAATAACATGTGAACAATAACCTGGTTGGGTGGTTTAAATACAAAGGGTAAATATGTCAATTTGATTCCACAATCCCACTTAACCTTATCCCTTGTTTTTAATACCTCCTCCCCCTAGTATTATTAAATACCCCTTAGACAACATTATTTTTAACCACACAGAATAATACATTGAGTTAACTTTTACTAAAAAAGCCCAAACAAACATAATATTAACCTGGATTGGACTAAAACAGTCCAATCCCACTTAGTTATCCGCCAAACAAACAAGCCCTTAGTATAAAGATTTCTTACCACGGATAAAACCTCATGTAGTTTTGATTTGGTACAAATATATCTTAGGGTTAAATACATTTTACCCCTAGTGGTTAGGCTCGTTTCACTTTACCCTCTGTGGCTCAAAAGTTGATATTTAGTCCCCTTGTGATTTTAGACTAAAGTGAAACTGTTAAGATTTTCCTCAAAACTGGTGAAAATTCTAAAATGACAAAAAATATTACTCCCTTCGTTCCATATTAAGAGTCTCTTTTGGGAATTCCAACTTATTAAGGAGATAACCTTGATTTTGGTGAGATTTTTTACTTTCCAATATTACCCTTTTTGAAATTCAAAATTATAGTGTCACATAAAAAAAAAAGAGAAAAGAGTTGGATATAATAAAGGACAAATTTGAAAAGTGTGTATTATAGTATTTTGACTTTTCAAATAGGACTCTTAAAATGGGATATCAAAAAAAGGCATCAAGGACTCTTAATATGAGACAGAGGGAGTAACACTTAACCCCTTCTGTGAGGTTAATTTTAGGGTTAATGTCATGTGTGGGGATAATGCTGCCATTTTATCCACCTTTGTTGGGTTAATTTTAAACACCTAATCCCTTTGGGGAGCTAATTTTGGGGGTAATTGCCCATGTAAGGTTAATTTTGACACTTAAACTCTCATATATATGGTTAATTTTAAGGGTAATTCTTTGGTGACAACTTTCATACAACTTTCATACAACCTCCTAAGAGATGTGTCTATCTCTCTCCTGTGTTACTGTGGGGTCCAGTGACATCACAGGAGAGAGATAGACACATCTTTTTAGGATATCACAGGAGAGAGATAGACACATATTTTTAGGAGGTTGTATGAAAGTTGTAACCAAAGAATTATTCTAATTTTAATATTTAATCCCCATGTGAGGATATTTTGAGAAAATTTTTATTAGTTTTAATTTAGTCCAAAATTACAAGGGGGTTAAGTGTATACTTTTGAACCATGAGAAGATACAGTGAAAACGAGTCTAACCAGAATGGGGTAAAATATATTTAACACTATTTCTTATAAGAGTACAACATTTTGTTACCTTGGTACAAACATTTCTTTTAAGAGTGCAACATTTTCTTACCAGGGACAAATATTTTTAAAAGGGTACACCATACATGTTATAAAATGTACAAATTTTTTTTTTCGGACAAAAGAAAATGTACAAATATTGCTTACATTAGTACAAACATTTATTACCAATGTATGTCAAGTGATTGGTTGTACCATACAACCAAACCACTCAGGTTGTATGGAAGAATTCTCCTAAAATGTAATAGTTGAGAGATTTGTTTTAGTTTCGTTAGGTCCGTTTGATAAAATTGAAAATTAAGAGCTAAATTTTAAGTACTGAAAGTTTTAAACGATTGAATTTGCAATACTAAAAACACTGTTTCAAGTACTTAGATGGAATGCATTCAGTGATTATTTTCAGTAGTAATTTTTCACTTAAAGTTTTTAGCGAGTTTTTGGTTAGTTTTTCAATTAAGTGATATGTTATCAAATACACTGAAAATAAATAAGTGCTGAAATTTTCATTTTCACCACTTAATTGAGTTATCAAACACACCCTTAGTAGATGAGGGGTTGTTGAGCAACTCAAACCACATTACCCATATTCAATTTTTAGCTATTTTGGAGAACCAAAATACATTTTTGGAACTCCAATGAGCTCCCCAATTGGTTCTCCATTTTGGGAACCTTTTTAGTTCTCCACATTTGAGGAGAGAGAGTGTGAATATGGATAATTACCAATAAATAAAATAATGAAAAATAATACATATTATATTTATTTAAGGAGAGTGAATGTATTAAAATTTTCAAACTTTTGTATAAAACATTAATATAATAATTAAAACATCTCTATAATAGAGAACATGATTAGAGTTGGAGTTTTAAAACTGATTAGTTAAAATAGCTATTTTGATTATAAATTAGAGGATTTTTTATTAGATAATGTGATTAGAGATGCTATATAATTTACCCAAAATAATTACATTAATAGTGAACCCTAGAAACGTCGTACCTGTCGCTGCTCTCTTCTATCTCTCTCTATCTTCTGCAACAAGAAATACATGAACCTCTCTCTCTCTCTCTCTCTCTCTCATGATCCTCCATCACCTGGAGAGAAAACACAAACAAGCAAGATCAAGAGAGATCTTTTTCTGCGATTCCATTTTGAAGATAGCTGATTAATAATTTAGTTTTGATTTTGATTCTCTCAAGTCACTCTCAGGTTTAGTCTCTTCGCATTCGATCTTTTATTTTATTTTTTTTATAGAGAAAAAAAAAATGAGTTCATGGAGGGAGTAATTCTTTGAAGATTCCAGTTTCAATGGCTTCGTTTTGTTTTTTCGAGTTCTTGTTGTAATAAGACTATTATTATGTACTAGACGAACTGAGTCGGACGTTCGAGTCATACCGAGCTAAAGTCTGAGTCCTAGTTTGGACTCTGAGTTGGGGATTTACGTGTTGTCCGAGTCCGAGTCCGAGTCCGAGTCGATTGATGAGCCAGGTTCTGTGAGTTGGTGACCGAGTCAGGTTCTGTGAGACCGAGTTTGAATTTTAAAGGGGAAGTTGAGTGTTACGTACATGTGGTCCGAGTCTGGAAGTTAGTGGTACTCAGAAGTGTGACTTGAGTCTCTGTCTGTGAATCGAAAACAAAGTTGCCGATGCCTTCGGTGGCGATGAGAAGGAGAATGAGGGTTTTAACGCCTAGGGTTTTGAGATCGGGTAGGCGGTTGTGGTCAGGATCCAGTGAGGGAATGCACACCAGAGCTTCTGAAGGGGGTGTCTATTGGATTGAGCTTCTTGACAATTCTGGAATTGGGTGCAAACAAAATCTGGGTTTGAAGCAAGAAATCACAGAATTGAATATACAAGAAACAACTGAAATGGAAGAAAGTAATAATAATGATAGGATGTGGGGTTCTGTTTATGAGAGGAAGAGGAAGAGGAAGAGGAAGAGAGAGAATGTGAGTATTTCTGATTTTGATGATGTGAATTTTCAGAAGAAGAGAGCTTTGGAGTATAGAAAATACGGAATTCATTTCTCTCGGAGGAAAACTAGAGCACTTATTGCTTTTATTGAATCTTGTGGTAGTGGGGGTGGCTGGTTTGGCTGTTTTTTGAATTTGGTTTTAAGGTACTTGAGGAGGAAGGTCAGGGTCAGATTATCACATCTCTCTGCATTTTTAATGTCCGACCCACTTTCTCTTACTTTCTCTTCTCATGGAATTCATTTTTTATGGGTATGTTGCCAGTAACTTTTCTCATCTGTCTTTCAACTTCTTTTTATATTTTTCTATTTATGTTTTGAATTGCTCGTTAGACTTTAGAAACCTCTTTGGAAATTTGATTTCTTGGTTTTTCTTTCCATTAGCATCTGCCAATGAGAGTTTTATTTTTAATTTTAATTTTTTTTTTTAATTATGTTTGCTCTTTTGAATATGTTATTGGGATGACGATGTTTGTGTAGAGAATTTCTATAAGATTTTTGTGGCTATTCTTTCCATTTACTGGTAGTGTTTTGTGTTTGGTGAAATATAATGTTGTCAATTCTATTCTAAGTTAAAGAAGAGAAGCATTTTGTGTCTTGTCTTGTGTAGGAAGCCACGTGAACAGGGGCATAAGAAAAAATTCATTTGGGATTTTGATTGTTACATTTTTACTAGGTTGAGTGACTGAAGACTCTTGTTGAAAGAGATGGGTTTCTACCGATTGGTTATTGAAATATATTTAAATTGTATGTACATATGAGAGTTTTTTAGTACTGAAAATGGAAGTCTTGAATAAGCTAATTCATGGTTTCTGATCCTCGTTTCATTGAATTTATTTTTCAAGTTTGTCAATCGTGTGTCCTATTTCATGCTTTCAGGATTCCCCTGCCGTCAAAAGATCTGGAAGGTGCAAAATTTTTGGGGCAAGGTGTCTTATCCCATTGTTTACAGTGGATTTTTCTGCAATTCCGTCTTGCTTCATGTATTTACATTCAAGAATGTTTCTTAGATCTACATATATGCATGTTCTTGTGATGTCCTCCTCCGTCATGGATGCAAATGATGATGAAATGACTGATGAAGATGCAAAACATCCGTGGACCGGCTATGAGAGAGATTCATCTAGAAGTGAAACCACAGCATATGGAAAGAGTAGTTTTGGAAAGAAGAGAACTGTGCGAATTAGGAATGGTGTAAGTTCTCGCAGTATTCAGAAGACGAGGAGTTCTTTGAGGTTGAAGAGGGCTAGAAATTATTCGGCGTTTAGCACCCGCGAAACTAATGGTGCCTTACTTTCTGAGTTGCTAAGTTTTAGTCCCTTGTCTCTTGGAGCGTCTAAGCGTGGTCTTAGGAGTTCAGTTTGCAGGACTACCAAAACTAATGTCAAAGAACTGAAATCCACCATGGCAGAACTGACACAGGACCTAGATTCAACCTCATGCTCTGCACGTATTTTGGTTGTTGACTCGGACAAGTGTTACAGAGAAGAAAATGCTATTGTCATGTTACAAATGGATGCTTCGAAAAAGTGGCATCTTGCAGTTAAGAGAGATGGGATAACTAGATGCAGCTTCATGGCGAGAAAAATCATGAGACCATGTAGCTGTAATCGTGTTACGCACGATATAATTTGGACGGAAGATAATAAAAATAGTTGGAAGTTGGAGTTTCCCAATAGGCGAGACTGGTGGGTTTTCAAGGAACTTTACAGGGAATGTTCTGAGCGCAATGTGCAGGCCCCAAAAGAGGAGACCATCCCTGTGCCTGTTGTACATGAAGTGCCCGACTATACAAATAATTACGGAGTCCCCTTTGCACGACCTGAGTCGTACATCAGGTGGAAAGATGATGAGCTGTCAAGAGCATTAGCAAAGAGGGCTGCCAATTATGATATGGATACCGAAGATGAGTTGTGGCTCAAAAAAAACAATAACGAGCTTGATGAGCGTGTCTCGGAAGAAAGTTTTGAGCTAATAATTGATGGGTTTGAGAAGGGTTTCTATTGCTGTCCAGATGATTTTACTGATGAGCAAGCTGCTGTTAACCTATGTCGGGATGTGGCGAAAAGGGAAGTTGTAGAAGCTGTGTTTGGTTATTGGACAAAAAAAAGAAAGAAGAAAAGATCGGCCTTGATTAGGGTTTTCCAGGTAACGACGCAATGCTTCAGAAATATCTTGTATTGGCAATGTATCTCTACTATTTTTTGGTATACTCACCATATTGGTGCTATGAATAGGGTTCTGCTTATTACGTGGACTTTCTGTGTGTTACTAAGGACCATTGTCACATGTATCATTCTGGTTGTGTAAAGAAAAATCTAAATCATCTTGTGCTTATAGTAACCTTAGTTCATGTCTCCAAATCGTATTTTTCATTCTTTTCTGCAATTTGGTATTTTACTCAATCTCCATCACACGACCACGAAATTGGTGTATCGCATTTTTCCAGTTATAGTGATTTCCTGTTGTGGAAATGGAAGGACTTCTCTATTTCAGGAAAGTGTTCTGCTTGAGAATTTTCCTCTCATTGATTTGAATCTGGTCAACTATCGTCTATTATCCTCCCCCTCCCCCTCCGCGGCCACCACAATTTTTTTTTTTAAAAAAAAAAGAAAAAAAAAAGAACAACACAAAAAGAGAAAAAGAAAAAGAAGAGAAAAATAAAGAAAAGGTGGTAGAACCTACAAAAATAAAAAAGAAATTGCATCAGGGTCTGGTAAGTATGATTTTTATGCTTATACCTGTTAAAACATACCAACATTTGAGATTTCTGTTATAGCATACAGGTTTGATTGGAAATTTTCAATTTGATTTGGCTTCGTAACCTGAGCTAAAGGTTGGATACACCGATTTTACCCCCCTTTCGTTCATTCGGTTCTAAATTTGGATATTGGAAATGTGGAGGTGGGGGTTAATATCATTTGGTAGATACATTGCTATTGCCACTATCATCTCGATTGGATCTTAATATCAGAATAGGTGATATAGTTATGATTCAGTTCACATGTTTTTTTTCCCCTTATATTTAAATTTTCATATATTTATCAGCATCTATGTTAAAGCCACATGCTAAGTAGCTTGTTGCCAAATGCAGCAATTATTGTGTTGAGGTGCAACCTAGGAAGCACGAGTGTTGCGGTCCGACACCCAGTGCAGGTGCGGCTGCCATTAATTAGTACACGCCTAGTGCTGGTGCGGCTGCTTTTTGAAGAGTCCGTGCTTCCTAGGGTGCAACACTTATTTGCAAACAAGCTCCACATCTGAAACTAATTAACAACTTTGTCATACTTGTGAAGTGTATGGTGCAGATGGCGTGATTATTTGCAAGACAAATATTGGTCTTCTGTTTTTTCCTTTTCTGTTTTCAGAGTAAGCCCACAAAAGAAGTATATTATATGTGCAAAGGAAAACTTTGAATACTGTACAATAGTCAGGTGTGCCTGTTTTGCCCCGTCCCCTCCTATTTCTATTTTAATTTGTTTTAACTGTCTTCTTTATATTCCTGTTACTTTGTTTTTTTTACGCCCATTTGATTTTTTGGCTGTGTTCACTTCTCCAATATAGCAGATTATCTGATCAACATAGATAATGTTTCCCGACAGTTATATCAGCCGAAGAGAACACAAGTCAGTCTAAAATCAGTTCGCAAGAAAAGGTCCTTTAAGCGAAAGCCAAGCAAATCTGGAAGAGGCAAACAAAGAACCTTCTTGCAAGGTTTGTATGCTTCTTTTATTCTGTTACTTTCATCGTGGTTTCATGATTGGTTCTTAAATGTGCAGTAACGAGATCAGACATGTCTTTGGCTCGAACATTGAAGGAGAATTGATAAAGAAAATGAGATGTCTAACTCGAAGGATGTGTATTATTTCCTTGTCAAGTTGTCAACTATGGATGACAGTAAAAACACTTTTGGATTGTACTGAATACTAATCCTATGTTTGGTAAGGGGGATGGAAAAGTGAAAGGAATTTGGAAGGAGGATCGGATGCAAGATGTATCTTAGGAAAGGAAGGGGGTCTTCCCTCCCTTTGCTTAAATTAGAAGGAAAGAATCAAGAAAGTACATAATACTATATTTACTAGTGGAACCTTCCATAACAAAGGGATATCTTAGGAAAGGAAGGGGGTCTTCCCTCCCTTTGCTTAAATTAGAAGGAAAGAATGAAGAAAGTACATAATACTATATTTACTAGTGGAACCTTCCATAACATAGGGATATACTTCCCCCCCCTCCCTTTTTTCTTTTTCTGGGATATATGGTGAAAAAACAGAGGAAAGCCTCTACTTTTACACAATCTGTCCACATTGGAGCAATGATAAATGGTGGGCCCAGAGGGAAGCAGTCCTCCCTTCACTTCCCTTGCTATTCCAATTTACTGAACAAGGGATTTTCTCCGGTTCCCTTCCCCATTTCCTTCCCCTCGTCCATACCGAAGATTGCATTAAGTGTTTGAATGTTGTGCTGGTGGTGTATAAAGCAATTATCTCCATGACACACTTGAACTAGGTATATTATCTGGGTAATCAATACTGACTTGTATAGTTACCTGAGATATTAGGTCTCGTGATCATATCTTGTTCGTCTTGTAAAAACAGGTACTAGTTAGCAAGGTTGTTTAGTGGAAAATGCTGAGCAGTTCATTGAATAATGATCTATATCTTAATTTTAGTTCGGTTAATTTATATGGTTAAAAGTAATCTCATTTTCTTTTGAATTTACAACCATGGCAGCGCAACCCGAAGCTTTTGATGAACCGAGTGCCTTGCTCAAAGTCCAGAAGGCGAAGTCTGCGGCAACTAAATCTGAGGGATTTGCTATTGTGGTGCGCCGAAAAGCACAGATTCTTATGGAGAATGTAGACTTGGCAACTTATAGAGCTACAATGGCGCTTAGAATTGCTGAAGCAGCTCAAGTTGCAGAGTCATCGGACTCTGCTTCCTCTTTTTTCCTCCATTGATGAGGAGATAGGTATTGCAGATTCCTATTCAAATGTCAGATTTTTTACTATTGAGAGAGAGAGAGAGAGAGAGAGAGAGAGAGAGAGAGAGAGAGAGAGAGAGTGCAGCCCCTGTGGCTGTTTTTGAAGCCTTTGTGAGGTCAGCATTTGAAGAAAGTGATGTTGTATAGATTTTCTGATTGGATGTACATATGTATTGTTATTAGCTATATACACAATGTATACACAAAGGGAGGATTTGGTTGATATCTTCAAAAGATAAAAGGAGGGGGGATAACTACACCGAATTTTAAATTATGTTTCACATTTTGGAGTTCAGCTTATACTCGTTTGGCCCATAGGGAATAATGCTACAGAAGGTACTGCTTTTTTGGCATATCCACCAAGGAGATCTCTCTCTCTCTGTCTCTGTCTCTCTCTCCACATAAATATGTATGTGTGTGTATATATATATATATATGTATATTTACATGGGTGTGTGTCCTCCACCCAAATAGTTGGGACATTTGTTCTTGGTCTGACTGTGCGTACAATGTGGTATGCTTTGTTTTAAGGGTAATACTTGGGATAAACCCATTTACACAATTTTTGTGACATAACTCAAAAATTTAAAATTTATGTCTATTTCTCTCTTGTGTTACTGTGGTCACAGTGACACAGGAGAGAAATAGATACATCTTTTGGGTTGTGCCCTAAAAGTTGTGTGAGAGTGTCTCAAACTTTACCTTTTAATGTTTTTCTAGATATCTTTTAGTGAGTAAAGACTAAAGTAGTGTAGGAAAAATAGGACACTATAACACGCTAATAAAAACAGGTTCCATGGGCTAAATTAGCAATTATACACCATTCGGTCCATGCCTACTTTATAAGATCCGTAAGACCTGGTTCCAATGTATACCAAAGGGATGGAGATAGGGTCTATGAATTGTGGAATAAGACTATATTTATAATCATCTCAAGATTCTCAACCAAGCTCTTATAGAATGAATATGCCTTAAAAAAAAAAAAAAAGAAAAAAAAGAAAAAATTGAAAGAATATGCCTGTTGTGCTTACCTTACTTGATAGTATTATACAAAAAAAAAAAGGTTGGGAACCCTTGAAAGTCTCAAATCCTGTTGTTTGTCTTTGTTACATTTTCTAGGTTTCTTTAGTTTGCTGTGAAAAGAGAACCACGTCCTGAGGCTGAGAGATAGATCTTTGGGAGTACTCTTCCGAGGTCTAGTGTTTGACTCATGGGGTGGCCATCTACCCAAGGCATAAGCTACTGGATTGTAGCGTCAGATCAATTGGATGGGGCCGCCCCTAAAAAAAGACAGTTGGGAAATTAAGAGAAAAGAGAACAAAGAATTTCTTTTCTTGTTTGGTTATTTGGGAGGATAAAATATTGACAAAAATAAGAAAATATTTTATTCCTTCTCACTTTTTAACTGAAAACTGAAATATGTTACTCCTACTCTTGGCAGCAACATAAAAAAATGTATGGGAAGTAATGTGCAAACAAGTAATGGGGAACTCCACATTGTAGCCAAGGTGGTTTCACCTCATGTGGAGCGAAACCACTGTCCACGTGACGAGTTGCTGTTGGGCAAGAGAGTGATAGGTTGGAACATCATTAAATCATCCGACACTCCATTAATGCGTCTGTTGGTTGTACCTTGATGGGCTTGATTTCTACCTTAACAAGATTTGTTTGTACCTATGTTATTTTCAAAATTTTAGCAAAAAAAAAAAATGTTATTTTCAAACAAATGCTAAGGTGCAAATAGTTTCTGAATAAGTTCAAAATTGCGTAATAAAGTAAAAAAGTTTTTTACCTAAAAAAAAAAATAAATCTGTTGGTTATAAAGTGAAAAATCTTTGTTCAGGTACAATGTTTTTGTAGTTGGATCATTCTACCATACATCCCTAGTGGTTTTGGTGGTTTGGGATGTATCATACATCCCAATTTGGTCTCAACAAGTTGTAAGATGGTCCTGCAAGTTATAACTTGGTTCCAATGTATTACGGAGTATATGTTTTGTAAGTTTGAAAACCAAATTGACTTTAAAACCAAAGTAATTTTGAAGTTATAATATTTTGGGACCTATATGCAACATTTTAGGACCAAGTTACTAGGATGTGTGTGTACTACATCCCAAACCCCTAGAATGTATCATAGAATTATCTTGGTTTGTAATAAATGTACAAACCAATGCTTTAACTTATCCAACGGCCAACGATTTTGCACTTCGTGTGGGGTGAAACCTGAAAACTAGGAGTATTTTTGACCCATTCTCTTTCAATATATGAGAGAGCTGTTTGAGAAGACAAACAACCGGTTGGTGACGTAAATTCAAGTGTGAGATTAGTTTCTTGTATATTTCTCTTATACTGGAGTTTGTGCCCAGTGTATCATCATTCTTAAAATTGATTTTTGTTCAAATCTACACCATCTTAGATCTCATTAAAGTACGTATAAAGTAAAACTGATACTAAACTAATCCTACTTCCAGTAATATTCAAATTAAAGTTCGTCTGGCCTTATGGATTTTTCTTATTTCTTGTATCTAAACTTTGCTCTCTTCTTAGATGTCTAACAAAAACAATCTTTCCACCATCTTTAATCCATTTACTTCATGTTTATTGTAAAGCCTTCTTTGTCTTCAACATAGTTGGTTTTTTGTTGAAATTTTATGCGTCAACTAGAAAGAGACGAAGTATTAGAAGAAGAAAATTGCTTGAGGACTTTGATGGAAAGCCCAAAGCTCAGCAGCCAATTGAGGCCTTAACTTAGCCCAAAAAGGCTTGGGCAGTGGAGCTATTCTTTTTGCCCACTGGTGGATTTTATGTGTTCTGAGTGTTTCATTCGGTTGATCATATCAGCAATGTTAGATGAAAATTCTTAGGCTTAGTTTGGCCACCATTTTTGTGCTTCTCTTTTTTTAAAGCACAATTTCATGTTAATTCATTTGATAACTAGTTTATGAGTATTGCAAAAATTGAACTTAGGGCTTTTGTGGGGAGCTTTTAAAAGCTCTAGAATCGAGCTTTTAAAAGCTCTAGAATAGCTCAAAGTTGCTTTTTGTTTTCATAATGTCTTTTTGAAGAGTAGTGTGTCACTTGAATAAAATTATCAAACAACTTAGTAATAAATTTCATAAGCTCTTTTTAAAAAGCCACGTGGGGCCAAACTAAGCCTTACTATTGAAGGCAAAAAAAAAAAAAGCATCAATTTGAGGCAAACTCGTATAGAGTTTTCAAAATATTTGGGGCAATATTTTAGATTTCTAGATTGTATCTTTTCTAATTATTAGAGAGAAAAATACATACATATCAACTCTCTTTTCTTTCATTTTCTAACAGTATGAAAAGTCTACACCAGGTGATCTAAAAAAAGTCCCCATCTTGGCATAGCAGAAGTTTGAGTCCACCAGAAACCAAAATCTTGATAAATGTTTACACTAACGAAAATCTATCAAACTTTGATACATAGAAATCATTGTCATAGACTCATAATGTTTAGAAGTCAAATATAGCCCAAAATTATAGCAAGAGTAAACTCTATCCAGCCTCTTCTTGTCAATTTATGGCCGCACGAATTGCAGCTAAATACACTTCCTATATATATATATATATATATATCTCATAAGTTGACAAATGATAGCTTGTAAGGCTCAATGTAGCCTCTAGTCAATTGCTGATGATTTTCTTCCCTGCTTTCTTTTTCCACCAATTAATGTTAATTTGGGGGGTAGGGTGGTTGGGTCTTTGAACCGTAGAATAGCTCTAGATTGAGAATAACATATTAGCTGATTTTATAGTGAACATTTACGCTATGATTGGGAGTTTAAAAAATGAGAGAAAAAAAGAGAAAGCAAGAGAGAGTACCTCACTTTCTCTTGCTTTCTCTTGATTGTGACTTTTAATGAGGAGAGAAAAGGAGAGAAAATTAGTCCCACTTTTTTTCAATTTCTTTATCTCCAAATTGGGAAGAAAAAGAGAGAAAAGAAAGTGAGAATTAATTAATATTTCTTAATACCCACTATACCCTTCTAATTTAGTCTTACCTATTAATTGTAATTCCATCTAAGTGAGGGTAGAATGGTAACTTACTTTTCTTTTCTTTTCTTTTCTTCTCAATTTGCAATCAAGTGGAAAGAAAGTTATTTTCTCTTCTCTCCTCAACTCTCAATCAAGATGAAAGAAAATACCATTCTTTCACTTCTCTTCTTTTCTCTCCTTACTTATGACTTTCTCTTTTTTTCTTTTCTCTCCTAAACTCCCAATCATAACGTTAAAGAGCCACATAATCCAATGCTAAGAGCATCTTCAACAACAAAAAATTGCATTTGATTAATAAAAAAGTATTCTGATTGTAGCTTTTTTTTTTTTTACTTACCAGATGTTATTTTCACTCAAATGTACTCCAGAATAGTAGTCAAACTAGCTAGGGCTGATCCTGACTATTTGGATGCCTGAGACAAACTATTAAAAGGGATGCCCTTATAGGAGGGTTCGAGGGTAGCGCCCCTGAGGCAATTTTTTTGGGGTCTACTTGTAGATAATTGGCCATTTTTTAAAGGATTATTTGTACATAATTGGCGATTTTTTTGGTGTCAGCTTATAATATGAGACTATTTGTAAAACTTAAATATTATATGATGTCTTTCAAAATCTAGAGTGGCCTATTTCTAAAACTCAAAAAAATTGTTACGCTAAAAGTGTAATTTTTAAAATTCTAGGCTTTGTTTTTTAGTTTTATGCTGCTAACTTACAACATGATGGTTGTAGGTTAGCAGCGCACAACAACCTCTTTAGCGACGAAAAACATGTTTTTTGTGACGAAATTTTTGTCACTAAAGATTCCAACTTTTGGCGACAAAAAATTTTGTCGCTAAAAGCCTGTTTTTCGTCGCTAAAAGTCTCTTGTGCTGTAAGTTAGCAAATCCCTATATATATGTGTGTGTGTGTATGTAGTTTATGACACTAAATTGAGCCTTAGGGAGGCCTAAATGTAAAATGCTAAAAAATTTCAAGGTAAAAATATAATTATGAAAATATAATTATAAAAATTTAACAGCCCCTTTGCCTCCCCCCCCCCCCCCCCCCCCCCCCCCCCCCGCTTTTTGACCCTTGCGACGCACATAAGAAAATAATTTTGTTGAATTAAAGTTAATTGAGGTTTAAAACATTGAAAATGGTAAACAAATAATATGATGTGCATATCTGAACCATGAAAATATGTCACCATTAACATAAACTAGTCGATACCCCGTGCTATACACGGATAATATACTATATACATCTGTTCCAAACCTATTACATAATCCACTAGAGCCAATTTCGACAAGAACAATTCACTTGCTAATTTAATGGCCAAAAAAGAGCACTTTCGTGAGTTACAATAGCCCATGCTATGCATGGGTAGTTAGCTCAATAGATTGATAGAGCTGGAAAAAGTTAAAAAGTTAAACGTTGAAACAAAAGCAGAATACATAATGAAATCTTTTTCGATCTCTAGTTAGATCACTACATAGAAGTGTGACAAAATCAGAAACAAAAATCATATCAATATACCAATGATTTGATGTCCACATTTAAATAAATACAAAAAGAAAATTAACACCCTTTAAAACCACAAATATAATGATGTACCAATGTAAATTTGGCTGAAAGTTAAAATAGTGCAAGGCAACCAAGTACACACTCCACACAAATCAATCTCAATTGATATTCCAAATTAACAAAACAAATAGTTCCATGGTTTTAGTTTATATTTTTCACTTTTCAATATTCTTATTTTGAACCTTTTGTTGTCGTCCCATATCGCTTAGATGTGTTATTGCCTGTGCGGTTTATAAGGCCTTAGTTCTCCTCTCCTCAACACCTGGGTTTTAAGGAGTTGAATGGGCTGGGCCTTACAAGTGGTATCAGAGTCTTGTTTGTCCCCTATCTCCGTAATCCACGTGTGAGCCTTTGTCACACGCGCGGGGGCGTGTTGTCGTCCTATATCGCTTAGATGTGTTGTTGCCTGTGTGGTTTAAAAGGCCTTCGTTCCCATCTCCTTAACACCTGAATTTTAAGGACTTGAATGGACTGGACTTTACAAGACCTTTTAATAACAAATAAAAGCCTGGCTAAAAAAGATAGAATAAGTGAGGGAAAAAAGAGCCGGTAAGGAAAAGTTCCTTGATGATACTTATATCTCTGTAGTCTTTAGAATATTAGAGAGAAGGTAAAATTTTAAATATCCAAAACAGTCAACCACCCACTTGTTAGTGTCCTCTGGAAATCCAATAATAATGCAAGTTATGTAGAAGAAGCAATGTCCATATATAATTTGTAATGTTTCAACCAATAACAGCTCTAGAGTTTCCTAAGCTTGCTGTCATACACGTCAGGGCCGGCCTTGAGGGTATGCGGCACACGCGGTCGCGTAGGGCCTCCCTTTAGGCAGGGCTCACTCTAAAAAATACTAATCCAAATTTATTATTTAATTAATCAATAAATAATATTTACAATATTTATGCTAATATACAGAGGACCCCAGTTTAGAAGTTCGAGTAAAGCCCACAAAATCTCAAGACCAGCCCTAATACAGGTATATAGAATGAACAAATTGTCTCCAACATTGACAAGAAAATCCCAAGCCGATCGAAGAGTCAGTGGCTTCCATTCAATACAATATATTGCTATGACAATTGACACATCTACAAGCAACTCTTTAGAACACATATGAATCCTAGGAGTACAATTTTTGCTGCTATCAAAATAATAACAGGGAAAATAACAAAAAGAATCATACCATTTTTGCTGCTATAAAAAAAAAAATTCATACAATTTTTGCCAAGACTTAGGTGAAAAAGTTTGGCTTCTTAGAGAAAGAGATGACCAGAGAAAATCATACACACACACACATATATATATATATATATATATACTAGTCATGCAACACGTGCGTTGCACGTGGAGGGTGCATATTTATCAATATCTTTAACCTTGAGAATGATTTGTGATGAGATCATCAGTACCTAACAAATTTATAATGTTAGTTGTTCTAAGCTAATTGATTGGTGATTAAATGAGTGCAAGGAAGAAGCGGAAAATACATCATCATCATAAAAGAATTAATATATGCTAGTGGTTCATTCTAACATAAATTTGTAAATATCCCGAAGAAAAGAAACTCTACAACTCTAGTAAATTGTTTATATGTTCAAATCTTCATTTTCTATTTTGAATTTCTTCTTCACGGAGGCTTTCTCTGAGCTTTGTTTCCTTTTCTTGTAAGCTTGGATCTTTTCATCGTCTTCAATAACAATAGGGCCCTGGCTTTCACACATTCAAGTGCTTGAAAAATGATTCCTCTATCTATTGAGAAATTTGTGCCATTCGTTAATAATTTGAAGTAGAATTTGCGTTCTTGTAATTTGCACGAACACATTTTTTTGTAAAAATTGGACCTTTTGCATCCTTGTGTTTTTAATTAGATATTTGAATTACAATTCATACAACAATAGAAAATTTGTTGTGAAAATATTATAAAGTGTACCTCATTTATAGATTCAATTTACGTTGCCTTGCATAGAAAAAGTCAACTCTTAAGGAAATAATAAATAAGCTATTGTAAAAAGTCCCTAGAAGAATAAGAGTTTAATAGCTGATGATGCCGAAAACTGGTGAGAGCAATTTAGGAAGAAAACAAGATCACAGAAGGTTTGTATGTGGTTCGACCCCGTTAATGAGGTACCTACGTCCACGGGTGTGTCTGAGCACGTTCACTAGCAGATCACCGGCGGGCCTGGTGAGCCAACAAAGAGGGCGGCACTACCAGTAATACCGGCCGGGTGTATGCGTGTATGTTGGTGATTTCTCTAATATGTGTTGGTATACTTAGAGAATTGATAGTCGGATCCCCCTTGAGAGGGTAGGTGGACCCTTTTATAAGTGTAAGAGTCCACCCTTATATGGTAAGTTTTATGAGATTAGGAAGCCTAATCTAATCACAATAGATTTGCCTAATATTTGGTGAGTTTCCTAAGTAATTAAGGAAACCACTGATTCTCTTGATAGAGTGACAGCTGTGTGACGATTTGATAGGAAACGTGATTGATGTTGTGATCCTCAGGGCCTCACTGTGACCGCCCGGGTATCTCAGTCGGCAATGGCAGTATCCCTCGGGAGCACGGGCTCCATGCCTCAGGTCCGGTTTCTTTGGGTCACTAACTGAACACGTGGCGGTTAAGCAATTACAAAATATTCCTGGACATATCAGCTGCCCCCCATTTTCAGAGCTGAGATGACGCTTTATCAGATGAGGTCGGAAAATTAAGAACGCCCCTCACAGACCGTCCGGGCAAAGGCCAGGTTTCCCACCGGACCACGGCTGACATGGGACAACCCGGCGGCGCAAGGACCGAGCGGTAGCTGTACAGGCCTAAGATTCCCGACGCCACGTGCTTACTAGTTACAAGCATGGTTCGGGCTCAAAGCATCCAGTTTAAGAGGTAACTGAATCGTCCAGCTGGCAACCAAACCATCACGTCCCACATTTAATGCTCACGCTTTCTGAGGCGACGCCCCACGTGCCCGAAACGACAGTTCCGGCGGGAGAGTATGTGAACCGTTCGATCAGATTGGATCCTAACCGTCCGTGCTGCTTATATAAGGAGCACTATTTATCCTTGCTTCTTCACTACACAACACCAGCTGAGTCGCCTGAGCAAATTCTCCGAGCCTCCTATCCTCTGCTGCCTTTGCCTTTCCAAACTTTCATCTGCACCAAATGGCCTCACACATTGACCTAACATCAGACGAGGGGCTTAGGGCATTTCGAGAAGATTGCCAAATTCCCGAGGACGTGGTGATCCGTCCATTCGTTGAAGGAGAAGAAGTAGCCCCTCCTTTCTTCCTCATCAGCAGTTATCTGCTGCTGATCGTGGGGTTACGCTTTCCTCTGCCGGTCTCCTTTTGCGACCTTCTTCAGGGGTTGCGTATTCCACTACACAAATGCCGACCAAACGTTGCCCGCCTCTTATGGGGGATTGCAGCGTTAAACGAGCGACTGGGGTTATTTCTCCGGGCCGCCGACGTTGCAAGGTGTTACATAATGGGCATTGACAACGGAGGCCCCTACTTTCGCCCTAAGACTGAGGGAAAAGATTTTGTCCGAGGTCTGGACTTCCCAAACAAGAACTGGCAACGGTACCCTTGGGTCCTGGTTGCCGGTAACTGGCTGGAGAATGACGGTCTCTCCCCTCCTGCGGATTACAATCCCGACCGCTGCAAACAGGCTTTCATCGACCTTCGTGGAGTCGTTCCTTCCGAGGATGACATGGAGGCGTTTAATCAAGCCATTGAGGCTGGCATGTCGTTTTCCTATTTGAAAGGGAGACCTGCGGAGAACGCGGTTGCCGAACCTTCTTCTGCGGCCCCTGCCGCTACAGCTTCTGGGTCGCGCCGCTACACCCGATCCATGGCGACCGGGGCGCGCCCCGCTAGCCGGACGGGCCAACCCGAGGGGCCGGTCACCTTGTCCACCAGTAGTGACTCCTCCTCATCTGAGGATGCAAGCCCGCCACCGGGCTCGTCCAGGAAGGGCAAGGAGAAGGAAGTCGAAGAAGAACCTCAGCCTCCACCGAAGAGGAGCCGACCGGAAATATTCACCAGTCCCCGCATGCCGGGCTCTTGGTCGGACTTCTCTCTCCTGAACATGGAGAAACGCTTGCAGGCGGTGGAGAAGGCGGGTAACGAGCTGCAGATGGATTCCACCCTGCGGGGGGTGGACGTCCACGCTCTGGAGATCGCCGTTGAGGGGTTGGTGGTAAAGGTGGCTGCCTTGGAGGAGGAGGTCAAGGCTTTGAAGGGCCAAGGACCTTAAGGGCACTTTTTGTTTACATACATATGTATATTTTTCTTCTTCTTTTTTTTTTTTACCGGGAAGGCTATTATAATTGCTCCCGTCTTTGTACAGTTCTTCTTTTATAGAAATAAAAAGGTCCCTGAGGCCATCTTTCTTCTTCATTAAGCCCTTTGAACTGTGTATCAATTCTGTACAACTTTGTGAGGTTAATTCCCGACCGGCTCGCGAATGCGCCCGGGCTATGGTTGCTCGGACCTGGACCGCTGCTACCACGTGTCAACCAACCGTTGGTCAGGTTAGATCCTAACGAATGGAGACGTGGGCGTAACCAAACCGTTCACAAGCCAACGGAAACGTCTTTACGTGTACTTAATGCGCGCGCCTTTTGAGGCGACTCCTCACGTGACCGAAGCGACGGTTTGGGCGGGAAATCTTCTGGACCGCTGGATTTGCTCTGATCTGGGCCGTTCAGGGGCTTTATATGAGGAGCACTCGCCCCACCTCCTGCGCACCCTCATGATTCTCTTCTCTCTGATCTTTCTTTCCTCTCTTCCCTGTTCCTTTTCCTTTCGAGGCGAAACTGGAGAGAACGAACCTTGTGGGGTTTGAGCGGGAGTGGGATTTCTTCCTCCTTAGATTCGGTGCGTTTTTCGAGTCAGGTGGAACCCTAACTCATTTGAACCGGACGGGTGTTCCTTGCGTTGTTCTGAGAGAGTGCTACCTGGTGCTGCGGAGCATCTACTCGCTACCATTCAGGTTAGTAACCCTGCCCCCCCTGTATATCAGGCTTGGGGTTTGCGATCTCTTCGCGAGTCGTCCTTTGTGTCGGTTTCTTCCTGCCGGAGGGCCAGAGATGGAGCACTCCGGCTTCAATTCCGCGTCGAGATCGGAGAGTGAGCAGTATCGGTCGGGGTCCCCTGGTGCTAGCCAAGGCCAGCTCCCGGAATCCCCGTCCGACCGCCAAAGCGGGGCCTGGATCCCCATTCGTCTGTCCAGTAGTCAGTCTTCTGAGGAGGCCCCTGTCGCCTCCGTTTCGAGGGGTTTAGGCGACGAGCTGCCTGAGGGGACCGACCACACGGTCTTTGCTTGTGAGTCCACCTCTTCCGTTCTTCACTCTGGAGACCTTCGCCGGATCAGGGAGAGGTACTCCCTTCCTGACGGTTGCGCCCTAGCCGTAAATTCCGGCGGCGCGCACCTATATCAGTCAGGGTTCGTCACCCTGTTTGAGGACGCTATGATGGCGGGCCTCCGACTTCCGCTTCACCCGGTGGCTCAGGACATGTTGATTTTTCTGGACATCGCTCCCGGTCAGTTGGCTCCCAACGGGTGGAGGTTCTTGATGGGGTGTATCTCATTGTGGCCCCAGGCGTTCGGGTGTGATCTTACCCTACAGGAGTTCCTTTGGACTTACCGGCCATTCCCTGTGCATAACGAGTTGGGGTTTTTCTCGTTTTCTGCCCGTCCGGGCAGGAAAATCATTGACAACTGCCCTAGTAATAATAAAGGGTGGAAGGGAAAATTCTTCCAGGTGTCTACCCTTTATCTCTGTGACATGGCTCCGGGGAGCCAGCTGAGGACATCCTGGGCCAGGGAGTTGAAGGGTAAGACCGCCCTTCCGACCTTATCTGCTATCTCGATCTATCCGAAACACAGTGGATTGTTGACCAGTTTTCTTTTTTTGTTTACAGCGGGCTCAGCTAAACCCCCAGAAATTCCTGAGGCGTGCCAGGCCAGGATCTTGAAGCTAGCGAAATTGCCCACCAGCATCTGGAACGTGCTGTCCCGGTCGGGAAGTTTTATCGCTAGCTATTCCCCTGAGCCGTCTATTCCGGCCCCCAGCTCTACACCCATCATCCCTGGTGAGTATTCCAGTGACCTTATGCGTTAAACACGTGCTTGCACTATTTATGCCCCTTGCACCTCTGACCGTACAATCTTTGTCTCGACAGAAATGGCCCCCAAACGCAATTTGGACCAGCTGCGGGAGAGAGAGGCAGCCGCCGCCGTCACCACGGCCGCTCGGATGGCAATTGCCCAAGGAAAAAGACCGGCCACCGAGGTTCCAGGCGGCGATCGCCCGCTCAGGCGCATTCGCCATGGGACAACTACCCGTGCAGATCCCGCCGGGGCCTCGGCTCCTTCCAGGCCGGCTGTTGAAGAGCCCGCGCCCAGGGCTGATATGCCGTCGGGTTTGCCCCCGGGCGGGCATGACGAGGCCCGGGAGAGGCTTAGGCCCTGCCTCGCGTCAAGCCAGGTGATAGCGTGTGCCGAGCTATCCCCCCAAGGGATCCAAGGATGGCTATATAGCGTCTCCCACCTGGTGAGTGCCCCTCTTTTTTGTTTAAACGTGGGCTTGCCCTATACTTATCACTTGTTTAACTGATGTGCATTCTCCTGCTGTAGGTTGGCTGCATAGCTGCGGGATCGGAATACGTCCATTCGTCCCTGTCCGAGAAGGTGAGCGTCGCTGAAGCCGCCCTTTCGAAGGAGCGGAAAGAGCTACAAACAGCAAAGGCTGCTCTGGCCGCGGAGACGAGCAAGACGAAGTCGCTGGCCTTGAGCTTAGGGGCGGCTCAGGCGAACCTGGCAGCGGCTTTGGCCGAACTGGAAACTTCCCGGGCCCTTATCGCGGCAGCCGAAGCCCAGGCAAAAGCGGTGACCGAGGCGCCTTCCGCAGAGGCCTTGGAGGGAGCTTTTGACGATGGCTTCTTCCAAGGTTATGAAGATCTGAAGCGGCGGGTGGCTCGGGACCACCCCGAGTGGGTCCTCTCGGCCTACGCGGGGATTGACTCGGATTACTGGGACATCGGTGAGGATCCCGGACACGGTGAAGCTCCAGCCGCTGGCGAGGGTCTGGCGGCCGTTGGGGATCCTGTGGTCATTGTTGAGGCCACCGAGCTTGCCCTGGAGGGAGGCCTGGCGGAGGAGGGTCTTGCCATTCCGGGGGAAAGAGCCGAGGAGACCGAGAACGTGATCGATGCGGAGAACTGACTTCCCGGTTCCTCCTTCGTGTTGTTTGCTTTTATCGTTTGTAGGCTCTTTTTTTTTTTTTTTTTTTTTTTTTTTTTCGGGGAGGCTACTACAATTGCCCCCCAAGCCTTGTACACTTATTTTAATTAATGAAAAGGCCCTTGAGGTCATCCTTCCGTTAATTTTGTTGTACTGTGCTTTTAACTTTTGCTAGTATCCGTACGGCCTTGGCCAACCTAACACCTACCTTAGCAAATGCTTTAGGACCGTAACCCACAGAACACCTAGTCGAATGATATAATTCCCTGTTTTGGCCTTAGCATTGCCCTTTGTCCTCCTGTCCCCTGCCCCCCAAGCATTTTGTTAAGGCAGGAGTGCGGGAGTACGGGACTGAATGGCCGTAGGAAATCGACCTGGAACATGGGTGGTTGCAGGAGCATTTGAAGCTTGCCATCGTTGGCCACCTAGGGGTTTGGCCCCATCGCTGGCTGGACCTAGGCGAAACTTTAGTTAATTTCCTGTTTTAGGTCTAGAATCCTCTTACCCTCGGGCGTCCTTTAAAGACGGGGGCGTGCTGGGGATCAACCCTAGGAAACCGACCTGGGACATGGGTGGTCGCAGGGTCCTTTGGTGCCTGGGTTTGGAGCCCGAGGTCTTTAGTGCCTCGGGGTTATGCCCGAGGTCTTTTGTGCCTCGGGGTTAGGCCCGAGGTCTTTAGTGACTCGGGGTTAGGCCCGAGGTTTTTTGCGCTCCGGAATACATCTTTTAAAACAGACTATCAATTTTATTCAAGAAGCAATAATTCGGAACGGTTGCTCAGGTCGAGCTACAAGAGAAAATTATTTTTACAGTACTATTCCCCTGTAGCCAGATGCTATTGATAATACTTTCGGAGGTGTTGCACGTTCCAAGGATGGGTGAGATCATGGCCGTCCATACTCCGCAGCCAGTAGGTTCCGGGCCGATTAACCTGAGTCACTATATACGGCCCTTCCCAATTTGCGCCCAACTTCCCATGGCTTGGGATTCGGGTTGACTGGTTTACTGCCTTAAGGACGAGGTCCCCGACCTGAAAGCTACGGTGCTTCACCTTGCTATTGTAATACCGTGAGACCCTTTGCTTGTAAGCTGCTACCTTGAGATAGGCCCGGTCTCTTTTTTCTTCCACTAGATCTAGCTCTGCCCTAAGGGCTTCTTCATTGTTTGAGGTAGTGAAGGTAGCCACCCGGTATGTGGGCAGCCCGAGCTCTGTAGGGACTACTGCCTCGAAACCATAAGTTAATGAAAATGGGGTTTCGCCAGTAGCCGCCCGGGGTGTGGTGCGGTAGGCCCACAGGAGGGCGGGGAGTTCCTCAGCCCACAGGCCTTTTGCACCTTCCAGCCTCGTTTTAATCGACTGCAGGATCGTGCGATTGGTCACCTCGGCCTGACCATTAGCTTGTGGATGCTCTGGGGAAGAGTAACGATTCAGTATCCCATAATCCGAGCAGAACTGTCTAAAAATAGGTGTATCGAATTGTCTCCCATTGTCGCTAATCAGGACTCGTGGAATACCGAACCTGCTAAGGATATTCCTTTCCACAAAATGTTCCATCTTTTGCTCGGTTATCGTTGCCAGGGGCTCGGCTTCCGCCCACTTGGTGAAGTAGTCAACGGCTATCACAGCAAACTTGACCTGCCCTTTCCCTGTTGGTAATGGGCCAACGATGTCGATTCCCCATTGGGCGAATGGCCAGGGACTATGGACCGGGGTCTGGAGCTCTCCTGGTTGATTTATCATGGGAGAGTACCGCTGGCACTTGTCACATCTTCGAACGTACTCTTGCGAGTCTCGGGTCATGGTTGGCCAGTAATAACCTTGTAGTAGGGCCTTTCTAGAAAGTGTCCGCCCTCCTACGTGGTTCCCACACACACCTTCGTGGATTTCGAACAATATCGCTTGAACCTGCGTAGGATGAACGCAGCGAAGGTATGGGATGGTGAATCCTCTCTTGTACAGGACACCGTCCAGAACGTGGTATCGTGCTGCCCGGTACCTAACCCGTCTAGCTTCCTCTCTGTCGTCCGGCAAACCTCCTGTCGTCAAGAACTTCATGATTGGATCCATCCAACTGGGCGCCAGAACGACCGGGTCGACCTCCATGCCTTCTGAGTTGATCACACTTGGTTCGGGCAAGAACTGGACCCTTATCCCGGGTAAGTCTGACTCAGAGGACGAGGCGAGGCGGGCCAGACGGTCGGCTCTGGTGTTTTCTTCTCTGGGTATCCGACTGATGGAGAGTCCCCGGAGCTGCTTGGAAATTGTCCGGACGAGGGCCAAGTAGGCAACCATGCTGTCTTCCCGTGCTTCGTACTCTTGGTTTACTTGGTTTACCACGAGTTGGGAGTCACTGTAACCTTGGACCTGCTGTGCACTCATGGAGACGGCCAGTTGTAACCCGACCAGGAGGGCTTCGTACTCGGCCTCGTTGTTGGAGGCGCGAAACCCGAATCGCAGCGCATACTCAAGCTGGATGCCATCAGGGGTAGTCAAGATGATCCCGGCTCCACTACCCTGCTGGTTTGAAGAACCATCGACATGTAACACCCAAGTGGGGATGCCGGTGATCAATCCGGGCGGTAATGCCGGGGGTTCAGTTTCCTCGATCGGGTCTTCAGGATACGTAAACTCGACCAGGAAATCTGCGACGGCTTGTCCCTTGATGGCCGTCCGTGGTCTGTAAGTTACCTCAAACTCCTCCAGTTCCAGAGCCCATTTGACGAGCCTTCCGGATGTGTCCGACCGAGAGAGAATTTTGCGAAGGGGTTGGTCGGTCAGCACTACGATGGCGTGGGCCTGGAAGTACGGGCGGAGCCTTCGGGCCGAGGTGATGAGGGCGAAGGCCAGTTTCTCGATGCGGGAGTACCGGCTTTCGGCGCCTTGCAGTGCTCGGCTAGTGTAATATACCGGGAACTGTATTCCGTGCTCTTCCCGAACAAGTGCTGAGCTGACTGCCGATGGTGACACTGCCAGGTAAAGGAACAGTTCTTCTCCTGCCGTAGGTGTCGTGAGCAAAGGGGGAGAGGCTAGGTACTTCTTAAGTTCCTGGAACGCCTCCTCGCACTCCTCCGACCATTGAAAAGCTTTACGGAGGATTTTGAAGAATGGTAGACAACGGTCAGTTGCTCTGGAAACGAATCTATTCAGTGCGGCCACCCGTCCAGCTAAGCTTTGAACTTCTTTTGTTGACTTGGGTGACCGCATGTTGATGATAGCCTGGATTTTGTCGGGGTTTGCTTCGATCCCCCGTCTGCTGACCAGATGACCGAGGAACTTCCCCGACGAGACCCCAAAGGTGCATTTGGTCGGGTTCAACCTCATCCTGAACTTTCTCAAAATGTTGAAGGCCCCGGCCAAGTGCTCCAGGTGATTGGATTCGTCCCGACTCTTGACCAGGAGATCATCCACGTATACCTCCATGGATTTTCCGATAAGGTCTCTGAACATAAAATTGACCAGGCGTTGATACGTAGCCCCAGCATTCTTGAGGCCGAAGGGCATAACTTTGTAACAGTACGTGCCTTGGTCGGTGATGAACGCCGTCTTCTCTTCATCCCCGGGGTACATGCTGATTTGATTGTACCCCGAGTAGGCGTCCATGAACGAGAGGAGTGAGTGGCCTGCCGTTGAGTCGACAAGGAGGTCTATCCTGGGCAGCGGATAACAGTCCTTGGGGCAAGCCTTGTTGAGGTCGGTGAAGTCTACACACATCCTCCATTTGCCATTGCTCTTCTTGACCAGAACGACATTGGCCAGCCAGTCGGGGTAATAGACCTCCCGAATGGAGCTAGCCTTTTGGAGCTTCTCGACCTCCTCACTTACAGCTTTTTGTCTTTCGGGGGCCATACCCCTTCGCTTTTGCTTTACCGGACGGCAGTCTGGGCTGACATTGAGACGATGGGACATTATCCGGGGATCAATCCCGGGCATGTCCTCATGACTCCAAGCAAAGACATCCTGGTTTTGCTTCAGGAACTGGACCAATTCTTCTTTCAAAGCGGACTCCAGCAACGCGCCTACGCTGATCGTCCGATCCGGGTGTTCCGGATCCAGCACAACTTGCTCCAATTCTTCCATAGGCCCTATTATGTCCCTCGGGTCCCGGGGATCCATTTCTTGGACATTCAGAGTCTCGGTGACTGCTCCCCGTCGCAACGAGCTAACATAACAACTCCGAGCAGTGGTCTGGTCTCCTCGCAAGCATCCCGGTCCTTGAGGAGTCGGGAATTTTACGGTCAGGCTGTATGTGGAGATAGCCGCTCGTGCTCTGTTAAGGGTCGGCCTCCCAAGGATGACGTTGTAGGCCGACGGGGCATCCACTATCACGAAATTGGTGAGCAAGGAAACCTGTTGTGGATAGGTCCCCATGAGTACTGGGAGTTCGATCGTGCCGAGCGGTTGAGTGCTAGAGCCGTTGAACCCGACCAAGGGAGTGGCGACTGGGCGGAGCCGATCCCGGGCTATCCCGAGTTGGTCGAATGCCGTGGTGAACATTATGTCGGACGAACTGCCCGTGTCGACAAGCACCCTTTGGACCATATAGTTAGCTATGGACAGTGTTACGACCAGCGGGTCGTCGTGGGGGCAGTGGAGGCCCTGTACGTCGTCAGACGAGAACGTCAAGACGTCAGTGGATGAGGGGCCGGTGGATTGGACCTGCCATACATCCGCTCGGGATGCTCGGGCATGCCTCTTCCGTGCCGAATGAGAATCGCCTCCGCCAGAGGTTCCTCCGGAGATCACGTTTATGTGGCCGAGCGGTGGAGGGGGCTGCCCGGGAGCTCGGGCATCCTGTCGGGGTTGTCTGTCCGCTGTGACAAACTCGGCAAGATGGCCCTGCTCGATTAGCTTTTCGATTGCTATCTTCAACTTGAAGCAATCCTCCGTTTCATGGCCGTGATCCTTGTGATAACGGCAGAACTTCTCCCGATTCCTCTTGCCAGGAGGGGCTCTGAGCTTGGTAGGCTGCGGAAGTAGCCTCTGCGCTTCTGCAGCAGCCATCACCTCATGTATGGGTCGGGAAAGAGGTGTGAAAGTTATCGGGGGCTGGCCCCTAGCTTCTCTTTGATCTTGCTTTGGCTTCTTTCCCGGACCCTTCTCAAATCCCTCGCGCTTGCGCTTTGTTTTCGGGGATTCATCTCCTGTCTGGCTAGCGCGCTTTGCCTTCAAGAACTCTTCAGTGTCTATGTACTTCCCCACTCTTTCCGAGAGTTCCACCAGGGTTGCCGGTCGATTGCGATGAAAGGACGTGGCCACCTTGGTGTGCTGAACTCCTGAGCAGAAAGCCATGATAGCGGCGGTCTCATTGAGGTTGCGAATCAAAAGCCTCTGCTGGTTGAAACGATCTACGTACTCCCTTAAAGATTCCCCCCTTTGCTGCTTGACAGCTAGCAGCTGGGTGTCTGGCTGCGACCGGTCCAGCATCCTGACAAACTGACTGATGAAGAGTTTGCCGAGGGTCTTGAAATCGTCAACCGTCCGCGGTTTCAGAGCATGGAACCATTGCGCGGCTGATCCCTTTAAAGTACTGGGGAATGCCAGGCATAGCAGCTCGTCCGTTGTAGTGACCAGTGCCATCTGCGCCTTATAGGTGCGGATGTGGTCCACCGGACTCCCCTTGCCATCGTAAGAGCTAAGGTGCGGGGGCTTGAATTTCCGCGGAATGGGGAACTGTGTCACCCGGGAGGTGTAGGGCGACTCCGTTTCCGTGTTTGTGAGGTCGTGACCGGACTTACGGTTCAGCCTCTCAATTTGCTGCTGCAACTCTTCGACCTGGGCTTTAACGTCAGTGTGCCCGGTCCTCCTATCTGCACCCGAATAATAAGTGGGGTCGGACGATGATGCCTCGTCCTCGTCCTCGAAGCGTGTCGATCTTGGGGATAGCACTCGGCTACGGGTCCGGGATAGCCTGTGCCTAAGATCCTCCCGGCTCAGGGCGGGCGGATCGTCGACTGGTTCCTTCACCTTTCGTCCGGATGCCTCTCCCCTTGCGGCTCGGCGCCGTTCGATGAGTAACCGGGCGTCCTCCACTCGGCGTGCTCGGCGAGGAACATACCGAGGCCCTTCCTTTGGACGCCTCGTAGGCTGGCTACGTTCTCCCTCTCCATGGTGCTCTCGATCTGGTGGGGACACTGGTGCAGATCGGGCTTTTCCGCGGGTCCGAGCGGGCCTTTGGCTAGGAACGCTCTTTTCGGGCCGCTTCCCCGACGAAGGGTTTTTCTCGTGGTCCTTGACCACCTTTCCATGCTGGTCCATGAGCGTCTCTATTTGCCGTTGCGTCCGGATCTGACTCTCCAAGAGTTGCTCCAGTGCCGCCGTGACTTGCTCGGTAGACATGGAGGCAGCCCGTGTCTCGATCTGTAGGTCCTCCTGACCTGATTGGTCCGCCTGACCTGACTGATCCGCCTGACCGGTCGAGTCAGCGGTCTTCTTGCCCTTCTTCTTCGGCATGTTGGTCAGTCAAAGATTTTTTTCGATGAGGAAACTGTGTCGTTTTCCCACAGACGGCGCCAAACTGATGATGCCGAAAACTGGTGAGAGCAATTTAAGAAGAAAACAAGATCACAGAAGGTTTGTATGTGGTTCGGCCCCGTTAATGAGGTACCTACGTCCACGGGTGTGTCTGAGCACGTTCACTAGCAGATCACCGGCGGGCCTGGTGAGCCAACAAAGAGGGCGGCACTACCAGTAATACCGGCCGGGTGTATGCGTGTATGTTGGTGATTTCTCTAATATGTGTTGGTATACTTAGAAAATTGATAGTCGGATCCCCCTTGAGAGGGTAGGTGGACCCTTTTATAAGTGTAAGAGTCCACCCTTATATGGTAAGTTTTATGAGATTAGGAAGCCTAATCTAATCACAATAGATTTGCCTAATATTTGGTGAGTTTCCTAAGTAATTAAGGAAACCACTGATTCTCTTGATAGAGTGACAGCTGTGTGACGATTTGATAGGAAACGTGATTGATGCTGTGATCCTCAGGGCCTCACTGTGACCGCCCGGGTATCTCAGTCGGCAATGGCAGTATCCCTCGGGAGCACGGGCTCCATGCCTCAGGTCCGGTTTCTTTGGGTCACTAACTGAACACGTGGCGGTTAAGCAATTACAAAATATTCCTGGACATATCAATAGCCAATTTGATTCTTGGTTCATTAAAAAGTCTCTACAAAGTCGAGTTAAGTGAAATTTCACTTAATATTCATGGACGCCAAGAGAAATTTTATTTAATATATTTGTATGAAGAGTCTTTCTCTAACTAGGAATCTTAATTGTCCTTAATTTTTAAAAATCTTATCACAGTGTCTTTTTCACTAATTGCCCCCAAATTGGTTTTGTAAATTCACAAGCATGTTTCCATTATTTATTTATTTATTTATTTTACTATAACCACCAGGGACGGATTTAGGAATTTGAAGTTGGGGGCCTTGGTAGGGTGAAAGTAGTAGTGAGTTTACAGGGGTTCGGGCCAACGCCGAGAAAATTTTTTTTTTTTTTTTTTTTTTCTGGGTCTATTCATAGATTTTTTTTTTTGACAGATGAAGGAATTAGAAAAGTTAATACTGATTGTCAACAAATATACAATAAAATGACACATTCGTACTACAAATTGAGACCAATAAGTTAAATGTTTCATACTTGAGAGAAGGGCTTAAGTGTAAGATATATAAAGAATTTTTTTAGTTTGGGAGGGGGGTTTAAGTGTAAGTATATACCTTTTTAGTATATATATATATATATATATCAAGGATTCTCTAAAGAGTGTCACCTCTCTTTATTAAAGAGAGGGCCTTTGTTTTGGCCGTCAGATTGTGTTTAAACTGTGAAATGACAAAACTGCCATTAATGAAAACACAATCCAACGGCCAAAACAGAGGCCCTCTCTTTAATAAAAAGAGGGTGCCCTCTTTAGAGTCTGACTGTATATATATAGTATTTTTCAAAAATCAAGGTGGAACCTGAGTTCCCCCTTTTCCCCGAGTGCCTGAAGAGACCTGCTTACTGGAAGGTACCATTCTAAAAGAATGGTGAAAAGGTTACCTACCCTATGATCCTCCTTATCTTACAGAGGTTTACAACGAGCCTTCCCCATTGTCGGCAGGTAAATAAACCTCTCCTTAAGCAGCGAAAGAAGAGTTGCGGTGGGCGAAGGTATCAACCCATTTGAGATAGTTTCAAAGGCTTTGGTACTTAGAAACTTTCAATCCCAAATTCCCCGGGTTCTATGGGGGAAAGAGAAGTTATTCAGTGAGCCTGTCACACCACATCAAGATGTTGATGTGGTTTGACTATTTAATTACAGCCATCCACTTGTCTCCTTCTTCCAGAGAGATTATAACAAGTGGTTAGTAAAATTTTAAATTTTAAATATGATAACCACTTATCATGATCCCATTGAAAGAGGGGGTAAGTGGGTGGTTATGGGTAAATGGTCACGCCACATCAACATGCTGACGTGGCGTGACAGGCTCACTGAATAATTTCTCATTATACTGGAAATAATAATGCTAGACATACAATATAAATCACAATATATATCACAATACATGCTTTAAATAGATGTACCTTGTGATAAAGGGTTCGATTGGGAAATAATAATGCTAGGCACACAACATTATCACAGAGTGACACATGAGAGAGATAGACATACTTTTATTGATTGTGAACAAAAGATTGTGTGAAAGTTGTGAGTGAAGTATACTCATCCGTAAATTAATAATGACGCACAAATCTAAGGACAACTGAAGTCTAACTATCTTGTTAAAGACCATTAGTAGTTGTATTTGGCTTCACTTAAATCGAAGTTAAAAGAAAAGCATAATTGACCCAATTAATTTTAGAGAGTCCAAAATAAAATTTTGAGAAAAACTCGAAGTAACGAAAGGTTGTTTAGCGGCTTTAGCCATAAAGAGATGTACGAAAGTGGCATTCTTTTCGGTTAACAACATAAAAATCACTCAAGAAAGAAAGAAAGAAATAAATTAATAAAGAAATAAAATAAAGGAAACACGCAACCTCTGTTATAGTCATAAATTTTGTGTTGGAAGTGACCTAAAAAGTAAAAACTATGTGCTCCGAGGAAGTTCAAAGTTTCTGGTCTTCATGGCCCGCCACGAGTATTTGGAGGGTAATGGCGAACTATTAAAAAAGAGTCTCCTATATGGGGGTTTGGGGGCTATGCCTCTAAGGTAATTTTTTTAGAATCTATTCATACATAATTAATAATTTTTTTTATGGTCTATTTATACATAATTGACGAAATTTTTGGAGTCTACTTATAATATGAGTCTATTTGTGAAACAAAAATATTATATGGTGTCTTTCAAAATCTACGAGAGCCTATTTCTAAAATTCAAAAAATTCTTATACTAAAAGTGTAATTTTCAAAATTCTAGGGGTCTTTGCTTTTGAGTTATATATACATGTATATCGATATACATGTTGTTGATGGCACTAAATTAGGCCTTAGGTCCCTTTAGAGAGACTAAACATAAATTGAGGGGGACCTAAACATAATTGAGAGAGACCTAAATATAAAATACTAAAAATTCTCAAAATACAAATATAATTATGAAAATTTCATAGAAGCCATTAAAATTAAACAAACTTTCCTCCTTGGGCCGGCCATGCTGGTCTTCCCCAGATATTCTGCAAAGCCAAAGCCAAGGCCATAAATTGTTGGAAAAGCTTAGAGTCCTTCCAAAACATGCTAACCAACCCTTGGCTTCATCTAACACTAAATCCATAGCGCATAAAAAAACATGGATCTAATTTGTAAGCATACAGGCCGGCTGAATTTTTTATTACACTTTTAAAATTGTAGTCATACTATATATGCAGGTTTGGGACGGACTCGCTTTTAGTGATGAAAAAGTCGCTTTGGCGACAAAATTTTTCATCGCTAAAACAATGGTTTCTAGTGACGAAAATTTTCGTCGCTAAAAACTACTTTTTCGTCGCTAAAATCTGTCTCAAACCCGTTTGTTTGAGTCCGCTTAAGATCCTCATCTTATATATATATATGTGTGTGTGTGTGTGTGTGTGTGGGGGGGGGGGGGGGGGGGTGGGGGGGGGGGGCGGTAATACTATTCAAAAATCATAGGTAGCTAGTACCAAATGTAGAAGGGAAAAATTAACTTCCTCTTAACTTATTCAAAACAAATTTGACTGCATAACAATTTCAGATGATCCAATGATGGTAGGCCATGGACTAGTTCTCTTACTTGTTACAAGGATGTATATATTCAAGGTAAATTACAGAAATACCCCCTCAACTAAGACATTTTTTCAATACTCCCCTAAATTATAAAACTCGACAACTTGACCCTTGAACTATTGCATTTTTTCACTAACAGGTCTCCGTTAAAATTCTGTCCAAAAAGCTATTGTTTTTGTATTATGTGAGCAATATGTGATACCAAAATATTAACAACATGATATTAACTTGTCCATCCTTTGAGCCATTGGAAAGATAAAGACAATTACCCTTGTGCCACAGGTAATTGCCCTTTGTTGTACTCAAAATCTTGGGTAATTTTGTTCTAAAATTTCCAATGACTCGAAGGAGAGGCAAAAATGTGAGTTGTTTACACTTTTATATCACATGTTGGTAACATGATACAACATTACTCATTTTTTTGGAAGAAAAACTAACCGAAGGGGTGTCATTGAAAGATTAGAATAGTTGAGGGGATCAATTTGTTGAGTTTTATAATTGAGGGGGTATTTAAAAATTGTCATAGTTGAGGGGTGGTAGCATAATTTGCCCTATATTTTAAGATGGTGATCTTTTTGGGAGTTCATGGCCGACTATAAACAATCATATATACACACACATATACACAGAGAGAGACATGATGCATGGTTCAACATTCCACATTTCCACTAATTAATTAACTACATTGAGCAATAATTGTTGAACATGTCAATATTAATACATCTAGAATTTGAGTTGAAGAAGTAATGAACATTTTATTAAGATTAATATTTCAAGCGGTAGCTACACTGAGTAGTGAGTACTCTCTAAAGCGAAAATATCTAGTCAATTACAGTATGTCTTTTCCCCCCTTTGAGAAAAAAGTTCTAAAACAGGATATAAGATTTCCCTTGTGGCTGTGGCCCAAATGGCATCTTGAGGAGACAAAACCGCGTCTCACACTAATCTCAATATGTAAAGCCAATGGACTCCTTCATTTGTGGGGATATGACCAAAAATAGTCGACCTATAACAACATCACATGATATGCAATTCAAAAGTGAGGGATCTTTAAGATCAAGCAATTATTGAGCTTAGTCCCTTGCGATCGTCGTCACCTTCGAAGCATCTTATAAGTACATAAGTCAATGTTCAAACGAGGTGAATTAGGGACAAAATGAATCGATATTTCTGCCACTCATGCTAAGCAAAAGGACTTCGGTCTACCAATTACCCAAGTCTTTGTGCCGATACATCTGTGCAATGGATTAAAAGTTCGACTCATTGATATTTAAGGGGAATTCATTCTTAGCCAAAAATACACACACACACAATATATATATATATATATATGAGGAATGTTAACTTATAACACGGAGTCTTTTTAGCAACAAAAAGAACTCTTTTAGCGACAAAATTTTTCACCTTTAGCGACAAATTTTTTTCCCCACCTTTAGTGATGAAATATTTTAAAAAGATTTGTCGCTAAAAGTTTTTCTTGGTCGCTAAAAATATTTTTGTCGCTAAAAGTTAGTGTACAATATTATCTTACAACCTTTCATATTGTAGGATAATAACCCCCTAAACATATTAATGGGAAATCATTCTCTTATTCAAGCAATATGATCGATTCATGAAATAAACAAAAAACCTATATATATTTTTTTCATATCTATTTGGCACCGTTTGTGGGAAACAACATTGCAAGCCCCACATAAAAAAATCTCCTCCTTGACAGCACAATTTTGCCTTTTAGAAAACTTGTAGGACAAAACGGTAAAATAACAGTCTGAATTTCACAAGACCAGAACACTAAAGAAACTTGTAGGAACGGACACAATGGAAAAAGGGTCATAGTTTGCAAATTAGAGCAAAAATAGTAAATCACAAAACGTATTCGCAAAAATAACCCGATAATTTTTTTGGATTGCATGAAAATAACTATAATACTTGATTGTTGTGGTTATATACATGGGATGGGAGTTGAGGTCCTGTAATGTGTCGTCATTAGAACTTTTTGGAATGTTACAAACGGAACTTTACCTAATTATTGAGAGAAATTGAGTCTCTAATGATCTATAGTTCATGATACGCATTAAAATGGTTCACTAATGGAAGCCGAGTGCTGTGACCAAGCCAACTCTTTCCTCTATCCCCGACCGAGCTGACCGGTATGTTAGGTCACATGGACCCCGACCTATGGGTCGAGAATATCACCCATGCACGGGTCATTACATGAAAGGCTCACCCAAGCTAAAGGGCATGATCCAAAACTATCCAGATAGTTTCCTACGCCAACTCGAAGACTATTGGAATGTATGATAGTTTTCTAATCCCATCAGGGAACTCGCATGATTTGTGTCAATCAAACCTAATCAGATTGAATTGCCTTATCTACATAGTTTCCATGTATGAGAAGGTCTCTTGCATGTATAAAAGAGGCCCTCACCACCTTATAGAAGAGAGTTCAATCTGCACAGCACACAGATAGCATCCTTACTCGACTTTCTCGGCCGACCTCTGGTAGTTCCAGTCTTTTGTTGGTTCACTAAGAGTCACCGGCTACTTTACAGTATAGTGGAAGTGCTCAGACATACCCGTAGGCATAGGTCTCTTGATTAACATGGCCAAACCACATACAAATTCCACTTCTCCTTTTTCCTCATACTACATCACGTCATCCGACTTCATCTTTCTTCTTCCACCAAAAATAGGCATCATCAGTTTGGCACCGTCTGTGGGAAACTACAATTTTCCAGAATAAAATTCTTGATTGATCACCATGCCTCGCCGTAAGAGTAAGAAGACAGTTCAGCACACTAACCAGACAGATCCACTGGCCCTGACTCTCACGACCCGAAGTAGACCAAAAATAGGAAAAATTTAAAATATCCTTTTTGGATCCTTGGATATATGACTGGTTGGAGATTCACCAGATTTTCCTCAATAGATATAATAAAAAGAAACATAATAATAATGGTGTATATCTCTAATTCAGATGCAGCCTAATAATACTACACATTAACTAAGTCTTACATTAACCAATATATTACAGACACTGAAAACCCAAAGAAAACAAAGTAAAAAAAAAATTGTCTCGTGACAACTAGTGTCACTAAATCTAGTAACAACTAAATCTTTACATCAAGAAAAAAGATAAGAGAAAGCTAAAAAGAGCACTCTTCAATTAACAAAACCATAGTTGTCTCCATAGAGGTCCTCTCCAGCATACGTCACACCAAAGTAGCCTTCATCGGTGAATCCATCGACGACGTGTTTGTTGTTACCATAGTTACCCTAACCTGGCATCGCTAGACATGAAAGGCCATACATTACCATAGTTATGCCGTCAGCTTGCGTACAAGCTGAGTGAGCAAAAATCCTCACAAAGCACCGTTAGTAACAGTTATAAAAAAACACCTAGGTTCATTATTCGTAGTTCAACTTGTAGATATCTTTATAAGTTACTAAAGGATAAGACCATCACAAGATAGAAATCAACTCGAAATACTTCAAGATGAATAACTGAATCGACTGTACCACAACTACTCAAACAAAGAAATCATTGACGGTGACCAATCTCATGGATACCATTCTCACCATCACTCAAATACCAATCTCATGGATACCATCCTCACCATCACTTGAATACTAAATCACATAGATACCATCCTCACAATCACCCGGATACCAAATCACACTGATGCCATCTTCATAATCACTCGGATACGAAGTCACACGAATACCATCCACCTTAACACCGACACTATATACCGACATCAATAGCCAAACGGATACCTATGAGATGACAAAGAGGCCCAATCAATCACTTAGACGACATCAACAGAACTGACTAAAGTACTAGAGTTTACTATACGTAGCCCAACGAGCCCATCGTAGAGTTGTTCATAAGTTTCGATCTTATTACGTGTATATTCTTCCCATTATCATAGTCAGCATATTGCGGAGAACGTCATCTTTTCAATGTTCAATGAAGGATTTCCAAGTATAATGATAATATATTTAAGGTACAATCGAACATAATGTAACAGCTAAACAACTAGACTAAAGTGCATGTGTGCTGTGTTCAAATGGACATGTGAGTTTTAAGCATGATATATCATGTGTGTATAACATAAATCTTTGGATCAAAGCATGTCAAAATAAGAATCAGAGCAGAACTGGTTCACTCGAGCGCTCCTACCAAGCGCGAGCGCTCGGATTTAGCAAAAAGTAGTTTCTCAGCAAAACTTTCATGTATGTACAAAAATTAAACTAGATCTTCTTTAATCTTAACAAAAACGTTGTAGAAACTGATTCTATAGGTTTCTAAGTGCGAATTGATACTCAAAAAGCTTAAGTGATGTTTTGATGATGATAAAAATGAAAAAAATGTTGCGAAGGCTTGTGATCTTGTGTATAAGAGATTCTATACTTCTCTTCTTCTACTTGATCATGTAGACGATTAATTTTTGGAACTATACTTCAATTCTCCATGTTGATTTCAGCAATGAAGCAAGTGCATGTGAGAATGGATGAGGAAATGTGGATGTGTATGTGTAGATATGAGAGTATATGTGTATATGCTTGGATCCAAGCATGCAAGGGGTTATAAGAGAGGACAAGCATGAAATGTATGAGGGTTTTTCTCTCAAAATTGTTTTCTCTCTAAGCTCTCTCTCAGAAACGAGTTTTAAAAACGTAGAAAAAGGTATAAGATATGAGGGGTATTTATAGGCAAAACTCAGTCTGGCTCGAGCACTCGCATGGCTCAAGTGTTCAGGCTTCCTCGAGCGCTCGAGGTCACTTTTCCGGCAAAGTTTCCCCAAGGTCACAAACATGCATCCAAACACACATAGATCAATTAAAAATAATAAAGAGTAAGAAAAACAAATTTTATTATATATAATAGAAAGTATCACAAAGAGAAATACAGAAATTCGGGATAATAGATAAGAAAATACAAGTGCTACATCTCTCCACCACCCATCAAAAGATTTCATCCCGAAATCTGAGTAATCTAATCCTAGAATAACTTTAGATATTTCTCTTGTATTTCTGATTCCATCTCCCATGACGCTTCTCTCCTATCATGATGGTTCCACTGCACCTTTACCAAAGGAATCTCCTTGTTCCTCAATCTATTGGTTTCTCTTCCCAAGATACGCACCGACCTCTCTTGATAAGACACGTTGTCATTCACCTCGATATCCTTAAAGTCAATCACTAGTGCAGAACCATGAATCTACTTCCTTAACATACTTATGTAAAAGACATTTTGTACTCCCGACATTCTCAACGGCAGTGCGAGTCGGTAGGCGACTTTACCCACTTGATCAAGAATCTTGAAAGGACCAATGTAGCGAGGTGATAGTTTTCCCTTCTTCTTTCCAAATTTGATACCTCCTCGAACTTGGGTTACCTTGAGAAACACGTGATCTCCCACACTGAACTCTAAATCCTTCTGAAGTTTATCAGCATAGCTCTTCAGCCTGCTCTGGGTAGCTTTCATCTTGTCTCGGACGATACTAATCTTCTCACTTATTTTTCGAACCATATCTGGTCCAAGAAGTTTAACGTTTCCAACTTTGACCCAACATAGTGGTGAATGGCTTGGTCTCCCATATAACACTTCAAACAAAGCCATCCCTATGCTCAAGCAAAAACTATTGTTATAAGCAAACTCGATTAAGGGCAAGTGGGTCACCCATGAACTCTCGAAGTCAATTACGCATGCTCTAAGTATATCCTCTAAAACTTGATTAGTCTGCTCGGTCTGTCCATCAGTCTATGGATGAAAAGTGGAACTCAATCTCAAAGAAGTTCCCTGTAGCACCCAGAATTTTCTAGAAATTCCACGTAGGATTAGAAGTGATGACGTCACCATGTTGACGGTTACAGAAGGTCCATTAGGATGACCTAAATTAGGAATCCTTGGCCAGGATCTTTAGTTATCGTCTTAACGACGATGCCGTTATTAGATTAAGAATAGTAGTCATAGCATCGATGTCTTAGGATTTATTTAGAATTCAAGACGGACTTATACTTAGGCTGTACACAACCCCGTACTTATATTTTTTTTTATAGTTGTACACACATTACCAGTAGTGCATATTAGTTTAGCCTCAAGTACGCAACCCAATTTATTTACCTGAGCTGTGGACCCCTCACCCTCACTGCCACATGGCAGCCATGCATATGCACATGCATACAAAACCACAATGTGCCTCTTTTATTTACCCTTGGACACACACGACGTACAAATATATATTTGTGCACCTAATGTACTTGATAAACCCCCTCACCCCACCCCCTCTATAAATATAGCCTCATCTCCCTCTCATTTCACTCTACCCAGCCACCCTAAATCTTTCTATACAGATTTCTTTTGGAGAGCAAACTGAGAGAGAGAGAGTGAGAGAGAGCTTGGGAAGATAAATACACTACACATACCCTCTACATTGTACACCTCCATCTTTGCCCCATTCTATACCCAAACATACACCCACACCCACACAGGTCAGAAGAAGAAGGTGAAGTAGAACGAAGAGGGAGAAAATTGGGAAAGAAGAAGAGAGCCGTTGCAGGAGAGAGAGAAGTGTTGATCAGAGATGTTTGAGAGGATCAAGGATCATCAGAGGTAAACTCATACCCGTACTTGGTTCTGCATCCTTGCATGACACCTAGGAAGCCCCTAGACCTGCATGCATGAAGCTAATCAGGGCCTAAGGCCCTTTGTGAACCTCCGACGGCCATTAAAGCTCCATTTAAGAGCTTGATTTTCCAACTATAACCAAACGGCCCCTAAGTTACACCATTGCGACCCCCTTGACCACAGATAGATTCCCTATGACCAGCTTTGGAAGTGGGGATCATTTGATGGGCCATGCAGACGATTATTCTCCGAAATAGCCAAAACGATAATCACATGGAAGGTGCCCAAAACGAAATAACCCAACTTCCAGCTTCAAGTATGATGAAGAGAACCCCAAACCGGTCACATTGCCGTTGGTCTCGTACATTTTGGGTTAGAAATGAAGGAGATATGGGAGAGAGAAGATTTTCCGGCAGCGCGGGCTCGCCGACGGTAGGCTGGGTTGACTGGACAAGAAGAAGAAACCCATATGGGTTTCGGGTTATAACACCCGAGTTAGGGTCGGGTCGTGGGTGGGTTTAGATGTGAGTGTTAGTGGGTCAGGGTAGCGGACGCGGGTCGGGTTATTAGGACCCATGGGGCCTTTAAGTAGCACGACATCGTTTTGACGTCGGGCTGACTTTGGGTCAGGTTCGGGTTAATGGGGCGGTCTGGTCTGTGTCTATAGTTGGGTCCGGGTTAGCGTTAAATCTGGTTTGGGTTTGGGTTAACGGGTAGGCTTAGTTTGTTAGTGAGTTTGGTTTCGGGTTTGGGTAAGGATCGGTTCGGGTTTGGTTTAGTGCTTGGTTTATGGGTAGGGTCAATTTGTTTGTATTATTGGGTCACGGGTTTGGGTTTAGTTTGACCCGAATGGGTTTTGGGTTGGGTCTCTTTGTGAGTAGATATGGCTTATCCAAATTAGTTCGGTTCGGGTCAGGTTCGACCCGATGGGTTTTTTGGTTGGGTCCCTTTGTTTGTGTTAACGGGTAGCCCGTTTACCCATGGGTCGGTTCAGGTTGACCCGTCGGGTCTGTTAATTATTATTATTATTATTATTATTATTATTATTATTATTATTATTATTATTATTATTATTATTATTATTATTATTATTATTATTATTATTATTATTATTATTATTATTAGATTTTAAATGATTTTAATCATTATAAATGTATTAAAACGTATTATTAGTACATTTATTTTATGGAATGTTATTATATAATATTCTTAATATACTAAGTATTATTATAATATGGTAATAATATAATTATTAATTATATGGTAATTTATAAGTATAATATAAATAATTTTAAGGTTATTTAAATGGTATTTAAATACCTATATATATTTATAAATTCTAGAAACTTAGGGTAACGACTCTGGTACTATTTTATTATATAATGTAAATTATAAAGCTATAATATTATAGTCTAGTATTTTTAATAATTATTAAGGAGCCATTTTTATGAGTATATTAATTACTCCTTCCGTCCCATAATAAGTGTCCACATTTCTTTTTTTGGATGTCCCACAATAAGTGTCCACTTTCCTAAATTGGTATATAGTTTTTGCTTACTTTCCAAACCTACCCTTATAATAAAGACAAAGTAACATTTTATTTGTGGTCCCAAAACAAGCAAAAAGTCACACTCATCACATTTAAGAGTAAAATTGGAAAGTGACTCTTTAAGGAACCAAAAAATTAATATAATACAACTTTCTTAAACATTGTGCAAAATAGAAGTGGACATTTATTATGGGACGGAGGGAGTATTAAAAATACCAAACGAGCTCCGAAAATTATGAGATAAATACTGGTAGTGTATTTTAATATCTAGTATTTAATACAAATACTTCTAAGTACTAATTTCACAGTATAGGTATATTTATGTATTTAAATCCCTTTTCGGGTATTTTCAGGTATATGCTATCTTCAATAATTCATAATAAATAATTTAGGATTCCGAAAATTACGCGGTCAGTTCCCAGAGTCTTAGATTAATGTCTAGAACTTTCCCTTAAGGTTTAGTGACCTTTCGACTCGGTCGAAAATACAGCCTATCTTTTAGCCGCATTAGTGTAGTAAGCCTTACATATTACCTCGTAAAAACGACGGACTCCGATTTGATTCTAGTAAATGGCGTTGGATTTAGAATGACACATAGATCACTACCTTGAGGTTTATAACCTCATTTGGTAAAATTACCATTTTGCCCCTGGAGTTGCACTCACTCTTTATTATTGTTTATTCCGTTTATTGTTGTAGAACTTGACGATTATCTGCTTTTCGAGGATCGGTGACTCGAGATGAGTTTCCTAACCACACTCTAATCCTAATAAGATTAATATAAGATGATTTAAAGTTACCTGTATGATGTTTGCATAAGTAATATGTTGATTTATGACGCTACATGTATTCCAATAATTGAAAGACTATGCAAAGCATGTTATGGTAGTGCTATCGCATACGTGAGCATGTTAAGGGTTTTATCTATATGATTATTGGTATCAAATCTATGTTATGTGATCCATGTTTTATATGTTATGCTTCTACTGCTAACTGTAAATGCACATTTTAGGATGTTGTTAACTGGATTAGATAACGCATGCTATGTTAATAATAAAGAGAATAAAAGTGGATTTGTATATGGGTATCGGTAGTGGACTCACTTGCATTTCATGACATGTGTTAGCATGCATTGTATGAGAAAGAGAGGTGTTTGATGAAAATGTGAGTAAGATGAGATATGTGAATGTGAAAGAGATGTTATTTCTAGATCCGATGGATCAACGGCTGACGAGCCGGGTGGACATGAACGGTTAGGGTTCCTAGCGCGCCTGTCGCCGTTGAAGACGTCCGGTGATGCGCATACGTGGTTGAAGACGTCCCATGTGTCATTGAAGACGTCCGGCTAGTGCTCTAATATACTTCTCAGTGGTGTAGACGACCGGTGAGAGTATACACATGGTTGAAGACGTGCCATGTGCTAGTTTCCTTTTTTACAGGTAGTGTGCACCGTGAAGTCGTCCAGTGGCCTATCAAGGGAATAAGTATGAATCGGCTATTATAGCATATTATCATCCTTGATATACCACGTGTTGTCAAGTGGATGAGAAAGAGAAAGCGAATGATGAGATTGAATTGATGAATAAAATGGTTTGGTTCGAAATGATTTGGTTTTGGAAAGTTTTGGTTTTAAAATGAAATGGTTTTGAAAAGTGTCTATTTTAAAAGTAAGAGTTGGAAGTGAGTCGCATTGGTCATGCATTTGTACGCATGAGGATATAATAAGGAGAATGTATTCTATGATGTTATGTTTCTCTGTCTACCTGCCGTGTTGAAACCTCTGCTATGCCCATGGTGAGAATGCGTCTTTTGATAAAAGATTAACCATATCTAAGATACTAAGCTATGACGTGAGTCGAGAGATGTTTTGTAATTATTGATTATTGTGCGGTTGAGACTCTCACTCAGCCTTGTTCCAAGGCTGACGGCATGTTACGTCCTGGGCATTCGTATACCCAGAGTGTTGCAGGTTTGGAGAAAGATAGAAGAGTTCAGGATGCAGTGCCGTGGAGCCAAGGAGAGTAAAGCCTTGCCAAAGATCTGATAGATAGTTTCTCAAGTTTTAAGCTTATGTAAATTGTTTAGTATGGCCTCTTGTATTAGGATTGAGGTTATTGTAACTCTTGTTTAATTTTCGCTACTGTATTTATACTCTAATAAGTTTAGGTCATGCTTATGCTCTAGTATTTCCCTTATGATTGCATGGTGCGGAGTTAGAAGGGTAGGACAGTTAACAATCTAGTCACGTGTCTACAGACCCATAAAGGAAAAAAAATTTATTTTCCCTATTTTTGGCTTACTCCACGGCGTGACAGGGTTTTAGTGGTATCAGAGCTTAAGTTTAGGTGTTTACCGTTTGTCCCATGCACATAAAGTTATAGACCATTAAATCTTATCCCCAGTTATGAAGATACTAACCTTATGATAGTTTATATTGGACAGGTTAGCATGGAACCCTTTTATGTCCAAGATGGGTTTGGAGGACATTGGGTATACCCAGATCGTATAAAGCCTGCAAACCCAGTGTTGTACCGACAAAGGATTTGACTAAGTGCCCAGCAACATTTGGAGGAAAACATGTGGCATGATGTACATGTGTTGGGAATTGAGGACCCAGAGATCCTGCAGAGAGAGGCCCATTACCGAGAAAACACCCTTAGACTTGTGTCATCAGGAAGCGGCTGAGATGACTCAGGACCGCTATACCCTTCGAGTCATGACTTTTCGAGTTAAGCTGTCACCCCCACCAGGACCCGTAGGACCACCTCTTGCTATGCCACCCCTTGCCCCAGAGGAGTCCATAGATAATGCACCCTTAACCGCTGAGTCAGTCATGGGGACTGATAGGGAGGAGGATGATGATGGAGAGGTTCCGGTAAAGGACATCAATTCCGTGGAGGATGCTGATTCCGCAGCCAATGTTGACCCAACTGAGAATGTGGGCGAGGAACCACCCAAGAGAGACATTGCTGAGAAGGGAAAGCCAAAGCTCAAGGATCAGGATGATTGAAGGACTTTTGGGATAGGAATTCCCAGGCCCTAGAGCTCTATTGTAATAGGACTAGTAGTCCATCTTTTGTGTATACAGCTGTACTCAAGCATGTAACATGTAGTAGTAGTAACGTGTACGCCTTTTCATGTATCTATTTTTGGCACTATTCCCTACTATGTACCTATTTAGCGTACGCACTCTCTGATGTAAATGTTTTTGTAACTATGCTGCACTATATTTAAAGCTATCTATGGAGATTATCTTTAGCCTGACTTACATATTTTCACATGGATGTACTGCTTGCTTATAATTAGTTTTATTCATCCCAGCAATTTATTTAAGCTTATATACTCTTAGTCTATAAGAATGACTAATAGATCCCCGCAACGAGTTGAGCCATACAAATCACAAGTGTAAAATATAGAATTAGGTACTAATGTAGTTTAAGGGAGTCAGACCCGGAACAGTTGGCAATAACTCAGGGTTTAGAAAGAATTAAGAAGGGTACCCTTTATCACTATAAAATTTTAAGATATTTCTTTAATTAGCATCAGTACTAAGTTAGTTTTCTGTGTTGGGAAGGCTAGCATGGAGCACCAGATAGAGTACGATGCTGCGGATGGACAGTACAGAGTCACCTTGGAGAGATAGGTTGCTTCTCGAGGATTTGGTCTTGTTAGCGCCACCATCAGGCATAGAGTTCGCCAGAGTATAAGGAAGTGGACACATTATTTCTTCCGTGAGAGACCTATTCCAGAGTTAGCATATCATAGAGTGGTAGCACCGCGCTTGCTGTCTGCTGAGATGGAGGAGGTTTCTCATGCCCTTGGAGACCTTGCGATCCATAACCAGAAAGAGCCTCAAGAGGACATAGTACATTTTGTTACCCCTGCAGGTTTTGATGATGACTCAGATGACGATCAAGATGAAGACCCACTAGTAGAGCTTGAGATGATAGAGGACCCTGATTGGCCCCTAGAGCTAGCTTGGGATGCATTTATAGGTATTCCTCCGATCGACTTTCCGCCATCCAGTGACTTAGGAGAGGTAACCACGGACTCTAATGTTGAGAGAGATGGAGATTGGACCCTTAGGTAGTTCATCTTATGTTTATTCCACTTCTCTTGATGTATTCCAGACTAGTAGAACTGGTATTCGTACTTCTATTGTACCTTTTTATCTTTTGATTAGTAATAGCCTGCTTGCGATTTAACTTAAATATAATTGTATGAATGAGACAAATTCTTACTTTTAATTAATCGCTAATCTTGCATCTTATACGTTTATTACTAATAAGAAGATAGGATTGACCATTGGCCGATAGATGTATAGGCACTGAAGAACTTCCTGAGATGGATCTCGGAACAGTCAGCTCAGCCTAGAGTCTAGAAAGACCAAGGATAGGAATGCCTTACCCTTGATCCTAGTAATAGTTGTGACAACTGTTATATGTTAAGATTCTCTGTTGACTTGATTGATTGTTACTGTTACTTGTCATGTGATCATATAAGATAAGATAAAGCATTGACCTATTAGGTACCAACTCGTAGGTATAACCCTTGTTAACATACACCATGGTTAAAAGAAACTGAAATGCTCAAAATCCACCCAACGGACCAAAGGATGTGATACCTCTAGCAGTGGATCCAATAGGATTGATAAGAGCTCTTGTCCGACGTGTGGAGCAAGCAAGTGATCACCTGGACCGCGTCATCAACAACAGAAATGCTCGTCAGACAGGAGATAAATTGTTTGAGAGATTCCGTGCACTTAAACCAGGAACTTTCACTGGAATGATAGAAGCATGGGAAGTTGAGCAATGGCTTCGTGATATGGAACGAATGTTTCAAGCCCTTGAATGCAACGAGACGGAGAAAAGACGCTTGGCTGTGTTTCAATTGACGTATTCGGCATCAGACTGGTGGGAATCTGTCGAAGCTACAGTGGGCGAAGATGTTGCAAGGAGAATGACATGGGAAGCATTCAAGATGAAATTCCTAGCAAAGTACTTCCCAAGGACGGAAGGAAACAAGAAGAAAAAGGAATTCATAGAACTAGTTCAAGGCAACATGACAGTACAAGAATACATAGCAAAATTTGACAGACTATTATGATTTGTTCCTTACATGGTAGATACTCAGCGAAATAAGACAATGCAATATTACGAAGGACTTAACTTAGACATTCAAAAGATAGCAGCAGTATACCTCGACCAACCATTCGAAGAAATGGTCGAATTAGCCATACAACTTGAGAATATAGCACTGAACGGGAAGAAACTAGAGAACCACCAACAAAGAGGAAAAGATAATTGGTTCCAGCAGACTAATCTAGAAGGAAGTCGAAGAGGCAATCAAGTGTCGCGGGCAACCACTCGAATGCAGTCTACAAGCACTAAAGGAAACTCCGGACACATCTAGAATCACCACAAGAGATAGAGAAGTAATGACAGAAAAGTTAGTGAGGCAACCGTCCAGACACACGCAAAGCAACGTGATATCTGCTACAACTGCGGAACATCTGGACACCACTCCAAAGAATGCACAACACCGAAACAACTCACAGGGCAACAGGTGCGGTGTTTCAATTGTGGAAGGGCTGGACATGTACGCAAAGATTGCCCCGAACAAGAAGTTCATAACAATGCTCCACCACCACAAAGATCCAGAAAGAGAACTCGCAGATCAGTGAATCAATCCTAGCGCTGAACAGAATGGAAGACTGAAGGTACCATACTCAATACCGGAACCTTGAATCTTATATGGTGATGGTATTACAGGATGTTTGGGACATTCGAAAGAAATTAGGAGAAGGACTTGATGAATCAACTGATGGAAACCTCACAACATTAGAATCTGAGATGAGATTAGAACATTGTACTTTCTGAGACCTAGCAATCTCTAGATTTCGAGGACGAAATCCTCAAATAAGGTGGGTAGAGATGTAGCACCCAGAATTTTCTAGAAATTCCATGTAGGATTAGAAGTGATGACATCACTATGTTGACAGTTATAGAAGGTCCATTAGGATGACCTAAATTAGGAATCCTTGGCCAGGATCTTTAGTTATCGTCTTAACGACGACACCGTTATTAGATTAAGAATAGAAGTCACAGCATCGATGTCTTATGATTTATTTAGAATTCAAGACGGACTTATACTTAGGCCGTACACAGCCCCGTACTTATATTTTTTTATAGTTGTACACACATTACCAGTAGTGCACATTAATTTAGCCTCAAGTACGCAGCCCAATTTATTTACCTGAGCTGTGGACCCCTCACCCTCACCGCCACATGGTAGCCATGCATATGCACATGCACACATAACCACAGTGTGCCCCTTTTATTTACCCTTTGACACACACGACCTACAAATAAATATTTGTGCACCCAATGTACTTGATAAACCCCCTCAACCCACCCCCTCTATAAATATAGCCTCATCTCCCTCTCATTTCACTCTAACCCAGCCACCCTAAATCTGTCTATACAGATTTCTTTTGGAGAGCAAACCGAGAGAGAGAGTGAGAGAGAGCTTGGGAAGATAAATACACTACACACACCCTCTACATTGTACACCCCCATCTTTGCCCCATTGTGTACCCAAACATACACCCACACCCACACGGATTAGAAGAAGAAGATGAAGTAGAACGAAGAAAGAGAAGACTGGGAAAGAAGAAGAGAGCCGCTGGAGGAGAGAGAGGTGTTGATCAGAGATGTTTGAGAGGATCAAGGATCATCAGAGGTAAGCTCATACCCGTACTTGTTTCTGCATCCTTGCATGACACCTAGGAAGCCCCTAGACCTGCATGCATGAAGCTAATCAGGGCCGAAGGACCCTCTGTGAACCTCCGGCGGCCATTAAAGCTCCATTTAAGAGCTTGATTTTCCAACTATAACCAAACGGCCCCTAAGTTACACCATTGCGACCCCCTTGACTGCAGATAGATTCCCCATGACCAGCTTTAGAAGTGGGGATCATTTGATGGGTCATGCAGACGATTATTCTCTGAAATAGCCAAAACGATAATCACATGGTAGGTGCCCAAAATGAAATAACCCAACTTCCAGCTTCTAGTATGATGAAGAGAACCCCAAACCGGTCACATTGCCGTTGGTCTCGTGCATTTTGGGTTAAAAATGAAGGAGATATGGGAGAGAGAAGATTTTTCGGCAGCGCGGGCTCGTCGACGGCAGGCTGGGTTAACCGGAGAGGAAGAAGAAACCTATATGGGTTTCGGGTTATAACACCCGAGTTAGGGTCGAGTCGTGGGTGGGTTTAGATGTGAGTGTTAGTGGGTCAGGGTAGCGGACGCGGGTCGGGTTATTAGGACCCATGGGGCCTTTAAGTAGCACGACGTCGTTTTGACGTCAGGCTGACTTTGGGATGGGTTCGGCTAAACGGGGCGGTATGGTCTGTGTCTATAGTTGGGTACGAGTTTGGGTTAAATCTGGTTTGGGTTTGGGTTAACGGGTAGGCTTAGTTTGTTAGTGAGTTTGGTTTCGGGTTTGGGTAAGGATCGGTTCGGGTTTGGTTTAGGGCTTGGTTTATGGGTAGGGTCAGTTTGTTAGTGTTATTGGGTCACGGGTTTGGGTTTAGTTTGACCCGAATGGGTTTTAGGTAGATATGGACTATCCAAATTAGTTCGGTTCGGGTCAGGTTCGACCCGATGGGTCTTTTGGTTGGGTCCCTTTGTTTGTGTTAACGGGTAGCCCGTTTACCCATGGGTCGGTTCGGGTTGACCCGTCGGGTCTCTCAATTATTATTATTAATATTATTAGTATTAATAGATTTTAAATGATTTTAATCATTATAAATGTATTAAAATGTATTATTAGTACATTTACTTTATGGAATATTATTATATAATATTCTTAATGTACTAAGTATAATTATAATATGGGAATCATATAATTATTAATTATATGGTAATTTATAAGTATAATATAAATAGTTTTAAGGTTATTTAAATGGTATTTAAATACCTATATATATATTTATAAATTCTAGAAAATTAGGGTAATGACCCTGGGATTATTTTATTATATAATGTAAATTATAAAGCTATAATATTATTGTCTAGTATTTTTAATAATTATTGAGGAGCTATTTTTATGAGTACATTAATTTTTAAAAATACCAAACGAGTTCTGAAAATTATGAGATAAATGCTGGTAGTGTATTTTAATATCTAGTCTTTAATAAAAATACTTCTAAGTACTAATTTCATAGTCTAGGTATATTTATGTATTTAAATCCCTTTTCGGGTATTTTCGGGTATATGTTATCTTCAATAATTCATAATAAATAATCTAGGACTCCGAAAATTACGCGGTCAGTTCCCAGAGTATTAGATTAATGTCTAGAACTTTCCCTTAAGGTTTAGTGACCTTTCGACTCGGTCGAAAATACAGCCTCTCTTTTAGGGCCCGCATTAGTCTAATAAGCCCTACATATTACCTCGTAAAATGCTACGGACTCCAATTTGAGTCTATTCAATGGCGTTGGACTTAGAATGACACATAGATCACTATCTTGAGTTTTATAACCTCATTTGGTAAAATTACCATTTTGCCCATGGAGTTGCACTCACTCTTTATTATTGTTTATTCCGTTTATTGTTGTAGAACTTGACGATTATCTGCTTTTCGAGGATCGGTGACTCGAGGTGAGTTTCCTAACCTCACTTTAATTCTAATAAGATTAATATAAAATGATTTAAAGTTACTTGTATGATGTTTGCATAAGTAATATGTTGATTTATGATGCTACATGTATTAATCCAATAATTGAAAGACTATGCAAAGCATGTTATGGTAGTGCTATCGCATACGTGGGCATGTTAAGGGTTTTATCTATATGATTATTGGTATCAAATCCATGTTATGTGATCCATGTTTTATATGTTATGTTTCTGCTGCTAACTGTAAATGCACATTTTACGATGTTGTTAACTGGATTAGATAACGCATGCTATGTTAATAATAAAGAGAATAAAAGTGGCTTTGCATATGAGTATCGGTAGTGGACTCACTTGCATTTCATGACATGTGCTAGCATGCATTGTATGAGAAAGAGAGGTGTTTGATGAAAATGTGAATAAGATGAGATATGTGAATGTGAAAGAGATGTGATTTCTAGATCCGATGGATCAACAGCTGACGAGCCGGGTGGACATGAACGGTTAGGGTTCCTAGCGCGCATGTCGCCGTTGAAGACGTCCGGTGATGCGCATACGTGGTTGAAGACATCCCATATATCATTGAAGACGTTCGGCTAGTGCTCTAATATACTTCTCAGCCGTGTAGACAACCAGTGAGAGTATACACATGGTTGAAGACGTCCCATGTGCCAGTTTTATTGTTTACAGGTAGTGTGCGCCGTGAAGACGTCTGGCGGTCTATCAAGGGAATTAGTATGAATCGATTGTTATAGCATGTTATCATCCTTGATATACTGCGTGTTGTCAAGTGGATGAGAAAGAGAAAGTGAATGATGAGATTGAATTGATGAATAAAAGGGTTTGGTTCGAAATGATTTGGTTTTGGAAAGTTTTGGTTTTAAAATGAACTGGTTTTGAAAAGTGTCTATTTTAAAAGTAAGATTTGGGAGTGAGTTGCATTGGTCATGCATTTGCACGCATGAGGATATAATAAGGAGAATGTATTCAATGATGTTATGTTTTTTTGTCTACCTGCCTTGTTGAGACCTCTGCTATGTCCATGGTAAGAATGCGTCTTTTGATAAAAGATTAACTATATCTTAAGATACTAAACTATGACGTGAGTCGAGAGATGTTTTATAATTATTGATTATTGTGCGGTTGAGATTCTCACTCAGCCTTGTTCCAAGGCTGACGGCATGTTACGTCCTGGGCATTCGTATGCCCAGAGTGTTGCAAGTTTGAAGATAAATAGAAGAGTTCAGGATGCAGTGCCATGGAGCCAAGGAGAATAAAGCCTTGCCGAAGATCTGATAGATAGTTTCTCAAGTTTTAAGCTTATGTAACTTGTTTAGTATGGCCTCTTGTATTAGGATTGAGGTTATTGTAACTCTTGTTTAATTTCTGCTGCTGTATTTATACTCTAATAAGTTTAGGTCATGCTTATGCTCTAGTATTTCCCTTATGATTGCATGGTGCGGAGTTAGAAGGACATGACGGTTAACAAATTAGTCACGTGTCTACGGACCCATAAAGGAAAAATTTTTATTTTCCCTATTTTTGGCTTACTCTGGGGCGTGACATTCCCATGGATGCTTCAGGACTTTTCCAAAATCTCAAGGTAAACCTCGAGTCATGATCCGACTCTATCGAGACTGGAACACCATGAAGTCGCACTACTTGCTAAATATACATCTAACTTAACCTCTCTACTGGATAAGTCATGCTGTAGGCAATGGAATAAGCAGACTTCATTAACCGATTTACTACTACCCAAATGGCATCATGACTTTGTTGTGACCTTGGCAATCTGATGACGATGTCCATTGTGACATGCTCCCACTTCCATTTCGGAATCAGCAGTGATTGTAGGAGTCCTGACGATTTTTGGTGCTCTGCCTTTACTTGCTGACAAGTGAAGCACTTGGATACATGTTTAGCAACTTCTCTTTTCATGCCATCCCACCAGAAGTTCCTCTTCAGGTCCTTATACATCTTCTTCCCTCCTGGGTGGACAGTTAGTCTAGAATTGTGTGCTTCACCAATATATCTGTCATGAGTTTTTCCACATTGGGTACAACTAGTCGGCCTCTCTGTCTGAATCATCCACCCGATCCAATACTCCATTCCTCAGGTTCTTTTACCGAAACTTTGGTGAACCACTCCTTTAACTCTTTATCCTTCTGATGAGCCTCCAAAACAAGACCGATGAGTGTCGGTTGTATCACAAAACACCCAAAATGTCATCCTTATTTTGACTGTTCTGTTGAAGATCATACTCTGCTATGGTCTCCAAGGCTCTCCATTCTCAAATCATAAGAAAATCAATTATCCCGCGAGGCATTTGACTTAATGCAATCGCAACTATGTTTGGCTTACCTGGATGGTACTACAAAGTGAAGTTACAATCTTTCAATAGCTCCATCCACCTTCTTTGTCTCATGTTTAATTCTTTTTGTGAAAACAAATACTTCAAGTTCTTGTCGTCCAAAAATAAATCAAACTGCTCTCCAATGAGGTAATGTCTCTAGATCTTTAAGGCATAATATTGCGGCTAACTCAAGATCGTGCGTAAAATATTTCATCTCATAAGGCTTTAACTGTCTTGATCTGTACGCTATAACTTTCCCATCTTGCATTAGAACACACCCTAATCCTTGGTGCGATGCATCACTATAGATGGTGTATCTCTCGCTGCTCGTTGGTATAGCAAGCATTGCCGCTAAAGTCAATCTCTCTTTTAACTCCTGAAATGCATGTTCGTGCTTATCCTTCCACTCGAACTTTAGATTCTTCTTCATAATGCAAATTAGTGGGGCGGCGATCTTGGAGAAACCTTCTATTAATCTCCGATAATAACCGGCCAGACCAAGAAAACTCCTAACTTCTAATCAATCTAGTCTTGCGCCAGTCTTTGAAGTATCCACAAAAACTCCATGTTGAGAGACAACATGTCCCAAGAACTTAACTTCCTCGAGCCAAAAACTCACAATTGCTGAACTTTGCGTACAAATGATTATCTCTAAGCATCTGCAATGCTATCTGCATATGCTTCTCGTGTTCTTCTTTGGTTTTGGAATAAATCAGAATATTATCAATGAAGACAATAATAAATTGATCTATGTAGGGCCTGAATACCCTGTTCATCAAATCTATGAACACTGCTGGGCATTGGTCATTCCGAATGGCATCACAAGGAATTCGTAATGACTGTATCTAGTTTGGAATTCGTAATGACTGTATCTAGTTTAGAATGCGGTCCCTGGTGCATCTTTTGGTTTAACCAATAGCTAATGGTAGCCTGGTCTCAAATCAATCTTTGAAAAAATTGTCGCTTCTTATCACGACCCATCCCGCTACGAGCGGAAATAGGACACGTGGCACGCCACCGAGGCTCATCCAATTCATTCTATAACTCTAGCAGCGGAAAGGAAACTTAAAAAAAAATTCATTAAAACAAAGTTCATTTTGGAAGAAAAAAAAATATTGAACTATGAGTCCGTAAAATCCGTATCAATTTGAAAAGTTAATTATATTTCAAATTAGCCATAAAAGTTTTACTAAGGACCCCAAAGGCACCCTAGAAGCAAAATAGAACATTTCAATGTTTTTCGAAAATCGTACTTCCTTTGTAGCACTATTCACAAGCAGTCCACTTTGGCTATTTTTTTCCCTTTTTTTTTTTTTTAAAAAAAACGTCGTAAACACGACAAAACTCAACATACAAATTTCCAATCATTCAAAAACTTACCAAAGATATATAAACACATTAGACAGTATGTCTAAGCTTTGAAAACATTAACGTAATAAGTTAATGGCTCGTTGGGATCAAATCATAAAAGTACTAATAACCTACATTCAAAATCCGAAATGACAAGTTAAGTATTCCAAAACGAGAATCCACAAGCTCGGATTCGTTACAACCATAACCAAAGTAGTTTGAGACATATTACAACATTACTAAACCATTCCTAACCTTTCAAGTTGAAGTTAATAGTTCTAACTTCTCAAAATTTCACTTTACAACATTTGGAATGGAAAATAAAAACATATACAAAAGTGATCCCCAGCATTCCCGTTAGCCTCACTCTTCTCACTTCTTTTTCCCTTTCTCCCTTTCACCTGCAATGGAGTAAAGCTCCACTGCTCAGCTATATGTTGAGTGCACAATTCTAAACATATGCTTATATGACAATTCATGCTTAAAACATCTAAACACATCAAAATAGTCTCGAGGGTAAGTGGTACGCATTCATCTGGTAAATGAAACCGATGTCGTGGAAGGCACACCTCTTCCACGAATCCCGTACACTGGTTGGGCCTTCCCCCATACCAAGTACCGTGTCCTGGTTGGGCCTTCCTCCATACCAGACACCACACAATAAATGTTATAATCCTCAAACTTCGAGGAGCTTACCCCGGATGAAATTGCACCAAACCCCCCTTTGACCCAAGTAGACACATAAAATGCTCACATAGACAATTATACATGCTTTTCTAACATTTTTGCGTGCATAATTAACGGGCTTAATTAATACATGAATTTCGTCCGAATCCAAAATATCAACTCGATATTCAAAACATGTATATTCCATGTATTTTATAGATCTAGAATTCATACCTTAAGTTATCACTCTATAACTTCAGGGGATGTACTAGGGGACCAAATAAACGTTGAATCTCCGTTTATAAGCGATTCCTACAAGTATCCATACGTTTTACCCAAATTCTTAAAATTGGCATTTCAGAAATAATTTGCTAAATGTGGCCTAATAGATGTCAAAACATAGCTAATACCTCGACGAGTCCGAATATAAAATTTAGAGAAAAGTTGACGATCGAAAGTTCGTCTATTTGTGTCTTGAAGCTTGAAGCATTAAATCCCTCTTTTGGCCTCCTCTTGATTTAGGTTAGAAATTTTAACTAATGAAAATATCTCATGGTTTTCTATATATAGGCACGACTCTTGGGAATTATGTTTACCTCCCCACGAGTTCTCAAGACTTCTAATTAACTCCTGAAACGTTGTACATGTCCATTTCACGCCTTTACGAGTGCAAACTATAAATTACAAAAGTTTTTGACTAAGCTTCATTTGGGTCCAAAATTACGTTCGAAAACTAAATTCTGTGGAATTTCTACACAACCTACCATTTATTTAACGTGTCACTCACGTTCTCACCACAGTGTTCAAAATGCTCTATAGCGATAACAAAAATACCAGAAATTACTCTACACAGGTATAAACACTATTCATGAATACCAGATAATATAAAATAACATTTAATCACATAAATGTCATTTAATTCATGCCAATGCCTCACAGATTATCAAATCCTCGTGTCTTCAATTGACACCCACCATTAAACCACGTCAACCACTTCCACAATTATTAATGAACATTACTAATTCACACGAAATTCAATTATGCATTTAAAAGAATGATTTTCCCGGGACGGGTATGACACTTCTTGAAGTTGGTCGAACAAATCATCGATTCTCGACAGTGGGTATTTGTTCTTGATGGTAAGCTTGTTCAACTCCCTGTAGTCTATGCAGAGTCAAAACGTCCCATCTTTCTTCTTCATGAACAACACCGCTGCTTCCCATGGTGATGTGCTAGGTCGAACAAAACCCAAATCTTTTAACTTTTGTACTTGCTTCTTCAACTCTTGCATTTCTATCGGTGCCATTCGATATGGAGTCTTAAATATCGGGGTAGTACCAGGTACGAGTTCTATGCAGAAGTTTATTTCTCGCTTGGGTGGTAACCGTGAGATATCCCTAAATACATTCTCGAATTCTCGCACCACTGGGATCTCAACGACTATAATCTTTGAACTTGTTCCCTTAATAATAGCTAAGCGGCTCGTAAGAAAAGTGTCGCTTGATGGGTTACATTGAAACTAAAGGGTTGTCTTCTGGGTATTGAGAAGGTAATTGACTTGCTTACACAGTCCAATTTGGCGTGGTACTTAGTTAACTAGTTGATTCCTAGGATAAGGTTGAACTCTCTCATCAACAATACAACTAAGTTTGCTAGAACTCCTAATGGGGATACAACATTTAAGGTTATAGAAAGGTGCTGAGGTACTATACCCAATTCTTCGATAGTTCTACTAGCGATAAAAGAATTTGATGCACCAGAATCAAACCAAGCTCTAACTCTATTATTGAAGAGCATGAGCGTAACTTCTAGAATCTGAGCCTCGACATCAAATGCTGCTACCTCAGGAATGATATCGTTCAGATGAGTTTGGGCATTCTGGCCTTGAGTCGTGGGTCAATAATATCCTTGACGAGGCACCTTGTAGTCTCGACTAAGGTGTCCTTTCTCACTACAATTGTAACAGACACTCTTATCTCGATTGTAAGACTAGGGAGCATGGCAGTCTCTAGCATGATGGCCGAGTATACCACAATTGAAATAGTCTCCCAAATTTCTACCTGGGGTAGCTAGATGCGAATTCTTCTACTAGGGCTAGTGCTCTATTATGAAGTAATGGGGGTCCTGGTGCTGCGCCTCAAGTTTGTTGGTGTCCTTAATGAACATTTTGGGGTTTCCTCTCTCCAGTCCACATTCGCTTGTTTCCTTAATAAGGTGCCTGGTTCCTTATCCCTTGGTTGAACCTCAGTAGAAATCTATGAGTAAAACTTGCTTTCCACTTCCTATGTATATTCTCCATTTGAACAGCCAATCCAACTAGTGACTCAAACGATTGGTGGACATACACTGCTATGGCCTCTTGAAGTGCAGAGACATTCCCTGATGGTATTGCTCGTTCTTCTTTTCTAGTGTATTAACCATGTGATACGCAAAGCGCGATAGGTGCTCAAATTGAGTAGTGTATTCATGCACCGTCCTGTTACCCTGAGTCAGCTCGATGAACTCCTTCTTCAATTTCCTTTCAACCACTGGAAAGTACTTGGCTAAGAACTTTTCTTTAAATAAGGCCCAAGTAAGTCTTCTTACTGCTTCTTTCGTCATAGTGGCTTCTTCCACCTCCCACCAATCAACAACTGTGTGAGTCAGCTGAAAGGTTGCTAATCGACATTTCTCTACTTTGTTATAATCAATAGCTCTAAAAATAAGGTTCATTTCTCTTAGCCACTGCTCGGCTTTCCATGGTTCCATTAATCCATAAATTTATTTCAGGCCTTAGAGCATGGAAACCTACTAGTAACTTGTCTCTAGTCTGCCTGTGATGTGCACAGTGATGGTTATTTCCATTATTGTTTCCTCAATTTTCAATATTCCCCATTGTAGCATTAGTTGTTTCAATGCTTCCTACTAGAGCTTCTAAAAGTCTGATCGGATCAATCTTTGGTGGAATTGGATTCGATGGTCCTGTTCCATTTTGGTTCCTCGCTCCTCTAGTGTCTAGTGCCATTATGACCTAAATACCAGTGCATTGGTATAAGCACTTCTGGTTGGTACCAAAATCTTTCAATAGATTATTTTCGTAACAAGATACTTAAGAGAATGTTCACAAATTCGAAAATCAATTAAGTACTAACTGAAAACATCATCGAATAAAACAAATCTGTAAAATAGCTCTTATATTAGTATTCATATAAAATTACAGGTAGCGAGAGTAGTACACTAACGAATGAAAACATACATAAAATGTGGTCTTATCTAGAACCATAATCGTCCTGTAAATAAGACTAACTTATAGTTACTACTAGCACGAGGTATCTTATGTTCAGGAAGTGTAGGAAAATCGTTGAGCTCTCCTAAACCTAGAGCACTGATACCAAAAATCCCTGTCATGCCCCGGAGTAGAAAAAAATAGGAAAAATTCAAAATTTTCCTTTTAGATCCGTGGATACATGACTGGTTGGAGATTCTCCTGATTGTCCTCAACAGATGTAATAATAAGAAGCATGATAATAATGTGTATATCACTAATTCAGATGCATCATAATAATACAACAAATTAACGAAGTCTTACATTAACCAAAATATTACAAACACTGAAAACCCAAAGAAGAAAAAGTCAAAAGAAAATTGTCTCGTGACAACTAGTGTCACTAAATCTAGTAACAACTAAATTATTACATCAAGAGAAAAGATAAGAGAAGGCTAAAAGATCATTCTTCAACTGGCAAAACCATAGTTGTCTCCATAGAGGTCCTCTCCAATATGCTCCTCACCAAAGTAGCCTCATCGGTGAATCCTTGGTGGCGTATATGTTATTACCATAGTTACCCTCGGGTCGAGCCCCACCTGCTAAACCTGGCATCGCTGGATGTGGAAGGTCCAGTGGCATAAAATGCCATTAGCTTGCGTACAAGCTGAGTGAGCATAAATCCTCACAAAGTACCGTTAGTAACAGTTAAAAAAACACCTAGGTTTATTATTTGTAGTTCGGCTTATAGATATCTTTATAAGCTACTAAAGGATAAGACCATCACAAGATAGAAATCAACTCGAATTACTTCGAGATGAATAACTGAATTAACTATACCACAACTACCCAAACAAAGAAATTGTTGACAGAGATCAATCTCATGAATACCATTCTCACCATCACTCAAATAATAATCTCACGGATACCATCCTCACCATCACTCATATAGCAAATCACACGGATGCCATCCTCACAATCACTCAGATACCAAATTACACAGATACCATCCTCACAATCATTCAGATACCAAATCACACGAATACCATCCAGCTCAACACCGACACTTGATACTGACATCAACAACCAAAAGGATACCCATGACTTGACAAAGAGGCCCAATCAATCACTTAGACCGACATCAAGAGAACTGACCAAAGTACCAGAGTTTACTATACGTAGCCCAACTAGCCCATCGTAGAGTTGTTTATAATTTTTGATCTTATTATGCGTATATTCTTCCCATTATTAAAGTCAGCATGTCACAGAGAACGCTGCCTTTTCAAAGTTCAATGAAGGATTCCCAAGTACAATGATAATACATGTAAGGTACAATTAAACATAATGTAACAACTAAACAACTAAACTAAGGTGCATGTGTGTTGTGCTCAGATGGGCATGTGAGTTTTAAGCATAATACATCATGTATGTATAACAGAAATATTTGGATCAAAGCATGCTAAAACAGGAATCATAGCAAAACTAATTCACTTGAGCACTCAAGAGGCTCGAGCACTCCCACTAAGCACGAGCACTCGAATTTAGCCAAAAATAGATTCTCAGCAAAACTTTCATATATGTACAAAAAATTGAACTAGATCTTCTTGCATGTTAACAAAAATGTTGTAGAAGCTGATCTTACAAGTTTTTAAGTGAGAATTGATACTCACAAAGCTTAAGTGATGTTTGGATGATAATAAAAATGAAGAAAATGTTTAGAAGGCTTATGATCTTGTGTAATAGAGCTTCTATACTTCTCTTCTTCAACATAATCATGTAAAGGATCAATTTCTGGAACTATACTTGAATTTTCCATGTTGTTTTCAGCAATGAAGCAAGTGTATGTGAGAATAGATAAGGAAATATGGATGTGTGTGTATAGATATGAGAGTATATGTGTATATGCTTGGATCCAAGCATGTAAGGGGTTATGAGCGATGACAAGCATGAAATGTATGAGGGTTTTTCCCTCAAAACCGTTTCCTCTCTAAGCACTCTCTCAAAAATGAGTTTTGAAGACAAAAAATGATAGAAGATATGTGGGTTATTTATAGGCAAAACATAGTTTGGCTCGAGCGCTCGCGTTGCTCGAGCGCTCGGGGTTACTTTTCTGACAAAGTTTTTCTAAGGTCACAAACATATATCCAAACACACATAGATCAATTAAAAATAGTAAAGAGTAAGAAAAACGCATCTTATTATATAACAGAAAGTATCACAAAGAGAAATACAAAAATATGAGATAATAGATAAGAAAACACAGGTACTACACCAGCTGTAGCCGCCCTGACCTCAGAACAAATCACCATAAGTCTTGCGCAACTCTTTGAGGGCGAGCATCAAACCCAATAATAGATTGAAGCATTGTTGGCCCAATAAAACCATCCCCCACAGGCTGGGTCGTAGCCCTAGGAACACTAAGCGTGGTCAAGAACTAATCTAGTCTCAACAACACGCCCGGGCTAATCTGAGTCATGTTGCAGATACCCAAGATATCATTAATGATAGGTGCACTACCAGGGGAGAGAGGTAACAGCATAAGACCCAGGAATCGACCCAAGATCACTCGGGCATAAACTGAGATGATCTTAGGCATACACTCAACTAGAGTGATAGTCAAGCCTTATCTTAAAAGACAACATAGCATGAGCAGGAAGCCTTTTCTATCGATCTGACCTACCGAATGAATCCGATCGGGTAGGCATTGAGGCCCGTATCGAGGATTTGGAAAAATAAATTAGTGGAATGGCCAGGAAACTGGGCTAGAACTCTATTCAAGATCAAGTCAACACCAAAACTGAGTCATCATTCTTTAGCCAGATCACGAGGTTTAATATCCCTTACAAATTTAAACAACCTCATCTAGACTCTTATAACGGTTCGGGAAGCCCAGTCGACCATATCCGGACCTACAAAGTTGAGATGGCCCTTGCCACCAACACTGATGAACTGCATTGCCTAGCCTTTCCTATCACTCTAAAGGGCCCAGCTGTACAATGGTTCCATTCCCTAAAATCCCAATTGGTTAGTGATTTCAAGGAGCTCAGCAAGAGATTCATTAGCCAGTTCATAGGCATGCTTGACTAACCATATCCTGACACTTAGCTTCCCACCATTAGGCAACGAAAGGGAGAGTCTCTGAAAGATTTTGTTGACCGGTTCAACCAAAAGAAACTCCAGATTTATGATCTGAGCTAAACATCACAGCCTTCTTCTCGGGAGTCTAGAATGTTAAGGTCACCTCGTCGTTTCATAGAAAATGACCGACAATGTTAAACTCTCAAAATGAGTTAGGAGGTATATAGACACTGAGGAGTTTTGAAGTCTAAAAGTTCAAGCTTTGTGGATGATGAGTCTACCAAAGCTAACGGAAGCATGAAGTCTATTAAAAGGGCCCGGGAATGAAGCAAAGGCAGGGTCAGTAAAAGGGCAGTCAGGATCAGGCCTCGATGGCATTCACACTCCTTTCTCGGCCTATTCAAGAAGTGATGGCCGCTGCCGAAGACCAGAGCTTACTCAAAAAGCAGACAAATTTAAAGAGACTACATGAGAAATGGAATCAGGATAAGTATTGTCGATATCACAAGGACAATAGTTATGATACTGAGAATTGCCTTAAATTAAAAATTGCCATTGAAATGCTCATTGAGAAGGGCAATCTTGCCGAATTTGTTACCAAAGGCAAACAGTCGCGACAAGATGTCTGACTTCCCGAATTGCAATAGCCTGGTAACATAATTGTGGTCTCTGGGGGAATGTCGAGTAGAGGGGACTCAATTCAGCTAGAAAGAGGCATGCCAGGGCATCCCGAGTAAACGATACATACATCTATCCCATTAGCCATCCGCCAACCGACACCCTCACGTTCTCGTCTAGTGATATCCAGGGCATACACTACCCTCATGATAATCCCCTAGTAGTAATGCTCACCATTGCTAATTACATGCTTAGACAAGTATTGGTGGACACCAGAAGCTCCACAGACATACTTTTCACCTTGGTGTTCAACTAACTCTAAATCTCAAGAGACAGACTCTGACCAGTGGCAACCTATCTAGTGGGATTTAATGGGTCCAGTACAAAGCCGCTAGGCGTGATCGAGCTACCAGTGTTAATGGGGACTCATCTGTAATAGTTTTTTAAGGTGGTCAGCTTTACGGTTATAGAAGCCCCTTTAGCGTATAATGTCATTCTCGGAAGGCCAACCTGAAATTGGGTCAAGGCAGTTATGTCAACCTACAGCTTGGTTATTAAATTTCCAACCCCACAGGGAGCAAGGACTCTGAGAGGAGATCAAGCCATCGCCCAGAGTTGTCATGTTAACTCTCTATGCAAAGCCGTAGTACTAGAGGTCCTAAACATTGAAGATATGGACTCGAGGGAGAAAAAGGACATAGTAAGCTCGATCGAGGAGCTCACCCAAATAATTCTAGATTCCAAGCATCTAGACCAGGTTGTTAGTGTCGGGTCCCTTTTAGAGCTTGAGCTCTAAGAAAAGTTAATTCCATTCTTGAGGCAGAATCAAGACATCTTCGAGTGGAACCACAATAACATGCCCAGAACAGATCCCTAAGTTATGTCCACAGACTTAACATTGACCTGAGCTTCTGCTTGATAAAACAAAACCAAAAGGGAATGTCCCTAAAAAGAAAGGAAACAGTTCATGAAGAGGTCAGTAAACTCCTCAGAGCCTAGTCAATCTAGGAAGTATAATATCCTGACTGGTTGACAAATGTTGTCTTGGTGAAAAAAAATAATGGCAAGTGGAGGCTTTATGTAGACTTTACCGACTTGAATAAGGCCTGCCCCAAGGATTATTACCCGCTACCATGAATAGATCTCATGGTGGACACAATAGGGGGTCACTCACTTCTTTCATTCATGGATACTTATTTAGGATACAGCCAAATCTGTATGTATCCCGGTGATGAAGAGAAGACCTCTTTCTTACCGACCAAGGAACTTACTACTACCGACTGATGCCCTTTGGCCTTAAGAACAAAGGAGTAACCTACCATCGCTTGGTTAACCACATGTTCAGTGATCTAATCGGGAAAAGCATGGAAGTGTTTGTTGATGACCTCCTAGTTAAGAGCCGGGATAAGACTGACTATCTCAAGCACTTGGCCAGTGTAGACACCACAATTTTGACCAGACTATCGAACCTAGGGATAATTACCTTTGGATATGATGATAATACTGTCTGGTGCACTTGGACAGTCTTCAAGAACTCTTCATGAACTTCGAAAAGCTTTTTTGATCAAAATCAATTTCAAAAGAGGATAAATAGATCTTCAAAGACAAGTTTCAATGATTCGAGTATCAAATACATGTGGTAAGGAAATTAGAGCATTCAGGATAGTAGAGATCCAAAGAAAGAAGGTTTAGAAGCTTAAAATCATCATTTTCCTATTTTTTCATTATTTTAAAAGGAGAAAAAAAAATCAATGAAAACCCAATGATTTTAGGATCTTGAGATGAATTTTTACTTGTTCTAGACTTTGAAACAATCTCAAAAACATTTTTACATATAATATTTAAAGCTAGAACAATTTAAATAAGGTATTTTTTGTAAAGAAAAATAAGTGTAAAAAGAAAAAGGAAAAGAAAATGCTTAAAATGGTCAGAACAGCATGCGGGACTAGGCTCTAAGTGCCAGCGCGACACTCATTGAGTGCCGCTGCGGCATTCACTAAGTGCCGTAGAGTTCAGTTTGAGTGTGCCCTGTACACAGTGTTGAGAAATAAAATTGCTTCTAGAAACTTCTTTGGATCTAGAATATCCTAAATGACCTCATTTCTTAAATACCCTTAAGTCATATTTAACATCATATGATCATCTTAAAAGGATAAGAGTACCCTTCACTTTGAGAGTTTTCTATAAACATAGAACCATTTCAAGGGAAATGGGGTTGTTGGAGAGGTTGGCTAATTTTGGGCAAGAAATTTAGAGAATTGAGAGAAATTTTTAGAGAAAGAGAGATACAATATAACTTTTTTCTAGAGAAACTCAGTCTTTGAAGATCTAAAGTGAGTAATTCAAAGAGTTTGAAGAGATCAAGAAGAAGAAAAAGCTTAAAGAAGAGAAGTGAAGAGGACTTGAAGATTGATACAAATCAATCAAAATCCTTGTGAATCTGAGTATTCCCAGAGGTAGTTCTCTCATCTAGTGTGTTATATTTTCATAATTCAATCACAATTCATTGAATTATAGGACCCTTTAATACAATTTTCAAAAAGCCTCTTTTAACCCCATTTCATCATACAACACTTGAAATATGATTGAATTCTCATCTATTTATTGACTTGGATCTATAGTTGATCATGGATTGAGTTTTGAAATAAGCTTTTTAAGAAAAAATTTGCTTTGGATCATCAAAATATTTTGTGATACGTACAAAAATCTTCTCAACCAATGAGAGCAAAGTTTTGTGGACATGTTAGGGAGCACTGCAAGAGTTCCCATCTAGTATGCCCATATCTGTAGACTTATGGGTTGGGATTGCTGCTCGGGCCTAACTCGTCACAGGTGCAGCTCAGCCTGGCCCTAGAATGTGATCCAGAACTTTCTAGTCAGTTTCCTAAATCATCTAGAAGACTAATGGACTGTAAAGATAGTTTCCTAATCACATTAGGAAACTCGCTGGAAGTATGCTCATCAAAGCTCAATCATATTAGGTTACCTTATCAGTTTAGTTTCCATATAAGGGTAGGTCTCTTGCATGTATAAAAGAGACCCCTCCATCCCTATGGAGGGGTTTGAACTACTTACGTAACAGATAGGTAGCATACTACCTGGCTAACCTCTGGTTCACCAAAGGTCTCCAGTCACCTTCTGATAATGAATGTGCTCAGACACACCATGTGGACATAGGCCTCTTCATTAACCGGGCCAAACTATATACAAATCTCCTATCGTCTTCTTTTCTTACCTTCCGCTAAATATAAGTATCATCAATTGGGCTCTATCTATGGGAAACGATCATTTTCCAGCAGTAAAAATTCTTAACTAATCGCCATGGCTCCACGTAAGAATAAGAAGGATGCTCAATAGACCACCCAGGCGGATTCGCCAGCCCCGGCACCAATGGTAGCACTCTTGACTCCAGAGAAATTATAGCAACCCTTGCACAACGTTTAGAGGGCCAGCATCAGATTTAATAGCAGATCAAAGCACTACTGGCCCAACAAAACAATCCTCTACCAGTTCGAATACAGCTCGGTAATGCTGAGCATGGTTGAGATCTAATATGGACCCGACAACTTACCTGGGTTAACCTGAGCTGTGTTAGGGATGCCAGAAACATCATAAATGATAGGCGTACTGCCAGACGGGAGAGGCAAGGATGCATGACCTGGGAGTCTACCCATGATCACTTGGCGCAGAGCTGAAGTGACCTTAGGCACACAATGAACCAAAGTTATAGCTGAGCCTTATCCCTGAGGATAACTTCGAGGAGGATGCCTCTTCCTCCGACCTGACCTACCATATAGATATCAGTCGGGAGGACGTGGAAGCTCGCATCAAGGACTTGGAAAAACAAATCAAGAAGCTAGGCCGGAATCCAAGTCATGATCATGCCAACATTGAGACCGAGTGACCGTTCATCGATTGGATCATGGGGTTTGTCATTCCACGCAAGTTTAAATAGCCTCATCTCAACTCTTACAACAACTCGGGAAGTTCAGTCAACCACATCTGAACCTATAAGGCTCAGATGGCACTAACCACCAATACTGATGAATTATACTACCTAGCCTTTCCTAGCACTTTGAAAAACCCAGCCGTGTAGTGGTCCCACTCCCTTAAACCCCAATCAGTGGAAGATTTTAAGGAGCTCAGCAAGCTAGTTATCAGCCAATTCGGGGGTATGCTCGGTCGACTGCAACCTGACACTCATGTACTTACTATTAGACAACGAAAGGGAGAATATATAAAGGATTTCATTGATCGGTTCAACCAGCAAAAGCTTCAGGTTTATGACCTAAATGAGACAGTCGTAATTATAGCCTTCTGCTCGGGGTTTAGATAACCAATGTTGCCACGTTATTTTATCGTCGACGACCGACAACCTTGGTTGAACTTTGAGAGAGGGTTAGAAAGTATATCAATACCAAAAAGTTCTTGAATTCCAAAAATTCAGGCTTTAAAGAAGATGAGTCCACCAAAGCCAAATTAAAGGTTCGAGAAAAAAGCACAAGCAAGATCAACAAAAGGGTGGTAAGGATTAGATCCCGATCGCCTTCACGGCATTTTCCCAAGCCATCCAGGAAGTTATGGTAGCTGTCGAAGCTCAAAAACCGCTTATGAAACCAACCAAGTTGACGAGCCCGCCTGAGAAAAGGAATTGGGACAAGTATTGCTGCTACCATAAAGACCATGAAGGACTGGAAGGACATCGGGAGGAGGAGATTCTTAATCGACTCAGAAGAGGCATACTACGGCATCCCGAGTGGATGTCGTGCATGTCAAAAAGTTGACCAACCTTCAATCGACATCCACACCTTCTTATCTGGTAACATCTAGGATCTGCACTATCCCCATGATGATCCTTTGGTGGGAAGCTCTTCCTACTAATGCTTGGTTAACCACATGTTCAGGGATCTAATCGAGATAAGGATGGAAGTGTACATTAATGACCTCCAAGTCAAGAGCCGAAATAAGACTGACCAGACTATCGAACTTGGCTAGTGTAAACACTCCAATTTTGACCAGACTATCGAACCTAGGAAGAATTACCTTCATGAACTTCAAAAAGCTTTTTCGATCAAATTTATTTAGAAGAGGGTAAATAGATCTTCAAAGACAAGTTTCAATGATTCGAGTATCAGATACATGTGGGAAGGAAATTATAGCATTCGAGATAGCAGAGATCCAAAGAAAGAAGGTTTTGAAGCTTAAAATCATCATTTTCCTTTTTTTTTTTTATATAATTTTAAAAGGTGAAAACCAAAAAATAAATGAAAAACCAATGAATTTAGGATCTTGAGATGAATTTTTACTTGTTCTAGACTTTGAAACAATCTCAAAAATATTTTATTTATAACATTTGAAGCTAGAACAATTTAAATAAGGTATTTTTTTAAAGAAAAATAAAGTGTAAAAAGAAAAAAGTAAAAGAAAATGCTTAAAATGGCCAGAACAGCATGTGGTACAAGGCTCTAAGTGCTGACGCGACACTCAATGTGCTGCGGCATTCAGTGAGTGCCACAGAGTTCATTTTGAGAGCCGCTCTGTACGCAGTGTTGAGAAATAAAATTGCTTCTAGAACCTTCTTTGGATCTCTAGAATATCCCAAACGACCTCGTTTCTTAAATACCCTTAAGTCATCTATAACATGATAAGTTCATCTTAAAAGGATAAGATTACCCTTCACTTTAAGGGTTTTCTATAAATATAGAACCCTTTCAAGGGAAAAGAGGTTGGTGGAGAGGTTGGCTAATTTTGGGTAAGAAATTTAGAGAATTGAGAGAATTATTTTTCGAGAAAGTCGGCACAAAGTTAATGAAATCGAGGCAACAAGAACAAGCAAAAGCATAAACTCAAGCCCATATGAGATCCTAGCATCTAAAATTTCACTCAAAATCAACTCAAATAAGCATGGGGGAATTCATGATAACAATGTCTTAGGGAATCAAAGATTCGCAAAATTTGCACAAAATCAAGTCATATACATGCATTGGGCATCATGTATTGCATTTATCATTTGAAAGGAGTAAGAGTGAGAGGTAAAGGTTGAAGTTTTACCTCTTTGCGAAAGGCGCAGGCCGAGAGGTGTCATTCTAGGTTAGCAAGAAGGAGCGTGGGATTGTGGCCTGGGAAAGGCTTGTATTTCTTCCTAGGACATCCTTGAGAACTTGAACCACTAACCATGGAAGTGGATTTACAAGAAAGAGTGAGAAACATCAAGTTTTGAAGAAATTTTGGGAAAAATATGTAAACTATGGAAGTAAACTATGGATTTGATCATAAATCAAACAAAAGATGTGATCTTAATGAAAGGAGTGAGCAAACTAAGCTTAGGTTGATGAGGTTTAGGTTGGAAATCAAAGAAAATAGAAGAACTTGGAAAGAATTCATATGGATAAGAAGAAGGAATAAGAAAAAGAAGAAGAAGAGTTTATGCTAAAAACAAACTGCTAAACGCACCAGCACTCGACGAAAAGTCAACAGCACTCGTTGAGTGCAGTGCGGTAGTCACTGATTGCCACCCTGACACTCAACGAGTGTCGCCACATCTACTTTGAGTGTCGCTGTGAGAGACAGTTGCCCTTTAAAGTTTGCTTAGATGTCCTTCAAAGTTTTCCCTCATTTTGAATAAACCCCCAGGATTTGAAACGTAAGTCTTAAAGTCCTTCTTATAAATAGAAATTGACCCTAAATTTTGTAACAAATGAATTCTTTTGCCAAATTGACTCCGTATCTTTTTCAAATTAGATATTCTTCGATTAGCTTCATATTTTTGGAAGTTTGAATTTTTTTGAGTTTGATTGACTCCGAATTTAGAATTAAAAATTGATTTGAGTTCTAGTCGACTCCGGATTTTAAAAACAAAATAAATTCTCTCGAGTATGTTTGACTCTGGATTTTGTAATTACAAATTCTTTTAAATTGATTTGAGTCTGATTGAATCTGAGTTTTGTGAAATTAAGTTCAATTGAGTTTGATTGATCCCTAATTTTAAAATAAATTATTTGAGTCTAATTCGACTTCCAGTCGTGGAAATTTGAAATTCTTTGAGCCTGATGGGCTCCTAATTTTAGAAATTTTGATTCTTTTGAGAATGATTAACTCTAGATTTTAGAAATTTTGAATTGTTTTGAGTCTGTCTGGCTTTTGTTTTTAGAAAGTTAATTGGTTTGAGTCTGATAAACTTCGAATTTTAAAATAAATCTTTTAGGTCTAATTGACTCCGTTTGTTTGAGGTTTTGAACTCTTCCGAATCAAATTGGTTTGTGAAAATTTGAAGCTTTGACTTTGAAATATAAATTGAGTCTGATTCGACTCCAGGATTTTTTTTGAAATTTGAATTAATTTGGGCCTAATTTGACTCCAAGATTTTTTGAAAATTGAATTAATTTGGGTCTGATTCGACTCCAAGATTTTTTGAAATTTGAATTAATTTGAATCTGATTCGACTCCAGGTTTTTGATATATGAATTGATTAGAGTCTTATTGACTCCCAATTTTGGAAATTTGAATTGAATCTGTTTGACTCAAATTTTGGAACATTGAGCTAAATTGAGTCCAATCGACTGTGATTATGGAAATTTGAATTGAATTGAGTCCAATCGACTCCGATTATGGAAATTTGAATTGAATTGAGTCGGTTTGACTCCGATTTTGGAAATCTAAATTGAATTGAACCCTATTGACTCCCGACCTAGAAATTTGAAAATTGAATTGAGTTTGATTGACTATGGATCTTTAAAATTAAAATTTTTTTGAGTTTGATTGACTCCCGATTTTGAAATTAGAGCAAACCCATGTTGACACCGAGGCATAAGGCACGAAGTGCAGTCCAGTCAATTGTATTTTGAGAGAGTGAACTTGCGTTGACACTGGGACATAAGGCGCAAATCGCAGTCCAATCAATCGAATCATTCGACGGGGCCAAAGGGCTGCATATTACTAAAGAGCACACTATCCGACAGGGCCGAAGGGCTGCGGATTGTTGAAGAGCACACTATCCGACTAGGTCGAAGGGCTGCGGATTTTTGAAGAGCACACTATTTGACGATGTCGAAGGGCTGCGGATTGCTGATGAGCACATTATTTGACGAGGCCGAAGTACTGCGGATTACAGAAGAGCACACTATCTGAAGGGGCTGAAGGGTTGCAGATTGGTGAAGAGCACATTATTTGAACGGGCCGAAGGGCTACAGATTACTGAAGAGCACACTATCCGACGGGGCAAAAGGGCTGCTGATAACAATGACATTTATCTTTGTTTGGAAGAGAAATGGATCCTAAGGAGGACCAATCTATGACTTTAGAAAATTCAGAGTTTTGAAAAGAACTCGTCTTTGAAAGTTGGAATGATCCCATCGGGCATGAAGTACATTTGTATGCTCAATTTGCATAACTTTAAAGAATGAGGCATGAAATTACATTAGCCACGAGCACGTGCATCATGATAGGATAGGTGTATTCATCCGTATGATTTGTTTGTGTTGGTATGATATCCCTTATATGAACTACCCACTGGTTTGATTCTCGCTGGGATACGTAGGTAGCTAACCATCGAGCATGGCCAACACTAACCACCTTTGTGCCTGTTTTTGCAATGCACCTATGTTTTTACCTAAATTCGACAGTTTGGTCAAAGGATTTTCTTCACAGAGGTTTTGACATTCACTTATGATATGCGTTGCTTTACGAGCTCTATCGTAGAGGGGAAAACTGTAGACACCTAAATTTTGACCGACCATCAAATTTAGGGAGTGATACCTCTAAAAAAACCAATGATAACAATGTTCGGTATAATTTGAAAGTCTTCAAGATAATTCATGTCACGCCCCAGAGCAGCAGAAATTAGCAGAAAATAAAATTTTCCTTTCTAAGTCCGTAAGCCATGACCAGTTACATTAACTGATTGTCCACAAACATCCTAGATAAAAAAGAGTAACTTAATGGAAACGTAAACTTAATGTATACATCAACATAATACTAGCAATTACATCAGAGTTTGTAGTTATCAAAAGATAAAGAACAAAAGAGCTTAAGGCATTGGACACCGTTTATAACTTAGCACGAAAGGACAAAAGTCTGTAAAGAACAACTAAGTCTTCTTTCTTGAAGCCATGCCTCTAACTAGCGTAGCTGTGACCTTCAGTATAGTAGGCTTCCCCTTCAAAGGCTCCTTCCTGATAGTCCTCCTCTGGAGAATCACATCATGCATAGTCTAGACATGGGAATGTCCAGGGCGTAGTATGTTGTTAGCTTTAATAAAAGCTAAGTGAGCATCCTAACCGAACACTCCTAATATAAAATATGTATCTGAAAGTATACAACGACTAGTTACGACGGTTGAATGAATTATAATTAGACCGTGCGTGAAACTTTGCATCATCGATATATTCGACTTCACTCGACATAACATCCGACTTACTTAACTTTGTTACATTACCAGTGCAACGTCGTTGGCTTATAGTGACTCGCCCAGTGGGTCGAGCTATGGTTACTTTACTATCATTGTCTGCCCCTCCGTAGCCTTAGTAGTAATCTCGCTTTATAAGCTAACCATGTACTCTAGGTCCTCAGAACCTTGCCTTATGAATATCGTCGCCGATTTGCGAAATGGTTACTTTACTATCGTTGGTCATCGTAACCGCAGTAGTTATCTCGCCTTATAGGCTAACCGTGTTTATTCATTTATCCATGTATTCTTATCAACATGGTTACTTTGCTATCATGTTTGCCTCTCCGTGGCCATAGTAGCAATCATCGCCCGTATGCGATCCTGTAATTCCATTTGATAGTACCAACTCACTACATATCAACTTTCAGACCTACGCGGTCAACTTACACGTACTTCCAAATGCATACGAACTTGGTCTTCGCGACCGTTCGACTCTATACTCGTACACGTCGACTTGACGTTATGACACCGACTTCTACATGAGGTGTATCATATGTTATGCACGAGGTACAAGTTAATTAAACAGGTACAATTTTATTCTTGAAATAAAGTACGAATCCGAAACTCGTAGTACTATATGTTAAAGCATGAGGTTAACCAGAATAAATAATAGTAATAAACAGAACTAATTACCACACGTTAACATGGAGTTAACCGGACTGATAATAATAATAGCGAACAGAAATATTTTTAATAATAATAATAATAACGGAGATAATATGTTCGGGATACAACATAAAAACATGAGGTTAACTGGAAATTGATAACAATAATATTATTAATATAAATAATAATATTAATAATAATAGCGGAATAATATGCTAGGGGTACAACATATTAGAGCTTGAAGTTTAATCAATAATAATAATAATAATAACAATAATAACATCATTATTATTAACGGAATAATAAAACAGATACTAATATGTTCAGGTACATATACTAATCATGAGGTTAACTGAACCATAATAATAATAAGCGAAAAATAATAATAATAATCATAATCATAATAATAAATATTATTATAATAACAACAATTATAATATGGACCTGGGTTAAGGATACCACATGTTAAAATATGAGTATTAACGGCTAACTAACAAGATAATAATGATAACAATAAATAGTAGTAGCAATAATAACAATGATAATACGGACCTAGATTAGGGGCACCACATGTTAGGCATAAGATTTTCTAGAATAATAATACTAATAATAATAATTAGAAAATAATAACATGAACATTAATCTGATATACCAAGTGAGTTAGGAACTCACCGTGGGTTCAAGGTCGCGGCGTGACACTAGGTGGTAAGCTTTCTTTTCTTTCTCTCTTCTCTCTCTATCTCTCTATTTTCTAAACCCAAATGGTTTACTATTTATAGGGGTGGGGATTGGGTTTATATAATATAATATAATATATATATTACACACACATACAATATATATACTACACCAACATACAACACACACTACACACATACAGACCCATAACACACAACACACACTCACACGACACACACAAGCACACAACACCTAACTACCCTACCATACACATCATACTCTACACCATCACCCTACAACCTAGCCAGCCCAACTCACCAATCTCTCTTCCTCTAATGTCGGCACACACACACATAATTGCTAGGGGTTATTTGGGGGGTTGGTTTAGGCTATAAGCAGGGTTGGGTAATACAGGTATAATTATGGGTTCAGAAATGATATTAATTACAGTGAAAATCTTACAATTACTATTTGGAACTGGAAAATATAGTAGTAAAATATAATAAAAATTACAGGTATTACAATATCCACCTCCTATCAATGATTTCGTCCCCGAAATCTGAGCTAGCTAGTCACTTAAACAAAGCTGGAAACTTCTCGTGCATTTCTGATTCCAATTCCCAAGAAGCTTCGCGTTCGTCATGGTGTCTCCACTAAACTTTCACAAGAGGAATTTCCTTAGTCCTCAGCTTCTTGACACCTCGATCCAAAATTCAGACTGGTCTTTCAGTGTAAGTCACGTTGTTGTTTAACTCGATGTCTGTGAAGTCAATCTTATGTGGTTTTAATTGTCGTGATCCATACGCTATCACTATTCCATCCTATATGAGCACATATCCAAGTCCTTGGTGTGATGCATCGCTATAAATGGTGCACTATTCACTACACTTCGGTATTACAAGCACTGGCGTCGAGGTCAATCTTTCCTTCAGCTCTTAAAATGTGCATTCATGCTTGTCTTTCCATTCGTACTTCACGTCCTTCCTTGTCAGACTGGTCAAAGGGGATGCTATCTTAGAGAATCCTTCAACGAATCTTCAATAGTATCCGGCTAAACAAAGAAAACTCCTAACATCAGTTGCAGTGTTCGGTCTATTCCAGTCCAAAACAGCATCTGTCTTGACTGAATCCACGGCTATCTCGTCCTGTGAGACAGTATGACTCAAGAATTTGACTTCTAATAGCCAAAATTTACACTTGCTGAACTTCGCATACAAGTGGTTGTCTCAAAGCATCTGTAGTACGATCCTCACATGTTCTTTGTGTTCCTCCCTGGTCTTTGAGTTGAACAGGATATCGTCTATGAACACAATCATAAATTGATCAAAGTAAGGCCGGAACACTCTGTTCATTAAGTCCATGAATATAGTTGGGGCATTCGTTAGTCCAAACGGTATGACCAGGAATTCATAGTGCCCATATCTCATTCTAAAGGCTGTCTTTGATACATCCTTGGGTCGAACCAACAGTTGGTGGTATCCGGATCATAGTTCTATCTTGGAGAAGGTCGTTGCTCCATATAATTGATCGAATAGGTCATCGATTCTGGGAAGTGGGTATCGGTTCTTGATTGTGACCTTATTCAACTCTCTGTAGTTGATACAGAGTCGAAGTGTCCCATCCTTCTTCTTAACAAATAGCACCGGCGCTCCCCAAGACGACGTGCTCGGTCGAACAAATCCGAGATATTCAAGTTCCTGGACGTGCTTCTTTAATTCTTACATTTCTGTCGGGGCCATCCGATAGGGGTCTTAGATATCGGTAGGGTACTGGGTACCAGCTCAATACAAAAATCGATGTCTCTCTTGGGTGGTAGTCCTAAGATTTCCTAAAATACTTCCTCAAAGTCTTGAACTACAGGGATTTATGCAATCGAACTTTTTGAACTTATACTTCTAAGGATAGCTAGACATCTGGTGAGGAAGGCATCGCAGAAAGGATCGCATTGGAATTTAAATGGTTGGCTTCCAAGTATCGAAAAAGTAATAGACTTGTTAATACGGTCTAATTTAGCATGGTATTTTGTGAGTCAATCAATTCCTAAGATTAAGTCGAATTCCTTCATCGATAGAACTATCAGATCAGCGGGGAGGTTCTGATCTTCCAAGTTCACAGTGCAATCCTTACACACTTTTCCCAACTTAATGTTCATTCTTAAGGGGGACATAACGTTCATAGCTACATCAAGCATCTGGGGTACTAAACCCAACTGTTGTACAATCTTAATAGAACTAAAGGAGTTTGAAGCACCGGTATGGAATAAACCTTTAACTTGACTGTTAAACAAGGTGAGGGTACCTTCAAGATTTTGCTGTTCTCCTTCATCAAATCTGGCTTCCTCCAAGATAATGGTAATTAGGCGGGCTTGCTTGGGTTGACCCTGAGTAGATGCTCCATAGTATCCGCCTCGAGGCGCTCGACAATCCCTGGATAAGTGGCCCTTTTTGCCACAATTGTAGCTCACGATGTCATCTTGACTTCTCCTTAGGGCTCGGCAGTCCTTGGACCTATGTCTGGGTTTCCCATAATTAAAGCATCCATCATTATTGGCTCTAGTGGCAGAAAGTGGTCCTCTTGAGGGTTGTGCTTGGGGTACAGCTAGTTGGTTCTAAGAGAACGTGAGTTGTGGCTTCCTTTCGCCAGTCCAATTACGCTTATTCCCTTGGAATCTCATTGGGGGTCTTGGTCCTTGGTTGCCTTGGTTGTTTTTGAATAGTAGTCGATTTCCAAAACGTCCTCGTTCTCGACCATTGATTTCCTCGTGGCCGATTTCCATACTTACCATGGCTTTGAAGGTCAGGCCTTGATTATTGAGAGTCATGCGTTGAAGTATTAGCGATAGGCCTTGGTGGTACTATCAATTTTTTCTTCTCTGGGGTATCAATCACGTCGCGAGGAAAGCGAGACAATCGTTCAAACTGTACTGTGTATTCCCTCACAGTTTGATTTCCTTGTGTGAGATCAATGAACTCCCTCTCTTTCTTGTTCCTCTGTATCTGTGGAAAGTAATTCTCTAGGAACAACTCTTTAAATATAGCCCAAGGCATTCTTCTTACTGCCACTTCTCCTACCGTTGCTTTCTCCGATTCCCACCAATCGGCTACCGCGTACGCTAATTAGAATGTAGCCAGTCGATGCTTCTTGATCTCCGTACATCCCAGTGTGTCAAAGATCGACTCCATTTCGTAGAGCCACTGTTCCATACGCCATGGCTTGGTATCTCTTTTGAACTTCTCAGGACGAAAATGACGGAAATGCTCTACCACTCTATCCTCTATAGGTCTCGGAGGTGGTACGAGGTTGTTCCTATTATTCGCATTATTGTTATCCCTGTTGTTGATGCATTCTAGTCTCCACACAAAGGCCTCAAATAGACCAGTGGGATCAGCGGCTGCGGGTGCTAGGGGTGCAGCCTCAATTTGTCCAGCGGGATTGTTACGGGTATTCCTATTTCTCCCTGCCATAGTAATTCGTGTGCTAGTGTACCTACATATTACTACTAGAATATGCGCACACATCGACAAGTTAATACTGAAACATGTACATCGAGATAAGAAATTTAACAAAGTAGCAAAATAATATAACTAGAAACATCAAGATCATTGGACCACAGTATGTACCAAAAGGTTACAGGGCCGTTCTACCACATCTAGGATGCATGGATTACAAAAATGGGGATATTACCCTAACATGTGCATCTTACAAAAGATAGGGTTACTAACCTGAGTTAATATATAAACATAAAAGTGGGGATACTATCCCATCCTAATACATCATTCCTAATAATTACGGCTTGCGAGCCCTAATCCAGCTCTTACGAATCTTACGAGTCTTGTTCCAATAATCGCTGTCATCGTCGAACTCTAGAGGTGGCGCATCATCTCTACTGGTGATCTCCTCTGGTGGGACCCAATCCAGGTATGGATCGAACTCATCCTCATTGTCTACGTCCTCATCATTGTCGACCTCATCTACTATCCCAAAATGCCACCAAGGAGGCGGGCCTATCACATGTGGTACCGGGGCTCAATGCCAACCTCCTCAATGACTGGCTCATCTGCCATTGGAGCTATTTCAGGCTCCTCATCTGGCTCATCCTCCACTGGCTCTTCATATTCTATTGGCTCCACCTCAGGCTCTTTGTTGTCGCTATCTCCCTCATTAGGATCTTCGTTAGGGTCTTCATCCTCATCTGCCTCTCCCTCTTCGTCGAACTCTCTCTCTTCATCGGACTCTTCCTCTTCATCAGACATTCTCTCTTCGGCCTGTATGGTGGTGGCTAACCTTGTTGCCTTGGCCATGGCCTCAGCCAACTCAACCTCTCCTTCTCAAACCCATCAGGATGTGCTACCATCTCTGCCGCCCACTTTGTGGCTATCCGTGCTATATCAGTCGTAATCCCTCCTGGAGCTATCTGAGGTACTATAACATTAGCTAATATGTCTCCCTCTTCCTCTACAATATTTCCTACTGGTGGAAGTGGGGGTGCCTGCGGCGGTGATCCTACCGGAGGTGGCGGGGACATCCTCCTAACTTTCGAGAGTAGTCTCGGGAAGGCATGGCGATCCTTTAGTAGCTCTAGTGTCTCTGCTTCAATGCGCATGGTGGTATCCCTGTGGTAGATGACCTCTCTACGCAGGATATCAGGATCTTGGATCCCAACACTGTGTATATCATACCATAAGTCGGTTTCCATGTTGTTGGCGGCAGTCTGTCGGATCCTTGATAGATAGTATGCCGGGTCTGCTAGCTCAATATGGTCCGCATAAATGTAATGTCCTCCAAAAGCATCTGGAATAAAGATTGGATCCATGCTACCTGTCTAACAAAAGAACTATCTTAGTGCTAGCACTATTCGAACGTATCTTAGGGTTCCCAACATAGAGGTGTAGGACAATCAACGAGCACGTCTAAGTAAACCTAGTGCTCTGATACCAAAAATTCTGTCATGCCCCGGAGCAGCAGAAATTAGCAGGAAATAAAATTTTCCTTTCTGGGTCCGTAAGCCATGACCAGTTACATTAACTGATTGTCCACAAACACCCTAGATAAAAAAAGAATAACTTAATGGAAGCGTAAACTGAATATATACATCAACAAATTACTAGCTATTATATTAGAGTTTGTAGTTATCAAAAGATAAAGAACAAAAGAGCTTAAGGCATTGGACACTGTTTACAACTTAGAACGAAAGGACAAAAGTCTATAAAGAACAACTAAGTCTTCTTTCTTGAAGCCATGCCTCTAATTGGCGTAGCCGTGACCTTCAGCATAGTAGGCTTCCCCTTCGAAGGCTCCTTCCTGATAGTCCTCCTCTGGACAATCATATCCTATATAGTCTAGACATAGGAATGTCCAGGGCGTAGTATGTCGTTAGCTTTAATAAAAGCTAAGTGAGCGTCCTAACCGAACACTCCTAATATAAAATATGTATTTGAAAGTATACAACGACTAGTTACGACCGTTGAATGAATCATAATTAGACCGTGCGTGAAACTATGCATCATCGATATATTCGACTTCACTCAACTTAACATCCGACTTACTTAACTTTGTTACATTACCAGTGTAACGCCGTTGGCCGGCTTAGAGTGACTCGCCCAGTGGGTCGAGCTATGGTTACTTTACTATCGTTGTCTGCCGCTCCGTGGCCATAGTAGTAATCTCGCTTTACAAGCTAACCATGTACTCTAGGTCCTCAGAACCTTGCCTTATGAATATCGTCGCCGATTTGCGAAACGGTTACTTTACTATCGTTGGTCATCGCGACCGCAGTAGTAATCTCGCCTTACAGGCTAACTGTGTTTATTCATTTATCGATGTATTCTTATCAAAATGGTTACTTTGCTATCGTGTTTGCCTCTCCGTGGCCATACTAGCAATCATCGCCGGTGTGCGATCCTGTAATTCTATTTGACAATACCAACTCACTACATATCAACTTTCAGACCTCCGCAGTCGACTTACACGTACTTCCAAATGCATACAAACTTGGTCTCCGCGGCCGTTCGACTCTATACTCGTACACGTGGACTTGACGTTACGACATCGACTTCTACATGAGGTGTATCATATGTTATGCATGAGGTACAAGTTAATTAAACAGCTACAATCTTATTCTTGAAATAAAGTACGAATCCGAAACTCGTAGTACTATATGTTAAAGCATGAGGTTAACCAGAATAAATAATAATAATAAACAGAACTAATTACCACACGTTAACATGGAGTTAACCGGACTGATAATAATAATAATGAACAGAAATATTTTTAATAATAATAATAATAACGGAGATAATATGTTCGGGATACAACATATAAACATGAGGTTAACCGGAAATTGATAACAATAATATTATTAATATAACTCATAATATTAATAATAATAGCGGAATAATATGCTCGGGGTACAACATATTAGAGCTTGAAGTTTAATTAATAATAATAACAATAATAACAGTAATAATATCATTATTATTAACGAAATAATGAAACAGATACTAATATGTTCAGGTACATATACTAATCACGAGGTTAACTGAACCATAATAATAATAAGCGAAAAATAATAATCATAATAATAATAATAAATATTATTATAATAACAACAATTATAATATGGACCTGGGTTAGGGACACCACATGTTAAAATATGAGTATTAACGGCTAACTAACAAGATAATATTAATAACAATAAATAGTAGTAGCAATAATAACCATGATAATACGGACCTAGATTAGGAGCACCACATGTTAGGCATAAGATTTTCTAGAATAATAATACTAATAATAATAATTAGAAAATAATAACACGAACATTAATCTGATATACCAAGTGAGTTAGGAACTCACCGTGGGTTCAGGGTCGCGGCGTGACACTAGGTGGTAAGCTTTCTTTTCTTTCTCTCTTCTCTCTCTATCTCTCTATTTTCTAAACCCAAATGGGTTACTATTTGTAGGGTGGGGATTGGGTTTATATAATATAATATAGATATATATACTACACACACATACAATATATATAGACTACACCAACATACAACACACACTACACACATATAGACCCATAACACACAACACACACAAACACACACTCACACGACACACACATGCACACATGCACACAACACCTAACCACCCTACCATACATATCACACTCTACACCATCATCACCCTACAACCTAGCCAACCCAACTCACCAATCTCTCTTCCTCTAATGTCGGCACACACACACACACACACAATTGCTAGGGGTTATTTGGGGGGTTGGTTTAGGATATAAGCAGGGTTGGGTAATACAGTTATAATTATGGGTTCAGAAATGATGTTAATTACAGTGAAAATCTTACAATTACTGTTTGGGACTGAAAAATATATTAGTAAAATATAATAAAAATTACAGGTATTACAATTCAAGCTTTTTGGAAAGTCCCCCAATCTCCAATATCGTAAAACTCATAAGGGAGGAAAGGAAATCAAGTGCTATGGGAATTTCGGATATGAAAATATGTATAGAAGGAAAATTAATAAAAATGCAAAGGTATTTAAAATATAAATGTATGTGTTTTTTTGAAGAAAATGTATTTGTTTTGAACGAATTTGAAAAGGAAAATAAGAAAATGAATTTGGTGTAAAGAAGAAGAGAAAGAAAATGAATTTTTGAAAAGAAAAGAAGTTTGAAAAGAAAAAGAAACTAAATTTGATAAAAGAAAACAAAAATGAATATACAAAAAAGAGGATGAGGCTGCACACGGTGAAGCTAGCGGCACCAGCACTCACTGAGTGTTGCTTTGGCAGTCAGTGAGTACCGCCACAGACATGTCAGCGAGTGTTGCCCGCTGTCACTGACTATTTCTTTTAAATACGTATTTAACATCCAAAGATGCCATTGCACACGGGAGATCACCTCGAAATTACTGGATTAACCCCTCTCAATTGCTCTATATAAGGAGATGTATATCTCCATTGTTGGGGGTTAGATACTTTGGATATACAATTGATATACAGAACTGAGAGAATGAGAAGGGAAGCCATTGGAGAAGATTGAAGAACTTGAAGGAGAGCTTGAAGAATATTGAAGATCTTCACCAAAATCAAGAAAATCTGAGGATACTTGGAGGTAATCCTCTAATCTTAGTTTGTTTTTACCATTAATTTAATCACAATTCATAGAATTTCTTAGGATCTTTACATAATTTTCAAAAAGTCTCTTCTAACCTCATTTCATCACACACCACTTGAATTATGATTAAATTCTCATTTGTTTTTTTGTTGATTTAGATTTAATTAGTTATGGATTTGAAATAAAACATGTTTTCAAAGTAAAATTTCACTTAGATCATCAATTGGCTTGGATTTTATCTCTTTTTGTTTATGCTCTTCTTTTGGGATTCATGAGATCTTCAATATCTCACTTGAATCCTTTGATTTGGATCCTTTAGTTTTCTGTAAGTTTTTTATTTACATGGAAATTAAGGTTGATCGTAGTTATGATTATGCATAATTGGTGGATCCAAGTCCATGTTCATGATTTGGGTCCTCCAATTTGCAGTTTCATGGAATTTCTTTATATTCTATTAAAATCCATGAGAATTAGTGTCTTTGATCCCCAAGGACCATCAATTTGAGAGGAAAATTAAGTAAAATAAGTCTCAATCCTTCTCAAAGATCATCAACTTGAGAGAGGGATTAAACTTAAGTCAAGCCAATTTTCATGGCTTAATTGTTAGATGTAAATGAAAAACAAGTGTTTAGGTGTCTTCATGAGATTGAACAATTGAGATCATCATGGAAATAGTTATGGTTAGATCTTGGGGAAACCTTTGATGTTTAGATCATGGTCTTGGTGGTCTTAATCCTTACTTGGTTACAATTTTCTCTAGAATTGTGGACTAAATTGGATTCAACAATTGAATGACCATTCAACAATGGTGCAGTGAATTCATTGACCAATTGTGGTCAAGGATTTTTAATTAAATCATGACCCGTTGGATTTTAATGAGACCAATTGGAATGTGTCTATAACACCTGGGTCTACCACTATAATATTTGTTATGGCTAGATTTGGTGCTTAACATGGTTTGATTTTAGGTTTTTCAACTTGGTCATTCTCTGTCCAAATTTCCAGAATAATGAGTCTATTTTAATTGCTTAGATCAGAACCTTAATCAAGTATTTTAAGCTTCAAACAAATGTTTCTATGAAGTTTAATGAGTCAGTAGCATCTTCTAAAAAGTTTAGAAGGTTTAAGGTTTGTTTACTATTTTTAATAAATCATATAAAATCTCTGGACAGAGAGTTCATAAATCCTAAGTAATGTCCAGTCTTGGTCCAAGTGCCAGAGATTGGACCATTTGATCTTTGATTTTATTTTTGGGTTAGAAACTAGACTTATATAGGCACATCATACCTAAACTTTACTAAGATCAACTCATGAGAACCATGACTTTTCTATTTTTAGATATTTGATTTCTTCTCTGTAAATCCCAAATTTTGTGACTGATTTGCTGAATCTCACCAATAATGATCCAAATAATTGTTTTATGTCTTACGACTTAAACCATGCTTTGAATAAGGTTGATTAAGTTTAAATTCAGAGATTGAAAGATCCAAACCAATGAATAATTCATGTCTTGTTCATGATCATGCATTCATAATCCTCATAGGTGGTTATGATACTTGTGTCTTAGGACTTTAACTTGTAAATCATTGAAATAAGTTGCGATTTGTGGAACTAGTGGTGTCAAACGGGCCAGGCTTGGTCAAAGTGGGCCCAACCGGGCTAGAGGGCTGGGCCGGGCCGGGCCGGGCTTGGGAAGGGAGGGGGGGTGTCCACCCCGGACCGATTGCCCAGGCTCACTAGGGTCGGGTTTAGGGCCAAGCTAGTGGACGGGCTCATGGACGGGTTCGTGGACGGGTGCATAGGCGGGCCAGGCTGTCGGGCCGGGCCGGGCCGGAGTTTTGGGGGGGAAAGTTTTAACTTTTAAAGTTTAATGTTTGGGAATTGGGAGGAGTTTTTACTTTTACTCTTGTTTTTTATATGTTTAGTTTATGCATTAATGATTAGTGATTATTAAAAAAAAAGTTTGTTTAACGAAAAAAAAAAAAAAGAAAAGTAAACAATATTTATTAGGGATATTAGGTCATAGACCCCTTAAAATTATGTGTTTTAATAAAAAACCCACGTTTTTTGCAGTTTTATGAAAAGCCCCTCGCTACTTTTCGTATTTGGTAAAAAGCCCCTCCGCTCACAGCTTATGTTATATTATTTGTGAACTTTAAATCATCATAACTCACTCGTTTTTTGGTCTTTTTAGGTGATTTTTTTTTTGATATCATGTATTTTTTCGAGATCTACGCATTAGACTTGAAAGTTGTACAAAAAAAAGTAATTTGGAACTTCATTTTTCATTTTTATCTTTCAGATATATAATATTATCTGTTTATCTAACAGATAATATTATTTGTCAACTTTAAACCAAGATAACTTTATAAATTCTTGGGCTTTTTGGGTGATTTTTTTTTTGAATTCATGTATTTATTTGAGATTTACGCATTGGACTTGAAAGTTGTACAAAAAAAAGCAATTTGAAACTTCGTTTTTCATTTTTATCTTTTAGACACAAACAGATAATATTATCTGTTTACACTAACAGATAACATTATTTGTCAACTTTAAACCACCATAACTTTATCAATTCTTGGGCTTTTTGGGTGATTTTTTTTTTGAATTCATGTATTTCTTTGAGATTTACGCATTGGACTTGAAAGTTGTACAAAAAAAAGCAATTTGAAACTTCGTTTTTCATTTTTATCTTTCAGACACAAACAGATAATATTATCTGTTTACACTAACAGATAATATTATTTGTCAACTTTAAACCAAGATAACTTTATTAATTCTTGGGCTTTTTGCGTGATTTTTTTTTTGATTTCATGTATTTCTTTAAGATTTACGCAGCGGACTTGAAAGTTGTACAAAAAAAAGTAATTTGGAACTTCATTTTCATTTTTATCTTTCAGGCACAAACAGATAATATTATCTGTTTACACTAACAGATCTTTAGGCCTGTTGTTTGGCCTCTTGTTTTGGTCTGCTGCAACTGAGTTTTCATCAGATACTTGTGGCTGCCGTTACATCTCAAGTCTTCATCAATATATGGATCGTACTAATGAAATTGTGGATGGCGTTGCCTTGCTTTGGACTGCTGAAATTGGGTTTCATCACAAATTGTTTTTATGCTAGTTTGATTGATTGCTCTTGTGGGGTTATTATCACATTTGTGGGTGCTGTCTATTATACTTCATAATGAGTTGAAATGTTATCATTCTGTCTACTGTGTTTGGGCTGATTCGTGTAATGTTTGGGGAGTCAAGTTTGAGCTTACATGTAAGTCTAGCTGGGGAGATTTGTATTGTTGAGGTATGCTGGATTATTAATAAAATTGTTGCTGTTCAAAAAAAAAAACAGATAATATTACTTGTCAACTTTAAACCACCATAACTTTATCAATTCTTGGGCTTTTTGGGTAATTTTTTTTTTGATTTCATGTATTTCTTTGAGATCTACGCAATAGGCGTGGAAATTTTACGAAAAAAAAGTTAAATTGCAGCCTAATTTTGAGGTTTTATCTATCTTACATATAATATTATCTGTTATCTGTGTGTCTAATAGATAATATTATCTGTCAACTTTAAACTACCATAACTTTATCAATTCTTGGGTTTTTTGGGTGATTTTTTTTTTATTTCATGTATTTTTTTAAGATCTATGCATCTATGGTGCCAAATTTACGAAAGAAATATATTTTTATTATATGTATGCGAAAAAAATGCAAATTTTTATATTTGTTTGATGTTTAGTTTTTTTTGTCCCAGTATTTCATGATCCACATTGAACTTGATTGATAGATCTCGTTTTGCTGATTTCAAAACATCAAATTTTACGAAAAACGGACTTGTATAACAAAAGTTATAGCAATTTGAGTGTAAAAAGGGCCTAATGTGATAAAGAAAAGTAGCATGGGTTTTAGTTTTGAAGAGTTTTATTTGAGGGGGCTATGGCCGAAGGTCCCTATTTATTATTCAATAAACATTAAAGAGAATCAAGACATTACTAGTATTTGATATTTAAAAACTATAGTCTAATAAAATATAAAGATTACTTATCTTTTATTTGTATAATAAAAAGTAAAGATTTATTCATTAATGATTAGTGATTACTAAAAAAAGTTCATTCAAAAAAAAAAAAGTAAAGAATTTATTATTCAATAAAAATTAAAGATATTACTAGTATTTGATATTTAAAAATTATAGTCTAATAAAAAATAAAGATTACTTATCATTAATTTGTATAATAAAAATTAAAGATTTATTCATTAATGATTAGTGATTACTAAAAAAAGTTCATTCAAAAATAAAAAGTAAAGAATATTTATTATTCAATAAAAAAATTAAAGAGATTACTAGTATTTGATATTTAAAAATTATAGTCTAACAAAAAAAAAAAGATTATTTATCATTAATTTGTATAATAAAAAGTAAAGATTACATTTTACAGAATTGAATTTTTTTTTTTAAAAGCTGTTCACAGTTTATACTCATGCGGGCCAGGAGTATTACAATTGATTTGTTTGGAACTGAATAATCTTCAACTCTCATATTCATTCTTCAATTCTTCATTCTTCAATTTTCTTCTGTAACTTTCAAATTTGCGAAGTCTTCAAGAATAGGATCTTGGCGGTTTTGAGTCCGATATTGTGCACGGTCCCAATCCTTCAAGCACATCAAGCAGTCAAGCATATCAGGAGACTCCGATGCAACTGTGGAAGCCGAAGGAGTTAGTAGATCACAAGTCATGATGGAAAGAACAGGAAAAGCTCTTACATGTTCTTTCCACCATGTCAAAATTTTTAAATCGACCATTTCTTCGTTGGTTAATCGGCTTTCCCACTCGGTTTCTCGATACTTATTTAATTCACCAAGAATATTAGAACTACTTACAAATGATTGACTAACATCCTTTTGTTTCTTTCGACTGAGAAACTGGCTAGCCCGAGAATCACCTGACGCTCCCGAACTTAACTCAATATTAGAAGTAGAAGAAGAAGTAGCACTTTCTTTATTTGTATATTTTTCATAGTAAATACAAAATAAAGATTCCAAAGTATTTTCCATTTCAAAAGTAGTCATTTCTAGACCATGCTCACCATCTGGTCCTTGCATCAATTCAGATATTTGTTTAACCATTTCACAAACACCATCAAAATTGATTCTAGGATCCAAGATTGCAGATAAGTAAAATACAGGTGGAATGTTAGACCAATATTTTTTAAACTTTTTTTCCATTTTCTCACAAATATCAATAAAAATGTCATTTTTTTATTTATAACTATGAAATGTATGAGCCATATTATATAATTCCATAAGAACTAAACGCGAAGTAGAATAGTAAACACCGAAAAGTTTACTTGTAGCATTTTAAAATACTTCTAAAAATCCATGAAAGTCAAATGCCATATCCCAATCGTTTGAAGTCAAGTTTAGTAAAAGATAATTAACATTAACAAATTGAGTAATAATGCCACTATACTTTTTACAAGAATTTATCATAAGATAAGTAGAATTCCAACGAGTTTTAATATTAGTTTGCAATTTCTTTGGATTAAGACGATTTTGTTTATAAACACCATAAAATGCTTGTAAACGGCTAGGCGTTGAACAACAAAAGACCACTGCCTCTCTAATTTTAACTATGTGATCATTAATTTTTGTTAATCCATCTTGGATAATTCATATTCCAATTTTCATCTACAAAATGCATCGTTATACATATAGATCCCATTTTATTACAATCAGTCCACAAATCAGAAGTGCATGCAATTGTACAATTAAATTTAGAAAAATCCTCCATTAACTTTTTTTTGGTTTGTTGAAAAACAGATTGTATATCACTTTTAAGGGTATTTCTAGTAATAGGTTGGTAGGCGGGTTGTAAAAAAGTTTGAAAAAAACATGTAAAGCACTCTTCTTCAACTAAAGTAAAAGGCATATCGGATGCACAAACAAATTTTGCCAAGCCTTCCCTCATTTTTTTTATTATAAAGAAAGTTCCAACACTTATGCCAGTAGAAGCAGAAATTTGGGATTATACTAGGCCGCCCGCTTGAGCGGTACCTGCTTCCCATGCACCTTTATGATTGTTAATGATGTGCTTTTAAGTGTATTATTTCCTCCACCTTTGTATGAAAATTTGAGTCCGCATATTTTGCAAACAGCTCCATTTTTTTCATCATTTAATTAAAAAAATAACCAAACGGGTGATTTTAATTTTCTTTCAGTGATGAGATTGGGATCATTAGGATTTGAAGGAGATGGTTCAGATGGATTAGATCCCATAATTTCAACGTCGTCATCATCCTCCAATTCCAAATCATTAATCTCATTTCTTTCCCCATAATCTATATTTTCAAAGTCATAAGTTGGCCCTTCTCTAGTTTTTGAAGATCTTGAATGAGATGCCATTTTTTTTAAATAAAAAAAAGAGGGGAAAGAAATATAAAAGATTGAAAATACTAACAATTAAATAAGCAACTAACAAAGCAAGAAGTGAAACAATAAATAAATTTACCTCAACTTATAGTAGTAGAAGAAGAAGTGAACCACTATAAATTATAATAAGACTTGAGACTTGAGAGCTTGTAAGTTCAAGTTGTAGAAAGACTAGAAGTGCCTTTACAAATTATTTACAAATTAGAGTTTCGAATCCTTTGATAATTGAATCACCAACTTGTAGAGTAGAAGTGCTTGTAGACTTGTAGTTTATAGAGTAGTATAGAGAAAGTAGAGAATAGAGAGAGATAATTGATTTTTGTGTGAGAAAATATGTTGTGGGAGGTTTGGTATTTATAGAAAATGGGCTAAGGGGCATTTTGGGAAGTCAAAAATCACATTTACATTTTTACCCCCAAAACTAGCCGTTTTATAGCCGTTAGAGGGGTAAAAAGTGGAAAATTTGAAAAAGGGCCAAACTAGCCGTTATGGGCTTGGGCGGGCCTACCGGGCCGGGCCGGGCCGGGCCACAACGACTAGTTTATCCGGGCTAGGGGGTTAGCGGGCCGAGCAAGGTTTCGGGCAAAGGAGCGGGCCGGGCCGGGGACGGGACTAAGTGCGTCCACCCCGAACCGGACAAAAGTGCTCGGGCTTAGCTGCGTCGGGCTTTTAGCCCAGGAAAATCGGATCGGGCTGGACCAACCTGACACGATTGACACCTCTAAGTGGAACAATAGTCATGGATTCCATTCAATCATGATGAGGTCATATCATTTCTATATGGACATTACATGGCTCCTATTTGAGACTTGTATATCTATAGGAATGTTGTGATTTTAACAAATTGGAAGAAATTCATAACTTTGTCAACCTCTCCCATTTTTGTTGGATTTAGGTTAAAATTTGGTATAATATTGCATTCGAAGCTGTTGACTAACCTTTGTTTAGTAGCACTATTGAGGCACGATTTCTTGCGTTTGTCTATTTTATTTCTGGACTTTATCAATTTTTGACTCCATGCGTGACACCTTAGACTAGGGTCCTTGCTTTTTATGTATATATTGAGTAGAGACCTTTTTAGGATTTCTATTTTTGTATGCATTGAACGTTTAATATTCGTAGTTGGATCCCAAGTTAGTTTCCTTGTTCTCTATTCGCACATCATTTTGCTTGTTATTTGAACTATGTCGTTTTATCGTTAGCAATCTTATACCCTTTCAACATGCTTTTGAAATGTATATCTAGATTTATGTATTCGTTGAGGGCATGCTTAGATTATTAATTCGATTAAAAAGGATGTTGAGTAGAGGCCTATCAGAAGATAGGTTGAGAGGAGGTGTTTTAGTCAGCTATGCTCCTTCCCCTCTCATTCCATAATCCCCGGACCTAGAAATCGCTGATTTCCAAAAGATCAGTTTGCTTTTAAAATGGTTTCTTAATTTTTCTCAAAATTAAGTGGCGACTCTATTTGTTTTGAAAAAGTAAAAACTACCAGGGTCCCATGTCCACAAACGTTTTTGAGCTCCGCAGTGGCGGCTATGGTGACAGCGAGCTTCCTTCTTCTCTGTCTCTCTTCCTCTCTCTCTGTCTTCTGTTCTTCTTCTTCTTCTTCTTCTTCTTCTCCATCGTCTTTCTCTTCTCTTCTCCCCAGCCTGAGTGTGTGTGTATATGTGTATATATAATGTATATATATATGTATAAGTGTATATATGTGGCTATATCTCTCTCTTCCTCTCAAACACACAGAGAGCCAAACATACATAGATATATATATGGGGGTATATATATGGGGGAGGGGTACAAACCACAGCCACACAACTAAATTGGTGCCCAATTAAGTTCAGTCCCAGTCAATCGATTGAGATGGGTTCAATCGATTGATTCATGCCAGCAGGAGTTCAATATTAGATTGATATGGGTTCAATCGATTAGGAAGGTCATAAGGTCAATCGATTGGGAAGACTTTTACAAGAATAACCATGGCAAACATGCTGAATCTCATTAGGTAAATATTTATCCAAAATACAGGGTATTATATTATCCATCACTTATCAAAAGATTTCGTCCTTGAAATCTGAAGCAGTAGTTCTAAAAAAAGAAGTCTATCTCGCCAAACATATTCTAAAAAGCTCAAGTTATCTTTTTATATAAACGATTGCATCAGCGGTCAACTAGTTAAGTTTTAAACACGTGATACAAAGATAGCAACGATATCTATGAGTACTAGGATGATATCTACCAATTTCAGGGTTTAGCTACATGAAATTCATTTGTCAAACTTTGGGAAAAGATCCTAGTCGTAGGGTTTAGCACTATGAATAGATTGTGATACCTAGGACGTGTCTAAAACAACTAGTCTCCAAGCACAGAAGGTTCTTGCCTCATGTCAAATTCTACGGTGTTAGGTTCTACCGATCAAGTGTGCTAATCTCATATAAAATGTAGCAAAACGTTGCCGTCTATTCCCATCTCCGAAGATGCTTCATACTATAGTGACGATGTCTCCACTGCATCATCAGTTAACTATCTCCTATCTTTGGACCTCTTGTTATGATCGTCAACATCCTCAGTCGGTCTCTTGTTATACCTACATTCTGCAACCTTTTTGCTAACTCATGTGTCGGTATGTTGACTTGAAAGCTTTGTGACTCTGGCATCATAGTTGGTAATTCAAACTTCCTCACGTGTCTCCAATCCCCACATACTACTACGATAATAATCTCTTTGAGGTCGTACAATCTGTTGAATACTCGTTCTACTTCAACGTACTAACTAAATAGGTTGGGCAAGGCTATACATTGATTTCGTGAGTCGATCTATTGTATAACATCTCGACTGGATGAAAGCAATATGCCATCGATCTGAAAAGGAATCTTCTTTGGTACCCTTTGTAATTGTTGTGTTGTCTCTGCGTCACTCGTATCCCTCCTCGTATAATCACGATCTTCTAGTTCATCCTCTCCTATCAAGGCTGTGTCTCAAGAAAAATTAAGATTCCTCATCTCCAGTCTCTGTCTAACATACCAACGGTTGGCATAGTCTACCTACCGGGTATACTCAAAGGTATCTATGCTCAAAACAAAGGTTACGAAACTATAGGTTCTATGCGTAATGTTAAATCTAAATGTCCTTTTTTTTATTCTTAGGTTCCAGACTACTAATACAGCTCAACTAACATGTGAGGTCACTCAACTAATATGTGGCTCATGGTAACAAGGTAATCTAATCCTTAACCTCTTTCTATTTCTTGGTCATATTGACTATTCATAGATTGTTAGGAATTCGTCAGTGCCTAAACTAAAATGGCTCTACACTTATGATATCTATAACCACAACTAATTCTTGATGCCTTGTTCTCTCTGAACTCAGCTATCAATAGTTCCAATGATTTCTTATCAGCACCAGTAGTTACTACCCTCTAAGAAACATCCTCAGACGGATTCTTCTAACTTCTTGTCTATATGACAAGATAACAATCCTATCTCATCTCAGTTAATCCTCATGCTATCGATATTAACTTAGAACTCAGGTTCTAATACAAAAGATAAGTGGTTCACAACTGAAACCTAGGCTCTTATACCAAAAATCCTATCATGCCCCGGAGAAGCAAAAATAGAGAAAACAAGTTCCTTTTTAGTCCCGTAGGCCTGTGAATAGTGAATAAATGCATTGTCAATCAAACCAATAAACACAACGATATGGAGGATGTTCTTCATAGAACATATCTTGTTAAATCAGAGTCTACAACGGAAGATCACAGGTCGTAGTCAACTAAAAAATACTATAATGACTAGCTTACATTCTGAAGCCAATAGCAGTATTAACATAAATACGACAGCGATATAAACTAGCTATTATACAACAATGCGTCTTCGTCTTCAAGCCTATAGCTTTATGTCCGACGGAACATTAGTCTTCAATCCTTAATACCTACAAAGCACTAGATATTGGAATGTCCAAGGCATAAAATGCCATTAGCTTTGAATACAAAGTTGAGTGAGTCCATAAACCAAACACTCCTCACCCATTACTGTTCACCATATTAAAATGCGGTTAATCTTTTATCAATGATGTCACTCATCGACATACCAAAGGTCTCGTTAAACTATACATTAAATCAATGATAATAGGAATCATATTTAAATAGAACAAAGATAATGGTATAACATCTCATCATACTATTCAATGCTTGACATTACCCAAAATTGTGCATGTAACCTAGGGCTGCACATGGGTCGGGTTGGGTCGGGTCTTTGCAGACCCGGAACCGACCCGATTATGAATGGTTCTCATGTTTGAGACCCAGACCCAATCCGATGAGCTTTGGACCCGACCCAACTCGACCCAGTCACTTTGGTTCGGGTCGGGTCGGGTCTGGGTCACAACCTTTTTTTTTTTTTTTTAAATAATTTTTTTTTTAAAAATAACTTTTTTTTTAAAAATAATTTTTTTATTTAATTTAAGTTTTTTTTATTTAATTTAAGTTTTTTTTTTTAACTATGTTATTATTATTATTATTATTATTATGTATATTAGACAGGCATATTAGACAGGCACTAATCCCTCAAAATAATACCACCATATTAGACAGGCATATCAATCACGTTAATTTGGATACAGGATTGAACCTGTTTGTATCTTGAAAACTGTTTTGACAACTTAAGATGACAATTCACCATCCAAAGAAGAAAAAAAAAAAGAAAAAAAAAAAGGAGGAAGCTTGCATTTTGGTCAAAGGACCTTGAATATTTTAGTGTATTAGGGCCTTTCGAGGATATATGTTTGTGCTGCTATAAGCAACACTTGATTGAGCAAGAGATGCAAATTACACATCTATCATAGAGAAGTAGATAGAGGCAAGTAAATGAGTGAAGAAACAACCAAAACACAGTGCCATCCACCCCCATATATCTTGTCAAATTCCTGCAAATTAACAAAAAAAACTTTCCCTAACATTGCATTTTGGTCAAAGGACCTTGAATATTTTAGTGTATTACGGCCTTAAGAGGATATATGTTTGTATTGCCATAAGCAACACTTGATTGAGCAAGTGATGTAAATTACACATCTATCATAGAGAAGTAGATAAAAGCCGCAAGTAAATGAGTGAAGAAAAAACCAAAATTAATATTGCAAATGTTTTGCCCATTATGCTAAATACAGAATAGTGACAAATTGGGCAATACAAAGTGTTCCTTGAACAATATCAGCAAAAGAAAATGATCATATAATTCACATCGGTGTAGAATTTGAATAGCATTGATCACTTGACCAAAGAACCAAAAACAAAAAAACAAAATGGCGGTCCTATACAATGACCACGTAATTTTGCATTCAATAGTTGAGCCCTAGAATAAATTATTCAGGTATTAAGAAACCAAAGTTTCTAGAACATAAGTCATCACACCCAAATCCAAGCAAGTGAAAATCCGTAGCCACCTCCTCAAAGACTGAAGCTCCAACAAAAAAGAAGAAGGAATTATTAGAAGCATTTAAAAGCAATGAAGTAAAAGACAAACAAATGTCAATCACCTACCTCAGATTAACGACATGTGGAAATGCATCAGTGAGATCAGAAGCTTCCAATGTAACTACAAACAAAAAGAGGAAAAATTAGTATAATAATAAAAATAAAGAAAAAATTACTTAGTAAAGAAAAAATTACTTACCCAACTCAAAGTCATCAAACTCTTGAAATTTTTCCTCACTTCCAACCGGGAGAGGTGAAGCTCGTAGCCAATCTTGTGTACAAACTGATGTTGTCAATATCAAGATATAAAAAGTATACTTTACTTTTCTAAAGATTTGCAGTGTGGAAGTAAAGGTCGAACCCACAGAGATTGAAATACTACAATGCTTTAATTTTAAAACCTAAATTTAATTAATCATGAAAACGGATTTTGATTTTGAATTTAATTAAACTAAGAACAATAAAATAAATCTAAACTATGAAAGCAATTAAAAGTTGTTTAAAAGATATTTAAAGGGAACCTAGGATTGCAAATCCACCACTAGCTTCATAATAGGAATATTTATGCATTCACTTAGCTTATTAAGTTGGATGAATATGGGGAATTGTGGCTACAAGCCCAATTCCTCCGTCAAGAGAATAATCATGGTTCAAGCACCAACATATTCCATCTTCGGTTAGCACGAATTATCCCACACTAAACTAGGGTTGTGACATAATTCGTCTAATCTAGGCATGGATTATTCGGATACTTGATAGCACAAATCAATAAAGCACCATCACATGTAAATAATCTAAACAAGCACAGCAAGCATAGATCATTGAGCACATCACAGTCAAAATAGATCTAAGACAAGAATAAACTTTGAAAGCAATGATTTAATCAATAGAAGCACGATTTATTTATAAAAATCCTCTAAACATGTGACTGTCATCCATACATAATAAAACTAAAAGAAATACATAAATAAAACCCTATTACTTGGCTAGGGTTTCATTGAAACCCTAGATCTTGAGTTTAGTTGGCCATAGAATTGATGAATATCAAGAGGTTGATGGAGGAGGCCATGGGAATCCTTGGTCTTCTTCTTCTTCTCCTTGCTTTTCTCTCTTCAATGGCTGAAAAAAATGTATAATATGGCTGTATATTGATGTGTATAATAGTGTGTAATGATTTGTATATATAAATTTGATTTAGAATAGGATTTGTATAGAGTTTGGAAGGATTTAGGAAGCTTTCCTAAGTCAAATCGCGCTAAAACTGCTGTTTTTACGTTTCTGGACGTATTTAACCATTTCGGATCGCACAGGGCTCTTCAGGGCTTCAAAATACACAACTTTGACTTTTTCAAAGGGTCGCTCGCGCGGGTCGCTCCAGCGACCTGGGCTTTTTCCAGAATTTTCTCAGATTTTTAGCTGCTCTGCACCACTTTCGTAGAATTGCGATAACTTTTGACTCGGACCTCGGATTGACTCACCGTTTGCGGCCACGCGTCCGTAACTCGAAGATCTACATTTTATATCTCTGGAGAAATTTCTCAAATCTGAAGTATTATTTGTCAAAAATGCAATTTTCCGAGGCTGTTACTGCATTCTTCCTTCACCGGAACCATCTTTTGAGCCCAGAATGACTTCCAAAGCCACTAATCATTGGATTTTTGTGCATTTTCATATTAAAGCTCCAAAATCTACAAAATATATAATACCTATTAAAAATCACTTAATAATTACATGAAATGGGCTAACAAAGCGTATTTTTAGGACTATAAACGGCAACTATTCGTCGCCGATCACACCCCCAAACCTACTCTTTGCTAGTCCTCGAGCAAAGAACAGAAAACTAAAACTACTACTACAAATACTACTCCATTTTCGTATGGATCACGATCGCATTTAGCATATGCAACAAGCCTTTTAAACCCCTAGGTGTCCCTAGTAGGACGAGTGAAGTCTCGTGAGGGTTCTCGTCAACAAGTCACCCACAACCATCTTTATTAACTTATAAATTTAAAAAGTTTTATTCAAACGAAAAATAAAACAATTAATACTCCTTATTATAAAACAATGATTCGAAATAGAATAATGAACAAGAAGAAACGGAATCAAACGTTCACCTACGTCCTGAAAAACAATCCCAAGTACATGAATCGTATAAATCAATAGAATTTCTCATAAAATTGCATGTGTGTGATATGGTAGTCAAATGAACACGCGCATGTCATGAACTTGGAATATAACTCGGATGACCATCTAACTATGTCTCGACTACGAATCTCACAATGTTAATTACCCTTTAAAATGAAACACTCAGAAACATGTGTAATTTCTCTAGTATACGTGAGCAAAAGAATTATGTTTTCAAGACGAATAACGCTCACATACGACACGAAAAAGACGCATAACACGAAAGAACAATAGTCTCATAGATAAGATGCCAACAATCAAGAAAAATTAATCATGACCATGTTTTAATCCACTTCTCATCGTTTATATATCCAAACCATGTTTCCTAGGATCAAATAGGACTTTTCAAAGGTTGTAATGTGGCTCAGACAATGGAAAAGGATAGAAAGGATTCATTAGGTAGTTTTCAGAATGGCATTGTAAGGCATGTTCAATTTCTTTCATTCTTCTCTTCCACCAACTTTCATCTTTTTCATTCTCTTCTTTTCCATATTTCTTTCATTTTTTTTTTATTTTTTTCATTTTTTTTTATCAACCTTCTTCTTCTTTATTTTTTTCAATCTTTTCCTTTCCTTTCGTTGCTTTTTGCATAAGTAATCATCAAAATACAAAGCAACTATCCCAATAGCATCTTATTTTCTTCTTCTTATACAACACATCGCCTTATCAACACTAAAAGGTGACGAATCTTTCAGTGGTGAACTCCAAGTTGGTCAAGTTGGAGCAAAAATAGGATAATGGTAATTGAAGAAAAAGATGGCATTTTAATGGCTCAAAGGGCGAACTAAGGAAAAGTATCATTTATCGATCGGCAGTAAACAAAGAGGGCCTAAAATCATGTCCTAGGGTGATATGGTTCTTCAATATTTACGACGGAAGATTATTTAGCATGGTAACAAATATTTTAACTTGACTATCAACCAAAACAAGAATAATGAGACTAAACAATGAGTTAATGCGCTATTTTAATGAAATTCGATAAACACAATGTATTTATAACCCTCTATAAAGAAAAGATAGGCTCAAAAGCTTACTGGGTTTAGTCTCCACCATGTGTTATCTAGAAATCCGAATCATATTATAGTTCATATCAAACATGTATTCAAGCGACTACGTGCAGTGCATAACTTTACGTGCAAATCTATGATATAAAACTACGATTCAAACGATACATGACCTAAAACATTACATCATGACTTTAGCAAACATTTAATCACATCTTCTCTTGTTTACCATTCTATAACAATCCAAGTTACATAACAAGATGTATCAAATTTATATTGCAAAAACCGTCAGTAATATCGTTGTTTATTTAAACACACTTATTGAAAAATTTTAAAATTTTGCTTAAAATAATGTGCATGTGTGTGCATACCCCCAAACCTAAACCTTTCATTGTCCCCAATGAAACAATAAAACAAAAGAAAGAGAGTATGTAAAGAACGATAGTACCTCGATCTTGACAAGCCTAGAACAGATGAACACAAAGGAATATGTCAATAAAGTTCAATGTTACCTGTTAATACTAGAGAAAAGAAACTAAACGAAGAAAAGATGAAAAACAACTAAAAGAAATATAAATAAATTAACCTAATCTATACGATATAACAAAACAAAGAAAACAAAACAAACATAAACTAGAAAAGAAAATAAAGCATACGATAAAAGAAAATAAAACATAACCAGAATTATGATAACAATCAAAAACCTGATGGAAAAGGACCTACGAAACAAAAACAGAATTGGAAAAACTACCTGAGCAGGTATGGGGGAAAGATACAGAAAAGAAAAACAAATATCAAGAAAAGGGGAAATCGCGCGAGCGGCCGTCGCGCGCGAATCCCAAGTTTTTTTTTTTTTTTTTTATATATTTATCGCGCCAGCGAGCCCCCTCGCGCCCGCGAAATGAGGCGCGAAGAGAACCCGAGGCATCATAAAAGTAAAAGAAAGAAAATTCCACTAAGTCATATTCTCGCGCCAGCGGGCCGCGCGAGCGATGTCTCGCGCGAGCGGGCCGCGCGCGCGAGAATGGTTTTTTCCACTTTTTGGCTAAAATTATGTGTATACTAATAAAATAAATTAATTCCAACCCCTAAACCTATCCAGAATGTCCAAAACAGACTCAAAAACGACCCAAAAATGACCAAAAACAAGATAAACGGATGAAATAAAGCTTGGGTTGCCTCCCAAGAAGCGCTAACTTTTACGGCTTTAGCTAGACCGTCCTAGCTCAAGATTCAAGGAGGTCGTAAATTAGAGTTTGTACATTTTAGGGCGTTAGGAAGATTCTGGTGAAACGTCGAAACATGGTTGTTATGTTTTAATTCATTTGACAGCTCACCATTATCGTCAAGTCGATTTTTCACCTTTCGGGTAAATTCATCGTTAGGGGCCGAGGTGTTAGGATTCATCCACTCATCATCCTCTATATTATTCCCCGCACTTATATTTATTACTTTAGTAAGTTCAATATTCCGTTTAACCTCACTACCCTCCACACCTAGATAATCATCGTCTTTAGGAGGTTGATCAACAGCATTAAAAATGTTTAATTTTAATTTTATATTCCCGAACGACACTTTCATCACCCCTGTTCTACAATTGACACGTGCGTTGGCCGTGGCTAAGAATGGACGACCAAGAATAACAGGAGTGTGTTTTCTAGTATCTAGCACCGGTTCGGTGTCAAGGACCATAAAATCAACGGGATAGAAACATTGATCAACTTTTACTAGGACGTCTTCGACGATTCCTCTAGGTATTTTGACAGAACGATCCGCTAATTGTATTGTAGCGGCCGTAGGTTTCAGTTCACCTAAACCTAATTGTTTATAGACGTGATAAGGTATGAGATTAACACTAGCTCCTAAGTCAAGGAGAGCCCGATGAATGATAGTGTCACCTATAACACATGAAATCGTAGGCGTACCGGGATCCTTATACTTCGGAGGAGCGTGTTGAAAAATTGAACTAACTTTTTCCGTGAGAAAGACCTTTTTAGGAGTCTGACTCCGTATTTTGCGCTTTTGTGTACAAAGGTCTTTAAGACATTTAGCATAAGCGGGAATTTGCTTGATAGCATCGAGGAATGGAATATTTATTTTAACTTGTTTGAACACCTCGAGTATATCTTCTATTTTTGAATTTTTCTTTGTAAAATGTGACGGTCCCTCTACATTAGGTGGATATGGCATTCTCGGAATATAATTTTGTGGGACCGGTTCATTTTCTTTTCTATTTTGATTCACGTCCTCACCTCTCTCTTTATTTGAGTTAACGTTTGCATCCCTCATAACCACCCTCGGAATCTCGACAACTTCTTCCTCTCGAATAGTCATCCTAGTTGACACAGCGTTCACTTGCTCATTCGTACCACCCACCTCGTATTGTCCCTTAGGGTTCGGAATAGGTTGACTTGGCAACTTACTCTCGGTTAAACGATTTAGTGTGTTAACTATTTGTCCCACTTGGGACTCCAGTTTTGCAATGGACTGGGTGTGGGAATGTACTAACTGGATCACCGGACCAAAACTTTCAAGTGAGGCCAACACCTTCTCCTCAAATGCATTATTACGTGGAGGTGGAGGAGGAGGTTGTTGGTATTGACATTGTTGAGTTCTATAAGCGTTAGGGAAATTACTCATCTCATTATTATTATTATTATTATTATTATTATTTTTCCATGAAAAATTTGGGTGACCTCTCCATGGCGCATCCGGATTATTTGTCATAGGATTATACTTATTCCGTGAGAATTGTTGAATAGAATTAATGTGTTGCTCCACAAATTCAGGAAATTGACTCGCCGATGGACATGCAAGTATAGAATGTGAAGGATCAGAACATAATGCACAAATTTCATGAGCGGGTGAGGTAATCATTTGGTTCATTGTTAAAAGTCGGTCAAGTTTTTTAGATAGTTCTTTTATTTCAATTGACTGACTTGACTCGAACTTTACCTCTCTCTTAGGTTGTGAATGATATCCCTCGGAACGTACTGACACCGCTTGGTGCATCGAATTCTCACTCAAAGTTTTAAATATTTTCCAGGCCTCATCGACGCTTTTGTGTAGGAAGGTACCCGCACAAACGGCATCGACAGTATTACGCACGGAGGGGATAAGTCCTTCGTAAAAGACTTGTACTAATTGCCACTTAGGAACCTGATGATGTGGACACGAACGTAATAATTCTTTAAATTTTTCCCACGTGTCGTAGAGTGTTTTCCCATCTTGCATCACAAAATTTGTTATCGATTTTCTTATCTGATTAGTTCTTGTGATTGGGAAAAACTTTTGTAAAAATGCAGTATGTAATGCTTCCCATGTTTTTATAGTGTTTGGCTGCAAAGATTGGAGCCAATATTTAGCTTTATCTTTTAAAGAGAATGGAAAGAGTCGCAATTTTAATTCATCATCAGTGAAATTTTGGATTTTTAAAGTAGAACATATATCTTGGAAATCTCCTAAGTGCTGATAAGGGTCTTCATTTATACGGCCATGGAATGATGGAAGTAGCGAGATGGTAGACGACTTTATCTCAAAGTGAGATGCCGTCGCCTCCGGTAATTCGATACCAGCCTGTGGCGTGTAAGTCGTTGGAATAAAATAATCTTTAAGCGGAGGAGGTGGAAGTATATTAGGATTATTTAAATTATTTCCGTTATTTCCGTCAGCCATTTTAATCGGTTCGATTTTAAAAGTTCGAGTTCTCTTTAACCGTTTAATGGTACTTTGAATTTCGGCCTCAAACAACGACGACGGAATCAACGTTGATTCGTCGTCTTGCAACCTAGCTCTAGAAGCTTGGGTTGCGGACTTACTAACTCTTAAAGTACGTTCAAGTTCAAGATCGATAAAATGTAATTCAGGTTTATTTGAACGCGTACCAAACATAAACTTAAAAAGAAAACAAACTAAAAACAAAAACTGACTCAAATAAAAAAAACAAATAGCAATCACGCAACTAAGATAACAAGCACTCAACTACTGTGATGCATGAATATTATCCTGTAATGCAATGACCGCGTCAAGCCCAGCGCCCCGGGTTTCCTAGCTAATGCAGTGCAATTCACCCTAAACTAATGCAAATAGTGCGTCACAGCGCCCTGACTTACAGTGATTTGAAGCGAGTTTCACAAGAAGCAATTTACTTGAATTTTATTTATATTTTTTTCGCGTAAGCTCCTTTGGTGTGATTAGCTAATCCACTCGAAAACGTTAGAATTTTGACGACTCGAGAAACTACAAAATAAAATAAAAAGTTAGTAACTCAAAGCAAAAATGAAAAAAAAAAAATAAAAAAATAAAAAATAAAAAAAATAAAAAATAAAAAAAATCAAGAAAAGAAAACCTAATATAATATTTACGAATTAATTAAACTAAGATTATAAAACTAAAGGTAGCAATGCAATCCCCGGCAACGGCGCCAAAAATTGATGTTGTCAATATCAAGATATAAAAAGTATACTTTACTTTTCTAAAGATTTGCAGTGTGGAAGTAAAGGTCGAACCCACAGAGATTGAAATACTACAATGCTTTAATTTTAAAACCTAAATTTAATTAATCATGAAAACGGATTTTGATTTTGAATTTAATTAAACTAAGAACAATAAAATAAATCTAAACTATGAAAGCAATTAAAAGTTGTTTAAAAGATATTTAAAGGGAACCTAGGATTGCAAATCCACCACTAGCTTCATAATAGGAATATTTATGCATTCACTTAGCTTATTAAGTTGGATGAATATGGGGAATTGTGGCTACAAGCCCAATTCCTCCGTCAAGAGAATAATCATGGTTCAAGCACCAACATATTCCATCTTCGGTTAGCACGAATTATCCCACACTAAACTAGGGTTGTGACATAATTCGTCTAATCTAGGCATGGATTATTCGGATACTTGATAGCACAAATCAATAAAGCACCATCACATGTAAATAATCTAAACAAGCACAGCAAGCATAGATCATTGAGCACATCACAGTCAAAATAGATCTAAGACAAGAATAAACTTTGAAAGCAATGATTTAATCAATAGAAGCACGATTTATTTATAAAAATCCTCTAAACATGTGACTGTCATCCATACATAATAAAACTAAAAGAAATACATAAATAAAACCCTATTACTTGGCTAGGGTTTCATTGAAACCCTAGATCTTGAGTTTAGTTGGCCATAGAATTGATGAATATCAAGAGGTTGATGGAGGAGGCCATGGGAATCCTTGGTCTTCTTCTTCTTCTCCTTGCTTTTCTCTCTTCAATGGCTGAAAAAAATGTATAATATGGCTGTATATTGATGTGTATAATAGTGTGTAATGATTTGTATATATAAATTTGATTTAGAATAGGATTTGTATAGAGTTTGGAAGGATTTAGGAAGCTTTCCTAAGTCAAATCGCGCTAAAACTGCTGTTTTTACGTTTCTGGACGTATTTAACCAATTCGGATCGCACAGGGCTCTTCAGGGCTTCAAAATACACAACTTTGACTTTTTCAAAGGGTCGCTCGCGCGGGTCGCGCGCGCGGGTCGCTCCAGCGACCTGGGCTTTTTCCAGAATTTTCTCAGATTTTTCGCTACTCTGCACCACTTTCGTAGAATTGCGATAACCTTTGACTCGGACCTCGGATTGACTCACTGTTTGCGGCCACGCGTCCGTAACTCAAAGATCTACATTTTATATCTCTGGAGAAATTTCTCAAATCTGAAGTATTATTTGTCAAAAATGCAATTTTCCGAGGCTGTTACTGCATTCTTCCCTCACCGGAACCATCTTTTGAGCCCAGAATGACTTCCAAAGCCACTAATCATTGGATTTTTGTGCATTTTCATATTAAAGCTCCAAAATCTACAAAATATATAATACCTATTAAAAATCACTTAATAATTACATGAAATGGGCTAACAAAGCGTATTTTTAGGACTATAAACGGCAACTATTCGTCGCCGATCACAAACCAAGCCCTCCACTACTTTAGGTGCTAGGGAACTATGAAACTGGTTCAATACACGACCTCCGGTGCTGAAGGCGGATTCTGAAGCAACGGTGGAGATCGGTATAGCAAAAATATCTCTTGCCACTTGGGCAAGTATCCTATACTTGGAACAATTCAACTTCCACCATCCCAACACTTCAAAATTCTCATTCCCCTTTTGAAACGCTTCGTCTAGATATCGATCTACCTCAGATTTAGAACTGGCATTTTCTTCTTCTTCCAATTCTTTCAAAAACTCAAGTTGAAGTGAAGTGTCATTTTGACCTAGATCAAGATCCATATCACTTGGACATTGAGTCCTTACTTGCGGAGAAGTAGAAGTAGAATCGAGCAATTGATAGTGCTTGTACAAATCGATAACTAAGTCTTTCACTTTCTTAACCAAGGCATTCACCTTCTCTAAGTCATAAAGTCTACGATAGCAAAAGTTCACATATTTCAACTTGTAACGTGGATCTAACACCACGGCAACTAATAACATCATATTCATTTTGTCCAAACTCCCCCAATACTTGTCAAACTTTTGCTTCATTTTCAATGCCATTCTACATAGACTTAAATCCTCACTTCTTGTCCAATCACTTAAAATTTTTTCTATTTGACAAACCTCGTGGAAATAGGTATTTGATGTCACATACAATGACCCGGACATGCGCTTGGTAGCATCATAAAAGCTTTTCAAGAACTTAACCAACACCTTTGCATAGTCCCAATTAATCTCATTAGGAACCGCGCCCACGAGATCAGAAGAGAAATGTGAATCTTCCTTATTCAAACGTTCAAATGCCTTTTGGAACTTCAATGCGCTTTCTAGCATAAGATATGTAGAGTTCCATCTAGTTGGTACATCCAAGCACAAACCGCTTTTTGATTCGATTCTCTCTTTCTCACAACACATCTTAAATTGTTGTGACCTTTCTGGAGAACTCCTAATGTACCTAACCGCACCACGAATTCGTGATATTGAATCCTTCCCTTCTTCTATTCCATCTCTCACAATCAAATTTAATATATGGGCACAACATCTAACATGGAAATGCTCACCACCTAGAGCAAACCTATTTCTCTTTATTATCTTTTAGTTGGAAATAGCAGTGTCATTGGCACTAGCATTATCAACAGTAATTGTGAAGACCTTTTCTATACCCCATTGAAGCATACACGACTCAATCGCCTGAGCTATTCCCACACCTTTATGATTAGAAATTACTGAAAAGTTCAGGATTCTTTTATGTAATTTCCAATCATTGTCAATGAAATGTGCCGTTATACAAATGTAACTAACATTTTGAATCGAAGTCCAACAATCGGTGGTGAGACAAATACGTTGGCTAGAATTGGAAAGTGCTTCCTTTAATTTTTTCTTTTCAATCAAGTGTAGATTTATGATATCTCTTGCTATAGTCATCCTTGATAGCATCTTGAATTTAGGTTGCATAGAAGCACAAAAATACTTAAATCCTTCAGTCTCAACAAATCTAAAAGGTAATTCATTTACTACTACCAATCTAACTAGCGCCTTTCTACACACCTCTTGATCAAACTTCCAAACAGTTGATCCACCATCCACTTCTTGTCCCTCATTCTGAGGTGATGACAGTTTTTGTCTTTTCTCCTTGTTGCAAGGATACTCATCGCACCTCTTAAGATGCTTCCATAAGCTACTAGTGCCATTTGCACTTCTACAAGAAAACTTAGTACCGCAATAATTACATTTTGCGGTATTCGGCTCTCCCCCATCCTCTCTTTCAGTTTTCGTGAAATGTTCCCACACCGCCGACCTAGATCTCTTAGTCTTTCTACTAGTTCCCCCTTCTTCAGACGTAGCACCAGTAGCAGAGAGACTATTAGACTCCATTTTATAACTGAAAAATCAATTTTGGTAGTATTCTTGTTACACACCAACTAAATAAGGATTCTAGTAAAGGCAACTAAACATTTATATACATACTAAAGTTATAAATGGATTAATTAGCATTGAGAATTGAGCATTGAGCATTGAGAATAAAACACCCAATTAGCATTGAGCATTGAGCATTGAGAATAAAAAACCCAACTCACAATGGATTAATTAGCATTGAGAATTGAGAATAAAAAACCCAATTAGCATTGAGCATTGAGCACTGAGCACTGAGAATAAAAAACCCAACTCACAATGGATTAATTAGCATTAAGCATTGAGAATAAAAAACCCAATTAGCATTGAGCATTGAGCATTGAGAATAAAAAAAACCCAACTCACAATGGATTAATTAGCATTGAGCATTGAGAATTGAGCATTGAACATTGAAAATTGAGCATTGAGAATTGAGCATTGAGCATTGAGAATTGAGCATTGAACATTGAGAATAAAAAACCCAATTAGCATTGAGCATTGAGCATTGAGAATAAAACACCCAACTCACAATGGATTAATTAGCATTGAGAATAAAATACCCAATTATAGAAACACATGAATCTTAAGAGGAATTCAAGAGTGTAATAAATGGGAGTACATATTGCATACAACGACTAGCATGACAACATTTAATCCCTCTCACATCATTTGAAAAGTGTGCTTATGTGTAGGGTGACTTCCATGGAAATAAGGGGTCAGATATATAAATGAAATGATTTCATTAATTTGTGATATCACGTCATAAATACAACCGTTGCATCTAAATGAGGGGTGTAGTCTAGAGTAGTTCATAACTAAGGACTAGGGAGGTATGTGCAAGCGGATTAAGAATTATTTTATTTTATTTATGAAGACTAGACACAATAAAATTGTATCTAAGGAAGACTATAAAAGTTGAATTTGTCAGCTCCATTTAGCATTGAGCATTAATTAGCATTAATGCTTGGGTTTTTAATTCTAAATCAAACACACGGAGCAGAACTTCCAAAAATTGAATAACATCAAAAGTGACAATTGAATAACTAATCTCTACTGCAATGAGCAAGCTTGTAGAATATAGAACACAATCTTCACAAGGTGATTAAATTCAGAGATTTTAATGAACTGGTGATAGCTACAACACTATTACCCAAAGAGGCATTTTCACAAACAGTTGCAATGCAAGAACAAAACATTATGGTCAAAAAAGCACATCAAACTGAAAAGTCAGACAAAGAGTGATTGATTAATGATGAGAGAAAGTTTTGGTAATGAAAAAACAAGTCAGACAAAGAGTGATTGAACAGTTGGTCCGGGTCACTGTATCATGCTCAATGACAGGAAGCCGGAGATAAGGTATCAAACAAAGCATCTTTGAAGCCGGAGATAAGGTAAACAAAACAGAAAGAGACTGACCTGACTGAAGAGAGAGAAGAATCGCAATATTGGCATGAGAATGAGAAGAGGTTTCGCTAGCAGCTTCTGGGTTTCGCAGAATGAGAAAAGGGTTTTTTTTTTTTTTTTTTTGTGCTGAAGATGAGAAGAGGGTTTGAGCCTTTGTGGGCCTAAACAAATAGTTCAAGTTTTATTTAATCTTGGGTCTGGGGTCTGGTTCGGTATACCCGAATGGTAGACCTGAACCGACCCGAAATATTCACATTCTGACTGGACCCGACCCAGTCTATTTGGACCCGACCCAACCCGTTCGGGTCGGTTCGGGTCTTCGGGTCACGGGTTTTTTGTGCAGCCCTAATGTAACCAATGCATCTATCTTCACGTTGGGACGCTGAATCGACGATTGAAAAACCATGTCATCTATCCATACTCATATTCATATCCCTATCCATCTTTGTATCCATACTTCGATTCCATGATATGATATCTATACTTTGATACAACAAAACTTAGCCAGTAGGCCACACCGATAGTCTACATGGTGGTGTCCTACATTACATGATCCCTTGATAGGTTATTGGTCGTCTACACAGTACATACTATCCACAAATGATAAGAGCGGCACATCAGACGTCTTCTAAGATGTCTATAATCTCACTGGTCATCTACACAGTTGAGAATATATTAGAGCACTAGAAGGACGTCATCAACGGTACACTGCACATCTTCAACAGTGAGAGGCACACTAGGAACTCTATCCATCCCATGTCCACCTGGCTTGTTAGTCATTGATCCTATGGATCCAGAGTACACATATCACATTGTTCCACACAAAGGCACATAACCTAATTGCATTATCTTATCTCTTCATAACACTATCCCATGCATGCTGACCATATGTCGTGCAATGCTCATGATCAGGACAATAGAACTACCACATGTGACATTATTTATTGTATCTACTCATTGACTGGTTATTAACATGTATTCCTATTCCGTCTACTATACAGCTTGATAATAACAATATATGGAAGTTAATCATTAAATAGTTCACCTTACGTCAATAGTTAACATAAGGTAGCTTATCTCATAACATTAATGATAACTTCATGAAAGTCTTATTCTCACATGACATTATTTTGATTGTTCTCATATCTAATATCAGAATATCGTGTATAGATTCGTAGTACAACATTTAATCAACTAAATAATCTATGTATGAAATAATAGGAATTATCCACATTCTGTAAGTACTAATCGATTGAGAAAGGTGCCTAATCAATTAGGTGAAAAGACCCTGGCAATCTATTGAGAATTCATCCAATCAATTGGGTCCTTTCCAATTGATTGAATACTTTTTAACCGATTGGGTTGGTTTCAATCGATTGGAACTAGTCCAATCTATTGGGTAAGTGTCTTCATCCCAAAATTGGACAGAGATGAACTTGTATCTCAAGGAGGTATAATATACTTCTTAAACACACAATAAGCACCTCAAAATCATCCCTCGAGTGAGTTAATGAACTCACCTTAGTCCAACATTTTGACGATGGTGCTTTTGAGCTCTAAGTTAGTGGCTATGGTGACTGCGAGGTTCCTTATCTCCTCTTCCTTCTCTCTGTCTTCTGTTCTTCTTCTTCTTCTCCTTCCCCTCTCTCTTATCTTCTCCCCAACCTAAGAGTGTATGTGTGTATATGTATACGGCATGTGTATATATATAATTGTATACATATGGGTATATATCTCTCCCTCTCAAACACACACACACAGCCAAACATACATATATATAAGAGGGTGGAGGGGTACAAACCACAGCCACATAACCAAACTTGGTGCCCAAGTTTTGTCCCAATCAGTCGATTGAGATGGGTTCAAATGATTGATTCATGTCAGTAGGAGTTCAATCAATTGAAATGGGTTCTCAATTAATTGGGAAGGTCATAAGGTTAATCGATTGGTATATGTCCAACCGATTGGGAAGAGTTTTGCATGAACAACCAAGGAAAACATATTGAATCTCATTATATAAATATATACATCCAAATTACAAGGTATTACAATATCAAAATCCTCAAGAATACAATTATCATCTAGTGGATACAAGTAAAGCTAAAAGAAAACATAAAAAGAAACCTTTTATATAGCTAGGGTTTCATTGAAACCCTAGGAGTTTAGTTGGCCATGGAGGGAGTAGACAGCATGGAGTTGTTGTAGGAATCCATGGAAAACCTTGGACTTATTCTTCTTCTTGCTTTCTTCTCTCTCTATGTCATGGAATATGAGCAAAAGTTGTATCTATGAAGTATATATCTTATATATATATGCTTCCTAGGTTTAGGAAGTTTCTTAAACCCTAAGAACACTAAAATTAGCATTTTCTATGCCTCTATACATATCCTGACCATCCCATGGTCGCTGGGGCAACATGTGTGTGTTGAGAATATAGAATGAATTTTTTCTCGGGCAGACGCCGCTCGAGTGGTCTGCTCGAGCAGTAATCCTACTTTTGCCTAAATCCTCCTTAAAACATCATAATTGCATCCAAAATGATTGTATGCTTGAATAACCAAAAATAAAATAACACAAGCATAACAATTTTTAAATAATTGGGACTAATAATGGTGAGTCAAGCTTAGTGATCGGGAATTATTCATCCCCTATCAGAGTTTATTTGTTAAGGGGCTTGATATGGAAGCTAAATCCCAAAGATTTTGGGATTGGCCCAATTTTGATAAAGATGGAAGGAATCAGGATTTGGGAAGGATTTTAGGTGTCCTTATCACATTAATTACGTGATGGGAGCAATTCCTACCATATTTAATTTATTCATGGTCGCTATAAATACAGAGGCTGGCCAATACTCCACGTCTCTCTCGAAAATAGCATACACACAGCATCCAAAAAAGCATTCAAAGCATTTAAATCCTGGATTTTGTGTTCTTTGCATCCATAGCACTAGGTTTGTCCTATATTATTTCTCTATTTTATAGCTTTCTTTTGAACAATCAGAGCCTATTCTGATCTTGTTCATTTTTGTGTTTTTAGTTTCCAATCATATTCAATAAAGTGTCTTCATAGGCATTTTATTAATTGTGTTTCTGATTATTTACTTGGTAAATTATATGCTAATCGGCTTGTGTGCTTCAACAGTGCCATAGAATCCTAGGGCAAGGGTACTTTTATACTTGCCCATCACAATCATTTTAGTAGAAGTTAGTTCTTAAAACCTCTTGCACTACTTGCTTGATCAATTTAGGAAATTAGTTTTTACCATTGAGTGCATTTGGCTCTGGCAAGCCCAAACCATAAACTATAGCAAACATTTTCCCATACCTAGTGGGACTTTAAGAGTTAGAACACGCTTCCAAAAAATACCAAAATTGGTAAAAATGGGCAGAATGACCTATTTGTCGACCCACCAAAAGAAGAGAGTATTGGTCATTTTCTACCAGCCAGTGTCATAACCCTTGAGTCAGTCTCAAAAGTTATGAGACAGAGCATAGATCCCATGAGGCAAGACTACAACATATTATTAGGCTCTATTGATCATTTCAAGGGACTAGTCGACCACACAACTGACTTGCAGCAAAATCAAAGCGAGTTGGTTGAGTCCACCAAAGGCACACATACAAAATTGGACCAAGTGGTCTCTAAAATTTCCAACTTGGCTAAAACGATCAACAAGCTTATTTCCATAAAGTCCCAAAGCCCTAAGGAGCACATCAGTGAGTCTAGTCAGGGCTATAAGCAAATGGCCGCCTATGTTATTCCAAAACTTCAAAAGCAGAACGGCTTAAATAAGCTGTCCGATCCGAATCCCACCGATGTCTAAAGGGAAGGGTTGGGCAGTACGGTTGTCATCGATCCTGTTGGATTGGCAACACTGGAAATCATCAACCTTAGAGGTCAAAATGCTGGCCTAACTAGTAACATGGTCCCACATACTCATATTATCAGTGGCCAAAGGGCTAATGAGGTTTTCTGACTCCATCAGACCCCTAACCACCAGCAGCTGATTCCAACCCCCTCTCTCCCTTCCCATGGTGGAATAGCCCATTGTCTAATAGGCCATCAATAGGGAACAGTTAGTGGCAGCTATACATGAAGAGCATGACCCTTTCCTGATATGAATGGAGAAACCGACATATAGACGGCCATACCCGATCGAAGCTGACCAAGCCAATTTTTCTTAGGGAAACAAAGTTCCAAACTTTACTTTGTTTTTAGGGGAGGGCTCAATCAATTGTGGAACACGTAGGCCATTTAGTGCAATGCAGCCATGTGGGTGACAACAACTGTTTGAAATTGAGGTTATTCCAAAATTCCCTTAATGGAATTGTCTTCACATAGTATGTCAATATGAGACAGAAAGACAGAAGATATAGAGAGACAGAGGAGGAGAGAGAAGAGGCCATTAGAGTCCATTGAATCTTGACATTTCAAAACGTGTCTTATGATCTTTTGGTGAGTTCCAACTCACTCGATAGCATTAGTGTACTATTTTACAATGTTTTGGACATTTAAAAGGACCCAAACATGCCCTAATAGGTTCTGGATGTTCACTGCCAGAATCTGGAGAAGACGACTTTCGAGCGATCGAACACACTGAGTCTCAATCGATTGAAATGACTTCAATCAATGAAGACCACCTTCATTTCAATTGATCGAGAATACTTCAATCAATCGAACTTTACTTTCTTCAATTGAACGAGAATACTTCAATCAATCAAACTTCACTTTCTTCGATCGATCGAGAACACTTCAATCGATCGAACCTTAACAGAACTTGGATGTTTCCTTAAGTTTATAATTCATAATGCTTAGTTGTTTAATTGATGTTCCATGTTCCTATTATGTGATATTATGGATTACGGAGGTAAAAGGGATACGATAATGAGATTAAGATAACATGGTGAGTAATGTAGTAGGGTTCGGAATGTCAATATAAATACGACGCGATAACAAGATAAGGTTTGAGATATAACGGTGGGTAACCTTGGATATCCTGGTGATTGAGTCAGTGGGGTATTAGTTACTTTCAAGGTTGTGTTTAGTCGAGCTGATGATTTGCTTAGGCTGAATTTGATAAGTGAGTAACATAGATTTAACCAGGATCATGGGAGCTATGGGTGCACAGTACTTGCAAGCATTCTTAAAATCGGTGAACAGTAAGAGTTCTTAAAAGTGGTGAACAAGAGTAGTGGCACGCCTATAGTTTGTACCTGCTAGAGCTATCTATGTACAGTACTCGCTAGTGTTCTTAAATATAATGAACAGTAAGAGTTCTTAAAAGCGGTGAACAAGAGTATGGGTACAGCAGTCAGAGTAGTTAAAAGTGGTGAACAAGTGCACTAGTATGTCGTGATGATATAATCAGTTTAGTAAAGTCAATTGGGATTGGTACAGTTAGTCTTAGAGTTGGAAGATGATGAAAATTGATTAATGGTGTGTCTGAATAAAAGAGGAAGATATATTATTAGTATCAATACCTTGTATCCTGCATAATTGGTAAGGACTTTATACCTATGATATTGTGGTAGTTTTTATTCACTCAGCTGAAGTAAGCTGACAGCATTTATGCCTAGACATTCCCCTTCTAAACTACCATGTCCCTATTAACGCAGATATTGGAGCTTATGACAACAGCTACTATCCAGAGTTGGATTATGCAGAGGGTGGCCCCACTAATGAATATTATGTCGGGTAAGATTACTACGCTAACGATTACCCTTACGCTAGCTAGAGATGAAAAAGTTATATCTAGTTTACTTTTCTGTTATTTTTGTCAAGCTTTTGTAATGGGTACTTGGGCATATGTTGTCTCCAGACTTGTGATCCTGAGGACCACTTTGATATTGTAATGGATAGAATTGCTATTATATATTCAGTTTGTTTACTATTCTTAATATTTTTGCTAGACTACTACTGTATGGTGTGGACAATTATTGATATTCACCCGTCATTCCCTATGGACCCAAAAAGGAAATTTATTTTTCTCTATTTTTGTTATTTCGGGGCATGCACTAAATGTCACAGCTCGGTGTGGACACGCGGAATTCCACCTCTTGTTTTGATTGAGATTGTTTTGAAAAGGAAAGGAAAAGGTCTATTGAAAACAGATACAAAGTCACCCCTTGGTCTTTAAGGAACCACGAAACCTAATTTTGACTCACCCATACGGATAAAGGGCACCGACCCTTCATAACTAAAGAACCTGGCTCGGGGTTTTGGTACGAGAGAGGAAGGAGCCTTTGTAGCGACTAAAACACCCTCAACTCGCCCCGTCTTTCGACGGGCCTCAATTAGCATTCGAATAATCATCTTATACTATGTGTGGTTCGAAAATTAATACTATGATAGTATATTACATCACACAAGAATTTTGAAATGGAAGATCAAAAGATAAGATATCATTCATAAGATCTTAACCAAATACCATACAATGCAAAAGTGAAAGATCACACAAATAAACCTAGGAAAAATCATTTAATCATATATCAAGTAATCAAGTTTTCCTAATCTAAAGGGGACATGAATTGTTCTTGAAATAAATAAACAAATAAATCAAAATATGCATAGCAAGCTAGAATGATGCATGTTAATCTTTGAGAAAAGAAGATCTCTCAATCCCCAGGATGGATGAGAAAGGATGATTAGATCGAGGGGAAGCATGGACGTACGATCAAGTTCAATTCTTATAATCTTCTTAGATTGGGAGTCATAGAAACCCCAAATCTTGCATGGATGTAATGTATGATCCTAAAATGTGCACAGGTTGTGGTGGTTTGTGTACATAGACTTTCTAAAGTGACTTAGAAATCTACAATATGAATGAATTCATGGAGGAAATCATCATAGAATGTGTACAAATATAGTAGGGACCACTTCCTAAGATATGAACTAATTCAAAGTGCATATAAGCATCAAATCAAAGAATGAAAGTAAAAGTGTGCTTGCTGTGAACAGTGGACAGAATAGTGACTTGATCTGGTGGAAATTGAAAAGTAGGGATAGAAATGTTTTCAATGCATGATTTTTTTATAGAGAACATCCTTATTGTGTCTAGAACACAAATCAAAAAGCCAATCCTCAATAACTATTACAGATTGAGAGAAATCATTTAAACAATAGAGGTTACTCAGAAACAGAGTCCGTACTATCGACTGAAATGTTGACAAATCGTAGAAAATGAAAACAAAAGTTCTAGAGGCCCATATTGTACAGAACATTTTCTAAGACACTAAAGTTTAAGGGAAAAATGAGTTGGGACCACTCCTTTTGGAAAAGTTGTCTGTAAAACAAGTTTAAAGTCAGCCTAGCTGCTATGACAGCAAAAACAGAATATCTGCAAAGAATGTTTGGGTCCAAATGGACCACTTCCAAGTATTTCCAAGTCAAACCAAAAATCATGGATATTATCTAATGAGTTAAGAAGACTTTCCAAGCAGTCTCATGTTAGTACTTTGAGTATTGAGTCCTAGAGAAATCTTTGAACTCAGATTGTTCACTGTTGTGAAGATTTTGGGAAGAACTATGATTTTATTCTTTGAAATCAAAATGAGGGGTTTGAGAGGGGTTTGAAATAGAGGTTTTAAAAGTATTTTTTTCAGCATTTAAATGGAGATTATGACCACTTGAAATATCAACATTTGAACCCATATCAAGAACCTCCAAGATTGTTGGAGACATTGTTTTCATTTTTGAAGACAACTTCAAGAATACATAGGAATGTATTGAAGTTGAAATCATCATCTATCAAACATGTTTTTGAGGTCAAGAGCTACTATTCATAAGGATTCAGTCACCTCAAACTTCATGTCATCATCTAGATGATGATAGACTAGTAAGAAAATAAAAAATAAATGGGGTTAAGGAGGGGTAAGCATAATATGTAAACATGCAAGTAATCAATAGATTATATCCATGATGATTTTGAACTTGTAGCTTGGTGTTTCACTCATATATGGTGACTTTAGACATGGAAGAAGCTTTCTATCTCTCAAATGCTCACTAAAATGGTGGTTGGGTGTATTGAATGTGAAGTAAATGGGAGTAATGAAGTAGAAAACAAAGTTTAGAACTCACTTTTTAGTTAAAAATCAAAAGAAGAATCTCGCTTTCACTCTCCTATCCTTATTTTCTACAACTTTTCTCTCTATAACTTCTCTAAGCTTTGTATTTGTACCCCTAAATGAGAAGTCAAGGGAGGTTTGTATAGGCCAATTTGGGGTGATTTTTGAATTTAAAGAGTGCTCCCATTGGCTCCAAATGTCTGTGAACAAGGAATTACGTCGTTTTGGTTTCAATTAATCAAAATAGACCCCCAAAACAATTTACAAAAATGGACTGCTCTGGGGGAGAGTGCCACGGAGGCACTGGGCCTATACCGCAGTGACAGTAGGCCAGTACTGCGGCGACACTACTCCTCCTTCGTCCAGATAATGCTGTTAATGCCCCTAGAGGTTCCGGTATTCGCGAAAAGGCCCTATTTCGTCCGATATTCACAAAAAAATGCGTATGAACTCCAAAATGAGGTTGTGATATACCGTTGGAAAGGAAATGGAGTGTAATTTACATAAAAAAAATTGTTCAGAGATAGGTCACTTTAAAAAGTTTTGCGGTATTCGCGATAAAAGCCGATTTGATCGCCTTTTCCACCTTCAGAAATTCATAATAAATTCGTTTTAAATCTAGGAATTATGTGCGATATACCATTGGAAAGCTACTGACCTCTAGTATTCATAAAAAATGTTTAAAAATTGATACAGTGCTCCAGTTTCAAAGTCAACTTTTAGGTTAAATCGGTCAAACCTGGGATTTCCGGGAAGTTTCGGGAACCTCCGGGAGCTCCCCAGAGCTGACATTTTTGTCTAATTTTCTTTTAAAACTCATTTTAGTACTTTCTAGAATGATCTCAGAACTTTTTAGTGAATTTTGATGATTTTGGTCAAACCTGGTCAAACTTCGGTCAAACTGGTCAACGGGGACTTTTCTGGAACTTCCGGGACTTTTGAGGGTCTCTGGGAGCTGACGATTTTATTTGATTTTGCTTGAAAACTCATTTTATGACTTTTCTTATGACATAGCATGTTTTCAGAACTTTCGGTTCAAATTTGGGAGTGTTTGAGCTTTTAAGTGCATTTTGGTCATTTGTACCACTTTTTGAGCATTTTGAGAGATAGAACTAACTTCCAAGAGTCCTTTTTCAGTCATTTCGGTCATTATGAACCACTAAGCTATGGGTTTCCTAAATCTGGTAGCCGGCAAAATGGGATGTCTACAGTTTGCCCCTCTTTGGCATGAACTTGCAATGCAACACATGTCGCAAGCGAGTGCCAAAGTTTCGAAGAGACAGATCTTTTTGGAGGCTATAGATTTAGGATAAAAGCATAACAAAGGATGAAAAATGTGATGTTAAGGTCAGTGCTGGTCGCGCTCTGCGTGAGCTGCCTACGTATCCCAAGGGGAATCAGACCAGGACGTAGTTCAGGACACAAAAGAACAAATCATAACAAGACAGGCGGATGCTATGCTATGAAGATGCAATGCATGGATGTGACATGAACTGTGTATTAAGTCCTATCATGTCTAGTGTTCTGATCCTATCATGAGCCGATGCTATGAGTTGTGCCACCCCGAGTGGGCCAGTGTTATGCTAGCGTTTATGACTATGATGTGGTGGCTGACTCGGATAAGGACATCAAGGTTTGGAAGACTCTGGGAGTCGGGGCAAACTCCTCGAATTTTAGGAAATATGCTGGCAAGTGGATCAGACACAGGGCCCTTGAGGATAACAACTGAGAGGTGAGAAGGCTCATAAAGATCGATAATCGGGGGAATTTATGATAACCAAAGTGAGGATTCTCACAACAAATGAGAAAGCTCACGGTGACCGATTTGGTGAAAAAGTTTATGGTAAGTGAGGAGGCCCACTGACAGGTAAGATAAACGGAGTGAGGAAGCTTTCGATAAGTGAGGAAGCTCACGATAACCGACAGGTGAGGAAGCCCACGGTAGTTGACAAGTGAGGAAGCTCACTGCGATATGATAGATCAGGAAGCATTCAATGGGCACGAGGCCATAAAAGTTGCTTCTGGTTTTCTGTTTATTTTCTGCTAGGGATATTGGGGAATTCTTTCTGAGAACCCCTTACGACTTCTGACCGAGAACCAGGATCCATCTCTGAATCTCTCATGGTTGATCAGATTTTGCAATGCTCAATCCAAGAGAGCTAGTTAGGGCCTCCGGGAGCTAATATGTTTTTCAATTTTTTTATCCTCGGGGGACAGTGTTGGATTTTCTGAGAACCTCTCTTCATTTGCTTTTTGACCAGGAACCAGGACCCATTTCTGTATCTCTCATGATTGATCAAATCTTGCGATGCTCAATCCGAAAGAGCAGGTTAGGGCCTTCGGGAGCCGATTTCCCTTTATAATTATCCTCTAGGGATATTGGGGGATTTTTCTGAGTGTCTTTCTTGACTGTTGATTAAAAACCATGACTCAGATCAGAATCTCTCAGGGTCTGTCAACTTCTGCGATGTTATTCTGAAAAAGCCTGTTCGGGCCTTTGGGAGCTGTTCTTCCTCTGTGATTGTCTTCTGGGGATAAGTTGGATCTATTGGGGATAAAACCTTGTAAACCTCGACTAAAATGGGCCACTAGGGCTGATCAGGGCAAAAATGGGATAAAAAAAGACCAAAACGGGCTGAAATGGAGCAAAACAGAGCGAAACAGGGCCCGCAGGGAGCAGTGCCGCGGCAGCACTGGGTGGTTGGACTCCATGTGTGTATATCTTGAGTTTTTAAGCTCCAAATGCTCATTTTTGGCCATTTGGGGTGTTTTTGGAGCCAAAATCCGTCGAAACACAGCTTGTGCATGCTCAATTGAGTAATCTTTCCCAATGATTGGAATTTTGATTGGTGTTTTAGTTTCCTCTAATTTTCAAGAAGAAAGTTTGGTTTTCACTTCCATTGTCTTTGTAGATCCATGGCTACAAGCTCGAGGAGGCTCTTCAAGAAGGCCAAAGAATGGGTGAGAGCCGAGAGTTAACCCCTAGAGTTGTTACGTGACCCTCAATGTCATCTTTCGACCCCGGCTTTAGCGAGTTAGGTATGTAAAACTTTCAGAAATTATATGCATTGTGCTAGTTTAGTGAACTATAGTGTGCACCTAGAGGTCGTTAGGAGTTCATTTTTGTGCTTTTTTTATCGATTTTGTGAAGTCGGACTCCTGGTTGTAAATAGTGATTTTATGCTCATTTTTGTTGCTTTTGATGTATGTAGGTGTCGGAGGTGGTCTTGATGGGCTACGGTAATCTTGCTCATGCTTTTCTGTGGTACACCCAACTTTCGCCTGCTGTTAAGAAAATGGTTGACGATGCTGGGTTTCGCAGTTTTGTTCTCCTAATTTCAAAGAGCACTAATGCCTTGACCCACTTTTATGCTTTTGTGGAGAGATGGTGGGATATGAAGAATGCTTTCCACCTGCCATTCGGTGAAATGATGATGACGCCCTTCGATTTTTCCATGATCACCAGGTTGAGAGTTGGCGGGAAGCACCTGATCCTGAATTATTTCTACGAGATTGATCCTGAGGTCGTTGAGATGCTCATTGGGGATGTTCCCCCGAGTCTGGAGGGGCCTCGGTTCCTTTAAGGCTGGCTTTATCAGGCTTATGGTAGGGAGGACACACTCTGACCGACTAGCAGCTGCTACGAGTCTTTCTCTTGTATGTTCTCGGCTGTTTGATTTTTGCGACACAGAATGACCGGGAGAGCTTGCGGCTCCTTTCTTGCTTGGCGACCATTGACAATATTCCTTCTTATGATTGGGGCGATGCTGCCCTAGCCCACCCTTACAAGCATATAGCCAACGTTTCCCATGGTAGCATTAAATCCACTAGAGGATTCTGGCGAGCTTAGGAGGTATGACTCGTGACTTTTCCTTTTCTTTTGGTCCTTTCTTATTTCTATTTTCTGACTTTCACTTTTCTGTGCAGCTCTGGAGCTTTGAGCACTTGAAAATGTTGGCTCATACCCCGCCGATGAGTCGGGTGAAGATGAGGATAGCATGGCTCCTGTTCCATTGTTCCCTTGAGGCTTAAGATGGAGAAGGGATGTGGTTGGGGTCAAGATCGGGGCCCACTGAATCGTCCTTCTGAGAAATTTCTTATACGAGTTGACGATCGCTAGCGTTGATTGGACACCCTGGGAGCATGTATCCTATGCTACCCCAGAGGAGATACAGGCGGTGAGACCTCTTGCTTATTGCAAACTTCTGATGGAGAGTACCAAGCATAAGCGGTACCTTGGTGAGCGGGTATCTCGGCAGGTGGTAGGTGGTCTGAGGTACCGCGTTCCTCATGCCCCTCCTGTGATGGATGCTGATGACCTCTCTGGTGCTGCTTTGCTGGCAGCTTTGGCTGGTACTGATGCCTGGGATCATTTTCACTCTGAGATAGGATATAAGACCTACTGTGGCCGCTTTCTGATGCCAAACTTTCCACTCCTAGATGTTTGTTTCTTTTACATTTTTGTCTCTATTCATCACTTATGTTTTTGGGACTTATCTTGTGCCTACAGCTTCGCGAGATGTATAGGAGACAGGCTCTCCCAGCTTCTGATCCTATCCCTCCTTGGGATTAGACTATTAATGCTTTGGATGCCGATGACTCTCCGCGGGTCATGGAGGTGCCGTGAGTCATGTGCGGTTAACCCACCCAGCCAGCAGGCATCCTCAACGTCCCTTGGAGTTATGCTGAGGAGGGTCACGTCTTGGCAGCTAGCTTACGATTTTTGGTCTTTATGCGGGACCATTGAGTATGTCTCTAATTTTGTGCTTCTTAAGGTTGTAAGGTTCTAACCCTATATTTTACCCTTGGCAGATGGACAGTATGCGCCAGTTCGCCACCAGTCAAATGGCATCCTTGGTAAATTTCTGACTCGACTCTGTTTTTGTACTTTTGTTGCTTCTTGGATGTTTGTATTTATTTTGTGTGTGTAGCGTTGAGGAGGTGGTGTTGGCTCGTCGAGAACCAGGCCAAGGTGCAAGGGTGACGGGAGGAGGCCATCGCCGACGTAAACTCCGGGTGGTCCAACAGAGGATGAAGAGGAGAAGGACTGAAGCCTTCTAAGCGGGGACTTTATTTTATATCCATTTCAAGTCTTCAATTGGGTTGTACTAGTGAATTATGGACAATGTGTAGGATGATGTATAAGATGATGTGTCACCTTCGACAGAGTTTTATGATGTTTTGCCGTTTGAGCCAAATAGTTTCCGGTTTGAAGGCGCGATTGTGTGCTTGTTTTAGTTGGTTATCGTGTGACGATATATGTGCACTCTGGTTTTGTGATTGTTGATGTTACTGCGATGAGTAGCTTTGTGATAGTGAGTGTGTTTGCCTTGCAGGTGGGATAGTTTGTGAAATGGGAAGGTGTTGCCAAAATTTTTAATTTTGCTCGAGCCGCGACAGAAAACATGGCACTGTACGATCCTGCTCAACTCACGATTTGGATAAACATTATAGATGGCATGGAACAAATCAATATTTTTTAGCTACGGCTTGACCGAGCTATTCTCTCTTCACCAGATGGCTGTGAACGCTGAGTTCATGCGTGCTGCCATTGCCCATTAGGACCCAGCAAATCATGACTTCAATTTTAACAGCCTGGAGATATGCCCCCTATTTGAGGAGTTCTGTGCTATCCTCAGCTTCGATCCAGACTCTGACCTGATTCTTCCTTCTGCTGATACTCCCAGTCCTACGCGAGGCTTGGCCGAATACTTCAATTTTTCCACTATTATCTCCCGCCGACTAATTCATGGTGAGGTTCTTGACATTGCTTCCATCATTGCCCGGTATGCTAGTCCTGGGAATCCTAGCATATATGATGCTACCCACGGGGCTGCTCTGATATTATGCATGACTTCGCACTTTCTATTCTCGAATACTTCCATTAACTTGGTGCACGTGTGCCTAGGGCTAAAATTGAGTAAGAACCCCATGGCCATGGTTTTGGCCAAAACTCTGAACGGTTTGGATTGTGCTTTTAATCAAGGAACTCTCCTTCTTTTGGGGCGCCTTTGGTGTTATAGGCTTGGCTCTACGAGCGCCTTCAGTTATGGACTGGTAGTGTGCCGCCAGTTTACTTCCGCAGGGCCGTGCTTCATTCTCATTACACTTCTGCCGATGGGTTAGCATGATGGGTGCTTTATCTGAGGCCGACATTTGTTGGATTGTGGGGCGTTGGGGCCTCCATGCTGTGACCACCAGCCTCGGGGATTACCAGAGAGTGTGGTTGATGGGTCTGAGAGAGACTTCTTTCTATCATCCTCGTCGATTGGCAAGACAGTATGGGCGAGTTCAAGAGGTCCCCCGGGGGTTTACTGAGAGGGTCTTTGCTTCCAGAGTCAGAGTTGTTACTATTGCTACTTTCATCAGTGGATGGGTCTGTCGAGTAACAGCCTACTTCTAAAGACTTTTGAAGAAATAAAAGACACTAGACTTGACTGATTCTGCTTCTTTCCTCCAAGTGTCTTTGATATTTGTTATTGCTTTTTGAAAGAAATTTTTGTATTTTCATTTATCCCTGCTTATGTAATATTTAAAGTTTGTTTATCGGCGAACCTTGGTTACTTGGAGAACCTTATTTTATGCATTTGACTTTCTGAAAACATTTGTATTATGATTTTGATAAGATGTTTGCTTTTGGTACTTGTTTGGGCACGCTAGGGCGATTAGAGGCAAACGAGGCGGGTGGCCGATGTTTGCCCCTAGTTTGGGATATGTATGGTTATGAGACAAACAAGGTAGATAACCGACGTTTGTCCCTAGTTTAGAAGAGGTTCAGGCAAACGACGTGGGTGGCTGAAGTTTGCCCCTAGTGTGAAGGGTGATTTCTGGGTTATGGTAGGGACTGCGACTTTATTTCTCTCATACGCTCATAATTTTTCCTAGGCACCAGTTAGGTGACCTAGCGAGCTTTTTTCTCTCTTTTGTTATTGCTCACTTTGGATTTAACTCTAATTTTTGCCTAGGCATCCTTTCGGATTTTCGACCTAGCGAGCCATCCTTCTTTTCTCTTCTGAAATTCTGCCTACGTATCCCCGAGTAGGGATTAGATCCAACGTAGTTCGGGCCAAGGTAAGAAAGAATTGGGTTGATATTGGTGTCGACCAAACCAAATCAGTTGCCTACGTATCCCCGAATGGGAATCAAGTCGAGCATAGTTCAGGGCGAGGCTTGAGAGGAATTGGGCTATTTTTGTGGGTGGAGTGACCGAACCGATGCAGTTGCCTACATATCCTCGAGTGGGAATCAGGTCGAGCGTAGTTCAAGGTGACGCTCAAAAGGAATTGGGTAAAAAAAAAGGTCAAGCATAGTACTTTTTGAGGTGATCCATGTTGATTGGTTCTTTGAATTCGACACCGTCAAGGTCCATGAGATAGGTCGCTCCTCCGAAGAGGATAGTTTTGACGATGTAAGGGCTAACCCATTTGGGTTTGAACTATCCACGCGGGTCAAAAATCGGAGCTCGTAGTTCCTTCAGGACAAGGTCACCCTTGACAATTTTCCTCGAACGAACTTTCTTGTTAAAAGCACAGGCTATCCTCTTTTGATAGATTCGGACGTGGTCGACTGCCACTAGGCGCTTTTCATCTATGAGAGCCAATTCTTCGTATCTTTCCCTTAAACATTCGGAATCTAAAATTTTACATTATGCCATCACACGTAGGGACGGTAGTTCTATCTCGACTGGAAGTACTGCTTCCATGCCATATACCAATGAATAGGGAGTCGCTCCCGTAGATGTCCTTATCGATGTTCTGTATCCCCAAAGCGCAAATGGTAGTTTCTCGTGCTAGTCTTTGTAACTATCGGCTAACTTCTGCAGTATGGCCTTGACATTCTTGTTTACAGCTTTGACTGCCCATTAGTTTGCGACCTTTATGGTGACGACTTGTGATACGTGATTTTGTATTCCTCGAACAGATCCCTGACCTCTACTTTGAAATGACTTCTGTTGTCCAAAATGATCTCATGGGGGACTCCATAGCGGCAGATGAGGTTCCTCTTTATGAACTTGGCCACTTCCTTGGCCCCCAACTTGGTGTATGACGCAGCTTCTAGCCACTTTGTGATGTAGTCAATGGCCACTAAAATGTATAGGTTCCCATTTGAGGCCTTTGGAACAACTTCACCAATCGATTCCTCAAGTCGAGAATGGCCACGGGGAGGTCATACTGTAGAGAAGAGATGGTGGTACGTGTATCATGTTTGCATGGATCTGGCACTTGTGACACCTTCTTACGTATTCACAACAATCTTTCTCCTATGTCGTCCAGTAGTACCCTTGCCTTATAATCTTCTTAGCCAGCATGTGACCGTTCATGTGTGGACCGCATACCCCTTCTTGTATTTCTTCCATCATTCTTCTAGCATTCTTCCCGAACAAGCAAGTCAGGCTGTGACCATTGTCCCCTTTCTTCAACATTTTTTCGCCGCAAATGATGAACTGTGCTGCGAACCTTCGAATTGCTCTTTTATCTTTCTCAGTAGACTCTTAGGGGTATGTTCCCTTTTCTATAAGGTTCCAGACATGTTGATACCATGGTGTTTCATTCTCTTCTTCTTCTATTACAGCGATCATGCTAAATGACGATTCATATCTCTACTCAATTACTAGAGGCATCATTTTGACTCCCACAGGAATTTTGACCATGAAGGCTAGGGTAGCCAATGAATCTGCTAACTGATTCTCTTCCCTGGGTAGGTAAAAGAATGTTATGCTCTTGAACTATTTCTTGAGTCCATCGAGATGGCCATGGTAAGGCTTCAACCTCTCTTCTTTCACTATCCATTCTCCTCTGGCTTGTGACACAATGAGATTTGAATCTCCGAAGACATCCAACTTCTGAACTTTCAATTCTATGGCTATTTTCATCCCCAAAATGCATGCCTCGTATTCAGCGGTATTATTGGTAGAGTTATAATTGAGCTTGACTGCCAGCGGGGTATGGTCCCCATTTGGTGATACTAGAATCATTCCTACTCCGTATCATTTCATGTTGGCTGCCCCATCAAAGTATAACTTCCACTGCTCTTCTTTGATTTCCATGATATTCTCGTCCAGGAACGAGAAGACTCCATTTTCTTCAGAATCAACAGCGTGTTCCGCAAGATGCTCAGCTATAGTTCTCCCTTTTACCGATTTGCTTGTCACATACTTGATATCAAATTCAGATAGTAGGAGTAGCCAACGGGACATACGACTGATCAGGGTGGGTTTTTTGAGGAGGTATTTTAGAGGATCCATGCAGGATATGAGCACAATTGGAAAGGCCAGCATGTAGTGCCTTAATCGGCGGGTGTTTTTTCAAGGGTAGAGTAATTCAGCTCATACCCAGTCATCCTCTTGCTAAGGTAATATATGGCTTTTTCAGAGTGGCTTTCTTCCCCTTCTTGGGCTAACATGCACTCCATGGCATTTTCAGAGACAGATAGGTAAAGAAAGAAGGGCTTATGAGGAGTGGGTGGTGAAAGGACGGGCGAGTTTTGAAGATAAGCTTTTATTTTATCAAATGTGGCTTGGCATTGGTCATCCCATTGGAACTTTTCTCCTTTTCTCAGTTACCGGAATAAGGGATCACATGTAGTTGTGAGCTTGGAAATAAAGCGGCTGATGAATTGAATCCTCCCGAGGAATCCTCTCACTTCTTTCTCATTCTGGGATCGACCTCTATCCCTCTTTGTGTAATAAGCAAACCTAGGAGCTTCCCAGAGGTCACACCAAAAGTTCATTTCTTCGGATTCAGCCTCATCTTATACCTGCACAATCTTTCAAAAAACTTCTCCAGTGCCACCAAGTGCCCTTCTCTATCCTTGGATTTCACGATCATGTCATCTACATGTACCTCCACCTCTTTATGAATCATGTCATGCAACAGAGTGGTGGCGGCTCTTTGGTAGGTTGCGCCAGTGTTCTTGAGTCCCGAAGGCATCACCCTATGACAGTAGGTCCCCTAAGGTGTGGTAAATGTCGTCTTTTCCTGATCTTCTGGTGCCATTAGAATCTGATTGTCCCCTAAAAAGCCATCTATGAATGACAGTAGCTCATTTCATGCGGTGTTATCTACCAAGACAACGATCTGGGGAAGCGGGAAGTCATCCTTTGCGTTGGCTTTATTTAGATCACGAAAGTCGACACACACATGAACTTTTCTGTCCTTCTTGGGGACTGGCACAATGTTGGCAACCCAGTCCGGATACTCTGTAACAATGATGAACCCTGCCTTGAACTATTTTTCTACCTCTTCTTTGACCTTCGGTTCCCATTCCGGCCTCATGTGCCTCAGTTTCTACATGACAGGTTTAGAATTGGGGAGGAGGGGATTACGATGTTGGATAATGTCGGGGTCGACCCTAGGCATGTCCTTGTAAGGCCAAGCGAAAACATCTTTGAATTCTTTTAGCAAGAGAGTCAATTTTTCTTTTTCTTCTTTATTAAGCATTGAGCCAATTTGCACAATTTATGGATTATCATTTTCACCTAGGTTAATTGGTAAAGTATCTTCGATTATTTCATAAGCAGGTGGTTTTTCAATTAGTTGCTTAAGTTCGATTGGGAGATCCTCGGAGGGATCTATGCATTCAAAAGTATTAGACACAGAGGAGTAAGCAGAACCGTCTTTCATTTCATTCATAACAGGTGGAGTGATTACATCAAACATTGGTGAGCATACAGTAGCTGACTTCGGTACAGACTCGATAATAGGAAGTATAGTCTCCGGGGGGATAGGGAGACTTAGACAGATGACTCTATAGCCTGGTTGCTCAGACCCTCCTTAGTTGGCATGATCTAATCATCTTGGCTCTTGGCCCTCTTTCCTTCCTTCTCTTTAGCAAACTCTTCCCACATTTTCTCGATGGCTGCAGTGTCCAAGTACTTCAACCAATCTTCCTCTGGGGTTTTCACAACTTCTTCCAGATAGAACGGATCTTGATAGGGGGACCTTTCAGAGTCAGCAAAGATTTCAAGCCTAGGGTGCCTTTTTCCGGTGGTCTGATGGATCCAAGGTTCAGGAAACCCAATGTAGGGGAAGTCATCCCCTTGTTTGATGAATTGTCCATTCAAGGTTTTGCGGTACGGTGGGAGACTCCTCACTCTCTTCTTCCATGGCTTTCAGAGCTCGATGTCCTCTTCAGTGGGGTTGTACCCTAATTCGAAAGTGCCCTTTTGTCCTTTGATCTATGGGAACTCATAAATCCCTTGTTGGCGTCATCCCAATCCCATTCTGGGGAAGTAGTTCATTTTACGGACTATATTGACCACCGCGGATTGGACCTCGGGGAACCCGTCTACATCACTAACCATATGGATCTTTTCTATGAAGAATCCTCCAATTTCTCCTTCTTCTAGTTCTGGTATTTGGATTTCAAAGACGGGAGCGTAGCTTGGAAAGCCCTCATTTCCCCAACTGTTGTCAAGGATGATTTTTACCTCTTTTTCATGAATATATTTGATCTTTTGGTGCACAATAGATGATACCGCTTTGTTGACATGCAGCTAAGGCCTCCTAATCAGTAAGTTGAATGAGGCAGGTATATCCATAACTTGAAAGAGTTTGGTGCTGACCAAAGACCCTACCTGGATTTGGAGAGAAACAGTCCCCATCACATTTCTCTTGGTGTTATCATAGGCCCTCACGGATTACACAGATGGTGTGATATCTAAGATGTTGACCCCCAAGGCAGTGGCGGTTCTTAGAGCACAAACATTTAAGGCAGAGCCTGAATCGATCAAACAGAATGGCACCTGCTGCCCCTTGCATCCGACGGTGATGTACAAAGCTTTGTTATACACAGATCCTTCCGGTGGCAAATCCTCATCGGAGAAGATGATGATCGGATCAGAGGTAAGTGTACTTAAGAAAGCCACCATATCTTCCGATGCAGCATCAATGGGAACCTCAATTCTAGCCAAGGCATTCAACACAGCTTGTCTGTGCCTATAAGATGTTACTATGATGTCCCACATCAGAAAATGTGCCTGAGTTTCCTTCAACTACTTTATCAATTCGTTGTCCTCTTCGATGATCTCATCCATTTTTCCTTTTCCCTTGTCCTTGACTGGCCCTTTCTCTATGGTTTCCATGAGCAATTGTGGAGGCTGATAATGGTGACCCGACCTAGTTAGATGATCAATCTCGGTAAGAATAGGTCCTTCCACAATCCCATCTTCTTTGAACCACTCGCAATCTGTTCCCATAAATGATTTTTCTGGCTTATCCCATACAGAGGCATCACTTTCTTTGTTAGGATCGTACCATTTTAGATCTACTGTCCCTAGATCATGTTCTTCCAAGAAGAACAAATCTTGTTCATCATCTAGCTATTGCTGCGAGCCATCATCTTCTCCTTTAATCAGATGGACTTCTGTAGAATTCAAGATGTCAATGCTAGCTAAGGGGAGTCCTATGGGGATTATGAGGGTAGAAGGATCGAAAGTAGTGGGGTCATATTCAATGAGGCTGATATTTTGGTGGTTCAGTAGGGGATTTTGGGTGACATGAGGATGCTTGGGAGGGGGCTCAATGATATTCTGGTCAATGAGGTCTTGGATATCATGGCGAAGGCATATGTAATCATCGGTGTTGTGGCCAGGGGCTTGGTGGTAGGTTCATCTTTTGGACATATCACAATTGGGTAGTAGCGGGGTGTTTTGAGGCTGAAGGAGTTAGAGGTGGCCTTTTTTGAGGAGGCGGTATAAGGCTGAGGAAAGCGAGATTTCTAGCTTGGCGAAATTACGAGGGGGCTTTTTCTGGAAAGGGCGATTGGAGGAGTTAGCTTGGTTGGAGGGTTGGTATGGCCTAGGAGGGTATGCCATGGGTTGACTGCTAAGAGCATTGACATCCGGAGTGTTGTGGAGTAATTGGGCCTTTTCGACTGACTTGGGGGCTCTTCCTTCTTAATCTTTCCTTCCTTGATAGCATCTTCAATTCGAGTCCCAACTTCAAACAACTCCTCAAAGGTGGAGATGGATTGATAGAACAGTTTCTTATGATAGAGCGGCTGCAAATTTTGGATTAACATCCTCACCTGTTCCTTCTCAACCGGTCGGTGGGTCATCTGGGCCACTTTATTTCTCCATCTGCCTAAGAAAGCGGCGAAGGATTCATTGTTGTTTTGCCGAGTAGTTTCCAAATCCCTAATTATGACATCCAACTCTTGATTGTAGGAATAATGATCAACGAATACCCGAACGATGTCTTCCCATGCACGAGTTTTGGAAGCTTCTAAGGTAAAGAACCATGACAGTACAAACTTTGCGAGAGTTTACGGGAACAGCATTGCAATGTGCTCATGAGTGCAGCCCATTGACAGGAAGATGCTCATGCACAGCTTCACATGACTTTTCAGATTTCTAGTTCCATCAAAATGATCAATGGCAGGCATCTTGAAGTTTTCTGGCAGTTTTAGCTTAACAGGTTCGAAGAGCCCCTCCAGTTCTAGCATGTAGTCATCAACCCCTTTGTTTTTCCTCAATACACTTTCTAGCTTGCCAACTTTGTCCATTTTCTCCTGGAACTTCTTCTTATATGCGGGCGGTGGGACCCCTTAAAACCAATCTTCTCCCCTATTATTCTCAGGTTCGATGACGGGAGGTGGTACAAACCCTGGCGGTGGTGGTGGCATGAAACCTGGTAGTGGCGTGAACCCCGGTGGATACTGCGGCTACTGTTGTTTCAATTCTTCTATAAACTTCAGACTTGGGCTAGGCTGTCGGACTGCTAGCTTAAGGTGGCTCCCAACTCAGTGACCTTGTTTTCCAACTCTTCATGATTCATGCTGAAATAACTTGTCGAGCGGATTCTGACCAAAATATTGTCCGAACTGCTGACTTTGAGAATCTATAGTGACCCTACAGATTTGAGAGGATCGTATCAGATTCTGGCAGTGATGACTTTAGATAGACAAATGACAATGATGTTAACAGACGTGGATTGACTTGTGTACAGACTAACTGAAACAGTGCGTGCGGACCGATGGGAATAGTGCATGCAAATGAGACAAGCATGCGGATGTAAGCCATAATCTATATAGTGCTCCTACTTCTAGCAGATAGTAGTTAAGAAAATAAGGTCTTAGCCATATAGAGTGTGCTAACCTTTCCTTTTAGTATGATCACCAGGGGTTAACAGGGGTTTCCAAGTCATTTTGGGATGTTTGGATAGAGTTTCCGGGAGAATCTGGTTATTCCTGGGTATTTTTAGGATAGAGTTTCTGGGAGAAACAGGTTATATCTAGGATATCTGGACAGAGTCTCTGGGAGAAACAGGTTATATTTGGGATATCTGGACAGAGTTTCTGGGAGAAACAGGTTATATTTGGGATATCTGGACAGAGTTTCTAGGAGAAACAGGTTAAATATGATGGCGATCATACTGTCTGGCAAGTTTTCATACTCCTATGTCTTAGGACCAACAAACAAGGTTTGCGGTGTATATCTTTGTGAACATGGAGTAGACATCCTTACCATGGTGCCTAGGCAGGTCAACTCAATGTGGTCACATATGAGTAATTGCCTTAGGAATCATAAGAAAGAGGTTCTGCCTCATGCCACAAAAGCGTCTACATTGCGCAGGTAATCCCGTTAGGGTATACACCAGTTATATCACATTGTCCTATCTGAAGAGATAAATGAACAGTCCTATGAAAGGTTCGACAAGAATCTATATGCAAAGGCTGGGTTTAGTCAAAGAGGGTCCATGGACGAGAGTTCCAATACACCGTCAAAGAGACAGTACGAAACTATTTACTCTTTTTGATATACCGTGGAAGGTACAATATCAACGGTGACTTATGCCCTGGTACAGCAAGACCTGAACAATGTCAGCACCGCATTTCAGACACAGTCGGAGGGGGGAATGCAGGAGTGCAATGCGGTGAACCAGACACAGTAAAAAGATGATTTTACGGATGCTTCTTATGAGTCAAACCTTTGTATTATTTGGTTTTGAAAATAAACAATCCCCAGCAGAGTCGCCAGATTGTGGACACGCAGAGTTCCACCTCTTGTTTTGATTGAGATTGTTTTGAAAAGGAAAGGAAAAGGTCTGTTGAAAACAGATACAGAGTTGCCACTTAGTCTTTAAGGAACCAAGAAACCTAATTTTGACTCACACAAACGGATAAAGGGCACCGACCCTTCATAACCAAAGAACTTGGCTCAGGGTTTTGGTACGAGAGAGGAAGGAGCCTTTGTCGTAACTAAAACACCCTCAACTCGCCCCGTCTTTCGACGGGCCTCAATTAGCATCCGAATAATCATCTTATACTATGTATGGTTCAAAAATTAATACTATGATAGTATATTACATCACACAAGAATTTTAAAATGGAAGATCAAAAGATAAGATATCATTCATAAGATCTTAGCCAAATTTCATACAATGCAAAAGTGAAAGATCACATAAATAAACCTAGGAAAAATCCTCTAATCACATATCAGGTAATCAAGTTTTCCTAATCTAAAGGGGACATGAATTTTTCTTGAAATAAATAAATCAAAATATGCTTAGCAAGTTAGAATGATGTATGTTAATCTTTGAGAAAAGAAGATCTCTCAATCCCCTGGATGGATGAGAAAGGATGATTAGATCAAGAGGAAGCATGGACGTATGATCAAGTTCAATCCTTATGATCTTCTTAGATTGGGAGTCATAAAAAATCCAAATCTTGCATGGATGCAATGTATGATCCTAAAATGTGCAAAGGTTGTGGTGGTTTGTGTACATGGACTTTTTATAGTGACTTAAAAATCTAAAATATGAATGAATGCATGGAGGAAATCATCATGGGATATGTACAAATATAGTATGGACCACTTACAAAGATATGAACTAATTTGAAGTGCATATAAGCATCAGATCAAAGAATGAATGTAAAAGTGTGCTTGCTGTGAATAGTGGATAGAATAGTGACTTGATCTGGTGGAAATTGAAAAGTAAGGATAGGAATGTTTTCAATGCACGATTTGTTATGGAGAACATCCTTATTGTGTCTAAAATACAAATCAAAAAGCCAATCCTCAATAACTATTACAGATTGAGAGAAATCATATAAACAATAGAGGTTACTCATAAACAGAGTCCGCACTGTCAACTGAAATGTTGAAAAATCTTAGAAAATGAAAACAACAGATCTAGAGACCCATATTATACAGATATTTTTCTAAGACACTGAAGTTCAAGGGAAAAATGAGTTGGGACCACTCCTTTTGGAAAATTTTTCTGTAAAAACAAGTTTAATGTCAGCCTAGCTGCTGTGATAGCAAAAACAGAATATCTAGAGAGAATGTTTGGGTTCAAATGGACCACTTCCAAGTATTACGAAATCAAACCAAAAATCATGGGTATTCTCTAATGAGTTAAGAAGACTTTCCAAGTGGTCTCATGTTAATCCTTTGAGTATTGAGTCCTAGAGAAATCTTTGACCTCGGATTGTCACTGATTTTAAGATTTTGGGAAGAACTAGGGTTTTATTCTTTGAAATCAAAATGAGGGGTTTAAGAGGGGTTTTGAAATAGAGGTTTTAAAATTATATTTTCGGCACTTAAATAGAGATTATGACCACTTGAAATATCAACATTTGAATCCATATCAAGAACCTCCAAGATTGTTGGAGACAGTATTTTCATTTTTGAAGACAACTTCAAGAATACATAGGAATGTATTGAAGTTGAAATCATCATCTATCAAACATGTTTTTGAGGTCAAGAGCTACTATCCATAAGGATTCACTCACCTCAAACTTCATGTCATCATCTAGATGATGATAAACTAGTAAGTAAATAAAGAGAATAAAAAAGAAATGGGATTAAGGAGGGATAAGCATAATATGTAAACAAGCAAGTAAGTAATCAATAGATGATATTCATGATGATTTTGGACTTGTAACTTGGTGTTTCACTCATATATGGTGACTTTAGACATGGAATAAGCTTTCTATCTCTCAAATGCTCACTAAAATGGTGGTTGGGTGTATTGAATGTGAAGTAAATGGGAGTAATGAAGTAGAAAACAAAGTTTAGAACTCACTTTTTAGTTGAAAATCAAAGGAAGAATCTCACTTTCACTCTCCTATCCTTATCTTCTACAACTTTTCTCTCTAGAACTTCTCTAAGATTTGTATTTGCACCCCCCTAAAATGAGAAGTCAAGGGGGGTTTATATAGGCCAATTTGGGATGGTTTTGGAATTTAAAGAGTGCTCCCATTGGCTCCAAATGTCTGTGAACAAGGAACTGCGTCGTTTTGATTTCTAATTAATCAAATTGGACCTCCAAAACAATTTACAAAAATGGACTATTTTGGGGGAGAGTGCCTCGGCGGCACTGGACCTGTACCACGGCGGCACTGCTTCTCCTTCGTCCAGATAATGCTGTTTAGGCCCCCAGAGGTTCCGGTATTTGCGAAAAGGCCCTATTTCGTCCAAAATTCACAAAAAATGCGTATGAACTCCAAACTGAGGTTGTGATATACCATTGGAAAGGTAATGGAGTCTAATTTACATAACAAATATTTCAGAGATTGGTCACTTTAAAAAGTTTTGTGGTATTCGCGATAAAAGCCGATTTGATCGCCTTTTTCACCTTCGAAAATTCATAATAAATTCGTTTTAAATCCAGGAATTATGTGCAATATATCATTGGAAAGCTATTGAACTCTAGTATTCAAGGAAAATTCTTGAAAAATGATGCAGTGCTCCGGTTTCTAAGTCAATTTTTAGGTCAAATCTGTCAACATGGGGTTCCCGGGAAGTTTTGGGAACCTCCGGGAGCTCCCTAGAGCTGACGTTTTTGTCCGATTTTCTTTTAAAACTCATTTTAGTACTTTCCAGAATGATCCTGGAACTTTTCGACAAATTTGGATGATTTTGGTCAAACCTTGGTCAAACTTTGTCAAACTTCGGTCAAACCGGTCAACGGGGACATTCTGGGAACTTCCGGGACTTCCGGGGGTCTCTGGGAGCTGACGATTTCATTCGATTTTGCTTGAAAACTAATTTTATGACTTTCCTTACGACATAGCATGTTTCCAGAACTTTCGGTCCAAATCTGGGAGGTTTGGGCTTTCAAGGGCATTTTGGACATTTGTACCACTTTTTGAGTATTTCGAGAGATAAAACTAACTTCCAAGAGTCCTTTTTGAGTCGTTTCGATCATTGTGAACCACCAAGCTATGGGTCTCCTAAATCTGGTAGCCGAAAAAATAGGGTGTCTACACTCGGTCCCACAATAGAAAAATTGAAGCATGTGGCACGCCACTGAGGCTCCATCAATTCATTAACGTTCCCAAAAAACTAAGTTTAAGAATATGCAACGGAATAAACAACAGTAGAAATCTACTATTTCAGACTATAAAAGTTTTGCCCATTGAAAACAATTAAGGAAACACTCCTTTTGAAAATAAGGATCCAGTCATCTAGTCAACTGATCCAAGGTCTGGTCGACTAGAAATGCAAGATACAAAGAGCCTAAAAACTTTGTAGCCCATCCTATTCCCCAATTCTAGTTGACTGGGGTGGAAAATTATCAGTCGACTGAATGGTCCGGTTGACTTAACTCTAGTCCAAGCAGAAAATATCTGATTCTAAAACACCATCCAGTCGAATGTGTCGGGGGACCCAGTCGACTATCTTCACAAAATGAGCCAGTAAGTTGCTCAACAAAAGGTCCGATCGACTGTTTTCATAAACCAGTTGACTGTTTTCTTGCAGCAGCACATTCTGCAGAATTTTTCAAGTTAAATTTTTTTGAATTCAACCAGGGATTAAACACGCACTCCAAACTCATTCCAAAGTGATCCTAACTAGTTTATAACATTACCAAAATATAATTACAAGAGATTACTATCTATTACAACATCACAAATTCGTTCTATAATTCTAAGTTAAATGATGAGGGCTAGTTTTTATAGAATACTAGCCCGATAAAGAGTAGAATTGGTCAATCTAAACTCCATATCTCTAGTTTTCCCTGGACTTGTGTTTTGATCTATCTCTTTACGTAATGATATATTTCCTTGGTATATTATTGTATTTAGTATTGTTTTATGTAGGTTTCAAAAGCCTAATTGATAACGGGTTAAAAAAGGGATAGTGCAGAAATAAAGAGAACATTTCAAAGTTAAACTTCAAGTCCCAATCGATTTCCATCCTCTCGCAGTCGATTGTCATTCATACCAATCGATTGGTTTTAGACCCAATCGATTGGTAGGCACTAGCAGTCAAACCTCTGTAATGGAGCAAAATCTTAGCAATCCCATAATGGATGATGACCAGCCGTTAAAAAATGAATGTGGACAATCCTTACTCATGCATATTGTAGTATATATATATATAGGTGGTAGTGTGAGGACTGAGGGTTGGCTCATTTTGGCTTGTTTTGTAGGTTTTTTATTTGGATTTTACATTCTAAAAGCAACTTCAAGTCTTATGATTCTACATTTTGATTTCATTGTTTAATTTAGGTTTTCCTTACATTTTTTGTTACTGATTTGAGATTATTGGTTGTATTTTACTAAGTTCAAGCTTGAATCACCGTTGTAATTTCAATTTAGTATTGGAACTCATGTCTAAATCCTATTCTGTCAATATGTTATTCTATATTCATGCTTCAGTAGTTAAAATAATGCTAGCTTAGATTCGTGGTTGGGAACAATGTGTTGAAACATTGTTCCCCAGCCACTACCATGTATCAGAATGAGAATATGTGGCAATCGATTGGATACAGAAACTAATCAATTTCTATAGATTCAAAGCCAATCGATTTATGTCCCATCCTAATCGATTGGGAGACATCCCATACCAATCGATTATAGTCTATGGAAATCAATTGGTAGGTTTACGTCTTGGGAAAAACTTCATAGTGACTTATGTTTCAGGAACTTAACCCCAATTGATCTTTTCAAGTTCAAATTACAAATAGATTGTGAAATGTAAGCCCTTAAGCTAATTAACTCAATGAACATATATGATAAACACATTTGAATATCCTATACTTGATTTGTTCATTATAGTTCATAGTTTTAAATGGTTTTATTTCAGTTTTTCATAGTAAGTAAAGTAATCCAACCACTAGTTATGTAAAATTCACATAACTAGTGTCTAGATTTCTTAACTTAATCGTTTTCAAAATAAGGAATACTAGAAAGGTGAAGCCCCAGTTGTACGTCAATGTTAAAATATGGTAGTGGTTGGCACAATGTTGATTCACATGTTCCCAACACCCTTTCATATATAGTTTCAAATCACATCTCTTATCCCTGATAAACTTTAGTTGTCACTCAATTTTAGTTAATCTAGTTAAGTTCTAAATATAGTAGGATCGTTAGAACCTCCATCTTCAAGAAATCATCTTTTCTTTTTCTTAGGTCTCAATCTAGAATCTTCTGTCCCTAACTTCCATCCCTTGGGATACGACCTGATCTTACCATTTTTTACTCAACGCGACTGTCTACACTTGGATGTACTCATAAGAGCACACAAAATCTCTGTCTTTTCAAGTTTTTAGCGCCGTTGTCAGGGACGGTAACAAAGGCCAGAAGTTTTAGTTTGATCCAATCCTTCCTTACCCCATTTCTATCTTTCTTTTTCCTTTCTGTTCTTAAGAACGCAAACTGTGAGGTTTGTATCCTTCTATGTACCACAACTTCATTAAAGCTTACATCACATATCTATTTGAAGATTCTGTAAATATTGCTATTAATCCCGTCTCTACCCCTTCCACTTCTGATATAATGTCTGACACAGAGAGTCAACAAGGAGAGAATAGGGTTGACCTCATCGATAACGGCCAACGCCCTTTGAGTGAACTCTTAACTCCAGATCGAACAGCCATACCTTCTTGTATTCGCATCGCACCGCAAACGGGTACATTCCATTTCCGTAATGGGATGATCCAATTGTTACCCACTTTTCACAGGATGGAAAAAGAGAAAGTGTACCTACATATTCGAGACATCGAAGACGTTTGTGGCACTTTCACCGTTCAAGCATGCCTAAGTGATATAATTCGACTAAAGCTTTTTTCCTTCACTTTAAAGGATAAAGCGAAGACATGGTTATAATGGCTTCGAGAAGTGGCAAACAATAAGTTTCTTCTTTGATGGTCTTAGCCCAAAATCAAAGAAACTTGTAGAAACCATGAGTGATGGTGAATTTATGAGTAAGAATGCGGACCAAGCCGATGCTCATTTTGAATGGCTAGCTGAGCACGCACCAGAATGGGAAACTCAGGTGACAAGAACTCAAACAAGTTTGAGTTCAAGTCAAAAGAGTATTTATTAGTTGAAAGCTAAGGATAGTTTGATGGAGAAATACGAGCAACTGGCTCGTAAGTTGGAGGCACTAGAAGCAAAGAAAGAACCCGTAATATAGTTTGATTCTGAAGAATCTTGTTCATGTTGTCTTTAGATAGGGCATACCTCTCAACATTGCCAAATGTACCACATTTATCAAGAATAGAATCTCGTAGAGGTACAAGTAGTAAATTCCCCAAGTTGTTTCAACCCCAATAATAGATGGAGTCATCCTGGTTTCGATCAAAGGAACAATGCTGCCACGGCAAACCATCTCAACAGTGGCAGCCAAATCAGGAAAATCAATACCGACCCTAGAATCAAGGGTACCAACAGAACTACCAACCCACTCCTACTTATCAATAGAATTAAGGGTACCACCAAAATCAATACCAACAAAATCATCCACCTCAACTCAATTACAATCAAGGGAGCAACAACCAATTCTCATCCAACACTTATGTGCCATCTCATAAGAAGGCACAAGAGGATCCACACACACTCGTGATGCAACTAATGAGTAACTCAACACAAGTATGGAGAGGTTGGCTGCTCAACAAGGGGGTAGAGAAAGAATTACGTTCCCAGCACAAGCAGAGCCAAATCCTAGAGGCCAACATTCAGGTACAAGCCCTTTGGGGTCAGGATCCCATGAAGAGGCCAATGTTGTAACCGTGTTGAGGAGCAAAAAAGTGATTGAGAAGGCTTTTCCTCCCCCGTACCCTATGATTGAAAAGGAAGACGAGGTAGAGAATGAAGAAGAATTGGTAGAAGAAGAGAAAGAGGGCGAAACAATTGAGCCCGAAATAACAATTTCCGAGGATACAGAAGTGAAAAGAAGGCCTGGAAAAGAACCTCTTCTCGAGCAGGCTCCCAAATACCCTTTTCCAGCACCATATCCTCAAAGGTTAAAGAAACCTCAACAAGAAACCAAATTCAGGAGTTTTGGAGTTATTTAAGCAAGTAAGAATCAACCTCCCACTACTTAATACGATAAAATCAGTACCTTCCTATGCCAAGTTCTTGAAAAACTTGTGTATTGTTAAGAGGAAGCAAAGTGTTGTAGACACCCCATTTTGTCGGCTATCAGATTTAGGAGACCCATAGCTTGGTGGTTCACAATGATCTAAAAAGACTTAAAGGGACTCTCGGAAGTCAGCTCTATCTCTCAGAATGCTCAGAATGACCAAGATGCCCCTGAAAGCCCGAAAACTCCCAGATTTGGACCCAAAGTTCTGAAAACATGCTATGTCATGAGAAAAACAATAAAATAAAGTTCTTAAGTAAAATCGGATGAAATCGTCAGCTCCCAGAGACCCCCGGAAGTCCCGGAAGTTCCCGGAAAGTCCCCGTTGACCGGTTTGACCAGGTTTGACCAAGGTTTGACCAGGTTTGACCAAGTTTGACCAAGTCTGACCAAAATTGTCCGAATTCACTGGAATCATTTTAAATCATGAGAAAAGTGTTAAAACAAGTTTCAAAAGAAAATCGAGCGAAAACATCAGCTCCTGGGAACTCCCGGAGGTTTCCAGAACTTCCCGGAAATCCCAGGTTTGACCAGTTTGACCAGAATTTGACTTTGGAACCGGGGTACCAAAACAATTTTCAAACATTTTTCATGGATACTAGAGGTCAATAGCTTTCCGACGGTATATCGTACATAATTTCTGGATTTAAAACGAATTTATTATGAATTTCCAAAGGTGAAAAAGGCGATCAAATCGACTTTTATCACGAATACCGCAAAACTTTTCAAAGTGACCTATCCCCGAACTATTTTTTATGTAAATTAGACTCCATTACCTTTCCAACGGTATATCACAACCTCAATTTGGAGTTCGTATGCATTTTCTGTGAATATCGGACGAAATAGGGTCTTTTTGCGAATACCGGAACCTCTGGGGGCCTAAACGTAAATTTTTGGGCGTCTGAGGAGCACTGCTGCCGCGGCACTGGCCCATTGCCGCCGCAGCACTCAACCCTCACAGTGTCCATTTTTGTAATTTTTTTGGGGGTCCAATTTGATTAATTGAAAGCCAAAACGACGTAGTTTTGTGTTCACAGTTGTTTGGGACCAATGGGAGTACTCTAAAACCCCAAAACCACCCCAAATTGGCCTATTTAAACCCCCCATTGCTCTTCATTTTGGCCATCTATCTTTAAGGATGCGTATGCTTTCTGTAAGGCTTGTGCAAGATGCCAAATGTTGGGTAGCTTGTCTAGAAGAAACAAGATGCCGATGACCCCAAACATCACTATTGAAATTTTTGACTACTGGGACATCGATTTTATGGGACCATTCCCGCCATCCTCTTATTATGAATATTTTCTATTAGTAGTCGACTACGTGTCCAAATGGATGGAAGTTGTTCCAACGAGGAAGAACGATCACCGAACGGTGATTGCATTCTTGAAAGAAAATATCCTTTTAAGATTTGGAACAGCCAAGGCAATGATCAATGATCGGGGAACCCATTTCTACAATCGGCCTTTTAAGGCATTAATGAAAAAATATGAGGTAAACCACAAGATTGCTCTATCATATCACCCGTAATCTAATGGATGGGCGAAGCTGGAAAATAGGGAAATTAAACACATTCTAGAGAAGACAGTAAATGTAAATAGAAAGAGCTGGTCTTCACGCTTAACTGACGCTCTATGGGCATACAGAATAGCGTATAAGACCAATCTAGGAATGTCTCCTTACAAATTGGTGTACGAAAAAGCCTGCCATCTGCGGGTAGAATTAGAGCATAAAGCATATTGGTCCATACATTTGTTGAATTTCGATATTTATGAAGGTGGCAAGCTTAGAAAGCTCCAACTGAATGAGTTGGAGGAGTTAAGGAATGATGCTTATGATCGTGCCCAAATATTTAAATCAAAATTAAAGGAGAAACACGATCGATCCATTCTAAGAAGGAAGTTTGAATCGGGGCAAAAAGTACTACTCTATGATTTAAAACATCACCTTTTCCTTGGAAAGCTGAGATCAAGATGGACTGGACCCATTGTTATTAGGGAAGTCTTTCCACATGGGGCGGTAGAATTGATCAACCCAAAGAATGGTAATATTTTCAAGGTGAATGGTCAACGCCTTAAACCATTTTTTGAAAGTTTTGCATCGAAGTCAGAGACCATCTATTTGGATGATCCTGACTATTATGCTTAAAGAAAAGTTTGGACCTCATCTGTTGTACATTAGTTTTCTTTCTGTTGGTGGGGTGTTTTTCTTTCAATCTTTCCATTTCTCTTAAGTTTGTCTATTTCTTGGCTGCAGGATGAACCCATTACAATTTCTGCCATACATGCTCTACCATGGAGTATGCTCTCTAGGAACTCCAGAACAGGTGGAATAGGAAAGGCTAGTGTGCACTCAATTATCCACTTCGTGCCTAGATTCCCCAAATGACGCAGTTGCCAATATAAGTACTTGGGATCTATTGTGTGTGGGTCGAGAGATTTTGAAAGATGTCCAGATCAAATTGGATGGAGAAGTAGTGGAATATTTTGTGGATTATGCTGAAGAGAAGACCTTTCTTCACCAAAGCCTGATCTTACTTGATTTGCATAATTCCTGTAGCCGCTAAATAAGACAGAGATTTATTTTGGTTTTCTTTTCGTTTGCTATTTTTGGTTTCTAACCAAGAACTTGTAATTCCGGATTTCGAGAATCCTTATTTGAACAATACAGATATCAAGTTCCTGTTTTAATTTCTTCGATCTTCTGTGATTGGTGGCTATAAAAACTGTTTGGATGCTTTAATTCTTGTTTTATATCTTCGTAATGCATTCTTGAACAGTTGGGGTGATCAAGTAAAGGATTTCTAGGCTCCTATGAACTTTCATCCCAACTGATTAGAATTGATCACCAATCGATTATCTTTAGTTACCAACCGATTGCCATCACTTGGCAATCGATTGCCTTTATATAGCAGCTTAGGTGTCTGTACGTCTCTCTCTCTCTCTCTCTCTCTCTCTCTCTCTCTCTCTCTCTCTCTCTCTCTCTCTCATATTTTCAAAATCAACTAAGAGAGAGAGAAATGGCAATTTCTAGAGGAAGAATCCCCCCCCCAATTCCATCATCTTTATTACCATTAACATCATCTTCATCATCACTACTTCCACCATCCTCATCATCACCGCGACCTTGCCGTTTTACCACCACTACCACCGTATGGACAGGGAGAAGAAGGGGGTGTTTTGGGCTCAACCTGAGGGCTCAAACCATTATTATCATCATCATCCATCATGCACTTCATCATCTTCATCCAAAATCGTCAAAATGGGTGGATTTCATTTCCAATTTTCAAGTAAATCCCAAAACCCCAATGTTTTGTGCCTTAACTTAATTCAAACGAAAGAGGGTGCCTCTCATGGTGTTAAGACCACTAAGAATTATTAAATGGGGTATGAGACCTTTGTCTGGGCAGCCCCCTATTTTCACTAATGGCAATCGATTGCCAATGGGGCCTAATCGATTGGCATTAGTATTCAATCGATTGCTAATTTATGCCAATCGATTGGCATTATCAGAGACCAGTTTGTTCATTTTTTCTTATCCTAACTCTCTGTTCCTTTTTCTTTTCAGTTCTCATGGCTCCTAAGCCAAAGGATAGTGGCCTACATCCTTAGTAATTTTCTTCTATTTATTCCCGATCATACTCTCACTCACAGGTTCTGTAATGATAAAGAGAACACTTGGTTCTCTAAATATTTTCAAACCCAAGAAGTAATGGTTGAGTGTCAGTTTGAGAATCTTTGGAGTGATGACAAGGGTTCCTTCTATCTTAACCGAGTATGCGTATATCCAAGCTGGCTTCTTGTTCTCACAACAGCTAAGAAAGTTTATGCCTCATGGATTCAGGCAACTTGTGCAAGCATGGTAAAAGCTCTGGAGTACCTTATACATATTTCTCGTGTGTTCAGGGTTTAGCAATCGAGTTCAGTCCAGCCTCAGTACCTCAAGCTTTAGGGATCCCTGAGGTAACGAATCATCTATACCCAATCCATTCGGACAGTCTTGTCCCTTCTTTTGATACAATAGCTACAAAAATTTCAGGAGGAAAAGTAAAGAAATGGACTAGAGTTAAAGCATTTGAGAACCACAACTTCACGATGGATTACCACTTGCTCCACTTAGCACTCTGTAGCTGAATACTTTTGATGACGTATAAGTTTGAGCTGGCCAGGTGGTACACACAGGTACTTTATGCTGTGGGGATTGGGATACCTATTTGTTTGGCCCATTTATTCATTGAATTTCTCATTGAGCCCACATGCCATACCAGCGTATATAAGGAGGCCAGACTGGTTGCCCCTATAGGCAAGATCCTTCAGAAGTCCAAGATTAGAGTTTTCGGTGAGTTTGCTGCCGATCTTCCTTCAGAAGTCCAAGATTAGAGTTTTCGGTGAGTTTGCTACCAAAAGATCGGCAGCACAATTTAAAAAATTGCCCAAAGGGAAAGAAAAGGTTGGTGAGGTGAGCAGCAAGAAGAGAAAGAGAGGAGACGAATCTGAGGAAGATTCCGATGACCCAGGGATGCCACTAGCAAAGGGTCAGTATACAATGGTGATAGAGGAGGACCCTGAGCTTCCTCCCAGCGTAGTCTTAGGGACGCTTGCTGAGGCTGAGGGATTTGAGTTCAGGAAACGAGAGACAGTTGGCCCCGTGACTCACCAAGCAGTTAATGATCTTCTTCTAGATGAGAGAGAAAGGCACGATTGAGATTACACTGGATGGTTCGAGAGTTGACTGCCCAGCATGAGTTATTGGCCACTCAGATGGCCTCAGATCGCAATTTCATTCATTCTCGGCTTGGGCAGATTGGCAGTCAGATTGATCATATCATGATACCGTTGGGGATGGAGCATTCTTTGCACTCCACATCCTTACCGCCCCCATAAACTGCTCCATCTACAGATTCAGCCTCTACATCAGCACCACCAAAGGTCGATATTCCTGAGATACGACCACCATCACCACCACCTCCAGCGAGTGCTCCTACATAGGCTGAGAGTGACCCAGCGGCTGTCTAGACTGTGACGACTGCTGAGGGTGAGAGTGAGGTCATAGATCCTGCTTTCGATCTTGCACCTCAGACCTCTAGTGACCCTCCATCTGCAAAGCTCTAGGATACATTTCAGAGAGTGAAAGCGTGTTATTTCTATTTTATCATGATTACTCTCGCTCTTTTGTTTATATTGTGGTCTGGGGATATTTTTGGTTGGATAGATATCTGTATCTGGAGATTTGTAGATTTTTTAACATTTTTATATAGATAGTACTATTTCTTTTTGCTCATGGATCATGTTTGTAATTGATTGTATTCTCTATTATTATCCATTGAATGCTTGATCTTGGTTATGTTGTAGGAGATTATTATATCTTAAACAGGTGATTTCTGAGGGAACTACACAGCGTGTATCAGGTGATATCTACCTTGCATGTTTTGAAATACCTCCATTGAGGACAATGTTTATTTCAATTGGGGGTAGGGGGTAGATACACGATACACCTGTTTATTTTTATTTTTGAACTGAATATGTTTACACCTGTTAAATGTTATAATATCCATTTTAGTTTGTTCGACGCGTTTTAGTTTGTTATTAAGAAAAATTGAAAATCTTAAAAAAAAAAAAACAAAAAATGTCTTTAAGCTTATGACTTTTAGAAATCTCATTTCTCTTGGCTAAATTACTGTGCAATGACGCATTCATATCTTTCTTGTCATATCATGGACCTTGATTACATGTTACTATGTCGCTAATCTAGTTGTATATCTATAGCATGAATATATCCTGAAAATATTTGCACGAGTTGACGGCCGCGATAAAAATCTTTGATTAAAAGTGAAATATGACTGTCATGTGATAGTGAAAACTTTAAACCCTAGTCAGTTTTGAGTCATCCATCAATTCTGAGGGTTAATCATAAAAAACCCGTGTCCTTCTTTGAAATACGCTAATATCTCATCAAGAGTCTCATTCTTGTTTTATTTGGCTAGTCGCTATAGGAGAACGTTTAGGATCTACCATCATAAAACTCAGAAAATACTCGAAATGATTTAAAGAGTCAAGAAAATGATTTAGGCCATCGATAGCTCACCTCATTACCCGAACAAGTTCAATTCCTACCTACCTATCATAACTCAATACTATCACCTGAAATCTTATTTATTTATATATGAAAAAACTTATGCATGTAATTGGTTTGTGTTGGCTGCAAAAGGAGGAAAAGAAGAAGTAAAAGAGTTATGTGAAAAGGAAAGAAAAGAAGAAAAGAGCTACATAAAAAGAAAAGAGCAAAAGAAAAGAGAAAAAGAAGAGAATTGGTAAGTTGAAGAAAAATGTTGGAGAATTGGGAAAACAAAAGGAGTAAAGTTGAATATGAAAATACCCGGCCACATGTTTGAACTCGGAATCCCATCTCATCATATTAACTACTCTACTTATTTCTTTTACAAGTCCTAAACATTCTAGATGACTTTCATTAAATTTCGAGTATGGAATGAGTTGTCCACGGTAGATCGCTTTTGTAGTGAATAGTGTTCCTTTCATGAGACTCTTATACTTCAAAATAAGCGTTTTTCATTGTCTAGTATGAAAGCATGTTTGATAGCCTTTACATTTACTCATTTGAGCTTCGTAATATGAGTGCACATCATTTTACACTAGTTTCTGAGTGTTTCTATTTTTGAGCATAAATCGTGTGAGATTTGAGTTAAAACTATGAAATCTTGAACATATCAATCTACATAACTCTGAGATGAAGATTTTGATTGTAGTTGTTAACTGCACACACACACATTCATGGATAAATGAAGGCTATGGATATATTTTGACTAGAATGGCTAATTTGTAACACGTTGTTTGATTCCATGGCATGATAAAGGAAGCAATGTTTTGTTGTGCATAATTCTCAGCAATTAAGAGAGAAAGATATTTCCTAGGAAGCTTAGAAAGCTTAACGCGTGAATTTTGTGGATACATTCACTGTAAACCCTTACGAGACACAATTCGTCCGCTAGGGGGAACCTAGGGGTTTAAAGGCTTGTTGTATATGCTAAATGCAGTTGCAATTCCTAAGACAGTGGGTAAGGATTTTTTTTCCTTTGTTTTAGTTCAATAAAACTGTAACGTTGGTTGTTGCTTGTCTTAGCTTGTTCTAATTCTTTTTCATTGCTAGGGACTACCAATACGCTAGTTGGGGGTCATGATGAGGGCTAGTTTTTTTAGAATACTAGCCCGATAAAGAGTAGAATTGGTCAATCTTAACTCCATATCTCTAGTTTTACCTATACTTTTGTTTTGATCTATCTCTTTATGTAATGATGTATTTCCTTGGTTTGTTGTTGTGTTTAGTACTCCCTCCGTCCCATTTTATGTGTCCCCTTTTCCTTTTTGGGATGTCCCAAAATTGTTGTCCATTTACTTAAATTAGTATGCAAATTTTGCTTAGTTTCCAAAACTACCTTTCTTGCAATCAACACCAAAACAAAACAAAAAAAGAAAGTACAATGATTATGGGCAATTTTAAAGTAGGTGTAGATTCTTTTTGTTCCCTTAAATAGTTGGATTCCGCAAGAGGGACACATAAAAGGACGGAGGGAGTATTGTTTTATGCAAGTTTCAGAAGCCGAATTGATAACGGGTTGAAAAAGGGATAGTGCAGAAATAAAGAGGACATTTCAAAGTTAAACTTCAAGTCTTAATCTGGTAATCGATTGCCATTTCTTCCAAGCCAATCGATTATCATTCCTGAGCAATCGATTGTCATACTAATCGATAGGTTTCAGACCCAATTGATTGGTAGAGACTGGCAGTCAAACCTCTTTAATAGAGCCGAATCATAGGAATCCCACAATGGACGATGACTAGCCGTTACAGAATGAATTTGGACACTCCTTGCTCGCTCATATTGTAGTATATCTATATGGGAGTGAGAGGAGTGAGGGGTTGGCTCATTTTGGCGTGTTTGTAGGTTTTTTATTTGGATTTTACATTCTAAAAGCAACTTCAAGTCTTAAGATTCTACATTTCGATTTCATTGTTCAATTTAGGTTTTCGTTACATTTTTTGTTATTGATTTGAGATTAGTGGTTATATTTTACTAAGTTCAAGCTTGAATCACCATTGCAATTTCAATTTAGCATTTGAGCTCATGTCTAAATCCTATTTCGTCAATATGTTATTCTATATTCATGTTTCTGTAGTTAAAATAATGCTAGCTTAGATTCGTGGTTGGGAACAATGTGTTGAAAAATTGTTCCCCAGCCACTATCATGTATCAGAATGAGAATATATGGCAATTGATTGGATACAGAAACTAATCAATTGCTATAGATTCAAAGCCAATCGATTGGTGTCCCATCCCAATCGATTGGGAGACATCCCATGCCAATCGATTGCTGTCTATGGCGATCGATTGGTAGGTTTATATCTTGGGCAAAATCTTTATAGTATTCCAATGACTTATGTTTCAGAAACTTAACCCAAATTTATCTTTTCAAGTTTAAATTGGAAACAGATTGTGAAATGTAAGCCCTTAAGCTAATTAACTCAATGAACATATATGATGAACACATTTAAATATCCTATACTTGATTTGTTCATTATAATTCATAGTTTTAAATGGTTATTATTTCAGTTTTTCATAGTAAGTGAAGTAATTCAACCACTAGTTATGTAAAATTCACATAACTAGTGTCTAGGTTTCTTAACTTAATCATTTTCAAAGTAAGGAATACTAGAAAGGTGAAGCCTTAGTTGTACGTCAATGCAAAATTATGGTAGTGGTTGGCATAATGTGGATTCACATGTTCCCAACACCCCTTTCATATATAGTTTTGAGTCACATCTCTTATCCCTGATTAACTTTAGTTGTCACTAAATTTTAGTTAATCTAGTTAAGTTCTAAATATAGCAGGATCGTTAGAACCTCCATCTTCAAGAAATCATCTTTTATTTTTCTTAGGTCTCAATCTAGAATCTTTTGTTCCCAACTTCCATCCCTTGGGATACGACCTGGTCTTACCAGTGTTTACTCAACACGACCGTCGACACTTAGACGTACTCATAAGAGCACACACAATCTCAGTTGTGTCATTAAACATAGTCAAAAAGTCATCAATCCTTGTTACAACATTTCTATTACCAAAACTATGAGGTAACCTTGATGAGTCGCCTACTAAGTGAACTCCCAACCCACGTGCTCACTTTCCCGATTCCTTATCAGCATTAACACCTGAAATGGCTAATTGAATAACCACACATATTTCAATTCATTTAAGCTAATGCTTAGTGAATAAAACAACAATGCACATGAATGATAAACATGCTTACATTTACATTCTCTACATTTCATACAAGTCTCTGGAGTCTCACATGTACGTTCCACACTCCTAGTTCGTGGCTCCTCGCCAATAAGTCCACATGACTAGATAAGACCCACATTTCTTTTCTTCAAACGTGCGACCTTATGCCTATATCGGCTACACAAAATGGCTTGGTACCACGTGCTCCTTTAACCCAAATAGCAACTTAATCCAAACATTTCACCATGCTTTCGACTTAATCCAAACATTTCACTATGCTATTGGCCCTACTTATCAATATAGTCACCCAATATGAACTACACAATATATATCTATGAACTAACACATACCTTTCATACAAAATATGAACGCATGTCAAGAAATCATTCCAAAAACACAGTTGAATCACTCACCTCTGAATAACGCTCTAAAAATTCATTCCAAAGAAAACCCGTGTACAAAGATCATGCAAATGTCCGTCTAGTACGATTCCTATGGATCAAAAGTCTGATTATCAACTTTTTATTAAAATTCTAGAAAATAAGTTTTCGTAAAACTTATCCAAACAAGTCCTAACGGATATCAAAATGAAGCCTTACCTCGAAGAGTTTGAATATAAAATTTAGAAGAAAATAAATAGGCAGAATTCCATCGATTGTCGTTGTAAAGCAATGAATTAGGTGTGTAAGAAGTTTCAGAGAATAATTAGGAGTTTTGAGAACTCGTGGGGAGGTAAACACAATTTTTTAAAGTGTTACCGATATATAGATAGAGATGACTTAGATATTTTTATAAAGTTTCTAACCTAGAAAGCTAGGGAGACCAAAAAGGGGGATTTTGATTCTCTAGATTCATTGAAGGTACAAAACCTACGAGTTGCTTGAGCGTATAATAAAAGGGTGAAGAAAAAGTCTTTCTATACAGAAGACTTGGTTTGGAAGGTCATCCTACCTATCGGGGAGAAAGATAACCTGTATGGTAAGTGGTCAGTTAATTAGGAAGGTTATTTTGTTGTTCATCAAGTTAAGAAGGTAGGGCATACATGCTACACGAAATGGATGGAGAGGTTTATGCTATATTGATAAATGGTGAGTATGTAAAGTCATATTATCATACACTATGGGAAACTATTGATTTAGAGTACACGCCGATTCCAGATTTGGAATATGAACCACTAATCAATTATGACCCCGATTAATCAAAAAATGTTTTCATAAATAAGTAATGCATACAGCTTACGTACAAAAGATTTTGATTACAAGTTATAATAATATATATATATATATGCATGTACAAAAAATTCTTCAACTTCTCTTGGACATGATGCCAGGACTCCTCAGCTCCTGTCCGATCACGTTGAGCCCTTTGAAGTTGTTGAGCCCACGCCCGAGCTATAGGAAGGTAGTTTTGAAGTTGCTCAGTGCAGCGCTGAGCGTATTAGCCAAGTTTTGACATAGTGTAGACACCCTATTTAGTCGGCTATCTAATTTAGGAGACCCATAGCTTGGTGGTTCACGATGATTGAAAAAGACTCGAAAAAGGATCCCTGGAAGTTAGTTCTATCTCTCAAAATGCTCAGAAAGTGGTACGAATGACCAAAATGCCCCTAAAAGCCCCAACATTCCCAGATTTGGACTAAAAGTTCTAAAAACATACTACGTCATAGGAAAAGAAATAAAATGAGTTTTAAAGCAAAATTTGATGAAATCATCAGCTCCCAGCAGGCCCCAATAGCCCAGAAGTTCCCAGGACCAAGGTTTGACCAAGTTTGACTAGAGTTGACCAAAATCATCCGAATTCGCATGAAGGTTCCAAGACCACCCTCAATCATGTGAAAAGTACTAAAACAAGTTTTTTTTAAAAATCGGATGAAAATGTTAGCTCCTGGGAACTCCCAAAGCTTCCCGTTCCCAGAACTTCCCAAAGGTCCCATGTTTGACGGTTGGACTAGTTTGGCCTAAAAATTGACTCAGAGACTGGAGCATCATATCATTTTTTAAACATTTTTCATGGATACTAGAGGTCAATAGCTTTTCAACAGTATATCACAAATAATCTCTGGATTTAAAACGAATTTATTATGAATTTCTGAAGGTCAAAAATGCAATCAAATCGGCTTGTATTGTGAATATCGCAAAAAAATTTCAAAGTGACCTACTTACAAAAATTTTTTTTTATAGAAATTAGACTCCATTACCTTTTCAACGGTATATCACAAACTCAGTTTGGAGTTTATATGCATTTTTTGTGAATTTTGGAACCTCTGGGAGCCTAAACATAATTTTTGGATTTTGTGAGGAGCAGTGACGCAGCGGACTGGCCCTGTACGGCTGCAGCAAGGTTCTAGTGCCACTGTGGCACTCTTCCCCAGAAGGTCTATTTTTTTAATTTTAATTTGGGGGTCCAAATTGAATAATTAAAAGCCAAAATAAAATAGTTGCTTGTTCACAGATGTTTGGGACCAATGGGAGCACTTTTTAAATCCTATACTCTCCCTAAATTGGTTTATATAATCCCCGATTAACTCCTCATTTAGGGGGTGGCAAATACAAAGTTTGAAAAGTTGTAGAGATAGAGATAAGGTTAGAGGAGAGAAACTGAGCTTCTTCCACTGATTTTCTATAGAAAAATGAGTTCTAAGTTTAATTTCTCTTCATAATCTCACTTTGTACCTCATATTCAATACACAAAACCACCATTTCTTGAGCATTTATGAGCTAGAAATCCACTTCCATGTCCAAATGTCATTCTACATGAGTGAAACACCAAGCTACAAGTCCAATATCTCATTGATTATCACTATTGATTGATATTGATTGCTTATTTACTTTAATGTTCATCTCTATTTACCTCATTTCTTTTTTATTTTCTTTGATTATTCTTCTTGTTTATCATCATCTAGATGATGACATGATGTTTGAAGGGAGTCAATCCTTATGGATAGTAACTCTTGACTTCAAAAACTTGTTTATAGATGATGATTCCAACTTCAATACTTCCCAAGTATTCTTGAAGTTGTAATCTAAATAAAACTATCTTGCAAATAATCTTCGGAGTTCTTGATATGAGTTTGATGTTAATATTTCAAGAGTTTATAATCTCCATTTAGTGTTGGAAATGCACTCTCAAAATCCCCTTTCGAAAACCCCTCTTAATCCCCCTTATATGGATTCCCAAAGAAAAAGCTTGTTTTCCTCTAAAACCTAACAACAGTGAATTCTTCAACTTGAAAATGTCATTCTGAGTTCAATACTTAATGGATGATTGTAAAACCACTTGGAAAGTCTTTCTAGCTCATTAGAGAATGTCCATGATTTTTGGTAGAATTTTAATACACTGGCAAGGGTTTCATTTTCAAACATTCTTCTAAAACATTCTATTTTTCTATCACAGCAACTTTAGTTGACTTTTAACTTGTTTTCCAGAAACCTTTTCCAAAGAGAGTGGTCCAAAATCATTTTTCCCTTGAATTTTAGTGTCTTAGGGAACGTTCTGTATAATATGGGCCTCCAAATGTTTTGTTTTCATTTTCAAAGATTTTTCTACATTTCATTTGACAATACGGATTCTGTTTCTGAGTAACCTCTGTTGTTTATATTATTTCTCTCAATCTACAACTTCAATCTTGCTTTGGATTTTTTTATAAGTGTTCTGTACAAAGTAGGGATGACCTCCATAAATTTTCATGAATTAAAAACATCCCTAACCTCACTTTTCTATTTTTACAAAACTAGTTCACTGTTCTGTCCACTATTCACAGCAAGCATGTTTTACTTTAATTACTTGATTAGATGTTCACATGCAATCCAAATTAGCCCATATCTTAGGAAGTAGTTCATACCACTTTTGTACATATCCTACAATCACATTATTCATGCATTCATGCATATTTTAGACTTCTAAGTCACTTTAAAGAATCCATGAACACAAGCACACTACTACCTTACACATTCTAGGAACACATATTGCATCCATGCAAGATTTGTGATTTTTGTGACTCGAATCCAAGAATATTACAAGGAATGAAGCTGATCACATGTTCATGCTTCCCCTCTATTGAATCTTCCTTTCTCATCTGTCCTAGGGATTGAGAGGTCTTCTTTTCTCAAAGAATCAACATGCATACATTCTAGCTTGCTAAACACATTTTGTTTTCTTTGATATTTGTTTCAAGAACAATCCATGTCCCCTCTAGATTAGGAAAACTTGATTACTTGTTATGTGATTAGATGGTTTTTCCTAAGTTTGTTTTGTGTTATCTTTCACTTTGCATTGTATGAGATTTGGCTTAGATCTTATGAATGATATCTTATCTTTTGGTCTTCCATTTTAAGCTTCTTATGTGATGTAATGTACTTATCATAATATTAACTGTCAAACCAAACATTGTATAAGATGATAATTTGGATGCTAATTGAAGCCCGTCGAGAGACAGGGCGAGTTGAAATTGTTTTACCAAAACCCCGAGCCAAGTTCTTTGGTAACGAAGGGTTGGTGCCCTTTATCCATTTGGATGAGTCAAATTAGGTTTTTTGGTTCCCTAAAGACCAAGTGGTGACTCTGTATCTGTTTTCACAGACTTTTCAACAAATTTTAAAACCAAAATCCCTTTCCGAAATGAAAGGAATGGACCCCCTCCCCCCCAGAGGCCGCGTGTCCACACACAGTAGTTCATCGTCTTCTTATAAGAATTTTGATCCTTGTTAGAGAGAGGAATTGGTCCCCTTTCTACCATCTTCTTAAGTATGGCGGCAACCCATTCTGATGTTGCAGGAACTTGGAGTGGGAGAAGTACAACCTACGCCCTTGTTGCTGGTGGTTGGTTGATCAGACATGCGGGTTGCACTTCCTCATTGGATTCCTCATACATTAGCTGAAAGAAAATAAAAGTGTTAGATTAAAATCTAAGGGATTGGGCAAAATATAAGGCCTTTCAAAAAGAAGGCCAAAGTTCTACCTGGCTGGATGGGGTAGACTTTTGCTGTGACTTTCTTTGTGGGTAGCCTCTTAGACTGTTTTTTTTTTTACGGGTGGCCACATAGGTTGTAGTAGGTATGTTGGTTGCAATGGCTAATACAGTGGAGAACCATTGCAATAGATTCACTACAGTCTCTGAAAAATGTGGGTGGATCGATCGGTTCATCACTTGTTGAACTCCTCCGAGGCAATTGGCCGATGGTGATAGGAATGGAAGACAAAAGCCTTTTTGAGATTCTCAGTCCGGTCTCTAACTTCTTGACTTGCTTATCGGTGACTAATATGCCACGTTCCACCCAATCTTGATTGGCAATGAGTACGGGGGGGAGAGGTACCAGTTGAGTCAAAAAGTGGGGCAAAGTAATACTCCACCCCACATTTATTATTGTTGGGTAGGATGGTCGGGCTATAGGCGATGTCTCTGGCTACCAGGTAGCTAGAGAACACCTCGTTGTAGGTAGTCTAGGTATCAGGGCCCTAGTTTGAAGGGTTGTTGGAGAATGAAAGGAATGGTCTGAAGTAAAGTGAGAAGAAAGGGATGAAGAAGGAAAGATCCCGAATGAAGCATCCCTCATAAAAGAAAGTAAAGCACTCTTCGAATGAGTGCATGGCAGGACCAATGTCCACGAAATGGACAACAAAGATGGGAACCTCAGCTAGGTCTCAGACAGTTGGCTGATGTTCTGGGAAGTATGAATGCAGCCAAAGCTGGAGGATCCAAATCGGACTCCTTCCAAAATGGAAGCCCGAATCAATTAAATATTTCATACCTCTGACCAAGTGTGCCCAAACAAGAGTGATCAAGGGCTTGCTAGTAGCCAGGGCCAAGGCCAAAGTGGTATACTCTCTAGTAATGGCTTGGCGGGTCGAGTAGAAGAGATATATATTTAACCAGTAGATCAGGAAGGCGATGCGCTCGACGTTAGTCACCTCAATTCCGTCTTCACCAATGAAGGCCGCAAGGAAGGGCCCATAGGCATTGATGGGCTTGTAAGAGACAGCCCCATCCTTGATTGATTCACTTTGTGGATAAGAAAATATGGTTGTTCCCACATACAGGCCTGACCTGATCTTTGGGCCATGAGGATATAGCTGACATCTTTGACTGTGGGCCCCATCGACTCGCAACGAAAAAGGAATCTATTGCAAGATTGAGACCTTAAGAAAAGGGCAGAGAAGAGTAGGGCTCAGTCAAATTTGATCTTGGACCAACTGAGCATGAAGGCGTCATAGATGACAATCCGTTTCTAGAGTTCAGCCTTAGAGGCCAAAACTCGTGTCACCCGCTTGTCCTAGTCTGAAGGCAAAGGCCAACCCTGAATAGGGTGGGTAGTAGTCCAAACCTTCTCCCAGTCCAATGGGCATTCAAAAAAGGGTTCGTTGTTTACTGGGGGGGACAAATATTAGGTGAAGCCAATAGGAGAATCGCCATGAAATGTAATTCCTAGGCCAGGGGCCACCGGAGACCCATCAACAGTGGAGTATGGATTGAAGGTCTGTGTTGAGATTGCAAAGGTATTATCCTTGGCAAGATGCCTAACCTCCTGGGATCGGTTCTGAGGGGGGTAGAGCATCTTATAAAGCTTTTTGTTTTCTAGCTTTGGTTGACGCCGCCAGTGCATTTTCGGGAGCTAATGTTGTAATTCGAAATGGTAGGGAAAAGCTCATCGGGGGTTTGAGAAAGTTGTAGAGCTCTTTAAAGAAGGGCTCTAGTTCTAGAGAGAGAGATGGAGGAAATGGAAAGTGAGGTTTTTTCCACAATCCCAAACATTATATACGTTGGGCATTTAATAAGGCATGATTGTTGTGGACCGTGAAATGCGGAAATGAGGTCCTGGCGTTCCTTGACAATGTCCCGGGACGGATCCAAGGAGCACACTTCAAGGAACTAGAACTTCCTCATGTGATTCTAGAGACAAAGAGTCGCCACCTAATTTTTATCGGGAATTAGGAAACCCAAGTTTGACTCACCCAAAATTGAATAAGGGTACTCGGCCTTCATTACCAGAAACAAGTTTCGGTGGTCTTGGTACAAGAGGGGAAAGAGCCCAAGCTGGACTAAAGCACCCCCTCCTCACCCTACGTAACGGTAGGCCTTGATTCAAATATCCTTGTTCTTAATTCATAATTAGTGTTGTTTCCTCAAACATACTAGATAGTATATACATGGCAAAAAAGAACATCTAATGAAAATCATTTCAAAAGATTAATTCAAATAGCAGTCGAATGCGCATGCAATACAAGAGAAAGGTATACTCACAGTGGCTAGTCCCGCCCGGGACCGACGTAAATAATGGAAACATGTCATGATATGCAAGATGGAACGAGAAGACTTACATTTAGTTGACTCAAGCGGAGTCGCAAAAAGCAAAAGAAAGGAAATATGTAATGCAATCATGCAACAATCCTAGATACGATGTCTTTAATATATAAACACATAAACGGAGACGAAAGTAATTGTGCCATTGAAAACAAAATAGAGATAGTACATGATACATGGGCACTAAGCTACGTGTAGACAAGGCAAACCTATAAATCAAAGTTCGGATCCACAGTGTTCAATTCTCTGCACTAAGACACCAAGGAATACCCAAGCATTGCAAAAATACAAGCAAACAAATGATATACATGAAAAATAAGAGGAAGATGTCATCAATCAAATTTCCATATTCAACAACCTCTAATGAATCCTATCAAATGTGGTCTTAAACATGAGCTGGATTAAAACCCTGTTGCAGAAAGTTAGATACATGTCTTAGGGAACTTCTCTAAAAAAGTAGGACCTCATTATCATTTTTGAAGTTTGATAAATAAGAGTTTTGAGAACAGTGGATTAGGACTGTCCACTATTCTTCTACAAAAATCACATTAAGCTCTATTTGGTGTCAAAAGAAAGATATTTCGTTGTAGTTTATGACAAAATTAATCTCATGGACATATTATGATCTTAAGGTCTCTGAAAAATTGTTTTAACCAAACTCTGTTATTCTAGAAATTTGGTATCATTTGACAAAGGAATGCTAAACATAATAGAATTTCATGAATCATGTTAATCAAGTTAATCTAAGCTTTTGAACTCTCGTCAATTTATCCTAGATGATTTCTAAACTAAGTTTAATTCATTAATTGTTGTTGAGTGATCAAAGTATGACCATTTTGCATACATAATCATGATTGTAGTTAAAACTTAGAAAATTCCAAAATAGTTATATCAACTTCAAACGCTTAGGAAATGATCTTAGCTCGATTGTATGTTCACGATATTACATCGGCATATAGATATATGAGTTAGGAACCATCCCCAAAAAGCGGATCATCGATAACTATTATAGATTTTTTGAAATTCAAGCACAAAGAGACTACGTTTAAATCTATCCAAATCTGTCAACCAATTTCTCAACAATTTCTAAAAATAGCACATGGATCCTAAGGGTTCTTTAAACGGATCGAATGAAAGCTAATTCATCAAATTTTACCCAAAAAATTTGAAATCCATCAAACTATGAGTTTTGATGGACCAAATCTTATGAACAAAACCAATCTGTTTGCTGAATTTTAACTAGTTCATTTTAAAGTGTGAGGAAAACATTTTAGGTGATGGTTAAAGCTTATTAGAGAGATCAAACTCATAGATAAACTTAATTATCATGATTCTCAATCAATTTAGCCCTCAAGTCCTATAGAGAACTATAGATCATGGATGAAAGGAACTTACAAATATTCTATAGGAGATGAAATTCAATAGGAATTCTAGGTTGTAGGAATAATCAAGAGAAAAGTATGAACATAAGAATCATCCTTCTCATAGATCATACTTTCAAACCATCATGGAATTTAAAGTAAATACATATATAATCATGTATGCATGGATCTAAACTAAATAGAAGAATGAAATCAAAAGTGAAAATCAAAACTGAAAATCAATCTCTAATTAAGAATTATCAACAAAATCAAAAGAGACTTGGATCTAGCTATGTGAGTGTGTGAAGAACAAGAGAGGGAAGAATATAAGTGTTCTAACAAATAAAACAAAACTAAACTAGATCCAAGTCTTATAGATCTATATATAAAAGTAGGAATTAGAGATAAATTGTGATGTCTACCTCTTGGAGGATTCTCAATTATGCAATAAAAGTTGATTTGAAGGATCTTTTTCTTCAAGTGTTCTTTAAGCTCTTCAAGCACTCATCCATGGAAGTTGAGGGAGGCAATTGAAGTCCAATTCTCTAATCTAATTATCTTGAGATTAGTTTTATGGGAATTGCATTTATAATTCACTTCTTCTCTCTAGAAATCTCTCTTGAATTCTAAGTATATTCTTATATCTTGCAAGTATATTCACTTGTATTCTCTCCTCTCCTCTTGTATATTCTCTTGTATGTACTTGTGTATACTCTCTTGTGTGTCAAAGATGATCTCATATGGATCTATATATAGTGTTTTGAAAACTTAACTCTTAAGTTTCAAGGTTAAAACAGGATTTTCAGATATCAAAAAAGGGTTAAAATGGCCATTTTATTGCCTAAACGTAGTTTCCAACAATGTCCTCACAGTGAAAACCTCCTGGAAGGGTCTAGAACCAAAAAAACACGATGGAGAACACCACATACAAGTGGCAGTTTTGGTAGGACCTGCCACCCCCTTACCCAAAAATCGGCATCTACTATTCCTCACCCTTTGGTTGCCCACAAACCCTATTTCAAGTTTCATGTGCACTGCTTTTCCATATTTTTGTAAAAATGCTTTTTGATGTCCGAAATCGTCCGTTTATGTACTGTTGGAAAGCTGTCAAGTTGAATTTCAGTATGAAAATATTCCAAGAGGTGTTTAAATGATATTTGAAGTCCAATTGAAGTCTGGAAGTCCTTCGAAACTTTCGTTGCCTTTTTAAAATCAAATGACTTCTTTTTCAAAATTGCTTTTCAATGCGCATCGATTTCGAACTTTAATTTAAAATTGAATCTCTGGATATCTAGAATACTGCATTTAGAACACTTCGTGTTCATATAACCCTGAGTGAATATTGAATTCTGAGAGACAATTTTGACAAAATCGGGATTTATGCATGGAAAAGGGCTTTTCTGAACTTGAAGTCACTTTCCGAAGTTCGATCTTTTGATTGTGTGGAATCCAATACCTTCCACGGGGTACTTTTTCATCATTGAATCCTCCAAGACGTTGTCCACCCTATATTCTATCAGTGTGGTCAAAATTGGGTGTCTACAATTGGTGGGATTCTCAAAGATTGACAATCTCTGCATGGTGGCCATTTTAAAGTCAAAATGTCACATCAATTAAGGGTGAGACGTTTGATATGACATTTTGGAGGGTAATTGTTTGCACCCAAAAACTGCCAAAGATTTTTTTAGGCTGAATAGAAAGAAATGGAATGGGCTTAGGTTTGTTCGGCCTATGGCACGTTTGATTTTTCTGGCTCAAGGTCTTTGGTATGATTCGGGCTCGAAGATGCAGACCATCATGCTGCTCAGAATTTGCTAAGGCATGAAGCCCAAACTTGAATGCGAAGGTATGCCCGATTCATAATAGAGAGAGTATATGAGAACGTCGGGTATCAAAGATAGAATGAAGTGATAAGCAGCTTGTAAAAGAAGCAGCTCAATGTATAAAAATGGGTGCAAGGAAGTCATTGGGCTTACTATTCAAAATCGCAGGGAAGGGTTGGCAGATTGATCGATCTGGAAGATGATAAAAGAGCAGCCCGATGACAGGAAAGATTTTTGGAAATAGAGCCGAAAAGGAAGAAATTTCATTCTTTATCGGTTTAAGAAGTAAATATCCTAATTTCAAAGGGAATAGTCTATTTGGGAAAGAGCTAGATCTGATCCAGCTGGATATGGAAACTAGATCCCAAAGATTTCGGGATTGGCCCAATTTTGATAAAGATGGAAGGAATTAGGATTTGGGAACAATTCTGGTTGTCTTAATCCCAGTAATTGCATGATAAGAGGAGTCCCTACCATATTCAGTTTCTCCATGACTGCTATAAATACAGAGGTTGGCCAAGTATAAAGGCACTCATCTTGAAAACAATTTACACACAGCATCCAAAAAAGCATTCAAACCCTGCGTTTTGTGTTCTTTGCATCCATACCACTAGGTATGTCCTATTGTTATTTCTCTATTTTCTAGTTTTCTTTTGAATAATTAGAGCATGTTCTAATCTTGTTTTTTCGTGTGTTTTTAGTTTCCAAGCATATTCAATAAATTGTCTTTATAAGTATTTTATTAATTGTGCTTGTGATTATTTAATTGGTAGATTCTACGCTAATCAGCTTGTGTGCTTCAGCACTGCTGTGCAATCCTAGGGTAAGGGTACTTTCCTACTTGCTCATCACAATCGTTTTATTGGAAGTTAGTTCTTAAACCCTCTTGCACCACTTGCTTAAGCAATTTAGGATAGTTTGCATCATTTGGCCAGTGTGGCTCTGACACGCCCAAACCATAAATTATGGCAGACAGCTCTCAAGCGTTTCGCAAAGTTGCTCCCAACGCTTGAAAGAGTTGCTCCACAATTAAGGTCATGTAAAATTTAATGACTTTTTTTTTTTATTTTACACAAAAAGTTTATATTTTTTTATTTCGAAAAAGTAATAGACTAACTCTTAAATTTTGTACAAAATATTGACTGGAAGTTAATTATCTCAATTCCATATATAATCATTAGACCTTGACAATGATGACGATGTTAACATGTACAGTATATATTTGTAAATTTATCTATGGGGCTGCTATCTTACAATATGAAGGTTGTAGGATAGTTAGTATTGTCACCAATTTTTAGTGACCAACAAAAAAATTTTTAGCGAACAAAAAAAACTTTTAGCGACAAATCTTTTTAAATTATTTTGTCGCTAAAGATGAAAAAAAAAATTGTCACTAAAAGTGAAAATTTTCATCGTTAAAAGAAATTTTTTCGTCGCTAAAAGAACTCCGTGTTGTAAGTTAACATTCCCTTTTTCTATATCCGCAGCGAGATAAAAACTAGTGTCTGATTGGTGCTTGTATCATACCTATCATTTTTCTATTCATTATGTTTCAATAGCATTATACAAAACTTTACTTTGAAAATGTCGAGAGCATTCATATATAGATGCGCATCTGTATAAATATTCTTTTAATTAAATACTACGATTGTGTCTAAAGGTACGTAATTTTTTACAAAATTACCTAGATATGTCGGTTCAGGTGTACCTGCAACTTTACCATCATATGGTTGTCGGTTCAGCGTACTTAGGTAATTTCCCACGTTCTGTCCGTTCCGTTAGTTATAGTATGGCCCCTCAAATACATGAGTGGTTCGATCAGTTTGTTCAAAAAAAATAGTTGAAGGGGGTATTAGTGAAAATGAGTCATAGTTGAGGGGGTGTTTACATAATTTACCCTTAAAACAAAACAAAAAAAACTCAATTTTATTATGGATAAATTAATTAACTGTCCCTAAAATAGACAGTATTATGCAGTTAGTCCAGATCGTTCTATTTTAATGCAAGAAAGACAATTTTTTATTTTTCAAACTTTAAAATACTATAACTTTCAAACCACAACTCCAATGTGAATAAAATTTATATATTTGTAATCTAGAAGAGAAAATCTATCAAACTGAAAAATTGAAAACCAAAAAAAAAAAAAAAAAAAACAAAATCATGTCACTCTATGACATCACCGTCACAAATGACATTGACATGATACAATCTTCAAATATTTTTTGGAATTTAATGATATGTTACTGTCTTTACTTGGACAGTATTGTAAAGACAGTAACATATGAAAATTGGTCATAATTTTGCATTTTTTTGGTTGATTTAAACAAATGTCACTGTCATTACCTGGTAGCATTATAATGACAATAATATTAGACAGTGACATTTGCTAAAATGGCCATAACTTTGCGATCTTGAGGCTGTTTTGGACGATTTGTGTTTTGGTTTGAGCTATTTTTTCGAGATCCACACAATGCAAGTGTTGATTTGACAAAAAAAAAATTTCGGTATCAGTGTTGGAGCTGCAAATAACATTTTCTTTTAAAAAAATAAGTTTTTTTATAGCCAATATGGATATGATTGTGTAGATTTTGTCTTATTGATCACGGATATATAAATTTATCGAAAACCAACTTGTAATTTGAGAGTGTTATGGCATTTTAAAGATTGAAAAACTATGAGAACCTATGGCATTAAAAAAACGGGCTGGACTGTTGGCTTATTTAGGACATTTACAGGGAGCTGTGGCCAACTGCCCTTTTTTTTTATTCAAAACTGATTTACGTTGCAAGATTTAATATTTAATAGATATTTATTTATTAATTTATTTGATTTTCTTGTTTAAAGCTTGTGTTCAATCCAAAATTAAACATTCATCAAACGAAAATAAATTTGTCGAACTAATATGAGGGTGATTACGTCAAACCCAAAGAGAGAATAAAATTAACAGTAAGAACCTATTTGAAATCTCTACAACAATGAGAGATTTCATATTTAGAGATTTTCCAAAAGATATATTTTGTCATGTCTTTTGAAAAGTTGTTGAATATTTGATATTGTTGTGGAACAGTGGAAATTAAATACAAAAATATTACACTCTCACCAAATTCCACACCCAACACATCCTGACCATTGATTCTTGTGGGTCATATACGTGGGATTCACATGGAATTCACAGAGGTCAAGATTGCTGGATGTGAAATTTGGTATGAGTGTTGCATTACTCAATTAAAATGTTTCAGATTTTGTTTTTAAAAATAAGTTTCAATTTCCTGCTTTAAATTAATCCTTTTTATTTTCCATCTTTATAAGAAAATTTGATTTTTGAAAAGACTATAAAAGTTGGTTACCAAATAGACTCAATTGAGTCATTTTTAACAATTAATTACAAACGAGTCGTAAATCTTGTTCATGTATTCACATATGGCCATAAATAAGGATCAGGATTTCGAACCGATAGCATTTTTGCTCACTCAATATTCACCCAGGCAATCACTGTGTGACCCATATCCTATTCCACTCGCATTTTGCTCCTATATTATCAACATAATTATTAAAATGAGATATGTCATCCAATAGAGGCATGGGTGACTAATAGGTAAACAAAATTGCTCTCTGTGAAAGTGTATATATATATATATGTATATATACTCTACAGTTCCTGTGACTCGCTGATTAAGGACTGAAGTGGATATAGATATTCTTCTTAAATTTTTTTTCTTTTTCAAAAAAGTAACTAAAAATTTAAAGGGTATGAAGAATTAATTTGAGAATTATGTCACTTATCCCTTACAAAATTTAATAAAAAGGATAAACAAACACTTCTCTTTTACTTATTTGCAAGATCAACATAATTTTAATTGGGAATTGTTATGTATATCCGTATATTTGCTATGTACACTCAAATTCTTTTATTCTTATCACTTTTTTTCTAAAAATTCTAATTTTTATAAAATTAAGCGGTATACATAATAAAATTAGTGGTGTACATAGCAATTCCCTTTTAATTGGTACATCAAAGTAAACCAAAAGTTAGTTTACTTTTAGAATAAGTGGCTTCAGTGCAAAGAGACATGGTCAAATTTGGTATGAGTAAAGAAATGGCCAATAAAATTTTGTGTCTATTATATGTATGTAAACACATAAAATGATTTGTTTTTAGTTGTATCTATTTCTCTTACCATCTCCCAAGGTCAAACATGGGAAGAGGCCAGCCAAGTCAACTCTAGTGGCAATGTGCCTGTATAAGTCCACTTAAAAATACTGAATATTTGTAGGTCGTTTCATAATCATTCATGGAAATTTTCACACTTCTATGTATTGTATTAAAATCTGTATTGATAGTCAAATCTATTGTTACATAGTGATACTGAGGTGTAAAGTTAAAGGAAAATTTTAGGTTCATGTTGGGAGCATTTTGCTCACCAAAAAATCGTTCACTCATTGCTCACTCAAGAATTTTATTGGGTGAACATGGTACCTATCTTGAACCATTAAAGTGGATCTCACATACTAATACAATAAAATTCTTAGGTGAGCAATTTTTTGGTGAGCAAATGCTCTCGTTCAATTTTCTGTCTTGCTATTTTAGTTAATCCAAAAAAAGGAAAAATCAAAATTTACATAGCAATAAATGATTTACTCGCATCCCTTTAATTTACCTATTTATATTATTTTTTGAGCTCTTATGAAATTTTAGCATGAGAATAAATTAAATGAAACAATTAAGAAAGGTGATAAGAATTGTACACAACATGATAATTTGCGTGTTATTGAAATTTATCATCTTAAATTAGTTCACTTGGAAAATGATTATCGGTAAAGTTTCTCTGAATATGGCCAATCTTACGTGTCGTACAAATCAATTTTTTGTTTACATAGTTATTATTTTCTGTTGGATATTGGGCCGAATTTGTTTGGAAAAAATCTAAACTCTATCTAGTTTTCTCTCTCTAGAACCAATCACCTTGGGTTCTAGGATTTAGATACATGGAATCAAAGGAGAACTCTGGTAGCCACTCCTACGATCCCAACGAGATTACAGAGCATACAAAGAAGCCAGATTGGTGTTTAGATTTTGTTTTTCACCGAATTTTACTACAAGGTATTCCGGAAAGCCGTATGTGCTATATGTTGCATTTTTTTATTTTTACAAAAAGAAATAGGTTTAACTAGTATTAAATCCATCTTAGTGTACTATTAGATCCGTCTCGGAAAACCTAATTATTTCAAATGCATAATTGAATCATGTAAATTATTAATGTTGATTAATAATTGTGAATGGAGTTGATTGTGGGTCAACGATGAGTATCAATTGAGGACACAGTAACGGAGAATCGTAAGGCATTGACATGATTAAATGACATGTAGGTGGATTAAATGTTATTTGAATTATCTGGTATATGTGAATAGTGAATATACTTGTTTTGTGTACTTTCTGATAGTTTTGATTCTGTTTAAGATCATTTTCAGTAACATAGTCTTAACGTAAGTGATACGTTGCATAAAAGGTAGTTTATCTAGAAATTCCACGAAAATAATTTTCAGAACGTAGTTACAAAACCAAACGGAACTTAGACGAAAACTTTTATGGATTAGAGATTTTCACTCGTAAATCAATAATTTAGACATTTAAGACATTTTAGAAGATAATTAGAAGTTTTGAGAACTCACGGGGAGGTAAACACATTTTTTAAGAATTGTGTCTATATATAGAAGTTGTGAGACATTTTCATAAATATCTCACAAAATCAAAAGTTGGAGCTTAGGGGATTTTGGAGCTTTGAGACTCCCGATGCCAAACAACGATCGTCCGCTCGTCAACTTTCAACCAAATTTATGTTTTTGGACTCCGCGAGGTAAGAGCTTTATTTTTATACATATTAGGCCTTGTTTGGCTAAGGTTTACGAAAATCTAATTTTGAAAACTTTGGGAAAACTTATGTATAACTTGTAGGAATTACTTGTAATCAGAGATTCAACATAGAATCGGACTCCTAATACTTCCCTCAAAATTATAGAGTTGTAGCTTAAGGTATGAATTCTAAACCTATATTTTATAGGAAAATCCATGTTTTAGATATCCGGTATGATATTAGGCATATTAATTATGCACGTGAATATGTAAGAAAAGCATGTCTATGTGATTACGTGAGCATGCTATGTGTTTATGTGGGTCGAATGGGAGTTTAGTGCAATCTCATTCCAGGAGTACACTCCTTGATGTTTGAGGATTATTGTAGTGATCGCTATAGTGCATAGTTTAGGGGAAGACCCTGCCAGGGCACTTTGTTGTGTGGTTGGGAGAAGGCCCTCTACGGCATCAGTTTCACGGTTCCATTACCGGATGAATGCGTATCTCTTTCCCTAGAGTATAGTCTATATGAGTGTCGATGTTATAGCATGAATTTTTAAATATGCATTCGTTTAGAATTATGTACTCAACATTTAGCTGAGCAGTGGAGCTTTACTCCATTGCAGATAAAAAGAAGAAAGGAAAGAAGAAGCAAGAAGAGTGAGGCCGATAGGATGTCGGGGTTGTCCATGTATATGTTTTTTGTTTCCATTCCAAGGATGTAATGATGAACTTTGAGAAGTTCGCACTATGTATTTAACTTATAAATCACGGAATAGATTTGTAGTATTGTAATGTATTGTAAAACTTCTTTCAGTTAGTTTTGAAATGAATTAGAACTCCTAAGTTCGTGTCTTGAATGTTTAACTTATCAAGTTCGTCTTTTGAAGGAATGCTAATAGTACTTTTAAGAATTAAACCAAACAAGTCCTAACTTGTTTCATTATCGTTTCTTTTCAAAGTTTGGCAATGATTTATGTAGGTTCTTTTAGCCTTAATATAGTTTGAAAGTTTGGAACTATGTAAGTGTGTTGAGGTGTTGCAATGTGAAGGTTGTTTGATCCTTAGGCAAAATTCTGTAGCATAAGAGGAATTCTGCCAGGAGGTCAATTGACCGGTCAAACGAGACAGTTTCACCAGACAAAAATACTACTGCATGTGTTCTTTTCGCACCTCTTCCGAAAAATATTTAAAGGTTCTAATTGGTTCTTAGGGTAACTTTGGAGACTCCTTTATCATATAAATGTAATCAACTTTTCAAATTTATATAAATTTTACAACTTAGAGTGTATTGGTTTCAAAGGATGTAATACCCGTACCCAAAAAATGGAAGTTATATTTATTTTTCATGCATTAGTTAGTATAATTAATTGCATATGATATTTGGGTAAGTTCAAGTTACCCCGATATGATAAGTGCTTTGATAAGGGCACAATTGGACAGATGTGAAATAGGATCCACGGGAGGTCCAGATTATATAAATTGTATTTAGTTGCATTTATGTGATTAAATGAATAATTGTGTAATTGTTTTGAATATTTTATTGCTAATTATGACCCTTTTATGGTACCAATTTGGGTACCTTACTGAGAGCGAATAGGGACATGATCCATAACTAGTAGGTTAATTAGCAACTTCATAAAATATTTGGGACCACTTTTGAGACTCATATGTAACATAGACACATACCCACTTTGGTAGTTAATATAAAGTTTAGGGGGTTTTATAATAAGACTTTAAAAACATATAGGGGTGTAAATAGAAATATGACAAAATTTTAACATATCATCTAGCATATATGGATATGTTAGTCGGCTAATGATAAAAAAAAATAATAAAAACAAAAGAATCAAAACAAAAGTTGTAGAGAGTTGAGCGTCAACGGAAGAGGAAAAAAAAAAGAAAAGAAAAAGAAATAAAGGGTTTCGCGTCATTTTGTCGCCGTAGCTTCATCGTACGACCTCTGTTTCGCGAATCGAAACCATATTCAGACTCGTAAAGGTAAGAGGATTATTTTTATGTCTTTCTTTTTCAATTTTGGTAATATTTTTTCGCAACCTTTTTTATGGGGTGATACATATATGTGATCTATATAGATAGGGATATCATTGGGAGTACCTAGAGCTAGTTTTACGAAGGAATTTGAGAATTTTTAGCTTATTTTGAACCTATTCGTGAGGTGAGTGTCCTAATCCCAAAATTGGATGTTTAATGTTATTTATTTGTTATTAAATACTTTTAATTGCTTAATTATTGATTAAGTAGAAAAATATGTGATTAGTTTGTATTTAACATGTCTAAAATGTTGAAATTGCCATATTGACATGTTGAGATGCTTATATGCTTATTTGGGTCAAAAGGGTCTCAAGTGATAATCACCATTAGTTAGCCCATATATAAGAGACAAAGAGATGTTGAAATTCTCAGAGAAAAGAGGATAGTGGTGACGACCACATGAACGAATTGACTACGGTCACAAATGAATGAGTGTGATTTCGCTATATGCAACAGAAAAAGTGAGAATGACCCAGAATCAATGGTCCAGAACGATGGTTGTTGATTACTTGACACGCCTGCGACCATTTATTATTGGTATTTCATAATTGGTGGTATGATTCATTAAATACTCCAATTGCTTGATTAGTACCGCGTACTCACTAAGCGAAAGCTTATTCAATTTTTGTGGCTAATGACCACGCAGGTACGAATGAGCATCACAGTGAGAAGCGTTGAGTTGTGGGAATTTTAGGATAGCTCGAGAGTAGTGGTTAATATTTAATATGTTCATATGTAAATGAGTTTAGACGGGTAATTATATTCTTAGTGTTTGGTTTTTAGAGATAAGTTTATGTTTTGGTTTTATATTAAATCTTTGTAATATAAATTATGGATTGACGTTTTGAAAGTATTTTTAAGTGTTTTGGTGATGTTTGGTATTTTAAATTCTTGTTTTAACAGGGGGAACTATGTCCAAGTACCATTCGATGGTTTTAAAAATTTTATTTTATTTCTTTTATTATTTCGTTTGATAAAAACTATTTTACCTGTGGTATTTCAGTTCTAAAATGTTATTTTGGAACGTTATAAATAGTGGTTTGGTCATTATTGGCTTTGTTACACGTGTCCTGGCACGCGGGGGCGGATTTGGGTGTGACAATTTTTGCTATCAGAGCAATAGCTAAAGCCTTGGGTACGAGTGACGATGCGTGAGTGTGCACACAATGACACGTAGTTGTACGATCATGCATCCATGTTTATTTAGCATGCTTTAAAATGTTATTTAACATGTATTGTAATTTATTTAAGAGTAACATGTATGTATATACTTTGCTGTGGGTGCTAGGCAAGGATGTCTGGAGGTGAGAACACATCTTCAGGCCGTATGGACATAATTGAAATAGTTACGGAAAAGTTGGTAAAAGTGGCTGAAACTCGAGTTACCGAGGAGGTGCCGAGCTCATCAAATCCAGAACAAAGAATAGAATGAACAACTATTGCCATATTCTACAAGCAAAAATCAGGGCAGTTTAAAGGAGAACCTGATTCGATGAAGGCTGACCATTGGTTGACCGATATGAAGAGAATTTTTCGTGCTTTGCCATGTACAGAGAAACAAATTTTTCGTGCAATTGCCTCAGATACTCTGAAAGAAGAAGCACAAAATTGGTGGACATCAGTACTAAGGCAAGGAGCACCAACTACTTGGAATGGGTTTGTGGAGGAGTGTGATCGGGAGAGAACAAATCATAATTACATGCCTTAATTCACAGTTGTTAGTACTTTTTATCCTGTTTTTGTATATTTTTACTTCGTTTTATATTTTCTGTCAGGATTTGGAGAAAAGTAAGGATTCCAAGCTAAATGGGGTGAAAAAGCATAAGAAAAGAAGCTGAAAAAACCATATCGCGCGTGCGACCCGCTCGCGCAAAACCTAGGAAATTGCTCGCGCGACCTATGCAAAAAAGTAAAATTGCATATTTCAGTGTACTGAAGACTCCTACGCTAACGAAACTGCCTAATTACGTCTGGAAAGCTAAATACAGCAATTTTAATGCGAATTGAGTTAGGAAAGCTTCCAAACTTGCTCCAAATCTATAAATACTCAATTATAATTCAATTCTTAGGTTGGCAATTATTATACACACAATGCACAGCTAAAACTTCAGCCATTGAAGAGAGGAAAGCAAGGAGAAGAAGAAGAAGACCAAGGATTCCCATGGCCTCCTCCATCAACCTCTTGTCGTTCATCAATTCTATAGACAACTAAACTCAATATCTAGGGTTTTAATGAAACCCTAGGCAAGTAATAGGGTGTATTTTATGTTTTTATTTTAGTTTTATTATGTATGGATTACAGTTACATGTTCCGAGGATTTTTATAAATAAATCGTGCTCTTATTGATTAAATCGTTACTTTCAAAGTTTACTCTAGTCTTAGATCTATTTTAATGGTAGTGTGCTCTATGATCTATGCTTGCTGTGCTTGTTTAGATTATTTACATGTAATGGTGCTTAAATTGAATTGTGCTATCAAGTATCTGAATAGTCCATGCCTAGATTAGACGGATTATACCACAACCCTAGTTTAGTGTGGGATAATTCGTGCTAACCGAAGATGGATTATGTTGGTGCTTGAACCATCGTTATTTTCTTGACGAAGGAATTGGGTTCGTAGGTACAATTTCCCATTATCATCCAACTTAATAAGCTAAAATAATTCGTAAATACCCTTATTATGAAGCCAGTGGTGGATTTGCAATCCTAGGTTCCTTAAACATATTATAAAAATAAATATTTAATTGCTTTCATAATTTAGATTTACTTTTATTGTTATTAGTTTAATTCAAATTAAATCCAAATCTGTATTTCTTAATTAACTAAATTTAGGTTTTAAAAATTAAAGTGCGTAGTATTCAATCTCTGTGGGTTCAACCTTTAGTTCCACACTGCAAATCTTTTGAAAGTAAAGTATAAGTTAAGCATACCTTTATATCTTGATTTTGACAAGATCAGAGTTCTCAAAGCAATATATTCCTCGATCATTTAGTGATCAGATGCCCGAGAATTTTCTCATCTCAGTCAAGGTAATATGACCGTTAGGGACTACGTAGCTCAGTTTACAAGTTTGGCCAGATTTGCAATGGATTTGATTCCGAACGAGTTTATTCGGGCATGACGATTCGAAGAAGGACTTCGTGATGAAATTAGGGGAAAAGTAGATACACACCCTTACTTCCGGTTACTCTTTTACATCACTGCGCACTGACCCATACTTCCGGTAAAACCTTTTCAAAACTATTAGGCACCGACCCTTACTTCTGGTACTTTTTCACAAATCACTGGACACCGACCCTTACTCCCAGTTACTCTTTTACATCACTGGGCATCGACCCATACTTCCAGTAAAACATTTTCAAAACTATTGGGCACCGACCCTTACTTCCGGCACTTTTTCTCAAACCACTGGGTGCCGACCCTTACTTCTGGTTACTCTTTTACATCACTGGGCACCGACCCATATTTTCGGTAGAATTTTTCTCATATCACTGGACACCGACCCTTACTTCCAGCACACTATTTCATTCTTGGGCACCGACCCTTACTTCCGGTACACTCTTTCATTACTTGGGCACTAACCCATACTTTCGGTACACTTTTTTCATTACTTGGGCGCCGAACCTTACTTTCGGTTACTTTTTCAAATCACTGGACACCGTCCCTTTCTTCTGGTATAAAAATCAAAAATACAAAAAAAAAGACGAAAAGAAAAATACAAAAATGGGTTTTCTCAAAAATAAAACTCCAATGCCACCTTTGCTTGAAATCTACAAACAGCACAGGTAAGACAGGTAAGTCTTCACACTCTTCATGGGCACCGACCCATACTTTCGGCACATAAAACAAAAGACAAAAAAATCATAAAAAAAATAAAAAATACAAAAACTCATCGCACGGTTGATCTACCCCGACTTTTTACTCAAAAACGCTTTCTTACAACTCACTACTTTCTCAAAGGTTAAAGTCTAGGACTACACCGTACAGGTTAAAGTTCCTAGCTATACCGACTTTACTCAAAACATTATTTTATACACTTACGGTCTAGATCGACCAAACACTCATACACATACACAGCACAGAACTACGTATAGTCTGATTCTCGAGTTGAGATACGTATGCAACCCACACTTGGGTATGGCCATAACTTCACTTTCAAACTTTCTCGTATCGAGATACGTATACATACTTTCAAATTATCTTAAGTTGAGATACGTATACATAACTATTCTTTTTCAAAACTATCTCGTGTCGAGATACGTAAATCGCCAACCGCGTGCCACGGATGCTCGCGTTTAATTTCTTGTATATGTATTCTATTACTTCTTACTTATGCCCAGTTAATATGAAAACCACTAAACCGGCAACCATGTGTCACGGATGTTCGAGGGTGCCTAATATCTTCCCTTGACATAATCGAGTCCCTGAACCCACTTTAAGAACTCTGGTTTTCGCAAGACTATCAAGAGTCACACTTTTAAAAGGGCCCAATTTTTTCAAACTGTTTCTCAAAAGTCAAAGATGATTACCCTAATCATCTTTTCAAGGATCCTAACTCCTGATAACGTTAGGTGGCGACTCTGAAAACTTTTATTGGCCCTACTCCCACTTGTACGTACTTTTACGCATTTCTTTTTCACGCTTTTGTTCGCTGATTTGAGCCTTTTATCTTATTTTATTTTATCCTTTTAAAATGGTCGCGATCCACGAGGGGATCACCCCCCACCTTCGGGGCGGGCGCGATAGTGAGTATAAACTAACAAGGTACCAGTTATCTGAAATAAACATAAGCTTATGAAAACACGAGTTAGCATCTTACTATAATAATAATAATAATAATAATAATAATAATAATAATAATTTCTTGTTACTTTATTCAACCTCGTAAACCCACCCATTATTGGAAAAAACCGGTTTAAGTTCTAAGTTTAAACGCGCAGCGGAAAAATCAAGTTATAAAACTTAATTGGCATGCCCGGATCTACTACCCATCAACTCTATAGATGCGCACAAGAGGGGACAAGAATTATACCTTACTGTCTTGAACCCAATTCTGAAATTTCTGATTTCCAGCAGCCTCCACTAGATGGTCTTCACTCTTATGACTCCTATGGATGCTCGCAGGAAGGGCTAGGGTTGGTCGGAACCCTAATGGAGAGGATACAGAAGGTTTTGGGGCTCCAAAACAGTTTCTGCAGCTTCTGACGTTCAAAACGACGAACAACCTATTTTCCAGAACGCAGCTGTCCTATTTATAGATTCCCAGAACCGACCTAGCTCTCGAGCGATCGAAGTGGCTTCGATCGATCGAACATTCGATCGATCGAACCATCTTCAATCGATCGAACCTGTCTAGACTTCAATCGATCGAGACAACTTCGATCGATCGAACCTGTCTTGACATCATCCTCATTTGCCTTTCCAAGCATCCTAGCGGAGCTAAGAGTGGGACCTCCTAAGCTCTTTATTGTTGGCTCAGATCATTTGATTAACTCCCATGACCAAACTCATGACCAAACTCTTTGATCAGCAAATTAATCGACTGATCAGTTAACGTTTACTCCACTATAAAACGATAACTGAACTCCAACGCAAAAGAACATATCCGAAGCGATAACTAGACTTGTATGTTGTACTAATGTCCCTCTACCGTCAGCATTCGCAATCATATTCAGGTAGTCGGATAAACAGTTACTGTCAACCTGAATCATGATTACTTCTTATAATCCTTGAGTCTCATTCACCTCTCATGATTACCAAACATGTTGATAACTCTTATCAACAAGATTGCAGTACTCAGTAATCGACTTGGTGACATTCTCAAGGGAATGCTTACTCTAAAACAGAGGGTAGATTCTATCTTGACAATATATGTTCACAACCTTATGAACATGACATACCCAAGATACCCAGGTGTTGATCTTCTGTAGACCTCACTGATTGGTAAGTCAAAGCAGTCATATCCACAGTCTGTGTTCATAATCCTCTCAAGATTGACAACACGTACGTTATACAAGTTATGAGTTCCTATTGACTGTTTGACAGTCTTAAGCGTCAACAGGAAACTCAGGTCCGTCAATGCACTATAAGCACTAGCATATCAACTAAGAGCTACACTCTAGTGATTGAGATTAATCACTCCATCCAATGGTAGTTAATTATGCTACAGTGTAGACCTGATGAGGTATCCAGTCTCATCATCCACTGTGACACATTCTAAGTATCAAAGAATAGTAATTCGTATCTCACTTGTGTGCATCTCATACACACACGAATTACTTACTATAATACTTAAGGATTAACAATCATCTCATGAAAAGAACATACACAATGAAATGTAAAGCTGATATCCATATATTAAAATGTCAATATCTCATACATAAAGTAATGGTTTGAGGGCACAAACCCAACACCCTTATCGTCTTGTTACTCGAAGATCGATATTAACATATTCTGACTGAATGAACAGACTTACTCGTTTAACTCTAGGGATACACCCTCATTCTATCCACCGCTTTTAAGAGCATATTAAACAGCTCACCGCTTGTCATGGACTCCACGTCATTTCGTCCCCAGCTTTTAAGAACAATGTATCTTATTCAACGCATTTCAGGGACACAACGTTTCGAACAAGGCATATCATCTATTACCATGACTCAGCGTCATCTACCAAAAGCTCACCGCTTTTAAGAGCATATTACACAGCTCACCACTTTTAAGAGCATATCATAGATTATTCGGTCTATCTTAGGACTACTTGCTCCAGCTCACCGCTTTTAAGAGCATATCTTGACCAAACATCCGTCCTCGTACCATCCCCAGAACTTACCAAACCTACCTGAGTTACGTTCTAATGTTGACACATGACAATTCCCAATGTGGCCTGACTACTCTAATTAAAAGAAACTGATATCGAACTCATACATCAGCCGCATAATATCTCACATCATTTCATTAACCCATTATTCTTAATCATACTTATCTGTGTTGTCACATTTTCCCAAATCCGTCCAAAATTGCATAACGAAACTCCGAAATAAGAAACGAACAATCAAACCTCTTATATAATAAATAGGAAAAAGAATCCATGTTCTGCCCATACCAATCGATTGATATAAGGTCTAATCGATTGGGATAAAAACTATAACAATCGATTGGGTCTAAAACAATGTCAATTGATTGCTAACATTGGTAATCGATTGGGATGTCAATAAATTGGAATTCTATCCAATCGATTGGGTCCAGACTAATGGCAATCGATTGGTAATTATGCCAATCGATTGGCACTTTGTATTCACCAGCAAATTGTAAAAACAACATATATAAACATAAAAACCATGCATAAAACACATCTAAGCTCCATACCTTGTAAAACATCACATAAAGGGACCAAGTGAGTTAAGACTCACCAAGGGTGTGTTTGGTTGTGTGTGAGATTGAAAACCTCCAAACTCTCTCTCTCCTCCTTCTCTTTCTCCTTCTTTCTTTGTCCAGCTCTCTCTCGCTCTCTCTCGCGCTCTCTCTCTCTCTCTCTCTCTCTCTCTCTCTCTCTCTCTCTCTCTCTCTCTCTTCTTTCTTTCTCTCCTTCTTATCTTCCTCTTCTTCTTTCTTTCCTTCCCTGCTGCCAAGTTATGTGTGTGTGTGTGTGTGGAGATATAGATATAGATATAGATATAACACAAGATATGTGTCTCTCTCTCTCTCTCTCTCTCTCTCTCTCTCTCTCTCTCTCTCTCTCTTAAGCTGTGTAAAACAGGCCCAAGGCCATAAACATTCTCATATATATATAGAGAGAGAGAGGAAAGGGTGCCACACGTTTAATTCTTAAGAAAAGAAAAAAACTTATCTCAACTTATGCCAATCGATTGGTATAGATGGCAATAGATTGGTAACAGATATTTGAAGGTAATTGATTAGAAAATATGGCAATCGATTGGGATATTGCCACGTCATTACTTTTAGTCAGTATGATGGCAATCGATTAGGAATATGTCAATCGATTGGTATCAAAAAGTATCAATCGATTGGGAACAAAGGCAATCGATTAGTATCTAAATCTCACCAATGAAAAGAAAAGTTTATATAAGTATATGGAAATGAAGTTTATTTATTAATACTCTCCAGAAATTCAGGATATTACAATCTTATTGCCATGACTTAGCGACGTCTACCAATGATCCCCGCCCACCACTTTTAAGGACTTGAACCGCCCATCACTTTTAAGGACCTCATGGATCATCAGGCTATCTTAGGACTACTTAGTCCTGCCCACCGTTTTTGAGGACATAATCGCCCACCACTTTTCAGGACCTATGTCCAAGTGTCCACCCACATACAAGTCTTAGAATTTATCAAACCTAGCTCAATCCTGAACTAACATCGACAGATGACAATTCCTATTGTGGCCTGACTACTCTGATTGAAGTGAAATGGACATCAAATTGATCCTCGACTACCACGTTATCTAATGTTTTCACATTACTCTTAATCATGTCTCATTATCGTTTCGCAGTATTCCTTATTCAATCAATAATGCATAACGAAAGTACGAAATGATAATTAAACAACTAAACAGTTTATATCACATATAAACATAAATATCCCAAATATGTAAGTACTAATTGAATGAAGTCATTTTCAATTGATTGGAAAAAGTTGGTTTTAATTGATTAAAACATCTTTAATCGATTGAGAGTAAAGTAAGTTTGATCGATTGAAGTATCTTTTTCAATCGATTGATAAAGCTTCGATCAATTGAATCATGTTCAATTGATTGAAAGTCGTCTTCTCCATAAACTAGGCAGTGACGCACAGTAGGGCTGGGATGCATTTGGGTTCATTCTTTCATGTCCAAAACATGTAAAACAATACACCTAAGCTATTGAGTGAGTTTAGAACTCATAAAAATAAGCAAGGGTGTGTTTAGTTTGAGTTCTTGGAGTTGCCCTCCAATGGCCAATCTCTCTCTCTCTCTCTCTCTCTCTCTCTCTCTCTCTCTCTCTCTCTCTCCTTGGACCCTTTTCTTTCTCTTTGTCTCATATCTTTCTCTTCTTCTTCTTCTTCTTCTCCTCTCTCTCTTTCTCTCTCTCTCTCTCTCTCTCTCTCACGGAATATATATAAGTGTATGTGTGTATGTGTATATGATAGTATGTGTGTAATATATATATATCTTCCTCTCTAAACTCTCAAACCATTCCACACATGAATTGAACCCATATATATATAGGCCAAAGGGGTACAAGTGGTAGCTTCCCTACAAAATTGGGGATAAAATCGCAACATTTTTCAATCGATTGATGCAAGTTCGAACGATTGGGAACAGATCGGTCAGTGCTCAATCGATTGATAGAGGTTCAATCGATTGGGGAAAGGTCCATGTCATGGTTTCAGGTTGGCAACACTTCAATCGATTGAGAAGGACAGCATGTCAATTGATTGATTTCAACCGATTTAACACCACTTTACAAGTATGGTTCAGGCTAGTATACGGAATCTCATATTATTCATATGCATACAAAAATACAGGGTATTACAGTGTGTTAATTTTCTTTTACTCATTCTATAAAGTGTTTTCAGGTGTGGGGTGTATTTTTACTCAATTTTGCATTCTATATATATCATACTAGAACCACATGGTGATTTCTTCATGTGTGAATTTTTTTTCACCCATTTTAAAAGTTTTCACGTTAGTAATAAATTTTACTCTTAGCTTGTTGTTTTGCCATAGCTTATCCAAGTTCAATAGAGTTCATTTGAGTGTTAAAAATTACTCCCAATCGTACTTTGTCTAGTGTAATGTATTGAAAAAGGGGTTACTGTCAATTCCTCAACTCTTTACGAATTTACTGGACATATTTATCTGCTGTTGGATTACTCTATATATTTTAAATCTACATGTGTGTTGGATTTTTTCACTCATGTTAGAAATGTTCCAGTTGAGTGTTGAATTTTACACTAGAAATTTCATTCTACCATACAAAAATCAAATGAGTGATTTATGCATAGTGATGAATTTTACACTAAAGCATTCATTTACACTAAACGCAGCACTGGCTTACTACCACTGTGCGTGTGCATACATCACATGTATATATCACTGTGAGTGATAAATTTCACATGCATATGTGTACGGATTATGATTGCTTTTAAATGAAAATTTCCAAACTAAAAAAGTGTTTTAGACAAAATTAATCAATAGATAACTGTTACAAAACTGATCAATAGAAAACTGTTTATAGCAATAAATTTTGCTCTTAATAAAACTGTTGCAGAACTAGGTTGCGATATATTACAAAACTTATAAACTATTTTTAGTGATAAAATTCGCACAAAAACGGAGCAAATATATAACGAAAAGCTAACAGAAATGATTTGCAATTAGTTGAAGTTTACACTTATATGTTTAATTGTCTAGATGCAGAATACACAGTAACGTGATCCATGTAAACAAACTCCAACCTGCAGACCTATAATTGTGGGATTTAGTACCCAAAATACATTGTACATATATGAAAATCATTAAATATCAAATTTAATGCTATATTTAAATACGTATACAAATGTGTATATTATTTATATATATACTGACTTGTATATTAAGTTATACATACTAGAAAAACTTCACTATACAGTCAAATAAATAGGGAGTTTCGGCTATAACCCCCTTAAATAAAACTCTTCAAAACTAAAACACATGCTACTTTTCTTTACCGCATTAGGCCATTTTTACACTCAAATTGCTATAACTTTTGTTACACAAGTCTGTTTTTCGTAAAATTTGATGTTTTGGAATCAGCAAAATGAGATCTATCAAACGAATTCAATATTTACCATGAAATATTGGGGAGGAAAAAAAATCTAAACATCAAACAAATATGAAAAATTGCATTTTTTTTCACATACATATAATAAAAACATATTTCTTTCGTACAATTAGCACCATAGATGTATAGGTCTTGAAAAAAATACATGAAATCAAAAAAAAAAAAAAAAAAAATCACCCAACAAAAAAACCAATAATTGAGAAAGTTATGGTAGTTTAAAATTGACAGATAATATTATCTGTTACACACACAGATAACAGATAATATTATCTGTAAGATAGATAAAACCTCAAAATCAGGCTTTAACTTAACTTTTTTTTTTTTTTTTTTGTAAAATTTCCACGCCCATTGCGTATATCTCAAAGAAATACATGAAATAAAAGAAAATAATCACCCAAAAAGCCCAATAATTGAGAAAGTTATGGTATTTTAAAGTTGTCAAATAATATTATCTGTCAGTGTCAACAGATAATATTATCTGTTTGAAAGATAAAAATAAAAAACGAAGTTCCAAATTACTTTTCTTTGTACAATTTTCAAGCCTAATGCGTAAATCTCGAAAAAAAATACATGATATCAAAAGAAAAAAAATCAACCAAAAAGGCAAAAAAAAAACGAGTGAGTTATGATGATTTAAAGTTCACAAATAATATTATCTGTGAGCGGAGGGGCTTTTCACCAAATACGAAAAGTAGCGAGAGACTTTTCACAAAATTACAAAAAAAATGTGGATTTTTGGCTAAAACACATCTTTTAGATTAGACCTTATCCAAAAAAGTTTGGTTAACACGGATTTCAGGATAGATTTCTAATACTTCTTTGTGGTTCGAGCTAAAGTGCAATTGTGACTTTTTTTTCATCCAAATTAATGGTTTTACACGTGGGAGGCCTAATTTGAAGGGTAAAAATGACTCTTTTGCCCCTGAAAGTTATATTAAAAGGAAAATAAGGCATAAATCATTTTCTTTTGGTCAAGCACATGACCTATATTGGAAAAATCTTTTAAAAAATGTGAGATTCTTTTTCACCCAATTCAAAACCATTTGTTTTTCTGTAAACGATTTAAAGTATACAAATTTTGTTCTTAACATTGTTATGAAGACTTGGGAGAAATTTGATCATTTCAGTTTGCTCCACTAGCAAATTTTAACGATTACACTTTAATCCTAACCACATGGTATTACTGTCAAAATTTAAACCACAGACATAAGTGTAAAAGCTAAACCACATGGGGATATAAGTGTATTTAACCCATAATTTTACACAAATGCACATACTTTAACAATATTCAATGCCAATTGGCTATAGCCGAAAATCATGACTGGTTAAAAAAAAAAACTAATTTAATGCATGTTGAGCCAGTGTGTGTCTTATTAATCTATATGAGCCTATCACTTGGCACCAATAAAATATAGAGTTGTGTTCTTCCTAGGCCGGTCAAATTCCAACTAAGAGAGAGAAACTCCAAATCAGACCGGATCCCCTCTACCAAATTTTGACAAAACATGGAATTTCTTTTAACAATGATATATGAATAGACTTCCTCATATATTATGACTCTTTAATACTCATTTCTGTCATCACTCTCCATTGCTTTTTTCAAGTCTTCCACTACATATACTGTCGTATCCCATAAACTCCATCTCAATCTATCCAAAAAAAAAAAAACCCAATTCTCTCTCTCTCTCTCTCTCTCTCTCTCTCTCTACAGATCTATATTCATATCTCATCAGCATCCTTCAAAAAACTGTATGATCATTATTTCATTCCATCATTTATAGTTCCCTCTCGTGTAAGTGAATTAAGCAAAGTTCCTCCTATATATCTTGTATGTATGTATCTCTGTATACTATATATATATATGTGTAAATATTTCTGGGAGTTGGGGGTAAAATTAATTGTTTTTCAGCAGTAAACTGGGGGAATGGAAGTTTAGAATCTTTTTTGTTAATCATTGGTCTGCACATTCCAATCAGAACTCGGACAATTTCAGTGTGTGACACAGATTTGAACTGAAAAAAGAGATTTTATTTGTTATTAACATTCTATACTTAAGAATTTCTTTATATCTACTTGTTATATATATATATATAAATACAGATGTATGGTCTTTAGATTTGTATTTGGGTTTTATTCACTGTCTTATAACTGCAATTCAGCTGTGTAAAAAACTCTAGAGAATTTTAACATCTATTCTGTCAAAAAATCTGAGAATTTATTTCTTTCTTTTATTTTTTTTTTCCCTGTTTCTGAGTGGGGTGAAAAAGTTTGGAATTTGAGAAAGCGTAACAAAAGACTTTAACTGAAACAAGGGATTGGATTGGTAACTTATTTTCTGAGTTGACCAAACACATATATGTATAGTATATATATATATATGTAATGAGTACATATATAAGTTAGTTAACAGGGGACTCAGAGAGACAGGTCATAAATGAAAATATGGATATGGAGATTAGTAAGTTTGAATAGGAATCTGAAGTTGTTTTCTATGAGTATCTCTTATCCCGTGAAAGTTCCATGTCTTCTAAACAGAAGAAAAAGAAGTGAACATGAAATTTAGTGGAAGTCGTCCAAGGGCCGCCACAGATTCTAATTGAGTTTTTTGTGTGGTTGGCTCAGTGGCTCTTGCCTTGGTTAGCCTGTCCCTGGCTAAGTGTTTCTATGTTTAGTTGGAGTAGGTGTCTCTCCTTGCCTTTTTAGTTGGATAGCCTACTATTCCATATTAGATCTGTTTGTTTCTCTATATTTTGGAACTTCTTTATTTTGTTATGGGATATGCTCTTTACTCTTTTGTTCCGATTGTAGATTCACAGTATGCCCGTTTGTTTTTTTAGATGCGGTTTGAATTTTGTTTTTTTTTTATTAGCCATTTTAACAGGAAAAAAAATTAAAAAAAGAAAAAAAAGTTAACAGTGGGACTGAAAGCTAACCATTTTCTCCGCAGCTACAACACAAAACTAATCGATAATCTCAAGTGGAAAAAAAAAAAAGGCGATTTGATTTAAGTGGGTAAAAATGGCGGCAGCATTGGCCGGAGACGATCTGGCTCGGTCAATGAGCCGGAGAATGAGCTTCTCATCTAGCCGGAGAAGTTGGGCTTCGGCCAGTATCCGGGAAGCCTTCACCACACCAGGCGGCGATGCTTTCTCAAGGAGTGGGAGAGAGGACGATGAGGAAGAGCTGAGGTGGGCCGCCATTGAGAGACTTCCGACGTATGATCGGATGAGAAAGGGTATGCTTAAACAAGTTTTGGATAACGGAAGGATTGTTCATGAAGAGGTTGATGTTGCCAATCTTGGTTTACAAGATAAAAAGCAATTAATGGAGAGTATTTTGAAAGTTGTTGAAGATGATAATGAGAGATTTCTTCAGAGGGTCAGAGATAGAACTGACCGGTGAGTCTAATATTTCTCTACTTACTCTTTTTTCTTTTTTTTTTTAATTCTTGAATTTTTTTTTTTAGTCTAATTAAGAAAAAGAATTTATTGAATTTTTTCATCTTTTCTCATACAGAGTTGGAATTTTTTTTTAACTTGTATCTAAATTTTTTTACTAGTATTCTTGAATAATTTTCAGTCTAAAAGAAATTTTATGATACTTCTTCAACAATTTCTAGTGTAGGAAATTTTTTATAAAATTCTGGATCATTACACAAACATTTGATGTTCCCAAATTTGAAATCTGGTGGTTAACAATGTTGTCTTACTAATTTTTACCATAAAAATTTTGGAATTTCTAATCATTTCTCATATAGGGTTGGAATTATTATTTCCCATTTTGAAATTCCGTCAATTCTATAAATTATTGAACAGATTTGTTCTTAGAAAAGATTGTATGATTTTTTTTTTTTTTTTGATCATTTCTGACACAGGGTTGGTATTGATATTCCCAAGATTGAAGTCCGGTTTGAGCATTTATCAATAGAAGGAGACACCTATAGTGGAAGCAGAGCTCTTCCAACTTTGCTCAACGCAACGCTTAATACTCTAGAGGTATTTTTTTCCGTCTCGTCAATTTTCTTCATTATTATCTTCTTCTTTTTTTTCCCCCCTTCTTATATTTAGTTGTTATAAACTTTTTTATTATTTGTGTTTTTTGCTAGGGTATAAGTAAATTACCTGTTTGTTAAGGTACAAAGTTGTAGACTGCTTTTTTTTGGCTCCACATGTGTGAAAATACTATAATTCTTAGAATGATATTATGATTTCTAAATTTGAATTTGAATTTTTTTTTTTGGTTATTATAAGGAGAAGGGGCAGGGGTCGAACACTGGACCTATGCAGGGGTCTAAGACCCTGCTGTGCTCTAAAAGAGTTGTACTCACTTTGCATTTGGATTCCAGATTTGGGTTCTAAATATTTTAACAGTTGTACCGGATGCAGTGACAGTACCACTGCATATAGTTTTGTTAAAGCATTTAGAAACAAAATTTGAGTTTCAAATTTGGGATTAGTATTACTTGGTTGTGGAAGCTCACAGGGTTCAATTTTTCTCTTTTTGGTTTTTGGTATAAGAAGGTTTCAAATCAATCTGTAGAACCGTCTAGTTCTGATGATCCCTTTCTTCTTTCAACTTCTCAAATTCAGAAATTTTCCTCTCTCTCTCTCTCTCTCTCTCTCTCTCTCTCTCTCTCTCTCTCTCTCTCTCTCTCTCTCTCTCTGGGGAAGGGGGTATTTATGTATGCCTATATATGCACTTGACTATGTGAAAGTTGAAATGAATAACACAATGTTTCTGTAACATCTATTCAGAAAAGATTCAGCAATACCATGGGTAAATTATTCTCTCTATCTGTGTGTGTGTGTGTGTGTGTGTGTGTGTGTGTTCTCGTCCTTAATGTATTGTAATTTGTACTGAACAGGGAGTCCTTGGACTTTTGAGGCTTTCACCATCCAAGAAAAGACTTCTCAACATACTCCGCGACGTCTCTGGCATTGTGAGACCATCCAGGTATCTGTGTTCATCAACTTTCACACACAACACACATATACCTCATTCAATGGCTTAGTACATGTTTTTTTTAATTTTTTATTCTTATGTAACCACAAATTCTACTGAAATAGCCTTTTTTATTTTTGGGTAGTGACATTCTATATCAAAAGTTTTATTAATTCCCAGGCATTTATGGTATGATGTAGCTATGTATAGCGCGATAAAAAGATTCGCGGAAGTATTTTTATTTTTTATTGTTGACCTTATTTGCCGACGTCTTAAACTTTTTGAGCAACTCACGACTAAACATGCATTTAGAGTTTAAGTCTTCGATATGTATCTGTGTGTATATGTGTGTATATATATGTGTGTGTGTGAGTGTTGTGACTTGTGAGGCACTACTATTAACAGCATGTTTTGATACTTATATAGGCCCATTAACCTTCTGAAATATCCGTCACTTATTTTTTTTTCTTGATTGTCATCATAACTATAGCAAAAAGACTGATTAATTTGGTTATTGATAGCCCGATAAAATGAATTTACTGAAATATATGTTTCTGACTAAATTTGAGTTTCGCAGGATGACACTACTTCTCGGGCCTCCAGGCTCCGGGAAGACCACATTGCTGCAGGGCCTTGCTGGAAAAATGGACAAGGACTTAAGGGTGTGTACAAAGTTCTTTTAACCTTATCAACAAAAATTGGAGTTTTTTTTATCAAAATTTTGAAATCTTGGCCACTTAATGTCCTAAATTCTAACACTTAGTTTTTTGTAAATAATTTTTGGGTACAGTCAACAGGAAAGATCACATACTGTGGTTACGAAATGAACGAGTTCATACCTCAGAGAACATGTGCTTATATAAGTCAGCATGATCTTCACCACGGTGAAATGACAGTGAGAGAGACTTTGGATTTCGCAGGGCGGTGTTTGGGTGTTGGAACACGATATGATCTGCTCGCTGAATTGTCGAGGAGAGAAAAGGATGCTGGAATTAAACCAGACCCCGAGATTGATGCCTTCATGAAAGCCACTGCTATGGCTGGCCAAGAATCTAGTTTGGTCACAGACTATGTTCTCAAGGTTGGTTTTGTTTTCCACCTCCTCTTGCCAACTACAAAAACTTTTGCTTAGGCTTTGTCCGGTTCATGGGTTTGACGAGGAGAAGGAAAAGAAAATACCCAGAAAGCACTTTTCTTTGCTTGGGCTATGAGGAAAACAGCGGGGAAAATAGAAAGGAAAGGAAATCTTTAATTTTGTGAGTCAGTTGCCTTCCTCTTTCTTGGAGGGGTTATATATATATATATATATATGTTGATAATTTAAATGTGGAGCAGAACACTAGAGAATCCTTCTTGTTTTCCTGTCCTTTTTCCTTTTCATTCTCTATATTTGCAAACCAAACAGAGCTTAAATCACCAAAATCAATTTTATGCATATTGAACTGACTAAGAAGTTGCTATGAAAGATACTTGGAATAGATATTTGTGCTGATATTATGGTGGGTGATGAGATGAGAAGAGGTATCTCTGGTGGACAGAAGAAGCGTTGCACAACAGGTACGATAAAAACACTTGTATATATGTGTCTATAGATCAGTAAACCAACTATATGACAAGAGTACTGTCTGAAAATTGGTTTTTTCTGTGAATGCTGCAGGAGAGATGTTGGTTGGTCCAGCAAAGGTGTTTTACATGGACGAAATCTCAACTGGTCTTGACAGTTCAACTACTTTCCAAATTGTCAAATTCATGAGGCAAATGGTTCACATAATGGATGTAACCATGATAATCTCTCTTCTCCAGCCAGCGCCCGAAACTTATGATCTTTTTGACGAAATTATCCTTCTCTCCGAGGGTCATATTGTGTATCAAGGTCCACGAGAAAATATTCTTGAGTTCTTCGAAGCTGTAGGATTCAAATGCCCAGACAGGAAAGGCGCTGCAGATTTTCTTCAAGAAGTCACATCCAGGAAGGACCAAGAACAGTATTGGTACAAAAAGAACGAGCCTTATAGATATATATCATCCCATGAATTTTCTCAGCGGTTCAACAATTTCCATGTGGGACAGAAAATTGTTGATGAACTCGTATTACCATACGATAGAAGTAAAGTCCATCCTGCAGCTTTGGTGACAACAAAGTACGGTATATCTAATATGGAACTCTTCAAGGCGTGTTTATCAAGAGAGTGGCTACTGATGAAGCGAAACTCGTTTATATACATATTCAAGACTACCCAGATCACAATTATGTCGGTTTTCGCTTTTACGGTGTTCTTTAGAACAAATATGAAGCATGGTAGATTAGAGGATGGAGGGAAATTTTATGGTGCTCTGTTCTTCAGTCTCATCAATGTGATGTTTAATGGAATGGCCGAACTTGCGCTCACCATTTTTAGACTTCCCGTTTTCTTTAAACAAAGGGATTCATTGTTTTACCCGGCTTGGGCTTTCGCGTTACCAATTTGGCTTCTTCGGATCCCCCTCTCTCTTATGGAATCTGGGATTTGGATCATTCTCACCTATTACACTATTGGTTTCGCCCCTGCTCCTAGTAGGTATGTATGACCAAGTACGTACATGTAATTGTCATTTCCAAGTACTTATAAGGCATCTTCAAGGTCATAAAAAAAGCTCATGTTCTTCTCAAACTCACTATATGAACCAAGGATTTTCCCTTGATGCCGAGATGGTTTAAGGCTCTATTTGGTTTGCGGATTACGGGAATCAAAAGGAAAAGGGAAGGAAAACTATTTACCCCTTGTGTTTTCTCTAATCATTTCCTCCATGCTTATAAAAACTCCAGAAAAGAGGAAAGAAGTGACTCAAAAAATCCAAGAGTTGAAATTTATTTTCACCCTATTTTCTCTTCCTTCTTATCTTCCTCATTGTTTCCTTAATAACCACACAGAGAAAAGTGTTTTCCTCGGTGTTTTCTTTTCTTTCCCCTCTCTAAATCGATGAACCAAACAGAGCCTGAATACTTTGATGATTTCAGAACTTTTCTAGAGCTGCTGAAGGATTCTGGCTAGTTCTCCAATAGTAGCACTATGGAGAGGAATTTTTTTTATATACATGAAGTATTCTTGATGTTTCGTCCAATGATTAATAGCTACTATAAATATTGTTCAACTTGAAAAAAAAAAAAATCAGGTTTTTCCGCCAGTTATTGGCATTCTTTGGTATACACCAAATGGCTTTGTCTCTCTTCCGTTTCATTGCGGCCATTGGAAGAACGCAGGTTGTTGCCAACACTCTTGGTACCTTTACGTTGCTAATGGTTTTCGTCCTTGGTGGTTTCATTGTTGCTAAAGGTTGGTTATTATTGTCTTTTTACTACTTGCCAATTTTCTGGTAAAAAGTGAATGTAACTCAAGTGAGGAAATACTATGGTATAAATTATTGCAAAGCACAATCTATAATAAATTTCAACTTTGCCTGTAGATGACATCAAACCATGGATGATTTGGGGTTATTGGATGTCTCCCATGATGTACGGACAGAACGCCATAGCCATCAATGAATTTCTTGATAAAAGATGGAGTGCGGTAAGCCCAGAGAATATTTTCTTATTCACACTAGTTTTTTCTCATGCAGATAGCTACTTTCTTTACATAATTATATTAGCATTTCTTGGTTCACGGATTTAAGAAAGAAAAAAGAAAAAGAAAACCACAAAGGAAAACACTTCATCTTGTTTCATTAATGGTTATCAAGAAAACCAGTGAGAAATATAGGAGGGACAAAACAAGAAGAAAAATAAGGTTTTTTTTTAGTTTAGCTTTTTTTTTCTTTTATTATTATTCTTATATGTGTTTTGCATTTCATTCCTTTTCCTTTTTTCGTGATTTTTAACTATTTTTTAGACTTTTCATATTCTGAAGTTCTTAAGTGTAGGAGAAAGACTAGAAGAACTGTTTACAAATCAAACAGAATCATAAGGTGTAACATTTTTTTTTGGCAGCCCAATATAGATACAAGGATTCCTGAACCTACAGTTGGGAAAGTTCTTCTGAAGGCTAGGGGCATGTTTGTGGACGACTATTGGTATTGGATTTGTGTTGCTATACTGTTTGCATTTTCTCTGCTCTTCAATGTCTTGTTTATTGTGGCACTGACGTACTTGAATCGTAAGATATATGACTTTGTCACTTTGATAAGCTTTCTATTGATTACATATATATATATATAATATATATTGAATTCTGAATATTGTTTTGATCATTCTTTGAAACTCAAATGCAGCTTTTGGAGATTCAAAAGCTACTGCTGTAGATGAGAGCGCTGAGAATAAGAATAAGAAGACACCACTTAAGGCAGGAACAGATAAAAGCTCTGCATCTACAGCCCCATTGTTTGAAGGTTAGAGTTCATACCTGGTTTTAGATCCCTCGTGTGAATTTTCTTCCATGTTTTTTTTGATGTTCTTGCAACTAGTTTGAATCAGGTTTCTTTTCAATGCGAAGGTTTAAAATTGGCTAGGAGAACAAGTTTAGGCTCCCTTTGGTTCATGAATCCAGTGAAAAAATTGAAAAGAAACACTAACGAAAACACTTGCCTTTGTTTGGTTATTTTGAAAAACAGTTAACAGTAATAGGAAGGAAAATAAAATCGGAAGGAGTCATTTTCCTTCTGTTTCTTCCTACTATAACTGATTTTTTAATTTTCATTTAAAAATAAAAAGGTTCTAGTATTGTTTAACCATGAAGGAAAACATAGGGAAATGGTTTTTCCTTCTTGTTTTCCCTTCATTCTTCTTTCCATTCTCTATATTTGCAAACCAAACACAGCATAAGGGAACTTTTCTTTTTGGAAAAATCCACCTAGGTGGTGTGGAGATTTGGAATAGATCTTCATGTTTGTCGACACCAAGAATAGAATTGCCACTCAAGATTTGAAAGTTGAAACTAAAGAGTCCAGTGAACAGGAAGTGAATAAAGTATAACCAATGCTTTCCCTTTTTGTTGCTGAATAAGAACAGGTATTGATTTGGCAGTGAGGAACAATCAAGTGCGTACCAACGCAAGAGCTGTAGAGAATGCAAATAACAAAAGAGGGATGGTGTTGCCATTCCAGCCCTTGTCACTTGCATTCAACCATGTCAATTACTATGTTGACATGCCCGCAGTAAGTCACTTCTCCTCCCACACACACGCACACATATATATATATATATATATATGTATACACGCATATTGCCTACTGCGTATCTAAAAGTACGCATTTCTAGTGGACAAAAAATTTCTTACCAACCCCATTAAAATTAGGACATCAAATTACTTGGTAAAGGAGTTAAGAGTAAATTACTTACGTACCCTAAATTGAAATATACTATAGTGCATTATTTTAATGAGTTGGCAAGGAGTTTTCTTGTCCACGTAAACTTGAACACAATACTAGCCATATAGCATCCGATCCGCGTTTCTTCAGTTTAAGATTCTTAACTTGCACAATTGTGGTTGTACATCAGGAAATGAAGACACAAGGGATTGAGGAGACTCGTCTTCAACTCTTACGTGACGTGAGTGGTGCTTTTAGGCCTGGTGTTCTAACAGCATTAGTTGGTGTCAGTGGTGCTGGAAAGACCACTTTGATGGATGTGTTAGGGGGAAGAAAAACTGGTGGTTATATTGAAGGAAGCATAAGCATTTCTGGGTACCCAAAGAACCAAGCAACTTTTGCTCGTGTCAGTGGCTATTGTGAACAGAATGACATCCATTCCCCACACGTCACCGTTTATGAATCTCTGTTGTACTCTGCCTGGTTGCGTCTTGCACCTGATGTCAAGAACGAAACAAGAAAGGTATAAATATATGTCTATGTATACATGTATATATTTAGTCCGAACCCATTTGGTCTAGTTTCCAATATACATACTGGAGCAGGTGTGTGTCTATTCTTAGGATACATGGAGTCAGTTTGAAATGTGTCCAAAAGTTTCAAAAACGTTGGTATGGGTATGCCGACATTTCCTAAAATACAAAATATACTATGTTCCATACAATGTTGTAAATATGATGACGTCAGATTTAATACTAATCTTGACTAGAATTTAATTGAAGGGTCTATCTATCCCTTCATATGAAAAGCTGGAAATTTGTCTTTTCTATCAATTTTGAGTTTCTACTTGATTTCTCAATATCACATATGTGGAATAGAGTGTCAATCTAGGAATGGGGTGAAAGAAAGATATATGTCGTATACCATGTCCTATGCTGTTGACAAGGGTACTTTGAGAGCAATAGGCGGGTCGATATAACATTGATTTTCATTATGTTCCTGTAATTATATGTCTTCCGTAACGTGCTCACATTAGATTTTTTTTTATATATATATATGTTGGAAAAACTATAAAGGCAATAAAATAAATACATAATTCATACCTTTACTAATACGCAGTGGATTAAATCTAGATCAACGAATCGAGACCCGCTCTACAAGCAATCACAGGAACACTCAATCACGCACAACTTCTCGTCGCACGAAATAGACTACTAGAGCCTATGTCTTGTATCCTCACCACAAGACCTAGGGTTCTTGATGGAAACCCTAGAGAAGGAGAGAGAGAGAGAGAGAGAGAGAGAGAGAGAGAGAGAGAGAGAGAGAGAGAGAGTTGTAGAGGAGATGCCAATACAGAAAACTAACGTCTGTTCTGTATTGTATTTTTCTTGTATTTGAAATTGTTTCTAAAGACTTATCCCATATAAATAAGTCTTGGACTCCCAATTGGACTAGGTTTCTCATGGATAGAGATAAATTTAATTTGAATTAAATTTAATTCAAATCATAATTATCTCCTAACCAACTTAACTCATGTGGATGTGATATACATATACTAACAATATATATATATATATATATATTTTTCTCTATCATATCTAGAGAGGTCTGTGAGGCTTAGAAAATTTGAGAAGGTACGTCAGCTTTCTTATCATTTTTTCGAATTCATCAATTAACAAGCTTAGTTTTCGCAGACTTTCTGGTGTAATAACTTACTTTCACCTAATAGAAAATGCATGGTTTGCTTTTAAAATATATTTTTAATCTTTTTTGGGTATAGATGTTTGTGAAGGAAGTGATGGACTTGGTTGAGTTGAACCCTTTGAGGAATGCTATTGTTGGGCTTCCAGGAATAAATGGTCTCTCGACAGAACAGCGAAAGAGGCTGACTATAGCTGTCGAATTGGTAGCTAATCCCTCAATCATCTTCATGGATGAGCCAACATCCGGGCTTGATGCTAGAGCTGCTGCAATTGTTATGCGAACTGTGAGAAACACCGTTGATACAGGCCGAACAGTTGTGTGCACTATCCACCAGCCGAGCATTGACATCTTTGAAGCTTTTGATGAGGTGGGTAGTTCTCAATTTCATTCTTTTGGCATTTAGGCTCTGTTTGGTTCATGTAAGCGAGGGAAAGGAGAAAAAAAAAACACTGAACAAAAGCACTTTTCTTTGTTTGGTTAATAAAGTCTGCATGTTTTGTGGTTTTAAGGAGGGAAAGAAAAGAAAACACTGAACACAAAAGCACTTTCCATTGTCTGGTTAAAAAGGAAAACCATAAAAGATGAAGTAAAAGAAAATAAGCTAATGGATTTTGCAAGTCACTTCCCTTCTTTTTTTCATAACTGTCTTGTCTAATGTTGTTTACTCATGGAAGAAAGCACTAGGGAAAATATCATTTTTAGGCTCTAAATTAGCAAACCAAACAGAGCCTTAGGTCATGGAAATAACCTTTTCTTCTTCTCAGCTTTAGTACTAACATTTTTCCCTGCAGCTACTCTTGATGAAGAGAGGAGGACAAGTCATTTATGCTGGACCTCTTGGTCGCCAATCTCACATGCTTGTAGAATATTTTGAAGTGAGCAAATAACCAACTCTTCTATAACTCAATTTTGCATTGAAATTTTTCAAAATTCTTGTTTTTGAAATCATATTGCACACTAATACATCCTTTAATACATAGTAGTGACTCAATATATAGCCTTACTCATGACTAATATTTGTGAACTCTCACAGTCTATTCCAGGGGTACCCAAGATCAAAGATGGTACCAATCCTGCAACATGGATGCTTGATGTCAGTTCTCCTGCCGTCGAGACTCAACTGGATGTGGACTTCGCAGAAATTTATGCCAACTCCGATCTGCATAGGCACGTAAAATAGGCAACAATAAATCTCTCTCTCTCTCTCTCTCTCTCTCTCTCTCTCTCTCTCTCTCTCTCTCTCTCTCTCTCTCTCTCCATATATATTTGTCATATATGCAACATGGCTACAATCCTTATTTTGTTTCAACTTTTTTTCTACATCAAGTCTTGTACTAATACTCTCTATATATTTGTATCTATCAGGAGGAATCAAGAATTGATCAAAGAGCTGAGTACTACACCACCAGCGTCTCAGGATCTATATTTCCCAACAAAATACTCCCAATCCTTCATTACTCAATGCAAGGCTTGCTTCTGGAAACAGCACTGGTCCTACTGGAGGAACCCACAGTACAACGCCATTCGCTTTTTCATGACAACCGTTATCGGTATCCTGTTTGGAGTCATTTTCTGGAACAAAGGAAAGACAACGTAAGTCACATATGTATATTTGTATGCACCTTTGCTTCATTGTTGCTATGTTTATCTTGAAATGAATATTGGCGACCATTCAACAGGCACACACAACAAGACTTGATGAATCTACTTGGAGCTATGTATTCGGCTGTCATGTTTCTTGGAGGAACAAACACTTCTGCTGTGCAGTCTGTTGTAGCAATCGAAAGAACTGTCTTTTATCGTGAAAGAGCAGCTGGGATGTATTCAGCGTTGCCTTATGCATTTGCACAGGTACAAATCTTTGGTGTCCACATTTGTGTGTGTGTGTGTGTATTTATATGTATATAAATATATTCAAATGCTAACCTACTACATTCATGTAGTAGGATAGCATTGGTTCGGTTTTAAATGGACAAGGAAAGTACTTGCCATATTGTTAAACTGAAGATAGTTAACTTTACAGCAAGAGCACTCAAGTAATTTAATTTAAAGCATTTGTAGATTTCCATCATTGTCTTCAATGAAGTGGCGGGGACTGTTTTGTCTATTAAAAAATGTACGCTTATAGATATGTAGAAGGTTAGCGTTGGAACATATATGGTCTAATATCTCATAATCATTATTAACCTTGCAGGTGGCAGTAGAGACCATTTACGTGGCGATCCAAACATTTCTTTACAGTCTTATCCTATACTCCATGATTGGATTCGTTTGGCAAGCTGACAAATTCTTTTGGTTCTATTTCTACATATGCATGTGCTTCGTGTATTTCACATTGTACGGTATGATGCTTGTCGCGCTCACTCCCAACTACCAGATTGCTGCCATTGTCATGTCCTTCTTCCTCAGCTTCTGGAATCTATTCTCTGGTTTCCTCATCCCAAGGACGGTATGTTTACATATAATATACATGTAACCAATGTACATGAAATGGTTTAAAAGACCTGGTCACTAATTTTATTAGAGCTTGAGATATATACATTGTTGGTGCCATTCTGGAACAGCTTAGGCTTTTGAAGCAACTATTGATTCAATAGTTTTTACAGGATCAACACAGACAAAGAAGGAAAATCTTAGAATGAGACAGTTTTTTTGAAATCCTTAAATTTCTTCATATGAAGATAAAGCACTCATTTCAATGCTATGGGATAATGTTCTTTTACCTATATATATATATATATATATACTATGGGATACAAAGCACCCCCATTTTACATATGCAAAATGAACGAAGGGGATGGTTTCAATTCTTGTGGTCTCCAATACTTTGACTTAGACATGAAATTGTTTCTGCTTACAAGTTCTCTTAGGCGCTATTTGGATGATGGATATACTAAGGGACGGGAAAAGAAAACACAGAGGAATCTTTGTTTGGTTATTAAGGAAAACAATGAGGAAAATAGGATGAAAAAATAAAATAAGGTCCTGAATTTTTTGCGTCATTTCCATTCTTCTATTTAATTTATAGTCTTATCTAAGCAAGAAGGAAAACACTGGGAGAATAGTTTTACTTTCCTTTTCTTTTGTTTTCCTTCACTGAATCTGCAAATCAAGTGGAGCCTCAAGGAAAGAGAGAGAGAGTGAACCTAACGGTGAGTTTTGTGTTAAATATTTTGCAGCAAATTCCGATATGGTGGAGGTGGTACTACTGGGGATCACCGGTGGCATGGACAATCTACGGACTTGTGACATCTCAGATTGGTGACAAGAAAGAATTTGTAATAGTGCCAGGAGAATTAAAAAACATAACGGTGAGTGAGTACTTGGATCAATTCTTAGGCTTTAAGTACGACTTCCTTCCAGCCGTTGCTGCTGCCCATGTTGGTTGGGCTGTCCTCTTCTGCTTCGTCTTCGCTTATGGCATCAAGTTCCTCAACTTCCAAAGAAGATAGTTTCAAACCTTACAAGAAATCTTTACACTTTTTTTTTCCTTGTTTCGTATACAGATTGCGAGAGAGTAATAAGGTGAGGGGAGGGAAAAGAGAACAGCTAATGGTACTTTTACTAGAATTTGGTAATTTTTGTTGGCTTGTGAACTCATTCCATGTTCGTCAATGAGATTGTTTAATTTGTTTATATATTTCTTGTTCAGTAAAAGATACATTAATTGTTTCCCATTATTGAATAAAAGATGAATTGTGTAGGTGTTTATATATTTTTTCTTTATCCATTACTTCTTTTCATGATGTATTTTTTCCTTTTCTAAGAGCAAAATGATCAAAACTATGTGCTTTCATATCCACATAGTGTTTGTTTTTTTTTTTTTTTCATGACACTTGTTCATGCCTCTTCGATTAACAAACTACCTACCTTACGAAGCAACACACCCACCTCACAATAAATACAAATAATAACTACCTACCCACCTTACGAAGCAACACAACCATCCCACAATAAATAATAATAATAATAATTATTATTATTATTTAGCATAGCAGCTTAAGCATCTAGGGGAGACAGGCATGGACCACGGCCCTCACCAAGATTTTAAAATTTGATAATTTTTCGTAGTTTTTAAAAATTTTAAATTTTCCCTGACACCCACAAAACAAAAAATAAAAAATAAAAGTAAAAACTGTGTTTTCACAACATGACCCACCCCCTAACAGTTATTTCTAGATGTGCCACGGAGCTTAAGCAAAGAGAATGTGAATTCAATAGGATTCTCTCTTTGCTTTGCTTTAGGACAAGGTATAAATATACTAGAGGCACAAACCGCTTGACAAGATCAATTTACTTGGAGCTATGTATGCAACAGTTTTCCTGTTTCTTGGAGCACCAAATACTATGTATTCAGCCTTTTTTTTTTTTTTTCCAGATGAAGAGAGGAATCCTCCTAAGCCGGGCCAAAGACTTCTCTGCAGTGTACCCCCAAATTCATGCAAAGCCAGCTCTGCAGGGTAAAACCCTCGCCCCGGTATATGCACTTGTTTGTGAAGGTGAATTACTCTCAAAAGAAATTCATATCATCAAACAAAATGTTTTAGCAGAACTTATTACGTACCTAACTATGATAAAGAGAGATCAATGATATTCACCCACATTCATCTACAATAACTCTTTCAACATAAAATTTCCAGAAATGGAATTATGCAAGTACCAAATGATAATCTTCATCAGTTCAACAAAAAGGGACCTCCAAGCTCACTGCTCTAGATCTCTCCTTATCTCCCAAAGCAAATTGTCCTATTAGATTCTATAATCATCAGAAGTAAATAAGACTGGGATATATAATCCGATCACACCCAGATCTCCAAGTAGCAAACAAAGGTAACAAAGCATCCTCTTAAACAAGAGAGACGCAATTCATTTTACGAACATCAAAAAGCTAAAATTGCTAGAACAGCATCTTTTCTGTACCTATCTTTCTTTAAACATTGATTGCCATAGCTTTGTATCATTCAGGTTGAACAGGAGCATTTGCAAAGTCCTGAATCTCCTTCTTGCTCTTGATGGTGCACTTTTTGTTGGTTTCGAAGTCGACTTTATCCAAGTCCTCAGCAATCCCCATGTATCCAAACAGCACAATTTCCTCCACTTTGTGTCCGTGGTTTCCTTCTTCCCCACTCTTGCTGCTTTTACCCTTTTCAGAAGCTATATGACCAAAGTCTGTTCTTCCATGCTTGTTCTCAGCAAAATATTTGTGAAGCCTCTCTGCGTCTTGTACACCAGAGAATGTACCCAAGAACTTCACCAAAAGAATGCTATGGTTTGCAGGCTTCCCAAGTGAAATCTTGATCTTCCCTCCACTAAAACCTTTGCCTACCACCAAAGGAAAAGCAACGAAATAAACATCTAAAATATGCTTATAGCATGTTTGGTGGTCACTTGAATTTGAATAAACCCGTTCATCAGCTTTTCAATTAAAGTTTTCTTTGTGACAAGTAAATTTGTATTGAGAAGGCAGGGCGGCCAAACACAAGGGAGGCCAAAAATCATCTTGTCAGTTAAATTGCTATGTAAAATTATTAATGCGGCCATTATACAAGGATGCCCAAACAGTCCCTTAAGAGAACACACTCACCTTCCTAATACAGTTGCTAATTGCCTAAATATTTGATCCAATTTCAGACTACTGCATAGGCTTTTCTCTAATGAACATGCATCGGGAGCTTTTGTTTCCAGCCAAAATTTTAATTTTAAACCAACTAGTTGTATATGTAAATCAATAATATACATATTAACACTCACCTCTAAGAAAATCCCCAAGCGCTTCGGTGGATATGAGCTTCTTCCCTTTTGGGTCACTTTCTGAAATAGAGCTGTTACGAATAACTACAATGGGAGGCCATAGTATAAGGTCCTCTTTCTGAGCCAATGCTTCAGAACTAGAAATGAAATCTGGGACCCATGTGGTAACATCAGGAGCCACCGTACTCTTCCACCCCAACAGAACACAAATTGCTTTGTGAAGACCCAAGTGCTGCGCTCTCAACCCAACCTTGTGAGACATGAAGGCATGTGTTACCAAGCATTTGGTGTCCATGAAATCTTTCGATAAGCTGGAAAAACAAGAACAAAAAACATAAAATGGTACTTCACTTTTAAGGGAGTAAGGGGATTTGAGCAATTTCAAGATAGTAGGTCAAGAACTCTAATCTTGTCGAGCCAGATAGTGCACAAGCATCACTGATTCACTACTACTAAACGCCCAGGACAAAAAGTGAAAAAGGAAGATGCCAAATGGTAATTTGACTTTCAACAGAGTAATCGAATTTTCTCAATTAGAACTTCACCTTTGATATCCAAAATGTACAACAGAAAACTACATCAAAATAAGCCATCAACCAATATTGCTCTCGATGGGCCCAAAACTATCCACAAACCATACCACACTTCACAAAATAAGCCATCAGGCAACATTGCTCTCAATCATGACCATGAGTTTGTGTCAAGAGTACATGCATATTAAGATGTTGAGTTCATGATTCCTCGCCATGTTACTTACCCCAACCCTTCATAATGCATGGAGTACCCGTGACTGACACGACACCCGAATAAGGGTACTTATCTCTCCAACCCTTCAAAATAGTGTAAAATCCTTGAAAACAGGATGAACGAGTCTGTACCCGACAAGGGGTGGCAATCGGGTTGTGTCAGGTCATAATCGTGTCGGGTCAAAATCGTGTCATCTTAAACGTCATAATCGTGTCGGGTCATACACGGGTCACCCGTTTAACCCATATAGAGGTGTCATCGGTTCAGTTGGGTTCAATTCGATTCGATTTGATTTTTTTTTTTTTTTTAATGTTTTGAAATCCAACCAAAGTGGTTAGTTCTGTCGATTTTTTAAGCTTTTGGTCCATTTTGACAATTTGGGCGGTTGGATCGATTTTTTAGTTGTAGGTAATTTTAAGAAAACCGACCGGTTAGCTCGGTTCGGTTATTCGAAAAAAGCTTACAACCCTACTAAGAACACAAACAAGTTTTCCCATTAAGTGTATCAACTATTAACACGTATTACAATTACCTATCATCTTAAATACCAAAATACTGCAAATATAACAATATCCAACTATTATATACTTAACACCCAAGCGCATCCAAACAAAATGAATAAGAAGAAATATAGTTTTTACTAGCTATATAAAGAAATTTCTTCACTTACCATCCATCAAGAATCAAGATTAATGGGAAATGGGAAATAAAGAACAGAAGAAGAGGGAAAATGTGAGAAATGAGAACAGAGACCTAACGTGTCAAATTAGGTCAAAAGTTAGAAAAGTGAGATATTACTATATTAGTCCCAAATTAAGCGGGAAATGCCACAAAAAAAAAATGTTTGCTTAATTCTTTGTACTCTAAAATTGGACTCATATATATTATTTTGATAAGTCACTCTTATATATATAGTATAGATTTTTACATTGCATATTTGTATCATTTAATATATATTTACTAATTTTATTTGTTTGGTAAGTTGGTAACTAAAAAAACAATTTTAGTTTATATATCTTCTCTTTTTTTTAGAAATAAATATTTTTTTTATTCTTATTTATATTATTTGTATTTTAGACTTATAGATTATTAAAAATTATTTTTAAAACTAAAAAAAATTGCCCCAACCGCAGCTAACCGGGTCAAACAGGTTAGAAGGGTTGACCCGCTTAAAGTATGACCCAACCCGTTTATTAATCGTGTCAAACAGGTCTCAACTCGTTTATCACCAGTGCCCTTATACGGGTCACCCAAACCCATTTATTTTCGTGTCGGGTCGAAAATTGTCACCCTCACCTGTATGGTTTTTTTTTTCTTCAGAAAAAATCTAAATTATTGGGCTGAATGCAACAATATGCTAAATGGGAAGCAAAATAGCGGACTTGAAAAGTTGAGACATTGTATGAATAAATAGAATGGAAACCACAAAAATAAAGGATTTACAAAAAGAAAAGGAGATAAAAACTGGTTTGTTGTTCCAAAACAATTCAACAATCGCTACTTGCGACATACAGTGGAGAGAGAGCAAAGATAGCGACTTCCTTCGAAAGTTCAAACATTTTATGCGTAAATATAACGAAAACTATAAAATTGAGGAATTTAAAAAACAAAAAGAAAAGGAGATAAAAACTGGTTTGGTGTTCCAGACTAGTTCAACAATCAGTACTCATGATATATAGACGAGAGAGAGGGAGAGAGAGAGAGAGAGAGAGAGTGAGAGAGATTGATTATACAGAGGAGTTGCAACTACCTACAATGAAACGAATCACCTTCCGACATAGGAGGAGATGACCACTGGAACGCAACTTCGCACCAAGCGTCCAATGATCGACACTTGGAGTTGTGAAGCTTTGGAATTAATTTATTTTACATCTTAGACCTTAGTTTTGTTCTTTGTTTTTTTAATTTTTTAAACATAATGTTACTTTCATGTTGCACAGTAATATAAAATAAAAAAAATAATAAAAAAAAAAGTAATTAATAATCGTGTCCCCGCCATGTCTGTCCTATTTTAGGGTTTGCCGTATTGGCGACATGTGCCTCTTAGTTGCCTATGTGGCACTTTTGAAGTATCATTACTTAGTACAAGGAAAATGAGTAAAATGGTTCTAAATACTTTCTTTTCCTTCATCTTCAGAAAGCTAACCAAACAAGAGAAGGTATGTTTCCTTTCTCTTCTCTCGTCTACCAAACAGGGTGAGGAGAACCCTACTTTCTCTTCTCTTTTTTCACATATTTTCCTTTAATATGTTTATTTACTCTTCTCTTCTCCACTTCTCTCGGTCCAAACAGAGAGTAAGTAATTGCTGGCTAGATAACCAACTTATAGGACTATCTGAACTTTAAAAACTTAAGGTTTCCACTGTCTTTGGGTAAATACATGTATCCCCACTACCATCACAACTACCACAAAAATTGTGAGAACAAAAATAAGATGGACTGTCTTCCAAACATGATACTAAAACAACAGATAATGATGGAAGAACAACCTCAAACCCTTTTCAAGGCAGCAATTTAAAACACATGTTTAAATTACCCCCTTAAGTAAAAGACCAAAGTAGTTTGCAGCTATCATAAACAAGGGCAGACCAACAGAGGTTAAAAGGGGGGCTAGATTTGTAGGAAATTGTAGACTGCCCCTAAAAAATGAAAATTTAAACATTTAAGCCACCCCCCCCCCCCCCCCCCCCCCCCCCTCTGTCTAAATTCTGAAAGCCCCCCTGTTTTTGAAAATAACACAGAATTCCCTCCATGTAAAAAGGAAGATTGGGGCTTTTTTACTTTCACGCCTTATTTCAAACATCCCACGCTCTCTCTCTCTCTCTCTCTCTCTCTCTCTCTCTCTCTCTCTCTCTCTCTCTCTCTCTCTCTTTCAAGTCTATTGACTATCATTTGCTTGATTGTTTTGTTTCCTTTTTGATTTAACCATCTCAAGACTCAACACAATTGTCAATCATGAATCTTGATTCATTCGCTTCCAATTATTTTACCACTGGCACCGCAGTAGCAACCACCAATTATCACATGAGGTTATTGTTTCAATGTGAATTGTAAAATTGCATAAAAGATTATTGATATTTGATTTGGAGTGACTGCTGATTTTTTTTTTTTTTGTGTGTTTTTTAATCTTCGTTTGTTTTCATAGTTGCTTGGAAATTATTTGTTGGACAAATAGGATTTGTGGTTTGAAGTTATAGATATTCAGGAATTATGGATAAATTAACTTTAATGTTATTGATGTTAAATTGCTATTTGTTCAATTATTCAAATAATTGGGTTTGAAGTTATAGTGTTATAGATTTTCGAAGAATTGTTATCATGGCCTCAAAGGTGTTGATAGTCATGGGCTCTAGGCATTTCTTTAAATGTCTATGCATAAATGTGGGAAGTTGGTTGCATGGGGCTTTGCCTGGCTATGGTTTTTTTTTTTTTTTTTTTTTTGGGGGGGGGGGGGGGGGGGGGGGGGGGGGCGCACACAGATCAGCCCCTGATCACACACACTGAAAAATGTTGTTCATAAAAAGAGAGAGAAAAGATGATCCTCGCAACTCTCCACTCCCTTAACACTAAATACCTCATCACACAGCTGGTTATCTCCTCTTTGGGAGAGAGAACAAGAAATATTAGATTATCTTTGTATGGTCAAAATAACGAGTATTATCGCCTACGAAGCACCAATGTGGATGCGGGGACGCAAGTACGTAGACGCGAATGAGGGGAGTTCGGCAATTCTATATGGTATAATACAAAAAAAAAATTTATATAGGAGTACATACAAACTATTCGAATACTATTTTTTAAAAAAATTTAATAATATACACATTTGTCCATCAAGAAAAAATAATATGCACATTTAAAATAACACATCTAAAACAAGTTGGGTTTTATTAAAAAATTGGGAAATTAACTTGGGGCTAAAGGCTAAAAACAAAAGAAATAAAGGATTTAAAAGAAAATTGTTTAAGACAAAGTCTAGGGCGCATCAGGAGACCCATTTTGGGCCATTTCATTTCACGTTCCACAGAGAGAGAGAGAGAGTGAGTGATGCAGTAAATTGTAGTACTTTATATTATAATAATTGTACTTGGCTTCTAATATTTCCTTTAATTGTTATTTTAATTTAATCACAAGCATATAATATTAGTAAGGGTTAAATAGGCTATAAATAGTATGCTAGGGTTAGGGTAAATTAGTTTAGGGATATTTTGTATTTGATATTGATTTGTAAACCAAGTGAGCTTTGAAGCTCTTTAATGGAGGTTATCTTCCCAAAACCCTAGTTCTCCTTTATTTCTCTAAATTCCTTTTGTTATTGCAATTATATTTGCATCATTTGGTATCAAAGCTACGAATTGACCTGGACCAAGAGGGTAGGTAGCTAAAATTTCACCAAATTTGACCACATTGAACCACTTGACGTCAATTTCTCTAAGAGTTGGGCATCGCTAAGGTAATCATCTCAAATTTTCTGCATCGCGAAGATCGAAAGCCTTAACATACGCAATTACAATAGTTCAAAGAGAGAACTATTCTAGGAATAGAAGAACTTTACCCATTTAAGGTTTAGGGTTCCTTGACTGCTTCCGTCCTCAGGGTGGGTTAGCTTGCAATATCCGCTGTCTTGGACTTCTTGGACGAGATAAGGACCTTCCCATTTAGGAGTGAACTTTGGGGCGGACATGCTTCTCATGACATGTGTTGCTGCCTTCAATACCAAGTCTCCTTCTTTGATCTGCCTAGGACGGACCATGGCGTCATACGCCCGCGCTATTCTTGCTTGATAAACTTTTCGGGCTCCTTTAGCTTTGTCCCTTCTTTCGTCCACGTTTTCCAGTTCTGCATATCGCGTGTCCAAGTCGACTTCGCTTTGGAGTGCGATTCTAGCTGAAGGAACCAAAATCTCAGCAGGGACGACTGCTTCAGTGCCGTAGACCAGTGAAAATGGAGTGGCTTGTGTAGCACGTCGCTTGGATGTTCGGTAAGCCCACAAAGCTAGTGGTAGTTGATCTGACCAATTCTTGGGGAAGTCGGTCATGCTTTTGCTTAAGATTTTGGACAGAGTTTTCTTGCTTGCTTTGGCCTGCCCATTTCCTTTAGGGTAGTAGACCGTGGATTTGTTCTGGGAGATGCCGTATTTGAAGTACAAGCTCGTGACAGGCTTCGAGGTGAAGGGCTTACCGTTGTCTGACAAAATCACCTTAGGGATACCGAATCTGCAAATTATGTATTGCTTTACGAAGTTCGCGATGCTCTCCCCCGTTGCCCTTCGTAGTGGTATGGCTTCTACCCATTTTGTGAACAACTCTGTGGCCGCCAAGATCCAGATATTTCCACGTGATGGTGCTATGGCACCCATGAGATCCATTGACCACGTGTGGAATGGCCATGGGGTTGTTAAACACTTCGGCCCAACAGCTGGAGCGTGTATGCTATTAGCGTGTATTTAACAAGCCTTGCATTTTTTTGCAAATTCCAGCGCCTCCTTCTCCATTGTTGGCCAATAATACCCCAAGTGTATAATCTGCTGATATAGCTTGTTGCCTCCCTGGTGTTCGAATTGATGAACCTGCTGCTGGGCATCGTCTACTTCTTGGCCTGCGAGCCACTTCAACGCTTTCCCGTTAAAGCCTTTTCGGAACAGATTCCCTTCGCTTACAAAGAATCGTGGTGCTTTCTTTCTGATTGAGGCTATGTCGATGTTCTCAGCAGGTAGAATTCCTTCCGAGAGATAATCAATGTACGGCATGCGCCAATCGTTGTTAACTTCTATGAAGTTACATTCGTTTCGAGAGGGGAACTCTTGGCATGTCGTGCAGCTCTGTTGAAGATTATTTGCTTCTTTTATCAACTCCAGCCAATAGTATCCTCTCCTCTGTATGATCCTGTATAGGCTGATGTCTGAATTGCCCCATGTTTGCCTATGGATTGTCTCGAGGCGGAGAACGGCCTCCTCCTTATCCACACATTTGGCTATCCATCCTCCCGGAGTTTTAAAATAGAGTTCCTCTCGATAGATTGAGAAATTCTTTAAGTGTGGTGTGAGTATGGACTCCTTGTTCTGTAGTTGGCGTAGGATTGGGATCCTCCAATCGCCCAGCTTATCCTCCTTCTGTGGGAGAAGCTCTGTGACCGCGCACGGGAGAGTTCTCTTGAAAATCTCAATCGTGACAGATTCTCCTTCGATTTCTACCTTTTATGCCAAAGTTGCAAGAGCATCCAGGTGCCGGTTGCTTGTTCTAGGTGCGTGCTTGATATCGACATGACCGAATTTGTCCAAGTATCTTTGCAATATGGAGCGATAGGCTACGAGAGCAGGTTCTTTGACGGCATAGCTCCCATTTGTTTGCTTGACCACGAGTTTGGAATCTCCCACGATCTTTATTGATCCGGCTCCCATCTTTTCAGCGGCCATGAGCCCTAAGATGAGTGCCTCGTACTCTGACTCGTTGTTTGAGCACTGGAAGTCCAATTTGAAAGATAAGTTCATCGTCTCCTTTTCTGGTGATGTAAGCACAATCCCAGCTCCCCCTCCCCCCCTCTGGTAGTAGATGAGTCGTCGAAACTGAGTTCCCATGTTCCTTGCGCGGTGGCCGTGGTAGATGCATTGAAGTCGTCACCTAGTAGTTCTTCGGTGATGGGTTCAGGCTCGCCGCTAGGGAATTGAGCTAATAAATCTGCTAGCGCCTGACTCTTGATAGCTGTTGGCGGCGAACAGGTGATGTCGAACTCAGCCAAGATAAAGAGCCATCGTGCTATCTTTCCCGATAAAGCTGACTTGCTTAAAAGGTGCTTGATGGGATCGCATTTGGTAATGACCTTAAGCGGGAATGCCAGGAGATAGTGACGGAACTTCTGTGTGGCGAATATAAGAGCCAAGCAATGTCTTTCCATCGCCGAGTGCCTCGCTTCTGGGCCCTGGAGGATACGGCTAATGTAATAGATAGGCTTTTCTTCTCCATCCAGCTCTTGCGCGAGCAATGCCCCTATTGATTTCGTTGTAGAGGTTAGATACAGTAGTAATGGTTGGCCCTTCGTCGGGACGGTCATGGTTCTTGGTGAGGTTAATACCCTTTTGATTGCATCGAAAGCCGAGTCGTGCTGTAGCGCCTATGCGAAGGCTGCGTTGCCTTTTAGTAATGCTAAGAACGGATGAGTAAGCTCCGCAAGAGCAGGGATGAACCTACGCAAATAAGATACCTTGCCTAATAAACTCTTTTTTGTGGTCATAGGTCGCGGCATTTCTCTGATGGCGGCGATCTTTGCTGGATCGGGATCGATGCATGGCGATGAACGATGCATCCCAAGAATTTCCCCGACGATACTCCAAATGCGCATTTCAGGGATGAGTAAGCTCTGCAAGAGCAGGGATGAACCTACGCAAATAAGATACCTTGCCTAATAAACTCTTGAGCTGCTTTGTGGTCATAGGTCGCGGCATTTCTCTGATGGCGGCGATCTTTGCTGGATCGAGATCGATGCCATGGCGATGAACGATGCATCCTAAGAATTTCCCCGACGATACTCCAAATGCGCATTTCAGGGATGAGTAAGCTCTGCAAGAGCAGGGATGAACCTACGCAAATAAGATACCTTGCCTAATAAACTCTTGAGCTGCTTTGTGGTCATAGGTCGCGGCATTTCTCTGATGGCGGCGATCTTTGCTGGATCGGGATCGATGCCATGGCGATGAACGATGCATCCCAAGAATTTCCCCGACGATACTCCAAATGCGCATTTCAGCGGATTCATTTTCAGTTTGAACTTTCTGCACCTATCAAAGACTACTTGCAGGTCTGAGAAGTGATTTGCCTCTTGTTTTGACTTGACCACGAGGTCATCGATGTAGAATTCCATTATTGAATGTAATAAGTCGTGGAATATAGCCATCATGGCCCTTTGATATGTGGCTCCCGCATTCTTAAGTCCGAACGGCATGACTGTGTAGAAAAAATTACCGAGTGGCGTTCTGAAAGCCGTCTTTGCCGCATCCTCTAGGTTCATTTTGATCCGGTTGTATCCACTGAAACCGTCCATAAAGGAAAACATCTAATGCTCTGCCGTCGCGTCAATCAGGGTGTCTACATTGGGGAGCGGGAAATCATCTTTTGGGCATGCCTTGTTCAGATCTCTGAAATCTACGCAAACACGTATTTGACCGGTTTTCTTTTTCACCAGTACAATGTTTGCTAGCCATGTAGGGTGGTGTATGGGTTTAATAAAACCTGCTTTCAGCAACTTGGCGATTTCTTCCTTGATTTGTGTTTCCAGCTCTGGGCGGAAGACTCGAGCTGACTGTTTAAAGGGTATCGCCGCAGCGGAGATGTTCAGTTTGTGTGCAGTGATACCCATGTCCAGACCTGGCATTTCAACGTAAGTCCAGGCAAAGACGTCCGAATTGGCTTTGAGCAATTGGATGAGTTCGGATCGCTTTTCTTTGCTTAAATTGTGTGAAATGAAGATCATCATGGCAGGTTGATCTTCCGCACCAGCTAGATTTATTTGTTCCAGCTCCTGTTCTTGGTTCCTCGGTTCGTCCTGTAAACATTCCGGCGCTGTTTTTGGTTTGGGACGGTGTCGTTACAGCTGTGGAGGACCTCCTTGGATCGTAGGGAAGTCCCCGTGGATCGTCATAATCGATACACGATTTTCCCGTCGTGTAAGCGAATGCGACAACATTCTGGCTCTTCGTTGACTTTCCTCTTGACTTTTCCCTTTCTAAGAATCACCTCGAAATTGTCCCGCTTTGCTTGTTCCCATCGTGGGATTGGCCGAGTGCACACAAACGATCTTGACCCTTCGTCCTTGTCCGCGAATTCGGTGTAAAACACCGCGTCGGCGAAGTGAGATTCGTGTCGTGCAAAGGGCGACTTCGAGGCCACGATCGTGATGACCTTGTTGTTGACAATTCCTTTCGCGCATTGGTGGTACGTGGAAGGGATGAGGGCGAACTTGTGCATCCAGTTTCTTCCCAAAAAAGCGTGGTACGCTGTATTTGCATCAATTATGTGGAACCTGGTGTGGAACCGAATGGGTCCTACGACGAGGTTGATGGTGATATGCCCTAGACTTCGCTGAGAAGCCTTCCCGAATCCATTGATGACAATTGAGGGTGAGCTTAAATCTTGTTCAGAATATCCGGCGGCGGAGAGCACATCCAATGACATCAAGTTGAGGGAAGCTCCGCAATCCAAAAATCCTCGTTGAAATTCGATGCAGTTGATTTCCACCAGCACGTACCACGGTCTATTGTGTGCAAAGGGTATTTGTCTGTCTGCTTCGAAGAAAGTGATTTTGGACGCGGAATCTCGGAGTGCTCGGCGTACAGAACCTCCTGCTCTCGTGCATTCCTCCGCTTGTACTTCTGTGGTAGTTATCATTGCTTTGGTCGCTGCAAACCTCGCTTCGGGGGAAAGACCGAGTTGATCGTAGAATCGCTGAAATTTGATTGTTCGGATCAACGTGTTAGCCTGTTTGGCGACGAGCTCTTCGCTATCAAATTCTGGTTCTGGCGCCCCATATATGGCAATTTCCTCTATTTCATCATAGTAGGATGCCATGGCGACATGAGCCTTCCCGTGGTGAGGGAGTGGGTTTATCTCGATGTTTTGGGAGTCTGATATTTCTAACTCCTTGTTTACGATTTTCCTGTGAAATAAGCGTCGAAGATACCAACAATCTCGCAGTGAGTGCCTCTTGGTGTGATGGTAAGGACAGAAGTCGTCATAGGTTAACTCCTCGCGGCTTAACGGGTTATCCACCCTAGGTATTTCGATGGCTTTGTCTGTGACCCATTTTTTGAAAACGGCCCTCACTTCCTTCAATCCACAAGGGAATTCGGGAGGCGGGTCCGCCCTATTCTTGCGTGGAGAAGACGCCCTTTCATTTCTCTTCCTCTTATCGCTTCCTTGCACCGGCGATGCGGTAGGATTTCGGTTGTACGAACGACCGAGCGCCTGAGTTGCACTTTCTCGAATCACGTTCTGGAGGTTCCTTGCTTTTTCCATGAGAGCTGAAAAGGTGCTAATGTCCGCGTTAACAAGATTGATCTTAAATCGGTGGTACAGGCCATCGACACAGATTCTAATGAGCTCGGTTTCAGGAATATTGTCGTGACACTCAATTGATCCCTCTCGAAAACGCTTAATGTACACGACGACGTCTTCGTCTCGCCCTTGAATGATCTTGGTAAGAGAGAAGCGAGTCACACTCTCCTCCATTGAAAGAACTTTTCATGGAAACGCTGAACCATAGATTCCCAAATTGCAATGGTTCCAGGCGGGATATTGATGTACCACGTATACGCCTTGTCGGTCAGGGATTTTGAAAATTCTTTTAGGCGTAGACTGTAATCTCCGCCATAGTTGGCTAAGGTTTCTACGAACCTGGCTACGTGTTCGTAGGAGTTTCCCTTTTTTCCATCGAATAGTCGAACAATGGGGGGAGCATAACCGCTGGGGTAGGGCATGGCAGCGATTTCTGCCGAGTAAGGTGGGCAGAAATCACAATGAACAGAGCCCATAAAGCGTGCACGTTTCTGCAGGAGCAAGGCTTACACCTCTTGTTGGATTCGTAGTGAGATGTCGATGGGTGCCGAACCCTGCATCTGCGGTGGGGCTCGAGTGGAGATAGGAGTGGATCCCACAGGCGTTACTGGCGGGATCTGCTCTTGATTCCCACTGTTGATCTCGGGCAGCGGACGGTGCCTTATTTCAGGTGGCGGGGCGTCTCTTGCGGGAGTTTCTTTATCGCCAGAGGCTCCATTCCTTTGCGCAGTATCCAGTGATTCCAGGATGAGTTGTTGAGTGCGCTACATGTCTTGCTGGGCCTGGAGCATAGACACCTGCATAGTTTCGAACGTCTTCATCAGAACGTCCAGAGTAGGGTTTCCCGACGTTTGAGGCTGGTGGCTTTCGGCCATCTCCTCGGAGGCAATGCCCTCGTTGTTTTCTCCGACGACCTTTCCGCTTTTCAAGACGGTCACCATTGTTTCGAAGACGCTACTCCCCAGCGGAGTCGCCAAAATGTAGGTGTGTGATCTTTGGGTGTGGTGGGATACAATAAGGTGTGTGAGTTCGTAAGAGAGTAGCAGTCTAAGAATCAGTAGTGTAGAGGGAGTCTCGAGAGAAAGTGGAGGGGAGGTAAAGAGAGACAGACTAAAAACCAGTGAGTGGGGGAGTATTCCGAGAGAAACCTGTGTAATTAATGACCGAGCGCCTGCACGTGAAGGAATATTCACAGTGAGCTCATTAATGCACAGATCCTTAAGGAATAATCTCTGAGATTCTCTCTGAGTGTATACCTCTAGAAAGTTGTGTTTTTCACCTCTGAGGGTACTGTTCCTATTTATAGCAATTGGGACATGTGCCAAGGAATGAGCGTAGCTGATGTGGCTCATTCCTATTGAGGCGTACCAAAATGCCACGTGTCGTCCGGAGACGACACAAGGAATGCCCTCGCGGTAAACTAGAGATTTATTTCAGATAGTCTCACTGACCTTTAGAAAGGCTTAGGAAGTGTATCGCGGAATAGATTGTCGCGACCTTCCTAAGCGAGCTCTGCTCTTAAGCCAACCAAGCCACATAACCTGAGAGTTCCCGTTACGATAAAGATAGATTTTACCGCGCCATGGTCTAGAATGACCATGTCGTGGTATAGTCCCATTGCACCAAGACCTACCCCCAGTCGAGGTCTATCTGAGCTGGGTACTACTAGGAATAGTTTGCATGGTTCGTGAGAAAGTATTGTGGACTTGTTCTCATCGGCGCCCTGATGATCACTTTCAGGGTTCCGTTCTTATCCTTCAGGCGTTGCGTACAGTGCCCTTAAGTGATAGATGGACACGTGTCAGCTGTGGATGCGTTTATCAGATAGTAACACCCACACAATGCAAGTGAGGAAGTTGGTATTTAAACTTGAGGACAAGTTTTCTTTAGAGGGAGTCTGATGCAGTAATTTGTAGTACTTTATATTATAATAATTGTACTTAGCTTGTAATATTTCCTTTAGTTGTTATTTTAGTTTAATCACAAGCATGTGACATTAGTAAGGGTTAAATAGGCTATAAATAGTAGGCTAGGGTTAGGGTAAATTAGTTTTGGGATATTTCGTATTTGATATTGGTTTGTAAATCAAGTGAGCTTTGAAGCTCTTTAATGGAGGTTATCTTCCTAAAACCCTAGTTCTTCTTTATTTCTCTAAATCCCTCTTGTTATTGCAATTATATTTGCATCTGAGAGACGAAATCGCAGAGGAACAATCGAAGAAGAAGAAGAAGAAGAAGAAGAAGAAGAAGACGAAGAAGATTGAAGACAAAGACGAAGAAGAATCGAAATCGCGGAAGAAGAATCGAAATCGCGGAAGAAGAATCGAAATCGCGAAAGAAGAATCGAAGACGAAGAAGAAGAAGAATCGAAGGCGGAGAAGAAGAACGAGCACTTGTATTCGTGAGGTATTTGAATCTGCCTTTCTTCCCCTTCCTCTTTTTTTTCCCCTTTCTTCCGAACTCCAGCCGCACTCAAACATGGACAAGAACTCAAATGGAGTCCTCACGCACTCAGTGCGCGCTAAAGCCGCAGCCGCACTCCCCACGTACCAAGTTTGCGTGCGTCTCCATTTTTAACGCACTAGTGCGTCATAGATTATCACCACTAAGTGTAAGTGTGTGTGTGTGTGTGTGTTTTAGTTTGGGGGGGGGGGGGGGGGGGGCGCCAAATTGTGCCTTGGCATTAGCAATTTGATCTTCGGTTCAGCTGTTCAACACATCTTAACATCATCTAATATCCAAACGAAGCTACCCGTCAGCTATAAAGCCAAACATTGCTCATACAAAGTATTATTACTCAACAGAGCTTCAAATGTAGCAAGTACATGGTCCACCGAGCACATGATGAATTTTTTCAGTGTCTATTCCGATCCTCGGAATGGTATCCAAGGACTATTCTCTTATCTTTTTCCTTCAAACTTTGACATAAACAGAAAAGAGATGTATGTGGGCACCTCACTCTCTGTGCTAAAGTCATATCATTAAAAAACCAACGTAGTCTAAGCAGAAAATGAACATCATCCTGAGGGAACTTGAGTCACGGATGATGCCGATCTAAGAGCCCGTGGGGGCTGGCTTTTAAAATAATCTAATTTTTTAAATTAAGAGATTTTTTTAATAAGCAATACATTGGAGCTTTAAAAAAGGGGGGGGGGGGGGGGGGGGTGTTCACAGGATTTAATAAATCAATCATAAGCTCGCATGCATCATAAGATGGTACTTCTAATCTTCTGCTGATTGCTCTATATCTTTTAAACATCCTAAACAGGCTCTAATATTTTAATCATTCTGCTGATTGATCTATATCTTTAAGCACTCATGACCATAAGATAGAACTTCTAATCATCAAATCTCATTTTTCAGTCATTTCAGGACAGCAAACCCAATTGGCGAAATCAGACAGCATCACCCCCTAATTCTTACTGACACACTGTCTTAATTGAGAAAATGAAGAGAAGAGAATAGAGCGGGAACCCCTTTCTTTCAGCTTCTCTTGTTTGGTAAGTTAGTGAGAGAAGAGACAGTTACAGACAGAAGTGGACAGAAAGTAAGGCATAAAAGAGCCCAATTTGTTTCTCTCCGAATTGGAGAGATTGAGAGAGAGACCAACGTATTCCTGAGTATTTTTGAGTACTCCAACATACCCTAACATTTATTTCCAGAGAAGCCTAACAGTGTCTTACAACTGCACATGTTGGATACGGTTCGGAAAAGTATATGTTTGAGAAGGGGGCCACAAGAGCAGAAACCGTTTTTAACTTCTTTGGTCTATGTTGCATTTACAAAGTATCATTATTTAGTAGAGGGTAGAAAGAGTGAAGTAGTTCTAAACACTGATTTTTCGTTTCTCTAATGATGAAAACGAGAAGCTATATTTCCTCCCATCTCTCAGGGGTCTACCAAAGAAAATAATAGAACAAAAGATAAGAGTAAGTAACTTCTCCTATCTTTTGTTCTATTCTTTTCTTTTAATGGTTTCTCTTTCTCTCCAATTCTCTCTAATTCAAACGAATCGTAAGAAGAAAATGAACCTCATCCTAAGGGAACTTAAGTCACCAATGATGCCCACCTAGGTATTGTTATTTGCCTCTGATAGCTCTAAAAATGTATCATCCTTTTTCTACTTCTCTTTAAAATTTGACACGGCATAGCCATTTCCCCGACACGGTATAGGTTTTTTTTTCCCCCCGGGAAAATTCTAAATTTTTGGGTTGAATGCAGCAATGTGCTAAATGGGAAGCAAAATAGGGGTCTTGAAAAGTTGAGACATTGTATGAATAAATAGAATGGAAACCAGAAAAATGAAGGATTTACAAAAAGAAAAGGAGATAAAAAAGGGGGGTTTGTTGTTCCGGACCAATTCAACAATCACTACTTGCGATATACAGAGTGGAGAGAGAGCAAAAATAGGGACTTCCTTCGAAAGTTCACAAATTTTATGTGCAACCATAATGAAAACCAGAAAATTGAGGGATTAAAAAAATAATAATAAAAGAAAAAATAAAAGGAGATAAAACTGGTTTGCTGTTCGAGATCATTTTGACAATCGGTACTCGTGATATACAAATGAGAGAGAGAGAGAGAGAGAGAACGACAGAGAAGTTGCAACTACCTACGATGAAACGAATCGCCCTCTGACAGAGGAGGAGGAGATGACCACTGCACGCAACTTTGCACCTAGCGAGGCATCCAACGATCAAAACCTGTGAGGATGCGACGCTTCAAGTTGTGGTAAAGCCTTGGAATTAATTTATTTTACATCTTAGACCTTAGTTTTGTTTTTGTTTTTGTTTTTTTTTTTTTTTTGTTTTCTTTTTGTTTTTTAACTTAATGTTAGTTCCATGATACATGGTCATATAAAAAATAAGTAATTAATTGTCGTGTCGCCGCCGTGTCTGTCCTATTTTAGGATTTGCCATATTGGCGACATGTGCTTCTTAGTTGTCTGTGGCACTTTTGAAGTATCATTACTTAGTACAGGAAAATGAGTACATTGATTCTAAATAGTTTCTTTTCCTTTATCTTCCGAAAGCTAACCAAACAAGAGAAGGCATGTTTCCTTTCTCTTCCGTCTACCAAACAGGGTAAGGAGAACCCTACTTCTCTTCTCTTCTTTCACATATTTTCCTTTAATATGTTTATTTACTCTTTCTTCTCCACTTCTATCGGTCCAAACAGAGAGTAAGTAATTGCTGGCTAGGTACCCAATTAGGACTATCTGAACAGTAAAAACTTAAGGTTTCCACTGTCTTTGGGTCAAATACATGTATCCCCACTAGCATTCACAACTACCACAAAAATCGAGTATAAAATAAGATCCTCCCAGTGAGCCACTATAACTAGTTTTTGAATCCAACCTGATCTCTAATTCCCAAATCAATCGCTGAAAATCTCTTGCAGAGAAACTTCCCCATATTGCAATTAGTTCTTGACAACAATGAAAGCATTCTTTGGGTTCTTAACTGTTCAAACACTACAATATTAACTCCTCCTGCCCAAACAGAATTGATTAGCTCTCAGCACAAAAAGAGAAAATCAAGGAACAACTGTGGAAGGTCAATAGAAATCTACTTCATTGAGGTTGTGCGTTGCAACACCTTGCCAAGATTCCAGATTTCTCATTCAGATGGCCATTTCCTACTCTCCAATCCAACTACCTAAACAGATTTGTGATGATTACAATCCAAAACAAATCTGAGAATATAAACTTTCACTAGTAAACCACCACCAAGAACCTGCCAGTAGCCACAAACAGCATAAATTATTAGCAATAAACCACCAACCTCCATATCTTAAGAACTGAACTAAAGAACAGCAAAACCAAAAATATTTGTTTCTGAATCAGAGGTAACTAGAAAGAAAAAGTTGCTTAAAGTATTTATCAAAACCAGGCTGCTTTTATTTCCTCAAATGGGGCCATCCTACCTAATTCGAACAACTCAATAATGGTTTTGGAAAATAGGAAAGAAACGGCATTATTAACCTAATTGCCGAGCACCTGAACCACCAAACCCTCAGTTTGACTCAACTATATACCCAATAAAACTCTGAATCCAACAAGCTATCTTCCGCTAACCAGGACTTCTCTATTTTGTCCTTTTCAATTTGCCTAAACCCCTTAATGGGCTACACAAAACCAAAGAAACGAGATCATCAAGGATAGCAAGTCCTCAAATGACTGAAGCAAGACTAAGTGCCCGTTTAGAATGACTGTGATTTAGGTTTAGGAAGAAGCAGAAGCCAGTACAAGAGGGCAGAGTGGGAATTAAGAAAATTTCATTTAAATCCCTAATCTGCTTCTCACACATGTTTAGGTTGAAAGTACCCATGGACTGCTTCAGCCAAATTGGGCTTTTGGGGTTCTTCCTAAACATAATCCAAACATGCTAAATGTGCCTTTCGGGTCCAGAAGCACATTTTGCCCAGAGTTCATTTGGGAAGTGATTCCAAAAAGGCTCCTAAATACGGGACTTCCAAACCAATATATGAAAAGATGTTTCCGCTTTTAAGAGGAAATTGTTAAAAAGAAGACAAACCTTCTTCCACATACTATGCAGAACAAGCTACCAGCTCTGCCTTGCTCCTTGTATCTTTTTCTAACAGCTGGGTTTTCATTCAACCTTTTGGTGAATGTTAAAAAAGCCTTGTGAACCAGTTGTTTAAACTCCTCAGAATCCTCTGGTGGCTCAGACTTTGCAGAATTCATCGATTCTTTTAATGGGTCAATGTCATTTGCATTCCTGTCAACTTCTTTATCATCTTTACCTCTTACCCAAACATTATTTGGCCTTGGAAGAACTTGTTTCCTATTCCAATGAAATTTATCATGCCAATTTGAAGAACCAGGTCTTGGATGACACTTTAGAAGTTTACTACCAGGCTTGCGTGGTTTTATATAACGCTCTTGCACATGTTCCTGTGGATCACGAGATGATAGCCAATCTTCAGATGCAGAAATATGACCATCTGCCACATCAAATGTTCTTTTGCGCCTTCTATAGTGGTTGTGAATATTGCCCATGCTTTTAGATGAAAATGCACCACTTACATCTTCACCAATCCACTCCCCACTTCTGTTATCCAAATCCTTTGTCCTGACAGAAGAATCTAATCTATGTGACACTATACTCTTAGAACTATACCCACTCATTTCTTCCTTCATAATGTACTTTCTCTTAAGCACTCTATCAGAGTCATACGTGTCACCCTCATCTTGATTCATTCGTGTTCTTTCAGAAACTCTATGCATTTCTGCTTCATATTCATACTCGGGCGATCCTCTGTTTCTTTCTTTATGAGATGCTGGACCCACATCTCCTCCGAAACCATAATCTAATCTTGCGTGTGAGATACCCAGGTGGGGATACTCTTGCTCTCTTGACACTCTCCCTCCAAATTCATCTCGAGCGCTCCCAGAATCTATATAATCACCACCATGCTTTGAAGCAGCAGATGATTTTCTCATACTGAGGTAGTCTGAAAATGTTTGCTTTTGCATTGGAGGATCCTCCCATAAACTGCTCTCTCTCATATTTCTATGAGAAGATTCAGCATTTTCAACATGCGTCTCTACAGTGTCCACCAAATATCGACTTACCAAATCTCTTCGATCATACTCAACTCGCTCACGTGAACTAATTCGTCTTTGCAAATCATCATATGGATATCGATAAGCATCAGTTTCTCTTCCTCCAAGTGCAGGATTCAAATAACCCCCTTGCCCTTCTCTGGTGGGACTAAATGTGTCCCTTGGATCGCACATCAGATCCTTACGTTCCCCTTCAGGGTCTCTTCCAGAGTCAAATCTTGGTATGTGGCCGTACACATTAAAGCCCAAAGGCTCTTTAAGTTTTGAAGAGCTCCTCCAATGTTCATCCATACTATCTTGGTAAGAACCTGGAAAATTTTCCCTAGAAACTCCTGAAGACATGCCCCTGAATTCCTTGAATTGAGTGGTGCCCATAAGATCCTTATTCTGAGAATCAGACACTGTGGGATAAGAAACATCATTTTGATGAAACAACGATTTTTCTCCTTTTCCGAATTCCATGACTGCTAATAAAGGATCGGGATACCGAACCCGTTCATCCTTGAAGTGCCCCAAATTCAAATTTGCCGATGCTGAGGAAAAACTACCACCACCTTTCAAATATTTTGAGGTAGGTCCTATTCCCATATCATCACTGGGGAATCTAAAGGATCCTCGAGCTGAACTGTCTTCCAAACCCAAACCCAGTGATTTTTTATT